>OZ022506.1:58223933-60721433 GCA_963989385.1 Ctena decussata
ACATAAGGTATTTATTGAAATTTCTTTCATAACCAAAAAAAAAAAAAAAAAAAAAAATAATAATAATAATAATTCTTATTTATCTTCCTGGTATATTTAAAGATAGGCCACTTTGAGTTATTTCGTACGTGCCAGCTTATTTCAAAAACATACCGAACCCTAGTTACATGTATTATCTTCAAATGATCTGGACACAATTTGAACTTTTGGTATCTGGACACATAGTTCGTTAAGGACTGTTCATGCAAAATATTATACTGAAAGTGATTTATTAAAATGCTGACATTTTATAGGCAATATTTTCGTGGAGTTTAGCGGACAGATTTGAGCCACGACACGTGAAAACCAACAATGTGGTTGTGCGCCCAGCGCAGACTCAGATCAGCCTGGGCATCCGCCCAGTCTGATCACAGTCTTCGCTGTCCGCATGGAGGTAGCTCAGTCTTTTAGCTACCCTTTAAGCACTTAGCGAAGAGTCTGAACAGACTAGGCGGATGTCCATGCTGATCTGAGTCTGCACAGGGCGCACAACCACATTGTTGGTTTTCTCGTGTCGCGGCTCTTTTGTCAACAAACAGTTGGAATTCCAATAAGCACTAACACTTCCTTACTCGCCGACTTATTTCTTTACTGATATGAGGCGTTATTTTTTTATAATTATTTTATTTTTTACAAGGGCTCATTTAAGAGGGTAAGAAACACCTTACACAGAAATTCAACTTCACCTACAGGTACATTCTTGAATAATTAAAAAAAAATCGAGTTTATTGACGTCATCTATCGATGTGAACTTAAAATTAAATCTCATACTTAGATTTTTATCTCTATATCGACAATGGAGAGATTGTTACAATGGTCTATGACGAAAAGGACGCCATCAATTTCCCTATAATTAACTTTCCGTTTCCGGGTAGCAATATGCCTTCGACACCTGTCTTTTAGCTAGCCCGCTATGATATGGCTTGACTTTGTTGATAGAATAAACCTGCTCACCATTAAATTGTTGTTACAGCTAGGGTTATCGCAGAGCAAAGTTCATGTCTACACTGAAACAGTGACCTCGTTAGTCCCAGCAATTTGGTCTTTTCTAAACTAACTAAACTTATTTCCGATTTGATGGCCTGAGTCGAAGCATATCAAGGCTTTTAAGTACCGTACCGGACATTCATTATGCTTATTACACGCGAGCACCTGATCACAGCTCTGTATAGGGGTTGTTGGTTGGTTGGTTGATTTGATGCTTAACGTCCACGGTAAACAACTATCGGGACGGTCAGTTAACCTAACCCCACTATTCCTGGGCAGGCTTAGACCTCCTAAGCGGTTAACCAGTACTAAGTGCACATACTTTCGCCAGTAACTGACAACTGCCTTTCTTGAATCAGCGGAAGGAGAAACGAAAGTATGTGGCTAGACCGGGATTCGAACCCAGGACCTCTGACTTACGAGTCAGGTGCCCTACCGATTGCGCTACCCGGCCCGGCCTGTATAGGGGTCCATGTATAGGGGTCCATGTCTGTGTATCTAGAATGTTTCGGAATAGTTAATGATTATATGAATTTGTATTGAAGATGGTTGTCCATATTAATTTGAACCGCGACATGACAAAACCAACAATGTGGTTATGTGCCCAGCGAAGACTCAGATCAGCCTGGGCATCCGCCTAGCCTGATCAGAGTCTTCGCTGTCCGCATGGAGGTAGCTTAGACTCTTAGCCATGCTTTGAGCGCATAGCGAAGAGTCTGATCGGACTGGTTTGATGCCCAGGGTGATCTGAGTCTGCGCTGGGCGCACAACCACATTGTTGGTTTTCTCGTGTCGCGGCTCATTTGACTATTTTAGAAGAAAGCATAAATGAATAGATAATCGACACAAGTTTTATTAAAACTGAAATAGGCTGACAGAGTAAGCCTATGACGAAACGGCGGTGGTTAACGAACATGTATATCAACAAAATTATGCATAGAATTAAAGCATACGTATGGCTATGTTCAATAATAACTGAAAAAAGGTTTACAGGTGCAGCAAAATAGCAGATTATGAAAAGAATGCTTTCATTTCTACTTATTGCAACTGAGGCACGCGAGCATCTTTGACACAAGATATCATCATTTTTACCATGACTGGTACCAAACTCATGAGTTTGTCCTCTCTGAATTACTCTGTCAGCCTCATCAAATGTTAATATAAATGAGCCGCGACGCGAGAAAACAAACAAAGTGGTTGTGCGCCCAGCGCAGACTCAGATAAGCCTGGGCATCCGCCCAGTCTGATCAAAGTCTTCGCTGTCCGCATGGAGGTAGCTTAGTCCCTTAGCTACCCTTTAAGCGCTTAGCAAAGAGTCTGACCAGACCGGGCAGATGCCAAGGCTGATCTGAGTCTACGCAGGGCGCACAACCACATTGTTGGGTATCGCGTGTCGTGGCTCAAATTGGTTGGACTATTCAGGCATCACCACACCATGCGGTCCATTTGAGATTCGGGACCACCGGCGTTACCAGTCAGTCAAAAGTTTTGCGCCGGTGACATATTAGAAAGTTAAATTTTGCTCACAGAGTCTAGGTTAGTTTTTCCAAGCACTCCGATGATCTCCAATCTTTGATGAAATGAGCCTCGACAAGACAAAACCAACGAAGTGGCATGTGCTTCCAGTGAAGACTCTTTTAAAGCCCTTTTTCTGCCCGGACTCTTTGCTGTGCGCTTAAAGGAAAGCTAAGGGTCTAAGCTAGCTCCATGCGGACGTCGAAGACTATGATCAGACTCGGCCGATGCCCAGGCTGATTTGAATATTCGCTTGCCGTACATGCAACTTTGTTGGTTTTGTCGTGTCGTGGCTCAAATGTCGTCGGTTCGATATAATTGGTGTCCTGGGAAAGGACACTAAACCTATAGCAATTAAATAAAGTAAATAAAAAAAATGGAAGCAGGCTATGCAGCTTTGAACTTAAATGCTGACTGCAACGGAAAGAACTGCACGCGTGTCGGTTGTGTATAGTACCGTTAAAGCTCTAAGTAATGGGACAGACACACTTAGTACTTGACGTCAAATGACGTCGTGCTGACCTTGATGCGACGTGATGACGTCGCATCGACGTCAGTACGACGTCATTTGATATTATGTGCCACCGTGTAGATAGGTCTGAGCAAACAGTGCAGATCCGGATTAGACTGCGTCATAAGGAGCAATTTAGGACAATTACGGTAATTATTTCGGATGTAAAATCGGGTAAATTCGGACAGCGGGTAAATTCGGACAGTAACATTGTTTCCTTTATATGTCAGTTGTTTGGAATTAAAACAAAATTAACTGGGCAAACAGTGAAAATCCTGATGAGACGGCTCATTCTGGATTAATTTTTCACTGTTTGCAATGGTATGTCCGAATTTACCCGCTGTCCGAAGTTACCCGACTCTACCATAGAACCGTGTCAATGGCGCTGGGGATGTTACCTGCACTCTATATAGCTTCTCCCTAAGCATCGCCGAGTTTAATTTCTAATTCGCACTATTTTTATAAGAATAAAATATATACTATAATGATACATATCGCTATAATAGCATTCCCCATATCAGCCGTAGGCCATTCGGCTTTCGGGCTGATATGACAAACTGGAGTTGATATGGGGTAATGAAAACTCCGGCGACATCTTGTAAGGTCGTCACTCTGATCTAGGTCTGCACTGTTTTCTCAGGACATTTTATTCCAATATTTATGGTTATTACCGTACATGTTAGTTATACTTTTAAAGATATGTCACATATATTCAGTCTGTTTGAAATTTCCTTCAGTCTGTATTCAAAATAATTTCATGGTAAATGTTTATTTTCAAAGCGTTTATTGAAAATCAATTACTGTCAATAAGTACGTAGTGCAGTTTTTAATAGCCTACATAACACTAACCTAAGTTACACCGACATAATTTTGTGGGAAAGTCAAGATACGGCACGGACTTGCTGTAGTTGCAAGGTGCAGGATTGGAGAAAAATTCTGTCCCAAACGTGGCCGTTGAATTAGTCGCAGGTACGGCGTCACTCTGCATCGAAATAGTCAAAGAATGTATCTGCATGGAAGTTCGATAGTCTCTTTAGATTTATTTCATCCTATACAGAAAGAGGGACGGACATGCAAAGAGATGCAGGCAAATTTGCATTAGCATTCCTTTTCTCTGGAATCATCCTATACAGAAAGAGGGACGGACATGCAAAGAGATGCAGGCAAATTTGCATTAGCATTCCTTTTCACTGGAATCATCCTATACAGAAAGAGGGACGGGCATACAAAGAGATGCAGGCAAATTTGCATTAGCATTCCTTTTCACTGGCAATATGAATATAAAACAAATTTTCCGGAACTTTCTCCCTCTTGCAATAGTGCACACACACACACACACACACACACACACACACACACACACACAAGAAAATGTCTCCCTCTTAGTCTCTGCCATAGAACACACAGACAAACACACACAAATGGCATGCAGGTGTGCAGAAACGCAAATACACGTTTGTCGGAGGAGTCTTTTTAACTTATTACACCGACATAAGACATCCCGGTCTGGTCATGATACATGCTATATGTAACAGACACCATTTTTCTTTGCATTTCTCAAATTATGTGGAATCGGATTTCTAAAACTAGATTTTCGCAAATATTGTTCTTCCTAATTGTTGCAGGTTACTGTAACATTATTAAACTAATTGCGTTGGTGAATGATGACTAACATATAAGTACAGTGTTGACTGAACACACGTTCAACTGAATAACCATTTGAGCCGCGACACGAGAAAACCAACAATGTGGTTGTGCGCTCAGCACAGACTCAGATCAGCCCCGGCATCCGTCCAGTTTGACCAGACTCGTGCTCAAAAGGTAGCTAAGGGTCTAAGCTATCTCCATGCGGACAGCGAAGACTCTGATCAGACTGGGCGGATGGCCAGGCTGATCTGAGTCTGCGCTGGACGCACAACCACATTGTTGGTTTTGTCGTGTCGCGGCTCATTTGAGTTATTTTTCTAATACTTAGCAGAATTATAGAATTGGTCATCTCGGAGTGTTGTATACAAGAACAACACTTCTTGTTTGTTTTGTTTTTCAATCCTCCCCCTATATGTAAATTTATTTCTGGCCTGATAGGTCAGGTCAACAAATAGAGTTGCATGCACAATAAAGAACACTTTACTTGTATGCGCACGCGCTCTTGATTTTTGTAAAGATGTGGCCCTTTGTGAGTACGTATAAATATGATATCTACATCTATTCTAGATACTTGTTCACTTTGCAAGGTCACTATCAAAAGTGTTGAAGCAATGGTAGTATAGTTACAAAGTCTAGATTTCGCGGTATTTACCCATCTGTTTGTTTCTGGAAGAATGATATTTTGGCACATGAGTGGGGTAGGTTTAGGTTGTTAATTTTCTTTATCAGGTTCCTCAGGAGATGTTGAAGACCGAGAGCGAAGCGATAGTTTTCGAGGGACCTGGCGATCGTTAATGTAAAGAATGCTTAATCGCTATTTTTTGCTTAAATACTACGAATTATGAGTTAATATTTGCGAAAAATTTGGCGCTCTATTACGTCACCGTTTGACAGTCAACACGTGCGTGCTTTTGTTCTTTTTTGATTGATATCCACCTTCTGGCCCAAGCAGTATACTAGAGCGATCACTCGATAAACTGAGCGTGGCGGAATAATTTTAGTACCTCCGTAACGAGAAAATTGAAAGTCACAAAGCAGGGGGCGTATTCATAAAGCCACTTAAGTCGTTGCTATGCGGTTGCTAAGGCTAAATATCTATAAAGGAGATTCCCTACAACTATGAAATTTGGTCTGGAGGAACAGTCTTTCTAAGTCTCCAGAGCAAATTTCATAGTTGTAGGGAATCTCCTTCAAAGAAATTTAGCCTTAGCAACAGCATAGCAACCACTTAAGTCATTTTATGAATACGGCCCCAGGTTTTTAACAGTACGTGAACAGTACGTTGTTTTGGGCCCATTAGAACATGCCTCAATAATAACGTGTGGAACCGATGTTTATGCAATTACGCATGACTAAAGATATTATGTAAGTTTGAATACCTTTACAAGTGAAAAGAAAATCTTGCAAAAGCAAACATTGATTTTTGAATATGTGAAATGAACTTTATTCCATGCGGAATGAGTATCTATTTACTAAATGCAATGTTTTGTTTTAGTTTGTTTATTCGAACATTTATCATATTTGTTGCTTTTGAGATTTCAGTGTCCATTATACGAATAATGGTGCCTTGTCGCCTTGCCGATTGGCATGGCTAAGACCAGCCTGTGCATACGCGCTGACTGGTCTGAGTCTTGGTGTTTGGTATAAATGAATTGATACAGGAAAAAAAATCTGGTTAATGGCTCATATTTCTGCCAATAAAAGGCCATCGGCCAAGTGTCACCCGACGTTTGAAATGTGACACAAACTGCAGCCCTTTATTCAGTTTCCGAGTAACTCTATGGCCAAAAACAGAAAATATGTGTAACACAGAACCTGGTAAGCAAATAATAACTGAAGCATAAGCAAATAAATAATTATAAGCAAAGACATATACCAAATTACTGGGCCTCTATGAAGTTATAAAATACTTAAGTTTAGAAAGGGGCATTTATGTTTAAAATTAGGTGACTGAAACTTTAGGCCCATACAAAATGCCCAAAACATCAAGACTGTATAGATCTACCCAATAACAAAATATCAAGGGCCATAATCCTGCTGATATGAATCTGATGAAAAACGAACTACGTATTTATGAAAATTCAGCCCATTAATATGAATAGTTCTGGATTTATCCTTTTACCTTTAAGTGAACATCTATTATCTATGAAAGGGGAATAACTCTGCCACTAATCAATTTAGCACATCCTAACAATAATCAGAACAATCAATGTGCGAAATACTAATAGCATACTAATGTTTCAGCTCTCTTGGTCAAACAGTTCAAAAGTTGGGAAAATGCCAAAAACTACAAAGGGCCATAACTATTTAAAAAATAGGACAAGTGAAATTCCAAAATCACATGCACATCTACGGATCAAGATGAAACATTCTGCACAATTTCGAGCGAATCTGATACAAGATGTGGTAGGAGTTTCGAGGACAAGGTCTGAGTTAGCAAGGACTGTAACTCCACCAAAAATGGCCGAAACAAAAAAAAAAAAAAAAAAAAAAAAAAAAAAAAAAAAATACCACATGCACATCTTCATATCATGGGAATACAATCTGTAAAATTTCAAATCAATCGGATAGAAGACGTAGGAGGAGTTGCCAGGACAAGATTTCGGAAGGTCGGAGTCAGCAAGGGCTGTAACTCCATCAAAAATGGCCGAAATAAAAATAAAAAACCACATGCACATCTTCATATCATAAGAATACAGTTTGTAAAATTTCAAATCAATCCGATGAAAGATGTAGGAGGAGTTGCGGGGACAAGATTTCGGACGGACGGACGGATGGAAGGAAGGACGGACGGAAGGACGGACGGACCGACTGATGCACACGCGGACGGACGAGGGTCATTTCTATAGTCCCCCTCCGCCTACGTCGGGTGAAAATAATACTGCATTAATATGCTGAGTTAAGGTCATATCAGACCGAAACCGGTCGACAATTAAGAGCCTGTTAAATCCGTGCATGTACTGAGGTACGAACAATTTGAGAATTTTAGTAGGTCTGCATTCGGTAGGCAGCACAGTTATGCGTAGCACCAAGTATGTATATAGCATAGGTTCTCATTTTTCTTTATCGAAAATGGACTCCGTCGAGACAGATAAAATGTATACGTATCTATAATATGCGCTGTTGAGATTTCCGTTCATCACCATAATTATTAATTTTAAATGAGTTTGTTTCATGCTTTTCTTTAAACAATTCTGTAAATAGAATAGTATTGATCACAGATAAATTTACAAACAATTCTTCGGGGAATTCAGTACTGTACCAAAAGTCACAGAGAAAAATGCGCATTGATTCATATGCAAACAGCTGGGTCCGAAATCATGTGCGAAGTTTGATCTGTCTTTTCGCAACATTGTTTTCACCTAAACCTACAAACTTCTGCTGAAAACTGGGAAATTGGAAAAAAAGACTGTGCCGACGCTGAGCCGAATGTGCGGGAAACCTGAGATGGGGTATCTTTTCTCATATGTCTACCTAAATATTATTTATTGATCGTAAATATTATTTATTGATCGCTGTCGAGAGCGATTTAGATGATAATTGATGTTGTAAAAATGTTTTCAAAATAATTAAAACATCTCACACTCTACTATGCTATGATTTGAAACCGATATGCCGATATTGTAACGGAAATTTTATTCAATGAATATGTGATTTCACATTTGCTTTAAACTGAAGAGAAGGATGCTTTGATGTAAGTTTTTTTTTTTTTTTTGCTGTCTGTTTTTGCTTAAACTGTTTTTATTTGTACAAAGTTCATAAACATTTTAAAATCATTTGTTAAACAGTATTTATGTTGATAAAAAAGTTCCAATCGTGCGAATATACCACAGAAACTTGAATTCAACCTTAAAACAGTCAAAAAGCCGAAAACAGTGATTGCGAGCCTAAAGAGCTAGTCAAAAAGCAAAAACAGTAATGGTGAGCCTAAGGGCAAGTAAGAAAAGCCGAAAAATATGACGACTAGCCTAAAGGGCTAATCAAAAAGCCGAAAACATTAATGGCGAGCCTAAGGCTAGTCAAAAAGCCGAAAACAAAGATGGCGGCACTAACGAGCTAGTCAAAAAGCCGAAAACAGTGAAAGTGAGCCTAAAGAACTAGTAAAAATTCCGAAAACAAAGATAGCGAGCCTAAAGAGCTAGTCGAAAAGCCCAAAAATGTGATGGCGAGCCAAAAGGTCTAGTCAAAAAGCCAAAAACAGTGATGGCGAAACTTAAGATCAAGTCATAAAGCCGCAAACAAAGATGGTGAGCCAAGAGGGCTAGTCAAAAGGCCAAAACAGTAATGGCTAGCCTAAAGGGCTAGTCAAAAAATCAAAAACAGTGATGGCTAGTCAAAAGGCCAAAAAATAGTGATGGCTAGTCTAAAATGCTTGTCAAAAATCGAAAACAGTGATGGCGAGCCTAAAGTGCTTGTCAAAAAAATCGAAAACAGTGATGGCGAACCTTAAGACTAATCAAATGCTAAAACAGTGTTTGCGAGAGCCTAAAGAGCTAGTCATAAAGCCGAAAATGTGATGGAAAGGTCTCGTCAAAAAGCCGAAACACCGATTGAGAGCCGAAAGATGGCTAGTCAAAATGCCGAAAATATGTGATCGCGAACCAAACGGGCTGGTCAAAAGGCCCAAAATTGTGATTGCGAGCCTAATGGGCTAGTCAAAAAGCCAAAAACAGTAATGGCGAGCCTAAAGGGCTAGTCAAAAAGCCCAAAATAAAATGGCGAGCCTAAAAGTATAGTCAAAAAGCCGAAAACAGTGATGACCAGCGTTAAGGGCTAGTCAAAAAGCCGAAAAATGTAATGGCGAGCCTAAAGAGCTAGTCCAAAAGCTGAAAGTGTGATGTCGAGCCAAAAGGGCTAGTGATAAAACCGAAATTAATGATAGCGAGCGGAAAGGGCTAGTCAAAAAGCATAAAAATGTGATGGCGATCCTAGAGAGCACTTTAGGCGCGCCATCACTGCTTTCGGCATTTGAGGGGCCTTTTTTATATCTATCTTCAAGTTCCTGTAAATATACAGGGGCCATATTTATAAAACAACTTAAGTGGTTGCTATGCTGTTGCTAAGGCTTAATTTCTATAAAGGAGATTCCCTACAACTATGAAATTTGGTCTGGAGGAACAGTCTTTTTAGACTGTTCCTCCAGAGCAAATTCATAGTTGTAGGGAATCTCCAACATAGAAATTTAGCCATGGCAACAGCATAGCAACCACTTAAGTCACTTCATGAATATGACCCCAGATCATTATGATTTTAAGGAAATTTGTGCAGTTTCTAATTTATGCACTGTTCCTTGTCTATCGGGGTAGCTGAAATGTGATTTGATTGTTACCAGCTTATAATTGTTCATATTCCAATAATTTACCCTTTCTGTGTTTGTACATTGACATGTGAGTGTGTTTAATTCCATTAATTTGTGCAGAAGTGTGTCTGATCTCCTAAAATGAAGATGCGATAGGAATTACCTGTTGGTTGTTGCAAAGATGTCAAAACAAAAAGACAGACGTCATGGTTGCAAATTTCAACCTGAATTCTGAATTTGGTCATACGGCTTAATCTGGTAGTAGTAGCTCGAGCCCATATACGAACTTAGTTGAGTGGGCACACTATCACTGGAAGCAACACAAAAGTTTTAATGAGTTTTTTTTATGAGACGTGATGAAAACCTGATTTTTTTTTCAAATAAATTCATCTGACCCCGTATGACCAAGTCTGGTAAAATTAGTTACGGAAACCTCATGCCCTTCAAACAAGAGACTGTTTGACTGTGTGTCTTTTCATAACTGGTGATGAAAGCCTGGGCCGTATTCATAAAGCCACTTAAGTGGTTGCTATGCTGTTGCTAAGGCTAAATATCTATAAAGGAGATTTCATACAACTATTAAAGTTGGTCTAAAGGAACAGTCTTTGTAAGACTGTTCCTCCAGAGCAAATTTCATAGTTGTAGGGAATCTCCTTCAAAGAAATTTAGCCTTAGCAACAGCATAGCAACCACTTAAGTCACTTCATGAATATGGCCCCTGATGTCTTGTAAATACATATTACAGACTCGATGGAAACTTCATGCTTTTCAAATAACAGACTCTTTTTGACTATGTGTCTTTTCAAGAATGGTGACTGAAACTTCAAACCTTTTAACCCTTTAAGGTGGACGAATACGCAAGAACTCTGTTCTTACTTGTTTAAAAAACAAAACAGAGTTATTGTTCATCATCAAATCGATTAACGGTTGAGTATATACAGTTATATTACACACTAACAATGTCTACCGTAAAGATCCTAAGTTTTCGGGCACATAGGTCTGTACAAACAGTGGAAACCGAGAACAGACTGTTCCTTAGGAACCAAAATGATCAAGATCTTCACAGTTTCCATTCCATCTGCGCATTTTTGTCGACATTACTCTATGGTAGAACTGAATAACAGGAAAATAAATAATAGGGCAAGGACCGGCTGTGCTTGCAGCAGATGCAGAATTTGGGCAGTCTGTTTTGGGGATATTTTGAACTTAAACATTGTTTTTCTAGGAAACAAAACGGTGAAATGTTTGTTTTTTGTTTTATTCTTTAACATACGATGTAAGTTTTACTAAAATAATATGCATAAGCATGCCCCATCGATTGAATATATTTTCATGACGTTTTTCATGAAATTCGGTTTTCTTGCATTTTCTCAAAGAATGTAAAAATATACTTATTAACAAGAAAACTGCAATTTTTTGTTATCGGTTTGTTTCAAATATCCTATATTACAGATTATATGTTTTGCTGAAATGAAAGTGCATTCATGTGCTAGAGATATGAATTTTAATGGAAAATGTGTAAAAAAGTATGTAGAAATACAAAATATTGTCTTTTTAGGAAAACAAAACGGTGAAAATTGTTTTTTTCTTATCCAAATGTTTTATAGCTCTTTGGGTTATTCAGACGGTATAATGGTTTGAATGCCTCGCCAATATTTCTATTCAGTATTCGTCTACCTTAAGCGCCAAACGAAAATGAAAAATTGTTGAATTTGCAAACAGTGTGGATCCAGATAAGGTGAAGATGAGATGCACTCTGTTTGCCCTATAGTCTTTGAATTCTCAATATAATTTAGCTTGGTTTTTAATTTCTGCAGACGTAAATTTTGTCGTCTGCTTTTTTGCGCATTAAGGGTTAAATAAATACTCATTTTAATACTCAGTTTGACTGATGAGTCTGTTCATGACTGGTGATGAAAATTCTGTTCATGGTGATGAAAATCACACGTCTTTCAAAATCTGACTCAGTTTGACACAGTCTTTTCATGACGGGTCATGAATACCTTATGCCTTCAAACTAACAAAATGGGTGTGACTGCTCAGTTACATGCATTTAAAATATCAAACTCGGTTTGACTGAGTCTTTAATGACTTGACACATGCCTTTCAAATATCAGACATAGTTTGACTTGGTCTTTTCACACCTCTTTAAAATAATAGACTGGGTTGATTAGGTCTTTTCATTATTGGTGATGAAAAGTCTCATGCCTTTCAAATAACGGACTGTCTTGTGATGAAAACATCGAGCCTTAGCGTTGTCTTAGCTTTTTCATTACCACAGGGTATAATCGATTCCGCCAATTATCGCTTCCTGCAGAGACTGTACATCATATTTGGCTTCCGCCGAGACTGTTCGCAATCTCTTGCTTCCTGCCGAGACTTCCGTACATGATAAATGGCTTCCTGCAGAGACTGTCCGCGTGATTCTGCTTCCTGCCGAGGCTCTCGGCAGGAAGCAGAGTCACGCGGACAGTCTCGGCAGGAAGCCATTCCTCGAGGACAGTGGTCTCTGCAGGAAGCAAGAGTACGCGGACAGTCTCGGCGGAAGCCAAATATGATGTACAGTCTCTGCAGGAAGCGAAAATTAGCGGAATCGATTATACCCTGTGATGACTGGTGATGAAAATCACATGTCTGTCAATAACAGGCTTCATTGAGTTTCTTCGTGACTGTGATGAAAACCTTTGCCTTTCAAATCTCAAACTCGGTTTGAGTGGGTCTTTCTATGGCTGGTGATGAAATTCACATGCCTTTAAGATATCAGAACGGGTTCGACCGAGTTGTTTTATGACTGCTGAAGAAATTCAAATGGCCTTTAAATGTTAGACTGGATTGACTAGGTCTTTTATTGTTAGCGATGTAAACTTAACACCTTTCAAAAACAGAATGGGTTTGACTGGGTATTTTCATGAATGGTGATGAAAACGTCATCTATAATACTAAATAAACGAAGTAACGCATAAACTGCAAAATTGGTGGCATTTTCAAGCGTAATTTCTATACTGGTTCTTTCGCATATTGCTATCATTGATAATTTCGGTTAGCGTGTGTTTTAGTTTCACGTAGATTTAAAGAATTTGGAAATTAAATTTGTCTTTCATTTTAAATTCTCCCAAGTATTTTTCTAGAAACTTCGACTATTGGTCGATTTTTTTTGTCAACAATGGGTGCGTTCGAGTGAAATTATCGTATACTCGAATACACGCGGTCCTACTAAAAACAGAAAAGGACATCCCACCGAAAAGAACTTTCGGGCACCGAAAAGGACTTTTATTTGCCGTTAAATGTCATATAAAACATATGTTTTAGAAATTTTAATATCATCATGATAGTAATCAGCGCTTGAATAATAAGTTTGTGAATTGTAGTATCTTCATCCTAAAATTTTACAACAAAAAAACAGCACCGAAAAAGACTCCACTTCTGGTCAGTGAAGAGACGCCGTGTACCGAAAAGGACATCGCAAATGCCGAATTTCGGGCATCGAAAAGGGCATTTTTCACTTAATATTCTAGAAAATTATGTTTAGAAATAAATTATTTTACCCTTTATAGATTTCAAACGCTTTTATAGCATAAAATGGCATTTAAAAAGTCTTTTTCGGTCCCCGAAAGTTCTTTTCGGTCCTTTTCGGTGGCAAAAGTCCTTTTCTGTCTTTAGTAGGACCCGAATACACGTTTTGAATTAATCCGGTCGTTTCGGTTCTGCGTCGTTATATCGGCGAGCTGCTTAGCAAGTCCAAATTTAGCAGGTTCTAATGCAAAAATCCGACCCATGAACGTTCGTCATTCCCCATAAATAAAGATTTATTTTTGTATTTTTGCTCATATGTCTAAACGGATGAAGAACTAAATGGTCATAGTCCCGACGGCCCTGGCTCGAATCGACCCATTTTCTTCCAGAACGATAGTCAATACGAGTAGCCAATCGAACTCGCCCACTGAAGAATAAAGCTCAACGCACATGGTCTTTCGAAAAGTTGGACGGACACACGGCGCCAAGTGTGTGCGGCTATGGTTACGTACCGCTGAGCCACTTGGGTAACGTCGTTTGGATAATTCAAACTGAACTGAACTTTCGAAAAGACAAAAATTAAAAATGTCTAAGGTTAACACACATGCGCCAGGTAAGAAAGGGCATTTTTTCCAGCGAAGCAAACAAATCAATTTCTCAATGATTCAGCCTTTAGTCTTCAGAGGGCTTGATTATTTTCCCCCAAAACGTTCCAGGGCCCAATTTTTTTCAGAAAAAAAAATTCCCAGGACAGGTCACATAACCAAGATGGCAAACATTTATTATGGTAAAAGATTTCAAAAATCTTCTTCCCCAGAACCACGCCGGGCCGCGTAGCGCAATCGGTAGGGCACCTGCCATAAGTCAGAGGTCCTGGGTTCGAAACCCGGTCTGGCCACGTACTTTCGTTTCTCCTTCCGCTGATTCAAGAAGGGCAGTTGTCAGTTACTGGCGAAAGTATGTGCACTTAGTACTGGTTAACCGCTTAAGAGGTCTAAGCCTGCCCAGGAATAGTGTAGTTAGGTTAACTGACCGTCCCGACATGACCTTAGCTGTTTACCGTGGACGTTAAGCATCAAATCAACCAATTCTCCCCCAGAACCACAAATCCTATGATCTTGAAACTTAGCATGTCGCATCAAGGACTCAAAAGCTAAACAAAATTTATATAAATGATGACCCTGGGATGACCTTGATCTGTTTGCGGCAAGGTCAACTTTTGAGTCACTTAGGGTTTTCTATAGGATAAAGTGAAAAGTTGATTTTTTTAAGAAACAATGCAGTCTGCTACCTGAAAGTTTGTAGATGCAGACAACTAATTAGGTAAATGAAGCTTTAGTGCGTATTCATGGTAAAGGTCATATTTTCACATGGGCCTAAGGCCATTTACATTGAAAAATTAAAACTCACTTTTTTATATAAACTTGACCATCATGAAATATTTCCGCGCTTGCGCGGGCTCTTTTCTAGTATCTTTGAAATAATAGACTGGATCTGACTGAGTATTTCCATTACTGGTGATGATAATCGCGTGCCTGTCAGAAAAACAGACTGGGTTAAACTGAATCTTTCCATGTGTGGTGATGAAAATCACACACCTTTAAAATAACCGATGGGGGTGACTGAGTTGTTACATGACTGATGATGATAACCTTCTGCCTTTCAAATACATTACTCGGTTCGTCTGATTTCCTTTCTTCCTTTTATTTTTCATGACCGGTAATGAAAATCACATGCATTTAAAAGATCAGACTAGATTTGACTGGGTCTTTTAAGGACAGCAGAATAAAAGTTCATGCCTTTCAAAGAATAGACTGGGTTTGACAAAGTCTGCTAATGACTAATGGTGAGCACTTTCTTCCTTTCAAACAATAGCTTAAATACCGTAAATAATCAATAATATGGTGAATAGGTATCCTTTTAGAGGAAACAAATCTACTAGTTTCGCCTCTCTCCCCAGAAGGGGTCAACTTTTAAAAGAAAGAATTTGCTCCTCCAGGAGCAAATTCTTTCTTTTAAGAGTAGACACCATTTCTAAGAGCTACCTCATCCAGAGAAGCAGCAAGGATTTCATGCTTGTAAATATATCATTAATTTTGGAAAAGAGGCAGGGGCGTTTATTAAGAATCATACGGTATAAATGAGTTTTTTCTGCTGGTCGAACCTCATGTCTTTTAATAACTTATTCGGTTTGATTGAGTCTTTTCAAGACTGGTGCTAAAAACCAAGATTTTCGAAAATCAAGGGCGACTGCTTCAGGGCCCATGTTCACAGTTATTCCTTAAACTTAAGAGGACCTTAAAGTTAAGGCCTAAAATTTCATATATACATAAAAGCTAACAAAAATTGTTTGGATTTGATTTTTCTTTCGTATTACATTTCTATGACAGTTGCCAATAGGATCACGGAAAAATTGCGATTTTCGATACGATCTAAATATAATTTTTCTGAGGCAAAATTTTCCACCTTGACTTTAGGGTGGTCCTTAACTTTTAGAATGATTGTGAACCTGTGCCCTGGTCATCCCTCTCATTAATAAATAACAGAAGCCTTCCTGTGTGAAAATTGACACTATGCATATCAAACTATATTTTCCAGCTTCCATGAGGCTAGGGACTATCAAACTTTGTCAGTATATGCGCCAAACGATCACAGGATTCTCTAAAATGTATATTATATAGGCACATTTTCATAAAATGGACCTTTTACCAGTTTTCGAGATCTTCCGTCCCATAAGATACCGATTTTTTTAAGTTTACTTTTGTGTGACTGGTGTTTTAGTAGTTATGAGGCCACTGAGGCCACTCAGGCTCTCTGTTGAGCTTTTTGCGATAGGAGCCTGAAAGTAAACAGATACATTCACTATTAAGATCCGCTCTGAATGAATGAGAACAAACTTAGCTTATTTCTTCTTTGGCAAATGTGTCTGTTTTATTTTGCAGTTAGAAACTCGCATCAAGCCTCACATCGAGTAAACTTCCAAGGAGACGGTTGACTTATTCGAAAAAGAAATCCTTAATAGTGCTTGAAATAAATGGTTGGGAAATGTAGGGAAACGGCAATTAACTAAAGGAGTAACGCTCTGCCATGTATAGAGATGGCGTTCATCATGATTTCTGGCCTCCAAACAGGCACACACCAATAAAACAACTTTGAATCAACGTTGAGTCAATGTCTTTTTAACACTGTATGCACGGTGGGCTGATTCTTTAATGGTTTGTTCACTTCACAGCGAGCGGATGCTTGTGTAAAGTACCTAAAAATTTAGCATCATAAATTGCATTGTGCCTCAATAACAGCCAGCAATGCTGACAGTCAATATATCTAAGCTACTTTTATCAAATTCTTACAAAATATGAAATATGATGAGACGCCAGCTAGTGATCAGGAAAAAATGAGTTTGGTTATACTGTTCTTGGTTCTCCTAAATCATTTCATTCTGGTAGAAGCACAGACTGGTGCCAACGCCAAAGCATTGCGTGAGAAACTGTTTGTGACGGATAAATATGACAAGAAGGTCCGTTCAGCTAATGACCAGACAGATCCAACAGGTACATATTAAACAAACAGTTTAGCTTTCTATAAATATTAAATATTAACAACACTCTCTTTGGTTCTCTCTCTCTCTGCCTCTCTTTCTCTGTCTCTCTGCCTGCCTACCTCCACCTGTTTTTGCCGCAGCTTTCCATTCACTTATAACATATGATTGTATATACAGAGGTGCTTGCAAAGTGCTTTGTAAAAGCACAGGGTGAGCATGCTTTTGAAAAGCACATATTTTCTGCTTTTTTCTTCATTTGATTACAAAAACTGTCATTTCCAACCAAACTATAACCATTTTATTGGTTTGTTAAATTAAACGCCAAGATTTACTTGTCAATGGCCACGCATATCCGAAAAATGCTTCGAAAGCTTAATTTTCATCAGTTTAGTAGGCACCTTTTTGCAACCGTCCTGGGATTTTTCGCTGCTTTATGAAATACTCCGAAGCAATTCTGGCATTTTCTAGTAAACATTTGGGGGAACAAAATGTATTTTATTGTTATGGGCGCAAGACGCATACGTGTCCCATCTGTGATTCCATAGCTAGGCATACTAACTGATTTCAACATTTTTTCAGAGGTGGATGTAAGTTTGCATTTGCTCCAAATCCACGAACTAGACGAGGTCTCAGAAACACTGAAAAGTACGGGCTATCTAGAGATATATTGGAAAGATGATTTTCTTACTTGGAATCCAGCTGACTACGGTGGTTTGCAATATTCTTTCTTTCCCCAAGACGATATATGGAAGCCCGATGTTGCCTTAAAGAACTCTGTTGTAGAGTACAAACAGCTAGGAGTGTCGACGTTGAATGTTCAGGTTACGGCCACTGGCGAAGTCTACTGGTATCCATATCAGGTGAGTATGCCTTTTTGTCTATAGACTTGTAGTCATATATGTCAAACAAGACCTGAGATGGATGTCCATTAAATAATTGAAACACGCATACATCTTATTACCTATTAGTTAGAAATATTTTAGACACCTGAAAGGCAAGCATATGGCATGTACACAAGTTCAAAATACTGTATAGGCATATAATTGCCAAGGTATTGATGTCTTAAATATAAAGCGAGTAAGTCTCTAAAGTTTTGGCAAATTTCCATTAATAAATTTAAGTAGGTACTCGTCTGTTCTCAGGAACTGACACAATTCAGTCCCAGATGCCACCAAGACATCATGTGGGGAAAAAGCACAAAATTAGACACCACCAAAGCCATCACCAGTGACAGCTAGGAGAACAGCCATTTCCTGTGTAGGAGGTCACCGGGCTAGCTTTAACATCAATACTAGACATAGCAACAAGCAATACATGCAATAACCATGAAGAACCAAAATAGAAAACAAGTGTCGCCTTGGGACGGCCAGCATTGAAATAACTTGGTGACTTTAATCAATTTGCAGTCAGCTAACCCTTGCCCTTGGTTTTGCTTTGGTTCATCAGATATTTAGTTTTTCGGTTTCTGTGGAAGATTCCTAGCTCATAAGTGAAATATTTCAGAAACATAGATATCAAATTAAAACTAAGATAAAAGAAGTGTGGGGACTCGCAGATATAGCAACACTGAAATTTCGGAATATAAGAAATTCATGAATAAAACCAAGGTGGGCCCAAGACGTCCCAGAATGGGTGTCAGGCGCCAACTGTCTACTTTACCATTCTGTTAGGTTAAGGTCGGTGTCTTCATAAAGTCTGAGGTCCGACCCACCGTCGTGCATGTTTATCTGGTGCTGAAAAGTTTGTGATGATGACTTGGCTAGATGCAAGTCTCAGATACTTAAAGAGATAAAAATGTATATACACAACTTGCTCTCGGGCTTTTGATAGAGCAAAGTATTATTCTTTTCACTGATTTTGGAACCTGGGAGACCGAAATTGTGACGCCAGTGCATCTAAACAAGAGGGGTCTGGGATAATTCTATAGCAGAGCTAAAATCATTCAAGA
The DNA here is from genome assembly GCA_963989385.1 of Ctena decussata. Taxonomy (NCBI): domain Eukaryota; kingdom Metazoa; phylum Mollusca; class Bivalvia; order Lucinida; family Lucinidae; genus Ctena; species Ctena decussata. The sequence continues at coordinate 58,242,934 of OZ022506.1, forward strand.
AAAATCGGTCAATTACATTCAGCATAGGTCTAAACGTAATGGAATAAAATGACAAAAAGCTAATGTTTTTAAACCACTGTTTTATTTTGTAAAGCCTAAACCTAGATAGAACGGAACTTGCTCTTAAATTTTTCGTTATTTTATAATATCCTAGACAGTAAAGTTGATACAGCCTTCTTTAATCAAAATGACAAAAAATCACACATCGTAACTATCATGTACGTGACTTCATTAGCGCTCTAGTCACATGTTGAAATCCCGATGTGATTTGAAGGATAACCGACAAGTGTGTTACCATTGTCTAATGATCTACCATCCTAAAAGGTATTAAAAAAGTCTAGAAAGCCTAGAGTCACACGGTAAAGCCTAGACTCACACGGGAGTGTGGGATGATTGTGGTGTGTGGGTGGATGGAGTGGGGAGGGGTGGGGTGGGGGAGGAGAAACAAGTGCTCGCTGAGACCTTAAATTTTCAATAAAGCATCTGCTCTGCATAAAAACAGCCTTCGTAACTGATATGTTTATCCATATAATCTAACTTCGAGTTCTTCCACTTGCAACGCGTAATAAGATTATATAGGGCATTTAAACGTGTCCCCATATCAATTCATATCTCATAACAGATCAAGTACTTAGAGCGATCAGATTATGGCGGAGAAAGTCAAAGGCTCAAATTCCGGGATGGGCCAACCCGGGACTGGAAAACTGTTTATGTCAACTCAGCAGTAAATGGGAACCTCTTTCGAATGGGGAAAGGATAAGGCAGCGAAAAAAAAGGCTTTGAGCCTCGCCTTTTATATGATGTGCCCAAGATACAGTAGCCTCTAAGCTACACTTCCCCTACGGCTATTAGGCTATGCTATTGGAAATCTTTACCTTTACCATAACAGGCCACGGACCGAAAGCCCACGGGCAAATCTGGGTAATTGGTTGTTATTCGCTTCTGTTTACCGATACGCGTTACATCAGGGAATGTAATATTAAAAAAAGAGCTTCAGCTTAGAGGGTTTATTGACAAAAATTGGATGATTTTTATTCTTATTTCCTGATGAAAAAAGATGTTACATGTATGACCCCTCAATAGAACTTTCTTGAAAAATAAGGAAATGTCCCTGCTGCCGCTTCTTATTTCAAACTCTGCAATATTGTTGACGCCAGAGTCAACGCATATCTTATTCAACAAACTACTGCACTAGATGCGAGAGGAATAAAAATTCCTAGCAGCATTACGATATAGCATATCGCACGCAATCGTTGTTTTTTGCGACGTCGAGATCAATTCTTGTTGCTAATGATACTTTAACATGTTCGCAAATAAGGGTAGGTCTTGTGGATTTCTGTTCATTTATCCGTGGCATGAAATCTGTTTGTTATGACTCTTAACAGAACGCCACAATGAGGAGGTTATGTTAAGGGAATGAGGCGGTAGCAGGTTCTGTTGAGGGAAACAGCATATGCTGAAGATGTAAAATATTAGAAAATAGTATACGTTTCGCACATTCTTTTGGAAAAATCTTTTACATTTTGGGGTCAAACTCGGAAAGTTCCTTCTGTAGAGAATAAAAATAAATATACAAATAAAAAAGTGAAGAAAAGAATGAGACAGTCAGACTGCATATGGTTTTGAGAGCGGAATGTGGGATTTGATTGTATTAATTCCTGATCCTTGCCTATCTTTTCATTCAAGTGATTATAACATGGAATTTCGGGTATTATTATCTTACAGTGGGTACCCGGATTGATAAATAGGACGTCGACCAAATAACCATGTCACAATCTCTTATCATCTCTGAATTATACGCAAAATTGTTCTCCTAATCTTGATTTTTCTTACAGTTGTTTCAGTCGTCATGCTCTGTTGATATCAAGTACTTTCCATTTGACATACAAACGTGTAAATTGAAGTTTGTTGCATGGAGCTATACGAAAGCTGAAGTAAGTATCACTTACAGGCACATGACATTTGTATAGCTATACAACCCCATTATTACTTCCTCTCACGTCACACTTCAAATTTTACACTTCAAATTTCTAGCTAAATACATTAATTTACTACACTTCCTCCTCCCTGCAAGTTCAACTGAATTTTAATAACAGCATCGCCCTGAAAAAAAAATGGCACGGTATGTAGGCAAAGTTACGTAGTGACTACGCTAAAGCATTAGATCTGAAACATTGCGGAAAACTGCGCGTGACAGGTAAACAACTTAAAATAGTTTTTTCTGACATTTTTTCTTAAATTTATCTTCACTGACAAAAGTATCACAGATCTGGTTTTACAGTCATATTGGGCACCAGTGTATTTCCTTTTATTTATGTTAAGCCTGGTTTTCAGATAACATGGCGATTTTGCATAACGTAAATTTGCCTACATACCGTGGTGGGGATAAACTGAATTTGTTCTGTCTGTATTTCCAAAATACTTCCTAATGAAATTTCGTGTCCCTTCGTTTCCTTTAGATACTAATCAGTCTTTGAATCGACTGCCCAGCTAAAATTAAAAAAACTTCAGTATGCTTTTCTCTGGTTTTATCACCAGATATTGCCAGGGTCACTGAAGAGGCTTTATTAGCCGAAACTACATAGTCTGGCCCATGTTTCTCCTTATGAATGTATTCTCTGCTCTTGAAGGAACTCTTTAAGATTTTATTTGCTTCCATATGGGAAATTCTTTCTTTTAAAGTATACCGTTTTTTGAAGGGCTTTTTCGTCCGTGGAAGCAAAACGTGTTTCACTATTGTACAATTGGTGAAAAAATTGAGGTGTAGGCATATACCTTAAAAATATCACCAACAACCCTTCTTAGGGTACCGAAATTAATTCCTAAATGTTGATACTGATAATCTATTTTCGCTTCCAGGTTGTCATGCAGTCTGATAGGAAGGGTATCGTGCTGTCTAAGTTTGAGGCTAATTCTGAATATGACGTCATCGACTCAAAATCCTCAGTCGAAGAAGAATCGGGAGAGGCATCGATTATTTTCTCAGTGACGATTAGACGCAAACCTCGATACATTTTCCTATCGATTATCTTCCCGATCATCCTGCTTACAATTCTGAATATTTTCGTCTTTGTTTTACCTTGTGATTCTGGAGAAAAAGCAAGTTATGCGATCACAGTTTTCCTTTCCTTCGCTGTATTCATGACAATTGTTTCATCCTCTTTACCTGAGAATTCCGATTCAACATCGATTTTTTCGGTTTATATCATTATTCAGATGGTACAAAGTACTTTGATAACCGTTTTGGCTCTGTTTCTAATTCGCCTGTACGGTCTTGGTCCTGAACGCCCAATTCCAGGTTGGCTAATAACAATGGTCAAAATAATTAGTTGTAAGTGTTGTAAAAATCGCACTTCCATTGATCCTGCCACGCATGATGGAGACGAAGCAGTTCATAAAAATGATAGTTTAATCATCTCAAAAGTTAATTTGGCAAACAAAGATACAGGAGACAGCAGAGAAAATTTGCAGGAAGATAAATATGACTGGAAAAGAGTTGTGACAACTTTGGACTGGTTCTTTATGATTATTTTCTCAGTGTTTGCTTTCTTTACAACATTGTTTTGTTTACTTTTAGCATATGTTCTATCGAAGGCGCCATGATACACTAGCGTTTGGTAGGGGTCTATTGATTCCGGATTAATAAACTGATTTTTGTTGATCACATTTTTTCTTTTTTTTGGCCTAAAATTTTGTTTAATGATTATTCTGTTGTAACATTGTATTGATAACTGTTCTCGAGGCAAACATGTTATTGATCTGAAACTTTATTTATTTGTGACTTCAGACCGGGTTCTTCACTCACTATTAAAGGACAAGGTTCGTGAACCTGCCAAATCGGCCTTGTTAATTGGCAAAAAATCAAACTCGCTGAAGAACAGCGGCATTGTGCTAGTTTGTATGCCTAGCATTTCTACTGTCAGAATCAGCACTTGTTTTGATATGTTAACCTCACCCCTTAATGTAATAGGCTGATAAAATGGGGTAGGGTAGCCGTATTTTGATGTTGTTTTTTGCGCTTTTTCGCGTCTGTGGTCACAAATTTATCTATGGGCACCGTCGCCTTTCAAAAAGATTTTCGACAAGGCTTAGATATTGTAATTATCTATCTAATTTTAATAGGTATTTTTATGAGGCATCTGTGCTTATAGTGAAAAATTATTAACTTTTCCATTTTTTTCAATGAAAGATAGCAGAGAAAGACACGCCAAGTTGTAATGTCACGGTTTCTTACGTCACAAAGTAGCGTTTGGTGACGTCATTTGAAGAGAGTGCCTGGTCGTCAGAAACAACTAATTATTCAAGGTTAATTGGCCGGTGAATACCGTATAAATCAAATTTAAGGTCCCGGAGGTGTTGCATTTTACGAAAGGGGGCGGCGTTAATTAGAACCGAAATTGGTGTTTATTAGCCACTGCCAAAATACCTTACAAAGTTTATTCAATTCGTAAGGCTGTTAGGCTGTAAAACCCTCGAGCAAACACTTATACAATATAGCATTCAGTGACAAGGCTTGACACAAATTTCAAAAGTATAACTGTTACTATATAAATGTTCAAATTTCAAGTTTATTGATAGGTTATACATAACAACACGAGATCCAAGACTACATATTAATACTATACATATCTATGGCGGTGCTGATGACTCAAAGAATATCAAGAAAAAGAAGGAAGGCTAGTTTGGAAATAAGAGGACAAAAATTTGTTGCTTGCAAAAAATTTACCACACTATCAGTAATGCGATAGTACTATCTTGTTTACGCACAAGCATTTCATTCAAAATTGAAAGTGCCTAACTTTGGGCTATTTCATGTAAACTTCGTGCGAAAGTCGCATTGCTCCAGTTGACACACAGGTCATTGCACATCAGTAAAAAATATTGCCACGTTGCATTTTTTATATTTAAATTTTTTAATGTCAACACGCGATAGGGTGAGTTGTTGTGTTATTGTTTAACGTCCACGATAAACAGCTAAGGTCATGTTGGGATGGTCAGTTAACCTAACCACACTATTCCTTTGCAGGCTTAGACCTCCTAAGCGGTTAACCAGTACTAAGTGCACTTACTTTCACCAGTAATTCTTGAATCAGCGGAAGGAGAAATGAAAGAAAGTGGCCGGACCGGGTATCGAACCCAGGACCCTTGGCTAATAAGTCAGGCGCCCTACCGATTGCGCTACGCGGCCCGGCGCGATAGGGTGAGTAAAGGAGTTCGGCGGTAAACTGATGGGATTGGGAAATAGTTACTTCCTTTGAAAATAAAAATAAAAAAACGTCCTTTATAACTACTCAGAGGCACGCGATCCACATACCAATATTGGTGTAAAGAGAGCATGCCCTTGCATTAACCCTAACACGACCGCGCCCCAATCATCCGTGCCTCTAGGCTGATAATGTTTCAAAACAACACAGCGCTGATACACGCAGACGTGCCCAATGTAAGTTCCCTGAAGGCACTAAAATCTGAAAGAGGAAAACAGAAACAAAGTCCAGTCTCAACGAGGCTGTATCGATGCTGATAAGTACAGTTTAAAACTGTGCACTTCTGGGCTAGTAATGTACCAGTCAAGCGATTCTGACCTGTGCTGAAATATCCGGGGTTTTTTCTAGTCAAAACCGAAATAACTCAGTGCAAAGCGATCTGACCCTTGCATTGACGTTGATACATCACCACTGAAAACCATATAAGATATAATACGCATATATATTCTCTATTTTCTCGCTAAACCCCGAAACGTCGATGCAAGGTCACCAAAACTCTGCATATTCTACCAGGCACTCAACGCCGAGCCGACTCAGAATCAGCATCGTTTCAACGCAATGACGTTGGATCCACGCTGATTCAGTGCCGATATTAAACAGTATGACCGTGAAAGGATATATAAACTTAAAGTGGAAATAAATTTTTGCCCTCCTTTTCAGTAGGGGTGGCGTTCAACTCTTCAATGATCAAATTTGCTCCTCAATACAGGGTTAATTCGGCTCCACCCCGCTCCTCTCACACCTCTCGCCCCCATAAACAGTCCCACCCCCACAAGTAGCTCAGTAGATTAAGCGCCTGGCCTACAATGATAGGTTAGAGATTCGCTGGAGCCGGAAATTGTCCAACAATAAACGAGGTTCCATTGCATACAGTCTTTCATTATTACCCTCCCATCGCCCTGATATGACTGAAATACGGTTAAACACACACACACACACACACACACACACACACACACACACACACACACACACGCGCGCGCGCGCGCGCGCACATCCGACTTCAGCTATGAATTGCAAGAGCTTCACCAAATTACGCACGCTTTCCGCTTATATCCGCTAGTTTGATGCTGCAAGCACATCTCACCGAGTATTGGTATTGTTAATATCATTCTTTTACCAGTGAGGGACCGTAGAAATAAACATTGGGGAAACCTGCAATAATTACCGTAACTGTCCTAAAGTTGAAGTTTTTTTCATTGTAGTAATGTACCTAAAAGATGCAGATGGAATAGCAAACAGAGTAGACCCAAGAGCAGTCTGATCTGGGTCTGCACATCGAAGATCAATGTCATAGACTTGTGGAATGCGATAACATTCCAATATTTTGATCACTGCCAATCCCCGGATGCAGCTCTTGTGAATTTGCCCACAGAAGGCATGAACTAAAGGATAATTTAGTTGCATGTCGAGCAATGCTTGAAACGTGCATCAATGAAAGAATGTTTTTATGTTAATACAAGTCCTATAAATGTGCAATCATGCAAAGTGTACTTCTGCTTTTATTCTTTGTCCATTATTGCCATTTCACGTTGACTGTTTTCAAATATTTATTTACGAAGCTCCCGGTGACATTTCACTTTGTTCTTCAAATCATCTGCTGTTGTCGGTTGGTTCAATTCGTAAAGGTGCATTCGGGAACGATATAACGAAGCTCCCGCTACGGCTCCAGGGAACGTTATGTGCGATTTTGTACTAGGTATATTCGTGCATATTGTTTATAATTATTTATTTTTATTTCTTTATTATTATTATTGTCTTTTTTCCAGCTCTCAAAACAATGTTTCCCATGAGGCTCAAGGGAACGAATCCATAAGATGCGAGTCTGTCTGTTTTCTTTCGTATTTAAAGAAGAGAGTTTGTGTTCGATATAATTTATTTATTTACATGTATATGACAAGAAATTCAAATAAAAAAGTGCATTTCACTTTAAAGGAAGATTTAAGCAATTTACTGAGTGTAAAAAATGAAATGCTCTTAAATGTATGATCCCTCGTTGACTTGCTACTGTTAAATTTTTGTGGGAAGGTTACCAAAACAGGTCAGAATTTAGCTTCGCATGAGATGGATGGATACTTATGATTTGGTTTAAACAATATTTATTCAATGTAAATTACATAATTACAAGAAAAGTACAATATAACATGGTACAGGATCTGGCGGTAAGCGAAACGCTTGTATTAAAGTCATCTCCTGAGACATGAAATCAGTTACAATATCAGAATGGCTTAGTCACACATTTTGTAAACCAATAATTTCAACAATAAATATGGAACGAGACATACAAAATAACCAACATCAAACATTCAAACATACATGTAGAGAAAATGACATGTGAAGAAAAAGAATAAATATAAGAAAAAAGCGAAAGTACCTCTATACTGAGTATTGAATTATACGCTATAATACAGTTATTGTAGAAGGAATACATTAGATTTTATAGACTGTTGATGTATGGACAGATTTTAGGCAACAGAATACAGATAATTCGAAAACAAAAATAACAAACAATAAATAATTAAATAAATAATACTGAAAAGAAGACATTCTGTATTCAGAATACTGCAGAAAGAAAATATCTTGTCAAGGTTTACTCCCTCACACAGTTAATAAGTGTGTGCAAGAATAAAACTTATAAGAACCATTCTCGTTCGACAGCTTAAGAAGAGAAGCAGTAAACTGAGAAGAAAAAATACCAATGAAAGCTCTGACCGATTCCCTGATTGAGACATAGTCCCGCGACCATGGCCATGCCTTGTCCAGTAAAGGCATCACACATATGGCATTTTTTGAAGACCAGGATAATACTTTAGTAATAAAAATAGGATTATTATGTACTGACGAACCTGCCCGACTTAATAATAAAGTCCTGCACTTTTAAAAAGAGAGATTTATTTTCATGAATCGACGCATTATCTATAAACATGCACCGGTATTTTTCTGCCGCACCGGTATTTGTCAAACTCAGGACATCTTTCTAAGAGGGCTAGGAATTAAAATTATATATATACTTTTGTAGTACTTGTTTAGTGCCTTTCAAAAAAGTTGCTTTTGTTTTCTAATCATAAGATAAACCCCCCAAAAATCAAATCTGAAAAGTGCTTGCCCATGGGAAAAATTGAATTTCCCGCGGGAAAATCAAGTTTCCCATGGGAAAAGTACGCGGAATTTTTTTGTGGGCTGGGCGGAAAAGTGGCCGCGGCCGAAAAAATGTTGCCCATGGGAAAAATTGTAAAATAATACTAATGTTTATTTTCAATAGAAATATGTGTGGCCTTGATGGGCATTGAGCATTAGTTAGTTAGGTTAGTAAAAATACTTTTATTAATTTTGTTGTATTTATTTTCCCATGGGCAAGAGGTTGGGCAATGGCCATGCGGGTTGGTCATAGCCACGCACTTTTCCCATGGGAAACTTGATTTTCCCGCGGGAAATTCGATTTTTCCCATGGGCAATCACTTTTCAAATGATTTTAGTGGGGTCTATCTTTTCTTTAGAAAAGCAAAAACAACTTTATTATAAAGCACTAGACAAGTACTACTAAAGTATATATAGTTTTAGTTCCTAGCTCTCTTAGAAAGATGTCCTGTGTTTGACAAATACTGGTGCGACAGAAAAATACCGGTGTGTGTTTATACCAAACAAAAGGTCCTGAGTAGTGTAATTGTGAAGATCGTTTGGTAAGTATCTGTTTCTCGCCAGTGTGTACCTAGCGCAGGTGAAGAAACAATGAGCTGTGCTTTCGAAGCCACCACATACACAGGAGGGACTTGGAATAATATTTTTACGGTAGAGATGAGAATTTAGAGAACTACATTCCATTCTAAGCCGTGCATGTAGTATTTGCCCGATCCGTGTACCAGTGTTAAAGTATTTAGGAGGTTTCTTTAGGTCTCTGTTAAGCAGGTATTTAAATGAGGAAACAGATGTGGCCTGTTTGATATCTTCAGATAGAGAATTCCACGCTCGAATAGAGGATGGGAAGTAAGAGTTGAAGAAAAGATTTGTGTTTGCATGAAGGGTCTGGGGATGATTAGAATTTCTTAGACTATAGTGAGTGGTATTTCTTATTAAAGGTGGAACAAGATCGTTTAGATAAGTAGGGGTAAGACCGTCCATTATCTTATAGAATATAACCAGTTTATGTTTATCTCGACGAGACTGTAAAGATTCCCATCCAAGATCTGCAAACAGCCTATCAATGCCACATAATCTAGTGGCGCCAGTAATAGTCCTAGCTGCCTCTATATGAACAGCATCTAACTGTCTTTTAGATTCAGTAGATGCATTATCCCAAACCGAATCGCAATATTCGAGAAGCGGGTGTATAAAAGATATGAACATTTGTTCCAGTGATTTCCTTCTGATTTTACATTTGAGCCCCCGCATTAGGTTTAGTCTCATCCATGTTTTTTCGGCTATGTTATTAATGTTGCTTGACCACGTGCATGAACGTGTGAAACGTGACTCCGAGATGTTTATGACTTTCAATTTCATTTAGCTGTATATTGTTCATGAACAGTGGAGGATGCATTAATTGATTCAATTTCTTTGATATGATCATAGAACTGGTTTTACTGGCATTAAAGTCCACAAGCCATGTGTCTGCCCAATTATTGATAGCGTTTAGGTCTGTATTTAAGAGGTTTGCAGCTGCTTGCGAAGAATCAACAACTATGTACAGACTAGTGTCATCTGCAAATAAACGAATAGAACAGCCAATATCTCGAACAATGTCGTTGATATACAAGAGAATAATAGCGGTCATAAAATCGAACCCTGGGGAACGCCTGCCTGCACCGAAGCCCAGTCAGATGCATGGCCATCAATCGCAACAAGCTGTTTACGTTCAGAAAGATAGCTTGAGAACCACTGAACCAGTTTGTCAGAAACACCAATACTCTAAAGTTTATGGAGAAGTCCTTTATGCCAGACTCTGTCGAAGACTTTGCTGATATCACAAAACACTACCCTAACCTCTTTGCCACTGTCCACTGCCTCACAGAATGTATGATAGGTATGCGTGAGTTGAAATGTGGTTGAATCTCCTGACTGAAACGGGGTGAGAATTTGGTTTACAATGGAGTAGCTGTAAAGTTGCTTATGAACACACCGTTCCATAACTTTACCTATATGCCTTAGAAGGGAGATGGGTCTATAATTGGAGGGAAGCGTTTTTTTTTTTTTTTTTCGTCTTTTTTGTGCATGGGCGAAACATTGGCAAGTTTCCATGATGTGGGGAAGTAGCAGTTTGCCAAGGAACGGTTAAATACTGTTGCCAATGGATTAACTAAGATTTCAGCTCCTTCTTTGAGGAGACGGGGACTTATTACATCGGGGCCGCTAGCTTTCGAAACGTTCAGGTTTTGTGAGACGTCTTTGACGTCCTGACTTAAAATTTCAATGGACTGAAGCGAGTATTGAGCGGGTATTATAAGTTAAAATAAATTCTTGTTTGCATCATTGACTAGGGCTTGGGAGACAGTGTAAGAGTTTAACATATTAGCTTTCTGGAGACTGCTTGCTGCATATTCATTATCTATTATTAGAGTAGGAGTGTTATACGATGATTTACTTAAATTTAAAATTTGTTTTGTAGTTTTCCAGAATAAAACTGATGGACGTATTCTCAGTTGATAACAACATGTCAAGTTTATCAAAATAATCATGTTTGGACTTCCGGATTTCAGATACAGCCCTATTTCGAAGAGTTTTATATTTTCCCCAAAAAGAGTATTGGCCGTTCTTTTAAAATGTCTAAAACTTCGCTTACGCCTTCTGATTAGGTTTCTTTTATGCGACAAGTTATCCACGGATGTTGGGCTGGTCTGATTGTAACTTCTTTATTAGGAATAGATGTTTCAGCTGCTGTGAGTGAAGCGTCTGTAATCTGCTAAGCATTATCATCAATATCAATATTTGACTGCAGTTTTTCATCGAGATTATATTCGGACAGGGCTGTTCGAAAGAGGTCGAAATCGGCTAAGTTATAATTCCATATTCGCCTTCTAAAGGTTTTATTAATTGGTCGGAGAAATTTAAGTAGTACAATTATTGGGCAGTGGTATCTGATTTGGTCTGGAATGAAAGTATCCATGACTTCGCTCATCAAAACATTAGTGTTATTACGTACAAGGATCAAATCTATTAGCGAAGAGGATTGTTCAGTAAAATGAGTTGGTTCTTTAATTATCTGGATAAGATTAATATCTTGAATTAAATCAGTCATTTCATTACTGTTACTCTGAGACATATTAATATGAAAATCTCCTAGGATATGTATGTCTAATATATTAGTGTTATATGCTCTATCAGTACTCTCTTTTATCAGCTCAAAATATGCTAAGTTGCTGTTAGGAGGTCTATAAAAGCCGCCAACAAGGATTTTCTTATATTTCACTTTCATTTCGGCCCTACTGCCTCCAGACCACGCAATTCCAAATCTGGACGACGTTTACACGAGATTGTCTCTCGTACATAGACAACAACGCCTCCTCCAGGACGATCGCACCTGACGGTTCTGAAAGGCGGCAGGAAATTATCTAAAATTACGCTATCGTTTTTAACTTGTGGGGTTAGCCAACTTTCAGAAAAGACAAGGACATCGTACTGGTCTGCTTCGCATTTGATCAAGTCCAGTTTTGGTAGTATGCTCTGGATATTAAGATGCATTATACTAAGGTGGTTTGAAAGGGTTTGCAAGGAACTTATTAAGCTTCTTAATGTGGAGTCAGTGCCGCCTCCGACAGAGTCTGGACCAGGATTAAGCTCAAGATCTCCGCTCCGGAGAATAAGACAAATTATCCAAGAAATAGTTACAGCGATAACCAGTAACTAAAAACAGTTACGAGTAAACGTCGTATTTTTCTCCGATGTGCTTTTAACAATCTTGTAAGGGAATCTAATATATCTATACGTCTCGTTACTGCGTTGTAGAGCTAGTATCAAACTAAGACATGAGCCATTATAGTTAGACTGGAGAAAGGTAAGTAGAAACGCAATAAGACAGAAATGAACCCTTTTGTTTGTAATTCTTTTTCTGGTACCTAATCCTAAGGTGCATGATACGCCAAAGAAGCCACCAAGACCATCCGATTTACAGTTCCAACGTTTCATATACTGCACAATAAGAATTAATTGTATGAAAATCAGTAACAGTCTTGCTGGCAAGTCTGGGGTATCGTAGCTGAATGCACTTCCTCGCACAAGAATGGAAATTTTCAGTTTGGTGAACTCAAACACGACGTATGGTCGCAAGGACAGGGAATCGGTCTTAAAGAAAAAAGAGAGAAAGTAAAGAGTAAAGACACACGTAAAGACATACAAGTACTTATGATTTCGTGTCCGATTCAACAGTATTTAAGTCATATCAGCATGAATAGAGAGTGATGTTGATAGACTGTGTAAAATACCGTTTACCGCTGGAAGGATTTCCCCTTCCTGCAATATTTCAGTCCATATCGAGCTGTCATACAGACAGATGGAGAAAGAAAAGATACGCTAGGGGAGAAGATAAAATGTCCAAACAATCCCCATCCGCACCTACTGCAAGCACAGTAGGCCTTTGCTCCACTGTTTTCCAAAGTCGGACTCCCCGGCACTGAAAACTACCCGGCACAATCGCCCGACCACAAGCACCTCGGTTAGTGCCAAATTTCAACTTTTAACGACATAGGAAAGAATATCATCTCTGTTATATTTCTTATCAGGCCATCAGAACTCCACAGCAAACAATACAGTTTTAATATAAACATAAATAAATTGTCATGAATGAAAAACAGCAGTTTTGCTCGGAGTTAGTTTGCACTTCGCATTTTGTCAGCAAAATAAAACATACGCAACAAAAATTTGTTTTGTGGACAAAATAGTAAACAAAAACTATCACGAGACACAGAAATAATTGTGTCTTATTAAATGTGATAGTATAGCGAAAATTGAATTTCATAGACTTTTCGAGCTCTACAACCATCAGTATTACATGTATTATTGTCACGAAGGAAAAATGCGGGAGTTAAATATAAAGATTCACATATACGTTAGAGCTCCTGCAGAAAGAATAACAACATCTAATCTACTTCGTTAAAGAGCGACACCACAGAGCAAACGGAAAAGCGCGACACAGCAAAACTTATACCGTCGTTAACGTCATAAAATCATTAAATGCGTTGCGAGGGGTAGGGTATGTTAATGACGTCACAAATGCGTAAATAAGGCGTTAGACTTAAAAAATCCATTTCAGTCGCAGGAAACATAAATGTATGATATAGTTAAATTTCATCGATTTCTGAGACAGGGCCGATTTTGATCCTTCGTGAACCTTGTCCTTTCTCATACTTTTTACGGTAAACACATAGCAACTGGCAACCATTTTCTCTACTGTAAAATTGCGAGACACTGCTGTAACAACGTAGCAAATTACATTATTATATAAAATCCGTTCTTTAATTCCACGTTTAATCTCTGTATAATGATACAGTAATAAATGAACCACATTGTGAAAATAAGTAGAAGTTTTCACCGTTATTGGTCCACTAAGTATGCGCCGGTGTGTTGTTGGTTCCTGAGAATTTTAGAAGGTTGCTTAGCTTGCAGATTCGAATCGCACTAGAGACGGAGTTCTTACCAACTGTAAGCAGAACGACATTGCGCACCGTCTTTCATAATCACCCTTACACCGGATGTGTTGAAAGGGTCTTACAATTACAAGTCATCAATCCAGCCATCCTGGGGATTTTATCATTTGTTTTCTTTTCCACGTAAACAACAATTCGAGAGCTTTTATGGCCTTTCTATCGAGCCACGAAAAACATAAAAACAACACAGAAACCCATTTACGTGAGTCTCTATCAGGCCAATCCCTAACAAGCCAAAACCTGACAGGAAACTTTCGGGAGAAAGTAAGGTTAATGGGTAGACTCTCTGGGTAAACAATTCTGGGATTTGCTATATTGCCTCCTTTCTCAATGGGATCAGCTCTTAAGGTGAGGTGGGAGTAATGGACAAAACACATGATTTTATTCATACTTCCCTATATTGTAAATTTTCAGTCCCTCTTTCAGAAAATGTAATAAAAAGGGGGTGTCGCCGTTGTCGTTTTCAAGTTATCTGACCTCGAAAACGTCAATTTTTCTTCATTTTCGATCCGACGTTATAATGGCGTTCTATAGAAAGTTTTTGCACGTCTTTCTTGGATAAAAACCTTCCTTCTGAGAAAGCAAAACACATTTGTTTTCTTTAAAAACTAACACAGTATGGCCAAATGATAGAAGTTTACATTAAAGCAATAAAAATAGTAGGTCGCCGACTTAACTTTCGAGCTAAAGTGCATAAATGCCCTGCGTGCTGTCTCTTTTAGACTGAACTGTTAACGTCGCGCATAGTGACGTTAACGTTACTTTACTTTTCGCACCACATATCAACCGTCGCTTATTGTAGGATCCCGGCATCATTTGTCTAGGACTTTCGTCACTAATGATTGTCATCCTCAGGAAAGCGGATGTAGTACATTTTCTCTCAATACATTGACTAGATCTAAATGTTCTTTAAAGTCTCCATAGTCCTACCAGTGGTTAAAATCGTCGAAATACAAATCATTATAAAACCTTTACAGCCTTCAGAATTGATGATGATATGTCGGTTGATGTGCTTTTTTGGATCATATTACTGGAAAAATAAGCAGGAACAAGGTATTTTGAATAAAAAAAGATGTCTCTCCATGCATAAAAATACGGTTTTCGTCTCTGGCTCCCCGCTAAGCAATGCAATAATGCAACGGCGGCACAATCAATGGGATCCTTGCCTTACATTTTTGAACATTGACATTGTGTTTTTATCACCCGGTTAAACGCCTGCACCTTGTGTTTTTACCTCCTGTACCTTGTGTTTTTATCATGTTATAAAGCTTGCAAAATCGAAAGTAGGTCATTTTAGTTGGCAACTAAAATGACTCAGTTATTTTCTAAATCATTTTTATGAAAAACTCAAGGATCTTTTGATTTTTCAAAGCCGGCCAATCACGATCATAATCAATGACGAAACTGTAGTGGGAAGCTTGCAGCGATACCTCACGATAAAATATTTCATGCTGATAGAGCAATGGGGCCTTAAATAATGATAAAAAAGAATGGAAGTAAAAAGTATGCAAAGACCAGGAAGTGAAACAATCAAAATCCAAATCCAGCCCTCAAACCATAGTTGGAAACAACTAAGATTACAAATAATCAAGATACAGAGAACATATGGCCAACCGAGTGAGCAGCTTGTTCCCGAAAGGTGGCCACTCAGCAACCCAAACCAAACCAAAAATATAAGGTAAAACATCACAGAAACTCTACACCAAAAACAGGCAACAGAGAACCACAACAGAACTACCGCCTTGGAACGGTCAGTTATGAATTACTGGGGGGCTTAAATCGATTTTACAGGCCCAACCTCATATTAAGGGACATGAATAATGGAAAATGATTGTAAACAGCCCCTGAGGATTGGAAGAATAAGAGCATTAAATGGATGTGCGGGGAGACTTTTTGGGGCCGCCACACAGCACAACCACAAGAACTCTGATAATAAAAGTAAAAAGTATGCAAAGACCAGGAACTGAAACAATCAAAATCCAAATCCAGCCCTCAAACCATAGTTGGAAACAACTAAGATTACAAAACATTGCCATTTTGCCCTTCCCTACAGTTTACGCGCTCCTGAGTTGACAAACACTATGAAGCAACAGCTTTAGGGGTGGGCTTCCACGTGTTCTGACATTTGGACAATTCCCTTGTCCCTTGTCGTTTGTACAGTGTAAGCGAGTGAAGTTTTCCCCAGTACCTGACCCAACCCAAGAAAGAACCTATAACAGTTTGCACTGCGACTGGACCCTCTCTCTCTCTCTCTCTGAAAATGTCTGTGAAAATGCAGCTTGAATTCACTTTAGCGTCTAGGAGATTCAATGAAACGATTCTTTGATATACACTTGAAAAAAGAATGAAGAAATGTAAGACAGAAAAATGAAACAAAAGGCAAGGAAAAAGAAACCCCATATTTCGTTTAGCTTACTGACAGAACATAGCGTTGAATTATCGTATCAACGTTGATAAAAGGTCCTGCTGATATTGCATCGACGTTGATACGCCCGCCCGGCGTTGTTCAAACGCTACGGACAGTCTAAGAATTTTCAATATCGCTGCAATGTGGCCTATTTCTAACTTATTAGCATTTTAAGTGTGGGTGGTATGATAATACCCCATTGCACACAGCTTTTCATTATCACATTACCATGGTTCTGATATGACTGAATAATTGTTAAAAAAGACGCAAAATCTCAATCCATCCATCCATACATCCATCCATCTATCTATCTGTGTTAACATCCGAGGAGCCCCGGTTAAGCGCTGGCCTGCTGATCTAGCGGTCCCGGATTCGAGAACCGCTGGAGGCGGAAATCTAAAATGCGTGGTCGAAGTGAAGACAGTGATCTGACTTCTCATTTCAATTTCATGAGGTTGTGTCGTATGAAATTTGTAATAAAATTATTGCAACAGCAGTTGCGAACTCCATCTAACAAACTAATGAGAAACTGCCACAGAAAAGCTACCCCATAGTAGAAACTAGCGACATTTTTTGCAGTTTCTTCTCTACGACACTTTCTATTTCCTTTTAATTTCACCCAGCGCTCAGCCTCTTTGCATTTTGTAATTAGACCATATAGTACATGTAATCACAGAAGCGGATAATGTTGACGCCATCTTGTTTTCCTCAGACGGAACGTTTGACGTCATTACGTAACGTTGCAACAGAAACTGCCGCACGGCGGCGCTGAATTACTCCCACCTCACCTTAAAAGGAAAAATAGTTATAAAGATAAGACAACACTGCTGTTTGGAAAGGCAGGTTTGAACAGGAAAGCAAACAGGAATTCACAAAAAGTGTCGCCAATTAATGCGTAGGTCCCATTAATAGGACATTAGCAAACCTACAGACCCAAATCAGACGCCGTAGAAAGCGGCGTCTCATCAAGGTCTACACTATTTGCATAAGGCAAATGGGTATTTCTTCTTAAAGAAACCAAAAACCAAAATTGAAAAAAAAAACTTTACCAACACCCCTTAACTGACAGATGGACTCGTCCATTTGATAAGGATGGAACATTCCAATGAGCATAAAAGAACATGTAGTTGTACCAATATACAATCTAAAACATAATAATGATAATAATTGAGCCCCGACACGAGTAAACCAACAAAGTGGCATGTGCGCCCTTCGAAGACTCCGCCCAGTCTGTTCAGACGCCACGCTCTGCGCTTAAAGGTTAGCTAAGGGTCTATATTCTGATCAGACTGAGTAGATGACCAGGCAGATCTAAATCTTCGCTGGGCGCTTATGCCACTTTGTCGGTTTTTGTTCTGTCACGGCTCAGTTATTTGCGCCGAGCAGGAGCTTGGTGTATCGATATTTAACTTTGACTTTGTGAAGTGTAGATGCATTCGGAAAACTTTGTTTACTTCCTAACGTTTGAGGTTTCAAGTAGGATTAACTAAAATTATTATAATGATTCACCTTTTGTAGATAAAAAAGTAATAAAAACTATGTATCTGTCTCTGCCATACTGAGAATTGGAAGAATTTGGTTGATTTTGGCAACTAGGTTTGTTATTGAGTTTCGCTGGATTAAAGTTATAATAATAAAAAAATAATATATTTCCCCTAACGGACCTCAATTTGTCACGAGCGTTCGGCCTTTGATGTATTTTGTACATTGACTATTCGCGTACAATTAACCTTTAGTGTTCAAGAAAACATCAATGAAGATGAATGTGAAGGTCATATATCAAGACATAATTGTATTTCGGTATCTCGGAGTTTTCAAGAGTGCAAATTTTGCAGAGTAACCACCATGTATAACATCATACATTTGTAACTCAAGAAAGTGGACTAACAATCCAGATTAACTCATTGCCAGTGTGACCGCAACAGGGTTAACTTATGTAGATTAGTTTGCTCTAAACTATGTGAACTCAAGTGGGGTAACAATTCAATTTAATCCAGAATGAGAGTCACTTCGCTAGTGTCAACAGTTTAAGGTGGGAAAAGATAAATTTGACTGAGTTTCCCGTCGTTTTGATGCTGTGCATCAATATTTTCTTGTACGATCATGCATTAAGGTGGTGATTATCACTGATTTGGGGAAAAAAACAAAATTCTGCATAAAATACTGAAAATACAACAGATCTTCCCGAAACTTAGCAGATGCCTTCTCTATGTTGTTTCTCACAATTCAGAGTCCCAAAATGCAGGACTTGCTGATGTTTAAAAGGATTTCTATAAGAAAAGATCAAAAGGTAATTTTGTGCGAATAAATCTAAGAAATGACCATCATTATTGAAAATGTAACTAGGTCTGAACATAAACTAATGCATTATAAAGAGCGTCCTAGCAATTATTTTTCTATCTTTTTTTTCACGCTATCAGGCTGCGCAGATTAAAAAGGGTGTGGCCTGTGTCCAAATATTTGTCTAAAATACACAGTAGAGTCTATTTTCAAGGTTGAATAATTTCAATAACACACCTGTAATGATCATCGCAATGTATTATTTATACTGTGAGTATGATATAGGTATAACTGACTTACCTGTATTTCATGAATGCAATAAGTATACATGCACTACATCATGGTCAGGCATTTGAGAATAAGCTACTGTTTTTATCTGGTCTACCTTACAATTTTAGAGAGAGTTGGAACAAATAATTGCTAGGACGCTCTTTTTAACTCATCAAAGTATTTTCAGAGCTAAGTACATTTTCAAGAACAGATTTTATTTTTCAGGCTTCTCCGCAGAAAACTACCCTTTGATCTTTCCATATAAAAATACTTTTTTTTAAACAGCATGTCCCTATATCTTGTATTTCAAACTGTAGAGAACAACAAAAATAAGAAATATCCTAACTTTCAGGGAGATACGATAAGTTTTTATAGTTTTATTCAGATTTTTGTATATACCACAAATCACAACGGTGACCTTAAATGATAAAATGTAATCAGTGGTGTTTCTACTGGCTTAAGGTGTACGAGTACGCTTTCAATGGACGCAACATTTAGTGCTGCATATATTGTAATTTTAGAAATATCCTTCCTCAGAGCAAAGCCCCTTGCCCCGATGATCGAAAAGGACATCCATCTCAGGAGCTATGACCTCTGAGAGGCACTTATAGAAATACGGAGAATAGGAGAGCGATGGTATATGGGCGTGGCGGTTATGTTGGTCATTGATCTGGACCATATGAACAAATCTCAGTTCCCTGAAGCCCCTTGAGGTTTTACATGGAATCTGGTTACAATTTGCCCTGTGGCTTTTGAGGAGATGTTGTCAAAATCTGAGAGTTCTGGGGTCAAAGATCAAAGAATGACCTTGACCTCAGGTACCCATAATCTCCAAGTACTCTTTATGACTACATATACCATTTTAGGCTAAAATCTACAAAAAATATCCATCAGATCTTAAGGTCTAGCATGTTTTCATATTTGACCTTGTCGTAAAAATGTTCAAGATCAGCTGAAGGTCATCATTTGAACAGTCTTGGTAGTACTTCAGTACCCAATGCTACATACCAACTTTCAAGGTCTTTGGTCAATTGGTTCTGGAGAAGAATATTTTAGAATGTTTTTACCATATATGGGCTTGGCGGCAATGTTGGTCATTTGCCCTGGACTTTTTTTTAACAATTTTTGTTCCCTCAGTCAGCCCCTTGAGGTTCTAAATGAAATCTTGTTACAAATGGACCAGCGGCTTTTGAGGAGATCTTTCGAAATTATTGTCAAAATATGAGAGACCTGGGTCATAGGTCAAAGAATGATATTGACCTCTTGTACTCATAAATATCCATGTTCTCATTAAGCTGACTGTATATACCAATTTTTAACTAAGTGTGACTAACGGACAGACAGACAGACAGACAGACAGACAGGAGCAAATATTAATGCCCCCTAACCGCGTCACGGGGGCAGAAAAATTAGAACTCATGGAATGTTTTCGATGTCTCCTTTATATAGGAGTAAGAAATGTAAAAATGACTCCATTTTTGGAATATCTTATATCTAAAAGATGTTCCACCATTGGAATATTCCATATATTTTTTCTCGCACAATAGCAATCCATGTTAAATGACCCTAGTTTGGGAATATTTCTTATGTTAAAATATTCCACAAGTGGAATGTTTTATTATTTTTTTATTTTTCAAATACAGGGTACAACTACAGTTTCATACTAAACACATGTTTGAAGTATTTAGACTATTCAACGAGCAGAATATATATATATATATATATATCCCCTGATGCCATGGAAGCATGAACACGACGGGCCACGTGCAAAGTAAGTGGCGCCCGAGGCGGCGTTCACGTTAACTTTGCACATGACCCTTCGGGCCAATACCCCCACGAACATCGGTAAAATGAAATCCATCTCTCAACCAAATGAAAGTAAGTATATAACTTTGCACATGACCTTTTGGTTAATTTTATTAAAACATATGTTGCGACCCCTCGTCTAGCTCGCCTCGACGAGGCGTTGTGGAGGCGGGGACGTCGCATGTGCTCTTGAGACAACATATGTTTTGGCCCCCATCTGTTTTCAAGGGGAAGTAAGAGACTGTTTTATTAGTTTTATTATTCTTAATTTTTTAGATTTATTCTATTATATAATATATATAAGAGCAAAAAATATTTTAAAAAGCCTCCGCATATAAGAGCAGAAATGTTTGGGAAAAGACCTCAGTTTTGGATGATCTTAAATTGAAGAGATATTCCACAAATGGATTTTTTCGATATTTCTTCTATATAAGAACAATAAATCATTGGTAAAGAGACTGCAATCATATAGAATATTTGTATTTAAGAAATATACCATCTGTGGAATAATCCATAATTGTTTTCCTATATAAGAGCAGTCAGTGGTAAAAAATACTTCAGTTTTGGAATATTTTAAATGTATATTTAAAAAAATATTCCACCAGTGGCACATTCCGTATTTTATTTCTTTTTTCGCATATAAGAGCATTCACTGGTAAAAATTTTACAGATTTGGACTGTTGCAGATGTTAATATATTCCACTAGTGGAATGTTTCCATATTTTTTCTATACAAGAGCAAGAAATGATAAAAAGACTCCAGCTTTGGAATATTTTATACTTGAAAGATATTTCACTTTTGGACTGTTCCATAAGTTTTTCCCACATAAGAGCAATCTATGTTGAAAATACTTCAGTTTTGGAATGTTTCATATGTTAAAATATACCACTTGTGGACTATTTAGCATATTTTCTTCTGCATAAGAGCAAAAAATGTTAAAAAGACTCCAGTTTTGCGATATTTTATATTTCAAAGATATTCCACCTGTGGAATTTTCCGTAAGTTTTTCTTATGTTAAAATACTACAGTTTTGGAATAATTTGTATGTTAAGATAATTCCACTAGTGGGAGGGGGGGGGCGGGGGCGTTCAGAAAGTTTTGCAAATTACGTTATTTCTTGGTAATCCCGATAAAAACAGAACTTCTGATAGCAGAAATACAATAATACAATAAAGCTATGATATGCCTAGACAAGTCTGCGAACACGGCGTATTTTTTTTGTAAAAAACGCATTTATTTTAACTCTTTTGAAAGAGGTGTACCCTAAAGGCACTGCGGAATTTACTTTAGTAGGCCGCAATTCATATATGAGCAGTCTTTGATTTTTTCAATCTCGGTTCCATACTGTCCTGCTAATCTAAATTATCCGTATTTTATGTAGTAGCAAAATCTCCCATTCCACTAAAGTTATAATGATTTTTACCGAAAACAAGTGTGTAGGCATTTCAAAATCTTGTCAGCAAGTTTATTTGCATGGGTCAACAAAAAACCTGTCATAAATTCAAATTAATAAAAAAATGCAGCCTCTTATTGTTTTACGTTGACGTCGATTCCAATAACGTCATAAGAACTGCGCATTGTTTTGTGAGGCCGGAGTAAATCGATAACAATCCCCCCCCCCCCCCAATCCAACTTTTGTATGGATGTTGTAGGCAACGATCGACAAGCGTTTACAAAGACAAATTTGTATTTCCAGAGATATTTGACTGGAATGCCTAACACTGAAAAGATTTTATATATGAAATTAGCCCAGTGGTATGATATTTCAAATATAAAAGATATTCCACTAGTGGAATAATCCATAATTCTCTTATATAGGAGCAAGCAATGGTAAGAGGTCGTCGATACGAGAATTGAAATCTACTACTACTAAAGAGTTTTTTTCCCTCCATTTATGGAACATTTTTAATCCAGTTTTGGACTATTTTGTCTTAAGTTAAAGATAATCCGCAAAAGGAATTTTTGCAGTGGGCGCATATACAGTCAACTCCCGATATCTCGAACACTGATATATCAATGTATCTTCTGATATCGTACAATATACAAGGGTTGATCCAGAAGTAATGTCACTGTGTCCATTGTGCGCTTATTCATCGCAGCATTACCACAAAAATTATACTAATCTGCACTGTAATTCAGTTCTGTTTACAGAATAATTATAAAGTTAGAATCTTTTTCCGTTCCATTTATATAGACGTTCAATGTATGCCACCAACGCCATCGCGCCGCACGTTAGAATAACGTTAACTACATGAGCATAATTTTCAAAGGCAATCGCAAATCAAAATCAAACTAACGCGCCAAATCAATTAAAAATTTGATGCAATCACGAAATATATTTCTGTCGCACACTGTTGAAATTTGGATATCGTCACTTCAGTTTGAAGTTCGCTAGCTAGGGCTAATGCTTGTTGCTGCCGAGAATAAAAATGTTGATGTCTGACAAAAGCGTCAGCGGATATATATGCGATTTTCCCTCAAACTTGGAATATCACCATTTTAGATTCTAGAGCTATTAAGTTAGAAATGTGGTGATATAACAGTTATTATGAGGCTTGTGTAAAGGTGCAATCAGCGCGATACGGGTGCAGATGAGTCGCTATAGGATCATTCGAAAACCGGAAGACTTTATTAGCAATGTCGGGCAATCACGTCAATCTTTTTGAGGCCCCATATATAAAAATTAATGTTCAGCAATTTGAATATTGTGTAAATTCTGAAAATTGAGTTACGTAGCTGTTCAAGTAATATTAAAAGATGAGATAGACATGGATGAACAGACATTAGTGCTATGTTGGAACAACGAATAGGCTACTTTGGACATGACTTAATATCGAAACTTCGTCTGGTGCGTCAACGACGTCATTGACGTGCGGCGCGTTTTGTTACCATGCCTTCTGTCTATCTCGATATCTCACTTACTATGCACTGTATTTTTATGACATTTTCAGACCATAATTCAAATAGATTAAGGTACTTGGATACATAATTTTGTTGCTCTCCCTTGATCCTACACGATTTTATAGCTGCAGTGACATTACTTTTGGATCAACCCTCGTATTTTCTATTTTTATTTATATTTCAACTCCTGTTATCTCAAACTGCTGATATCTCAAAGTAAATTTTCTGGTACCAGAAAATTTACTATGAGATATCAGTAGTTTGGGCGGAGGTTCAACTTCGAGATATCGAGAGTTGACTATATTCCAAAAGTGGAAGCATACATACCTTATGAACAGTGCCAGGAACAATGTTGTTCCTAGCATTCATTAACAACCTCCCAGAACGTACAACAAGGGACAACAAAGTATTCGCCGATGGTGCACTGCTTTACAGGCAAACCAAGAATGAATATGATGCAGCTATCAAACAATAAGATCTTGACTGCCTGGCAATATGGAAAAAGAAATGTCAAATGGGATTCGAACCCAAGAAGTGCGAAGTTATCCACATATGTACAAACAAGAGACATTCAAAGAAAGCCAGTGTATACACTCTATGGACACGTCCCAGAGGCAGTAGACAGTGCCAAATACTATGGAGTGAATATCAGTGATGACCTCTCATGGAAGCCACGAGTGGACAAGACAGCTGTATAAGCCTCCAGCTTACTCGGTTTTCTGAAAGAAAGGAAAAAAGAAAAGAAATAAAAGCATCGCAAACGACTGCGTGATACCCCGCCACTGCAAACCTTTATTACACACCGATTTTTTCAGAATTATTTTTTTTCTCTGTATAACCCCAGGGCAGGGGCAACCTAACCCCACAGAACATGGATAAAAATCTTTGTCATGACAGGACACTTCATTACTCTGATCACTTACAATAAGCCTCCGATAAATCACTGATCACTCTAGTCAAATACAATTTCAGTGATTTTAAGCATGTGGCCACAGGGTAGGGGCAGATAACCCCTAAAGGGTCAAATCACCACAAGAAGCTTTTATTGCTTCTTTCATCAGATGTATATTTCTGAAAATCTGTTTCACGTGAATTTATATAGATATCATCATTTCATGC
Source organism: Ctena decussata (assembly GCA_963989385.1). Taxonomy (NCBI): domain Eukaryota; kingdom Metazoa; phylum Mollusca; class Bivalvia; order Lucinida; family Lucinidae; genus Ctena; species Ctena decussata. Next base: position 58,267,614 of record OZ022506.1, read on the forward strand.
ATGTATATAGCCTTGGGGGGGGGGGGGGGGGGGGGGGGGGGAGAAACGAGACGAGATAACTCACATGGGGTAAATTTGAGCATCACTGGAAGCTTTCATCACTGTGATCGCTTGCTGTAAGTTTCAGAAAAATTGCTTCAAATTCTGATATTATATGAAATTTTTCATGATTTTATACATGTATATAGCCCCAGGGCAGGGGCAGATAATCATGATGATAAAATTTCTGTGCTCATATAAAGCTTTTGTTACTTCGATCATGTTCGTGAAGTTTCATCATGATACTCCAAGAAGTAAAGCAGCTAGGTGCCAGAAACCATTTTTTGTACATTGACAAGTGCTATAACTCTGTCAGAAATCATCGAAATTTGCCCATTAACAATCCCAAGCGAGACATTCTTGATACCAACGCATATGCAAAATTCGAAGGAAATCCGTTGAAAAATACCTAAGTTATCGAACGGAAACGAAGTGCGGACGGACGGACGGACGGACGGACAGACGGACGTACATACTACGGACGGACGGACGGACACACGGACGGCCAACATGAAAACATAATACCCCGCCACTAACGTGTGGCGGGGTATAAAAAGGTTGAAGACATGGTGCCAGTAGTTTTTTTGTTTTTTTTTTTTGGGGGGGGGGGGGGGCGGTAGTTTGGGGATAATTCGATGGATCGTACCTCCTAGTACCATGTCTTCAAGTCCACTCTCTCTCCCACCTGCCTAGAATGCCCGCGAGGGCGTATGGCAGTATGATCAGTGGTTAGTGCACTCATACTCTGTGCAGGTTAAAGATCTGTACTACAGTGGCGGATTCAGAGGGGTCCGGGGGGTTCAAACGAACACCCTTCTCAGCCCAAATTATCTTATTTTCATGGGGAATTTCAGGAAAAATTGGTCAAACTGCTTAAAGCGAACCCCCTCAGCTAATTTGAACCCCCTATCCCAAATCTCTAGATCCGGCCCTGGTACTATAGCTACATGGCTATACAGTAAAACCTGTCTTAGTGGCCACCTCTATTAAGCAAGCATCCTGTATTGAGCAAGTTCCCAAAACAGGCAAATGCATTGTTCAAAATGTACCTGTATTAAGCAAACACCTGTCTTAAGCAAGCAGATTTAAATTATCCCTTAGGTGCTTGCTTAATACAGGTTGGACTGTATGTAGGTTTTCATCCTGCAACACCGGAGTGTACAAACGTACACCTCATCCGGTGCGTAAATTTACCGGAACGGGCCTAATTACCGGATCGGACCGGAACGGACCCATATTATTCATATTACCAGCCAATTTTTGAGATATTTTGATACAATCTGCACGCGCAGATTAATTCCAGGCCCTACCTATGACTAACATGTATTATCTTAACTAGCAACCCCTGATTTCATCCTCCGACTTGATACATGTAGATCTACATATTTCTTATTGGTGAAATGTTGGTCATGATACTATGGAACAAAATTTCGGGAATTTTAGTGTTTTTCATTCTCCCTAAGTCTTTGAAGAAAGATAACCAGATTTTTGTAAAAGATTATATGATTTTAAGATGAAACACATATGCGTTGGGTATTGAGAGGCCTACCCATGGCGCAAAAAAGCTCAAAGAGTATTTTGACTAATATCTCTAACTGATTTTGCGCTAGACGGCATACAGGATACGTATAAATATTAAATAAGTGTGTATTTAATAAAAAAATATTACAAATATCAACTGAAGATAGGGGAAAACTGGTCCGTTCCGGTGTCCGTTCCGGTAATTAAGTCCGTTCCGGTAAATTTACGCACCCCACCTCATCGTCCTGCTCATAATCCTCGAGAGAGGGTGTATCAGTACAGGGAATTGTAAGCTTACAATTCCCTGATCAGTATATATAGAAAGAAAGAAAGAGACTGTCGGACTTTGCGCATATTACGTATGTATCTGTACTGAGTAAATCTGTAAATACCGGAATTTTAAACTTTGGAAGGTGACGTTTGTCGGACTCCAACCATAAAATCAATTTTACAGTAGGAGAAGCCTCTTGACCCCCAACAAGAAAAAGGTCATGGTTATCCTCGTGCGGGCGCGATAGATAGATCCGGTATCGAGTCATGATCCCGGTTTATGTTAATTCCCGGTTATCGAATTATTTCCCTTGGATTTATCCCACAATTCTTTCCACTTCCTTTTTCAAGTTTTTCACGTCCCAAAAGGTTGCAATATTATTTACACAATTCAATCGCCCTGCATCTGTGCTGAATGTCGGTATGACATGACTTTCTTGTGACTGTTTGAAGCCGCTGTCTTTCATTATTTAAACGATGTGTAAACTAGCTCGTAAATGCGTTGTAACATGATTTATTTCGGTTAAAAGATACTGATGTCGTTGGGATACTTGTTCATCGGCAGTAATGTGTTGAACTTGATCTAGTACAGCTCGTCAGCAATATAAAATGTTTTAGATGCATATTGATTCTGCCATGATTGCAAACCGTGGTATTAGGCTAGAAACAGAATTATCGAGCAGTGAAGTGTCAGAAAGAAAAAACGACAAGCTCCAAAAGTGTAAACAGTGGCTATTACTAAAACCTTGTATCGCACTGGGGTAAAATAGAGCCTTAGTTTTCCGCCTTAGCACAACCAGGTGGGGCCCTTTTTTCAACAGTTTCTTGGCATATCAGAGACTAATGGGACTGACGCAACGTTATTGTTCACGTCTGGCCCGTAAAAGGTCCTTTCTTTCTTTCTATCGTTACTGTCCTCGGTCAACTTTGGCCATGATGACAGGTTTCTGGTGTGGCGCATAAGTTGTCACAAAAAATAAAAAAATAAAATAAATAAATAAATGAATTTGTGACAAAGCCACCAGCAGATTAAAACTATTTACAAGAAGTCCTCAGGGGCAGGCATTCCATGAAGTAAACCGAGAGAGAGTCCGTGCCATAAGTCGGTATCTGGTTCGTAATGAACTCCATATGAGAAATAGTCTGTGAATGAAGTTTGTGTATGGTCTGTATAAATGTTAGCGATAACAGAGCATTTCTTAAAATTGCGATTTTTCCAAAAATAAAACAGTATGAGAAAGTTCAATTCATTAGAAAAATAAAGATGTTTAAATTTTCAAAATCCGTATAGAAATAAAAAAGTTATGTTATGTCAAACTACACAGCCCCTCAAGTTTTGTCTGACAATTTTATCAATCGATCAATTCAATTTACACATCGCTCAGTTAAGTATTTTTATGTTTTACCTGTCGCGGTGTATCAGGTTTTCTGTCGCGCCATTGCCGACTGTGTAAACAGTGGGTGTGTTTTAATGCTTTGCGCACAGATGCGCTAATGTTTACACTTCTAAAATTAACTCCAGTTTGTAGAGGAAACCCTCAGCTTCATTAGGGTACCTTTCGTTTGCTTTCGGATGCATAAATAGCGAAGATATTCGCTTCTGAAAATTGACCAATCTTTGCAGCCCATTTTTTCACGGAAATATACGGAAATTCTAAAAATAAAAATAACCATGAGATTCATTGATCAATTCTACGTCATACTGAATAAATTAAAAAAAATTGTAATTTGATTGGTTATGCAAATGAGCTACGTCAAAACAACAAGGGGTCATGACATGACTGAACCAATCAAATTGGAAAAAAAAATGGCTTCCGCTATGCGGTAAAATTTCACATATAGGTACTCGCTTTGAATATATGTTTCTCCGCTGTTCGATTATACTTCATTTAACAAATATGGAACACTGAAGGACAAAGGTTATATTTACATCAAAATAATTTTCTTGTTTTGAAAATAACAAAATTTTATGAGAAAATGTTAAATTGTAAATGACCGATTTTGCACTGTTGTCAGAAGGGAAGCTGTAAATTTGCCGATACTCTGTTATCGCTAGTAATGTTGATGTGTTAGCGGTCCGTGACGTGACGTTGGTCCGTGAATGTCTGTGAAGTTGACAGGTTATCTGTCCATTACTTTGGTCAGTAAAAGTGGTCCATGAAAAAGTCGTACATATATGAAAAGTCAGAAAAAAAGACAACAATGCATTAGTTTATTTCATTTAAGACCTGCAGTCCAAACATTTTTATTAGTTTCGAAGATCGAATTTGCCTTTGAGTGTTGGTAATATTCTGACAACTGGGATGGAACCAATTTTGAGATTGTACATGTAAACATAAAGCTATATTCTGGCATCCGACATGTGCAAAATATTGGAATGCCTGTAACTTTTAACAAAGGCTGTTTGACAATAGCTAGTTTTCTATGAGGAAAACCAGATATATTTTTATTCTCGAGTCCTTGCTGAAGATGCCTCCGCATGGCAGGCACTGTAAAGGTAGTGCCACTCGGATCTATTCCAAGAAGTATATTGCAGTGCTGCAGATAAGGCCGCGTACCGCGTATTTACGCATAATTTTATCGCCGGTACGCAGGAAATTCCGCGTCCGCCGAGTACAGAAAACCCCGCCAAAATTAGTGGTACGCATCCTTTCAACAAAGTCATGCGTACCGGATAAACCGTTCAGAATATCCAGTGCCATATCACCGATCTGTGTTACCGAACGCTGATCAATAAAATTGATAATATACAAGCATCTATTGATAGCGGACTAACGGTGTAGTGGTAAATATGATTTTCTGGCGAGTCAGAAAACGATCTATTCCTTTTTTAAAACAGAAACTGTCGAAAGTGGCAGTATCGTAGCGGTCCTAATTCTAAACGATCTGCTACAAACTGTTGTGAGGCTTTGCCTCGATAAGTCAGTCAGAGGTGTTGAATCTGCTGAAAAGCAGAAGAAGCACTGCAAGCACACTGAAGTACATGTACAATCTGAAACTGAGAAATGTTGGCTGCAAAAGTAGCCAGGCACAGCAACAATTGTTAACTGTTTGTTTTCAAAGTAAACATTACCCTTCATACTGAAAGTTCCTTGGAATAAAAGGAAGAGAAAACAAGCTTATTTATATATTTTTAAGCACAGTTATTGAAGAATATTTGACTATTCTTTAGTCAGTCCAGGGCTCAGCCTAGAGCTCCAAAACAGGGATAAGTTTTTAGACATTTTCTAAAAGTTCTGGAGAGATTGTGGTCCAAATTTATGACTTCCCTTTATGTTCTATACAGTTAAACAGGCTTCTGCCTGTTTTGAGCTAAGAGAACAGTTAGAACTTTCAACTTCTCCCTTAGCTCAAAACATGGAGAAGACAGCTAGTTTATGCCGATTTTTCCTCTAAACTGTCCCCCCTAGAATGAGCCCTGAGTCAGTGTCATGGATAGAAAAGTAACCAATGAGTCATTACTCTTCAAATCCCTCTTCAAGAAAGGAAAACAATCAAAATGTAATCTTTCTATTTCTCCAGGTCCAGTGGCTCATCTACTGATACTGTTTAATAATACTAAACAGTATCACTTGATACACCTTGTCCTACTATACATAGACAAACATACAAGATTCGTCCTGTCAGTTGGATTGTGTACTCCACTAAATTTCCTGTACTCCTGTTTTCAGCATTTTGAGGAGTACAGTACTCCACTGTAAAAATAATTATCTGCAGCACTGTATTGACCATATTTGCAATGGCATAGACGCCACAATCATTTCCATTGGTCTGTGTTGGGCATTTCATATGTCGTACAAATATGTCGTGCACATTTTGACGGCATAGTGGAATTTTTTACTTTTTCTGTCCGATAGTGCACTTGTCTTGTATTTCTTTCTCTTATTTCAAGCTCCATCCGTCAGTTCAATTTCTCTAATCTTTCCATGTTGAAATACGTTGGTATCTTTGGCGACGTCTCAACGTAACGCTCGGCATATAACGCTATTGTTCTCCAAACGTTTTGGGTCCGTAAATGTTTCAATCTGGACAGCTTTTTAAGTCGCATTATTTCTTATCTAAGTCTGTAACTGGTCTGTCCGTAAGCAATATGGTCCGTTGGTCCGTGTTTTGTCTATGAGTCCGTGTTTTGTCAATCAGTCTTTGAATATTGGTCCGTTAGTCCGTGTTTTGTCGAGTCGGTGTTTAGTCAATTAGTCCTTAACCAGTCCGTGACGGTCCATGTTTTGTCAACCACCGACTCATGTGCGACGTGTGTTCAAAGGAAAATGAAAGTACCTAAGCAATGGACCGGAAAGATCGCATGCATTTCAGCGATTGGCGAACTATTTATAGACAAAGCTATGTAAGTTCCGTTACTCATGCTTTTTCCAAGTCTACTCATAAAAACTACCAACGGAGCGGAAAACGGAATGCTTAAAATAGGTCCCATGTGCTTTCTATTCTTGGAAAAAAAGCGCCTGAAAAAAGGAGCGGTTGTAGTGTGGTGGATAACACTCCGGACTACCAATTCGGGGTCGCAAGATTAATGTCCCGCTTCTCGGGTCTTTCGGATGAGACATTAAACTGAGGTTCCATCTCCATATGCACGTCTGACACATAAGCCAGAGGTCCCGGGTTTGATACCCAGTCTGGCCGCGTACTTTGATCTCTCCTTCGCTAATTCAAGAAGGGTAGTTGTCAGTTACTGGCAAATGTATGTGCACTTGGTACTGGTTAACTGCTTAGGAGATCTAAGCCTGCCCAGGAATAGTGTCGTTAGGTTAACTGACCGTCCCGACATGACCATAGCTGTTTTCCGTGGAGGTAAAGCAATAACAGAACAACAACTATCCAAAGTTGAGGTAGTAGATTCAGATAAAAAGTTTCCCTAAGTTTTTGCATGGTATATTTCCCAACTTGCCTTATAATTTCAAGGACTTATAATGTTTTGCCTTGAATTTCAGGAATATGGCGGCTAAACGTAAAGGAGGTGCAAAAGGGAAGGGCGAAAAACACAAGTCTACTATCAACGAGGTCATCACAAAGGAATGCACTATCAATATTCACAAGAGAATTCATGGCATGTATGTATACGTACGTACCAGCAGGGCTGTGAAAATACCAAAATTTTCTACTTGTCCAAGGACAAGTAAGCAGACAAAATAAACTTGTCCAAAGAAATTAGGAAAGAATAATAGATAATGAATAGAAGCAATTCTAACAGGAACCCACAACATAAGTTTTTATGACAAAATATGAAAATATCTCAGAATTATTCTGAAATACTTCCACTGATGACACTTTGAATACTTGTCCCAGGTCAAGTTAACTGAAATTTCTCACTTGTCAGAGTGAAATGGGACAAGTAGGACAAGTCTGGCATATTATTTCCACAGCCCTTTTAATAGTTTTAATAGTTAAAATATAAAAAATTTGGGCAATGAAAATAATTGCCCTGTTGTCCTGAATTTGGAAGAGTATCAGTTTTGCAATACAGTTATTCTCCCAAAAGATGCGGATGGAATGGCAAACAGCGCAGATCCAGATCAGACTGCTCTTTAGAAGCAGTGTGATCTGGGTCTGCACTATTTGCTCAGACCTGTCTGTCTAATACTTTTCTCAGACCTGTATGCCCCATACACATTAGATCATTTTGCAAACTCAACAGCTGGTGCTCTGTAGTAAGTACATACATGTAAATAAAGTGTGTTTCATGCAACAAGGAGCAAGTTCTTGCCTTAAAGAGTAGATCTCATTTTGGAAGGGTTATACTGATCAGTAGCAAAGAAACAGGAGTTCACAACCTGTTGTCGATACAATGGAAAAACAGGTAGCCATACTATTTGACAGGATGACTAAGAAACTAGTAGCAACTATGTAGAACCTGATCAGATTGTTCCCTGAGTAGTCTAAACAGGATCTAAAGTGTTTGCTGAAGTTTTTCTGCCCACATTGTAGGACAGGGTTGCCGGCAACATGGAAAAGTCAGAGAAATTAGAAAATTTTTCTCTCAGCAAACTGTCAGTGGATTTTGCAAAACGTCAGGCAAATTTAAAATACAGTTTACCAAGAAAATCAGGGAAAGTTTGGGGAATTTTATGATTTTAGCTTTTGATGTGGCAGGTCTATTGGTCAAATTCTAGTTGAGCCAATAAAGCTACCTTTTCTCTAGCTCATGGTGTTCACTCGGTATCCTGGAAATTGGAGTATCAAACAGCTGTGGTATACGCCAACTTGAAAATTATTATACTTTTTCAGAGCCCTAGATAAGAGGGAGTATTTGGTGATAGGGATAATTTTTGTTAATTCTGCATAAAATACATATGTTGTGACCCCTCATCTGAACTGTCTCGACGAGACGGTTCAGATGAGGGTTCACAACATATGGTTTCAATGAGAATTAAAAAAAAATTTCCCTCAATTATTATCAAATACCCCTCTGATCTAGAGCTCTGACTTTTTATTTGCACAATGGGGATGCTTATTTCTATGTCCAAGAAAAAAACTGACTTAGTCATTTGCTGAAGCACTGCGAGAAGAGAAAAAGGCATTAAAAACTCAGTGTGAGGGTAAGCAGGGATACAGACTAGCGGTCGCCCACTACAAGTAAAAAATCGGGTGGGCGCCTAAAATTAAAATGGGAGTTGCCCAGCTTGCGATCATCAGCTGTCAGGGAGTGTCTGGCCTGTTTTCGCCTTAGATTGGTCTCCCCTCGTTTTGGAGTAAAATCCGCCACCTCAAAGCGCATTGCAAACTTCCGCACAGATATCTGCGTTGAATATTCGGTGTTCCATCATACTTGTGTGTTGGCTTTTATTCACTATCGAAAAAACAACATGGCCGCCTCCTCCGTTTGACAGAGCAAAAATCTTGACCATTTGTAAATTTTTCGCGCATAATGTAAATTTTTCGCGCATAATGTGCCGGGCCGGATAGCGCAATCGGTAGGGCACCTGACTCGTAAGTCAGAGGTCCTGGGTTTGAATCCCGGTCTGGCCACATACTTTCGTTTCTCCTTCCGCTGATTCAAGAAGGGCAGTTGTCAGTTACTGGCGAAAGTATGTGCACTTAGTACTGGTTAACAGCTTAGGAGGTCTAAGCATGCCCAGGAATAGTGTGGTTAGGTTAACTGACCGTCCCGACATGACCTTAGTTGTTTACCGTGGACGTTAAGCATCAAATCAACCAATCAACGCGCATAATGTGGCGATACATCGCTGGTGTTTCACACCCGTTAGCTAAAAGAAAGCAAAACCCTGAAGAAAGGAGGATTTACTACAAAGCCTACGGAAACAGTGCAAATCTCGCGCAGATTCTAAATAAAAAAATTCTCATGTTTCTGACATTTTAAATGTGGGCCCCTAAATTTCTGGCTGGGCGACTAATTTTCAGTTTTCAGGGGCCCAGCTTGCTCCTATGAAAAATAAGTTAGTCTATATCCCTGGTTAGACAAATATAGAATTTGGCAGTACCTTAGATAAGCTGCGTATCCGCGTATTTACGCAATTTGAATGTTTGAAAACGCAATTAAAATCATTTTTTAGCGTTAAGAAACGCAATTGAAATCTCCTTTACGCAATTCGGTGATTCGCCGGAGCGTAACGGTGTTTCTCCAGCGGGATGAGAACTGATTATACAACGTGAAATTCTACGACTTTGCGCTGGTTCTCCGCGTCATGTGCAATGAATGTAAACCGAGTGATGTATACGGGAAACCAGTTGTGTGTAAAGGCAAGACACAATACACAGTTATGGCGTGGCCCTCAACACAGAGAAAAAGCGAAGGGCCACGCACAGAATAACAAATAATTGGATATCAGAGCCTGTCTAAGTTTTATCCAACATCCATAGTGAATGATATCATTCTAGATCCTATAAATACGTGCGATGATGCATTCTCAGTGGCACTCCAATCGTAAAGCAGCTCGTCGGCAAAATTGAAAGTGAAAACAGCGTGCATTCGGTAATCCTCTCTTCTGTTTTCATTTATAAATCCGGATTTAGGATCCTCCAGAACACATCCTGAGATTGATGCAAATCCGTAGAGTTCACCGGGAGGGGGGGGGGGGGGGGGGATCGTCTGACAGGAAATTGACAGTACATTTAGGTATGTATTTGTTTTGTTAACTGTCTAAGGTAACATAGGGGAGAATGCAGTGCATTTGGACATGGACACTTAGTCATTATGAGCCAAATTGTACTCGACCCACCTTTTCCTCTTTCTTCTGATTCTTGCCCAAACTTTATATTGGCCTATGGTAGTGGGTGGGGGAGGGGAACCTATGCCCATTTTTTTAGGGTTGGACTTAGTTTTTTGGAGCCCGTTTTTTAACCCATTTCTTCAGAGCACCCTTTTTCACCTGACCCTGCTTTGCAATTAAACATGATAGAGAAACCCTGTGAAGCTGTGATTTTAGACTGGATTTTAGGGGTATGAAATAACCTAAAACCATTTTAGATATCAGCACTACTTGGAATGCCAATATGATGAAATACTGTTAAAAAGACAGTATCTCATCCAAGAATACCCAATCTGAAATGTGTGGATACCCAATTCACTAGCCCTTCGAAATTTCAAATACCCAATTCAAAACGGAAATACCCAATTGGATGAAAAGTGAGTGGGTAAATACCCAATTGGATGAAAAGTGAGTGGGTAAATACCCAATTGGGTCAAAAGCTTATCTAAGGTACTGATTTGGTCTAGGAAGAGTTGGTGGAAAGTCAGGGAAATTTTTGCTCGCCATATTGCTGGCAACTCTTTTAAAATTAAGGATAAAGGATAAATAAAATTGAGCTGTGACACGACAAAACCAATAAAGTGGCCTGTGCGCCCAGCGAAGACTCAGATCAGCCTGGGCATCTGCCCAGTCTGATCAGAGTCTTGGCTATAGGCATGGAGCTAGCTTAGACCCTTAGCTACCCTTTAAGCACAAAATGAAGACTTCAGAATGGCCTGCTGCCCAGGCTGATTTGAGTCTTCGTTGTGAGCAAATACCTCTTTGTGGGTTTCTTGTATTGCGACTCAATTGACTGAGATGTCTTGAATTATTCTCATTTAGTGGCTTCAAGAAGAGGGCCCCAAGAGCCATAAAGGAGATCCGAAAGTTTGCCGAGAAGATGATGGGCACCACAGATGTTAGAGTAGACACACGATTAAACAAGCACCTATGGTCACAAGGAATCAGGTAATTAGTGGTTTTGCAGTGTCAAGCTTTATTTCCATAATCCATTGCAAAGAGGCTTTAAAAGAGTTAGATTTTTATGAGCCTCAAATTCAGATTTAGGTTAAAATTAGTGTAAGGAAGCTTATAACCATATTATGTCTAATATAAATGTCCTTAAGAAATTGTAATTAGCCATGTGATTCAGGGTCGATGAAGATATAGGTGGGATTTTGATGAGCTTTAAACAATTCAGAAGCTAATTATTACCTTGGCAGGTTTAAACACCAGTTCTAATTGCATCTGCACTCAGAGACTATCCAAAGCTACAGTCCAGAGGTTTCAATACTACAGTCAACTCCTGATATCTCAGACTACTGATATCTCAAAGTATCTTCATATATCAAAGAATATATTACCTATTTTTATTTACATTTCAACTCCTGTTATCTCAAAATACTGATATCTCAAAGTCTGACTGTTTGAAAGGTTATTCCCTCCCAAGAAAATCCCCAAAATCTGGATCCGTTTTCTCCTTCCAACACAATCCCAACAAGAGTTATCAGAAGGCAACAATGTGTGCCTCAGTGTGACTACAGGGGTCGGCCAAGAGCCAACTGGCATGGAGAAGTTTTGCCACATTTTCAGGACTTTGGGGAGAAGTTTTGGCCCAAATTTTGGATCTCCCCATATGTTCTACGCATTTTCACTTCTCCCACAGCTCAAAATAGGGAGAAGTTAGTCAGCTTTGGGAGACTATTTCTCCCAAATTGCCATCTAGGTTGAGCCCTGGATTACACAAGACTGATTGACATATTTGTTTGAGAGTGACAGCCTGGTCTTATAATCAAATAAAGGCAAAACAAATGATTGGCATTGCATGAAAAGGCACATTTTAGCATGTGCAAACAGGGAAGACTCAGATTAATGTGCACATCTGTGCAGTGCCAGCAAAGTCTTCTCTTGTCACATTTACAGTCTATGAGCATGATGAATATGGGATAATCTTAAAGGTAATGTGAAGACTGTGACCTATGTTTCACAAATGCGCAGTTTGATTTTAGTATTTTATTGTATGCACATGGCTCACGGTCCTTTCCATGCAATGCAAATTATATACCATTTTTATTTGGCTATAAAATAGTGTTTTTCCCTTCAAAATAAATCAGGAGCAACTGTAGTGTGGTGGATAACACTCTGGACTACCAATCCAGGGGTCGCAAGATCGATCCCCCTCTTCTCCGGTCTTTCGGATGAGACTTTAAACCGAGGTCCCGTCTCCACATGACCCTGTTGTTCCTGGGATGTTAGTTAAACCCGAGTTAACTCAAACTAAATCTCTTAAAATCTAGATTCATCTTGTAAGAGAAAAGCCCATTTTATAGCTGATTTACATATAACTGATTTGCATATTCATGGTAATTTTTTACACTTCCCTCTTATAATTGAAAAGATATGGTTAGAAGGAAAAAAAAAAAATAACAGATGGATTTGATTTCTTTTAATTTCTATTGAATTTCGACAGAAATGTTCCATACAGAGTCCGAGTGCGGCTGGCCAGAAAGAGGAACGAAGATGAGGATTCTGTAAACAGACTGTACACATTGGTCACATATGTTCCTTGTACAAGTTTCAAAGGTATAGAACTATAGGGTAAAGTCGGGTAACTTTGGACAGCGGGTAAATTCAGACACACAATTGCAAACAGTGAAAATCCCGACGAGAAGGCTCATAAGGAGCCATCTCCTCAGGATTTGCACTGTTTGCCCAGTTACTTTTGTTTTAATTCCAAACAACTGACATATAAGGAAACAGTGTCACTGTCCAAATTTACCAGCTGTCCGAATTTACCTGACTTTACCTTAGTAAGGGCAATTCATAGCTCTTGATAGAAACTGGGTTTTGATGAGAATCATAGCATCTTTTTAGTTGCATCCCAGTCGTTTCCAGCTAAATCTTTTATCATGATTTTCATTGATTCTTTAGTGTACATGGCAGGAAGGGCCATAGTGAGTTATTGTTATACCAAAGCATCAGGAATTTGTTGTGTACAACTGCTGAGACTGATTAATCTGTTTCTTATAGTATCCCTTGATTATTGCAACAAGACACCTTTTCTTGTGCTGTGGCTCAAAAACTTCAGATGTGTGGGTATATTTTCAGGGAAAGCAATTTGAACATTTTGACTTTTGCCTCCCTGTTTCATGATGGGAGTCTACTCTTAAAGGAAAGAATTTGATGCCCCATATATGAACAGACACCCTTCTTTTGTTACCCATTATTTAAAAGCAAACTGGAAGTCACTAAAATTGCCTCCCTTAGAAAAAAAAGGGGTCAGAAAAACTTGGCTTGACTGTATCCAAACACCATGAAAAAATTAAAATTAAATGGTAAAGATTGTTGAAATCTGTAATGATCATTTTATAGTGTTTCTTAAATCGTTGAATATTTCAGCTGGCAAACTGGCCTTTGAATGAGGTTGAGAATTTATGCATTTGGCAATTCTCTTAACCCCTAAAAAACGTACATGTTTGTGTCTTAGAGACTTAGAGAAGAAAAAAATTATTTGTAGTCTAGACAGGTTTAACTGTTCTAGGGCTTCTGATGACAATGGAGCTGCAACATGGCAAAACAAAAAAAGTGGCATGTATGCCCAGGGAAGAAGCCAGTCAGCCTGGGCATCTGCCCAGTCTGATTAATTCAAATCTTTGCTGTTGGCATGGAGGTAGCTTAGACCTTTAGGACAGCTTTTGCGCACTTTGAAAACTCTGACCTGAAAACTTTGCTGGGCACACATGCCACTTTGTGAGTTTTGTCGTGTCGAGGCTCAATTATTTGACCATTGCAAGACTTTGTTTTAAGGTGAATAGGTAAACTACCATGTTTTTCTGCCATTTTTACACGGTGTGGCTTCAGTTTGCTTTCCTGGTTGAGGAATTCATTCCAAAATAGGTCTGCACCTGGAAGAATTTGATCCAAGGGGAGCAAAATCTTTACAAGTGAAAGAAGATCCTAGGGGAGCAAATTATTTAAGAGTTGACCTTGGTTGAGAAGAGAGGTGAAAATAAAAAGGCAGATTGGCTTCTCCTGAAAGTGGACTCGTTCACTATAATTGTATGTTGTGACGCCTCATTAGAAGTGCCCTATGAGGTGATTGTAATGAGGGATCACAAGGTTTTTGTTTTGTTGGGAAAAAAAATTAAGATCAGAATTAGCAACTGTGTCTCACCATGTCTGAAGCAGTTTTGTCAAAATTCAGTGCTGGAAAATTACACTTGTCTACTCAGCATGCCAAGAGGCTCTTGATGGAAAAGAGTTAAATGTTTTACTGTTTCTTGTGTAAATTATTGAAACCGTCATACTCCTGGTCACATAGGATGAGTGAAAATTTCAAGCACTTTCCAGCTCTAAAGTTGCCAAGTTATTTAACCCTAACTATATAGCTTAATATTTGTTTTCTTTTCTTCCAGGTACACAGACGATCAATGTGGATAACGAATAAACTTTTACCTGTACAGTCAATAAAGAGAAAAATAGAAACCAAGTTGTTATTTATTTGACATATGAGCCGTGACACGAGAAAATCAACAAAATGGTTGTGTGCCCAAAGCAGACTCAGATCAGCCAGGGCATTCACCCAGTCTGATCAGAGTCTTTGCTGTCCACATGGAGGTAGCTTAGACCCGTTTAAGTGCTTAGCGAAGAGTCTCATCTGACTAGGTGTATGCCAAGGCTGATCTGAGTCTGCCCTGGGTGCACAAACACTTAGTTGGTTTTCTTGTCACAACAAGAGTGTGAAAACTGAAGAATTTGATAAAGGAAATGCTGTACTTTAAGGTAAATGGGTAAACTTACGTGTTTTTCTGCTTTTTTTGCAAGGGGGACAAACTTTTGAGACCTCCTGTTTGCTTCCCTGGGCAAAGAAGCTCTTTTAGATAGGGATCTACTCTTAAAGGAAAGAATTTGCTGCTAGTGGAGCAAATTCTTTCCTTAAAGAGTTTCTCCTTCCGCTGATTCAAGAAGGGCAGTTGTCAGTTACTGGCGAAAGTATGTGCACTTAGTACTGGTTAACCGCTTAGGAGGTCTAAGCCTGCCCAGGAATAGTGTGGTTAGGTTAACTGACCGTCCCGACATGACCTTAGTTGTTTACCGTGGAAGTTAAGCATCAAATCAACCAACCAAAAAATCCTTAAAGAGTTGATCCCCATTGAGAAGGGAGGTAAAAATGAAAATTGTAGAGACTCTTCTGAAAGAGGACCCATTCACCTTAATACTGCTAATTGACTTCTACCATATGCAAAAATTTGGCCGCATTTTGTTGTATGGCCAGTCAAAATGCATATGAATAGAAGCAGAGGCTTCTGTTATAAAAAGAAAACAACGTGAGTCTGTACTCTTTTTTTTTTAACCCCCACCAAAGGCGAAGGGATATTGTTTTGTCATTGTCCCTGCGTTCGTCTGTCCATCCTTCCATCTGTCTCCGTCCATCCAGAGCCATAACTAACCACTGATCGGAATTTCATGAAACTTTAAATAAATGTGTATCACCATAACGTGATGATGCATGTCAAGTTTCATCGGACTGGCATCAGTAATGCATGAGTTATGGCCCTTGAACTGCTTTAAAATCAATAAAAGGAGACATAACTTAGTAACCAATTATTTGAATTTATGAAACTTAAAACAAATATGTATCACTATAACACAGATGTGCACAAACAGTTTCATCAGAATGGCATTAGTAATGCATGAGTTATTGCCCTTTAATGAATTTAAAATTGATAAATTCTGACGTAACTAAGAAACCAGTGAATAGAATTCAATGAAACTGGTACTAAATACATCTCACCATAACACAGTTTTGTCAGATTCACTTCAGTAATGCATGAGTTACTGCCCTTGAATTGCAATAGCCTCACTTATGTTACCATGGCCCCTGATTTGAAGTCCCAAGTTAAGTTGTAACTAAGTAACTAGTGAACAAAATTTTATGAAACTTTAAATATACCATACACAAATAAGAGCTGCTTTGGCGGGGGATAAAAATTCAACGAATTTGCTTGTTGAAATAAGGGCACTTTTGTTGCACATGCTTTTGCAAGGTTTGGTAAAAGCATCAGGTCTCTGTCAAACTTTGTCAGTCTAATTTATTATGTCAGCCCTGGTATTTACATTGTATGTTGCATTTGATAATACATCATTTGATCCTCTTGACCTATATTGTACACACCTTGAGTATAATTTAACCTTTTACCAAAATATGAAATCTGTTAAGTGAGAGTTGAGAGTTCCTCTGCAGTTGTTCCCAAGTAGAGACAAGCTTTCGAGTGAAATGTTGTCTAGGACATGAGTGGGCCTGCTTTGGAGCTGTGAATATGTATACAGCTTGAACACAATAGTATATAATCATGAAAAGAGAAATGGTTGAAGGATTACTGTGTTAATCCTATTAAACATCCTGGGGGTGTTGCATCTTACCAAAGGGAGAGGGGGTGGGGGAGGAGGTGGGGGTATTAAGAGCCTGAAAAGTTGTAAATCAGTCACTGACAAAATACATGTACCTCTAGTAATCAATATAAAGGTGCTAAGTCACTTCAAAAGAACAATTATTCTATTTTTAAGGCCCCGCATCACATGATGCCGGGGGCGTATTGTGTTTCGGCTGTGTGTATGTTATTACGTACGTATGTCCATCTGTATGTCTGTACGTCCGTACATATGTGATCCTGTTAGACTCGGGTTAACATTCTTGTATTAAAGAGGTAAATTTCAGGGTTCCTATTATTGTAGCAACCTGAAATTTGTATGAGGATATATCGAGGCTTTAGTGCGAAACTAGTCTATCTGACATTTTATATGAAATACATTTTTTTTCACCATTAGATGACATTTTATGGTTCACATCATGTCAATAAATATCTTTATTATGCACTGATAAATTACGAGAAAAACATATATTTGTCCAACTAGTACATTTGCATTTTGCATTTTAGTACAGTGCGAAACTAGTCTATCTGCAAAATGCAGATAGACTAGTTTCGCGCTGAAATTAATTTTGAATAAAATGTAAATAAGTAAGTAATGACTTTATTTATCGAGGGTAACTAGCTAGTTCATCTGACTTAATACAGTGTCTCCTTTCTATAACTGAGCAGTGTTAAACCAGTGATATAATTTTACAATAATTTTCATTTATTTATTCATATTTACTATTGTACGGACAATTTTTTAAAAAATTTTGAAAGGACTTCATAAAAACTAAGTTATTTCAAAGTTTAAAGGACTTATCAAAGCAGATTTTAGAAGGATATGCAATGACACATTATATCATTTTGTTTGAAACCAGATTTCTAAGTTTTGATTGTCCAATTAATGAATTTAGAGATTTTTCTTTGCAGATAGACTTGTTTCGCGCTAAAGTCTTCACTTATCTAGACTAGTGCGAAACTAGTCTGTCTGATAGTTTATCTGATAGTAAGGTCACAGTAATATAGAAAACTAAACCTGCTTTGATAGATATAAGACTGTTTTACAAGTTTATATGGTATTCTACAAAATTGTAACAAATATTCAAAATGGCTCACTATGCATTTCACTTTTACTACTCCTGTGTAGGCTCAAGGCTTGTCCTGCATTTTTTTTTTTTTTTTTTCAGCATCGCCATAATATAATCCTCTGTTGGATAACAGGCATTAAACAACCCAAAACCATAATAAAATTTGTTCTTAACTCCATTAAGTATATGTACGGCAAAATTAGTAAAGAGTATCATGTCGAAGAAATGTTTGTTAAGGACCTTTTTACTTTAAATTGGGTGCAGAAAATCTTAAAAAAAATTGAACTTGATGAAAATCAAGTACTCAATTTTAGATGGCAGCATCGAAAGGTTTGTTCACAGATTAAATCTTTAAACTTAAGACTTAAATATTTCTATCAACATTTGTCTTGTCACTGACCTAAGTATATATACTGATTTCTTTGAAATTTACAATTAATACGGATAAAACAAACTTACATCCGAATCTTCATGCTAATAAGAAGAAAGTATACTTTCCAGACATAAACATATAGAAAATCACTGCAGATGGGTCACTCAAAGTCAATTTTAAAACTGAATATGAAAGGTATCTTCAGGAAAATGGATTTGTTGGGTCCTTTTAAAAAAACATTAGATGCAAAAACCATAGTGCTGGTAGACATACCCAACACTTTAATCCAATGCATAAAAGGGGCCCTCATTGCATGTGTGACGGAATATGGCCCACATCACACTACGAATCTCGTCAGTAACTTTTTTTCCCTCTTATAATATGGTACAAATCAGATATGCCAAATTATGACAAACAGAAATAAGACCCCTTTTAATGGACAGATGCAGTTATATTAATGCATTACAGATTTTGTATTGTTGAAGTATTTTATTTGTTCATCATAACTTCTTTAACCCTTAAGGAGCCAATCACGACTTTTGCAGATGACATTCTAAAATATCTTTTAAGTAATTTTCAGACAATAAAACACAGCTCAATATTTCTTGTGAATTCTCTGCTAAGCAGAGGATTCAAATGAAATATCAAGCCTTACCATGTTAACCCTATAAAAAAACCCTGCTCTAATAAATGCCCCCTGCCTCTTTTCAGAAAAATAATTAATGTTATATTAGCTTGTATGAATTCCTGTTTGCTTCTCCTAGAGGAGCAAACTCTTATCTTTAAGAGTTGACACCCAGCCCTACTGAGATGAGAGGCAAAATATAGTAAAGATACTACACCTGAAAGTATACCAATTCCCCTTAATACTGTTTATTAAAGGAATTTCAGTAGTAGCTGATATACTATAATTGAAGCTCTAAATATCGGCCCCTTTTCGAAAAATGCAATGCCCTTGGGCCTTCATTAGGATTAATACGGTATTTTCTTCGAAAATAAAAATGACAAAAGTAAAATGTCATCCGCTGCATCTTTGCATGGCGCTTTAAGGATAATGATTTAAAATGTTATATAACTTTATTAAATACCATCTTTCATGGAGCTATATAAAAACAGAAGTTGATTTTTGGCATATCTAGATAATCGGCGCAGATTAAATGGGAGTATGTTTTGTAATATGTCTATAGGTGAAGAGTTGACAATAACTTTCATGAATTCAACTCAAGTGAGCTATGTCAGAAGGCACCCCCAACCATAATTTTGACACTGGGTAGCGACAATGATCTATCTCATGACTTAGCTATCCTATCTTGAATTCCAAAATGGACAGCGGTCAGTCTTGATCTTGACCTGATTCCAAAACAGTTACCAACATGATGCAATGTTTGTTTGTGCGTATTAAACCTAAAGTAGAAATCGAAAGTAGATCCACACTGAAAAAAGAAAGTTTTGAATATCTGCATCTGTTTTCAATAAAATTTCATTGTAAATTTACAAACAAGAGAAACATTATGAATTAACATCTGACAGAATGAAAGTATTCAGGGAGTGCAGTACAATGGGTAAAAAACGAAGATTAAATATTCATTGACTTCTGATACTATTGGCTAAATTTTGACATACGGGTCATTAGACCAATGAAATCTTGTGAAATGTGAAACACAAGTGAAATTATACTCTGCTGTGCTGAGAAAAAATGAATGGTAACTGTTACCTGTATTAGCCAGGGAAGCCACACAGTCTGACCTAGGCTTTTGTTGAATGACTTTATATTGGCAGTTGATTGTCTTTATATTGGCATATTTTATAAGTATGCCTAAAATGCACTCTTCTGATGGTGCTGCAGTTAATACTCCTTCCTGCATTAAACAGGTAATGTCTAGCACACTTGTCTGTGCAATTTTTTTCCTTAATCCTATGATTCCTTCCTAGTTATTGTAATATTTGGGAGAAATACAGAAAACAATTAACTACTTTTGGGGTATAGCATGAACTTAAAGCAATTAGCATCCTATAGTCAAACCGAAACTTCATATGTTAAATTGCTATGCTGAGGCAGTTTAATTGAGTACCCATAAAACATATGTTTTAACAGAGAACAAGGAAAATCATGTGTGACTTACGCCATTAACTCCTTGCATGAAATGTGGTGCTATGGAGGATCAAGGGTCCAGGCTAGAAGCCATTTCTCATCTAGATGGTAGTGGTCTATGAGACGATTTTTTTTTTATTTGGGTTTTACATTCCTTTCCAGAATATTTCACTCATATCGGGAAAGGAGGCAAAAACCGCAGTACCTGGGAAAAACCACCTGACCTTCCATTGTCAGAATTTTTGGCTTTCTCACATGTGAGTCAAGCCAGACAGTGAGCTCTTAATGATTAAGAGTCACAGAGCTCTTAACCACCAGGCTATGGAGGTTTGTGGTCTATGGGTTACCACAAATTTAGTCATCCCAGGCCTGTTCAAGCTGCAAATCTTTGAATGAATATCCATGTTAAATGTCTATACTTGTTACTGTGTATAAAGATTGAAGAGCACGGACCAGTTTCATGTCCCACCATCAATCTGCACAGAGTAGCAGCTACTTGTAAATCGTTGAGCACAGAGAAAGACAGTGTAGCATGTCGGTTGTTTACTAGTGACTTTTCAGAAAGTGGTGGATTTAACTGACAAATTAAGATGTACTTATCAGTATCAAGCAATATATCTTCAAATACATATATATCTACATATATCTACATATTTTGAGATGAAAATAATACCATGAAACTAATATTTTTAAAATATCTTGGGTTTTATCATTTGAAAATAATAGGATTTATAGTAACTGGTTGTCAGCAGCCTCACAGGCTGGTGACAACCAGTTGTTAGGAGCAACTTCCTACATCTTACATATGCCAACAGTGGTTTAATTAGCCAAACTTACAATATTTTTTAAGTATGATGCCACAAAGTCAAGCTCATCACTTTACCTGCAAACAGCTCTTTTAAGGCAATATTCTTGACAATTTTATTTTTGCATGTCATTGATGCATCAGCATCTTCACCTAGTTAAAATTTCTACACTGAACTGACCAGAATCAAAGAAATATTACGAATAAACCTCAGTGGGCGCTGCGGGATAACAAGTGTGCCTGCTCTGGGAAAAGCCATAACCCTCACAGAAAGGGATCTGCTATTACACAATGACTTTGAAAATGGGTAGTGTCTTGCAATACGGTTAGCCATTTCATGGTGGTGCCTTAAATATATCTATATTGAATTATATGTTTATTTCAAGATTTTATTGACCTAAAGTTAGAATAAACATCTCAGATAATACATGGTAAACCTACACTTTTTGCTCCATGCACAACTATTTACGGGTGCACTGAGTTGTGCTCAACGCATTTCAACGTAGCCAGTCAGTATGGGTTGACCATGAAAAGGACGTCTTGAGGATTGGAGAAAAGAAAATCTTATTCAAGGTTCCTGAATGTAGGTATATGCATAAATAACATTAAATACATGCAGTGGATTCATGGAATACTTTTTGCTCTTATAAAAGAGAATTTCGGTTTTAGCTTTGCACTGCAGTAGAAATGCCTAGCATATTCATCCTAACCGTTTTATGCTAACTATTCTAGTTCTTGATAACAAATCTATGATCTATTTCAATTCTCACTGCTACATTTTAGGTCAAGCAAAAATAATAATAAAAAAAAAAATGCTTCAGTGCCATACGTTATTGCACAAAACCATTTGTTACACCAATAATTAAGCGAAAAGTACTGTAAAGCAGTACCTACTGTGATGAAATGGCTATTTTATGTAGTTTTCTTCACTAGATGAAAAATATTCTTCATAAAGTCATTATTTATTCAAAGCAGCATTGAAAAATTTGGAAAAATAAGCCAAAAGCAGTTTTTTATCCAAATAGACTAGTTTCGCGCTAAAAATTACTGTCATCACATTTGCATTTCAGTGCGAAACTAGTCTATCTGACAGTTTTCTTTATTATTCAGATATTGTAATAAACAGTTGTTTAGAAAGTTTACACTGAGTTTTTTGAAAAGAAATAGCTTGGTAGAGTTACTGTATCTTTCAAAGTATTGAAGAAATTATGTTTTTTGCTTCTCCTGTAAAATTCTGAAAAATGCAGTTAGACTAGTTTCGCGCTAAAGCCTCGATATATCAATAAGAACAACAGGAATACAGAAGAATCAGGGTATGATGAACCATATGTCAAGGTCCACTGACTTCGGACTTAAGCTAATTTTGCACTTGGTTAAGATTTTTGTAAGAGGTAGATTTCAGGGTTCCCATTATTTTAGTGCCTTGAAATTTTGTATGAGAGTTAATGTATATAAGTACAACAGGAATACACAAGCATTAGGGCAGAATGATCCCATATGTCACGGTCCACTGACTTTTGACTTAAGGTAATTTTAAAGGTTAAGATTTTTGTAAGAGGTAGATTTAAGGGTGCCTATTATTGTAGCAACCTGAAATTTTGTATGAGGATTAATATCTATAAGAACAACAGGAATATACAAGAATCAGGTCAAGGTGATATGTATGTCACGGTCCACTGACTTTTGACTTAGGCCAAATTTGCAAGGTTAAGACTTTTGTAAGAGGTAGATTTTAGAGTTCCTATTATTGTAGCAACTTGAAAGTTTATATGAGGATTTATATCTATAAATACAACAGGAATTTACAATAATCAGGTCATGTTGATTCATATGTCATGGTCCACTGACTAAGTTTCTAACCATGTTCTGTAATACACAATATTTTCTATTTTGGCCTGAAACTGTATAAAGGGCTGCAGTTGGTGTCACATTTCAAACGCTGGGCAATGCTATGCCTATGGCCTTTTATACATGTATAATACAAGTCTGCCTCTATGAACCTAGTTATCCTATTTGTGCCAGTACCATAATCAAGGCACCGACTTACTCAAGGCTCTAGGCGGGGGCATCTGTGTACTATGGACACATTTCTAGTTTGTCTCCCTCTTTAGTAGGGGTCAACTCTCAAAGGAAAGAATTTGCTCCTCTAGAAGCAAATTCTATCCTTTGAGAGTAGACTCGATTTCAAAGAGCTACCTTATCCAGCTAAGCAATCAAGAATTTGTGCATCTCTTTTCCAAAAATAATTATTATTGTTATATTGGCAACATACTAGTTATAATTATTTTTGGAAAAGATGCAGGGGGGATTTATAAGAGCAGGGGTGTTTATTAGGATTAATATAGTATTCAAGCCTTTACAGCATTGAGTGGCGGTCTCAAAGCTTTTGCGACTAAAGCTATTCCCTGTCGGGTTTGTCTGCCTATACTTTTATCTGCAAACAGTCATAAGATCAATGAAACTGACATTTCTTCCACTTACCACTAACAGTCAACGTGTCAGCTGCAAGGGTTTTGAACAGCTCTTGGTCTTGTAGATCCCTACCCAAGGGATGTACAAGACTCCCTATCCAAGGGTTGTACATAATTCCCTTCTAAAAGGAGAAGACAAGCTGAGAAAGCCCAATCAGTAGGCTTCTGTGGATTGATGACCACTATTTAAAGAGGCAGAAGTGCATATTTAGTGAATTTGGGTATGTGGGGTTTATGCCCAGGTGGTCTTGGGCATAGATTTGACTACCAGGGCTCGGGAAAACCGGATTTCTTTCGGTCCCAGACCGAAATTCAGAAATTGGGACCGATTGGAAACAGCCCAAAGCCCCCAAAAATCGGTCCCATACTGGCCCAATACTTAGGAAATTTTCTCCGATTCGTCCGATAATTGTTACATACGGCCGTTTGATCTTGTCCCGACGTGTGAAATATCGCCACTGTCTTTAAAATTCTAGCACGTGTCATAACTAATCGGATTAACGCAGGTGTTAGCCAGACGAAAAGACCGCCTACGGGCCAATCGAGATTGTCAGTATGGAGCACTGAACCACATGTCGGACCCCCTACCTGTCAATAACAAGTGTCATAATGACGCGCACTCTTACGACAGTCTGTAAAACAACTTATCAAAATCAAGATGACTGGGCTTTGGGATGAAAGGTGTCCATCTTGTAAAAAAAATAATGGAACTATAAAATATGAAAATGGAAACGTCCATTTCACCGATTTTCCTAGTTGTATCGTCATATCGTCATGCACACCAGTGCGAAAGTAATGCCGATCAGTGCACAAAAATAGCGCATTTTGATCAGGGTCTACGCGATTATTATATTGGGTATAATACTAACGGTAGCGTTGATATGCAATTACCCGCTCGTTTATGGGTCAAGCACGTTTTGTCTTTGATGTAAAGATAAAAGACGCCGCGGTGAGTATAACGTACGCAGTGTCATTCTAACTGTATGACGGCTAAAGGTACCTAAGTACACACACAGATGACTAACAATCGTATCAGCCAGCGCAACTAAGCAGTCAGACCGGTCTTTCTTGTTCGCATCTAACATGAATAATAATGAACGGCGACCTAGCGACAACCGAATACTTCGGTGGAAGCTAGTCATTATACGCTCTTCACGCGTTCCGTAAGTCACCATTTCTGACGCGGCCCATTCGGCGGCAGTGGAGGGGAAGTTATGCAATTTGGGTACGTTAAACAGTACAACCATCATAACTTGGGCGAGTTAATGCTCAGGACTTACGTATTGTTCACAAACAAACATGACAGTCAATAATATTATTTCAATGCAATGGGCTTGAACAGGTTGTCTCCCCTGTCCACCTGTCAATCAAGTGTGATGTCTTCTATCACGTCCGCTTTGCCTACGAACACGTTCTAGTCTTGTATTTGCTTCTACATGCGTAGCTAAACGTCTTAAAATGTTTGAAACCAAGAACTCCACCAAACACAACAATGTACGACCATTGTACAGAAATCGGGATAAATTCATAGGACTTCGCTCGTTGTCATTAGTTTTCGTGACAGGTATCATTTTTTTCCAATGGAAATTAGTTAGGTGATGACGTCATCGGCTGGACCGATTCATTTTTCAATATTTCCCGAGCCCTGTTGACTACATATGATCCTCAACACGACAAAACCAACAAAGTGGCATGTGCACCCACTGAAGACTCAGATCAGCCTGGGCATCCACCCACTCTGATCAGAGTCTTCCCTGTACGTATCGAGCTAACTCTTTGGCTCCCCTTTAAGTGCACAGCAAAGAGTCTGATCAGACTGGGCGGAACTGAGTCTACACTTGGCCCACATGGCACTTTCTTGGTTTTGTTGTGTGGAGGCTCATATATCATGGAGCATACACTGTAGCTGATGTGGCATAGTCCGTAGGAAGTTATAGAGGACTATCATGGTTCTCTGGTTTTAAAACATACCTTATTGATCTTATTAACCCCTTTGGGATGTTGCATTTTGCGAAAGAGGGGTGTTATTGTCTAAACTGCAGTAAATCAGCCACTGCCAAAATACCTCTGTAAACAGTTATGGTATTAAGGGGAATGAAAATACTTCAAAGAAGAAACTATTATTTTGTACATCTCTTCTCTGTAGGGATCAACTCTAAAAGGAAAGAATTTGCTCCTCAAGGAGCAAATTCTTTCCTTTAAGAGTAGACCCCGTTGCAAAGAGCTACTCCCATCCAGAGAAGGAAACCGGAATTCATGCAAGTTATATATATCATTTTTGGAAAAGAGGCAGGGGTGTTTATTATAGCAGGGGCGTTTATTAGGATTAATACGGTATGTAAGGCTCAGGTGGATTTATTTGAAATACTAGAATGTCAAATAGTCCACCTGTTGAGTGATTGAGGTCAAGGCCAAGATTGGCCATCTGTTAGGTGATTGAGGTCAGGGCCATTGAGTGAATGAGGCCAGGGTTAAGATAGTGCACCTGTTGAGTGATTGAGGTCAGGGTCAAGATAGTCCACCTGTTGAGTGATTGAGGTCAGGACAAGATAGTCTACTTTTTGAGTGATTGAGGTCAGGGCCAAGATAGTCCATCTGTTGAGTGATTGAGGTGTCAGGGCCTTTGAGTGATTGAGATCAGGGCCGAGATAGTGCACCTGTTGAGTGATTGAAGTCAGGGTCAAGATAGTCCACCTGTTGAGTGATTGAGGTCAGGCCCAAGATAGTCCATTTTTTGAGTGATTGCGGTCAGGACCAAGATAGTCCATCTGTTGTGTGATTGAGGTCAGGACCTAGATAGTCCACCTGTTGAGTGATTGAGGTCAGGGTCAAGATAGTCCACCTGTTGAGTGATTGAGGTCAGGCCCAAGATAGTCCACTTTTTGAGTGATTGCGGTCAGGACCAAGATAGTCCACCTGTTGTGTGATTGAGGTCAGGACCAAGGTAGTCTACCTGTTGAGTGATTGAGGTCAGGACCAAGATAGTCCACCTGTTGAGTGATTGAGGTCAGGGCCAAGATAGTGCACCTGTTGAATGATTGAGGTCAGGTATATCCACCACCGAAATAAAGTTTGGTGGAAGGGTTATAAATTATTTACCAACTATATATGGCTTTCCGAACGTGCTGTACACTCAAGCTGCTGAGTGTAGGTCACACGATCTTGGACCTTATTACTACTCTTCTGTTATAGACTGTTATACTGAATATGACACTCTTTGCCATGCTCCGATACCAGAAAAAGTCATTAATCTGTTACCATAGTAACTACGGAATAACAAACTGCTTTGCTTAGTACCTTTGCAGAATGTTGTCTGGATGACGTCACTTTGGCATCAATATGAACTCTTTATATATTTGCAATGATAACAGATCTCTGACGTCATTTGTATCGGAGCATGGCAAGCTGTGCACGTCATGCTCCGCCATTTTACATGACATCACAAACTGAAATTCAAGCAAAAGAAACTTCAGATTTTCTCAAACCAATAATTATTCCGAAGTCATTTCATTTAGGGGATAACTGTACTCAAAATTGTCATTCGGGGAGGTAAATCGTTGGTTTTATGGTCGGAAATTTCGTTTTACGACGACGCGGCAGCGGAGCCGTAAAACGCAATTTGCGACCATAAAACCGACGATTTACCTCCCCAAATGACAATTTTTATCCCCCGACCGAAAGGTTCGGGGGATATAGCGATGAGCCTGGCGTCCGTCCGTCCGTCCGTCCGTCCGTCTGTCCGTCCGTCCGTAAACACTTTCTTGTCCGCTCTATATCTTGAATACCCTTTGGAATATTTTCATGATACTTCACAGTTATGTAGAACAGGTCATGACAATGTGTCGTGTACAAGAATGGTAACTCTTGCTATTGTACTTTTTGAATTATCTCCCCTTTGGTGATTTTTTAGCAGATTCGTGTCCGCTCTGTAACTTGAATACCCTTTGGAATATTTTCATGATACTTCACAGAAATGTAGAACAGGTCATGACGATGTGGCGCGAACAAGAATGACAACTCTTGCTTTCTTACTTTTTGAGTTATTTCCCCTTGATAGTTTTAGGTGTGATTTTTTGGCAGATTCGTGTCCGCTCTATAACTAGAATACCCTTTGGAATATTCTCATGATACTTCACAGATATATAGAACAGGTCATGACGGTGTGTTGCGAACAAGAATGACAACTCTTGCTTTCTTACTTTTTGAGTTATTTCCCCTTGATCATTTTAGGTATGATTTTGTGTCCGCTCTATAACTTGAATACCTTTTGGAATATTTTCATGATACTTCACAGATATGTAGAACAGGTCATGACGATGTGTCGCGAACAAGAATGACAACTCCTGCTTTCTTAGTTGTTGAGTTATTTCCCCTTGATGGTTTTAGGTCTGATTTCGTGTCCGCTCTATAACTTGAATACCTTTTGGAATATTTTCATGATATTTCACAGATATGTAGAACAGGTCATGATGATGTGTCACGAATAAGAATGACAACTCTTGCTTTCTTACTTTTGGAGTTATTTCCCTTTCATGATTTTAGGTGTCCGCTCCATAGCTTGAATACCTTTTGAAATATTTTCATGATTCTTCACAGTTATGCAGAACAGGTCATGACAATTTGTCTCATACATGAATGATAACTCTTGCTTTTAGACTCAGTGAATTATCTCCCTTTGGTAGTTTGAGCTGCTGTTTGAGTCTCTGCTCCATAACTATATAACCCTGGCAAGCTCCAGAATTTGAATAACCGTGTACCTTTTAGAATATTGATGATCATGCTGTGATATCTTATCAATGTTCCTAACTCTCTCTTACCCCTCCACATTCCCGTGACCCCTCCTGCACCCCCCCCCCCAAAAAAAAAAAAAAATTTTTTTCCAGATTTGGATTCTTTGTCCAAATTCACTTACTAGAGAGCTCAAAATTAGATTTGTAGGGCTTGTACTTTAGAAGTTATTCACACATTTTGAAAGTTGAATGTATCGTATGCTATACATTTGTGTATATGGTGGCTGTTTGAGATATTACCTCTTTTTAGCAGTCAAGCATACTGTTTTAGTCTGAGTGTTAGATAATCATGCATCTGTTAACAGTTAATGTCAATCAGAAGCATAAAAGAACGACAATATATTACTAATATGTGTTTTGAAGTGCACCCTTTTTACCAAGGTCCATGGGGGTCTTCGGTCGGGGGATTTGCCATCTCCTCTGATGGCTATTTTTTAATACAGTTATCCCCATTCTACTGCATTTTTCACATTTTCCTTTTTGAAGTGTGCTACTTTGTACCAGTTGCAAACGCTTTCAGCGACGTAAATCCAGACGTAACCAATGAGCAGCCACGTTACATAATGACGTCGGGTTTCCGACAGTATATCGCAGGATATACTGTCGCTTTTTGACGTTATCCAACCAGACGTCGCGTTACATACGTAAGTGCATTAGAATCCGTGCTATATGTGTTGTAACCTTACTACATTTAATGTGAACGGATACACTTTCAGGGGAAGTAACTGTCATATTTAGTCCCTTTTAAACTTTTTGGGAAAACAATTCGCTCCTAGAGGAGTTTCTTTTCTTGAAGCATAAGACTCTATTATTGAAAGGCTATGTCGTTCAGGGAAAGAAACAGGAAAGCACAAATGTCTTTTCTCTGTAAAAATGGTAGGAAAACATGGCAGCTTTCCTAAATATAAATTTCTTTATGAGCTGATCTCCGTTCGAATGGACGGCAAGAATGGAACAACAAAAGTAAACGCCAGTGAATAAGTATCCAAGTAAACATTTGAAAATGGCCGGTGTGATTGTGCGGATTTTTTTTTTACAAATATGCAATAAGATTTTTTTACCCATGGAACAACGGATATACAACATATCAGACGATATTGGCAACATTTCGGAGCTGTGCAGATCCAGATGAGACGTCATCGTCAGGATACACACTGTGTTTCTGTTGTATGCGTTTTTAAGGTGTATGGATGCACCCCTAAGGGAGATCACCGATCTGTATTATGTCCCTTATCACTAGGCTATTCTTAAAGGAAAGAATTTGCTCTGAGAGCAAATTCTTTCCTTTAAGAATAGCCTCTGTTGTAGAAGGGGTCCACATACAAGGAAAGCAAATTTTATTTTGTTAAAAGTTGCCTCCCTTGTAAAAAATGGCGGCTAAATCTTGGAGGTATACCCATACATATATATCTTAATACTGCTTCCTGAAATAATGAACTTAATACAGTTCTATGATTAAGAATAAGATATTTATTTATAAGAAGACAGTTTAAGATATTTATTGATGTAAGAAACCGCAGAGCATGTATAACATATCATTTAAAGTTCTTTCACAATCTGCCTCCCCTCAGAAGCATTGACTTCTACCATGCCATTCAGCAGGAAACGGAATCGCTTTCCTCAGTGTCATGAATCCAAAGTTTGGCCAGTCCACATACGCCAAACAGAACCGCCGTGGGGCGCCAATGAACTGCAATAAACAAAATCATGAAATGGTCAACAATACTTTTGATTATTTAAAGAATTGTTAATAGGCGGAAACGCACAACTGCTAAGTAACAAGAAATGTTAGTGGTATGAATAGTGACACCATGTCAAATTTTCGAGGCAATCCTTTTTATCTGAGCTCTTAAGCCTTTCAGCTTCAGAAGTGCACCAGCCGAATTTACGTCCCTGCAGTGACTTCCTGAAGGGTAAATGGACAACATGTTAAATATTAATGGTCAGCTCTGTATATCAGCTTTGCCAGTGGCACTTCATCAGTGATTGCACCAGATTTCGCTTAAAGGTAGGTTCCTGTACTTTGGAATGCATCATAATTTTGATGATCTTTCATCCAAGTTGTTGGAAAGAACTTATAAAAGGGAATGGATAAGTTTCACTAAAAAGTGTAAATCAAAAAACTATTAGAAAAGTTGTTTTGCAAGGGATTTCCTAACTCTGTTTCGCACACCAGTTAGCGCTATTTTTAGTTCGCGCCAAAAATAGATAACGCAGCTGACGTCATGTTGCATTGCATTTTGGGATAGTTTTAACCCATCCGCCATGCCAGGACCTCCAGGAGAGCTCACGGCAAGGGAAAATTGACCTTTGGAGAACGGCATCAGAAATCGCGCACTTATAGACATAATAAAATAGTTATTATTAGAACTGGAATTCCAATGAAAGAAAATCAACCAAAAGGGAAAACGACTATTTTTTTCAACATCTGACGAGTTTCTCAGTAGCAACAAATTCAGAACAATAAGAGAATTCAATACTGCTCAGAAAAAGACGAAATAATTTTGTGGACGTAATTGTTATCGCTAGCCCAGGAACCTACCTTTAATCATCTCCCACGAACTAGAGTACAGGCCCGGATTTAGAGGGGGGGCACTCGGGCCCGTGCCCCCCCAGCTACCCTGCAAGTCACTTTTTTCCAGCATTGACCTTTTGTGGGCCCCAGATTAAGAAGTTGCATCTTCAGTGTCTGTCTGCTGTTATGTGCCCCCCCCCCCCCCCCCCCGGCAGTGACATCTTTTATCTTTTAACACCTACCGCGCTAATTGCTAAATTCTGTAGATAAGAGTCGCGTATCGATCGAAACACTCCGCTGGGCTCAATGGAAGTTGATTGGACGAGTAACTGTCAATTTGACCAATCGAAAGATTGAAAAGAAAGGAACATGGTTTGCCCTTGTCGGCACGTTTGATGTTTGTCCAAACTATAAAAATGATTAATAACAACATGCCATAAACTGATAATGTATCTGGAAATTACATGTCATTCGCTCAAAATGAAGCGTGGTGCTGTGATCACGTCCGAATTGAACTTGGTTTGTTTTGTTGTCTTTTTTTTTCTTTTCATTCCTGTAAGATGGGTCACAGGATGGGATAGGCGCCCTGTTTTAGAGGTTGTTCAGAAGTGGAAGGGGGGGGGGGGGGGGGGGGGGAGAGGGGCAGGGGGCACACAATATTATGTGTGTGTGCCCTGTTTTAGAGGTTGTTCAGAAGTGTGTGTGTTAGGGGCACACAGCAGTATTGTGTGTTGTGGGGAGGAATGGGGAGGGGGCACACTATATTACCTAAGATTTTTTCAAGACACAGAAAAGCAAAGAAGGGCCAAGTGGGAGTTTGGGAGGTTGGGTGGCACAATGACTTTATGTTTGGACCCTTAATAGAGAGAAGCTACTTTATCATATACATGTACTAAGGGCCAAAATTGATCAGTGGACTTGTATATCCTGGTACCAAGTGTTACAATACTGATGTTTATGACAAATATAGGTGCAATAACAGAATAAAAATTTCACAAAATAATGTTCATCAGAGCCCTCCAAAGACATCTACAAATACTGAAAATCATTTTCCGGCGGGGGCCTTCGCCCCCCTGCACCCCCTACCAGGGCTTTGCCCTGGACCCACATGGGACCTACGCGGCCCCCTTGACCCCTCGCCTAATATGTGCCCCCCCAACACCTCTCGGTCTGGATCCGGCTCTGGAGTACAACAGTAATAACCTACTTTTTGTTAAACTCATTGTCAATTCAAATTCTAACATCCAACATGTTTCAAACTTCATTAGTGGTTTCAATAAATCACTCACCTCAGTAAACTAGGTCAAAATGACCTTCATTAAGTGGTTTCCAACATCAACCCTGGAAGCCGAGAAATACCGATTTCACTTGTGCGGCGTCTGATCTGGACTGCAAGTGTTTGCCTTCAGGTTCTCAGCCCCCCTCCCCCCCCCCCATCCCCCCCCCGCACGCACAGACACACACAAAGTTAGGTTGCAGTGACGTACTTTTGTTGTGAAAATAATAATAATAAAAAAAACACGTCTAGTCTTGGAACTTCAAGCTTCGACAGTTCATACACCGGACTGTTGCCGGTAGACTTCCGCAAAACTTGGTCAAACATACATTCCTTTGTAAACATCGAAGATTTTAGGTCCCCTGCATGACTAGTGGACTCACTATGGCATCGGTTTGCCTTTAAGTTTTGATGAAAGTTTCTTTCTATAATGGGCAGTGCGCTGTCAGGTGATATATCCTATATCAGACGGGGACAGGCCTTGATGATATGTCCCTGTATTCCCGTTTGCCTCGGACCTTGCAGACGCCATCGCTTTATTTTGTGACTAATTGTAATATCTCAGGCTTCGTGTAAAAATAGTATCTGGGGAGCAAATAACAATACCTAAGGTTTACTTACTGGAACTACAGTGAAATAAACTCGAAATCGCCGATATCTAAAACCACCCCAGTTCTGAAAGAATAAAATAGATTGATCTAAAGATATACAAGTATACAATTGTTTGACCATTTCCGACGCGTTCGCCGGTTGGTGCATTTCGGATTCCACCCCCCCTCCCACCCCACCCCCACCCCACACACACACACGTGCGATTTTTTACAAGCTGGCAGTAAAATATTCCTTTCAACGCTGGCTGGTCAACGTCGCATATAGTAAGGAGTTCGTTTCTTTATCAAAAGTACTGAAAAATGAGTGTAAATTTGGTTCACAACGCATATTTAGCAAAAGAATGGACACGTGTTTTCAGACCAGTTGTGAAAAAATAGTAGACCAATATTTGTGTAAACAAATATAGTAAACAAATATGTCATAAATGTATACTTATGTGGATGGCTCATGTTATAAAGCAGCTCCACTAATATATATTAAAAGCAAATGAAATCATTTACATGCAGTTGATTTATAATTTTACATCCGATTTAGCCATTTCCGGGTGATACAAGTTTTGCTTTCATTGGTTGCTATTATAGAGGCATTCAATTACAGTCAGCTCGATCAGTCTGACCTACACGTTTGCCATACTGCCTGTATCCCTTGGACGCATTAAAGCATTACCTAACCAAACTGTTCCCGTCCCATCAGTTTTGGACAATAACAGAAATTATTTAAGGTGTTTTAGGTTTATTATGCGCTGCATCCTGTGAAACCGTATTTACCTTTTAATGGTTAGAGGTGAATAGTAATCTTCCGCAGGATGCGGCGCTGCCTCCGCTTTAAATACCTCCACATAATTTATTCTGGTTTTAATTAATGATATCGTTTGTTCCGATAAATACAGTTTATAAGACAAATTTACTCACAGTGCCTCTTGAACTAACAATGTCTGTAACAAGGTGTCCCGGAGCTAACTGATTCCTAGCAAAGTTAGCCACCGCCCACGAGACTGGTGCATTAAAATTTAGCCACCATTCTCCAGGAACAGCCAAATTCACCGACATCAAAGTCTAAAATAGATCAGAAAACGCCTTTTAAACATAGTCTGTTAGCAGCTCTTTCAAATTCAAAAAGGATTTGGCTTAATAGGGATAATACAGGCTTAAATTTCGACTTTGGCTTGACTAGTAAAATACACTTGAAAAAATACGATTTTTATGAATACAAAGGACGCGTCAATACAAAATTTGAATTTAATAGATAGTGAAGCAAATATTTATGACCTGGCAGAGTGACTGATTATGACCTACTCGGTGAAAAAATAAACATTGTTAGCCTCATCCGAAACTTTGGAATACATTTTAATGCTTGGACTCGTAGAATACACAAAACCCAATGACAAGAAACGGTCATGAGTTAAAAAAGCATTGTGTTTCAACGTATACCTATTAATCACTAGTCGAAAGGACTCGATAAAAGCAACCTTTCCAAGTCAAGTCTATTTTATTCAGGCCGAAAGTCTGCAAAAGAATTGAAAGTAAATATTGACGTCTTTAATTATGACATGCAAAACCAGAGAAGTGAGCAGGGGCTCACGTATACCCCCGATCAGCGCCACCGCTAAACAAAATCCTAAATATTGAACCCTGGCTCCATCCATAGACATGACCCCAGTGCTAAGTAGGTATTTTATAGAAAAGGCAATGTTAAGCAGATATTATGTACCAAATATGTTTATGTTGCAGAGATATGAGCAATCAAAAACACAAAACTCTCACACACCAAGTCCAAATTATAGACCCCTGACCCCACCATGGAGCCCCATCCTGCAGTTCAACCCCAATGCATATCATTTAACAGTGAGGTTAATGATACAGAGATGTCATGAACGAAATCTGAGAAGAATATGACATATAAATACAGAGATATGAGCAATCGCAGTCATATGCAAAACTCAGACATAATATAAGTCCTAATTATTGACCCCTGGCCCCACCCAGAGGTCTGACCCTCATGATTAGGCATTTCATATCAAAGGTAATGCTACAGAGATATCATTAACCAAATATCAAGAGTCTGAGATGTGGGTACAGAAATATGAGCCATCAAAAAGGTTTAACACAAAACTTTGACATATACTAAGTCCTAATTATTGACCCCCTGGCCCTACCCAGGGGCCTGACCCAGGGGTTCAGATAAATATGAAAGGCAATTCTATAGAGATATCATGAAGCAAATATGAAAAGAATCTGACAAGCAGTTACAGAGTTATGAGCAATCTAAAAGGTTTAACGCAAAACTTTGACGTAAAAGTTAACTAACGGACGGACGAACGAACGGACAAACGAACTGACGAACAGACGTCGTGACAAAAACTATATATCCCCTGACATACTTCGTATGTTGGAGGCATAAAAATAGGGGGAGGGGCTTTAGTATCAGGTATGACCATGTGAGTCTTTCCATGTATTTGAATCAATATTATGACAAATGATTTAGGTAGTGGCAGAAGCTTCAGAGCTTGCAATTATTTGATTTAATCGACATCTCAAAAAAATAGTCATGCGTTTAATGCCATGACACCAATCGTACCACTTTCTTGAGAATCAGTGAGAAGTAAGTAAGTAAGTAAGTAATGTCTTTATTTTGAGAGGGTAAAACACAGTTGGCAAAACAATCTTCCCTGAGGCCCTCTATGAATATCTAAACAAATATACTTCTACTTCTTAACACTATTTACAATATTTTTGATGTTGTCTAATCATATAGCTTAACCCCTGTTGTGCTGATCCAGAGTGTTCTGTCCTTGTTAGCTGTGTCAAGTGAGATGGCCATGACGATTTGGTGTATTACTATGTAAATTATAACTGTTGTTTATTTAGTTTTTGATGTATCTCCGCTTTGCTGCCTATTTAGCAGTTTCAAGTGCGCTCTGTAACTTGGATACCCTTTGCAATATACTCGGGCTTTGAAAAAGTGCGATGTACTGGATTACCATTTTCCGTCGTACCAAAACTTGTGTAACAGATGTCTTAGTTTTTTTAAACATGTTTACAGCCACTCCAGATAAGAAATTATGGGATTAAGAACCGGCCTTCTCCTGCATTTTTGTGGTCTGCTCATTACTGTAAAACATTAATTTTTGGTGGTAACTGAATTTTGGCGATATTGGCGGTTAAGGCAAAGACTGCTAAAATAAAAGTCCGCCAACATTACATCCATTTAATACATACACATGCAAAGCATAACGGAGGCTCAAATAAACAGGAATAGTTGATGAGTTTTTTTTTCTTTTAGATTTTGCTGTACCTTTCAATTTAACTATACATTGTGGCATTCTATTAGAATCGCCTCAATGAGGCGATTCTTATAGATGCCACAATGCATAGTTAAATAAAAAAGTAAGAACAATTGTTACAAATATACATAAAACTTTCTTTATTATCTAGAGCCATTGTATATCATGACCGCCAAAATTAATATACGCCAATATGTCATTTTCATTTAACCGCGAAATTTTGATACCGCAGATATTAAGTGTTTTACAGTAGTATCCTCCGACCGAAAGGTTCGGTGGATATAGCGCTGCGCATTGCGTACGACCGTAAACATTATCTTGTCCGATCTTTTAACTTGAATACCTTTGCAATATTTTCATGATACTTCAAAGTTATGCAGAACAGGTTATGACGATGTGTCGCGTACAAGAATTATAACTCTGGCTTTCATCCTTTTTAGTTATCTACCCTTTGATGTCTTTTTTGGCAGATTCATATCCGCTGTGTTATTTGAATACCCGTTGAAGTATTTTCATGAGACTTCACAGGTATGTAGAACAGGTCATGTCGATGTGTCGCGTATAATAATGACAACTCTTGCTTTCTTACATTTTGAGCTATTTCCACTGAATGGTTTTAACTTCCATTTCGTGTCCGGTTCATAACTTGAATACCCTATGAAATACTTTAGGACAGTTCAAAGCTATGCAGAACAGGCCATGACGACGAATGACAACTTCAGCATTTCATAGTCATACTGTGACTGATTTCCTCTTTGAGGGTTGAGCTGCAATGTCGGGTCCGCTCTACATCTTTAAAGGTCTTTGGAATATTTTTGATGGAGTATTGGAGTATTTGTATGACGGTAAATACGTAGAAAAAATACTGACAATGTGTCGCATATTAGTATTGCAGCTTTCATATTCATACATCATGAGCTATCTCCCCTTGATGGTGTCGATTGCAATTTCTTGCCTGCTCCATATCTTAGATATCTGTTGGGATACTTCCTTGATATTTCACAATTAAGTAGAAAAAGTCCTGGGGCCAGTTGTTCAAAACTAACGATGTCGTTAGTTAACGTTTTGTTAAAATTTCAAACGTTAATATCTCAAATATGCCAATATTTTTTGTTGAAAAATGTGAGAAGCTTTTGCACTGCAAAAGCTTCTCACACTTTTTCAACAAAAATATCAGTGTATTTGGTTATGAATTCATAAAACACTTAACTAGTTGACCTCTTAACAAGCTCGTTAGGCTAACGATGCTTTGAACAACTGGGCCCTGATGATATGCCACATTTCAGCATGGTAGCTCTGGGTTTCCTTAACGTTACTAGTTATTTCCCCTTAATGGTTTTCTACACTTTTTCATGTCCGCGCTTTGGAGTTACGTACACTCCATAAATACTCATTTGTATATTTTCATGATACATCACAGTTATGGAGATCAGCTGGTCAGGGCAATAAGTCACAAACACGAACGACAACTCTCACTTTTCTTGTAGTTATTGCCGTTAGATGCTTCTTTGCGGCGTCATGTCCGCTGTTTGCTATTCTTTTGGTCTGCTCCATTATACCGTTTAGAATATTGATGGTCATGCTATGATATCCTTCATCCGTGCCCTCCTTACCTCTCTCTGCACTACTTCTCCTCCTCCGCCCCTCGCCCCACAAAAAATAGGTTCTGTGTCAAAATGTACTTATTGGAGAGCTCAAAATTAGAGTTGTAGGGCTTGTACTTATGGGTAGGTTCCTGCAGCAATGATGATATGAGCCGCGACATGACAAAACCAACAATGTGGTCGTGCGCCCATTGCAGACTCAGATCAGCCTGGGCATCCGACAAGTTTGACCAGAGTCTTCGTTAAGTACTCAAAGGCTAGCTAAGGGTCTGAGCTACCTCCCTGCGGACAGCGAAGACTCTGATCAGACTGGGCGGATGCCCAGGCTGATCTGAGTCTGCGCTGGGCGCACAATCACATTTTTGGTTTTGTCGTGTCGCGGTTCATATTTCTTTTCAAAAAAAAAAAATTCTTTTCTGTATATTATTTATACACTTTCATTTTCTGAATCTGCTGCTGCTGAAAAAAAAGAAAGAAAAAAACAAAACAAAAAAAAAAACAAAAAAAAAACGGATTTTGCTAAAAATTGTCATTTTTCTTTCGTCATTGCATCTTGAATTTTACTGTAAGAGAAGACGTGACTAAGCTGTTTCCCATGAAGATTATATGCCAAGAATTGGCGAAGTGGGATAACATCTAATGACAACTATACACTTGGCAAAATTAATACAGAATGAAAATACATAAAATACTTTACCGCTGCTATCAAG
This sequence comes from Ctena decussata, assembly GCA_963989385.1. Lineage (NCBI taxonomy): Eukaryota > Metazoa > Mollusca > Bivalvia > Lucinida > Lucinidae > Ctena > Ctena decussata. The sequence continues at coordinate 58,305,677 of OZ022506.1, forward strand.
ATCCAGAATGTGGACTTCATGGCTGGTTATCTGACTAACCAAATTTGACTGGTTTTCAAATTTATATGTTGCATACTGCTGTATCATAAAATCATTGTGGATTTCTTTTCTTCATAATGAGACCGCAATTTTATTTAATGCACAGTTTCTTTTTTTTTTTTTTTTTTTACTTTTTATCTTTTGTTGCTAGATCTAAAATACCTGTTGTACATTTATTATCATTTTTTGTTCAGTCACATATTATATAAATGATTACCAAATAAACTGTGTTATACACATCGATTTTGCATAAGGAATAAAGTCTAGTCATTTCTTAAAAAAATGCTGAATAATCAATTTTATGACGTCAAGAATGACATTTGCTTGTTTTTTGTTGTTTTTTTCTTATTTTAATTTATTTTCTCCATTTATTTTCTATGAAAAAGTCAAAATTTTAACATACATGTATCTGGTGCCCGTTTCACTAAGCATCTAAAGCCTAAGATTTTCGTAAGTTCCAATAATAATAATAATAATAATAATAATAATAATAATAATAATGATGATAAACGCATATATTTGCAAACAACAAAGACTGAAATGTATGGGAATCTTTGCAGTCAGGATAAATTCCCACAATACGACGCGTAGCATGCTTTTAATTATTTGTAAAGAATTACAATACGAGTATTGTAAGAAATTTTCAAATAGAGCCTTTACTGTGAGCCTATAGATTCCTTATCAATGTTGTATGCGAACAGCAAGGGTGCTGATCAGACTGTGCGGATGCGCAGGCTGGTCTGAACCTTTTGCTGGTCGCATTTGTGTAAAGAATACTTCTTCCGTGTTGCGGCTCATACAATAAAGGCTGCCGGTCTAATTGATCAATTAAAACATTCAAATGCAATTACTATATCAATTAATCTTGCGAATCTAATTTCTTTTTCTTCTTCTCTTGTCGTTGTATAACCCATTTGTCAAATAGAACATTGAAATCAAACTGTTTTATTTCATTTTATTTTTTTTTAAATTAAAACTCAGTCTGATTTTTTGTCAACTCAAAAAGGACATGGCATGATCTTCAGTGTAACGAGTATAGGACAGTTATCATAACGCATTTTAAAATCTTGTATATCTGCAATATGCTGAGGTTACCCAGCGGGCATATGACGTCGAATCGACGTCGAACTGACGTCGGTGTGACGTCATTACGTCGCATTGACGTCAGAATGACGTCATGTACTGCAATGACGTCGATTCGACGTCAGTTCAGCCGTCTCCTTACGTCGCGTCGACGTAGGTTCGACGTCAGAATGACGTCGGATACTGCAATGACGTCACATCGACGACAGTTCGACGTCAGTACGATGTCATGTGCCTGCTGGGTAATGACAAGAATGGATCTGTTGATAGACAATTAATGAGGGAATAACCGAATCTTTTCACTTGTGTAACGGTCGTGAAACTCTGAATGACCTATGCCCTTAGATAAATTAAACCTTCCATGCATCTAAACCTAGGCATATCTAAAGTTTGACAGAGTTTTGCTCAAGAAACGTTGGCGTCAGTTTCAGCGTTCATTGTGTGATGAAGGCAGTGGGCGGAGCTAAAATTCCTTGAAACTGTAAAGCGCTTCTTGTCGAAACTTTTTTGACGACCAATAGCTTCTTCACACGATGCACGCTGAAAAATCAAATTTTAATTGTTGTCTTAACACTTTATTTTTAGGCCCTTTCTGTGCCGTTTTCGTGGTAATTGAGGCTCGATTTCCCGTCACATTTATAACTCATATTAACAAGTCTGTGGTTTGTTTTACCGTAAGGCGCAATGTAAAATTTTGGTGTTCCGAATGCTAATCTGTTCACTAGGTTCGAAGTGAAATCGGGCCTAAAGTGTACATGTAGAATATGCAAAATATGGGTTAAAGAAAATTCAATAACGACGTGTGTTGCCATTACGTCACACAGCCATCGCCATGACGTGGCTTTAATCGAGCGTTACATGGACCGATCAAGACGTTCGTTATCCTAAGCTGTCCCTTGGCGACAACGTCACAAGATCAATTGTTGTTCATCTGTGAATGGACACTCAGGGAAATCTGATATAGAGATTTCAGAGGTTGCTGGAATTCGGGGGCAAAGAAATAGGTCGCGCGACCCTGGAGTCAGTATTTATCCTTAAAGTTTCATATCTCATCCAAAAGAAGATTATGAGATTTATGACATAAATGTTGTATTTTATCGCACGATTTCTCCAGTCTTCCCACTAAGAAAATATCCAATAATTATTTTGGATGACGATTGCGAATTAGGCAATTTATTTTTGCGGACCTGAAATTTGACCAAATCTTCCAAGAAAACGAATTAAAATGACAGATAAAGAGAGCACATTACTCAGTCTAGGGCAAAGAATGAAGACACACACACTATAATTAATTTAAAACATAATTTCTAATGCTCAGGTTTGTCGGAACGATTTCTTCTTAAAGAACTGTTATTGAATATAAATGTATTATACGGGACTGCTCGAACGCCGAGTTATTGCCTAAAAATAGACCACAGTGCATTACTGGTTCATTTTAAGCGCACATTTTAATCAGTGGAAAATATTTAGCGCATATATGCACATATCAAATTTAGTTTAACAAGTAGGTAAATACTAAACGAATATTTTGTTGAATCCGTGATGTAATCATAATATGAAAAAAATAAAAAACTGAAAATTCATTCGGTGTTTTCAATCTTTTCAGCTTCTGAATGGCCGTTCATGTGTACACTTTTAAATGAATAAGATAATGTGCACTTCTTAAGAGTGTATCAGCTTCTTGCTGGGTCCATTCCTGTACTACTAAGAATTATTGTCCCGTATGATACATGTACGTCCCGTAAAATAATTTTATGAAATATGAAACTTATTTTCCACGAAGTATATTCGATTAGGGTTACGATAGTTGTCCAATGACTAGTAGGGGTGGTCTTTCTCCCAAAGCAGGCAATAAGTTTCTTTCTTAATTATATACTGGGTGACTATGGCTTGACTCGTAAAATACACTAGAAAAACGATGTTTTTTTTTCGGAATACTAAGGACGCGTCAAAACAAAATTTGAATTTAATAGATAGTAATAAAAATATATATGACCTGTCAGGGCGACTGACTATGACCTCCTAGGTGAACAAAAAAACAACAACCACAAACCTTGTTAGCCTTATCTGAATCTTTGGAATGCATTGTTAACTCGTAGAATACACAAAACTCAGTAACAAGAATCGGTCATGAGTTTAAAAAAGCATTGTGTTCCAACGTATACCAATTAATCACTAGTCGAAAGGACTCGGTAAAAGCAACCTTAAGTTTCCAAGTCGAGACTGTTTCACGCCGAAAGTCTACAAAAGAATTGAAAGTAAATATTGACGTCTTTAATTACAACATGCAAAAAAAAAAAAAAAAAAAAAAAAAAAAATAGGGGGGGGGGGGGGGGGGGGGGGGGGAGGGGTGTCCTTCAGTATCAGGTATGACCATGTGAGTCTGTCTTTCCATGTATGAGAATCAATATTATAACTTAAATGTTTTAAGCAGTGACAAAACCTTCAGAGCGCGCACATATTTGATTTAATCGACAACTCAAAACAAAGTTGTACATGCGTTTAAAGCAATTACACCATTTGTCCCACTTTCTCGACAATCAGTTTTAAAGGAAAGAAGTGGCCATACACGAGCAAATTCTTTCCTCTAAGAGTTGAATGCACCTATGCATTCAAAAGGGAAGCAAACCATGAAGGTGGCGGAACTGATTCCCCTGAAGATATGAGCAACGACACGACAAAACCAACAATGTGGTTGTGAGCCCAGCACAGACTCAGATCAGCCTGGGCATCCACCCAGGCTGATCAGACTCTTCGCTAGCGCTTAAAGGGTAGCTAAGGGTCCAAGCTACCTTCATGCGGACAGCAAAGACTCTGATCAGACTGGGCAGACTCAGATCAGCCTGGGCATCCACCAGGCTGAACAGACTCTTCGCTAAGCGCTCAAAGGGTAGCTAAGGGTCCAAGCTACCTTCATGCGGACAGCGAAGACTCTGATCAGACTGGGCGGATGCCTAGGCTGATCTGAGTCTGCGCTGGGCGCACTACCATATTGTTGGTTTTCTCGTGTCACGGCTCATATAAACATTCTTCTTGTGGCAGATTTCTTCTGACCTCTAGATAAAACTCTGACCCACAGATAAATAAAATGCTAAATTGGTATAAAGATCAAAACATCCCAAGTGTTATAGTTTAAGCAATGGAATCTAAAGGATTGCATGAATGGGGAGATATAACAGTGGTCGTGGTGTATTTCTTGTTGGTACTCTCCGTCGGGATGTATGTAAGTTGTTTAATCGATTCGACAGGCAAAACATTCAGCAAGGTGAATGCTCACCTGAGTAAAAAGGTAAAACGTCGAACTAGAGTCATCATTTGAACAAACCTGATAGTTTGAAAGTGTCAAAATATGAGAGCCATGGTTAAAGGTCAAAGAATGACCTTGACCTCTGTTGCTAAAATCCTTTCATGTACACCTTTATTTAACCGTATTTATTAAGTGTTGCACGAAAAATCTTCAACAAGTTCCATGAACTCTTATATTTATGCATTTTCCCATATAAAAGCACCAGAAAGCAAATTTGACCAAGTTGCCGTAAAAATGTCAAGGCCAACCAAAGGTCATAAATTGAACAATCTCGGACAAAATCTTCAAAGCTTTCCATAAAATCCCATGTTCTAGCATTCAATTTTCCATATTTGACCGTGCTGTTAAAAATGGTCAAAATCAACCCAAGGTCATCATTTGAACAATCATGGTAGTTTTTGATTACTCGATGCTACATACTGAATTTCAAGGCCATAGTTCAATTGATCCTGGAAAAGAACATTTTTGAAGGTTTTTACCATGTATGGGCATGGCGGCTATGTTGGTGATGTGACCTGAACCGTTTGAACAAATAAGCGTTTCCCCAGCCCCGGGACGCTCTGTATAAAATTTGGTTACAATTTGCCCAGTGGCTTTTGAGGAGATGTTGGAATTTGTCAAATACGTGAGTTCTGAGTCAAAGGTCAAATAATTACCTCGACCTCTTGTACTTATAAATCTTAAAGGAAAACACTCACTTAAATATAAACAGGTTTCAAATTATAGATCTTTATATGCAATAAAATTTGGTAAAGTTTTCATGAAAATCGGACTTAAAATAAGAAAGATATGAAGATAGCGGTCTCGGAGGCCGACATTTTGGAAGTTCCTTTCACGTGATAAATATTTAAATCTAGAAAAAGAGCATAAATTGCTTACTTTTACAGTATTATTTAGTTTTAATTGTTTCTTTATGAAGTAAAATATAGATTTATGTATTTCATTTATCTACAGTTTGTTTCAAACTATAGTTAATTAGAATTTTCATTTTCGACTGTGAGTTTATGACGTCATTAACTCACAAGTTTGCTGGTTCCCAGCTCAACATTTTATTATCTTTAAACTGTCATATCTTTCTTATGTTAAGTCTGATTTTGATGAAATTTTCGGCAAATTTCATGTTTAATTAGAAGCTTTAATTTGAGTCCAACATGCATTTTACTGAGTGTTTTCCTTTAATGTACTCATTCAGATGAACATATACAAATTTTTATGCCAAAATCTTCAAAACTTTCTATGAAACCTTATGTTCTAGCATTTACCCATTGTTGACCTTTCCAAGAAAAAAATGGTCAAGATTAACCAAAGGTCACCATTGGAACAATCTTGGTTTTCAAGGCCATCAGTCAATTAGTTCTGAATACGAAGATTTAAAAGGTTTTTACCATATATGGCCATGACTGACATGTTAGTCATGCGACCTGGACCATTTGAACAATTTTTTATTCCCTCAGCCCTGGAGGCTCTATATGAAATATGGTTACAATTGGCCTAGTAGCGTTTGAGGAGATGTTTGAACTCGTACTCACAAATTTTCAAGGCATATTCAGATGAAGGCATACATTAATTTTAACTCAAAATCTTTAACAATTTCCATGATATCTTAAGTTCTAGCAAAATATCATATAAAAGCATCAGAAAGAAAATTTGAACTTGCTGTAAAAAGGTCAAGGACAACCTAAGGTCATGATTTAAACAATGTGCGTAGTACTCATGTACTCAATGCTACGTACAGTTTCAATGCCATCGGCCTATTGCTTCTTGCGGAGAAGATTTTAAAAGATTTTACCATATATGGGCATAGCGGCCACGTTGGTCATGTAACCTTGATCATTCAGGAAAGAGCGTTCAAACAAACCCTGGAGGCTATATATGAAATTTGGTTAAAATTGGTCAAGCGGTTTCAGAGGAGAAGTCTTTTGAAATTGAGGACGGAAGAACGACGACTGCCGATGACGGACGACGGAGCCTGCCTATCCGAAAAGCTCCCCCGGAGCTGGTGGCTCAGGTGAGGTAACTTCTTGCAGATGTTATCGCCAAGATTCTCTTTCATGATTTTTTAATGCAAGGCTGTGGCATGTAAGACGTAAATATACAGTACAAAACATGTCTTTATTTCCCGATTCAGAGCATACTTTGAGGCACAAAGTTCGGACAGTTAGCACTGGTTACGAAACATGGTAAAGGGATAAATGGGAACACCACAATATTTTCCCGCCATTTTTACAAAGGAAACAACTTATTAGGGTTTCTGTTTTTCTTATAGGAAGTACCACTTCCAAATGAGGGCTACATTTATAGGAAAGACTCTGCTCTCACAGGACCGACTTCTTTCTTCAGAGTTTGACCCAATTGAGAGGGGAGGCAACACTGCAATTGACAAAGTTACTTCGTTTGAAAATGTATCCATTCATCTTAAAGAGTGAAAGCAACGAAAACTAAAGACTTGTAATAACCAGTTCCAGACTCATCTTCGCAAGCTTAGGGTACTTGGTCCACATCGTTTCTTAAGGAACAATGTAGAATTAGTGCCCTTGGCTTGTGAAGATGCGTTATTCTGGATTATGAGTCCACTACATCACATATTGGCATACATGACTGAGTGCGGACTTTGTTAGCTGGTTTCAAACACAAGTGGAGTACATTAACTTATTTGCTCGACTGTCTGAACGTCTGTCTGTTATATTCAGCTTTGTGGAATTGACACAGTCAGCTATGTGCAAATGTGCAAATATGCTACATTTATTTTCAGCTATGGCTGACTACCATTGCCCTTATCGAAGCTGTACATAGTTGTTGATTCATTCTCGTGACGATAGTCTCCAAGAGTTGCAGCGGAGCAAATCCATGGCTTCATCTCTTTACATCGAGTCTATCGAAGTTAAAAATAGTACGAACTATAAATGACTGCTTAACTATACATGTGAGAAACTCAAACGGCAGTCTCAATGATTCAAGGAATTGCCCGAGCGGTGTTCCGACTGACGACAGTCTCTTTTTAAACAATCTAGGGTCAAGTAAGGTAAATTCGGACATTTAGCTGACTTGATCCTAAAGATTCTTTATTAATTTCAGAGTATTTGTCGACCAAACCGAGGAACTGTGAGAAGCTACTTCTTGGCCGGTCGATCCATGCAGTGGTTGCCAGTGAGTATGATAAAACAACGTTTTAACATGGTAGGGTTAAGTCAGATAAATTCGGACAGCAGGTAAATGCGGACAGTGACATTGCTACCGTTATATGTCAGTTGTTTGGCATTAAAATTACCTTGGCATTGTTTGCAATGGTATGCCCAAATTTACCTGCTGTCCAAAGTTACCCTACTCAACCTTATTATAAAGTTTTCTCATAAAGGTAAAGGATTGCAGTTACAGGAAGAACAATTCTGCCATTTTCATTTTGCTCCCTTCACCACCCCACCCCCCTTCCCGCCTCCCTCTTCACCATTCTCAATGGGATCAATTCTTAAAGGAATGAATCGTGGAGCCAACCCTTTTCATTAAGAATAGTCGTATGTTTTGAAATGACCTCTCCGTCCATTGAAATAAACAGAAAGTTGAAATAGTTTTCTCCTTTTTATAAAAATGGCGAAAACATATGTGGGCTGTACCCATTTTCATTAAACAACGTTTGGTAAGGTATGGTAAGTGATATCTTCCCGCAGTAACGATGTTGTGATAACTCCACCGATGAATGTGTGCTTGCGTAGACGTCCGGATTAAGATTCATGTAGTTATTCAAAAAATATTGTTTATTGTGAATTATATAACTAATAAGATGTTAGAATCAAAATATTCATTTTTCCATTACCATCACAACTCAAGACATGAGATTGCCCGGCAAATATTATTTCATCGTCGGTATGAAATATTTCGGAATCTGTCTAAATGTCTTCTTGAAATAGGATTGTTATGACATAATTTATCATACACGATTACTTTCTTCTTCTTCTTCTTCTAATAATAATAATAATAATAATAATAATAATAATAATAATAGTAATAATAAAAATAATAATCAAAAAGGAAGAAAATATTATCATTATTATCAGAATAACATTACTCAACATGATAAGATCAGTTAGTAATAATACATATTTTGTAGAATGTATTATGTTTGTAGGTTTTGGACTGATGTACATATGGGACGTTCTCAGTTAAGCAGGGTCATTCGCGAACAAAAATGGTCATATATACAACCATGCCTGAATTTAAGAAAAAATCACGACCATAATGCTCATTATATCTGTTTCAAAGCATTGAAATATTTTCAGATAATAGTTTTAGATTATGGAATACCAACCATGTGTAGAGACATACCCTAACAATTAGAAATGGCGTATTTTATGACGTTATTTAGATACGTTGAAGGACGATGTCGCATACGATTTCTTTGACATGTGTAGAATTGCACATTTTTTAATCTACTGACATTTGATTTTTTGGCGGATTTCAATTTAAAATGTTTTTCTTTGCTTTTTTGGAACAAAGGGTTTTTCTATGAAGCGCTGCTTTATCAAATGACGTCAACGGTTTCAAAACGTGGTCTTAGGGACGTTGTGACGTAGGTTACGTGTGACGTAGGTTACAGTACACATTTTTTAACGTTTTTTATACCATTTAATGTTTCAGTGAATGAAATCTATGCACACCATCTTGTAGCTGTTACTAGGCAGGATTTTGCATATGAGTTTCAGAGCGATTGCTTTGCTCAGTTTTAAATAAGGCCCGTGACGTAAGGTTACATTCTTACAGAAAAATGCTGGGGTAATGTATTTTGAAGTCGAGTAAAATATGCAAAATGGAGCAAATTAGCACAAATGATATAGAATATTGAGGAACACATATTTCTTCGTGTGATCTTGTAAGTTTTATGATGCCGGGCCATTTTAGTTAATACATGTATCATGAATTTACAGCTGTGACGTAGGTTACATAAAATTTGCCGAATTAGTTCCCAGTCTCACTTTGTAGCAAAAACTACCCTTTAGATATTGCTTAAGCGGGGAAATATGTGAGAAATCACCTGACTTTAATAATGGAACTCTCGATTTTAAGCAGTGGTTAATCTATTTTAGCCGTGCGGCGTTCATATCTATGCAACGGCAATATTGCGACATTTAAAAACGTCTCCTTTTAAACCAGGGTATCATTATTCGAACCAGCGTTAAGAATGTCTAACAAAACGCATGCACGTCTTGGTACTTTTATCTACTTCTTTAGACAGAGGGCTACTTGTCAGAGGGTAAACAGAATCGTTATTTTGTAATTTAAAGAAAGGTATAGGCCGTTTGCTGTCTATAAAACAGGTCATTTTGCTAAATATCTCTAAAACTACCATAGATATCACTGTGAAGTAAAGCGCATCTTTAATGTCTATCTTATACATAACTAATCTATAATTTTCCTCAAAATTATATTTTGAAACTAAAAAAATTCTTTTGAAAACAGCCCATTTTTTTAAGGTATTTTGACTTTATTTTACAAGGGAGTAAGTTTATTTATGTAACAGCCTTAGACCGGTCAATATTTTCCTATGTCACTTGGTAGTAATTGGACAGAGTTACTCAATGTCACCTATATACCTGTTAATCTTTTCATCTGAGTAAAAATGAAGTTCACTTATCTATTGTTTGGGAAGAGAATTGATTGGAGATGAATAGGATTAATTTATCTATAGAAGCATTTCTTGTTTGTGATGCCTATATGGGCATTGCTTATAGCTATTACATTAAATTAATGTACTCCCCCTTACTTCAGCTGAAAATTTTATAAATTTTTGTAAAGGATTTAATAGACAAAAGCAAAAAAATGACAAGATAAAATTCTGAAAGTCAGTTTCCAGTTATGTATTAGTTTGACAATACAAGTGGAGAAAAAAAATCAATTTTATCACCAGTAATAAAAGAGAAAATCTGCAAAATGACCTGTTTTATAGACAGCAAATGGCCTATAATACGAAGGACAAAATTAATAGCTAATGGCCCAGCTTAACTGAACGTCTCTAACATATGTCTGAACTAGTTACGAAATACCGCGACCAATCTGCAGCAGTTGATTTTAACTATAATACTTTTTTCCAGGTGGGAGCTTCTTTGTTCTCCAGTAACATTGGAAGTGAACATTTTGTTGGTCTGGCAGGGACAGGAGCTGCTTCGGGAGTAGCTATTGTATTTTATGAATGGATTGTGAGCATTCTTCCTTCATTTATTTACCTTGTTTAACGGCAAATGTGTATGATTTCAAGGATCAGCGTCCTGTCATAATATTTCTGCCTCTCTTGAAAATGCAGACCACTTCTTAAAGGAAATAAATTGCTCCAGTAGGGAAGCTGATAATTTCCTTTATTAATGGACCCTCCATCGGAACGGATGCAAACCAATAAACAACAAGTTGATATCCCTGATCTGAGAGTCTACCCCCTCAACTTAAAAAAGAAGAATTCGCTTCCTTCTGATCACTTGCATAAGTTGCAAGAGACAAAAAAGCTGTACATATTTTATACTTATTTTATATCTATTATCGATACACAATAAGAAGAGCTGAGAAAATGTATACTAGCCTGTATTAAGTCTAATTGCCTTTCGTTTTTTTTGTAATCCTAGTTTGTTTCCTAGACAAGAAATATTGTGGCGAAACACGTGATGTTTTTCTAGCTGACAAGTTTCCGTGACTGTAATATGTGACACGATTTCATTCTCGCATATTTTAAGATATCTGTGATTTGTGGCCAGTGATTTTAATGCTCTGTGGTTCATGTTCAAACTCCTTCTTGGCCCCTTATATCTCTCCCCCCTCCCCCCCCCCCCCCCCCCACACACACATACACAACTTTTCAAGTTTTGGCATCTAGACCATGAAGCTGATTAGATTGTTTGTTATCCCACATAGATTATCTCCCATACAGAAGGTTGAACCCTGCTCTATCTTATACTTGTACTTATGCTTGTAATTACTTTTTGTGTTATTTCAGGGCATGCCGCACTTTATCTTGTTGGCATGGATCTTTCTTCCTGTGTACATCTCAGCTGGGGTAATTATATCAGACATTTTGTTTACATTTTTACAAGAAACCGATTCCTCTGTCAAATAAATTAATATGATCTTTTATTATTGTAAATGCACTATCATATTTAGTTTGCAAACACTTTTTATAGATTCAGCAAAGAATGTGTAGTTTAAAAGGCGACATATGTAAAAGTGCCATTACCTTTGATTACATCCTTTTATTTTGATTTTCAAAGAGTTGGGCGATCTCGTCTACGTGTACGAGAAGGGGTAAAACAGCCGATTTCTTAGTGTTTTTTAGTCAAACTAGCAACTCATAAAATTTGAACATATTAGCTTAGAACAGCAATTTATTGCAAAAAAAAAACTGTTTTACTATCATTTGACGAGCTTGTTGTACTGTCTCTACGTGATAAACTGACGTTATGTCATGGGTCAAAATGTTTCTTTCAAGAGCGTTTGAACAGCATAGAAAAAATGTACACTACTAAAATATAAATGTCTCTATATTGCAGGTGTTTACTATTCCAGAATATATGCAGAAACGATTTGGCGGGGACAGGATAAGAATCTATCTTTGCCTGTTGTCAATTGTTTTAGCTATTGTCACAAAACTTGCAGTAAGTACCAAAATCAAGATTTTTCTTTGGAGGTCTTACATTGGTCATATGAGGGTAACAACGGATAACAATAATAATAATAAAAACACGGAACTAAATTACTTCAGAAGTATTATTTGTTTGAAAAAATCTGAAGTTTCAGTTGAAAGAATGCGGCTTTGCCATGCTCCGATACCTATGAAGTCATGGATCTGTTACCGTAGCAACTAAGTGTTCATACTGATGCTCAGGTGACGTAATGGAGACTTCATTTTGCCAAGGTCCTAAGCACAACAGTTGGCAATTCCATGGTTGCTATGGCAAAAGATCTATGACGTCATCTAACTTATAATTCGAGATGAGAATGGCATACAGTGTATGTCATGCTCCTTTCGCATTATAAGTGAGATGATACTTGAAATTCATGAAATGGAAAAATGTGATTTTCTCAAATCAGAAGCTTATAACTACTCATTCATAAGCCTCTGCTCAAACCGATAATGCATTCTCAAATAATCTTATTCTTATCTCTGTTAATAATGGAAACAGTAGTAATAATAAGAAGAAGAACGATTAAATAAGTATTATTTTCAATACTAGAGAGAGTCAGACACAGACAGACACTATTTATATATTGTACAAGTAGCAGTTGTTCCACCTGTTTTGGGGATTTGATAATATTCTACTCGGTACATAGCTTTGCCTTTTTCAGGTCAGTATATTTGCTGGGGCACTGTTCATACAGCTTTCCCTGGGCTGGGATATGTACCTGTCCATAATCGTGCTGCTGCTTGTCACAGGAGTATTCACTGTACTGGGTAATAGATTTGGATTGGCGTCGCGTGGAAGCGTCCTTTTTAATATAACTTCTCAAATGGGCATGTTTTGCAGAGTCTGTACTTGTAGCTGTTTAGTTTTAAGAATTCCTGGATTGTATTATGCGACGTGGAGAACCCTTTTTAGACTGCATGCTGATCTGAGTCTTTCCTATTTGTACTTGCCTTAACCTATGCGACGCTAATCAATTTCTTTTTACGCACCATCAAACAAAATATTTTCGCGTAGATTCATTTGAAGGACAGACTCGGTGCCAAGAGGTGCAGCAGTGATTCGTTCCGCTGAATCTCTTGGAGATTATTGTCACAAGAACTGAAACAAAAATATAGGTCTTTTTATGCAAATATGTGTACGAGTCATTCGCCACTCTGAAACTAGAAGTATTCACAAACTAAAGGAATACCTAGCCAAAGTTCGTAATTAAATAGATTGTAGATATTTCGCCATTGCTTTAAACGAGTGAGCAAAGCAGGTTGAAGTCATTTGCATAAACAGACACAATTATTTTTGTTTGTATATATATCGTGAATTTCATCTTATAATTGTACAATTCTTGAAAGATAAATTGAAAACATGAATAACTGTACATCAATGAGTGTTACGCCGGCTTAATAAATGACAAGTATACTAGAAACTCGGAAAATAAAACGAATATTTTGCCAGCACAATCTACATTTATTATGCTTATATAAATTTGATTGGAAATGGTCTATACAAGCTATCAGCTTTCGACCAAATCCTTTTCATGAAAATTGTACTTTGAATGTACCATACATGTATGTAGTTAATTGAATAAAATATTGTTTAAACCAATTTGATAAGTCTGTTTGTTGCCTTCCAAACCAGATCTGTCTGACTGTCATCCTTTTGCCTTTTCATTAATATTTATTATACCTTCATTCAAGTTCTGTATTTTGTGTCCTTGAAATTTCCTTAGGTTTAGCACAAACATTGTACTTCAAAGATATATAATTCAGCTTCACTTTATTAGTATCGTATTTTCTAGGTGGCTTGACAGCGGTGATGCACACAGATACCTTACAAACAGCAATTATGACGATAGGTGCTCTAGCACTGACTGGAATAAGTAAGATATCTGTAGTTGTTTGTATATTCTGATCATGAACATGCCTGGAGAACTAAGCTACTTCCATGCTGACAGCGAAGACTCTGCTCAGACTAGGCGGATGTCCAGGCTGATCTGAGTCTTCGCTGGGCGCACATGCCACTTTGTTGGTTTTGAAATGTCGCAGCTCAAATGTCCAGTCTTCTGTAAATGGATCGCAAAATAGAAATTAACGACGCTGATCGATTCATATGACTAAAGCATAATTTATTCGTTGTTCAAATCTACTGTCTAAGAATTGTTTTTCCTTTAAGAGTTGACTTCCATTACGGAGGGAGCCAAAATGAAAATGGCAGACATATTTTTTTATGAAAAGTGTAGCCAAGGAGCAGTGGCATTGAATTGCTTCAATGTGTATAGATACAGAGGAATTTGTGCCACCGTTTTCAGTGGGGATCATCTCTTAACCCTTAATGCGCCCAAAAAGCAGACAACAAAATTTACGTCTGCAGAATTAAAAAAAAAGGTCTCGTCCAAGCCATATCATATTGAGAATTCGAGCACTAGAGGACAAACAGTGTAGATTCAGATGAGGTGGCTCATTATGAGCCACCTCATCTGGATCTACACGGTTTGCCAATTCAACAATTTTAATTTTTGGCGCCTTTAGGGTTAAAACAATATACATTCCTCGATTGTTTCCTTTAAAAGCAGTGACTGGCCCTTTTATTTAAGGGCTTCTTCCACCGGATCAAATAGGAAGTATCAAAAAAGCGATTTCTTTGTAAAAACGACGGACTTTTAAGCATACAGTTGTTTTCATCCATCATCCTAATTTGCAATATATTCATTATCATTACCTATAATTGGTTTCCAGCTTTTGGGAAACATTATCCTAAAAAAGGAGACAGTCTCATAATATCTATTTGATATGAATATGAAGTTGCTCATGCAACATTTATTTACGGGAAAGTATCCAGTTCCCACTGGGTCAGAGCTCCGTGAGCTTAAGGACGTTAAAGGCAAAAATCCCATCAGTCGTATAGTATACATGAAATCAGGTGTTCATATATGAAGGACATTTCCTCATAACATGTGTAACATGACAGTGTTTTTACACAAAACGCATTTGACAATATAAATTCTCATTAACTAATGACATTATTAGCTATAAACAGTCTGCCCCAGGTGTTTCATGTTTCATACCTGTTGCAGTTCACTTTATAGTTACAAATACAAAATAATAAAATGTTACTTAACCCGATAATGCCTAGCGTCCCCTATAAATAAGACATAGGCAAACAAAGAAGACCCAGAACAGACGCTGCGTGTTCCTTCTTAAAATAGAATTAAAGTGATCAAAATAATTCAAGTAAACCAGATACCGGTTAATTTACAAATTGGCTTATCCATGTGATATGGATTGAGCATGCCACTGGACATAAATGGGTTAATCAAGCCTCAGTTTATGAAAATAGTCATGCATTTATCCGTGAAGGACGATACAAACCAAGAGGGCACATCGACGTCAGTGCGACGGTATTACGACGTCATGTTTTTGCTGGGAAATGGTAGTTATTGCAATGAATTTGAAGCGTTTGCCTTTGACTGGTAATTATGTACCAGATTAGTCTAACCATAAAATTTGTCGGCATATAACGTAATCGGAAATTATCAGAAACAACAATTAAGTTTCCAAATAACAGTAACATGCTTACCGTGAATTTTTTCTTTGTAGGTTTCAACAAGGTTGGTGGTTTAGCGAATCTAATAGAGCTATACATGAATGCAACTCCGTCTGTGAGAAACGAGAACAGCACGTGCGGTTTGCCACGAGACGATGCATTCGACATTTTCCGTGATCCAGCCACTTCGGATTTACCCTGGCCTGGTGTGATATTTCATATAACGTTTGGCGCTATCTGGTACTTCTCGTGTGAACAGGTAAAACAAACTTGTGCATTTAACCGTCAATATGTGTATGTTTAGCCTTTGTCTTTTATTAAAGAAATAGTCTTTAACACTATCAGTAAATCAGTTTCTCTGTATCACTGACGTGGACATTATATACACTACTGTGACGGTAAAATGTCTCAAATAACTACGCAAGAGAAAAAAATCCTGCTTGCTGAAGGCACACTTTCATGTTATTCCACACCATTTTAACCAAAAGATTACTTTTTGAGACTTCTTGTTTGCTGTCTTGAATGACGTAGCATCTTCGCTTAACCGAAAGAATTTGATCCCAGATTAGCAATGTCTTTCCTTTATTAAAACTTGATCCCAACTGACAAGGGAGGCAAAACTAAAATGCAAACTTGCTTTTCCTGTCACTTTAGTACAGATGAGATTTGAGCCG
Organism: Ctena decussata; assembly: GCA_963989385.1. Lineage (NCBI taxonomy): Eukaryota > Metazoa > Mollusca > Bivalvia > Lucinida > Lucinidae > Ctena > Ctena decussata. The sequence continues at coordinate 58,321,975 of OZ022506.1, forward strand.
CAACAGGAGAAAACCAACAAAATGTTTGTGCGCCCGATGCAGACTCAGATCAGCTAAGGCATCCGCTCAGTCTGACCAAACTGTTCGCTAAGCTCTTTAAGGGTAGCTTAGGATCTAATAGGTTCTAAGGAGCTACCTCCATGCAGACGGCGAAGACTCTGATCAGACTGGGCGGATGCCCAGGCTGATCTAAGTCTGCGCTGGAGGCACAACCACTTTGTTGGTTTTGTCGCGTCGCGGCTCATTTATAGTTACCTTGCCACGATAGGGGGTCTCTGTCTATTAACAGGGTATATCTTAAGCATGTTGCCATGGCCATATTTTTTGGTCAACGGCAATGTTGCGAGGTAGGCATTTTTATTTGACATGATGCCAGAAATCAGACTGCTACTAGTAATCGGTCTTAATGAGTCAAAGAAAGTTGAATCGCAGACAAACATGTCTGAGTAAGGACCTTGCATTTAGTTATGCAACGCCATTCCGTTTGCAGTTGTTAACGAGAGAACCGAACCAAAGGAACTGTTTCATTATTTTTATTGTTTTAACTTTGTTTAGGTCATGGTTCAGCGGTCGCTGGCTGCAAAGAATTTATCGCACGCTAAAGGAGGGTCTTTATTGGCAGGGTATTTGAAGATTTTGCCGATGTTTATCATGATTATTCCAGGAATGATCAGCCGTGCTCTCTACCCAGGTATGACTACATAATCGGAAAATTTAGAAATATTTTCTCATTTAATAAGTTGTAATAAGAGAAGTAAATATACGAGACAGGAACGCTTTTAATTGTCTCTCTCCCATGTGTACACTGTCCTGTTTTCCAGCCATTTCTACAAAGACAAGAATTTCACGGAATGCTGTGTCGCATAGCCTTGGGCTTTCACAGTAGTAGAGATAATGAAGAGAAGAAAGTGTATGCTAAGTTTGCTGAATCCTGTCATAAATATTTCAGAGAATTAGATGTATAATCAAGGACAGATTGTGTCAGACAGACGTTAAATTGCAGTCACGATGGTTTGAAATATAGATTAAAGCCATAAAGTAGTCTATCTGTCCAAGCTATCAGCTTAGGAACAAATTAATGCCCTGTTTTATCACTGAAGATGGTATAGATGAAGAGAAATGAATAATAACAATAATTATGATAATAATAATAGTGATGATAATAATAATAATAACAACAAAAACTGCGTCGATGCAATGGCGGATGCAAAGCTGTCGTATAAGGTCCAGATATATAGATCAAGGGTAAGATGATAGCACCACCCCAGAAGGTTATTCTAAGAAATTGCTTCGTGTCAAATTTTATGAGAATAGGCTTAGCAGTGAAAGAGATTTCAAACGTTAGCGTCAGCATAATTATATTTACACTTTATAGACACTGAGTCAACCTTTGATAGTGCCCCGGACTCCTGCGCTTTGTATTATGAATCAGGCATACAAACAAAAAAGCAATACATTTCAATGATATTTGTATACTGTAGATGCCATTGGATGCGTGGATCCGGAGGAGTGTACAAAGTATTGTCAGAATCCTGTTGGATGTTCAAACATTGCATACCCAAAGTTAGTTTTGGAGATTTTGCCAACAGGTAAATGTCTATATTTTAAATATTACCATCTTTTCTCCTGTTTCAATTAAATGACAGAAGAAAGTTTTGAGTGTGCTGTTTATCTCTCATCCGTTTAATTTTATTCTCATATTTGTCAGATATATATAAGGAATTCTTATACTTAATGATTATTTGTTGAAATCAGAAAGTACTATGTCGTATGGTTATGTTAAAGGTTTCTCATAGCATATGGGCCGTAGGGCCAATGGAGGTTAAAGCCTCACTGTATCTTTGGCACAGCATATGAAAGGCGAAGCCAATCTGGCTCTTGCTCTGCCTTATCCTTCCCTGATTCCATGGTCCAACCCGGGTTTGAACCCGCGACCTTCCGGTACCAGAATCGAGTAGCTTTACAACTCGACCACGGCTCCTCATAATGTTAAATAGATGTGCGCCAACCATTAAGCAAGCCGTGTATGGCTTCCCTAAAATCCATTTTAACAAGTCATTTATTTCAAAATAAATGCAACAGATGTGATTTGTCTTGCTAATTAGAATGTGCCTCCGTCCTAGACAGACTAGACACTATTAAATAATTGTTAGCCTTTGACAAATGCTTCATACAATAATTAATCTTTAACTTGAGTCTTTCTCTCACTAAACAGGAAAGATAGCAGCTGCTGGCCAACTACATTTAAATGTAAAAGAGATACTTCGAATGCAAAACACATTACTTGTTATTTTAGGTTTAAGGGGCCTGTTGATGGCCGCTATGCTGTCAGCCATCATGAGTTCATTAACATCCATATTCAACAGTGCAAGTACCCTGTTCACCATGGATATCTGGAGGAAAGCTAGAAAGAGAGCAAGTGAAAGAGAACTTCTTATTGTTGGAAGGTTTTTAGGTTTATATTATTTTCCTTCTACAATACATTATTTCTATAATAAACTTATATTTCAAGCATGCTGCATATCTAGAGTAATCAAGTTTGACAAACAGTTATGGACAAAAATAAGAGAAAATTTAGATTTGCGTCATTATTTCACAAAGACATAGTTTCATTGGATTGAAATCAATGATATTAATCCTTTAAAACCGTATAATTTCCTTTAATAAAATAGCGTTTATTTTTATTTTATCTTTTTTTTGTTTGTGTTTTTTCTTATTTGATATTGATATCAATAAAAATCGAATGCGAAGGATATTGGTATATTCATCTTAATATCATTATATTTATCTTTTATTTCATCTTAGAATAAACATGCTATGTTATTAATATATTCTTGCTTGTTTACAGCAGCCTACACCTGCTATGCTGATATTTCTAAGGTTGAACAGTGTTTAGGCATTGAAAATAATTTGTTTCTGTTTTAAGACGACAAAAACACAGATTTATTCAAAGGACTCATATACCGTACCAAATAGTCAATGACATTATTCTGCTGGCTAAGGTAAAATGTGTTTATTCTTTTCACTCCAGAATATTCGTAATTATCATCTCTGCCCTAAGTATATTGTGGATTCCTCTAGTGAAGTCGTCGAAGAGTGGTCAATTGTTTATCTATATTCAGTCTGTACAAGGATATCTCGGGACACCATTGGGGCCTGTATTTCTCTTCGCTGTACTCTGGAAAAGAACAACTGAAAAGGTGACTATATTTTGTTCCTACATCGGATATGCTTTTTCCTAGACGAAACGGGTTGCCATAGATTGTCATTTGAGCCGCGACACTATAAAACCAGTCTGATCAGAGTATTCGCTGTCCGCATGGAGGAAGCTTAGACCCTTAGCTACCCTTTGGGCACTTAACGAAGAGTCTGGTCAAACTGGGCGGATGCCCAGGCTGATCTGTGTCTGTGCTGGGTGCACAACCACTTTGTTTGTTTTCTCGCGTCGCGGCTCAAAATTTTATCTTCTTATCTCAGCAATATTTCATAGCAAAGCTAAGCTAAACGGTAAGCGAACATAACCTTCTAGATAAAGAGGGAAATCTTAATTTTTTCTTCTTTATTTGCCGCATACATAGAGAATATTGTGTTATTTCCTTGTGTTTATCAGGTGATTTCAGAAAGCGCATAGACTTACCGAATATAAACATGAAATCAAACGAAACTTCTATTATTGTTCTCTTTCGTGCAGCATTTTAGAAATAAACAGGAAGGTAAAGCATATTTCGATCAAACTGCATAGCGCCCGTTTAAAGAGCTGTACAGTAAATTTATTCTACCAAAAGTGCATGATCTCCTCTTAATCTATTTTTGATAATTCCATGTTAGTTCCTTGATAGCATTATAGAAGACGCATAGGAATTGCAACAATTGCAAAAACTTTTCAGGTTTTCACGCCAAGCCTGATACATGTAACCATGATATTGAAATAGAGCGTTAATGGTTTTCTATCTGTCATGCATAGAGCGGAACAAAATTAAGTGCTTGCATAACGGACGAGTCATTTATTATCAGGTGTGTGTGTGTGTGTGTGGGGGGGGGGTACATTTTTATATGAGTCACCAAACTTTTTCCGAGCCCCCCCCCCTCCCCCGCCCCCACCCAAGTCTCACCAGAATTTTTTCCGACCCCCCCGCCCCACCAGCACACACACAGATAGGTAACAAAAAAGTTTATGACCCCCACCATCCCAACTCCCCAGCTGCCCTTCACACACACACACTGGATTACCTTTTTTTTATGTCAGACTTACCTCAATCAAACCTGAATCATCTATGAAACATAAAGAACATTTTCTTGTTCTGACAGATAGATGAAACATGCAGATTAATGACCTTTAATTTTTCTCAGCATAATTTGCACTTTCTTCTGCTTATGGCCATCCAGAAATCTTTTGTCGAATGTTCAATAAAACTGTTAATAATAGTAATGGAGAGGGGTCTGTAGGTTTGCTGATGATAAGGCAACTGGAGAGCTGATATCACAAAAGCAGGCATTAAATTTAATCAAGAATGAAAATCAGTTCATTTCACTTCTCCTAACGACGTTCCCGAAGTGACTCAGCGGTACGTTACCATAGTTGCACACACTTGGCGCCTAGTATGCGTCCATGAGAACCAAAATCCTACATGTCCTAGGAAATTAATGAAAATTATCTTTTTTTTTGGATATGAAGCGGCCCAAGTTTTATTGTGTCATTTCAACAAATGTCTTTAAGCTTGAGTTTGAGTTTGCAAGAATAGAAGTAATGGGGGACGGGGGGTTTGGGGGGCAAAGCCCCCCGGAAGCTGAGACATATTTAAAAAAATGAAGACTGATGGAAGAATTCTGACCCCCCCCAATATGTCGAATAAAATATATGACGCCACCCCTGTTCCATGGCTTTTTGATTTCCGATTCCTCCCCCCCCCCAGTACATCACCAAAAAGAAATCCGACCCCCCTAAATTTACACCCCACCTGATAATAAATGACTCGTCCCTAATACGCACATTGTTGGAGTGTCGTTATATCAAAGTTTACCATACCCTTGTTATCGGTAACACTTTAAAGGATGCGCATTTTCCTGCAGTGTTTAAAAACCACATTATTTCAAAATCCATGTCAAGAGACCGAAACAATGTTTTGATTTGTGATAGAGTACTTTTGATTTTTGTTGTACTAGTGGACTGGCTATATATTAACTGTCGAATTTACTGTTACAAGAAGCAGCAATGATATTTTACTTCAGATTTGTTAGTATGTTAGCACGATATTATATGTCTTACGTGCATTTATCATAAAACGTCGCATCTGAGAGTGTGAAAAAGCCATGCATTTAAAATGATAATCAAAAAGTGGATTAAATATGAAATTAAGTCGTAACGTTATGCGTTGATGTCCATAGGAACGTCGCGTTTTTTTACTGGCGAAATCGTGACGTTTTAGTGCAAAAGTTGCTAATAAATGCGATTTTAGTGTCATATGATAAGGAGAATCTTGCATTCGTGCTCCTGTATTACTGAATTCATTAAACTAGTTGAGGAATACCGATAAAATGCTCGGTTAATAACTCGTTTGGTAATACCGATAAGATGCTCGGCATAGCCTAGCATTATCTTTTTCCCCAACTCGTTTAATAAATTCAATAATACATGAGCACTCATGTAAGGACCTCTATTTCTTGCGTCCTAGCACAACGGCATTTTAAAATCTTTATTACTGTTATACACACAGCTGATGTAAAATTAAACATTGTTGACCTGGTTGTTCAAACGTAACGACGTATTGTACGCACAAACTCTGCAATATTTGCCGAAATAAACAAAGGCAAAGGCTCACTTTTTTCAGCAAAAAAAGGCACACTTGATTATATGTGTGCCAGAGGATCAAACGAATCCCCGAGCGACTACTTCGTTATGCTAACAATTCTTTGAACTGCTTGGTCTTTTCCCTTCTTTGTAGGTATTTTCGATGTGGTGTAAAAAATATCATTGTTAAACCAGTAATTAATCAGTTTTTAGCTCGCCTGAACGAAAGTTCAGGAAGAGCTATTGTTGTCACCACGGCGTCGGCGTCCGCGTCCGCGTCGGCGTTCGGATTGGATGTTTTGGTTAAAGTTTTTTAAAGACCTATATCTCCTTAACCCATGGATGGATTCTTTTGATACTTGCACTGTAGTTAGATATTGGTCTAAGGTTTAACAGGGTACCACCCCCACCCCACTCCGTGACCTTGATGTCAAGGTCATGGACTTAGAAAATTTGTAGTTTTTTTGGACTGGATGTTTTGGTTAAAGTTTTATAAAGCCCAATATCTCCTTAACCCATGGATGGATTCCTTTGATACTTACACTAAAGTTAGATATTGGTCTAAAGTTTTCAAAGGTACTACCCCCACCCCCCTCTGTGACCTTGATATCAAGGTCATGGACTTAGAATATTGTCTTTTTATTGATTGGATGTTTTGGTTAAAGTTTTTTAAAGACACATATCTGCTGAACCCATAGATGAATTCTTTTTATATTTGCACTGTAGTTAGATCTACAGAGTACTCCCCCAACCCCGCTCAGTGATCTTGATTCAAGGTCAGGGACTTAGGAAAATTTTGTCTTTTTTAAAGTTTTGTAATTGCAAACTGATTCATAATGCTTTGCAGAGATTTAGTTTATACTTGAACTGATGTTAGACTCTTTTTTGAGTTTTCACAAAACACCTTATACTTACCCCACTGGATGACCTTGAAGTCAAGGTCATCGACTTAGAATTTTGTCTTAAAGATTTTGATTAAAGTTTTATATTTATGAAGACATAATTTCACAGTGCCACGATGATGGACTCAGTTGATACTAATACTTGGACTGATGTTAGATAATGGTTCAGGGTTTTGATACATCCTAGCCCCCCCCCTCCCCCTACCCGTCAGTTTTTTTACCTCAAGCTCATGGACTTTGAAATTTCATTTCATTTTTTTTATTTTAATTTTATTTTAAGACTTACATGTATTTCTGAGATAGCTTTTGTTCATAAATGTGTTTTCATTATGGACATGCTTGCATGAAGTTTTATGCACAGCATTCCCAATTACCCGCCCCCTACCCCCCACCCCCCCCCACCCCACCCCCCACCCCCTCCCCCCTACCCCCTTCCCCCTACCCGTCTGTTTTTTTACCTCAAGCTCATGGACTTTGAAGTTTCATTTCATTTTTTTTATTTTAATTTTATTTTAAGACATATTTCTGAGATAGCTTTGTTTATAAACGTGTTTTCATTATGGACATGCTTGCATGAAGTTTTATGCATAGCAGTCCACACCACCATAGCGGCTGTGTGATGAGCAAGCACCAATTCAGGCGAGCTATGTTTAATCTCATTTCATTCATAGGCAGCCTTTTGGGCTTTGGTTGTCGGTCACACGGTTGGAATCATTCGAATGGCAATGGATTTTGCTTTACCAGGCCCTGGATGTGGGGAGCCAGAGACCAGGCCAGCTATTTTATACAAAGTTCATTACACCTATTTTAGCGTTATATCCTTTGTGGTTACATCTTTAACATTGGTGATCATTAGTTATGTTACCATACCGAAGATTGATCTGGAGGTAAATACATGTCAATAATGTACGATTATACTACGTAATGTAAAACTAGTTCTTTATCAGACAAGACCACATCTTTAAATGACATTGGGTTTCAGTACTTCTCTTTATCTTTAATCAAATTGGCTCAATTCGAAAAGAAGTGGGCATTTTCCGTCTGCTAATACTGCTATACGTTCCTTCAATAAAGACAAATGAAAATAGTTTAATTATACACCGCTTCGAAGAAGTTGGGATATGCTGGTTCATACAAGCTGGTTTGCTTTCTTGCTGTTGTTTTTGTTCAGGAAAGTTTCGATCTCCTCTCATTGAATACCTATCCAGTCCTCCTTATCTTTCTTCACTGCCTTCTGAATCCTCTTGTTTGCTTCCCTGTATTCTTTTGCTCCTCCTGCTTCATACCGCCTTTCTTCAAATTTCTCCTCTTATCACATAGGTCGAGAACTTCTCTGGTGACCCAGGACTTTTTCCTGCGACATTCCTTCCCAAGTATCTCACTGGCTGCATCAGTCACTACTGTATTGTAGGTTGTAATCATGGTATCTATGTCCATGTCATCGTCCCTCAGACCAATGAGTGGTGCAGACTTCCCACCTATTGTTGCTTGAAAAGTGCATGCCGCATCTGGGTCCCTTAACTTCTCAAGATCAAACTTCAGTCTTGGCTGGGTTGGCTTTCTAACCTTCTTCAGACGAACTCGGAATGTCATCATCACCAGGTCATTGTCACTTCCTATGTCTGCTCCAGGAAAGCTCCTTGTCCTATGGATGTTAACTCCTGATTGGAAGCGCTTCCTCAACAAGATGTAATCAATCTAATTGTGGTGTTTCCCATCTGGGCTGTGCTATTATTACTGTTGTCTAACATGGTGTTTCTAGGGCAGAGTTCAGCCTGACGGAGCCCATCCCGCTCCAGGCTATATATGTTAACCACAGCCGAAATCCACGATTATTGTATGGCTCGCCTTGATTACGAACACATGGCCGTTGACTCAAAGAGTTCTTCCGCCCTGGCCGTTGACTTCTTCTAGGAAGATTTCCGCCCAGTGATGTTGTGTTAACATCACCCAGTGTTGACCCATAGGGTTGGTAGACTCATGGAGGTGGGTGCATCTTATTTCCTCCCATCAAGTCATTGACATGCACACTGCCTATAATATAAACAACCAGACTCAAAGAGCCAAAGTGACGGGGGCATATCCCTACCTACAATGACCCCCTTAATCTAGCTGTTTTACCAAGCTGAGCAAGGCTCGCTCGGGTCTACCTGCTAACACTTGACTCAGATTTGAGTTCTACCCTGGCCGCTGACTTCTTCTAGGAAGACTTCCGCCCAATAATGCTGTTTTCGCAGGTTTGTTAATAGGTTTTGTTTAGAGACCCTAGCAATGAACTCCTAGGTGGACTGCCTGCAAGGCTAGGAGCTCCACCTACCCCTTCTAGTTTTAATTAGAGACTAATAACTCTGAGACAGGACACCTTCCCAGGTTGATGAGCCCAATCTGCCCACATGCACTATCTGCCCACATGCAACCATGAGACTTACGGTGACAATGCGGTTCTGGACTGCAATCAGCCCCCAGAAGAAGATTAACAACCGATCCTTCGTGAGGAAATTGAGATTGCAGTAGCAGCACTAAAGAAGGGGAAGTCTGCAGGAGTTGATAATATACAAGCAGAACTTGTTCAAGCTGGCGGGGAGACCATGATTAATGTTTTAACAGATATCTGTATCAGGATCTGGAGAACGGGAGAATGGCCCACCCCATGGACTCAGTCGCTGATTATTACATTCCCTAAAAAGGGCAACCTACAGCTCTGCCAGAACTACAGAACCATCAGCCTCATCAGTCATTCAAGCAAAGTCGTGCTGAAAGCCATCTTGAACAGGTTAAACCACAAGCTGAAGAGATAATCGCTGAAGAACAGGCTGGGTTCCGAGCCAGAAAGAGCACCACAGAACATATCTTCAACCTTAGAATCCTATGTGAAAAATATCTCCAACATCAGCAGAATTTACACCATGTCTTCATTGATTTCAAAAAAGCCTCTGACAGTGTATGGCATGCAGCCTTATGGGCCATCATACAGAAGTACAATATCAGTGCAAATCTAGTCCACACCATTGAGCAGCTATACGACAAGGCTACAAGTGCAGTCCGGATGAATGGCAGCACAGGAGAATGGTTCAGAATAACAGTTGGAGTAAGACAAGAATGTCTTCTGTCAACTACCCTCTTCAACATTTTTCTCGAACTTATCATGTCTGATGCTCTGGAAGAACATGACGGAGAGGTTAGCATAGGCGGCAGAAATATTACCAATCTGCGTTTTGCCGATGACATAGATGCTCTAGCTGAGGATGAGCAGGAACAAGAAGCCCTAGTTGAAAGTCTCGACCAAACCTGCACAAGATATAAGTTGGAGATTAGTTCGGAGAAGACCAAACTGATGACAAACAGTGCAGTTGGCATCCAGAGGGAAATCAAGGTAAAAGGGCAGAAGCTGGGTACTGCAACAAGCTTCAAATACCTTTGAGCAGTTGTCTCAGATGATTGCTCAAAATGGGAGGTTCTGTCAAGAATTGCACAAGCCACTTCAGCTCTTACCAAGCTAAAACCAATTTGTAGAGATGACAACATATCTCTTGGATCAAAGCTGAAACTCATGCGCTTCATTGTCATTTCCATATTTCTGTATGCCTGTGAATCGTGGACCTTGACAGAAGAGTTAGAGAAAAGAACGCAGGCTTTTGAGATGAGATGCTATCGAAGGTTACAGAACGTTTCGTACAAGGACCATATAATCAATGAGGAGGTTCGCAGAAGGATCCAAGCAGCCATTGGAGACCATGGTGAACTCCTGACGCTGGTCAAGAAACGGAGACTAAGGTGGTTTGGCCACGTCTCAAGGTCTTCTAGTTAAGCAAAGACGATTCTTCAGTGCACAGGGAAAGGAAAAATAAGAAAAGGTAGACAGAAGAAGAGGTGGGAAGACAATATTAAAGAGTGGAAAAGGATAGATTTGGTAGCTCAACTAGGCCAGCTGAAAACAGAACAAGGTGGAAGGGGGTTGTTCCAAAGTCATCTGTGGTGCCCCAACGACCTAATGAGGTTATGGGATAGAATAGAAATAGAATAGTTCTTACGTGATTCCGTTTAAAGTACATGTATACCCAATTCTCCTACTTCCGCAGTTTCTGCTATTTCCGTAGTTTGCCGGCGTCTATGTCAACAGCTGATCACGTGACCTCCCATTACTATTACAATATCTATAACCCAGTTCAAATCATCAGATATTGAAATTTTCTGTTTTCACTGCAATTTTACTCTTTTATTCCACAATGAAATTCACTAGATAGATAACAAGAAATATGTGTTCCTAAAACTATAGGGCCTGAGTTAAAAATGATATTTGAAAACTAAATTTTTTACTGAACCACAAAATTTTTACACACGTGTAATTAAGCAAATTCACTTCTTTGAACTGTACTATAGTTTACAAACTTTTCCCACCGTTTGACCTCATAAACCAAAACTTCCGTTTGACCTACGGACCTCAAGAGAAAGTTCCTTACAATGGGCAGTGATTTTAAAGAAAGATTTAACTAATATAATTTTGATGCTGCAACTTCATTTTTGACATGTAAGTCCTCAATATCATGACATTTTATTGCATTTCATTAAACTATTAAAATGCTCTAGTGAAAACATTATTTCTCCTGACTTCCATTTAGAGCTACGGAAATAGGAGCAAAGGGCATATAACTCAGTGACTATGGGAGCCAAGTTCTTCTTTTTAGCCTGATAAGTACAACTGTGTGTCAGGAAAATGTCCTTGTTGACTCTGTTTTTCTTTGTTTTTATTCCCTTTTTTCTTTGTCTACAAACAGTTTTTGCGTAAAAGATTTTTATTAAAATGTGCAAGCCAGAAGCATCAAATTTGATGTTGTAGAACATGACACTTTTTATTGCGCACCAGTTAGTGGATTTTCGTGGCTTATTTATTCTTCTGTTATTCAGCTTTGCTTTCTCTTCATGGCGGCAACATTTTGTCATTTCTACAAACCTTTGTTAGCCAGAAACCTTAAAGTTGATTCAATACAAGACCGGTACTAGTTGTATCGTGTAAGTGAATACCCTTTTCCTGCTTTTTTTCTGTTATTCATTTTTCCTCTTTCATTCCTTAGGCTGTAAGTTTTGTTGGTGTGTAGAAGGGTTTTTGAGAAAGTGTGTAAGTTAGTACCAACAACCTTGGTTTACTACACAAGCATAACTAGTACACGTAGTATTGCGTTAGAGACAGAGGTCTCAAACTCGAAATAGTAACAGAGTTAAATATTTTCAACGGTATTGAATAAATGTTATTTTCTGCCTCATTTGTACTTCTGATATTTCTTTCTGTCCATGTAGATTCGTGTTATCTTTACATAAATATTTATTAGGAACTTTGTTGGCTATATACTTGAAAATTGGCAAAACATGCAACCGTTATTAGTTGTATTGTGTACTAGAAATCGACCTTACTTGCTACAGTTCACCTCGATTTGTTCCTGTTTCTTTTATTCCATACAACTTTTCGTTTTTATACTTATTTCTGGAATTATTTTTGCCATAAGACCCTAACTCCAATGCCTGGAACATATTATTTTTTTTCTGTTCAATATATTTCAGAAACTTTGTCTCTAAATAAGTGTGGTATTCGTTGCCGACCATATGAGCTGTGACACGAGAAAACAAACAAAGTGGTTGTGCGCACAGCGCAGGCTCAGATCAGCCCGGGCATCTACTCAGTCTGACCGACTCTTCGCGAAGCGCTGAATGGGTACCTTAGTGCCTAAGCTTCCTCCATGCGGCCAGCGAAGACTCTGATCAGACTGGTTGGATGCTGGGCTTTATCGTGTCGCGGCTCATTCAGACAATAGATGACTGCTATTCCTGGCCTATTTGCTCTTCCGCTAAGCTCTTTGTGTCTCTTTAAAGGCCAATATTTCCCAGTAACTATACTGTTCACAAAAAGTAGGGGATATTCAGGTTTGAAAAAATTGTAGCATTTTTAACAAATAGGATATCCATATGAAACGCTTAGTATCGATAAGATAAATATACGTTAAGACACTTTTCATGAAAGTTTGGACGATATATCCTGTCACGTGATCTGCATACAGTTAGTTTCAGACAGGGGGTCAGGACAAAAAAGTGGTAAATTTGAACAAAAATTTATTCAAATTCTTCAAATAAGCTAACCTTTCAATTCATTTTTAAGTTTTGTATGCTAAAAGTTTTTTTTCTTCTTCAAAACAGTCACTTTTGGAAGAAAACCAGGAAACAAAATCGTACAGGTGCATCAAGTCACCTAATAATTTAGGCGTTTATGGCTTGCACACTTTATTTTGATGAAACAGTGTGTAGAAGCAATTTTCAGTTTGTTAAATGAATCATGGCGAGTGTTTTTGTGTAAATTTTGTATTCTGAAAAGAATCTGTTTCCACAGCAGATTCGTGTGAAACTTGGGTGTCGACCCCCAGTCTAAAACGAATTACACGCAGATCACGTGACAGGATATACCAACAAAATTGTAATGCAAAATGTCTTAGAGAATATTTGTCTGATGGACACTTGCCGTTTCAGATGGATTTGATATTTTTTTCTAATTTATACAATTTTTAATATCTTAATATCCCCTACTTTTTGTGAACAGTATATATAAGGCAGAAGCATCAAAATTGATATATTATATTTCCTAAGACATAATTGACAAACCTGCTTTATTTTTCTCTGCTTTGATCCCATTTTCTTTCCACGAGTTATTTGTCAAAGACATTTACGGCAGAAGCTTCAAACCTGATCATGACAAACATTGTATACTGATTTTCTGTCCAAGATTATTTTCTTTCTCTTCGAACAGCCATATATAACAGAGTAACGCAGCAGGGGCATAGCCAGATTCTCTGAAAATTCTAATTAACCAATGTATGCTCTGTTGCATGCGCCTGAATGTTGTAAATATCTGTCGACATTAAGTTGTAAGATTTATTTCCCTTCCCATACAGTATACGATCTAACAAAGTTGGGTATAGGTCGTTTGCGAAAAAGTGGAGGGCAAAAGATCAATTTAATTTCACAACTACTTAACAAATTTTCATGAAACTGGGCATGCCTTAATCTATTGCCCATACAAACTCACAAGAGGAAATTCAGAATTTTTTGATCATTAAAAAGACTTGTTAGATCAACTACATTTTAAAATATGTCTGTAATCTTTGAAGGCTTACGCTTGATTTGTGCAGTGTTTTGGAATAGCCAGTGTTGTACAAACTGTTAATATTCATCCCTTGTATGGGCATTTACTCCCTATTAAGGAGAAGCATATTAGGAAGTCATTTTCAAATGATTGGCCGAGTATTAATAAGCATCTTGTTAACCAAGTAGTGAGGGAACACGTTTCAGATCACATGGTAATTTGTGAATGAATAATAGTATTAGTGTAGTAACTATAGAAGCATCAATGGCTGTTCAACCGTAATGGATACTTCCTATGTAAGAATGGCATGAAATAGAGAAGAAAATTTTTTATAACTGATACAGAAACTTTTTATGTAAAGGTAAAAAAATTCTGAATTTCCTTGCATTAGATCGTAACAAACTAAGGTAGGCAATGTTTCATGAAAATGTATTCCATAGTTATGAAATTAAATCAATTGTTTGCCCTCCACTTTTTTGCAAACGACCTATACGTCCTTTATTGCCACGGAAAGTGTACTCTATTTATGTGGAGACGTGCTATTTTTGACTCATACATAACTTTTATCGCGACATATAAAAATTCATTTGAAACACTTTTATAAAAAGCATATTCTTAGACTGATGTAGCGTATAATATACTTTGAAAGTGACATGATAAACATTATTTTTATAATGTTAAGACGAAATACCGACGGCTTACTAGAGACCAAGATCAAATCAGATGCCATTCTCTGTAATAAACCGACTGACATAACCTTGGTTTCCACCATTTGGCCTGCATTATCATAATTTACAGGGCTTGACATGGTCCACGCGGAAACAGCGTCGAGAAGAGGATGAAGTCTGCGACAGTAATACGCCATCGCCAAAAAGCAAACGGATATTCGAAATCATAGGTAAGAAGATTTATAGGTAATAGTCTGCCTTCACAGGGTATAATCGATTCCGCTAATTTTCGCTTCCTGCAGAGACTGTACATCATATTTGGCTTCCGCCGAGACTGTCCGCGATCTCTTCTGTACATGATAAATGGCTTCCTGCAGAGCCTGTCCGCGTGATTCTGCTTCCTGCCGAGGCTCTCGGCAGGAAGCAGAGCTACGTGGACACAGTCTCGACAGGAAGCCATTTTTCGAGGACAGTAGTCTCTGCAGGAAGCAAGAGTTTGCGGACAGTCTCGGCGGAAGCCAAATATGACGGACAGTCTCTGCAGGAAGCGAAAATTGACGGAATCGATTATACCCTGTGGCCTTGGTGTAGGTGATATGCTTTCAAGTAAGTACTTTTTCATTTCTTGTACAGTCACTATGACACATTATAGCTTTTAACTGAACTTATATAGGTACGCCCACGTTTTATCATCCTATTCCGTTTTGCCTAGTATTGGTTCCTTCTCAGTTATAGTCAGGATTTAAAATGAAATGAAATGACAATAAAGATAAATTTCAGCTCAGTTTGCATTAATGCATTATGTCTCCGCTTATTGCATCACAGTGCAGATGATATTTTCTGGCTGTTTGGAAGCACTGAGTTCATTCAGAGTCAGTCCGAAAATCGATTCTGTCAAAGCCGGTCCTTGGAGGTGTGGAGGTGGGGGTGGGGCGTGGGGTGCAGGGGCGTGGCTGGTGTTGTACAACTTATTATCGGTCATGAACAGACTCAATTAAATCATGTCAGCTGTTTTCATTTCCTTGGTGTTTCCTTTCTAAAAATGTACAAAGGATCTAACAAATAGTATGCAGAACTTACTAACTAAAGCCCAGAGAATAAGGACTAATTTAACGTTCAGAATTTCTGGGGATTTGTCCCATACAATTTACCCACACCGGGATACACCTCTTAAGAAACATACTGCAGAAATTTGGCTTCAAAATGATAGGAAGAATTATCCACTGGGAACGTACGTAAATTCTATTTTGATTAAAGCTGCGTGCCTGCAGGTAATTCAACCAAATTTCACATTCCAACAACTGCACGAAATGCGGGAAAATGATTTTTCTTTCTTTTAGATGTAGAATAACCCATTTTATGTACGCCAAAGCATAATTGTGAGCATCAAAAAAAATTGTTGAATACATAAAACACCTCAGGTTCCAGTTACAGAGTCGTACAGTACTGCTTTTCAATATCAGTTCATAATTTTCTTTAGCCCACCTGAAATAATATAAATAGATTTGCTCTCAGCAAATTTTATATAAAAAACGACCTACCTGACCTGCCGACTGACCTGATTCCGATTTCTTTCTTTCCAAGGATTCACTACTGTAAGAACTTAAAAAGAAACACCTATATTAAGGTGGTTGTCCTAAATTGGAACAATCTGGTTTGGCGTACATTAATGCGCTTAAAATTTTCAGAAGGAATAACAAACGGTGTTGACCCTGATCAGACTCTCCTGTAGGACCAATCTGATCTGGGTCCGCCCTGTTTGCTCGCTCCTATCTGTTACAATCCTTAAAAGGTTTACAATATTATTTTGTCAGCAGCTCGCTTAGAGTGGCTTGTATTGTTTGTTATATGATACCACAGTTATAAAGTCTTGTCAAATAAAATAGCCGCATTTTATTATTTCAAACTCCTTTAGAATATTAACCGCTTGCTCAGGGATTTAAAGAAACATTGATACTATATTAAAAACGCCGTATTATAGTCGGTATCTCCACATCGGCATTATGTTACATTGACCTTGACCCGACTTTTTCTCACAGTTGTATTCCTCTGGAAATAATATGCTACCAGTTAGGGCGAACAAATGCACTTTCAACGAAGCAACTAGGCCATTTTCCTATTTGCTTTTCATCTGAACACAGGAAATAACGTGCCTACCTTTGTGAAGCAAATTATTATCTGGACTATATTGGTTAAAGTAGGTAATCTCTTGTTTCGTTTTGTTACAGAACCGGAAGATACAGAGGACGAGCCTGCCTGTCAACAAGACCGTGTACGACGAATTTTATACAAGATATGTGGGATACCGGAAAAGAGTGTTACTATAACAGTTGACAAATTCAGTTTACAAGTAGAACAATTCATAACAGAAACTCCATTTATTCGAGACATACTTAATGTCAATGCTTTTGTTGGAATTCTTGTAATTGTTTTCTTATTTGGATATTTCCATTGAACTCATCTGAATGTTGTAGAATTATTTGATTACTTATACAAACTAAAATACAAGCAGAGCTACCGCATTGTATGTGTGAACAGTCACAGTCTGATAAGCGTATTATACATGTATGTTCGCATAAAGAAGGGTTCATAGGAGATGAGCCTGCATATATGCGGAGTTAGCGTACTATGATGACTGTACTACATAAAAGCTGGATTTCATGTATAAATAAATAACAAAAGTATGGCACTAATCTAATTTAAAAAATAAGAGAGCCAAAAGGAAGCAGAATGAACAATTGGCAACTATTGTTTCTATTGTCAACCGCTTTGGGCTATACCATGAAACTTTCCAAATATTTGATATGCCAAAACTATTGACAGATGTTTGATAAAACGGTGAAAAAAGTCATTTGATAGTGAGTATTCTGAAAATAAATATGCAGAACGAAAGAAGATAGATAGATAGATACAGAGAGAGAGTGAGAGAGTTTAAATAGCATTGAACTATTGAAAAAAATATTGTCTTTAAATTTAAATAGAGAAAACGGGGTAAGAAAAGAAACCACCTTGGTACAATTTGTATGCAAGAGTAAAGAAACAATTACTGGAATATTCTGAATGCCAAACAACCAAGATATCGAAACCAAAACATGAAATGCAAAATACAAAATGAAACAATTTTTCTATAACAGACATCTAGTCTAACATTTGGGAGCTGCATCAGAAATACCACCCTTGAACGTTCAGTAATAAAACTAACGCTTACGGGAAGAGTGGGGTGGCGTGTGTGTGTGTGTGTGTGTGTGTGTAGGGGGTGGGGTGGGGTAAATTAATTCAGCAAACAGCCCACACTTTGGTCATGGGAGGAATTATACTGAATCGCACATGGCGCCATAATCAGTATAACACCACACTTTGTCAAAAAAGCACATATCATAAACTTGAACTTATTTATAAAACTGCATCGATGTAGAACTATTTAAATAAGATTTTTTTAAAAAGAAGTCATGCGTGACCAGCAAACAGGAACTACATGGATATCATAGATGAGGCAAGCTCCCAAGGTGGGGACCTTTTCCAGACAAAAGAATCTGTCTACAATTTGGGCAACAATTTGGCGGAAGAAGTTTTCGATTTCTGAGGAGGTAATAATTTCATTGAAAATGGCTCCACCTTGGAAAGGTAGAGTCATCCAGGCGGCAAAGAGGCAGTGGTTTCTTCGGTTAAATTGACCGGAAAAATGGAGGTGTACCGAGAAACATTGACAAGGTATGAATTGGTATTATGCAAAGGGTAATATTGTTCTATGACTTCATGAGGGAAAAATGTAGGAGAGGTTGGGGGGAAGGTACGGTCAGGGTGGCAGTGTGGACTCTGCTCTGGTCAATTGTTTCAAATTGTTGTGTTCTTAGGTCTCAGGTATGAGTCTGCATTTACTGACAAACGCTGGTGATGGGGATACTGGGCATCAAGTGGTAGAGTATGTACTTAATATATTATATGAAACATAGGATTTATATTTTAATGTCTGCTGTGGTATGTTTTCCAGCAATGGATAATAGCACCAGTGCGTTAATGACGTTTGTGGTGTCATGACGTCGTGGGGCTGTGTTTGCACTATCATGAAGGAAAACATTAACACAACATCCCGGTTATGAAAAGAAATGTGAAAACAAGGTAGAAGAGAAAACCTTGATGAAGGTGGTAATACCGCAAAATTTCGTTAAAAATAAAATATCTATAACCAGTGCGAGGTATTCAAGTTACAATCCCTATAATAAGTTTTCATTACGATGACATTTTAACTGATTGTCAACAGTGTATTTTCAAAAGAAGTCCACATTTCTAAAGGTGCCGATTTGTTGTGAGTGCAAAAATCTGAAAATGAATAAATAATAATAAATAAGCAAATAAAAAGTGAAAATGCAACGTACATATATCTCCCTGACAGTTAGTAGACTTCTCTTTTTTGTTGTTCGTTACAGTTAAGAAACAGACAAAGAGTGACATGCTGATTAACAAAACAAAACAAATTTTTTCTGCCCCATGACGATGGTCAGGAGGAAATTAAGATTCCCTCCTGTCTGTCTGTCCATCTGTACATCTGCATGTATGTATGTCCGTCCATCCGTTCATAACAAGTTACGGTATAAAGTGTATGTTATCAATTTCTCCAACAATTTTCATAGGATATTTTACAAAGTGTGTGTGCATGTTGTGGACATATTGAAAATGTGCACTTTTGTTTTTTGATGGAGCTAGATTGAATTTTGACAGGAAATCAGCATTTCTGAGCTTAGTCATTGAAGGCATTTTTTCGCATTGTAGGATATGAAGATTGTGTAATCAACTCCCCAGACAGTTTTCTATGGATTAAATTCAAACTTGCAATGCATATTTTTAACATAATGAAAATGTGCATATGGGTTTTTGATGGCGGTAGATTAAATGTTGACAGAGTAACAACATTTTGTACTTGTCATTGTGGGCATTTATTTCATGGTAGGGTATGAACTTTGTGTAATCAATTCCATACTCCGTTTTCAGACATTGTACAATTCTTGCGTACATAGTGAAAATTTGTTTGTAAAATTTAGGTCGGGATGAGCTATATTTTGGCAGAATTATCGCCCTTCGAACTATATCATTTAGGGCAGTTGTTTTGCATTTTGGGATATGTAGTTCATGCAATCAAATTCTCTCACATCTTTTAGTTGATGCTTTCAGACCTGGTATATTAATTGTGGACAAAATGAAAATGTGCATGTGGGATTGTAGAGGAGATGAAATTAATTTTGTAAGAAAAAAGTCATTTTGGGCAACTTTTTTGCAGGATATTGAGCAGTTAACCTCCATCACAGATCACAGCTTGTAATAGAGTTTTCTGAGCATATGCAGTTACACTAACGCAATATAGATGTGCTTGTGCCGACTTGGTTGAAAACAGAATAATTCTCGGTAATGTCTGGCATTTTTGTAAAACTAGGGGGTACAGGGCACGTGTAACTAGCTATCTTTACACGTTTAACTGTGCTTTTGTTTTAAGGCTTATAATAACAGCGTCCATGATAAAAATATAAATAAGATGTTTTTAAAAGTGGTAATTTTATTTGAAATAAACTTAAACTTTTAACACTTAGTCAATTACAACGCTAAACCTAAGCAAGTAGCAGCATGGACTTAAGGTTATCAACAGAAAATTCTGTCTTGTTTGATCTCAGTGTCTGCGCATACATTTCAGATTATGAAAGAAGTGTGTGTTAGTGAATGTTTCAGAAGTAAATTTTGTTTAACATTTTAATCTTTCTTATCTATTTGACTGTTTCTCTGGTAGGAATGTTCTTTGAAATCATGTTTGTCGATGACGGACAATTCAGATTCAGCGATGTATACTGCTCTGTGACAGGCGCTGCAGGAGGTTATCATTAGAGGTCTACTGATAGAATTTTCTAGGTTTATAGGGAAAGATCAAAGAACACAATTCTGCGCAAAAATAATCTTAACAACTAACCTTGTTATTGAAAATGAGTTATTGGTCTAATATTGAGAAGAACATCCCACTAGTTTCTTGTTTCAACTCTTTCCCTAATCATAAAGTAGATCAGTTTAAACGAGTAGTTTATTCTCGAATGTTTGACCATGTATAAGGTGCATGTATACTAGGTGCATTCATTTATATAGAATTGACAGTTATATACCTAGGTTTTCTTTATATTTCATATATAATTTTTAACCTGATAATGTTTGAAAGCGTTGAAAAACATGATAACTGCGACGCTCTTCTAAATTTGTTGCAGTACCTTCAGAACTAAACACGTTTTCAATAACGATGCTATTTTATTAGACATTTGCGGAGAAATTTGCCTTTTGATCTTTTTATATATACACCTTTTTTAAAATCAAGAAGTTAGGAATTTTTGGAATCCAAATTGTGAGTAAAACACAAAGAATGCATCTGTTCAGTTTTGGGAATTTCGAATAAATATTCAGCATTTTATGCAATGTTTGTATTCCAACAACAAACCAGTGATTATCACCAAAAAAGTCACGGTTCTTTCCAAATCAGGTGTGCAATTTGTGCATTCGCATAATCTCTAAATTTAAAGCAATGACTTATTTATACTACATATCCATGCATATACTACTTATCCATGAATGAGGCTACGAGACGAAAGATAAATATAGGGGTTTTAGCTTTTATTAAAGTATTACTTACGTGGAAGGCTTCAGTTTGCATTCTAGATTGAATGACATCGCTGTTTTATGGTATTACCTAAAGCAATAAATTGCAGTAATTAGACTGAACGGAGTATGATATAAGAAAATTATTCACAGGAACATACTTGCTGCTTATACAAACTGAGATAATGGTCGAAATTAATTTAGGTGTGTCTGGGTCAACTTGTTGTAAATATCAAAAACAATAATCAAATCTGTTTTACGTCCTTCGGCTTCTGCTATTCCATCAAACATGCAATTGTAGACGATTCATAAAAACTATTTTACATGGTTGTTTGGCCAGATAATACTTATAATATGGCCTTAGAACAGTGCCTGTTAAAATACGTTCTTAATAGTAAGATCGTTTGGAAGCAAGGAATACATCAAAGAACAGAAAATTGGTTAAATTGAGTCTGTTCAAAGCCTATTCAATGAAATATACTTAATTTATATACATATTAAAATTTTGTCCAAAACCTCTTTGCCTCATCTGGACCCAGTGGTATGTAAAGGCATCGTGCTCTCGCAGAAAACAAGAACTCTTCAAAAACGAATACGATCAATGAAACAAACTGACAGGCCCCGCATACACTCGTACATGTAAGACAATATTATGATAAATGACATAAACGGCCGAGATTCCCGGGGGTTAACACAGAAATTGATAAAGAGACTATGTTCTAAATGTTGGTCTGCATCTACTTGATTTCTCGTCATTGTGTTACAGACATTTTAACGTCCAACAATGAAACATCACATTACAAGATAAGCCAGCTTTCGGTGGAGTCCGAAACCTGTAACCTCTGTACAGAAATCTTTCATTTCCACTATGTATATATGTAAGACTCACGACGCGGACGAGCCGTACAACGAGGTCCGTTTTTTTAATTGGGTCTAATCCCACAAGCCGGTCTGAAGTGTTTCGCCGAAAACTCGGTTAATCTAATCCCAAAACGGGATTTGTCATTTATATTGACTTCCACAAAGGGGTCTCTGACAAGTTACGTCAGGACGTTATCGCGTATGTATAGTTCAAAACCTATCAGTCAATGTTTGCAGTAGTATCAGCGTAAATTTGCTCGCTGGTAAAACTTAATGTTAGACTTAGTCTCATCTACACAGATTCTTACAGAGACATGCACGCAGCTTGGCCACGGCTTTGTATTAAGAAATTACAGATTGTTTTTCTCTTGTTTCGTCACCAGATATTACTGATCACTTATGAGGCTTTCTTAGCCGAAACTACGTAGTCTGAACCATGTGCCTTCTTCTTAATGTACACTCTGCTCTTGAAGAAATTCTTTTAAATTTGATTTGGTTTCCGCACCTCTACGGCGGTGCAAAGTTCTAAAAATGTTTTGAGTGTTTTAAGCCTAGATACAAGTTTGTCGGCTAGCCATCTTACTCTTCCTGATAAAGGTTTAACGGCGATATAGAGAAAATCAAGAATGTGATAAGGCAGCGAAAAATTCGAAACCTCTACGAAAAAGCGGAACTCACAAAAATGACTTTAGGTAGCTAAGCAGCGAACAAAACGCCTCCGATTACGATGTCTGTATACTATAAATACAAATCCCGATATTAGATGTTTTCCGTTGCGCGATTTCCGTTTTGACGCCAAGTTACCTTGACGTCGTGACTAAAGTAGTTACAGATCAGACCTCGATGTGGGTATCAATGGTAATTTTTGGACCCGGTTAGGAGAATCGGTCCTCGTTGTGAGCCGGTCTGCGTTGTGAGTCCAAAAAAAAAACTCCTGAAATTAGCTGTTCAGACGTACGGTGACACGCGTGCCATCTACAAATTCGTCACTTTTTGACGTATTCCCCGCCACTCTTTTTGAACAAATCCATGTATGACACGTTATCTCAGAGGCCGCCTCTCTGAACTTCTTATTCATCATACCGTATATCAGGCTGTTCCAGAAACTGTTGCTTATACCCAACCAAGTAATTATATAATCTGCAGTCTCATTAATCTGTACCTTCGAGGCTGTTTTGATTATGGTGCATATATTCCATGGAGACACAGCGATGAGGAAACCCAATGTTATTGCGGCCAGGTATTTCGCCGTCCGTATATTGGTGTTGACTAGTCTTGCAGTCTGAAATATGTAAATGAAAGAAATGAGCCGCGACACGTGAAAACAAACAATGTGGTTGTGCGCCCAGCGCGGACTCAGATCAGCCTGGGCATCCGCCCAGTCTGATCAGAGTCTTCGCTGTCCGCATGGAGGTAGCTTAGACCCTTAGCTTCCCTTTGAGCACTTCATAAAGAGTCTGATCACAGTGAGCGGATGCCCAGGCTGATCTGAGTCTGCGCTGGGCGCACAGCCACATTATTGGTTTTCTCGTGTCGGGGCTCAAATCATAAATGAGTTCCTTGAAAACCAATAAAACATTCATTAGATAGAAGGTGGGTCACACTAAGAAGTTTCGGCCAACAAACCCTGTAATGGCCTTGCATCGAAAGCCAGCGGAAAATATAACTGGAAATGGTCTATACAAGCTATGAGCTTTCGACCAAATCATTTTCATGAAAATTGTACTTTGAATGTATCAAATGTAGATAATTTAAATAAAATATTGTTTAAACCAAAATATAACTGTAATTTTGAAAATAAAGCAGTTGGACTAAACGATAGAAGGCGTGCACTTCGGGTGAATTTGACTTGAACATCCAGAGCAAGATATTTTCGCCATATAGAGAAATGAGCTTGTTATCACAAGGACGTCTAGCGTAGGCTCATCCACGCAGTCACGCCAGAGCCTTCCATGTTTGCACCCAAGAAATTTACAGGTCGACACAGGATCTGCTAAATGTAAACATAAAGACCCATCGGATGGCTGCACCTGTGCGTTTAAAGAATGATTTTAAGGCATGTAGCTGTGTGTATAGTTAGACTCTAAATCCCAGCTCATCATTACCCAAGTGAGTGTTTCGCAGTCAAATATCCAAACATGCAATACTAACAATGAACTTTCACTTATGAACCATATAGATACAATTTTTTGGAGAACCGCAAGAGAAAAGTATTAGACAGAGAAAAAATATTCAGTCGTAAAGTAACGCGTCAAATATTGTTATATATAATTCTAAAATCAAATGATGTTAATGATTTCTTTTTATATGCCAAGTAAAACATTACAAATTATAAGTCTCATACATTATCGTCTGAAGATATTGACAGTACTTTTCTTTGCACAGCCGTTCTGTATATAGATCCATAGCAGAATATAAATATTACAACCGGAAGTAAATAGAACAGGGAGATAATGGTGTATGTGACATCTGGATTGTCATAATAAGGCTCGCAATTTATCCCTATTCTGTCATAGTAGAACTGATCACCCCCAAATATAAACCCTCCACAGGTTGAAAACACAACGACCCAGGAACACAGTATGACGAGCAGGTAGCGGCGTGAAGTCATCACGTTCTTGTACTTCGAAGTGTAGTGTATGATAAAATATCTATCAGCGGCTATAAGTATCATACTAGCGGTTGATTCGAAAAACAATGCTGATAGAAGAAGCGCCTCAACTTTGCAGAAAGCTTCTCCAAACGGCCAACACTGGTACAAAGCAGGATAGATCGTCGAAGGACATACAAATAATCCCATACTTAAGTCGGTACAGCACAAAGAATTCATTGTGTATCTTACTCTATTTACAAAGTGTTTCCGTGTGTTTGGCATATTTAAAACAATTAAGCAGATAACGTTTCCTGTTATAATTAAAACCATTATAATTATGATTCCAAGTGCTTTCAGAATATTCGCCGTTGACGATTCGTGACTATCATTGGCACAGGAAAATGACTGGTTAAGACTTGCAACCATGTTGCCGGTTTAGAACCCTACTTTTCTGTTCGCAGAACATCCAAGAAACAATAATGAAAATCTTTGTCCAAAACAATTTAAAGAAAAATAGTTAACGTTTTTTTTTCAAGCCAGAACAAATCTTGTTCTGTATGAACACAAATTTTATGACAACTTGAAATGAAAGCTGAATGGTGAAGGACATAATTATTAGGGAAAATGAGATAAGACACAATTTAAACACAATGATACATCCGCATTGTTATGTTATCAAACGATCAATATCAGGAAGTTTTTCTTTAAATTTGATAAGATATTTACGGAAGCACAGAAGCCTTTTTGTGATTTTTATTGTACGGAAACCTATATATTACAGTGTGTTTTGTATATTAAAGATTCTTTGAACCATGAGAAATTATGTATATTTATTTGGACTGTTATTAAGCCTATCAGTCGAGTATTTGAATTGAGTTTGGATTACAAAGTATTTAGATATACCTAACACGAGCCGTCTTTTCTATAATCGCTAGAGAATCTTTACATGCCAATATTTCGAAACGTACGAAAATGACAGCAAAGGCTTTATAAGCCTTTTTGGTGTCAAAGTGGATTGTTTTATTCCCGACCCCGGACCTCTGTCAGTTCTTTTAGATTACTAAATCGGCAAAACCCAGCATTCATTGACACTGGTGACTTCCGTCTTTTGAGTATTGACGTAAGGGTGTTTTGCATTGGTTTACGCGTTATGGTTTTGATTTTCAGTTTTTGGTTGGCAGGGCTATTCCTTCTGTAACAGAAAAAAGAAAAAAAAGTCAACCGTGTCTGTCAATTGATTTTGTTAGCATTAGTTTCAAAGGCAAAATGTTGTTCACACCTGTAAATTGTCTCTAACACGGATACATCGGAAGTACAGCATCCAAAGTTTGAAAACAGCAGGCCCGGTTTTATTGAGTTTGAAAAATAGCACGAATCAGCTTACGCTAAAGTGATCGACCTCATTGCTACCTACCCTATAGGTGTCCCTATCATCACGCTACTAAAATTAGACGACAGGAATGGTACTGTATAAGGAGGATCAAATTCCACACTGTCATACCATAGAATCGTTTTGTTGAACCTCCAAGGAAACATTGTTACGAGAATTAGAAAGTCACCACAGTGTAATTCACACATCCAGTCAGCAAATGAAATTATCATTATTGGGTAATCCATGCCCATTGGTTGACTGAATGAATTCTCACACCTGTACCTGTACAGGCAGCGTTTGCTATATGTTGGTAACGAAAAGCCTGACTTTGTGTGCATTATTTGCGTCATTTGTCGGACTGCAAAGAATTAAAAATCTAGTTATTTCTTCTTAAACCTTTCAATACATAAGGCTCACTTGTGTATTTTCAGTTTGACGGAGTATATGCTTACTTAAACTGTTGTGTGGATGCTGACTTATCATGTCACCTCACGTGCTTCCACCACACCCGATATATAATATATTCCATATTATGTTATGATTTGTATGAAATAACACATAAAATAAATTAAACTTTTCAGTCTAGACCAGGTCAATTTGATATATCAAACGTCTAGGGTATTTTGGTTCTAAATACCTGGGGTCGAATCGTCTAAAGCCGAAATGTATTGGTACCGAAACGTCCAGTGTCCGAAACACTTGTCTATCTATTCATGATCCAAAACCCTCTTTCGATTTTGACTACGCAGGATGTAAGTAAAAGGAAAATTGTGCAGAATAAATATTTAAAGTTATGCGAATAAAGATGAAAAGATTACTTAGTATTAGTAGGAAGATTTTAAATCATGATAAAAAGCAGATATCAGTGATGCGTAAATATGTATACTCCTTGCCAAAAGTTTAGCATATTTTTAAAGTAAATGTACCAGAATTATTAGAAATCATAATAATTTAAATCTAATCCGCAGTATGAAAGTTAACGCATTCTGTCATCAACTGAAACGCTTAAGCATTGTAAAAACAACCGATTTAAATTGATAGGAGCGAGCACTGCCCAGAGGGAGCACAGAAGACATTCTTATTTTCGAGGGAAAGCAATGTTTCTATAAGATTATAAAAGCAGTTATTTTGTATTCGCCAGAAACAGTTAGCGTTATAAATTGTTAAACTGGTGCAACAGAAAAGTCACTAACAGCGCGTTACAACGACTATTTTCGTCCAAAAATGAATTTTTTGGTCAGATACGTCTGTGCTCATTTTGTACAGTTGCTACTCAAATTCAAATCAAACTTGCTAATTTTACAATGATTAACCATTGGTGTCGATGATAGAATTCATTAACTTCCAGAGAAAGTTAGAATTCAGTTGTTATTATCCTAATGATGTTGTTATATTTACTTTTTATCCCCCCACCGAAAGGTTCGGGGGATATAGCGATGAGCCTGGCGTCCGTCCGTCCGTCCGTCCGTCCGTCTGTCCGTCCGTCCGTCCGTAAACACTTTCTTGTCCGCTCTATATCTTGAATACCCTTTGGAATATTTTCATGATACTTCACAGTTATGTAGAACAGGTCATGATGATGTGTCGCGTACAAGAATGGTAACTCTTGCTATTGTACTTTTTGAATTATCTCCCCTTTGGTGATTTTTTGGCAGATTCGTGTCCGCTCTGTAACTTGAGTACCCTTTGGAATATTTTCATGATACTACACAGATATGTAGAACAGGTCATGATGATGTGTCGCAAACAAGTATGACAACTCCTGCTTTCTTACTTTTTGAGTTATTTCCCCTTGATGGTTTTAGGTGTGATTTCGTGTCCGCTCTATAACTTGAATACCTTTTGGAATATTTTCATGATACTTCACAGATATGTAGAACAGGTCATGACGATGTGTCGCGAACAAGAATGACAACTCTTGCTTTCTTACTTTTGGAGTTATTTCCCTTTGATGATTTTAGGTGTTCGCTCCATAACTTGAATACCTTTTGAAATATTTTCATGATTCTTCACAGATATGTAGAACAGGTCATGACAATTTGTCTCATACATGAATGATAACTCTGCTTTTATACTTTGTGAGTTATTTCCCTTTGGTAGTTTGAGCTGCTGTTTGTATAACCCTGGCCAGCTCCAGAATTTGAATAACCTTGTACCTTTTAGAACATTGATGATCACGCTGTGATATCTTATCAGTGTTCCTAACTCTCTCTGACCCCCCTCCACATTCCCGTGCCCTGTCCCGCATCCCCCCCCCCCCCAAAAAAAAAAAAAAAAAAAAAAAAATTGTTTCCAGATTTGGATTCTTTGTCCAAATTCACTTACTAGAGAGCTCAAAATTAGGTTTATAGGGCTTGTACTTTAGAAGTTATTCACACATTTTGGAAGTTGAATGTATCGTATGCTATACATTTATGTATATAGTGGCTGTTTGAGATATTACCTCTTTTTAGCTGTCAAGCATACTGTTTTAGTCTGAGTGTTATATAAGCATGCATCGGTAAACAGTTAATGTCAAACAGAAGCATAAAAAAGACAATATGTGTTTTGAAGTGCACCCTTTTTACTAAGGCCCATGGGGGTCTTCGGTCGGGGGATTTGCCATCTCCTCTGATGGCTATTTTTCATTATGCTAAACATTTTGCGCGAAATGTATATACGAGGGGAGTTCAATAAGTTCGTAGAACTCGGGGTTTAACTCACGGATTAGAAGATGGTTTCAACATTTTTTTTTCAATATAATCCCCCTTTACTTCAATGCATTTGGCCCACTTTTCTGTTAAGCAGTCTATGCCTTTGAAATAAAAGTCGTCGGTTTGGTCCCCAAACCAAGCCTCTGTAGCAGCCTTGAGCTCATCATCGTCCCGAAATCTCGTTCCACGCAAGTGGGACTTCAAATTTCGAAACAGATAATAATCACTTGGGGCCAGGTCTGGACTGTATGGCGGGTGATTTAACTGCTCGAACTTGCACTTACTAATAGCCGCTTGTTCAACGCTGGACTTGTGCACAGGGGCATTATCATGCAAAAGAAGGACACCAGCGGATAGCTTTCCCCTTTGTTTTTCTTTAATAGCAAGCCTTAACTGTTTAATAACATTGGCATAGTATTCTCCTGTAATTGATGTACCAGCAAGTTTGTAATCTGTCAATATAATCCCTTTGGAGTCCCAAAAAACCGTGGCCATTACCTTGCCGGCTGATGGTTGGGTACGAAATTTCTTAGGTGGGGGTGAGCCAGGGCGCTTCCATTGCATGGACTCTTTTTTAGTATCTGGGTCCCAGTGGTGAAGCCAAGTTTCATCTCCCGTTACAAGACGAGTGTGAAAGTCTTCTGGATTGGCATTGTACACTTCCAAAAGATCTCGACTTGACTACACCCTTTGCTGACGATCTTGCATGTTCAGGTTTCCGGGTACCCACCTGGCAGATACTTTTGACATGCCTAAATGTCCATGGATTATAGTGTAAGCACTTCCATTAGATATACCACATTCTGAAGCAAGTTCGGCAATTTTGATTCGGCAATCGTTTAGCACAAGTCTCTCAACACGGTCGATCATCTCCTGGCTGATGACATCAGCAGGGCGACCTGGCCTTGGGTCATCTTCGAAGGAGTCTCGCCCACGTTTAAATTCTGCTGACCACTTTCCCACTGTGGAATACTTTGGGCTTCTATCACCATACACATCAGCCATGCGCCGATGGACTATTGGCGTTTACACTCTCCTTAGTGAGGATTTTTATGACTGCTCTGAACTCAATATTCTGATTTTCCATTTTTGCCTATGGGTATAGGTTTTCAAACAAAAAGTAAGAGCAAAAAATGTACGTGTTGACTGAACGGCTGATATCATTCAACTGACAAAGGTTTACACTGCACAAAAATGAAAAAAAGAAATCTTGAATTGTATAGGAAAATACCGAGTTCTACGAGCTTATTGAACTCCCCTCGTAGGTATGGCGTGTATAACTGACCAGTCTAACTGGTCGGAACCTTTCAGCCTAGTAGTTGTTTGCTCGCTTCGTAAGCTTGGGTCGTGAGAACGACCCCGGTCGGGGTGCACGTCGAAGTCTTCTTTACAGATTTTCTTCTCCTGTATAAGAAAGATGATTTATCATAGGACGTCGCAGCTGAGAGTGTTATAAAACGATTATCAACTAGTGGATTAAATATGCAAATTACGTCATAACGTTATGCGTTGACGTCCAATAAAACGTCGCATTTTCTAATGGCGAAATCGTGACGTTTTAGTGCAAAATTCGCTAATTAAATCGAGTTTAGTGTCATATGAAAAACAGAAAATTGCATTTGTGCTCCTTTATTATTGACTTTATTAAACTCGTTGGGAAAGCCGATAAGATGCTCGGCGTAGCCTCGCGTCTTTTCTTTTCCTAAACTCGTTTGATAAATTCAATAATACATGAGCACTCATGTAAGATCCTTTGTGTGTGTAACGAGTATATATGTGGTAAGTTGTTCAAAGTACGACGGAACCGGTATGACAACGAGGCCATAAATTTGTAATACATAGTAAGACTCGCATCGTAACGTCGATTGGACTTTATGCCGAAACGTCCGATGACCATGAATGCAGTTACATAAAAATAAAAAATTCAAACTACAAAAAATAAAAAATATCAAACTACAAAAAATAAAATAATTACCTTTCAAAGAATCACAAAATAACTGTTTTAAAAAAATTGCTGAAAAAATATGAAAAAAAAAATCGGAAGTAAGAACATACAAATGATAAGAGAACAGAGGCCCGGAAACAGAGATAAGAAGTTGTTAGTTTTTTAATTTTTTAAAACTGTTAATAACAGCCAGCCTCGTCGAGTCTTATCGAAATCCGCTTACCTGTGCTGCTAGCCTATTCGCCAATTCCAAGGATAAAAGCATACGAGTTTGTAACATTATAGCATGCACTGTTGTGCGTTAGCTTTTGGTGTGCACTGACCTTAAGTGCCAGAGGTCATGGATTCGATCCCCGAACAGGCAAACTGGTATCCTAACATGGTTAACTTAATGCAGGGAAAACACTAATTTAAAATGAATTCGCCGTTCTTCGGATAGGGACGTTTACTGGAGGTCATTTTTGTGCAAGGAGACGCTTCCCATGTGCAGGAATAATTTTCATTGTGACTTTAAGGTTTTCATCCTGTAGACTCTGTGTGTACAATGTACACTTGCTCAAACATCCTGAGAGAGGGCGCAGCAGTATGTAAAGAAAAAGAAAGAAATACACTATTTTACAATATAGGGCTCATTTGGACTTCTCCTATTTTCATAGTGTTACAGATTTTGAATTCCATAGTCCAGGCCCAGACGTTATAAAACTTGAGTACATTCTCACACTCACAATGAAGCACACTAATTGGCTGCTTCCGAGCATGTGCTCGGAAGCAGCCAACATGCTCGGAAGCAGCCAATCAGTGTGCTTTATTTTGAGTCTGAGCTTGTTCTCAAGTTTTATAACCTCGAACCCAGCTACATGTATGAAAAGCTTGCAAGTATGGCATATTGTAAAAAGACAGTTTATGAGCCGCGACACGACAAAACCAACAAAGTGGTTTATGCGCCCAGCGCAGACTAAGATCAAGCTGGATATCCGCCCAGTCCTATCAGATTCTTCTCTGTGCGCTTTGAAGGGTCCAAGCTACCTCCATGCGAACAGCAAATACTCTGTCCAGACTTCCAGACTTGGCGGATGCCCAGGCTAATCCGAGTCTTCGCTGGGCCCACCTGTCCCTTTGTTGGTTTGTCGTGTCGCGGCTCAGTTTTGTAAACATCCACATGTTAGCCTTGTCCCAAGAAAGCATGCCTTCCGGGTTTCCGAGCAGGTCAGACACATGCCGTCTTGTTCATCTACAGGCGATAGTAAAAGTAAGGTGGAAATTTCTCAGACACTGACAGAATTCAATCCCAGATCCAACCCAAGACATCATTTGGGAAAGAGACAACAGAAAATTAGTCACCACCACTGGTGGGCGGGGGTCTTAACCGGTTTGTGGTCGACCAACCCTCGCCTTTTGTTCTGCCTTGGTTCATCAGATACTAAGTTGTTCAATCCAACAAAAACAACCACCGCCCACACAAAAGTCTTAGCAATAGCACCAACCCTGACAATAAGAACACGTAAATTATACGTAAAACATTAAACATCTATTTTGACCTTTTTCAATTTCTTTAATGTCAGGGTTAGCCTTAAGATAGCAAAGCATATATCAAAACAGACAAAATGACAAACAAATCATAAAATAACTAAAAAGAACCAAAATAGAAGTGCCGCCTTGGGACGGCCAGCAATGAAATTACAGGATGGCGGGGGGGGGGGGGGGTTTACCGATTTGCGGTTGCGCCCTTGGTCATGCTTTCAATTAGATATCTAGAGGCTTGAAATTTGCCATGGATTCCAGAGTTATTATACTAACTCAGCAGGAACAGTAAAAGCGCGGGTGCATTATGGTACATGCTGATACAAAAAAAAAAAAGAAATCACTCTATGTTTAAGTTTCGTTTTATGATGTTTGTCCGCGAACTTTTCTTACAAATCTCGTACACGCATTTGAATGTTTGTCTCAAAACCCTTCTTTGTTAAGCGTCTAGCTAGCAATGAGTAGCCTGTTTCCAACGCTTCCATTTAAAAGTGGCGCTTACACTGGCAGGCACGGGCACACACACACACACACAAGCAAAACGACATAAACAAACAAAACAACATGAACACACACGCTTTTTTTTCAGTTTTTTTCCATAACTCTCAATCTAAGCCACACTTATACCACTGGGTTTCAGTGTGTCATTCAAGTCAAACATTGCGGTAAATACAAAATAAAACTTTGTCAGCTGTTTGTAAATCATTGATTTCAATATCGTTTGAGCAGTTAGAAGGGTGATTCTTTCCTTACAAAGCAATGCTTATTTCTTATGGCGTTATTGAAATCGACGTCAACATTAGTTTTGAACATTGTAGCATTTTTTTGCATTAATTTAATTTTCGACAGGGTCATATTGGGCCATGCTGAGGTTCTTCCTGAACATATTTTGGATGCTAAAACGCCTGTTTTCCTTGAAAATCATTAAAACTTAAGTAGAAAGGAAGAATTTGCTAGTACCATCACGTGCGCACAATCCAACATCATCGAATTGAAAGGAACCAAGATTGAATATATTTTCTGCGATTGTTACAGGTCACTGTTCCCTGGGGACTCTCTTAGTTGGTTTGATAAAAAGACTCAAAGACTGCTCATACATATAAAGTATGACCTTCTAAAGTAAGTATTTGCAGTACCTTTAGGGTATACCTTTTTCAAATAAGTTCAAAAATGTGTTCATTAGAAAATGTACACCGCGCTTGCAGAGTTGTCTAAACATATCATAACTTTATATATATTGTTATCAGAAATTGTGTCTTGACGACGATTACCGAAATACATGTATTAGGTCATGTGCAGAACTGTCTGGACGCCCACCGTAAAGTGATTTCTCCTGTAAAATAAGGAGTGACCTATTGGTTATGTACGACAAAACATGACGGTAAGCAATTGAGAAATAATAATAATAAAAATAATGCTGAATACGATGAAAAAATCCTGAAATTCAGATTTCAGAATCATACTGTTTTTCTTTATTTCATTTGGAGGTCATAAATGCCTCTAGACCACCTGAAATATTATAAAATGGATTTGCTCTCAGCATTATGATATAAAAAACGACCGCCATGAACTGTCGTGTCATCTGATCCCACTTTATTGCTTGCTTGGGACTCACTAATGTAAAAAAAATGATGCACGTTTGAGTTCAATAGCCTAGGGTGTGTTGTATTGCTATACGATACCACCGGCATTAAAAAGGTCGCAGTGTTTTTTTTTTTTTTTTTTTTTTTTTTAACTGTTTAAGAGTATATTCACTGTATGCACAAAGAGTTGGATGAACGTTCAACAGCGTTGTATTATCGTCAGTCTATCGCCATTACGTAGCATTGATTTTAATCTGACATTTTCTCATCGTTGTGTCCCTCTGAAGATTAAGATATTTTCGCTTTTTGCCTCTCACCCCGCTAGGCACACACCTTAGAATTAACGTCATAATGTTGAATCAGCATTAATTTGATGTTTGGAGACCCTTTCCCTTTTTGTTGCTTAGAAACTGAGCCAAACGCGACAGGTGATTTATTTTATATGTTCAATGATCCATGAAATATATAGTATGACCCGATAGCCTCTCTACTTTCAGCAGATCTTTTGAAGATTATGGAGCAATATCACGCTTGCTTTTCTCCTGAAGCACGACTCCGTGTTGTGAATAGAAACACATTGAGGGGATGTCCGGTTGCGCTGAAGGGGAATCACAGGGACCAACCGTAACGCCGGAAAAGCGGTCGAAACGCAGGATTTGCGGTGTTTTCACGCCGGATTGCGGTATTTTTCGTAAGTTTCGCCGCCATTTTTGTTGACAGTTTCCGAGGAGGGTTGAAAAAAATCTAGTTATAAAGTAAGGAGATTTTGTGTGAGCATTAGAACTAGCCTATCCGGATCAACATAGACGCCTTTAATCGCCAGATCTTCTGTTGGTACATAGATATTGTTGAAATATGCAATCAGTCAAGGAGAAAATTGTTTTGCATGTTCGGCCAAACGCTCAGACAGCATTTGAAGCAAGAGGGTTCGTACTTTTTTTCAGTTTCCTTAATTTTTGACAACTGGTGGATGAATTTGCATTTTTTAATATAACTACATAGTAAACAGCCGATTGCTCATGATTTTCTGTCCGAGGAAGCACAGATCGAAACACAATATGCGAAATTAAAAGTAACGCCGGATAAAGTGGCAACTTCTGGTTTCTCATCTGGCCAGTATTTCCACAGATAAACACATTTAAAAGAGTAAAACGCAGGTAAAATTCTTATGTTAATACAATTTAGCCTTAAGACCGCTCCTGACCACTCACAAGTAGAACTTGACTAGTCCCACATGTGACCCGAGCTGGCGGTAAGATTACCATTTTATCACTCGGCCAATGAAGCCGCCATATATTGTAAGCTCCAGTGAGGTCAGCTAAGTGGTTATCTGTTTAATAAAAAGCTGTTCACTTACTTGCCACATTTGCAATCAGGCGTTTGGTGTCATTTTGTGTTATTATTCCTTTACAATATAAGTTTGAAATGTAATTATGTCGGTGACAAATAAAAGTCATTTCACTTTACTTAGTTATCAACTGGAAAATGGGCTAGCATAAGCTTTGGTATACTGTTGTGGGATTCGTAGAGGGTACCTATTTCCCTATTTTCCTGACAGACTAAGACTACAATATTATCTAAGTTTGCACCAAAATAAATATCTTAATTTCTGATGTCCGTTGTTGTCCAAAAATGACCATGTCTCATATACATGTACCAAGTTGTACTCCCTAAAATATCCTTGTTCCAAGACTTCTTCAAAAATTATTTGGAGATCTCACTGTTAGCTGATGGTTTTCACGATCGCGGTAGCATTGTGCGTCTGGATACTTCAAGTGACCGATAGATCTGATTTGACAATCGAGTTGCACACTTGTGAACATTCTGATTGAAACTATGTCCTTCATGTGCAACCGTATTTCTGTATCATTTTGAGCTTTTACACAGAAATGTGTTATATATTATAACCTCAAAAGCCAATGTTCCTTTTGCAGCTCTATTAAAATCGTGTCTTCATAATACCATTTCTGTCAACATGTTCTCTGAAGTTGTATTTTGGGTCGTTGGTGGCTGTATGTCGCGATGGTGCTAGGTAGCTTCTGGTGCAGGGGCGTGCTACTGAATTGGAATATAGTAGGACAAAGGGTTGTTGTGCTTGCAGCAGATTTGGGAAGGGTGGGCCAGGTTTTTAATGTGTGCGTCTTCTTCTTCACGTCAATCCTATCTTTCATTTTTAATGCATAATCTCTTGGGAGACCGACTGTTCTTGACTGAAATATTGTGGTTTCCGTCGTTATCACCCAACGGTAGTTGTCAGATACTACTAGCGCGAGCTTGTTTGGTACTGGTTAACCGCTTAAAAGTTTTAAGCCTGCCCAGGAACGGTGTTGACGAATGACCTACTGGCTCAACATGACCTAAGCTGTCGACTGAGTAGTAACACCTGACAAACCGTACAAACAAAAGTTTTGGGTCGCAGATAGTTAGTAGCAGAACAGGAACCGAACAAGGCACCTAGCAGAAAAGAAAAGAAGGCTCTGTAGCTATATTTTATGGCTATCTTCATGATATCTGTGCTGAATCAATGTTTAAACATTGTAATGACCTAATATGGCGAAGAAAGAGCTGACTGCCTCGCATTCAAGGCTTATATTATGTTTAGTGACTCGTACTTCATTTTAAATGATATGTTTCCTGTCGGTGCAATTTGGATTGATTTACTGATTGACTGACTGATTGATGGATTAATACTTGCCAGCCAAAAGACACTGCTGAAGCTAACTCTGCAAATAAAGGATCCCAACATTAGCATATACCGTATAATGGAAAATTTTCGCGTCGCAAAATTTTTCGCGGATTTGCCCCAAAACATAAGGATTCATTTTCGCGGTTTTTTTTCGCGGATGTGAATATCCACGAAAATAAAAATTGTGTTTGTCCTGTAAAATATTGGCTTGACTGAAAAGTCAAGACGTAAAAGGAGAGAGAAACGTAAAGAAACTGTAATCACTTTACACTGAACACATTTGTTTAGATAGAATCGGCTCCTTTTGGGTGGATACCAATCCTTATTTCACACAAAAAACGTAAGATAACCATTTGTACATATCAATGTTCAGTACACAGAAACAGTCCACTGAAATATGCGAGTAATTGATAGAATGGCTACTGTTCATGATAAAAGTAAACGGAACTCACAGTCGGTTAAAAGTAATTCAATTGTACTTGCACAATCAGGGACAAGTGACCGTAAATCAAGTGAAAAAAGTGACAGCAAGTTCAAATTATAATTACCTGCTGATTACCAGCTAACGTAATTGCGCCGAAAATAATAGCTCTATATCTACCTACTTTTAAGGTTTTGTGAGGCGCTTTGAATACGGCAAACCATATGTTTGTACGATTCAAATTTCTTATTACTATTTTGTAGAAACTTGGAAAAAATTTTGCGGGGTCCGACCGCGAAATTCCGCGAAAATTTGGCAACGCGAAAATTTTCCATTATACGGTAGTCTTATGCAGCAATGTATAATCTCTGGCATGTCTCCTTTAACTAGAGACTGTGTTTGTGAAAGACTATGCCTTCAATTTTAAGCGTGAAC
This sequence comes from Ctena decussata, assembly GCA_963989385.1. Classification (NCBI taxonomy): domain Eukaryota; kingdom Metazoa; phylum Mollusca; class Bivalvia; order Lucinida; family Lucinidae; genus Ctena; species Ctena decussata. Next base: position 58,359,193 of record OZ022506.1, read on the forward strand.
TAAAGGAGCAAAGCTTTACAATGTCTAAATCTGAAAAGGGACACAGTGCTATTAATTTTAATGAAAATTTCTCAGAAATTAATCAGATTATCTACATACTGATTCCAAGCTGTATGCCACATCTCACAATCCCATCTCAAATGGTTCTCTAGATGTTTTGTTAAAATTTAGTTTAATCTAAATATGTAAGTCCAAAAGTAAAAAAAACCGCAAGAATATTTTCCTCACCTTTACCAAAATATATGACACATTTCGGACTAATAATATACAAAAAAAAAAAAAAAAAAAAAAACAGCTTCCTAGAAGTTGGGAAATTATCAAACAAAAGCAAGGGGCATCTCTCCATCATTTTCAAACGAATTTTACCCAAATGTTAATAAATTCTTCTACATCTGATATTAAAGCTAAATGTTAACATCCTTTCGCAAAGTATTATTAAGATATTGTGCTAATAAGATTTCGATTTTATATTGATAAAGGCAGGTAACTCTAAAAGTACAAGTTCGACGGCTGAAAAAATGAGCGTTCACTTTTTTCATGACCTAAACATATATAAATTGAAGGGGATAGTGCAACAAGGTACCTATCTCCAGTTTTCATAATTTCGAGAAAACGCAAAAATCATCATTTTTTCTAGAAACTCGAAATAATTGATTTTTTATTGCACAGTTAGTCAATGTATGTTGAAAAACATTGATTTCAAGTGGTGTTGCGAATATTCCACTAGTTTTAAAGAAATAAATTGAGAAAAAACTGGATTTTAGTGATTGTGTTCGTGCAAGAAAGGGCCTAACTCCATATTTCATAAAACTGAAAATCGCATTTTAAAAGTTAGTGTGGCCATATCAGTAGCCAAAAAGGTACATAACATGGTGAGGATAACTTATTTCTAGCTAATATGAATAGGTCCCATATTAAGCAAGATTATCGCTAAAGAGTTAAGATGGTTATACAACAAAGGTCCTAACTCCATCATGTAATTTTGAGATCAATTTTTAACAGTTTAAAAAAGATAAAATTTAGTTGAAAATGACTTTTGTCTCCAAAAAGTCTTAATATAAAAATATTTAGATACTTATATTCACTCTAAACTGATATCTTGATGAAATATAATGAAGAAACAAATTTGATGGATTTAGGTCTTTTGTTGCATACTAAGTCCAAAATGGAGATAGGACCTTTGTAAAAATTTTGCAACCTCGTTAAAAATCATTTTTTGGCTGATTCTATGGTCTGGAAGAACATGACGAAAGGTTAGCAAAGGCGGCAGAAATATTACGTATCTGCAGTTTGCAGATGACAAAGACGCTCTAGCTGTGGTAGAGCAGGAACTAGAAGCCCCAGTTGAAAGTCTCGCCAACCGTGCACAAGGTTGAAGAGGGAGATCAGTGCTAAGAAGACTAAACGGATGACAAACAGCACCAATGACATCCAGAGGGAGATCAAGATAAAAGGGCAGAAGCTGGGTACTGTAACACGCTTCATATACCTTAGAGCAGTTGTCTCAGATGATGGGTCTAAACAGGAGGTTCTCTCAAGGAATTGAACAGGCAACTTCAGCTTTTATAAAGCTGAAGCCAATTAGGAGAAACAACGGCATATCTCTTGGATCAAAGGTAAAACTTATGCGCTCCCTTGTAATTTCCATATTTCTGTATGCCTGTGAATAATGGATCTTGACAGCAGAGTCAGAGAAACGCAGGCCTTTGAAATGGGATGCTACCGAAGATTACTAAACATTTCGTACAAGTACCATATAACCCATGAAGAGGTTCGCAGAAAGATCAAAGCAGCCATTGAAGAATATAATGAACTTCTGGCCCTGGTCAAGAAACGGAAACCAAGGTGGTTTTTCCACGTCTCAAGGTCTTCTGGTTTGGCAAAGACGTTTCTACAGGGCGCAATGAAAGAAGAAGAGGTAGACAGAAGGAGAGGTGATGACAGTGATATTAAACAGTGGACAAGGATGGATTTCGCCAGCTCAGCTAGTACAGCTGAAAACAGGACAAGGTGGAAAGGGATAGTTTTGAAGTCATCTGTGGTGCCCAAACGACCTTGTATGGTTAAGGGATAGAATAGAATAGAACCAGATATTTGTAATTATTCACAGCTTGGTGAATATATTTCCGTCACCCGGCCTTTCAACCTAAAAGGAATATGAAACATGCCAGAAGAAGACATGTCTTAAAATAAAAACTGGCGAAAACAAAAATACTCCTGGAAATTTCCACAAAGAAAATATTGAAAATTCATTGTGTCTCTCATGGAATGCTGAAGGGAGCAGTCTTACGCCTCAACTGCATTAACATAAGTATTTTACCTGTGTTTTACCCTTTCTGATATGTTTATCTGTGAAAATACTGGCCAAATGAGAAACCTGAAGTTACCACATTATCCGGCGTTACTTTGAATTTCGCATATTGTGTCTCAGTCTATGTCTCCTCGGGCAAAAGAGACTATGCAATCGGCTGTTTAAGATGTAGTTTTATTTAAAAATGCTAATTCATCCACCAGTTGGTCAAGAATTTAAGGAAACTGAAGAAAGTACGAACCCTCTGGCTTCAAATGCTGTCTGAGCGTTTGGCCGAACATGCAAAACAATTTTCTCCTTGACTGATTGCATATTTCAACAATATCTATGTACCAACAGAAGATCTGGCGATTAAAGGCATCTATGTAGATCCGGATAGGCTAGTTCTAATGCTCACACAAAATCTCCTTACGTTATAAATAAATAGTTTTTTCAACCCACCTCGGAAACTGTCAACAAAAATGGCGGCGAATCCTACGAAAAATACCACCATCCGGCGTGAAAACACCGCAAATCCTGCGTTTCGACCACTTTTCCGGGATTAAGGTTGGTCCCTGTGGGAATAGAAATCGGATATACAGGTGAGTGAACTGGTTGAACCGGGATTTATTCTTTTGCTACGTCAAACCTCAAAAATCGGGGAATGTCATTCTTACGACATTGCTGCCGCAACAAACGGACCAAAGCATAGCTGAAAACTTTCCAGTCTTTTGCTGGGATTCGAACCCGGAACTCCCGGGTGATAGTCCAATGCTCTAACCACTGAGCCAAAGAGTTAACTCCCTGACGCAGGTGTCAGAGATTGAATATATACGAAGCTATGCGCAAATCTACTATTGTAGATATTGGAAGGTAGGAGAGTTGGTCCGTAACACTCCCCCACTTCAAGGAAGTCATCATTTATGATGACTGAAAGCAATTTCGGCTTATAATGTCCTATCTCGGACGAGCCCCCATCTTACGACATTGCTGCCGCAACAAACGGACCAAAGCATAGCTGAAAAAATTCCAGTCGTTTGCTGGGATTCGAACCAGGACCTCCCGGGTGATAGTCCAATGCTCTAACCACTGAGCCAAAGAGTTAACTCCCTGACGCAGGTGTCAGAGATTGAATATATACGAAGCTATGCGCAAATCTACTATTGTAGATATTGGAAGGTAGGAGAGTTGGTCCGTAACACTCCCCCACTTCAAGGAAGTCATCATTTATGATGACTGAAAGCAATTTCGGCTTATAATGTCCTATCCCGGACGAGCCCCCATCTTACGACATTGCTGCCGCAACAAACGGACCAAAGCATAGCTGAAAACTTTCCAGTCTTTTGCTGGGATTCGAACCCGGAACTCCCGGGTGATAGTCCAATGCTCTAACCACTGAGCCAAAGAGTTAACTCCCTGACGCAGGTGTCAGAGATTGAATATATACGAAGCTATGCGCAAATCTACTATTGTAGATATTGGAAGGTAGGAGAGTTGGTCCGTAACAGTCATGCAACCCTGTATTCATTTTCCTATGGGTGTGAATCGAATCTGAAAAATCTTATTATTTCGGAGCAAGGATAGTCGATATTTTGCCGTTTTGACGGCATGCGAACAAATTGGATTACACATTCCTGAAGTTGTCGAGTATAAATGATTCCATCCATCACCATAACTTCAAAGGGCTGTAAGGTTGATGTTCTTTGCCAACCAAATTATATTTTGTTACCTTTCGTTAGCCAAGAAAATGAGCATTTTGTAGAATTTTGTGATCGAGGGGATCGGTTGTGCTTAAATGGATAGGTTGTGTTTGAGGGGATTGTGGCATATTGGTTTGGTGTTAGTCCTCTTTGAGTCATTGAATGTTGCTTCGGCAAGATGGGGCTTTGGCAGGCAGGTGCTCTGGTAACCAGAATTAGGTAAATCGGTTTGTGTAGGGTCGGAAATGCGTGTAAGTATGTTAGCTCCACCTTTGGAAGTTACACTTTCTTCTCGTCTCTTCTTTTCCCTTCTCTGTTCTACTCTACTTGACTCAACTCTAGGCTTACAGTGCAGTGGAGCGGCTGTAGCGTAGTGGATAACACTCCAGACTACCAATCCAGGGGTCGCAAGTTCGATCCCCCGCTTCTCCGGTCTTTCGGATGAGACTTTAAACCGAGGTCCCGTCTCCATATGACCTCGTTGTTGGTGGGACGTTAAACCCGAGTTCACTCACTCACTCACTACAGTGCAGTGCATCGTAATGCCGTACAGTCAGCTGTAAGGTACACTAACCAGCCAACGTACAACGAACTGTTAATTTCAGTACTGTACATTGCGATCCGGGCAGTGAATAGCAGAACAAGTACCATACGAACCATATGGAAAATATTACACGTATCTTGTATTTTATTTATTAACTGAAATATCTTATTTCATCAGAAAACGGTACCGAAACTGCTATTGTCGCTAGAAAGAAAACTTGGAGGACTTTCTGCTAGAAAAGAAAAATATGTTGTACAACATTTGTTTTTAATCAGGTTTTTAATCAAGGAAAAACAATAAATCGCTCCACAAAATACAATTTCCTGTTCTGGTTTCCCGTCCTGCATTGCTATATAAACATAGACAGGATAGTGACTTTGGCTTCATGCCTGTAATGAAATCGAAAGTAGGTCATTTTAGTTGCCAACTAAAATGACCCAAATATACCCTTTTTATGTGAAACTCAAGGAGGTTTTGTTTGTTTAAAGCTGGCTAATCAAGGTCATTTACAATGACGAAACTATAGAGAGAAACTTGCAGCGGTACCTCATGATCAAATTCTTCATGCTGATTGAGCAATAGTTACGGTTATTTTCGAATCAGGTGTGGAGTCTGTCGCATGAAAGATCACAGTATCACAAGTGCCTGATTGAAAACCATTCGTTTTAACTCTTAATTTCAAGCGATGACTTATTTATACTTTTTTCCTTGAACGAGGTAACCAGACGAAAGACAAATGAGCCGCGACACGACAAAACCAACAATTTGGTTGTGCGCCCAGTGCAGACTCAGATCAGCCTGGGCATCCGCCCAGTCCGATCAGACTCTTCGCTAAGCGCTTAAAGGGTAGCTAAGGGTCTAAGCTACCTCTATGCGGACAGCGAAGATTCTGATCAGACTGGGCGGATGCCCAGGCTGATCTGAGTCTGCGCTGGGCGCACAACCACATTGTTGGTTTTCTTGCGTCGCGGCTCAAATGCAGGACTTAAGCTTTGATTAAAGTATCACGTTACGTGAAAGGCTTCAGTTTGCATCCTAAATTGGATTATATCGCTGTTTTATGATATTACACAAAGTAATAAATTGCAGTAATTAGGCTGAATGGAGAATGATAAAAGAGAATTATTTACAGGAACATACTTGCGGCTTACAAACTGAGATAATGATCGACATTATTTTGGGTGTATCTAGGTCACCTTGTTTTAAATTTCAATTTGCACGAACTGAGCAATTAAATTAAATTCGTTTCAAGATAGCTTGAATTAATTCTTAAAAACACTTTAGCGACAGTACACCATCTTAATAACTTTTAACAAAGATCAAAAAGAAAAAAAAAAAAAAAAAGCAGATGTATTTTTCCTGTTTGTAATTTATGTCATTGTCACATACACATCAAACTTCACTTACTGTTGGGGGTTTAGCGACACTGAAGAAGTTAAATACAGAAACGGCGTCTGTCGGACTAAATTAAGTATAGTAACCGAACCTGGTTAACTTTGTTTTCAAGGATGCTACGAAACGAAATGAGCTGTTACGAAACGAAAAAAGAGTCATAACTACCAAACGACCTTGTCATCTGGTCGTTTGGTAACTGTTATTCTTGTTTGTTTCATAACAGCTTTTTTCGCTTCGTAACAGCCCTTGTATATACATACATGTAGTTACATGTATCAAAAGTTTGTTACGTTTACAGTAAATTTTCTTTAATGCGCAAAAGGTACCAAACTATTGATACTAAACAAAATATGATCAGTACAGTCTTCCTTGGACAATTGCTTAGAAATCAGCAGCAAATCTTTGTAACGGAAAAGCAGAACACTGGCCAGAAGGATAGAGATTCTTGGTCAACAACACTGTCAGTCCATGTAAGTATTCCAAGTATAAGCATACAAGCAAATATGGGTAATGAGACTTGTCTTTGCAGAAACAGAAACAAAACTCATAGAAAAATATCTGCTCGAAATTTGAAGGGCAAACGAATATTGTTTATATATCCTGTTCTGATGTGTAATATCATGGTGAATTACCATAATATTACACATCAGCACACTCAGGATGTTTAAACAAATATGCATTGTTTAATACATCCTGTTCTGATGTGTAATATCGTGGTGAATTACCATGATATTAGTAATATCATGGTGAATTACCATGATATTACACATCAGCGCAGGTTGTATAAAATAATATACACATGTTACCTTCGAGGAATATCGTCGAAATACTAAGTACCGGGACAGATATGTCCAAGCAAACTGCAGATCCAGATCCAGCTCTGCCCTTGCTTTGAGCAGTCTGATAAGGATCTACACTGTTTTTTTTTCATTCCACATGCATCGTTTTGAAGTACTACGGCATTGTGAAAAAATATTACATTTTTAGGACAACTATGGTAATTATTTTAGGTGTTCCGTTTTTCAGCATTTTAGCTCACCTGAGCCGAAGGCTCAAAGGTGAGTTTTTAGTATGGCAATGCTCCGTAGTCCGTCCGTCCGTCGTCCGTCCGTCCACCATTTTCAAAGGTCTTCTTCTCCAAAACCGCTGCGCCGATCAAAGCCAAATTTTATATGGAGCCTCCATGGGTTGGGGGAACGAAAGTTTGTTCGGGGTATTTGGGTCACATGACCAAGATGGCCGCCACGCCCATATATGGTAAAAACCCTTCAAAAATCTTCTTCTCCAGAACCAAAAGGCAAATGACCTCGAAACTTGGTATGTAGTATTGGGCATGCGGGCCTATCATAATTTGTACAAATCATGACCTTGAGGTGACCTTGACCTAATTTACGGCATGGTCAACTTTGGTACGTTAGGCTTTTATATGTGAAAACGCTTAAACAGTGGATTTCTCAGAAACTATTTAAGTTTAAGGAACAATACTTGGTATACATGGTCGACTAAATGACCAGATGAAGATATTATTTCACTAAAGGTCAAGGTCATTCCGTCGGACCATCCGTCGTCAAGATTTTCAAACATCTTCTCCTCTGAAACCACTGGGCCGATTGAAGCCAAATTTCATATGAAGTCTCAGTGGGATGGGGGAACGAAAGTTTGTACCCGGGGTCCGGGTCACATGACCAAGATGGCCGCGATGTTCATATATGGTAAAAACCCTTCATAAATCTACTTCTCCAGAACCAAAAGGCCTATGACCTTCGAAACTTGGTATGTAGCATCGGGCATGCGGGCCCATCATAGTTTGTACAAATCATGACCTTGCGGTGACCTTGACCTAATTTACGGCATGGTCAACTTTGGTACGTTAGGCTTTGATATGGGTAAACGCTTAAACAGTGGATTTCTCAGAAACTATTTAAGTTTAAGGAACAATACTTGGTATACATGGTCGACTAAATGACCAGTTGAAGATATTATGTCATTTAAGGTCAAGGTCATTCCGTCGGACCATCCGTCGTCAAGATTTCCAAACATCTTCTCCTCTGAAACCACTGGGCCGATTGAAGCCATATTTCATATGGAGTCTTAGTGGGATGAGGGAACGAAAGTTTATACCCGGGGTCTGGGTCACATGACCAAGATGGCCGCCATGCCCATATATGGTAAAAACCCTTCAAAAATCTTCATCTCCAGAACCAAAAGGCCTATGAATGAAATTGAAACTCGGTATGTAGCATTGGGCATGCAAGCTTATCATAGTATATACAAATCATGACCTTGCGTTGACCTTGACCTTATTTACGGCATGGTCAACTTTGGTATGTTAGGCTTTTATATGGTAAAACGCTTAAACAGTTGATTTCTCAGAAACTATTTAAGTCTAAGGTACAATATGTTGTATACATGGTCAACCAAATGTCCAGATGAAGATATCATGTCTATTAAGGTCAAGGTCATTCCGTCGGAGCATCCGTCGTCAAGATTTTCAAACATCTTCTCCTCTGAAACCACTGGGCTGATTGAAGCCAAATTTCATATTGAGTCTCAGTGGGATGGGGGAACGAAAGTTTATACCCCGGGTCTGGGTCACATGACCAAGATGACCGCCATGCCCATATATGGTAAAAAACTTTCAAAATCTTCTTCTCCAGAACCAAAAGGCCTTTGACCTTGAAACTTGTGGGCATGTGGGCCCATTATAGTGGGCCCATTATAGTTTATACAAATGATGACCTTGCGTTTACCTTGACCTAATTTACGACATGGTCAACTTTGGTATGTTAGGCTTTTATATAGGAAAACGCTTATATAGTGGATTTCTCAGAAACTATTTAAAAAAAAAAAAAGTAAAGTCTGCCCTTCTTGAATCAGCGGAAGGAGAAACGAAAGTATGTAGCCAGACCGGGATTCGAACCCAGGACCTCTGACTTACGAGTCAGGTGTCCTACCGATTGCGCTACCCGGTCCGGCACTAAATGACCAGATGAAGATATTATGTCACTGAAGGTCAAGGTAATTTTGTCGGTCTGTCCGTCATCAAGATTTTCAAAACATCTTTTCCTCTGAAACCACTGGTCTGATTGAAGCAAAATTTCATATGGAGTCTAAGTGTGATCGGGGAATAAAAGTTTGTTCATGGGGTCTTGACCAAGATGGCCGCCATGCCGGTATATATACCCTTCAAAGGAATCCAAGTTTCTTCAGCTGGTCATGGTCACATGAACATGGTGGCCGCCACACCCATATATGATAAAAACCCTTCAGAAATCTTTGCCCAGAAACAAAGGCCCAGTATACTTGTGGCTTGGTATATTGAATTGGGACTCGACATTAATCCCCAAGGGAGGGGGTTATCTGCCCCTGCCCTGGTGCTATATACATGTATAAAAGCATTTAAATACAACCAGGACCAAGTGTCAGGTGAGCTACAGGACCATTGGTCCTCTGGTTATGATATATGAACGATAAAGCAGAGCTGACGAAATAAACGGTTAGCATGAACTGTATCGTCGGTGATGGACCTTTTCTTTACTCAGAAGTATTCATTTTGAGAGTTGGACATTGTACGCAAACTGACATCCAATCTTTATTTCTGAAGTTTTGAAAAATGTTTGCGCAATCTCCTTACAGACGTTTCCGTAAACTATTAACTATACCTGAAGTCTGAGACATATAGGTGGCATATTGCGTGTGAATTGTCCATTTGTTGTCCGTCCGCTGCCCATTCGTCACGCTTCTTGGTATGTTTCATGTATGCTTAGATCTTTAGTTTGATATGAGTTTCTATTAAAAAGTAGTTTACCCACGTTGATTTCGTCGTTTTTGTGGACATATAATAGCAGAGTTACGCCCCTTTAGAATCTTTAAAATGCAAGCCTGCGGAGAAACTATCTGAGCCGCGACACAGGATAACCAACAAAGTGGTTGTGCGCCCAACGAAGACTCAGATCAGCCTGGGCATCGTCTTGTCTCTGCTCACCAGTAAGAATGTACGACAAGAGCTTCTTCAGTCCCCCTCCCCCCCCACCTCCTCCCCACGACGTCGACACCGGCGTCATCGTCATCATTAAGCCTTTTGGTCAAACTAATTTTTAAGATTTATATCTCGGCAATCCATTAATGGATTCAATTAACACGAACACTATAGAAAGTTGTAAACAGTTCGATCATTGGCCTTTAGGTCAAGGCTATAGTCTTAGACTTAATGGGCCGATTGCACAAAGCTAGTTTAAGAGTTAACATTTGGTTTATCCTCAGGGTTATGGGTTTTGGATTGCTCAACTGCAGTTTAAATTAACCTCAGGGTTAAGTGAAGGGTTAACGCAAACGGATTGCACAAAAGAAATTTAACTATCCTCTGGCTAAAGGATTAATATTTTGGATTGCACAAAACTATTTTAGCTTAATCTTGGTGTTAATCTATCCGTCATCTATTGAATATTTAAACCTGCCAATGGGGTAGTTTAAGACATTTTTATGTCAAAGTTGCAGAGTGTACTGGAAGAAATATGCGCAAATTCCACGTAGGGATGTATAAAAAGTTCATAAGAAAATGAATAAAATAATGAATAAAAACAATGAGATAAAAATATAACTTCGGAATCAAATTTTCAGACACAAGACTAAATTCTGAACAAGGATATTTGCCTTTCGCGTGTCCCATCTCAAACACTAAATACAAAGATCTGATGTACAATGTATTTGCTTGTTTTTGTCGCACCTGCTTTAGCAAGGTGCGATATAGGAGTTCACTTTTCCGTCCGTCCGTCCGTCCGTCAGTCATTCCGTCCGTCCGTCCGTAAGTCCGTCCGTCCGTCCGTCCACAATTACCTCGACCCTAGTGTTTAAGTCCATTTCATTCAAACTATGATACATACAACCATGAAACCTGGTATAAACTTTCTTCTTAGAATGTTCTGAAGGTATGTGGCACTTTTTTCTACCCTTGGCCTATATTTCACGCTCTGCTGACTTAGTAAAATTCAATGTCCAAAATTACCTCGACCCTAGTGTTTAAGTCCATTTCTCCCAAACTATGATACCTACAATGGTCAAACCTGGTATATAGTTTCTTGTCAGAATGTTCGCAAGTTATGTTGCACTTTTTTACCCTTGACCTATATTTCATGCTCTGCTGACTTCGTAAAATTCAATGTCCAAAATTACCTCAACCCTAGTGTTTAAATTCGTTTCTCTCAAACCATGATGCCTGCAATCTTTGAACCTGGTACTAAGTTTCATCTTAGAATGTTCCTGAGGCACGTTGCCCTTTTTTCTACCCATGACCTATATTTAACCCTCTGCTGACTTCGTAAATTTCACGTCAAAAATTACATCGACCCTAGCATTTAAGTCCATTTCTCTCAAAGTATGATACCTAGAATCATCAAACCTGGCAAAAAGTTTCTTCATAAAAAGGTCTCAAGGGTTGTTGCACTTCCTTCTGCCCTTGACCTTTATTTCAAGGGCTGTTGACTTTGTTAAATTTTACGTCCAACATGGCATTGGCCCTAGCATTTAAGCCAAACCTTTATGCTTGAAGTATATTTCATGTGCTCTGTTGGCTTTGGAAATTTATAGGTCAACCTGGCATCCACATTCGTATGTACTCTAACATTAAAGTACATTTCTCACAAAGGAGCGGCTGTAGTGTAGTGGATAACACTCCGGACTACCAATCCAGGGGTCGCTAGATCGATCCCCCGCTTCTCCGGTCTTTCGGATGAGACTTTAAATGAAGTCCCATCCCCATATGACCTCGTTGTCGGTGGGAGGTTAAACTCGAGCTCACTCACTCACTCACATTTCTCACAAAGTAACCCACTTACAATCATCAGACGTGGCAATAAACATCTTCTTAAGCTGCTCTCTTGGATTGTTTAACTACTGTATACTTTTCATGATTATTTCTTACTCTGTTGACTGTGGAATTTAATGTCCAGAATGACATTCTTCTTGGCTTGCAAGGCCAGTTCACTCAAATTTTTATACATTTTCGGCGGCAATGGAAGGGAATATTATGCAATAGCAGACAGTGCAACCATTATAACTTAGGCGAGTCTTCAGTTGTTAGAGTGCTCAGGACTTGCGTATTGTTCACAAACAAACAGCAATGACTCTGATTAGACTTCGCAAAACGCAGGCTTCCCCTTTGTAGAACGCTACAGTATGGGAGAGAGGGAGGGGGCGGGTGTGGGGGGGGGGGGGGGGGGAGGTAACTTCGGACTTCCTAAAAATTTCTCAATACGTCCAAGTCTGACACCATGGAAGTCTGGACTTCCAAATTTTGAAAGTTAGTGGAAGCCCTGCATGAATGCATGAAACCTAATCTAACCATGATCTCTGCTACTGGCAGGTGCGACACAGCATTCTGCGGAATTCTTGTTTAAAATAATCATTCGGAAACCGACATGTCTGACAAAACTGAGCTTCAATAAAATCTCTCTCTTAAAGTCTAACAACCAGCATAGCCAATGAAAATTTGTTATTTTGGCTCATTCGTATAAAAGTACATGTATAGGAAGAGCTACTGCAAAACATAACTATGGTCTGGCATCCAGATGGGCGTGGTGTGGGAACATTGCTACAGGTAACTCGGTCTTGAAAATTTGGGATGCATTTTTAAAGGTCTGTGTATGTATCTATCCTTGACCCTTTGATGGAATTTGTAGATACTGCAGTAGATGTTAAATACTGGTCCAACATATAACACATTTCTACCTTGAAATATTAATATTTTCAACTGTCGAAAGGGTTTTGTCACACACAGCATATCATTATTACCCTCCAATCATCCTAATAATATTGAAATACTGTTGAAAGAAGATAAAATTGTATGTCACCCATCTACCTTTTCTTCTCCTTGAAACTGACTTAGAAAAGCAGTAGTTAGTTAAAGTTTCCTAAGAGCTTACAGTTTCACAGCACACAGATGGATTTTGCTGGTATTTGAATTTTTCATTGCCCTCCCAGTGGTATCAATTTATGTAATATTTTATCTTGAAGTATCATTATAAGAGTTCTAAACAGCTTGTCACATAAATAACCATAATTGGCCAGCTTTCAACTAAAACAGAAAAAAAACAGCCTTGACCTGCTTATCGAAATTGACCTACTTTCGGTATTATAAACATTAATATATACTAAAAGTATAATAAACAGGTGAAGTATACCATCATTGTCATGCTTTTGTTCAAAAGAGAACTATCAAAACCTAATGAAGCAAATTTAATGAAACTTCACAGAAAGATGCAGCATAATGAGGCAGTGTGTTACATACAAGATTTAAGTTTCTTCGCCTAAGGTCAAGGGTAAACAATCAGGTGAGAGGTCAAATTTTGTCTCAAATCGTATCCAAGCAATAACTTATAAACTACTGAAGTAATTAACGAAACTTTATAGAAAGATAAAGCATAATAAGAGAACGAGTCACGCACAAGATTTCCCACATTCAAGGTCAATGCCACAATCAGGGGTCTCAGCAATAAGTTAAAACCTGCTCGAGCAAATTTTATAAAAAAAAGTTAAACCATAATGAGAATACATTTACAGATGTAATATGTATGTTCTCAAACCCAAACCTAAGGTCAGGGTTCCAATATGGGGTCAGAGGTCAGATCATGTCTTGTCATTTACTCAGAAAAGTACCAAAGCAAACTTCTTAAAACTTCAAAGAAAGATAAATTTTAATGCGAAGGTATGCTATTCACAAGACACAGGTTCCCACTCCAAGGACAAGGTAACAGTTAGAGGTCATGTTGTTCCTCCCCATAAACTTAAAAAAATACCGAAGCAAATTTGATTTAACTTAATGAAAAGGTAAAGAAATGAGATGGTAATACCGTATGTCACAAACAAAATAAAGGTTCTCCTGCCCAAGGTCAAGGTCACAGTCAGGGCTCAGAGGTCAGATCATGTCTTTGAACTGACTCGAAACTGCTGAAGCAAATTTCATCAAAGTCCATAGACAGGTAAAACATGATAAATGGGTATTTTTGCAAATTTTAGGATCCAATGCCCAAGGTCAATGCCACAATCAGGGATAAGACATAATATTTCTGTGTACCTACTCAAAAATAGCTGAAGCAATTTTGAAAAAACTTCACAGAAAGGTAAACATGATGCGAGGGTATGTGATGCTCAAGATGTAAGCTCCAACACCCAAGGTCAAGCTCACAGTAAGGTCAGGCACTGTCTCCATGATCAGGCAAAACCGATGAAGCAAATATGATCAAAATTAATAGAAAGGTAAAGCATAGTGATAAGTAATGTCTCTATCAGGTGCAAGATTTATATAGGCTCTCACACCCAAGGATTTGACAGTTTGGTTAGTGGTGGAATTATGTTCCCATAAATACATAAAATGCGCGTCGCGGTAAAACGAAATGTCCGACCATAAAACCGATGATTTACCTACCCAAATGACAATTTTCAAGACAATTATCCCCTAATTGATGTGCATCTGTTGAGCCATTTGACTGGCAAAAGAGAAAGGGGAACATTTTGGGGGAAATATGATAAATTGCTACATAAAACGCAATGTCTTTATTCTAGTTCCCTGTTGAGCAATGGAATATAAACAAAAGTGGGACGATAAATGGGCCCCAGGCTTGTACATTGTATTTTACCATTTTTTTTTCAATTAAAATGACCTACTTTTTATGTGAAACTCAGGGCCGTTTTATTTGTTAAAAGTTTGCTAATCACTGTCATTTACAATGACAAAACTGTACTGAGAATCTCATGATAAACTATATCATACATTTTACCACGGATACAGCTATGGGGCCTTTCTGTAGCAAAATGCAACAGCGACGACTTTCTGTGAAATGAAATTTATACAGAGTATTTGGTTTCTTGATTCTATAGCGAATTACTATCATTTTCGTGTTTGTGCTTTTTTAGTAATGGTGGGTGGCAGCCATCTTTGATGGCCAATTTGCCAAAAACCGAAATAGATATGCAAGGATCATTCTGACACAAAACTGGTCCAAATCCATTCAGGGGTTCCTAAAATATAGTCATTTTCATGTTTTTGCTATTTTTAGTAATGACAATGGCGGCCATCTTGGAAGGCGCATTCCCATATTTGTGAAAAAAGAGAAAACCCCCTTTCCAGAATCATTCTGATTAAAATCTGAGCAAAATCCACTCAGTGTTTATCGATTTATCGGCATTCAAGCAAAATTGAGACTCGTAAACCTAAAGAGGTCACTTTGAGTGATTGATTGATTGATTTGTTGCTTAACGTCCATGGTTAACAGCTATGGTCATGTCTGGACGGTAAGAGGTCACTTTGACAGTTTTCTTTTTTCATTTTCATAATTTTCAAAAAGCAGGTCCTATTGATGTTCCATGCAAAGTTTCAGCCAAATATACGTAGTGGTTCTAAGGAAAACGTTAATTATGTTGTTTTGCAATTTCTAGTAATAGGCTGCCATCTAGAATTCTCGACCAGACTGAATTTCTGTAATCTGAAGCCCTGTAATCTGATCATGCTTCATATGAAATTTGAGAACCATGGCTGCAGTGGTTTTGGAGAAATCAACAGTACAAATCTTTTTTTTTATTACATCTTTATTGTTCACATTTCTAAGCATACATACTCTAAGCATACATATTTATAAACTTGGCAAAGAACATAATTTTGAAGTCTGACATAGGACTCCATATGGCATGTGCAACAGATAGGACTTCAGGCAATTGGGTACACTTTCAGGGGAACAAACTCTTCCAATTTTCATTTTTGCCTCCCAGCTCAATAGGGGCACGCTCCCAAAGGAAAGAATCTGCTCCCCAGGAAAGAATTTGCTCATGGAGCAAGTTTCCTTGCTCAAGGGGCAAAATCCGTCCCTTATGAGCATATCCCTTTCTAAAAAGGTTTTGTCAGCCAGGAAAGCATACAGGAAGTCACAAAACGTGTTCCCTTTTGTAAAAATGGCAAACGATATGGAGTTGCACCCATTTACCTTTATCAACCTGCACTTCTATGCAGCCTGGCGAGTCTTCCCCTCTCTATCAAAATCCCACAGAATAGAAAAACTATTGAGAGAAAAACTTAGCAGAACATGAGGCTGCTTGTCTAGTCAGTCTTCCCTCTTCACACATGCCGTAAGGCTCCCTCTTCACACATGCCGTAAGGCTCCCTATTTCTTAACACTCTGATAAATCAGGATTTGTCAAATCAAATGGCACGATAGATGCTATGAATGTAAAACGAAACTGTCTGTCACTGACAGTGTTGACACTGTTATAATAAAAAAAAAAAAAAAAAAAAAAAAAAAAAAAAAAGTTTTTTTGTTTTTGTTTTTTTTTACCTGGATACACAAAGGGGTGGGGGAAGGGGGGGGGGGAGGGAGAAATGGCAAAATGTCTGCTCAGTCTATAACATGTTTCAGTTGCATGTATTTATTTATTTCTTATCCTTTTTTTTGTTTTTATAGTTCCATGTATTGTACACAATCAACTCATTTACCATACATGACCTATAAACATACTTTTTTTTTTCTTTTTCGAAAGAGCTGGGCACACAGTATGTCAAATGGGCAGATTGTGGTGGTTGGCATGGCTCCTTTTGTTTGCTTGTGATTAGATTCAGAATATATATCACTTCTCTTATGTTCATTCTTCTTTTCTTTTTGTTTTCCTTGTTTTTGTTTTCTAGCTTAATCTCTTACATTTTAGATGTATTATTTTTTACCCATTTTTATTACTGTTCAAGTTTGAATATTATTTATCAAGTTCTCATATGTTCTCCATTCTTCACAAAAAATTCAATTTCATTCTTAGAAAAGGCTATATCTTTATGTAAGAGTACAAATCTTAACGCCAGGGTTGATGTAAATGCGAACGGGCGGACGTACCTACGGAAAACAGGACGCCTATATCGCACTTTGCTAAAGCCGGTGAGAAAAAAAAATGCCTTATTGTTAGCAGGGACAGCTCATATATACGGAACCCCGGAAGGGACATGTGCAATATTTTTCTAAGTCGTGGCCAAGACTTATTAAGTCGTTCCCACGACTTATTATGTCGTTTCCTCGACTTAGCATTTCGTTACCACGACATACTATCTCGTTCCCTCAATTTATTATGTCGTTACCACGAGTTATTATGTCGTTACCACGACTTATTATGTCGTTCCCTCGACTTACTAAGTCGTTCCCACGACTTATTAAGTCGTTACCAAGAGCTAATACTGCCCTCCAATTGGTCAAGTTAACTCGTGGCCACGAGTTAAAAAAAGCGCTCTGATTGGTCCTGTTTTATTGATAAAATCCCTTACCAGACTTCGTATGTCGCTGTTAAGGCGCTAATCTGTGGACCCCTAGCTGGACTGGCCAAGTGGAGCAGTCTGCTCGGATTCTGCAGTGTTGGCTAACTGACTGAGTCTTGCTCTTGATTTTTTTTGTAATTGTACTGACTTTGCATCAGCTCACGCTAATAGCTGAGCAGGCAGTGCACATCCTCGTCATGCTGCTCTTCTCCGGGAGCAGTATGATCGGGGTCTCCAGTGTTTGTCGACTGACTCCACCATGCAGTTTCACTTTTCTATGGTGTCTTTGTCCTAAATAAGTGGCAAGGTTGCCATCTGCGATATTTTACTACTGCTACAAGTATTATTATTATGACAACGGGACTGTCTTGGGTTCTCAGACGGTTTATGCAGACTGACCTTTCGCCCTTGTTGAGCTGCTACCGGGTGGTTTGATGTTTGACAATGGTCAGACAGCGTAAAGTATTTACCTCGAATATCTGGACACTGATGCCTGAGCTGACATTGCAGAGATTGACCGAACAGCTCTATCAAGGAGTCAATAATCTGCAATATCTGCCGGTAGACTGTGCCACGCTGAAAGAAATTTTAAAAATCTTTCATTGTGTCACATGATAATAGGACGTTACAATCCAGGCTAGTATAATAGATTCTGATCAGAATGCTCTTCTGGAGCTGTCTGATCGGTTCTGCAACAGTGCTAAGCTGTTGTGCTCTGTCAGTTTTTATGGCGTAGCTACCCCGCTTACTCCGACATCAATATTTTGGCAAGCTGTGGCCTTAATCAGCTGGTCTATGCGGACATGTCGGGTCGATGCATGCAATACCTGCGATCATTTTTTAACACTTTGCTTAAAATTTTGGTTTTTTGTTTAAGACTCTACTGCTGAAGGATTGCGTTGTTGGAATACTTGGGACAGATACGGTATAAAGCATCTTTCCGTCAGTATAAACTTACATCGCAGCTTCACATGTGCGAATATTCCAACAGTTTCTGTCTTAAATCGAAATGATATATTCTATTGTCTACGCCCATTGGCGTAGAAATCATCGTAATTGATTTTGCTCCGGAAGCATTTTAGAAAAGGACATGAATGGTTGAATGTTATTTTCTATTGACTGGTTATCAATGATATTTTGCGCAGGTTTGATCAGGTCCGCAAATGCCAGAAAAGGATCGACATGGAGACGGTCTAGTAGTATCACTAAATGCCTTAGATTTCTAAGGTGACCAAACGTGCCAATTAATTGAATTAGGGTAATTACATGCCAACGTGAGCTTAGAAATGCCAACCAGAAATCTACTAGATTTAAACCGAGAATGTGCGATAAGAATAACTTTGGTTTGGTAGAGGCGTGATTTGACCAAGGTGCCAATCCAATGACTACACAAGTTATCGTGTGCTAAGCGTAGACCAAAGCTTTTTTTGTAAAAGCTGATACTTGTGGTTATGATCATCAGTATTTCATTTCACCACCACCAGTTATCATTCATAGCTCTGCAACATGTCAAGATCCGACTTGTACAGACTTGGCATTGTTAGACCGGTTTCATCCATAAAAGGCAACCGATACAATCTCATCGCATCGGACTGATCCATAAATGGGGTTGCTGGAGCCAGTTTCAGATTAGAAACAAGTTACAACCAAATCTACCCGTTTTAAACTTAAATGATTTCTCTATAGAAGCATTTTTTATGTCGCTGTCTATCTATTTCAAAAGTTACCTCTTGTTTTGTCCGTCCGTATTTTGTCTAACCGTCTGTGAGATTGACAGATTGATAACAAATGACTGTGTGCAATGGAACCCCGCCTACAGCGGTTCTCGAGCCCGGGACAGCTAGATCAGCAGGCTAGCGCTTAACCCGCCGAGCTTCCGGGGCTCCCCTTTTAGCACATGCACGTATGGCTCAGCACACGGTCATTGCAAAAAATCCGACAAGAAAGCAAGAGTTTTATATGTTAATGCAACTACTTGTCAAGACTGTAAATTTCATATCAATCTAAGCATAGTTTGGTCAGATTTCAATTTTTGTAAGTGTGGTGATTTAGGAGAGCAACTAACGAAAAGGATTCAATGTCGAGTATTGTGGATGACTCATAAACTGCATTAAAAGTATATGCAAAATAATTAAGGTTGAATAACATTCCTAGATTTTGGAAATATTGAGCACATTCACGAATTTTCGGATTTTGAATATGTGGCGAGGGTGGAGGTAGCAGCATGGTTACTGCCACTTAAGTGTGTCAAGTTTAAAACTGTATGGGCTGACAAGAATACTTTGACTGTATCAATTTCTGATCATTGCCTATAGGAGCCCCGGTAGCTAAGTGGGTTTAGTGCTGGCCTATTGATCTAGCAGATCCGGATTCGAGCCCTGCTTGAGGCGAGAATCTCTCCTACAGTAAAGCTGTAAACGGGGCTCTGTTGCATACAGCCATTCATCATCACCCGCCCATCGTCCTGATCTGACTGAAATACTGTTGAAAAGGACGTAAAATTGCAAGTCGTCCAGCCAGCCAGCCACCCATCCATCATTGCCTATCTTTTTACACTGTAAAACGTTTCCGCAGATTTTTCGGTAGAAAACCTGGCAAGTTGGCAACCAGCTGCCAGACCATTTCCCGTTATTTTTACGGGCGGCTGCCTGTAGAAAATGTGTTTGAAGTCTCGATATGGTAGAGTTATGTTAACTGACCGTTATAGTGTTGAAGGGCTATATGACCAAACCAAAACCTCTCTTATTCTACCCTGTTCTGCGTGATGATGCCGCCAATGTTTACGGGCGCCCGTAAAAATAACGGAAAAAGGACTGGCAGCTGGTTGCCAAGTATTCTACCGTAAAATCTACGGAATGTTTTAAAGTGAACTTTGTAGAAATTATGGCTTTTATATCATTTCAATATGCAGTTGCTAAAGCAGGGGTCCAGATATGTTGGATAGTTGGGGACACTTTTGGGACATAATAACTCGTTACCACGACTTACTAAGTCGTGTGAACGACATAATAAGTCGTGGCCACGACTTAGTAAGTCGTGGGAACGACTTAAGAAGTCGTGGCCACGAGTTAATAAAAAAAAATGCACGTGTCCCTTCCGGGGTTCCGTACATATACAACCGGTTAGCATTGTTAAATGTAGTCACTAATGGCAACACAGGTGTCATGAGACAAATTGCATCAACAATTTTATCTGGGCTAACCTGGCTTTTATCCTAGGATAACTATCCCGAGGATAGCTATTGCCTGCTTAAACTTCTTTTCTGCAATCCACTTTAGTACTCAGTGCTAGCTATCCCAGGATAAGCCTTAGTCAAGGGATAAAATAAAATAGTTTTGTGCAATCGGCCCAATGGGTTTAGTTAAAGTTTTCTAAAGGCATATTGTTTCATTATGTTTGGATGATTTAGTTTATAATTGAAATGCTTATAGAAAACTGAATAATTGTGTGTATGCCAAATACTACCCCTACTCTACTGGATGATCTAAAGTCAATGTTATAAAATTGTTAATGAGGTGGGCGAATGTCCAGGCTGATCTGAGTCTTTGCTATTCGCTCATGTTTTTGTTGGTTTGTCGTGTCACAGCTAAATTTTTAGCATGGACTCAGTGACCTAAAAGAAATCAAAACTAGAATCTGCACTAAGATAAAGTACGGGAACACTTTTTCACAACCCAGACATGAACATCTTGAGTGGTAATTGACGAATAGAAATATCCAAATTGTGATAGAACTAGACAGTGATTCGGAATTCACAAGTTTTTTCGTTATTTCTACCTTAATTTGGCTCCACCGCCACACTTGATACACTTATTTAAGCTTAAATGAACACACATGTCCACTCTTATTAAATTCCTTACTTACGATTTAACAAACCCATATTCACAGAAAGAAAACAATTATAGAATATGTCTCTTTTCATTCCACATGCTAAATTGAGATATAGGATGCAACGTGACTGTAGCAGGTCATCGACAGAAAGATGTGTCTTCATCTATTTCACAAAATTTTAAACTTAATTGAAAACGTCAGGCATGAACAATGAAACGCATAGTCTAGAATTAGCACATTATACAGGACCTCTTTTGAGTCTGTTCATGTAGCAAAATTAGTTATGGCTATCTAAAAGGGATAGTACAAGATTCAACCATATGAGTCAGTGTTTAACATTATTGGTCGATGCTTACGACCGCCGCACAGCGGGGGTCGTAAACGGTACAAACGTTAAACACCAAGTATAAGTTGCCAACTGTTATTCTCACACATTAAACTGATTTTCAAAATGAATATGTATTCAGTTGGCGATTGCCAAAACAATACTCTGCAGGCATACAAAGATGAACAACATTCATTCAATGTCTTGACGCTGATGTTGATTCAATTATGTATTTTTCCGTTGTCTTTTTTTCCAATTCATCATAGCAGAAATAAAATTACATGGAAAAAAGAAAGAGTAAACAAAAAAAAAAAAAAAAAAAAAAAAAAAAAGAGAGGAAACTATGCTTGACGTCATTAAAATATCAGTATATCCGCCCGCTTTCTGTGAAGTGCATAAGGTATATGACTTCTACTTTGCATTTTGTTTAGTGCTAAATATCTAGTAGGAGCACACGCAGCTCGATTATCCAATACTTAAATCGTGCGCATTTTAAAAGAACATTGAACATGCTACGAGTTGACGGGGTGTAATGTGAGGCTGGTCTAGGCAGGAGCGAGAAGTCAATGGTTTGCGTCATGAGTTCAATTACAGGATATTAAATGAAATTAGATTGTTTCCTTTTTAAAACCGTCCCGTCTAGTATTTGGACATTTTTTCCATAAACTGGCGCCATAGATTCGCAAAACAATAATCATTAGTACGACCGAAAAGAGTCGTGCATTCCTATAGCATAATCGAATTTAACACTCTGAAAATCAAACTAAGCTATAATGGCATTATTTTAGCTGAGTGATTCGAAATACTGGGTGGGACATGACTTTCAAACAGGGACTGGCTGAAAAAAGAAAATAGTAAACTGCGTGCCCTGCAAGTGAATAAATTCACCTTTATTCCATGCATAAGTACGTTGGTCTGTGTCTACGTAATCGAGGTATGATACTTAATTTACAATCTTTATCTCAAGATTGTGTAATAAACAAAATGTACTGCCATCCGAAAAAGCAAATAAAGAACACGAGATGGAACACACACGCACGCACGCACACACACAACACACACACACACACACACACACACACACACACACACACACACACACACACTTTTGTTTTCCTGAAGCTTGCTTCAGCTGCACGACAGCCGCGCAATGAGAACAGGCTGAAAACTGAAAATGTTGTCAAATCATGAAAGATCACAATAAGAATGGCTATACGTAGGCTTTCATCCTGCAACACCGGAGTGTACAAAAGTACACCGTCTGTGTCCCCTTCAGGGGTTAAGGCGTAAATGGAAGAAAGAAGAAAGAAAGAAAAACGCTATTGATTTGAGCCGTGACACGAGAAACCAACAAAGTGGTTGTGCGGACAGCGCAGACTCAGATCAGCCAGGACATCCGCCCAGTCTGATCAGAGTCTTCGCTGTTCGCATGAAGGTATCTTAGACCCTTAGCTACCCTTTAAGCGCTTAGGGAAGACTCTGATCAGACTGGGCGGATGCCCAGGCTGATCTGAGTCTGCGCTGGCGCACAACCACTTTGTTGGTTTTCTCGTGTCGCGGCTCATTTGCATAAATAGCGGTAGACTAGAAATCGGGATTTTACCGTGATTACTTTAATCAAACCTTTTCCGGTTTTCTTAGTGTACGTTTTTGTAGTTTAGCACGAGTTACAAGAAATGATAAGGATTATTAATTAAAGTGCGTGTCGTATAATTGCAAAGACAGGCTGAGGTGTAATGATCAACGAGACTCCTAGCAATATCTTATTAAGAATACAATTCCTTAGAAGCAAACTATTATGCCAAAATAGATATCGCATAAACGTTGGCTGTATATTATACAGAAAGACCCAACATGAGATCGATTAACATTCCTGCTGTCACAATTCAGATTACACTTTGCTATATTCTCCACTAAATGAGACGCTTAATTATTCACTCAATGCATTTAATTATACAGTAAGAGGAAAACTTGTGATTTACTCTCCAGGATGTGTCTTTCCAAGTAAATGCCCTGTCACTGGTAAACCTATCAAAAATGAAATACAATATTTTCAGTATGAATTGTTTAACAAATTTTAAGTGACAGAAAACAATACAAAAAAGCTTCTTATCTACAATGTAAAGCAATGGAACGCCTATGTTTGAGCACAGGCGCTTGAAGCTCTATGCTCAACCTCCCCCACCCCTCAAAATCCATTAAACGACGCAGGCCATATGCAATTTCGTCAACATGGCTCATAGCCTGGATGTTTAGCGGCATCATTGAAATATATTTAACAGCATAAAACTTCAAGCGCCTGTGATTTGAGCCGCGACACGACAAAACCAACAAAGTGGTTGTGCGCCCAGCGCAGACCCAGATCTGATCAGAGTCTTTGCTGTCCGAATGGAGGTAGCTAAGGCTCTTAGCTACCCTTAAAGCGCTTAGCGAAAAGGCTGATCAGACTTGGTAAATGTCCATGTTGATCTGAGTCTGCACTGGACGCACAACCACTTTGTTGGTTTTCTCGTGTCGTGGCTCAATTTTATGAACTTTATGTTTAACAGGCAATTCCCTCTGGAAATATTCTTCGAAACTGTCAATTGCGTAAGGCCTTGTCGCGACAGCGAATAAAAGAAATTCTCTGGAATACTGTACAAACTTTGCTTTTTAATTTTAGTCTTTAAAACTGGAGATAAACAAAAACGGTTGAAATGAGATGACTTTGACAGTACAAAGAGTAGACAAAGTCAGCAAATCTCAGACTCTCCAGTCCGGATTCGATTTTGGGTCTTCTGATTGAAATGCGAACACCCTTACACTACCACATCGTTATAAAAGCCGGCTTGTACTGAAAGGCAGAACAAGTGTACACTACATGTTTACCTAACTATACCTTCTAATACATGTAATTATATACTTAAGTACGAATATACATGTTTGTAGTGGCTTATTATATGAGATGGTATTTGTCAATATTCATTCCGAATACAATTTGAAAAGTATAAACTACATGTATATAATCGCATAGGCACAAGCACCAAAGATCCTCCACACGCGACGAAGAAGAATGCATATGATCCCTTTCATACAAGAACACGTATTTTGCAGTTTGATAGACAATTTCTGTAGTGTGTCATATTATTTTGTACATAAAATTTGAGCATAAGGCCATAATTGAGCCGCAACACGAGAAAACAAAGTGGTTATGCGCCCAGCGCAGACTCAGATCAGCCTGGGCATCCTCCCAGTCTGATAAGAGTCTTTGCTGTCCGCATGGTGCTAGCTTAGACCCTCAACTATCCTATAAACGAAAAGCAAAGACTCTGATCATACTGGGCGGATGCCCGGGCTGATCAGAGTCTTCGCTGGGCGCACATGCCACTTTGTGGGTTTTGTCGTGTCGCGGCTCATATTTGCTTTGTTGAAAAGAAAAGAAAATGTATGTATTATTAAATTGTTTCTAAAGCTATAAGATGTATCTTGTATCAATTACAAAAATGTCATTGACAAGCGAAATTGGAAGCATAGTTTTGCGACATTTTCAAATTAATTTTTTTTCCACTTTATCCCGATAAAACAACAAAATTAATAATAAATCAAACCTTTTTTATATATATTATTTCTTACTTATTGTCAGCGTGCATTAACGATCATGTTTGAGTGCTGCCTGTTACACTAAGAATGTTATTTTGATCTTATGGTCTTATGGCCAGCATGGAATGTAAAACGTGGTCCTTATTATTTTTTTTATTATAGAAAGCAACAGCTATATTTTCATCAGTGTACACGATTTAAAAAAGTAATCGTATTGATACAAGCAGCAGGTGGATGAAAGAGTAAAATGCAATAAAGCCATGCAATAGAATAACAAATGGGCAAAATTTGCTTTCCGTCGTAGATATGTGGCGGACACGAGAAATATAATAATGTATAATAAAACAACAAGTTAAATTTGTTTCTTAACTGATATTTTTTGTCCAACTCAGTCCAGTAAATTGCAACCGTAACTAACAAATTGATGCAAACGTTACATTTAAAATTGAATATGTGTTTGCTATTGGTAGGACATTCTCGAGTTTATGTGACCAAGAAGTGTTTGTTGTAGGGGGGGGGGGAGTGATTCCATGAGATGGTGAGATGGGGATATACCACCATATGGTCGTCCTATTCTCAAGGAAATGTGAAACATCTTCATTAACAAACAACACTACCAAGGGACTTCTTGGTAACCCCTGGGACAAAGTTATGATCCGCGTTTTATTTAACGGCCTAAATGTTGCAATAAAAAGTGCCTATTAACACTATCTAAAATAAAACTCACCCGGTGCTTAGCTTCATCGTTATGTAAATATAAAAAAAAATGTAGAAATACAATGAGAGCAAGAAATGGGCCGCGACACGAGAAAACCAACAATGTGGTTGTGCGCGCAGCACAGACTCAAATCAGCCTGGGCATCCGCCCAGTCTGATAAGAGTCTTCACTGTCCGCATGGAGCTAGCTACATGTAAGACCCTCAGCTACCCTTTAAGTGCTTAGGAAAGACTCTGCTCAGACTAGGCTGATGCCCAGGATGATCTGAATTTGCGCTGGGCGCACAACCCTATTGTTTGTTTTCTCGTGTCGCGGCTCAAATGATGCGACCACATTTCGCATCCTGACAACAACATTACATGCAATAAAAACACACGTAGAAACACAAAAAGAAGCGGATAGCGAAATGAACAGCTATTTTCAAGGAAGTTTGTCGCAAAGCTAGCCTTTACGAACATAAATGCATTAACAAACAAAACATATTTAATGCCTATTTTCTATTTCTAAATACTTAAAAAAGAAAGAAACAGATGAAACTGACAGTCCGAATATGAGGACTAAAGACTATATCGGTAAACAACAACGGAAGCACAACGGAAGCAACGATTTGGAACTGTAAATAATAATTTCTTGTGGGCTGTAAACTGGGTTTGCTGAGAACCAACCCTCGACCTGCTCAGTCGACAATACAACAAACATGAAACACACAAAATACACTTAAACCAACAGCTTTGGCATTGTTTCTTCATTAAACTGCAAAACAAAACCGAAACAAATGTGGGGAGTGTACTCTAGATTATAGTCCGTTTGCCCCCGGGGATGGTCGGATGGATAGGATAAGAATTAAGAATGAGTGTTTCGAAAATCTTCCACCTCTTTCAATTTTGAGAAATATTTGGAATGCCGTTTGCATTAGGGAGCAAATGGACTATACAGACAAGAGGAGAAAACAATTTCAAAAACACCCGAAGCAGCGCCTTTGGACGGTCAGTAAAAATCGGAGGTGGGTAAGGGGGGGGGGGGGCTTAAATCTCTTTTTAGTCATTTTATCCATTCTACAACCCATTATAATGGGTGTCACCAGTACTGCGAATTCGAATATGTAAACCAATAATTTAGCAATGCTACGTTTAAAAAAAAAAGAAACCATATCTTCAAAAGATAACTAAAGACTAATTTGTGCCAGAAATATGTTCGAAGTTTCGAAGCAGCGAATATTTATGAATTATGTCAGAGGGTCGGCACTTTAGTACGTATGATAAAAGCACATTTTATGAAAATTGAACATTTAAACTTCATACATTATCACATATTCCCAACTGCCAACTCCAGAAAGAATGGCAGAATAACGAAAGACTTCAGTACAGTATCTTCTCACCCACATTAGCAGGGGTAACAATTAGATTTGGCTGCTCATTAAAACATCACATTATCTTGTTATTTTACAAATGTCAAGCTACCAAGCTTTATAACTTTATTCAGCCTGATTTTGTTCTTAATCCTCTAAAACCATTAATATGTCTTCACCGAAACGGGTTTAATGACATCAAGAAACAAATCAATTTGCTCAATATTAAGTCTCACTTTCGTCTGTTTGCATAACAATTAGGGGAGAGTCGGGTAACTTCGGACAGGCGGGTAAATTCGGACATACCATTGCAATACCATTGCAAACAGTGAAAATCCAGATGAGACGGCTCATTATGAGCCGTCTCATCAGGATTTTCACTGTTTGGCAAGTTATTGTTTTGTTTTAGTTCCAGACAACTGACATATAAAGGAAAAGGCAGTGTCTAGGGGTCCGGTACCGGATCTCTAGCCTCTATGGCTAGGGGTCCGGAACCGGACCTCTAGCGTTATGGGCTAGAGGTCCGGTACCGGGTCTCTAGCTATTTCTAACGTGGAGGCTAGGGATCCGGTAGTATGTTATTGATTGGTTTAAATAGCATTTCCTTGCGAGAGTTTTGATACACTTCATTTTGTAAAGGGAATCTACTTTAGTCTAGTAAACCCGGTAAGAACGCACAATGATTGTGTAAAATAAACGAATAAATTTTTATTCTTATTTTTCTCTCCTTTTCAATCATAATCATTAGAAATTAAACTGTTTGCAGTGTTTGAGTTTTTCATCGATGCATGAAAATGATAATTGCATGGATTAGTTCTATCAAAGTATATGCTTCATCTAGTCGTGGATGTGCGAATAACAAATACTGCGTTAACGAGGTTGATTAATGTTTTCATTAACTCTAGAAAACTAGCCGGTGGAATGAGCCTATTGTCTGAGATGCTCATTAGTCGCCGAAAAACAGATCAAAGGGATATATTGTCTTTAAGTCTTTTATAATAGATAATGCAAAACAAAAATAATTATGTTATTACTCATTCACCGTACAATTTTGTCCATTTCAAACAAGATTCGGGTCATATGGCCAGAATGGCTCATAATATTCACATCGGACAAAAATTTGAAGACTTTCAAGCATTTGAAAGCGCAATAGAGCGCTATCAAAATGTAGAAAATGTTCAGTTCTTTAAAAGAGATTCAGGAACAGTAGAAAAAGCCCAACCGCGCATAACGAATAGGAAACCGTCCGCAACTTTCTACGCCACCTGGAGTAATGTGTGAATTCTGTTGGATATTTGCGCCAGCATAGAAAATAAGGGTGCTGATCGAAAATGTAAAAATGACCGCACTGTTTTACTTCCTATTTCAATAAAAAATATATCAGTGAAATGCTGAATAATTGTAGTTTTCGGAATGAACACGGAAAATTTTCATTTTATGAAAAAAAGAGACATATGCGGGTAAAAACTTTGATAAACGCAGTAAAAATGTCATGATTTACTATATATTCTATACATTTTGAGGGTAGTCAACTTAAACTAAAAAATGACCGCGGTATTTCTTATGCAATCTTTTCAAAAATTATATCAGGCTGTTCGCAAATTAATGCGGTTTTCGAAATGAACACGGAAAAACGGATTTGAATATAAGGAAAAATAAAATAAGAAGAAAAAGATGACTTGCCCATATCTCGTAGTGTA
The DNA here is from genome assembly GCA_963989385.1 of Ctena decussata. Lineage (NCBI taxonomy): Eukaryota > Metazoa > Mollusca > Bivalvia > Lucinida > Lucinidae > Ctena > Ctena decussata. The sequence goes on from OZ022506.1 coordinate 58,387,904, forward strand.
TTTCATTACCAGCTCGATTCGCGAATATCGATTATCGATTTTTAAACAGTGGCGTGGAAAGTTATCCATGCTGAACCCAAGGCTGAAGTACTATGAGATTAAGTTCAGCTGTATACATGGCGGCAAGAAATTTAAGTCCAGAGGGACAGGGTTGAGAGAACAGAGGTATCTATCTATCTATCTATCTATCTATCTGTCTATTTGTCTGTCTGTCTGTCTCTCTGTCTGTCCGTCCGTCCGTCTTTCTGTCTGACGTAATAAAACATAGATAACCGACTGGAGATAACCCCTACAGATGAGCTGTGCTACTTATAGATGCGTACTTTGAAATTGATAACAAAAGAAATACCCTTCTAACTACCTACCCACCGAATAAGAAGATGACTTGATTTTGTGAAATGATGTAGGGTTTTGAAGTAAATCATGCATGTTCCAAACAAAACAAGCCTTTTAACATCTTACGGAAAACCGATCTCACTTGACATTATAATTGCAACATCCGAGCGGTCCAACTTATCAAGCGTAATAAACAATGACAGAAATCAATAGCGGAACGGTTGCAACTGTCCATTATGAATACAAAACACTTCTTTTCACAAATTGATCGATATACAAAATATAATTCCGGATCCCTAGCCACCACGAGACCCGGTACCGGACCTCTAGCCTATACCGCTAGAGGTCCGGTACCGGACCTCTAGCCGTAGAGGCTAGAGATCCGGTACCGGACCCCTAGCCACTGCCAAAGGAAAAATGTCACTGTCCGAATTTCCCCACTGTCCGAAGTTACCCGACTCTCCCCTAGATTGATGCACACTACAATCCTAATAGAAATTCGCTAATGAGGCTGCAAATCCAAAAAAATAAAGGCATCACGTTTCTTCGAAATATCAAAATACATGGTATTTGTTTTAAATCAAAGCTTTTATCACTCACACACATTTGAGCCGCAACACGACAAAACCAACAATGTGGTTGTGCGCCCAGCGCAGACTCAGATCAGCCTGGGCATCCGCCCAGTCTGATCAGAGTCTTCGCTGTCCGCATGAAGGTAGCTTAGACCCTTGGCTACCCTTTGAGCACTTAACGAAGAGTCTGATCAAACTGGGCGGCTGCCTAGGCTGGTTTGAGTCTTCACTGGTCGCACAACCACATTGTTGGTTTTCTCGTGTCGCGGCTCAGTTGTAGTGTGACAGGACAGATTAGTGCCTATTAAAATCATCGTTGGTTTATACTAGTATGGCGTCTTGTGGATAATAAATATCAACTAGACTAAGGCCCGATTTCACGTCGCATTTAAAACGCATATTAAGCCTTATTTGACTGTTTTCCCACAGGTAAAATACAAAAAGCATTTCACGTGCGTCAACTAATTTAAAGTGCGTACTAAACGGTGTTCTAACTTAGTACGCCGTTATCGGAGGACTAACTTTTTACATTTCAGTCAAAATATGAAGACAATGACTATGCAAAAATTCTATATATATTCCAGTAAAACCTATCAAATCAACACCAGTCATAATACGATACATACCAGTTCGTTTGATTGCAATCATTTAACTGCCCATACCAGACCGCTGATCGGACTGGCATTGCGTGTATGAAGGATTTTTTTAAAAGCTAACTGGCATGAATCGTTTGGCAACCTAATCAAACTAATATGGTCCATGCCAGGCCGTTTGAGATCAATAATTTGAACACCGAGGCCAATCCTCTGATCGAACTGGCATTGAGCGTATAAAGAATTGCTCTGAAATATAACTGGCATGGATCGTATCGCTACGGATGAGTGGACCTGTTTTTGTTGTTTTTTTTTTCCTTTTTGAGGGGGATGGGGTGCGGGGTAGGGTGTCAATGATGGTACAGATTTTGATTCTTAAACGAAAAGGATAACACCCTTCACAGTCGATAGATAAACAGACACAGCTGACAGGTCATAATGCAACCCGCTCCAGCCGCTGTTGGTAATCATGAGTATTTTTTCTTTGGCTATGGGGTAGTTTCATCCTGACAGGCATAAGTGCCTCAACAGCAAAAATTATTTATCAAGAAAACGTGCTTATAAAATCCTTTCAAAGATCTGATAAGCGATTTTACAGATATTTTGTTTACAAGATTTCCCAGATCGGAAAGTGGGCATAACTCAACCCAATAAGACATAACTCAAAAACTAATTTGAACAGTCACAGTTTGAACTGTTAACGTGTACCCAAACATCCAAACCCGAGCGGTTCTTCCAATATTTTGTTCACAATGTTGTTCCTGAAGTTGGCAAAAAGAGAATAACTCAGCCAAATAGTTAAAATACATTTAAATAATAGATCATCTGTATCTTGATTGTAATTGTATGTCAGATATATGATATACGGAGGAAATGTTTATGTCAGTCAGATCTGAATTACAAACCCGCCGCTAAAAGCACTGGTCTGCTTAATTCCTTTTAAAAATCAAGATCCTGGCATAAGCCGTTGATAAGTTTTACAGCTGCCCACAAACCATCGTGGGCGGACAGACAGACAGATGTACAGACGGTCTGGCCTAAACCATTTCGCTCTCTCAATTGTTTTTCAAAATAAATCCATTTAATTTTTTCTATTTTCTGCTAAAATACGTTTTACCTATATCATTGACTAATTCAGCATGTGAAATCGGAATAAAATAGCACACGTACTAAATTAGTAAACGTATTAGTTAGTCAATGACTAGCGTTAGTCATTGACTAAATTAACTCGTTGACGTGAAATCGGGCCTAAGTGTAGTAAACACAAAATAAAATCTGCACGAAAGAATGTGTTTGTAAATAGGAAAATAACGTCATACGGAACAGCATTACGGCGTTGAGCATCATGCCGGTTATGTTAAACGGCTTTGTAGTCTGGGCCCGGTCGTTGAAAACTTACGATGTCGTTAGTTAACGTTTCGTTAAAATTTCAAACGTTACTATCTCAAATACGCCAATATTTTTTGTTGAAAAAATGTTAGAAGCTTTTGCATTGCAAAAGCCTTTCACATTTTTTCAACAAAAAATATCAGTATATTTGGTAATAATATCGTTAAACATTTAACGAGTTGACCTCTTCACGAGCTCGTTAGGCTAACGATGCTTTGAAAAACTGGGCCCAGGATGATAAATAACGCGCTTCACATTTCTCAGATTAAGTCTTAGATGTAAACTGCGAGTTCCCATAGAGATGACAGGTGTATTTTGATAATAGGTAATGCTTACAACTGGTCAGTATCTGGTCAAACTTTCTGTTAGGGATCAAAGTCTACATATCTAATTATTCCGGATTTGTCAAGATTTCTATGGTTTTATGAGTTCGTATTTATGATTTTGCTACTTTGACCGCGTTTACTTTTAACCAATTTAGAATTTGCAGTTCATGTTTATACCTAACATCAGTTCTCTGTAACCACAAGAAACCAGAGGACCATTGGTCCTGTAGCTCACCTGAGCTCTGAGGGTATGCTGAAAAAAAAACAACCTATAAGTTGCCACAGCAACAAAACATTCACGACAGCAATGAAACACCAATTTATGTAGAGGATAATATCACATTTATGCAAAAATGAATCAACTTTATTCCCCTTAATGGCTTCCGAGAAGATTTTTGGCAAAAAAAAAAAAAAAAGCAAAAAAAACAACAACCCCCCCCCCCGAAAATCAGGCCTTTCGGTGGCGATGGCAACCAACCAAAATCAGGGATTTGGGCAAAATTCATATGGCTGGTAAAGGACTACTCCAGGAACATTTGTGTAAAGCTTACGTCAAAATATCTGCAGTATCACAGAAATAAATGCCAAATTTCCACTCTCTCCATCATAAGGTTATGAAAAATTTAAGTTTCCATTGCAATGAATTCACCTGGGCAACGATAATATAAAACATAATTTAGGTACAGGCTAATGTCATTAACATGTATGCAAAGTATCAGCTTCATCCCTATTTAACAATCCAGGGGTCGCAAGATCGATCCCCCGCTTCTACGGTCTTTCGGATGAGACTTTAAACCGAGGTCCCGTCTCTATATGACCTCGTTGTTGGTGGGACGTTAAACAAGAGTTCACTCACTCACCATTATGGCTTCTGAGGAGAAGATTTTGAATATTTTTTTCAAAATTTACCCTTTATTTTGCCATGGCAACCAATCAAATTTAGCGATTTGGACAAAATTCATATGAAACATAAAGGACTTCTAAAGAAACAAATTTTAAATAACTATAGTGAGACATCAAAAATTGCCAATTTCCATTTTTTTCCATTATAACTCAATAGGAACTATAAGTTGCCTTTGCAACCAGAGTTCTTATGGGATTGGCAAAAAAAAATATGTAGAGGCTAATGTCTTTAACATATATGGAAAGTATCAGCTTCATCCCTCTTATGGCTTTTGAGGAGAAGATTTTTGTATATTATTTCGAAAATACACCCTTTATTTTGCCATGAAACCAATCAAATTCGGCGATTTTAACAAACTTCATATGAATCGTAGAGGACTACTCAAGAAACATTTCTGCAGAAAAAATCTGCAGTGAGACAGCAAAAATTGCCAATTTCCACTTTTCCCATTATAAGTCAATGGAAACTATACTGAACAAAAATGAAAACGCTACAAGTGACTTGTCTTCAAAATTTCTGTTTTGTGGAACCAGAAACGGTCCATGAATAAGAATGCATTTTAAAGCTATATGCATGTGTAAAGCCATGATGCCAATGGATAGCTGTAAAAGCCGTTCCAGATAAAACGAACACCTTTCGAAGTGAACAGGGGACCGATTTTCTGCTGTGCAAATACGGACCAGTCCATCAGGTACTTTTAACTTGATTTAGAAAAAGAATTTATGATACAATTCGCCTTATTTTGCATTAGGTAAACAATTAGTGTACCAGACATATCGCAAGAGAAAGTGTACATCAGTATGTTTTTTCTTGACTTTGAAAAATAGTGTTGAAATATCGCTATTTCCTCGAAAACACAATAAGAATCCTTCAACAATGGAAATTCCCATTAGAAATTAATTTGTGCTTTCCTCATATATTGTCACAATTTTGCTTGAAATTAACAAAAGGTAAAATGTACAAGTTATTGCACTATTAAAACGAGAAAAAAGTTGCATAGAAAATTGATAAACTAAAGAACAATCGAGAATTGAAATTTGCTATAGTTTTAATGCAAAGGGAGATAATTTTTAATTTTGAAAAATAAAGCTTCAATTTCCTAGTTTTCCTAATAACATTTATGAGTCATTTGTTGCTTTTTCTATCACTCTGGGTGTAACGCTTTAGATCAGCAAAGAAATGTGCATCTGCGCATGCGCATATTTTGTGTTTTACAAATTGTGCTAAAATGAAGAAAGTAAGATTACTCTGTTATGAAGAGTATCAGGTTCAGAATTTTATAAACATTCACTTGCTGTATGTCTTGCACGACTAAAATGTTAATATCCCGGCAAAAACATATTTCTGGGTTACCTAGAAACTGCATTCTGTAATGTAGCGTTTTCACTTTTGCTCAGTATATAAGTTGCCATGGCAACAAGAGTTCTTATGGGATTGGAAGAAAAGCATAATTTATGTAGAGGCTAATGTCTTTAACATATATGCAAAGTATCAGCTTCATCCCTTTCACGGCTTTTGAGAACAAGATTGTTTTACATTTTTTTCGAAAATTTACCAAAGATGCCTATTTCCACTTTTCCCATTTTAAGTCAATGGAAACTATAAGTTGCCATACCAATCACAGTTCTTATTCCAATGGAACAAAAAAACACAATTTTTCATTCCCCGCATCTATAGATGCTATATTTGAAATATGGAAAGAATCGGCATTATGGTTTCAGAGGAGAAGTCGTTTGAATATGTAGACGACGGACGACGGACTTCGGCTCAGGTGAGCTAAAAATGGTGACACGCTTGGTTATCGAACTGCAGCTGACTGCCTTGAATTACATTTTACAATTTTAGGGGCTACAGACTTGTTAATAAGATAAAAGGCAATTTGTGTCATAGCTTATAAAGTCAGAAATTAGCCGTAGGTACATGTAAAAAGCAGCATGGTCTTTTATTGCGATAATTCATATACTAAAATAAGGCATTAGAATGTTTTTACGTACACTACGCGATGTGTACTTTCACAACATGATCGAAGGGAGATTAGGAAAAACGACAATGAAATACTTAGATATTAGTAAATTACTACAAGTTTTGGAAACGTATTTTCAAAATGAAAAATATATGGAAGAATAACCATTTTTTTTAATCTCCGCAGTGTAGTTTTCATTCAAACGCGTTTCTCTTTATGTACAAACCCACTTTTGCAACAATGATTTTAACCTACATTTTGCATACGCAATTACATGAAGGTATTTCAAATTTCCTTTCTAGGTTGAATATTAGGTGTCTTATTTTTTTTCTAAGAGGCTAACGGCTTCTTATATGAAGTTTGAAGGTCAGCTGGTAGAGATAGATCTGTTTAATACTGAACTCGCAGACCTCTTCCGGACACTGACCTCAGTGCATCAAAAATCAATACAACCTACAATTTTGTTCTCTTTATATGGCCAGTATACATTACCTTAGAGGCATTGCTGCTGTCACAAGTAAGATGGCACTAAATTGCCTTTTAGGTTAAAACAGTGGCTTTAAGTAATGATTTTCCTCATGCCCACGTTATTATACAGCGAGACGAGCAGTGTCTCAATTTACGGTTCTAAATTTATCTTACAAAGTGATTTGTGGCCATCAGATCGAGTAAGATAGATAGATGGATAACGTTCGGTTTTACGACACTTTCAAAAGCATTTCTGCTATGTGCACGCTACTAGCCGAGATCTGCCTATCAGCTTTTTTTCCTCTGAAGAAGCTAAAGCCACAGTCTCACTGTCACGTATTGAGGACTAGGTTTTACTACGTTTTCAAAACGTGGCAAGACGGCAGTATACGTTGTAAAACGTAGTGAATACGTATATAGATATTATAGCTAAATACGTGGCCTAGTTACGTTTGATTTAGAATGTTTAACTCAAACAAGGCATTTTGATACACGTAGCGTATACCTAGTAAAACGTAACAACACCAAGTAACACGTGGTCAAAACGTACTAAAACGAAACCGAAACGTATTAAATACGTCCAAAAACGTAACAACACAAACCAAGAGGTCCTCTAAGCCTCAGTCTAACTGTCACATTTTGAGGACTAGGTTTTCCTACGTATTTAAAACGTACCAAAACGGGAATATGCGTATTAAGACGTAGCGAATACGTATTCTATACGGATATATACAACTAAATGCGTGGCCTAGCTTCGTTTGAATTGAACATTCAGCTCAAACGTAACATTTCAAAATACATACTGTTAGCGTAGTAAAAACGTATTGAAGCGTAGTAAATACGTATTGAAGCGTAATCTAAACGTACTAGAACGTAGATGAAGCGTTTTAAATACGTAGTGGTACGTGAAAGTCCTGTGCGTACTACTACGCATTATATACGCTTTCCCACGCATTAGTATGTTTTGTGACGTTTATTCTGCGTTTTATTGCAATTTGGCAGTTTTGCGATACCTACTCAAACGTCATTTTGACTAGGTAGTAATCCTGGACACTACCTAGTAGTCCCTTGTAAAACGAACGGAATCGTAGTAGGTAAGTAAACTGTTTTTATCCTTTCTGAAAGCGTGCCCTTGGCCATTTGATAACCGGGTAATACGAAGTAAATCATAGTTAAACATAATTGGTAACGTACTAGAAACGTAGTAACACCTAAACGGGGTACATTTTTTTGCCAAACGTAGGGCGGGAAACGTAGTACAACATAGCCCTCACGACGTGACAGTGAGACTGGGCCCCTTATACAGAAATACATCTGTCGCAACAAATTTGGTACAGGTACATTTTTATTATATCCAGGGAATAATGAAAAGCAATGATATATGGAACCTCGCTAGTATCTAATCCGCTGAGATACCACGTCACTTCAGTTTGAATATGCAAAGTCGACATTTGTATAAAAGTATAACAGGCATTAGAAAAGAGAGCATTTTACGGCATGTGCAAAAAGTTAGATTCAGTACCGGTATTCCTGTGTATATCCTATCGCTGTCGAGAGTCTATGCTTTGCAGAAAATTGACCCCTCCCCTAACAGTTACCCCTCCCGCAGTCCCATCCATCAGGATTGATATACTGACAATGCACACACCATATGTCAATAGGAAGTAAATGTACCTAACAACAGGTGCAAACAAAAGAGATTCGAATCAGCGTACGCTTCCTCGCCGCTTTATCGCCAGTCCTTTTAATAAATACAATGAAATCTAAAATGTGAAGGTCATGATTCTGTTCCATTTACGTAGATGCATATACTGACTTTAGACTAAAAGGTTGCTGTATGCATCATACACCTTAACGCTCCTTTTCTCGCCCCATGTTAATCAAATTATGATCAGCCCAGACAGATTCGCTGGCTGACCGGAATATTTGCTGTTTGCGTATGTGTCTTCCTCTTGTCGTGGCTAGCATTATACTACGTATCTCTAGTTCAACCGGTTGCACGATAGCAGAGAAGAGATGGGAAAATCGCTCTTGAAGAGTAGATCTCAATAGTAGGACGTATTCTTCAGTTGCATAACAACCGAAGATTTTTTTTTCACATAATGTACTTCATTTTTAAGCATATTTAGAGTTAAACATAGCTGCATATGTTAGTGGAGCGGGATATAGCGAAAATACTTCAGTTAATGATACAAGCATGAAATTTACAGGATGCGTGTATGGAATTTGCCAAGTCTCCAATTATTAGCATTTGCAATATTCTGAGTTTCGTCACGTATAAAACGTACCTCATGAAGTCCCTAAATTAGTCATAAGCTGATAGTTCCAAGAAAACAGTGTTTTTTAAGAACTGCCAGGATATTAACTTCATATTTGTTCTCTGAGAGACAATGAAGAAATTCTGTAGGTCGAATTATAATGGACTAACTCATAAATTAAAGTTATTTACGTTACTACTAGTAGTAATGAATGATGAAAATAAAACGGTACTTAAATGTATTTTCTAATACTTTATGATGATTCTATGGAGAAACTGCATTTGAAAATAAAAAAGTAGTTTACCTTGAAATTATGATTTTAAAATAAAAACACATAGGTAACGTATATAATCGACGCTTATGGCCAAATAGTCGTTAGAAAATTTGACAACATGCGCTTTTCCATTGTGAACAATCCATTGACGAAGTTTTTACATGTATATATTGCCAAAAAATAAGACACAAATAAGACACATGCCCACGGGAACTACACATGCCTGCGGACTATAAGCATGTTATAAATTAAAACGATAACATTTTGAAATTTGGCTGCGGACTATAAGCATGTAATAAATTAAAACGATAACATTTTGAAATTTGGCGGCCATCTTGAAAATGGATGATTTTTTAAGTGGCCCGCGATCATTTTTGAATCTGGGCCATGTAAGGAACATTTAGTGAAAATTTCATGCTTGTATCATCAAGTGAAGTATTTCCTTGAATTTTCACTCTAAGCAGCTCCACTATGTGACAAAATTTATACACTTTCCATGGCCGGAGGTTTCAAGAAAATTGCTGTGAAAGGGGTTGAGGTCGAATAATACTTGACCCAAATTTTGACTTGCTTACTTGATGAATTGAAAGTACAATCGATAGGAGCCATATTCAGCTGCACATTACATTACAACTATTGTTTTCATGACGTCAGAGGTCACGGCGCAGGGGATACTCTACCAAAGAAGGTGCGCATGAACTTGTTTTTTTTTTATTTTAGTACAGATTTTCCCCTATCTTTTCCTCATTTTCTCTCCCTCCTTATTTTGTTTTTTTTATGGCGCATTTATCCCATATTTTTAGGCCTCTTGTTTGGTAAGATCTGAAGAGCCGTTCAAAAGTCAAGGTACAAGCCTAATTTCAGAAGTGAATTTTTCGCGATTTTTTCGGAATCTTTTCAGAGTCTAGTTTCCGCCAAGTATGCGTTTTAGAAATAATACTAATAGCGTGTTAGGCCATTAATAAGATGCCTGAATATATTAGGTTGTGAGGGTCGTCACTAAAATTGATTGCCAGCACTTATGTAAAACTACGCTATGGATGTCGAAAGGATATAACGGTCAATAAAATATACATTGATACCTGAAGCTTGACACTCAAGCCCACGTTTGAGTTTTTGAAAACAAACAACAGCTCAAACTGTCATAAATTACAGAACATTGATAATGCAGTTTCTAAGATGTCATTGCATTAAGACCCGATCTAATTATTATGCTAACAGGCTGAATATCAAGTAATCTAATGCATTTCTGGATACCATTAAGCACATTTGCTGAGAGAACATTTCTAATTTGGGTTATTCCGAAACGAATATGGTTGATAACAAGAGCTGCCGAGGTAATTTGATAATCTGTAGAATAACAGGATAATGCAAAGTTTAATGAATATCATGATGTAATTATCTGACTACTGAAATTATGTTACAACGCAGTGTAATAATAAAACTAAAAGAAAAGTACTAGGAAAAGTAAAGCTACAAATAGTCTAGTACTCAAAGCAGAGGGCGAGGTTTGGGCCCAGTAAAACTAGTTTAAGCCCCCAGTAATCTTTTGCTGACCGTTCCAAGGCGGTACTTTTGTTGCGGTTCCTTGAGAAATATTGTGCTGTGTCTGCTTGTCTATGGTCTCTGGCGGTTTGGTCACCTGCATTGCTGCCCAATTTACCTTCTGTTTTGTTTTGTTTGGTAATTAAAATAACAGTAAGTAAAAATAGATGTTGATTCTGTTATTGGGGTAGCTGAATGACCATCTGCTTGGGAAACAACTGCTCATTCAATTTACTGTGCGTGTCTTTCGTAAGCTTGTGTCATTTTCTGTGTGTATGTGCTTCTTTCCCAATTGGTTTTGAGAGCGGAATGTGGGATTTGATTGTATTAATTCATGATTATTGCCTATCGTTTTACTTTTCATCACATGCAGTAGACGCTCGTTATCTCAAACGCTAATGTCGATATCCCGTTTATATTTTGACAAATTTACTGGTTTTCTTCATAGTGTAACTCCTGTTATCTCAAACTTCTGGCGTCCAAAAAAGTAAATTTCCTTATACCAGAAAAGTCGTATTGAGATATCAGTTATTTCAGATGAACTTCAGCTTTAAGATATCGAAAGTTGAATTTATATAAGTTCTATTGCATTATTTGTTCTTGTATGAACAAAATATACTTCTACGTTTACAACAGGTTAAAGTAGATATAGTTAGCTAAAAACGAAACAACCCCACCACAACTACAGATAGGAAATTACAATAAGCGCGTTACAACATTAAATGCAAGACGACATACGGTCATGTAGACGGATACCTGAACAATTTTTAAAGTACATAAGATAAGGCAATGATTTCAAACTGACGAGATGAATTTCCACATAATGCCCAAAGCTCCAAAACCTTTCTAACTTAGCAGCATAGTATACGTTTTGTGTTTTGAATTACTTTATTTTTTACATTATCGCAGGTTGACAAACACGGACGAGCTTTTACATAATAATAATAATAATAATAATAATAATAATTATAATAATAAAAAAAGAATATCGTGTTATCAAAGTACTGATATTAAACGTTAGTGGTGTCAATTGCAAAGAAAAGTCTGACCAGCTGTAACCCATTAATGTCTAGCGTCCGATAAAATGTACACTAACAGTGTTATACTAGGCCACGAGGTTATAAAACTTGAGTACATTCTCAAACTCAAAATAAAGCACACTGATTGGCTGCTTCCGAGCACATGCAATCAGTGTGCTTTATTTTGAGTTTGAGATTGTTCTCAAGTTTTATAGCCTCGAAGCCAGATTATATCACGACGTTTGATCAAAGTCTACAACATTTTCATAAGATAAATGGGTAATTCTCCTTTTTAACTAGGTCAAGCATCAAAGTAATTTAACAAAAATAATAATGAAACAAATATCAAATATTTCATTGTTTTTTTTTTTTCTTCTTTTTTTCTTTTTACTGTTACTGTGGCAAACACTGCTTATAAAACAGCATAACCTTTGGACTACTATAATCATTATGCGTATGTGTTTTATTGAAGCTCTGTCTTTATTCCACCTGTAGCCAACATTTTTTCCCTTTTTGTATATTGTATTATGTATGTTTCTCTAGTGTAAGCTGATGTTTGAATTGACTTTTTTTTAACATTTCTCCAAAGTTAATGGTGAAGGCTGGGAACTGGAATCGTCACATAAGACCCCAAACACCAAAATGAGAAGAAAAACAAAATGAGGAAAAGCAACAATAAAGACGGTACATCAAAGACAGGCAAAACTACAGGAGCTGAGCAGGAGGTGAGCTCTTCTCCGGTGAATGTCCTGGAGCTGTACCAAATAATGTTCAAAATCGAAAAAAACTTGTACAAAGACGAGAAGCAATGCTAACCCGTTTACATATTGCATGACCTGTCAATGTTGGGCCAAAGGCCAATTTTGAGTAGTGCTCTATATTCACATATGTCACCATTTCTTTTTATGCTCTTTATAAACGATATTGAAACAAATTTACAGGAAAATATTAATGATGGTATAAATATAGAACAGTTGCAGTTATATCTATTGTTATTTGCAGACGATGCTGTATTGTTTTCAGAAAGTCGCGAAGGGCTACAGAATAGCCGTGACAACCTAGAAAGTTATTGTAAAAAAATGAAACCTCACGGTTAATATATTGAAAACGAAAATAGTTGTCTTTCGAAAAGGGGGAATGTTAGGGAAAAGGGACCATTGGTTCTTTGCGGGCCAAGAAATAGAAACTATAAATAATTTTTCGTACTTAGGTGTAGTATTTTCAAGTGGGGGATCTTTTATGCAACACACTTAAACTGTTTCGGGCAAAGCCCTCAGAGCTATGCATCAATTATGGCAAATTATAAAAGAGGTCGAGACACCTTTGAATATTTCGTTTAAGCTGTTCGATTCATTGGTCGCATCTGTACTTAATTATGGTTCTGAAGTATGGGGGTATTTGAATGCCGAATGTGTCGAACGAGTGCACAGAAAATTTTGTAAATATATTTTGAATGTAAAAATTTCGACAAACAGTTATGCAGTATATAACGAACTTGGAAGATACACGCTGATGATAGAAAGACATCTAAGAATTGTTAAGTACTGGTTCAGTTTACTGGAAAAATCGAAAAATAATTGTATTTTACGTTCTGTTTATACCTTGATGGAAAGAAATATTCATACTGATGTACATAAATTATTGTGGCTTTCTAAGTTGAAATATTTATTAGAGAGGCATGGTTTTGCTGAAGTGTGGTGTTATCCTCATTCAGTCGATATCAAATTATACATACCAATATTTAAAAGAAGATTAATTGATAACTTTTTGGTAGAATTAAGAGAAGGTTTGGATAAATCTTCGTCAATGACCTTTTATAAAGAGCTTAAATATGATTTTGAAATATCTCAGTATTTACTGCTTTTGCAGAATCGAAAACTTAAAAACGTTGTGTCGAAATGAAGACTTTCGTCTCATCAGTTGGCCGTTGAAACTGGTAGGCACTCAGGCATAGAGAGACAAATACAAAATGTACGTTTTGCACAAAATATGATATCGAAGATGAATTCCACTTTGTTTTAATTTGTCCGCTCTACCATAATATACGCATCCATTATATTAGTAAATATTATAAAAATCACCCTAGTATGTTGAAATTTATACAACTTTGTAGTTCGACTAGAAAAACTTTAAAGAATTTGGCTATATTTTTAAGTCAGGCATTTGAAATTCGAAATTCGGCCTTAAATGATACCTTATAATAAGTCTATTGAAAATATATGTGTGGTACATTCACCTGGTACAGTACGTGACATACAGTTGGTATAACCAAGAATTGTAAAGCTAATGTAACCCATGAAATTGTTAATACTGTAACCGAAAATTATTCACTCTCATAGAATTCGACATAAATTATCAAATTGTTTAATGTATACACTGCTAGAACTCATGTTGCTATTTTTGTATATATGTTGTATAGACGATGAGCTTGTAAAATGCTTAAGTCTTGAATAAACTTCTGTTCTGTATATTCAATACAACTATATCGGTTTTGAAGAAACATCTTGTTATCGGTCAGTTCGATAAATCTCTGCTTTTCATTGGTCACTGAATACACACCTGCAGTTTAGGTAAGAGAGAAAATATACCAGAACGGATCGGATGGGACCGGAACAGACCTATTTCTATCCTATTTCCAGCCTATTGTTAGATAGATAGATGCGCACAGGCAGCTTAATTGCAGTTCCTACCCATGACTGCATTCCATAAATTAGCAAAACTCTGACTCTTATTTACAGGTTTAACCAAGATAACTATTCCATTTAACAATTTAATGAAATTAAGCAATAATACGGTACCATTATACTGGAACATCTTTACCGGTAGTGTGGTGGCCCTGTAAGAGACTTTTTCATTTTTGAATGTTGACAGATACACTTTCTCTATAAGGTGGTGTTACGTAAACTGTTAGGAGAGTGGCAAACAGTGTTTATCCAGATCTGATTGTTCATTGAGGAGCAGTCGGAGTTGCGTCTACACTGTTAGCTCAGGTATGCTTGTCCTAATACATGAAGTTTTAAGGTAAGAGCTTTTTTGTGTCTGTCTGCTGAGTTGTATCCGCATTTATTCAAAATTTCACACCTAATATTATTTTAAAGGGCTACACATGTACTGAACTTTTTTCCAGATGCATTGGAACCACAAGAAATTACTAGTATTGTTTTATTTAAAAGTAAACTGAAACTGCAAGAAAAAATCCAACAGATTAAAAGCTATAAGGGATTTAAATTTTAGTCAGCTACAATATGCAAGTTGTGACGTCATTTAAGTAAAATACACACTACATGTATTTATATTATTTGTTTTCATCAATTTTGTCCTGAAATAGATTAAGTGTGAGAAGTTACATCATCTTACGAAAAGTTCAAATATTTGCATCTGAATATGATGATAATTACTGGAATCAAAATGACATTATGAAAGTCTAGCTCTAGAAAAGAAAAAAAAATGCGAAGGGCTTAAACTCTAATTTGCATAAACTTTCTTGTCAGTAATTAGGTTTGATTAGACTTCTCGGTGGAATTTTGGCGCTCTGTTTCTATCATATATACCTGTTAATGAAGAATTCCCCAGGCGGAAGTGAAGAAAATAGTTCAAGAGTCCTTTAAAAGTTATTGTCAACCCACTGGCAGCTGTAAACTCCAGCAAAAAATGACAGTTCAATACAGTGTAACACTAAACTTAATTGCGGGGGTAACTGATTATATCAGGCCGCTCATTATAACATTACATTATTTTTTGGCTTGCTAATTCGCCTATTATTAAGCAGTTCATCTGATTTAATTTTTGTTCTTAATGCTCTTACAGCATTAGTGCGTCTTCAGTGAAAGTGTAAAAAATCAGGAAACAAAATCAGTTTGCTCAATAGTTCACTCCGTTTCGTCTGTTTGCAAAACAATTAGATTGATGCAATCAAAAAAGCTCTTATGAGACAACGAGTCCCAAAATACAAACATGACATTTCTGGAACTATAAAATGGGTAGTGTTTGATTAAAATCAATGCTAAGTCATATTTAGTTTTCGGCTTAGCTCGACAAGACGGATTAGTGTTTCTAAAAGCTAATTGAGCCGCGACACGACAAAACCAACAATGTGGTTGTGCGCCCAGAGCAGACTCAGATCAGCCTGGGCATCCGCCCAGTCGGATCAGGGCCTTCGCTGTCCGCTTGGAGGTAGCTTAGACCCTTAGCTACCCATTGAACACTTAATGAAGAGTCTGATCAAACTAGCTGATGCCCAGGCTGATCTGAGTCTGCGCTGGGCGCACAACAACATTGTTGGTTTTGTCGTGTCGCGGCTCATTACTACTGTAACAGTTGCTGGAGACAAAAGCTGGCGTCGCACGGGTAACAGATATCAAATGCTACAGAACACTCTAATTTAAACAAAATCTGCATAATTTATAACAATAATTTGTGCTTCAGGGCTGATTCCTGTTTTTAGTACTAGCTTAAATTCTGATTTAAACAACTTTCCAACCTTCCCTTGCCACATTGTCTAAACTTGTCAAAAAGTTACAAAAAGACTGACTTGTAATAGCGACACGAATCTTAGTGGTTACTAGTTTCAATCCTTTTGCATTATTTGGGATTATAACGGTTATTATCTGCAACGAGTAATCGATATCTGATGTCCTTGACTGTGGTCTTTCTCCGGTCACTGGCTTTGATAAGATAAGGCTAAAAAATAAATGCAGTTCTGTACTCATCCTCACAAGATTGTATGCCCCAAGTAAGAGCCATTTGGTCTTACCTAGATACAGTTCACTACCTTTTTCCATACTCAGAAATCATCTTCTGCAGACTCGGCATGATGTAGACGGTTTGAAATATGCAACTTAATCCGTATTAATGCCCAAGTCACAAACGCACACACACACATTACGGATTGGGCGGATAATTGCGGACTTTAAATCCACACAATTTGTGGGCATGGTCTCTCTCCATATCGAATCCGTATGGTATCCGCATAGTCCGCAGGATATGCCATCAAATTTTTAAAAAGTTTAGATATTCAGGCGCGGACGAGTTAACCATAATGATCCGTAACTGAATGCATTTATCCGCATTTATCCGTATCTAATCCATATCTCGGCCTATCGTTCCGCGGTCCACCCAAATTTGTGAACGGTTTCATGCGGATTGTTACGGTAAATTACGTGTCTCGTTCTGCGTATTGTTACGGACTAATGCCCCGGTCAGCATTCGAATTATCCTCACCAATACGTATCTGTCAGTACTGGAGTGTGAGTTATACGTATAGAAGTGTATCTTAAGGTAATCGTCCTTAAAAACACTCCGAACGAGACTTGTAACCAACTGTAATTGAAAGTAACGATCTGCGTGAAACCGTGTCATTCCACAACTTGGGGTGAGCTGCGGAATGATAGGTTTATATACGAGTAGATACGGATAAGATACGGATTAAATACGGATTATATATGGATAAATGCCGATGAATGCCTTCAGTTACGTTTTGTTACGGATCAATACTGAATACTCGTCCGCGCCTGAATTTTGAAAATTTTCAAAATTTGGAATCGGATCCTGCGAACCCTACACCGGACGGATACGGACTGACCATCCGTAGATGCGATACGGACCATTACGAATAGAACCAGACATATAGGAACGGGCCATCCGTAGCAACAACAATACGTTTTGAAAATTAAAACTGTTTATCAAAGCAGTTAAGGGTCGTGCTGCCTCTTCGAGTTTTCTCCCTTCTTTTCTATCTAGCGAAGCACGTCGTGTTTGGAAAATTTTGAGCTAAATAATATTTTTGTTTTTTAATTAAATCAACCATTTTTGAATTAATATTTCGTGAGACTTTATGTCGAATTGTGTTACTGACAGGTTGTTATTTTATTGCTCCTACCTGTCGATTTGGATTCATTTATTCTTTGTTCAGCATCACAATTTTTTACCAATCGCAATCTGGGTCGCGTTTTTTTTCTTTAATGTTTTAGTTTTCTGTTTTTTTCATTAACGCAAACTATTTTTGTTTTCCGTTTGGATTAATATTGCTTCTAATGTTTTGTTGTATATTTTTATCGCTATATATTTATTTCATTTCTTCATATTGTTGGCTGGGGCACAAGAAAGGGTTGTGCGTTATTGACTGCCGCTTATCTGCCTAAGCGTTGCGCTGACAGCATGGTTTTTACTCTCTTGTACTCCTGTGTGAGGCCTCAGTTGCACTCTTTTGCAAATTATGTTCTTTGTTTCAGTTTATTTTTAGATTTTGTGGCAATATTCTAATCTACAACAGATATACACACTCAGTAAGTATTTCTATGATGAGTCAGAATTCTGTACAGCAGGGGAACATTTTTAATGTAATTTATTGCCCTGGTTAAATACAATCGACAGGTGCCAGCTTTTCTGATGGCCGCCTTATTTATCTAATAATTTTAATTTTTATCTATTCATTTATTTCTATTATTTATCTTAAATACAAAATTTTACTCAGTAAATTAGTTAATTTTATTTTATTTGTTTTTATATTTATATTTTGCTGTTGT
Organism: Ctena decussata; assembly: GCA_963989385.1. Classification (NCBI taxonomy): domain Eukaryota; kingdom Metazoa; phylum Mollusca; class Bivalvia; order Lucinida; family Lucinidae; genus Ctena; species Ctena decussata. The sequence goes on from OZ022506.1 coordinate 58,406,075, forward strand.
TTATCAAGTTATATATTATTATTATTATTGATTGTTGCATTTTTAGTTTATTTATTTGTTTATTTTATTCACTTATTTTATTTATTTATTTTATTAATTTATTGAATTAATTTAGCTAACCCATTTTAATGTGTCCATGTTCTTTTGCTGTGGGTAAATGAGATTTAATTTGAGATTTATTTTGCAGGCTGTCCAACATTTCAACAATTTAGTTGTGATCGGTGCCTGTTTTCTTACGTTTGTTCGGTGCAATTTGTGCACTATATTGATATTTGTATTGTGTGTTACTTCATGGCAAATTATGCAATTTTAATGTATATATATTTTAAGTTATTTCATTGCAAATTATGCAATATAATACAGAGTTATAGAAATATTTTCTGATATAAAGAAATATTTTTTGAATATATACCAGGTGCCAATTTAGCACTGTATCTCAATATGCACATATCTTCAAACATTCATGCTTGTGGAGAAAATGTCACATTAGCTTCAGTCTGTAATCTTTAGTTTGCTGTTTGCATTTTATAAAAATGCTGCGCAGTTTTTTGTTTCATAAAATTGCATTTTTCTTTTTATTTTATTTATTTATTTGTTTATTTATTTTCACAAGGTTGTCTTTACCCATGTAGTTTTTGAAAGGAATATGTTTGTTCATGACTGCTTGTTTAGCTATTTATTATTATTTATCGTTTTATCTTCTATATATTTTTTTATACATTTTTATTTACTTAGTTATCTATTTCTTACGTGTTTGTTTCCGTGTGTATTATTTGCAGGCTATATCGATATTGTAGTCAGGAGGTGCATTGTATTTTTGCTTTATAGTTTTTGCCTCACTTTTTCGTTTAAGTATTATTTTATTGTTATCAGTTCTTTCTTTTTTCTTTTCTTTATCATTATCTTTTGTTTCATAAATTATGTCAATTTCGCTTTCTGTTATCGTTTCTGGAGTCGTACAGAATGCCGAAGGCTCAGAGAAAGTCAAGAGTATCTAGTGGAAATGATCGGCCGTCAGCACAGGGACAGAAGAAAGATGACATTCTTTTATCGGATGATCAATTACAGCGTGTCGCTTCTCAAGTGGCTGAGAAATTGAGGCCACAGATAGTGCAGGCTGTGAACACCTCTTCCGGTGCTGCTGGGTCTACTCTGGCTTCGCCTGAATCTACAGTGGCAAGTGTGAGTTCGCCTTCGTCTAGTTCAGGTAATGTTTTAGGGAATGACTCCTCCGATCTAATCGCGGCGGAGAGCATTACTGACGCTTTAGATTACAATGTTTCTGAAGCCTTAAAGCAAAAGATAATCGGGGGTGAATATGTTGATCTTGGTCAGCTTATCAAACGCAGACCCGTGCCGGACACGTCCAAATGTTTAACTTTGGAGGATGGTCAACTTGTTGGGCAACAAAAGCCGTCGACCGTCAAAATTACGGACATTAATCAATGGACCGACGCGTTTTTGATTTTTTCTAGCATTTTTGCTGCGGCACACCCAGAAAGTACTTCAGGTTTATTCAAGTATTTGCATACTGTGCGCCTAGGGGCAAAGCGTTCAACAGGCATGGGCTGGAAATTTTATGATGAGCAATATCGGCTCAAAAAGGCGTCGAATCCTGCAACTTCCTGGGGTGTCGTGGATCAGGAGCTGTGGCTCCTGTATATGTATTATGGCAACCAATCCTATAATTCTCCGTCCGCTTCGGGAAGCAGGTATCTAAAATGCTATACCTATAATTTCACTGGCAATTGCTCCAAGCCTCAGTGCTTTTATCTGCATAAGTGTTTGAATTGTTCCGCCGCTCATCCGTCTATCAGGTGTGTATTTAATGCCCCAGTCACACACACATATACGGATTCAGCGGATACTACGGATGGCCCGTCCGAATCTATTCGTATCTATCCATTTAATCCGTAATGGATCCGTATCGCATCCGCAGAGTCCGTTACTGTTCGTATCATATCCGCAGGGGCCGCAGGAGCCGCGTCGAAATTTTGAAAAGGTTCAAAATTCGGGCGCGGATGAGTAAACCGTAAAAGTCCGTAACTAAACGCATTTATCTGCATCTATCCGTATCTAATCCGTTTCTCATCCGTATCTATTCCGTATCTTATCCGTATCTGAACCCATCATTCCGCAGTCCCAAGTTGAGGGCTGATACGGTTTCATACGGAGCTTTACCTTTAGTTACGGAAGTAATGGGTCATTTCAGGGTCATTGATGAGGCTATAAAAATCGTAACCTCGAAGTATGGCACATGCTCCTTCTTTCGAATGTGTTAAGTGTTCTGTGCTCATGAAGGATTAGATTTTTATTTAAATTTGTATACCTGGATTCAAACTATAAATTGGGTAAAGGTAAAGGTTTCCTATAGCCTAATGACCGTAGGGGCGGTGGCTTGAGGGAGGAGGGGTGGGAGTAGGTGGTTAGGGTCAATGTATCTTGGGCATAACATATGAACGGCGAAGCCCATCTCTCTCCTTTCGCTGCCTTGTCCTTCCCTGATTTGAAAAAGGTACCCATTTACTGCTTCGCTGACATAGATATTCATTCGGCAGTTAATAAAGTAGATACATTGTACTATTCTAATCCTTCAAGAACACTGCACACATTCGAAGGAAGGTACATGGACCATACTTCGAGAAATCGGCTACTCAAACCGCATCAGTGACCCCGATATGTTTTGGTTACGAAAACCAGAGAAAGCATAACGTAATTTCTTAATTTTGATAAGGCAGCAAATTCAATGACTGATTAGTGTAGTGTAAACATATTTTATTTCAATTTTATACAAGTTATGTACAGGATTCAAATAGTATACAATAGCAAAAGGATCTGAACGGAAGCCAGGGGCTTATTTAGTTCATCTCCTGTGGAATATATCAAGCTGTATCAAAATAAGGCAGAATTATGTATCTATACTGGTAATACAGTGGCTAGTACTAAGTAGAATCATATAGCACAGCATTAAAATATTGTAGAAAATGATTACATAAACAGAAACAGAAAAAAAAAATAAAAAATCTAAGTGGAGCATTTGAAAACAGATAAAGACTAGAGCAACGTGTCTAATGTCAGGACGAGGTTTACCCGATAGGAATTTAATTTAATTTAACTACTAGTGGGTCAAGGTGAAAGCTTCATTAATTTAGCAGGCAGTTTCCAGGATACCATTTCCTTCAAATAACATGAATTGGGTAACACTTACGAACCTGATGCATGTAGTTAAAATGATCAATAACAATTGCATAGTAATATTGCATCAAGTTCCTTCGGAACTAAAACCGTTTACTGTCCTTGATGAAAGCTTGGACACATCCAAAAATAGTGTTATTTAGTGGTAAAGACAATGAACTGTTGCCGTGCATTAAAGTATCGAGTGAAACAGTACATATTTGAGACAAAGAGTTGATCAGGTTACGACGTATATCAGTATAACGTGAACAATGAAAGAAATAGTGTTGTGCATTTTCAATGCTACCGCAGCTACATAAAGGTGAATCTATAATATTTTTCAAAAAAAGGTCATAATTAAGAGAGCTACATTTCGTTCTCAAGCGAGTATGGAGTACTTGTAATTTTCTATCTCCTACGTAATAATATTTTGGAACAATCAACCTGTTTCGATTCAGGCGATTTTTAAACGAATTAACTGATGCAGAATTTCTGTCTTCGTCTTCAAGACTATTCCAGTCTCTAACTACGGAGGGAAGAAAAGATTGGTAATATAGACTGGTTCGTGCTTCAACCGTTCTGATGTCATTGGCATTCCTTAAACTGTATCTTGAGAAACTATCAACTGTTGGGGGGACCATTGAGGAAAGGTATAACGGAGATAACAGTGATTGCATTTTGTAAAACAAGACTAATTTATGTTTGTATCTACGCGATTCCAAAGTTTCCCAACCTGTTTCATCATATAACGCCTGAATCGAGACTAATTTTGTCGTGCCTGTGGCAATCCGTGCAGCTTCTATTTGAATTTTTTCGAGCTCTTGTTTTTCCTGTTGATTGCAGTTACTCCATACTACGTCGCCATATTCAAGGATAGGCCGAATAAAGGAAGTGTAAATAATTTCCAATGACTTACGATCCAATTCATATTTAAATTTTCTCATTATATTTAATCTTACCCAAGCCTTTTCTTTTATAAATTCAATTTGATTATGCCATGTGCAGTCGTTAGATAAGTGGACGCCTAAATGTTTGTGGGAGGTTACTTCAGCTACTTGTTGGTCTTGCATGAATATTGGAGGGTGTGCTTGTTGGTGGAGTTTCCGTGAGATCAACAGAGATTCAGTTTTTAGTGGGTTGAAGGTTACAAGCCAGGTTTTAGCCCATTTACTTATCTTCGTTATATCAGTATTTATGATTCCAGCTGCAGTAATGGGGTCCTGAACTACAATGTATAAACTCGTATCATCGGCGAAGAGGCGAATGTTTGAATTAATGTCATCTACAATATCATTGATATAAAGCAAAAATAAAAGAGGCCCTAAGATTGACCCTTGAGGGACCCCGGCTTTTATTTCATTCAATTTTGAGCTGACGCCCGGAAATACGACGCGTTGTCTTCTATTGGAAAGATAATCAGTAAACCATGACAAGAGATTGCCCGAGATACCAGCTGCATTTAGTTTATGTATGAGACCTGCATGCCACACGCGGTCAAAAGCCTTACTGATATCACAAAATATGACCCTAACCTCAAGTCCAGAATCTAATGCTTTACAAAAGGTATCATAAAGGAATGTAAGCTGATTAACTGTGGAGTCTCCAGGTATAAATCCAGATTGCAATGGTGTAAGGATCTCATTAGCAAGAAAGTGATTATAAAGATGTTTGAAAACTATTCTTTCCATCGATTTGTCTAAATTGCTGAGAAGTGAGATTGGCCGATAATTTGATATTAAAGATGATTCACCACCTTTGGAAACAGGGCAGACATGGGCAGTTTTCCAAATGTCAGGAACAATTCCTTGAGATAAAGACTGGTTAAAGAGACAAGCAAGCGGCGAATAAAGCACTTCGGCTAGTTCTCTTAGAATAATATTATTAATTTCATCTGGACCACTAGCTTTGCCTATAGGGAGAGATTTCAGGATAATCTGTACTTCAGCGGGAGTGATTAAAATATCGCGCAAATAAGTACCATTGAATGGAGCAAGTACTGGTAAAACTGCGTTATTTTGATCTATCTGTGTTTGGTCTCTAAAAAAGTCGTTTAACAGATTTGCTTTTTCAATATCATCTGTAAAAACGGAGCCATTAATCTCAAGCGGAGGAATTTGGGGTTTTGAGTCTGGGGAAATAAAAGTTTTAAGGGTTGACCACCAGTCTTTGGAAGATAGTGGTTGTGTTTTTAATTTAGTGGATAGCTTTTCTTTAGTATTTCTTTTAGATTCACGAATTAAAGAAACAACTTTGTTGCGTAGTCTTTTAAATTTAGCCCATTGAACTGCCGATTGTGTTTGCTTTGCCCTACGAAATGCTCGTTTACGTTTTCTGATTTGTTGCTTACTTGTCGTTGTCATCCAGGGAGGTTCAGATGGTCTTATTCGTACAAATTTGTTTGGTATACATGACTTTGAGAGACTTAGAATGGTGTCAGTTATGTTTTTTGCATGTTGGTTGATGTCTGTATTCTGTGTGGATGTCCAGTCAAATGAGGTTGCTTTTGTACGAAGTAAATTATAATCGCCCAGGGAATAATTCCAAATATGTCGTATATAGGACTTGAATTTCGGTTTTGCAAAATTAAAAATGCCAAAAATTGGACAGTGAAATCGTAAATCTTGTTCTAAAAAGGGTTCTCCTACTCCACTTACTATGAGGTGTTTATTGTTACTTACAAGAAGAAGATCAATTAATGTTGAGGAATGACTGATTAGTACCATAAAATCTCTAAAAGGAAAAAAATTGCAATAATCTAGACTATAAATCTAAACCAAACGAAAATTTCTGATTTCTCAGAATATTTTCTTGACCTCAAAGGAAAAAATTATATATATAATCGGCACTATAGCGGACGTACTGGGAGACGTTTTACGGTCGCCGCACGGCACGAAACCAGTGGCACTGTTCAAAGTAAAATAGAAATCTAAAAGCGTTCATTCAAGAGCACAGAACATTCGAAAGAAGGAACATGGGCCATCTTCGAAGTTTCGGCTACTCAAGCCTGACCAGTAGATATTTATTGCTTCATTTCACCATTAACCTTTGTCCTATATTGGACAACTAATTGGAATTAATAAAAGAATTACTTTGTCCTATATTGGACAACTAATTCAAATTGATAAAAGTCAAATAAGTTTATGAAATGATGGCCTTACTTTTGCTGTTGGCGAGTTCATGAAAAGATGACCCCACTAGGCTGTTACAAATAAGAAACATAACATCGCACCATAACTGCACCATACGTCACTGCCATTGCACCGACCCGGCCTCTCTGTTGTAGTAGTCCTTGAGATACAGTCTATGTCTCTTAGTCCCCCGTCTGGTGTTGTTGCCGTACAGCCGCCTCTCCAAACCATCCTGTAGGTATCTGTCAGTATTGGAACGCAAGCTATTTGTACTGAAACGTTACTGTAGAAAACAGTCCGTTACAGTACGCCGAACGAGACCCGTAACTTCCGTAACTAAAGGTAACGATCCGCTTGAAACCGTATCGGTCCTCAACTTGGAGATGGACTGCGGAATGATAGGTTCAATAACGGATAAGATACGGAATAGATACGTATGCGACACGGATTAGATACGGATAGATGCGGATATATGCGTTTGGTAACGCACAATTACGGTTTACTCATCCGCGCCCGAATTTTGAAACTTTTCAAAATTTCGACGCGGATCCTGCGGACTCTGCGGATATGATACGGACAGTTACGGACTTTGCGGATCTGATACGGATCAATTACGGATAAAACGGATAGATACGGACGGGCCATCCGTAGTATCCGCACAATCCGTATGTGTGTGTGTGACTGGAGCGTACAAGGAGTAGACACAGATGTGGACGTCGCAGTTGATCTTTTCAATTCTTCTATCCGCTAGACATGCGCAACAGTCCGCATCTGAAGGTATTTATCCGCATCTAAAGGTTACAGAAGGTAACGGACGGTTAGTAGTTCGTACCTATCCGTATCCATACGCATCTATTGGTAACTATATCCGTAAATTCATTAAACAAAATTAGGCCACGCCCACAAATTCTGCGGATAAACTGAGGATTTTATCCGCAACTATCCGCCCTATCCGTAATGTGTGTGTGTGACTGGGGCTTAAGCCTCTGCAAAGTCAGAATTCTGACTTTAGGTCGGCTGGCGCAGTCCAACGGTACCCCGTCCTTAGGCCTCGGGGATTCACACCAGCCCCTTTTAGACGGTCAACCAGTTTGGCCACATATAGACCTACCAGGGGGACATTTAGATTTAACAACATGTTGGCAGTCTCCAATTAATGTGCAACGGCTACAGTCCTACTTAGCAGATTATGACGACCCGGTGGCTGCTTATGAATTATTACAGGGATTTTCGAATGGTTTTTATTTACATTATGATGGTCCTCATATTGACACTGATTGTAAGAATTTATTGTCTGTGCGTAACAACGAATATGAAGCGCTGCGACTGGTTTTGGATGAGGTTCAGAAGGGAAGGATTGCAGGCCCCTTTGATGAACGTCCACTCCCCTTTTTGCGCCTGAACCCTATTGGGCTAGTTCCGAAACGTGATGGAACGTTTCGTTTAATTCAGCATTTATCGTTTCCTAAGGGAGAGAGCGTGAATGATTTTATTGACCAGCGTTTGTGTTCAGTAAATTATTCTTCCTTTGATCACGTTGTTGAAATGATCAGTTCCTTTGGACATAGAGCTTGGTTGGGGAAAATGGACATTAAATCTGCGTTTAGGCTGCTAAAACTTAATCCCAGTGAGTTCCAGCTTCTGGGCTTCCGTTTATTAGACAAATTTTATATTGATAAGGTGTTAAGCTTAGGCTGTGCTATTTCTTGTAAATTGTTTGAGTCGTTTTCAACTTTCCTTGAATGGATTGTCAAAGCGAAGGCGGAGCGGGAGTCTGTTGATCATTACCTTGATGATTTTTTGTTTGCTGGTGCCTGGAATACTCCTGATTGTAGTATGTTAATGCGAGTATTTTCCGGAGTCTGTGCAGATTTGGGGGTTCCACTGGCTGCCGATAAGACTGTGGGTCCGACCCACGTTTTGGTATATCTCGGTCTCGAAATTGATACTTTGGACATGTGTGTGCGAATCCCTTCTGAAAGCTCCAGTCGCTTAAGGATTTGCTACTTTCTGTCCTTCAAAGGAAGAAAATTACTTTGAAAGAGCTTCAGTCTCTTGTTGGTTCTTTGAATTTTTGCTCGAGGGCTATCCCATGTGCGAGTGCCTTCAACAGACGTTTCTACGATGCGTCGGTTGGTCTTACGAACCCTCGTCACCACTTACGCATATCGGCAGCCATGAAAGAAAACATGCGTATGTGGCTGATATTCCTTGAATGCTTTAATGGCGCAGTGTACTTTCCTGAATCAGATTGGCTTGAAAGCGATCAATTGCAGCTTTTCACTGATAGTGCGGGTGGCTCCAATTTAGGTTGTGCAGCTATTCTTGGTTCCCGTTGGTCATTTTTGGCTTGGCCCTCTGTTTGGGCTGACACTGACATTCTTAGAGATATCACTTTTTGGAACTTGTCCCAATAGCCTTGGCCTTTCATTTGTGGGCCGAGTCACTTCAAAAGAAGAAGATTCTGCTACGCACAGATAATCAAGCTCTAGTCTTTATTTTGAACAAAAAATCTTCTAAATTTCATCGAGTTATGCAACTTCTACGACCTTCAGTGTTGCAGGCTATGCTACATAACATTCATTTCAAGGCCAAACACGTCGATGGCGCTGTTAAGTCTATTGCTGATTGTATTTCCCGCCAGAAAAGGTCGCAGTTTCGCCATCTTGCTCCATGGGCAGACGAAAATCCAGTTCAGGTCCCAGATTCGTTCCTACGGCTGATCTCTTCTATGAAGCTAACCGTTTGCTAGAAGCTGCTATATCTGAAAACACCAAACTGGTATATTTGTCAGGTATCAGGGCATTTGACAAGTTTCGTGTTGTTCACAAGCGGCCGTTGATATGGCCGCCGACTTTCCAAGACATAGTTGATTTTATTGCTCATTTATCTGTCAGCAGCCATGCACCTAGCACCGCCAGAACGTATGTCGCAGGCTTGAGTTACAAGTGTAAAGTCCTTGGTGCTTTTGATCCGACACAAGGGTTTATAATAAGTAAATTGTTGAAAAGTATGTCTCGGTTAGATAAACGTTTAGATAGCCGTTTGCCGATCACGCTTTCATTGTTAACTGACATCATTCGAATTCTTCCTGCAGTATGTAGCTCCCAGTTTGAGTCGGCATTATTTGCTGCAGCATTTTCTGTGGCCTTTTTTGGATTTTTCGCGTTGGCGAATTAGTGTCCAGCTCTGGTGTTGCATTGCAGCATGTAATTAAAATTGCTGATGTAAATTTTTTGCACAATTACTCCCTAGTTGAGTTAGGTTTACGGTCATCTAAGACAGACGCAGGTGCAAAGGGTGTTACTGTGGCAATACCTGCTGTTCATGGTAGCATTTGTCCGGTTAAACTCTTGAAGCGCTATGTTGCAATGAGACCGTCGTTAGCCGGTCCTTTATTTTGTCATTTTAATGGACGGCCTGTTTCTCGCTCTCAGTTCAATGCTGTATTATATAAGGCTTGTCATAGTTTGGGGATGGACGCTTCCAAATACAGGTCTCATTCATGCACATGCCGCCACCTTGGCTTCCTCCAGGGGTTTGTCCGATAATGATATTAGGATGTGTGGCCGTTGGGCTTCGGACTCTTAAGTCTTTAAGCACTACATTCGCATACCAGTGAGTCGGTTGGTTGTATAGACTCGAAGTTCGTTAAACTCTTTTAAAAAACTGACTTTGTTTAATATTGCATAGTATTGCTTTAGTGTTTTTAAGTTTTTTAGGTAGCCAAACACGCATATGGATTGTTGGGTCATCAATTGTGAAGCACGCATTCGTCCATGCTCGTTATTCATATGATGGTCCACATCTAGATCTACAGAGACAGGCTGCTTCTGTGTGGTGGCAAGGAAGGGGTGGTCTCCGTTGGTGCCATGTGAGGAGATTTATTCGGACCTTACTTCAGTTTGAAGACGCACCTGACCTGCTGGTGTTACACTTAGGAGGCAACGATCTAGGCCAAGTTAAACTAGGTGATCTTCGTTTTAATATTGCTAATGTTTTAGGTCAGCTTCGTTTTCTGCTACCATGCACCAGATTTATCTATTCTCAGATTCTTCCTAGGCTCATTTGGCGCAACGAAACAAGCCATTTGGCTCTTGATATTGCTCGAAAAAGGGTTAATTCGTTTGTGGCGTCTTGCGTTTTGCGGGCTGGTGGTGGATATATAAGATATCCAGACATCTGCGAAGATGTTTCATTCTTCAGAGAAGATGGAACCCATCTTTCTAACCTGGGAAATGATATATTTCTTTATCGTTTACAGCAAGCTCTTCAGACAATTTTATGCTCTAATATTTCTGTATCGCCTGTAGCTGGTGAAGTTGGCCCATGGCTGGCATTTTAGTCGTGCTACTGGTGGCGGCGTCGCAATCTGCCTCACTAAGATTAGGCAGATCGCGACTGGTGGCGGACTTTTCAAGTGGTTACACCAGTAGTGCACGACATTGGACACTTTGATAGATGCATAAGATTTGAATTTCATCTCATCGTCGGACATCTGTTCCCAGTGTTCGTGCGATTTGATGTTCATCCTGTGTGACTTTAAATCATATCTAAAAATTTAACGCCTTATGCGAATTTTACTGCTTTCTCTTTTCATCATTTATTTCATCTATCTACTGAGAAAAATGTAAAGCCGTGGCCCATATTTCCGCCATTAAATGTATCGAAACTATGCCCGTCTTTGGTGATCATTTATTTTACCAAGAGTGTCTTTGATAATACGTTTTAATTGATAACTTGAAAATTAAAACTGTTTATCAAAGCAGTTAAGGGTCGTGCTGCCTCTTCGAGTTTTCTCCATTCTTTTCTATCAAGCGGAGCACGTCGTCGGGTTTGAAAAATTTTGAGCTAAATAATATTTTTGTTTTTTAATTAAATCAACCATTTTTGAACCCAACCACAGCCTTTTAATACAGGCCTTTCTGCGTTTTCTGCTTGTGTTTTCTTTGTGTTTCAGTTCAGTAACTGGCGATGATCTTGCTTGCTCGTCTAGTCCCTGTGCGGTTCTGACAGTGTTGGTCGCGGCTTTCAAGAGATGTTTACACAAAATGTGGCGGACTTTTCAAGTGGTTACACCAGTAGTGCACGACATTGGACACTTTGATAGATGCATAAGGTTTGAATTTCATCTCATCGTCGGACATCTGTTCCCAGTGTTCGTGCGATTTGATGTTTATCCTGTGTGACTTTAAATCAACGCTTTATGCGAATTTTACTGCTTTCTCTTTTCATCATTTATTTCATCTATCTACTGAGAAAAATGTAAAGCCGTGGCCCATATTTTCGCCATTAAATGTATCGAAACTATGCCCGTCTTTGGTGATCATTTATTTTACCGAGAGTGTCTTTGATAACATCTTTCCGCATCTAGAAGTAACAGAAGGTAATGGAAGGTAAGTAGTACGTATATATTCGTATCATCCCTCATCGTATTAATTCAAAGGGAAAATATCTGACCGCCGACATCCGCATTTATCCTTAACCATACGCATCTATAGGTAACTGTATCCGTGAATTAATCAAGAAAATAGGCCACGCAAACAAATTCTGCGGATTACCGTGGATTTTCATCCACAACTCTCCGCCCAATCCGTAATGTGTTTGTGTGACTGGGGCAAAACATAGACGAATCTAAAATTAGGATACACAGACATGGACCCACAAAAAGGAGGTATAATAAGTGGCTCGCGTGTTGTATGCATCACCTGCGAAAAATGAGCCGCGACACGACATGACCAACACAATGGCGTGTGCGCACAGGAAAATTCAGATCAGCCTACTAGGCACCCGCCAAGTCTTATCAGAGTCTCTGCTTGTACTTAATGGGTAGTTAAGGGTGAAACTATATCCACGCCGACAGCAAAGACCCTGATCAGACTGGGCAGATGCCCAGTCCGATCTGAGTATACGCTAGGCGCACATGCTACTTTGTTGGTTTTGTCGTGCTGCGCATCAAACTGGCATTTTTTCTGGTAACAGTAAGTCTTAGAGTTGAATATGATAATTAACCGAGACACGAGAAAACCAACAATTTGGTTGTGCGCCCAGTGCAGGCTCAGATCTGCCTGGGCATCCGCCCAGTCTGATCAGAGTCTTCGATGTCCGCATGGAGGTAGCTTATACCCCTTACTACCGTTTAAGCGCTTAGCTAAGGGACTGATCAAACTCGACGGATGCCCAGGCTCATCTGAGTCTGCGCTAGACGCACAACCACTTTGTTGGTTTTCTCGTGTCGCAGCTTATATAATAAACAACTCTAAGACTTATAATTTTGCATTCATCCATAATTGTCATCTTTCATTTCGACCCCAGATTTTTTTGAAATGTGAATTTAGGGTAATATTCATCCAGATGTCCTTAACTTTATCAGAACCAAAATAATTAAGCAGAAAGGTAATAAGGTCTATATTTGGCCGCTAGAAAATCAAAATTCAAAAACTCTTGTTTTGAGATTTTAGAATAACACATATCGGTAAAATGTGTCGCAACACGACAAAACTAACAAAGTGGTATGTGCGCCTATCGAAAACTCAAATCAGCCTGGGCATTCGCCCAGGCTGATCAGTCTTCCATGTGTGCTAAAAGGGTAGCTAAAATCTAAGCTGGCTTCATCCGGACATCGTAAACTCTGATCAGGCTTGACGGATGCCCAGGCTGACCTTAGCCTTTACTGGGCGCACATGCCACTTTGTTGGATTTGTCCTGTCGCGGCTCAAATCAGAAATTTGTCGATGCTAAATAAGGTGACTGCATACACTTGCACGGAAAGTAACATAATGAATTTTTGTCTCTGTTTTCCGTCGCAATGTGGTTAATTCTTAAAGGAGAGAATTTACTCACAGAGGTACACATTTTATTTTTTAGTGTATACCCCTTTTAAGGAAGGATTGCCTGGACCAGGAAGGCAAAGAGGAAGTACAAACTTGATGATTAGTTTCCCTTTGAACCAGGAAATGATGGAAAACATCAAGTTGTATCCATGGACCTTGATATTAATACGTTTATTGTTTTTGTCTTTATTTCTCAGTTCAAAAGTTGGTTTCTTCTTTGCGTTGGCATTTTTTACGTTTGTATTCAGATTAAATTGCGATCTTGAAGAAGTTTTGAATTATATCAACGCGACAAAGAAGGCGTATTTATTGAACAATAAATCTAGATCTGAAGCACATTTCTCAGATGTCATATGTTTTGCCTCTTTTCATACGCAATAAAATTTAATCATGATATATCTCGTCAGATGCCTGTATTGTCCTGTTTGGTATATTTCACCTGCTTTCTGCATGTACCGTTCATATTCTAAATATTGGGACTCCAGACATAATTACCATAATTGTTCTAAGCATTGAACAGTTTTGGTTTTCTGTAAGGAAATGAGTCGGAAAGATGCAATTGAAATGGCAAAAAGTAGACCCTGATTAAACTGCAGTCTGATCTGGGTATGCACTGTTTGAGTAGCGGTTTCTGTCACAATACTTAAAAATATTACGGTAGTCCTTTGAAAGTATTACTTAGTCAGTTGAAAATTAGTTTGGGTTAAAGCATATTCAGTTCGTCAAATTTAAATACAAACTACAGAAAAAAACCCGGACCAGTACTTCATCAAACACCAAATGAGCCGCAACACGAGAAAACCAACAAAGTGGCATGTGCGCCCAGCGAAGACTCAGATCAGCCTGGGCATCTGCCTAGTCTCATCAGAGTCTTCGCTGTCCGCATGGAGGTAGCTTATATCCTTAGCTTCGCAAAGCGTCTGATCGCACTGGGCGGATACCCAGGATGATCCGAGTCTGCGCTGGGCGCAGAACCACTCTGTTGGTTATCCCGTATCGCGGCTCAAATGTGTATGTATTGGGTTATTCTCGTTATGCAATCATTATGGATTTTTTACTATCCGAATAACCGAATATTTATTTTTGCATTACATGGAGCGTTAATGGGGAAATAATATAAATTAACCAAAAAATCACTATTGTTTTATCGTTAAGGCGCTAATAGCTTTGAAAAGGAAAATTCTTCATCTTTTAAAGAACATTGTTTCAACACTTTCTTTACCCAACAAATTGGTCCTTTTTTAGACATGAAGAACACTACCATAGCTCTTATTTGTTTCTATGGGAATGCCAGTGCTGAAATGACGTTTTCTGTGTTCAAACATTGATTGCATCATGATATGAAAAAAATATTTTAAGGCACTTAAGGGATTATACGCACATTTTAATTCTGCGTTATTTGGCATACTTTTTGAAGATGTAAAATAAAAACATTGATATTTTTGTCAATTTTATGCATCGACTGTCGTTAATTTTACCATTATTTTACATCCTCCGAGTGACAGCGGAATTTCTGCCACCGGAGTCATTGTTAGAGATGCTGTCCTTATCAAATAGACAATTTAACTCTTTCAATTAACGAGGGGTGTCTGGTTTAGTTTATTCATATCATTTTACTCTATTTTATGAAGAAAAATATGTGGCTTTTTTATCTCCCATGCCATTGAATTGATTTGATGTTAAAGTATTGTCCTGTATTGTTTTGCAAATAGTGTTGATCGTGATCAGACGTCGTGTACAGCGATGTCTGATCCAAGTTAGCACTTCTTGCAAATGTCGGTTTTTATGTAACGCTAGGCGTTGATGGATAAAGGCTAACCATTTCTTAAAGTTTATAGTGAAGTTGACGTGCATTAAATCGGTTAGCTACGTCCTATATCCCTGATAGCTTTAAACTTAGATTAGCTACTAGTCTGATAATGAATTTTCATCCCAGAGCGAAAACAATAAGATTTTATCCATTCTATGGCCAGTCTATAAATAATGATTTTGCCCCCTTTCTTTTATTGGTACATTATCGAAGAAGCTGAGCCAGAGAGTATAAAGTAGCAACAAACACTAAACTTAGATATTAATTATAAAAATGAGGTTATAAGGTGAAAATTATTCTTTGCCTAGTGGCTAGGCTACGTTACTGAAGTAAGTTGTGTATTTAAGTGGGCTGGGTTTGTGATACTGCATTTTCTTGGATATCTAAAGATACACAATACAGAAAACAACAATAATGAGAATTACTTAATTTATTTACAACATGTTTGGCACCATAAGGACCAGCTCAGTCAGAAATTTGCAAAAACCTTAGATGATTAGACCTATAGGCACTCTGGTTTGTACCCAGGCAGAGAATTATCAGCAGCAATGAAATTGGGGGGAGGGGTCTCCAACGAGTATTGCTTAAATCTCAGCATAGATAATTATACCTATAAGTATACCTATAGGCACTCTGGTTTGTACCCAGACAGTGAATTATCAGCAGCAATCAAAGTCGGGGGGGGGGGGGGGGCTCCAGCGAGTGTTACCTGAATCTCAGCATAGATTTCGGGAACATGAGCCTATGACCTAATCTTCCTTAAGCCTGGCAAAATAGAGCTAAGGTGTTAGTTCAGAGAATTTCTTAAAAATTTTGAACTGAAGCTTGCTAGGACCCATGTCTTTATCAGAAACCCGCAGCAAAAAAATCCAGAACAATATCCAGTAGGTGGCCGAGGTGTTAGTTCAGAGAGCCAGCATATTTATGATTGTAGCAGCAGCATGATATGGTTGAAGCAGTAGCCAGCTTTGGCATACAAATAGATGTATCGGACATGGTTCCAGAACAGCATCCAGTTGCCTAATAATATACCAGCTAAGTCTTAGGTGTTAGTTCAGAGAGCATGCAAACGTTTCAAACAAAAACCTGCAGCAATAGCTTTCGCAATTGTTGAGAAAAAGCCCATCGCAAGTCTAGAACGATATCCAGCAGAGCATAGTATCCCTACACTGAGGTGCTAGTTCAGAGAGTATGCAGCGTTTCAAAACAAAAGCCTGCAGCTATAGCTTGCGCATCTGTTGAGAAAAAAGCCCAAAGCAAGTCTAGAACGATATCCAGCAGAGCATAGTATACCTACACTGAGGTGCTAGTTCAGAGAGCATGCAGCGTTTCAAAACAAAAGCCTGCAGCTATAGCTTGCGCATCTGTTGAGAAAAAAGCCCAAAGCAAGTCTAGAACGATATCCAGCAGAGCATAGTATCCCTACACTGAGGTGCTAGTTCAGAGAGTATGCAGCGTTTCAAAACAAAAGCCTGCAGCTAAAGCTTGCGCATCTGTTGAGAAAAAAGCCCAAAGCAAGTCTAGAACGATATCCAGCTGAGCATAGTAGGCCCTATACCTAGACTGAGGAGTTAGTTCAGAGAAGCATGCGGTTCTAGAACAGTACCCAGCAGCGGAGCAGCTTTGGACTAAGGTGTTAGTTCAAAGAAGCTTAGAGAAGGTCAAAAGCAAAGGCGTCTGCCACATCAGCTTCGGCGATTACCCTGAGCACTTAACGAATCTAGAACGGTATCTGGTAGTCCAAAATATTGACTTAGGAAGTCTACCTATTCTGCGATAAATACAGTAAAAATAAAACTGACTCCTACAATGCACCCCAAACAGAAAAGCAGACTGTACTGGTCCCCTGAAAGATCCATACGCTGAAGGTTGGTGAACAAGGGGAGGAGGTGTGAGCTACAAAGTTTTCGCACAACTATTCTAATCCATTCACACGCAGGTATAGAAGCAGACTGACCACTGCCTGACCCACTTATTGAATACACACCCTAATGTTTTACAACAATGGTGCTATTATATTATAACCAGCAGGCCACCTAATTCTGGATGGTTTCAGTATGCATTTACTTGCTTAGAATTACCAGAGAGCTGAATTGTCATGCAGTGCTTGATTATTGATTCTATAAACCTTACTTAAATCCTACCATTTTAGTTTTCGTTTATAGAAAACAACAAGAATGTGTATTACTAAATTTATTTACAAAATGTTTGGCACTATAGGGACCAGCTCAGCCAGAAATTTGCAAGAACCTTAGATGATTAGACCTATAGGCACTCTGGTTTGTACCCAGGCAGAGAATTATCAGCAGCAATGAAATTGGGGGGAGGGGTCTCCAGCGAGTGTTGCTTAAATCTCAGCATAGATTTTAGGAACATGACCCTATACCCCAAACAATTACATTTTACTAAAGCTTTGTTTTATTAACTATGCTGGCCAAGCTGTTCATGAGATCATTAGCCCAACAACGTCTCTACCGATGGGTTTTATTAATATTCCAGAAAATGCAATATAAAAAACTTAAGGAAAAAAAGCACTGTGAAATTTTAAAGTTAGTCAGTGGGAAAATTAGTCACGCTTTGTCGACAAAATATCGTTGTGTCTGTGATAAAAGAATTAACGTCAAGTTGAATTAGAAAGAAAATAGAATTAGTTGTTAACGCCACGCTAACTTGAAAGAAAATATAGTTAGTTTTGAACTGCTGAGCTCTGATAGATTTCGAGGTCATTGGACTATGAAACATTGTTAGCTATGACAGCTCAACTAAATATTGTAATTTACAGATTATCACAATAACAAGATTGTTCCTTTCATTAATCGTATTCAGAATATAATTGTCCTTATCCTAATAAAGTTTTCTCGTCAAAGCAGGTTAATTTACCCTAGGTTCCTCGTCGGCTTCAAATCTTTGAATACTATGGGCCAAGTAGGGTTACCTCGGACAGCGGGTAAATTCGGACATACCATTGCAAACAGTGAAAATCCAGATGAGACGACTCATGTTTGCTCAGTTAATTTTGTTTTAATTTTAAACAACTGACATACATTGTATTACAATGTATAAAGGAAACAATGTCCCTGTCCGAATTTATCTGCTGTCCTAATTTACCCAACTTTATCCTACCGTTTAACTATAAGCACTGGGGCACCTAGATTAGGGTAGAGTCGGGTAGCTTCGGACAGCAGGTGAATTCGGACAGTGGCATTGTTTTCTTTATATGTCAGTCGTTTAGAATTTAAACAAAAATAACTGGGCAAACAGTGAAAATCCTGAGGAGCCGTCTCATCTGGATGTTCACTGCTTGCAATGGTATATCCGAATTTACCCGCTGTCCGAAGTTACCCAACTGTATCTTATTACTGTAATTGGTTTAAAACTAAAAAAAACGGTGTTACGAAGCAGTAATGCATCTGAAAAATGCACATGGAATTGCAAAATGTGTAAGCCTTTATCTAGACAGGACTGTTTTCTCAAACCTTTCTGTCAAAATACAAAGAATCATTACAATACTTGGATTATTTCAATAATATGTTTATATGTTCTGATTCAAAGTCTTTAATTAGATTGAGAGTCCAAAACAGTGAGACTAAAAATTCTTGGAATAAGATTATTTAAATGTGCGCTATGGATTTTATCCTGATAGCCTTCAAAATTTTAAAACGCACCACATGGATAGCGTGTAAATTATGGTTTATTTATAGAAACAAGTAATAATTTTCATTTGATATGGAAGATTGATCAGTTCTCAGTGTCTCATGAGAAAGTGTTTACCATAGAATTGCTTTCAAATGTCAAAACGCTTAACTTTTTGAAATAGGGGTTAACCGTTTTCTTGGGCAAATTGTAAACAGTAAATTTAATCTTATTCTTTAAAATGAGAAATAAGAAAAACATAAATTTCATGTAATGGGCTGTATAATTAATCAGTCAACCGAGTCCACTTTCGTTTGCAAGTCTGCCTTAAAGCGCATTCGTTTTATTTGAAGACTGTTGCAGCACAGGAAACTGACGCTGTATCAATAAAAAATACATTCAAAGACCCTAAACAACCAGTTATTATATATAAGAGAAGAAGGATTTCAACGCCGGGTATGGGTGGGGAGACGTGTGTTTGTGTTCACATGCTTTTTATGGCTGATAACGGAAAATCCTTACCAACACTGTATAAGGCCTTCAGAAGAACTCCTTTATCTTCTTATCGGTACGGGTGCTTTTTGAGAAAACACGGTTTGCTGTTTGTACCGAGTCATTTTTGCTGCCTTTGTGTCGCTTCCGTGTTTGTTTTGGAGAACCATCGTGTCAACAAGTGCATGACGCCAGCGTTGTCGGAGCATTTTCGAATTGCCAACTCGTGTTGCTCGGGTCAAGATTTGGCGCATGCATACAAAGGTACTAGTAGTACTCCAGTACACAGGCACTCGACTAAAAATTTGTTGAATTTCTAAATATTATCAAATGTCAATCTATTTTCTACCACTCTGTAAAATATGTGCGCATGCGTATTGTGGTTACTCGTGCTGTTCAGTCAGTGACTGTAGTTACTCGAGTTACTCGGGTTGACTAACCGAAATTGCTCCAAGTTGGATTTGATGACGTCATATAATGGTTCTCCAAAACAACACGGAAGTAAAATAAACGTCATGGAAAAGACTTGATACAAGAAACTGGCACGTTTTGAGTGAAAAGAACCCGTGCCGATACGAGGATTTAAAGTTTGTCTAGACGTCTCATGCAAGGTTGATATCTGTAGCCCAATACGCACCACACAAAATGCCTGTGAGCGCACCAGCAGGTCTCCCCAACCACTTTCGGCGTTGAATTCCTTCTTCATCTATTATATAGTAATGTATATTAAGCCTCAGAAGTTTTTGTATTGGTTCCACAGATGCAACGTCAGTGTCCTGTGGTTGCAGGTACCCGTCGTTCAACTTGTAAAATGTCGCAA
The DNA here is from genome assembly GCA_963989385.1 of Ctena decussata. Taxonomy (NCBI): domain Eukaryota; kingdom Metazoa; phylum Mollusca; class Bivalvia; order Lucinida; family Lucinidae; genus Ctena; species Ctena decussata. The sequence goes on from OZ022506.1 coordinate 58,425,965, forward strand.
CGTGTTTAACGTTTTAAAAGAGTTGCTTTGCAACTGACCGTGAAAGTGCGACGTGCTCAAAATCTGATGCCTGGAATGAAGACGTTCACTCATGAAACTTCATTAAAGCCAGGTAATCTTGTTATTTTTATTTTCGCTTCTAGAAGATATGAAAGGATAAACATGTTGCGTTTCTAAACTCTTTAAGTATACAATCTCGGAAAAGCTCAAACATCCATTTTCAGGATTTGCATGTCACATCTGTTAATAAACACGATGAAAGAAATACTTCAAAGGTAAACAATTTCGTGAGAATATACAGCCATCTGAGATCCAATACGACTTAATGCAGTATACAAATCAATGTAGTTAACTAACAGACTGTAGTAACATTATCTCTTTAAGTTTAAATGATTCAGGCGTCGTAGTCGAACGGATAAAGACGTCTCGTTATGGTGCAGAAGGTCGCGGGTTTGAATGGGCTACATATATATACAGTGGTCAAGATACCGTGGGTTTCTAACTCACTGCTTCTACTGCAAATTGCCTCGGCCAGCCTTTAATTTTGACTGGTTGAATTGGCAACCATTTTAAGCTGAATAAGTATACATTTAGAAGAAACAACTATTTAGTCTGTCATTTTCAGTTTTGCCTCCCGCCTCAATGAGAAACACCTCTTAAATTTTCTGTATTTCTGTATGACAACATATGCTGTGACACCTAAGAACCGTCTCGTGGGGACGGTTTTAAAATTGGATCACAACGCACGTTTTTGTCGAGAAACTTAGGCTAATGATCAAAGAATTATACCACCCTTACCAGAAAACGCCAATTTTAGCACGAAATATTTCACAATGAGCAAGGTCTACACTGGTGAGGGTGGTATAAAATAGTTATACCATGGTTTATCCGCCTGTACGAGGAGATAATCCACGAGCTTTACTTACATGTATCATCAAAAACTCACCGTATCTGGATCTGTTTTTGCCATTCTTTCCTGGCCCCGAGGTTATAAAACTTTTTTTCATGCTCAACTCAGCTGATCATGAATTTTTTTCTGCTCATAAATTTTAAAATGCCAACAATAGTTGGCATTGTAATATCTATGAGCAGAAAAATAGCCTTCTTGGCTTATCTGAGACTAAAAAATGCTGAATTTCTTGGTATTTTGTACTAATGGGCATTTTAAATTTCATGCTCAGCTGAGTTGAGCATGAAAAAAGTTTTATAACCTCGGGGCCTGGTTGCGACCCAGGTTATGTGTGTATCGGTTCCTGATCATTGTCTTTCAAAACTATTGTTATCCATCAATCTTTGCTTGCCAGAGCTTCTTTTATGCATATCTTGATTGTTCGGTAAATGTCTGTTTTCATTTTGCCATCTGTTTTCTTTCTGTGCTCCGAGAAAAACACGTGCGGGAAATGAACATTTTGTGTCAAAGAGACATTGCAATTTACCTCACTAAACTGAGAGAAAAATAGGAAAGTATGCATGTGGTTTACTATTGAAATACATAAGTGGTTCCTAATTTATTTCTTGACCCATTTATGCATTGTATCCCATAAACGAGACACTTGCAGGCCTTGATCTTACGCCGCAAATCGCGGTCTACACTATTTGCATAAAACAAACGGTCATTTCACCTTTACATAAATTGAAAACTTTAAATTAAACAAAACCTGACACCCTTAATTGACAAATTGGCTCATCCAATTAAAAGGACACAAGAGTTCACCGGACACAAATTCGCAATATTTGAATTGTGCTAATTAACAGTTTTGGGTAGGAGCTAGTCGCTTTACACAGAAACTCTGATTGAATCTGTTTGATAAAATCTCTGAACTCTCAGTCTCTAACTATGTCATGGTTTGTATTTTATCTTATTTATAATCTAATGAAGCAGAAACAGAAAGTTATTATGTAGGTTATAAAAAATTAAGTTGCATGACTTCGCTTAAACAAGTCAATAATCTAATAATATCGAGACTTTATGAAATGAGATATTTCTTATAACCCACATACCTGAATGTACTCATCAAGTTCAAAGAAATGTGGGCTTTCCGTAGAAGTATCTCTGAATTACCTCCTTTAACAAAAAAAAATATAAAAGAAAGAAAGAAAATAAATAAATAAATAAAAAGGTAGCATTATTATTATGGCATTCTTTTGGAAATGGGGGTGGTTGTGTAGGCGATTGTGCTGCATGTAATTTCCAGTGCCGGGGCGTCCTTCTTATTTGGGTAAAAGTAGGGCAAGGGCCTATTGTGCTTGCAGAAGGTGCGGGTGGGGGTTGTTTGTACATTTTTTCTCCCGTCTATCATTTCTCTCTTCTTTTTTCCCTCTCTTTGGGAGACGGCCCGATATAGACTGAATACTGTCTCAAAGGGCCGTTAAACCCAAAACAACCAACCAATCTTTTGGAAACAGAAAAGAAAATATGTTTTCTTTCCTAACGTAAATAAAAAGGCTTCTACTAAAAGCTTATTGGCTGTTTGAATTTAATCCCAGGCTGTGTGCCCATTTTTTAGAACTGCAGAACAAGGAGCCCTTTAATATGAGCCGCGACGTGAGAAAACCAACAATGTGGTTGTGCGCCTAGGGCAGACTCAGATCCGCCTGGGCATCAGCCCAGTCTCCTCAGACTCTTTGCTAAGCGCTTAAAGGGTAGCTAAGAGTTTAAGCTACCTTCATGCGGACAGCGAAGACTCTGATCAGACTGGGCGGATGCCCAGGCTGATCTGAGTCTGCGCTGGGCGCACAACCACATTGTTGGTTTTCCCACGTCGCGGCTCATATCAACATCCGAGATAACTCGTTTGCGTTGATTACTAAGAAAAAATTCTCTTCGACGAATGCCTAAATGGCAAAGTTTTGTTAATCAAATTCGATATGGTATCTAGCTTTTCTAAATAATGTTAAATTTTTGTTTGCTTTTCGTTCAAAACGTCTAACATACAACATCATATAGCTTTACGAGTCTTAATCCGGAAATAGTAGTTTAAGGCCCGATTTCACGTCACAGTTAGTACCCAGATTAACAAGTCCGTGGTCTATTTTACCGTAAGGTGCAATGCAAAATTTTGGTGTTCCGAATGCTAATCCGTGTACTAAGTGCGATGTAAAATCGGCCCTTAGAGGAAGATGTTTAGAAAGTACTGAAAGGCCGTCGGATAGATGACAGCTGGACCGATCAAAACATTTAAATTTGAGAACTACGCCAACTACAACTATTGATGGAAAGGTTAATGAATTATATAAAAAAAATAATAGGAAGAAAAATGTACAAACGATCATTAGCAGTTGATGCATAAGTTTTAGAATAGCTCTTACCTATTTTTCTTGTTAGTTTTTAGTGACTGGAAATATAGCTCATTCATAACCAGTAATGAAATAAAGTCATTACTACTTGTAGAACTAACCACAACATCTGTGGCTTAGTTATTTGTGCTATAATCCTTTTCTATATGGCCTCCTCTCGATATATAACATCTACATGTATCATCAGCGCCTTCCTTTTATATTATTGAATTTCGAACTTCAAGGTCTTTATCAAATATGATAGCGGAGGCAAAGCCGAGGCACATTTCAGTCGGGTTGCATAGAAACTTAGACTGGTCAAGGCTTGAAGTCATTTTCCTAAGTTTTTTGATTGATTGATATGTTGCTTGACGTCCACGATAAACAGCTATAGTTATCTCGGGACGGTCAGTTAACATAACCACACTATTCCTGAGCAGGCTCAGACCTCCTAAGCGGTTAACCAGTATTAAGTGAACATGATCCTATACAATATGGATACACTTTTGAAAATCAATTAGGTGTGTTATTTTCTCTGCAGTGAAAATACATAATGAGCTACGACGCGAGGACACCAACAAAGTGGTACTGCACCTAGCCCAGACTCAGATCAGCCTGGTTATCCGCCCAGTCTGATCAAAGTCTTCGCTGTCCGTATGGACATAGCTTAGTTCTTTAGCTACCCTTTAAGAGCTTAGTAAAGAGTCTGATCATACTATTAGGCAGATGCCCTGGCTGACATGAGTCTACGCAGGGTGCATAACCACTTGATTGGTTTTCTCATGCTGTGGCTCAATTATCTGGAAAGGCAATGCGCAGCACTGGAAATATTTCTATCCCGTTTCCTATAATTTGAGCCGCGACACGAGAAAACCAACAAAGTGGTTGTGCGCCCAGCGCAGACTCAGATCAGCCTTGACATCTGCCTAGTCCAATCAGACTCTTTACTAAGCGCTTAAAGAGTAGCTAAGGGTGTGAGCTACCTCCCTGCGGACAGCGAAGACTCTGATCAGACTGGGCGGATGCCCAGGCTGATCTGAGTCTGCGCTGGGCACACAACCACTCGTTGGTTTTGGCGTGTCGCGGATCAAATTTTGTTTTCTCAAAGGAAAGAAATTTCTTGGAGAGAGAAGCATTTTCTCCCCATTAAGAAAGGTCATCAATAAGAAGAGGTTCCCATGCAAGGACTTCGATTTCTAATTTGCTAGAGTGATTCTAGTTGAACAGGGACACAACAAATGTCTTCCAAATTTTCACTTATGTATATATGGTCTGGCTCGAACCGATAAAAATGAAGCAACAAAGGCGTCTGATCAGGGTCTAACCTGTTTGCATTAAACACAGACGTTGTCTTAAAACAAAATAAAATAATAATAATGATTATAATAAATAAATAAAATTGATTACAATTTGACAACCCATATTACAAGTGAACTGGTCCATGGTTTGATATATCATATAGTTCATTAGGTCTAAATGTTTAATTAAATTCTTGACTACGTTTAAGTTACGTCGATGGTTTGAAATATGTGTATGGTGTTGAACACAATAGTATGGTCAAAAGAGAAAACCACCGTGACAGTAGTGTCTTATGATTCCAAGATTGTCAGGTGAGGCCAGAAGCAGCGTATGTAAGGCAGGGGTTGCCGAGCAATTCCTGATCGAGCCTGATAAACTTGATATCAAAAGACACTAAAATGCTTGTGCTGTTCATCATGCACATTTGAATATTAAAGGCAATAAGAGCTCAACAAATGAAAAACAAACCAAGTTTTATTGACATTGCGATTGTGATGTCGATAGAATGGCATGTCGTTTAACTGAAGGTACGTTGTTATCACGACCGACATCAGTTTGTAGCCAGTCGTCTGTAGAGATCGCCCTTAAAGGCACTGCCTGATATCAATCGAGCAAGGGCAGTGCTAAAATGAAATGATGTCAGATTAAATGAGCCGCAACACGAGAAAACCAACAATGTGTTTGTGCGCCCAGCGCAGACTCAGATCAGCCTGGGCATCTGCCCAGTTTGACTAGATTCTCTGTTAAATGCTCAAAGGGTAGCTAAGTGTCTAAGCTTCTTCCATGCGGACAGCGAAGACTGATCAGACTGGGCGGATGCCCAGGCTGATCTGAGTCTGCGCTGGGCGCACAACCACATTGTTGGTTTTCTCGTGTCGAGGCTCAAATATATATTGCCGAACCCCTGTTAACAGGTGGAAATTCGCAGCAGAAGCTTGATCCATCGCCATCTCAGCACAGTGGAAAGTCCACGGTATATTGTTGGTTTTCTCGTGTCGAGGCTCAAATATATATATTGCCATACCCCTTTTAACAGGTGGAATTTCGCAGCAGAAGCATGATCCATCGCCATCTTAGCACAGTGGAAAGTTCACGGTATAATGCAAGTGTTAAGGCGTATCGCGGTAATGAAATATCAAATACTGTTGCAATTCAGAATTAGAAATTACAGGAACCTTACTTTTCAGGAAAAAGTGTCTTTACCATTTACTCCATTGCTTTAATTCTCCACGGGGGTAAACTTTTTAACGGCAAGAACTTGCTCCACTATGAGCAAGTTCGTTTCTATATGTGCAAACCCATTTTAAAAGGGCTATGGATACAACAGCATGTCACAAACGTTGCTTCTTTGTAAAAATGGCAGAAAAATACAGTTGAATCTACGCGGCTAAACTTATTTTGTATAACAATTATTAATGTTTGAAAGAGCAGCGAAACAAAACGTTTTATCCTATATTTTTGGAAGTAACAAGGGACTCACTGTATTTCAAAACCTTGCAGTTATACAAGGGAAAAATGATGCAACTACCTTAATGGACTATCAGTGCCGAAACAGGCAATCTTTTTCGCATAAAAAAAGAAAACAAATCAAACTTTTCTATGATGCATCAACTAACTGATGCCTAGCCTCATATAAATGGGACATAGGCAAACAATGCATATCCAGATTAGACGCCGCAAATTGCGATGTCTGATCAGGGTTTACACAACTTCAATGAAACAAAAGGGTATTTCTCCTTTAACATGTTTAAATAAATTTTATACCGTACAAATAAACTAAATCAGAGACCCCTTAACTGACAAATAGACTCATCTATTTGCTAGTGAGAGAACATTCCACTGGAGATGTCTGGGTATATTTTTTCCTACATCATGTTGTGCTCCTTTATGTTTTACAAGACCTACAAGATTACAATTTATAGCGTCTGCGCCAGTGCAGCTTTGTCATAGGAAACTGAATAGTTCTAGAATTGTAAACATTGCTTCGTACATTCTAATATTTTTTCGAAAAACAAAAGTTCTTTGTTTTGCAAACCTTATGTAATTCAAGTAAAGATACGGCAATTAAGATGGTACTTAATACGCTTTTATGCAAAAACGTAAAGAAACAAGCATTTCCTTTTGAGTGTAAAAGGTGTCATTAAATACATTACCACAAAAAGGCATTTTCTATTAGAGCATGCAAAAAGTTTGATGTAGGCCAACGGCTCACATTTTACAATACCGCGGCGTAAAATAATGTACTAGTTACGTATTTCTTAAAAATAATAATAATAAAAACTTTGACTTTCTGTTGAGTTTAAAATGTGTCAACAAGTACATAACTTCAAAAATTTTATTTTATTTTATAGTATGGTATTAGCCAACGGTAAACATTTGATAGGACTCCATTGAAACATGAGAATGTCATATTTGGAGTAGTCCTCAAAAGATACCTAATCAAGATTTTACTACTTATATTTCAGTAATATCCTGCACAGTCATGCATTTGTGATATACTGAACAAAATCAAAGCATTAACAGTATTTGTTTCATGTTTCGGACAACCTAGCAAATATTTAAATAAGGAGCATTTTGGGCTTGGCTGACGTCTGATTACTTGAGAAAGCACGGCAAATTATAAGTATATGTTAGTCCTGCTTGGAATTACCTCTACTTATTCCTGTTTTGATAAAAACAGACAATTATTTTAACTTTCGCATGAGCAAAAGTAAGTTTTCTTATACACAATGAAAATTAGTTTCATAACACTAATAAAACACTTAAAGCTTATTTTAATTGTAATCTCACAATAAAAATAATGGTCAAGGATAAAAGAATAATTATAATTCTTCCAATTTCAATTAAACATATGGAGCTTTTGGGATTTTGGAGATGCTATAGGCTCTGTACCAGTTTGTTTGTCATTTTTCTTTTCGAAATTTTGCTGGGTGTCTTCTTAGCCTAGTGTCTTTTTCATGAAATTAATTTGACAAAAGAGTATATATAGTAATAAACTGTCATAAAGATTTTAATTCTTAATTGAAATTACATTGTACCCTTAACGGACGCCTAGCCGACCATGTTCTTTATTGTTTAAGCAGATTTGGTTTGGAGATTGAAAGAAAATGATTAGTAACATTGTCATATATAAGATAGCCGCAGTACTGCTTTAATTATAGATCCTTAATTTTATATGCTTCATATTGCTTTATTTATAGAATCTTAGTTTTAGTGTGACTAAATTCAGAAAATATTTTTTTTCTACATTGAAATGATTTTTATGTCTGACCTTTTCTCCACTAGCTTAAGATGAAAAATATGATTGTGACTCAAGTTATCTAGTTAACTATTCGTGTTACAAGTCTAAAATTATGTCAGTATGCTATTATGATATTTGTCTGCAAAATATATATCTAATAATAAATTCAATATAATTATTCTTCGTAATACTTTGGTCATAATTAAATCATTTACTCAGACGGCAATAATCAAATTTATTTGTCTAATGTACCGATATCTTAATGGATTTTACACGAAAGTAAATTGTATTTAGATACATGCTTTATATCCTAATGCGCATGATGAAAAATGAATGTTATATATTCATGCCGAATAACATTAAAATACTAATGATATCTGGAAAATACAAAGTATGCCGTGTACTTTATGCCTGTGTGGGTCGACCACAAACCGGTTAAGCCCCGTAGTAATTTCCTTACTGGCCGTTCCAAGGCAACAGTTCCGGTCTGGTTCTTCTTGGTTGTTTTATGTGTTGTTAGTTGCTATGTCTGTTATTGATATATTGTTTGTTATGTTCAGCCCGTTGACCACTTACATGGGAAATGGCTGTTCACATGGCTGCCGTTGTTGTTTTCTTTGGTGGTAACTAATTTTGTGTCGTCTATTTCCCAGATGGTGTTTGTTTTGGGCTGGATCTGAGATTGAATTTTGCCAGTTCCTGAGAATTTTCCTCCTTGCTATTGGTGTACCATACCCAGATCCTTAAAGCTCTCGCTCGTTTAGGGATGGCATAATATTGTTAAAAATGCCTGTCTAATAAGCAAAAAAAGTCAAGAAAAAATCAGCATATATAAAATATCTACCTAATGTTCCAATTCGAAATATCTGAAAGTATGAATCGAGTGAATTTAACATCTCATCCCTTACTTTTATGTTTCACTAGCCTGAACGAATCGAATTTTATTTGGTTTGATAATAGATATTAGTCCGGCATTTTATTCAGCACCATCTCCAGCCTTGGTTATTATTTATAGGTAAAGGTCACGGACTTCGAATTTTTACATTAAAGTTTTACGTAAAAGGTTTTAAGATAAAGTCTTATCGATTTAAATTATATTTGAAAGTGTGATAGATATTGGTCAGACAATTTATTCAGCACCATACCCTGCCCTGGTTATGACCTATAGGTCAACGTCACGGATTTACAAAATTTATGTTAAAGTATTAGGTCCAGTCAAGTGTTGAGAAAAAACTATGCCTTCAGAAAACTTTGACCCAACCATAGATTTCAACCATAGACAGACCGTGACCTTTACGTCAGTGAGTAAGGTGTGGGTGGTACTCTGCGAAACTTTAGGCCAATATGTAACCAAAATTAAATTCAAACAAGTATTAACTGGACAGATTTTGTCATGTTCAAATCGATCTTGCCATTGTAAAATCGATCTTTTCATTGTAAAATAATGCCTTTTAACACCGTTACTTAAGGCTAAGATAAAATTCTAAATCAGTGAGATTGACTTCAAGGTCATCATTTCGGCTGGGGCTTTTTTAGCTCACCAGAGCCGAAGGCTCAAAGGTGAGCTTATAGTATAGGCAGGCCTCCGTAGTCCGTCCGTCGTCCGTCCGTCCGTCCACCATTTTAAAAGGTCTTCTTCTCCGAAACCGCTGGGCCGATCAAAGCCAAATTTTATATGGAGTCTCCATGGGTTGGGGGAACGAAAGTTTGTTCGGGGTATCTGGGTCACACAACCAAGATGGCCGCCATGCCCATATATGGTAAAAATCCTTCAAAAACCTTCTTCTCCAGAACCAAAAGGCCTGTGACCTTGAAACTTGGTATGTAGCATTGAGCATGCGGGCCCATCATAGTATGTTTAAATGATGACCATGCGATGACCTTGACCTAATTTATGGCATGGTCAACTTTGGTACGTCGGGCTTTTATATGGGAAAACCCTTAAACAGTGGATTTCTCAGAAATTATTTGAGTCTAAGGTACAATACTTGGTATACATGGTCAACTAAATGAACAAATGAAGATATTATGTCACTAAAGGTCAAGGTCATTCCGTCCGTCCATCCGTCGTCAAGATTTTCAAACATCTTCTCCTCTGAAACCACAGGGCCGATTAAAGCCAAATTTCATATGGAGTCTCAGTGGGATGGGGGAACGAAAGTTTGTACGCGGGGTCTGGGTCACATGACCAAGATGGCCGCCATGTCCATATATGGTAAAAACCCTTCAAAAATCTTCTTCTCCAGAACCAAATGGCCTATGATCTTGAAACTTGGTATGTAGCATTGAGCATGTAGGCCCATCATAGTTTTTACAAATGAAGACCTTGCGATGACCTTGACCTAATTTATGACAGGGTCAACTTTGGTACGTTGGGCTTTTATATGGGTAAACGCTTAAACAGTGGATTTCTCAGAAACTTTTTAAGTATGAGGTACAATACTTGGTATACATGGTCAACTAAATGAACAAATGAAGATATTATGTCACTAAAGGTCAAGGTCATTCCGTCCGTCCATCCGTCGTCAAGATTTTCAAACATCTTCTCCTCTGAAACCACAAGGCCGATCAAAGCCAAATTTCATATGGAGTCTCAGTGGGATGGGGGAACGAAAGTTTGTACGCGGGGTCTGGGTCACATGACCAAGATGGCCGCCATGCCCATATATGGTAAAAACCCTTCAAAAATCTTCTTCTCCAGAACCAAGAGGCCTATGACCTTGAAACTTGGTATGTAGCATCGGGCATGCGGGCTTATCATAGTTTGTACAAGTGATAACCTTGCGTTTACCCTGACCTAATTTATGACATGGACAACTTTGGTACGTTAGGCTTTTATATGGGAAAAGGCTTAAACAGTGGATTTCTCCGAAATTTTTTAAGTCTAAGGTACAATATTTGGTAGTTATGGTGAACTGAATGAACAGCTGAAGCTATTATGTCACTAAAGGTCAAGGTCATACTGTCAGCCCGTCCGTCGTCAAGATTTTCAAACATCTTCTCCTCAGAAACCACTGGGCCGATTGAAGCCAAATTTCATATGGAGTCTTAATGGGATGGGGGAATGAAAGTTTATATGCGGCGTCTGGGTCACATGACCAAGATGACCGCCATGCCCATATATGGTGAAACCCTTAAAAAATCTTCTTCTCCAGAACCAAAAGGCCTATAACCTTGAAACTTGGTATGTAGCATTGGGCATGCGAGCCCATCATAGTTTATACAAATGATGACCTTGCGATGACCCTGACCTAATTTATAACATGGTCAACTCTGGTACGTTAGGCTTTTATATGGGAAAATGCTTAAACAGTGGATATCTCAGAAACTATTTAAGTCTAAGGTACACTACTTGGTATACATGGTCAATTAAATGAACAAATGAAGATATTATGTCACTAAAGGTCAAGGTCATTCGGTCCGTCCATCCGTCGTCAAGATTTTCAAACATCTTCTCCTCTGAAACCACTTCGCCGATTGAAGCCAAATTTCATATGCAGTCTTAGTGGGATGGGGGGTTCCCGGGATCTGGGTCCCATAACCAAGATGGCCGCCATGTCCATATATGGTTAAACCCGTTCAAAAATCATTTTCTCCAGAACCAAAAGGCCTATGGCCTTGAAACTTGGTATGTAGCATTTGGAACTCGGGCCCATCATAATTTATACAAATCAGGACTGTGCATTGAATGTGACCTATTTTATGGCAAGGTCAATTTTGATGCATTAGATAATGCTTAAACAGTGGATTTCTCAGAAACCATTCAAGTCTAAGATATGATATTTGGTATTTATGGTTAACTAAATAAGCCTAGGAACATATTAAGTTGTTAAAGGTCAAGGTCATTCTTTGTTCAAAGTCTATGTGATTCTGTTGCCTGTCAACATTTTCAAACATCTTCCTTGAAGCCACTGGGCTGTTTGAAGCTATATTTCATACGGAGCTTTACTGGGTTAAAGAATCAAAGTTTGTTGAGCTGGTCATGGTCAGATGACCAAGATGGACACCATGCCCATATTTGGTAAAACTCCTTCAAAAATCTTCTTATCCTGAATCAAAGGCACAATGACCTGGTGGCATGGTATGTAGTATTGAGAACTGGGGCCCATCATAGTTTGTACAATCATGATGGTGCATTGGCCTTGACCTAATATATGGCAAGGTCAACTTTGGTATGTTATGCTTTTATATGGGAAAATGCTTAAACATTTGATTTCATGGAATTTTTTTAAGCCTAGATATAATAATTGGAAAATATGGTTAACTAAATGAATACACGAAGACATAAGGTCATCAAAGGTCAAGGTCATTTTTTGAACTTTGCTCAAGGTCACTGAGATTTTAAAATTAAAATATACACACGTTTTAAGTTACTGGTTTCAAATTTGTAACAAATGAGCGAAATGACAAATTGTGTCTGTTGACAGAAGGTGTCAGGTGAGCTACAAGACCATTGGTCCTCTGTTTTTTGTTTAATCCTATGTCATATAAACTAAAACAACCCAATGCACACTAAAACAGTATGCCGTCAGAAGATTTAACAACAAAACAGATTTTTAAGTCCATTATCTTGACCTCAATTACTCCGAGCGGGATGAAATTTGATTATGTTGATTTGATTATGTTGATTATTTTGGACAAATATCTAACTACAGTGCAAGGATACAAAAATATCCACCCTCAGATTCGGGAGATAAATATCTTGAATACTTCAGTTGAAATATCGAATGTGGTCGTCAACCTGACGCGGCCGTGAAGGCCGACGCCGATAGCGCAATAATAAATCTTCTTGAACTTTAATTCAGGCAGTCTAAAACGACGGTGCTCGGGAACGGCCATATACAGAACGCCCCTCCCAACTCCCAAGACCACAAAAGAAAAATGGGGTTGTATAAAATTAAATAAGATTTAACAGCAGACGCACCGGTCCGGAACAGAGAAACGTACAGTTGTCAATCCACGTCTTCCTTCAACCATTCTATAATGTCCGTGCAATTTTCAAGGTGCCTGACTGAAAACTCTTTCGGTGCGTGATTGTTCAAAAGTGCATAAGAGACACTTATTGGTGAATAAGTGCGGTTTCTGAATGTTTTAGTTTGAAAACACAATAACTTACCTTCAATAATTAAAGTTTCCTTTTTTTACTCTAACTTTGTAATATAGTCATTTCTGTGTTAAGCATACACCCTAAGGAGGAGCTAAAATTGCTTGCTACGGGCAGATATTTGCTGGAAACATGTCAGTTTTTACTGATTGATTGATTGTCTTGGGTTTAACGGCCCTTTAAGTCAGTATTTCAGTCTATATCGGGCCACCCTTCAGAGAGAGGGAGAAAGAAGAGAGAAATGATAGATGAGAGAAAAAATGGCCAAACAACCCCACCCGTACCTACTGTAAGCACAGTAGGCCCTTGCTCTGCTATTATCCAAATCAGTTGGACGCCCCGGCACTTACACGCAGCACCATCGCACCACCCGACCAAAGGTGGTGGCCTTTAAATTGACGGTCAAACAGACAAACTAATAGGAGTGAAGCACGCTGCCCTGCATATTGGGTATAATAAGAAACTGCCGTATACTGGAAACGGTTCGGACGAGTGTAAAGCAAGGAAAGGAATAGATCGGATAGAAAGTGGCTTATCCACTGGTTTTGAATGACACTCTTTAGGTAATATAGTATTCCCTAGAGGGGATTAAATTCATTCATGAAAAAGACTTAGTTGTCTGCTATTTTTATTTTTTGGAGGGTATTCCGTTCTTAAAAACAATCTAACTTTTCAGAACTTATGTATATACACTGCAACTGGTGTTGTGCCGTATGGCGGCCGTAAAACGTCTTTTTGTACATAATCATAGTGAAGATTATATTTTACGTCCTTCGGAATCACTGAGATCATTTAGAGTCACTTTAACTCTTTCGGCGCCAAATTTTTCAGACGACAAATTTTCGTCTGCTCAAATCATCAGACGACAGATTTGTAATTGGAAATTTTAACAATCTAAAGACATTTCATAAAATCAGGCTTTTTAAGTTCATATTTGAATGGCAAACAGTGTAGATCCTGATTAGACGGCTCTTTTAAGAGCCGGCTGATCTGGATATACGCTGTTTGCAAAGGCGCCGAAAGAGTTAAAGAAAACGTTCTGCTTGAGCTGACCAGTGCTAGGTAACGTGACATGTGTTTGCAAATTTCGTTACTGGTCATGAGCAGACTTTATCAAACCGAGACTAAAATTTTCATGTATTTGGTGTATTCCTTGCTTCTAGAGGATTTAACTATTTAGAATTTATCTTTCATTAAAGAGTACTGTCCCAAGCTGTGGTACATGTAGAAAATTGTAAGAAATAGAAAACAGACCATCTGTTCTATTGCAATCCGTTCCATTCAAGGTTTTAATCTATGCCAACTTTTTTATGTTGTAGTTGTGTAGACATGCGCGTTTCATCGTGTTTCAAAAGTCAGATGTTTTGAGAAGCCGTTTCCTTTCCAAAGCTTACGCAAACACATTTCGAATTTTAACCGATGATACCCGCAAAGACTGCACCGTAAGCGAAGTATTTTTAGGCATAGTTATACAACATATAGCCATATCATGACAAAAATATACCTTGATACAGTTATGAACATAATGTGTACCGCTATGAACATAATGTGAACCTATTGTGTAGAAACACGTAGCGTTTCAAACTCTCAAGGCCACATTAAGGCCGATCATGACATATAAAGTGCGCACCTACAAATCGTCTCAGACTATTTGTGCGTGCGCACTTTATAGGCCACTATCGTATGTACCCGGATGCATTTGTGTACATCCTGATATCAAAAATATTTCCAAACTTTTAAATTCTCGCAGGGATTTATGTTTTATTTAATTTATATGAAAATATTTTGTCGCAATACAGACCAAGCCATATGTAATATTTTGGAACCGCCAGGCGGCTTCCAAGAACATTTAATTTAGTTTATTTGGTCTGTAACTGAGTCTTTTAGAGACATTTAAGGCAGGTTTTAATGACATACATTGACGCTAATTATGAATCTGCTAATCTAGAAAATATTACAACTTTTGCAGCTGTATTGTAAAGTTAATATTTACACTATCCGTGCATTTATTGAAAAGCCCTATGGTAAACCATGGCTCTCCAAACTATTTGGACGTAGGCTACGTTGTGGCGTCATTGTTACGTCGTTGACGCTGTTCCGCTTTTAGGAGAAAACTGCTGATACATGTTGTTATTCTTCAACTGTAGCCCCTAACGCAAATTTGTTGTCCATTAATAGATAGAAAAAAGTGAAATATAAGCAATAAACTTAATTGTTTTAGTGTATATCGAAGTGTAAACTAGATTGGGTCGCTAGCAAAGTTTACATCAACCCCTTTGGGTTTCACTTACTTTGCACCCGACCCAATATAGTTTATACTCTGATAAACTTCAGAAAAATGAAATTCATTCCTTAAATGAATAGAAATTGATATAAGAAGACTAGTATTATTCCAGCTCCAATCGGAACAAAACATTTCTTATATTTGAAAGAATAAAAATTATCATTTGATTTTGCCTGTAATGTTACTAGGTGAATCGTTTGTTTTATTTTTTGTGCGATTGCTTTTGCTATTTTTTGTGAAGTTAACGTCGTTGTGAGTGTAAACTTTCATTTACGTCTGTTTAACGTACATTTGATCTTCCCTCGTATAGTCTACAGCCTAGAAACATACTTTATAAAATGTTCGAAATGCCTGGTGAAATACATGTACAAACGCATAAATGGCTTGCTATTATTCCTCTCGATATGCCAACAAATGCCAAACAAATTGCCTTAGATACCACATTTACATGCAAATTGCTCGTCGAAGACCTTGAGTGTTTTCCAACCGTAATTTGCAGACTATATTATTGACAGGCATAAAACTAGCTTTGGCTGATTCAGTACAAACATACGCTGGAACTAAACTGGTGGGTTGTATTGTCGAAATTAACTCGCATCATTTTGTTAGTGCAGAAGACAGTTTAAATAATGAATGAAAAATAAACAAACGCGTCAGAATGGATTAAAGCACTTCCAGACACTTAATCTAAATCAAACTATTCGACGAAAAGTTAAGAGGCAATTTGTTTTGAATTATCTATTTGAATTAGTCATTTAGAGCCTTCGAAATGCCATACGTTTATGATCTATTATATTTTACTCACATTATACCCCCGGTATACGAAGTATATAGGGGGTATATAGTTTAGGGTCTTTCCGTTAATATGTTTGTGTGTGTGTGTGTGTGTGTGTGTGTGTGTGTATGTTAACATTTTTTCTGTCACAGATTTCTCAGGAACCACTACAGCTAGGACTTTGAAATTTGGTACAAACGTTGGGTATGACTAGTTGTACCGTGTAAGAGAGAATCAGCCTTCTCCTGCTTATCATTTCCTTTGTTTTTCCATTTTTTCTTTCTCTCCAATTAATTTTTTGTCACAGATTTCTCAGGAACCGCTATAGCTAGGACTTTGAAATTTGGTACAAACGTTGGGTATTACTAGTTGTACCGTGTAAGACAGAATCAGCCCTGTCCTTCTTATCAGTCCCTTTGTTTGTCCATTTATTCTTTCTCTCCAATTAATTTTTTGTCACAGATTTCTCAGGAACCACTATAGCTAGGACTTTGAAATTTGCTACAAACGTTGGGTATGACTAGTTGTACCCTGTGAGAGAGAATCAGCCTTCTGCTTATCAGTCCCTTTGTTTTTCAATTTTTCGTTCTCTCTAATTAAATTTTTGTCACAGATTTCTCAGAAACCACTATAGCCAGGACTTTGAAATGTTGGATATGACTAGTTGCACTGTGTAAGAGAGAACCAGGCTTCTCCTGCTTATCATTCCCTTTGTTTGTCCATTTTTCTTTCTCTCCAATTTAAATTTTTGTCACAGACTTCACAGGAACCACTACATTTAGGACTTTAAAATTTGCTACAAACATTGGGTATGACAGATGTACCGTGTAAGAGAGAATCAGCCTTCTACTGCTTATCAGTCCCTTTATTTGCCCATTTTTTCTTTCTCTCCAATTAATTTTTGGTCACAGACTTCTCAGGAACCGATTTAGTTAGGACTTTAAAATTTGGTACAAATGTTGGGTATGACTAGTTGTACCATGTAAGAGAGGATCAGCCTCTTCCTGCTTATCAGTCCCTTTGTTTATTCCATTTTTTCTTTCTCTCCAATAAAATTTTGTCACAGATTTCTCAGGAACCACTTCAGCTAGGACTTTGAAATTTGGTACAAATGTTGGGTGTGACTAGCTGTACTGTGTAAGAGAGAATCAGCCTTCTCCTGCTTATCATTCCCTTTGTTTGTCCATTTTTTCTTTCTCTCCAATTAATTTTTTTTTCACAGATTTCTCAGGAACTACTACAGCTAGGACTTTGAAATTCGGTACAAATGTTGGGTGTGACTAATTGTACTGTGTAAGAGAGAATCAGCCTTTTCCTGCTTATCATTCCCTTTGTTCGTCCATTTTTTCTTTCTCTCCAATTAAATTATTGTCACAGATTTCTCGGGAACTGCTACAGCTAGGATTTTGATATTTTGTACAAACATTGGGTATAACTAGTTGTATCATGTAAGAGAGAATCAGCCTCTTCCTGCTTATCATTCTCTTTGTTTGTCCATTTTTTTCTTTCTCTCCAATAAAATATCTGTCAAAGATTTCTTAGGAACCACTTTAGCTAGGATTTTGAAATTTGGTTCAAACGTTGTGTATGACAAGTTGTACTTTGTAAGAGAGAATAAGCCTCCTCCTGTTTTTCATTCCATTTGTCCTTTTTTCTTTCTCTCTAATTTTTTGTCACAGATTTCTCTGTTCTCATGAGAGCCACAGACTTCAAATTTGTATACATCTTGAGAATGGCCATTTATATTGGTGGAAAGAAAATCAAGATGCTAAGATTTCTTTTGGCCTTCTTTTTCTTTTTTCTTTTTCCCATCTCTCACTCAAGTGCAATTAATGGGATAATTTATGTCAAAAATTTCTCAGATTGCTATGTTATTAGGTTTACATTTTAGGTTTGAACTGATTAGTTGACATCATTTGGATGCTGCTGCTGACTTTAGGTCAAGGTTGCAGACATAGAAGTTTATGTAAACTTACGTTGAAATTTTGTGTTAAATTTGTATATTTTTGATAACATAATTTGCATTTATTTTAATGGAAGCTTTTGGTATTTGTTTATAGGCCTTTCACTTGATTTGTAATAGATTGTCCATCTGTCTGTCTGTTAGTTAACATTTGCTTGTATTAAATGTGTTTTTATTTTGTGGTGGCGCTGGCCGGGGGTATACGTGAGCCCCTGCTCACATGCTCTAGTTCATTTCAGAATTCATTTAATTTTTTTGTTGGTGCTATTGTTTTCCTAATTTTAGTTTTCGTGGGGCCGGACAGGGACGAAGGAGAAGGGCAGGGTGTGTGTATGTATGTTTTATTGGAGTGGAGGGGCAAGTTGGTTTATTGTGGTGATAGTGTCCAAAGCTCAAAATCGTCGTTTTAGCTTGATTTACAGGCTTTACTCGGACTGTCACACTTATGCAATATGCCATGAAAACTGCTGTAGACTGGATTATCGAATTATGATCGTTGTTGTACTCTTCTTTATTCTGCCGAGCCTGCGACATGACCTTGCTTTCTTCTCCGCCATTTTTACGGAGAAAGATTATATTTTCAGATACTGTAGCCATTCCAAAGTTAGAAAACACTTATAGGAAAAGAACTTGCTCTTGTTTAGGGAAATATCTGCCTAAAGAGTAGATCCCGTATACTAAGGAAAAAAAACATTTAAATGGTAAAGTAGATCCCCTTCAACAAAACATAATTGTAGGTATCGATTTACATAACATAACCGATCTAATTAAAGTACTACATGTTTGAAAAATTGTGTAATTTAAAGCACACCTTAACAAATTTGGGTTAAGGTATTGATATGCTTTGAAATATATAGAAAACAAAAGCGTGTCCCTGATGGATTTCAATATTTTCTGAGTGGCAATATCGGAATAAATATTCTTGTGATATGCTCAGAGAGAGAATTTTCTTTCTTACTCTGATGGTAAAAGCGTCTAAACACAAATCTTTTCAAGAGAGATTTTGACCGTCATGTTTGATTATAGAATGGCGGTAGATGCGCATATAATCAGTCATCTAACTGGCAACAAGAAAGAGGGACATGTTTATTTTTGAAAAAAGAAAAATTGCCCCACAAAATACGATTTCCTTCGCTATTTCTACGTCGGGCGATGTAATATAAACTAAACCGGGCTATTGAATCGGGAACACGTCTGAACATTTTATCTTTACGATTATTTAAGTTTTACATATCGAAAGTATTAGATAATTGTAGTTGCCAACTAAATTGACCCAGTTTATTTTTCAAACCTTTTTAGTGTGACTATCAGTGATATTTAAATTGTTTAAAACTAACAAATAACGGCCATTTACCATGACAAAACTGTACAAAGACTCTTGCAGCGATACCTTACGGTAAAATAGTTTATGTATTTTTTACCTCAGTGACTGATACAGCTGTGTAATTCTCTGCGTTTAGGCGGACTTAAAACATAAAACATCTATATCAAGTTAAATAAACTGACAAAATGGTAAAGACAATCTAGACTCTTTAAATAAACTGGATGTTATAAATACAAAATGAGGCGTAAATAATATGCTTAAATGAAACAAGTCTAGTATCATTCAGTGCTAAAATTAGTCTGTTGTTTATCTGGGCCTTGGTCAAGGAGATTATAGTGACTTTACTTATTTCTCTCCTTTGTTCGATAAGCAATCAAGATACTGGCTTTACAAGGCTTATCGGAATATAGCTGAAGCTGATCGCAAGTAAACACATCGTGGCATAATATGTTTGATGTTGTTCAGTATCAGCCAGTGCATCTGCCCATACAGTTCACGTTTTAAGTATTTTGTGTGTCGGATGTACTAACCATATGAAACACATTATAAAATTAACCTTAAGAATAAAACATTCCGACGTCGTCATGCAAGCCAGTAAAGCCCTCGAACTCATTGCTTTCTTTCCCTTGAGATATCGTACATTTTCATTAGTCCTGCCACGGTATGGTAAATGCACTTTGGATTCCAGTTTATAAGCTGTTCTGAATTGCCCTTGTACCATACTGTTACCCTCTCTCGTAGACATTCGCTGCAGGTGAAGTTATCAAAATGTAAAACCATTACAGAAGTGGTGACCAGCATTTTTTTAATTCCGCTATTATTATGGGAAAGGCTGGGGAGAGGGTAGCCGATAGAACTGTTTTGAAGATTTTTATATGTCGAAGAAACAACACAATGTTGTTGTCCTATAGTAAAAGTATCCTTTTTAGAAATGATGGATATATTAAGGAATTTTCAATATATCTATTTTTACAGAAATGGACTTACAGGGGAATGCCCTGCAACTTGAGATAATCGCTCTTAACGTAGAAAAAAAATGAAAATACAAATATCACCATGTTACATTTAAAACTGAAACAATGTTACAACCTTTTTCAAAGCTTGTGTATTTTTTTTCTTGACACACTTTTTAACTGCGATGTCATTGATCGGAGATCGACCGACCCCCAGTCACCGACAAGTTCCGACGATTTACTTACTAGTCACCGATTTGTCTCAATTTGCCGTACTTAAAATGAACTGCCACCAGCAAGTCGCCGATCGTTCAAAGACAAGTTGCAAAGCTTGTTGCTGATCGATCAGTGATTCTACATTTAATCAATTAAGGGCGGAAAATTTATCGTGATTGAGAACTGGTGCAAATGAAATCAGTCGGAAAGATGTTGCATGGTGGTGGCATCATCAGTGTGACCGGAGTAAAACATGCATAAACTTTTAATCGAACACCAATTGACAAACAGATCTCCGATCAGATTACATACAGTTGAGAGCGATCCTTTCAGCCAATCAATTGTAATGATATGCACTTAAATTCCGTTTCCATGGTACAAAAAGACCGATAAATTCTCAAAACCTATCGATATTTGATCAAAATTCTAATTTTAATGCCCGTTATATTGACCGAAACGGCACGGGAATCAGCGGTCGTCAGTCTGTTGCCAAACAATCAAATTGCAGAGAGCTGCATCGCGTTTGCATTGGTTATAGCAACAACAAAAACAAGAGCAGCAACAGCAACAACAACAATAATAAATGAATAAATATTCCCTCTGGATAAATCTTTCATTTAAATCCACTAGTTTATCCTTAAGGTTTTTGGGCAATGTAGAATATAATGTCGAAAAATCATAGACAAATTGGACGTACGAAAATCTCGCGATTTCAGCTTATTTAATATGTCAAGTGATTATCTAATTGGCCCTACTTTTTCACAATGTTTAATAACATGATTTTGATGGAAGCAAGACAAGAATTGACAAGAATTTATTAAATTAGAAAGTTCGGTTGTCGTGCATGAGCTAGTGTGAGCAATAAATCGTGCCTTAAATGGTCGTTTATGAAGTTTAGGTAGCTAGTAGAATGTAGGATGTCTCTTTTGGCCTTCATCAACACCATTAGCAAATTCTGTGGCTGTACGAAGGGTGTTCGAAAAGTTTTGCAAATGACCTCATAACTTTGTTAAGGGGCATGCTGGGTACAAATGCTATGCATGTGCTAAAAGTACTAAATTAAGTATTTACAATGAAAGCAAACATTTTACAAAGACACTTTTTCTTATTGACTTACAATGCATTTTAATAAGCCACAGTTATACGACTGGGCTATTTTCAGATGTAAAATCTTTCTAGTGTTAGGTCATCAATTTAAATATCGTTGTAAATCTAAAATATTTCTCTGTCAACTGCATTTCTCTCGTTGCCTACATTATCCGTACAAGGATAAGAAGGATGGCAACTCTTATCGATTGATTCCTTGCAAAGCAATGCGCAGGTTTTATGACGCTATTAAAATCGACGTCAACATCATTTTTGAAAGGTTGTAGCGGTTTCATTTTTGCATTATTTTGAATTTGACAGATCCATCCAAAAGCCCTTGCTGACAAGATTTCGAATACTAACAGACTTGTTCACATTACAATCTCATAATATCTTAAGTAGAAAGGGAGAATTTGCTAGTACGTGAAATACGGATAATACATATTTACGGGACAGTATGGCACCTAGTTTAAATATAATGTTTGAGATATTGGTTGTGCATTGTCTTTAAGCAGCAAAATTAGAAAAAATGTAAGGCTGCTCATACATGCATTACGGCTTACTAAAGTAAAATTTTGCAGTGCCTGTAGAGTATACCCCTTTTAAAGAAGTTAAAAACTATATCGCGTTTGCAAACTTCTGTAGGCATAACATAGCTTTATGTGTTTTTGCTATCAGTAGGTCTGTCTTTGTGAAGGTTACCAAGAAAATTCGCCATTTGCAAAACTTTTCGTACGCCCCTCATAATATTATGTCAAATGCTGTCATCTATGATAGACTTCTATTTTGCGGAGGTCTGCTCATAAGCCTTAGTGTCACGCAGCTCTTGCTTCAAAATTTTAATGTATTGCAACCGTCAAAAAACAACAACGTTGTTTGCTGAATTGTCTGCTGGAGTCAAGACATACTTCGTATGAAATTCCTGGTTACTCAATTTCAGATAAGGAAAAACTAATTTTAGGTTCACGTGGTAACATGGTAGTATTTTGAAAATAAAAGGTAACACGGTGATCTTATCATTCTCAAAATATTTAATTTCAAATCCTTTAAAGCCTTATCCTCATTATTTTCTCGCTTACACCAACGATTACAGAAGTTTTGCAAATTCACTTATTTGCATTTAAGTCGGCCAAGACGTTGCTTTGCATGTACTGTCATTTCCGACTATTATAAATTTACCACTTTATGACTAAATAGAGGATCTTAAATGAGTGATCATGTATTATTGAATTTATTAAGCGAGTTGGGGAAAAACATAAAATGCGAGGCTCTGCCGGGCATCTTAACGTTTTCTTATAGTTTAATAAATTCAATATTACAGGAGCACGAATGCAAGATTCTGTTTATCATATGACACTAAAATCGCATTTTGTTAGCAAATTTTGCACTAAAACGTCACGATTTTGCCATTAGAAAACGCGACGTTTTATGGACGTCAACGCATAACGTTACGACGAAATTCGCATGTTTAATCCACTAGTGGATTATAATTTTTGATACATGGCTTTATTACACACTCAGATGCGACGTCATATGATAAATGCAGTTTAAAGTTCCAGTTTATACTATACGACAGGCGACCATAATCCGACATATTTAAAAGTCTCTCAGGACGTCATTGGTAATCTATGTTACCAAGTTCTGTCGTTTATTGTGCAAGTTTGACATAAAGCAATATTAAAATATCATCTCAGTATATCTTTATGATATGCAAATTCGTGACTAGACAGAATAACAAGTCAAAATGCATCTATCAGTTTCAGTTTTATCATGGTTATATGTCAGAGATCGTCAGCATACGATACGTCACTAGGCTGAATTTAATAACAGTTTTGATGAATTCTAAATAGTTTACTTCCTATGAGACTGCGTTGAATGTTACTTCTTGTATTTTCTTAAATTGGAATTCAAATAAAACTAGGGCACATTGCATGTTGCAAGTATTCAAAAGCAGAGAAATATCAGATTTCTTAAATTCGAGATCAGAAACTAAGCCAAACAGCATTAGTTAGATTCTCATAAAATGTAATTAAAACATATCAGTTCATGCAAATTATTAGATAACAAATAGTAACAATAATAATAATGATAATAATAACAGTGGGAAAAAACACAACACAAAATTAAGCACCACCAAAGACATTATCAGCGTCAGCCATGTAAACAGCCATTCTCCATGTAGGTGGTTTGTTTCATCAACCACTTAGTTGTTTGGTTTGCGTGGGAGATACCTAGCTTATAAATCCCTTATTAGGTAACAAATGACAATTGTGAGATGGTTTATCTGTTGTTGTTTACTGGCATTAATTATTGTGCTCGCTTCTCTCCGTGGTCATTGCAACATTGTTGGTTATTCCCTTATATAATGAAGTTGTGGAGGTGCATAGGGTCTGTCCCATACGTACGTGTATATATACGAATATGTTCACCTTTTGTCATCGCTCTAGCAACCTAATTTAACTTGTTTTATTATAACTTCAAAAAAATATTGGGTATCCAATGTATCGAAGAAATTAGCGTCTTAAGGTAGCAGAATTAATGTCAAGGCCATTACTGCAAATTTTAGAAAAATGTCATCGCTTTAGCGTCTTCATTTTGGACTGTTTTAATATATCTTCAAAGAAATCTTTAGATGGACCACATCTTACACAAGTTTCAACGTTGTTGGGTTAAGTTCAGGGTTTAAGTAACTGTTGCTATTTCGAGAAAAACGTCGTTGTTGTCCCAACGCCTTTATTTAAGAGCTGGGAAATAGAAATGTATTTTGCCGTCTGCTTATATTACCCCCTACATGTCATTATGTTCAAACCTGTTACTTAAGCTAACTCATTCCTGTTTGATGGACTGTGGAAAATTCCCGTATCAATTATGATTCTTTGTTTAAAGTTCTTTCAAAAATAGTATGAAATGATGTTCTCTGCAAGGGCGAAGCTACCTATACGGCAAATACGCAAGTGCGTATTGAAATTTTGTCAAAATTGACAAAATTTCAAAACGCACCTGCATATTTGCATGCTGAAAATTTATAAAGTAGACAAGATTTCAACACCAATTACCAAAGTGGCTGAAATACTAGCTTTCCCTTCAAGAAGTAGAGAATAAACATGGTTGTGCGTATTATGAAATTGTCCCTAGTTACGCCCCTGCTCTGTCCACATGTACATGTAGCAATGGAAAATCACTTCTATTTAAATAAAAGCCTAGATGAGGCTACATGTAGTATGGATATCTTCGTCTCATCAATTTATACTTGTGTGTCGGAAGTCATTTGTAATTGACGTCATCAGTAGTCTACAAGGGTGCAAAGCCTCTAGAGCCTCGACAGAATTGGCAGCACCAAGCTGACTGCCGAAGACTACCTATGGCAACTGAATCCTTCCGAAGAAAGGAAAGTTTCTCGACGCACCCACGTATTGCTTCAGAACACGATCTGGTGAATAAAGTAAAATATTGAACTGGTTGATATCCTTCTTCTGAATGTATTCTCTGCTCTTGAAGGAGCTCTTTGAAATTTTCATTTGAATATTAGGCCATTTGCCACAAAACATAACGAGTTTAGCTATTCCTAGCAGTAATCTTGATGTGGCAATCAAATGGATATGTTCCGTTGAGCCTCCTTGGAACACCGCCATGAGAATGGGAATAGCAACGGCTACTGAGGAGGCAATTTTTTATTACCTTCCATTTTCGGAATTCAGCTGCTATGACAACCAAACCCATGAAACATGCGGCACAAAACTATATGTTTGAAGATAGTTTACTTACAAACATTTCTGTACAAGGTTTGTGATAATTACTGCAAACTTTTCGGCAATTTTCAATACTTTTCCATTAACAATCAATGACAGTTTTAAGTTGCAACTGGAAATATGATCATATTGTATAGGGTTTGCTGAAAGACATGTCGCATAGTTTGTTGGTGAGATGATCTTGGAAAATGTAAGAGCTTCGAGCATTTTGATTGCTATTTTGAACAACGCAAAAGACTCGCACAAAAATCATGTACCTGATAGAAACCTTCTTATGGATTTTAACGAAAATGTCAGGCTGTCAATAAGGACCAATTTCAATGTCAACTGAAATGTTAACGCCAAAGACGGATTAACAGTAACAGACGGCTACACGGATGCTGTCTATACTATAATGTTTTCCAAACACACCGACTCTTCGTGCCCTTGGCGCAAAAAGTTAATAACTCTAATTAAATTGACTTTATGCGCCGGAGAATCAACAAATTTGGTACAAATACTTGCTGAATTAATACTTTGGTACCTTATGAAATATCAAACGGTCTGTATTTCTTTCTGTTTTCTTTACCTGGATCTGTTTCTCAGCGATGTCATTGAAAAATAGTATTACACCATCATATCAGCAATTTCTTTATGACACATCCAGTTTATACATTAGAATACTTATGACGTTACGCCATTACCAAGACCTCAATGATGTTACAAAAGATAAGGGCCGATAATAAACATGAATTATAACCAAATAATTTTCCTTAGATTGACTTTAACAGGCGATGCCAGCAATAAAATGACGATTCATATGTTTGCCTTGACCAATCCTAATATCAAAGCAAGTATATACCTCTAGCAAAAGGAAAAAAAACTAAGAAGACATGGTGAGTTCAAAAAGTGAGGTCAGCGAAAACAGGAGAGAAATAATCGGATTCCTTTCATCTACCACATTTATATTTAGTACATATAGTTAGAGAAAAACTTAGCCCCAGGAATGCTGAATGCTTCAAGTATAAACAATAGATTGTACATACACTTTGATGTTGCGAATCCTGAGATTCTTTAATTCAGCAATTAAGTCATTCGATTTGCATTTAAGGAACGTCTTTAACATTTAAAGTGTGACAAAATTAGCATCTTCGCCGTGTGGTGTAGATTTCTGTCTGTTTGATCTATATTAGAACAACAAACATAAAGAATAGTAATTATGAAATTTGTAACTATAATGTTGCAATTTTAGTAAACACGCTAATACCGCTTTATTGTGTTATAGCTGCAAATTTCTGATACGTTCATTTACATTATTTGCACTATTATTTGTTTATGTACGCTCCGTGGCGGATAATAGGTCCCCTTTGAATTTAGTTTTTACCTTTGCAAGATAAAATTCTATTCTAAAAGCGTATGTGTTTTGTCGATTTAATAATTGAGCTGCGACACGACAAAACCAACAAAGTGGCTGTGCGCCTATCGCAGACTAAGATCAGCCTGGGCATCCGCTCAGTCTGATCTCGCATGGAGGTAGCTTTGACCCTTAGCTACCCTTTAAGGTCTTAGCGAAGTGTCTGATAAGGCTGGGTGGACGCTTTGTTGGTTTTCTCGTGTCGCGGCTCAATAAAAAGAATCATACTTGCAGGACACAATGATTTGTCTGCGAGCTTGTACAAATCTCGTTTCACTTTTTATCGTTTTATAGTACTATTAGCATAAAGCAGAGTAAGGATCTGGTCTGACTTTTTGAAAGACTTTGGGCACTCTAATAGTGGTTGCCTAATCACAGCTTAAACTAATGACTGTTATAATGCGGAAGATGTTTGTGTAAAGCAGTGATAGTGTCAGTGTTAAGCGTTAGTTACCTTATAACGTAGAGACTTGTCCGATTTCTCCGATGAAGAGGTCTAATTATTTGGTAAATCATCTTTGTTTTAGTTGAAGATTGTCTCCCTCGTTTATTTCATGTTGCCAGAAACAAATATTTTAACACAATTTCGTTAGACAATAATTACATGTATGTCATAGTCTCATAATTAACCGTAGGCCTACAAGTTTTGAGAAAATGCAAGTTTTTTCGATAAATGTAGAATGAAAAAAGATCTTCAAATTAAAATGCAAATTACCTATTTCCTCACGGCCTGTAAGAATATCGATTTTGATCACGTGTGTCATGTGATCATATACAGGTTTTTTCTTATTCGTGCACGTGATTGTGACGTATGAATAGATTACTTGTGTCCAATAATGCGATTTCGAGAGCGGTCCGCGACTGTTTAAAAAGTTATCTTATTTTTTGTTTAAAGTCACATCTATCAAATATTATTACATAAAGTCTATTTCAAATGTATAGTTACACCCTGTTGGAGGTATTGCATGAAATATTTCATCAAATCATTTTTTGTTATTGTTATCAAGGGAGTAAATCTTTAACTATTGATTTTTGTTTTTGTATTTTTTTGTGTAGTTATTAGAATAATGCACGGTTTTACTTCCATAATTGCATTTGAAGTCCGTATACTTCTACATTTCCGATCAGCAGTGCAATATGGAACTACAGTTGTTCCATAATTGCATTTGAAGTCCGTATGCTTCTACATTTCCGATCAGCAGTGCAATATGGAACTACAGTTGTTTTTGCCTTATTTTCATGGCGTTTGTTACATGATTGCATAAAGCGAATGAAATATTATATGCATGAGGAAAATACAATTTATTTCTAGTAAAAAGTAAGAAAGAGAGAAAAGAAAAACATGTTGTCATTTCTTCTGGTTGAAGTTACTGATATCAACGTAAAGACAAGTCTCGGAGTTTGTTCTGGATTGTTTTATGCTTTCCTGTGTATGCCTTATTCTTCGATAAACTGTGCTAAGTAATCTATGATGACTATACGAAGACTTCTTATTTTGCATATTATCCTACCCTGAGGAAACGAGATATTGACACTACTTATAAGTGCTAGTAATAATATAATAAGCTCGACCTATATTTTACGAGGCATTAATGAAATATCCAACCGAACTGTTAATGGCATGTATTTACGAAAACTAGTTGGTCCTCAGATTAATCTTATTACCAACTATCTTTAGGATAATCACAGGGAATAATGTCAAGCTTCAGAATGTCCTTTTGATGTTCAATATTGATGCAGATTCATATAAAGTAATTCTGCCAATTTCCTTTAGCCTTCTAAGAGGCTCGTGGAAGATTAGCTATGTTGGTAAATTTGTTACCCTCGTTGAATAAAGACTGCTTACTTTGCTGACTTGTATATTTATTTACATTCTTCCTTCCTTACATTCTTCAAGTTATGAAGTTCTGAAGAAATATACTGCACTCTTTCCGGGCCGAACCCTTTTTTGAAGGGCTGTGTAGTCCAGGGAAGTACAAAGGAAGTCACATAAAGTTACATATGAGCCGCGACACGAGAAAACCAACAATGTGGTCGTGCGCCCAGCACAGACTCAGATCAGCCTGGGCATTCACCCAGTCTGATCAGACTCTTTGCTAAGCGCTTAAAGGGTAGCTGAGGGAATAAGCTACCGTCATGCGGAAAGCGAAGACTCTGATCAGACTGGGCGGATGCCCAGGCTGATCTGAGTCTGCGCTGGACGCACGACCACATTGTTGGTTTTGTCACGTCGCGGCTCATATGTGTTGCTGTACAACTATATGACGGTTTGAATTTATGAAACAATATGTGTTACTTGAAGTCTGGTGCGGTCAGATATAACCCTACGAATTTATTAAACCTGGGTCAATTATAGCGACAGCAATTGTAATTATAATTACTAGTCTTTCGGCGTGGTTTCAATTTCTCATGAGTTCAGTAGCAATTACTCAGAAGGCTGATTACTAAGCGGATTGACAAAGAAAATCGAAGAATATATATTTTTTCTTATATCGTTTGTGGAAAAAGACAGTAAAGTAAAGGTTAGAGGCATTAGCGAAAAAAATCACCATGATCACGCGTATTTGACCATTAAAAGCAGATGCTTTTCTCGGAATATATGTCAAACATTGCCAAAGGTATATAGGGCATCTGTTGTTTATCATCGAATATCTCATCTATCATCGAAACACGATGGCAAATTGAGGTAGAAAAGGTTAATCAGCCGCGTCCCGCATTAGGAAGAAGTTCACGAAGGTGACAGTAAACTGTACAATGTGTGAGCCGCGACATGACAACAGCAACAAAGTGGTTGTGCGCCCAGCGCAGACTCAGATGAGCCTTGGCATCCGCCCAGTCTGATCAGAGTCTTCGCTGTTCGCATGGAGGTAGATGAGACCCTTAGCTACCCTTTAAGCGCTTAGGGAAGAGTCTGATCCGATTGGGCGGATGCTGAGGCTGATCTGAGTCTATGCTTGGCGCACGATCACTTTGTTGGTTTTCTCGTGTCGCGGCTCATATATTTATTGCCTTTGTCACAAATGGAGAAAACGAATGGGTAACGAAATAACAAATGGTCGGAATTAGAGATTGCGATAAATAACCAGCCCTTGCACAAATGGTAAGAAAGTTACCTTATCTGATAAATAAAATACTCAGGCTAGTTGCGGCTACCGATCCAAACCGCCACCTCTAAATGAGGACTCTGTGGTGATCGGGCGATGGTGCTGGGTGACGTTCAGTGCCTGGGCGTCCTGCTTATTTGGATCATTGTAAGGTAAGGGCCTACTGTACTTGCAGTAAGTGCGGATGGGGGATGTTGGGACATGTTTTCTCTAGCCTATCATTTCTCTTTTCTTTCTCTATATCTTTGGGAGACTGCCCGATATAGACTGAAATACTGTCTCGAAGAACCATTCAACCCCAACCAACCAACCAACCAACCAACTATTCACACAAAACGAGGATTCCTGGGTATTAACTCATCCTGCAACACGACCTGGCCATAAATGATTTACACATCTGAATTTGCCCTTTTTTATTTTTATTATAATTTTCATTATTATTTGCAACAAACAGTATAATAGTTTGTTGTATTTGCAGAAATCTCTCATTTCCTTTTCATAACAACATTAATACAATTTTAGTAATATGAGCCGCGACACGAGAAAACCAACAATGTGGTTGTGCGCCCAGCGCAGACTCAGATCAGCCTGGGCATCTGCCCAGTCTGATCAGAGTCTTCGCTGTCCGCATGGAGGTATCTTAGCGCCTTAGCTACCCTTTAAGCGCTTAGCGAAGACTCTGATCAGACTGGACGGATGTCCAGGCTGATCTGAGTCTGCGCTGGGCGTACAACCACATTGTTGGTTTTCTCGTGTCGCGGCTCATATATTTAATTTGAACGACCATGATAGAATACAAACAGAAAAGGCCATGGTACATGTAAGTCTGATAAAATCTTCATAAAAATGACTGTCGATGAAAAAACAAATCGTTAAAATCGAATTTTGCTCTAAACCAAGATAGCTTTGGAAAAATTGTCAAACCAGGATGGCATGTGATAAGAGAAATATCTCACTTTACTTACAAGAATACGTGTAGTCAGCGTGGCAAAATCTGTTTTTATCAAGACAAGATAATTGTTCATGACAGTATATTGTAAGTACTTAATATGTCTTTCGAGTGTTGATTAATTCAACTTTTTTGCACTTGAAAGTGCCACGCTTCAGCAATCTACATACATGCATGAGGCAAAGCACTTTCTTTTGGAATTGTACACTCTGCACGTGCTTAGTATATCTCTCGAAATGATAATTAACTATGACGTAGCTTATCGTCAATTGTTTAAAAAATGAAAACACAATGCCAGTTGCATGCCCTCAGATTTCCGAAAATTACTTCCGAAATCGGACTTCAGTTTGAAAAGTGGAGAAACAAAAGTGATTATATATTTATATCGCAATATGTTTTAAAGTCCATTATTTGTTCGTTTTATTTTTATACAAATAAACTGAACGAAAACTGTCTACCCTATAATCTCCCTCAGGCCTTCGGCTCAAGGCAGGTTATAACGCACTGAATCACAGTATGATACAACGAAACTAAACTGTCAAAGAAATCTTTTATCTCTTACAATTTTAGTAAACTTAATGTACGCGCCTTATTACTGGAGTTCGAAATTTGACGGACAAATTAGTAATTGCCTGATTCAGAAGCAAAAGAGCATGACCAGAGGCTTTAATATGCTTACTTCTGTTACGATACAGAAGAGAAATTAATTAAACACTGTCTTTCTTTGATGTTGAGTTCAAAGTCAAAAGAAATGTGCGGTTTACAACTGATTATACCTTGTGGAAGACTAAGATTAATCAGGGCATCTGTTCAGACGGCTAAATGCTTTTCGTTCCTTACATATTCAATGAATGATTTTTTGGAAATTATACAAAAGTGATAGCTATATATGGGTACACATGCACAGACAGTGTTTAGCATTTTTTTTTGTACGACGATGATGGTCCCTAATTTCAGCAACGCATATGATAACCTCAGGTATATAGTTGCTTTGATCATGGGTTTAACGATTAAATAGTACTTTTATAACAGACAGAAGTATCGACACAAAGTGTACGCAGATCTCGTACGACCAGTTAACTCAAACACACAAATTTATACAAAACGACTAGATATGTTTGAAGTTGATATTCACAGAATCGGTCCACCTTAATTCCAATAGTTAATAGTAATTTTATATTGACAACCCACATATATGTGTATATATATTATCCGTCAGGCCTAATATTTATAGTTACGCTTTGTATGTATTGTGGAGACAAATTGTGGAACAAATATGAATATTCATCAATCTGGTGAATTTATCCCCGTTTACATGATTACATAGCCTTTTTTCGGTAAGAGTAAAAATACTCTATTCTGTCATAGTGGTCATAATGGTGTTTCCCACGTGGTTTCAATAATACTACTACTTATCCTCAATTTCAGTAGCAGTTGGCATTACCTGTAAAAAGGTAAAAAACAAAACAAAAAACAACAACATAACTTTGAATGATATACTTACAAGGCTAAAATGATTTTCAAGTCCGTTTATTATCTGTTTTCCATAGAGTGTTTGTTTTCTGTTTCGTATTTGAAAATTCCTATTTTTACCGCGCAGACAAGAAAAAAAGCCTATATCTAAATATCAGTCAAATGTCACAACAAAAAATACTCAGGTTATTGTGTTTTTTTTTCGAATTAACATGTAAACAGTAAGGTTTCTTGCTATAAAACGAAAAGAAAACCATAAAAAGAATTACCATCGAGAGGCTGTCTATACTTAACCAAATGTTATTTAACATATATGTCATTCAAAATGGCACGAGGAAATCTCGTGCTGATAGCGCTTATTTAGGAAAAATGAGTGTCAATCCGGAAAATTTCTATCCAATTTATTAGTCAGCCAAAATAATGTTACATCTTAAGTTAAAGTATTCGGAAGAACCGTATTAAATTTTGTATTTTCTTCAAATTTATAAACAAAACTGGGTTGGAGAAATAATGAAACTATAGTTCAATGTGGGAGAAATAATGAGATACAGTCACACTGAACGGGGCAGTAAACACATTAGTCTTGGTATCTAGCCTGACATGCATTGACTTAACAACACCACATTCAAGCCTAACCTCTCAGAACTCATTTGAATAATACGTTTTACTAGGTGAGAAGATTTGCAAATTGTTAAATATAATTCTGTCGAAGTTTAGAGATTCTTCTGCATTAATCTCCTCCCTTAAAAGGAGGAGCTTAATGCAGAAAAAATCTCTAAACATCATGCAGAAAAGTTTCTAAACTTCGACAGAATTGGACCCTTGTAACAAACCTTAGGAAATCATAACTATAATAGTCTCCGAAGTCAAGGGTTCCTATAATTGCTGCATACCATTTAATGTCCGTAACCCGTGCTATTTCAAATCTATATTAGCCATATCAGGACGACGGGAGGCGATAAAAAGAGGCAATGCGCAAGGGTAACCCGTTTAAAAAAAAAAACGTCTCCAGCGGGAATTAAAACTAGAACCGCAAGTTAAGCAGGCCAGCATTTGACCTACTGAGCTATAGGGGTCCTGCATATGCTATTAGCGATTGGGTTCTAAAACATATGCTAACGAATTAAATGTGGTCTGAAATCACTAAGCCATCGACGAGACAATTTAGGAGCCGTTGTTTTCTTGATTTCAGGTTCCTCGGGATAAACATTCTTGCTTATGCGAATAAGGTTCTCTGATCAGACTAGCTCAACATGCAAACTGACCTGAAACCTTCATTATTCGCACTGATCGTATAGGCTACACTTAACTTTATGCGCTTATCAATATTAATAACATCGTCTAAATGCAAAAAGGACCTAATGGCCATGAACTCGTAAAATGTCTTTCAAGAGATCAAGAAGTCTTGCATTTGCCATAAGGCTAACTATACAGTAGAAAAGAAATACTATCTGAGCCCAGCCTAGAACATAATAAAATAAATGAGCCGCGACACGACAAAACCAACAATGTGGTTGTGCGCCCAGCGCAGACTCAGATCAGCCTGGGCATCCGTCCAGTCTGACCAAAGTCTTCCCTGTCTGCATGTTGGTAGCTTAGACCCTTATCTACCCTTTGAGCGCTTAGCAAAGAGTCTGATCAGACTAGGCGGATGCCCAGGCTGAGCTGAGTCTGCGCTGGGCGCACAACCACATTGTTGGTTTTCTCACGTCGCGGCTCAAATCACGACTGAAGTATCTATATTACGGCGCTAATTGGTTTCTCTTTTTATTGCTTCCATAGGGAAGATCAGACACACACTAAAGAACTGAATTGTAGATTTCCACATAAACTGAAAATTTCAGTGTTTGTTTTATTTTGCTGCCATTCGACAATTTATAGACCACTCGAATCCCGATTGAAATTTATTAGGAACATGTTTTCTGTACATATTGCGGTTTACCTTTGAAATTCTAGTAAATAAGGAGCTTGCTCCGCACGGAACCTCTTTGTTGTTTGTTATGTAAACTTTATTTTCATTGTTGAAAGTTTCTTGTTTCCATTCTGTCTTGCTTTCTTTCTCCCTTTTTTTCTTTCATTGCTTTTGTAAAACTTGTCTTCATGATTTGTCCTTTAATACTTACGAATTGGTTTTGACCAAACAAACAAGCAAACAAACACAGTTTTGTTCATTTCAAAGTGAAAGTATTCACAGATTTTGTAACGAACATGTTTGCCTGAGATGAACAAATTGGTATTACGCATAATATAATTTTTTTATATAAGCATGATCATATCTTTAATACTGTTGAAAACATTGTTTAATTAAATAATTATTAAAATTGTAACTTGGATAGAGGCACTTTGTTGGTATGTCGACACCAACATTATTTTACATATTTAGGGTAATATCTATTAAGTTTATTTCATTGATATTTTAATTAATATTATTATGATTATTATTATTATTACTATTATTGTTTTAGGTTTTTTTAATGAAAAAAAGTGTTAGTCATCAAATGATTGCTGAGCATATTCCGGACAAAAATATGAATTCTAGTTTAGGAACAAGTG
Source organism: Ctena decussata (assembly GCA_963989385.1). Classification (NCBI taxonomy): domain Eukaryota; kingdom Metazoa; phylum Mollusca; class Bivalvia; order Lucinida; family Lucinidae; genus Ctena; species Ctena decussata. The sequence goes on from OZ022506.1 coordinate 58,460,707, forward strand.
ACACGATTTTTTCTCATAGCGTCGCTGAAATGACCATATTACGCGTGACGACGCCTGTTGAAACAATAAAGAAAAGTATATTTGCTCTAAATACAGTTTGCCAATTTTAATGGATTTTGTGTCATTAAAAAGGAATAAAATATACTAAATTGTCCTTACCAGACAAACAAATACACTGAACGTGTACAAGTTTTATTTTTTCCCCCTAAAATTCAGTGTAATACATCTATTTAGGAGTACTGATATACGAAATTAATTTAATCGTTTATTATTATAATGATAATTATTATTAATTTTGGTTAGACTTTTCGCGATTCAACTTTCGAAGAATTTTCGAGAAACAAACTTAAAAAAAGGAAGAAAAAAATAAATATAAAAAAACGGATTCGTTTTTCGCCCATAAGTTAGATAACCAATTTATACGGATGTCTCTGTATGTCTGCATATGAGCTCATATGAGCCGCGACGCGAGAAAACCAACAATGTGGTTGTGCGCCCAGCGCAGACTCAGATCAGCCTGGGCATCCGCCCAGTCTGATCAGAGTCTTCGCTGTCCGCATGAAGGTAGCTTAGACCCTTAGCTACCATTTAAGCACTTAGGGAATACCTTGCTCAGACTAGGCGGATGCCCAGGCTAATCCGAGTCTGCGTGGGACGCACGACCACATTGTTGGTTTTCTCGTGTCGTGGCTCGTATAATGTTTCATGTGCTTGAAAATGGTACCAATTGCATAAAAATCGCATTAGCAATAAGTATCGTATCATTCCTGCTAAACGCCCCTGATGTATGACGCCCAAATCTTCCCAGAAACAATGAAACAATATCACGCTAACCGGCAAAATATGCAAAAAAAAAAAAAAAAAACGGGCATAAAACTTTAAGCTACGACGAGGTAGTCAATAAATTCGAGAACGTTTGGAATATCTCAATAACAAAACATTAGATACTCATAATTGCTATTATTCTTTCGTAATAATAGGGTCCCTTGTCAGTGTTACACTTGTGGCATCTGCGCAACCATGCATCAAATGCGTGACGTAGGCTATCAGGTGACACTAGTTTAAGCAACGCCGTTAAAGTCGCACCAAGTCCGTCGCGCGTCTGATGTTTTATTTCATGCAACTGATCTTGAACATTTGGAAATAGGACAATGTCATATATTGCAAAGTCTTGATATAAGGTAGGTAAGGTTGAGTTTCTATGCGTAGTTCCTGAATTGTGGACTTCTCAGTCTGTCTCATATGCACAGGAGCGTTTTTCCTGATGCTAAAATGAGCCCTGACTAGCAAGATCTGGACGCTATTCTCGCATGGCTCTTGGAAGTGGCACCTGAATGAGATGTGCATAGTAAGTACTGTTGACGGTAGTTTTAGTGGCACTATATGATTCAGTAATATTTCTCTGGGGTCACATTCCTTTACACACAGAGTCAGAAAGTCGAGCTTTCACAGGTGAATGCAATGAAACATTCTTATACACGAAACTCTGTTGCGTGCCTTCAGGCTCAAAGTAGTGAAACCACGATTCGTCAAGATTTCATTCGAGATTACTGATCAGAATTTCTTGGGTTGTACAAAAGCTTATGTTAAACTCCTCGGGTACTTCACTAACTGACACTCGTCTATCTTCTAATATAATTAAGCCGCGACACGAGAAAACCGACAAAGTGGTTGTGGGCAAAGGGCAGACTCAGATAAGTCTGGGCATCCACCCAGTCTGATCAGAATCTTCGCTGTCCGCATGGAGGTAGCTTAGAACCTTAACTACCCTTTAAACGCTTAGCGAAGAATTTGATCGCACTGGGTGGATGCCCATGCTGATCTGAGTTTGCGCTAGGCGTACAACCACTTTGTTGGTTTTCTCGTGTCGCGGCTCAATTATAATTTGGCGTTTGTTTATGTCATCATGGTCCGTCAAGAATTTCCTGCAAATTACCACCTCTTTCCATTAGGATTTTAATTCTCTCTCCCCCCCCCCCCCCCCCCCCCCCCCCCAGCCCTCCCTTCCTCGCCACGGTTTAAATAACTGATAGCACTTAAGAATTTATACGGCTGTAGAGTACATTTTCGTCAATAAAAGGGTATCTTTAAAAGTACAGAACCATGTCATGTTTGCTACTTCATGGATTAAAGGACTTCTATGCTTAAAGCGTGAATTTTCCCCACGATTAAAAAGTTATACGGATCATTGACTTCTGCTTTGCATTAATGACTGTGACATGTAACTTGCATGACAAATGAATTTTCAAGTGTTTGTGTCTATGTAAAGTACGTTAAAATACGTTGACGTTGACGTCATTATTGAGATAACTTGTAAATTATCCTCAAACTGATCGTTGAAATAATGATTCATTGTATGCATTGCACCCATTTTACATACATTACTTACATAACAGACAACACTGGATAGTCTTGACTATGTGTATGTGACCTTAACCTCATTTCAAGGTCATGGTACACAATATAATCCTTGAAGATCACAGTGCTACTGTTGACCATTCTTCTTCTTTGGCTTACTGAGTATCGTTCCCCCCTCCCCACCCCGTGACCCAGCTTCCCACTCATATATATTGCGTACTTGCTTCGCATAAGTCTGCTGCATGAAGAAAATGCTGGGTCACGCGGGGGGGGGGGGGGGGGGAGTACTTGTATTTTAATGATAGTGAAGTGTTCTCTTTTGGCCGCTTTTACCGGAAGTATAACTGTGGTTTTGCATATTTAAATGCCAGTCAGGCGTGACAAGATGAAATCATTGCTTTGTACTGTGATATGCGTGTATTTAGCATGCATTTATGACAAAAAATTATGGAATGAATGACTGATTTCAATATTTCTTTTACCTCAAAAAATGAGGTATGCGAAAAACTTGAATTTAGGGTAGGTAGGGTCAGACTGGATTATCTCCCCGTGTCTTTGGGTCTGACTCACAAATGATCTGATTTCATACAGTTTACGTATTTGTGGAAGCTCTGCTTAGAAAAATCTGTACAATTTATACTTTTGAAAATTCGGACCTGTCATGCCGGTCTAATGGGGAAAATCCTCGCCTTAATCACGGGTCTCTTAAAATGCATTTTCTTTAGAGATTATGTTCGGCTTTAATTTAATATCAAACACCGTTTTCGTTTTTAAACCTGGGTATATTTTTAATGATGGCATTTTATTGAAAAGCAATGCAGCGGTATTGATTCATACAAGCGATGTCAAAGCCTGCACCGAATAGAATCTATATTTTCTTAAAGAAAAGTCGCTGTTCTAGCAGTAAATTAATTTAGTGTATCGTTGAATAATTGGGGTCAGCTATAAAGCATATCGTGGCAGTGGAATGCGAATGGTAAATCTACTAACAACGTGATCAAATTGAATTATTACTCAACAATTAATTGATTCAAAGCTTCCCTACATTCAATATAAACTGCAATATATGATACTTGCCAAATTTTGCTCATACTTGCATCTATGGGTTTAAGTGCATGGTTTTCTAAATATTATATCCAATGACAGTGTGACAGATAGTACACCATACTGGCGATTTCGACAAGCAGTTTGTCTAAATGTAAAGCCGTTGGAGGACCGAACCAAAAGCACTGAAATATTACTATTTCTCCCTGTTCTAAAACAAATTGAGGCCAATTAGCCAAACGCAATTCGAGAATGTTGAAATGCGAAACAGTTCAAGTGGGCGTTAATTTTACTGTACAAACAGCCTTTAGAAAGAACTAAATATACAACAGTAGCTATCACTTTTCTGCGACTAACCGAAGCTGACAATAACGTGATACTAATCATGCCGGAAAGGATCAGAATATTTCTTAATGGGTTTGAACAATATTCACTTAATTCATACATAAGATGCACAATCATAATGCTTAGGATCAAAATAATTTTTATAGATTTGCCAATCATTTGCAGTGACTGTAACTGTTATTTTTCCGTTCATTCGAGAGTTGTTGTCGTGTTATTGCTTTCAGTCCACGGTTAACAGCTATGGTCATGTCAGGACATTCAGCTAACCTAACCACACTATTTCTGGACAGGGTTAGACCCCCTAATCGGTTATAGAGTAATAAGCGCACGTACTTTCGCCAGTAACTGACAACTGCCCTAATGCTTGTTGAATCAGGGGACAGCGAAACGAAAGTAAGTGACCGGACCGGGTTTCGAGGTCAGGATGTCTTGCTCTTGAATCATACGCACTAGAGAGAGTCGCTGATCTGTTCTAGACTCAAAGTACATCTAGAAGAAACGCAAACAAAATCACATAAAGGAAGATTACTTTGATTTCTTCAAAGCCAAGAGAAAATAAAGAAACAGGAAACAATAAGTGACTTTGATATAATTTTGATAAAGTTAAAGAAACGCTATTTCAGTCACATAGCAATGCTAAAATAGTCGTTACATAATGAAGAGTACCGAAGGCAAGAAAGAAAAATAAACATCTTTTATCACTGTTTAAGGTACGGGAAACGTAAAGCCTGTAGTGATTCGTTCGAATAAAAAAGTAAAAGTTTGCTTTGTCGCGAGCACATTTAGTGCATACATTGGTCATACAGAATACTTGGACAACTACATTTGTCTGATCCAAAAACTCAATAAAAATTAAAGTGCAAAAGAGAAGCATTTTTTTATCAGTTTATATATTTATTATGTTCAGTGAAACAGCCTTTAAGTTAACGTCAACAGATTTAAATTCAAACAATTCATGCAAAGGAAATCCATGAAAGAAGGTAGACTCAACATTAAAGCAATGGCACCAAACTCTGAATTAACATTGTACATATCCTATTGGGATAAAAATAATTAAAGGTCTTTAAAATTTATAATCTGTGAAGTAGAATATTTTCGTTAAAGTTTCTTCCGTTGGCTCATGAAGACTGCCAAAACAATCATTATAACTGTATGAAATGCATTTTGCATTGCTTAGACTGAAGTTTGCACTCTGTATTTTAATCTAGTTCCTGTGTAAAAAGTGAATAATGTACAGCATGGAAAATGCATTAAATTGTCTACAAAATATTTTAGCAAGTGTGGTTTCGTTCACGTTAATACGTCTGTTAAAATTAATTTATTAGCCTGAAATTTTTTAAACAACATTAAATGGGTCGCCTCTGCTTGTTGAATTACTTGGGTTTTCTACTAATGCAAAGAGAAACCACGTATACTTAGCTGTCTATTTCAAATAACCTTTAACTGAATCGTATCAAGTTAAATGCCTGAACCATTCTAAAACATAAACTGACTTGTCACAGCTACACGAATTTTGACGGCGTTTCGCTTCCATTCTTATGGATTATTTTGGCTTGTTGCCGATTCGCGTTACATCGGACCTGTCCTTCCTTATGCCCCTATCTGTCGCATTTCTCGGGACGCAGAGACTGAAATTGCTCGGTGGGGCCCTTCATACGCGAATTTATACGTAGGCGTATCTTTCCTGATGACTGGAGCCGCTGTATCTCGCAGAATGCGTCAGTAAGTCTAGTACAGAGGGATGATTATGCCAGCCAAGACCTGCTCACCAATCATGTACTTTTCTTTTAAAATGTTGTGGGTCTGCGACACTGAAGTAGTTAAAATTAAAAGCACGGCTGTCACACTTAATTCGGTAAAGGTATGTTTATCTATTGTAATGTACGACCCCTCATCCAGTTAGTGGTAAACTGTAGAAGAAATGTACTATGTTGAGTTCGTATTGACTGTACATTGGTCAAGCCATGACTACATAATTACCTACATTACTGCAGTCGACAAAATGTTGCAAAATGTAGGTTAAGTACAAGGCAGAGAAAGATTATAGTTCCGCCGCTACAATGGAGTCAATTTCGTCTTTCTCCTCGACTTGATTAGTAAATAATTACAAGGCTATAGAGAGCTGAGGACAGTTTAATTAGGAATCTAAATGACTAAAAACCCCAGTTTGATACATGTGAAGGGCAATGTTAGTTATGTTCGAGTAGTTCGTTTGTTTGTGCAGAACGTTAATGAGCCGAGACACAACAAAACCAACAAAGTGGCATCTGCACCCAGCGGAGACTCAGATTAGCCTGGGCAGCCACCCAGTCTGATCAGAGGATTTGCTGTGCGCTTAAAGGGTAGTTAAAGGTCTCAGTTACCAGCATGCCGACATTGAAAACTCTGATCAGACTGGACGGAAAACAAAACGGTGAAAATTGTTTTTTTCTTACCCAAATGTTTTATAGCTCTTTGGGTTATTTAGACGGTATAAGGGTTTGAATACCCCACCAATATTTCTATTCAGTATTCGTCTACCTTAAATGGTCAACATTTATGCTTTCCTTGGTCTGTTGTGTGGGTGGTAATTGATTTGGTTGGATTGAACATCTAGTGGCTGGAAAACCAAGGGTGAGGGTTGGTGGACTACACACCGGTTAAGCATCCCATGAAGTTCATTGCTTGCCATCCCAAGTAGGCACTTCAGTTTATGTACTTTTCTGGTTGTTTTATGTGTTCTTTGGTTCTATGTCTGTTGTTTATATATTGTTTGTGATACATGTTTATGTATTAAGGCTAGCCCGGTAACCACCCATATTGGAAATGACCTTGGTGCGGCTGATAATAAATTTTGTGGTGACTCATTTTGTGGTGTCTTTTCCCATATAATGTCTTGGGTGGGATCCCGGTTTGAATTGTGTCATTCCTTGAGCATTTTCCTACTTGTTATTTCTTATTATCATTAACTATGTACTCACGTAGGCATTAAAATTTTTTAGTCACAGATTACACGAATAACCTCGGGAGGCATATTAAAATCGCACCGTCCGTCCGTTAGTTCGTCCGTCTGAACAAATCTTGACTCGGCGATAACATAAAACTACCGAAGCAAACTTTATGAAACTTTACAGTAAGATAAAGCTTGAGAAGGTGTGTCACGCACAAGATTTATGTTCCCACGACAAAGGTCAATGCCACAATTGGGTCAAAGGTCAAATTGTGTCTCAAATTGTGTTTCAGCTATACCTTATAAACTACTGAAGCAAATTTGATTAAATTTCACAGAAGGTTAAAGCGTATTGAGAAAGTGTATGTCGCTTACAAGATTTAGGTTCGAAAATTCCACCCTCAAGGTGAAGGTCACTGTCTGAGGTGGGAGGTCAAATACTAAGTATCAAGATTGTTCAAATTGTGTCCCTTGGTTGAACTTGACCATTTTTACGGCAAGGTCAAATATGGGAAAATGCTTGAACATAAAATTTCTCGGAAACTGTTGAAGATTTTGGCCTACAAACTGGTAAATACATTATTTTTAATGAATATTTATGAGTAAAAGAGGTCAAGGTCATTCTTTGACCTTTGACTCAGAACTCTCATATTTTTACAATATCAAACATTTTCTTCAACAGCCACTGGGCCAATTGAAACCAAATTTCATGTACAGCTTCCAGGGGTTGAGGGAACGAACAATTCTTCAAATAGTCTGAGTCACATGATCGACATGGCCCCAACACCCATATTTATTAAGGTAAAACATTTCTTCTGCACAAACAATTGACCGATGGCCTTGAAACTTGGTATGTAGCATTGTTACTTGAGTACTATCAAGATTGTTCAAATGATGACCTTTGGTTGACCTTTATCTTTTCAACGGCATAGTCAAATATGGGAAAATGCTAGAACACAAGATTTCTTGGACAATTTCAAAGATTTAGACCTAAAATCTGGTATATACAGTCATCTTTATGAGTACATGAGGATTGTGGGTACAAGAGATCAAGGTTTTTCTGTGACCTGGCACTCTCTCATATGACAATTTCAAACATCTCCCGAAAAGCCACTAGGGAAATTGAAACCAAATTTCATGGAGAGTAATCAGGGACTGAAGGACTTTTATAATTTTTTGGCAAGGTAAAATTCGCTTTCTGGTGCTTTTATATGGGAAAATGGTTAAATATAAGAGTTCATGGAACTTGTAGAAATTTTAGGGCAGAAGTTAATAAATACAGACAAAAAAAAAATGATAACTTGTAAATTTTTAGCAATGGGGGTCAAGATCATTTTTTGGAGCCCGCTTGCGGTGAGCGAGACATAGTTGTTATAACTCAAGTTCGGTGTATCTGCGTACGTACAGTAGTGCGTGCGTGCGTTAGTGCGTCCGTCCGAATTGTCCGGGCCATAACTTTTACACTTATAAATGGATTTCAAAATAATTTGGCACAATTGTTCTCCTTGGTAGGTAGAAGTGCCATTTGAAAATTTGCTCAGATAGGTCCAAGGTCACAATTGAAGGTCAAATGGTAGAATGGTCATATATGTTGAGCCTGTCCGAGCCATTACTTTTACATTTATGGATGTTTTTTTAAATTATTTGGCACAATTAGTCTCCTTGATGAGTAAAAGTGTCATTTAAAGCATTTTTTCGGGTTAGTCGAAGGTCACGGTCACACATGAAGGCCAAATGATAAAACTGTCATAAATTGAACTTGAACTTGTGTGAGCCATTACTTGTACATTTATTGATGATTTAAAAATAATTTTGCACAGTTGTTCTCCTTGATGAGTAGAAGTGCCATTGAAGCATTTTTTCGGGTTAGTTGAAGGTAAAGGTCACACATAAGGGTCAAATGATTAAACGGTATTAAATTAAACTCGTGTGAGACATGACTTGTACATTTATGGATGGATTTTAAAATAATTTGGCACAATAGTTTTCTATGATAAGTAAATCATTTATTCGGGTAGGTTTGAAGGTAAAGGTCATGCTGGAATGTCAATGATAAAATTGTCATTTATATAGCTCATCCGGGCCATTACTTTTATATCTATGAATGGATTCCAAAGTTATCTGGCACAATTGATGTTCATGATAGGTAGAAATGTCATGAAAGTATTTATTCGGGTTTGTCAAAGGTCAAGGTCACACTAGGCGATCAAATGGTAAAGTTGTCATAAACTGAGCTTGCCCGGGCATTACTTTCACTTGTTTTCATTATGAAAAATTAAGAAAAGTAATATGCTGTGTAAGCATGATGTTTGTTTGCTCCTTTTTTGATTGAAGCAGTTAGTTATTACATACTTAAAGGTCACTAAAGCAAACAACGGGCTCGACAAGTTGTCCCTGGACAACCATTCTAGATTGAGCTTTAACCAGTGTCTCCCATATTTTGACAGTTTAAACTATCAGGTTTGTTTAAATGATGATCCCAGTTGCCCATTGATCTTTTTACTCATGGCCCTCTTGTTTAGATTTGAATGTATTTTCTCCTGTTTGATGTTAAACTATAATTACTGTGACAGATCTGCGCTGTTAATGACGTCTTCTATTTATTCCTTTTAGTCTTAGGATTTGCTCTTATTTTGGACAAATTTCCATTCATGCTAAAAATCTCAGCTCTAAGAGCTAGGGCATTAAGTCTGTGCAATGCTAAATGATAGCTGCAGACATGACTTAAGTGATTCGCTAAACTCGCAAAGGAGTTCCACAGGACTTAAACTATTTGTATTACTATTCAAAGAACACTACACTCAAAGGAAAAAGTTTGCTCCAAGAGCGAACGACAAAAATTATTCCCTTAAACAGAATCTTCCTATGAAATGGGATGTGAGGGTGTATTTATGCTCCTGTTGTGCCAGCTTATCCATAGTCTTCATGCAATAGATTTGATTTGTCTGTCTATTTATTTTTATTTTAACGTATGTCTTAAGACAATAAATGTAGAATGAGTGAAAAGTACAACAGACGGATAAGGACATTTCTTATTCTAACTCCTAACTTCTAAAAGTTAAAAAGAAGAAATGCCCCTATCCTAAATTTAGGTTTGTGACTAGCTACCAGCGAAATAATTGTTCATTTTGTTGTTCGCAATTTTGATTTACTACTAGTGTCATTACCTTTTGCTACTATGTCACGTTTGATGCTGTGAGTAGAATTCGGAATTTGATTTTCCCTTGCTATGCTCAGCATAAATAAATACTAAATATTCCTCGGGCTAATCAAATATAATTGAGCCGCGAAACAAAAAAACATCCAACAAAGTGGATGTGCGCCCTGCGTAAACTCTGATCACCTGGGCATCCGCCCAGTCTGATCAGAGTCTTCACTGTCCGCATGGATGTAGTTTAGACCCTCAATTACCCTTAAAGGGCTTAGCAAAAAGTCTGATCAGACTAGGCGGATGAGAAGGAAGATCTGAGTCTTCGCTTGGCGCATAAACACTTTGTTTACTCGTGTAGCAGCTCAGTATAATTATACAAATCTTCGAGTAGTCCAAGGAATACGTGGGTTTTGCTTTGCTCGGGTTTACCCAACTAATTATGCCGAACGTGTCCACTAATTATTGCGTTTTACAGTACTATGAAACACAGACCTAGTGAGCGAAAAAAGAGTTGTTTAACGTCATCAAAGGCCCTCTGAAGGACGCCGACAGCTTTAAACTTTAGAGAAGGCATTCTATTCGTGTCATGCTAAATGACAACATATGACACATAAAGGAAAATGGAAACACTTTCAAGGAAAGCAACTCGACGGTATTCAGTCAGGTTCCAGGACCTGCTTTATGGCGATCAACACTTAGAAAAATGCAACTTTAAGCACAGCTTATTGCCTTTAAGAGTAAGAGGATCCCCGGCAGCTCAGTATGTTAACCGCTAGTCTACTAATCTAGCGATCCCGGGTTCGAGACCCTCTCAAGGCGGAAATCTTTCCAACCGTCAAAGGGCTCCATTGCACACAGCCTTTGATTACCGCTCTCGCCTCGCACTGATATGACTGAAATACTGTATAACAAGCAAATTCAAAAAATTTGTCTCCCGCCTTGGAAACTAGGTCTCCACAGAATATACACTTATTGTTTGAGCTGGAAAAGCAGCTTAGTTAAAAATGTGAAAAAAAGTAATAAAAAATAATGTGAGGATTATATCCCATCCACATGCATATTTTCAGACCATGACCAAAATACCTATGCAGTTTCAAAGGAATAGGCATAACACTGTGGGAGGAGTTGCGCACACAAGGTAACCACTTTCTAGTCACTTTGACAGTAAAAACGCCTAAAAAATGACTAAGTTCAACTTGTAGAAAAAGTAACAAAAATTATTTGAGAATTATATCCAAACCACATGCATATATCTAGACCATGACCAAAACACCTGTGAAGTTTCAAAGGAATCGGCATAAGACTGTAGGAGGAGTTGCGCACAAAAGGTACCCGCTATCTAGTCACTTTGATAGTAAAAACGCCTAAAAATGACTAAGTTCAACTTGTGGAAAAAGTGACAAAAAATAATCTCAGGATTATATCCAAACCACTTGCATATCTTCAGACCATGACAAAAACAGCTGTACAGTTTCGAAAGAATCGGCCTAAAACTGTAGGAGGATGTGCGCACACAAGGTACCTTCTACTTTAGGGGGACGGAAGGACGGAATCCGAAAACTATGTCCCTCCGCTTTTCTTCGAAAAGGCGGGGGACAAAAAGGACGTAAAATCGCAATTCATCTATCCATTCATCCATCCCTTTAGGAGTAAACACCATTTAAGAAGTGAACAGAAAATTGCATAAAAAGTTTCTCTTGTCAAACTGGCAGGAAAACAAGAAGGTGCTACAATACACTGTAACACAAAATATAGCTTTTCGGACAAATGTCTTATAATAGGAAGTATTATTAAGAAATATATGCATAAAGGTTTTTTTTTTTTCTTTCTTTTTTTCTAATCGCTTTAGCCATTCGCATGGTAACTACCCGGTTGAATCGGTTGACATACAGAAAGAAATAATGTTCCGCTGACTGTTTCTTAGAAAAGTACTACAATAAGGGTATTTGAAATTTGGTACAAACGTTGGGTATGACTAGTTGTGTCGTGTAAGAGAGAATCAGCCTCATCCAGCTTATCATTCTATTTCTTAGTCTTTTTTTCTCTCCCCAATTAAATTCCTGTCAAGAGTTTCTAAGGAACCACTACAGCTAGGCTTTTGAAATTTGGTACAAACTTTTGGTATAACCAGTTGTATTAGGTAAGAGATAATCCGTCTCCTCTGGTTCATCACTCACTTGTATGTCTTTTTTTGTTTGTTTTATCGTGTCGCGGCTCAATTTATAACAACGTGTTAAACATAATTAATCATTCCAAATATAGAAAACAAAAAAACAAATGAGCCGCGACATGAGAAAATCAACATAGTGGTTGTGCGCCAAGCGCAGACTCAGATCAGCGTGGGCATTCGCCCAGTCTGACCAGTCTTCGCTGCCCGCATTGAGATAGCTTAGACACATAGGTATCACCCTTTAAGCGCTTAGTGAAGATTCTGATCGGACTGGGCGAATGCCCAAGCTGAACTGAGTTTATGTTCGGCGCAGAACCAATTTGTTGGTTTGCTCATGTCGCGGCTCAATTCACCCCTGCTAATAAAATGAGACGGAGTAGGCAAAAATTGATAGGATACATTGTCAAGGGACTGTAGAAATGTGTTTAATTCCAGCAAAATGCAAATAAAATTCGAGCATGTAGGCGTTGCACTTCCATTTAGTAAAATAATTATACAAAGCATTTAGATTTTGTGTGACATCAGTGAAATAAAAGTGCTATGGCATATGTTAGTTAGGTTGGAGTATAAAAGAAATTGCTACGTCAGGGGCGCTTAGGTATTATTTTACATCTAAAATTAGTCAAACAGGGAGTCCGTCCGCGTGTTTAAAGATTTGAACTTGGTCATTTTAGGCAAACATTTGCATTGTAGGGTAAATACTTTGTGTAACCAACTGCTCCCATAATTTTCAATCGATCTTTTTGCAAACCTTGCGTACATATTGTGGACACATGTGCATGTGGGTTTAAGATGAAGCATGAATTAATTTTAATAGAATTGCTGAAGCTTGAATTAATTTTAATAGAATTATAGCACCTTCTTTAATCCATTTTAGATAAAGAATTTTGAACTTAGGCATTTTAGGCATATGGTTGCATTGTAGGGTAGTGTAATCAACTGCTCCCATAGTGGTTGTTTTTTTAGACATTGAGTTCTTGTTGTTGACATACTGAAAATATGCATGTGGGTTTTTAACGGAGAAAAATAATTTTGATGGCATTATGGTCTTTAAACTGTGTCATTTTGGGCAGCATTTATGCACTGCAGGGTATGAAGTTTGTGCACGTTTACAGGAATTCTTTATAGATAGTGTTCGTGCTTGAAAGGTGTTTTAGGAGTGTACATATGTCCTGTGACAGCCACTGCACAAGGGTGTCATAAGTGTCTTACAGTCAAAATTTTGTAGTTCCTTTCAAACGAAAAACTGTCGTTCATGTGAAATTTATAAGAGAGAGAGAGAGAGACGGGGAGAGAGAGAGAGAAACTTTACTCCTTTTTTCATTACATTTTTAATACCTCATTTTAAAGCCATATATGCTTTACGAGATTTCTTTTACCAGACATTAAATTTCGTACAAAGCAGATTTGGGCTATTCTATTTTTAATCTATATATATATTTTTTAAATTCGGCTTTAGGGTTATTTGTTTTTTAAATGTTTCTTTATTGGATTGTAGTGATCAGCTTTGACTGACCAAATAAGCACATACACTTGTAGGAAGTAACGTCAGGTATAATTCTATCTAAAATCGTTAGGCCGAGATGTTGGAATCTATGTATCTTCTAAGATTAAAGCGTGGTATAGAATTTTCTAGTACTGAAGGCACTTCTCACGAAGGACTCGGCGCTTGCAGTTGTGTCCAGTGTTGCTCCTTCGGACTTTGAAGCCATTCTATTCTTTGACGACCGTAACTACTGTTGTATAAAATAATAAAACTTATAAGACGTGAAATAACAACATTTAATACATTTGGGGGGAGGATTGGCACAGCCTGTCGGAGCCTGCCTCTCTTTATTTTCCCCAGACATTTGTGTATCGGTAGGTCCTATTTGCAACAATAATACTAACTTTCGGCTTTTCTTTAACAACACCATAATCACCATATATGATTTGACCTTCTCCGTTAATGTGTTCGTCTTCTTAATGCTTTCTTTATTCTAAGTGTTCCACTAATTCGTTGAAACTTCTATTTTCAGTAGGGTAATTAATTACATCTAGAAATTTGAGCATCGCGTTGTGCAACATAATAGTGACACTGCTTCTAGGATAAACATTAACAATGCTTTAAAAGGAAAGCATATTGTCTATCGAACATATCTACTTTTCCAAGGAGTGGTAAAAAAGAAATTCCAATACTGTTCAAGTGTACTTACTGAAACCTTTTTGTCGATTTCCTCTACACAAACTTAACTCTTTCGGCGCCAAATTTTTCAGACGACAAATTTTCGTCTGCTCAAATCATCAGACGACAGATTTGTAATTGGAAATTTTAACAATCTAAAGTCATTTTTCATAAAATCAGGCTTTTTAAGTTCATATTTGAATGGCAAACAGTGTAGATCCTGATCAGACGGCTCTTTTAAGAGCCGGCTGATCTGGATATACGCTGTTTGCAAAGTCGCATTTTTGCGACTTTGGCGCCGAAAGAGTTAAGCAAATAAAAGAACAATGTAACAACATAAAGTGTCTAGAATTATACTTTCAACTTTGATTTTGGAAGAAAATTTACAAATTAAGCGAAACTCAAGCAGCACAAACTTACCAGTCTGGACACGGCATACACATGTACATGCAAACTGGACAGTTGCTGGCTGGATTAGAGAAAAAAAATCTAAAAATAACGAGACGAAACAAATGACGTGTTCGATAATATGATATTTTAAAACAGGGTAGAACATAATGAATTGCAGTACAAAGCAGCCTTTAATTTGATTAAATTCATGAGATACACTGAACAAAATTTCTAATTGGTCACTTTCTGTCATAGAATAAAGCCTTAAACAGATTTACATTAGCCTGGCTACCAACTAGGACGAACAAATGTACAGACATTCTTGTATTTTACAATCAGCACAATCGTTATGCATTTGCAAAATGATTTACACCGATTCGAGGCATGCATTAGGATTTACACAAACATTGAAAGGGAGGTAATTTGAAAACGTCAATATTGAAATTAATACAGGTGAAAAATGCATGAAGACTAAAAACATACCTCATGTTTTTATGATGAAAAACTTTATTTACTTCTGAAATATCATGCTTTTTGTGGAAGTTTGATGCAGCCTGTATGTGTTTTCAAAGCATTCTATGCTTTAGATAGAAGGGGTCATAACTCTAATACTACAATAAAGTTTTGCTTACAGCATTGACTTTTAATAAGTAGATAACAGCCGAAAAATTTGATTAAAATTATACTCAAAAATACAGTTTAAAAATCATATTTCTTCATATTAGAAAACTGACCAATTAGAAATTTTGCTGAGTGTACTCAACATTAACCTTTGGCCTGCTGTGGGCAACCTGATTCGCCCTAAGAAGGGTAGGCCAACTTAAATGCTAACCAGGACCGTAAGAATTCAAGTACATTCTATCAATGAAAATCCTCCAGTTCAACAAAAAGGGCATTCTACCAGGAGTACACATTTAACCTATTGGATTTTAGATTCAAAAATAAGGTCAAAATGAGACGAGAGATATGCTCTTATGACTGAAGTAGGCAGAAAAGCAGTCACATTGTCCCTGTAGAGCATATACTGAGCGTTAACCTCTTTGTGCTTTTTTTATGTAAGTATGTGAAACGACTCCTGCCAACCACGTGGACGCCATGGTTAAAGGTCATGTGACCAATATTACTCCAGTGAAATAGTGGGAAAGGTCTTGCATACAGTGTGTAAAAATATGAGTGGACGAGCTTCCGAGGTAAGGGTACATCATCAAAAGAGACATAAATTGTGACAGCCATGCGGTTTGAAATGTTAACGTCAACATCACGGACTAAATACTAGACAGCACTGTACAATGCACATTACCATATCGAATCAATGATGAATTCCACTCCTTTGTTGCATGTAAAATTTGTGATGCTGTAAACAAAGACATCTACCGTAAAAGAGATATACTAATAAATCCCTGTTCAAATTCTGTGAGTATGAAAATGAGACAGTGAAGCAATGTAAAAATATTATACATGTATGCCATATACTGAACAGGGCGTCCTAAATGTTAGTTAATATGTATACATGTATAGACATTTGGCGATATCTTGGGTAGTATGTATAAATCATAAATTGTTATTTTCATGCTGAGCGCCGGGGTCTTATATCAGTGAATAAATGTTTGCCTTTTTCATTGTCACTAGAATTTTGATGTTTCGATCTCTATATTCAAACTGGTAAAGCCTTATATTGTTTTATTAAATGAGCCGCGACACGAGAAAACCAACAATGTGGTTGTGCGCCCAGCGCAGACTCAGATCAGCCTGGGCATCCGCCCAGTCTGATCAGAGTCTTCGCTGTCCGCACGGAGGTAGCTTAGACCCTTAGGTTCCCTTTGAGCATCTAACAAAGAGTCTGATCAAACTGGGTGGATGCCCAGGCTGATCTGAGTCTGTGCTGGGCGCACGACCACATTGTTGGTTTTGTCGTGTCGCGGCTCAAATGTTGATACCTAACAATCAAAAGATTTGCAACGGCCCCTCAATACAAAACTGTCACTATCACTGCATTCATAGTGGCATAGATGCTGAAGTTGCTGTTACAAGTCCATGCGGCAAAACATAATTTGATATGTACTGTCCTAACCTGTGCCGGGCCGGGTAGCGCAATCGGTAGGGCACCTGACTCGTAAGTCAGAGGTCCTGGGTTCGAATCCCGGTCTGGCCACATACTTTCGTTTCTCCTTTCGCTGATTCAAGAAGGGCAGTTGTCAGTTACTGGCGAAAGTATGTGCACTTAGTACTGGTTAACCGCTTAGGAGGTCTAAGCCTGCCCAGGAATAGTGTGGTTAGGTTAACTGACCGTCCCGACATGACCTTAGTTGTTTACCGTGGACGTTAAGCATCAAATCAACCAACCAACCAACCGAATCCGCTTTTCATTCTGTATGGGTTCATTGTTCCTAAACATTCGATCTTTCAGAGCTGGTATTCCGTCGTTCTCTAACGACAAGTCTTCAAGAACAAAAACATTAAGAGAAATTTGACATTGCCCGTTAGCGTGACAAAACTCTGATAATGGGATAGCAAGTCTTTTAATCATGAGTTCTGTATAATGAACTGTCTAGAAACTAAACGTAACTTCTTTTTAAGGCGTATTATCATGACTTTTTCTGCACGTCGACTTATATACAACAACTCGGCAATTCCCATTACTGGACTGTCTGAATTAATCAGCTAATGAATGGACAGACAGATGGTCAGTATTTATTTACAAATCACAATTTATCCTTTGTTATTCGATCATTATGAGGTCAAATAATGATCCATTAAGGCTATTGATTATTAACCTTAAACAATTTTTATCATAAATAACAATAGCAGGAAAAAAATCTGGGAAAAAAGAACAATAGCATAAATGAGTCCTTTCAGATGACATCTCGATAAGAATAATCTGGACAATTTGGTCATATAACAAACCATGATGTCATGTAATATTTGCGATCAACGAAGGCTTATTTTAGAAATCGAATCAACAGGCTTACTTCAGAGTATTTATGCTTGTAAAAGCAAGTTCAAGCAACCACTGGATTTTGATAAAATAACAAAGCGATACCAAGTCATATACTCAGCCTGTATGGAAGAGTAGGCTTATCACTACCGGCGTTTAAAGACTCGTGTTTTTCGTCGATAGAAATTATACTTACAGGAAAAAAAACAAAGGCCTTCAAAAAAGTGTAATAGTAAACTAAATACTAGACGAACCAGAGCTAATAGAAAGGAGACTTTTTCTGTATTTTTTATTTTATTATTTTTTTTGGCTTGCGATGACGATCACAAGCCAGTATTCATGTGGTTTAGGGATACCGAGTTATTTTCGGAAGAAACAATACGTCACGCTTAGTTGGAAAATACCAATAGTGTTTGTACTGCAACGACTCCTTCTAAACCGTTTTAGGGACGCAAACCATATAGATCGGAAAGCTCGTTCCGGTTTGAGACTGCCTGTCTTTATGATTTTCTCCACAAACACATAAAATTTCTTTTTAACAACAAACAAAGAACGATTTGTCTATTTTTATCCACACCCGATTTACCTCATCTGCTAAAAATATCAGATGGAAAACCTATTTTTGATAGTGCATGTACTTTGTTTTGATATTTCCGTTAAAACACACGTTTTTCTTTCACAAGTGCCTTGAACTTGGCCACATATCTTTTGCTTTTTATAAACGGATTGCATAAATATAAAACTCTGAATTTAATGCAAACTATTTGGCTTTGCATTCTAAGAAATAAACCAAAGTAAAAAGTATGCAAAGACCAGGAACTGAAACAATCAAAATCCAAATCCAGCCCTCAAACCATAGTTGGAAACAACTAAGATTACAAATAATCAAGATACAGAGAACATATGGCCAACCGAGTGAGCAGCTTGTTCCCAAAAGGTGGCCACTCAGCAACCCAAACCGAACCAAAAATAATAAGAACATACATAAGGTAAAACATCACAGAAACTCTGACACCAAAAACAGGCAACAGAGAACCACAACAGAACTACCGCCTTGGAACGGTCAGTAATGAATTACTGGGGGGCTTAAATCGATTTTACAGGCCCAACCTCACCCTCAGTTTCTGAAGTGGTACAAAACATTTAGTTGGTTGTTCGGTTCGCATGATAACCCTCTAACTCGTCAATGAATCATCACGGTAAACACATAAATCAAATTTCAACACCATGAAGAAGCAAAGACGGGGACTCAACAGATACAACGGGCCGTCTGACAGGTGGAGATCCCTGTCCTGCCAAACAACCCCACTGGAAATCTGAAGCAAAAGAAGGTCACCAGTTGAGCCCCGGTGGACCAAGCAACAGACAAAAAGGCTCCGGTCCCAACCAACTAAAATATATAGCTTTAGGTCGGGGCCATCATAGAGTCTGACGACACTCTAATTTTGCCTTTTTACTTCACCTATACAAATGTACAGAGAAATATTTACACTCGTCGACGATTTCCTTAGATGATCCTATACTGAACTGACGATGTTCATACATCCATGAGTAACACTTATTCATGCGATGTTATGCGTAAGCGACGTCACGGATAATTCAAATAGATGACGGGCCGACGTAACATTTGATATACGTTATGTCCTAGTGGCGGCTTTGTACATCATTATAAAATGGTGTAAAGCAAGTTATTGTCTCAAACAATAGCAGCATGCATTTTCTTCTCAGAGTATCAAAATTTTGTTTTAGTCACTGCCACTGATGCCACTAAAACCAAAACTAAACTTCAGTAAATACAAATTTATTGTCTTCTTTTGATGCCAAGTTCAGATGTGCCAAGATTCCATAGACATGGGTTTGAAACAGTCTTTCCTAAAATTTGATTCAAATTGAACGCGACTAAGCAGCCGTAAAGAAAAGACTTGAAATATGTCCATATAGTAATTTTCCTTGAGACATGCCTAACGGCCAAAACGTTGGAAAACTTGTGTGTGTGTGTGTGTGTGTGTGTGTGTGTGTGTGTGTGTGTGTGTGTGTGTGTGTGTGTGTGTGTGTAAATATTTCCTCAATTTGTTTTTCAAATAAATTTTACACTTGTTTTAACCTCACACCTGTGGATAATGCCACCATTCAAGAAGTTAAGAAATTAAATGCTTTGCTAAATAAAAGTTAGCAACAGAAAGTGCACTCTTCAATAGCAACTCATGAAAATTTCACTGTCTTAGCTGGGCAAGCCTTCCTTTTAAAAGGAAATTTTATTCTTTTTCCTGTTTGCTATCACATTATGGTAAATGAGTTATCATTTATCAAATGCAATACTCGTACTATACAGCTTATAAATTGAGCCGCGACACACGAGACCCAACAAAGTGGTTTTGCGCCAATCATGTCAGCATGGGCATCCAGACTCTTCGTTGAGCCCTTAAGGGTAGGTAAGGGTCTTAGCTACTCCATGCGGACAGCGAAGACTCTAACCAGACTGGGCGGATGCCCAGGCTGATCTGATTCTGCGCTGGGCGCACAACTACTTCGTTGGTTTTCTCGTGTCGCGGCTCAAATATTTATCATGCACTGAGATTTGCAGTACCGACTAATGGTATTTAATATGCCAGGTTCGTTTTCACATATGTGTCTGTTGTGTTAAAAATCATGAAAACATGAACCACCATATAAGGGATCTCTGAAAGGTCTAACAATATATTTCTGTACCTTCTCCTGTTTAGTGAGGATAGAACTATTAATAAGCGTCGACCAGCAAATCAAAGAGCAGAACAGTTTCAGTAGCCGCCGATGAGCAAAGCTTTCACTGCTGTAGATAAGGTATTCTAAATGTATCATATATTATATAATTAACTGGCAATCTATCCTTCAATAAAGCAAAAAGTTAAGACCTAGAAACATACGATTACTTTTGGTACCCCAAAAATTTTATGTAACATTAAGTCTTAAACAGCAAAAAAGTGCCGTACCGTGATAGTCATGGCACTAGGGTGCCCTGTAGTACTCGCTGAAAGTAGAAGGTATCTATTTGGACTTCATCAGGTCAGGGAGGGACCTGTTTTATGTTTATTCGTTTCATTATATTTACGTTTGTTCTAATGCGTTTCTTCGCTAATCCCAATTCTCGGAGACGCTCATTATATAACGAAATATTGGTCCCAAAACGGCCTCTTAGCCAAACACAATCAACCAATAGTCTTTTCGTTTCATGCAAACATATTCCTTTATCAGCTCGTATGTGTTTTTAAACGTTCTCAGTACCCATAAACTCTTTTGACTCCTAAACTTCACAGGGTATAGTCGATTCCACCAATTTTCGCTTCCTGCAGAGACTGTACATCATAGTTGGCTTCCGCCGAGACTGTCTGCGAAATCTTGCTTCCGGCCGAGACTTCTGTACATGATAAATGGCTTCCTGCAGAGACTGTCTGCGTGATTCTGCTTCCTGCCGAGGCTCTCGGCAGGAAGCAGAATCACGCGGACAGTCTCGGCTGGAAGCCATTTTTCGAGGACAATAGTCTCTGCAGGAAGCAAGGGTTCGCGGACAGTCTCGGCGGAAGCCAAATATGACGTACAGTCTCTGCAGGAAGCGAAAATTGGCGGAATCGATTATACCCTGTGAACTTTGTTTCATCGCAGGTTTCTGACGATGCTATAACTTTTACAATAGTGCATCCTGATGCGCTAAAACACACAGATCGAACGCCAAGTGTGTGTCTGCATGCTTAAAACTTGTTAAAGCCAAAAGCAGTTTTTGTATATGTCCGTTCATTCTAAGGCAAGTTTTTTTGTTTTTTTTTTGTAATTCCAGCTAGTCACGTGTATATTTACATTTACAGCTGCCAACTTTGCTTTATCATTCATGAGCCTACGCGATGAAACCAACAAAGTGGCATGTGCGCCCGGTAAAGACTCAGATCAGCCTGGGTCGCCGCCCAATCTAATCAGATTCTTTGCTGTGAGCTTAAAGCGTAGGTAAGGGTCTAAGCTAGCCCCATGCGGACAGCGAAGACCCTGATCAGACTGGGCGGATGCCGAGGCTGATATGAGTCTTCGCTGGGCGCACAACCACCTTGTTGGTTTTGTCGCGTCGCTGCTCATTTGTTTTAATGTTAAAGTTGAAGTTGGTGAACTGTCAAGGAGAGCAACCTTTGCCGTTTGTTCACATTTTGTCTTCCCATTTCTGTGAAGTCAACTCTTAAAGAAAAGAGACTACACATCTCGGAGCATTTTTTCCTATAGAAAAAGTCCCCAGTTTGGAAGGAATACGTCGTCAAGGGAAGCAACCAGGAAATCGTAAATATGTTCACATTTGTAAAGTTAGGGAAAAACATTGGGTTGTACCATTTCAGCATAAATAAAAAATATGGTTAAATACATTAGATGTTTGGTCACTTTAAATACGTATTCTATCCAGCTTTTGATACTTGTTGTAGGTGTGAGTGTTTCTGTTTTCGAAATTGTTTTTGGACGTTTGCGTTTTACCTCCTTGTTTTCTGCGGTGGCATGTTTGGGTTGTGCCTCCTGTGGATATCTTTATTTATATTTTTGGTTTTTAAATTTCATTAACAGTAAATGAATACCGATCCTTCTGGCATTTTGCGAGGGATTACAAAGGTATTATTAGTATACCGACACTACTTTTTCCTATGATAATAATATTAGTACAAAATATAGATAGAACCATAGACAGAAAACGTGCACATTTAAGTATCTTGGGGAAACCACGTATGTTCCAGCAATGCTAATTGTAGTATTTTTCAGAATGCCGTCTGCTTAAGATAAACTGCTATATTTCGCCTCATTAGTATACGTTCACTTGAAGAATCGACAAGGTTCAAATATACACCTTGAAAAAAGTTACGCACCCGCTGTAAAATCATTTTTGTTTCCATCAAGCAACACCGGGAGAGGAAAAAAAATGTTTAAATTAATTTTGAAAGCAACTCAAAGATCGGACGTTTCGGAGCATCTAACATGCTCTGACTGATTTTTGGGCAATTATTTAATTTGACGATGGGCCAGTGATGATGATTTTAACTGGAATAACAAGACCACAGGGTATAATCGATTCCGCCAATTTTCGCTTCCTGCAGAGACTGTACATCATATTTGGCTTCCGCCGAGACTGTCCGCGAACTCTTGCTTCCTGCAGAGACTACTGTCCTCGAGGAATCGCTTCCTGCCGAAACTGTCCGCGTGACTCTGCTTCCTGCCGAGAACCTCGGCAGGAAGCAGAATCACGCGGACAGTCTCTGCAGGAAGCCATTTATCATGTACAGAAGTTTCGGCAGGAAGCAAGAGATCGCGGACAGTCTCGGCGGAAGCCAAATATGATGTACAGTCTCTGCAGAAGCGAAAATTGGCGGAATCGATTATACCCTGTGAAGACGGTACTATTTTATGTAGGGGTTGAAAATGACACTCTTATTCTTAGACTCGCTGAGTTGCATAACTTTTACAAGATTTAGACTTTGTGCGCTTGTCAAATCAGTCACTTCTGGATATAAATAACCAATGAACCTCGAAGCTCCTTGACTACAGCGCCAAAGGTAAACAAGCGACTATTTTTTTTTTCGTTCATAACATAGCATGCGCTTTCAATTAAAATTTATGACTGATTTACTCCCAATTACTGCTCATTTACTCGGATATCAAGGAGAAGTTCGTGTATATCAAGGCTTAATCATTAAGAAAAAGTTTGGAAAACTATTAGTGAAAAGTTGTGAAAAGTTAAGTTTAAACTTCTGCAACAATATTGGGGTGATTAACTTTTTTCCAGGTGTATATAAACTCATTTAATTCAACTGGTCAATAATGCAGTGACTATTGACGAGTCTAACTGAAGTTTTGATGTATTTGTATAATGCCCATCTGATATATCATATTTTTTTTGCCATTTGTTTAAAAAAAAACATTGACTACTCACCAGTCTGTGTATTTGTATATGCTCATCTCATATATCATATTTTTCTGCCAATTGTTTAAAAACATAACTTTTGTGACTTCCTGTCTGCTTTCAAGGACGACGAAACCTTTCAAAGTGCGTTTAACTATTAAAAGGAAGAGAGAAACTGTTATTTTCCTTATGACAAGTATAAGGTGAGACTTCCATTGTAACATGGAGGAGTACATGGAAGATTTTATTCCACTCCACCCCCCCCCCCCTTCCCCCCTAATCACACCCATCCCCAATATATGTCCATTTGCCCGTAGGACCTCTGGGTGCGAATCTTAAAGTTAGGTCACACAAAAACCTGCCTTGTGACACGAACAAAAATAGACGAGTAAGATAATTGAGCCGCAACACGAGAAAACCAACAAAGTTTTGCGCTCAGCGCAGACTAAGATCATCTTGGGCATCCGCCCAGTCTGATCAGTCTTCGATGTCTGCATGAAAGTAGCTGAGACTCTAAGCTACCCTTTAAGCGCTTAGAAAAGAATCTGACTAGACTGGGCGAATGCCTAGGCTAATCTAAGTCTGCGATGGGCGCACAACCACATTGTTGGTTTTCTCGTGTTGCGGCTCAATTACCCGTATTTGTTCAATGTGACGATAGTCTTCGTTCTTCATATCAAGGATCTGTGGATCGTGTAAAGTGAGCAAAGAAACGAACGATCTCTGACCAGTCTTGGTGGTCGCGGATTTGTGGTTGCTCTGGTCATTAGAAATATTTCCCTACAAAGTTTCAGACATAACTCCATTATAGTAAATAAAATGGTAATGTCCCTTTATAGGAAGATGTCGGTAAAATGGAAATAACACAGACAATCACATATGATAGCTTAATTTTGTTGAACGTCTGACTTTTCCGTTTTTATGATCGCGACTGAATGCTATTTATCTGGTTTTCCTATGACATTGTATTTCTAAGTTGATTCCACCATTCATTGTCTTAGTTTCATCGTTCAGGCGTTCGTAATCTGCTTACACTAGCTAGGGTGGTAATTTAAATTCTTAGGAAAACACTGAACACACGAGTTCGGTGATAAAGCAACCAGGCCATTAAAATAATTATATGCTTTGATTACGATTTTATGCCTGTCAAGAACTTTCTTTCTTAAACGTTAATGAATGTTAAGCATTTTGCTGCATAGAGATCGACCGTTGAGTTTTATGTTTTATCAACCCTATTTCTAAATCATTTCTTGTCTATTCTTCTTAAAGCGACAGAGATTTTTCGACAAAACAAATAGTTTTGAAGAAGACACGATCAGTGAAATGTTGTACAGGACTATGCAGCCACTCTTTAGCATAACTTTTGTTCTAGTTGACATCCATATACCTCATGTAGACACGCCACCTGATGGCACATACTTAGTCGAACGTACGTTGAAAACATTCAAAAACTTGAAAGGGTGTACATCACCTCAGGTTAACTATGTATGTACAAGGGCTGTTACGAAACGAAAAAGAGGTGTTACGACACGAACAAAAGTCACAGTTCCCAAACGACCTGGTCATCGTGGCAAAACAAAAAGTCATAATTCCCAAACGACTTGGTCATCGTGCCTAAAAAAATTGTTTAGCCACGATGACAAGGCCGTTTGGGAACTATGACTTTTTTTCGTCTCGAAACAGTTCTTCGTTTCGCCACAGCCTTGAAAACATAGTTAGCCAGGTGTGTAAATCAGAAACGACGAGCGTTAACACTAATCTCGAGATGTTTTTTTTTATACAAGCCCATCATGCAAGAGTCTCGAATTTCAAAACCCTAATGTGTCTTTCTACCAAGGAAAGTCAACGATACAGTATAGAGATATTTTTGTCTGAGCAAAAATATCCTTTGAGTTAGAACTGATAAGGCATATGATGCTGATGCTTGCGGGAAGCATTACAGATAAGTACTGCCTGTTTACATAAATTGTAATTCAACGAAGAAATGGGGTCGCGAGCTAATAGTTTTTTGTCTCGCCTTCGAAGCAGAGGCGAGACTTATGTATTGCTTTTCCGGTGTCGTCGTCGGTGGCGTAAACTTTGGCGATTTTTCGCGTTAAGGTCATAAGCGCTGACAGGCGAGACACCGCATTCCGCGGAATTCTTGTTGTTCCTGTTGCAGGGCTACATTTTTGAAATACTTATCAGTGTAGATAAACTAAAGCTCTGAACTGAATTGGGTGATTGTTAATGTTATAGTACAACTGATTAAAGTTAGAAAATTAACAACGGGGTCGAACGGAATTCTCCTGAAAGTTAATGATTAAGTCATAAATGATTTGGTATGGTCATCAGCTTGTCCCATGTATGGTTCTTGCTCCTAACAGACTAAGGAGACTGTCTATCCCTTTGGTTCCCAGGCGTATTCGGCTCTGGGGAGCTACAAACCCGTCCACTTATAGATGAACCAACGAAGTGACGGACCTACGATCAGACGAGTGCCGGTCTCCGCGGTCATCATAAACTTTTTAGGAAGTAATCAAGATTAGCTGACAAAATGTTGGAAAATATTGTTCAGCAATGAAATAACAATAGAAAAGTGGCGTAAAATCAAGTCCGACATTAAAGTTTTTATTATTATTATTATAATTCTTTTTCAACTTTCACGTTTATTATATTTTGGAAAAATGTAACAAATATTATCATCGTTATATGTTTCGTATCAGATGTATGAAAATGTAACACTTTTAATACTCATATGATAGCCCAACTAGGATCGCAAAGTCTCAAACTTAGGTCGGTGTGAGTGGATCAGTATTTTAAAAGAGACAGTTGACAAACCCCATTTGACTCTTAAGGACGAGTTACACTTTACTATTGCAATGTGCCCACTAAAAAGGCCGATTTTCGAAGGTAGGCAGATAACCGCAAAAACATACAGAAATGTTAGCTATATGCTTCTAGTTTATTCTGTACGATTTTATTTTCCCGCATTTTAATGCCTTTTAGGTTACTTTTGAGGTTGAATACATGTACTGTCTGCAACATTTAACACTGCGCCAATGGGAATTTGAACAGCCAAAGTTCATTATGCATCCAAATTTCACTTCATCCTACCCTCGTAACCACTACAATTTTTATATATAATTATTCCTCATATACATATTCAACATAAACGGGTTACATTACAGTGGTTACGAGGGTAGGAGTAAACGAAAAATAAACTTTTTGGGTAAATTTTCATGTATCCAACACTACGGTTAAAGGATTTATATCAAAATTGCATCAGTATGTTTTGTAATTGATAGAAAATAGAGGCATTATTCGACGCAACACATCTTTTTCAAAGTGTTCATCTATGTAGTATGTGTACCTAATGCTCCAACCAAGGATTCCGTTTGTGTGTGGGGGGGGGGGGGGGGGTGCGGGGGGGGGGGTCGGAGAGGGGCGCAGGGCTGGGTATGCGTATAGGTATGGCGTTATGTACGTATGTAAGACGTTATAGGCCTACTGAATCTCCTCCAGCCCCATGCTGTGATATAACTCTGATGTTATAATGTTGCGACGTGGTCAGATGATGTATCTCTCAGCCTGAAGCTGATGCATTGTAAAATTCTGTGATCTTGAACTTTGGTCCACTAACTTTGTCAGAAAAGTTACCTGGATGAGCTTTTTCCTTACCTCTTTTGATATCTTTGGGGTAGGAGTGCTGGTATTTGATCAGATCATATCCTTAAAATGCAGGAACTACAAAGCATCCATGTACACTGAGTCCTTGAACTTTATGCATGGACCAGGATTTTCACTTATATCTCAACACGGATTTTAGAATAGTTGGTCAGTCAAACGATGCAAAAATCCTCAAACTATTTGTAGGTTACTGTGACATATATTTAAAAGTCCACTGTTCTTTTTCTTATATATTCAACATTATACTATGCATCATCCTAAAGACAATGGTTAATTCAGACATTGCAAATGACGTCATACTATTTGTAGGTCACTGTGACTTGTTTTTCATGATCGATTAAATTAATGTTTAATTTCGAACTAATATCTAATTGAATCTTCATTGGACTTGGAATAATAAGTCACTTTAGTGCTGCATCTCACTTGGTACTACATGTAGGTTTCTGTGACCTATTTTTCTTGGTTCACAGATATTTGTCTAATATTTTAAACATTTGTACCTGTGTAGCATCCATAAATAAGTAATATTTCATACGTGTTTAATATTTGATATTATGAAGCTTTCATTATATTACAATAGTGAATAACGCTTAATAAAAAAAGAAGGTTGATGGCCCTTTTTCATGACCTTGCCAGAACACAAGCGTGTTAGACCAGAACACAAGCGTGTTAGGCCAAGAATACATTTGCTTAACAATATCGGTCGGTTATAATCGACTTCCTGTTCATTTTTATCATTATTTTCACAAAAGCAAACGCTTTACATGCTTATTATTGTGTTAATCAACACTTGTAAAATCTACGGTTTTGAATTTTCGTAAAATTCAAATAAAATTTCTCCTTCCTAGATGGTTTGGGCGAAAACATTTCTTTTAGACTGTGGATAAGAACCAAAAGTATCATATCTTTCAGTTTGGAGGACTAATATGTCAGCGGAATTGCTGATTATACCGAAAAACCGCGGGTAGTTAGTGTACGCCTTTCAGCACCCCATATGCAATTAACCGGAAGTCACGTGATTATTTATGAGACCGCAAACTTAAAAATATGCTTATATAAACTGACAAATGCCAAGCTTTTAAAAACATAAATTTTATCAAGATCGGTCGTGGGCACAAAATCGGCCAAAGTGTAATCCGTCCTTTCAATCTGAAATGCGGTCTGTCGAATGTTTAACCAAAAACAGGGGTTTCTGCGACCATAGTTTCAGCATCGAATATCCTCCTCTCCATTTTTGCGTGGGTCTTTAAAACTACCTCAGCCGCCGACATTTAAGTTATATTTATCTCAGGAAATTAACATAGCGAAAGGAAATAGTAATATTGTTTAATGAAAACATTTTTTGTATGATGAATTATATAAATAGCCAAAAGAAATCATTCATGCAAACGAGCCGAGCAATATTCGGCAAATACTGATGAACGATATTATCGCGGGACTATGGTAATTTGTTTAATTCCATCAGATACAAACTTGATTAGGATCATAAAATGCAATCGGAATTTCAAGGCAAAGCGCTTGATAAATATAGAATTTCTGCGCTACGACTGACAATCTCGTATCAAATCACCGTAATGCCCCCTATTAATTGAGTCAGTGGTTTTCTAGAGAATAGTGCTGGTAAGATCGGTAAATCACTGTCTATTCGCCGATGTAACTCAAAATAAACATGTCCACATTTCAGGAAAATATGACACTTGGTTTTGTTTTTGTTTTTGTTACAAAAAAAAAAAAAAATAAAAAAAAAAAAATAAAAGTGTGTATGTTAAATCTAAATGTTGTCAAGCGTTTAGCTCAACAGTTCATTTATCCTGTATTATTCGTAGGTGGTTAATGATCTGGTACATGTGGTCGGTAACTGTGGGTTGTATGCCATGGTTCAGTCGACCAACCTAAAACTTTTTTCTGGACTTGTTCCATACTTCGCACAATGGTGCATGCAGACACAGTAACTGAGCTTATAAGTATGTCAAAAGACCTACATGTAACAACTCTGTGATTTCACTTTTAATTTCTCAGATATTTCATGGATTCAAAACAATTCTTGGGAAAATGGTTCATTAAGGATGTTCGCTGGTGACGATTTTGAACCGTTCTGCCCATGTATATGCTTTCCTCAATTACTCACTAATAAATCTTTAAACCTGATTATTTCTTTTATATTTTAGATAATATCGTTCATATTAGCGTTATAAGCAAAAATATGAATGGAATTGAAACTATTATTATTTTTTAATGGAATTAAAATTTTGCCCATTTTACATACAACTGGCCATGGTAACTTATGGCAATACATACATGTACATGTACAATGCAAGGGGTAGATTGACAGATGTGAGAAAATATTGATACAGTTTTTTTTTAAATTTGATTTCATTTTTTGTCTTGATGGACAGGAGAGTTCACATGATGTATATGATATTTGAAATGCTACTAAAAATTGTTGTTAAAAATTGTTTTATTACTTAAAATAATCAATAGATTTACTGAAAACTATTGCACAAAAATGAAAATCTCATTCTACGAGAAGCAGTTTTTCATATGCATATTTAACATATATTTTTCTTTCATATATTGCAATGCGGCAAAGTTTTCTGTCTTTTAAGAAAAATTTACAGATTTGGTATTACTCATTAAAAATGAGTAATGGGGAGAATATCAAAATTGTGCTATTTTCGTCTTTATTTAGTAATAGGGAGAATGTCAAAATTGTGCTATTTTCGTCTTTATTTATAAAATAAAGACGAAAATAGCACAATTTTGATATTCTCCCTATTACCCCAATTATAAGGTTGATAAAATGGGCAACCTTGAACAAAGGGCCATTATTTGAGTAAAAATGCACATTTACATAATACTGTTCTTCATCTCATTTCGCTTGTTACAGTTTACTCCAAACAACAATGTAATTTTTATCTAAACTTCTTATTACTCTGTCATAAATTTATTTCCGACCAGCGAACATCCTTAAGACACTGCAGTTGATCTCAGTCTACATGCAGGTCACTTTCAACTCTGTTTCAAAGCTTAAGATATGTCCGATATTTACTAGTAACAATAGATGTGTGTTTATAAGACGGCTTTAAACTGAAATTGTGGCTCACCTCACAATACTTCACTGCCCAAGTCTTTGCTTGCTATTTCCAACAGACACTGGCAGGTAAAGAGGATCCGCAACAGGAGAACATCTTGGAGTGGTAAAGTTGTTAAATTACCTGGTGTCGTATTTATAAAACCACTTAAGAAGTTGCTATGATGTTGCTAAAAGTAAAA
The DNA here is from genome assembly GCA_963989385.1 of Ctena decussata. Classification (NCBI taxonomy): domain Eukaryota; kingdom Metazoa; phylum Mollusca; class Bivalvia; order Lucinida; family Lucinidae; genus Ctena; species Ctena decussata. The sequence goes on from OZ022506.1 coordinate 58,491,034, forward strand.
AGTATGCAAAGACCAGGAACTGAAACAATCAAAATCCAAATCCAGCCCTCAAACCATAGGCTTAATTTCTATGAAGGAGATTCCCTTCGACTATGACATTTGCTCAGGAGGGACAGTCCTTTTCAGAGCAAATGTCTTTGTTGTAGGGAACCTCCTTCATAGAAATATAGCCCTAGCAACAGCATAGCAACCACTTTAGTCGTTTTATAAATACGACCCCTGTTTGCTAAACTTAGTTGTGATACAGCTAAATTATGAAAGAAATATGTGAGTTTTAGTTCTGTATAAGAGCCTTCCTATGTATCAATGGACATTATAGGCAAACACAGAAAGCACAGGCGCTATAACACCTCAAAATTATGGACCATCGCCCACCTAATTCCAGACAAAAAGGAAAATATTAGCTTGATCATAAAATGCTTTTTAGCTAACCTGTCAAGGTGAGCTCATAGTATAGTCATGGTTCGTCGTCGTCGTCAGCCACACATTTAAACATCAATATCTCCTGAACCAGCTTGCTAATCTTGATTAATTTGTATTTGTAACATTGTTGGGTTAGGGGATTGACTGCATTAGGTTTTAGGGCAGATTGGATTGTAATTCTGGTTGTCATGGCAACATATAGCTCCCACAGACTTATAATGGGACAAACTTAAAAAAATCTTCTTCTATGAAAACATGAGACCAGGAGCTTATATATATAGTATGTAGCAATGTCTAGTGGTCCCCTACATGAAACTTTAGGAGATGGTTATTATTCTCAGAAATTAGGAAACCCAGAGCATAGATATTTAATGTTTATTAGGAGTACGTTACATAAATCCTACCAATCATGCCCCTTGGGTCCACACCGGCCACACCCTCGGGATCATTTATCAAAATTGAGATTTACAGCTTAAAACGCAAAACTTCTTCCTCTCTGGAATCAAAAGGCTATGAGCATAAATATGTAGTACGTAGCAATGTTAAGCGGTCCCCTACATAAATCGTGCCAACCAGCCATGCCCCTGAGGTCCAAACATTCTGCACACATGGGGTGGGGGGGTGTCGGGTCTCACATTGGTACTGGCAGGTGAGCAATTGTTGCCCTCTTGGGCTACTTGTTTGTTATTTTAAATCAAAAAAGGGGGGGGGGGGGGGTCTGTTTGCGTGTATAAAAAACATTAAATTTTCAGAAGTCTACATCACCTTTCAATCCAAGGCAGACATATAGGATATGGATTCTTTTATTTATTTCCTTTTCTGGCACTGTGATGAACACATTTAAGGCTGCCCACTTTGCGTTTTATTTTGTTTTATCTTACTTGTCGATAATCATAATGTTATTGCTATTACTACCGGAGGCACAAATGCTGCCCATTTTGCTTTCTGTGTTTCTACCTAGCTTTGTTTTTATTCGTTATGTAATTGCTGTATAGTTTTTTGAACGAAAAGGGCGATGTTGCGCGCGTAAAAAACTCGTTTTAACACCCATTAGGTTAGTAATAGGCCATTTCCGTTGAAGGCCGAAATTTGTATTGTGGATTCCTCTTATTGATCGTGTCGCCCTATGTCTGTCCCTTTTGCCAATTGTTTTGTTTTAAGGTTTGAAATAGAAATGAGGAATTAGTAGATATACTCAGTATAATGTTTGATGTATTTCACACGGCTTTTGATGAATTGCCCCATATACAGTTCCTATGTGTTGTAGAGTTTTATTTGTTTAACTATCATCGACAATGCATTCTTCCGTTTTGTCATTTGCGTTTTCGTTATTCTTTCTCTCATCTGGATTGATTGTGTTTGGTGATTGTGACCCTTTTCCGGGTATCAAAGTGTATTCACTGTCTACAACTTAACGTTGATATATTGTTGCTGCCCCAGTCACACACACACACATTACGGATTGGGCGGATAGTTGCGGACTTTAGATCCTCATGATTTGTGGGTGTGGTCTCTCTTCATATCGAATCTGTATTGTATCCGTATGATATCCGTAAGTTCCGCAGGATATGCCACCAAATTTTTAAAAGTTTAGATATTCAGGCGCGGACGAGTTAACCATAATGATCCGTAACTAAAGGGATTTATCCGCATTTATCCGTATCTAATCCGTATCTCGACGTATCGTTCCGCGGTCCACCCAAAATCAGTGGACAGGTACGGTTTCATGCGGATTGTTCGGTTAGTTACGGGTCTCGTTCTGCGTATTGTTACGGACTAATGCCCCTGTCAGATTAGCTATTCACAATCATCCTCACCAATACGTATATGTCAGTATGGGAGTGTAAGTTATCCGTATAGAAACGTATCTGAAGGTAAAAGTCCTTAAAAACACTCCAAACGAGACCCGTAACTAAACTTAATTGAAGGTAACGATCTGCGTGAAACCGTATCAGTCCAAAACATGGAGTGGGCTGCGGAATGATAGGTTTATAAACGGATTAGATACGGATAGGATGCGGCTTAGATACGGATTATATACGGATAAATGCTGACCAATGCCTTCACATACCTTTTGTTACGGATCAATACGGTTTACTCGTCCGCACCTGAATTTTGAAAATTTTCAAAATTTGGAATCGGATCCTGCGGACCCTACGGATACGATACCGACAGTTACAGACTCTGCGGGTGCGATACAGACCTTTAAGAATAACACTGGACAGATACGGATGGGTCATCCGTAGATGCGATACGGACAATTACGAATAAAGCCGGACATATACGAACGGGTTATCCGTAAAATCAACAACATCTTTCCGCATCTAGAAGTAACAAAAGGTAATGGAAGGTGAGTAGTACGTTTAAAATTCGTATCATCCCTCATCGTTTTGATTCAAAGGGAAAATATCTGATCGCCGATATCCGCCTTTATCCTTAACCATACGCATTTGTAGGTAACTGTATTCGAAAATTAATCAATAAAATAGGCCACGCCCACAAATTCTGCAGAATACTGTGGATTTTTGTCCACAACTATCCGCCCAATCCGTAATGTGTGTGTGACTGGGGCATGAGCTTTTATCCTGAGCATAGACTGTAACGGTCAGTCTGTAATAATTTAGTGCAGATCATAAACTTTGTAGTACTGTTCTTGTCTCTGCAACTCCTCCTTCAGTATTTAATGCAGGGATTTGAAAATTGCAACACAGTGCAGACATGCACTGAACATGTGCATAAAGGACCCAGAACCTTGATTTATGTCTTGATTTCAGAATTATGTCCCCTTGAATAATATACATATTTTGACCATATTTCACACTTGTTTTTTGTCTCCGCAACTCCTTCTACAGCATTGAATGAGGGGAGTTGAAACTTGCAACACTGGTCAGACATTCACCGAACATGTGCATAAAGGAAGCAGAACGTTGATCCATGTCATTATGGCAGAATTATATGCCGTTGAATGACATACATTTGACACTTTGTTGTTCTGTTCCTGTCTCTGCAACTCCTCTAACAGTATTTAATGTAGGGATTTGAGACTTGCAACACAGCTCAGATATGTATTGAGCATAAGGGAAACAGAACTTTGATTTAGGTCTTTATTGCAGAGTTGGGGCCGGATGTTTGTCTGTTTCTTGGCCCACCGGGGTTCAACCGGTGGTCTTCTTTTGCTCCAGTACTCCAGTGGTGTTACTGACGCCCCAGGGATCTCCGGGTGTCTCAACACGATTTGGCTGTCGAGTCCTCATCCTTGCTTCAACACGGTCTTTTCTTGATCTTAACTGTTGACCGTGATGACTCTCTGATGAGTTAGGGGACCTCCATACGAACCGAACTACCAACTAATTGTGTGCACCGCAACGGAGGGTGAGGGTGAAGGTTTGGGCCCAGTAAAACCGGTTTAAACCCTCCAGTAGTTATTACTGACCGTCCCAAGGCGGTACTTTTGTTGCGGTTGCATTTGTTTTATGTTCGGTGCTGTTTAATTTATTGTGTTCTCAGTTTAATCCTTCTGTCAAGGAGGTAGAAAATAGGTAAAAGTAATTGTTAAATGTTTTTCATATAATTTGCTTAGCCCGTTGTAACCCGTCTGTTGGTCTAAATTATTTAGTTCAATAAAGATAGCTGAGTTGCCATCTATTTGGGAAAGAGCTGCTGACTCGGCTTATCACTTGTAATTTATTGTTTGTTGGGATGTCTTTGTCAATCTTTCCCTTTGATGTTGGGGATAGGGTTTGGGATCTGATTCAGTCAGTTCCTGAAGTGTAGCTACTCTTTAAATTTATGTCCCCATGAATGAAATACATATTTTGACCATATTTCCATAGCTTATAATAAGCTCACCTGTTGTCATCGCTGTAGCGGCCTCATATATTAATTGATTTTGATATTAAATCACAGCCATATTGGGTATGACAGTCCCTCGAACAAGTTTGCGTTTCAGGTTGGTAGGATCAAGGTCAAGGACACAGTTGCTATTTACAGAAAAAAACTTGGGCATCGCTGTAGCGCTTTTATTTGTAGACTGAATTTGTTGTTACTTCACACAAATGTTAAGAATGACAATATCTTAATAATTTACCATTTCAGCACCGCAGGTCCAAGGGCAAGGTCACATTTGCTATTTTTGAAAAAGAAAAAGATATCATCCCTCTAGCCTCTTTATTCATTGACAGATTTTGATGTAACTTCACCCAAAAGTTTAGTGTGACAATATCTTGGACAAGTTCGCAATCCAGATTTTTAGGGTCAAGGTCAAGGTCACATTTGCTATTTTTTTTTAGAAAATACTTTTTCATCCCTTTGGAATGATTTTGAAATAACTTGACACAAATATTTAGCATAACAATATCTGGGACAAATTCACATTTCAGCATTGTAGGTCCAAGGTCACAATGCTATTATAGGTACTTGTAAAAACTTTGTCATGGTTCTAGCGCCTTTATTTGTTGACTGATTTTGATATAACTTCACACAAGTATTGAATATGACAATATCTTAGACGAGTTCAACTTTCAGGGTTGTGGATTCAAGGTCAAGGTCAATGTTGCTATATTTTGAAAAAAAAAAAACTTTGTCATTCCTCTAGCACCTTTATTTATCGACAGATTTTTAGATAATTTCACACAAAAATGCCTTAACACAATACTCATCTAGGGAGGCATATGACGGGGGCATTCATTACCTTTAGTGATTGTCTACTTATTATCTTAGTGAGAGTTTGATAGAATAGACAGCGTTTTTATTAGTATTATAACTATTAATTTGATTTCCTTGTAGTCTTGTAGTCATTAATGGACCGAGTCAAACCAAACATTTATTTATTTTAAAAATGCGAACATTTTAGAACTTATTTATTTTAAATGATTTTGGTATTAAGATGCGGATTGTGACCGAAAATGTTTCCTATTACTTCATCGTAGTATTATATATATATATATACTCCCTACTGCTGGCAATACTATACGTCTGTAAATGGTATCTAAATGGTGCCATGAACATCGCCCAACCGGTAAGATAGTAAAGAGTATGCTGCGCCTGCAGCAGGTGCGGCTTTCCTTTGTTTTTTTCTTTCTATTCCAAAACATTGTTAAACTTTGCTTTCCTTCGTTCTGGTAGGGACGAATGAGCCGTCTCTGGGGAGCGTTGGATCCAATACAATTAACAAACCACCAAACATTACCTCAGTTTCAATGCGGTTTTATGGTTTCACAAGCTGCACCACATTGAGACTTCACTCTTGTGCATATCCGTGTTTTATACTGTGATTGTTGTAGAGTGGTCTTTCTCCTGTATGTGCCAGACAATTGCAACACATTTAGGCGTTGTCATCCATTTTAGTTTTATCGCTTGATCTGCATGGTCCCCACTAAGGGGATGATTTTGTTCATTTTTTGTTTTTAGAAGCTTATCTCTTTTTGATGTTCAGATATTCTTCTCGAAAAGTAAATATTTTTGCTTATTGTTTCTACTTTTTTACTGTTTGAAATCTCTGAAGAACCCGATTTGTCAAGGCAAAAACGCTTAGGTAACATGCAAAAACGCTTAGGTAACATATTGAGAATTGCACTATTAATGATTATCTCTCATTTATAAACAATTTTACATCCCGAGTGGATCCAGTGCTACCGAAATATTGTGTTTGTTTGAAGTATTTTACCAAAATCTTACCATATTGTCTTTAGGGTTTATTTCAGTCGTTTTAGCTACATGATGCATGTAGTGGCGCCAAGGGCGTCGACAATGTTCCATAATCTAAAACATTTATTGATTGGTCGCGAACATATAAAATCAAAAAGAGTGACTGTCCTTTTTCAACTCTTTAGTGTATTCCTTGCTTCAAAACGATCTATACAGTTTATTGAGATAAAGTCAAATACCTCTTGCAAAGTCGGTAGTATTGTTTAGAAAATTTATCACTATTATGTACATTCATGTCATTTTATCAAATAATCTTGGACCAGTTAGACCATTATCGCGAATTAATTTCTTAGTCATAAAACTTCTCCCAGTGTTTGGACAAACCATCCTATAGAAATACAAACAAATTAAACACTTACATGTAACAGTCGGACTGATTGATACACTGCACTAAATTATAGATAATGTAATTTCTGTTTCATTAGTCGACTTGTATTAGGTCAACATAAGTTCAACTGAGAGTTTAATCTTTGATGAGACTTGTGCAAAACCTATAAAAATAACAAAACACATTGAGCTGCGATACGAGGAAACCAACAAAGTGGTTGTGCATCCAGCGCAGACTCAGATCAGCCCAGGTGTCAGCATGGAAGTAGCTTTTACCCTTAGTTACACTTTAAGCGCTTCGCGAAGAGTCAGATCGGACTGGGCAGATGCCTATACTTTGTTAGTTTTCTCGTGTCGCGGATCAAATGTTGGACCACCTAAAGTAATTACCGTTATTGTCCTAAAAGTGTACGGTTTGGTTTTAAATGTGCAAATGTGTCTTAAAGATGCAGAAAATTTGGCAGACAGTGGATGCCCTGATTATACTACACCTCTTTTGGGATCATCTCTGTATGCTAAGACCCAGGGTCAAGTCGAGTAAATTCGGACAGCAGGTAAATTCGGACAGTGACACTTTTTTTTTAGATGGCAGTTGTTAGGAATTTAAACAAAAATGAATATGCAAACAGTGAAAATGCTGATGAGGCGGCTCATCATGAGCCGTCTCTTCTGGATTGTTACTGTTTGAAATGGTTTGTCCGAATTTACCCGCTGTCCGAAGTTACCCGACTCGACCCTATCTATCATTATATTGATGACGTTTTGCTACATGAGTACTTTTTTATTCCCACAAAGTTGCTGTATAACACTCAGGAAGTGACACAATCAGTTCAGCATTTCTTTCACGGTACTATTTGAGAAAACTACTTTAAACGTCAAATGACAACGCTGAATGTTTGACCACTCGATGCATGTAGTACAGAATCTGACACTGAATCTGGTAAAAGAGATAATTATAATGTTTCATTATTTGTGGTGAAGCAAGAATTCCAGTTTGTGCCTCATTCATTTACAGATGAATAAGTGGATTAAGGTAAATGAAATGCAATATGCTGCTTTCGCCACTTTCACGAAGGGGAACATCATATGTAACATGCTAGTTGCTTTCATGGACATTTGGGCACTATCAAGAAAGGGTCCATTTTAAAAGAAAACAAAATGTTTTCGAACCGCACAATATCTCTTTTCAACCCCTTTGAGAAGGGGAGGCCAAATTGAAAATTGGCTTCACCTGAAACTGTACCCTTATTTGTCATGTAAATGGAGATAATCAACGTTCAGTAGGTGATTTATGTGGATTGATGACTTGCGATTTGATGTACTGCTCAACATTATCTCAATACTATCAGGATGATGGGAGGGTGATAATGAAAGTTTATGTGCAATGGAGCTCTGATTACGGTTAACCAGGTAACCGCCTCTAAATGGAATAGAAGCCGGGGCCGCTAGGTCAGCAGGACAACGCTTAACCCAATGAATCACAGGGACTCATTGGCTATCTAGCTTTAATGATATCTTTAGTTTTATATCAGTATGCGTTATCAGTTCTTATTCTCCAAGAACCCTTTACTGTAAAACACTTCAATCAATTTGCAGTTTAAGAATGGAAAACTTAGAACAAGTTATCGAAGCTAGTTTATATTGAATATCTAAAGAAATAGCATTGTTTGGCTAGACTAATAAGCCTAGTAGGACATATCTTAAGAATATCATTTAAAAACCGTAAAATAAGTTTTATAGTATCAGCAAATTTGCAAATAAGTTACAAATTTATCAGTTTTTTGCCCGTAACCGAGTTTTCTTATGTACTTATGTTGTTACGTTTAGTCTCTTGATTCAAATTAGTTTTACTAACAGAACAGTCTTGTTTATATTAGCATGACTTGCTAATCTGGTCCGCAATTAAATCAACGTAACTTCTTTTTTGGTCTGCGATCCGCTCAAAATTATCCGTTTCTTATCGAGGAAATTGAAATTGCAGCTTAAGCACTGAAACTGACTTGATAATATACCAGCAGATTTTTGTTTCAAGTAGACGTGGGACCATAGTTGATGTTGCAACAAGTATCTGTAACAAAAATTGAAGGAAACGAGAATGAACGATCACACAGCCTCAGTCTCTGATTATTACACACCCTACACACCCTAATATGACAGACAAATTCAGCTTTGTCGCAACTAATTAACCTCATAAGTCTCACGAATCAAAATCACTGAAGAGGCTTGAACCCCAAGCTGAAGATGAAGTCGTTGAAAAAGTCTTGATTTAAAGCCGGACGGACCGCCACAGAACAGATTTTCTTCAAAACCCTACGTGGAAAGTACCTTTTACATGTCCTAATAGATTTCCAAACGCCCTTGACAGTATATGGACTGCAGAGCCTTCGTGCTGAAATACAATATCAGTGTTATGCTAATTTAAGCAATTATGCACCTCAACGATAAGGCTACAAGAACAGTTCAGCTGAACTGCAGCACGGGAGAACTAATCAGAAAAACAAAAGGTGTTCGGTAAGAATGCTTTGCCTACCAAACCTATTGAACACTTTTTCTCGAAGGGGTTATTCCTGATACTTAGGAATATGGTGATAAGATAGTGAAAACTAACGGCAGAGTTATTATCTAGCTGTGGATTGCCGATGGCATTGTCGCTGTTGCTTAGAAAGGCAAGTACCAGAAGACTTGGTTAAAAGTACCGACAAAATCTGTACAGGGAATTCCTGAAAAGACACTATTTTTGGCAAGCAACGCAAATGTTATCGACTGGCAGATCAAACCAGAACGACGAGCGCTTGGAACTTGTTCTAAAAGCTTCAAGTACTTGGAGCAATTGTCTCAGTTGAGGTTCAGGCCCGAAAGATCTCTAAAAATAACACAAGCAACTGCACAGTGTCCGAACTCTCTGTACCAGCTCTCCCGGTTTACATAGCTTCGAATCGAGAGAACAAACATTCGCTTATGACCAGTAGTCGGAAATCATTATGTTTTGGGATTTTATCCGGCATGTGCTGCGTCATATATAGTTATCCAGCTTCGAAAATGTAAAGAGGTAAGTTTAATATAATTGGGTCTTCGGTCTTTTACCTTATTGTTCTGTACAATGTCGTGTATGGGTGGGTGGTAAACGGTACAATATTCAAGTGGCCCCTGGCATGATTCTTATTCCATTTTCAGCCTTTTCTTACATGTTTTATAAAAATCTTTAAAATAAACGGAAGGCGTTATCAATTTACAGTTTGTTAGTTTTGATAATAGGATGATAGCTAGGTTTTGCACGACACAAACTCGTGTTAAATTAAGCTGTTCGGAATAAAATTTCTGTGACGGCCATGAGGTTTTCATTGTACAGGGTAATAAAGTAAAAGACCGAAGAGCAAATTATATCAAACTTACCTCTTTACATCTTCGAAGCTGAAAAACTATAAATGACGCAGCAGATTCCGGATAAAATCTCAAAAGATAAAGATTTCCGACTACTGGTTATAAGCGAACTCTGTACCCTCGATTCAACGATATGAAAACCGGAAGAGATGGTACAGTCAGTTCGGATACTGTGAACTGCAGTTCTTAAATCGATAAAGTCACTTTGGTGAGATAAAGACATATATTTTGGATCGCAGGTGAAACTAAATCCTTTTTTTGCAATATCGATACAGTGGGCAGCACAGTTAGAGGAATGAAAAAGTAGACCTTTAAGATGATATGCAATCGAAGGTTATTGAACAATCTCGTATACAGGTCATGCTAGTAATTGGGATGTTTACAGAAAGATCCAAATAGACACTAGAAAATATAACGGCACGGAAGCATTAACTAAAGCGGCTTGGTGACATCTCTGGTTCTTGATGATTATACAGGGCACAGTAAAAGGAAATAAGTTGCTGTTTATCTGTAGATAGCAACCTTCAATGAAAAATATGATTACCAAGCATCCAAATACGCAATTAGTTCGTATTCATAAATGCCTCTTGGCAGGTGATGATGTAGCCTGTTGGCAGGTACAGACGTTTTACAGACCCTTTTTATACCCACGGCATACGAAGTATGACGTGGGGTATACAGCTTTCGTCCGATGTCCGTTCATCCGTCTGTCCGTCCGTCTCCCGTCCGTCCGTCCGTAAGTTAACATTTGCGTTAAAGTTTTGCGTTAAAGTTTTTAAGATCTTATATAATCCAAACCTTTAAAAGAATGGGTTTATATTTGGCATGGTGATAGATAATGGTCCAAAGTTTTATTATGTACCTCCCCTACCCATGCCTTTGACCTGGAGGTCAGGGTCAAGGACTTAAACTTTTCATGTTAAAGTTTGTGTCAAAGTTTTTAAGATCTCTATATAATTCAAAACCCTTTTTGGGGTTGTGTTTATGTTTGGCATGATGATAGATATTGGTCTTAAGTTTTATTCTGTACCATCCCTCTCATGCCTGTGACATAGAGGTCAAGGTCACGGACTTTGACTTTTCATGTTAAAGTTTTCGGTTTGAAGTTTTAATGTCTCTATATTATTCCAACCTGTGTTGGTTTGGGTAACTGTTTGGCATGATGATAGATATTAGGCCAAAGTTTTATTCTCTTTCATTCCCACCCATGCTTGTAACCTAGAGGTCAAGGTCGCGGACTTTGACTTTTCGTTTTGAAGTTTTGCACTTACGTTATGAAGATCTTATATTATCTAAACTAATTGTTCAGTTTGGCTTATATGTCCAAAGTTTTAATTTGTACCATCTTTACAAATGCGTGTGACCAAGAGGTCAAGATCACTGACTTAGACATTTCCATCTATGTTCTGTTTTAAGGTTTTGAGATCTAATGTCATCCAAATCCTTTTTTGGGGTTTGGTTTATTTTTTAGTATCATTTTTTGGTATGATTATAGGTATTAGTCTAAAAATTATTCTATATCATCTCCACACATGCCTTGACTCAATGTCAAGGTCACAGACATGCTTTTCCATGTTAAAGTTTTAAGTTAAGTTTATATAATTTGCTTATATTTCCTTTTGTCTTCTGTAGGACCTTTTGGTATGTGACTTTGTTTACCTCTAGGTTGCAACAACTTACGTTATCTGGATGCTGCTGTTGACATAAGGTCAAGGTCACATACTTAACAGTTGCATCAATATACTGCTTTATAATGTTTCAGATATCCTTCAGTGGAACATTTCTATATATTTCTTGGTTAACTTTAAGCTTGCAGAAGATAACGTGGCATTCTCTGTGTGCTGTTGCTGGCCCAAGGTCAAGGTCACAGATTCTAAAATTTGTTTCCTATATGTGTTAAAATTTTGTGTGTAAATTTCAATGTCATTGGGCGGTGGCGCTGGCGGGGGGTAAACTTGAGTCCCTGCTCACTTGCTCTAGTTTTGGATGAAAAGAAAATTTGACTCAAACGAACTCTTCCAGATAGCTGCTTCAATGTAACGTAATTGGTAAATATCACGGTGTTAATAAATTTGATATAGATTCTATATTTACAATTAATCATCTATTAATCCTTTAGGTAATCCGTTTGAAGTCCGATAAGCTAACTATTGTAGTCATTCAATCACAAACGCAGTCTGTTCTTTCGCAAAGTACACAAAATATATCATTAGGTTGCAGGAACCTATCATAGGAAGAAATCTGCAGATTTTTATATTTTATTTAATCTGAGGCAAAGCTTTAACTTTGCTCATATTAATTAAACAAGCTAGTTTGGCAAATGAGAGTGGATGACCACCACTCATTATACTGTAGTTACTGTAGATATGAGGCAGCAACAGTCAGTGAGGATTACACAGCCCAATGACACATTCAGTATAATTGCAGGATTTCACAGCATACACCAAACATTCAGTATTGCCCATATTTTTGCACATACTTGTCTCATAATATAAAATGGTCATTTGTGGAGGTAAATTGTCGGTCGAATGGCCACAAATTCGGTTTTATGGCGACAAATTAATTATTTCTAGTATTTTGCACCCAAGCAAAGGCATGCAGTAAAATTAACAAGACGCCGGCCAATGAAAACGGATTTCCGACTTAATCGTCGCAAAATTTGGAACTCAAGTCTTGTCTTATCAGATATTGCCTTATATTTATAAGTATTTTTGAATTTCTCAAATACAGCAACAATATAAAGTTCGTGTGATCGCATGCTTTTTTCGCAGTGCAGAGTCAGTAGGGAACGAACAGGTGTAAATTTTAAGAAAGAAATAGACATTAGGCAGAAAACAACTAAAAGACACACTTGATAAATAAACAGCAGTGAGTGCAAAATGTTTTGCACTTTCTGAAAATTGAGGTCGGAGATTTCAGCTTGCACGAAATGTTATACATGAGAGTCTGCATACAGTATCACGTGTAGAATCCTAGAGAAAAAACAAAACTGTGTCTGTGCCATATCTCAGCACGGGTGCTGGTTAAACGTGGATGTGGCCAACAGCTGAAACCCAAGACTGCAAGTATCTGCTAGAATCCAATACAAACATTATAAAAGCTAATAAACACCTCTGTTTTGATACATGAATTGAGCCGCGACACGACAAAACCAACAATGTGGTTGTGCGCCCAGCGCAGACTCAGATCAGCCTGGGCATCCGCCCAGTCTGATCAGAGTCTTCGCTGTCCGCATGAAGGTAGCTTAGACCCTTAGCTACCTTTTAAGCGCTTAGCGGAGAGTCTGATTGTACTGGGCGGATGTCGAGGCTGATCTGAGTCTGCTCTGGGCGCACAACCACATTGTTGGTTTTTCCGTGTCGCGGCTCAAATCCTTTGTACTTTCCTGGAGAATGTAGTTCTTCCAAATGAGGTCAGCTCTAGCGGAGCATATTCCTTCTTTTAGAAGCTGATCTCCTTTAAGAAGGGAGACCCTAAATAAAAGAAAAATAGGAGAACTGATTCATCAGAAAGTATATACATTTACCGCAAAACTGTTTACTAGAAGTATTTTGGCAGTGGCTGATTTACCTCTCTTTAGGGTGAGACTAACGGTCCCTTTTGGAAAGTGCAACGGCCCCGCCACCTCCTCCCTCCACCCCCCACCCCCTCTTCGACCCTCGGGGTATAATATAAGTACGATGATAAACAAAGCAATACCTTGAATTGTTGGAGCTCGTATTTCTGCTGTCATATATAAAAAAAGAACTTCTAATATCCGACCATTTGTACTTGTACATATCGCTCTATTATTTCCTAAGGAAAAATCAAATTAATTGCCTGTATTTTTATAAGTACCACAAGGTTAATGACTAGATCGTGTTCAGCTCTGTCACGAAAGAAACTAAATATAAATCGCAGAGGCCAGTGGGTTCTGAAAGCGAACTATATAAAAATGTTCTTAAAATATACCAGAAGGATATTGTCGTTTTTTGCTTAATGATAGCACGAAAGACGATTTTGATCTGAGTTGAACAGAGAGCGTAAGGACCTAAGCGTAAACAACGTAATACTATTCAAAATATTTGAGCCGTGACACGAAAAAACTAACAAAATGGTTGTACGCCCAGCTGACCAGACTCAGATCAGCCTGGGCATCCGCCTAGTCCGATCAGTCTTCGCTGTCCGTATTGAGGTAGCTTTGACCTTTAGCTACCTTTAAGCGCTTAGCGAAGAGTCTGAGCGGACTTGGCGGATGCCCAGGCTGATCTGAATCAGCGCTGGGGGCACAACCGCTTTGTTGGTTTTCTCGTGTCGCGGCTCATTTGTTTTTTCTTTCTTTGATAAGTGTTGTCAGAAAGACTACCTGTAGATGGAAGCTGTGTGGCAGTGTCAGAATTTCCAGACTGGACTAGAATGCAACATAGATAGCGACATGGTCTGAGTAGTATTTGAAACGTGTTCCAGAAGAAACTGGTTTTATGTGTTTGATATATATATGGTCTAGAATCCCCCCTGATCTTTGTGTATTTTCTTGAATAAGCTGTTGGAATTCCGGCACAGTATGGGGTATTTTTTCACTTTTTTTGAGGTCACAGTTGAAGTCTCCTAGTAATATAACTGGGCCTGTCGGAAGACACTGAAGCTGACTTCGCAGATCTTGGAGGAATGATTGACCTTTTGTCGGGGGGTTGTACAATATCATCAATGTAGTTGGCTGATCTCTAATTTGTATCTGTAACAGCATCGTTTGTAATGAAACATGTTCGATAGAAGTGAGTCTTTTACGTTGCAGATAAGTTTTGATAAGAGCAGACAGTCCATGGGTTGTGTTACGAGAGAAAACAGAATAGTCTGGCGTATTCTGTGGTGATTCATTGTATGTTTCAGTAAGTGCAATGACATCCGATAATTGTAATTCTTCATCAACAGAAATATCTTGTTTGTGAGCTTTTAGGGATCTGATATTCAGATGGGTAATGATGGTATGCCCATGCTCCTTGAGTGTGTGAATATCAGGTTTGCACTGGAGTGAGCGATTTTCTTTCAGTCTGTTCATTTCTGCAAGAGATGATTTATTCACATTAAGTTTTGATGGGTCAAAGTTAAGCAAATGAAGTCCTGAAATTGATTTTGAACGGCTTAATGCAACATAAGCTTGACCTGCTATGAATCGACAATCAAAAGATACTGTCACATTGTCCAGTGTTTTGCCTTGTACTTTATGTATGGTAGCACCCCATGCCAAAGTCAGTGGATATTGAGTCCTTGTTATTCTAAGTGTATTTGTTTTGCCAAGAGTGAATGTTGCAGTTTCGGCTTTGATTGGAACTGCATCAAGGGACCTTAATAAGGCTGGCAATGCATCCTTTGCTTTTCTGCCCACTTTACTGTTTTTCAAAATGTAAAAAGATAGTTCCTTTAAGAGGAAATTTCTTGCTTATGTCAATTTTGTGTATTACACCATCTGCACCATTAACCAATCCATCTGATACATCAATGTTTTTAACGAGTGAAACACGAGCTCCAACTGCAACGTGGAGCACTTCATGAAGACCTCCCATGTAGTGACGATCTATAGTTATTTTGAGAGACTGTTTTGCAGGCTTATGAGAGAACTGATCTTCTGCTTTTATTTCTACCATTGACTCTTTGACTGATGACATGCAATGTGCATTGAAGGTATCTACCTGACGATTGGTAGCAAAAATATGTAAATTTTCTGTGCTATCAGTGTGTATACGTGAAGATAAAGTTTCAATGTTAACCTCTGTTTGTTGACCTATTCTGGCCCTATTAAGAATCTCAGCAAATTGTGGATCTCCTCTTTGTCTTTGTATTTCTGTGAGCTCAAGAAGAAAGAAATATTTTTTTTCCCACAATGTTAAATTGAGCTGTTAAAGAGGGTCTCTTGCTGAACCATATACAGGTGAATCACCAACCGGAGGCAGCTGTAGCAAATCTCCAACAGCCAAGACAGAAACTCCTCCGAACGGAATATCATCAGATGATATGCCTTTGATTTCTTGAAGTCTTTTGTGGATGTTGATAAGAGTATGAGAACCAACCATTGAAACTTCATCAATAACAAGTATTTTGAGATGTTTGAGTTTACATCGCAGGGTATTCTTCTTGTCACTTGATAATGGAATGTAGTCTTGTTCATTATATTTCTTTCTCTCTTTCACTGGCAACTGAAGTGCAGAATGTATAGTCATCCCTCCAATATTGAAAGCAGCAGTTCCTGTTGGTGCTGTGAGAATGACAGATACTTCTGATGGATCTTGTCCAGCACGGCGTAAAGTATGAATAATTCCGTGATATACTGTTTTTAAAACATGGGATTTTCCAACACCTCCTCCCCCACTCAAGAAGATAAAGAAAGGTGAAGTTTTTCTCCCAGTTAGTGTTTCATTTTTTACATTCCAACACCAGTCAATAATGTAATCATGCAAAAGGCGTTGCTTCGTGTTCAAAGTTTTGACCATTGAATAATAGTTATCTTTAGGTATGAGGTCATTTGAAAATTCAACTGAAAAGGCACTCTGGACTAGACTTTCTGTGACACAAAACTCTGAAGGCTGTGTATCTTGATCTGGACAAATATGAGCAGAGTCATCATCTAGTTCTCGAAGGCTGTCTTCATCTGCTTTTTTCTGCTCTAACTGATTTGCTATAGTATCCAATGAATGTTGTGGTGGTGGCTGATCATCAGCTATAATGTTTTCAAGTTGTTCGGATAAGCATTCATACTGTTCTATATTGGATTTCAATCTGTCTTTGTTTTCATTATATTTTTGCTCAAAAGAGCCATTTGAAAGTAAACTACTTTCATTACGCCAAGGCAAATATAAAATCAGAAGTCTATGAAAATGACCTTCAGGGTCTTTTGCTTTTGTGTTTTTGTGAAATCTTATCACAGCTGGTTTTTTTCTCCTGTACATTCTACCTAGGTTTCTCTGAAGCTGTATATAAGTGTTTGATGTATTTCTATCATCAATATTATCAGTGTCAATGTTACTATTTTTTTTCCCATCCTTCATGGCATAATTTGCCACAAAGTCAGCAAGACAACAATTTTCCAGTGCCAATGGTCTAGCTGCGTATTTCTGAAGGATACTGATTTGGAAAACATCTGTAGAATCTTAAGGTAAAGACTCAAGATCTTTCTTACTTCGAAGGATACATGTTCTTTTACTTGGAATATCAGTTGGAATGAAAATTACTTCTGTATTACTTTCACGGAGGGGCATTGATAACAAACTATATATGGCTTCATCAGATGAAATTTCTCTGTGAGTCAGGAATACATTACCAAGAACACTTAACCTGTCTTTGATAGTAATGTCTCTTTTCTTAGATTCCTTTGATGCCTGTTGTAATAGCTGACTCATGGTTCTCTCAGATTTACATAAATAGCTTGTGACATACATGACACAAGCATATGTATCAAGCACTAATTGAATGTCAGTGTTCGCTCTCCAAGCTTTGAGACACACAGAATTGTAGTCATTTATAAAGGATTCATTGGGATTCCTTTTCAAAACAACAGTATGCCTACTAGTAGACACTGCTAAAGCATTTAAATAACTCTCCATTGATACTTTGTTCTTTTCCAGCAAAGATGATAACAAAAGAGGCTCAACTGGATTCCAATTTTTCATGGTATCATAAAGGTTTTTGAGGATTTGTTCAGATGCCTTTATTATGACTGGGTCTGTGTCCTCATTAGGAGGAGAAGCTATCAATGTGTTTGGACTAGGAGGCTTTGGAAAGTGAAATCGACATACAGTATTCTTTTTTTTACAGGTTCTTGAATGAGAGTGCTTCTGTAGTTGGGTCACTAACTGATGGAGCTCTTGATCTTCATGCTCAGGTGGAATGCGGCATGATATGTATTTGTCAGTAAAGGCTGTGATTTCTTCATTTGTACTTTCCTCTAACTTGGGGGCATCTTTGATATGAAGAGCAACATGAAAATGTACTCTTCCACGACCCTGGATTTCTTTCTTTATGTCATAGTTAGGTATTTGCCCGATTGGATGAGGTGGTCCAATTACTACACCATTGAATAATTTGTGGAACATATAATCTATATGGCGTGCCACTGTAACTGGGTTTCAAAGTCCATGTCATTGATTTCTTCTTCTGTTGAATTAACTCCAAACTGTTTTCCCACAATTTGGAGAGTTTCTGTCCAACGGAATCCAGCAACAGAAAATGTTAAAAAAAATGTATAAGGCCCCAGTTGTCTGATTTTAGCCAAGCAATCATATTGCATCTTCTGCCATGAAGCTGGTGAGCCTCGCACTGATCCTAGGACTTTAAATCCTTCATCCATACTTATTACTCTGTTAATAGAAGAGTTATCTAGTACATCTTTTGCAGTAATGTCACGCCCATTACGTGATTGGAGTTTATTCTTTCGGAGAGCAATTTTAATGTTTTGTTTTATTTCATGTGCCTCTGTCACATACTGTGCAAAAACGAGGTATTGTGTTGATTCAGCAAAACGTGTATCCTTGTTGAGAAGTCTTGCATTGAAATACTTCTTTCTGGTAAGATATGTTGTTCTTTTACAATTAAATCCAAACTTGCCTGTTGGGAATAACCTGGGGAATGCAAGAACTTCAGCATCTTCATCTTTAAAAACACTTAAAGGGCGCTGACCCTCTCCAGGAGCAATACTGTAGACACAGGAAGTTTTTCCGTCCGGGTTCTGAAGGCAGGCGTCATATTCAGTTGCAGGAAGTGAATTATCCAGCTCTTCATCGCTTTCTTCATCACTATTTTCTTCAGAAGGCTGTGGGCTTTTACTTATGCAATGTTGTTTTTGGATGTTTGTTCATTTGGAATTTCTGCTGAGGTGTTTGTTTCTAAAGTGAATTTTCCATTGTGTGTAGAACTTTCCCTGTGTTCTTCATGCAATGATTGCCAAATATCAGGATGCTCTGTTTCATAAGTTTCAGTCCATCTGTTATTTATACAAACATTTTTGTAATGTTCATTGTTTTTTATTAGATATTGTAGTGCTCTCTGAACAGATTCTGGGTTCACTGTTTGATAAGTTACATGTCCATGGTATTCTAACTTTCTTTTCAGTTTTAATGATATTACACCAGACTCAGAAATTGTTCTTGGGAGCATATTACATACTTTTGTTAAGTCTGCAGGTACATTAACAACTGCACCATGAATCCCTTTTTGAGCTCCACGGGTTAAATTAATGATTTTCATAAAAGGAATCCTTTGTGCTAGTAGTTGTGTTTCTAGATCACATAAATGCTGTAATTCTTCTGGTATAGGTTCTACAAACAATTGATTGTACTGAGATTGAGGGGGCATCCTATTATTTTGTAGATGTCTATGACATGTTTTACATATCCACTTTTTCTTGTCATTATCAATTGTTGTCTGTAAACATTGTTTAAGAAGAACCTGGTTTGTTTTGTTGTACTTTTGAAAATTAATACTTATGACCATATGTTTATACATCCATCTTGAACATGATTCACAAATATATGTGGGTCCATTAAGGATTTCTTTATGGAAAAAAGTAATTGAATTTTCTGTTTGTACTTTCCTAATATTAGCATCTCTTTCCTATGTCTGTTGTTTTTTCAAGTACCTGCTGCTGAGGGGACTTTCTTTTTCTTAGGCTAGCGACTTTTTGCTTAGTGTTTCGCTTTTCAATTATCTTTTCAAGTGGTGTTTTTCTTTTTCTTATATTTACCACTCTCTTTAGTTTGTTGCTTTTCAATTATTATCTCATCTGGTGTTTTTCTCTTCCTTATATTTGCCACTCTTTCCTTAGTTTGTTGCTTTTCAATCATCTTTTCATTAGCTGGTTTTGTTTTCCTTATATTTGCCACTCTTTCCTTAGTTTGTTGCTTTTCAATCATCTTTTCATTAGGTGGTTTTCTTTTCCTTATATTTGCCACTCTTTCTTTAGTTTCTTGTTTTTCAATTAACTTTTGCTCTGTTGTTTTCTTTTTCCTTATTTTTGAAACTCTCTCTCTTGTTTGGTTTTTGTCTGTTTCCTTTTCGTGATACGACTTTTGCTTTCTTATATTAGATATTCTGAGTCTGTTTACCTGTTGCTCAGCTAGTTTTTGTTGACACTTTTTCTGTTGTCTTAAAGAGCATATTCTTTGTTTTGCTTTGGTCCTTTGAAGAAGGATTTTCTCAGAGACAGATATATTGGACTGAATATTGTTTTTGTTTTCAACTCGAACATGGCTTATATTTTCAACATGAAGATTCTGGAATTTTTGCTGATCAACAAAATATTTATCCAAAAGGTTGTAATTTGAGAAAGTTGACAACTGTTGTGAGAATAGTGTTGGAAAAGGTTCTAGGACACTATTTTTCAAACAATGATACAAGTGATTACGCACTTCAGAAATGTCAAACTGCCGTTGTACACAGTTTATTTTGAGAAAAGATGAAAATGCATATGCAATTGCCATTATTCCACATATAGGCTGATAGGATTGCTGAGTAACAAGTGGGTACAAGGCCTTCTCTGTCCTCTCCTTGCCATATATAATTTCTAGCTGGGGTTTCACTTCGAGGAAATGTTTTTCTGTCCTGAGAGAATCAAATACAGATAGTTGTTGAGATGCAGGATTGAAGTAAGAGGTCATCCAGTGTCCTGGTATATGGTGAATATTAATGGAGAATTTCTGATAGGGAACAGGTGGTTTTAAAACTGCATTTTCATCTTTTGAAGTTAGAGCAAAATGCATTTCAGCAGGGGTGTAGTAGCCAATATAATTCTCCTGAGATGGAATGCTATTCATCCGCATGATCTCAACAGCCCATTGTATGACCTCATCAGGGATTTCTGTATGACTTCCTTTGACGAGATCTGTCAGATCATTTTTGCTGCAACTTGGCTGGCTGTCACCAGCTGCTGCTTTTAGATGTTTTCGTTTCTGAGCGATGAATGCAGAATTCTCCCTCCGTCGTATTTCTTCAGTTTTGTGCTTTGTTCTGGGCGTTGTTTAAATGCATCTGAAATAGAAATCAAATGTCTATAATACAACTAGTTAAAATTTTGATGTACAGTCAAACCTGCCTTATAATTACTGGTTGACTGGTTTGAAGTTTGCATCACACTTAGCAACAAAGGTAAAGTGTAAACAGAACCTTTGTTGAAAGTGACATCCAAACTAGGGATCTAACGCAGGATTTTTTGTCCCGAAGTTAACAGTGTAACTGCAGTACCACATCTGCTGCTGTCAGTATTTATTTGTGCAACATTGGTGTGTCCTAGTGGAAAGACAGGGTTGACTGTATTTGGTGTAGAAGTAAAACAGTCCACTGTCCTGGTAGTGATTACATGAGAAATATTCAACAATATTTAACTGTTTTATGGCATGAAACAATATTTAACTGTTTTATGACATGAGGCAATATTTAACTGTTTTATGACATGTAAGTATCTATTTGTGACTTTCCTAATAGCACTGTTACCATTTGAGCCGCAACACGAGAAAACCAACAATGTGGTTGTGCGCCCAACGCAGATTCAGATCAGCGTGGGCATCTGCCCAGTTTAATCAGACTCTTTGTTAAGTGCTCAAAGGGTAGCTAAGGGTCTAAGCTACTTCCATGCGGACAGCGAAAGACTCTGATCAGACTGGGCGGATGCCCAGGCCGATCTGAGTCTGCGCTTGGCGCACAACCACTTTGTTGGTTTTCTCGCGTCGCGGCTCATTTGTTTTTATTTAGCAAGTATGCCCAGTTTCAGTCGAAGTACTATGACTGGCTCAGTTCTACTAGAATACTACATAATATTTGTTGTCATGTGACTGGGGGTAGATAAAGGTATGTAAATGTTTTAGACATGACCAATTCTGAATAAAAATACTACCAGGAACAATTGTGTAAAAAGTCGATGGTTTTACACACAGTCAAAAACAAGTGATATATTCATCAAACAATCACTGGAAACACAGTTCTATTTAAGTGGTAATTCTGGCTTTCATCAATATTTCACTTTACATGAGCAAGTCCATGTGATGAACATTTATCATATGTTTCAATGTTTCTAACTATGCAAAGGCATTGTAGTGTACACAGAAGCAAGTATGTCCATGTTAAACCAGTTTTAGTATAATTTTAACTGATCCCTCTACTTGCTTTCTTGCATACATAACAGTAGTCCTCCTAAACTTGAATATGGAAACTTAGATTTTGACGTTCCTTTTTGTCACTATATATATATTTTTTTATTATTGTGCTCAGAATGGGAAAAAATGCATCATGTATTGGAGTTACCTAAAAGGACCTGTTTGATTTCATGCATTTAGGATTTTGAGACAAAAATAAATATCACCAAAAAAACTAAAATAGGATCTAAATACTGAGAAGCTATGTCAGGTATGCAAGAAAAGTAGACCTCTAGCCATCGTGTAATCTAGCTACTTCATGCTTTTACTTTTATGCATAGTGGGCTAGTGCAATTACATAGAAAGCAGCAACAGGAGGTTAAAATGCAAGCAGCAGTTATAGATTATAGTGATGAAGACAACATTTAAGGTAGTTTACACGATGTTACCAGCACCACCACGTGGAGGTACATCTAATATCATAGCTTATATTATATAATTATACACACAGTATAATAATGTGTTTATAGTATCCAACAACAAAACAGGTTACTGCGCAGCTGGGCCATGTAGCGCAGGCGGTAGCACTTCTGACTGAAGAGCTAGAGGTTCCATGTTCGATCCGGCCAAATGCTTTCCTGGAAACTGATCCTGAAATCTTTTCTACGGTCATTTTCCCCTTCCACTGATTCAAGAAGGGTAGTTGTCAGTTACTGGTGAAAGTATGAACACTTAGTACTGGTTAACCGTTTAGGTCTAGGAATAGTGTGGTTAGGCTAACTGACTGACCAGACACGCTGAGGACGTAAAGCAACAACACACCAACAACAGTTATTGCGCTACAGATGATGATATGGTAAAGTTTCATGACTGATGAAAATTTCCTCCATGAAGTGAATGGCTGGCATAGTATTAACTATGATGGTGCCAAAGTTTTTCTTATTTCTAAATTTCCTGGAAACTGGTCCTGAAATCTTTTCTACGGTCATTTTCCCCTTCCACTGATTCAAGAAGGGTAGTTGTCAGTTACTGGTGAAAGTATGAACACTTAGTACTGGTTAACCGTTTAGGTCTAGGAATAGTGTGGTTAGGTTAACTGACTGACCCGACACGCTGAGGACGTAAAGCAACAACACACCAACAACAGTTATTGCGCTACAGATGATGATATGGTAAAGTTTCATGACTGATGAAATTTTCCTCCATGAAGTGAATGGCTGGCATAGTATTAACTATGATGGTGCCAAAGTTTTTTTTATTTCTAAATGCCAACACAATACACAATGTTTTGACTAAAAATAAGAGAATTATCGTAATGCTAACAGTAGACATGTGAAAGTAACTTCTATCAACAATATTCAGAGAATGAATATATAATGAACCAATTATTATTTTACTTTCTCTGCTACAGGTGTATCAAAACAGTCTTTAAGAAACATTTCTGAATCAGCAGGTATAAAGTATGCATAAGAGTGATCTAATAAAGAAAACAATAGAATATCAAATATAATCATTACCCTCATGATGCATACAATACATCAAAAAGCATCATTATCCTAATGATTATATGAGCCGCGACACGACAAAACCAACAATGTGGTTCTGCGCCAAGCGCAGACTCAGAACAGCCTGAGCATCCGCTCAGTCCGATCAGACTCTTCGCTAAGCGCTTAAAAGAAAGCTAATGGTCTAAGGTACCTCCATGCGGACAGCGAAGACTCTGATTAGACTGGGTGGATGCCCAGGCTGATCTGAGTCTCCCTAGGCGCACAATCACATTGTTGGTTTTGTCGTGTCGGGGCTCATATTGTGAAAGTAATGTGTGCATTTGCTATTTCTAGCAATGACAGAAACATTTCTGAATCAGCAGGTATCAAGAATGCATAAGAGTGATCTAATAAAGAAAGCAATGAAATATCACATATCACCATTACCCTCATGATGAAACTTAATGAAAACATACAATACATCAAACAGCATCATTATCCTAATGATTTTATTATGAAAGTAATGTGTGCATTTGCTATTTCTAGCAATGACAAACAAGGCAAGGTTTAATGTGTATGCGAAATGTCATCAACATCAGATCACTGTCTAGTTTAATCTCTTGATCCCCAAAAACATCTTCCTGTGAGTCAGAGGGGTCTTAGAAGGTCCAGGTTATGTATGCTCTGGTGTCTTGCTTGTAGATGCTGGACTAAAGAGGCTTGTTGGTGTTAGTGACAAGCTGACAGTTGAAGCCCTTTTATGGGTCGGTGTTGACAGTTGTGGAGATACAATTCCTGAGGTAGACTGAAGAGTCTGACTATCCTTAGATGAAGCCTGACTATCCTTAGATGAAGCCTGACTGTCAGCGTCAGGAAATGGCCTCTTACCAAAAACCTCATTAAGTGTTTGCTACAGGTGTATAAAGCAGTCTTTAAGAAACATTTCTGAATCAGCAGGTATAAAGTATGCATTAGAGTGATCTAATAAAGAAAGCAATAGAATATCAAATATCATCATTACCCTCATGATGCATACAATACATCAAAAAGCATCATTATTCTAATGATTATATGAGCCGCGACACGACAAAACCAACAATGTAGTTCTGCGCCAAGCGCAGACTCAGAACAGCCTGGGCATCAGCTCAGTCTGATCAGACTCTTTGCTAAGCGCTTAAAGGGTAGCTAAGGGTCTAAGCTACCTCCATGCGGACAGCGAAGACTCTGATCAGACTGGGTGGATGCCCAGGCTGATCCGAGTCTACCTGGGCGCACAACCACATTGTTGGTTTTGTCGTGTCGGGGCTCATATTATGAAATTAATGTGTGCATTTGCTATTTCTAGCAATGACAGAAACATTTCTGAATCAGCAGGTATCAAGAATGCATAAGAGTGATCTAATAAAGATAGCAATGAAATATCAAATATCATCATTACCCTGATGATGAAATTTAATGAAAACATACAATACACCAAAAAGCATCATTATCCTAATGATTATATTATGAAAGTATTGTGTGCATTTGCTATTCCTAGCAATGACAAAGAAGGCAGGGTTTAATGTATATGCAAAATGTCATCAACATCAGATCACTGTCTAGTTTTTCTTTGTCACCCAACGTAGGCGGATGGGGGCTATAGAAATGACCCTCGTCCGTCCGTGTGTGCGTCCGTCCTTCCGTCCGTCCCCCGTCCGTCCGTCCGAAATCTTGTCCCCGCAACTCCTCCTACGTCTTTCATCGGATTGATTTGAAATTTTACAGATTGTATTCTTATGATATGAAGATGTGTATGTGGTTTTCGATTTTTGTTTCGGCCAAAATTTAATGGAGTTACAGCCCTTGCTGACTCAGACCTTCCGAAATCTTGTCCCCGCAACTCCTCCTACATCTTTCATCGGATTGATTTGAAATTTTACAGATTGTATTCTTACGATTTGAAGATGTGCATGTGGTTTTTTATTTTTGTTTCGGCCATTTTTAATGGAGTTACGGCCCTTGCTGACTTAGACCTTGTTCCTGCAACTCCTGCAACATCTTTTATCAGATTGACTTGAAATTGTGCAGAATGTTTCATCATGATCTGAAGATGTGCATGTGATTTTGGAATTTCATTTGTCCTATTTTTTTTACAAAGTTATGGCCCTTTGTCGTTTTTTGGCATTTTTCCAACTTTTGAACCGTTTGACCGGGAGAGCTGAAATTTGGTATGCTATTAGCATTAATTTTCAAATTGGTAAATTGATTATTCTGATTATTGTTAGGATGTGCTACATTATGTAAATTATAAGTGACAGAGTTATTCCCCTTTCATAGATAATAGACATTCACTTAAAGGTAAAGGGATAACTCCAGAACTATTCATATTAATGGGCTGAATTTTCATAAATGCATTGTTCATTTTTCATTAGATTCATATAAGCAGGATTATGGCTCTTGTTATTTTGTTACTGGGTATACAGTGTTGATGCTTTGGTCATTTTGTAAGGGCCTATAGTTTCAGTAACCTGATTTTACACATATATGCCCCATTCTGAACTTAAGTATTTTATAAAGAGGCCCAGTAATTGGGTATATGTCTTTGCTTATGTTCAGTTATCATTTGCTTACCAGGTTCTGTAATATATATATTTTCTGTTTTTGGCCATACATTTACTCTGAAACAGAATAAAGGGCTGAAGTTTGTGACACATTTCAAACGTCGGGTGACATTTGGCCGATGGCCTTTTATTTGTTTTTTAATCTCTTGATCCCCAAAAACATCTTCCTGTGCGTCAGAGGGGGGGGGGGGGGGTCTTTTAAGGTCCAGGTTCTGTATGCTCTGGTGTCTTGCCTGTTGATGCTGGACTAAAGTGGCTTTTTGGTGTTAGTGACAAGCTGACAGTAGAAGTCCTTTTATGGGTCGGTGTTGATAGTTGTGGAGATACAATTCCTGAGGTAGACTGAAGAGTCTGACTATCCTTAGATGAAGCCTGACTATCCTTAGATGAAGCCTGACTGTCAGCGTCGGGAATGTACTCTCACCAAAAACCTCATTAAGTGTTTGTTGAAGAGAATTTCTTTCATTCTTCATCTGAGTTAGTTTTGTAGACAAAGTTGAATTGTATTTCTGGAGTTTTCTAATTTTGTTCTCCTTCTTTTTGAATTTCCTCTGCAGATTTCTTGACGTGTTTTTCAACATTTTTTGCTTTCTCAGAGATTTTCTGTGTAATGTTCATAACTTCAGTAGTTAGATTTGCTTTTGTCAGTCCTCCTCTTTGATGCCTAGTATGTAAGCCAATCAGGGCATCCATGTACATTTTGATAGTCTTCAAATCTTCTTGTGCATCCATCTTACACACCTGCAGAAGAGAAAGATCGTTGACTATGCTGCACAGGTAGCATGGTGTGATCCTTTAGCCATCAACTAATCTAGGTATGTACTATGCACTCACATGCTTGAGGGGATTACATGCTGCAACCAGATTAAATGGTGATAATGGTCCGAAATAAATGAAAATAGACTAAGTAAGCTAGCTATCTACAGTTCTACAATACAGATGTTATGGTGCAATGATGGAGTGCATAATGGCTGTGATTATATGATGTTACCAGCACCACCACATGGAGGCGGAACACTCTGAAAGCCTGCATCTAACTGATACAGAATTACTATAAATGCAAATATAAGACATAAATTATGATGATTGTAACAAAATTTTAAAGTTAGCTCTCAAAAAAGGGCTTCTTAAAGGACACCAATTTCTGGTGTATCTGTATCATATGTTGATGCAAACTTCCACTGGTGCCATTATATGCTCTTCAGACACAGACTACATACTATTAAGCACATGTAAGTGTTACAGGTGAAGATATCTTATTTGACAAGGAAACAGAAATACATTGACAAAATTCCAAAGCCCAGCAATATATATTGCAAGCAAAAGAAGACTGTACCATGCCATAAAACAGTGTAGTGCAAAATTACCATCACAGAATGAATCATAAAACTGAAACAACTTACCGTAACAGATGAAGCCAGTCAATCAAATAAATCCCAAATACAAGCTCAGGAATTTCTCATAGCACAATATCTGTAAAAATCTTATAAACTAGGTTAGTGCTGAAATATCTAAACATTATTTACTGAGTTTAAAAAAAAAAAATCAATAAATAAGGCAGCACCCTGAAAGTCGAACTTGCTGAAGACATTGTCATGCCCAACATTTCTGTGAAGTTGACAAAGATTTTCTAAAAATACCCACAGTGACCTTGACTTTGAGCCCAGCACCCTGAAAGTCGAACTTGCTCGAGATATTGTCATACCCTACATTTGTGTGAAGTTATTTTCAAATCCATGGAGAAATGTAGGCACTAGAGGGATGACAAAGTTTTTCTAAAATAGCTACAGTGACCTTGACCTTGGACGCAGCACCCTGACTCGTGACATTGTCATGCCCAACATTTCTGTAAAGTTATATGAGAATCCATTGATAAATGTAGGCGCTAGAGCGATGACAAAGTTTTTCTATAAATAGCCACAGTGACCTTGACCTTGGGCTCAGCATCATGAAAGTCGAACTAGCTCAAGATGTTGTCATGCCCTACATTTGTGTGGAGAAATGTAGGCGATAGAGCGCTTTACATTGTCATGCCCAACATTTCTGTGAAGTTGACAAAGTTTTTCTAAAAATAGCCACAGTGACCTTGACTTTGAGCCCAGCACCCTAAAAGTCGAACTTGCTCGAGACATTGTCATACCCTACATTTGTGTGAAGTTATTTTTAAATCCATGGAGAAATGTAGGCACTTGAGGGATGACAAAGTTTTTTCTAAAAAATAGCTACAGTGACCTTGACCTTGGGCGCAGCACCCTTACTCGTGACAATGCCATGCCCAACATTTCTGTAAAGTTATATGAGAATCCATTGAGAAATGTAGGCGCTAGAGTGCTGACAAAGTTTTTCTCAAAATAGACACAGTGACCTTGACCTTGGGCGCAGCACCCCGAAAGTCGAACTTGCTCGAGACGTTGTCATGTCCAACACTTGTGTGAAGTTATTTCAAAATCGGTTGAGAAATGTAGGCGCTAGAGCGCTGACAAAGTTTTTCTAAAATAGCCATAGTGACCTTGACCTTAGGCGCAGCATCCCGAAAGTCGAACTTGTTCGAGATGTTGTCATGCACTACACTTGTGTGAAGTTATTTCAAAATCGGTTGGGAAATGTAGGCGCTAGAGCGCTGACAAAGTTTTTCTAAAAATAGACACAGTGACCATGACCTTGGCCGCAGCACCCCGAAGTCGAACTTGCTCGAGATATTGTCATGCCCTACACTTGTATGAAGTAATTTCAAAATCGGTTGAGAAATGTAGGCGCTAGAGTGCTGACAAAGTTTTTCTAAAAATAGCCACAGTGACCTTGACCTTGAGCGCAGCACCCCGAAAGTCGAACTTGCTTGAGATATTGTCATGCCCTACACTTGTGTGAAGCATGCCCTACACTTGTGTGAAGTTATTTCAAAATCGGTTGCGAAATGTAGGCGCTAGAGTGCTGACAAAGTTTTTCTAAAAATAGCCACAGTGACCTTGACCTTGGGCGCAGCACCCCGAAAGTCAGACTTGCTCGAGATATTGTCATGCCCTACACTTGTGTGAAGTTATTTCAAAATCGGTTGAGAAATGTAGGCGCTAGAGCGCTGACAAAGTTTTTCTAAAAATAGACACAGTGACCATGACCTTGGCCGCAGCACCCCGAAGTCGAACTTGCTCGAGATATTGTCATGCCCTACACTTGTATGAAGTAATTTCAAAATCGGTTGAGAAATGTAGGCGCTAGAGTGCTGACAAAGTTTTTCTAAAAATAGCCACAGTGACCTTGACCTTGAGCGCAGCACCCCGAAAGTCGAACTTGCTTGAGATATTGTCATGCCCTACACTTGTGTGAAGCATGCCCTACACTTGTGTGAAGTTATTTCAAAATCGGTTGAGAAATGTAGGCGCTAGAGTGCTGACAAAGTTTTTCTAAAAATAGCCACAGTGACCTTGACCTTGGGCGCAGCACCCCGAAAGTCAGACCTGCTCGAGATATTGTCATGCCCTACACTTGTGTGAAGTTATTTCAAAATCGGTTGAGAAATGTAGGCGCTAGAGCGCTGACAAATGGTGAACATACGTGCGCTGACAAAGTTTTTCTAAAAATAGCCACAGTGACCTTGACCTTGGGCGCAGCACCCCAAAAGTCGAACTTGCTCGAGATATTGTCATGCCCTACATTTGTGTGAAGTTATTTTAAAATCGGTTGAGAAATGTAGGCGCTAGAGCGCTGACAATGTTTTTCTAAAAATAGCTTCAGTGACCTTGAACTTGGGCGCAGCACCCCGAAAGTCGAACTTGCTCGAGATATTGGCATGCCCTACACTTGTCTGAAGTTATTTCAAAATCGGTTGAGAAATTTAGGCACTAGAGCGCTGACAAAAGGTGAACATACGTACGTACGTACTTACGTACGGGACAAAACCTATATCCCCTCGCCACTTCGTGGTGCGAGGGGATAACAACCTGTCTGTTTGGGGCAGAGCTGTTCATTTGTGAAGTGTTGTCAATTTCTTAATATTATACTTCTTCTCTTTATGAGTTTAGGACGGGATATCGGATCTGATTGTATTAGTTTCTGGTAGCCTATTTCGATCGATACCTGATAATCCGTGTTATACAGTGAAATCGTTTGAAGAAAAAAAATATATAGCAAAATCGTTCGTATCAATTTCTATGTATTAATGAGCTCGGAAGAGCAGTATTTAGTAAAGTATTTTCGATAATCTGTTGCTTAACGTAAGTCATAAATTTGAAAGTATTGTTTGTCCGAGTAAAACCTCCCCCTTCACGTTCGGCTGGGGTTGTGCAGGAATGGAGTTCATTGTCAAAAAAGAAAAAAAAAAAAAAAAAAGAAAAGAAAAAAAAAAAAAAAAAAAACTTACATCACCGGCCCTTTGGCTGCTTGTCCTATCGATTTATTCATGAATGCATAGTAAAATCTGTCAACTGGTTCAAGAGATGATTAAAAATCAAATCTAAGCCCTGTGTCCTCGGAAATAATTTTAAGGTTACCAAAATACAACAGCTCTCTGCTTACCCATTTAATCTATCCATGCAAATTAATTCATGTCGACTCCAAACTTTTAACAGAACAAGTCCTAATGCGACCTAGAAAAGAGATCATTATAAGTTTCTAAGTTTAGTTAAAGTCAATCCATTGGTTCTGACAAGTTGTCCCGAGTACACAGAGACTGACGCTTACGATCTCCGCACCAAAAACAAAATATGCCAAATCACCTACTTATCTAAAGTTTCGTTCCGTATTTTTCATAGGTCTAGCAAATTTGAATGGTTTAATGTAATATTGGTGCTAAGATTGTAACGCAAAACACTATAAATTACTCCCATGATTTAAATGCCAGACGTGCTATAAAGCGAAATCACATTCAATATAGTTATATCGTACAACCGCTTGAGATTAAGATATCTAGCCATTTATTATCAACGGCCATATAAGTCTTGCTACTCACAGTCCATAGGTATTGTAAACTGTCTATCGGGTTTTCAGCTTCTGTCAATACAAAGTCTAAATGCCTATGTTTAATGCGTCTACAGGATATTACAGGTTGTCATATGTCTAAATCACGTAGACCTTATTAGAAGGATTGACTGGTTTCTTTATATGTCTATACTGACATACTGTTCTGTATAATAGTGTTCGGTCTTCGAGCTAAAATGCTTGAGCCATTTAGAGATTTCAGAGATATTTTTTTCTTCTGTCGTTCGTGGTTTGTTCATTCAGAGATATTTTTCATTTCACATTTTTGCTTTGGCTCTTCAAAGATCCTGTTCTGTGAAATCAATGTAACATTTAAATTGCATATACTTTCAAATGACATCGATAACAACTACAGACATTATATATTTTGCTTAAAGTCTATCCATTTTCTGTTTATTTTTTTTTTATTTTTGTTTTTTTTTTGTATTTAATATTATATTGCTTTGACCTCAAACAAAAAACTATCTAAATGTTTATATTAATTAAATTTCAGAATCCAAATGCCTCTTATGTGCTTGCAAATGATTTTTAGAAGTACTTATTTACGCAAGAAAATAAAAAAACATGATAAAAATGTTAATATATATAAATAAACCTCAAGTAAATAAAAATAAGGAAAACAGTACAATTATGTAATGATAATTTAAGCAACATTATATAGCCAAAAGAATAAAAAGTGAAGACCTGGTTTCAATTTTTAATGGTGTTTGGCTATTCTGTGTAGGTAATGTTTTCATTGCGGTTATAGACAAATACGTTCTGAATAGTAAGACCCTTGGAAGCAAGGAATACATCAAAGAAAATAAAATAGCAGACTCGGTTTAATTGAGTCTGTTCATGATCGGTAATGAAATGTTTGAACTCAAATGAACTCAATGATCCCAAAGGACCAGACAATATAATCTGCATTATGATGAAGAACGGGGAGACGTTTTACGGCCGCCACACGGCACAAACACTAGCTGAAGTGAAGATAAATAAGTCCTGAATAGTAAGATCCTTTGGAAGCAAGGAATACATCAACGAACAGAAAATAATAGACACGGTTTAATTGAGTCTGTTCATGACCAGAAATACCGGTAAATGACCATGACCGGTAATGAAATGTTTGACACCAGCCACGTCCCCTAGCACCGGTTTAAGCGGAACTTTATTTTCAAAATAACTCAGATGAACTCAATGATCCCAAAAGACAAGAAAATATAATCTGCACTATGATGATGTACGGCGAGACGTTTTACGGCCGGCACACGCACAAACAACAGCCGCAGTGAAAAAAAATAACTTCTGAATAGTAAGATCCTTTGGAAGCAAGGAATACATAACATAACAGAAAAAAGCAGACTCGGTTTAATTGAGTCTGTTCATAACCAGTAATGAAATGTACGACACCAGCCACGTCCTCTAGCACCGGCTCAAGCAGAGCTCTATTTTCAAAATAACTCAAATGAACTCAATGATCCCAAAGAACAAGGAAATACACGCCTACCAATCGCTCTCATGCGAAACCACGGCTCAGAACGCCAATCCATGAGAGGAGTTCCCGGTTTTGCAGGAGAGGAGCCAAAATCGTAAACAAATTTGACATCGGCACAAGGTTTGAGGTATTTTTTTCTCTGAAAACTATTTATGCAAAATATAAGAATGCTATTTTGTCACATATAGATTGTTTCTTCGGCACATGAAAGGATTAGGCACATGGTCTTGAATTTTTCCAGATATGTATTTAGTACGGTGGAGTATGTGTTCAAGGTCAGTCTCGGCGATATATACATGTAGGGAAAACTCGCATTTTCTTGCTTGATTTTGAGTCTCTGACCTTGGCAGTCGCAAAGAAGTGAACAGAACTACTGTATACGTGAATCCAAATGTTGGAATTAAGTTTTCCGTGATGGACAGTTTAGAATTTAGAAAATGTATTACGCAAAACCTTGGCATCGTCAGCCCGGTTCCGCATGAGTTATTAGAAAATATAAGGAATTTTTATCAAACACAAAAACAGCTTCTCAACAATAATTGGATCAAAACTAACATGACCTCTGTGATATATCATTATTTTATACATTGCAGATGACTTTCAGGCTGTTTTTATTCCCCGTTTGTCTGTTTCTGAGGCATGCAAGAGGGTTTGAAAGAGGGTTTGCAAAAGGCCTTAAAAGACAAACGGGGAATAAAAACAGCCAGAAAGTCATCTGCAATGTATAAAATAATGATTTATCACAGAGTTCATATCAGATTTGATCCAATTATTGTTCAGAAGCTGTATTTGTGTTTGATAAAAATTCAATATATTTTCTATTATCTCATTTGCGGAACCGGGCTGACGATGCCAAGTTTTTGCGTATATTTTCTAAATTCTAAACTGTCCATCACGGAACGCTTACTTCCAACATTTGGATTCACCCATACAGTAGTTCTATTCACTTCTTTGCGACTGCCAAGGTCAGAGACTCAAAATCAAGCAAGAAAATCCGACTTTTCCCTACATGTATATATCGCCGAGACAGACCTTGAAAACATGCTCCGCCGTACTAAATGTATATCTGGAAAAATGCAAGACCATGTGCCTAATCATTTCATGTGCCGAAGAAACAATCTATATGTGACAAAATAGCATTCTTATAATTTGCATAAATAGTTTTCAGAGAAAATAAATACCTCAAACCTTGTGCCGATGTCAAATTTGTTTACGATTTTGGCTCCTCTCCTGCAAAACCGGGAACTCCTCTCATGGATTGGCGTTCTGAACCGTGGTATCGCATGAGAGCGATTGGTAGGCGTGAAATATAACCTTCTCTACTATGATGTATGGGGAGACGTTTTACGGCCGCCACGCGGCACAAACACCAGCTGCAGTGAAAAAAGATATTCTTCTGAATAGTAAGATTCTTTGGAAGCAAGGAATACATCAAAGAACAGAAAATAACAGACTCGGTTGAATTGAGTCTGTTCATAACCAGTAATCGAATGTGCGACACCACCTCGCCCCTAGCACCGGCTTAAGCGGAACTCTATTTTCAAAATAACTCAAATGAACTTAATGATCCCAAAGGACCAGAAAATATAATTTGCTCTATTATGATGTCTGGGGAGACGTTTTACGGCCGCCACACGGCACAAACACCAGCTGCAGTAAACATAAATAAGTTCTGAAAAGTAAGATTCTTTGGAAGCTAGGGATATATCAAAGAACAGAAAAAAGCAGACGGGGAAACCTAGATATGTCACAAACACAAAACATAGTGACGCCAAGGGTTAAAAATGAGATGCAAATGACGAAATGAGATTCAAACGACAAAAAAGGAAAGCGCAGCAGCACAACAGCGCATAACATTTAGTCCTGTCAAAGGAAAAAATATATATGACTATTATGCGTCTCTTCATTGCTCCGAACCTTTCAACTTTAAGAAATTATTATGATGAAAACAAAACGGACTCCAATCCTACTGCACTGACTGACTAAAAAGTAAATAAACTCGTCTAGACATGTGCGGTAATGAAACACAGTAGCGAATATCTAGGCGCGGTTATGTCCCTGTCACTCACACACACAATACGGACTGGGCGGATAGTTGTGGATAAAAATCCACAATAATCCACAGAATTTGTGGGCGTGGCTTATTTTCTTGATTAATTTACGGATACAGTTTCCTGTAGATGCGTATGATTAAGGATAAATGCGGATGTCTGCGGTCAGATAGTTTCCCTTTGAATCAATAAGATGAGAGATGATACAAATGTATACGTACTACTTACCTTCCATTACCTTCTGTTACTTCTAGATGCGGAAAGATGTTGTTGATGCTACGATGGTCCGTTCGTATATGTCCGGTTTTATTCGTAATGGTCCGTATCGCATCTGCGTATGGCCCATCTGTATGTGTCCGGTGTTATTTGTTAAGGTCCGTATCGCATCCGCAGAGTCTGTAACTGTCCGTATCGTATCCGTAGGGTCCGCAGGATCCGATTCCACATTTTGAAAATTTTTAAAATTCAGGCGCGGACGAGTAAACCGTATTGATCCGTAACAAAAGGTAACTGAAGGCATTCATTCACATTTATCCATATATAATCCGTATCTTATCCGTATCTAATCCGTTTATAAACCTATCATTCGCAGCCCAACCCCAAGCTGTGGATTGATACGGTTTCGCGCAGATCGTTACCTTCAATTACGGTTAGTTATGGGTCTCGTTCGGAGTTTTTTTACGTAAATTTTACCTTCAGATACGTTTCTATACGGATAACTAACACTCCAATACTGACAGATACGTATTGGTGTGGATAATTGCGAACAGCTAATCTCACTGGGGCATTAATCCGTAACAATACGCTGAACGAGACCCGTAACTAACGGTAACAATCCGCATGAAACCGTATTTGTCCACAAATTTTGGGTTGACCGCAGAACGATAGGTCGAGATACGGATTAGATACGGATATATGCGGATAAATGCCTTCAGTTAAGGATCATAATGGTTAATCCGTCCGCGCCTGAATATTTAAACTTTTCAAAATTTGGTGGCATATCCTGCGGACCTTGCGGATACCATACGGTTACGATACGGATTCGATATGGAGAGAGACCAAGCCCACAAATTGTGTGGATTTAAAGTCCGCAATAGGATTTTATTTGGAATTCAGTCGGGTGTTGCCAGGAAAGTGGCGGCGGAAGTTCAGGAATTTATTTTCGACCAATAAAAATGCCAGCGCCTTATTTCTCCATAGAAAGAAAATCGCCGACCGGAAATTCAGTGACACAAAAAATTTGAAGCCTTAGTGGTACGGGACAGAATAGAATAGAACAGAAATACGCCTTATATCGTAAAGCAACCGACACTTGGCAAACAACTCGTTGGTTGGTTGCTATAAATATTATAATAAGTTGCTTTCTTTCAAATCATTAATTTTTTATTCAGAGCGATTATGCGAAGCAAAAGCATGTCATTGCAATAGCCAGCATGAGCATGCGCGTGTGCTTGTGCGTTTGCGCTTGCGTGTGCGTATTTGTGCGTTACCAAATATTTACTTTTTGCGTTTAGCTCAGTTTCTTAGTTACCACAAGGACAGACTATGCAAAAGTACTCCATAAATACATCTGCGCAAGGTCTACTGCTTGCAGCGATACATATTGGGCCCTGACCTATATTTCACTGATCGAAAATAGAAAATAATATTCACCAGTTGCGAGTAGCTCAGTTTGTAAGTTTCCAAAACTAATAGAGTCCTCAAATATCCTTCATATATACATCTGGGAAATATCTTCTGAAAGCAGCGATGCATACCAGGACATGACTCTACTTCAGGAATGATTTAACATAGAATGAAAAAAAGTATTGATTTATTGCGAATAGCATAAGGTCTAGTAACCAAAATGGATAAAATCTTAAACAATTTTCAACTGGATATTTGCAGCTGATGTCAAGTTTCAATGTTCAAATTTTCTCCCCCGATCATGTACAGTAGAAACCAGTCTATTTCACTACACAATCAATAAGGTATGTCAAAACTCAGATAACCAATTCCATTTCTAACTCAGTGTCTTATTGTTTACATTCAAACGACCAATTAGACATATTAAATTAGGATATCAACTTTTCTATTTAAAGGTAGGTTCCTGTACTGGCGATAACAATTGTGTTCACAAACTAATTTCGTCTTTTTCTGGGTAGTATTGAATTCTCTTATTTTTCTGAATCTGTTGCTAACTGAGAAAATCGTCAGATGTTGTAGAAAATAATCGTTTTCCCTTCGGTTAAATTTCTTTTGGAATTCCAGTTCTAAAAATAATTATGTTATATGTCTGTCTATAAATGCGTGATTTCTGATGTCATTCTCCAAAGGTCAATTTTCTCTTGCCGTGAGCTCTCCTAGAGGTCCTGGCATGAGTGATGAATTAAAACTATCCCAAAATGCAATGCAGCATGACGTCAGCTGTGTTATTTTTTTGGCGCGAACTAAAAATAGCGCTAACTGGTGTGCGAAGCAGAGTTAGGAAATCCCTTGCAAAACAACTTTTATAATATTTTTTGATTTACACTGTTTTAGTGAAACTTATTAATTCCCTTCTTATAAGTGCTTTCCAACAACTTGGATAAAAAAAATCACCAAAATTATGATGCATTCCAAAGTGGTAGTGTTCTGTTTACGTTTTTATTGTCAACAGTACCTGTACTATCCTTACAATGCTGATCATGCAACTTCTTGATAAATGGTCATGAAGAAAAAGTACAGTTAATTTGCTTTCTAATTTATCTGAATAATACCATTTGAAAACTTTAACCCAGGACTGATTCTAATTCTAGTACATAAGCGATAACAAAAGCGAAAGTGAAAAACTAATATTTTTTTCTCTTTCATTTCCTTGGATTGGGTAAGCTGAACTTTTCTATATAGCTAATCAGTCACCAAATTAAAATAAACACAAACTAATAACATTGTCAACGTGTCGCGCCCGCATTTTAAATTCGAAGTACTTTAACCCACACTCGCCGAAGACCTATGACATTGCACAGGATGAAAAAGCTCCGACGAGGCATATACTCCGAAACTTCACAATATTACTTTCAAGTATCCAAATGTTAAAAATTAACTGTAGAAGTTAGAGCAAAACATAATTCTAAAACTGGTCCACGCTAATTTTTTAATGCCTACAACGTTTTTTTTTCTCTGTTTTAAGCAAACAGACCTTCAGAGATATTTGGAAGATTGAAGTTCATACAACGGTATGCAACTGAGCCGTGACACGACAAAACAAACAAAGTGGCATGTACACCAAGCGAGATTCAGGTCAGCCTTGGCAGCTGCCCATTGTGATCGGAGCTTTTGCTGTCCATTTACAGACTGGTAGTAGGGTCTCAATTAGCTCCATGCGGACAACGAAGACTCTGATCAGACTTGGCAGCTACCAAGGCTAATTTGGGTCTTCGCTGATACTCTGATAGGCTTGGCAGATGCCAAGGCTGATCTGAGTCTTCGCTGAGACTCTGGTCAGACTTGGCAGATGCCTTGGCAGACTACCTTGGACGTGTCGAAGCTAAATTATGAAAGGTTAGACAATAGTAATGTGCAGGAAAATACATACAGTTATCAACCTGACATAAAGCGGAATGCATATTCATATAATTTGGTGTTGCCAGATGGATAGATGGATTGCGAATTTACGTCCTTTTTCAATAGCACTTCAATCATATTACGACCATGGGAGTGCTGTCGGCAAGGGAATTAATTAACGAGTGCCTTCAAGAGCTGAGAACACAACGTGGGCCATTTTCGAATTTTGGGCTACTCAAGCCCCATCAGTGACACTGACATGTTCTTATGAGAAAGCAAGAGAAAACATACTATAGGTTCTTAAAATAAACAAGGCAGTCGATTTAATCCGAACCCGTTTACGGTTGAAAAGATTTCCTTCTCCAGCGAGAATCGAAACCGACCGCTACATCAGCACACCAAGATGCTTTCAGGCCGTACAAGAAAATATACAGCTCTGTTGTAGATTCGACTTCAAACGGTCATTTATAATATTCAAATTGACGCATGTCTGCCAGTAAAATTGTGTTTACAATCCTTAAATCCCATATGCTGACATCTTAAACTTAATCTTTGTCAGGTTTCGTGAAAACTAATACTTACATTAGAGCAGGTTTATTCACTTAAGCTGTCATGTGTGTGGATTGTTATTGTCTGCGTAATTATGTTTGCATATATTTCTGTCACTGATTCGCGGCTGAGCAATCTATGATAAGTTTCAGACTGTCCAAGGCATTTTTGAATGCAAGAGAAAACGTTTGGAATTTTGAATCAGTCCCGGGCCTGCTTCCTAAATTGTCAAATTTGGCGAAACTGATGAAAGACGCCTATTTCGTCGCTTTCTTTGTGCACTTTCCTTTTTGTCCGAATTTTCAGTACGGGAACCTATTATCCGCAAAATCAAAATGTCTGTAATATTAAATAATGGACGTAACATTTCCATAGAAAATAATAATAATAATAAAAAAGTTTGCAGGTTTGTAAACTAGAGAAGATTTTAGTCCAAAATCCGGATAGAAAGCTTTCTTAATTCAAGAAATTTACCAACAATGTGGGTTGAAGTCAAGTAGCGTCGCCTTTGCAAAAAAAAAACAAAAGATATCTGCAGTAAATATGACAAAACTGCATAGACATTAAGCACCGTGCAGTTTCATCAGATGGAAGACGACCATACCATTTAATTTGCTGATTTTGTCTTTTCCGACACGGACACTTCAGATGTCCTTTTCCATTTAAAGTTTACCGTTGAATTATCAATCTTGAGTCAATAACGAGGGCACTTAGTATGTATCCATGCTTACTATTTCTTACTGCTCCTGTTAGTATGATATTTGCTTGTTGATATTGAATTACTTGCAACCGTTTAAAGCAAGTATGGTTAACTTGTATTGTAATATAATTATACGCATAATGCAACATATATCTACCAACTTCATTTAATTGTTCTATTATATTGCAATTAAACTATTTAACATCGCAAGCATTAAACATCTGGTACAATATTCATTTATTCCATAGACCACCCAAAAATTTTATTATTCTGTAGCATAAATAACTTGCCTGTCTATTACTAGGGCACACTTCAACTTTTCCATAGTATATATATAGTAGCTATGTGAACACCATTTGCCATAAATCCACATCACACCTCTTTAGCACACTGTTTATTAGTTTATACCAGCATTAGTAATAGTTTATCTTAATTTCTGAGTGCATTATACTATTAAGATCCAGTGACACTCCACATCGAAACCTTAAAATACCTGAAGAACAGCATGTATTTAGGAAAATAAGCTATCATGGATATTGGGGCCAATAAGTCGGGCTGACATAAAGGATGCCTTGGTATATCTTAGTTGTTGTGACCTGCCAGCTTTTGGTGTGGACCCTGGTATTGATGCCACACTTTGAGTGAACTGAAAAAAATCGTTGATCTCACTGTAACTTCCAGACACGATTATATACTAAGAGGCAAATGAAAGTATACACTTTTTGAAAGCATATATTTTACTCATTTCTCTTGGCTAAGGCCTGAAACTTTTCATGAGTTACTTTAACTAAACGTACATAATTGTGGTATAGAAAAATTGGTTATTGAAACAGTTGTCTAGCCGCACTGAACGTACATGCCGGCTTTGCACTTTTACACGTGCAACAAACTGGAAAATACAAATTTTGCTGTAAATCTGTATTTAAAATTTCGAGTGTTTTTTCTAAAAAAAACACAACGTTTGCGTTTCATTTGCACAATGACAAGGCTGTCTGTGGCAGACAGAAATCACGAAGAGGAAAAAGTAGTCAGAGAAAAAACTTAAGGTGGACGATCCCGCAAGAACTCTGTTCTTGCTTGTTTAAAAAACAAACAGAGTTATTGTTCATCATCAAATCCACTAACTGTGGAGTATATACAGTTATAATATACACTTACAATATCTACCGTAAAGATCCTAAGTTTTCGGGCACATAGGTCTGTACAAACAGTGGAAACTGAGATCAGACTGTTCCTTAGGAACCAGAATGATCAAGATCTTCACAGTTTCCATTCCATCTGCGCATTTTTGTCGACATTACTCTGTGAAAGAACCGAATAACAGGAAAATAAATAATAGGGCAAGGACCGGCTGTGCTTGCAGCAGGTGCAGAATTTGGGCAGTCTGTTTTGGGGATATTTTGAACTTAAACATTGTTTTTCTAGGAAACAAAACGGTGAAATGTTTGTTTTTTTGTTTTATTCTTTAACATATGATGTAAGTTTTACTAAAATAATATGCATAAGCATGCCCCATCGATTGATTATATTTTTCATGACGTTTTTCATGAAATTCAATTTTCTTGCATTTTCTCAAAGAATGTAAAAATATACTTATTAACAAGAAAACTGTAATTTTTTGTTATCAGTTTGTTTCAAATATCCTATATTACAGATTATATGATTTGCTGAAATGAAAGTGCTTTCATGTGCTAGAGATATGAATTTTAATGGAAAATGTGTAAAAAAAGTATGTAGAAATACAAAATATTGTTTTTTAGGAAAACAAAACGGTGAAAATTGTTTTTTTCTTACCCAAATGTTTTATAGCTCTTTGGGTTATTTAGACGGTATAATGGTTTGAATGCCCCGCCAATATTTCTATTCAGTATTCGTCTACCTTAAGTATACACTTCATCGCCAATAAGTCGTGACATCGTGTATTTTATGAAGCCAGCCACGAAGCCTGTTACGCTTTCTGTCTGCGTCAAGAGCATTTCCACCATGTAAATGAAACGCTCACACTGTGGTTTGTTCAGAAAAACAACCGAAAATGCTAATACTGACTTTTCAGCAAAATCGTACTGTTAAATATGATGCAAGTGCAAAACGGGCGAAATCAACATGTACATATAGTGTCGCTAGTCAAGCGAGACAATTAGTAATCTTACAAGACCACATTATTGTACTTTGAAGAAATGAACACCACGCAGAAATTTGGACCTGAGCAAGAAATGATAAGAACAATAGGGACATTCAAAAATGCATCCTGTCTTTTGCCTTTGCGTGAATGAATCGCGCTTGCCACAGGGAGCCTTTTCATAGTGCAAATGAAACGCAAACGTTGTGGTTTGTTTAGAAAAACATCCAAAATTTCAAATGCAAGTTTACAGCAAAATCATATCGTACATTATGCGGCATGTGGAAAACATGCAAAACCGGCATATACGTATGGTGTAGCTAGTCAAGCGTTTCAAACAGTAGGTTTTCTATACCACATTGATATACCTTGAGTAAAAAATAAATCATGCAGAATGCCAGACCTGAGCAGTGAAAGTTGAGTAAAATATGGGCATTAAAAATACTTTCTTTTGCCTCTGAGTATATTATGCTGCAGAATATTGACCTGATGTAAAAGACACTATCGCTCCACCAGTAATATAAAATATCGTAATAATTTATCGTGAGATATCTCTGTAACTTTGCACTACAGTTTTGTCATAGTAAATGACTGCGATTGGCTAGTTTGAAATAATCAAAATCATCCGTGACTTTTTCATAAAAAAAGTATTGCACAAGTATTTAGGTCATTGTAGTTGGGATCCAAAATGATGTATTTTTGATATCAAAGGTGTTTAATATATAATAAAAGGAGAAAGTTCTAGTACAGAATTTCATTTATTGTCTTGCCTTTGTTTATATTTCATCGCTCAACTTGGAATCAGAAACTCAATGTCTTTTTATGGAAAGAATTGTCATTTTTCAAAACAACCAGTCTCTCCTTCGTTTATCACAGTTATACGACACAAAAGCATATTAAACGACATATTGCTCTCAGTCGTACTGCTATACCGCATGTATAGTACTGTAATGATTTGTGCTGCTACCGTTTCACCACTGATAGGTCTATGAAGAATTAAAGCGTTTGCTCAAAGCAAACACGTACGTTTTTGTTTTAGTTTTTGTCTCTATACCTACTATCTAAAACTCCAAATGTTCCCAATTTTGCAGCAATTCTACAGCCTATCAATGGTGGTTTTAGTGCATCAGCGTAAACCCTTACGTAAAATCGATCATATTCATTCTTCAGAGCATTCATCTGTCCCAAAGATGGCATAAACCACAAATATTGTTTAATGTAATGCGAGAAAACATAACTTCGTTGAAGACAAATTATATAAATCGCCAAATCGGTTTACCCATGTGAATTAACGGAGATAAATATGGAAAATACTGATGAATGATATTATCGCGGGACTGTAGTAATTTGTTTGATTTTAGATAATACGAAAACGAGTAGCATCATAAAAAGAAACAGAAATTTCAGGGTGAGGCATAACATGTAGGAAGACAGTTCCTTCTTTAAATTGTTTTTTATCAAACATACTGCCTAGGGCTCTGTTTTCATGACAAAGCAGCTGCACTTGATAGCCAATGGATTCATTATTAATGATAGAGGGGAAAAGGCTAATATTCTTTATTCTTTTTGCTTATTGAAACAACGTGTATGATAGTTATCATTTATATACAAATATTTGAGTCAATCATCCTATTGTTTCAAACATTAAACAACATAAATATATTTTCTTTACTCCGGATTGGCAATTATCTGGTGTCAAAATGGCAAACCGTGTAGATATTTACTTTGAACCTTAAAGCAGTCTTTCTGTCCAAGGAAATCCTGACAATATTTGCATTAAGTATGCACAGACCAGTAAGGTCATTCAATCTTTTATTTGAGTAAGTGCGGAAAGCTGAAACTAATTAATCCGTAATACCATATGTCTGTGGTTCCCTGCGTTTTGAGTGTTTGTGAAAGAAAATCTTTAAAAGAGTTTAAGATTATTTTCAATGTTCAGATTTTGTATATAATATGCTTTAAAACTCTACAGTTTTAAATTACCAGAAAATAAATTCACTGTTGGACTGACAACTTTTGCCTGTTCCAGTGAGTGAGTGAAAGAATTCGGGTTTAACGCCCCACCAACAACTAGGTCATATGGAGACGGGACCTCGGTTTAAAGTCTCATCCGAAAGACCGGAGAAGCGGGGATCGATCTTGCGACCCCTGAATTGGTAGTCCGGAGTATTATCCACTACACTACAGCCGCTCCTTTGCCTGCACCAAGGCGGTTTTCTGATAGCACAATGGACATGACAAATCATCGCAGTCCTACAAAGGGTCATCACCTCAGCAAAGAAAGTGTACAAAGACATGATGACCTTATGTAAGAAAACATAGGCAGCGCGCCACTAATAGTTCTCTGTACTATGACCGAAAGCAGAGAGGCAAGGGTGTATGGCGGAATTATTTTAGTGGCCCCGTACGAATATATTGAAAGATGCGTGGCCTGCATCAATAGCACGAGAATGGCCTTGTTAACACACGGTTT
This sequence comes from Ctena decussata, assembly GCA_963989385.1. NCBI lineage: Eukaryota > Metazoa > Mollusca > Bivalvia > Lucinida > Lucinidae > Ctena > Ctena decussata. Next base: position 58,534,921 of record OZ022506.1, read on the forward strand.
TTTGTGGGTGGTCGGGTGGTGCAATGGTGCTGTGTGTATCTTCCAGTCTTACTGATTTGGAACATTGTAGGGTAAGGACCTACTGTGCTTGCAGTAGGTGCGGGTGGGGTTTGTTTGGACATTTTTTCTCTCGTCTACCATTTCTCCTCTTTCTCTGTCACTGGGAGAGGGCCCGATATAGACTGAAATACTGTCTCAAAAGGCCGTTAAACCCAAAACAATGAATAAATACATGGCTTTTCGCCTGCTAATGCACGGCTGTTAATAGCATATGGTACTGCTTTTCATGCGATTAAAATGGTTCATTGCTATTTTGATGTTTACTTGTCATATTAATAAACACATACAGTAACACGACAGTCAGAAACAGGATTACTGATGGCTGAAACCGATCTCTGATGCTTCTACACTCGTCCAGTCGTGCATGTTTAACAAGGCATATTTTCTGGATACAAAACCATACCAGCCACATTATCACAGCGTGTGTAGTATTTTTGAGTGCACGTTTACATATTGCCGGTTTGATAAGGCGGACGCTACTGCAAACGCTCTGTGACTCGTCACCCTGCCACCATTTCTCGCTCAGAGCACACCGGATGCAGTTTTTTCTGGTCTTTTTGATTGGAAAACCGAGCTGACATGTGCCGCCTTTGGGGGTTGAGCCACGACACCCTGTGTGAAAGGCAACACTCTATCCAATAGGCCAGGCTCTATGCGTCACCATGTTTCATTTTAAAACTACAAATCTTTGTATATAAACTCTAATTTAAATCATTTGATTGAATGAAATGGTGCATTGATGTGAATCAAAACGACCATGGACTCTTACGGCAGGTGACAATAAAATCATATGTACGTAAGGTATATACATTAGGGAATCCTGAATCTATTGATTCTAACAGTGTGAGTTACTTGTGTTATAAGAACCTGTCATTGGCGTAAGATGTGGCTGGACAACAAAATTCTGGAGTGTCAGTTTGTCATCATGGTTTCTTCTCTCTTACATATATAAGGACTAGTAACGCTCCTACTGAAAAACTGGAAACAGCTGAGCAGTAAACATTTTACTAAGATAGCGGATCAAATTGCCATAAGCTTGTCAATGAAATGCACCTACGTGTCTGGTAGAGGACAATTAAGGCGTACGTATATTATATTAAAAATAAACAAAAAAATAGGGACAGACGTGTGCTTGCATAGTCATATAAAGTGATAATTTCCAATTGTATAATAACAATGTTTGATTCGAGAAGCATGCAACTTGCTTAAATAAATGGTTTTAGCGTGTGTGTGTTTTTCTTATTTATTTAATTTAAACATAGGCTACAATCTATACGACTGGCGATCAGTTATTTACGTTGAGGTCCGATGAAACATGCACTAATGTCATTTGGGTCGTCCCGGTGACGTCCTTGTCTGTAGAAATTATGTTTTGCCGACGTGTTTACGTTACACTGATTATAGATACTTTTCCTAGTAAAATAATAAATAGCATTCACGAGTGTTAGATAAGGCGTAAAAAAAGCTGTGTTTTCACTAACATGCTGGTCGGTAGGTAGGGAAAACTTTTCTTTTATACTTTTATTATTTTCTCCCGAGAATAAAAATAGGGTCGGGCCTGTATTTTTTGTGTTTTTTGGTTTTTGTAAATGTATTTTGTTGATTAAATTGTATTTTTGAGACTTGCACTGTATATGATAATTCATCTTAGATGCTCGAAAAGGTCAAATATGTATTTTGGAAGGTACTAAATTCCAAAAACTACAAAAAGGTAGTGAAAAACCGAATGTACTTTGGGAAAAGGCAAAGACTAATCTGGGTAGAGTCGGAAATTGAAAATGGTTGGGTCGGTGTTTTAATTTTTATCTTGTTCTTTTATTGATAAAAATAGCAGAGTCGGGGGGTCTGAAACAGGGTCGGTCGTTTTAGTGTAAACACGGCTATTTTTTTAGGCCTAAGTAAAGGGTAGAGCGAGCCAAACAGGGATCGCTAGCGATGAATCTTTCTTCCGTGACAAATAATTTTCCTTTCACACTTTTTATTTACAAAATCTCTAGGCACGCATTATATCATTTTTCGATAGGATTCTATGAGAATTTGCAAGAAATCGACGTCAGTGATGATGTCATCTGATTCTTTACATTGTCATCCGACGTAGCATAAGCTTTCTTAATGTTGTCGTCGTCCGTATTGCCAACGTCTTAACGACGCAGATAAGTGACCTTTTCACCAGCCAATGCATTGTGCATTGGCGACATACGATTTCATTTGATTAAGATCTAGAGTTGTGAGATTATAGTTTTAAAGCAACAGTGCAAAAAATACATGCTTTGCTTCATGAGGGTCGGTTAGCCTTATAAGGTATGCAAGAAAACATTTTGATCTGATACTCGTTACTGTAGGTCGTAGAAAAAGGCCGGGACCCTCCAACTTTACTGAATTTTCCTTATCATCTACAGAATAGACATACGTCTCACCCCTAACTCAGACTAAATCGTAAATTAACTCTATGCTGTATGACCTAAATACAGATGCACCTACGAGAGGCAGTCAAAATGTTCTGGTACCCTGAGCATATATTTCATTCAACTCAGTCATTGATAATAAAAACGATTTAAAATCCTATAAGATTACCTACAATATACTTCTGAGAAAATACCTTATCTTTGAAATATTCAGACTATTTCTTAGTTGCAGTTTAGTACCCAATGCAACCAGGGGTGCGGAAATGCGGCGCACCCCTAATGGTAAGCGTTTATCATCCTCTATGTGCTGTGAACATATAGGCAAAACGCTTAAAACCATTACATACTGTTATAACTAATAGATTCACAATAGTTATCTAGTCCAATGTCTGACTTCAATATGGTTGCCTTAGCAAAAACGTGGCGACACTTTTGCGCGTGACATAATATCAGCAATTGAGGTGAAAAACCTTTATTGAATCGGCCAGTTTATGGACGACCTCACGGATTAACTTATTCACAGAGGAGATGACGCTTCTATTAGCAAGTATTATAACTAAAGCCTTCGGCACTTGGTTTACCGGAACCAGTCTGACGTCTCCCTCGGGGTCTAGACGTAATGGAAGAAAGAAGATAGACAGAAAGATGTCCTATGCTATGCTTGTCTTTGAAAGAATATGTACCTCAAAATATGCAATAGGTACTGAAACAATTGTAGGTCGTTTTAGAATAGCGTCGACGTCACGAAAGTGAACCGCCTCCCGGATAGCTAGTGATTTTAAAGTGGTGTCTCTTAGCAACTACCGATCAGAATTGTTTATTAATATGTATACGGTATGTCAAGTTGAATTTTGTACAATCTTGTCTTGAATATTGGTCGTAATAAAGAAGCTTTGTGATTTGAATCGGAGATTTCTGCCTCCCCTCGTTTTAGACCAGACCAGTAGGTGGGAGATTCTTAAGTACAACCTGGCCCCAAGGTTATAAAACTTTTTTCATGCTCAACTCAGCTGAGCATGGAATTTTACCTCATGATACATATCAAATTATTGATAAGTACAGATGTTTTCTTGCTCAATTTAGCTGAGTATGAAATTTTCTCTGCTTATCAATATGAAAATGCCAATAATAGTTGGCATTCTCATATTTATCAGCAGAGAAACTTTCGTGCTCAGCTGAGTTGAGCATGAATAAATGTTTTATAACCTCGGGGCACGAGAAAATAATCTTACTAGTTTATTGGGAGTGGGGGGGGGGGAGCATCACAAATTTGAATGAAGATACCCAGGAAAACAACACTATTAGAGCAGACCTCATCAAAAAAATACCAAGTCGAACAAATAAGTTCTGAATAGTAAGATTCTTTGGAAGTAAGGAACACACCAAAGAGAAAATAGCAGACTCGGTTTAATTCAGTCTGTTTATGATCAGTAATTAAATGTGCGACACCAGCCACGCCCCAAACACCAGCTTCAGCAGAATTCTATTTTCAAAATAACCCAAATGAACTCAATGATCCCAAAGGACCAGAAAATACAACTGCACTATGGTGATGTATGGGGAGACGTTTTACAGCCGCCACACGACACGAACACCAGCGGCAGTGAAGATAAATAGATTCTGAATAGTAAGGTCCTTTGGAAGCAAGGAACACATTAAAGAACAGAAAATAGCAGACTCGGTTTAATTGAGTCTGTTCATGATCAGTAATTAAATGTGCGACATCAGCCACGCCCCCTAGCGCCGGCATAGGCGTAACTCTATTTTAAAAACAACTCAAATGAATTCAATGATCCCAAAGGACCAGTAATTACAATCTGCATTATGATGATGTACGGGGAGATGTTTACCGCCGCCACACGGCAGAAACACCAGCTGCAGTGAAGATAAGTAAGTTCTGAGTTGCCGTTTGTAAAACATGTTACGGAGAGTAAAATATGTGTAAAGGAAAACATTTACTAAGCTTTGGGAAATCAATAACTGCAGCATAGCACATAAATGGATCCGTTATGTTCTGTGTGTAAGTTTAATATTGCATATCAAGGTATGTTTTTTTTTTGACGTTTGCATCTCCTTCCTTGTTTTAAAATCGACATTTTTCACCGAAATATCGAGGTCGAATCGGACGATGGCAGTCAATTTGGTTCGCTTGAAATGCTGTCAGGTCAGGAAGACGGCTATTAATGGAAGGTGCACTCGCGCGTTGGCTTTTAAACGGTAACAAAACATATTGCCATATACTTGCAACTTTTAACGAATATTTCGTTGAACCTATGCAATTAAAACGATCAAACATTTTTGTTTCCAATGAATTAACGTTTGCCTTCCCTCGGAAGATAATGAAGCCTTCGTCCTTGGTTTTCAACACCTCTCGACCGACCTGGGCATACGGTACTGCATAAAAAAAAACATGTTTGATCCCTATATTGTCTTACTGTTTATTTGTCAGCCTTTCTATTGATCTTCGACTGTTTGTTAGTTATTGAATGCTAGCGTGGTGGCTACCGATCCAATGAAACGACCCCTGCTCACTTAGGTTTCTACATGTATGTCGTCAATTGGTGATGTATTTTCCGTGCTTATTCTATCCCAATCAATGTGGATGGCATGAGATTGGTTCGTAGCAGCCATACCTTATTGTTTTGAAAAAAAAAAAAAAAAAGAATGCTTGTCACTGAGATACACTAATTGTTTAGGAGTTAAAAAACGGTATATATATGAAAACAGACACAGCTTATCTGATGTTGAATAGCAAAGTAGGTAATTACAGAGAGAAAATGTTTCATATGACTGCAGTAATTTGCTAAACTCCATCACATCAAAAACTTTTGATCTGACAATACTGCGTAAAGCGAACTCTTTGGAACAAAGGTTGCGCAGGTATAAAACTGAAATGAAAGGATAATTGAGCCGCAGCTGTCCTTATTCTCATTGCATATTAATTTTAAAGCATGTATCAAATTATCTGAGTAGGCTTTCATATGTTGATATATATCACAATTATACAAAAACGAGGAAAGTGTAAAACCTCATGTTACTCGTAAGTTTCGACCAAAATTTGAAAAAAAAGTTATCCTCATAAATAAATTAGGTACTCCATAAACGCAGCTTTATCAAGATATCAATCTGTAATTGCGTGATGTCCCGTGCATATGGACTTGAACAGGCTTCGTAAGTCTTAAAACAAGCCTAAAATCTAATACATCAATCAGTTACTGAAATTATTTACAATAGCATCAAGTGGTGTAAAAGTTGGTATTTTCATTATCGCTGAAAAATGAGCAGTTATTATAGCAAGCCAAAAACACATACGCCTACAAATATATATTTGTAAATTACAAACCTGAAATTAGCTTCGAGAACCTAAAAATTGCAGCTGCAATATCTGAAACATAAAGCTACATGTATTCTCAATTGTTTCCTTTATCGCTTCTAACTTTGCAGTTAGAATCAAAGGTTCCCGAGAGCTCATAACAGTCTATGCTGGCACCTTACTATGCGCGCAGTGCCCGTCATATATCAGGTAATATTGGCTAGATTGGATTAGGTCAAGCAATCGCCAAGGGAGGATGATCTGTTCTGAAAAAAAGATAAAAAAACAACAACGAAATAAGCAAAATTGAAAATTGCAATTTTCTTCTTTTGTTTTCTTTACTTTACCTTTTGTTTCCCTTATACGCCATACTTTCACTGAATCACAACTGATATGTAACCTAAATTGAATCGTTATAAAAAGGCATTTACCGATTCATCAAATGACAAAAACAAAGTAAATGAGAAGAAAACGATTAAGGACTAACATGGTAGATTAACACATCATTCTTTAAACACCAAAATTGGAGTTGAAAACAAAAAAGGCGGAACACAAAACAAAACACGACAAGCGAAAAGTTCGCTGCATATGTTCGCAAGATTACTCTAAATATTAAACAAATAGTCAAATACTAATAGAAAGCCGACAACGAATGACAATAATAGTGGACCACAACAACAGAAACGCTTACAAACTGTCTGTAATAAGTCACTGCGAGTGGATGGGGCGGTAAATTGGTCAGGGTTACTGACGAGGCTTGATTAGCCGAAACTTCGAAGTCTGGCCCATGTTCCTTCTTTCGAATATGTTCTCTGCTCTTGAAGGGACTCTTTTAGATTTTAATTTTACACGTAGTCCTCATCCTAGATTTCGTCGTAGTTAAAAAATTAAAATCTTAAAGAGTTCCTGCAAGAGCAGAGAACACTTTCAGAAGAAACATGGGCCAGACTACATAGTATCGGTTAATAAAGGCTTTTCTAAATTATATAAAAAGAGCGAAAACATATCGTTTCATTACACCTGCACAATTGATATCATTGTCTTACTGTTGTTTACCTTTACATGGCAGATACGTAGCAGAGTCAAAGAAAGTTTTTCATCACTCATCACGGAAAACTGCAGCAGTTTGCAAATGCTCTGTTTGGACTTAAGTTTTAATAATAATTCTATAAACCTACGAGAACCAAATTCTCTCAAAACATCAATGAGTTCTCAAACCGAAGCAGTATCATTATGAGAACCTTGTCTCTTTTGATTGGCAAGAAAAAGACTCTAATATACTGAAATGGACCTTAGCGTACTAAGCCAGAAAGCAATTGTATAATTAAATACCAAAACAAGTTATCGTTAAGCATACCCAGCAAATTAAGTATAGTTTTACAAAATGATACCAGATATATTGCACGAGGGTATATTTATTGTAGAAAAAAAACATTATCATTTCGTATTCAACTGTACAATTAAGTTCAGTATTTACATGGCGAAACAAAGCAAGTCCATCGAGCATTGCCTTTAACAAACTTTGAATATTGTATGACTATAAGGGTGAAGACAGCATATTGGTCCATTTATATAGCAAAAGAAACAAAAATCTGAACACGTTTTTTTCAGTTTTGCCGGAACTGTTTTTAAACTGTATTGTATCCTTTGTAGTTTTCATAACAACAAAACAAAAAGGACAGGTAAGTACACAATCTACTCTATGGCAAACCTAACTATATCATAGTCTTATTTGATATAGGGTCAAGTCGGGTAACTTCGGACAGCGGGTAAATTCGAACATGCCATTGCAAACAGTGAAAATCCAGATGAGACGGCTCATGATGAGAAGGATTTTCACTGTTTGCCCAGTTAATTTTGTTTAAATTCTAAACAACTGACATATAAAGGAAACAATGTAACTGTCCGAATTTTCCCGACTTGACCCCACAATAAATGGGAAAGGTAAACAATAAAGACAGCACTGTTGCAAAACAAGACGAGCAAAAAGCCGAAATGTCAGCTCGTTTTTAGCAGATGGCCTCTTGCAATTCTAAATCCTAAATAATGTTCGAATTGTCATATATTATTTGAAAGCTGACAAACAATGACAACATATGAAAACACAACAGAAGCTCTGTCTTGGAACGCTCAACAATAAATCACCGGGGGTGGTGGGGGTGTAAACTTGTTTTACAGGCATATAACCCTCATTCTGGTTTCTGTTGGATTAATTATAAACATAAACATCATTTGGTCCACGTGATGGAAATGTTACTAATCACAAGATCAAAGCAGCAAATATATTAATCAAGATTAAATGTCAATATGAAACGAAAGGAGCAGTCAACAGGAAAACATCACTGATAGGATGGAGCAAAAACTGTCCAACAGTTGAAAGTAAAATCTTAAGAGTTCCTTCGAGAGTAGAGAATATATCCGAAAGATGGAACATAGGCCATAATTCGAAGTTTTAGCTATTAAAGCCTCATCGGTGACCCTGCCAATATCTGGCAATGAAAGCCAGAGAAAAGCATACTGTAATATCTTTATTATAATAAGGCAGTCGGTTCAAATACTGAAAGATGTCGAAAGAAGTCCAAATATTTAAAAAGCGATTATCTAGAGTCAGTGTCTAAATCAATCAAAAATTTTTTAATTCCTCAGAATATATATATATCCCCTTATCCCACAGGACAAAAATAAAATATAATCTGCACTATGGATGATGTACTGAAAGCCTATGGACACGACCAAAGACACATAATCAAGCCCATACCAACTCCCCAGGCAACTCAGAATTACGTTTTTCCTGAAGCCAGCATTAATGTCAAGAACGACTTTTGACTTTCGAGTCAAGTATATCAAGTCTTGGTGCAAATTTTCCGAGTTTCTTGTAGCATAAGCGAGTATCGAGATATATTCGGCAAATTTATCAAAAAGTTTATCCGGCAATCTACACCTAAGAACCTAACAGCATTTAAATTATTAGCATCTGGTGTCTTACATTCTTTCCAGGATTTCGGGAACAATATTTCATTTACCCTTTTGAAAGTCAGAATAACACTGCAAGCAGAAGAGAAACAAATTACCTATTTTCGGTCTACCCATATACGAAATGTCAATGCCACCGCATTACGATTCTTGAATGAAAGACTACTCCTAAAATGTTATATAGGGGCAGACAGATGGACAGTCAAGCCCAAACCTATATGTCGCCCTCTACTTGCTTAGTAGGCCAGCGCTGAATCCACTGAGCTACCGGGGCTTCTAACAAAACAGAAACGAAAGTGTATAATTATATAGGTGACCGCGATGATGTTATAAATGATAGAAACGGGATCTCCACCAGGAGGGCCGCCTTGGAACGTACATTAACTACTGGAGATCTAGCGGGCGGACTTAAACCAGTTCATTGCGTGCAAGCTCGCAATCTATTCTGAAGGCAGGTAAAAAAAGGTAATTGTTCGGACTCCTGAGGCCTCCTTACTCATCAGTGGGGCATGGCAGTAGAATACGTGTAATGATCAGAAAAACTGAAGAACTAATTCATATTAGTTGATAATAAGCAAGATATTCACGGCCAGCTGACATTATAAACCGTCTGCATAATGCAGGACAGCTTACTAAATTGCATCCTTAGGGCTTAGCTTGATAATTAGGGAAACAGGATACTATGTCTATTTGGTGTCGAAATTCATGTGGGGTCTTATTATCAGTCTGGTTTTATTTCTATTCATGTCTAGCATTATTGCATAGTATGATATTTAAGAAAGGGTACTGATTGTATTTTTCCTGTTAGATTGGAATGCACTACATGCCCCAGGACCAAAGCTTAAACTAGTTTTACAGGACTATTATACCGGTTAAACCACTGAAATGTACGAACAAGGTTAAGTAATAGCCATTCCTAAGTGGGGTAAGAAAATTCTGTTCTTAAAAATAAACTCTTTGTTTATGCGAGTTGAAACAGGCACGTGCAAAATACCTTACGACAATAGTAACACTACAAGCGGGGAAATCTACGCGTGCTTTAGACCCAGGTAGCAGCCTCGAGCAGATCAATAGCCCCGGCACAAGTATTACTGCGTGCACAAGAATAGTCAGTTGAAAAGAATCAAAGGATGTTGTTGTTGTTGTGTTATTGTTTAACGTCCACGGTAAACAGTTATGGTCATGTCGGGACGTTCAGTTAACCTAACCACACTATCCCTGGGGCAGGCTTAGACCTCCTAGTCGGTTAACCAGTACTAAGTGCAATTACTTCACCAGTAACCGACAACTGTCCTTCTTGAATCAGCGGAAGGGGAAATGAAGGTAAGTGGCCGGAGCGGGTATCGAACCCAGGACCTCTGGCTTACAAGTCAGGCGCCCTACTGACTGCGCTATGCCGCCAAAGGATGTAACTCTAAAATTGAGATGGGGGTTACAACCTTTCCCATCTTTATCCACAGTCTGCACTGCTCTAAAAATTCATCAAGGTATTCCCAGGAATACCAAGTTGAGGTTAGCACAAAATAGCCTGAACGTTATTAAAGGTAAAGGAGAACAACCATTCCAATACCACACACATGCTCATTCTCATCTACATTGCTTTAAATTTTCAATTGTATATTCTAAACTGCAGCCTATTCAATATATCGCAAAATTAGTTCTAAAACTATTCAAAAGAACATAAAAATATTAAGGAAGGATGAACAGTCATTCTTATACGTGACACATCCATTCATCTTAATACACATTGCTATAAAGTTTCATCAACACGGTAGACTACTTATGTTTCACAAAACAAAACAAGAGGGCCATGAGGCCCTGAATCGCTCACCTGAACAATTGGCAGGGTGGCTTTTACTTATCATGTCTGAAATTGTCAAAATATGAGTTTTGGGTCAAAAGTCAAAGAATGACCATGACCACTTGTACTCAAAAATCTTCATGTACTCATTAAGACAACCATATATACCATTTTTAGGCCAAAATCTTCAAAACTTTCCATGAAATCTTATGTTCTAGCATTTTCCCATATTTGACCATGCCGCAAAAAAGGTCAAGGTAAACCCAAGGTCACCATTTGAACAGTCTTGGTGGTACTCTAGTACTCCATGCTATTTACCAAGTTTCAAGGCCATAGGTGTATTGGTTCTGGGGAAGAAAAATATTAAAGATTTATACCATAAGTGGTAATGGCGGCCAAGTTGGTCATGTGACCTGGACCGTTTGAACAAATTTTCATTCAAGCAACCCCTGGAGGCTCTATATGAAATGTGTTCACAATTGGCCCTTTTGCTTTTGAGGAAATGGTTGAAAATGTCAAAATATGAGCGATCTGGATCAAAGGTAAAAAATGACCTTGACCTCTTGTACTCATAATTCTTCATGAACTCATTAAGACAACTGTATATACCAATTTTTAGGCCAAAATCTTCAAAACTTTCCATGAAATCTTATGTTCTACCATTTTCCCATATTTGACCTTGCTGTAAAAGGTCAAGGTCAACACAAGGTCATAATTTGAACAATCTTGATAGTACTCAAGTACCTAATGCTACATACAATGTCTCAAGGCCATCGGTCAATTGGTTCTGGAGAAGACGATTTATAAAGGAATTCACCATATATGGGCATGGCGGCCATGTTGGTCATGTGTCCAGGAGCGTTAGAAAATTTTTTCATTCCCTCAACCCCTCGAGGCTCTATATGAAATTTGGTTTCAATTGGCCCAGTGGTTTTAGAGCAGATTCTTTGAAATTGTCAAAATTTGAGATTTTTGGGTCAAAGGTCAAAGAATGACCTTGACCTCTTGTACTCACATATCTTCATGTCCTCATTAAGATGATTGTATATACCAATTTTTAGGCCAAAATCTTCAAAACTTACCATGAAATCTCATGTGCTAGCATTTTCCGATATTTGACCTTGCCGTAAAAAAGGGCAAGGTCAACCCAGGGTCATAATTTGAAACAATCTTGATAGTACTTGAGTACTCAATGCTACATACCGAGTTTCAAGGCCATTGGTCTACTGGTTCTGGAGAAGAAGATTTTTAAAGGTTTTTACCATATATGGGCGTGGTGGCCATGTTGGTCATGTGACCTGGACCGTATGAACAAATTTTCATTCCCTCAACCCCTGGAGGATCTATATGCAATTTAATTACAATTGGCCTAGTTGTTTTTGAGGAGATTGTTTGATATTGTCAAAATATGAGAGTTCTGGGTCAAAGGTCAAAGAATGACCTTGACCTCTTGAACTCATAAATCTTCATGTAGTCATTAAGATGACTGTATGTACCAATTTTTAGGCCAAAATATTCAACAGTTTCCAAGATATCTTATGTTGCAGCATTTTGCCATACAAAAGCATAAGGAAGCAAATTTGACCTTACCGTAAAAAAGGTCAAGGTCAACCCAAGGTCATAATTTGAACAATCTTGGTAGTACTCGTGTACCCGATGCTACATACCAAGTTTCAAGGCCATCGCCCTATTGGTTCTGGAGAAGAAGATTTTTTTCAGGTTTTTACCATATATGGGCATAGCGGCCATGTTGGTCATGTGACCAGGACCGTTTGAACAACTTTTCGTTCCTAAGGTCCCAGGAGGCTCTATATGAAATTTGGTTACAATCGGCCCAGCAGTTTTAGAGGAGAAGTTGTTTGAAATTGTGGACGGACGACGGACGACGGACGGACGACGGACGGACGACGGACGACGGAGCCTTACCATCCTATAAGCTCCCCCGGAGCCGCTGGCTCAGGTGAGCTAAAAACCCAAATAAACTAAAATGACGTAACTCTAATAATGAAAAAAAGAGCAAGCATTCATATGCGGGTCTCACCCTCTCAACGTAATACACATTGCACTAAACTTTCAGCATGATCTTACAGAAAGTTACCTTGCTAGGGAGCGTCCATATATAGATTTTGAAACAATCAAATAGACGTTACTCCAATACTTAGTTATGGGACATTCTGTCTTAGACTTTAATATATAGCTATAAAGTTTCATTAAGATATTGCAAGTAGTTAATAGCTATGGCCAAAACAGAAATAGTCTTAAAAATAACCAAACAGATATACTCCGTAATAACGAAGGAGGAGCAATAAGAATAATATATAACACACCGTTTCAACCTAATAAAATTGCTACAACGTTTCATCAAGATAATCTTTGGGTTACCTGGTTGAGGTCCGCACAAGAACAGCCATATAAACAAATCAAAAGGGGCGTGTCCAAAAACATGCAACATACTGTCTAAAACCCTATACATACTGCTTTAAAGTTTCTTCTGGATTTTTTTCAAAACGGTTACCTTAACTATGGCACGCCCATAAATGGATTAAAAAAAAGGGATGTAACTCAAAAGATTAGTAAGTGGGTGGGGGCAACCATTCTTATTTGACACATGCATTCTTAACCTCAACCTCATTTACATTGCTATAATGTCTCATCAATATATTCCAAACGGTAACCGAGGTATGGTGCGCACAAGAATAGCCTTAAAGACAGTCGATCTTATTAAAGGGCAATACCTTAGCTAAAATCTATGGAGCGTAAGGTTCAAACAATATGCGCTTCTCCGCATCTACAATGACTCAGCTTAAGCTTCATACCATAAAGACTGTAGAAGGAGTTATCCAGAAACAAACACTATTAAAGTGACTTTAAATTTTTGAATTTAAAATCAAAAATCATTGGAGCTTAATCTAAAAACGAAATGCGCTAGCCAGTCTTATAGTCCTATTCTAAACCAAGTTTCAGCTTGATCGGATATAAACTTAAGAAGAAATTTAAAAATTTTCAAAATGGCATATAATAAGACATTGTGTTATCATTTGCGATCTGGATGCCCATCTGCCATCTCTTTATCTCTTTCTCTCTCTCTAGCCGCAATAACAGGCACAAACACGTCTTTATCACATCATGTTTATTTCTTTGGTAGGGCTCGTAGGGTTTCAACTGCCGGTTTTCCTTTGCTCAACAGGTTCAATGTCTGTAGTTCTATTGAGTCCTTGTCTATTTTTCATCGTAGTGCGATTTTTTTTATTTATATAGTTTCTATGGTGATTCACCGACGAGTTGACCCAAGGTCGCATAAATCACAATGAAAGCTAGGACTACGGTTGAAGCTCCGTAAAATCGAGTTGACTCTCCCCTCTCCCAGTGCATATTACTGACCGTTTCGAGGCCGTGCTGTCTTTGTGGTTTATCGATGGCATTATTTGTTGTGTTTGCTTATCTGTAATCGTCGAGTAAATTGAATTGGAGACCGATGAACCAAATCAGATTCGCTGCCGGAGGGTTGGTCGACCAAAAACCTGTCGAGCACCCCCAGCCCTCCCCACTCCCTCAGCTATTTAATTATTTAATTGCTGGTCGTTCCAAGGCGACGCATTTGTTTTGATTCTTCTTGGTGTTTCATGTATTGTATACTGCTATATCTGTTATTGTAAGGCCGCGTTTACACGAGCAAAGTTTCTATGTCACAGAAACTTAAACAAAGAAAGTATGCCAAACATTTTGCGTTTACACGGAGAAAATTATTTGTTAAAGAAAATGTGACATTGTATCGTTGGCAATGAAATATTTGCTGCAGTGTTCACACGACCAAATATTATTCGTCAAAGTTACCTGCAGCAATGGAACATAATCTTTGTCACATTTTCTACCCTTATAGCAAGTTCTTGTTACATAATCTTTAGCAAAGCTCTCCGTTTCAGGGACAAATTTAATTTATCGAAGTAACTTTACCATATATATTTGTCAAAGAAACATTGCCATATTTTGGCATTTACACGAGCACATTTTTCTTTGACAAACCGTCTTTGTCACAGAAACTTTGCCCGTGTAAACGCAGCTTTTACAGTTTGTGATATTAAGGCTAGCTCGGTGGCTAACCCTACATGGGAAAGGGCTGTTACCTGGCTCTCGCTGATGACGTCTTTAGCAGTGTCTGAATTGTGTTGTCTTTCCCACATGGTGTCTTGGGTGAATTGTGTCAGTTCCTGAGAATGTTTCTACTTTATCTATATTTTGTTTATAGCATTCTGTCGAGCGTTTACGTGTAAATAAACTATACAAAATAGATACAAAGTAGATATTTTGTGTGTCTAATATATATGGGTAAGGTTAGCTGTGCGGCCAACAGATTTGGATAGATTTGGTCACTTTGCTGGCCTCTCGTTAGTCTTACTACATGTTAGCCGCGACATGACAAAACCAACAAAGTGGCATGTGCCCACGAGAAGACTCCGATCAGCCTTCTGAATAGAGTTTGCTGTGCGCTGTATAAGGGCAAATAAGTGTCTTAGATAGTTCCATGTTGACAGCAAAGACTGTGATCAAACTGGGCGGATGCCCGGACTGATCTGAGTCTTTTCTGGACGCACATGCCATTTTGTTTGTAATACTGTTTTGCCAACTATACTTAGTACATTTAAAAACGCAACATATTTGGTTTTTCATTTCTGCATAATGGATAATATTTGGACCAATAATAGTACATGTACTTAAACGTATGTCAGACAACTGTATCTTTATGTTTTGGCATAAAATCTCCTCACATGTAGCTGTATTGCAGCGGATAATCACTCAAGTATCAAAATCAAGATTTGCTCGTGCGCGTACCATGTAAACACTTAAAGACGTTTGGTCAACGCTGCTGGATAGTCCGTAGATCAGCACTTAAGAAAAACAACCAGTAACAAACAAATTGCCAGAAACAAATCGTTTTGGCACGATTTACGCTGAAAGAAAATTCGCCTCCAGATTGCCAGTTCATAGAGTCTCAAACTTAGAACAAATGGGATTGTTAAAATATCATAGGGCCACGATTTTCAGACAGTACGTGTCCTATGTACTGACCAGTACCCTTAAAGATTGATAAAGACCGGCTCAGTAAAGAGAATGCCTCCAAAGACAAGACAGCTCACACATTATCATTTATCACAACTCATGGACTTTCGACAAGCTGATGCACTCTAGCGAACATTTGGGACCCATGCGAATGTTTCTCTTTGCTATGCGTAAAGATATTTGGAGAAATTAAAAGTTTAAGGAGTTTTAAAATTTTACGCTTTATACGAATAAATGGTGATACATTTCTTTTTACGGGCGGTATACAACTGCACTATCGGCGTTCAACGTTTTGAAGAGAAAGACAGTAAACAACTTCACACATACCTTTTGCCACTTTCTCTATCTGACCCCAAATGACATCATAGTGCCAGAATGCTAACTTTGCCATTTGACTGGTAACCAAAATAACGTCTTAGATTAACAGAAACAGGGCACTTTTTTTAGGTACACTGAATCATCTTCGAATATTGCAACGGCTCTGATAAAGGATTTATCCAGAAATGGAACAAATTTCCACAGCATTTGATGAAAACAAATCAGTGAATGCAAGGAAGTGAGGCCCAATCGTTACGATTTTTATCTTGTGAATTTTGATTTTAGGGGTAACGCTCCACAATGAACGTAAACTTAATGGAAAACAAAATAAACTGCTATGAAATTTAGCACTGTGACGGAAAAGATGTAAATCTAAATATCTCATGAGTTTCAAATGTTTGTCTTAAAAATTCTAAAAGTTATTTCCGAAAAACTGAGTGTTGCGTTTTTAAATGTACTGAGTATACCTTGGAGAAAAATTGTTCATTTAGCTATCTGTTCATTAATATCAGTATATTTGTTGCTACTTCATGTTAATATTTCCCGCTTGGTGTTGTGGAAGGAGGCGTTTAATTTGATTACATCATTTCCCTTACACAATTTTATGTTGTTACAATTGATCTCCATGAACTCGGCCAGACAGATACCGTGGAGAAACCCAGTATTAAGATACCCCAAACCAGATTAAAGCTGGTAGATTTTCTAAGCTTTGCAGGAAATTGCTATCTTAAACAACTCAATGAAATGGGATTAGCTGAGTTAGTACAGTGACCGAAACGGCAATCATGCATAGGAATATTCAACCTTAGGTTGGAATTGTCGACACTGACTCATCGAGAGATGCGTACGTATTTAGAACTTTGCTGTATCTTTTGTGATCTGTCTCTGTGAATGGTATCACAGACATTGTCCATTGCTAAAAGATGAAATAAGGTACGAAATAGATTAGCATAGTTACGTGAATGTTAAAGAGTCGGGAGACCTATGGTTTAATATGCACTTCAAGTGAACTGAGGCACTGGTGAACCATAATATACTTATTTATTATATTTTTATCTTTTTTTAGTTTTGCCACAGGATGCCACAACATGTTCCTGAATGAAGTATGACGGAAAGCGATAATGCTCATTTGTTTCTTGTGTGATGGCTGACTAAAACAATGTGGGGGGGGGGGGGGGGGGGGCAATCAAGTACTGTTCTGCCAAGAAACTGATTGAAAACATTGAGATACCCGTGTGGTACTAAAAAACATTATACAGACATTTAATCGTAACAGTGTAGAAGAAATCGAAAGAAAACGTTGTAGTACTACATGATTTTTTTCTTTGAAATAAAACGGGTCAAATACACAGCAAGTTTTACATTATTTTGACAATAATTCTGTTAAACAACCACACTGTAGCCTGTTTATACTGAGAATAGATACGGACTGAGCCAAGTGATAATTTCACATGTAGACAGGTCACAAAGGACATTGTTAGCGTAATAAATTGTCATTCTATTGAGTTGAATTGAGATATGTAGGGGTTATGACTGACCATCGCAAAATTATAAGTACCCCGACTGCTAAAAATGTACTAAAACATTAAAAACCAAATGCATCGCATATGCTTGTTTACTTTAAAATTATGCTGCTAAATTATTGGTGTGGCATTGCACAGGACATACTTTCAAGTATAATTTCTCAGTCCTGTGTGTCATTTGTTCTATTGTTATAGACTTCAAGTCGCTATACTCGTATATTGTATCAGGAAACGCTGAATTCATGGGACTGTATATAACATAAAATTGAGGCATGTCCTAAACAAAAGAATCGATGGAACCGGTCAATGCTCCCCGAGGGTGTGCAATAAGGATATGGGTATCCTGGTGTAGGAGTGACTTTCTGTGTAAACTTTATGCAATTAAAAATGAAAAAACAAAACAACAACAACAAAAAAACCTACGCAGTAACAAAGCCTTTTCATCTTAAGCAAATGATTGTGAATAATCATTGAGAACAATCCTGACAAGCAAATGAGAAAAAATATGTAGGGAAATATCTCCAAAATAAATTGCAATAGCGTTATGTTTTTTGTGCTCTGCACTTTTTGTCAATTTCTTCTATTTATGTGTATGATTTCGTTTAATTATCTTCAATAGTTTCAGAGATATGCTCTGGACGAGCATACAAGTGAGAAAAATAAATAGGGAAGTAACTCCAGAATAAACTGAAAAGGGGTTATGGTTAGTGTGCGTTGCACTCCCTATCATCCCCCTCTATTACTTTTTTAAGTTTCATTAATTTCCTTCAACACTTTAAAGAGATGCATTCAGGCCAACCTAAATACTGGAAAAAGAAGGGAGCTAACTCCATAATTACTTGTGATAGGGTTATACTTCTTGTACTCTGCACTTCCTCTCAGTGCCGTAATTTACCGTCCTGACATGACCATAGCGGTTTACCGTGGACGTAAAGCAACAAGTCAAACAAACAATCAGTGACGTAATTTAATGTGTGAAGTTTCATTTAGTTCACTTCAGTACTTACAGAGATATGCTTCAGACAAGCAAAATACTCGAAAAAACTAGTAAGGGAGCTGACTCCGTTATTTTTTGTGATAGAGTTATGGTTCTTGTGTTCTGCACTTTCTTAAATCACCCTCTATCAATGTGTGAAGTTTTATTGAGTGTCCTTTAATACCTTCATAGACAGACTCCGAACAAGCAAAATACTGGGAAACCTAAGAAGGAGATAACTTTGTTATAACTTATGATAAGGTTATGGTTCTTTTTCTCATAGCCGTCTATCAATGTGTGATGTTCCGTTGTGTTCCCTTTAACACTTTCAGAGATATGCTCCGGACAGCAAAATACTGTAAAAAGAACGGGACGAACGGATGAATGTATAGACAGACAAAGCGGTGACTATATATCTATTAAAAAAAATCATCAAACCAAAACATGTAGGTGACATGCACATCCACCCTTGAACATAAAAGTTCTCGTGAAGTTTCGTTGAAATCCAACCAACAGTTGCTGAGATATTCCACATGGTTAGGCGTAAAAAGAAATAGATGTGTTCCCACTAACATGCTGAAAAAATCTGGTCGGTAGGTAGGAAAAACGTTGTTTTTTTTTTATTATTATTCTATTTTTTCCCCGAAAACAATAGGGTCGAGACTGTATTTTTTTATGTTTTTTGGTTTTTGTACATGTATTTTGTTGATTAAATTGTATTTTTGAGACTTGCACTGTATATGATAATTCATCTTTGATGCTCGAAAAAAGTCGAATCTGTATTTTGGAAGGTACTAAATGCCAGAAACTATAAAAAGGTAGTGAAAAACCGAAATTACTATGGGAAAAAATGCAAAGACGAAACTGAGTTCGGTCGGAAATTGAAAATGGTAGGGTCGGTGTTATAATTTATATTTTGTTCTTTTATTGATAAAAATAGCAGAGTCGGGGGTCTGGAGCAGGGTCGGTAGGGTTAGTGGAAACACGGCTATTTTTTTAGGCCTTAATGATATGCAGAGTGAGAGCTAAATTTATGCAAAGGAGAATATTCAAAAAGTAGGTTATCCAGAATTGTTATCCTTGTTCGCAACAGACTGCAACAGTAAAATACATATTACTATTGAATTTCGTTAAAGTATTCTTACTGGTTAAAGAGTTATGGAGTAACCACCGTGTAAAAAGGTAAGTACGGATAACAGGGACAATAACTGTGTATTTAAGGAATGCAAAATTATCTCACCTTTCACAGAATAAATTACATATCAAACACTATCAGTATATCAGAACTAGCTTTGCAGTTGAGGTGGTTTAGAATTTGCGACACGAAGTATGTGCTCTACATGAAAAATATAATTAATCGAAGGGCCATAACTCCAGGAAAAAATATCAAACCAAAACGTTCCGGAGATATGCGCATCTACCCTTGGTAATTAAAGTTCCCATGAAGTTTCATTGAAATCCAACCAGTAGTTGTTGAGAATTCGTGTGGACACCAAGTATGTGGTATATATAAAACCAAAGTGCCATAACTACGGAAAAAATTATCAAACAAAACGTCCAGGTGATATGCGCATCCACCCTTGATGCGTTAAGTTCTCATGAAGTGTCGTTGAAATCCAATCTGTAGTTGTTGTAAATTTGAGTGGACACGAAGAATGTGCTATACATTAATGCATTATTCATCAAAGGGCCATTGCTATGGAAAAATATCATACCAAAATGTCCAGGTGATATGCGCATTCAAACTTCATGCTTTCAGTTCTCATGAAGTGTCGTTGAAATCCAACCAGCAGTTACTGAGAATTCTCGTGGACACGAAGTATGTGTCATATATTCAAGCATAGCTCATCAAATTGCACTAACGTAACTATGGACGAAATTAGTAAGTCAAAATATCCAAGCGATATGCGCATCCACCTCTGATACTTTAAGTTCCCATGCAGTTTCGTTGAAATCCAACAATAGTTGCTGAGAATTCGAGTGGACAAGAACGGGACGGACGGACGGACGGACGGCTACATTGACTTTTCACCTTCTATTTTATGGTATACTATTTACTGAAATATAGCATTACTGTTATGATTTTAAACGAGGTTGGAGACCGTTTGCAGGAATTCTCTATATTTGGGCATTGTAATATCTGATACATATTGCATTCTTAGCTCCACTTATAACTTAATTTCTTATATATAAAAGGTATGCAGGTTACGTAAATTACGCTTGGAGAGCCATCGCTTCGTTTGAAAGTGAAATACGATATCGATCTACTGATTTTTAAAGGTAAAACGTCGACTTAAATGCAAAACTGCATGTATAGAAAATACAGAGAAGCAATGAAATGACAAGAAATGAAGAATACAAACAGGTATATCAACATAAAACTATATATATATGAATGAACGCATTGAAAATAAAAATGTGATCAAAGGCTCGTTTTCGTTCTTTTTTCTTTATATTAATGAATATATAATATAAGACACACAGAGGATACAAACTGAAACGTTAAACTAGCCTGGTTAATGGTGCTTTCTAAGCATTGCGATCGCAGCATTTGGGGGTTTCCTATCTAATGTCTGCAGCTAGAATGTCCTACGGAATGCATCAGTAAGTGTGGCACGGAGAGGGATGCTCGTTTCCTGCCTAGACCTGTTCATCATTTCTTTCAAACTCTTTTGGGACAGACGGGCGTTTCTGTATCAACTTCTGCAGTGTCGCTATCACTGAAGAAGTTGAATACAGAAACGCCCGTCTGTCGCACTAAATTTGGTATCTTTGACAAAGAATACAAAGAATACATTTCTTGATATTTGTCAACGTTTGTCGGTCATGAAAATCTAGCGATGTACGCTGTTATGAAATATGAAGCCGCAGATGGCAAGCCAGTGGCTTTTCCATTGGAAGAAAGAAAAAAATACGCCACTTTTTTCATTTACAGACCTTCAAGTTTATGTACGTGACTGTATTTAACCCCAGTGCAGAGAACTACTCGTAATCATCAAAGTAACTTTATAACTGATTGTCATTTATGCAAACATGCTGCTCACACAAGATTGGAATGCTATCCTTAAGTCCTTTAGTCGGTAGAATGTGATTGATTTTATACTAATTGACAATAAACAGGTTATTTACAGATTAAAACTGTCTGTCTAGTCAGCAAAAAAACGTCTTTATAGCTACGCATAATAGGGAACAGGATATTAGGGCTAGCATTTTGGCTTAAATTCACATGGTCCCTTATTATAGTCTGGTCTAGTTTCCATATTTGTCCTTATTAAGCTTTTGCGCGGCTTAGAATTGTAGACTATTTAAGATTTGATAATGTTGTAGTCAGAAACTGTTTTACCATTTGAGCTGAAAAAGTGAACAAGATAGATAATACATTAAAGGACTGTGTACTCTTTTATTTTATTCTGCAGCTTATCACAGAAATGGATATAATGCAACTTTCCAAAAGAAATAGCCCGGAAACAAGTAACTTTTCAAAAACTAACAAATGGAAACCATTTTTGTGTGAAATGAAGTTGAAAAAGGGCCATAACTCCAAAAGGGATTGCCGGATTTTACCTTCAATCGAACCTGATCTGTATTTTATAGTTACATATCTGAGTTTAAAATATGAACCCAATACATTAATCATTTGAAAAGATAATGAACGGAAACCATTTTTTATATTAAAGTGAAGTCGAAAAAGGGCCATAACTCCAACAATAATACACGGATTATACCCATAATCGAACTTGACCTGCATTTTATGATTATATACATGTACCTGTGTATAAAATATGAATTTAATACACAAATGTTTTCAAAAGATAATGAACGAAAACCAGTTTTTCATACAAAATGAAGTCAAAAAAGGGCCATAACTCGAAAAATAATGAACGGAAACCATTTTCTGTACAAAATAAAGTCGAAAAGGGGCCATAACTCCCACGATAATTGACCGAATTTACCCTAAATCGAACTTGACCTGTATTTTATGATTTTAAACCTGTGAATAAAATTAGAATCCAATACACTAATCTTTCCAAAAGATAATGAACGGAAACCAGTTTTTCATACAAAAATGAAGTCGAAAAAAACCATTACTCCCACAATAATAGACGGAGTTTACTCTAAATCAAATTTAATCCGTATTCTATGATTATATGCCAATGTTTTTAAAAGATATCGAACGGAAACCATTTTTTCATGCAAAATGAAGTCAAAAAAGAGCCATAACTCCCACAAAAATTGACGGATTTTACCCAACATCGAACTTAACCTGTATCTTATAATTATATACCTGTGTATAAAATATAAAGTCAAAACACCAACGTTTTCAAAAGATATCGAACGGAAACCATTTTTTTTCATACAAAATGAAGTCATTAAAAAGGGCCATAACTCCCACAATAATAGACGGATTTTACCCAAAATTCAACTTGACCTGTATGTTATGATTATATACCTATGTATAAAATATGAATTTAATATACCAATGTTTTCAAAAGATATCGAACGGAAAACATTTTCGTACGGGAAGTACAGACAAAATGAAGTCGGAAAAGGGCAATAACTCCCACAATAATAGACGTATTTACCCAACATTTAATTTGACCTGTATTTTGAGATTATATACCTGTGTTTATAATATTAATTCAATACAACAATGTTTTCAAAAGATATCGAACGAAAACCCTTTTCGTACGGGACGTACAGGACGTACAGAACAGCGGTGATACTATATGCCCCCCACCCCCATTTTCAATAATGGCGGGGTCATAAAAAAGTATTATACTAGCAGTGATGTCACCGACAGATTATAAGTAACGACGCGAAAGGAGCAGCTGCATTTGAGCCGCGATGCTATAAACCCAACAAAGTGTTTATGCGCCCAGCGCAGACTCAGATCAGCCTGGGCATCCGCCTAGTCCGACCAGACTATTTGCTTAGCGCTTACAGGGTAGCTTAGGGTCTTTGCTACCTCCATGCGGACAGGGAAGACTCTGATCAGACTGGGCGAATGCACAGGCTGATCTGCGTCTGCGCTGGGCCAACAACCACTTTGTTTTTTTTTACTTGTGCGGCCCAAATTTTAATTTCTTCATTTCCTCTTGAAAATAAAACTGGCTTTTATAGTTTCTTTCCTTTCTCAAGGTGTGAAATTACACACACGTTAACTGGCCGCTAAAGTAGTTCTGCTAATCGAATGTGGACCTTAGGATTGATTGCTAAACAACTAATATTCCGGACTTAGAAGTTTTACCCGCTTTTAGTCTAAATAGAAAAGAACATAGGCTTTTCCGTGCAGGTATCTGTAAACTGAATAAATAAATGTATAAAAACTCTGAACATTCCTATGCTTCATGGACACTTAAGGTGAGTTCTCGTAATGAAATTTAGAGCGTAGTTCGGTTTTAATTACGTTGCTGATTCTTCTATGTCGTTAAATCTTATATATTCATGTATATCCCCTCCTATTAATTACATTCTTCGTATTTCGGATTTTTTGTGGACTGCTCTGGGCTACATCATTAGTACTTACATTGTAATACAACTTAAGCATCACTTGAATAATCGAGATTAATTCCGTACGGACATGGTATGCGTATGCGATCAAACTAGCTAAATTATATACTATTTGCAGTTGGCATGAGAACAATACAAGATCGTACATTACTCATTAACATTCACTACCAGGGAGTGGAACAATCCCAGTGTCAAATACATAAAACTGCTTTAGTTTTCAACACAAATAACACAGCGTATGTGTGTGACATGTCGGTATTTAGTATTAAACATCTTAAATAATGAACAGTAAACCCGGTCATAATTCTAAGGCCATATAAAAGTGCTCAGAGACTGACACATTCAAATACGCATCTCAGCTCTAGCGTAAAGGTAAGTCTAGTCAGACTCTTCGCCAAGTGCGTAAATGGTTGCTAAGGGTCTCAGCTACCTCCATGCGGACAGCGAAGACTCTGACCAGACTAGGCGGATGCCCAGGTTGACCTGAATCTTCACTATGCGCATAACCAATTTTTTGGTTTTGTCGTGTCGCGGCTCAATCATACATAGTTTGCCATTTTGTCAAAGACGAGCGATGTTCGATGATATAATCCACGATCCTCTGTCACATTACATAAGGGTGCATTACCTCGTCACTGTCGTATTTTACTTTGGTTAGTTTGAAATGAATAACTCATAGAATGAAATGAAAGTAATAACATAACACTGCATATCACAGTCAAGTTGAGAAATCTTCTTTTCTTCAATAAAAGAAGAACTAAGTACACTGGAACACTTCACGCACTTCCAAAGGATCTATCATTGTTTAAATTAAAAGGAAACAGCACTTTATTACAAGCTGTGTGTCTGAAAAGATTTCCCTGTCGCAAACATAGCATCAGAGTCATAAACAAGGAAACAATAAAACGTAAGAATGATGAAGACGTTTCATAATATGTGCCTCTGGCACAGTAACCTATATGTTTAAATACAGAAACGTTATGTGCGACTTGCAATGTGCTTTCTAACCATTGCAAACATTGGAGAGGCAATTTATGCCCGCAACGAAAGCCGTTTGTCGATGTAAAGAAAGTTGGACATCAGTCTAAGTGAGCTGAATCGAAATACATGTACTGACTTTAGGTTCAGGCGGACCTACCAACTAAATGAAGGATTTGAACCATTTCAGACGCTAAGGGCAGGGGTTAGAATCCCTTTACACCGGTTTAAGGCAAAATGATTTATTACTGACCATTCCAATGTGATAGTTTTGTTGTATTTCTTCGCTTTTCTTGTTCTTGTGGTTTATATCAATATATCGGGTAAACTATACTCAAAACAATATTATAGGGTCAAACTTTTACCCTGCGATTTCTGGAACATTTCAAACATTTGGTAAAATAAATCATCTCTACCTTCCATTTTATTCATTTTGCAAGTTTTGTACACATGAAGTTTGAAACTATAGCCTATATCTTGGCAAAGTCAAGACTTCAATTCGCACTACCCTCAAAATCAAAGTTGTTTGAAGTCCATAAGGAGCAAAGTCACCAAAATTTTCGATTTCGCCAATTCATGATTTTTTTCCAAACAAGCTGTAACAAGTTTAAAACTCAGAGCAATTATATCTGGTATAGTCTAGTCGCAGAATAACAGTTATTATTTTACACATTTAAAAAATGGTAATGGTTTCCAGTAGCCTAGTAGCCGTAGGGGCATTGGGGATCTGAGGTAAACCGTAATTTGGGAACAACATACATGTACGAAAGGTGGAACCCATCCATCTTAACGTTTCTGGAACTTATCTTTCCTTGGTTTCAGAAAAGCTATCCACTAACTGCTGGGCTGGCAGATAGAGTTTTACAGTCGCTGGCAGGCAGAACGGCGATTCGAACTCGCGGTCTTCTTCGCCATAACCGAGTATCTCTAACTATTCAACAACGCGCCTATTGCATTTCCATATAGACTGTATAAACAAGAAACACTTCATACTTAGATTCGTGTGCAGTTTAGACCTGATAGAGTATAGTTTCATCAAATGATCATTGGAGTATTCTGTTATCAAATGTCTAGTCATTTCGATCATACAGCCTTATACATGTACCAAAGACTTTTTAGCCGCAATTAAAAGGCCCAAGTGACACCCAAATGCCAACAAAAAGAACTAGGAGAAAGAGATAATCATTTTAGCGAAGATAATTTGGATCATGTTTCTTTTCTATTTTAAGATATGTGGGTGGCTGTCTTATGCGGAATTTCCATAACAGCCGCTTATAAGGTCAATTGTGTTTTGCTGATAATTTGGACTGGCGACAAGAGTGATATCATGGTACTTAATGGCTTAAGTGACGGGACGCTGGACAATCGTAATTGATAGAAGAGATTATTCTCTGTCTAGTGTACAGTCGCAAAATGTGTTATAAGTTATCTGATATAAAATACACATCTATCATTTGAGTACTATATGGGCATACAACTTAGCGAATAAGCGCCACTTGAGAAATGTTCAGTGACAGCAATTATTCACAGATACCGTGAGGCCGTAATTTACCTATTTAGCCGTACATTGTAATTATCCGTATTCAGGCAAAGCCTTGTCTGCTGTCTGTGTATCGGTCCTATATTTGAGCATAAAAACACAGATATCTATCATTATTTTAGCCGTGACACGAGAAAACCAACAAAGTGGTTGTGCGCAAATCGCAGACTCAGATCAACTTAAGCATCCGCCCAGGCTGATCAGAGTCTTAGATGTCTGTATAGAGCTAGCTTGGACCGTTAGCTATCCTTAAAGCGCAAAGCGATGCCCAGGGTGATCGGAGTCTGCGCTGGACGTACAACCACTTTGTAATTTTTTTCGTGTCGCGTCTAATTTCTACTGGGAATGCTGGGCATAATTACTATGGTAAACCTGTGCAACACCTAGGCATCGCTGGGACTATTAGACGATATGTATATCGAAAATGTTTCACTTTATACTGTTTAGTGAAACGTATTGAATTCCTAGTTATAAGCGGTTTCCAACAATGTGGGGAAAATAATGCCAAATTATAATGCATTCGAAACTCTACGAAAGAACCATTTGTATTTGCCTACAACTTTTAAGAGTAGTCTCCAACTCAAAAAGGAAGCAGGAATGAATATGGCAGAGTTGCTTTTCCTACAAGTGTACCCATGTACCTATGGTAAGGCCAGTCGTGGCCCAGCTGGTGTTTTCTTTTAATCATGAATGTATCAAAAACTGCACAAAACAAACGTACATTTTCAATGGTTAGAGACATTTTTTACAGGCAGTTGGTCTGACATTTTTTATTAATGATAAAAAATCCGAAATTTCCTTGCATGAGTTCGCATCAGTAGCAGCTTCCTGCAGGAAAGGCTTCCTGAAAATTCATTTTAAAGTTACGTTGTAATGAAATTATATCGAGTGTTTGCAGTCTTTGTTTTTACAAACGACCTAATAGATGCACTTATGTTTTGATGGTTTATGTTTCATGATAATTTAAAGAGTAACTATACTTCAGGAACTGACTGAATCAGATCCCAAACCCTATCCCCAACATCAAAGGGAATGATTGACAAAGACATCCCAACAAACAATAAATTACAAGTGATAAGCCGAGTCAGCAGCTCTTTCCCAAATAGATGGCAACTCAGCTATCTTTATTGAACTAAATAATTTAGACCAACAGACGGGTTACAATATATCTCAATAACGAAAATACACTGTCCATTCGCAGAAAGAACTGCTTATTGCATCCATTGATGCTGCATCAAAAATAAGACTTACATAGAGGATCTTACATGAGTGTACATGTATTGTTGAATTTATTAAACGAGTTGGGGAAAAAGATAAGATGCGAGGCTATGCCGAGAAACTTAAAGGTTCTTCCTGACGAGTTTAATAAATTCAATAATACAAGCACGAATGCAAGATGCTATGTTATCATATGACACTAAACTCGCATTTTATAAGCAAATTTTGCACTAAAACATTTCGATTTTGCCATTAGAAAACTCGACGTTTTATGGACGTCAACGCATAACAATCTGTCGTTATTTAAGACATAGATCAGCTTTAGCAGTGAATTGTTGAGTAATAATTCACTGTTTGGAGGTCAGTTGTAAAGTAGATGATATCACGAGCGCGGAGCGCGAGTGATATATCTACTTACAACTGACCGACAAACAGTGAATTTTTACACAACAATTCAATGCTAGAGCTGAACTATTTCGATTCTAACGCTCAAAAACGCTGAAAAAGTATCCTCTTCATTCAAACCCTCCCAACCTTCCTGCAAGCACGTTCATGCACCCGCCAATGTTCTTAACTGTATCTAAGGTAAATGTACGTTTTTATGGCGATTTTAGAAAGAAAAAGAGACGTTACACCGTCTAACGTCTCAAAACGTTACAGAATTACGTCAGTTATGCCAGTGACGTCAGCAGTTATACTCACGCGCTCCGAGACAGTGAATTGTTGCAGAATAAAACACGGAAACTTTCCATTGGTTCTATAGGCGCACTGTGTCAGAATAGCATATCTAATCCACTAGTGGATTATCGTTTTAAATGCATGGCTATATTACATTCCCAGATGTGACGTCATATGATAAAATGTAGTTCTTCAGTTCCAGTTTGTCTTAAGGACCAAATAAAACAGAAGAGCCGCACTGTAAAGACCTTGTTACACCGAGTGTGTCTATTGTCCAAAATGTATTCTGCTTTGTCCTAAAGTCGTCGTGTTGGTTCTTGTGAGTGGTTGTGTCTATTCCTGGATGTCTTCATCTATAATTGAGCCACGACGCGAGAAAACCAACAAAGTGATTGTGCGCCCAGCGCAGAGTCAGATCAGCCTGGGCATCCGCCCAGTCTGATCAGAGTCTTTGCTGTCCGCATGGAGGTAGCTTAGACCCTTAGCTACCCTTTAAGCACATAGCGCAGTGTCTGTTTAGACTGGGCGGATCCCCAGGATGGTCTGAATCTGCGCTGGGCGCAAAACAACATTGTGGGTTTTGTCGTGTCGCGGCTCAAGTATTGTCGAGCAACATCGACTTAAGTGGTGTCAACGAGTACTTAAAGCGAGTGAAGTATCATCTTTAAATGAAAATGTACACTATAGAGCTTAATTTAAGGTATCATATGTATGTTTGTGCTAGACTGCATGATTTGATAATATCAATAGCTGAGGCATAATTCTATCAAATTTATATCACTTGTTTATTCATTTATTTGTTTTTCTTTTAAAGTTTATCCAATTGTTTAAATGAACATAGGCACCTCGATATTTGAAGCTTATAAGGGAAAAAAATATCTTATTACACTCGACACAAAAACACACCTGGCGTAAATTTACATTTCGGGTGTTTATATTATCACGTTGAAACGTTAGCTTATTTCCTGTAGAAGGTTAATCCAAGTCCGTGCGTTGTATAAATGCGAAAGAAACTTTTAAGATATGTTTAATATTATTTGAAATTATAAAGACTTAGTGTAGACCCTGCCTTATTAAAAGTTGTAGAAAAGTCATGATTGTAAATGCATTTTCAACTACAATGTCAGTTTTGTGTGTGTGTGTGTGTGTGTGTGTGTGTGTGTGTGTGTGTGTGTGTGTGTTTTTATATATATTAATTTTGCGTTGCAATTACCCTTTTATCTTTCCTTATAAGAAGGCGCTTTTAATCAGCATGCGTAGAGAACAGCACTACTACAAAAAAAATTAACTATAGGGAACTACATTTCATTTTCATGGTTTTGTTCAGGTTGTTGTATTTTCCACGGAACACCTTAATGTAAAGCGAGTCAGAATTCCATATAATTTCTGAAGTTGAATTATTTATTAATTTGCATCCTATTGTGGTCCATTAACCCCAAGGTATATGTCCAAGATCACTAGTACTCCTTGTTAAAGTGCAGTATGGATCGTTTATGACGCAGAACCGAATACAGATCAAAGAGGAAACTTGAATAGTTTTAGGTTAAGTTAGTGCATACTTAAGTTTGTAATCGGTAGGGCACCTGACTCGTAAGTCAGAGGTCCTGGGTTCGAATCCAGGTCTGGCCACATACTTTCGTTTCTCCTTCCGCTGATTCAAGAAGGGCAGTTGTCAGTTACTGACGAAAGTATGTGCACTTAGTACTGGTTAACCGCTTAGGAGGTCTAAGCCTGCCCAGGATTAGTGTGGTTAGGTTAACTGACCGTCCCGACATGACCTTAGTTGTTTACCGTGGACGTTAAGCATCAAATCAACCAACCAACCAACCAATTTAAGTTTGTTTTTGTTACACGTATCAGTGTTGAATGAATAGGACAGTGCTGTATAAAACGACTCTGCATCCATGACCCCTTGCTACAGAATATAATATTGTTTGAAGACACTTCCTATGAATACTAAAGTCTCTCAAGGAATATGATGTGCACAAGCAGACGAATCAACCAATTTTACGACGCGGGTTACGGTTTAAAACAGCTTCACGGTCTCAAACATCGCATTTTCGAAATGCATGTCATTTGACGCCTCTTGTAAACATTCATGCTAACAGATAGCATGTGTTACTGGTGCAAAACCTCCTTGCTTTTGCTGCTGAGTTGCCCTCAGTAGCTCATCCAAGTACACTGTACAGGCGCGTTGCATTAATTTTATACATATGCAAATTTTTCATAAGACTTAGTCTTAACATACCCCGAAGTGCATACTAGCTCAAGCTGAAAGTCTTTGTTGTGTAAAAAATCTTACAATTACCACAGGAATAAAAGAGGACACTGCTTACGATTCCAGAAAAATTCGCTGCTCAGAATATTGCGGAGGGGCGATTTTGCAACCTATCAATGTTATCTTAACTATAGTGACAAGTGCTGAAATGCTTCCACGTAGTTTTTCCAAGTCTTTTCAGCGGTGTTATATGGTAACGAAAAACGGAGATTAACATTTAAAGAACACATATTCAAATATATTATATTTAATGAAACCCCGCATAAATTTCTTTTCTGCAAGAAAATATGTATCCTTAAAAAGAGCAAGGAATGACCGACTTTGAGAAATTACCGTAGGTCCTGTGCTACTAACCATTAAGCTTGCGTTTGACATTTAGTAAATAGAATACCTCTACTATCCCTCTTGCAAGCTCTAGTATCACATCTGTGAGCTATCTTGCAAAAACACTTTTGAGCCGCGACACGACAAAACCAACAATGTGGTTGTGCGCCCAGCGCAGATTAAGATCAGCGTGGGCATCCGCCCTGTTTGATCAGTGCCAAAAGGGTAGCTAAGGGTCTAAGCTACCTCCATACGGACGGCGAAGACTCTGATCAGACTGGGCGGATGCCCAGGCTGATCTGAGTCTGCGCTGGGCGCACAACCACATTGTTGGTTTTCTCGTGTCGCGGCTCTTTTAATGCCATTTCACTTGCGATGAGGCACTGATAATTACATGATAGAAGAGAGGGATGGAGTATTTTACTTTAGCTTAAGAAAGTTTAAATTTCGATTTGTTTGCTTTTTGCATTTCCTGTTTTAACAATTTAACAACACTGAACAGGTGATTTCATTTATCCTGTTTGTTACAACAATGCTTACTAGTAGGTTCACTGCTTGGATAAAAGATAGGAAATACTAGAAATTTCATATATTTTTATGCAAGGTTGCTATATTTCTAAAATCCATTTCTTTGCTTTGCTAAATTATTAACAAGAAGAAAAAAATGATAAATTCAAGAAAGGACAAGAGCCAGCACCTCAGTTTCTAAGCCTGTAATACAACAAGTAGGGGTGTAATAAGACTTATAAAACGCTTGCATAGTTATACTTTGTGCGTCCCTCTCTTTTGTCCTGTTTCCCAGTTGTCAGTGTCAAAATACTGTAAAAAAGTATTCTGTCAATAGTTCACAATTAGGATAAAGAATTAAACTACGTGGAAGCGTTTCAGCACTTGTCAATATAGTTAAGATCACTTTGATAGGTTGCAAAATCGCTTCTCTGCAATATTCTAACCAGTGAACTTTTCTGAAATCCTAAGAAGCCTCCGTTTTTTTATTCCCATTGTAAGTGTATTTTTTTGGACAATGCAGACTTTCAGCCGGAATCAGAATGCACTTAGCCGTATGCTAAGAGTTATGAAAACTTTTGCATAGGTATAAAATTAATTCCACGCACCTGTATGCTTTTATTATTATTTGGAATCATTGAACATATTTTGATTTTGTAAAAATCTCATACCACTTAGCCCGGCATTTTTCTTCCAACTCAAAGCCCCGGTAGCTCAGTAGGTTAAGTGCTGGCCTACTGATCTATCGATCCCGGGTTCGAGTCCCGCTGGAGGCGGTACATGTAATCTTTTAATCGAAAAAGGGACTCCATTGCGCACAGCCTTTCATTATCACCCACACATAGTCCCGATATGACTGAAATACTGCTTAAAAGTCCGTAAAATCGCAAGTCATCCATCAATCCATTCTTCCAACTCCTAAATCCCGACTTCTTACTTCCGATTTACAAGTCACGACTTCTCACTTTCGACTTCCTACTTATTACAACTCACTTCTTAACTCCGATTCCAACTTCGACATTTCACTTCGAGTTTCCGATTTTCTACTTCTAACACTCCCTTCCAACTTCTTACTTCCAAATTCTTACTTCCGAAGTCCTACTTTCGATTTATGACAATGAAATCAAATGTAAAATGTCGGAAGCTAGAAGCAAAAAGGCAGAAAAGAGACGTCGGACTAAGAAGTCTGAACTAGGAAGTCAGAATTAATGTCAAAAGCTGGAATTCAGAAGGTAAATATTATAATTCGAAATTAAGAAATCGGAAGTAAGGGGTTGTAGGCAAGAAGTCGGAAGTACGAAGTGGGAAGTTTGAAGTTATTAGTCGAAAGAAAGAAGTCTAAATTTAGAAGTCGGAAATCAAAAGTAAGAAGTCAGAGTTAAGAAATGGGAAGTCAGGAAGGTAGAAGGTTGTAAAGTAAGAATACCCTTTAGGGCTTCAATACGAAATAATATCGATCAAATCTGCAACACATTAATGTAACGTTCGCTTGTAAATTCAAACTGTTGTTTACGAAATCTATTCTCGGTATAAAAATGTTTAAATCCTACAACAGAAAAAAAAGATAAAGCAGAAAGAAAAAGAATTAAAGAAAGGAAGAAACTTAGATCAACTTAGAAACTGAGCTTTTGAAAGGTGTATAATTGGAGATTGTAATAACGTTTGCAACTAAATCACAGCAACGTTCCTATATTCATGCCGATATAAATCAAGTAAACCCTAACTGAAGTGGATTACACTTGATCTTAACTGGATCCTGCTGCGACCAGCGCACTAGCAATCGAGTGCTTATTGGCGATGACTATATGTATAACCGTGTCCACATAGCTGTACAAATGCCGAGATAATTCAGTAAACCCTTACTGTTGTACACTACATGAGACTGTTACTAGACAGTGTCTACACGTTGGCAATAATATTTTAGTCCTACAGGGTATTTAAAGGATCGGAATGTAACAAATATCCTTTACGCTGTGTGATCACGTTTAACTTTTCAAGGTTCGCTGGCCTTGCTTCGCATACCATTTCTGTGTTACAGACATGATTATACGCTTGCATTGAAATTAACTCTGCTGTATGAGCAAGAACCTAGGTGAACTCCTTGGGACAGGTATAGAAATTCAACCCAATATTGAAATAAAGTGGCACGATTAACGGTATATTTCCGCAGTTTACAGGAAATTGACCTGCATGAGCGGTGTGAATTCCGATAAGCTGACGTGATACATTACATCCTAAGGTCAGGTCACGCATTTACCGTATTTACCCGATTTTAAGATTTGAAATTACCTTTCAAAATTCCCCAAAATATGTATTTCAGTCTGGTGCAATTGAGCTACATAATTTCCTTTCGAAATCCCCTCAAATATGTAAATCAGTCTGGTGCAATTCAGATAAATAATACAAGACGGATTTTGATTTTGATATTGTTTTGAGACGGAACGATTAGCACAGTATCAGAACGCACTGTACCATCTCTTCCGGTTTTCATATTTTTGAATCGAGAGTACCAAATTCGCTGATACATGTAACCACTAGTCGAAAATCATTATGTTTTGAGATTTTAACCTGAATATGCTGCATCACTTATAGTTATTCAGCCTCGAAAATGTAAAGAGGTAAGTTTAATATAATTTGCTCTACGGTCTTTTACTTTATTACCCTGTACAATGAAACACTCATGGCCGTCACAGAAATTTTATTCCGAACAGCATAATTTAACACGAGTTTGTGTCGTGCAAAACCTAGCAATCATCCTGTTACCAAAACTACCAAACTGTAGATTGATAACGTCTTCCGGCTCAAAATGGTTTTAGAATCTTGCCGAGGGCAATTTGAATACTGTACCATTTACTATCCACCCATACACGACATTGCACAGGGCAATGAAGTAAAAGACCGTAGAGCAAATTATATTAAACTTACCTCTTTACATTTCCAAAGCTGAATAAGCATTAATGACACAGCAGACTCTGGATAAAATCTCAAAACACAATGATTTCCGACTACTGGTTATAAGCGAATGTTTGTACTCTCGATTCGACGCTATGAAAACCGGAAGAGATGGTACAGTGCGTTCGGATACTGTGATTAGGATTGTTTCAGAAGAAGAAAAAAGGAAACCTCATGTTATCGTCATGTAAGCGTCTTATTACGGCGCAACACGCGATTGGCGGCTTTACATACGCTGCGTATGAGCGGCATTGCTAGAAATTAAAACTTAAATGTTAAATCGTTTAATAAGTAAATTGTTCGCCGGGCAAGCGTTTGGATATAGCAACATGTCACTGTTACTTATTTGTGATTGTAATCACCGGCTCATATCTGCCGTAACAATAATACTATTTAAATCGTGTTTTTTATATTTGCATTAGGCTACATTAATGATAGCTGATATTATGCCTGATTACAAAGTTTGATGACTCATTGTCAAGGTGTTCTCTATACTTCCTGCCAAAATGATGTTAATAATAGCCTATTAGCCTATCATGCGTTACTGGCCAGTGATAAAATTAAGTACAATTTCTTATTTGATACTTTATTTTAAAGGCTTTCAAACGGTTCTCAACAGTCATTGTGTGTTTTTTCTTCTATAAGAAATAAAAGGGAAAAAAAACCTTATACTTGTTTTTAAAAATAAGTTCTGACACTGAAATAACGAGATTTTGAATCGTGCTTCCTCTTGATAAAAATATAGAAGATATTTGACTTTTTCAGTGTAAGATCGATTTTTATTTCACCGAACGAACACCAAAAGCAGTATTTTCAGGAGTGGCGTAGCCACGAGTGAAAATACCACTTTTGGTGTTCATTCGGTGAAATAAAAATCGATCTTACACTGAAATAGTCAAATTTTCTGTTTCTTTTAGGCTTTAAAAATGCAATAATTCAGGTTATTCCAATGCGTAAGGCATCACGACAGAGACACAACATTTTTTCTAGCCGTCAGTCGCCATACTTAATGCTTCCAGCGTGTTAACTGGGTATGATATTGGTTGTAAAGAAGTTTGCAAATGTAAAATAGCTTATCATTTCATTTTGATAAATTGATCTCAAGAAATTGGCTAAGAAAGAATGCCTACAGGAGGCTTAGGCGGTCTGGCGTCGCGTGCGCTAATTATGTTACGTTGGCTCGTTTAGTGACGTCATTAACGTCGTAATGACGTGCAACCATGCATGACGTAATCTATGTCAGGCGGGATAAGGTTTACTCAATTAATCAACAAAAATGTGAGACTATTTCATAAAAATCCTATTTTGGAAAACAGTAAAATCTAAAGTGATAATTTCACTGTTTGAAACAGTGAGATTATCAGTTTCGATTTCACCGAGAAATCTCTATAGTTCATTGAAAAGTATAACAGAAAAACTAAGGTTTTGACATCCTTGAATTTCGATACTATATGTTCGCCTTCGTAAGTAAAACTCTGAGAATTTTAAATAACTATACAACACGTACCTTAAATTTAGCATCTTCCTAAGTGTTGCAAAACTTGTGTCAATTGACATATTCTAAAGGCGTATTTGGTTTCATAATAGGACGATTAGGTACAAATTTAAGAAGTGTTTGAACATGGAGATTTCAAACGAAAATATGATATCGCAGACATCGGGACTTGCTAATTTCCGAAACCAATGATTAATGGCATATTATTGTGACATGGGAATAATCAGAACCTTACACGAGGGATGATAAAGAAATAAGAAAAAACACAGTTGCCGGTTTGTAAATCTTATAAATAAGTAAGTAACATTGATACTATACCAATGAATCGCTTAATAAATCTCAAATCACATTTTGCGACTGTTAACGTAGATACAGAGTACGAGACGTACACGCTAGGTATGACGTGTTTTTTACGTAATTTGGTATGGACATTTTTACAATGCCTTTTTAAAGGGTATTTAAGGAGAGATTAAGGGTTTCAGAAAGATAACTGGTGTTGGCTTTAGAATCTAGATAATCATCATTTAATATATATTTTATAATTATGTATAAATCCTAGCGAAAACGATGGTGAATCAGTTTGGTTTAATTTTCGCTTTTTTTTTTTTTTTTTTTTTTTTTTTTTTGCTAAAAATGCTCAATTCTCAGTACAAGGATGATCATTAATAATTTTCGTGTTTTTTTTCTACAATACTCAGCGTTAGGGGTGATCATTAAATAATGGGGGCTGGTCGGGTGGTGCGATGGTGTTGTGTGTAACTTCCAGTGCCGAGGCGTCCCACTGATTTGGAACATTGTAGGGCAAGAGCCCACTGTGCTTGCAGTAGGTGCAGGCGGGGGTTGTCTGGACATTTTCTCTCGTGTATTATTACTCTTCTTTATCCCTCTCTGGTCCGATATAGACTGAAATACTGCCTCAAAGGGCTGTTAAACCCAAAACAATCAATCATTGAATAATGGAAACTAGCATTTAGCTCAATAGCTCTGTGTTAGAGCAGTATTCGAGATATATATTATTACTTAAGAGTCACGCATATGACAAATAAGTAAGTTCTATAGTCCTGTTTAGGAATATTTTTGCAAGCAACGATGCCTTAAACTTTAAAGTTTTTGTATTTATGTTTGCAAATTCCTTGCAAATATGCTGTTGATAAGAAAAAAAGAATGGATAAAAGTTCTTGATGTTGTGGTGGCTGGCTTGTTGCAAGTCTCAGAAACTAAAAGAAATATATAGTTATTCACGGCTAGCTCTAAGACCTGACAGAAAGGCTTTCGATTGAGAAAAATGTGACGTTTCTAGCCTGAGGAAGCAAAAATTGTGACGTCATTGCATATTTACAAGCAGAATTCTGTGAGCATTGTATAGCAGAAAAAAGGTCATGTGCTTGCGATCAATTAATATTAACTGCAGCATAATACTCAACATGAAGGGATAAAAGGTAAAATGTCCTAAAATTCATTACTTTTGCATCTGTTCCTGCTTTAATTCATACCAGATTTCATAAAGCCACTTAAGTCGTTGCTATGCTGTTGCTAAGGCTGAATATCTATAAAGGAGTTTCCCTACAACTGTGAAATTTAGTCTGGAGGAACAGTCTTACAAAGACTGTTCCTCCAGAGCAAATTTCATAGTTGTAGGGAATCTCCAACATAGAAATTTGCCCTTAGCAACAGCATAGCAACGACTTAAGTTGTTTTATGAATACGGCCCCAGAATATTTCCAACATTTTTAAACATTCACTGAATGTGCCTTTGTTAAACAAAACTAAACTTAAACGGAAAGTGTTCCTAAATCTTCAATTTGTCTTGAAATCCCATTTATAATAAACAGAAAACAGACACGTTCTTACCAAAATGACGTCGAAAAAATCACATGCTGTACCCAGCATGAACGTGAAGTCATTTGTTACTATGGCTGCACGTTAAAATTCCAAACATGCCTTTTAAAGCTCGAAAACACTCTTTAGTGTTACACGAAGGATACTTATTTACGTTTAAAAATACTTATCTACACAGGAATTGCCACTTTTAAATGATCATCCCTTTTAATGCTGAAATTAATCCAACATTATTTTTTCAAACAGAATTATATTCGATTATTCTGCCCCTTGTTTCAGGACACCGACTGTTAAAATGCATATAGTCCCAAGTTTGATCACTCAGGTTTTAACTCAGCCAAAACACGTCACATGTTTCATGATCAAAATGCTCCATGGTCTGCATTCTACAAAACTTAAAAAGCAAAAACATACCATCATACTTTTAGCAAATGTTTTTTTTTTATCATTAACATAATAAAATGAGCCGCGACACGACAAAACCAACAATGTGGTTGTACGCCCATCGCAGACTTAGATGAGCCTGGGTATCCGCCCAGTCTGATCAGAGTATTCGCTGTCTGCATGGAGGTAGCCTAGACCTTTAGCTACCCTTTAAGCGCTTAACAAAGCTAAGCTGATGCCCAGGCTGATCTGAGTCTGCGCTGGGCACACAACCACTTTGATGGTTTTCTCGTGTCGCGGCTCAAATAGCAAAAAAACCGCAATGTCTTTGATGGGTTGTGCCTTTTGATCTTGATCCTAGGTATCTCTGTTTACCTACCTTTTTCTATCATGAACAGTTCCCTAAGTAAAATAAGTAAATAAACACAATATTTTGTGTATTCGTTGATTTGGTTTGCCATAACCATTCCCGATCGAATATTTTAGTGTTCGATTTCTATTTCACCGAATGAACACCAAAAGCAGTACTTTCACGAGTGGCGAAGCCACGAGTGAAAATACCACTTTGGTGTCCATGAGTGAAATAGAATTTCATCTTACACTGAAAAAGCCAAATTTACTATTTATTTTATGCTTGAAAATCGCAATAATTATGTTTATTTAAGAGAGTCAGCCATCACGACAGGAACACAACTTTTTTTCTAGCCATTTTGCGTCCAATTTGATGCCTCCAGCATGTTTATTGGGTATGATATTGGTTGTACACAAGTTTGCAGCTAAACTTAGCTTCAAATACCATTTTGATAAACAGATCTAAAAAAAATTGCCGAGATAGAATGCCAACAGGAGACTAAGGCGGCCTGACGTCGCGTGCAGTAACAATTTTACGTTGCGCTTTATGTTACGCTATTAACGTCGTTATGACGTGCAAACATGCGTGACGTAATTTTTGTCAAACCAGATAAGATTTAGCCAATTAATCAACAAAAACTTGAGGCTATTTCACAAAAATCCTATTTCTGAAACAGTGAAATCGAAAGTGATAATTTCACCGTTTGAAACAGTGAGATTATCAGTTTTGATTTCAACGAGAAATCTCTTTATTTCTCGGAAAAGTATAAAAGAAATTACCTGTATGATGTTGTTTTAGTTATCATTTATTCATTTATTTACAGTACTTTTGGTAACAGTCATGCAGATTTACAACACGCTATGCATTTGTGTCTGCATAATTTAAATTGTTTATTTTTTAAGTGTTGATGGCTCAACCGTCATGTCGGCAATAAGGACCAGAGGACCAGGCCTAAAAAAATAGCTATGTCATCCATTTTTCGCTTTCTAAATACTTACCAGCGGCACCAGCTTCTCTTGTATGAGCATCGTTAAATGTATTTGGGCGATAAAGCAAATGTTTAAATTTTATATTAAAATCAATTCGTACAAACGTCGTGTTTCAAACGCTTGAAATGAAGAAAATGTCAAGAATATAATGTATCTTTTTAATCTGTGTACAACTGTAAACACCTGTTGATGTATAAGTAATTATAATCAGACAATGGCTGAGATAGCACTATTAATCATTTCAGATTCTCTAAAGACAAATGTAATGGCTAATATCTTCAATTTTATTTTAACAACGCGTTATTTTTTTCTCTGAGTTATTTTATTCTCTCGCGGATTTATGATAGATAATATTTACTGCACTAGAATCTGCATAAAACTATATGCACATTCTATTTTTTACATTGACTTACCTATGCAAAAATTAAGCAAATATATATCATCGTGCAAAATATGAAAAAAATAAAATAAAAAAACTTCGCAGAAACCTCAGTCTTTAGAATGTGTTTTCGAAAATATCACTAAACAAACCAGATGACAATTGTCGATTAAAAATGACATGTTTATGACTTTTCAGTACCCATTTAAGGAAAAATGGTATAGGAAATGATTACATTGTACATTAAATGCTCAATTTCCAAGCTGAGGGAAAACGCTTAAAACACTTTTAGTGGCCATTCGTAAGATTTTTTTTCAATTAATTTCCTATCTGCAATATTTTGGATGGTCCAGAAAAATGCATAATATAAATTCTCCTTAAGGTATTGCTTTCCGAAAGAAGTCAACTATACACTACTTCGGAATCCTTATAAATTGCTTTGACTTAGCACATACAAATCATCTAACGCATTCAAAGTAGTTGGATTGTGTGTGCCTACAGTAACTTATTAGAGTATTCATAAGAAGTAATTTGTTATTTACCTCGTACATGAAAACAAATATTACAAATTCAAAACGAAAACAAAAATGGAAAAGAAAGAACTACTTTGCTTAAGTGTCAAACATTTTAACTCATTTAATGGATAAAAATAACCCTGAACAATATTTAACCTACAGTGAATTGTATTACGCCATTTTGTTACTGAATCACAGTAAACCCTGGTATACATGTAGCGACTATGTAGAACTGGATGAATCGATACCACGTTCAATCCATGTAAACCTGGGTGTAGATGTTCTGTTTTTGGTTGAGTTCAGTGAAGGTATTCGTCTTAAAACGTTTGACTTCTTAAAACAAAAGCAACAACTTAATGCTGCCACAAAAGACTGCCTAAATCGGCGATTCATAAAACAATACGTAATTGGGTTACAGCATGACGAACAATATGCCAAAACAAATATAGCAGACAGCGTTGTTCTGTCGATTGTTTCATTAATGCTTTCTAAATGAAAACTTTTCCAAGTTTGCACAGCATATAGTGGTGTCCAACAAATGAAAAACTCTATAACAACTACAAACAACATCCTTATAACTTTTATCTTAGATTGTCTGCTCTTTTCATAATTGCTTTGCCTGATAATTCTAGTGTGTTCAATCTTCTTTCGCGGTGTTGACTCTTCACTTCTACAATAGTGGTCAAGTAGGTCACTGTCTCGTTTGCGGAAAGAGAAGTAGTTACTTCCACGGTAGCATGGAGATTGGCCAAGGTTTCCATTGCTGACATAGCTTCTAACCTGAGCAGAACTGAGTGAGACTAACTCGGCTACCGTTGTATGTTTTCCGTCTTCCTCAAACCCTGAAATATTCAGAGAACATTATACCGTATTTTCTGGGTTATAAGACGAGTGTTTCCCCTTAAAAAACTATCATCAAAATCTATCTGAAGGAAGAGAAGAAACCATAACACGATGAAACAAACAAAGTGGCATGTGCGCAAGGTGAAGACTCAAATCAGCCTAGGTATCCGCCCAGTCAGACCAGAGTCAGAGCTGTGTGCTTTGAGGTGCTTAAAGTTGTGTGCTTTAAGGGTAGCTAAGGATCTAAACTATGTCTATGCAGTCAGCGAACACGCTGATTAGTCTGGGCGGATGCTGGGGCTGACCTGAGTCTTCTGAGTCTTCGCGGAGCGCACATTCCACTTTGTTTGTTTTATCGTGTCGCGACTCATTTATACAGGTCTGATATAATATTTTCTGTAATTTTGGAAGGATAAACTACTTTCTTCATGGCGAAGAAATACGGCCTGAGCGTGATTTGCTTTAAACTTAATTCAAATATTAATTTGGGAAAGAAATTCTATAAAAAAATCATTAAGTTTGTAATCCACATAACATTTTAATAAGTTCTGAACAGTAAGATCCTTTGGAACCAAGGAATACATCAAAGAACAGAAAATAGCAGACTCGGTTTAATTGAGTCTGTTCATGACCAGTAATGAAATGTGCGACACCAGCCACGCCCCCTAGCGCCAGTTTAAGCGGAACTCTATTTTTATAATAACGCAAATAATCTCGATGATCCCAAAGGACCAGAAAATATAATTTGCATAATGATGATGTACGGGGAGACGTTTTACGGCCGACACACGGCACAAACACCAGCTGCAGTGAAGATAGATAAGTTCTGAATAGTAAGATCCTTTGGAAGCAAGGAATATATCAAACAACAGAAAAAAGCAGACTCGGTTTAATTGAGTCTGTTCATGGCCAGAAATAAAATGGGCGACACCAGCCACGCCCCCCCCCCTAGCACCGGCGTAAGCGAAACTCTATTTTCAAACCAACTAATTTATATTCACAATTAAATCTGGTCAAACCATACGCGATTGCGATCAAAAACGTTTTTAATTTAGTGATTAAAATCTTTGTATTTTTTTTCCGAATACGGGCTTGGTACATTTGAGCCGCGACACGAGGAAACCAACAATGTGGCTGTGCGCCCAGCGCACACTCAGATCAGCCTGGGCATCCGCCCAGTCTGATCAGAGTCTTCGCTGTCCGCATGGAGATAGCTTAGACCCTCATCTACCCTTTACGCGCTTAACGATGAGTCTGATAATACTTGGCGGATGCCCAGGCTGATCTCAGTCTGCGTAGGGCGCACAACCACATTGTTGGTTTTCTCGTGTTGCGGCTCATTTGTGTCTTATCCGGTGCATTTGTCGATCATATCAAGTTTGGTTTTGCATCCTTTACTATAAAACATATTTTAAGGCGGATTATTTCACAAAGCTCAAAAGAACAACTGATTACAGCTGATTTTCAACTGTAAACCGATAAGGTATAGTTATACCATGGTTTGTCCGCCTGTACGAGGAGATAAAATACTCGCAAATGCTCATGGATTATCTCCTCGTAGTTTGTCCTCATGTAAAGGAGATAATCCACTCGAAAGTGCTCATGGATTATCTCCTTTACAGGAGGACAAACTTTGGTAAAACTTTTTCATACCATCCTTGTCAGTGTAGACCTTGCTCATTGCGAAATACTTCGTGCTAAAGTTGACGTTTTCTTGCACGGGAGTATTACTACTTGATACTGCATTGTTACTCAGAAATGATTTAAAAATATTGTGATAGACATTATTATATAGTGAACGTTAGGAACATTAACTTGCTGTTAAAGTAAAACAGTGGCCAATCCATACCTCCTCTGTCTTATACTGTATATGAGAACATATTTTCAGATATCTATGTTGCAAAATTAATTTAAGAAAAAAATAATAAGCGGCATGAGAAAAATTTTCAGAACAGTATTTCCAAAGTCTCTAAACGTTCGTTTAAACCATGACATTCGCGAATTTGCTCTACAATAGAGCATTATGTGATAGTCTGTAATAGGATTTCCTTTTATGCATGATTGTATATTCTTGTGATTGGATACGTGTTTGTTCAGACTCTATCAGTATTTTGTTATATATATAAATACATACCCTGTTTATGTCTGATACCAGTACATAGTGTTGACATTATTCTCGCATAGGCACCAGTCATTAGACACAACGGAATCAGCAGCAAGACGACGTCAAGAAACACGGTATATGATCTCTCTGCGTTTAAATCAGCCCAAATCTCCCTGCATGAAGCCCGACCTGGAGCATAACTGACATGACGTGTTGTTACTGCAATGGGTATAAAGATAATAGCAGACACTA
This sequence comes from Ctena decussata, assembly GCA_963989385.1. Classification (NCBI taxonomy): domain Eukaryota; kingdom Metazoa; phylum Mollusca; class Bivalvia; order Lucinida; family Lucinidae; genus Ctena; species Ctena decussata. The sequence goes on from OZ022506.1 coordinate 58,578,486, forward strand.
TCCAGCAACCAGCCACTGTTTTGAAGGCATGTGAGCGTGTTTGCCAGCGACGGGAATGCAGAGGTCGACAAATCGCAAAGTAACGTTCCAGCGAGATTGCCACGAGAGTGAATCCACTAGCACCTACAGATATACCTGAAAGAAAATGAAATGAAGGCTATTGCAATTTATTTGTTTATAATAATGATAATAAATATAATAATGAATAGTTTATTAATTGTTGTCATTAAAACTATTATTATTATCACTATCGTCACCAGCAGCTCCTGTAGAAGTACATACAGTTTTAGTATTAATAATTCGACGCAGCTGCGTATTTTCATAAGCGAGCCTTAGAGTCCTCAAATTCAATAGTAAAAACTGTTCCTCATGCAGTGTTTTTACTTTATAATTATAGTATGCTTAGAGATGCCGTGTTCTGAGCATTAAAAGACAGTTTTCGCATAAATATTCATACGCAGTTGTTTCGTGCATCATTGTTCTACGTATGACTATTGGCAATAAGCAGTGTATCTATTGTTGCCACGATTGTTCTGCGCCTACGATAAGAATGCTTGGTTATTCAGTTTTAACTTGCCTTGAATATTTGGGGGTCTTTGTTTTATTGGCAAAGGAATAAAATGACTTCCAGACACAGTATTTCATTATGTTACCAGGTGACAATATAATGAATATGTTACTTATTGTATTCTTTATTCTGAATCCCTTTACAACTGGAATTTATAAAATATATTTGTCAACATATTGGATGGCCACAGTGGCGAAGACAAGGAAAATACGGAAACAATTTGAGCAATTGATGAGAAATTGGCTAATTCGTGTTGATAAACATATGCTTTAACATCTAAACGCGTGAAGAAAACGTGTAATGGGTTATGGAGACAGACTAGGAGACACATTTGTCATTGTGATTATATGAGCCGCGACACGACAAAACCAACAATGTGGTTGTGTGCCAAGCGAAGACTCAGACCAGCCTGGGTGGCCGCCCAGTTTGATCAGACTCTTTGTTTAGTGCTCAAAGGGTAACTAAGGCTCCAAACTACCTCCATGCGGACAGCGAAGACTCTGATCAGACTGGGCGGATGCCCAGGCTGATCTGAGTCTGCGCTGGGCGCACAACCACATTGTTGGTTTTGTCGTGTCGTGGCTCATATGTGGAATATATCCTTTCAGCAGCCTAATTTTGTCCCTGATACATTACCCTTATCAAATCAAAGAAGACCCCAGGAGAATTCTTTATCATTTTGTCTCTTTCTCTCTCTTGGCAAATGTCTTTTTGAGTGTTTGATATATAGTAAGCGATCAGCGTAATTATCAGGTCGTACCAATATTTTTTCTTATGGACAGCGTTGGTCCGCGGTATATTGGTAATACAAAGTAGATTACAAATATCGTTATCTCGTTCTAAAACCAAACTGTTTAGGTAGCTTCATCAAAATGAACCTTTGGTAATAGTTTGCTAGAACCCAGCACTCACACAGACACATGCACATTATACTCTCCATCGTCACTGGGAAAATTGGAAATGTTGCTAGTTTCGTCACCATTGATTTTCGTCACATGCTTCAAAAGCGTTTAAAACTGCGCCGGGGTCTAGTGGTTATAGCGCTTGGGTTAGACGCAGAAGGTCGCGTGGATAAATACCAACGGCCCACCGGATGAAAAGATTATTTGGTTAAACCAGCAGTAAACGGATACCCGTTTCGAATACAAGCCGGTGAAATGCAGCGACTGTAGAGGGATCAGACACCACCTACGATACGTCAGGGCTCAAACAACGCACCCCTAATGGTCTCATCGCTGCGGGAAATCTTTACTTTTATTATTTACGTCTAATATCTGACAAATATTTCTGTTCACAGAAATCTGCTCTCGCCTTGGTGGTGTCTGTTACGTAGATTGGAGTCGTGTGCGTCTGTTTGCGTTAACTGCCATCAGTTATAGCGAGTGTAGACCTAATCACGAGTAGGTTTACCATTTGAGGCAAATGCAAGAATCAATTTGATGTACGATTCTGTATATGAACCGCGACACGACAAAACAAGCTATGTGGCATGTGCGCCCAGCGAAGACTCAGGTGAGCCTTGGCAATTGCATAGTCTAATCAAAGTCTTCCCTGTCCGCATGGAGCTAGCTCAGACCCTTATCTACCCTTCAAGTGCAAAGCAGAAACTCTGATCAGGCTGGGCAGTTGCCAAGGCTGATCTGAATCTCCGCTGGGCGAACATACCAATTTGTTTGCTTTTTCGTGTTGCGGTTCATATATATCGTTTGATTCTTGTGCACTACATGTATGTAGTTAACATCCCTTGCCTATTTGCTTGGTGGTGTGAGAGAATGGTGATGTATTTTTGTTTGGTGATGTATTTTTTCTCTCATATTTACGTAACTTTTATTGCAGTCTGATCCCGATCGGCACTCTACGTTGAATCACATTGAATCAATTTGGAGATGAATCAGCGTTAGTTCGATATTGATTCAACGTGTTGTGCCCTCATGGACGAGATAGCATGCAGATGGAAGCAGCTAGACCATGTTTCGTATTTTGCTAAGATAATTTGGCTGGTAACTGCTAATCATTACTGCTGCTTACTTACCTGTAGAATTACAAACGATCTTGGTTGGTAAAAATTCATACTGTACATGCATGTATAATAACTTTACTGACAAGCCGACCATAACAAAAAAAAAATAAAACAAAACAATGCAAAAACAAAATAAAAAAATAAAGAAAGTGCAATAAATAAATGGGTAAATAAAATACTCTGCTAAACGTTGGAAATGTTTAACCCTTACAGTGCACTCTGTCTGGTTTACTTAAAGAACCTAATCAATGCATAAGATTTTATATAACTGAGTGTTTATTTTCTTTTATTTTTTAAATGAGAGTTTTCCTGCACCCGCCAATACGATAAAAACGGCAAAGCGTACTGAGTCTCTCTGGAGCCCAGACAAATAATAAAATACGGTTAATACTTTCTTGGGAAAAATAAATGCACACTTCCATTATCACTGACAGCTAAAATGATTTACATTCACAAACCTATTACGTAATTGCCAATGTAATGTCAACGAGGAAAGATATTGTATTCACCTTTTTACGGCTAAACGTTCAGCTTTAATCAAATGGCGTTACAAAATATGAAATGCCAACAAAAGAGTATTACTAGACAGAATAGATTGGAAATGAAAGAGTATAGTTTTGCTCAGAAAATTAAACATCGCTTCATAAACGTCAGTGAGCATATCTATTCTATGAAGTACTGCTTAGTAAATTAGGAGCGGCGGAAGTGTAGTGGATAACACAGTGGATTACTAATCCAGGGGTAGAAAGATTGATTCTCCGGTCTTTCGGATGAGCTTTTAAACCTCGGACAGGCCCCGTATGACATACTTGTTAGTAGGACGTTAATCCTGAGTTCACACACACACACACACACACACACACACACACACACACACACACACTTAACCAATTATATAGGACATAGACAAACCGTGCAGACCCAGATCGGATACCACAAAACATGGCACCTTATCGAAGTCTACACTATTTGCATAAAACGAATGTGCATTTCTCTTTGGAAGTAAGCCAAACACCCCTTGATTGACAAGTTGATCCATCCACTTAAAGGCTTAGGTGGACTATTAAAGGCAGAATTAGGTGGTTTTATCTTAGTATTTCTCCAGACACCAAAGAGTAAACATCTCCGAAATGTCATAAAACTGATTGGTTGTAGGTCCTGCAGGAGAATTTGCCTGGGAAATGATTGACAGTTGACTGGGGTTAATATTATCAAATATACAGTTGACTGGGATTATATTTTATCAGTAAGACAGTGACTCCGTTCACTCAAAGACTCAAATAGGTAGTTAATACCTTGCCGTTGGATTCTGAATCTAGGTCTTTAATATGGATATAACATTCACATAGGCATTGTTATATATCTAATGAGACTTTACTATATAGAAAACAGCCGTGCTGTTATCGACAGCATTTGACGTTGGTTTCCTTCTATTTTTATTTGTCACAATACGACAGAATCGGTGATACAGGGCTTCAACACTTTTAAAACACGGGTGCGCCAGGGCTTTAACACCATTAAAGACCTCTTTCGTGTCGTCTGTAGAATCAAGATGGTGTCGGTAAGAAGGTATATAACAATGACAATAAAACATTTTTTTCGTGTGTTTTAACGTTTTCCCAAGACCTCGTGTATTAACATGTTACAGCCTGCACCGCTTCGCGGTTCGGGCTGCAACACGTTAATACACTCGGGCTTGGCAAACGTTAAAACACGGAAAAGAATGTGTTATTTTCTTATTGAAGGTTTAATCACTAGTATCAAGCCAGTAGTTATTTTTAAAAACTCAGCATTATTTGGTAACTACAATTTACAGACTTTGTTGTGTAGCCTGCCTACATATCTATCACATCTAAAATACAGAATATGTTTGGCCGCGTGGGTGAAAAGAAGAATTATGGAAAGTAAAATTGGACGAGCCGATGCAGAAACTCAGTAGATGCCTATACCACTGAGCCATTAGAAATGCCGATTTTCTTAATCGATAATTTCGCAATTTTCTGAATTTGGAATGAATAAGTTGCATATAGAGTTTTCAAAACTTATCAGGGATTTGAGCAGTGGATTTGATCCAGCATAATTGTATAAGACTCAGTCTGGTGGAAATCCTGTTCTGTTTTCCAATACTGAGTTTACAGTTTAGCCATCAGCTTGCGGAAAACAAAAACAAAATAAATAAATAAAAGAAACGTTTATAAAATAAATAAATAAAAGAAACGTTTATGCCCAGCTGACTAGCCAGCCTTATCAACTGGATAAGTCCTTTTGGCAATTGAGCGTGTCTAATTTACTAAACCCATCTGCCGCACGCGAATAGTGTAGAAGCTGTCAGATACCACGTTTAGCGGAGTGTAATCTGGGTTTGCACTCTATCTAATTTTAGGACCCAGTTATAGTGTCCATTTGCTACAAACCAAAATGTCTGTTTTTATTTTTTTCTCTATGAAAATAAAACATAAAATAGGAGAAAAAAAAAGAAGTAACGTAAACGAGCCTGAGCAAATCCAGCGATGTTAAGTACAGTCATCTTGGCAATTCCGGACTTAAATTGCTTCTTAACATCCCTGTTATGATTTTTCACCAAAAAGATGCCAAGTTTGGTTATAAACAGGATACAAAAAATATCGGTTTAGTTATACTTTTTCGTGTAACATATATTATGAAAAAGAAAAAAAGAAAGAAAGTAAATAAGTGAATGAGACGTTAATAATTCAAATCTAAAAGAAAGACATATACGTATATTTATAAGCCGAAATCTCTACATGAGCTGTTTTGGTACGGGAAGAATGTCAAACACGATCTGATGAAATATATGAGCCACCACACGAGAAAACCAACAAATTGGTTGTGCGCCAAGGGCAGTCTCAGATCAGCCTGGGCATCCACCCAGTTTGATCAGACTCTTCGATAATCGCTCAAAGAGTAACTAAGGGTCTAAGCTACCTCCATCTAATAGCAAAGAGTCTGATCAGACCGGGCGGATGCCCAGGCTGATCTGAATCTTCGTTGGGCGCACATACCACAAAGTTGGTTTTGTTGTGTCGCGGCTCATACATACACTATATACTAAAGTGTGTCTTTGTTGCAAACTTAGCAACCTAATTAGGAAGGCAACATGAGTGGACATTACAAACTGATTTATCCGCTCGAGCCTTTCTACTCCGTATTAGAACTTCCGATATATAATACCGTCTCAAGATGGAAAGAAAATCCCTTGATACTACTTTAATTAAACTGCATTCAGTCATTCGAGAAATGCGATGTTTCCCTAATTATATTGTCAACAAAGCATTAACAGACTACCTGTTAGAGTCTGGTGAATTTGAAGAATACAACACGATAGTCCGGTGTCAGTTCCCTACACGCACACACTATTGAACCAAAATTGACACCCTGGCGTTAAAAACAAAGTTGAATTATAATTGATTCAATATTAGGTGCCAGATAGGTTATGTTCTATTTAATAAAACTCTAATAAAGGCGTCAGTCCTTTGCATGACAATATTTCTGCTAATTACTTTATTTATGGACTATGAGTACTCTGTCATACTTTTTTCCGCTTTTTATTCAAAGAGGACGACTTTTGGTGCGTCCTTTTTGTTTCCTTGGGTGATCAAACACGTACATATGCACGTCCACGTGCACGCATTTTGCTCTTACTCAATTGAGAATTATTCCTGTAGGCTCATATCGAATTGACAATAATTGTTTATAATAAAGATTTGACCACCTCCGAAAACCGCATGCAGAGACAACGGCAGACCCAGACCTAATAATTAATAAACGGTTATTGACTCAGCGCAATTAGTACTGGTTAACCGCTTAGAATTTGTCAGGAAAAGTGTGGTTGGGTTAACCGTCCTGCCATGACCATAGCTGTTTACCGTGGATGTTAACAATAACACATCACAACATAAAGAACGTTCAGGATGAACTTATGTTTATATCCCAGAAGCCGGTGTAACGAAGTAAAGTGACCCCATAGAAAAACGACCCCTGTTCAATATTTATAAAGAATAATGACGCCTTGGTCATAATATTACGACCCGCCATAATACTATGACACCTCTACGCAAAGTAAAATGACCCTCGCGAAGAAGTATTATTACTTTTAAAGAAAAGTGACCCCGTAATAACAATATGACCACTCAATGCGTGTTAAATGACGTGTGAATGCAGTGGCTTATTTGATAAGCAAACAACTATTACTAGTCAGGGGACTAACGGTTGTCCATCACGCACACCCCATTCATTAAAACAATCACTAAAATGGCAATTAAACCCATTTGCAATGTTCAGTATGACCCGTCTTCGTTTAACATTGATATTTGCTATTCTCAGTCTAAATAGTCTGTATTCTTTTTAATTCTACAGAATCATAGTCAAAGTATGATATTTTTTGTCGTGTATTCGGCTTGTTTTATTTCAAAGAAAAATACAAGTTGGCGTTTTTATCAGTTATGATTAAGATAGTCAATATTGCCTGCATTTTTGTAACGCATGATATGCAGTCACCAACCAATACATGCTGTCCCATTTTTTCGCTTATCGGGACTTCAATAATTGCATCTTACAGACACGTCATGCTAGCATATACCGGCACTGTAAGTTGGCACTAGGCGCAGCACGTTTCTACCGACCACAACTTACAAGTTAACATACAAGATACTACATAATTGCAGATACTCCATACGTAGGGTTACCAGATAAATTATATTTGCACTTTCCAGAGATTGCAAGCTTGCTCTTACCAGACACAGTATGCTTGAACTTAACAAACAGCGCATGTTTGCGTTTGTCAGACAGAAATCGCATGTTTGCACGTACCCGAGGGGAGCCCCGAAGGTCTGTAGGTTCAGCGCTGACCTGCTGATATAGCAGTCCCGTGTTCAATCCCCTCTTGAGGCTAAAATCATTTCAAGCGTAAACGGAGTTCCACTGCAGTCAGCATTTCATTATCAACCTCTCATCGTCCTGATATGACTGAAATGATGTTGAAAAGGGCGTACCACCTTAAGTCATTCATCCATCTGTCCATCAAGTACCCGACACTATATTTTCGCACTTATAACACGGCGCATGTTTGCACTTACAGGACTTGCATTTTATGCTTATTAGATACCCCCCTATCGCTTGTGGCCGATTTATATGTAATATGATATCGTAGATACCCCTTCAGTATTCTCGTCTTTTACGAATTATATACTTTCTGTGTATGGAAGCTTTTCTCATGAAACTTCAAACTACAACGACCTACGCCATAAGCGCAGTACTGTTTATAAATCAGAAGCCCTTGACAATTTCATTACATTAGGGTGCGGTACCTATATTTTTGACAACTCGAGGGATCACTTTTGCATGCAATATAAACTCAGGCAATAAGTGCAGGCTGCAACAAAATTTCTCTTTTAAAGTATGCGCTATTTCCACCGAATCTGTATGCTCTGCTCTCATATACATTGAATAAATACGGTAATATGTGTTGAGGTTATATTCCACTAATTAAAAAGACTAGAACAGCTTACACAGAATAATAATCATAATAAAACAACCGTGATCAATGCTTAGCACCATATCAGTAGGGGAACATTCGGATTTCCGTAACGCACACTTGTGATCGTTAACAATGCACTTCAAATGACCTGACATGATGGCTTACCATAACATACTTTAATTTTTATCACAAGATGTCGCCACATATCAGAAGGATGAAGCGTGATCTAAAGCCATAACATTGGTGTTTTCTCTTGTTATGGCTCGCCATAAGAAAGGTAAAAACCCTTTGAAGTACTTTTCTTCCGTGAAACTAGTAGAAAGTCTTGAGCAACTCGTACATTTATTATCCAGTGTCTATCATGGATCAACATTCGATTTCTGGGGAGTGCAAAAATGCGATGTCTAGTAAGCACACAATGCAAATACATGTATGCAGGTGCTGTAAGTCCAAACATGCTAGGTCTGGTCTATGCATGTAGTAAGTGCGTCGATACAGAGCCAAGTAAGGACAAACATATGGTGTCTGTTTAGTGCAAACATGCAATTTTCTAGTAAGTGTAAACATACGACCGCTAGAAAGTGCAGACATGCGATCCCAAATATGTGCAAACGTTGCATTGTTTTGTTTATGTAAAAGTAAAAAGTATGCAAAGACCAGGAACTGAAACAATCCAAATCCAAATCCAGCCCTCAAACCATAGTTGGAAACAACTAAGATTACAAATAATCAAGATACAGAGAACATATGGCCAACCGAGTGAGCAGCTTGTTCCCAAAAGGTGGCCACTCAGCAACCCAAACCGAACCAAAAATAATAAGAACATACATAAGGTAAAACATCACAGAAACTCTGACACCAAAAACAGGCAACAGAGAACCACAACAGAACTACCGCCTTGGAACGGTCAGTAATGAATTACTGGGGGGCTTAAATCGATTTTACATGCCCAACCTCACCCTCAGTTTCTGAAGTGGTACAAAACATTTTGTTGGTTGTTCGGTTCGCATGATAACCCTCTAACTCGTCAATGAATCCTCACGGTAAACACATAAATCAAATTTCAACACCATGAAGAAGCAAAGACGAGGACTCAACAGATACAACGGGCCGTCTGACAGGTGGAGATCCCTGTCCTGCCAAACAACCCCACTGGAAATCTGAAGCAAAAGAAGGTCACCAGTTGAGCCCCGGTGGACCAAGCAACAGACAAAAAGGCTCCGGTCCCAACCAACTACAATATATAGCTTTAGGTCGGGGCCATCATAGAGTCTGACGACCTGCAATTTCTACTATGTACAGGCATGCGATGTCTAAACAAAAAAAAAAAAAAAAAAAAAGAAAAACGGTATCTGGCAAGTGCTAGCATACAGGCTATAGTTATTGCAAACATGTTGTGTCTGGTAAGTGCAAGCATTCGATGACTAACAAATGGAATCATGCAACGGCCTGTAAATGCTTGCACACAACATCTAGACAAGCAAATATCGTCTAATGCTGGTATAACTTAAAGTGTTTAAGTAGAACAAAAAGAAACGTTAATTTAGGGACTTATTGTACTCAAAAGTGTCATAGTGACGGTAAATTATGGTTTTCTGGTTGTATTTTTTTTTGGTTGTGCAGCGAAGCTTCAGCGGAGCCACAAACGCAATTTGCGAAAATAAAACTGATCATTTACCTCCACAAATGACAAATTGCAATACAGTTATCCTCATACTAAAGCACGTTTTCGCTTTCTTAGCTTTCAAAGTGTACAATATTGCACTCAAAGCAAGCACTTTAAGTAACGTAAAACCCGACGCCAGCCAATGAGAGACGACGTTACATAATGACGTCAGGTTTGCGACAGCATACCGCAGGATATCTGTCGAAATGTTTTGACGTTACCCAAACAGACGTCGGGTTACATTCGTTTGTGCATTAAAATTTAAAGTATACACAATCATGTGGGTTTTGTTCATATAAGTTTGTATTATAGTTAAGAAGAAATAAAGTAGTAATAGTAGTAGGGGGAAGAGGAGTTATAAGTGATTGTTGTCGTTATCGTAGTAGTTGTAGCGATGTACTAGTTCTGCCACTGCTACTACTAATACTACTAAAATAGGTTGTAGTTCTATTAATGTGGACTTGCGTTGATGCATGGTTAAAAACAACCGAATTCGTTTAAATGAAATGTGTTTGTTTTAGTCGTAAGCTATGGTCGCCTCTGACTAAAAACGGACAAATCAGGTGATGCATTTTACTGATTCGATCAATAAACATTTAACAGCCTTTAAATCTCTATAAATGGCATACGTGATACAAAACATCACTGACAAAGTCTTGAATTTCTTGATTGCATAGTAGTATGATGAAAAAGCGTACTGGCAATTGAAAAACAGACGTCAGATACGGTTCTTTGTAAGAGCGGTTGAAAGTCATTCAAGCAGATACATGACGTCGAACTGACGACGTACTTACGTCAATCCGACGTCATGTCGACGTCATGTAATGGGATCTGTTTCTCCGGGAACTACACTATGCGTCATCTTTGGCATATTTTGTAATACAATAGTTGGCTTGATAATAAGCCTTATCTAAATGTAAATGTAACCAGGAAAAACAGGGTCAACGTTATGTTTGGAGTATACAAATGTTGATTATTTTTCAGAAGATTGTGTAAATTTTTTATGTAGGCAGTGTATTAAGTGACAAATTAGTATGTATGAAGTGACGATTTAGTTCCCCGTCTGAATTACTTCGCAAGACAAAAAGCACATTATGGCAATCCTAAAACAAAACTAACGCTCTGATCAGGATTCCCACGTTACAGATATTAATGGAAACATTGATCCATCTTTGCGACTGCATATGCTAATTTAAATATTGCTGGATATTCATGGTTAAATGCCCCTTTTAATTTAAATAACAATGCCAAGGACGGCTACACAGAAAATTGCTTGATCACTTACCTTGAGCGTAACGAATACTGACACACATTACAGGTCCAAAGATGAAGTTTTTGATTAATAGAGGTATAAGCGTGAACGGCATACAGAAAACAGCAAGCAGTAAGTCACTGACAGCCAAGTTCAACAAGAATACATTTGTCACCGTCCTCATGCGTTTGTTTTGTACTAACGTTAATATAACAAGTCCATTTCCTGAGACGGAGAGGACAAATATAGTACTGTAGATCGAAACAATGGTTTCCATACTCCAGTCCCCGCTTGCGGAACGAATTGTAGCATTTGTAGAATTATCCATTCTGAACCTGTCGATGATGTCAGATCCCAAATATTTTTCTGGGATCTATTTATTGGTGTAATTATTTTTAATATATACTTATTTCATTAAATAACAACACAAATAAAGCGGCCTGTGTTGTTATATATATGTTATACTTGTCTGACTTACTCGTTCAAATATACAATTTTTTTCGATTCATCAACAAACCAAAGTTTGTAATAATAAAATCTATCCTATATTCAATTATTCGTATGAAGGTAACGCATCTAAATGACTGCTCTAAAAATTGCTTGTTATAGATCCGGTCTTACAGTAAACAGTTAAGCACACATTGCAACGCTTTTAAAAGCTTGATTCACTAAGTACAAACAAATTCAGGATGCACTGCAATACCTCTTGGTAAAAGCCTCTCAATGACAAACTTGATCAATTCTAAGTCGACTTCCTACGTCTTCTGTTCCTCTAAGAGTTCTTGACTAGTTTAGGATTTTCCATAACTTGATAAAAATATATAAAAGACCAAGGGTCTTGTTAATTACATACAACTCTATTGACGGCGTTTCTGTAAACAGGCTCAAGAAATAATCCACCAGTAAACAAGATTGGTATTTTTGCTAGGAACGACAGAGATAAAATAAAGCTGCAGACTATTATACAGAAACTGATGATGTTTCTATGTATCACATGCTGCTTTTATTTGCATTCAATTCTTACTCCGATTTGATTCTGGTTTTCAATACACCCTTTAACATCTGCGTCCTAATATTAGTCTCTATAAAAGGCTACCATAAAACGTAATTTCTTAACAACTCTATAATGAAAATTCCTCAGCTGATTCCACCGAACGACATCAAAAGGAAATGACAGCGTCTACGTTCCTCGCAAAGATGCTCTTGTGAATGAACCAACAGCTTAAGAGTATGGTTTTAAACATCGATAAACGCTTATGGTATCAATAGTAGCTCCTAATTGGCTATCTGCGTTTGTCACGGTAAAAATCCTTTAAAAGCCGATGCGCATGCAACTGAATTGAACAATATTTCTCGCAGAATTCTTGGAATTCTTGGTATGCTTGTGAATGACGCCCGTATAAGAGGTCATTATTTAAGGTAAAAAAGTAACAATTTCCCATAGCCGAGAAGACGTAGGGGCAGTGGGGCGTTAGAAACCAACTTATCTTGGGCATAGCATTTGAAAAAGCGAGGGCCATCCCTATCCTTGTGTGCCTTATCCTTCCCGGATTCAAAACAGGTACCCATTTACTGCTGGGTTGACAGAGAAAGTTGTTGGCATTGACAATCAGACAATATTTTTCTGCGTAGACTAATGAGTTTTCGCTTTAGAATAAATCTCACTTTTGGCACATTTGACCATAATATTTCTAAAATCAAATGCAAGAAGGCTGTGACATTTGTTTACTACATATCAAGGGTGAAATCTGAATCTAGTAAAAATGAAAAATATCTCTGAGCTAGCGCTTGAGTGTACTTCTTACAGGAATATAAAGGTATTCAAAAATTTGAAAGAACGTGAAATATGAGAAAAGCAGCAACAGAAAAAATGTCTATCAGTAAAAACAAGGCATATTCTCGTACAGGACAGCTCGCCTGACAGCGCTTGGCCCATCACATAAAACTGGACGTTAAACTTTAACATTTTGCTAACGCCAACGCCTCCAACGTCAATGCCGACGCCTGGGGTAGTGCAATAATATTTATTTTATATTCGCATAGGCGACCGATTGCCCCTTTTTCTGTTTTAATGTATACTGGCTACTGTCTGAAACACTGATTTGTCTGAAATTAGTCTTATTCTAAGAGAATGTGTGTGTGAGTGTTTTAATAAAATTCATGCCTCTAAGTTCACATTTCTTTCGGTCTATTGATTCAAACATCAGACCAAAACAAAATTGGGATTCTAGAGACACGAGATTAAAAAACGAAAACGAAAATAGACTTTGAAACAAAAACATCTTCTGGCAAATCAGTGTTTCAGTCTGCAGCCAGCCTAACTATCATTTTATATACACGTATAAATCCACTGAATCGCTCTTCTAAGAATCGAAGGTAAACTTTCATTCGGATGAATCATTTAACGGATAACCCTGCAGAAATTCCCCATTTTCATTCTTGAATAAGACTGATAAACTACTTGTTGTTCAGAACAATATGTTTTCATAAAAAAACAAGAAATCAGTGCCACATTATGCCATAAGATCACAAAAGCAGAGTTGTATCTGCACATGAAATATTGGTAGTACATTATATAATAATTGTTTCAGATGTCTTATGATTTTGACTTTCTGAATACAGTTTGCCTTATTGATGCAACTGGAAATATTTTTTTACAGAATAAGACATATATTTGACAACTTTTAAAAACCATAACAGTGTTTTCATATAGTGACTGTAACATCGTCATACCAAATTAGATGTCTTACTACTGTAGAAACAACGACTGAACTAAAGTGAAACTATCAATACATTGATGTCACAAAACATTCTTTAATGTTTTGGGAAGATACACGCTGCTTTCGCTCTTGTTCGGTATTTTGTGCCTATACAAGTGTGCTAAATTGATTTTATTTCTGTTTGCAGTATAAAACTGTCGGCTGAACGATTATCGTTTGACAAGAATTGCAAATTATTTTGCTAATCAGAGGACATACCATACATGGGTCAACTTATCTAATATCAACAGCTATTTGATTCAAAACGGACTGTAGCTTAATGCAGCAAAACAAATATCCATCAGATAACAAAAAAAGTTCATTGATCGTTGATGATGAATAACTATTATATTAAAAAACTGTTTTTGCATTTGGTACATAGCACTTGAATGTTTGCAGTAAAAGGTGGTGAATGAGCACGATTATGCATGAGCTAAATTGGTAATGTATTTAGATGAAAAAGCTACTCTCTATGCCTTTTGCATTTTTGCCTCCCTTATCAATGGGTATCATCTTAAAAGGAAAGAATTTGCTTCTCTAGGATTAAAATCTCTCCTTTTACAAATAGATTTTTTTCTACAGACTTTGTCCTTCAAGGAAACAACGAAGGTGTCAAAATAATTCTTCCACTTACTTTTTAGACTGGAAACCCGTTTTTTGGGACATATGCAAACAGCGTTGACTCTGATCGGATTGTACGACACAGGACACGGCATCTGATATGTGATAACAGTGTTTGCTCCAAGAAATTTGTTTGCTAAATACAACAGAAATGAAAGCATCCGCCTGAAACCTCTAAATCAGAAGTGGACTCATCCAAATTATAAAAAATTGACAGGTCCATCAGTCAAAAAGGGTTAACATAAATGGCGGGAATACATGATGTTCCAGCCTACCCCAGAGAACCAATTCAAGTTACAGTTCTCAAAACTGCCGAAACATAGGGACAAACAGCTAATTAATAGGCTGGCATTAGATACACGAGCATGCTGCTGTGGGTTAGAAGTATTTCGCAATGATCTCCATTTTAGATTATTTGCCCTTTGTCCGTCCAGAATCAGTAAAGCAACAACAAATTTATGGAAAAAAGAAGAAGAAAAAAATAAAAAAGAATTCTCTTAATTTCGGAAAATAAAAGCTTTCTATCAAAGAACTGTCATTGGCTTCTTGGCGCTATCTAAAATCGCATCTGAATAAAGAGCGATAGAGGACCCATCTGTGGACTCTAAGACTTATTTACGTATATTACATTAAAACGGAAAATAATTGCTCCGACGACCTTGAACATCAAAACATAAAAGCATGACACTCCTTCTTCAGTAATAAGGGAATCTAATGAGACATTCTAAATGAAGGAAAACACTTGTGTCAAATGTAATTAGAACATTGTTGATATTTACTGTGGCTAAATCAGACGTCGTATCATTTGCAAACAGACAAAACAGTTGCGTTGACTGGCACAGCGTGTAATGCTTAGCAACAATGCGACATACGCAACTCAAAAAATACACAGATTGAGCCGCGACACAAGAAAACCAACAAAGTGGTCGTGCTCCAAGCGCAGACTCAGATCAGCCTGGGCATCCGCCCAGTCCGTTTAGTCTCTTCGCTAACTGCTTAAAGGGTAGCTAAGGGTCTAAGCTACTTCCATAAAAACAACGAAGACTCTGATCAGACTGAGCGAATGCCCAGGCTGATCTGAGTCTGCGCTGGGCGCACAACCTCTTTGTTGGTTTTCCCTTGTCGTGGCTCAGATTGTTTTGCACGTCCGCGCAGACAGAACTGTCTTTTCTGTTGACGATTCCTGGAAAATTTCCCAAGAGAAAAATGGAGTTTATAATTTCTTTGCACTGTTACCCCGAATGTGTTTGAGTTCGCACTGAATTCTAGAAGTCTTTCCTTTTTAGTGCAGTCGCTCATGATACGGAACACTACTGTACACTTAGGTTCTGAGTCACAGAACATGTCATTGCTAACCATTGAGTAGAGGGAGCTTGCGAGTTTGGTCATGTCTTACAGATGCTAAACTTGGTCAAAGACGTAACACATATATATATTATATATGTTTATTCTCTTTTGTAAGAGAACATTTGACCCGTGACGCGACAAAACTAACAAAGTGACATGTTCGTCACGCGAACACTCAGATCAGCTACGGCATCCGCTCAATCTAATCAGAGTTTTCCCTGTGTACTTAAGTGGTAGCTAAGGGCCGTCGCTAGCTCCATTTGGATAGCAAAGACTCTGATTCAGACAAAGCGGATACCTAGGCTGATCTTTATCTTTGCTGTGCTCACCTGCCACTTTCTTTGTTTTGTCGTGTCGCAGCTCAATCAATATAACTATAAATTTAA
This sequence comes from Ctena decussata, assembly GCA_963989385.1. NCBI lineage: Eukaryota > Metazoa > Mollusca > Bivalvia > Lucinida > Lucinidae > Ctena > Ctena decussata. The sequence goes on from OZ022506.1 coordinate 58,594,599, forward strand.
TTCATTCCGTTTGTAGTAAGTTATTATTCGATTCGTCAAGCATCGCCTGTCATTCTTAATTTAAAGATATTTGGATACTGAATAATTTTGTTTGTTTTTTTCTTTGTTTGGATTTCTTTCTGTTGCTGTTGTTGTTTATGATGATATCGGTCGTCTGTGGGGTCTACCGTGAGGATCTTAAGTTCTCCGGCAAAAAGATTTGTACAAACAGTGACAACCGATAACATGATACTCCTTAGAAGGCAGTTTGATCAAGGTCTCCACAGTTGCCGTTCAATCTGCGCATTTTTGTAGGTATTACTCTATGGAAGAACCGGAATAGGAATGTTATAAATAATAGGGCAAGTTAAGGTTGTGCTCGCAAAAGGCTCTGAATGGGGTTTTCTGATTTTGGGATACCTTTTAACTTCAAGAATGTTTTGCTAGGAAACGAAACGGTGTTTTTTTTTTCTTATTCTGTGACGTACAATGTACGGTCTTACAGAAATAATATGCATAAGCATGCCCCATCGATTACATACATGTACTTAGATATTGCATGATTTTTTCATGACATTCAATTTTCTAACTTTTTAATAAAATGTAAAAGAAAAAAAAATAATATCAAGATAACTGCATTTTTAAACCAGTTTGTTTTAACTGCTAGAAATTTGAATTTAAATGGAAATTATGTAAAAATGTATGTAGAAATACAACGTTTAGTTGTTAGTATAACAAAACCATAATTTGTTTAGCTTATCCAAATGTTTTATAACTTGTTTTTTACTTATTTAGCTAGTATAACGGTTTGAATGCCCCGCAAATATTTCCATTCAGTATCCACTTACCTTTAGGTATAACATGAAATAGGAAATACGAGTAAGATGTGCTTATAATAGATACGTACGTGTATATTCACTTAAATGAAAAAGAAAAGAAACAAAACCTTACTAGCTCTTTTTTCCATTTTTTCTATCATTTTTATTAAATTATCTGTTTTTCTTTCCTTTTTTATCTATTTACTTTGTCATTTATTTTTTATTTAATTAAGTTTGAGAACATCCATTCGAACATGTAGCGTATGTCAGTATATTGCTCTTTCATATGTGCATTATTTGCACTCATTTTTAATGAAATGTGAAATTCGATGTATGCTACATATTTTGGCAGGTTTTGCACGTGCACGGGTATATCGGGAGTTGTTATTGATATCAATATTTTATTTCATGCTTTGTCTTTAAAAGAGATGTTGTAAATCATCATTTTACCATTCAGCCGTCTAAGAATAAGTTCTTAGCATTACTTAAGTTTGCAAGGCGATATTAAGAGAATAAGATTGTGACGTATCGTCTGAAACGTTAAGTGTTGATGCCTTTGTCTTGACCAAGTCTAGGCTCTTAGTCAAAATACCACTAAACTGAAAGCGGTTTGAATTCCCACAGAGAATTGAGTTTGTGTCAGTTTGTCGGGCATAACTTCTAGAATGTGCTATGAGTTTTAAACTTGATACAGCTTGCTGACCTTAAAACTGATTAAATTTTGCGATTATCGAGCAATTTTGCAAACAAATTCATGAATTGGCGAAATCGAAAAAGTTGGTGAATTTACTCCTTACGGACCTCGGACCACTTTGTTTTTGAGAATAGTGAGAATTGAAGTTTCTTGGACAAAATAAAGGCTATAGATCCCAACTAGTTCCCAACTTCATGTGTACAAAACTTGCAAAATGAATGAAATGGAAGATAGAAATGATGCTACAAAATGTTTGAAATGTTCCAGAAATCGCAGGGTAAAAGTTGACCCCTTAATATTTTTTTTCGAGTATATTTTGCAAATTTTTGTCCTGATCCCCGATCTAATATAAAATGTATGTAGAACATGTAGCAGAACATGACATCCCTACTTTATGCTTAAGTTGTCTTATCGACCGTTACCATTTCAGATAAATCCCATGCTTTCTCTAAATGCTGCAACTTTTGAAACCTTAATATCCCTTATTATTGTGAACCGGATTTCTATTAGTACCTGTGGCTATCATGATGATAGTTCAGAAAACTTACAGTCATAAGTGCATCCACAAGTGCGATTTTTCTCAGTTTGGTGCAATACTAGAACGGGACAGGTTACCGCAGATCAGAAGCAAAAAGTTTGCAACTAGGACATACATGTAATCATAAGTTCCTGGGGAATGATTGGCCACATTAGATCGGGCTAGATAAAAGCTGGTTGATGAGGCTTTTCTCAATGCCTACATTACATGGATTCTACATTAATTTGTTTCTGAAAATCGATTGGCATTAGACAAGGATGTAAAGCTTTAGGAAACCGTATAATTGTGAGGCAGGTTTGACACATATGGGAAAGTGTTTGCATAATTTGGGATTTATGATTTTTATAAAGTAGGACATGCCTTTATTAATTTGCCTTCGGATCACAAAATAAAACAATTTTAAGTCGGGTATGATGCGGCCATGCTTTCCAGATGCCTGTAGATAAGCATGGAGCAATTATTACGAATAATTTATCTGCCGTGTACTTATAAACTAGCAAATTCGATGTTTCGTTGATCCTCGAGCCGGTAGGCTTGCCTATCCTTATCACCGTTTTTTTTTTTTTTTTTTTTTTTTTTTTTGTTATTTATTTTTGGTTGAACAACTCTCCAAGAAAGTATTTCAATTTATATAGAACCTTTTTTCAAAGAGGGGGAGAACAGAAAGAAACAGAGAAGACGGATGAGACTAAATTAACCAAAAAATCCATATAATTTCGATAAGTTCATTATGACACAATGACTTCTAGACTGAGGGTCTTCTGGTTGATGCATTCATTTTTATTGCATTTTGCGTTGACATTTCTGTAACTGTTACGGTGTAGAATCTTATCAGACACTATTTTCTGAGTCTGTACGGTTTTTATATGTCCTCGACACGGACTCCCATTCTTGAAAGGGTTACATTTTACAAAGCTACTACGTAGCCGAAGGATGTTTACCCATATTGGCCAGTATATGCCACAGAAAAACACACTGCTTTTATACTAACTCGCATCTTATTGAGCCGTTTGTCTCGAATATTACGACGAGAACCAGAGGTAAGCGAAAAGTGTCGTTAACGCTTATCTACGAATGGAGTTGGTTGATGGTGTTAACCAATTTGCCCTAGTTTGGCTGTATGGGTCCATGGGTTTAACTTTTAAATATTTGAAAAACAACTGTATGTTATTTAGATTCTGTAGTATTTGCTTATATACACCTTTGCTGAAGAGAAATAATACACTTTAAAAATGTATGTATTTATTTATGATTGCTGACAGTTTGATATTTGGGTTGCCACGGTAACGTCAGGAAAATGCTTTGTGCTGGGAAATTTTTCATGGAGTCTGATTAAATTGAGGTAAAATTAATAATTTCCGTGTCTAGTCACTTATTAACATCTGCCTGATTCTTAGGGAGAGTGGTAATTAATTCGTGAAACTGTTAAATAATTTGATTTCACTTTAATATTTACTGTCGAAGCCGTTTAAATTTATTGATTGATGTTTATGACAGGTAATTTTTATATGACTACTACCATTTTTAAAGCCAGTCAACAATGCGTTGAGCATTGAGTATGATTCTCGCGCGAAAATAGGCGGCTCTTAATCGAGGCAAGTAACAAGTTATCAATTAATGTACCGTTCGCTTGGGAAGAAAACGGAAAAGATATGAAAAATCGATAGTTATCGAACTGTTTGTTCTTGATAGGTCTGAAAGGGTCTGACCTTGAGATGTTGCATTAAATGATGGGCGGGTGGTGACTTAAAACAAATGGGCAACACATATTTTCGAAGATTATGAACTGCAGACACAACATACTATAAAAATAAACATCTAAACAGCAACAGCAAATTTACTTAAACATGTTAGCCTGCTCGTATGTAATGCAAGATATATAAATGCATTTGTTGTCTAAATATTGCATTACTGATAAATCCAGTCTACGTCCGATTCCACAATCATCTATTTGTAACCTTGTTAACTAAAAACATTCAGCTTTTAATTAGCTTGCCATATGTGACCAGAGGTTACACCGTTAAATGTATAAAGGAAAAGGGCGAATACGAGTCAGATATGCCTGTATGTAAATATACCTATGCTGTGCTCAAATGCTAAACTCCGTTCATTAATTCTGAAACTGGGTTTTTCGCTGCTCATACTTTTATAATCTAGTCAATCCAGGTAAGACTGTGCATAGTGATAATGCTAGACTTCCGCCGATTTCTCATCAATGTGTCCCTTGACTCTGTCCTTCGTAGGATGCTGGGCTAACCTGCACAAAACTGCAAATAACAGATTTTCAACCCGAGACTAAGTCAATCGGACAGGTTGGAAACGCCTTTTAATACCATATAAAGTGGTCGCTATAAATAGTTATGTGTTCAGGTGGGGTCAATATTCTAACACATGCTCTGCGCGTGCGAAATCAGTTAGCGTGACAACAAGCTTGTCATCCAGATAATTTAGTCTCAGTTTGAAATTGATTACACCGCATAAATTCACACTGGACCAGGTTTTCAGAGTTTTATCATAGTATCGCCACCGGCAAACAACGTCTAAACGACGTCATATCAGCGTAAATGCGACGTAATGGTGTTCACTGGCGTCACTTTAACACAAATATTACAGCTTTCCGCAGTATGTAATAAAGATCTTAAGTCCCAAAACATTTATTACCAATGTTGCATTAAAACTGCAAAGTTAAATGCAAGGGACATAAGGACCAAACTGTGCACCTTTCAAACTTATTACAGCTCCCCTTTATCAGTCTATTTCTCCTTCTTATCCTCACCCATCCCCACTCTAAAAAGTAATAAAATAATCTCCCCAACACTACCTACAACCCCCTCTCCTCAATTAGTCTACCATCCTGACTTCCACCCCTCGACATGACCCCTTCCCATCTCCTTATTCAATCTACCACCCAAACCGCCACCCACATCTCTAGACACACATCCTACAGCCCCATCCTGCCCCTACTTCCTTTCAACAAAATATTATCTCGATTAGTCAACCACTCCGACCTCTACCCCGCGACAAGAACATATATTACGCAAGGAAGACCTTAATGTAAATACGCAAATCAAATCAAATCAAATCAAATATTTTATCAAAGTCTCACCTCTAGTTACAGATTACAAATATATATAATAAAAAAAAAAAAAAAAAAAAAATACTACATTGTCGACCTTACGGCTTGCGCAATCAGGATGCAGCCTGATCAGAGTCAACCGGAAGTCGAAGTCACCTCACGGAACCAAGTTTCAGTGAAAAGCTAAGACACATGTAAGGGGTTGCTGTTTCGCGATTCACATAATATATTTGCGTCAAAAGGATTTTAGGTCATGTGCATACTGTTAATACATGTACTCAGCTCTACAGGCTGTTCATTCCTTATATCATCCAAGAATATTTATGCAGAAATGTAGACTCTGATATGACTGCACGATCTGATATGACTGCACGATCTGCACCCTGTTTGTACACTACAAAAGTACCTTTTCAAAAGCGTGTAAACCTTTTCCAAGGAACTGTATTCATAGACATTGACGTACAAAGGTGAACCCGGAAGCATGCGTGCATGCGATATTTCCTTCCGTATGTACGCGAAAGCTTATCTGGGCTTTTGCTTTTTGCACATCTGATGTGTGGTTGTGTGGACACAGAGGCACATAAAGTCTCTAGCTGACGGGTTTGAGATTTTTCCTATTCGCAGATACTTTATGCCACATTTTTGCGTGAAACGTCCCCCTGAGAAAAATGATAGAAAGGAATAAATAGATAAATGCCGGGACGTTTATGGGCCTAACTTCGCGTCTGAGTCGGATGCCAAAATTGTCCAATTGTTTGTATGTATACTGCTTTTGATATTTTCTTAAGAAAATATGACACAAACAAATACAAGTGTTCAAAATATGGTAAAGAAACTGGGTCTGATTTTCATTTCTTAAATCCAGAGTTGTCAAAAACTAAAAACTGTAGCTCATGTAGTAACTTGGTATTTTTGTTCTGTATTAAAAAGTAGCCGAACTTTAAAGCGCTTTTTTTCTTATTCCTGTGACTTTGTTGGCGGGACAAAAGTTATTACCCAAATGACCAGCGTGATACCCACGTGGAGCATCTGAATATGTATGACTTTAGGCTGTCAATTTTCATCAAATGGTCTTAGTTTGCGGACAGGTTTTTGAAATTTGCTGTTTCGTGCATGTGACTGCAGGGTTTGACACCAGGCTAAGATACATGAGACCTTTATGAGAAATCGGCGGAAGTCGAGCTTTATCACTATGAACAGTCTTACCTGGATTTATTGGATTATAAAAGTATGAGCAGCGAAAAACCCAGTTTCAGAATTAATGAACGGAGTTTAATCCCCAACTAAGAAGTCATAGTTTAATGAAATTCTAGAACAATATAAGGTACCCTTAATAGGTCGTCTATAGGCACAAAGAATATACACATGAACGAAATAATAGATACTCTTCGTATGAAAGCAATGCCGTGAGCAAGGCTTTGCATGTTCGCTAATCATATATTCATACATGTACCTTTTCCTCCCTGCCAACCCTCAATCCAATCCCCCACCCCGCCAACGTTCAATCTATTTTATATATTAGCAACCATGCACAAGTTTCAATTCTTTTTTACATATAGTCTGGCACATGGCGTGTGCAGAAACTGCTTTATTATGAAAAGCGACAAAATTTGGCAGCAATTCTATCATCGGACACAACTGAATAACGAAAAAGCTAGTGGCGCTATATACATGCAAACTGCATAGTTATTATACGGAAACTGAATTGATCTTTTATCCGATGGCAATGCGGCAGTCTTTTTATATTTCTACAATGGCTAAGCCTAAAAACAGAGCCTACTCCATTGCTACGTCAATGTGCATTTACTAGCTGGCATGTGGCGAAGGTCTTACGGACTTTTAAGTGCGTCTCTGCTGTTATGAACGAGTGCTAAATATGTACTGATGTCATGTCCAAAACCAAAGACGTCCCAAAGTTATCGCAGAGCAAAGCTTGTGTGAACTCATAAACAGTCTATAGGAGACATTTCGTCCGCGTTAACCCCTACAATGTGGCCGTTTCTATTTCCGACGTGGCTACGGCCGAAGCAAAGTACGGCTTTTAATCACCTGACTTCCAGTTATGACTGGCGTGTCAGTCAGACGACTGGAAAACTCTGTCGAACCCAGCCATAAATGGGTACATGTGTACTTTCATCTTTTCAGAGAATTATAAGGCAGCGACAGTAGAGAGATCGGTTCCGCCTTTCATTTGCTGTGCCCAATATACAATCGGCCTCTGACACCAACTGCCTCAACGGCCACTAGGGTATGAGAACCTTTACCTTTACTTTTTTTCTCTTTACTTTTTTCCCCTTCATAGTCACATTTGCGCCTTCGGTCGTTGCTAAATGCTTAATGACATCTATAGTTTCATAACTGAGTGAGTGAGAGAGTGAGCGAACTCGGGTTTAACGTCCCACCAACGAGGTCATATGGAGACGGGACCTCGATTTAAAGTCTCATCCGAAAGACCGGAGAAGCGGGGGGTCGATCTTGCGACCCCTGGATTGGTAGTCCGGAGTGTTATCCACTACACTACAGCCGCTCCTAGTTTCATAATTAATGCAACTTTTGACTGAAGTGGACTGACTCGGTACCAGGTTGAGCATCTATTCACACCTTTCGTTGAGCTTTATGGGAAACATCGTTTTAAGAAACAGGACAACCACACCTTTTAGACTGATATACTACTGATAGGTTCTGGTTTCTTATGTTGTGATTGGTGACAAAACTATAAAGTAGAATCTAACATGACGTTAACGTTTTCCCCATTGAGCCTATTGGAAATGGCGCCATTTGTGATAAATCATGTTTTTTACGCTCGGCGTGTTGTGATGACCAAGGCGCAAAATGTTCACGCCGAGCGTAAAAAACATGATTGTCGGTTGTAAACATTTAACTTCTGTCGATGTCCGCCTCAAAAGAGTGCATTAGAAAACGTCGCAATATCCATGCAATTTAAACTTGTATAATGTTAGAATCGAAATAAGATTTCCTTACCGGTAAATTGTCGTGGATTAAAACGTGTTGTCGGGCAGATACATGTACTAAAATATGAATGTCAATTTACTTCAGCCTGAGGCCGTTGTGAATATTTTTTTGTGATCTGTCCAACAACATATGCGATAATTTACGGCCCGAAAAAAGTATTTCTTAATTGATATCATAGGTTTATAATAATTTTATTGAATTTATACTGTAAAGTATGCGCTACTCGGTCATACTGCAAAGAAGCATTTACAAACATGCTCGTGCGCTCTTCGTCAGATAAACACCTGCTAAATGCGGTATTTTACGAAGTAACTTCATTAATAGATATGCGCATTTAAACGACAGGAATTATCTCTCTCCGGAATGGCGGAGAGGAGGAAGGGGGGACTGTGGTAACTAGCTCACAGCAATGTTATCTGCAGAAGTAAAGGTGTGAAAATTCAGTCATCGAATCAAAGGGCTAGAATTAACAGTTGTGATGATTTTATTGGATGACTGGAGGTGTAACACTATGTGATTAAAAACAGACTGACACCGTATGTATGTGTATTTCAATGCTTTCACACCGCACATCAGAGGAACGTTTCCATGCCGCGGTACGAGCCATCATCCGTCCGTCTGATCAGACTGACACTGTAGAAGCTAGTCTCCTAATATTGTAACATCCCTGCCTTAAACACTTTCAAATCATCACCGTTTTAACGTTATCAGACAATTTCAGTATAAAGTAAGAAAATATGGCAAAGAAGTAGCAAGTACTTTTGTGACCTACGTCATAGCATTAATTCAAGCCCTTGGTGCATCTTAGTTGACACTTAGTTTGCAAAATAAGACAAAAGTGTATAAGACGACAGTTAAATTTAGTCTTATCATCGTCTTTAATTGCACTAAAGTCGCTGGAGAGCGGACTAGTGGCCCATTGTACATATTAAAATTACGCCTTGTTTACACTCTACCGCTAATTATAAACGTATTGGCATTGTGAAGTATAATACAAACTGTTTCATTAATTTGAAATAAAATTTGTAACCCGTTTGGAAGCATCTGCTTATCTCCTTAATATTGAAAAGGTCTTACACTAATTAAAACCTGTGTGTGCGTATGTAACTGCATATTAAACAAGAGGGCCATGAGGCCCTCAATCGCTCACCTGGGCAATTGGCAAGGTGGCTTTTTCTCATCATGTCTGAAATTGTCAAAATATGAGTCTTGGGTCAAATGTCAAAGATTGACCATGACCGCTTGTACTCATAAATCTTCATGTACTCATTAAGACAACCATATATACCATTTTTATGCCAAAATCTTCAAAACTTTCCACGAAATCTTATGTTCCAGCATTTCCCCATATTTGAAAATGCCGCAAAAAAGGTCAAGGTAAACACAAGGTCACCATTTGAACACTCTTGGTGGTATTCTAGTACTCGATGCTACTTACCAAGTTTCAAGGCCATAGGTGTATTGGTTCTGGAGAAGAAAATATTAAAGATTTATACCATAAGTGGTAATTGCGGCCATGTTGATCATGTGACCTGGACCGTTTGAACAATTTTTTATTCAATCAACCCTTGGAGGCTCTATATGAAATGTTTTTACAATTGGCTCTTTGACTTTTGAGGAAATGGTTGAAAATGTCAACATTTGAGCAATCTGGATCAAAGGTCAAGAAATGACCTTGACCTCTTGTACTCATAATTCTTCATGACCTCATTTAGACAACTGTATATACCAATTTTTAGGCCAAAATCTTCAAAACTTTCCATGAAATCGTATGTTCTAGGATTTTTTCATATTTGACCTTGCTGTAAAAATGTCAAGGTCAACACAAGGTCATAATTTGAACAATCTTGATAGTACTCAAGTTCCAATGCTACATACCAAGTCTCAAGGCCATCGGTCAATTGGTTCTGGAGAAGATTTTTAAAGGTTTTTACCATATATGGGCATAGTGGCCATGTTGGTCATGTGACCATGACCGTTAGAAAACCTTTTCATTCCCTCAACCCCTGGAAGCTCTATATAAAATTTTGTCACAATTGGCCCAGTGGTTTTTGAGGAGATTGTTTGAAATTGTCAAACTATGAGAATTCGGGGTCAAAGGTCAAGGAATGACCTTGACCTCTTGTACTCACAAATCTTTATGTACCCATTAAGATGACTGTATATACCAGTTTTTAGGATAAAATCTTCAAAACTTATCATGAAATCTCATGTTTTAGCATTTTTCAAAATTTGACCTTGCCGTAAAAAAGGTCAAGGTCAACACAAGGTCATAATTTGAGCAATCTTGATAGTACTCAAGTACTTAATGCTATATACCAAAACTCAAGGCCATTGGTCAACTGGTTCTGGAAAAGAAGATTTTTTGAGGTTTTTACCATATGCGGGCGTGATGGCCACGTTGGTCATGTGACCTGAAAAAATTTTTGTTCCCTCAACCCCTGCAAGCTCTATATGAAATTTGGTTTCAATTGGCTCAGTGGCTTTTGAGGAGATTGTTAGAACTTGTCAAACTATGAGAGTTCAGGGTCAAAGGTCAAAGAATAACCTTGACCTCTTGTACTCGTAAATCTTCATGTACCAAATTTTAGCCCAAAATCTTCAACAGTTTCCAAGATATCTTATGTTGTAGCATCTTGCCATATAAGAGCATAAGGAAGCAAATTTGACCTTACCGTAAAAAGGTCAAGGTCAACCCAAGGTCATAATTTGAACAATCTTGGTAGTACTCGCGTACCCGATGCTACATACCAAGTTTCAAGGCTATCGGCTTATTGCTTCTGGAGAAGATTTTTTCAGGTTTGTACCATATATGGGCATGGCGGCCATGTTGGTCATGTGACCAGGACCGTTTGAACAACATTTCGTTCCTAAGGTCCCAGCAAGCTCTATATGAAATTTGGTTACAATCGGCCCAGCGGTTTCAGAGGAGAAGTCGTTTGAAATTGTGGACGGACGGACGACGGACGGGCGGACGACGGACGACGGAGCCTTACCATCCTATAAGCTCCCCCGGAGCCGCTGGCTCAGGTGAGCTAAAATACTAAATGTTAAGGTCTTTGTTTACTAAAGCAAACAATAGTAGTTTTTCGATATGATATAATTAAATATGCCTCACCCTCCCCAGCCCCTCAAAAAAGCACTTTCGCACTATTCCACAAAATGACTTGTGCCGCAACTCGATAAAACCAACATAGTGGCATGTGCGCCCACCAAAGACTCAGATCTGTATTGGCAGCCGCACAGTCTGATCAGAGCCTTCACTGTTCGCTAAATTGGCTGCTAAGGGTCTAAGCTAGCTCCATGCCGGACGCACATGCCACTTTGCTAGGTTGGCATGTCGCGGCTGACTTTAAGTGTTTGCCAAGTGGTTTGATCTTGCACTCATGGGCACTCTAGTGAAAGATAGCAAATGCCACAAAGCTGTTATACTTTATAATTTTCTAACAACTAATGAAGCATTCTGTAAGCAGGCTGCAAACATGTTAGAGCTTGTGTTGGCATGTGAAATAGAATATTTGTAATGTAAATGACAATGCGCTAGATATATGAGGGACCGTGAGGCTTATTTGAAATGTCATTTACCATGAGCTAGGTACCTGACGAGCCGTGAACCTTAAATATTTGAATGTTTGTTTGTCAATTTCAAATAACGACCAACGCAACCTTATCATACGAAACGAGTATTTGAAGCGTTCTTATCAGGTCCCAAAGCGTTTAACTATAATAAACGCAGACAAATAGAATGTCTAGTTGCTTATTAAAACCAGAGGAATCCCATGTATGATGATCATTGAACGGCCTGTGCTTAATATTTAATATATTAAGGTAGGGATTTCTTGTAAATTCAAAAAAATCTGAATAAAACTTAAAAAATCAAGGTAACTTAAGCAGATTTCTTATTGCTGTTGTTGTTCTCTACAGTTTAGAGTACAAAAAGATATATATATATATATATATATATATATATATATATATATATATATATATATATATATATATACATATATATATATATATATATATATATATATATATATATATATATATATGCTGCTCAAAATGCAAATTTTCTGAATCGATTTGTCAAATCATTATTGTGTTAAAAACAAGGTGAAACACTGGCAATGAAGTCGTTTTGGCAAAAAGTTTGAAATGAGCAAAATCTCTAGTTTTGATTAAAACTAAACCGAAAGTTGATCATGCCTGTTGCATTAAACTGCGCAGTTAACATAAGTAGCTCATTGGTGCATGTATTCGCTACTGTGCGCAGCTATAAGAGCCGCGACGCGAGAAAACCAACAAGGTGGTTGTGCGCACAGTGCCGACTTAGATCAGCCTGGCCATCCGCCCGGTCTGACCAGAGTCTTCGCCGTCCGCATTGAGTTAGTTTAGACCCTTAGCTACCTTTTGAGCGCTAAGCAAAGACTCTGATCAGACTGGGAGGACCCTTAGCTACCTTTTGAGCGCTAAGCAAAGACTCTGATCAGACCGGGAGGACCCTTAGCTACCTTTTGAGCGCTAAGCGAAGACTTTGATCAGACTGGGCGGGTACCCAGGCTGATCTGAGTCTGTGCCGGGCGCACAACCACTTTGTTGGTTTTCTCGTGTCGCGGCTAAATTGTGTTCCCGATAACCCATTACTGTCTAATGTACAGCTCAACTAACTTAAGCTCGCAATCAGTGTAGACCTATAACACATCAGGGCTTAGAAGTTTTAATTAAGCACGTTAAGTGTTCATATTAGGGTCGGCTCGGGTTCGGGGAGGGGAAGAGAGAAATACCATGTCTTAGTTTTATTCTGTAAACAAACCAACTTATCCCGACTGCATTACTAAAGTTGGCTTGAGGGGAGAGGGTGCGTGTGTGGTGGTGGTGGTGTGTGTGAGGGGCGGGAAGGGGGAGGGGTGAAAAAGAACAAGCACGCCTTGGTTTTATTCTTTTAACAACCCAACGTGATCCGGTTGCATTACTGGTGCTGACAGCTCTTCATACGAGTATCAAACACTACATGTATGTGATGTAAGAAGAAGAGAAACGATTCTTCATTCTTCAATGATAGCTCTATCCCACATTCGTGGTAACAATCACATACTGTTTTGTGCTTAACAGGGTGAACTTTCCTAACAACTCCCCTCATGGTACTTGGTTTTAGATACCTGTACCTCTCACAAGGCTCATTATTTACAAAATAATTATTCCCGAAAGGAGTTTTCTGACCACAATTGCTAAATAAGTCTATAAGCCAGCCCCTGATTTTTAGCCGGTCGGTACAACCTGGACGGAGCAAGTCTTTCAACACCTTTTGCCTAGTTTAACATCTGAAATGAACGTTTTAGCAGGATAGCTGTCTCAATGCTAAAACAATGAAAACGGACTTTTTTATGGTACTTATGTCTAATTTTATATTAGACGACAAGATTAAATCAACTAAGATGATTTGCAAATAAGTGTCCGTTTGACAAAATGATACTGCATTAAACAATTAAATTAGTTCAATCTGACATGCCAACAAATACAAGCTATGTTATTGATAAAGAATAAATGCACCGAACTTGTAGAGAATTGAATCGATTCGTAAATACACATTTCTGCTCTTTCTTGGTTCGTTTGGCATGCTTTGTGAGTTATTTCCCTTTGGCAGAAGTAAACATTTAAATGAACTACGTGCATAAAAAATCAAACTTCTTGCTAAACCTATTAAGCCTCAACCAACACCAAAGCTGATTCTAGTTAAGTAACACAAAGCTTTAATATGTCTACGAGGGATGATCAAAAAGTTCCCGGAAAAGTGCTGTAGTCTCTTTACTATTTTTCTGTCTTCAATGAAATTTCACACTATCCGACTTCCATGTATTTGTGATTCATATCATTCAAAACAACTGACATATCTAACAAGTTTCATGCACGCGCCACCAACGAAACGACCGGTAACGTGACCCGGCCCAGCTAACGTCACGTTGCATTTTTATCGTTTCTGATAGTAGTTTCTGAACGTTGTTTAGCTATAAATAGTGTATAGAAACGTTAATCAATTCACTGAACTAAAAATATATATGTCTTACCTTAATGCTCATTACAAATTTGTAAGCTGTTTTGATCTTTTCTACGAAATGATGTCTAAGTCCAACGTGTCCATTAATAATCAAATGTGTGGGGGTGGGGTAATTCAAGGGCAGATAATTTGCTTTTTGTTATAAAATGGAAATGTTGTTATCAAGTTTCATAGATTTTAGATAATGGCGATTCGTTAGATATGTGATCAACGCTTTCAATCGAACTATTCCAGCAATACGACAACACATCCTGATACCTGCAGCAGCATTAGCTGTCTATCAAAAGTCTTAAATCAACTAGCAGCAAGGCCATATAGGCAAGCTTTGTCAAAATTCAGCCATAGTGTTTTGATTCGTCATTTTGTATAAGTAGTAACATGTACCACACTCTTCTAAATGCTACACATAGTAATAAATCAATATGATCTTAATTATTACAAAGATGGCCGATATATCATTGCTGCTGGGTAAGTTGGACTTTTGCTGAAAGCTTATCATGCTGCTGATTTTAGGTTGTGTTGTCTTTTTGCTGGAATGGTTGGACTTAAAGGCATAAATCATGTATCTAACGAATCGTCATTATTAAAATCTGAAATAGTTCCTTCAAGAGCAGAGAATACATTCAGAAGAAGGAACATGGGCCAGACTACGTAGTTTCGGCTAATAAAGCCTCGTCAGTGACCCTGACACTATCTGGTGACGAAACCAGAGAAAGCATACTGTAATTTCTTAATATCAATTGGGCAGTCGATTCAAAGACTGATTATTATCAAAAAGGATCCAAAGAATATAAAAGACGATGATCTAGAATAATAGTCTACATCGATCTCAAATTTTAGATTTCTCAGTATATATCCTCTGTTCTCAAAGGACGAAAATAAAATATAATCTGCACTATGGATGATGTACGGGGAGACTTTTTACGGCCGCCACACGGCACAACACCAGCTGCAGTGAGGTAAAATTAAAATCTGAAATAGTTCCTTCAAGAGCAGAGAATACATTCAGAAGAGGGAACATGGGCCAGACTCTAGTTTCTAGTTTACGAAATCTTATCGGAACATTTCCATTTGATGAGGTGAAGTAAGCTATCTGTCCTTGAATTACCCCACCCCACATATTTACTGATTGAAGGCCTCGTTAGACTTAGCCATCATCTCGTAGGAAGGAATCAAAACATCTAACAAATTTTGTAATGAACACCACGAAAAGATACATATTTTTAAGTTTATATAATGTAATTCATGTTTATGCAAATAATTTGTGACTAAGCAACGTCCAAATTTTACTATGAGAAACGTTAAAAATGCAACGTAACGTTAGCTGGGCCGGGTCACGTTACCTGTCGTTACGTTGGTGGCGCGTGCAATAAACTGGATAGACATTCTGTATGATATGAATCACAATTGCATTAAGGTTGCCTAGGATGGAATTTTATAAAAGAAAGTAAAATAGTAAAGAGAATACAGCACTTTTCCGGGAACTTTTTGATCATCCTTCGTATTTCAGAAAATGGATATAAATAAACAAATTTATTAATCGAAGTAAACCGCTGTTGTTGTAGGTTAACAATTTTCCTATATAGAAATCAAATTAATGTACATAAGTCTTTCTGATGAACTGAAAACCTCAACAGTGTTCAAATATTTTGTATCAGCTACCGGTAATCTGCATGTACAGCTTATTTTGACTTTGTATCTTGAACCTATATAGCATATAAAGGGCACACAACACATAAACTGTATTTTTTTGTGAAAAACAAGAAGTTTTAAAGATGAAAATACTATTTGTCATATCAAACATGACGGCTTGTCCTATTTTTAAAAGACTACCTTGGTATTTTACGTTATCGAGGCTAAATTACTGCTTAGTTTAAAAGCCACAGTGAAAGACCAATCCCTTTATTTCAGCAGCGCTTACAGATTATTACAGATTTGTTTTAATATCTTTTAATCTTTTTTTTATACTGTATTTCTTATGATGTCTGAAACATGGCCTTGGAAAAAAATATGAGGCAAAAAGAATAAATAAATGAATAAATAAAAGAGGTACAACGACCCAAGTCATGCACTTTTACACCAAACAGAGTAGAGGAAAGGGTTATGATTCAATCAAAGTCCATCACCAAACGTTCAGTTTAGGATGCTTTTGAGATCGATGCTAATGTTATTTTCTCTTTGTCGACTGACTGTTTCTGTTTCAACAGTCGCTTCAAATCGCTGCTTCAGCCTAGACTCTAGATAAACTTTTACTTACCTAATATTTTTTATGTATATAGAAGATTTTACAGAGGTCAATCCTTTTTTGAAATATATTTTTTAGGAAACAATAACATGTGTTTATGTAGGACAATTGGTGCTCCTGCTTTCAATGAAATCTCAGTTGTTTATTTAATGTAGCTGTTCTATGTAAAATCATGAGAACACATCATCAAATCAAGTAACATTTTCAACCGTCTGTTGGGCAAGTTATTTCATTTGTTCACATCTGATGCGCCAAACAATTGAATTATTGAATATCTGTGAATAGGAAGTAAGTCTTTAGTATGTTTTGCATTGTTGGTAATAACGTGAAGAAGTAAGCAAGGTACGAGCAAATAATAACCTAATAAGTTCTAACTTGTTACATAATGGTTAAAAATGGAACAGAATCTTGAATGATAAATAAGGGCTGCATTGTTTCAACGTCATGGTTGCAATTTTTAAACGTCAGTCTGTTTTATCTTAACACTATAACGAAAGGGATCTAGACGTACGGGTAACGTTCATTACACTGTACAAAGCAAATTATCATACTAGATAAAACAATGATTAATCCTATAACAGTTTTATTTTTATTTATTTTTTTTTTTTATTTATGTATTTTTTGTTGTTATCTTTTATTTATTTTGTGTTTGTGTGTGTGTGTGGGGGGGGGGGGGGGGGGAGGTGGTCAACGGCTTCTGAGAGAGTATTTCAGTCTATATCGGTAACTCAGCCTATTCAGCCTATAACTGGTAAACTCATTTCACATGTCGCAAATCGTTCCAAATGCTCAGCATCCTTCTTTTGTTTCTTTTCTTTAATATATAAATTAAAGTTACTTTTACGTGGAGTTAAAGCATTATTTCTTCACAAGATGTGTTATTGTTGAATTTCTTTACCCGTAGAAGAACTAAGTATAATATTAAATAGTATTGACAAGTTAAGCCTAAACCATTAAATGCTTAATGCTACCTATAATGAAGTTTTTGTTAATAAGATAGTCATAAATTTATGAAACTAAATAAATTATGTACCAAAAACAATGATTTAACGCAATGTTATTGCTAGAACTCTACAAATACGTAGCAAATCCGTTATTAATTGGCTGAAGAGCTCTCAAAATGGCGTTTTTTTCTTGATGATGTACGTGCCTGTCTGCGTAAGATACTGCACTAATTGTTTAGAAAGACTTTAGCATTAAACGTCAACCTTGCTCTTTTATCTTGGAATCATTCGTCTACTTCATTTAAATTTCCTGTCACTAAGAAATAAGGTACTTCTTTTCTTTTATTGACATTGTCAACACCAGCAAACGATTTTGGTTAAACATGTGTCATTTTGTCCATTTTAAGATGTACAGGAGCTAGATCTTAATGCTAATGTATTCTAGAAAGGATCACTTGCAAAATCTCTTATTATGCTTGTTGCTTTTGATTCAGATTTTGTCCGTAACGCCTATGTTTTTGTAGTGTACATTACGAATCTGTTATGGCTGTTTTTTATTCCTTTTGAAGCTACATGTTTTTATGCTTACACAGGTATCAAACCTTTAGATTTATGATTTTCTTTTTACCTTTCTATTACTTTTCTTCATTTTCAAATGCCAAAACTGTTCCATGGACTCATGTTATAAAAAAAATCATAAAAAGAAAACATGACATTATTACCATGTTAGCAAGTTTTATTAACTATAAGGACATTTAAAAACGTAAAATGTAATGAATAAAGGACCCCACCGCCCTAGTCTGGCATTCAACACAGGAAAAGAAGGCAACGTACTATAAAACACGATGGTTTTCGCATATCACTTAGATCAATGTCAAACTATCATTCTTACAGACCCGACAGTTTGTTATACATGTACCGCTTAGTCAGACAAGATGTTTGAAGAAATTCTGTTTAGTAGAAATGCAGTCTTTGAATAAGTTTCTTCACCATTTCGTTGTCAAAGTCGTTGTAGCCCAAAAATTGTTTTCAAGCATTTCTTGAATATGCATATCGATTCAGTAAAACTTTTGATTCCTATTTCAAGAGTCAGGGGTCGGATGGTCCGTGAGACTATCCCTGTGAAACAAACTTATCCGGATAAGCGGAAAAGCAAATTTCCTGAACGTTGTCTTCGGTGCCTGTGCTGAATGCCCGACCAGTGTGCCCACCCTCCATGGGGTAGGAATATCGTTACAATTTTGCATCCGTGCGTAGATAAATAATATAACCTGATTTAAAGGCATTGATTTTGTAGTATTCGTTATACATTGTAATTTCTGAACTAAGCTTTTGATCATTGTTTGGTAAAGGTTTTGGATGGTGTACTTTATTTAGCCAACCAATACTATTGTTTGAGTATCAGTATACTCCAGATCATGTTTTCATTATTTTAAACTAAATCCTACAAACAGGGGACTTGTTCAAAATACTTAGTTACTTTCTGTAAAACACTTAAAATAGACAACAAAATATTGTATTTTGGTAAGGATATTTATTCATCAACGAAGAATAAAAGAGTCATTGTAGTACTGAGATAACCGTTTTGTATTCCTAGACAGACAGGTTTCAAAATTTAATGTAAACCGACAGTTTGCGCAACTTTCAGTTTTAGTGGGGATTATTTCTAATTTCCCGAGATTCCTCATGAAAAAAAATCGCCTTTTCTTTTTGTTTTACTCTCATTTTCTGATCTGTACTTCTTAGACACATTCATTGGATTCCAGATGCTTGATATACAAAAGATAATCGGAATTCAAAACGGTTTTCACGATAACTTCTCACTTCAAAGTTTCAAAGTTTAGGCAGAAAAGCCAAACTTCCTAAAGTTCCGGTGGCATTGTCATAAACATTTCAAAACTGCATGCCTGACTCAATTTTGCAATAAACTTAAAAGTGTTGCAAGCAAATGTATTTTACATGTCCAGAAAAGCAGAACTAAAATTTGTGACTGATAAGCCCATAATCTGAAAATCAAATTTCCTATAGTTTTGATTCAAAGGGAGGTAATTTACAGTCTCGCACACTTTAAGATGCAATTTTTGCCATTTGAGCGTTTGTTCAGATTTGATTTAGATGTTCTAGAATGTAGGGTTTCTCGAGAATTAAACGAGGAAAATATAACGGTACTGCGCATGCGCAGTAAGCGCCTAGTCGCAGTTCCTATGGTTTATTAGTTATGCGAGGTAACTCTGTACACGCAAGGAAACTGAGACGTTCAAAAATTTTCCGTGAACAAATGTTGTTGCAACTAATTAAAAGCAAAATAATTTGGAATTATTTTGACGAGTCTAGCTTTAAAGAATAACGTAATGTAATGAGCAGGGGTCAACGTCCATAGGACGAGGAGTTTTCCTGGAGCAGACATAGGAAGTGAGCACGACTTGGTGATGATGAACTTCCGAGTTCGTCTGAAGAAAGTTCGAAAGACAACCCAGCCAAGACTAAAATTTGATCTTAAGAAGTAAAGGGACCCAGATGTGGCATGCACGTTTCAAACAACCATAGGTGGGAAATTCGCACAACTCACTGGTCTGAGGGATGATGACATGGCATAGATACCATGATAACCACGTACAATACAGTAGTGACTGATGCAGCCAGTGAGATACTTGTGAAGGAACGTCGTAGGACAAAAGCTCGGGTCACCAGAGATGTTCTCGACCTCCGTGTTAAGAGGAGAATTTGAAGAAGATGCGGTATTAAGCAGGAGGAGCAACGAATACTGGGAAGCAAACAAGAGGATTCAGAATGCAGTGAAGAAAGCTGAGGAGGACTGGATAGCTAGCCAGTGCGAGGAGATCGAAACTTGCCTGAACAAAATCAAGAGCACATGATCTAACTTAAGAGAAACAGGGTAGATCCTCAACTATCCCGGACATGTCTGGGAAATGCCTGACAGAGGAACAAGAGATTCTCAGCAGATGGACAGAATATTGCTTAGACCTATACAACCATGAGACTTCCAGTGACAATGAGGTTCTGGACTGCAGTCAGTCCCCAGAAGAAGATCAACAACCGATCCTTCATGAGGCAGTTGAAATTGCAGTCGCAGCATTAAAGAAGGAGAAGTCTGCCGGAGTTGATAATATACCAGCAGAACTTGCTCAAGCTGGCGGGGAGACCATGATTGATGTTTTAACAGATATCTGTAACAGGATCAGGAGAACGGGAGAATGGCCTATCACATGGACTCAGTCGCTGATCATTGCACTCCCTAAAAAGGGCAACCTACAGCTCTGCCAGAACTACAGAACCATCAGCCTCATCCATCATTCAAGCAAAGTCATGCTGAAAGTCATTTTGAACAGCCTTAAACAACAAGCCGAAGAGATAATCGCTTAAGAACATGCTGGGCTCCGAGCTGAAAGGAGCACCACAGAACAGATCTTCTACCTTAGAATTCTATATGAAAAGTATCTCCTACATCAGCAGTATATGTACCATGTATTCTTTGATTTTAAAAAAGCCTTTGACAGGGTATGGCATGCAAACCTATGGGCCACCATGCGGAAGCACAATATCAGTGCAAATTTAGTTCGCACCATTGAGCAGCTATACAATATGGCTACAAGTGCAGTTCTAATAAATGGCAGTCCAGAAGAATGGTTCAGAACAGCAGTTGGAGTAAGACAAGGATGTCTTCTGTCACCCACCCTCTTCAATATGTTTGATCGAACGGATCATGTCTGATGCTCTGGAAGAACATGACGGAATGGTTAGCATAGGCGGCAGAAACATTACCAACCTGCGGTTTGCCGATGCCATAGACGATCTGGCTGAAGAAGAGCAGGAACTGAAAGCCCCAGTTGAAAGTCGCGACAAAACCTGCACAAGGTATAAGATGAGATCAGTGGTGAGAAGACTAAACTGATATCAAACAGCGCAGATGGCATCCAGAGGGAGATCAAGGTTAATGGGCAGAAGCTGGGTACCATAACAAGCTTCATAAAACCTTTGGGCAGTTGTCTCAGATGATGGCTCAAAGCAGGAAGTTCTCTCAAGGATTACATAAGCTACTTCAGCTCTAACCAAGCTGAAACCAATCTGGAAAGATAACAACATATATCTTGGGTCAAAGGTGAAACTTATGGGCTTCTTGTCATTTCCATATTTCTGTGTGCCTGTGAATCGTGGACCTTGATAGCAAAATTAGATGAAAGAAAGCAGGTCTTTGAGATGAGATGGTACCGAAGGATACTGAACATTACGTACAAGGACCATATAACCAATTAGGAAGTTCGCAGAAAGGTCCAAGCAGCCATTGAAGAATATGATGAACTCCTGACTCTGGTCTAGAAACGGAAACTAAGGTGGTTTGGCCACGTCTCAAGGTCTTCTGGTTTAGCAAAGACGATTCTACAAGGCACTGTGAAAGGAAAAAGAAGTAGGGGTAGACATAAGAACAGGTGGGAAGACAATATTAAAGAGTGGACACGGATGGATTTTATAGATCAACTAGGGCAGCTGAAAACAAGACAAGGTAGAAAGAGATTGTTTGAAAGTCATCTGTGGTGCCCCAACGAACTAGTAAGGTTATGGGATAGAATAGAATAGTAATGTATATTTTCTGGCTTGATTATCATTATTGTGTAAAATACATTTTCAAGTAATGTATTTAAAGACCTTCAAGACATTAAGCCACTGCTTTCACAGATAGGGTTATGTTAGGATAAATAAGAATTACTCCCTTTGACTGGTACCTAAAAGTTGTCTGATTCATAGACTTACTGTTTTATACGTTATGTGCTTTAGTTTGAACAACTGCATTAAGTATTAGACGTACTAAAAATGGGCCGCACTGTTGGCGGCCAGACTATTGCCTGCCAAATGTTGCATTATTCGACATTTGTATATTTGTATTTGATTTCCTTTCATTTGTATAACTGTAAATTTTCATATTCGTATTCAATCTCTATTCATCTCTATAATTGCGTTTTTTTGTTTCAGTTCTATAATTGGTCATTTTTATTCAATATCTGTTCATTTTTATTGTATAAGTTTTGTTTCTTATTCTTTATTCGATTATTTCTATTTAACAATTAAGGGTTTGTATGCAAGATTGATTCATTACCTTTCATTGTTTGTCGTTTTGCATTTATATTCTAAAATACTTTATTTGTACTGTACAATTGTGATTTGCACTTAATATTTTCATATTTGTATTAAACTTTTGTTCCTTTCTAGCCTAAATTATTCCATTTCTATTGTATATTCCTTCATATGTATCCTATATTTCGATATTTACCTTCTGTACTTGATGATTTATATTTGATACGTTCGTATTTGCATTCAATCTCATTTGATTTATATACTAAATTGTTTCATTTCGATTATATATATTTTAATTTCTATTTTATAGTTCTAGATGTGTATTTAGTAACTGTTGTTTCTATATGTATATTTGATATTTTCCGTTTATATTTGTAAATTGCTTTATTTATACTCTAAACGTATTGATTTCTATTATATATATATTGTCGCATTTGCATCAATTGAGACGACTATTTATAACTCATTCACTAGGGTCAGCAGTCATAAGAATATAAACAAAACATATGAAATATAAAAGAAAGTAAATGAATAGTAATGAAACAATCTAGCATACAAACCATTAATTATAAAATAGAAATAATCGAATATAGAATAAAAACCAAAACCATAAAAATAAAATAAATACATACAAAACTTAAACAATAGAAATGAATAGATATTGAATACAAATGGTCGATTACAGAATGGAAACAAAAATATACACTAGAAATGAACATAGATTGAATACCAAATATGCAATACAAATGAAAGAAATCAAATACAAATATAAAAATATCAAATGATGCAACGTTTGGCATGCCATACCTGACGTTGACAACTGATGTCAAACTCTTTAGCCAATCATATTTTATTTCCTGAAAAATATAACCGATAAAGGACGAACATTAACTTGTTTGATAAGAAGAACAATGTCTTATAACAGCATCACAGTCTTATGACTTACTCCCGAGAAACATAAGCATACAAATATCATCTATTTGTCGACCTTGAAGATACATCTAATATTTGAGTTTGCAAATGTTAAAAGATATTTTTGCAGATGCAAAACCTCTTATGTTTGGATCAAAGTTAACTGACAAACAAATGATCTATAAACGCAGTTAGACACGTACATTTCAATCTGACATATTTCCTTACAAGGAAGTCCTCTAAAACCCTTGATATTTATTCAAACTGATCAAATACATGCCATTGAAAGTAGATGTGCTTGCACAAACGCATAAACAACAAAATCGAACATGGGAAAGGCTCTTGCAAAAACAAGGATTAGACTTTGATCACACTATCAGTCTCAACGCATTTCCCTACACTACTATATACATGTAGATCTTTAACCAATTGATGCCTAGCGTCCCATATATGGGGAATAGGCTAAGAGTGCAAACCCAGAGCGGACGCCGCAAAACGCGGCGTCTGACCAGGGTCTACACTATTTGCATAAGACAAATGGTTATATTTCCATAAAATAAGATAACAGTGATTAAATTAAATTTAACCGGACACCACTTAGTCGCCAAATGGACTGTTTTATTTGATAGAGATGGAATGGTCTACTAGGCATGAATAGTTTAAGAGACTGAAATGATGAAATTAATGCTACAAGGCCCACAGTGGTCAAATTGCTGGTACACTCTTTCTCCTTCACCACGGTCATCTAATTTGTAATTATTAAGAATAACATCACAAATCACTTTGCAAAAAATACAAAAACATGAAACGCGCGCCTTACAATGCGGTTGCACACAATATATGGTATTTACTTGTTTTCAAATTAGAGTAAATAGGAGACTAAACCGCACCTTCAAATATATAGTCAGCTCTCGGTATCTCAAAGTCGAATGGTCATACCAAACTAACGATGCCTCACAGTAAAGTATGTGGTCCCAGTAAAATTACTTTGAGATTCTAGTAGTTAAGATAACAGGAGTTGAAATGTAAAGCAAAAAGGGACTTTATTTTTAATATGAGGGTGTACATGATGCAAAAGTTCATAATAGGTAGAGTTGAGAACGCAAAATGTATGTGAAATGTAATGAACTTATGTTTCTAAAGTGAACGGAATATGTAAATAGGCAAACCTGAAATACCATTTTATAAATCACACCTCCCTGGGGAAATATTTGGATTTGGATTTTGATTGTTTCAGTTCCTGGTCTTTGCATACTTTTTGCTTTTAACTGTACTGGTAACATGACTGTAAATCTGATAATTAAGTCAACGGTGTCTTCAGTTGGAGCTAAAATGCACCTTCACAGCAATTTTTTCAGGTCAAGTCAAGTAGTTTATTCAGGCTCAAACATAGACATGTTTATCGCCCTTCAACCCAAGGCGATTTATACAATTCTGTGACAATATGAGAAGAGCATGACATTATAATAAACTCTACACAAGAAGTTAATCCTGTCTGCATTCATAGCAATAATAACAGACGAATTTACCCTGTTTCGACTCTGCCGGCAAACAACGTCGAATCAATACTGAGTCAACCCAGATTCAAGTCGATCCAGCGTTGACTGAACACTGATTTCCCAGTGAAAAGCTACCCTCATTCATATTCGTTGGTCAGTTCATGCCACCATAAGCCGGTAACTAGTCAGGTAAAGCTTTCACGGCCTGCACGAGGCATAACATTAACCTAAATATTCTAATTGATCCTGGATAACAGACCGTTAGACTATGAATGAAAGTTTTTCGTGAAACAGGATAAAATACCATCACCAATACGCAAGGATTAAAAAGAGTCAGGTAAGAATCATTCTAACATTCTCTAACGATCAATGTAAAGTAATAATGTGTATTTACAGAATGCGTGTACACATGCGCGCGCATGTACACACGCGCGCGCATGTAGGCGTGCGCGTGCGCGTGTGTACATACTACACACGCACACGTGTACACACGCATCCTGCACAACACAACAAGCATTTTCACATGCCAACAAAGATGTGGACGCCGGTGCGCATAAGTTTGCGCACACACGTCATATATCCGCGTGTTATAGAATTTTAAGGATTAGAATGTATTTTCTCTTTTCTGATTAGCTAGAAATATAAATTAGCAATGCTGAACGCTATTTGCGATTTGCAAAAGAAAAAGGATGCGTAAAAGATTTCACAACCACCAGCCTTCATTGATCTTTACCGCTACTTCGGAAATCCCATGTTCAAAATATCAAACAAACAACAAAATACTCCTATCAGATTAGACAATAATCTTATTGTACACATGAACAAATGTATGAGTATGCACATGTACTTTCCAAGTTTAAGACATAAACAAAAATGTCAATGTTCATATTTCAAAACCAGGAAATTCAATGCGCTGATGAGTGTATTGTTTGTTTCTGGATAGAAATTCTTTGTTTACTGCACAGTGGAAATTGTCTAATTATGGGCTGGACAAATATGACAACGAAATGAAAAATCTTACTTAGCCTGCGGATTCTCATTTCCTGTATGTATGTCTTACAGGCTTTACAATATAGAAAGCAATTAGGCTTTATAAACAGAAATCCTTTTGACTCAGATGTAAAGGTTTTATATGAAAAACATAGCTGTGTCAACATTCATACTCACGCGACCAATGTCGATTGAAGAAATCGGTAAGTTTCATATCATGCTATTTAGTGAATCAGTTGTATAGCTTATCTGATTTCAGTTTTCATTAAACTTTTAATGTACTCCATCCAAGTTTAGTGTCTTCAAGATGGACGATGACCTGCACAGACATTAAATCACGCACAGTCATTAAATCACTTATAATTGAGCCATGGCAAAAAAAGTGGCATGTGCGCCCAGCAAAGACTTGGAAAAGTCTGGGCAATTGTCAAATATGGTCGGAGTCTTTACCGTCTGCATGAAGCAAGCGTAGACCCTTAGCTAGCCTTTAAGCGCAAAGTAAAGCCTCTGATCAGACTGGGCGGATGCCCAGGCTGTTCTGAGATTTCGCTGAGAGCACATTCCTCTTCGTTGGTTTTATCGTGCTGTGGTTCATATTATTATTACAGCATTTTCTCAGTGAAGTGTAAGCACCTGAGTGACGACAATGATCCATCCCGATCATGATTGATCGCATACAATATAAACAAACCGCATAGTACAGTGCTACTTACTTAAATACCGGACAGCCGACAAAAATCCAGGAACAGTAAATTAGAAATATGCATTTATATTACGTAATAGGGAAGCAATATAACATTTCAGTATACGTCATCGGAAAGTACAATTACAATTTAAACATAAAGAAGTAATTATGATAAATAAGTTCAGACTTGGAAATTTCAAATAGTATATTAAAACGAATGAGTGCAAACTCGGTTGTATTTTATTATTATTATTAATAATAATGTTATATGGCGATAATTTTAAAAACTAAAAAAATATCAGTGACTAAAATGTTCTCCCAAGTTCAAGTACATGCACAATTCTAAATTTAAACAAACATAATGTGACACTTAGCCATGAGCGCCCTTGGTCGGACATAAAGAGATACAAAATTAAAGTGACAGTACTAAGTTCTAAGGCAAGCTTTCTGTTTAAGTTCTCCTGTTTGGACTATCCGTGCATAATAACAAATCTTACTTTGTTTCAAGGCTACCGTTCTTTAGAAGTACCTACTTTTGGATTGTGTGTTTACGATCCCAAATTTTGCTCTGATATTATTCCTCTCTGTTTGGATGAGAACTGTGATTATATGATGTGGTATTTTCGGGAAAACTTCACCTGACTCGTAGCCGGGCCGCGTAGCGCAATCGGTAGGGCACCTGACTCATTAGTCAGAGGTCCTGGGTTCGAAACCCGGTCTGGCCACATACTTTCGTTTCTCCTTCCGCTGATTCAAGAAGGGCAGTCTTCAGTTACTGGCGAAAGTATGTGTGTTTAGTACTGGTTAACCGCTTAGGAGGTCTAAGCCTGCCCAGGAATAGTGTGGTTAGGTTAACTGACCGTCCCGACATGACCATAGTTGTTGACCGTGGACGTTAAGCATCAAATCAATCAATCAATCAAATCACCTGACTCGTTTGTTGTTACTATGTTTTTATCCCTCGGCACATGCATCTTCAAAGATAATCTGTCCGAGGAAAGTTTGATTGTTCAAAGGTTGTCACGTACACTATCGATACAAATGTCGCAAAAAAAAAAATCCTCTTCTTTTTGCGTTGTATTTAACTACGTTTATTTTTCTGACTCTTTTGCTGCTGCGAAAAACGCCGGAGATTGCTGAAACTCGTCAGTTTTTTGTTGGTTGTTTTCTCTACTTAAATATGTAAAGGTTTCCCATAGCCGTAAAAGCGGAGCCTATTCCTATCCTTTTGCTGCCTAATCCTTCCCCGATTCGAAAAGGTGCCCATTTACTGCTGGGTTTCGAGTCGTCGGATGGCGAAGCTCGGGCGCGATCTCAAGACCTTCCGGCGACTTTCTGCACCATAACCGAGTCACTCGAACTACTCGACCACGGCGCCACTGCTTAATTAACGCTTTCGAATTCCAGGACCAAGAATAACGTTTGTTTCGTATCAATGAGTGCAGTTCCCTGACGTCGTTCTCAACCGGTCAATATTTGTCTAAGCATGAGCTTATGGAGACCATAGGATGGTAGTTTAGAAAACACTAAAATTCAAAACAGCATGCAGTAAGCCGATTTGTCGGTTTTTATTGGTGCGAAATCAAAAATAGCGCCAACAGATGTACTAAGCAGAGTTAGAGAATCCTTCGCAAAACGACTAATCTAATATTTTTCCTTTCTACTTTACGATACAAGGATATAGGAATAAAATATGCACTATTATTAAGCACGGGAACAGTTTTTACAGCCACAACGGAGAGAAGACAGAGGATTGGAATTCTGTCGGACTGCATCATTTGAAAAACTCTTAAATGCAACATAGTGTTTTAGCAGCTACAAAATGGTACAGCAAGCCTTGTGTAATTCATACACAAGTTTAATGTGACTAGAAAATGCCATTCTATTTTAGCGAGCTAATAAATTAAGTGACTAATCAACAAAACAAAGTTATAACGGCTTGTCATACGGCCCATGTTCTTTCTTTCGAATGTGTTCGCGGCTCTCGAAAAAATTCTTCTAAATTTTAATTTTTCTTCACTGCACATGGTGTGCGGTGTGGCGGCCAAAAACATCTCTCCGTACATCATCCATAGTGCAGATTATATATTATTTTGTCCTTTTAGATCAGAGGATATATACTCCTCGCCAAAAGTTTAGCATATTTCAGCTCTATGGTACTTTTGTCACAAATTCTGCAGAAAATTAACATACTATAAAACAAGGATATAATTTATGGATTCGGAAAGAAAGAATACTTAAGCATATGCCTCATAACATTTTTGTCCAAAATTATCAGGTAAAAGAATTTTGGCGAGCTGACATTTTTGTGTAAAATAATAGTTTTTTATCATTTATTTTCTGCATATACGATGTCGTGCCTGGAAAATAATGTCGCACGTCAGACAGGAGACCACGGAACAAATAAGTTACACATAAAATTTGAACTGCCAGTTTCAAAGACCGACAGTTTTCAGTAAGACAAAATGATAAGAATTCATAGGAAAATTGCATTGTTAATGATTAAGAATACAAGTATTGACAAGAATTTCTTTTATGACTGATTAAGAAATGGCTGAAACACAATCAATGTAGCAAGTTACGATTTAAGATGTCATCTACAGACTATGGTTATTTTGGTGTGTGAAAAAATAAAACTGATGATGTTTTGGACACACTTTTAAAAAGTGTCAAAAATTGTACTTTAATTACAGTGGTCTTAAATTATATCGTTGTGTATCCAAACAACTGCAGGGTTTCAAAAATCCAGTGTGTTGGTGTTTTCATTGTACATTACTGCTTCGGATAGGATCCATAACCACACATTTTTATACTTATAAGAAGTCCCCTTTATCATTTATTTCTGCTGCTAACTTCACAAATAATTATGCTAAACTTTTGGCGAGGAAATTTTGATTGGTTTAGACTGATATTCTAGGTCCTCGCATTTTATTTACCTGGACCCTTTTTGATACATTTGAGTCTTTGAATTGACTGCCTGTTTAATATTGAGAAACTACAGTATAGTTTCTCAGGCTTTCGTCACCAGATCATGTCAGGGTCACTGATGAAGCTTGAATAGCCGAAATTTCGAAGTAAGGCTAATGTTTCTTCTTTCGAATTTGTTCTCTGCACTTACAGATATTCATTTAGATTTAAATTGTACACATACATGTAACACGAAGTACATTTAGCTTAAATATCCGCAAATTGTAATGTCAGTCTCAGGTGGATGTTTGCCTCAGTATACAGATGTGCATCCGAAAGGTTTATGGTCCAAACTAGAGATTATTTTCAGTTCACGCAGACTGACATGCTGTACATGACTTCGCTGCTTGGGTATTCTGTTCCTGCCTAGGCTCACATACCACAAATAATAGAAAGTGTAAACAATTAGTTATATAAAATAGGCATTGGAACTTGGATAAATCATTATCGATGAAGGACTTTCATGTCAACATCCAAGCACCTGTAGAAACATCGCAAATAAGTTTACAGTGTGGAGTATATTACTAGTATGGTAGCAGCCCATGTCGTTTGTCACGTAAGAAGACCAATTCGTAACGGTTCAGCAGCGTGGTACATATCACATATCACATAAAAGCTGCGACAGCTAAAGCCTTACGATTCTTTTTTTTTTAATTTGCTATTTACGCACAGGATAAAGCATTGACCAAACGATCGCAACTACATTCACACGATCTTAATGTCAAACAGTATTGAACTCAGCTTTACATTAACGTGTGCATTGATTATAGATGTACATGACGAGTCCAGATTGTTAGCAATTTAGCCTACTGTAGACAACAGGGCCTATAAATACCTGTGTTTCCGCTAACCCGACCGACCCTGTTTCTGACCGCAGACTCTCCTATTTTGTGTTAGGGGCAAAACAAACAATAAAAAACAACAACACCCGATTTGTTCATATTTTAAGCCCGATCAAATCAATTTTCAGCCACGGACATATCGGTCTTCCTGTTACTTTTCAATAGTTATCTGCGTTTCGGTATATTCTGGTATACTGTAAAACACTTAATATCTGCGGTATCAAAATTTCGTGGTTAAAAGAATATGACATATTGGCGCATGTTAATTTTGGCGGGCTTGATGTACCATGGCTCCGGATAATAAAGAAAATCTGATGTACATTTGTAACAATTTCTTACTTTTCTTTAAACTATACATTGTAACATCTATTAGAATCGCCTCATCGAGGCGATTCTACTAGATGCCACAATGTATAGTTTAACATGATAGAATGGTAAAAAAATGTAAAATACTCATCAAATAAACCTCTGTTATGCTGTGCACATATATATGTATTAAATCTATGTAGTATTGGCGGACTTATATTTTAGCGCTCTTTGCCTTTACCGCCAATATCGCCAAAATTCAGTAACCGCCAAAATTAAGTGTTTTACAGTACAATGTTAACTTTCTCGAGCATCCGAGATTACCTTTCTTTAGCATCTGGGACGCTTTACCGATAAATTGTCTTTACAATGCAAGCGTCAAGATAGCAATGACAACAACAATGAACCTGATATTCACTGGTATTTTATGGCTGATAAAATGAACACTTTTCAATTAAGAATTGTTATATATTGTCTTATTTCTGCTCTTAACATCCATTGTGGATAAACATTAGAACCGCTTCATCGAGGCAGTTCTAGCCAGTAACCGGAATACAGTAGAACTTCAATGGCTCAAACAGGCATGGGACCATGGAATTTAGTTCCAGTCAAGGGTAGTTCGAGCCATTTAGGGCTAGCTTCTATATAAACTGATCTCTGGGAAACACAGAATAAGTTCTAGCCAGGGAAGGTAAACGAGCCATCAGAGTTCGAGCCACTGAAGTTCCACTGTATATATTTTGATTAGTCTTCATTACATAATAAAAGTATGTGATCAATGCTGTACCACAAGCAATGGGACTTTTTTTATATATAAATGCATAAAATATAAGATTAGTTTCAACTGAATAACATCCATTGAAAAATGTTAAATGATATGTTACGGTTTGTAATTCCTGTATAATTGAGACAATCTTGAAACTTAAAATAACAATGTCAAAAAATCATTACACAACCGCGCCTGTGTGACGTAAAGTAAATACGATTAAAAATAATAAGGAACCGAAATCGATCCAAAATATATCCCCAACATCAATATGAAAAGAAGCAAATTGAAAGACAACTTATAATTTACGGTCTTGTCAAAATGTGTGCGAGGCTCTCACTTTCTCTTCAACAATATCTACAGCATGAAGTCTCTCTCATAACGTAAAGAAAAGCAGATCAGCTACAAGAGGGACAAAAACAGTGCCCATAGTAATACCTACAATTTTTCTTTATGATTTAGAGCCAAATCTAAATTAGAAATTAGGTAAAATAGAATAAATAGTTAAAGGTAGTTCGGCAATAGAAATTAAGCCATTACATAGCTGCTTGTGAACAGGGCTGTTAATAATCTTTACATAACTCCCCAGACGCAAACTGATTGCTGATAAGAAAAGTCAGTAATGTGTTAGGATATAAGAGGTGTGGTTTTCATGTTTAAATTTCAAAATAAAACAGATAGCAAAGTAAGCAGATATAAAGGTATTGTTAGATGAACACTGACTAGCCGAAATACATGTAAGAACATGTTATACTGAGGAACCACAACAAAAACTAGAAATATTTTCAGAGAAAAACTGATGTCCCCCCACCAGCCCATTTCCCATCCCTTCTTATGAATAAAAAGCCTGTATAAGGAAAATATCTAGACAAGTTTAGAGAAAATCCATCCACCGGTTCTAAAGATATCCTACATTGATTACAGTGTCCTTGAAAAATGGGTCAAGATCACTAAATACTAAACATGTCTTATACATGTCAGAGAGATATATTCATGCAAATCTTATGAATATCTGTCAATTGGAACAAAATATAACTAATTTTTAAGAGGAAAAAGTAAGCATATTTTAAGACAGCTTTCAACCCTGAAAATGGGGTCAAGGTAATCAAAACACAGTTATTGCTTGAGATTGTCCCAAAGGTATATCTATGAAGGTAAAGTGAAATCAAGTAAAACGTTAATGAGATATATCAACTTCAGTGAAATTTTCAGATATTTCAGTCTTCCTTTGACCTTGAAATGAGGTCAAGGTCACCAAAATCTAATCAGCTGTTAAGTGAGTCCCAGTAATGTATCCATGCAAGTTTGGTGAAATTCCATTCATTGGTTCATAATATATTATGGGTACAAGAAATTGCATCTCAGTCCTCCAGTGACCTTGAAAATAAGGTCAAGGTCACCAAAATCTAACCAGCTCTTACGCTAGCCCCAGTGACGTATTCAAGCAAATTTAGTGAAATTCCATCCATTGGTTCATGGTATACTGTGGTAATAGGAAATATCATCCCAGTCCTACATTGACCTTGAAAAGGCGGTCAAGGTCATCAAAATCTTATCAGCCTTTAAACTTTTTCAAATAATGTATCCGTGCAAATTTGGTGAAATATCATCCACTGGTTCAAGAGATATCATCGGTACAAGCAATTGTTACCTAAGTCCTCCGGTGACTTTGAAAATAAGGTCAAGGTCACCAAAATACAGCTTTTAACCTTGTCCCGGTCATATATTTACGCAAGTTTAGTGAAATTACATCCATTGGTTCAGGAGATACAGTGGAAACAAGAAATTGTCATCTATGTCATCCAGTGACCTTGAAATGAAAGTGGTCAAAGTACCCAAATCATAAGTCCGAACTCGTAAGTCTTTTTATTTGACAATTCCAGAATATTTAGGATACATAGATATGGACGCCGAAATTGAGGTTTGATCAGGTGCTCGCGAGTAGTAAGCATCACCTGCCTATTATGATACAGCCGCCATATCTATGTATCAGTAGGAAAAGTCAGTGAAAAAGAAATTCCGGTATTTGAAAGCTTACCTTAGCTTCGGCTGAGGCCATCAGATCGGAAATTAGTTTAGAAACGGCGACATTGTAGGGATCAACGAGGTCATGGTGTCTCACATAAAACTTTTTAACTGTCGACACCATTACTTTCTGATAACCTCGTGTCAACAGTTTACGGGTGAGCAGCCTTCCTCTTTCAACAAAGCCATGATATTTGAAACAGGCTCAAGCATTGCGGACTAGCTGAGATACATAAACTCTGTAAAACTATGCAAGTGCCGAAGGGATATTACTGCTCAAAAATGGAAAGTTAACTATGGGAAAATTGATGTCGTCTCTCTTGTCATAAAGCCTAGTAACAAGCTTTCCATTGTCAATATAGAGATAGCAATCTAAGTATGAGGCCGATGAACTGGACTCCGTGGTGTCTTAAATTTCAAGTTCACGTGGATAGATGAGATCAATAAACTCCAAAATCTTTGGATTATTCAGAGTCAGAACATCATCTATGTACCTGTAGGTGAAGCTGAGGTCAATTCGACCAAAATCTAATCAGCTCTTAAACTTATCCCAATAATGTATCAACGCAAGTTTG
The DNA here is from genome assembly GCA_963989385.1 of Ctena decussata. Taxonomy (NCBI): domain Eukaryota; kingdom Metazoa; phylum Mollusca; class Bivalvia; order Lucinida; family Lucinidae; genus Ctena; species Ctena decussata. Next base: position 58,628,579 of record OZ022506.1, read on the forward strand.
TTGAAATTCCATCCTTTGGTTCAGGAGATATAGTGGATATAAGAAATTGTCGTCTCAGTCCTCCAGTGACACCTAGAAAATAAGATCAAGGTCACCAAAATCTTACCAGCTCTTAAACTTTTTATAATAATGTATCTATGCAAGTTTGGTGAAATTCCATCGATTGGTTCAAGAAATATCGCGCATGCAAGAATCTGTCACGCCGACGCTGACGCCGACTCCCGGGATCCGCACAGAAAACAATGTGTCCCCTCACCTTTGGTGGGGGGACATAATACAGCCATGGAATGGTCAGTTATTGATTACTTGTGTGTGTTTGGGGCAGGAAAGGGAGCGGGGAGGCGGCGGGCTGCATGGTGGCACTGACCGGAATGGCACTGACAGATATCGTACTCTCCCGCTGTTCGCCGCAGGAAAACAAATATGGCAACCACAGAATAAGATATTTGTCCATGAATGACGATATTTGACGGTAATAAGATACTCTTTTCTATATTCATTTTTATGATTATGGGTCATGAAACTCAGTCGTAAGTAAACGTGTTGTTTTGGGACGCACACTATGTATGATGGAGCACGTGACCTCTGGCAAAAAAAAAACTGCATACATCAACAACACTTATAATATCTGTCTCAGCGTTGTAATGGTATTTCTGACCTACCAACAAGAAAATTGAAGGCCATACCTAGCTATAAGACAGTCATAAAATCTTGTGATTCTGCAGCTGAGATGTCTGATTAAAGTACAAGTCTAGGAAAGGACCAGGTATAATTTAGACCGGTTTGGTCCCCTTTCGATTCGTTTAAAACTACTTAGTTTTCGTTGCCCATCATCTGAGTAAACAGGTTCATACAGAAATAATATGATTCTTCTTCGTAGATCCTCAGAACAACATGATTTTAGACATATCTGTTTTGTTTTAGTGTTGAGAAGGGTTTCCTTTTAAATAGATAAATACAGCTTCAGAAAGCCCTCGATAATAGATTTGGATGGTACACTCAAGTGGTACAGCACTATTAAACATATGTGTTCAAGGCCTGTCCAGGTACCCTCCCACTCAACTTAGCAAGTAGACAGACGCTAAGAATAATTTCAACTGATCAAAATAAAATGTGAACCAAATGATTTTCTGTGTTCTTAGAAAATCTGTACCCTCAACATATGTTGTTTTTTGCTATGAGCGGAGATATGAGCATTTTTAGAAACTGCAAGGTTCTTTGACAAAAGTATAAAATTACGTGTCAGTGCAGTCAAGTGCACAGCTGAATTTTTATCATATTGTTGATATCATAAATTGCATCATTGTGCAAAAATGTAGCTGTGCACTTGACTGTGCAGATAAAAAATGGTCGAAAGGCTACGAAACAGCTGAGTAGGATGCAACTAGACGCACAGAGGAACATACAAATCGCAAGAATGTAGAAAATTCGGATTATAACACATAGTCAAGGTTTCACCACTTATTTATTCACAGAGTTGAGAAGATACAAATCTGAAAATTCATAAAAATGGGGCCAACTGTGGGCAAAGTCATACCAGGCCGTTTGCACTCTGAAGTCATTCTGGGCAGATTCTTATCCAACTTGCCTGTTGGAATGGTGAAGGTCTTCAGGTGGTCTCGAATTATATTTTCTGTATTTTGGATAACATCGTGATAATTGTAGTGGTTCTCCTACTTAAGCTTCACTTTGTCTGCAAATTGATAATTTTTAGTTTGTGTTGCTACATGCATTGTGTCTCATTTAAATTGGTGTTTAATTTCATCACGGGAAACCAAATAAAACTTTAAAGATTTCAGGCGTGGTTTGGTGCTTACTGACTTATTAACGGACTCTTCGTCAAGATATAACTCCTTGAAGCTCTTTATTCATCTTAAACTGGATTGCACATCAATAGAGAATTTATGTATCTTTCTAAATCATTTTGGCCGAGTTTAGAGAGATTTTGGTCTACACTGATGCTATGGAATAATTTAGTCGCGCGGGTTCCATGGCTTTCAGCCTGTATTGTAGTACTGTGTGTCTCTGAAATGCAAGTCCTATTCAGATCCTCCCGTTAAAATTAGCATCCCCATTACCCCAAAGAGCTTGCATTATGCAAACAGTGTAGTTGCGTAATCTTTTTTGTTTACTATTTTCGTTTTTTGTTCCTTACACTGTGTCAAAAGAACTTTAGCTGAATCAGTTGCGGACATACTGATTATAGGTACTCAGCTTGTCATCAAGCTATTAAAAGTTTCTAGCTAGATCAGCACACAATCTCCAGACAATGTGGTTACGTGTGTACACTTATATGAATGTATATTAACCTACTGCCAGTCTTGTTTGTTATACGTTAAGGTGGTGATTATCACTGATTTTGGGCAAACACAAAAATCTGCATTAAATGCTGAAAATACAACAGATCTTCCCGAAACTTAGCAGATGCATTCTTTAAGTTGTTTCTCACAATTTAGAATCCCAAAATGCAGGACTTATTGAGGCTTAAAAGGAATTATATAAGAAAAGATCAAAGGGTAACTTTGTGCGAATAAATTCTAAAAAATGACCATCATTATTGAAAATGTAACTAGGTCTGAACATAAATTAATGCATTATAAAGAGCGTCCTAGCAATTATTTTTTTAATTTTTTGCAAGCTATCAGGCTGCGCAGGAAAAAAGGATGTGGCCTGTGTCCAAATATTTGTCTAAGTACACAGAAGAGTCTTTTTTCAAGGTTGAATAATTTCAATAGCACATCTGTAATTGTCATTGTAATGTATTATTTATACTGTGAGTATGATATAGGTATAACTGACCTACCTTTATTTCATGAAGAATGCAATAAGTATACATGTACTTTATCATAGTCAGACATTTGAGAAAAAGCTACTGTGTTTATCTGGTCTACCTTACAATTTGAGAAAGAGTTGGAACAAATAATTGATTGGACGCTCTTTTTAACTCATCAAAGTATATCCAGAGTTAAGTACATTTTCAAGAATAGATTTTATTTTTCAGATATCTGCACAGAAAATTACCCTTTGATCTTTGCATATAAAACACTTTATTTAAACAGCATGTCTCTATATTTTGTATTTCAAACTGTAAAGAACAACAAAAATAAGAAATGTCTCTACACATATTTCGATCTTAGCATGCGCGTGCTTACATAAATACAAACATACATACATACCTACATGTACGCATGCATGCATGTGTATGTACATACGTACATGCGTGTGTGCTTACGTGCGTGCGCACGTGCGTGTGTTCATGCATACGTGCATGCATGCGTATATGCATACATGCATACACCGCTGTCGATTGCATACATTGTATGATAAAAATTATCGTCAAATTGTACATTTGCATAATAAAATCTACACGCAATTTGAAAAAAAAATATGGTGTCGGAAGGGGAGGAGAAGCCGACAAAACAAATAAAGAAAAACACACCTGTAATGGTCAATGTAATGTATAACGTATACTGTTAGTATGATATAGGTAAAACCGAACAACCTGTATTTCATGAATGCAATAAGTATACATGCACTATAGCATGGTCAGACATTTGAGAAAAAGGTACTGTTTTTATCTGGTCTACCTTACAATTTGAGAAAGAGTTGGAACAAATAATTGCTAGGACGCTCTTTTTAACTCATCAAAGTATATTCAGAGTTAAGTACATTTTCAAGAACAGATTTTATTGTTCAGATTTCTGTGCAGAAAATTACCCTTTGATCTTTTCATATAAAACACTTTTTTAAACAGCATGTCCCTATATTTTGTATTTCAAACTGTAGAGAACAACAAAAATAAGAAATCTGCTAACATTTAGGGAGACTCGTTAATTTTTTATAGTTTTATTCAGATTTTTGTATATACCACAAATTACCACCTTAAGCAGTTATCATTATTATTGAATATCAATAGACCTTCTCCACAATGTTATGTACCCTAGGTTCACGGCCTGTTACCTGGCGAGATATCGCATAACTTCACACTCATGGGACAAGCTTTGGACACAAAGAATAAGAAACATTCTGATTACCTTGGAATAATATATTTATAATTATATAGTGATTTCAGGTTATTGTTGTTTAACTCATTTCCTCTTTAACATTTTTTTCACTAATTAACTGTCTACACAATTAATTGACAAACACTGTACAACATTTTACGTAAAGAAAAGTTCTTGCATTTTCCATAATGTAGCTTAGCTGATTTTTGTTTCAATTTCTAATAATTTAATAACAAACAGTTCCGTAACTATAATTATCAAAACGATATTTTTCAAGTCATTCACCCTTTCAGTTCAAGATCAAAGGAACATGTCATAAAGGACGTGGCTGTTTAACTGCAGAATGTGTATATATTTATTATAACCCCGACATATGAAGTATGTCGAGGGGTATATAGTTTTCGTCTTTCCGTCCGTCCGTCCGTCCATGCGTCCGTCCGTTAACATTTGCGTTAAAGTTTTGCGTTAGGTCTTTAATTTTGCTTATGTTTCCAGATATCCTTTGATGAAGCCTGTTGGTATGTGCCTAGATTTACTTACAGGTTCAAGCAGAATACTTATAATTATCTGGAAGCTGCTGCTGACCCAAACTCAAGGACACAGGCTTAAACATTGGCGTTAAAGATTTGTGTTAAGTTTTTAATTTTGCTTATGTTCCCAATATCCTTTGATGAGGCCTGTTGGTATGTGCCTAGATATACTTACAGGTTCAAGCAGAATACTTATCATTATCTGGACACTGGTGCTGACCTAAGGTCAAGGTCACAGACTTAAACATTTGCGTTAAAGTTTAGTGTTAAGTTTATGGTCTTCTTTTATATTTCTTATATCCTTATATGGAAGCTTTTGATATTTGACTAGTGTTACTTTTAAGGTTCATACAGAGTAGTTAACATAATTTGGATGCTGATACTTACCAAAGGTCAAGGTCATAGACTTGTGTATTTGCGTTAAAGTTTTGCCTTGAGTTTATATTCTTTGGTTATAGTTCCAACATCCTTCAATGACAACTTTTGATATATGACTAGGTTTACTTAAATGTTCATGCAGAATACTTGACATCATTTGGATGCTGTTGCTGACTTATGGTCAAGGTCACGGACTTAAACATATGTGTTTAAGTTTTGTGTTAAGTTTATTTTCTTCTATTATATTTCCAATATCCTCTATCATATTTACAATATCCTTTTGATGGAAACTTTTGATATTTGATTTGATTTACTTTTAGGTTCATAGCTGCTTACAAAAGGTCAAGGTCACAGACTTGTATATTTTCATTAAAGTTTTGCGTTAAGTTTATATTCTTTGTTGATGAAACCGTTTTGGTATATGACTAAGTTTACTCCTTTGTTCTTGCAGATTAGATGACATCATCTAGATGCTGCTGCTGACCAAGGTCATGGGCACAGACTTATATGTTTACATTAAAGTTTTGTGTTAAGTTTGTACTCTTTGCTGGTATTTGTAATATACTATGATGGAACCATTTGATAGGTGACTAAGTTTACTTTTAGGTTCAAACCATGTATAAGATTGGTTCCATTAGGCAGTAGTTTCATAAGGTGGTGGTTTCATTAGGCGGTGGCGCTGTTCGGGGGTATACGTGAGCCCCTGCTCCCTTGCTCTAGTTTACCTATTTATTTTAGGAGGAGGACATCAGCTCTAATTATATTTGAAATTTAAACACAAGCCTTTTGGTCTTTGATGTAAAAGTTTATAGCAATAAAGAAATAAGATTTTATTTGATAATCAAAACCATTAATGATTAAAACAAGCAAGTTATCATTCATTAGACAAAAATAATGCTGCGAAGCGTAAAACCTGTTTGCCCCATGTGTTTGAAGCCTGGCCGATTATCGATTATAACCTGAGCGATAGGCGCATGCGAGAAAACAATGTGAAAAAGGTCTCTTTGACAGCTTGACAGCAAACCGCTTTGACTGCTTACGTGCGACGTCATAAAAAGCATCTTGTCAACTCCAACTGTCGGTCTCAAACGAACAATTCTCCATTTAGTCCAAAATTTCCTCCAGTATGGAAATTCATCTGTAAACTTGATATTATTAAAAATTTGTCTTATGAAATAGCTCTTTGTCTCCGATTGAAACAATTAACTTTAGAGGCTGCATGAGTGGGAAATTACAAACCTGCATTTGTATTTGCCTATATTACATTAAAGCATATTAATAGACGAAAAAATCTAAAAGACTGAAAAAAAGACTCTCATTCGACTGCATAAGAGTTTGTAAAAAGATATTATTTACGGAGGATTTTAATTTCTCATTTTACATCCGCGTTGAGGTTTCCTGTTTAGCAAAAATGATTAAGAGTTTAAAAAATTGCTATTAAAATGACAAGAAAACAAAGTATAGGGATACACACGTGAGCCCTATAATAGTTATCCTTCCGATGCAAGTAGCACGCTAAAGAAATAAAAGTAGCTGAACCAATTTGATTCATATAAATAAAGAAATTCAATGTGATGACTTCGTTGAAGACAGACCTCCAGTGGTTCCAATTTGGAATTTACCAAACTAAAACCCATAATATATGCAACAAATATCAACCCAAGCAGCCCTCTCTTCTGCGGCGAGATAACCGCAAAGCAGTTAAACGGACTACAATAGCAAAGTAACAAGAAACCAGACGAGATACATTACAACACGTCAGAATGAGGGCAAAGCAGCCACACAATTACGAAATATTTACTATAGGGTAGCTGAAAGATTACCTGTTTAGGAAAGCGCTGACACTTGTGCCTATGTCAATATATGTATATACTTCTTTCCCGTTTGGTTTTGAAAGAGGAATGTGGCATCTGACAATTAGTTACCATTTTACATTCCTAGAGTACAAAATTCATAAGGGAAAAATAATTGGTTCATACAGGGGTCCCATTTTAAAATCAGTGGTTCATTTTGCTGTAAAAAAACAACAACATAGAAACCAAACTAATTCACCGTTATGAAAACAGTTTATCCCCAATTACTGTTATATTAAATGTATCGCTGCTCACGCCCTTTAGCCTTACTTTCAAAATGCATCTAAATGAGATCTTGTTATCAAAATGATCAGACATATCACTTTTTTATTTAACAGTGAAGTGGAAACGATTCGACAAAAACAGATGTCCCAGCACTTATCTTTCTCAGTAGTATCAATTTTCCTAAAATTTCTGTGTTGGCATACTGATCTTAGAAAGTGTTACTTTCATGTTCTTTTCTGTGAGATGACGGTCACCAGCATCAAATCATATTTTTGCTTGTCCCATCAGTATATCCATTTAAGTTCATCCCTTTATTAAAGAATATTTGAGATACGACAAGAGAAAACAAACAGAGTGACATGTGCGCCCAGCGCAGACTCAGATCAGCCTATGCATCCGACCAGTTTCATCCGAGTCTTTGCTTTGCGCTTATAAAGTAGCTAAGTGTCAAAGCTAGCTCCATGCGGACAACGAAGACCCTGATTAGACTCGGCAAATGCCTAGGCTGATCTGAGTCTTCGCTTGGCGCACATGCTACTTTGTTGATTTTGTCGTGTCGCGGCTCATCTGTAGCTTAAGTTTCAGTCCAAATCGTCTTCTCACCTAATTAACGAAATAAAGTACACCAAATCCTGTATAAATTTTAAGTCTAGTACATAGTATGCATCTTTGCAAATTACGTAAGCGCGTAAGAATCCATTCATTTTATTCAAGAGATAACGACGGATCCTACTAGTGACGTTCAATACGCATTCTCAATAAAAGGGTGCAACTCGCGTAAAGCATATCAGAAAACAAATGATGTTTGATAACACAAAAAAGTTGATTGTAAACTATTGCTGTAGCCTTATAATGTTTTTGTAGAACGTGATTTGAACAAGACATGTAAAACACAATGATACAGCATTTTGACTTTGAGGCATTTAAGCGGGTCTTTGTAGGTCAGAAAGTTCGTTACAACGATGGTTCAACTTTTCACACCGACTTATAGCTATAAACGTTCAAAGTATACATTTTGAGTATTTGTAGTATAGTCCATAATTTATTGATTTATATGACGTTTTCTTTTTAAAATATGATTTTTTCACTCTAGGATAAAAAAAAGTTGTAGATTCTGCTTAATGGAGTCACATGGAAATTTACTTTATGCTGAATAGAGAAAGTTAAGGTCTTTATGTACATGTAGGCCTGCCTATATTGGTTAAACTTTGTTCCCACACAGTTTGCATTTAAATGCATTTTAATTGTAGAAACATAGCATTGCAGCAGCTCGTTGATATTGATCCTGAAATTAAGCTGCAAAGTCATTTGGTGTGAGGTAACAAAGCTTTCGGAGATTATTTTTAATGATATCAACTATCACTTTCATTTGGTTGGTGATAGAAATGCTTCAAATGTACTTTTTTCTGCAACAAGAAATCTTTAATTCAGAACATCAAGAACATAAATTACGCCAGCATCTTAAAACGATTCAAAGCATATTGTACGATTTTTTTACTGTCTGTCTGAGACATATCAAACAATATGTATGCGAAAAATATCTAGTCTCCATAAAAAGTAATTGCAAATAACTAATTAATATAAACTGTCTAAAGGTTACCAGTAAAAGAGAAAAGGTTCATTACAATTATTAAATTGCATTTGGCATTTTCAACACTTTACAAACAACAGTGAATCATTTTGTCTTTTTTTTTTGTAAACAATCTTTGTATGCTATCTTCATCTGCCTCTTGAAGTGGGACATTCTCATGGACTTTTCAGTCGTGGGCTTTGGCTGCTCAATTAAGCAGAGGATATCAGAGGGTTTAACCCAGAGAATATCCGTGCGGCGTGGCCATTGAAACAACGACTTCTAGCGTTCCAAGAGGACATTTGGACCTTGCCGTCATCAATGTCTAGGATTTTACCAAAATACCAACTTTTGCAATATACAGAATTTTCGCCGATCGCCAATTTTCACTGTACTCTCAAACTTCTCCTGTACCTCTTTCGGCACAGCACCGTCAGAAGTTTTTGGTGTTTTCTTTTCTGATTTTCAGTTGCTGCGTTTTCTGATTAGACATATTTTCGATAGATATATTTCCGTGTTACATGTATGTTTATACACTGTAGTCGAATTTAGTTTGAAATAACATTTTTTGTTTACTATAATAGTGCATAAACCTTAAGTGTTTTGTCTACTGCCTATTTATTCACTGGCTTGTGAGCAGCACAGCAAGGTATGAAATTCTGAAGCAATTTGAAAACTACGTATTATTTGCAATATTTTTTCTGAATATTTGAAAAAAATCCACTTTTTATTTTTCTTAACCATGATAAACACTTCCATAGTAGCTGGATAAGACATGTATCCAAGGTTCTAAATAATCTTTACAACTACGCAACCTCATCCAGCTTGATCAGTGGTTTCGGTGTCTGCATGAGGCTAGCTTAGACCATTTCTTTCACTTTAAGTGCACAGGCACAGCAAATACTCTGATCAGATTGGGCAAATGCCAAGGCTGATCTCAGTCTTTGCTCGACGCTCATGTCACTTCGTTGGTTTTGTCGTGTCGCAGCTGAATTATCTCAATGCCGGTATACAGTTAGTAAGACGAGCTGTAAGTTAAACACATAAGGAACATAAAGTGATTCAAAGATGTAAGCGTACAATAAAAAAAACATATGTGCAATTATCAGTCTCACACCATAGAGCGAATTTAGCGATAAGAACAGTCTCATACATGTAAATATATGTCATATCGGGTTTTATTTAAAGAAACATGTTATTGCTAACGTGATTTGACACCCTAAAAACTTTTAAAAAAAATGATTAACTTTTTTTTCTTATTGACTGTTAACTTTAAACAGACATGTGATATCAAACGTGACTTCTATTATTTGACGTCAGAAGTATAGAACGGCTGTTAAATCACTATTCGAGAGTGTTAAATTATAAACACAGCGTGCGAAACAGTAGTAAATGTGTCAAATAACTGGACGGAAAATTCATCTCGCCTAAAAACATCCTCCGATTTAGTGTCTATAATTACATTGGTTTTGATAAGATGATAGAATTGATCTTTATGGCTGTACTTGCTCTATGATTGTATTTCTATTTGCTGAAATCAGCACGTTGCAAAAACACGATTACAGCAATTAAAAGCTCAGAAACGATTAAGCCGAGACAGGTTTTTAAAAGTGTCATTAGCAAGCAGTGAGTCTTAAATGCAAACGTGTTTACGATAATAATTGCCTTCTCTGTCTCAGACACAAGCAATGCGTGTGAGGAGAGGAAAAATGTGCCGAGAACTCGTGATCCGAAGAAATTAATCCCTATGTTTAACCAACATAATAAAACAAGACGAGCTGTTGTCAGTTTATTTGTCTACATCCTTCTCGTTTGATTTGAAGGGCTCAAAGTTTCTGATTTTTGGCTATCTTTTGATTTGGAAACAGTCAAATTTCTGATGCATGCACTACTGGACATTGGAACTTCTGTTTTTTTGGGATCATTTGGCCTCTTTTAGAAGTTTGATAGCAGAGTAACAAACTTTAGAATCCATTTATTGAAATATTTTGGTGAAATATAACCGAGACTTTATTTAAACGTTTATGGAAAAAGTGTTTAATGGCTGCGAGAAAAAAACTTTTGCCTATTGTCTTAAAGTTATTTGCCTATTATCATGCCTTCTATAACGTCTGCTTGCCATTTCTAACCCATGTTTTAGGGCCACAGAGGAGGCTCAAATAGAGCTGCTGACTCGGCTTATCACTTGTAATTTATTGTTTGTTGGGATGTCTTTTTCAATCTTTCCCTTTGATGTTGGGGATAGGGTTTGGGATCTGATTCAGTCAGTTCCTGGAGTGTAGTTACTCTTTAAATTTACTCAAAACAGATACAATTAAGATTTCTCTTTCCCTGTTGTCAGTTTGATACACACTGTCACAAGTCATTTTTATTACTCATTTAAAGCGTCATGCCAGATCGGTAATTCGAAGTTTCTATCAAAGTTCTAGTTGTGGACAGTCGTCTGCATTTTCCTTTTCGAATATATGCTATGTACGCAGTCGCAGTCTAATACTATTTGATATTTTGGTTAAATTTCCCTTATGTCTGAGTGAAATGCAATAAGGAAACTGAACGAAGCAAGAACAAGTGACCAAGCATTATTACTTTACCAGCAAAGACACATGACTGCACTTTCAGTTCATCTCTTTGATTTTCATTTCTGCTTCCCTTCTAAACGGGGATAAGCCCTTAAAGAAACAAATAGTTCACCTCCCTAAGGATCAATCATTCTGTATGAGTTGAAAGAAATTTTCTCCCACATATGCTGATACTTTCCTCTATGAGTAGATATCTTTTAAGAAAGCCTTCATCGTCAAACCTACAGAAAGTCATAAAAGCTGTTTCTTTCTGTAAAATGACGGAACATTACGCTTAACCATTTGTCGTGGAGATCCCACGATGTTATTTTCAATTTAATATAGTGTTGTTTTATTTTATACTATTATATTTATGTTTTTCTATTCATATTATTTCTTTTAATAATTAAGAAATTATGTGACGTCAGCGTTATTGACGTTGACGTCAGATGACGTTAGCAACCATTCAGCAGGTTAGTAATAGGACAGGTTTAGGAGGAAGAAAGGTACAATTCTAAGGGATGAGCAAATAGCTCAAATGAAAGGAACAGAATCAGAACAACTGATGGTAAATGGAATTCAGAAAAGGACAATAATCACAAGAAACCAAAGGAACAAAGAAGGGAAGTTATTATTACTATTTACAGATTGAATGACAGACAGACTAGAAACTGGGCTTCAAGCAATGAGTATAAGATTTTGAACTGTAACATACTATTGTGATATTTGTTTCTATATTTGCGTGTAGAAATTCAGCGATTATTATCAACATTTTCCAATGTGGCATGATATCTAGTAAATATAATTAATTATCTTTAAAATGCGTTAACTTTCTATTAAAATCGCCACATTGATTGGTGCCGGAACCCGGGAACACGTGGGGCCTTCTATGAAATTTTATGACAATCAAGATGATTGGTACTAAATCAGAAATAGAGTGCTTGTTGGATCAGCAGCAGAAATTACAGCAGCAATTCAAATTTACCAAAAGACAGCAACAACAACAAAATCAAATCAGCTCTGTAAAAATACCAAAACTTAAAATTCTAATGTTTGATGGCAATAAATTGAAATGGAGAGAATTTTGGGACTTTTTAGAGATACAGTGGACCAAAATAAACAGATTTCAGACAACGAGAAATTAATTTACCTCAAAGACAAGCTTACTGGAGATGCTTACAGGCTGTTGCTGGAATATATCTGTCCAATGAAAACTACAGTGTTGCTAAAAGTCTGTTGAAAGAAAAATTTGAAGACATCCAAGGTGTATTGCATTCCCATTATATGAAGTTGATTAATCTAAATCCAGCAACAAACAGCTCAAAGGGACTTCGTTTCATGTACGATCAAATAGAAATGCATTTCAGAAGTTTAGAGGCATTACATCAAGACATTAATCATGACATTTTTATTCCGATCATTACCTCCAAAATTCCAAAGGATGTTTTACTGCCGCTAGAATTACAAAAGAGAAGAAAGAATAAATGGTCAGTCAGTATGTTAAGGGAACAGCTGAACAATTATACTTGTGCACTGGAGAGCGTTGAGGAGCAGCATTATTCAACGAAAACAGAGAGCAGAAAGCGATTTAATACTGAAAATTCGGCTGTTAAACCTAAACCACCACCAAGACTGTTGTTTGCACAATGTAGATACTGCGATGGTAATCATTGGAGTGACCAATGCTTGGAATTTCCAACAGCTGAAGACAGAAAGGAGAAACTAAAAGACGGCTGCTTTCTGTGCCTTAAGCAAGGCCACATAGCTTGGAAATGCCTATCAAACAAACGTTGTTTCTACTGTGGCCGTACAAACCATCACCACAGAAGTCTCTGGCCCAAAAATTACTAATACACAGTAAATGAGAGTTCTCAGTTAGATGATACGGAAATACAGCGGATTAAAAAAGTATGTCAAATGACTGAAACACAGCAAGAACCTGAAAACAAGACATCCATAAATCAAGGCGAGGGTTTACAACTAGACAGGACAGACCGTCTGCTACATCACAAACAGCAGACTAGTGAGGAATTGGAACATATATCAGCATTAGAAAAACAGCTAAATCAAGTAAAATCAGAACTATCAGAATCCAGGGTAATCATGTCAGAAATGAAACGTCAACTGTCAAAGCTAGAATCAAAGCAGACAAGCAAACAGGAACTGAAAACAAAAACAGCTGAAACTGGGAACAAAAGCAAAAAAAAAAAAATGGAATATATCAAGGATACTTTCATAAAGACCGAGGAATCAAACAACTATTTTAACTCAGAGACTTCAGACAAAAAAGTCAAATATAATGAACAAGAAGCAGTGATGAAAGCACACGAGCAGGGACAAAGATACAAGCTTGAATTCACTGATTTCTTGGGGAAAAAATGCGGAGTTGCAGTCACAAAACACTCAACTTAATAACAAAGTGCTATGCTTGACAGGAGAACTATTGAATTCACAATAGGAAAACCAAGATCTTGAAACACAATTAACAGATTGCTCTAAATCATTAGTAAATAAACTTCAGCTGAATGAGAAAGGATTTCAATCAGGTAATAAATCATCAGCTCGGAATGACATTGTTGTCAAAACGTTCACGTCAGTGGCAGGTCCAGATAATGCAGACATTACAATACAAGGAGAAAATGAAATCATTACTTCAGACTTGAAAACAAAGTCATCAGACAAAACAAAATGGCTGGAAGTCTACAACAAGAAGGTTTTATTTGACAATGACACAATCATTTCAACGAAAGAACAACTGTTCAGTTAACTTGAAAGGGATAAGTTGCAGAATGTTGAGAATCAAATAGCAGAACAAATTCCTTTGTCGTAGGAGTGTCGTGGAGATCCCACGATGTTATTTTCAGTTTAATATTGTGTTGTTTTTATTTTCATACTATTATATTTATGTTTTTCTATTCATATTATTTCATTGAAGAATTAAGAAATTATGTGACGTCAACGTTGTTGACGTTGACGTCAGATGACGTTAGCAACTATTCAGCAGGCTAGTAACAGGACAGGTTTAGGAGGAAGAAAGGTACAATTCTAAGGGATGAGTAAATAGCTCAAATGAAAGGAACAGAGTCTGGTTTAAACATATTTTATTTTCAAAAATGCACATAATAACATACAAATAACACAATCACACAAAGCAATAGGATCAGAACGAAAGCTGATAGCTTATATAGCTCTTCTCCTGAACACGAATAAATTGTGTACTATTAGGCAGAAAGTAAAACGGTCCGTGCAAACTTGTTTAAGCACATATTTCTTGTACTTTATACTAAACATGTATTTCAACAGAAATTTAAGTGAAAAAAAAAATAAATTCTTTGGCTGTAATCATGTTCGCAGTGAATGAAGTTCAAGATCTAAGTGTATGTAAGACTGCAATGATACTCGCTAACTAGCTAAGTGGATGTCCAGTTCACGAACATTCATTCACTGCAAACATTTTGTAATAAACATTAATTACAAGTACTTCACAAAATGGATAAGAAAAGATACATCTACAGAACAAAAAAAGACAGAAAAAAAGTATATAGAAACAGAAAAGTCAGCATCTGTGGAAAAAAAGAGAAAAAAAAGGAAAAAAAGAGATGGGGCGCAGGTTACTAGGGGCTTTCAAACATTGGCAATTACTTTCCACTAGGAACAAGTCGCATGTGTTTAGACACATGATGATAATAATTTTCAGAAACGATGCGTATCTATAATATACTTGTGTACCTTTAAAATAATAATATTGTTTACCTCTGGTGACAGTGTTACATCACCGGTCAGAAGAATATTAAGAGAGGGGTTCACGTATGTAGTAACCGAAGTCATCAGTTCTCTACGTTGCATTTCATAATACCTACAGTGAAAGAAAAAGTGTTGTGCGTTCTCAATACTACCACAACGACACAGAGGTGATCCAGTAATGTTTTTCAGAAAAAGATCTAGATTCAATGAGCTACAATTAGTACGAAAACGAGTATGAAGAATCTGAGCCTTTCTGCTACCAATATAATAGTGTTTGGGCTCTGTTGATTTATCCTTATTGAGAAGACGTTTGAAGGAATTAACAGAATCAGATTGTCTAGTCTCTATGGATAAACTGTTCCAGTCTCTAGTTGTTGAGGGCAGAAAAGAGTAATAGTATTGACTAGACCTGGCAGCTACAGTTTGAAGATCATTTGAGTTACGCAAGTTATAACGAGAAAGGTTGCTAACAGTCTGAGGCACTAGATTTGACAAGTAAAATGGAGTAATATTGTGCATCATTTTATAAAATAAGGTAAGTCTGTGATTTTTTCGCCTTTGTTCTAGTGATTCCCAGCAAATTTCATTAGATAAAGTGTTAAGTGAGACGAGCTTCGTTGCTCCCGTAGCAATACGAGCTGCCTCATTCTGTATTTTATCTAAATCATTTTTTTCATACTCTGTACAGTTGTCCCATATAACGTCACCGTATTCTAGAAGAGGTCTTATAAATGCTGTATAAATAATTTCAAGTGATTTTCTGTCTAATTTAAATTTCAATTTTCTCATTACGTTAATCCTAAACCAAGCCTTTTCTTTGATATAATTTATGTGCTGATGCCAGGTGCAATCATTTGAAAGATAGATGCCAAGGTGTTTATGAGAGTCAACTTCGGTGATTTGGTGATTTTGCATAGAGAGAGCAGGATGATATGGTCTATTAAATTTACGAGAAATAAGGAGAGATTCAGTCTTAGCAGGGTTGAAGGATACTAGCCAGGTTGCGGCCCACCGTGAAATTTTATCAAGATCTGTATTTAGACAG
This sequence comes from Ctena decussata, assembly GCA_963989385.1. NCBI lineage: Eukaryota > Metazoa > Mollusca > Bivalvia > Lucinida > Lucinidae > Ctena > Ctena decussata. Next base: position 58,644,486 of record OZ022506.1, read on the forward strand.
TTCGCTGCAGTTGTCGGGTCGTCTACAACTATATAAAGACTCGTGTCGTCTGCAAACAGTCGAATGTTTGCGCCAATATCAATTACTATATCATTGATATACAGCAAGAATAGTAAAGGCCCCAGTATAGATCCTTGAGGAACTCCAGCCCTAATATAAACCCAATCAGAAACAGTACCAGGTAGGATAACGCGTTGCTTTCTGTCAGAAAGATAATGTTTAAACCATTCAAGGACTTCCCCTGTGACACCAGCTGCTTTAAGTTTATGCAAGAGGCCTAGATGCCAAACACGATCGAATGCTTTGCTGATGTCACAGAAGACAGCCCTAACCTCCTTACCGGAATCAAGAGCTTGACAGAAAGTATTGTAAAGAAATGTTAATTGATTTACCGTTGAATCACCCGGTATAAACCCAGATTGCAAAGACGATAACAAATTATTATCTCGAAGGTGATTAAATAAGTATTTGAAAACAAGCTTCTCAAAAACTTTGGCTTCCGCATTAAGCAAAGATATGGGTCTGTAATTAGAGACATTCGACAAATCTCCTTTCTTATGGACAGGACATACATTTGCTTCTTTATAAAAAGCTGGTAAATGACCGGTCTGTAGGGACTGATTAAAGAGGGAACAAAAAGGAGTGGAGAGTTGGGATGAAAGTTCTTTAAGAATACGATTACTGAGTCCATTTGGACCAGATGCCTTACCAACAATTAAAGTTTTAAGAACGGATTCAACTTCAAGTGGAGTGAGCACAATCGTAATCAGTTCTGAATTAAGAGCAAGTGGGATCAAATCTGGAGGAACAGCGTTTGTCTCATTTAAGATGGTTTGACTTTGAAAGTATTTATTGAGGATGTTTGCCTTATCGTTTTCATCTGTATAAATATTGTTTTCATATTCAAGGGGAGGAATGGAAGAACTTGAGTTTGGATTAATAAAATTCTAAAGAGTAGACCACCAATCTTTTGTCGTAATAGTACTGGATTTTAGTTTATCTGCCAACTTATCATAATACGATTTCTTGGAATCACGAATCATTGTAGTAACCTTATTTCGTAATTTCTTAAACTTTTTCCAGTGAGTTTCCATATTAGTTCTCTTAGCCTTTCTAAATGCACGTTTGCGTTTACGAATGTGTCTTTTCAGAACAGTAGTCAGCCAAGGAGGATCTAAAGGTTTAACTTTTATATGCCTATTAGGAATACATTCGATTGCTATAGAGTTAATGGCGGTATTTATGTTATCGGCATAGATATTTATATCATTGTTACGAAGAGACTCCCAATCCAAGTTTGAAGCTTTATCACGTAAAAGATTAAAATTACCCCGTTCGTAGTACCAAACATGCCTTGTAAACGTTTTAAACTTAGGCTTGGAAAATTTAAATATACCGTATATAGGACATTGGTACCGTAGTTCCTGGTTAAGAAAAGGATCACCTACACCACTAAGTAGTAAGTGTTCTTTGTTACTAACAAGGATAATGTCAATTAAAGATGAACTATTCTCAGAAAAATGGGTTGGTTGGTCAATAGACTGATAGAAAGAAAACTGAACACAGAGAGAGTCTATCTTTCTCGACGTTCGAGCATTAAGCATATTTAAATTAAAGTCACCTGTAACTATAATGTCATATATACCGGTGTCGACTGCCAAAGCTAAGGAGTCCTCAATATTTGAAAAGTAGGTAGCATCAGAATTTGGCGGGCGATAGAAAATTCCAAAGAGAATACGTTTATGATTATCAGCTATTTCAATCCATATATTTTCAACTCCCCCAATTTCTAAGTCATCTCGGCGCTTATAAAATAAAGTTTCTTTAACATATATCATGACGCCGCCATGGTAATCGCCGACACGGTCCTTGCGCTCAGGTTTATTATATGACTCAAGCATCAAACCATCTGTATCTACAGAAGCACCGAGCCAAGTTTCTGTGAAGGCTAATATATCGAAGTGAAATAATTCCGTATGCAATAAATCAAGTTTAGATGCAATACTTTGAATATTATAATGTACAAAGGATAGGTTATGACCGGAACTGAAAGAGCTAAATATAGATGTAGACATACTAGTTGACAAACCAGAAACACTCTCTAATGAAGAAGTCGATGAGGGACCTGGGTTCGGTTGAACATCACCGGAACAGAGTAAAATAATGTTAAGCCAGGTACCAAATACTACGCAAGACAAGCAGGTAAAAATGATAAAGGAGAACCTTTTATTTGCTTGAAACGACCTACCAGGAATAAAGGATTTGCAAGGTGTATGGGTTTTATGGGCCAAGAACTCACTATCTCGCAATAATATTAGCACTGAATACGTATTTGTAACATGCTTGTGTAGAGCAAAAAGTATAATGAAGTGAACTAAGATACTAAATTTGCACACGCAACTGTATTTTGGCATGACAGCTTGTTTAACTTGTCCTCGCGAATGGGTCATGTAACTGATGTAAGTGAAAACAGGAACCTGGTTAGCACTGTCACACCAAGAACAAAATAAACAAAAACGGCCCCAGTGACAACCCTTTGCGCCCCCGCCCCATCTCCCAAAATCCCAGATGTGATAAAAAATAAAACAACTGAAGTCATTATCGTATAGATATGGAGGTAAGTATGTTGCAAATTAATGGAATATGTAAGAAAAGCATCTGTAAAGTTCAAACAATGTTATTTTCAGCATAAAGCCGAAAGAGAGGAAGAAAAGATTACGACGCTATTAAAAAAAAAACCCTGACCGCATAATCATCCTATAAATATTTTATGTAAGCTTCATTTTAATCCACGGCAGGTAGAATCCAGACATAAGCATCCGACCGCAAATATCACAGTGCAAAGGCACAGCTTCCTTCCAGATACAAAAAAGCTTCACGCCTGCCTCACAGGCATAAAGCATATTGGCATAACTTTTAGTCATGTACTTAACAAGGGCACTCCGTTTCCATAGCTTCGTAATAATTATTTTTTGAAATACTTATTTTTTTTTTAATTTACTATATTATTATTTTTACAGTAATTACACTTTTACGGTAAATCAACCTAAAACACCCCACAATAGTGCAGCTGAACAATCTTATACATAAACTGTTATAGTTTGACCATTATGTTTGTATTTGTTCAAATCTGAACTTTAGACGTTTATAGCCTCATGTTTCATGTAAAATATCCATATCACGAGATAACTTCATGCGTTTTGATCTATTTTACCGCAAGGTCAAATTGTGTCTGGTAGGTTTTTGAATGGGAAAAACTATAAAAGTGCATGTTTGTGTTATAGTGCTCTGTGATATGGAAAAGCAGTCATCTTCAACCCCTAAGAATTCAAGAGGTCAAGACTGTTTAGTGACCTTGGCTAAAGGTGTGTCAGCATTTTCAAAGGACTTCTCCTCTGAAACTATCATGTCCGTATATGATAAAAACTTAAATCTTCAGGGCCGATTGCTTTGAGACTTGGTATGTACATGTACCATTTGGGACTGTAGTACAACATTTATATAAATTATGACCTTGGATTGACCTTGGTCTATTTTACGGCAAGGTCAAATTTTGTCTGAAAGGCTTTGGAATGGGAAAAAGCTGAAAAGTGCCTTTTTCTATTACTATGAGACTCTATGATATGGAAATGCCGTCGACAAGCATACCATATTGTATGATTTGTCTTAGCGTTACTTACCCTAAAGTACTGAGGATGAGGGAACTATAGGACCAATGGTCCTCTGTGTGTTTCTTCTATTATGCATACTTTGGGTTTGTCAGCTACGGATCAAAACTGATTATAGGGACGTGATTTTATTAAATTTTATTCCTGTATGATGGCCTCTTAATCCGCGTAAGAACTGAATAAGACCGCGTCGGATTTGTTTTACAGTATTTCAGCTTGTCTAAAAAAAACATTTTGCGAGACGCTTAGCATTTGGTTGATAAACAGCAGACACGTGGCACCTTAGACATCATCATACACAACATTATTAAATATGTTGGGTTCGTTGGAGAGTTCTGTAGATAACAATCGCATTTCTAGTATCTATTACATTGTAATTACCGCCCAAAATTACACGTATATGAACAATTAAAACTCATCGTATAATCATGTTATGGTCGTATGCTAACAATATGCATGTATCTTTCGATCCATGCGTATATTATTCACTTTGTTTGCATATACTTCTCACTCTTTTTTACTACTTGATTTCCTGGGTATGATGTTTAATCTGATTAAACCAAATTCTGAGTACTATGTATAGATTTCTTTTTGAAACATAAATTGTTTTCTGTATATTGCACAACGCTCTCTTTCTCTTTTTCTCCGCTTAGTCCTTTTCCGAACCCTTTATATACAATTGGCTAGCAAAGTATCGAAAAGAAACTCAACAATTTAACGGTCTCCGGTGATGTTTATCTGTTTATAAACCAGCTGCTCATGCCGAGCGAAAAACACACCTCACCCTAGACACCTTCAAAATAAAACAAAATATAATTCAGACATTCCTTATATTGAAAATAAATCCGTATTTTAAGATAGAAAAGTCCTTTGGGATTCTTATATCCAAGGAATGACGAACAAATTTAACTGTTGAGCAAGAAATGCGGTTTATGGTATATACTTCATGCGGTTCGACAGGGTCATGTCTGTAGGGGAAACCTAAAGAAAGGTGAGTGAACGATTAAAAAGAGCATATGACGGATGTAAGACAAGGGAGGGATAGAGCAATAGCAAAACATTCCAGAACTGAAAATCATAACATAAAAAATGTCAGATTTAAGGTTCTGGAATTGATATAGGACACGCCTGGATACTACAGGCAGATTTGAGAGTCGTTTTGGATTGAGAAAATAAGAAAGCGAATTTAGTTGTGCCCTGCAGGGAATGTAAATAGTCAAAAAGTATGGTAGTACCATTGATAAAGGTAGCGTTAAATACAGCAGATATCTATTCAGACAACGGTATAATGAGGAGGGTAAAAAAATACAAGTTATGAGAGGTTGATTAAAATTGTAGTTTCTAGGAGTAAAAATATGGTAATGATTTTTTGTGCTTGCAATTAAAATTTTGGCATTCGCATGACAAATGTATGGTAAAATTCACACTTTATTTCCATGTTGGTACTATTATAGAATGCATTAGTTTCTTTCATAATTGTCAATAACCATTAAACACATTTGTACATTTCTCTTTCAACATCTGTTAATTTTATTTCTTGTAGAAACTATCAGAATATTCCCCAGACTGGGTGTGACCATATTATGCAAAATTTCCGACAAAAACACCGCCAGGAAAGGACATGATGGGATTCGTAGCGTTGTACTTTCCGTTTTTGCGCCGTATTTGTAGCGCCTAAATTGTGACGCGACATTGCGCGGTGCATAGTGTAAGCAAGTTACGGCATCAGGGCAAAATGAAATTATTGTGCAAACTTTTGTTTCTTTGATAAAGTCAATACGCCGAAATGTTCGGAAGAGTTTTCCTATTAATGAGTACTATTCTTTATCACTTTGGATAATTATTTATGAATGTACATTCTTTATGCAAAAGACAGATGGAATGTTGCTAACAGACACATGACCAATGATACTTTGCCGTCTTATACCTTCTTTAGCTCGTGGATGTCTAAATATAAAAGACGGGAAAGAGATACTGAAGTTAATTGGTGCCTTAATTCTCAAGCAGATGGTCATTTCCTGTTGATCTGATACTCTATTTAATTGTAAACGTATCCTCCTATAGCTCTGATTTTGTATCGTGTCAATGAACCTGATCACTAATTTAATTATCACATCTTATTAATAAACGTATCAATGACAGAGACATTCGCTGAAATGAGATGATAAGGTCATTGTCTTTTTCAGAAAAATAAATCACAAAAACTGTCAATTCTTGGTATATCGATCACTGATATCTCAATATCTCAAAGTATCTTCTTATATCAAAGAAAATAGTTTGAACACATTTCCTAATTCTATACTTTGAGATATTAGTAATCTATGGTGAACTTCTACTTTGAGAAATTTAGAGTTGACCTTAGCCTTTGAATATGTCGTTTCAAGATCCACAATGGCAAGTTTGTGTTAAATCGGTTTGCCATACTTTGAAATATGGAGTGGAATTAACGAAAAGAGAAAAAAATTAAGCTTTCAGTTACATAAATTCACTTTCACTGACTTATTCCACTGATACATGAATATGGCGAGTGTATTATAATAGGCAGGTGTCTTTTACTACTCGCGAGCTACTGATCACAATTCTTTTTCGAGTCAAAGTCAATGTAAAATACTTCGGAATATCAGAAGTACGGGGTGAAGTTCGTTTTTCGAAATATCGACAGCTGATCGTAGCTCTCGAAGATGAGGTTGAAGATTTCCATTGACAGATATATGTAAGTCGGTTTGGCATAATTTACAACAAGGAGTGGAATTAACAGAAAGGGGAAAAGGTAAAGCTTTCAGATACCGGACTTAAACTTTCACTGACTTATTTCGCGGATACATTTATATAGCGGATGTATCATAAAAGACAAGCGTCGCTTACTACTAGCAAGCAGCTGATCATAATTCAGCTAGGGATCTTGTCTGTAGTTTCTAAAATATTTCGGAATGGTCATTGGTTGAATACGTACTACCGGTAATGACATGGTTACAGTGACGGTTTTCACTACATCTTTCCTCTGCTTAGGGATGTCACTCTCACAAAAAAGTATTTGCTTCGTCAGTGAAAGCATTATGGAATATAGATTAAGGTCCCTCTGCTTAGGGATGTTACTCTCACTAAAAAGTATTTGCTTCGTCAGTGAAAGCATCATGGAATATAGATTAAGGTGGTGATAATTACTGATTTGGGGCAAAGTAAAAAATCTGCATAAAACGCTGAAAATACAACTGATTTTCTCAAAACGTAGCAGATGCCTTCTTTATGTTGTTTTTCATACATGTAATTTAGAATCCATAAATGCAGGATTGGTTGATGTTAAGAAGTGTTATAGTAAGAAAAGAGCAAAGGCTAATTTTTTGCGCAGAAATCTAAAAAAATAATATCGTTAATGAAAATATATTTATTGCTGAGGATACCTTGTTTCATTACGGAGAGGGCCTCAGCAATTATTTTTTCCAACTCTTTCACACATTATCAGGCTGAGCAGATAACAAAAATGTAATCAGTGTCCAATTTTTATATCAACACACAGGTGAGACTATTTTAACAAGGTTGAACAATTTCATTCATACAAAGTTATAGTGTCAGTAATGAATTATTTATAGTGTAGGTGTTATATAGGTATGCTTGCTGCCCTATATTTAAAGAATATGTCCAGTGTTGGTTTTAATGGTTGAACATTTGAGAAAAAGCTACTGTTTTCATCTGGTCTCCATTACAATTTGAGAAAGAGTTGGAACAAATAATTGCTAGGCCGCTCTTCATTATGCAATAATGTACCTTCAGCGCTACGTAAATTTTCAATAACGAAGCTACGTTTTGAGGTTTCTGCGCAGAAAACTACCCATTGATCTTTCCGTTATAAAAACACTTTTTTAAGCGGCATGTACCTCTATTTTATATTCTAAATTGTAGAGAACAGCAAAAATAAGAAGTCTGCTAACATTCAGGGAGATATGTTATTTTTAATTGTTTTAATACATATTTTTGCATTTACCATAAATCCCCACCTAAACTTGTCCCTTCCAATAATATCCGAGTATTAAACATTGCTAAATGGCAAGTGTTAATACCACCACTATTATCAAACACTGCAGTCTGCTGTCGGCACCTTTTTTCACACCGTCTTGATTACAAATATAATGTGTATGGGTCTGTCGCCATATACTTTCGTCATTGCTTTTAAAAAAGAACATTTTAAGATTTTAATTTTACCACACTGCAGCTGGTGTTGTGCCGTGTGGAGGCCGTAAAAAGTCTCCCCGTACATCATCCATAGTGCAGATTATATTTTATTTACATCCTTTGAGATCAGAGGATAGATTCTGAGAAATCTAAAATTTGAGATCGGTTTAGACTCTTATTCTAGATCATCGTCTTTTATATTATTTGGATCCTTTTGAAACTAATCAGTCTTTGAATCGACTGCCCAATAAAAATTAAGAAATAACAGTATGTTTTTTTTTCTGATTTCGTCACCAGATATTGTCAGGGTCACTGACGAGGCTTTATTAGCCGAAACTACGTAGTCTGGCCCATATTCTTACTTCTGTATATATTCTCTGCTCTTGAAGGAACTTTTTAAGATTTTAATTTTACGACTTTGTGTTTGCTTGTCTACATGACGAAGTCCAAAATGGCGTTTACTCTTAAAAGAATACATTTTCTCCTAGAAGAGTCCATTCTGAAGGATGGTTAAAAATGAAAATAGAGTTGCTTTCAATGAAAGTGTACCCACTCAGCTAAAACTTATATTAAGACAATAAATCTCATACAATGCACTTTTGATATATTCATTTAATAGTAAACAGGTCAAATTATAAAAGAAATATCATTTGCGGATTGTTTAGTGTACTTATGTTGCTGGAACTGGTGGTGGTGGTAGTGGTGGTGGGGGGGGGGGGGGGGGGGGGGGAGAGGGGGGCAAGGTATTTGCACTGAACTTTAATGCGAGTTTTGTGAATAAAGTGAACCGTCGTCTGTAGTGATGCTGCTTTTTTATTGTTGTTGTTATTGTTGTTGATTTGAAATGTGTATTGCAAGACACAACTCTTCTGAAGACGTAACTTCGAATTTAAGTATTTCCCACATCATACCATTTACAACAAACAAACAATTTAAAATTTCAAAAGTGGTTACATGAGTATGTAAGAACTTAAAAAAGTCGTAGATTTTAATGTATTTCTATACTGCTCAAGTTTTCTTCATCTTCTTTTTTGTCCTCAACTTCTAATCAGTCAAACTTCTAATTCAACCAGGATTTAAATTGCATTGACTGTATCTAAACTACACTAATCGCAACATCATAAATTTAAACTATCGAATTGCCACTGACGTAAATGGCAACATATCAGATATCGTAAAGTTGTGCAATACCGTTTTCAGATGTCATTTTCAGAATATAAAATAGAACTATGATCAAAACAGCCATATTGCATATTTATTTATTAATAAAGTTATATATTTGCTTATTTTTCATTACTTATTTAAGTGTTTATTTATTTGATATTCGTTCATTTAAATTGTAATTGTACTGCGTGTTCGAATACTTCATGTTCAAATTTGACAAAATAATTAAATAAAATATTAGAATGATAGTAAATAATTATTTAAAAATAGAAAGAGAAATAAAGAAACATAGTAGGACCTGAATTTCAATTGTTTTATCTACTCGAAAGCGTAATGTTTAATAGTGTATCATGTAGCTGCAGACTGTAAGAAACTCACTAAAGGCAATTATAGAACACCCTACAAATAGTTGCCAACGTTGGTACACCTACAAAAGTCCAATAAATTAGGCCTTGAGATATAAACAAGTTGATCGAAGCCGCACATGTTAGAATAGATATGTTTATTGGTGTAATTGGTCGTGATGGGATTGTTCAAGATCACAAAGATACGAATCTGCGTTCATCTGCACTCAAACTTACAATACGGTCAATCCGAATCAAACATCTAGAAGAGAGTGTAGCTCTTGGCTTAATCGGCTACAGCCTGTTCTAGAGGGCATAACCGCGGTTACACGTGTCATTGATGGTCATAAACAGACATTAATAAAAAAAACGTACATAAGTTTGATGTGGACGTATAGATGAATAATAAAAGTCATTTTCAGTAGTAGTCTAGTCATACCAGAAGAAAAAGAAGATGATAATTAAAGACTGTACAATGGAACCCCAGTTGCGGTAGATTTCCGACTCCAGCGGGAATTGAAACCTGGAGCGCCTGATTAGCCGGCCAGTGCTAAACTTACTGAGCAACCGGGGCTCCTACCTGCTCAGAGCCTGCCAAATATCAGCAAATGAGTGAAAAATTTCTGGCTATTCGCCAGATTTATCTCATTTGATGTTTTTCTTTAAATTGACGCTAATGAACAACTTTCAATTGTCTTTAGTTTCATTCTACTAATTCTGTAATGTTGCATAAAAACTTGAAGTATCAGACATGGCTATATCATTCTGACGTTTTAAAAGTGGTTAAATGATATTATAAAGGTAACAAAGTACCATAAATATGTCAATAAATAAGGAAAGATGTTTCAGCATCAATTAGTTTGTAAATTTGTATCTGTCACTGTCAGTTTCTTAGAAACATAGGATGATATGAGCCGCGACACGAGAAAACCAACAAAGTGGTTGTGCGACCAGCACAGACTCAGATCAGCCTGGGTATGCGCCCAGTCTGATCAGAGTCTTCGCTGTCCGCATGGAGGTAGCTTAGTCCCTTAGCTACCCTTTGAGCATTTAACAGAGAGTCTGATTAAACTGGGTGGCTACACAGGCTGATCTGAGTCTTCCTTGGGCGGACAACCACATTGTTGGTTTTCTCGTGTCGCGGCTCATATAAACTTTAAATTGGAAGTTCAAACTGAATCCTTCTATAAATATTGTCTTAAGATTCACCAAACTTTACTTAACTTTAAGTTGGCATCTTAATGCTGCCATATCAATGCTGTACTGAAGTAGACGTCCCATAGCTTATAGCGGTCCCGGATTCGAGCCCTTGTGGAGGCGGAAGTCTTTCCAATCGTTAAAAAGAGGATCCATTACACTAAGCCTTTCACTCTCACCCTGCCCACGTCCTTATATAACTTAAAAGCGGTTGAAAAGGACGTAAAAACACAAGTCACCCATCCCTCTATTCATTGAAGCCAAATTTCATATATATGTTATTTCAAACATTCTAGCAAACCAGATTTAACATTAAGCGGCATAACACAAAACGCACAGGAATACATTGGTACCAATACTGCTATCTGTCCAAATACATTCCGCTCTCGATATCTCAAAGTCGACGTTCATCCCAAACCACTGATATTTCTTAATTGGTTAAATGGTTCAAGCAAAATATTGTTGAGTCACCAGTAGTTTAAAATAACAGGAATCGAGATGTTGTACAGATCATACGAAAATTCAGTATAAATACATCGTCAGCTATCGCTATATCAAAGACGAAGTTCAAATCAAACTTCTGATATGTCAAATAATTATTTCATTTTCTGTCCCAGAAATGATATTTTGAGGTACAAGATAAAGCGTACAGAAAATAGGAAATGTGTCAAAATCATATTCTTAGGTATCAGAGGGAACTTCGAGATATTAGTGTTTGAGATATCGATATCAACTGTGTTAGATAGAAAGGACACCTCTTTAGATAGAGGTCAGCTGGAAAACTTGGCAACCTGACCGGTGAATTAGAAAGGAATCACTAAAACACAATGAGGTGCAGAACAAAGACAGACAGAGGAAGAGTTGGTATATGCAATGTTTAGGAAGGGGCAGGAGTAAGGTTAGCCAGCGCTACTTTGCAAAAGGCAGCTGTAAACATTTAGATAGTAAGAGACCCCTTCAGGTAGACTAAGTTTGGACAACATGTGTAATGTTTAAACATTAAAATAGGGTAATTTAGTTTTGGGCAGAGAAATACTTGAAAGAAATGGCTAAAAAATGTTGCGTTGTGAAATCTCAATGTTAAGAACCAAAATAAAAGCAAGTTAAATGTTCTGACGTGCACGTGCCGATTCAATGATTAAGTTTTGAATATATAGTATACTTTTTGGAAGCAAGGAAACACCAACGAAATATAAATAGCAGAGTCAGATAACATGAGTCTGTTCTTGATCAATACTGAAATGCGCAACACCGGCCATGCCTCCTGACACTGACTTAAAGTCTTGATCTCAAAATGAATCTTAATGAACAATGATTAAAAAAGATCAGAAAATTATTACTTGCACTATGAAGTAGCTTTTCATATTGATCGCCTATCTGAAATTCGTTTTAGATTGTTCTTTTGTAACAAGGCTTAACCAGTGCGCATAACTGAAAACTAACATCCTGGCGGAAAGCGCATTTGCAACTTTACGCAGGTCTGTGCATGCTATTATTTCTGTAATTCAGTCACTGTACAGCGACCAAACCTCAATTTGTTTTAAAGCAGGATTTAAACTATCATCGCAGTGATATTTAAATTTCTTGCTATGCAAACAGTTTATTATGTCAATTTTTCTTTCTCACGCAAAGTCCGACAATGTTTTATCGTGTTGTGTTAACCCACCAGGGCTAGTGTCTGATCGTCCACTGGACAAGATTGCAAATGTATGTCAAGCGCTAGTGCCCGATCATTTTCGCTCCGTTGTTTTGATATCATGTATGAATGATATTCTGGTTTGTCACAAATACTTTTTTTCGTATTATATCGATAACAGGCAATGTTAGTTTTGCCAGATAAAACAATGTTCAGATTTATCGGTATATTTTAAGGAAGCGCGTCTGACGTTTCCAGTTTTGCACCTTCCCTCCCGCACCCCCACACCACCCCGAATCTCCTTCTCGGCCATAATAAAAATAGTTGAAGGCAATAGTTCTCTATACGAGAAGACCCGTTTGGGAGTGGTATGTCATCCAGGAAGGCAATCTGGGGCCGTATTCATAAAACGACTTAAGTGGTTGCTATGCTGTTGCTAAGGCTAAATTTCTTTGAAGGAGATTCCATACAACTATGCAATTTGCTCTGGAGGAAAGTCTTACAAAGACTGTTCCTCCAGACCCAATTTCATAGTTGTAGGGAATCTTCTTTATCGATATTTAGCCTTAGCAACCGCATAGCAACGACTTAAGTGGCTTTATCAATACGGCCCCTGGTTACGCATGGTTGACAACATTGCTGACCAAGATTGCCTTCCTGGATGAAAAAAAAGCTCTGAAACTGGTGTACTGACTTGCTCGAAAAACTTGAAGTGTCCCTGTACACCGCAATATAAGAGTTTGAATAATATCACCAGGCTGGAGAAATCTAAACATCGAAAACTTAATTTCCGTTGCAATTTCAATGCACCGGAAGTCATTCATTTTCTTGTGATCGCTCCCTGTTGTTTTTTTGGAAACAAAACATTTGTAGTTTGTTATGTTGAAGAAGTGAAGGTAAAACGTTCTCTTTGTTAAGTAAATTGATGGAGTTCTTGACTCTCTTGATGTTCTCAAATGCATTTTATGTACATTAAATTAAATTATATCATTAAGCTCTTTCTATTTTATTCTATTCTATTCTATCCCCTAGCCTTACAAGGTCGTTAGGGCACTACAGGAGACTTCGAAACAATCCATGTCTACCTTGTTATGTTTTCTGCCGCCCTAGTTGAGCTGGAAAAATCCATCCCTGTCCACTCGTTAATATTGTCTTATCACCTCTCTTCTTTCTATCTCTTCTTCATTTTCCTTTCACTGTACCCTGTAGAATCGTCCTTGCTTAACCATATGACATTGAGATGTGGCCAAACCACCGTAGTTTCCGTTACTTGACCAGGGTCAGGAGTTCATCATATTCTCCAATGGCTGCATGAATCTTTCTGCCATCCTCCTCATTGGTTATATGGTCCTTGTACGTAATGTTCAGTTATATCCGGAAGCATCTCATCTCAAAGACCTGCGTTTTTTTATCTTAATCTGCTGTAGAGATATGGAAATGGCAAGGGAGCGCATAAGTTTCACCTTTGATGCAAGGGATATGTTATTATCTCTCTAAATTGGTTTCAGTAAATTCTTACGAGTTCAATATTGTTACATTTGATACAGTTAGAGGGTCCAAATGGTCATATACCTGTATACTGCAAGGATGTTATAGCCTATACACTTGTCATATCTTTTGTAGATACCCAAAAGATTGAAAAAACTTTTGATATTTCACTTAGCTAAAAAAATAAATAAAGGAAAAACAATACAAAAGTGAAATAGAATATAATGTACTTTCACATGATAAACGATGTGTTTCTCATCGATCACGCCAAAAGCCCTAAGAATTGTTATTAAATGGGAAACACACTTTTTTCGGCTTTCATATAGTTTGGCTTAAAATTTAACTTGTTTAGATGCGTCAACAATTGGCAAAACGGCAGAGAGAGTAGACTTTTGATCAAATAGTTCCTTTCTGAGTCTGAACGTTTCGAGGAAGCTATAAGATTATCGCTTCTTGACAAGTTTGAAATATACGACTCTTTGAATCAGAATTGTCGAACAGATAAGAAATGTGTTGTTATGTTATGTTATGATTAATGTCATGGTATGTTATGGGTTACCCATGAAGGTTTGTCATTTCAGATGACACATTGCAATAATAACCTGAAATCGCCTTTTACGAGTGTTTTAAAGCATGCATTATATGGAAATTAGACGGTCATGACAAAGAGCTGAATATATAATCGCCTCAGATGCTACTCTTTGATCAGTAAGATGTTTATGTTTTGATAATTACTAGTTATTTGGGTGAGCTATTTTAAATGATGATATTTAAAGGACTATTCGCTTTGCTGTGAAATATAATTATAACGCAGTCGAAGTTGTAATGCACTTTACCTATTGTTAGTAACAAAGGTGTAAAATGTAGATGTAGATTTTCAAACAAGGTAAACTCTTGTTTATATCTAGGTCTACTTCCGAAAATAAGTCTGCTTCCAACCCCCCTCCCCCCCCCAACCCCCCCCCCCCCCAAAAAAAAAAAAAAATCTTCAAATTTTAAGTATAAGACAATTAAACAACATATGGGAAAACACTTCTTAATTTATTGTTTTTCAATTATGGCTTCCATTCTCTTTGATATTTGGATTTTGAAGGCCCCCGGTGTAACGGACTTCTCTTTTCTGATGTTCTCGATTGTCGCCTTTCACGGAATGCAGGGGTTGATGTGACTCTCTAGGGGACGCCTGCACTGGCAAGTTAATACTAGGGATATCTTACCTGAATGCTCATTTGGTCTTACTTGATCTATAACGGGAAAGAAAGAAAAAAAGAAGCCTAGAAGCTCGACCGGCAACTCAAAACTAAATGCGACTGGGACAGTCCAATGACACTTCGCCATTGAAGTGGAAATAAATCGCACTCTTCAGCATTAAATTCCTTTCGTATCAGAAATTAAAATCGTGGAATCTGAAATTAATATGGCCTTTATGGAAAATAAGTGCCAGGCGGCAGTCACTTTGAATCTTAAACAGGCATTTGACCTTATATGGACTTCAGGGACCCTCATCAATCTAAACGAATTCGGCATCATTGGAAATATGTTCCGCTGCATTCATAACTTCTTAAACGGCAAAAGAATTCAAGTCAGGGTGGGGGGTTAAAAAACTCTGATCAACATGACTGGGAAATGGCTGTCTCCAGGGCAGTGTCATCAGCCCTATTCTATTCAATGTAATAAAAAATACCCTTGATGATGCCCTGGGGGTGGGGCGGGAGGCGGCAGGACCCAAACATCTCTCTTTCTCAGTTTGCAGATGACAGTGCCATCTGGACCTAGCACTCCTCTCCCAAACATGCTCTCATAAAACTCCAAATCAGCCCTCCATACAATCGAGATATGGTCCAAGCTCTGGGGCTTCAAAATCCCCACTATTAAGACAAAGGGCATAATTTTCACTAAAAAAAAGACTTAATATTGAATCACTTCAAAAACTCTCCCTTTTTGGGACAGAAATAGAATTTAGTGACCATATCACCTTCCTGGGTATGATCCTAGATAGCAAACTAACATGGGGTCAGCATATTTAAAATCTGATTGAAAAATATAATAAAGACCTAAACCTCATGAGGATGGTTTCAGGCACCTCCTATGAAGCAGATAAAAAATCCTATTGACATTATATAAGGCCCTAATCCTCAGTAAAATCGATTATGGTGCGCAAGCTTATAACTCGGCACCCAAAACATCTACTCTCAAAGCTCAAGACCTCATCCAAAACAACATAGCACTCCGTATTGCTATGTGGGCAAACCACTCCACCCCTATTAATGCTTTAGAAGTTGAATGTGGAATTAAACTCCTACAGCTGAAGGCGCCGGGTCGCGTAGCCCAATCGATAGGGCACCTGACTCATGTCAGAGGTCTTAGGTTCGAAACCCAGTCTGGCCACATACTTCGTTTCTCCTTCCGCTGATTCAAGAAAGGCAGTTGTCAATTATTGACCACCGCCACTTACAACCATACCAAACCCTCAAAACTGAAATGAAGCAGTAACCGAAAAATGGCAATCCCAATGGACCAATAGCAACAAGGGCCACACCTTCCATTTCGTCAAACCAAAGGTTAAACTTCAATGTGACGTATATAGTCTCAATAGACGTTTCGACATAGCCTATTCCGGACTAAGGCTAGGACACTGCGTGCAGGGCTGCCTTTACTACGGTAACCAGTCCGCCCTATGCCCCTACTGCAATGATGCAGAAGATCTCAACCATATCTTCTTTGACTTTGTGGCCCCATAACAATCAAAGGCGAGACCATAGAATCCACGATATTCAAGTTAGGCTATCACACAATAGATCTGAGACTGCTCCTGTATTTCCCAAAGAAACATGCAAATACAATACAGAAGGTAGCCTCCTGAATACCTGGACAAAACCAATATCATTGCCAGGATATAGATAGATTCCAATACAATAGGGAAAAAATCCCCCTAATTTTCTCTAATTCGAGGCCCTGTTGCTAACCACCTACCAAACACATTTCCCAAAATCCCTGGATCCACATTCTCCCCAACTAAGTGCAATGCTCGTGACAAAAACTCCCATTACCCAGTGCAGTAAAAGCCCCAGAACCCATCTGTACGACTACAATCTGACTTTACCTACGGTCGTATAAATAATTTTTGTCTATTGACAATAAAGGCTAAAATTAATGTGTATCTAACCTCCTTAATCTCACACCCAGGCTAAGTTACCTGGAAACTAAATAAACCATTATAAGGTTCAGCACATTTTCTCCCCAGAAACAGCAAAAAGAAACTGCCCTCTTTTCCCAACAATCCGCAATAAGAAATAAGCTACAGTCCTATGGCCATTAATAATATTCTCCATTTCTTCCCCATCCCCAAATTAATGTGTATCCAACCTCCTTAATCTCACACCCAGGCTTAGTTACCTGGAAACTAAATAAACCATTATAAGGTTCAACTCATTTGCTCCCTAGAAACAGCCAAAAGAAACCGCCGTCCTTTTCGAACAACCCGCAATAAGAAATAAGCTACAGTCCCCTTGTCTATTAATAATATTCTCCATTTCCCCTCCAAAAATTAATGTGTATCCAACCTCCTTAATCTCACACCCAGGCTTAGTTATCTGGAAACCAACTAAACCATTATAAGGTTCATCACATTTGATCTCTAGGAACAGCAAAAAGACCTCCCATCCCAACAATCCACAATAAGAAATTAGCTACTGTCCTGTTGTTGACTTATAATATTTTCCATTTCCCAAAATATTAGAACACTAAAAAAACTCCCATGAAAATACAGGCCCCTAAAACTTTAAATATGGAATATATTTTGGAACCAACTAAACCAAGATAAGGTTTAGAACAAATGCTACAGTCCTAGGTCCCAAAAGGAATTTTTACCCTATCTACCTATCTACCTCCCTCCCAACAGAATTAAGCTACGGTCCTCCCAGGCGCAATTCATGATGTAACCCAGGCAGTTTCAATTACTCATGAGGCCCAAAAACATGAGACAACTGCATTCCAGATCACCCTCAATCTCTTATCCCCCACTGCCCATTGCATTAGTTAATAAGGGAATTTGCTCCCCACCTAAGAATTTGCTCCTCATCCCCCCTAGACCTGCCCTGGGCCCAGCCAGGACAGGGGGCTTGTTCCGGCAGAACTAGCAAAGTGAAGTCTGATGGAGGCCTGCATTTCGGGGAAGATGCATTATGGCCCGAAGTGTTCCTCTCATGTGATGCGTTTCCAGAAGCCCTGAATTGTATTGCTAAAGCCAACCCACAGTGGGTGGCGAGGGCTGTGTGCATGGGAAGTGATTTATGCGGATCTGTGCACAAGTCCATTTGGGTTCTATTCCATTGCTACTTAATGTTTCTGGAAGTTTTTGCTCCCCACCAAAGATTTTGCTTCTCCCTTTTTCTGAGACCTGCCAGGGACCAAGCACATGTCCACTTTGGTGCAACCCCATTAACACATGAATCTGGGCAGTCTTTTGCACCCCACACTCCCCACCAAAGAATTTGCACCCCGCCCAAAAATTTGCTCCTTGTTCTCTCCTCCTCCTCCCCTTTTTTTCTCCATAGAACTACCTTGGACCTAGCAAGAACAGGGGGGCTTGTTCGAGCTTTGGTCTAACATCGGTTAGAAATTCATGTTGTTCTTGTAGAGAGTCAGGTGTTTTTTTCTTGCCGGGGTTCTCGGTTTTCAGTCACCTTGATGATCATTCAACTCTGGCCCCATATGCTGGAAATTTTTGCAGCATTAAATTGCTTTCTGGAAATCAAGGTTTATCTTGGAATGTATATATTCTGCCTTCAGCCAAAACTACATGTTACAAATGAACTATTCTTAAACTTTATTTTGTTTACAAATTTACTCTGTGCAGAGGATACCTGTTTCGATTCAGCACAGATTGCTCTGTAATAAGGTCATCCGAAGAGAACCCACTTGTCTGTTTAGACTATACCATTTCCAATTCAATGCAAGTTACTTCGATGTAAAATAAATGTGAGATGGGAGTGCGCTGACCACTGAGCAATGGAGACCCCTTGAAATAGTCTTGAATTGGCTTTGAAACTCCTATAATTTCTTATAAAAAATATGCCAGTATTCACAGGGTATAATCGATTCCGCTAATTTTCGCTTCCTGCAGAGATTGTACATCATATTTGGCTTCTGCCGAGACTATCCGCGAGTTCTTGCTTCCTGCTGAGAGTCTCTGCAGGAAGCAAGAGATTGCGGACAGTCTCGGCAGAAGCCAAATATGATGTACAGTCGGCGGAGACTGTCTGCGATATCTCTTGCTTCCTTCCTCCTCGAAAATTGGCTTCCTGCCGAGACTGTCTGCGTGACACTGCTTCCTGTCGAGAGCATCGGCAGGAAGCAGAATCATGCGGACAGTCTCTGCAGGAAGCCATTTATCATGTACAGAAGTCTCGGCAGGAAGCAAGAACTCGCGGACAGTCTCGGCGGAAGCCAAATATGATGAACAGTCTCTGCAGGAAGCGAAAATTAGCGGAATCGATTATACCCTGTGGTATTGTTCTGTTTGAACATTCAACTCAATATAATAGTCTGGGTCCAAATTTCACTGGCCAGTTTAATTCTTAGCTAGGGTTACGTTGTGCCTGGATTTGTCCGTTCTGGCCCAGATAAGTTGTGACTTTTTTTTTGTTTGTTTGTTTTATGTGCTTGGAAGTTAAGAAAAATAGAAGTCATGTATAGTTTCTAAGCGTAGAAGTTCTATTATAGAGTTAGTCTAAATAGTAGTTAATGAGTCCCATTGAATTCAGAAATCGCACCGTTACGATATGTTATGTAAAAATTGACCCAGATAATGTGGGACTATGGTTCCCGTCTTCGGCGAATCGATTCGGTCAGATTTCCGGTAGAGGGATCGAGACATTCACAATATTAACTTAGTAACTTAGCAGTGAAGAGTTTTATTGTTTTAAGCTATCTTAAAACTATTTTAAATAGGCCAACGTACAATCTGTGGTTGTACGCGTATTGAACAAGTCATGAATATTCTTTTTATCATTGTTCGCGTCTCCCGCGTCGAGACGCGTCAGAGCGCGTCTAGACGCGTCTGATGCGCGGTTCTAGGTGATACGCACGCAGCACGCGCACGCAACGCGGCACGAACGCGTTTTTGGTGTACAAATACGCCAGTGTAAGCAAGTTTCGGCAAAATGAAATTACTGTGCAAACTTTTGTTTCTTCGAAAAAGTCAATACGCCGAAACGTTAAGAAGAGATATTAAAGATAACTATTGTTTATACCTTTGGATGATTATTTACGAATGTTCATTCTTTTTGCAAACAAAAGATGGAATGTTGCTAACAGATATATGACCGATGATACTTTGCCCTTTTATACCTTCTTAATTCTTGGACGTCGAAATGTAAAAGACGGGAAAGAGATATTGAAGTTAATTGGTGTCTCAATTCTCAAGCAGATGGTCATTTCCTGTTGATCTGATAAGGATCTGATACTCTACTTAATTGAAAACGTGTCCTCATATACCTCTGATTTTGTAGCGTGTCAACGAACTTGATCACTAATTTAATAATCACATCACATTAGTAAACGTACCAATGACAAAGACATTCGCTGCAAAGAAATGATAAGGTCATTGTCTTTTGCAGAAAGAAAAATGATTTCACAAAACCGTCAACTCTCGATCACTGATATCTCAAAGTAACTTCTTATATCAAAGAAAATAGTTTGGACACATTTCCTATATTTTTAACTTTGAAATATCAGTAGCGTGAACTTCTACTTTGAAACATTGAGAGTTGGCCCTTGCCTTTGAAGATGTCGTTTCAAGATCCACAATAGCAAGTTTATGTAACTCGGTTTGGCATGCTTTAGAATATGGAGTGGAATTAACGAAAAGGGAAAAGCTTTCAGTTACCGGGCGTCCCTTTTACTGACTTATTCAACTGATACATAGATATGGCGAGTGTTTTATAATAGGCAGGTGACTTTTGCTGCTCGCGAGCACCTGATCACATCTCATTTTCGAGTCCATGTCTATGTAAAATATTTCGGAATATCAGAAGTACGGGGTAAATTTCGATTTGGAGATACAGAGAGCTGCTCGGAGCTCTTGAGGATGACGTTGAAAATCCACATTGACAAACAAATGTAAGTCGGTTTGGCATATTAATTGACAACAAAGAGCTGAATTAACGGAAAGAGAAAAAAGTAAATCTTTCAGTTACCGGACTTTCACTTTCACTGACTTATTCCGCGGATACATAGATATGGCGGATAAATTATAAAAGACAAGTGACTCTTGCTTACTACTAGCGAGCAGCTAATCAAAACGCAACTAGGAGACCATGTCTATATTATCTAACAAATTCGGAATGGTCAATGGCTGTATGATCTACGAAATCGGACTTTTGACATGGTTACATTGACCGCTTTCACTACATCTTTCCTCTCCACAGGGATGTCACTCTCACAAAAAAAACGTATTTTCTTCGACAGTGAAGGCATTTTGGAATATAGAATAACTCGTCCATTCCATTCTATATAAACTTTGCTCAATGACATTTTAGCAAACCCTGCAATCTGCTGTTGGCAACTTTTTTACACCGTCGGAATTTTGAATATAAAGTGTATGGGTCAACTGCCACGTCATTGGTTTTACAAAAGAACACTTTTACGACTTTGTGTTTGCTTTTCTATATGACGAAGGCCTTCCAAAATGGCACTTACTCTTAAAAGAACAGATTTTCTCCTACGAAAGGCCTTCCAAAATGGCACTTACTCTTAAAAGAATAGATTTTCTTCTACGAAAGGCCTTCCAAAATGGCACTTACTCTTAAAAGAATAGATTTTCTCCTAGGAAAGGCCTTCCAAAATGGCACTTACTCTTTAAAGAATAGATTTTCTCCCAGCAAAGGTCTTCCAAAATGGCACCTACGCTTAAAAGAATAGATTTTCTCCTAGGAAAATAAAATCGTTCCTTATAAAGTTTCCAATTATGAAGGATGGTAAAAATAAAAATGAGCCGCGACAAGAGAAACTAACCATGTGGTTGTGCACCCAGCGCTGACTCAGATCAGCCTGGGCATCTGTCAAGTCTGATCAGAGTCTTCGTTGTCCGCATGAAGGTAGCTTAGACCCGTAGCTACTCTTTAAGCGCTTCGCTATGAGTCTGGTTGGACTGGGCGAATGCCCAGGCTGATCTGAGTCTGCTTTGGGCGCACAACCACATTCTTGGTTTTCTCGTGTGGCGGCCTAAATAGGGTTGCTTCTCTTGAAAGTGTTGCTTCCCTTGCTTCCCTTGAAAGTGTTGCTTCCCTTGAAAGTGTTGCTTCCCTTGAAAGTGTACCCACTCAGCTTAAACTTTTATAAAGACGAATAAATCTCATACAATGCACTTTTAATATGCATTTGATACTCAACATGTGCAATTATAAAATGATTTTAATCTGTTGCGGATTGTTTAGTATACTTATGTTGCTGGAACTTGTCGCGGGGATGGGGGAGGTATTCGCAATTAAAATGCAAGATGTGCAAATAAAGTAGACCTTCGTCTGTAGTGATGCTGTTTTATTTATTTATTTATTAATATTTATTTATTTATTTATTTTGTGTTGAAATATGCATTGCAAGACACAACTCATCTGAAGGGGTCACTACGATTTTTAGGTATTTCGCACATAATATCATATACAACAAACAAACAATTTAGAATTTCAAGGGTCATGTTATAAGTATGTAAGAACTTAAAAAAATCGTAGATTTTAATGTATTTCTATTTGGTCATATTTTCTCCTCCTTCGTCCTCAACTTCTAATCAGTCAAACTTCTCTTTCAACCAGGAATTGAATTGCAACGAGTTTATCTAAACATACTAATCACAATAGCATAAATTTAAAACTATCGAATTGTCACTGACGTAAATGGCAACATGTCAGATATCGTAAAGTTGTGCAATACCGTTGTCAAAATTGAGCAGCGACACGAGAAAACCAACAAAGTGGTTTGCGCCCAGCGCAGACTCCAAGTCTAATCAGAGTCTTCGCTGTCCGCATGGAGGTAGCTTAGACCATTAGCTACCCTTTAAGCTTAGCGAAGAGTCTAATCGGACTGGGCGGATACCCAGGCTAATCTGAGTCTGCGCTTGGCACGCATCCATTTTTTTGGTTTTCTCGTGTCGCAGCTAAAATATTATCTGTAATTCCATATCGTTTCTTTAGAATATGAAAGAGGACACATGAACAAAACAACCCTATTGCATATTTATTAATTAATTAATTTGTTTATTTTCTTATTCAATTCTTATTATTAAAGTTTTTTTTTCTATTCTTTAATTCAAATTGTAATTATTATCAAAAATTACTTCGCGTTCGAATACTTCAGGTTCAAATTTGATAAAATAATACAAAAAATATTTGAGTGAGAGTAAATGATTTTATAAATAATAGGAAGAAAAATAAAGAAACATTGCAGAACCTGAATTTCAATTGTTTATCTACTTGAAGGCGTAATGTTTAATGGTAAATCATGTAGCTGCCGAGTGTACAAGTTCACCACAGGCAATTATAGAACACCCTACAAATAGTTGCCAACGTTGGTACACCTACAAAAGTCCAATAGATTAGGCCTTGAGATATAAACAAGTTGATCGAAGCCACACATGTAAGGATAGATCTGTTTATTAGTGTAATTGGACATGATGGGATCGTTCTAGATCACAAAGATACGAATATGCGTGCATCTGCACTCAAACCTACAATACGGTTAATCCAATTACAACATCTGGCAGAGAGTTTAATTCTTGGCTGCATCACCTGTTCTAGAGGGCGTGGCTGTTGTTACACGTTTCATTGATGGTCAATAACAGACACTAACAATAAAACCTACATCAGCTTCATATGGGTGGAGAGATGAATTGCGATTGAAAGTCCTTTTCAATAGCAGTCTAGTCATACCAGAAGGATTGTAAAATGATAATGAAAGACTGCGCAATGGAATCCCAGGTGCGATAAAAAAAGATTTCGTTCTCCAGTGGGAATCGAATCCTGGACCGCCTAATAAGCCGGGCGGCGCTAAAATACTCAGCAACCGGGGCTCCTATCTGCCCAGAGCCTGCACAATAACAGCAAATGAGAGAAAAAAATCTTATTATTGGCTAAATGTATATACCTTGATGAAGTAACTGAAATTGAAACTAAAGAAATTTAGTTCCATTCTACTAATTCAACTGTATTTTTGCATGAAAACATGAAGTAGCAGACATGGCTATATCATTCTGACGTCAACAAACCAGTTTTATTGCTTATAAAAGTGGTTAAATGATATTATAAAGGAAACAAATTGCCATAAATATGTCAATAAATACGGAAAGATGTTTCAGCATCAATTAGTTTGTAAATTTGTATCTGTCACTGTCAGTTTCTCAGAAACATAGGATGATATAAACTTTAAATTGAAAGTTCAAATTGAATCTCTTCTCTTTATATTGTCTTTAGATCAGCAAACTTCACTTAACTTTAAGTCGGCATCTAAAATGCTTTCATATAAATGTTCCACTGAAGTAGAACCCCCTTAGCTCAGAAGGTTAGACGCTGAGCCACTGATCTAGCGGTCCCGAATTCGAGCCCCTGTGGAGTCGAAAATCTTTCCAATCGATAAAACGAGGATCCATTGCACTCAGCCTTTCATTACCACCCTGCCAATGTCCTGATATAACTGAAATACGTTGTAAAGGACGTAAAGACACAAGTCATCAATTTCAAACATTTTAGCAAAGTTAACCATACTTAACATTAAGCCGCATAACACAAAATACACAAGAATACATTGGTACCAATACTGCTATCTGTCCAAATACAGTCCGCTCTCGATATCTCTAAGTCGACGTTTAAGCCAAACCACTGATATCTCTTAGTTGATTAAATGGTTCAAGCAATATATCGTTGTGGTACCAGTAGTTTGAAATAACAGGAATTGAAATGTTGTACAGCTCATACGAAAATTCAGTGGCCATGCATCGTCAGCTATCGCTATTTCAAAGACGAAGTTCAGTTCAAACTTCTGATATGTCAAATTTTATTTTCTGTCCCGGAAATGTTACTACTTTGAGGTACAAGATAAAACGTAAAGAAAATAGCATAAATATCAGAGGGAACTTCGAGATACTAGTGTTTCAGATATCGATATTCAACTGCGTTAGATAGAAAGGACACCTCTATAAATAGAGGACAGCTGGAAAAATTGGCAACCTGACCGGTGAGTTAGGAAGGAATCACTGAAACACAATGAGGTGTGGATCAAAGACAGACACAGAAAGAGTTGGTATAAGCAATATTTAGGAAGGGGCAGGAGTAAAGTGAGCCCGCGCTACTTTGCAATAGGCAGCTGTAAACATTATTAGATAGTAAGAGACACTTTCAGGTAGACTAAGTTTGGACAACGTACTGTAATGTTTAAACAATAAAATAGGGTAATTTTTGTTTAAGTGCAGAGAAATATTTGAAAGAAATGGCTCAAAAATGTTACGTGGTGAAATATCAATGTTTAGAACCAAAACAAAAGCAAGTTAAAGTTTCTGACGTGCAACAGCCGATTCAATGATTAAGTTTTGAATATAAAGTATATCTTTTTGGAAGCAAGGAATACACCAACGAAATATAAATAGCAGAGTCAGTTTACATGAGTCTGTTTTTGATCAGTACTGAAATGCGCAACACCGGCCATGCCTCCTGACAACGACTTAAGGGTGTTATCTCAAAATGACTCTTAATGAACTCATTGTTCAAAAAGACCAGAAAATTATTATCTGCACTATGAAGTAGCTTTTCATATTGATCGCCTATCTGAAATTCGTTTTAGATTGTTCCTTTGAAACAAGGCTTAACCAGTACTCATAACTGAAAACTAACATCCTGGACTAAAGCGCATTTGCAACTTTACGCAGGTCTGTCCATGCAATTATTTCTGTAAATCAGTCACTGCGTTTGTATGTTAAGCAAGCGACCAAACCTCAAATTATTTTTAAAAGCAGTATTTAAATAATCATCGCAGTGAGATTTGAATTTAAAGCATATATTTCTCTTGCTATGCAAACAGTTTATTTATGTCAATTTTTCTTTTTCACGCAAAGTTCGACAATGTCTTATCGTATTGTGTTAACCCACCAGGGCTAGTGTCTGATCGTCCGCTGGATAAGATTGCAAGTGTATGTTAAGCGCTAGTGCCCGATCATTTTCGCTCCTTTGTTATGATATCATGTATGAATGATATTCTGGTATGTCAAAATTACTTTTTTAATAATATATCGATAATAGGCAATGTTAGGTTTGCCAGATAAAACAATGTTCAGATTTATCGGTATATTTTGAGGAAGCACGTCTGACGTTTTCAGTTTTGCACCTTCCCTTACCCACCCCCACACCCAACCCGAATTGCCCTCTCAGCCATATTAAAAATATTTGGAGGCAATTGTTCTTTATACGAGTAGACCCGTTTGGGAGCGGTATGTCATCCAGGAAGGCAATCTGGGTCAGCATAGTTGACAACATTGCTGACCAAGATTGCTTTCCTGGGGCCGTATTCATAAAACGACTTAAGTGGTTGCTATGCTGTTGCTAAGGCTAAATTTCTTTGAAGGAGATTCCCTACAACTATGAAATTTGCTCTTGAGGAACAGTCTTTGTAAGACCGTTCCTCCAGAGCAAATTTCATAGTTGTAGGGAGTCTTTCTTATAGATATTTAGTCTTAGCAACAGCATAGCAACGACTTAAGTGGCTTTATGAATACGGCCCCAGGATGCAAAAAACAAAAAAAAAACGCTCTCAAACTGGTGTACTGACTTGCTGAAAACATTGAAGTGTCCCTATACACCGCAATATTAGAGTTTGAATAATATCACCAGGCTGGAGAAATCTAAACATCGAGAATTTAATTTCCGTTGCAATTTCAATGGACCGGAAGTCATTCATTTTCTTGTGATTGCTCCCTCTTGTTTTTTGGAAGCAAAAACTTTGTTGTTTGTTATGTTGGAGAAGTGAAGGTTAAACGATTTCTTTGTTAAGTAAATTGATGGAGTGCTTGACTCTGTTGATGTTCTCAAATGCATTTTTAAGTTTATTTTATCAAATTATATCATTAAGCTTTTTCTATTCTATTATATTCTATTTTATCCCCTAGCCTTACAAGGTCGTTAGGGCCCTATAGTAGACTTCTTCTGTCCTCTTTAATTACACGCCGGTGGGTCGGGGTTCAGACTCTATGATAACCCCTATATAAAGCTATATATTAGTTGGTTGGGGCCGGATGTTTGTCTGTTTCTTTGCCCACCGGGGTTCAACTGGTGGTCTTCTTTTGCTCCAGTACTCCAGTGGTGTTGCTGACGCCCCAGGGATCTCCGGGTGTCTCAACACGTTTTGGCTGTCGAGTCATCATCCTTGCTTCATCACGGTCTTTTCTTGATCTTAATTGTTGACCGTGACGACTCTCTGGTGAGTTAGGGGACCTCCATACGAACCGAACTACCAACTAATTGTGTGCACCGCAGCGGAGGGTGAGGGTGAAGGTTTGGGCCCAGTAAAACCGGTTTAAACCCCCAGTAGTTATTACTGACCGTCCAAAGGCGGTACTTTTGTTGCGGTAACATTTGTTTTATGTTCGGTGCTGTTTAATTTATTGTGTTCTCAGTTTAATCCTTCTATCATAAAAATAGAAAATAGGTAAAAATAATTGTTAAATGTTTTTCATATAATTTACTTAGTCCGTTGTAACCCGTCTGTTGGTCTAAATAATTTAGTTCAATAAAGATAGCTGAGTTGCCATCTATTTGGGAAAGAGCTGCTGACTCGGCTTATCACTTGTAATTTATTGTTTGTTGGGATGTCTTTGTCAATCTTTCCCTTTGATGTTGGGGATAGGGTTTGGGATCGGATTCAGTCAGTTCCTGAAGTGTAGTTACTCTTTAAATTCGAAACAATCCATTTCTACCTTGTCATGTTTTCTGCCGCCCTAGTTGAGCTGGAAAATCCATCCATGTCCACTCATTAATATTGTCTTCCCACCTCTCGTCTGTTTACCTCTTCTTCTTTTTCCTTTCTTTGTGCCCTGTAGAATCGCCTTGCTAAACCATATGCCATTGAGATGTGGCCAAACCACCTTAGTTTCCGTTTCTTGACCAGCATCAGGAGTTCATCATATTCTCCAATGGCTGCGTGAATCTTTCTGCCAACCTCCTCATTGATTATATGGTCCTTTTGCGTAAGGTTCAGGTCTTAAACCGCACCTTAATACAAAGAAATAGGACAAGATTTCTTTGCAGATAGCAAGATTTATACGTCGACAGTGGTTCTATAGAAACAAGCATATGATGGACACAACGTCATTCACATGACATGATATGCTAATGAATACATAACTGCTTTTTAGCGTGATTCCCAAATACACTTATCATTTGGAAACTACATCCCGTACATATATTATATATTCCGAATTAGGAGACTATATTATGAAACGTTGATCGCTGCGAGCGGGCTACCCGACCCTACTCCCTTTTAGGAAGGGGAGGTAGGTTTATCCATGCTCGAGACCAGCAAGATCATTTGCACAAGCTGTCAAAATGCCGAAACCCAAAGTACAAAACCATTTTGTCACCAACGAATGATCCTCTACTCCGGATTACAGGCATTAAATCCCAATCAAGTGCCCTCGATCTAGAGAGTGTTGTCTCACTCTACATTACAAAAGTCTCACAAAACTATTATAATACAAACTTTTGCAAAATTCGAAACTTCGACTGTCGAACGATGTGTTCGGACAGAAATCTCGCTTAGAGCTGAAAAACTATTTCCCGCCCAAGCCTTTGTATGACAACTGTCATATGACTACACACTGCTCAAACCTGTTATAAAACCGGTCTGTTAAGACATAAGTTCGCTATACGTTGTAACGCGGAGAACTAGTAATTATATTCGGTTGCTTCTCATCTCAAAGACCTGCGTTCTATTATCTTACTCTTCTGTCAAAGTCCACGAATCACAGGCATACAGAGATATGGAAATGGCAAGGGAGCGCATAAGTTTCACCTTTGATGCAAGAGATATGTTATTATCTCTCTAAATTGGTTTCAGTAAGTTCTTACGAGTTCGATATTGTTACTTTTGATACAGTTTAGAGGGTCCAAATGGTCATATACCTGTATACTGCAGGGATGTTATAGCCTATACACTTGTCATATCTTTTGTAGATACCCAAAAGATTGAAAAAAAAACTTTCGAAATTTAACTTAGCTAAAAAAATAAAAATAAAAGGAAAACAATACAAAAGTGAAATAAAAAATATACTTTCACAAGATAAAAGATGTGTTTCTCATCGATCACGCCAAAAGCCCTAAGAATTGTTATTAAATGAGAAACACACTTTTTTCGGCTTTCATATAGTTTGGCTAAAATTTGAACTTGTTTAGATGCGTCAACAATTGGCAAAACGGCTGAGAGTGTAGACTTTTGATCAAATAGTTCCTTTCCGAGTCTGAATGTTTCGAGGAAGCTATAAGATTATCGCTTCTTGACAAGTTTGAAATGTATGACTCTTTGAATCAGGCTTGTCGAACAGATAAGAAATGTTTTGTTATGTTATGATTAATGTCCTGGTATGTTATGGGTTACCCATGAAGGTTTGTCATTTCAGATGACACATTGCAATAATAACTTGGAAATCGCCTTTTACTAGCGTTTTTTAAGCATGCAGTATATGAAAATTAGACGGTCATGCCAAAGAGCTGCAAATATAATAGCCTCAGAAGCTACTCTTTGATCAGTAAGATATTTATGTTTTGATAATTACTAGTTAATCGGGTGAGCTATTTTAAATGATGAGATCTGAAGGACTATTCGCTTTAATGTGAAATAATTATAACGCGGTCGAAGTTGTAATGTACTTTATTTATTGTTAATAACAAAGGTTTAAAATGTAGATGTAGATTTTTAAACTAGGTATACTCTTGTTTATATTGAGGTCTGCTTCCAAATATAAGTCTGCTTAAAAACAACAACAAAAAAAAAAAAAAAAAAAAACAATCTTCAATTTTAAGTAGTAGACAATTAAACGACATGTGGGGAAAAACACTCCTTAATTTATTGTTTATCAACTATTGCTTCCATTCTCTTTGATATTTGGATTTTGCGGGTCCCCGGTGTAACGGACTTCTCTTTTCTGATGTTCTCGATTGTTGCCTTTCACGGAACGCAGGGGTTGATGCGACTCTGTAGGGGACGCCTGCACCGGCCAGTTAATACTAGGCATATCTTACCTGATGTCGGCAGCAAATGTTTCAAGCGGGCTGCGTTAGTTGGTGTAGCTCGGAGCGGGATAATCATTGCCTGCCGAGACCTGGTCTCGTGACACAGAATGTAGATAAAGTTACGTACCGACACGCGTGTCTGTTGCTGTATATGTGGTAAAGATTCGATTATAGTTTAACTCTTTGTTTGTCTACGGACCATCTATGTCTCTATCTGTAATGTGGATGATAAGGTAATGGCTAGGACCGATACAATAGAATTCCGCATCTATCCCTTTAGACCTTTCGGATAAGAAAAACAATAAAAAGGCACACGTAGCATAATTAAATCGAAAAGCAAAGTGTTCAGAATGTACAAAGAATAAATTGATAACAAAATAACGTGTCTATTATGTTAGCTGCTTTAACGCTGGTGGAAGCAAACTGAAGGCGGAAATCAGACGACTTAACCTGGCTTATAAGTACAGTTGTGATGACTTTACGCTTATCCAACAAAAATAATTGCGCCTGTAGGCAGTACGATTTGAGATTTTGACGTACTCACGTACTCTCTCGCAACATGAATTGACGCAAAAAAACTGGGCGACTGTTAAACAGCCATAATGACAGCCATAATGACATTTATGGTAACATTAAGCCTGAATGAACTTTCCTTGTCACCTATGTGTCACCTATGTGTCCACGAAACATCCATATATGAGCTTCAACACAACAAAACCAACAAAGTGGCATGTGCGCCCAGCAAAGACCCAAATCAGGCCCAGTTTGATCAGAGTCTTCGCTGTCGACATGGAGGTAGCTTAGACCCTTAGCTACTATTTAAGGGCATAGCGAAGTCTCTGATCAGACTGTGCGGATTCTCAGGCAGAATTGAGTCTTCGCATGGCGCACATGCCACTTTCTTGGTTTTGTCGTGTCGCGGCTCATATATAACTTTCAAAGGGATATGCGCATCTTAGTAGCCACTGTGTGCATTTCTTGGCAGCAAAATGTGTAATAGGGCAAAGCTGATCGCGAACGAGAGCGGCTTCAGTAAGTTTCGACGTGCAGCGAAATGGTCATACTGCGTTTCAGCACTTAGTCTAATAGATTAGCTGACATTGCTCACTAGACAGATTCTACTACATGTGAGCCGCGACAAGACAAAACGAACAAAGTGGTATGTTCCCCAGCGAGGTCTCAGATCATCCTGGGAATCCGCCCAGTCTCATCAGAGTCAGCGGTTAGGGCTTTAAGGTAAGCTAAGAGTCTAAGATACCTCAGTGCTAACAGCTAAGACTCTGACCGGACTTGGCGGATGCCCAGGATGGTCTGGGTCTTCGCATGGCGTACATTCCACTTTGTTGGTTTTGTCGTATCGCTCTATTTTTCCCTTATTACGTTATATACTAAACGTCAAAAGAAACGCATACAATATATACGCCCAATTTATTTAAAGGTATAGGTATATGCTCTTATTTAGACATTTTAAGTTACTTTGTTTATGATATTCCGACAGAATTAGCACCTTAACGCATCGATATTCAATAAACTTTAGAGACCAGAACGCTTGCTTTTGTGACGGGGTTAAATTTAAAGTCACCATACTTTCAGAAGCTGAATTTTAAATTCCATATAATGCTCAGCTAATTATTTTCTCCAGACATAATGTCCGCGGCAAGGGTAAGAAACAGCGAAAAAATCAAAGCAGTCGAGCCTTGCTCTTTAGAGAAACAATCAGGTGAACGTTGGCAGTAGAAACAGTAACACTGGCTTACCATTGGATTTCCATAGACCTTTTAACACCCTGTATTTCTTGAAAAGAACAGTAACCATTCATACGAAGAGGTTAAATGAATTAACAAGAGTAAAATAAAAAGCTTTGCAAAGAAGTTTTTCGTAGCACTGCATAACTTTTGATGTTATTGGACTTCCCATTTTGCTATTTGTTTAATTTCAAGGGAGATAATTTGACAAGTGTTTAAATTGAAACTGCTGTCATGTTCCTAAGAAGAATAACATGGTAATAAAACCGACGTTCTTTTCATAACCACACATAAGGGTCGTGTTTTGGAAACAATTTGTTATACAGCTCAAGGAAAGCAACTCTTACAACAACTTTGAATGATTCACGATAAATTGAGATAACTCTTTAATCCAAGTTTAATTTTGCACGAAGATAAGTTTATATTGTTGGCAGACGTCAGTAGCATTTTCTGCTATATGCGATTTAAAGCCATAAATCAGTTGACAGAAAGAAAACTGAACCTAGACTTGTATGCGTTTCTTTTGGCGTTCAGTATACATTTAACAATTATTGCACATGCGGCATCTTAAAACGAGAACTGTTGCACCCTACTTGTTGTGGTTAGTGACTGATACATTTCACTCATACGCCAATATAAACACGCTTCGCTACATTACAAGATTTCTTAAACGGGTATAATTAGAGTCAATATCATTATTTGTCAGAAACTCTGGAACTAGTTGATGTTCCGACAGCTGATATTTTGTTTTTTCTTTGACCGTCGCAAGTAATGCAGGACGCTTGAGTTGTTGTCCAAGAAGTACCTTGAGGCAAGAACAGGGTTAACTACGTTTTGAAGTCTGTTCTACAAGAAGTTCATACCAAGCTGACAGATATTGAACTAGCTAACAGCTCAATTGTAGGAACAAATTATGGGCTAATTGCTATTTCAAAGCCATAAAACGTAATTGAATGGCGTATCGGTAAAAGGGAGTCTCAGTCATGTGCGTGCAGTAAGCCGGTGCAATGAGAAACTCAGCTTTTACATTTTGCATGGCAAGCCTTATGGTTTATGTAAAAGCGGATGGGTCTTATTAAACTGTGCTGATTTGCGGGTTGTTTTCCTATTCCTATATCCAACAAGTAAAAATGTACCCGTTTCAGCGATGTCTGTCACATGGTTTGTGCTTGTGGTCTAATATAAAAGTATTGCCCATTAAGATCACAAGGGAAAATTCTAAGTACGAATGTACGAACTGAAACATAATTCCTTTAAATATACGTTAATTGGAGTTCACAATCCCTGTAACCAGCGAGCACAGACAATAAACAACACTATTTATTGTATTTCTGAACTGTTGTACTTACTAAGATGAAAATGTTTTATCTTTCATGTCTTACGGTTTGAAGGTTTATTGTTTATTGCCTTTTGCTTTGTGGCAACTTGCCATGCTGCATTTAGCTGATCAATGCACTGTAAAACCTAGGATGACCTATACATCGTTTCATGCCGTTGCCTACTTCAGCAAATACGACGATGAAACCCGGGCAGTCATCATTTATGTAATTGTGTAGTTAACCCGAAGGTGTTTCAAATGTGGTGGCGGAAAATGCGTTGTTCGCCGACAAACCACGATGCATGACGACTTACCAGCATTCGGCACTATGTGACAATATGCTACTCTACAGATTTAAATTACAGGTGACTATTATCATCTCAAGCACTGGTATCTCAAAATACTCTTCTATATCAAAGAATCTAGTAAACATATTTTCTTTTCTTTTTTTTTCTCGAAATTTCCACCACGGTTATCTAAAGCAAAAGGTATCTCAAAGAAAAGTTTAAATAAATTCACTTTAGAATATCAGTAGTTTCAGACAACCTTTGACTTTCAGATATCGAAAGTTAACTGTATGGTTTCACAGACGATCTGAGGTATTGATATATACTACTCATTATGCTAATGCTAGTCCCACTTTATTTGACAGTGTTCGTGCATATTATTAGGCTTTTCGAATTTGCTTGAGTATATATTACAAAATTAACTGCTGTCCAATAAAAACACGTGCTTCATTTTGTTTGCACATTTCAGTTGAAAGGAATAAGAATCGCTGTGCTTGCACTGCTCCACTATAACATTAAACAGCTTTCATTATGCACTTGGTTCTTGTCACAAATGTTGTTGGGCTTTTGTGGTCGGGCGATGGTGCTTGGTAGCTTTCAGTGCCGGCGCGTCCAACTAATTTGGATAATTGTAGGGCAAGGAC
Source organism: Ctena decussata (assembly GCA_963989385.1). Classification (NCBI taxonomy): domain Eukaryota; kingdom Metazoa; phylum Mollusca; class Bivalvia; order Lucinida; family Lucinidae; genus Ctena; species Ctena decussata. Next base: position 58,678,412 of record OZ022506.1, read on the forward strand.
CTACTGTGTTTGCAATAGGTGCGAATGGTGATTGTTTAGACATATTTTTTATACCCCGCCACAGGTTAGTGGCGGGGTATTATGTTTTCACGTTGGCTGTCCGTGTGTCTGTCCGTCCGTCCGTAGTATGTACGTCCATCCGTCCGTCTGTCCGTCCGTCCACACTTCGTTTCCGTTCGGTAACTTAAGTATTTATGAACGGATTTCCTTCAAATTTTGCATATGCATTAGTACCGAGATTGTCTCATTTGGGATTGTTAGTGGGCAAATTTCTTTAATTCCTGACAAAGTTATGGCACTTGTCAATGTACTAAAAATGGTTTCTGGCCTCTAGTTCCTTTACTACTTGGAGTATCATGATGAAACTTCACAAACATGATCGAAGTAACAAAGGCTTTGTACGAGCACAGAAATTTTATCATTGGGGGTTATCTGCCCCTGCCCTGGGACTATATGCATGTATAAAATCATGAAAAATTCCATATAAAATCAGAGTTTGAAGCAATTTTTCTGAAACTTTCAGCAAATGATCAGAGTGATGAAAGCCTCCAGTGATGCTCAAATTTACCCCATAGGAGTTATTTCCCCCTGCCTCCCCGGCTATATACATGCATAAATCTGAAAAATGGGTGTGTGAAAAAGGTTTGCAGTGGCGGGGTATCACGCAGTCGTTTGCGATGCTTTTATTTTCTCCTCTTTTCTTTTTCCCTCTCTCTGGCAGATGATATAGACTGAAATACTGTCTCAAAGAGCCGTTTAAGTAAAAACAACCGACCAATCCGCGTCTATTGTAAACTTTAGAATGTCAGTTTTTTAACAGTTAAGAATATACTGATGCCTGAGTACGTTTCTTTTACTGTATCAAACGTTGCATTTCCATTGTTACTTTGCACTTACTATATGTATATATATATTTTTTCATTTAAAATCACGTCTCCAAGCAGATTATCAAATGTCATCCAGAAATATTTCGGACTGTTTTGTAAATTATCCAAAATGATGTTATGTATTTAGTTGATATACAGATTTTGGATAACTTAATTAAATATAACAAATTATCAGTCTATATTTGTTTATGTTACATTTTCAAAATCATGTGTGCAGACATACTACAGCAGTTATCGCCTGCCGGGAAGGCAGTTACCCAGTATGTCTGAGTTGCGTATAATTGTTGTTGTGTTTCGGTAATGACAGCATTTTCTGTAATAATTTCAGATTTGATGGCAGCACTGTAAATAGAAGACAAGCCAAGAGTACATGCGACATTAGTCCAACTATCGTTTACATGAGACAGATATAAGCCAGATCTAAGTATGCAACTGTATATATTCAGCCTTTTTGACAACATGATTCAAGGTGATTTTAGCTAGACACCATGTATATTACTCATGTTTCATACCTCAAATTGTTAGACCGAAAAATGTCCTACTGTGTATACGTATGATATTTAAAGTTTCAAGGGTCGTGTTAGATTTAAGCCCCCCAGTAATTCATTACTGACCGTTCCAAGGCGGTAGTTCTGTTGTGGTTCTCTGTTGCCTGTTTTTGGTGTCAGAGTTTCTGTGATGTTTTACCTTATGTATGTTCTTATTATTTTTGGTTCGGTTTGGGTTGCTGAGTGGCCATCTTTTGGGAACAAGCTGCTCACTCGGTTGGCCATATGTTCTCTGTATCTTGATTATTTGTAATCTTAGTTGTTTCCAACTACGGTTTGAGGGCTGGATTTGGATTTTGATTGTTTCAGTTCCTGGTCTTTGCATACTTTTTACTTTTACAAGAATGAATAAAAAATAAGAAATTCAATATAAATAAATTTAATAGTTTAACATGGATTTAAAAATAAAATAAAATATGAAAATTATTTTATTGTTAAGAATACATTTTGTTGAAAGCAAACTGGTCTTGCAAAATACGAATTGTGATACTTTATTCTTAATTGATTTAGACATACTATAATCATAATAATGTTCATTTTAATTGTTATTCATTTTTTCCATGTTTAAGAAATATAAACGTCACAGTTATTTTTGAATGGCAGAAAGGTGTTTCTCTATATCATATAAACTCTCATTTAAAGGACGATGTGTAGATGTTAAAATTGTATTTCTGGTAGATTCGGCAAAACGCTGACACTGTTTTTTTCAATATGCATAAATAATATCTGTCACATAACCAAATTTAATTTGATTGAATTGAATTGCAACAATGATCCTTTATTACAAATTTAAACAGTAACTACACTTCAAGAACTGACTGAATCAGACCCCAAACCCTATCCCCAACATCAAAGGGAAAGATTGAAAAAGACATCCCAACAAACATTTCAAGTGATAAGCAGAGTCAGCAGCTCTTTCCCAAATAGGTGGCAACTCAGCTATCTTTATTGAACTAATTAATTTAGACCAACAGAAGGGTTACAACAGACTAAGCAAATTATACGATAAACATTTAACAATTGTTTTTACCTATTATCTTTTTTTTTTTATTATAGAACGGTTAAAAACAGAACACAATAAATTAAACAGCAATGAAAATAAAACAAATGCAACCGCAACGAAAGAACCGCCTTTGGACGGTCAGTAATAACTACTGGGGGGGGGGGGGGGTTAAACCGGTTTTACTGGGCCCACACTTTCACCCTCACTCTCCGCCGCGGTGCACACAATTAGTTGGTAGTTCGGTTCGTATGGAGGTCCCCTTACTCATCAGCGAGTCATCACGGTCAACAATTAAAATCAAGAAAAGACCGTGATGAAGCAAGGATGAGGACTCGACAGCCAGAACGTGTTGAGACACCTGGAGATCCCTGGGGCGTCAGCAACACTACAGGAGCACTGGAGCAAAAGAAGACCACCAGTTGAACCCCAGTGGGCCAAGAAACAGACAAACATCCGGCCCCAACCAACTAATATATAGCTTTATGTAGGGGCTATCATAGAGTCTGAACCCCGACCCATCGGCGTGTAATTAAAGAGGACAGCAAAGTTGTCAACCGTGATTGGGTTAACCATTAAACATGCAGACTGTCGCATTATAGCTGGGAAAAAAATCACATTTTTACTGCCCTAATTTTCATACTTTTTGAAATTCATTCATTCAATTAACTTTTCAAGAAGAAAAAAAAACTGTGACTAGCTGTTTTCACAGTTTTGACCAAATGATTCCAAGAAGTACCCTTGGTGTGACGCTAGTACCTGACTGTGAGTGAAAGCATGTCCGTTTTACTGATAATGATGATGTTCTTTGAAACGCTAAGGAGAGGTCTTTGATCTTCTTATCGGTAAACTATCATAAGTTATTAAATCGGAGAGGTCAATATCTACTTGCCAGAAACTGCAGTTTTAGCTATGAATTGTGAACAACAATGTTCAATCTCACATTTCGCTGCTTCACACTTTATTAATAATCCATATTTCCCACATCGGTCTTTTTTTTTCAAACTTAATTTTTTTACTAATTTATTTCATCAGTCAGTACTGGAAGTAACGTCACGTCATCATTGTCTCCCATATCATAACAACTTTTCAAAATGGCGGTTTAGTCATGTAGTGTCTGTATAAATTAAATTTGTTTCTTGAGAAAGGCAAAGTGGCCGAAAATTCGAAAAAGCGTGACTGATGAAATAAATTAGCAGAATTTAATTCCCTGTGGAAAATTTTATTCAAGAGTAAAGTTCATTTTTTTAGTTTATATTTCTCACTTCACCCCTCACCGTGCATACGTCACATATTATAATTCGCAATTAAAATGTAAAACGCATGTTTTGTCAAATATCAAGTATGAAAAGCAAACTAAGAGCCAATATTTTTCACATTTTACTTCCCGTAGTCTCTTGCCTGTCCATAATACTTTGTATCATGGCTTTCTGTGTTTTCCTTTGAAGTCGCCTGTTCATTAACTTTGTTAACTTGCACTGTAAGACAATTCTGGGGTAGGCGGAGCTAAACTTTGCATTCATTTTACACTGAAGTGTACCTGGATAACTGTGCGGATATCAGGATAACTGTGCAGATATCACAGATATACTGCACGGCTTAGTTATTGCACGGTTCTGTCAAGTCTGATTTATATTGAACAACTGAGCAGGACTAGGACGAAAAGGGTCTTTGAGCATTTGCAAAGAAAAAATATATTTTGATCATCCTTTGCGTCCGCTCAGTCTGATCAGTGTTCTATCAACAAGGTAGTGAACCTGAGGGATCTGTATTGCCAAAATCAAAGACTGATCAGACTGCAAACTGATCCAAGCGTTTACAGTTTACGCATGGCTGAAGACCTATTTTATTGAGCACAGCTCGATTTAATTTTCATTCAAAGAAGGAACAAGGCCATATCTAAGATTACAGAGACAATTTATCTTGTAGCACCAAACTCTACCGTATGGACTCTAAGTATTGTGGCAAACAGTAAAGACCCAGATTAGGCACCTGAATAAGCAGAAGTAAATGCCCTCTAAGACTGCTCTATTTGCCGTTCTTAAGATATTGGTTGTAAAATCAGTGTGTTGAAAAATCATCATTTCTGTCAAGTAATATAAATTCAACAGAATATGCAGACATATTAATTTTATGTTATTTTCAGTTGATGCTGTGCTGGAATTTATAATTGCCAGGTGATTTATTTGACCTTCAGGTCAAGAACAATACAGCTGTAGGAGATATAATTACAGTAGATATGCCACTCTTCATTAAAAACTGGATAAGAGCTGTTTTTAATTCAGAATAGACAAATGTGATTGGCTGCCATGATACAAAATACATATAGAATGATGTCACTCATATTTAGGATACCCATCTCGGGGGCTACGCCCCCTCGAAGGGTATCCTAAATACTCGTGAAATCATTCTATATGTATAACTTATAAAGTAGAAATGCTAAGACTGACATTTACATTTAAACTTTGAAATGTGAATTATTCATATTGAAGTGTGAACTCGCGATCTGTCATTCGTAAATCGCCGAATACATGTATGCTTCAAAAAACATATACTCTGTATTTTAACAAAGCCTGGACATGTTTTTATTCAACCTTCTTCTTCTTCGTCTTTTTCTTTATTTTGCTGTTGTTGTTTTTTGTTGTTGTTTTTTTTCGGTTTTTTTATTGTGTGTCTTCGATAATTGGTTGGTCTTAATTGAACAAGATTTATAGCCATTTATCTGTCATTTTCGTCATATCCCTGCATGTGTTGTCACGATTCTAAAAATTTCCAATGAAATTTCATAGACAGAATTTTGCATTTGAAAGTGCAAGTTCCAGAACAATTTACAGTTTCTTGAAAGCGCAAAAGTCGGCGAGCAAATCTTCTCTGACTTCAACTGAAAAAAAAGAAGAAAAAATGATCTTTGCATTACATGACACACAAACCAAGACATGCCAACTGATAAAAGCTGATACAATTCTTTTGCATAACGTGGAACACAAACCAAGACATGCAATGCCTGAACCTCAAATTTTGATATGTTTATTTCCTCTAGCTTGATGTCCTAATTGACCAAATTATTTCCAGTATTCGACCAAGTAATTATTTAGCCTCATCTCCACTAATTTCTATATTCGTTTTACTCTTCTTTCAACATGTCCGTGTCTATTAGAGCCATCACAATAAATCTCTTCATAGAATTCTCCTTAGTGTCCACGGCAATTGGCTTAAACCGATAAGGACTTGTGAACTTTAGAAGATCTTTCCTTTGAAGGTTTCTGAAAGACACATTTACGCTTCATGCTTAATTTAGAGACCATAATAATAATGTAATATGATCATATGAGACAGATTGACCATGCATTCAGCATACAAAACTTTCGATATCTGTTTGTAGCATTTGAATACAGGCAATGTTTAAATATCATTATATAGAGTCGCTTGAAAAGGGACCTTCATCTGTATGCATGCGCACGGACTAATCAGAACTTCAGTCGTCATAGTTTAGATTCTCCCGGAGTGCTAGACAGAAGATGATTTTCTTTTTGTATCCTCTATTCCTGATACTTGGCGAAAAAAACAACATTTATTCATTTATTCAAGTATCATTTTATTTTGTAAATTATGTTTTACTTTACACAGATGATGGACCTCTGACATTACTGTTCACATGGTTCTTGTGTTTACAGTTTTTTGCTATCTTTATCGTTTATTTTCTTGTCTAAAAACGTTAATTCATTAACAATAGATCTTTAAGGGTATATTACTTATCGCGATAAATATTTTTACGGATGTAACCCATATCTTCTTGCCTACCAACAGGTCTGCAATCAGTCTTTTACGCCAGATATAAGTCTGGCATGTCTATTTGAGGTGGACTGTGTGAAGGGTTGATGAATTTGAGCCTATTTATTTTTAAAGTCTTTGAATCGACTGTCTTTTTGAAATCAAAAATTTGTTATGCTTTTTCTCTGGATTTCTTTACCAGATATGACCATGGTCACTAAGAAAGCTTGAGTAGCCGAAACTTCAAGTATGGCCCAAGATCCTTCTTTTGGATGTTTTCTCTGCTTTTAAAGGAATTATTTAAGATTATAGTTTTACTTCATTGCAGCTGGGGTTGTGCCGTGTGGTGGCCGTACAACGTCTCCCCGTACAGCAGCCATAATGCAGGCTATATTTTATTTTGGTCCTTTTAGATCGGAGGACATCGGTTTAGACTTCATTCTAGATAATCGCTTTTAATTATTTGGACGACCATTTTGGAAACTTATCAGTCTTCGAAGGGACTGTATTCCTGAAATTAAGAAATAATTGTATGCTTTCCTCTGGATTTTTTCTTTCTTACCAGAGATTGCCAGGGTCACTAATGAGGCTTGATTTGGTGTCAAACTTATGGGTCCTAATTGTGCTCCGCTTGTCCAGGGGAGCTTATAGGATAGGCCCGCTCCGTCATCGGTCGTCGTCTGTCGTCCGACCACACAGTCAAACGACTTCTGCTCTGAAACCACTTGGCAAAATGTAACCAAATTTCATATGTAGCCTCCAGAGGAAGGGGGTACAAACAATTGTTCAAACAGTCGTGGTCGCATGAACAACATTACCGCCATGATCATATATGGTAAAAATTGAAACAGATTTTCCTCTCCAGAACCAATTAGCCAATCGCCTTGAAACTTTGTATAGTTCTACCAAGGTTGTTCAAATGATTACCTTGGGTTGACCTTGACCTTTTTTACGGTAAGATGAAATTTTCTTCCTCGTGCTTTTACATGGCAAAATGCTAGAACATAAGATACCTCGGAAACTTATGAAGATTTGTGGCTTAAAATGATATATACAGTCATCTTAATGAGTACATGAAGATGCATGAGTATGAGAGGTCGAGGCCATTCTTTGACAACTGACCCAGATCTCTCATATTTCGAAAATTTCAAACAACTCAAAAACCACTGCGCCAATTGTATCCCAAGTTCATCTAGAGTCTCCAGGAGTTTAGGGAACAAAAGTTTGTTCAAATGGTCCGGGTCTCAAGCCCAACATGGCCGCAACGCCCAGATATGTTAAAAAGCTTCACAAATCTTCTCCAGAACCAAAAGACCAATAGATAGGTATTCAAGTACTATCAAGGTTGTACAAATGATGACCTTGGGTTGACCTTAACTTTTTCACAGCAAGGTCAAATATGGGAACATGATAGAACATAAGATTGCACGGAAAGTTTTGAAGATTTTGGCCTAAAAATGGTATATACGGTCGCCTGAATGAGTTCATGAAGAAATATGAGTATAAGAGATAAAGGTCATCCTTTGACTCTAGTTTCTTATATTTTGATATTTTCAAGCATCTCCATAAAAGCAACTAAGCTAATTGTAACCAAATTTCATATAAAGTCTCCAGCGGTTGACGGAATAAAAATTAATTCAAACGGTTCAGGTCAGATGACCAACATGGTAAAACGCTTAAAAAATCTTCTCCTCCAGAACCAGTAGACCAATGACCTTGAAACTTGGTATTTAGTATAATGTATTCGGGTACGACCAAAGTTGTTCAAATGATGACTTCGGGTTGACATTGAGCTTTTTTGCGGCGGGGTTAAATATTGAAATGCATAAAAATAAGGTTCCAATGAATGTTTATTTTTTTTAAAGATTTTGGCCTAAAAATTGGTATATACAGTCATTCTAATGAGTACATGAAGATTTCTGAGTACAAAAGTTTAAGGTCATTTTTTGACATTTGACCCAGGTCTGTCATATTTTGACATTTTCAAACATCATCTCAAAAGCCAATAGGCCAATTGTAATCCAATGACATATAGAGGCTCCAGGGATTGAGGGAACAAAAATTTGTTCCAATGGTCCAGGTCACATAACCAACATGGCCACCATGCCCATATATGGTCAAACCATATATGGTAAACCCCTTAAAAAATCTTCTTCTTCTGAAATTGTTGACCAAAGGTCTTGAGACTTGGTAAGTAGCATAAGATACTCAAGTTCTTCCATGATTCTTATGACCTTGGGTTGACCTTGACTGTGGCCTTTTTCACGGCAAGTTCAAATATTGAAAAATGCTAGAGCATATGATTTCATGGGAAGTGTTGAAGATTTTGTCCTAAAAATAGGTATATACAGCCGTCTTAATGAGGTCATAAAAATTATGATTACAAGAGGTCAAGGTCATTTTTTGAACTTTGACCCAGGTCTCTCATAATTTGACATTGTCAAGCATTTCCTCCAAAGCCAAAGGGCCAATTGTAAACAAATTTCAAATAGAGCCTGAAGGGTCGATGGAACAAAAATTTATTCAAGCGGTCTAGGTCATACATGTATGACCAACAACCTTTACTATTTTTTTCTCCAGAACCAATACACTTTTGGCCTGGAAACTCGGTGAGTAGTATGGAGTTTTAGAGTACTACCAATACTTTTCAAATGATGACATTGGGTTTACCTTGACCTTTTTTGGCGGCATGCTCAGATGTGGGAAAATGCTAAAACATAAGATTTTAGGGAAAGTTTTGAAGTTTTTGGCCCCAAAAATGGTATATACGGTTGTCGTAATGAGTACATGAAGATTTTTGTGTACAAGAGGTCATAGTCATTCTTTGATTTTTGACCAAAGACTCATATTTTGACAATTTTGAACATAAGAAAAGGCCACTTTGCCAATTGCTCAGGTGAGCGATTCAGGGCCTTATGGCACTCTAGTTTTGAATTTGCTATGAAAGAGATTTCCCTTTATTATGATAAACAAGCTACAATTATTGAATTATTACACTCTACATCTGGCTATATTAACGATCTTTGAAAAATTGATAATCCTTAATTTCAAGGCATGGTGAATTGAATTTATCCACCTTAGCTGCAGTAAAACAAAGCTAATGCAGGCGATACCGAAGCCCCAATTTTGGATTTAAATTTATCTTTTCAAACCATATGATTGTAATATTGATCGAGTAAATGTTCCATTTTTGGGCGGTGGCGTTCCCCGCTCTACGTGTGGGCGGTCGGGTAATAGTGCTGGATAACTTTTAGTGCAGGGGCGTCCTACTGAATTGGATTATAGTAGGGCAAGGACCTTCTGTGCTTGCAGTAGGTGCGCGTGAGTGTTGTTTGGACATTTTTTCTCTCATCTATCAGTTCTCTCTTTTTTCTCCCTCTCTCTTGGAGAAGGCGCGATATAGATTAAAATACTGTCTCAAAGGGCTACTTAAAACCAACCAACCAAATCCCCCATCACCATCTCTTGACATTTCTCAACGTATACGGTTTCCTAGAGTGTCTAGTCATGTGACAGCAGAATTAATGATGGACCCGATATAAGCTATTAAGAATAGTTTGGTTGGACTCGATTGCTTAATTCTTCAGGGTTTGAGTGATAGTTTTCTTTTGCTCCGGTATTTCAGGGGTGTTTTTTGACAACCCAGGGATCTCCTGACGTCACAGTGCTTTGTTTTTATCGAGTCCTAATCTCTGGTTCATCATATGGTTTATCCGTTATTTGTTTGTTTTCTGTGACGATTGATGAGTTAAGAAACCTTCATGCAGACCAAACAGCTAACTAAATGTTTCGAACCACCGCAGAAGCAAGGGCGGGATTTGGATGCGGTAAACATGTCTACCAACCCTTCCTCCCTCTCAGTATTCTTTTGCTGATAGCTCCAGCCAATGCAGTTTTTCTGATGTGATTCGTCTGAGTTACATGTTGTTATGTCCGCTTGTCTATGGTCTCTAGCAGTCTCGTCGCCTGAGAACCTGCCTATTCGGCTTTCTGTTTTGTCTAGTAATTAAAATTTAAAATACGTAAACATAGATCTTGCTTCTGTGTTAAGTGAGGATAGCTGAATGACCACGTGTTTGGGAGAGCTGCTTATTTGGTTTCTTGAACTTTTGTCAATTTCAGTGTGAGTGCTTTCTTTTGGTCTCAGAAGCAAATGTGGGATTTGAATGTATTAATTCCTAACCATTGCAAAAGTGGGATTTGAATGTATTAATTCCTAACTATTGCATATCTGTTTAATTGGGAGTAGCCTAAACTTCGAAACATGGCCCATGGTCCTTCGTTTGAATGTTTTCTTTGCTTTTAAAGGAATTCTTTAAGATTATTATAATAGTTTTCTTTCTTTTAGAGTTTCGGGCTACAAGTGGAAATAACATATCTTATATAATTTTTTAACTGAAAGCAAATTAATACTTATTCATCTGTTGCTAACATAGTGAGAAACAGGTAAACCTTTGACGAAAGATCCAAAGCATCGATTCGCCAAGAATCTAAAATATTTATCTCCCGCGAGGATCATTCTGAAAATTCGAATTTCCCTGGAATAAGACTAATAACAAAATATTGAAATATCACATTTATGCGCATCAATTAGGCTACCAGGAAAAGAAAAAGAAAATGGAAACGCAAAATTACGGTAAAATGATATTTATTGGTGTTAGAGATTGAAAAAAAAGAAAGAAATTAAATAAATGTTATGGTGAGGACCATTTAATACGCTGGTTTAGAGCTTTGTGATAATCGGAGTTTCCTTGTAATAAAAACGAAACTAAGACATTTCCTTTCACGGGCCCCATTTTAACAACGGTAGGGGTGGGGGATGAGGGGTAGTGTGTGTCGGAGGGGAGGCGGGGGTGAAGTGGGGGAAAGCAATTCAAAATGCAAATGTACAGTAAGCTTTGATCTTTCCATATATTAATACTTTTTGAAATCGACAAGAAACACATTCTATGATAAAACATTATGAAAGAAATATCAAAATGGCATCTGATAAGCTTAAGGACTGTCTGTAAGTTATATTTTCAGCAATTTAGTCACCTTTTATTTTATTCGCACCAAATTATTGATTACCACCACCTTAAAGCATGCACTAAGAATGAAAATCTTTGTCCCTCTTTCCCGTTTGGTTCCGTTATTTTAGGACCAGTCCTACTGTCAAGTCAGGTAGATTCGGATGTTAAACATTCGGCATAATATTAAAAACCATTTTTCTTACCATTACGGGAGGCAAAGGTAATTATCAGTGACACATTTTTTCAATGCACTTAGCTGTTTTTTACACATTTAAATGGTACCCGACTATACAGAGGCGCCTATGTCTTGTGGCTTAGGAAGCTTGGTATTGTTACCGAAGAACACGGTTCGCGTCGGGGCTTGGCCAGCCGGCGACTTTACAATCCTGTCAGCCCAGCAGTGAACGGATACTGTTTTATCAGCAGAAGATAAGACAACAAAACGAGAGGGGATGTGCTCCGTATTTTCATGTGCTGTACCCAAGGTAAAATAAGCCTCTAACCCCCACTGATTCAACTGCCAACAGCTAATCAGCTAATATCACTAGGTAACTCTAGATAATATCGCCAATGTCAATATTCTTCGATATGTCGACAGCCACAGGTCGCAAAAAATAAATATGATATACTCTTGGCGTAATGTTTCTTTGTGTCTGTTTCCTGGAATTGTTTCTGTAATTTGCACTGATGAAGCTTTTCTCCGTGTTCTCGATTTCTATGGTGTTTATTATGAAGTCCACGTAGGCCTGCTGGCGCTGCTGTCATAATGCAGCCGCAACACGAGAAAAGCAACAAAATGGGATATGCGCCCAGTGAAGACTCAGATCAGCATGGACAGACGCTTAGTCTGATCAGAGTCCTCGATGTGTGGTCAGTGAGTAGCTAATGGTCTATACTAGTGTCATGCGGACAGTAAAGTCTCTGATCAGACTAGGCGGATGACAAGGCTGATCTGAGTCTTTGCTGGGCGCCAAGCGACTTTGATGGCTTTGTTGTGTCGCGGCTCATATGTTTTTCAGTGATAAACATCCTTCGGCATTAATTAATCGTCTGAAGGGTTTCCTAAATTGAATTGATGCTAGTAAAAGTAAGCATGCCATTGTTTACATCTTTTTAGTTAAATGAAACTTGCCGGTCTATTACAATTTCACGTTATCCTCATTGTATGGTTTCACACCGGTCACCCACATCATATCCAAATATATACTTACGCAAAACACAGAAACAGTCTTTGCTAATTGAAGCGTAATATCAAGAGTCTAAAGACTAAACGTCAAAAGAAACTCCTACAAATCTAAGTTCGGTTTTCTTCTGCCAGCTGACTTGCAGTTTTAAATCACGTGTAGCAGAAAATACTACTGACGTCTGTGAACAATATGAACTTATCTTCTTACAAAATGTCCTCTGGATTAAAGAGTTATCTCAATTTATCCTGAAATATTCGAAGTCGTTGTTAGAGTTGTCTTTCTTTTAGCAGTAAACCAAATTCTGTCTGGAACGCGGCTCCATTGTGCCATTATGAAAAACCCGTCGGGATTATCTCCATAGAGTTCTTCTTACAAACTCGGCAGGAGTTTGAAGTTTAACACTAGTCAAATTATCTCCTTTGTAATTAAACAAATACCAAATTTGGAAGTCCAGTAATATCAAACATTCTGCATTCCTACGAAAACTTTCTTTGTAGATCTTTTCATTTTACTCTTAGTAATTCATTTTCACTCTTCGGCTGAACTGCTTCTTTTATTTTCAAGAAAGACAGTGTTTAAAGTGTATATGGGAAATCCAATGGTAAGGAAGTGTTAGTGTTTCTAATGTCAACTTTCACCCGGTTGTTTCTCTAAAGCGCAAGGCCCCATAGCTTTGATAGTTTTGCTTTCTCTCACCTTTGCTGCGGATATTATGACTGGAGAAAAATTTTGCCCACACATCTTATGGAACTGTCTTTTCAGCGTCTGAGAGTACAATACATTAGGTTTAACCCCATGACAAAAGCAAGCGTTCTAGTGTCTATGATTTGTGCAATATTAATGCACTAAGGTGCTCATTTTGTTGGAATAGTACAAACAAAGTAATTTAAAGTATATACCTACACCTTCAAATAAATTGGGCGTATATATTGTAGGCGTTTCTTTTGATGCTCAGTTTATATAAGATATCCCTTCGGAGGTTCCTTTGCCCATTTAAATTAACTCTTAATGATTTGATCCTTTGAAAGCAAGAAATACACCAAAGAAACAAAATTGCAGTCTTGGTTTAAGGGGGTCTGTTCATGACCAGTAATGAAATATGCAGTAATGAAATATGCTACACTGGCAGCGCCCCTAGCTCCGCCGTAAGAAGAATGTTATTTTCAAAATTACTCTAAATGAGTTTAATGATCCCAAAGAACCAGAAAAACTTTGCACTTTGATGATGTACGGGCCGACGTTTTCTGCCAATTTTGGTGTGTAGATTTTTGACGATGATCCAGGCGAGCAGTCTTTATATAATATTCATACTATAATTAGAAAACAGGTTTAAAATTTGATCATTTCCCTGTTTTGTAATTTCTATCGAATCAATATATGGTTTTGTAAATCAGGATATAGTCAAATCTGCATTTAGTGTCGGCTAAAGAGAACAAAGAAAGGATGCTTTAGGATGTGGCCCTCTAACACATGTGCAGTTGTCCTGTAATTATCGTTATTGGGACACCACAAAAGGTAACTGCTAAGATATATGACCTTTTTTCAAGACGGCCACTAACGCATATGCTCTTTTATTCGTTCCCTTCTGATAGCATGTGTAAAAGTAAGGAAGAAGATTCTCAGGAACTGACACAATTAATTCCAAGATCCGAAACGAGACACCATGTGGGAAAGAGACAAGTTGACACAAAATCAGTCACCACCAACGATAACACCTGCGGCAGCCATGCGAACAGCCGTTTCCCATGTAGGTGTTCAACGGGCAATCCTGAACATCACACACAATATATCAATAACAGACATATCAACTAACAACACATATTACAACCAAGAAGAACCAAAACAGAACTGTCGCCTGGAACGGCCAGTAATGAAATCAATACGGGGGGAGGGGGGGGGGGGCTTAAACGGTTTGTGATCGACCAACCCCCGCCCTTTGTTCTACTTTGGTTCATCAGATACTTAGTTGTTCATCCCAACAAAAAACAACCACCGCCCACACAATAGTCTTACAAGGAGCACCAACCCTGACAATAAGAACAAATTATACGTAAAATATTTAACATGTATTTTACTTTTTTTCATTTTATAATGTCGGGGCTAGCCTTACCATAACAACCACTATATCAAAACAGTCAAAGTTACAAACAACAAAACATGTAAGTCTTTTAGACTCTTTCACAGCTTGTTGTCCGAACTTGTGATTCATGAAAGTAAATAAATGATATTATACCGTATTAATCCTATTAAATGCCCCGGGAGCGTTGCATTATACGAAACGGTGGGGCGTAATTTAGGGCCTAAAATGTGATAAATTAGCTACTGCCAAATACCTCTAATAGCAGTATTTAGGTGAGTGGGTATACTTGTTCGGTGCTGTTTAATTTATTGTGTTCTCATTTTAACCCTTCTATAATAAAAATAGAAAATAGGTAAAAATAATTGTTAAATGTTTTTCGTATAATTTGCTTAGTCTGTTGTAACAATTTGTTGGTCTAAATTATTTAGTTCAATAAAGATAGCTGAGTTGCCACCTACTTGGTAAAGAGCTGCTGACTCGGCTTATCACTTGTAATTTATTGTTTATTGGGATGTCTTTGTCAATCTTTCCCTTTGATGTTGGGGATAGTTTTGAGATCTGATTCAGTCAGTTCCTGAAGTGTAGTTACTCTTAAAATTTGCAGAGGAAGCAACTCTACTATTTCTGCCTCCCTTCTCAATAGGGGTCAACTCTCAAAGTGAATATCAGATCAAAGTGGGAATACCATGTTTTAATCCATTAGTGCATCAATGATCTCTGACCAAGTTTTATGAAAGTCCTTTTATTAGTTCAGGAGTTTATGTTTTTAATGTAAATGTTAACGGAAGAATAAGAGACCGTGTTATTAGTTTCGCTATAGCCCCAGACAATCTTAGAGTTGTATGGGTCAAAATTACAGCGCTTATTATCAACGTCCATCAATATTTTTTTCTTATTTCAAGAAACAGGTAATATCAAACTTTACTTAAATTTTAATGGAAGGCAAATATTTAAAGAGCACGATGGTACACAGAGGATGGAAACTTCAATAAACATTTCAAATAACGAGACTGAAAGTATATTTCAACCTCAGTGTACCGTAATTTATCTCTGTT
Organism: Ctena decussata; assembly: GCA_963989385.1. Taxonomy (NCBI): domain Eukaryota; kingdom Metazoa; phylum Mollusca; class Bivalvia; order Lucinida; family Lucinidae; genus Ctena; species Ctena decussata. The sequence continues at coordinate 58,693,952 of OZ022506.1, forward strand.
ATTGTCATTTACGCTAAAAATATGTGATTTAAGGAATTGGTTAACTGTTTGACTTCATTTTGTTTTCGATCTTTCCCTGGTGTCGTTGAAAACCGCACGTTATCAGTTTACCTTACAAATAAAAGAATCTATCGCATACGCGTATGACAATTGTGCTTAACTTACAAGTAAAAATTGCAAGTTGCCGTTAAATAATACTGGACAAAAAAGTTAGGGATCAAATATTTGATTGAAGCTTAAATCATGAAAAATAAATAATCCCAAAATAATGTTTTCCTCTTCAATACAGCTGTCAAAGCGGTACAGAACTGGATGAAAAATATTGGAATCGAAAAGGTCAAGGTCATCCGAAGGTCAGTATTTAAACAGTCTTGGTAGTACTTGTTTACCAAATACATGTACTACCTACCAAGTTTAAAGGTCATCGGTCAATTGATTCTCACTGGAGAATGAAATTATTTTAAAGTTATCATATATGTGCGTGGTGACCATGTTGGGCATGTGATCCGGATCGGTTTGTACAACTGTTAGTTCCAATGACCCCTGGCGGCTACACGCGAAATATTGGTACAATCGGCACAACAGTTTTAGAGAAGAAATCGTTTAAATTTTAAGACGGACGACGTGCGACGGAGTCTGCTTTTGAGTGCCATAAGCTCCCACGGAGCCTGTGGCTCAGGTAAGCATTAAACTCAGTCATATTGTATGGCTTGGTATTGTCAAAGCCATCGACATTATCATAAAATTTCGCTGAAAAAATCCGTTCGAAATAAGCAAAATGAAAACCTAAAAATGGGGTTTTGTCGGTGTCAACTTTGTTTAAGCTGGTAATCGAAACGACAATGAAATTGTTAATAAACAAAAAAGAAACATAATTATTTAAAACAATCGTGTTCAAACATAAAATGGTTATCATTTCAGAGAAAATGTACGATGTACATGTTGGCATTCTTCCAGTTTGACTTATGATTTCCTAGAAATGCCTTTAAACTCAGCGATGTTCCCATTCCCAAACTATTGATTGATTGATTGATTGAATAAATACCAGCTTCCGGGAAAATATGCTCTGAAAAGTTAAATCCTTTGGCGGCAGAATATACGAAAAAAACTCCGACTCGATTTAATTGAATCTATTCATACGACAAGTGTAAGGTACAGCAATTCAGAAATGGCATGCCATCTAGCACCGGCTTTATTAAAACTCTGTGTGATTTCAAATGGACTCAGTGATCCCAAAAACACAAGAACTTATTGACGCTGTACTATGACGAAATATGAAGTATGCCGATACATTTTTCCGCCTCCACATCGAATCATCGTTGCAAATATGATTTCAAAACCATCCCAAAACTTGTTTATGTCCGAATATGAGAACATTTAAAGCGGTTATAATTGATTTGAAGTTTGACATCTTAATTTCCGTCTCAGTATCGATCAACAGAATGTCATCGATATTGATTTTATCACTCTCTGTTGTTATGTGCACCATAGTCATTAATTATGGGGTCGTTGTTATTAGTTTGTCTCAGATTAGCTGATTAATGGTAATTCTGATTTAAAAAAAAAATGTTATATAATTGTTGAATCAATATAGTGCCTACAATAAACACAATCCGCGATGACATGATTAAGTATACTGAATCTGTCTTACACGTAAAAATAGATTTCCATTTAGAGAAAATATAGCAATGATGTGTTACCTAAAGGTTCATTTAATAATAATGTTTACATTCGATACATGTATATGCAAGGTGAACTGCTCTAAAACCTTTCCAATCGTTCTGACATTTTTCAGTACATCGCTATATCAACTTTTCAAATTGTCCGTTATTATCTATGCACCAGTATGGCCATGCTCTTTAGTGCATTCTGTAGTGGGAATGAGTCAAATCAAAGTGCTACACAAATGCATAAAACTTAGTTTGAACCACGTAGTAGTAAGTATGAAATTGTTTAAGTACTCTCTTCTGCAGGGTCCTCGCAAATAAGTAGCTGCGCTGTCTGCGTTCAGGCCTCCTAATTCATCGGTGTAGCATCTATTGAAAAAATATATTTTTAGCTCACCTGAGCACGAAGTGAACAAAGTGAGATATTGTGATCGTCTTTTGTCCGTCGTCCGTTGTCCGGTCGTGCGTCCGTCGTCAACTTTTGCTTTAAACGACTTCTCCTCCAAAGCGGTTGAACGGATTTTGAAATAATTTCACGGAAATAGTCCTTGGGAAATCCTCTACCAAAATTGCTCAAACGGGTTCGCTCCACTGAACAATATGGCCGCCAGAGTTAAAAATAGAAAAAACATTTAAACGACTTTTCCTCCAAAACTGCTTGGAAGATTTCGAAATAATTTTAAGAGACCCTCTACCAAAAAAATGCTCAAACGGTTTCGCTCCGCTGAACATTATGGCCGCCAGAGCTAAAAATAGAAAAAAAGATAAACGACTTCTTCTTCTAAATTGGTGTAAGAATTTTGAAATAATTTCACAGAAATTTTCCTTGGAGAAACTTCTACCAAAATTGCTCAAAACGGTACCACTCCGCTAAACATGACGGCCGCCAAAGTGAAAAATGGAAAAAAAACGTAAACTGCAATTCCTCTTAAACGGGTGAAAGGATTATGTAACAATTTCAACAAATTATTCCTTGGGAGACCCTCTACTAAAACTGCTCAAACGGTTCTGCTCGCTCTGCTGAACAAGATGGCCGTTAGCACTAAAATAGAAAGAAAAACCTTTAAACGAATTCTTATCCAAAACTGCTGGACAGATTTTAAAATAATTTCACAGAAATGTTTCTTGGGCGGCCGTCTATCAAAATTGCTCAAACGCTTATGCTCCACTGAACAAGATAGCAGCCAAAGCTAAAAATAGAAAAAAAATAAATGCTTTTCTTCTCATAAACTGCTGGACAGACTTTAAAATAGTTTCACAGAAATGTTCCTTGGGAGAACCTCTATCAAAGTTTCTCAAACGGTTCCACACCGCTGAACAAGATGGCTGCTAGAGCTAATGATAGAAAAAAAAAATTAAATGACCTCTACTCCTTAACTGCTAGACACATTTTGAAATATTTCACAGAAATAGTCTTTAGTAAACCCTCTACCAAAAATACTCAAACGGTTCCGTTCCGCTGAACAATATGGCAGCCAGAGCTAAAAATAGGAAAACATTTAAACGATTTCTTCTCCTTAACTGGTCAAAGGATTTTGAATTAATTTCATGGGAATGTTCCTTGGGGGACTTTCTATCAAATTTGCTCAAATGGTTTCTCTCCGTTGATCACGATGGCAGCCAGAGCTAAAAATAGGAAAAACCTTTAAAAGACTTCTCCTCCAAAACTGCTGGACAGATTTTAAAATAATTTCACAAACATGTTCCTTGAGAGACCTTCTACCAAAATTGCTCAAAGGTTCCACTTTGCTGACAAAGGTGGTTGCCAGGACTAGAAATAGAAAAAAAACATTTAAACGCCATCTCTTCCAAAACTGCTGGATCGATTTTGAAACAATTACACAGAAAAGTTTCTAGGGAGACCCTCTATCAAAATTGCTCAAACGTTGTTGCTCCGCTGAACAAGATTGCCACCGGAGCTAAAAATTGAAAATCTTTAAAAGACCTATACTCCTAAACTGGTATAAGGATTTTGAAATAATGTCACAGGAGTGTTCCATGGGGGACTTTAAACCAAATTACTCAAGCGGTTCCGCTCCGCTAAACAAGTTGGCCGCCAGAGTTAAAAAGAGAAAAAAAACTTTAACCACGAGACTTCTCAAACTGGTGTAAGGATTTTCAAATAATTTCACAGAAATGTTCCTACAGACATGCCAAAATTGCTCTAAAGTTTCCGCTAGGCTTAATAAGATGACAGCCAGAGCTAAAATAGATAAAACACGTTAAATGACTTCTCCTTCTAGCGGTTGAAAAGATTTTGAAATTTCACAGAAATGTTCCTTGGGTAACCCTCTTCCAGAATTGCTTAAACGGTTCGTCTCTGCTGCACAAGATGGCCACCAGAGCTAAAAATAGAAACACCTTGAAATGACTTCTCCTTCTAAGCGAGTGGAAGGATTTTTAAACAGTTTCACAGAAATTGTCTTTCTGTCATCCTCTACAAATGTGAACTACTACATAAAGATGATTTTTGTGTGACCCATGATTAAGTGTGTTAATCCCATCTTGGTAGGTAGATAAACAGAAGAACCAGGGGAATGCACCTTATATTACTCACCTTGTCGTTTGTACAATATCGATCAGGTGAGCGATCAAGGCCGTTCATGGCCCTCTTGTTTAGATAGTATGTGCAGGGTGGAGGATAATGTGGTTGCCAGGTCACAAAACTGGTCGGAAGTCACAGAGATTTTTTCCGGTAAGTATATTTATTGTAAGATAAATTCTTTGAATCCGAACGCATGATTGTTCTGCTGTTTTCATTTCTTCGGTGTATTTCTTGCTCGCAAATGAGTATTCAGAATAAAGCACACGAAATGCGTCCTCGTGAGTATACCAAAACATTAATGTTTATTGTATTGAGAGTAAAGAAGTTTTCATTTTGAATTTACGGTGTCCCATAAATTCGAAACAACACGGAGATACATTGTATAGAAGAAAAACTTAAGGCCTGGCGTGCTTAAACCTTTGGTTATCGGGAGAAGACTCGATAAAAACATATAAACCCCACAATAAAATCATAAATATCGTCATGAAGCACTAATGATTATGCGATATCTGCGGAAACTTATTTATTTATTAATTATATTTAGTTGTATATTATTTTTATTGTATTTTCTTTAAGCAATGCATACAGAAATAACGAAATGAATACAAAAAGCTAGAAGAGGCATCCAGAATTTCCTCGTTTAACTTGCATCGTAAGCATATAATCGACGCGGTGGTTCCTATTTGTTCGATCTTTCTGTCGCTATTTGACATTCATTTTTTTTAGCTCACCTGAGCCGAAGGCTCCGGGGGAGCTTATAGGATAGGCAGGCTCCGGCGTCCGTCGTCGTCGTCCGTCGTCCGTCGTCCGTCCACAATTTCAAACGACTTCTCCTCTGAAACCACTGGGCCAATTGTAACCAAATTTCATATGTAGCCTCCTGAGGACTTAGGAACGAAAAGTTGTTCAAACGATCCTGGTCACATGACCAACATGGCCGCCATGCCCATATATGGTAAAAACCTGAAAAAATCTTCTTCTCCAGAACCAATAGGCCGATGGCCTTGAAACTTAGTATGTAGCATTGGGTGTGCGAGTACTACCTAGATTGTTCAAATTATGACCTTGGGTTGACCTTGACCTTTTTTACGGCAAGCTCAAATTTGCTCCCTTGTGCTTTTACATGGCAAAACACAATAACATAAGATATCTTGGAAACTGTTGAAGATTTTGGGCTAAAAATCAGTATCTACAGTCATCTTAATGAGTACATGAAGAATTATGAGTACAAAAGGTCAAGGTCATTCTTTGACCTTTGACCCAGAACTCTCATATTTTGACAATTTCAAACAATCTCCTCAAAAGCCACTGGGCCAATTGGAACCAAATTTCATATAGAGCCTTCAGGGGTCGAGGGAACGAAAATTTATTCATACGGGTTGGGTCACATGACCAACATGGCCGCCACGCCCATATATGGTAAAAACCTTAAAAAATCTTCTGCTCCAGAACCGATTGACCGATGGCCTTGAAACTTGGTATGTAGCATTGAGCACTCGAGTACTATCAAGATTGTTCAAATTATGACCTTGGGTTGACCTTGACCTTTTTTACAGCAAGGTCAAATATGGGAAAATCCTAGAACATAAGATTTCATGGAAAGTTTTGAAGATTAAGGCCTAAAAATTTATATATACAGTCATCTTAAAGAGACATGAAGATTTGTGAGTACAAGAGGTCAAGGTCATTCTTTGACCTTTGACCCAGAACTTTCATATTTTGACAATTTCAAACAATCTCCTCAAAAACCACTGGGCCAATTTTAACTTAATTTTTTCATATAGAGTCTGCAGGGGTAGAGGGAATGAAAATTTGTTCAAACGGTCCAGGTCACATGACCAACATGGTCACTATGCCCGTATATGGTAAAAACCTATAAAAATATTCTTCTCCAGAATAACTGACCGATGGCCTTGAAACTTGGTATGTAACATTGGGTACTCCAGTATTATCAAGATTTTTCCAGACTGATGTCCTTGGGTTGACCTTGACCATTTTATGGCAAAGTCAAATATGGGAAAATGCTAGAACATAAGATTTCATAGGAAGTTTTGAAGATGTTGGCCTAAAAATTGGTATATACAGTAAAACCTGTCTTAGTGGCCACCTCAATTAAGCAAGCAACCTGTATTTAAGCAAGAATGTAGTCAGTTCCCGAAACATGCACATACATTGAAATGTACCTGTATTAAGCAAGCACCTGTCTTAATAATCTTGATAATTCCTTAGGTGCTTGCTTAATACAGGTTGGATTGTACCATCGTTTTAATGAGGTCATAAAGAATTATGAGTACAAGAGGTCGGTCATTCTTTGACCTTTGATCCAGATCTCTCATATTTTGACATTTTCAGACATTTCCTTTAAAGCCAAAAGGCGAATTGTAAACACATTTCATATAGAGCCAGAGGGGTTGATTGAACAAAAATTTGTTCAAATGGTCCAGGTCACATGACCAACATGGCCGCCAAACCCATTTATGCTATAAACCTTTAATATTTTTCTTCTCCAGAACCAATACACCTATGACCTTGAAACTTGGTAAGTAGCATGTAGTACTAGAGTACTACCAAGACTGTTCAAATGATGACCTTGGGTTTACCTTGACCTTTTTATGGGAAAATGCCAGAACATAGGATTTCATGGAAAGTTTTGAAGATTTTGGCCTGAAAAATGGTTTATATGGTTGTCTTAATGAGTACATGAAGATTTATGAGTACAAGAGGTCATGGTCATTCTTTGACTTTTGACCCAAGACTCATATTTTGACAGTTGCAGAAAAACCCACTTTGTCAATTGTTCAGGTGAGCGATTCAGGGCCTCATGGCCCTCTTGTTTATATTTTTCTGTGTGTGTCCATGGAAGGCATAAATCATAACTTTTCAAAATATATGTGTACATTGAAATTTTCAAAGTAAAAATATCGGAAATGATCAGAAACTAATACAATCAATACCCATATCTCAGGAAAGGGAAAAATATGTAAATAAACTGACAATAGTTCACGATAGACACGCACGGTAAACCGAATGGAAGTCTTTCCAAGACATGATAACATGGAGCAGATGTGACAAGTAGCATGTTAGCACAGTCTTCCGCTAAACACACTCGATATGCTCTGAAAGAGTTTCACGAACGAAACTGGGCCATACGGAGAAAACATAGTTCAATATAATGTTGGCTGAGAATGTAAATAGTTGGTTTTAATACTGAGCATGTGACTATATAATATGCTTAAATTCAGAAATAAATGGGCCGAATCTAGATGTATTTCTTAAGAAATATATAATGTATGCTCCTTAATTTTAAGTATACAAGGCTGTATTACCAATATACACCCCGAGAACACTGTGTCCTAACCTTTAATAATTAAAATCTTAAAGACTTTATTAAGATCAGAAAATATATTCGAAAGAAGGAGCATGGGTCATTCGTCGAAGCTTCTTCTATAAACGCCTCATTAGTTAACCTAACATTATCTAGTGACCTAAGTCAGAGAAAACATAGTACCGTAATTTCTTAATTGTAATGAGGTGAGGCATTACTAGCATCCAACAGGATCCAGCTGAATAAAAGTGATGATCTAGAACATGATTCTAAATCAATCAGAAAATTCTGATTTCCCAAATTATATCCTCGGATCTAAAAGGACAAAAATAAAAATTTAAATAATCTGCACTATGGATAATGTTGAGGGAGAGGTTTCACTGCCACCACACTGCACAACACCAGTTGCAGTGAAGTTATTTAAATTCTAAGACTTTCTTCAAGAGCAGTGAATATATTTGGAAGAAGAAAAACTGGGTCATACTTCGAAGGTTTGGCTATTAAAGCTCCATCAGTGACCCTGACATGATCTTGTGACAAAAGTCAGAGAAAGCATACTGTAATTTCTTCATTTAAATAAGGCAGTCAGATTAAAGACTTACTAGTATCTTAAATGGTTTATCGTTATGCTTTAGTGATATAGGGTCAACGAATCACTCAAACGTTGAATATTTTGGACTCGGTCTTTGAACCGAGGTCTATGTCTCAGTATGAAAATACTGTGGTTGCACGATAAACTTTAGTTCACCCACTGTCTCATCCCAATTACAGTTAGAATGTAACAAATGCGTGGTAATTTACCATTAGGGCAAGACATTTTCCTCAGCAATCATTGAAATAAATGTTTAGTGCTATTTTCCTGCCTGTCAAATGTCAGACTAAGTAGACGTGCGTTCCAATAAATATAAAGCATGTATGTGACAGTTGCACATTTGAACCATACGAACTTTGGAATATATGAATTAGTGCTGATCCCATGTTGTCAGTCGCCGACTAATTGGCTTTCAGGGTCGGCTATATTATCAAAACATACTAAAACGTAATACGTACAAAAAACGTAACAAGAATACCCTAGAGATGCTATAAGCGTCAGTCTCACTGTCACATATTGGGGATTTACGTATTTAAATCGTACCAAAAGGGGAATTAGCGCATTAAAACGTAGTGAGTACGTATTATATACGGATATATACAACTACATACGTAGCCTAGCTACGTTTGAATTGAAAACTCAACTTTGACGTAGTATTTCAAAACACTAACTTTATGCATAGTGAAAACGTTAAAAACATAGTCTAAAGATACCAGAACGTACTAGATGAAACGTTTTAAATACGAAGCTTTACGTGAAGGTCCTTTACGTACAACTACGCATTATATACGCTTCCCCAAGTCTTAGTACATTTTGTTAAGCCACAGTCTCTCAGTCACGTTTTGACGGCTAGGTTTTACTACGTTTTGAAACGTGGCAAAACTGCAGCATACGTTGTAAAACGTAGTGAAAACGTATATAAATAAAGCTAAATACGTGGCCAAGTTACGTTTGATTTAGAATTTTTAACTCAAACATGGCATTTTGGTATACGTAGCGTATACCTAGTAAAACGTAGCAACACGTAGTTAAACGTGGTCAAATCGTACTATAACGTAGCCAAAACGCATTAAATACGTACAAAAACGTAACAAGAATAACATAGATGTCCTCAAAGCCTCAGTCTTACTGTCACGCATTGAGGACTAGGTTTTTCTACGTATTTAAAACGTACCAAAACGGGAATAAGCGTATTGAAACGTAGCGAATACGCATTATATACGGATGTATACGGCTACATACGTGGCCTAGCTACGTTTGAATTGAAAATTCAACTTAAACGTAGCATTTCAAAAACCCTAATGTATGCGTAGTAAATACATATAGAAACGTTGTCTAAACGTACTAGAACGTAGATGAAACGCTTTAAATACGTAGCCATACGTGAAGGTCCTCTACGTACTACTGCGCATTACATACGCTTTTCCACGTCTTAGTACGTTTTATGACGTTTTATTTTGACGATTTGTTGTGTTTTGCGAAACCTACTCAAACGTCACTTTGACTAGGTAATTATTCCGGACACTACCTAGTAGTCCTTAGTAAAAAAGTACGGAATCGTAGTTTGTAAGCAAACTGTTCTCGTCCGTCCTGAAAGCATGGCACTAAGCCGTACGATAACCGGGTAGTACCAAGTAAATCATAGTAAAACGTATTTAAAACGTACTAGAAATGTAGTAACACCTGGATACTTACAAAACGGGGTACATGTTTTGCCAAACGTAGGGCGGTAAACGTACTACAACCTAGCCCTCAAAACGTGACAGTGAGACTGGGCCCTCACAGTTTATTCTGCTTAACAAGCACTAAAAGTATGAACTCTGAAAGATGTGCAAAAAAGTATCTATCATATATGTGAGGTGTATATAGAAGAATCGGTCACTAGGGATCACAGTTTGCCACCACTCGGCAATCCTCGTGATGCCGAGCACAAACCTTCGTGACCGATTTTCTGTCATCACCATACACCTATGATATACACTCATGTTCTCAATTACTTACGACGACATTCCCTATATCCCATCTATACGTCATTTTTCTTTACGTCGTTTTGTTTAATTAAAGGCTTGTAATAATATTTTATAGCTAAATTACTTGAACAATGCTGTCAGTAACAGTAACAATGAAACCGTATCTGAATTTTATGTTCGACACCTTGATATAGTTTTCTTAATTTACTATCAAATTGAAAATATCTCTGGAACAAGGTCTTTCCAAACCTAAATTTTTCGGTGAGTATGTATTTGTGTTCAAGAGGATTGTTTGTAAATCAGTTTCGAAAAGACCGCCATTATTAAAGAGAAAAGGATACATGGATGGATTGATGACGTGCGATTTTACATTTTTTTTTTCAACAATAGTTAAGTCATAAGTAGGATGGGGAGTGTGATAACAAAAGACGGTCTGATACGGTGCCTGATCTTTACTTTCTTTGGTTGAGCTTGACAGGCTCTAGTTGTGAATATGTTTCTGTACAGAGCTACAGTTTCTGTGCTTTTGAGGGGTCCTCGTCTCTGTTGAATCATCGTGTACGGTTTTGATCTTTATGTCTACTGTAAAAGGGTCGAGTTTGAGACTATAAATGATCTTAGCTGTAATTGTACATGAACCATTTTAACGTCGCTCACGGTCGATATTCTGCCATGCATGTTTAGAGAATAAGTACTCAGATGTCATCTTTGTACTTTAAACTTTCAGATTACGAATAATGTATTTGTACTTTACCTGAAAATTCCAGACATATCTACACTTCAGGTTAGAATGAGTATCATAATAGCTGTAAGGACGAAAAAAACTATATCAACAGGGGTATTTTTCACCAGTCTGCAACATGTTGAAAAAGACTTAAATCATTCCCTATAAACAGTGCAAAAATCTGTACTTTCTAAAATATGATTTTATTTGGCTTATCATATCCGTTCTATAATGAAATCATCAAGTCAAGAAACACACATAAAAGACATTAAGTATTCTACATGTACATATGTTCCAGCTGCAACAAGCTTGTTTACTCTGTCGTTTAGCTTTTCATATTTTGGTAGTCTAGTCCTTCATAAAATTTAAGAACTTATGTTCTCTGTTGCCTGTTTTTGGTGTCAGAGTTTCTGTGATGTTTTACCTTATGTATGTTCTTATTATTTTTGGCTCGGTTTGGGTTGCTGAGTGGCCACCTTTTGGGAACAAGCTGCTCACTCGGTTGACCATATGTTCTCTGTATCTTGATTATTTGTAATCTTAGTTGTTTCCAACTATGGTTTGAGGGCTGGATTTGGATTTTGATTGTTTCAGTTCCTGGTCTTTGCATACTTTTTACTTTTATGATCATTTGGACAGCAGATAAACCGTTTAATTTTAGACGAATTTGGGGAACGATTAACTTTGGTACGAAAATGTAACATATTAGTGTCGATTTTGAAAAAATATCTTAAAGCTGCTTGAAATGTTATAAGAAATCTGATTGTTCTTTGAGTGCTTCATGAGATGTAGTTTCGAGGGCATCTTTTTCATCAAATAGAAACAAACGATAAAAGGTCATTATTTTACTCGGTCCAATTGACACCTCCCCCAATCCAATTTAAACCTTATCTCCTGCAATAAACAACCGATAAACACATCAATGGCCATCCTTATCTTCTCACAATATGAGTCATAACAATGCTGTGCAGAGATCCCTGCTGGCCACTTGGACCCCATTGAGATTTGTCATGGCTTACTCAAGAAAACCTTTCAAAAATAAGGTATTAAAACAATATGTTTTATAGTTTGTTGATTAGTAATCAAATAATATAATAAAATGATAAGAAAAGAGTAAAATTGCAAACAATAGAATTGAATTAAAAAAAGGAAAGAAAGGAAATAGACATTCTGATACTTAGATTCATTTTTTTTTTCGAAAATACTTTTTAAGTGTTATCATTAAAGTTTACTATTATTACTAAGCTTACGTTTATCTTATTTAGATATTATTTCTTGTATATTTTTCAATTGTAATTATATTTGATATGATTTATATACTTTATTTCAGTTCATACTCCGTTATTTCATAACTTTAGAATGTTAGAATAATCTAAAGAAAAAAAATATTAATTTTATAAATAATGAATCAATAAAAAATAAGATAAAAGATTAATGGTAGTTGGAAAGATTAATTTTATTTCAAAAATTTACTGCAGAGACTCAGGAACTGTAATTTGATTGTAAAACCCTTTAATTTGCAATTCATTGATAAGCATTTGAATTGCAAAAAAAACATGTTTTTCAAACCTTTTGAAGACAGTGTATTTGTAATGGTTAACACGTTTTAATAGCGCTGACACTGTAGTTTAGTTGGTCGGTATAACCATCTAAATCAATATTTGTGTCCACAGAACATATGAGCTGCGACATGAGAAAACCAACAAAGTGGTTGTGCGCCCAGCGCAGACTCTGATCAGCCTCGGCATCCGTCCAGTCTGTTCAGAATCATCGCTGTACGGAAGGAGGTAGTTTAGCCCCTTAGCTACGCTTTAAGTGCTTTGCGTAGTGTCTGATCACATTGGGCGGATGTCCAGGATGAGCTGAGTGTGTGCTTGGCAGACAACCAATTTGTTGGTTTTCTCGTGTCGCGGCTCATGTCATTTTTTCTAATTTGGCTCTTTATAATGAATTTGGATTGTCAGGAGGAATAACCGTAATGTTGAGATGTTTGTAAATATTGCATGTATCTGAATAAGAAATTGAATAATATCGAGCCGCGACACGAGAAAACCAACAATGTGGTTGTGCGCCCTGCTCATCCTCAGATCAGCCTGAGCATCCGTCCAGTCTGGTCAGACTTTTTGCTAAGTACTTAAAAGGTAGCTGAGGGACTGAGCTATCTCCTTGCGGACAGCGAAGACTCTTATCAGACTGGGCGGATGCCCAGGCTGATCTGAGTCAGAGCTGGGCGCACAACCACATTGTTGGTTTTCTGGTGTCGCGGCTCAGTTATGTATTTCTACATTAAAGTTTGATAAATAAAAGTGCAATGCTATTGACTTCTCCAGTTCGAACCTCCTACAGAGGCGAGTGGGGCATTGGTCTAACGACATCTAATCTAGAGAAGACTCTTAGTTGGACTATATAGATAAGGTTTACAAAATTTACAAACGACAAAAAAAATGATTTGATGGTAGATCTGATTACTAATAAACAAGGCTAATTATTAAATTCTCATGCTCTAAGTTCCTTGTGATCAGATATGAACGATTCACATTACACTTTTCAACCTGAAAACTCATTTTGGGGATATACGCAAGCAGTGCAGACTTAGATCGCACGCAGCAGGATGCGGTGTCTGATCAAGGTTAAAACTCTTTGCTTGCGGGATTTTCTATGCAAAATACAATAAAAAGTGACAACTTTCACCAGAAATCCGTAAGGCTAGAAAATGACTGTTACAAAGGAATAAAGTTGGACAAGTCCAACAGGGAAAAAAGTTAATTGCAAGTGGAAGGGAGGGGGTGACTAAGTAACACTGAAGTCGAAAGTCACAATACATATAGTCTTTTGGCTGTCGAATGCAAAATGGGATTATACAAGTATTTTTTGTACAAATTGAAAAGACATACCAGAGTTCCGATTTGTCTATTCTTAACTTGTATTCTTTATATAAGGGAATGATTTTGCTTTTCTTAAGAAAAAAGAATGTAAGGCTTTGCTTCAAACTTTTCTTTCAAAACAGGACTTGAAGCTGTCAATTTTACCTTTTAAAGTGGCTAAGGACACATTTACGAGAAGATATTAGCCATGTTTATGTCTGCCTCCCTTCCTAGTGGGAGTCAACACTTCATAACGGACAGAATTCGCTCCTAGAGGACAAACAATTAAATCAGGAAGTCACAAAGACTGTTCTTTTTTGCAAAAATGATGAAAAAATATTGAGATGTATCCATATACCAAAGAGGATATTCTCGTGTGTTTATGGTATGCGTATAATATGTAACGTTTTTCTTTTTTATTTTCATTCAGAATTTTCTACTGTTGAAAAGGACGAAAAGTCATGATACATCAATCAACGTATCCATCAAAATCTCTTGTTATTTTCGCTCATTTCCTATCTCGTTTTAGTATACAAATTCAAAAAAATTAAGGGTAGGACTGATTTTTCTGATCAATTCCGAAAAATAATAATACGTCACAAACGTATTGGCTATAATTTAAATGTTATGCGACAGTCTGCATGCTTAGTGATTAACCCAATCACGGTTGATAACTTTGCTGCACTCTTTAATTGCACACCGGGGGACGGTCGTCAGACTCTATGATGGCCCCGACCTAAAGCTATATATTTTAGTTGGTTGGGACCGGAGCCTTTTTTTCTGTTGCTTGGTCCACCGGGGCTCAAATGGTGACCTTCTTTTGCTTCAGATTTCCAGTGGGGTTGTTTGGCAGGACAGGGATCTCCACCTGTCAGACGGCCCGTTGTATCTGTTGAGTCCTCGTCTTTGCTTCTTCATGGTGTTGAAATTTGATTTATGTGTTTACCGTGATGATTCATTGACGAGTTAGAGGGTTATCATGCGAACCGAACAACCAACTAAATGTTTTGTACCACTTCAGAAACTGAGGGTGAGGTTGGGCCTGTAAAATCGATTTAAGCCCCCCAGTAATTCATTACTGACCGTTCCAAGGCGGTAGTTCTGTTGTGGTTCTCTGTTGCCTGTTTTTGGTGTCAGAGTTTCTGTGATGTTTTACCTTATGTATGTTCTTATTATTTTTGGTTCGGTTTGGGTTGCTGAGTGGCCACCTTTTGGGAACAAGCTGCTCACTCGGTTGGCCATATGTTCTCTGTATCTTGATTATTTGTAATCTTAGTTGTTTCCAACTATGGTTTGAGGGCTGGATTTGGATTTTGATTGTTTCAGTTCCTGGTCTTTGCATACTTTTTACTTTTCTTATATACTGATTGTTCGGGAGATTAGTAAAAATTCATCTCACCTCGTATGAATTTATAATAACAAATAGAATAAACAAGCAAATTCGACGAATTTATGTCCCCCGCCTTGGAAACTAGGTCTTCACTGTATATACACTTAGGTGTTTGAGCTGGAAAAGCGACTAAGTTAAAAATGTGAAAAAAGTAATAAAAAAATAACGTGAGGATTATATCCAAACCACATGCATATCTTCAGACCATGATCAAAACGCCTGTGAAGTTTCAAAGGAATTGGCATAAAACTGTAGGAGGAGTTGCACACACAAGGTACCAACTATCTATTCACTTTGATAGTAAAAATGTATGAAAAATGGCTAAGTTCAATTTGCAAAAAAAGTAATAAAAAATAATTTCAGGATTATATCCAAACTACATGCATATCTTCAGACAATGATCAAAACACCTGTGAAGTTTCAAAGGAATCGGCATAAAACTGTATGAGGAGTTGCGCACACAAGGTACCCACTGCCTAGTCACTTTGATAGTAAAAACGCCTAAAAAATTACTAAGTTCAACTTGTTGAAAAAGTGACAAAAAAAATCTCAGGATTATACCCAAACCACATGCGTATTTTCAGACCATGACCAAAACACCTGTGAAGTTTCAAAGGCATCGGCATAAAACTGTATGAGAAGTTGCGCACACAAGGTACCTACTATCTAGTCACTATGATAGTAAAAACGCCTAAAAAATTACTAAGTTCAACTTGTAGAAAAAGTAACAAAAAATAATCTCAGGAATATATCCAAACCACATGCGTATTTTCAGACCATGACCAAAACACCTGTGAAGTTTCAAAGGCATCAGCATAAAACTGTTGGAGGAGTTGCGCACACAAGGTACCCACTATCTAGTCACTTTGATTGTAAAAATGCCTAAAAAATTACTAAGTTCAACTTGTGGAAAAAGTGACAAAAAATAATCTCAGGATTATATCCAAACCACATGCGTATCTTCAGACCATGACAAAAACATCTGTAAAGTTTCGAAAGAATCGGCATAAAACTGTAGGAGGAGTTGCCCACACAAGGTACCTACTACATTAGGGGGACGAAAGGACGGAAACAAGGACGGAAGGACGGAAGGACGGACGGACGGAAGGACGGAATGCCGAAAACTATGTCCCTCCGCTTTTCTTCGAAAAGGCGGGGGACAATAATGCAAAACAACACATCATTTACTTTAATGCTAAGTTCGTAAAGAATGTCTACAGACTAGGTAGAGAAACAACGAGACAACCTGCTCTAAACACCAAACCTCAAGCGATTGTCACAATGTATTTTAGCTGCGACACGAAAAAAAACAACAAATTTGCATGTGCGCCCAGCGAAGCCTTAGTTCAGCCTGGGCATCCGCCCAGTGTGATCTGAGTCTTTGCGTTGTGCTTAAATGGTAAGTAAGGGTCTAAGCTAGCTCTATGCGGACAACAAAGAGTCTGATCAAACAGGGCGGATGCCCAGCCTGATCTGAGTCTTCGCGTGGTGCACATGCCACTTTGTATGTTGTGTTGTGTCTCGGCTCATTTCTTTTCTTAATATTGTCATTATGTTCCGATGAATCATTTAAATGTCTAAGCACTTTTCTACATCTGACGATTTTCTCAGTAAAAGTGGCTGACATTATTTGAGCCGCGACTTGACAAAGCCAACAATGTGGCATGTACGCCCAGCGAAGACTCGGATCAGCCTGGGAATCCGCCCAGACTTATCAGATTCTTCACTATGCGCGATTGTTACCTAAGGGTCTAACCTAGCTCAGTGTGGACAGCACAAACTCTGACCAGACTGGGCGGATGCCCAGGCTGATCTGAGTCTTCGCTGGACGCACATGCCAGTGTGTTGGTTTTCTCGCGTCGCGGTTCGGAAATAATTGTCAGCTGGAGACAGACATCAAGTTTTTTTTTACTTTAGATTTAAGATAACTGCTGCCGACAGCGGTGTTTTTGTCAGTATAAATTAATATGCACTAGATTACTTCTTCATTTTACATTCATACGCAATTCGTAATTTTCATTTGTTCCTTGCATCTGTCAGGGATTAATACAAGGTCACCATAGTAGGCGTTTTTTTTATTTCCCTTCGTTTTCTGTTTATCTAATTCTATTATCTATTTATCAATAATATTTTCCCGCAATCTGTTCGGTAAAGGATAGCCAGCTCTCCGACGAGATTGAAACACAACAATCTGAAGCTGAATGTACATTCACTTTTTAGTTTCTTTTCTTTATATACATTTGTTCTGAATACGGCCAAAGTGCAATTAAATTAATGAATCAACTGATGGCAATGTGCACAACCCGTGGTGACTGTAGAATAATCAGTTTCTGGTGCCAGAAGGAATGTATAAAAATGAAATTTCTTGTAGAATGATGCATATTTTTATCAAACTACACTTTGTGGTTATAAGCATTTTCAGTAGTTGGCCGTAAATTTTCAACTTGTGCTCAGCAAAGCCTCGTCCATCAAATAAGGTTGTTATGCATGCGGGTCGTTAGACAATGTTGACAAATATAAGTATGCAAAATTTTGTCAAAATATCCCATGCAGTTCAAGAGTTATAAGCGTTTTCGCTAACTGATAAGGGACGGACAGACAAAATAGCTCAACCGGCCAAAATTATGTTCGGTGACGCCTCGTCACCGTTTTGCATGCCGGTGGCTGGACAATGTTAAAATACATAAGTATACAAAATTTGAACCATATATACCACGGGGTTCAAGAGTTATGAGCATTTTTACTACTTGACCGTAAATTTTCAAACTTGTGCTCAGCAAAGCCTCGTCCATAAAAAGACGGTTATGCATGCGAGTCGTTAGATAATGTTGCCATGTATAAGTATGCAAAAGTTTATCAAAATATAGAATGCGGTTCAAGAGTTATAAGCGTTTTCGCTAACTGATAACGGACGGACGGACGGACTCACACATTGATTATAGTGCAAACCTGCGTGTTGTGCAATATAACGTCAATAGTGATCGTGAGTCGTAGATGTGAGGTGAATTTAATTGTATTTTGTTTTTCACAAGAAGCTATTTTCGAATCGCCCATAATTTCTATACCGAGACAATTTTATGCCTACAAATGTTTAGTACGTTCATTTGTTATTATATGAATCCTGTTGGGAAAACCCTTTCGCGAAAGATACAAGTCAACTGTGTATACGAAGTAAACAGTTTAATATCACACGTTGCATTCGTTTTAGAACGCCTAGAAATTCGGCAAACTAAATGTTTTGAACCACTGCAGAAGAAGAGGGTGAGGGTTTGGATCAGTAAAATTAGTATAAGCCCCCCCCCCCTCTTCCGCTACCTCCCCCTCCCCTAGTAATTCCTCTTCTGACTGTTCCAAGGTGGTTCTTCGTTTGTGGTTCCTCAGTGGTACATTTTGTTATATCCGCTCGTCAATGGTCTCTAGAAGTACGGTCACCTGGATAGCTGCCATTTCTGATTTCTGTTTTATTTTGTAATTTAAGATGAAAAATAGGTAATAGATGTTGCTGCTCTTTTCAGTTAGGGTACTGAATGACCACCTTTGTGGGAAAGAGCTGTTCATTCGTTTTATCGTGCATGTCTTTCATGAACTTTTGTCACTTTGTGTGTGTGATTCCATTCCTTTTAATTTTGAGGGAGGTTGTGGGACCGGGTAGTTTCAAAAGATTCCTACTCATTGCCCATATTTTTACCTCCAGTGCTACTTAAGATCCTGTTACGTCTAAATAGTATTTCAAACTGCAGATGAAGTGATTTCAAACTAAACATTCCCACATACATAATTGTGCAGAAAAATTAAAAAGAAATTAGTTTGCATAAAATGTCAATTGTAAAGAGTAACTACACTTCAGGAACTGACTGAATCAGATCCCAAACCTTATCCCCAACATCAAAACCCGACATTATACGGACGCTGTTACCGACGAACAAATCACAATTGCATAGTTTGTTGCTTGGGTCACAACAGCTGACACAAGTGGCACGCATATATTATTAAGCAGAAGTTTACTAAAATGCGTTATTCAAATACAGAATTTCACTATCGAATTTATCATCATGGTATCAATATTATGTAATGCCCTAAAATCGTATGATTACAAACTACGTAATACTTTGTTATTGTCATGATTTCCTCTGTCGCTACGTTTATCTTTAATACGAGTGAATCCTGTTTTCGACAGCCAACAGAAAAATAGAATTTTATACTTTTATCTATAAAACTAACCAACGGTTTGTTTCATAAATTCAAATACAGTGATCGCTCAGTATGTATGATCCTCCGTTTTCCGGTTAAGTGTTTATACCATAATGAGTCTTTCCACTGGTATACTACGGAGCGCCGGTAGCTCAGAGGGTTAAGCGCTGGCCTACTGACCTAGTGGTCACAGGCTTCATTTTCACTGGCGGCAAAAATCATTTCAACCGTGAATGGGATTCCTGATACGCCTAAACATGTTGTGTTGAAACCCACATAAAATCACAAGTCATATGTCCAACCATAGGCTGCTGTATTTTCACTGCTAACTGTGCCCTCTCTGCTGCTTTCTGTGAACTCTTGACTCCAACATGGATTATGTGCATGTTCATGCACACAATGCTCTCTTTCAGTGTGATGTTATTGTTTAATTCTTACTATGACACTGATATTACACACCCGCAATACATGCGCACAAACTAATTGTTGACTTGTACAAGGCGAGGTCATATGTTTACTGACTGCATTGTTTCTACGCTTTATAGATTCGAAATATACAGTGCAGGTTTCATATCAGTCATGAAAAGTTATATATAACATTTCAACACCCGGAACAGAAATACATTCAAAGCTGAAAACCATAGTAAAAAAAGTAAAAACAAATAACGAATAAAATCAAAAAATGCAAGTAGCAGCACGGAGAGCTAACTTGCCTCTTAGGAGAGACAAAAACATATGACATATTTTAGCTAACTAGAGGATCTTACATGAGTGCTCCTGTATGATTGAATTTATTAAAAGAGTATGGGGAAAGGATAAAATGCGAGGCTTTGCCGAGCATCTTATCGGTTTTCCCCAACAAGGTTCTTAAAGTAAATAATACAGGAGCACAAATGCAAGATTCTACTTATCATATATGACACTAAATCGCATTCAATTAGCAAATTTTTCACTAAAACGTCACGATTTCACTATACATGTATACAAGTCACCTTATTCTTGCAAAGGAAATTTACTTTACCTTATAATTTTAGGCGGTCTGTAAAGTCCTTCTACAGCTACATTAGACAAACTTTTGTAGGGAACGCATTAGACAGTTCCGTTTTTGATCGTACGCTGTCCGTTCTATATTTTGAAACAGAGAAAATACTTATTATTTTTCTGCA
Organism: Ctena decussata; assembly: GCA_963989385.1. Classification (NCBI taxonomy): domain Eukaryota; kingdom Metazoa; phylum Mollusca; class Bivalvia; order Lucinida; family Lucinidae; genus Ctena; species Ctena decussata. Next base: position 58,714,386 of record OZ022506.1, read on the forward strand.
TAGTTTCGAAAATCCAGACCGTCGAACAGGGCAGAAAGATTCATAATGATAAATGTTGATTTATTCAAGGTGAAAAGGGCTTCAGTTTGCGACTGAAATCAATATTAATCCCAGCGATCAACGCGTATTAATACTATTACGTAAATAGTTCGCCGATGGGTTGATATAAGTTGGCTTCTTTAAAAAGAATCAGAGGAAAGGCCTGCTGTGCGCTGTAATGCATAGGTGAAGCCGACTGATTATGCCACAGCATGTGCACTAACGTATCATTAAAGTCATTATCCACCATTCGTCTGTGTGTGTGTCAACATTTTCAAACCATCTCCTATAAGCCACTTGAATTTTATGTCCCCTTGCAGAATTTCCAGTACTTTGATTTTCGTTGATTTGTTTACTTCTTCAATTTGTCTCGAGCAGCTGTCATTTTCTCTCTGTAGACGGTCACTGTCTTTCGTCTGAAATAACAAGTTGAAATTAAATCGGAAGTTTCAGTGTTTTGATTTCAAATTAAGTGGCTGTCTGCCGCCAGCGGTGTTTATTGACGACAAAGCCCTGCAATTCTCTTCATTGTGATTTCAACATTGCATTTCACAGGTGTCTCTTTCAAGATAGCGAGTTTATCAAGTACATAGTTACTCACATTTTTACATTTTTACGCACATTAATGAATTTTAGCAATATAAAAAATGTCAAGCTACCAACTGGTCTCAGTCTGATACTCATCACTCGCTAACATTTGCACTTTCCTCTTACATTACACAAACTTAGAAAATAAAAGCATGTGCACCAGTCTAAACTGTTGTCTTTCCAATGTCTAGTTTTAAACGTTTGATTAAAGACTTGGAATGCATAAAAAACTAGAATAAGTCTGGTCTGCAAGTGTAAAACTATTTACTAGTAGCTTATCATTATAATTGAGCCGCGACATGAGAAAACCAACATAGTGGTGATGCGGCCACCGCAGACTCCGATCAGCCTGGGCATCTGCCCAGTCTGATCGGAGTCTTTCCTTTGCGCTTAAAGGGCTTGGTAAGGGTTTAAGCTACCTTCATGCGGACAACGAAGACTCTGATCAGACTGGGCGGACGCCCAGGCTGATCTGAGTCTGCGCTGGGCGCACAACCACATTGTTGATTTTGTCGTGTCGCGGCTCATATTTTAAGAATATGTTGAGCCCAAATAATAATACATCATAAGCTCATCATACACTGGTGGACAATATTGCTTTACTGTTGATTAAAACTGCTGTTTACCAAAACGACACTGAATGGGTCGAAAATGCCTTGTAACGAAATTTCTACGACTGGTCTGTAGTAAGCACCATTTTATTGCCTTGGGTGCTGTCAGACATGATATAAAAGACAGATATGATGTTAGGTTTAGTTTGCTTATAACGACACGTTTAGTTCTCTTTTCTGCATTTCGCGGCTCAGTTATATTCCGTGCGCGGCTCAGTTAAGTATTACTTAAACTTCGGCACTCTGGCCTCTCTTTGATAGCGACGTAAGATAGGAAAAGAACCTGCAGAAAATTTAGGAGGCAATCTGTTATTCATTTTAATGTATTTATATATTTATTTTACAGTAGTCGCCCCTATCTTTCTATTATATTGCAGTCTAACTGGTGCAATCTAGACTGACGTAGCGTCTCAAAAGCCTATTAAACTTATATCAATGAACCAATTATTAATAATCAATCAATTAACCAGTCAGTTAATCAGCCAACCAATTAATCAGACAGTCTACAAATCAATCAAGCAGACTGTACGTTTTTCAATCAGTCAGTTTGCACAGTTTGTAAATATTAATAATGAAAATAACATAAAACATTCACAGAGACACGCTTGCTTAGGAGAACATACATGTATTCTAACGTATTTATTAATAAAGACTGACAAATAAGTTGTTTACAATGTCGTTGTCTTGTATGAACAAAAATGCCATTTGACGTCCACGAACCAAACACTTTTACGAGCTTTGTTCGGAGACGATTGTGACACTAATAATTACGAGTACAAGGGCAAGGAAAGTACTGTTACCTGATGTTTTAATACCGACTATTTGAACGTTATTACTATCTTTCTTTTCAAAACCACTGAATCGGTTCAATGGTCTATCAGAAGTGCATCAGCCTGTTGAACCCGGAACAATCTGGCGTCGTCAAATACTTAGTTGCTGTCTGACTGACTTTCAAACTCTGGTCTCTTAGGACGAGCTGATCATTTGACGGTTCACGTTATCTAGACTATTGTTATAAAGTTTCTAGATCCTGGTAGTACAATGGGATCTCTCGTTTGTAATGGTACCGTCTACAAGAGCATTGGAGATTTTGCCTTAAATTGTTAAGGTGCTTTTCGGTAACATTTGCAACAAAGCCGTTTTATGGATAAAGTAATGTTTTTGGACATGATACACATAAACTATATTATATGGTATTTGGTCAATGTATTTTATATGCCCTTGGGGACCGACCATTTGATATTCTAAGAGGGGGGGGGTGCGGGAGACCATTTGATATTCTAAGGGGGGGGGGGGCTGGTATTCTTGATGGAGACAGGACATTTTATTTCACTGGCCTCTGGAAACAATTTCTTTTGATATTCTAAGGGGAGCGGGTGCTGGTATTCTTGATGGAGACAGGACATTTTATTTCGCTGGCCTCTGGAAACAATTTCTTTTTTTCACCTCGAGGGAACTAATTTCTTTGGTTTTACAAACTTACTCAAACAGGTTATTTTTTTTTCAATTTTATAGGCTAAACTTTCAGATACTTGTTTACTTGACCTTAACATCCTTTTATTTTACCCACATCGGTAATTTTTACTGTTTTTGTCTCACAAAAGAACATGGTGCTGTCTTTAACCAGGCTAAGGGAACGGCTTAGCTCGCTTTTGCAAACCAGTGCCTGCAGCATGTTACTCTCTTCATCTTAGGTACAGATACAAACATCACTGTATGAGTTTGGCAAAAGGTAGGCCTTAAATTAGGGATATTTTGGCCAAAGATTAGTGCTATTTTGGCAAAGTTTTAGGGCTAATATTACGTATTTAGGGGTTTTTCTAGCCAAATCATATGCCCAAACATGCTTTATTCGCACTTTAGAAAGTTTGATAAATACTTGCTGATAGAGTCACATTATACATGAATGCCAGGTAATAAAATGGCTGAAAGTTCTGTGCTAAGAAGTTAACAACAGGAGGGGGGGCAACGTCCCCAAGAAGCCAAAGCAATTTCCCAATTTTAATGACAATTTTAAGACTGGAAACAATAGAGAAAAACTAGGGATGATGATAAAAATAAGTTTGTTTTTTTTATTTTAGGACTTTTGCCTTTTAGAGTGTTTATTTTACCATAATGGCTCTGTCTCACATAAGCTAGTGACTCTTTTGCAATTCAGTTTTTGTCGAAACATTTACTTAATAATGTGGCAGATCAATAATACATGTATGTGAATGCTGTATAGGATGTTTTTGTAAGTGTATGCACATGCGGGCCCGCTGGTGTAAAAAAGTGTAGACAATATTAAAATGTTACTATAAATATGGGGGTCTCCGCCCCCTAGAAGCCAGAGACATTATAAAAACTCAATGCAAAATTTAATGTAATTATCTGAAGACCATATATTTTTTTTCAATTTGGCTGCAGCCATGTTTTCTTTTTCACTTACTTTTGAGGCCTGATTATTCTTTTAAACCCCCTTATGAACCAGGTTATTTGTTGCATATCCAAAGACAGGGTTTATTTTTGATACAAATACCAGCCCCCCGCCCCCCCCTCCCAACCCGAAATCTCAAATGGCCGGTCCCTTAACCCAAACCTTGAGTATAGTTGTGCAGTTTATTAAATTTTAATTCTAATTAAAACATAAACCCACCACTCAATATTATTTTGAATAAATTTTTCAAACATAAAAGTATCAAATGACTCATGTTAAGAACATTTCAAAGCAACTGAGCCAAATAATTGACACCATAGTAAAAGTGCAGTGAAATTTTGTCGCAGATTATTATTGCACATACTTTCATCTCTTCACAGTGGTTTATTAACAGAACACTAATTATGTCAACAAATGTCCATCGCCTCTCGTCATGTGCGATGATAAGAAAACGTATATTGTCTGAATATCTTTCAAGAATCTCAGTCTGCAAACTTTTAATAGCTTGGGTATAAGTTATAACTTGATAATTATATTAATTCTTACATAAATTTAAAATAAACATCAAAAATCGAATGATTACTCTTTGCTACCGAGACAAGACGATATTGGGAGTGATACACATTCTCACCAAAAATATGATGCCATATGTGAAAGCGTCTGTCTGCAAAAACTGTAAACATGCAATCGGAGCACATCTCGGCCATTTCCGTGAATCAGACCTCGGAAGTATGTCGGCGGAGAAATTTGTTGCAAAATGCAACATTTAGTTCGCCGGAACAAGTATGCGTGGAAGACGTAGCTCTCTATGTCTACGAACGATAATTAATTCTCGAAATGCGACCCTTTTAGCTGTTACACGGACATTCATTTAATACTTTTCAATAATTGTCAAAACAAAATAATCAAGTATTGATGCCGAGACAGAAACTACATTTGTTTCTTTTCATTTTATTATTTACTCGGTGCGACAGTGCGGCCATCTTCATTTATGTCGTTGTTCCTAACAACAGTCGTGCGATATAAGAAGTCCCACGTCATACATCCGAGGTTGATTCACGGAACTGGCCGAGCGGTGTTCAGGTTATGTAAACGTGCAATTATTTAAACAGAATAATGCAATGTGAGGTTGAAGTATTAATATAAATAGCTATATAGACCCGCGATATGTTGACATAACAATTTTGTTTGTACATGTGATATCTTTCATCAAATGTCTAAATGGAAGGCTTTTCAGAATTTAACAGAAATGTTGTCTACCACAATATGGTGAAAACACGGCATCAGATATGACTTACTCCTTGATCTCCCGTTCACTTCCTTAATTACGCGTAATTTTAGAGGCCGCGCAATATTACCGGAATCGACTGTAAGTATTGACCTCCTGACAAAATATCCCTAAACAGGAAAGGCGACCCATTCCCTAGGTTAGAACTTGGAAACACGACCAATCCCATATATACCAAATACCCAACAAACTAAAGCACAGTTTAGACCAATCTTCACAGCCCAATACATCATGCATTTTACTACACGAAGTGATATCGAAATTCTGGAATTTACATATATTGCAGAAAAATAGGCTCATATTATATACCTGGCCAAGTTCTGCCAAAGGGTGGAACAACAGCCCGCTACCACGGCCTATCCGATGTCACACTAAGGGGACTGCCAAATGAAACCTTTAACCACACTGCCACAAGCAAACGACTAAGCTCTTGGGACCCAAACAGATCCTAAGCACACTAACACCTGATTTCAGCGGCTGAGAGAGGCGGCCGGCCTGGCGATAGATACTGTCATGTTGAGCTTGATGATTCTCTACAACAGGCTATTCTATTTCTGGAAAGTCTATTCTCTTTCATGCTTGGATGAAGCAAGACGGTAAAAAGCACAAAATAAAAATAATAATAATAATAATAATAATAATAACACAAGCAACGACAAGACAGACCGAGGGAACCCACGTATGATCGACTACTGACAAACGGTGCTAATATGGTTACGTATCCAGGAACCCCTCCAAGCTGACGGCAAGCGACGCAGAGAAACTTGAACACAAACAACTCCTGAAAATAGGACAAACAGTAAGGAAATCAAATTGTGAGATCTTGTTCTTAGACTGTTGATCGATAATCAGACGAATCAGGAGCATTTTTCGCGCGCCTGTCTGAGTATAAGACCTGGATGCAGCTGAACAGCTGAACATATATGCAACACTTGATGGTGTGATAATTATATCATTATTTGACATTACTTGACCCACGGTACGCCAATGCATAAAGACAGCAAATGCCCAGACAAGCTTGCACATCCAGGGCAGTCTAAACAGGATCTTTTTATATACTTGCACACACCGTGTAGTGGCCCCATGGAGTATATAGACAGGCCATGAATGATCTAGATACTTTTCACCTGTCCACATACTGCTTCGACTTTTCTGTCGCTGCAAATGCATTTTACATTGGGCAACCTTTCAACATGGCATTGCTAATGTGTTCATTCATTTTGCCATGCCTACGTCGCTGTACTTTAAAGTATCAATGTATTATTACTATGCCAAAGCCATATAAAACTCGTATGGGGTCATGTTTCTTATCCTTGTACTTTAACATGAAGTAAATAGCTGTTTTGTTTGTCTGAATCTGCAATCGTATTACGACAAATCTTATTTAACAATTTAGGAGAGAAAAAAAAATGTTCCCAGCTCAATAGATATGTTATATGTGGTACGTAAGTTGTAAAATTTTAATAAAGATACCGAGGGCATCACTTCGCGGTAACTGTACATTCCGCTATCTCGAAAAATATGAGCTCATCAAATACAATACCTACGGCAATGAAAATTGAAAGGATATCTGAAAGTTTTTATGCCCCCAACCTCAGAGAAATTGAGGGGCATATTGGTTCGGGCCTGTTCGGCTGTCCGTCTGTCCGTAACGCTTTTTGGCAGCTAGGCAACTCAGACACCGCTTATGCTAGTAAGCGGACCCGTATTTTTATTTTTCTCTTTTTCGCCGGTCACGTATTTTCTGAGTTATGCCCCTTTTAGGACTTAGTCCATGGAAACTTGTGAACAAAATATCTCAAGAACCCCTGATGTAAGGCTCATGATTTTTTGAAGGATGGAATTGCCGAAGGTGTAGATGACCTGATTAACCTTTGAAAAAAAAACGCGAATTTTTTGACCGAGTTATGCCCCTTTTCGATGTAGTGCATAATAAGCCTATAGAACCTTGTGAACGCAATTCCTCGAGGACCCCTGATGCTAGGATTATGTGGTTTTGCAAGAAGACATTGCCCAAGGTGAAGATGACCTGATAAATGTTTGAAAAAATGTGAATTTGTGGCCGAGTAATACCACTTTTTCGACTTAGAGCATTGTACATGTAAGCCTGTGTAACCTTGTGAACAAAATATCTCAAGAACCCCCGATGCTAGGATCGTGTTTGTTCAGCAGGAAGACATTGCCCAAAGTTTAAATGACCTTATTAACTTTAAAAAATGAATTTTTGACCCAGTCATGCCCCTTTTTCGACGGTGTGCATTGTAAGCCTATGTGAACAAAATATCTTGAGAACCCTGATGCTAGTAGCATGATTGTTTTGCAAGAAGACATTGCCCAAGGTGTAGATGACCTGGGCAAGGTTTGAAGAAAAAAGTCAATAAATTTTTTAGTTATGCCCCTTTGTCGACTAAGTGCTTTGAAGACTATGGTACAAAGGTACCCTTACATATGGTCAAAAACCGTTAGAGATAGAAACTTGAAATATTAAATGCTGCATGCACATGAAAATTAAGCGAACCCAAATTTTATTTTCCTCCGCCGGTCTCATCATTCAGGAGTAATGTCCCTTCCTCGACATTTTATATGGGAACAACCTTGTGAACAAATATCTAAAGAACTGCATAAGCTTGGCATACAACTATTGACCGAGGTGTAGATGACCTGATTAACTTTTGAGCATATTTCGTAAATTTGCGGTTAAGTTATTCCCCTTTTACGGACATAGGCATTTACTCTAGGAACAAGCTTGTGAACAAAATATAAGCAAAAGCCAAGATCCTTATATATGGCATACAAGTTTGGACCAAGGTGTAGATGAACTAATTAACATTTAAGCCTTTTTTCACAAATTTTTGATAGATTTGTTTTTCCATTTTCGGACATAGACATTTTGTATGTGAATGAATAACTTTGTGAACAAAATATCTGAAGAACAGCTAAGCTAGGTTCCTTATATTCGGCATACAGTTACGGGCTAAGATGTAGATGAACCAATTAAAACCCCTTTCTGACTGAAAATTGATGGAATGAACCTTCTTTAGAGGCAAGCATACGGTTGGGGCATTGTGTTTCATAAACTCATTTTCTAGTTAGATATAAATAGTAAAACAAATAAACCTTTGATATTTTCCAGAATGTTTGTTGCTCTCAGCTCCCCATATTTGACATTAAATTTGTTTACTGTTTATTTATTTCAAACACAAACTTCAATACTCGGTTGGAAAGAACACTTTTTAGCAGTAGTGTGTATAAAGAAGGAAAAGGTTTTATCTGTTGATTTGAAGAAACTTCTCGCATTTCCTCTAGCAAACCGCAGTCACATTTACATAAATGTCACTATTCATAAACATTAAAAACACATTATATGGGAGTGGCATGTTAAGGCAACGTAGGACTGACTGAAATTAAAAAGTGGTTGGAATAACTATAAGCTGATCCAAAGTGGTCCATGATGCACACATTCGGATAAGGAAGCCATTTCGGCTACTTTGGTGATTCGCCATTAAATTTGAGGGGATGGGGTGTGGGGTTTGGCCTGGGTGTGTTCAATGTTTTCGTGAACATACTGTTCCGATGTTTTTTGTTGCTTTTTTTCTTTGTTTCTTGTAGTACTGTTTCTTATTTCATATGATCACTCTCTCACTATTTGTCGTTAAAAGCGATGCCAATAAATGCTTGTATTAGTCTGTAACCTTTTTAGACAGGAAACCCGTTTGGAGGACATATAATGCTTGTTTATGGAGAACACAACATCCCATATACCGAATTGAATATTATTGACCCTAAATGTCCATTATCTTTACATTATTTTCTAACAATGATCCCCCCAAAACAATTTTGAACAAATATGCCGTGTCCTAAAATATATCTCAGATCCCAAAATAAAATCCAGCTTTTGATTCCTTTTGGATATTTTTCTTTATTGTTTTATATTTTTTTGTATACAGTATAGATCTAAGTAAAAATAATCGAAAGTAAACTCGTTGATTTTTTTGCTGATATTAAGAAAGCTCTGTTCCAGTATACAAGTCAAGGAAGTGCCTCGACCCTTAACACTCAGGTGGACAGATCATTTCTGACACCTTTATAACCACGACACTGATGCAAAACCTAGCAGCACACGATCGTCCACATATACATAGATGAAGAGCATCACCCTATTCTATGATAAAAAGGTCGAAGCAGCAATTATGCAGTAAAGATGAGAAAGTCAGCTTGAGCGAGTAATATTCCAGCAGAATTAGTCCAAACAGGGGGAGAAGCCATGCTAGTCCAGCAACAAGATGAATGGCCGACAGTCCCTGTTTATTAAACTCCCAAAGAATGACAAATTGCAGCTGTCGTGCCATGTCCTCACAGTCTTCGAGAAGGCCTTTGGCATGGTATTGTACGTAGCCTTATGGGCAACCCTGCAGGAAATACAACATAAATGACAACAGCATAGTAACGCGTTATGAAAAAATATGTGAAACAAAGCCAAGAATGCAGTTCTGTTAAACAGCAGCAAGGAACTATAATAAGAATCACAAAACGGTGTCTATTCTCACCAACCGTCTTTAACCTTTTCCTAGAGAGAATTATGTGTGTGGCAATGACTGACCATAAAGGTAGCATCAGTATCGGGTGACGCATTATTATCGACGATGACATTGTCCTAAATGCCTAAATGCGAAAGAAGAGGAATCCAAAGAAGTTAATGTTTTGATAGACCGTCTCGATAACCATCAAAATGTACTACAACCATCACAATGTACAAAATAGACAAAGATCCGGGCAAAACAAAAACGATGACAAACAACACAAGGCGTCCAAAAGAGGTTAAGATAAAAGAGTTACAGGCTAGAAGAAGTAAATAAACTTCATATTTTAGGTACAGGTCCACTGTCAGTCTGAGAAAGAGGTGTTTATTCGGTTTAACGCTCCTCCCTTTCGTAAACTCCATGTATTATCGCTTTATGTATTTAGTTATTTCACTTTCGGGTTTGAAGGTAAGCTATAGGACCTGATTGTATCAGTTCCGGATCTGTCAATCATTGCTCATCTTTTTGTTTTTCATGTACCTGGGATCACCCATCTTTAATCCAAGATCAAAGCCCAAAATTCTTTCCAAGATTGCTCAGACAACAGCAGCTCTTTCTAGGCTGAAGATCACAAAGTTTGGAGGAACAAGAACATCTTGCTTGCTTTTAAGTTTAAGCATATGCGGGAATTCATTTTGGTTTAAACAATATTATTTTCAAGAATTTGACAAGAAACTATAATTACAAATATACAGAATTATTAATCGGGATTTGGACGAAGCTCTAAGCTTGTGCATACCATTTTATCTACGTTCTTTCATGCCAGTAACATCTGGACCTTAACTGTACAACTCGACGGAAGAGTCCTTACCATTGTAATCAGATGTTGTAGGAATCAGCAAATCATTTCTTACAAGGACCATATGACGATCGTGAATGTTCAATGAGGAATTCAGAAGGCAATTTGAGTGCACGATGATTCTTAAAATCAGGAAATGAAAATTTAGATGGCATTTCCACCTTTCGTTATCCTCTGGCAATCTTTGCAGGGGACAGTGAAGTGAGTAAGAAAAAGAAGCTAGCAGAAAAGGAGATGAGAAGATAACATCAAATGCAGTGGACAACGGCATTTGTTCCCAAACACTTGGTCGTTGAACTGAATTAAATTTGCTGTTATGAAAAATACATATTTCTTAACAACTGGCCTACAGCCATTCTTTGCAAATCAAAATGGCGTTATAAAGAATTTTCCTGTTGTAATGAATGCCAATATAAAGAGGATTGACTGTAATAGACAGGAATAAAGGCTGGAGATTCCCTGACGGTAGCTTAAGACAGGGGAAAAGTGGAAATGTATTAACGTCATCGGTGGCGCTCCGACTTCGTAAAGCTTATGTTGTTTTAATATATACAGTGATATAAATTACTAATATTCCTGCAAAGAAAACAAAATTTGACGATTGAACTTCAATGTACAAAGCTGTTGAAAATCAGCATTATATGTGCATGCAATAAAGACAACGGGACTTTTACGTCCCATGATGAGCATATTGTAGTCGTCCTGAGATTGAAATAATGTACATAAAATGCAGATTTGAAACTTGAAATATTCGTAATGCATACACAGGATGGGCCAAAAAACATCTGTATCAATATGCAACTTTACAGCTTATGCTTGTTTTAACCAAGACAAGCATGGTGTTTTAAGTTACTTCGGCACAGTGATGCTAAAAGACAGCGCACGCAGCCTACATGATTACAAAAGTAGAAGGACTCGGGGTCTTTAGAAGACCAGCACCTATTTCAAGAAAATCGTAGGAACCGATGGATGCTCCTCGAAGCTGTGCAATAGTTAAATGAGTATCCTGGTGTAGGAGTGACTCATGCAATCAAAAAAAAAAAAAAAGAAACAAATGACATGCACGTCCAACCTTGAAAATAAAAGTTCTCATGAAGATTCTAGACGGACAAAGCTGTAACTACAGAACCGAGCGAAAATCATCAAACCAAAACATGTAGTTGACATTCACATCCGCCCTTGAACATAAAAGTACTCATAAAGTTTCGATGAAATCCAACCCGATGATGAGAATATTCCAAATTGTGAAAGAGCTGAAGAGTGAGTTCTAAATATGTGCAAGGCAGATACTTCAAAACGTAGGTAATCCGGAGTAGTCGTCCTTGTTTCCCACAATGAGATACATACATGTATTACTATCAATTTTCATTAAAATATTCTCACTGGTTAAGGAGCTATGGAATAAACACAGTGTAAAAACAGTAAATGCAGATAACAGAGGCAATATCAGATTCTGTGTATTTTAGGAATGCAAAATTATCTCACCTTTTTCAAAATAAATTACATATCAAACACTGTCAGTATATCAAAATTAGCTTCGCAGGTGAAGTGATTTAGAATATGCGTTAACACAAAGTATGTGCTATACATTAAATGCAGAATTCACCTAAGGGCCATAACTCTGGCAGAAATTATCAAACCACAACGTCCAGATGATTTGCGCATCCACACCTGATAATTAAAGTTCCCATGAAGTTTCGTTAAATTCCAAACAGTAGTTGCTGAGAATTCGTGTGGACGCGAAGTATGTGCTTTATATTAATGCAGAATTCATCAAAGGGCCATAACTATAGAAAATTTATCAAACCAAAACGTACAGGTGATATGCGCATCCACCCTTCACTCTTAAAGTTCTCATGAAGTTTCGTTGAAATCCAACCAGTAGTTGTTGAGAATTCCCTTGGACACGAAGTATGTGCTATGTATCAATCCATAATACCTCAAAGTGTCATAACTATGGAAAAAATATCAAACCAAAACGCCCATGTGATATGCGCATTCACCTTTGATACTTAAAGTTCGCATAAAATTTCGTTGAAATCCAACAAGTAGTCGCTGAAGAATCGCGTGGACAAGAACGGGATGGACGGACGGAATTACGGACGGACGGACGAAGCGGCAACTATATGCTCCCCCAAATTCTTCGGGGAGCATAAAAGTTCGTTAAGGGTATCTTAGGTCAAGCCAAAGCATATTATCTGTCCAAGGGCTTTTAACTCACTATCCCATATCTCAAAACATAATGTGTAAATATCCAATATCCTTAAATTAAAATAAAATATATCCCAAATATCCTGAAATAAAATGTGCCAATATCCCGTATTCCGAAGTACCCTAAACAAGCTTCACATAAGCAAACAGTAAAGACCCATTTCAGACGCCTCAGAACACCGCGTCTGGTCGGCGTCTACAATGTTTGCTTACTAGAATTTCTATGCAAAGTACAATAAAAGTAAAAACATTCACCAAAAACTCCTACAACTAAAAATGGACTCATCCAAATGGTAAGCAGGTGAAAGAAAGGGTTAAAGACGGGTCCTGTTTTTAGGCTAAAAATGACAGTAATCATATATCTGCTGTTGGTTTATTTCGTTTACTTTTTTTTTTCTATTGTTCATTGTTTTTGATCTGTTGCACTTAACGGTTTCACCGATTTTTATCTAAATTCTGAGAACGCTGGTCCTTGCGACCTACTTTCTGTTTTACTTCACGTCTTACAATTAGTAATAACCCCTTTTGAAGACATGTCTGTTTTATTTGTGAAACAAAAGTGCACAAGGACTTGCTTTTAACTTACGAGCACTTTCTCCTGTTAGACAAGTTGTTTGTTTCACTTTCAAACGAACAGGGTTTTTATTCTTCTTATTATTTTAATGAACACCACACTTAGCAGTGTAAAACAATGCGAATAATAACTGCAGGAAAGGGGAGAAAAACTCACTAATAACTCTAAAAAGACACTCTAATACGCACTTACTTATAAAACTTTTCTCAATTATATATATTTTAGTGTTCTTATCTTACCCTATTTGTATTTGCATTTCATTAATTGAGCCGCAACGCGAGAAAACCAACAATGTGGTTGTGCGCCCAGCAAAGACTCAGATCAGCCTGGGCATCCGCCCAGTCTGATCAGAGTCTTCGCTGTCCGCATGGAGGTAGCTTAGACCCTACCTTTTAAGCGCTTAGCGAAAGCTCTGAGCGAACCAGGCGGATGCTCAGGCTGATCTGAGTCTGCGCTGGGCGCACAGCCACATTGTTGGTTTTCTCGTGCCGCGGCTCAATTGTCACTGTGTTTCCTGGAGGAAATGTGTTTCTGTTACTGCCGCTAACACTGTCTGTTGTAGAAACAATGCTTATTATAATCTTGCTGATCTCTGCGTTGAAGAAAAACATTTTGTTATAGTGCTGAATCCGTTTGGATTCATAGGTTAACTAAAAGCAAAATTTTAGATGTGTAAATAGTATGTGCAAATAGTTAACACTTTGCCAGTTGTGGTTGTGAAACGAGGCCATAGTTCCTGGGTACCCCCCCCCCCCCCCCCCCCCCCTCATATCAGACACATTACCTCAGCGTGTGTCGTGCTTTGTGTTCACACGTACTGTTTTGCCGGTTTGATAAGACGGACGCTATCGCAGATGTTCTGTGACATGCAATCACCGACTGCCACTCTGATACCTTTCTTTCAGCTTAGAGCACACTGAATTCGTATATTCTGGCATGTTGGATCGGGGAAAAGAGCATAGTTCGGACATGTGCCGCCAGTTAGAGTCAATTCCTCGACTCATGTGTGAAAGGCGAACACCCTATCCGCTAGGCCAGGAGTTCCGCTCAAATATTTAACGTGTGTGTATCGGACCGAAGGGTAGGAGGCGGGATGTGGAGAATGGGAAGAGGTGTACAGATGCAGGCGTTGTGAATAAAATTGCAGCCAAAAATAGCGTAAAATTCACATCTGGCCCCAAGGTTATAAAAAAATTTTCATGCTGAACTCAGCTGAGCATGAAATATAAAATGCCCATTAATATAAAAATACCAAGAAATTCAGCATTTTTCAGGCTCAGATTAGCCAATAAGGCTATTTTTTCTACTCATAAATATTAAAATGCCAACAATTGTTGGCATTTTAAAATTTATGAGCAGAAAAAATTTCATGCTCAGCTGAGTTGAGCATGAAAAAAATTTTATAACCTCGGGGCCTGGTTAACTATGTTTCCAAATCTGTTAAGAAACGAAAACGAGTCGAAGTTACAAAACTACTTTGTCATCCTGGCTAAGCAAAGTTGATTAGTGACAATGACTAGGTCGTTTGGGAACTAGGATTATTTTCCGTTTGGTAACAGGTGTTGTATAATTCCTTGCTAACCAGGATTAAAATTGCAAGGATCAGTAACTGATACAGCTACATTCTCAACCAGCCTTGGTGGGTCAAGGTGAAACATTTACGTATCGTAAAAATATGAGCCGCGACAAGACAAAATTAACAAAGTGGCATGTGAGCGTAGGGAAGACTCAGATCCGCCTGGTCATCCGTCTACTCTGATCAGATTCATCGCTTTGCGCACAAAGGGTAGCTAAGAATCTAAGCTACCTCCATGGGGACAGCAATGACTCTGGTCATACTGGGTGGATGTCCAGGCTGATCTGAGTCTTCACTAGGCACACATGCTAGTTTGTTGGTATTGTCGTGTCGCGGCTCAATTGCCTGAGTGAATCCGCTCGATCGGAGACAACGACGACCCTTAACGGCTTGCGCAGTTTGCAAAAGAACACGTTCATTTTTATTTTTCATGGCTTGCAAAACATTCTTATAATTAGATACCTTATTGTTATTATTATCATTATTATTATTATTCCTTTCGAGAATTGCTATACATCGAATAATAAGATTTTATTTATTTATTTATTTTTGAATATACAAAACATTTAATTATCACAAATATTATAAGTCTCCTGATCTTTATTTTAAGGCTTGCTTGGACTCAACCTACTGCCATTTGGGGAGAATGTTTAGCTCTGTTTTATTTATTGCAAGTTTAATACTTTACGAAGGGCATTTCAGAAATAATGAAAATGATCTCATGGTATCCTATAAGTTCATATTTAGTTGTTATTCTACATATCATTAAAAAGGTAAATTTAGTGCATTAGAATGATGTACATTTAAACAAAATCTAATTCACTCATGCATGACAGAACATGCTCATGCGTCAAAAGGGTCTTGATACTGGAAAGTGTACATTTTCATTGAAAGTCTCTTGTATCCTTTTGCTGTTTACTCAATGAGAAATTGATAGATTCAATTGAAATACACATAATATTCATATCTAATTGTAAAATTAGAAAGTTTTACAGAAATCATTTACAGATTCTACACAAGTACATGTAACATATTAAACGAGCTTCTTACTCAGTTCTGTGGTTCTCAAAGTAAAGTTATTATACGTAAATGCACCATATCAACAAATTGTGATTATTTACTCAATACATAAATTTATTTTTCGACAAATGTCAGGCATTTTAGTAAAATGATTTGCTCACTCTGTTCTGTTACGACTGGCATCATATGACTGATGACACTGTGCCAGACATGTGCAAACTCCAGGCCAGAAGTTGCAAAGTAGCAGTAGTTGGCGTATAATACAAAATGATAGAACGAAAATATCATTAATGAAAAGATACATGCCATAAGTTAAAGGGGCCTAATGAAAGTGAAGTTCATACATGTACATAAAGACTAGAAAGTCTTCTTAACTTATGTGACATATTGGCATTGGAATATGTGGAGGTGAGGGGGAAATTATCTTAAAAATCAGGCAGGCCACTGACAAAAGAGCATTTGGTGTCGTAAAAGATTATTTATTTAAAATAAAACAGGCATGACGAGTTAAATTTTATGCAGCGTTTGCTTCTTATCTGTCATCAAATATTCACATTCACATAAAATGACGTCAAAACCGAATCTTAAATAGCTTACCATTATTTAAACTTAGCTCAGGAAGTGACCTCATTAGAAATGCGTACCGTTCCATGATTAGCCTATCTTGAAAAGTATTTTTTTTATATTTTAGCAAATCTGATATGATGGCTATCAGACTTAAATGTTTTCAGTATAACAGATGATACAGGTATAAATCCAAACCTGTTTTAATCGACATTTAAAAAAAATGAATTTGTCTTAACATAAATATTTCGTCTGTTTCTACTCAGTGTCATTATCCTAACAACAATTGTCAAGATGAATTTTGAAGAAATGTCAGTGTCTCAAGCTTTTTGAGCAAAGGTCTTTTGATGATATGTGCACCTAAAAGTTAAGACAAAAAGTTCTAAAATCAGTCAACAGTCCTAGAAATGGCAGACTCATTTACAATTTTTCTGAAATGCCCCTCGTATACTTACCCCTCGTATAACTTTGGTATTCTGGGTGAAATGCGGTTACTGGTATTTTATAAATTGTATCAATATTCACTTAAAAAAGGGCTAACTCGCAAAACAGCACGAATCAAGCACTTGAATGCCCTATTTACACAGAGAATTGTGTTCATCAGGAATTAAAATGATGCGCTATTTCGCCTTCTACAGGAGCATTAATTTTCTATGTGCCTCGTATTGAGGAAAACTATCTTACGAATGTAAATTTTTAACATGCTCAGCACACTCATTTTAGCCTGCCGCCATAGTTAGTCTTATCAGAGCGTGGGACGTTTACTAAAATGCGTTCTGAAAAAGAAAAAAAAAAAAAAAAAAAAAAACAATAAAAAAACTCATAATGCATACACGCTGAACAAATCGCCCTCTTGTGCAGTCAGGTCAAAGCACGTGTCACACGACTCGTTTAACTATTAGTGCTAGGCTGTGATTATCTTTTAATTCTTCGCGCTAAGAGAATGACGTCAAACGAACCGTAGAGCAGCAACTATGGCAATTTTTTGGGACAGATTAAAGATTACTGTACATAATGCTTACATAATGACATACAAAAAAGTTTAATTACAATCGAACACCAGCATCATTTTAAAGGTTAAACGAACACAGCTCTCTGGAACTGTATGTTGTGTGTAATAAACAGGCAGCTGGCTTTTTCCCAAGGAAGTACGATAACGTCTGTGAAGCTCGTTTTACGAGAAGCATATATTGAAAAAAACTTTCTCATAGTACTCAAATGCTTTCTAACTGAATCATAAACCAGAAATGCGACACAAAATAAACTACATGTATTGAACAGAATCGATTGGGTTTATGAGGATAAAGTATCTTTCTATGGTTTAATGTGTGCACAGAAAAATACACTCGATACCGTTTGGTTCCGAAAGGTTCGAGGGATATAGCGATGAGCTTGGCGTCCGTCCGTCCATCTGTAAACATGTTCTCGTCCGCTCCATATTTTGAATACCCTTTAGAATATTTTCATTATACTTCACAGTTATGTAGAACAGGTCATGGCAATGTATCGCGTGCAGGAATGGTAACTCTTGCTTTTGAAATTTTTGAGTTATCTCCCTTTTGGTAAATTTTTGGCAGATTCGTGTCCGCTCTGTAACTTGAATACCCTTTGGAATATTTTCATGATACTTCACAGATATGTAGAGCAGATCATGACAATGTGTCGCGAAGAAAAATGACAACTCTTGCTTTCTTACTTTTTTAGTTATTTCCCCTTGGTGGTTTCAGGTGTGATTTCGTGTCCGCTCCATAACTTGAATACCCTTTGAAATATTTGCATGATACTTCATGATATATCTGTATAACCCTGGCCTGCTCCACAATTTTTAATACCCTTATACCTTTTAGAATTTTGATGATCATGCCCCATGTCATCCCATTAGTGTTCCTAACTCTATGTGACTCCGCCACCGCATCCCCCCGCCCCTACCCCCCCCCCCCGCCATTTTTTTTGGGATTCTTTGTCCAAATTCACTTACTACAGAGCTCAAAATTAGATTTGCAGGGCTTGTACTTTAGAAGTTATTCACACATCTTGAAATGTTGAATGTATCATATGCAATACATTGTCTACATGGTTACTAATTGAGATTTTACCTCTTTTTAGCAAACTGGCATACTGTTTTGGTCTGAGTGTTAGATAATCATGTATCTGTTAAACAGATAATGTCAATAAGGAGCATAAAAGAATGAAAGTATACTATTTATATGCGTTTTGAAGTGCACCCTGTTTAGCAGGGCGCAGGGGGCCTTCGGTCGGGGGATTTGCCATCTCCTCTGATGGCTATTTTTTATACTCACCTTACACCAACCCACGAAAATTACTCATACGATTACGTCTCGTGAGATACTGTCGAGCATTATTAACATCCCTAACAAAAGACCATGATACCAATAAGGCTGTTCATTGAAAGGTCCAAGCAGCCACTGGAGAACATGACGAGGTCCTTACTATGACAACGAAACGAAACAAGCTACGACGATTCTATAGGGTACGGTTAAAAGGAAAAGGAAAACAGGTTGACAGAAGAGCAGGTGAAAGATAGATAAACAAATAGCACGGCTTAAAACAAGACCAGGTGAGAAAAAAATAGAGTAAAATGGAACAGAGTAGAATAGAAGAGAAAACAGCCAGGAAAAATACTTTGTCTTGTATACTTTTCGGCGAGCATGGTTTTATTTCAGACACAGGACGTGCTAAATATAAACAACCCTTTGTTTATGTATGATGCAGAAGAATGGGAAGCCTTTTGGGATTCGAGCGAATCTGCGTAACAGTCTCGAACTTTGTTAGTCCTGTGTTTTTTTTTTTTTCGAAAGCTGGATTGATCCAAATGTGCACCATTTTACAGTCGGCTGGTTAAGGAAGGTCATCTTAGCCATTCATTATTGCATGTATTCTTGTGAAAACAACAACAGTTAAACCAAGTTTATTGAAAGCATTGAACTTCAGTGCTTTTACGGGAAATTGTGTGTAAACGTCGGCGAATCATGCACAAACTGAATAAAGCTCAAAAAGGCTTCAGATGAATTTTGTGAGTGATTTCCTGGCGCAGACACATCGATTAAAAATTTTAAAAAGGTAATTCATTCCTTATAATTCCAAAATTATCTATGTCTGTATCTTGCAGTCGGAAACAAGAAATCCAAAATAATCAACAAATCACACATAAACACTGTCGAGGGCGCCGCAATTTGAAGACGTTACCATCTGACGTTTTAATATAGATTCTGAAATGAATTTCCATTTTTGAGGTTTTATCGATGTGTAAACGCCGGCGAATCACTCACAAAGTAAATAAAGCCCGAGGGTCTTTATGTTAAGTTTGTGAGGGATTGGTCGGGGTTTACACATCGATAAAATACCAAAAAAATGAAATTTATTTGTTATAATTCAATCTTTGTCTAACCAAAGGTTTTTCTGCGGCTGCACTGTCCATCGGCTTTCTACATTGCAGGGTTAAGGTGAACAGCATTTGACAAAATCAGAGACATGAGCATTTCAAGCATAATACCCTTTGAAATTACAAACTATTTGACATTACAAACGGCTTTTTCGTAGATTTTCATTTATAAGCCGTTTACTTGCATGACAGGTCGGAAACACTCCAAAATTGTCAATGATTCAACCAAAAGCATTGACGAGGGCGCCGCCATTTTGAAAATGTTACCAGCAGACGTAAGTTTTGACGGTGATGTTACGTCATAAATAACGTCATACACGCGCTTGGTTTGGTGGTCTCAAAACAAATTTTGTTCTTCCGTCTGAATTACAATTCGAAAATGCAAAATTGCCTATTCTTTACGGAAAAGGGTGTAAAAAAAACTTAGTTGGAAGAGAATGCCGGATACAGCGTCAACAGGATTTATCGATGTATACTGAACAAAAAAAGAAACGTTACATGCATATTCAATGCATGTTGTCTTTGAACTGAATTAAGACTTTGCCAATTTTATTTTATATAAAAATGCCAAAAAGTATCAGTATTTAAGAAAATGAATATCACAACATAAGCTGCGAGATTAATGTCTCCAGATGAGTTTGATTCAATGAGGGGTCGGAATCTGAAATTGCTATTTAAAGGTGCCTTTTGAAGACCCGTGTTTCACTCAAGTTGTCAGCCCATGTGAGCAAGTTACTTCTGAGACGTTTATCAGGCATTAGTTGTTACGAAAACGGTCCTGTCGCCGCTTCCAAAGGGTTGATCAGTGAAGCACAAGGCTTGGAACATCGCTTTTCATGACATTTGACTCTGACTTTCATGCTATGCACTGAAACTCCCATAGACAATGCAAGGTGGTATACCACGGACAATTAACCAGTTTGATCAAACTTTTTCATCATGAACCATTGTCTGGAGAAGCTGAAATAAGATCCATGAATTAAACTTGAAAATTTTATTAAAACGTACTGGTAAATTGGAGTAAATGATTTGCTATACTTTTAATTGCAAGGGAGACAATTTCAAAGACACATTATCTTTAACATCTTATTTCTTTGAGCTGCTGGTTAAGTGTCATACGGTTCATAGGGTTTCTTATTGGCGGTTACAAGGCAAATCCGAAAGTGCAAAAATTTAAGCGCTGGCGCATGCGCATCGAGCGACCCACATCGTCAATGGTATTTTCAGTCAAAGTGGAATAATTCTGTTACAATTTATGCATTTCGCAAACCGATTAGTTCATAAGGGTGTCTGACGTCTGACACGTGGGAGAATAAGGTAGCATTATTCGAAATTAGTGTTGTTTAGCTTAAAATTCATGAATTATCTATGTAACGTTTCTTTTTTTGTTCAGTATATAAACGACTCTCTGCAGATGCTGTCAGCCAACTTGTGCCAAAGAGAGGCTGTTGGAATTATTTATGAATTGAAGTTTAATTTTTGCAACGTTCATCGTGTGATGAAGACAGTGGGCGGAGCAAAAATTCTATGAAGCGCGAAGCGCTTCTTGTAGAACTTTAGCAACGACCACTGGCTTCTCCACACGATGAACGCTGAAAAACCAAATTTTTATTCTTATATTTACACTTTATTTTTAGACCCGTCCTGTGCTGTTTTCATGGTGATTTAGTGTAGAATACGCAAAATATGCATCGAAGAAAAGAAGACAGAAACGACCTATTCGGTCATAACGTTAAATAGCCGTCGCCATAATGTGGCGTCAATCGAACGTTACGTGGACCAATCAAGACGTTTGTTCACCTTAGATGTCGCTTGCCGACAACGTCACATGATCAACTGTATATGAAGCCAGTTGCTATATACGGTTTACGTATGGGAAGTCAGTGGCAAGTGTAAATATACGACGTTGACTTAACGTAATAATTAACGTAACACAACCGCTTGCTGTAATCGTCACAGTCTAAATTTTGTTATATAAAATAAATTTCAATATAATTTTCAAAAATACAGATTTGTCAAGGACCTTGTCGGAAGAGTTAGTTGGTTGGTTGTTTTGGGTTTAACGACCCTTTGAGACAGTATTTCAGTCTATATCGGGCCGATGTCGGTAGAGAATGTCGCGTATGAATACAAAGTCAGCAGGATATATCGATGGATAAACTCCTCTTTGCATATGCTGTAAACCAATCATTTGCTTAGAAATGCGCTTTGAATGGGATATAACGTTTGGTTTGTTTGAAATACTTCCACTGTACAAATATTTTCACTCAGTAGCATATGTCTAATTTTAAAGCACAAAAAATCCCTACCCCATAGTTACGTTCATCATTGACTCTGGGGACAAAAGTACCATGCATGTATACTGTATCAGGTATGAAGTGTGGCAGTGACACCGTGGTCAAGTTGTTAGAGCGACTCGGTTATCTGGAAGAAAGTAGCCGGAAGGTCGTGAGTTTAAACCTTTTATAGAACATATTGGTCATCCGACGACTGGCAAACCAAAGGATCTAACTATTCAGAACATAATCTTTACTGCAACTGGTGCTGTGCAGTGTGGCGGCCGTAAAATGTCTCCCCCTACATCATCATACCGCAGTTTATATTTTCTAGTCCTTTAGGATCAGTGAGTTCATTTTGAGACATTTTGAAAACAGAGTTAAGCTTAAGCCGGTGCTAGGGGCGTGGGTAGTGTTGCTGTTTCATTACTGGTCATGAACAGAATCAATTAAACCGAGAATGCCATTTTCTTGCTTCCAAAGGATCTAAGTATTCGGAACTTATTTATCTGTCAATCAGTAAATGGGTGCCTTTTTTATCAGTAAATGGGTGCCTTTTTCGAATTAAGAAAGAATAAGGCAGCGAAAGGAGAGTGTGTGCGTATTTCAATTCTCGTAACGACGTTAACCCTCCCCCCTCCCCTCACACACACACACACACACACACACACACACACACACACACACACACACCTCGTTGAAACGTAGCCATAGCCGCAGTAACGGGGCGGCGTTCGTCCGTCCACAGTCAAAGGAGAACGATGCGCTCCGCCTTTCATATGCTGTGCAAAAGATACAGTGGACCTCTAATCCGCCTCTGCCCCCACGACTACGAGGCTACAGGAAACATTCACCTTTGCATAGCCAGTGTACTTATGGTTATACATTACACATATAATGTGATTGTCAGCCGTAACCCTTACATATACAATCCAACTTGCTAAAATGGCAATTTAGTCAACTGTTTCAAGCAAACGTGTCTACAACGCGTGCTCTTAGTAACCTATATATCATTATGAGTTAATAGTTCCCATATGTCTCGCAAAAGAAAAGTATTGTAGAGTGTTTGCCAGATTGCCATTGTTATGGTCAGTTATCACACCAGAAGAAAAGAAAACGGTATGGCTTTCCATCACGCTTCATCCTTAAGATATGTGGTGACGTCTACTGGTAAAAAATGAAATAAGTATGGTATGGTTAACCATCGATTCAATTTATTTAAACTGCATGATCAACCATCACAAATGTGTGAGACGGATAACCTTAAGTCCTCCGACTGTTTTAGTTTCAATAGTTTTGTTGATGTTCGTAGATATGACTTCCATAACAATTTTAGGGTATCACACTTGTTCCCCTTCATCACTGAGTCTACATATACAATGTATTTGTACATTCTTCAGTTTAACGACTTGTATTTATGTCAGTTAGCAAACTGCAACTGTTTTACGGTAGTCTGTTTCAAAAATAACATCACATACTACTCTTCCATCCATGTAAAGTAGTCACGCCTTGTATAACGTTGTACTTTTCTTGTTATAATTTGGTTAATCATGTCTAACTCTCAATATTTTCAAAACATATGATGTCCTCAGCTTAATGCTTTGTATTTTAATGGTAATAATGCTATGGTAGGTGGAAAGAGGTTATATATTCACTTTTATGGTAAGCTAAAATCTATTTCAGGTTTAATGCGCCTTATTTTAATCAAGAATTCCCGGTTTCATGCAAGTAAAATCCGTTTATTTTCTTCCGCTTTACTTTTCTTCTTTTTTTCCCCATATTTTCTGGCCAGAATTGGTCTGGATATGTACATCATCAGTGACACTTTTGGTCATTTTCTTCAATCTTTAAATATTTCTGTGCAATGTGTATTTTCTGGGGTAAGAATGCAATCATACCCTTTGAGTTGCTTCTCTTTGGCTAGCCTGTTGGAAATAACACGCCGGTATGTTTCTCCCGAAAGCTAAAGTGACAAATTATGAGTCATAACATTGATGTAGCTTCCTACATTTGGATTAAACAAAGGCAATGGCATAAGGAAAATTTTTGCAGCAATAAATAATGGTCTGTTATAAAACCAGACTTATTTTGTTGATTTATTTGAGTAGGCATAACATGTCACATGCGGCTCTTCCTTAGTTATCGAGCGACCGGTATTGTAGAAGCTATTGGCATTTTACCATATATGCCAGTCGACTATTCTATCCTTTTAAAATGGATGACTCCATTTGTTGTGTAAGGGGTGTCTAGATTATTTTATTTTTATCATTTTTTCCTTATTTGTTAAGGGAATGACAATTTTTTTTTTGAATCAGTGTACACTCTGATCAGGCGCCGCGTTCTGCGGCGATGAATCTTGGACAAATGTGTGCCTTTTCGCGGGTACTAAATTAAAGTGAGGTGGGAGTAATTCAGCGCCGCCGTCCGGCAGTTTATGTCACTACGTTACCTAATGACGTAAATAAATTTATTTGAAAAGTGCAATCTGCCCCTGCCTCTGGGATGTACACTTTTATAAGATCATGAAGAAATCTATATAAAATCAGCGTTGAAACAGATTTTCCTGAAACTTGCAGCAAATCATCGTAGAAAGATAAGCTTCCTTTTAGGATCAAAATGTTTTCTCGAGGAATTATCTACCCCTAACACAGTGCTATATACAGTGTACTTGTATCTAATCATGAGACAAAAATCTATATAAAAGCGGAATTGAAAAGGATTATTATAAAATAAATGAAAAACTGTCAAAACAATAATATGTTCTAGGGATGGTTATATTTTTATCACAAGATGGTTATCTGCCCAAGTCCCGGAGTTATATACATGTATGAAATCATGAAAAACATCTATTAAAGGTTTGCAGTGGCGGGATTTACGCAGTCATTTACAATACTTTTAATCATTTCCTATTCTCCAAATTTGGTCAATTTTAAACAAAGTCATCAAGCTATGATATCTAAATGATTCTAACTGAATTCTGAGCGTTTTAATTTATTTATTGTTTTGAAGCCATAATAAGTTAACATATTTGAAAATACCAAGTACTCTTTAAAAATTAATCATATAATTTTATTTTATGATTATGTTACTTTACTCTCCACTGACTTTATCACTTTCATTTTTAGATCATTGCTATTATTGTTTGTTCTCCTCTTCTCTCCACTTCTATGCCTGGAATTTAAATGCAGATAGGACACAAACTTGTACCCTTAGGGGCCTTGTTTCAAACTACAGAGAATCAAATAACTCATTTCAGAGCATTTGCAAATTTTGCATGGAATGAGTTCCCTGCTTTAAGAACGTCATCATCTTTAGATTCTTTATTTTATACTGACAAATTTATTTAAAATGTTTCATATATATTAGAGTATGGTTGTTTAAGCTGATAATGCCCACTGGCCAATGTTTTGCTTATTGTCTCAGAACTGTATCATGTTCTTTCCAGTGTCTCTTCTTATTCCACATAATCTAAGTAACGTATTTTGCAGCTTGTAAAGACCCAAGACGAGCACTTGCCAAGTTTCAAGACAATCCATCAAAAATTCTCAAGTTATCGAAAGGAAATGAAATCTCACGGATAGACAGACTGGCATACGGTCAGATAGACAGGCAGATAAATGTACGTACAAAAGATGAGCAGAAAGACAAACAGCAGAAAACGAACTAGAGCAGGTGAGCAGGGGCTCACGTATACCCCCGACCAGTGTCACCGCTTAATGAGAGCAAACTTTTAACACAAAAGTTAAATGCAAATATTAAGGGAACAAATTCAAAGACTGTGACTTGACCTTAGGTCAGCAGCAGCATTCATGTAAAGTAAACTAGTATCAAATACAATAAGGTTACAGAAATATGAGCAATCACAAAAGGTTTAACGTAAAACTTTGACTTAAAGTTGACGAATGGACGGACGGACAGACGGATGGGCAGACGAACGGACGAACTGACGGAATAACAAAAACTGTATACCCCTGACATATTTCGTATGTCGGGGGTATAAATATCCCTCCACTAACATGGGGCGGGGTATAAAATCTGAGTAATAATTTTGAAAAAAAAAATAATATAAAAGAAACGGTTTTAAGGGGAGATGACTCAGAAAATGTTCATTGTAGAAAATTATCAGCATAATTTTGGAACAACCATCCAATATACTATATAACTGCAAGATCATTGGAATAGCTTTGAGTATAAAAAGCTGTTGTGGTTTTGCGTAAAGTTGGAGAATAAAAAAAGGCTCAAATTTAGGTATGTCATACAAGTGATTATAAAGGCACTGCAAGTACAAATTTTACAAAACTATTATAATCATTTGTTATATCTGGCATTGCATAAGGAGTCATGAAATGGTAGAATTCCAGTTCTAAGCTGCAATAAAAATATTAGCATTTTCTTAACAGAACCCTCTTCGGGTCAGAATTACCCCACCCACCTTCATCTTGTACACATCAAAGAAACCTTCACCAATTGTTTTAACATTGCATGACATTACAGCCAACACATAGTAGTCTGAGTTTACAAAGTTTAAAGAAAATCGTTAGTGGCCATGAAAACAGCCTTATAGACACCCCTCCTTTCATAGCAAACTCCCACATACCACCCACGACAGAAGCTGAGAATAGAAAGTAATAACATTAGTAATAAGAAAATACGAGCGAATAGCAATATGAACAGATGTTTTCCAATGCATGTTATCACAGACAAAATTCTTTGGATATTGCTGCTTTTGGAAACATACATGTACGAAATTGAAATCGAAATCTCGGCTTTATTTGAGACTCATTGTATAACACCAAGTTGGCCATACAAAACATTAATTAAGAAATAGATTCTTACTTACAGTGATATGTTGCCAAATATATCACTGGTTGAAGGTCAGACGTGAAGTGGATATATCATGAGCGCAGAGCGCGTGTGTTATATTTACTGACGACTGACCCACAACCAGTGATATATTGGGGCAACAAATCACCAGTAAGCAAGAATTTATTTCGATTCTAACACGCAAGGAACGACGAAAAGGCACGTGTTTCCTTCAGATTTTCCAGTTTTCCGCCATGATTACATGAAGAAATCCCGCCAACAACTTTGACTGTAAGAGAGGGGTTTACACGTGTTTCGTAAGTTTTTGAAGGGAGAAAAAGATGTTACACCGTATATCCTCATGGAAATATAATTTGACATCGCCAAACGAATCAAAATGACGTCCGAATGGGTCTAAATAATGTCACACTAGTCCATCCAGTGATTTGTCCCGCAATATATAACTAGATTTTACCATTCGCTATATAGGCGACCAGTGTTAGAATCTTGTTTATGATTATAAAAAAGGGACATTGACAAATAGTGTAGACCCTGATCAGGCGCCCCGTTTTGCGGCGTCTAATCAGGGTCTACACTATTTGCATTAAGACAAATGGGTATTTCTGCTTACAATGAAAAAATAACTTGACTAAAGCAGACATATTGACTCACACAATTTACATGAGCAAGGATAGGAGAAGGTTATAGTACTTAACTAGAAATGTATCCATAGTATACAGATGCCCCCGCTTAATGCCTTGAGTAAGCTGGTCCCTTGATTATAGTACTGGCACTTGTAGGATAAGTAGGTTCATAGAGGCAAACTTTGTATAATATAAAAAGCCATAGGCAAAGCATTGCCCAACGTTAGAAATGTGACACAAACTGCAGCCCTTTATATAGTTCCAGGGTCACTGTATGGTCAAAATAGAAATATTGTGCATTACAGAACATGGTTAGAAACCAAGTCAGTGGACCGTGACATATGGATCATCATGACCTGGTTCTTGTAAATGCCTGTTGTACTTATAGACACAAATCCTCATACAACATTTCAAGCTTCTACAATAATAGGAATTCTAAAATCTACCTCTTACAAAAATCTTAACCTTGCAAATTCGGCTAAAGTCCGAAGTCAGTGGACCGTGACATATAGATCATCATGACCTGCTTCTTGTAAATTCCTGTTGAACTCATAGATATTAATCCTCATACAACGTTTCAGGTTGCTACAATAAAAGGCACCCTTAAAACTACCTCCTACAAAAATCTTACCCTTGCAAAATTAGCCTAAGTCCAAAGTCAGTGGACCGTGACATATGGATCATTCTGCCCTAATGATTGTGTATTCCTTTTGTACTTTTAGACATAAACCCTCATACAAAATTTCAAGGCGCTACAATAATAGAAACCCTGAAATCTACATCTTACAAAAATCTTAACCTTGCAAAATTAGCATAAGTCCGAAGTCAGTGGACCGTGACATATGGATATTCATACCCGATTCTTGTGTATTCCTGTTGTACTTATTGATATATATCCTCATACAAAATTTCAAGTTGCTACAATAATAGGAACCCTGAAATCTACCTCTTACAAAAATGTTATCCTGAGTCTAATAGGATCACGTACGTACGTACGTAATAACGTACACACGTACGCACGACCGAAACACTATACGCCCCCGGCATTATATGATGCGGGGGCATAAAAAATTTGGAGCACATATTTTTACGCATTTTCTGTTTTAATATACATAAAGCATACAACCTGAACGAATAAGAACAAACATACAAAGCAAAAAGAAAAAATTGAGCCGCGACGCGAGAAAACCAACAATGTGGTTGTGCGCCCAGCGCAGACTCAGATCAGTCTGGGCATCCGCCCAGTCTGATCAGAGTCTTCGCTGTCCGCATGGAGGTAGCTTTAACCCTTAGCTACCCTTTAAGCGCTAAGTGAAGACTCTGATCAGACTGGATGGATGCTCAGGCTGATCTGAGTCTGCGATGGGCGCACAACCATATTGTTGGTTTTCTCGTGTCGCGGCTCATATATTGAGTACAGACATGAGAACACAGCAAATAATAAACCAAACATACCACCAATGAAGTAAGGCTACGCAACGACTGTTAATAAATTACTACGGACTCTTAGCGGTGGCATTCCAACCAGCGCTATAAAATTAAGGTATTTAGATACACAATAACTCTGTATTGACTTGTTAAAACACATAACAGAGTTATTGTTCATTGTGAAATCAATCAACTATGGAATATATACACACTTACAATGTCTACCATAAAGATCCTAAGTTTTCGGGCAGATACGTCTGTACAAACAGTGGAAATCGTGATCAGACTGTTCCTTAGGAACCAGAATGATCAAGGTCTTTACAATTTCAATTCCATTTGCGCATTTTGAGGCATTACTCTATGGTAGTCCCGGAACAACAGGAAAATAAATAACAGGGCAAGGACCGGCTGTGCTTGCAGCAGGTGCAGTATTTGGGCAGTCTTTTTGGGGGATATTTTTAAAATTAAACATTGTTTTTCTAGGAAACAAAACGGTGAAATTTTTTTTTATTTTTTTTATTCTGTATCATACAATGTAAGTTTTACTAAAACAATATGCATAAGCATGCCTCATGGATTGAATATATTTTTCATGACGTTTTTCATGAAA
This sequence comes from Ctena decussata, assembly GCA_963989385.1. Taxonomy (NCBI): domain Eukaryota; kingdom Metazoa; phylum Mollusca; class Bivalvia; order Lucinida; family Lucinidae; genus Ctena; species Ctena decussata. The sequence continues at coordinate 58,743,816 of OZ022506.1, forward strand.
TTCAATTTTCTTGCATGTTTTTTTAAAAAAGTAAAAATATACTTATTATCAAGATAATTGCAATTTTTCTTACCAGCCTTGTTTCAGATACCCTATATTAAAGATTATATGATTTGCAGAAATGAAAGTGCATCCATGTGTTAGAGACATGAATTCTAATGGAAAATGTGTAAAAAAAAGTATGTATAAATACAAAAGTTTGTTTTTTAGGAAGACAAAACGGTGAAAAATTTTCTTTTCTTATCCAAATGTTTTATAGCGCTTTGGGTTATTCAGCTGGTATAATGAAATGAATGCCCCACCAATACTTTTATTCACTATTCGTCTACCTTAAGCGCTGTTAGGTTTGATTACTCATATTTATGCTCTTAAACTTATGCGTGTTATAACTGAAACCAGTCTCCTTTGCTGTGTTACATCTGTAAATGACAAACGAGTGTTCAACGGGACGGAAATAAGTTTTATTTATTGTGTCTCATAAAAATGTATAAAAGTCTGGCGGAAGATATAATCAATTTAATCCCATTTATCATATGAAATGGAATGACTTTAAAATACGTATTGGCACATTATTGCATCCCATCATATAAACGTATGTTTTATTACAGTCAAAGCAATGGACCTAAATCTGGGACAGTATTCCCAGAATTAAAGAGTGAAGACACTGATTAGACTGCCCTTACAGTCTTATCAGGGTCTACACTGTATACTATTCTCCCAGCAGTTTTACAGCAGAATTCACATGCTCAAAAGTAAGACTAATATTTAAATTCTCAGTGCATTTATTGAAAAGCCCCATGGTACATTAGAACGTAATGTATTTTATACGTCAACACGCGACGTTACATGAGGTTAAGTGATGTCAAAATGAACCATGGTTCTCTCCAATCTGATTGGACGTAGGCGACATTATGACGTCGTTTTCGCTGTTCTACTGTTAGTGGAAAAACTGCGTATAAATGTTTTTCTGCTTAAACTTTATCCCTAAGTTTTTTTCTGCTTGAACTTTAGCTCTAACGCAAATTTGTTATCAATTAATAGATCGAAAAGAATATAAATACAAGCAATGAACTTAACTTTCTGGTGTTTATCGAAATGTAAACTACATTTTGTAGCTAGCAAAGTTTATATGAACCCCCTCGGGGTTCACTTACTTTGAACGCAACCCAATGTAGTTTATACTTCGATAAAACCAGAAAAAACGAAATCCATTCCTTCAATGAATTCTCTGTCGGGGAAAGCAAGTCTTTTGTTCATCTTTTCGCATCCCTTCTCAATTAATGTAAGATCTGAACGGAAATGCTCCTGGAGGAGCACAGTCTGCTCCAGAAGGAGCATAGTCTCCTTTTCAGAGAAGAAACTTTTCTGAAAGGGATGGCTGTCCACGGAAGCAAACACGAAGTCACAACATGAGCCGCGACACGAGAAAACCAACAATGTGGTTGTACGCCCAGCGCAGACTCAGTTCAGCATTGACACCCGCCAAGTCAGACCAGACTCTTCGCTAATCGCTTAAACGGTAGCTAAGGATCTAAGCTACCTCCATGCGGCCAGCGAAGACCCTGACCAGGCTGGGCGGACGCCCAGGCTGATCTGAGTCTGCGCTGGGCGCACAACCACACTGTTGGTTTTCTCATGTCGCGGCTCATGTCATTTGCTTTTTGTAAAGGTAAAGGTTTGCCATTGTCTAATGGGGGTTAGAGGCCCACTACATCTTGGGCACAGCCTATGAAAAGCTGAAACCATCCATTTCCTTTCGTTTTCTAAATTCTTCCCTGATTCTAAACAGGTATCCATTTACTGCTTAGTTGACAGAGGTTTTGATTCCAAGGGTTTGAGACCGTGACCTTTCAGCGACATTTTACATCCTAACCGGGTCGCTATAACAATAAATCATAGCGCCCTATTGCTTCTCTTTGTAAAAATGGCGACAAACTTTGGAAGTGTACCCAGGCTCCTTAAAGTTAATTACAGTCGATGTCGAATGTATCCCAATATATATTCTATCTGTGGTAAATGGAAATAAAAGAAAATAAAACATGATGAATGTGTCTCAGCTGGATGGATAAAGTTTAATTGTGTACAAAAATGAGGAGGTCTATTGTAATATCATCGTTATTATCGTCAATGAATTTTTCTTTCCTGCTTTTTTATTCAAATCTAGAGAATCAGTGTATAGTGTTATTATGTGTGTACCGTTTAAGATATAAAACTTGGGACATAAAAATAATTATGGTGGTTGTCCTAATTTATAGCAGTTTAATGCAACAGAATAAGGTATCTTAAAGATCTATGCAGAGGGAATGGAAAACAGAATAGACCATGATAGGGCTGCGCTGTTTACTCTGACCTTTGTGTCCGAATGCTTAAGAGCTTTTGCGATACTGAGCTCTCGGAGGTTAATTTGGAATTGTGCATGCGTTTGAAATATATCATGAATTTATACATACCCGATCGAATTTAAAACGCAACATTTGATTTATTAAAAATGTCATAGCTCATTTCATATGCAGACAGCTTTTTTATTTAATTTCCTAAGTTTGTGGGAATATTATCATTTAATCGTTGGTGGAAGGGGATTGTTTCGACGTCATCTGTGGTGCTCCAACGACCTAGTAAGGATGGTTTAAACTTTATTTTATTTGCATAACACTAATACATTTATACACATTTCAAAACATAGCATTTTATGCAAATGGGATTCAGAAGAAAGTCATACGACTTTTTTCAAATCTGTATCCTAGTAAGGTTATGGGCTAGAATAGAATAGAATAGATACCTTTAAATTCCCTGGAGTTCTACTCCGTTGATTAAATGATACACGAGTGCCCAAGACTTAGTACTGTCGAGAGATACCTGATTTTCAAAAGTCTGAAAAAGGGCCTAACTGTCGAAGCCCTCGAGATGTCGCATTCTTATGTATGCCTACGACAGGTAGCCAGATATTTCTATTATCATCTAGCAATGGTTTTTTGACATCTTAATAAGATTCGGGTGACCAGGGTGATCATACATGTACATAACCCTAGATCCGGCACTAGATGCGCCGCATACATAGAAACACTTAGTAATGATACCATTTCTTGTGACACGAGAAAACCAACAAAGTGTTTGTGCGCCCAGCGAAGACTCAGATCAGCCTGGGCATCCGCCCAGTCTGATCAGAGTCTTCGCTGTCCGCATGAAGGTAGTTTAAACCCTTAATTACCCTTTAAGCGCTTAGTGAAAAATCTAGTCAGACAGGGTGGATGCCCAGTCTGATCTGAGTCTTCGCTGGGCGCACAACCACTTTGTTGGTTTTCTCGTGTCGCGCTCATTAATTGTGACTTTTAAAAATCGTACATAGCTTTCCCTCCAGCGCAAGCCATTCCATAAACGGAACTGAATTTCAAGGACATAACAGGTCAGTTCCTTGCAAACCAAGAATTTAAATATAAAATAATCTAATCTGCAATGAGGTAAGAAATATTGGATAGATATTTCGATTGAGTATGCTTTCAGTGGACTAGTACAACTAATGCTGCTATCGGCTATTGACTAAAGACTAAACTCACTGTTTAGAATAGTGAACGGCTATATATATATCCATTGAAGCGTCCAATGTGACTGTAGATTTCGACGTTGCCAAACCTGATAAAAATTTACATCCTTTGCGTCACATCAAATATAAATCATATTGAATCGGGAAAACTGATTTGTATACTACAATGTAAACTTTAAATGATGGGGTATTCGCCCCGAGGTTCTTGAGCCGGATAACATTAAATTTTGACCCCGTGAAAACATGACCCCACGCGTCAATTCTCAATGCTGAAACTTGACCCAGGTCAATTTTCAACACTGAAAAATGCTCTATGGGTCGATATTCAACATTGAAAAGTGGCCAGTTGGGTCATTTTTTCAACAGGTTCAAATTTTAATATTACACCAGCAGCACACCGGGTAGGAGGCAATCGAAAACGCTCATGCAGTCGACAAACGCGGGTCAAACACCATTAGAAACAGCGTTTTCGATTGCAAATTGTCCCCAATTTGCAATCGAAAACGCTGTTTCTAACGGTTTTTGACCCGCGTTAATCGATTGTTAAGAGCGTTTTCGATTGCCGCCTACCCGGTGTGAGCAGTGGCCCAAGATTTAGGTATATGGCTAAATTAAAACGAGGCCTACAGCGACGAGTGGAAGCCTGGACTTTTTGTAACAATACGAGACGCGTGGAAAGTTTGAACCTCAGTGTGAATTATGTTTAGAACTTGTACTCAACATTTCCCCAATCCTCAACAATAAGTAAGAAAGGCTAAAGGTCACCTGAAAAAAATATGTAGGTAAAAGAGTACACGTTGATGTTTTTCCGCCATTTTTGGAAAGGGGAACAACAACAATGTTAGTGACTTCCTATTTGCTTTCCTGGAAGATAAATTCCATTAAAATGGGGTCTGCGCTTAAAGGAAAGAACTTTTCTGCACGTGGGGGGGGGGGGAGGGGGGGGGGGCAAGTTATTCTGTTTAACACTTGACTCTCGTTGAAAAGGGAGGCAAAAAATGAAAATGGCAGAGTTGTTTCCTTTGAAAGTATACCCATTCACCTTAGGGTAAAGCATTGACTCTTATTTGTTAAACGTAACTTCGATCACTCCAACTTCAAAACGTTCAAGTGTAACGTCACGACATGGCCGAGCCCAAAGCGATAACTGCTCTCTCTTTTGCTAGAGCTGTTGCCTGTATGACTGTTACGCAGAAGGTTTTACACTCGGTCGACACGAGTGTAGAGCCTTATGCGTCGCCAGGACGGCGGAGGGTGACTTCCGGTTAAAGGGTTATCTACTAGTGTAATACACTAACAAGGAAACTCTAACAACGTTAGAATTTTTTTAAGTTTATATATAATGTAAATTTTATATACAACAATACAATTTACAACTGTCACAATTACAATAATATACAACACATATCAGTTCATGTCGCTGGCCCAAGTAAGGTGTTTGTTTCAAATATGTAATCGATTTGCGTACAATACGCAAATAGATTACCGTCTGACGTCAACACCGTACTCGGCTCAGCGCCATGAACTAAAGGAAAACACAAAGAACAAAAAAAACGTTAGTTTGAGCTCATAGAAAAAAACAAGGCCTTATGTTGGTAGACTTCAATTCGTCGTTCCCTGGATCATGTCATGGGCCAGTCCATATATCATGAGGAACACCAACTCTTATTAACACGTGCACGATTATATACTGGTCGCTCCCTGGATCGTACCAGGGACCAGTCTATATATATATTAATACACCTTAGTGGACGAACACTGTCCCACACTTGATGTGACCTTCAGATCTTATCACAGAATCTGGCAAAACTGTGCTAACCACTTCCGCCTACATTTTGTGCTTCCCGCCTCTGCTTAGGAACCATGCACAAACGGCGTTGTAACTGCCTCTACCCGGGTTGGTATTAACCTGGAGACGTATATCGCATCTCCAGGTGAGACGTGGCTCTAAGCCCTAACAGCTGACTGCCGGACTTGATGTGCCTAAAAATAACGAACTTACACTTAATACATTGTAACTACATAATAAAAATACGTAAGACTTGGGCCTGTCTTGGAAATACCATACAACGCCCTCGGCGAATGCCGAGCATAACGTGCACACGCCAGCCGCGTCACTAGACACGACTCGCGCTCACGATGTAAAGCTAAAAGTGTGCTTACCACTTCCGCCAATGAAGAAACGTAGATCCTACCACGCATGTGCGTCAAAGGATCTGACGTCAAACATTGTCAAGAAGTATACTGACGTCAACAGGCATTACCATGACATACCCCACATAAAACATGAATAATCTAAACATAAAACATGAATAATCTAAACAATGTCCTATTTACATTAAATTGATTGACCAAAATCTAACTCGCATATGTTTTAATTCATTTCTTTAAACTAAGCGTAATACCATTTGCCATAGAATATAATAGCTGAATAATCGTTTCTCACACATTTGGGATCATAACGTTTGATCTGACATCATGACATCAATGATGTTATACCATATGACGCCGTCTAATGAAGGCAAATCAAACGCATGATGACCAAATGCTACCATTATAACTTATGGAAAAAACCCTTAATGCGGTGCATGCTATGGCGTCAATTGACGTCACGAGTATATAAATTAGTTCCATTACAAATCAATCTACTTCTATAGGCCACGTATACGTGAAACTAATATAAAAAGTGCTGACGTCGCAATAACATGAATGCAACTGGCGTCACATGAATAACATGAATGCAACTGACGTCACTGAACGTCAAATAGACGCATACCATTGCAACCAACATCAGTGATATAAACTATTCCCGTAATTTACAAAACTTCCTAATATACAAATATTATGCGCAGCATGCTTACTAACAAAATCGGTCGACACATGCGCAGCCTGATCACTGCCAACAAAATCAAATCAGTCGACACATATAATCATACCATATCAATCAGAAGTCACATTTTTCATTCTTAGCCAAACTATTCTAAATAAATATAATAAAATCTTACCCTTCTAGGTCTTAACACAGAATCTGGGCACACAACAATATAACATCCATCAAGAATTAAACAGCCACGTCTAACTTTTCATTAAAAGATAGGCGTATAAATACTATGCGTCTCACATTAAAATCATGCAACACGCTTTCCACAATCAAAAGACTCGTGCAGGTATTCACCTTAAAATCATGCAATACGCTGTCCACGAGAGGTATTCACAAACAACCCATGCATAACGTAGTCACAATTTCCGTAAATGTTTTATTACCACAGTTACCCTAAAAACTGTAGCCTTACTGATTGAAAGGATTAAAAATAGTTCGACGACAAAGTCGACGATCGGATCCATTTCGTAACAATGACTTCAAAATGTGATAGATAGATTATGCGATGTACGAGTGCTTTCGTTAAGCCCACGTCAACATTAACTTTGCACTGCACGGCGGTCCTGAACGTTGAGTGACAGTAAATAATGAAAACTTAAAATATAACTGGCTTGATGCCAATACTTGAATCGGCATTTGGTTTGATGGCTTGTTGTTTGTTTTACTGAGTAATAATATTTGAGTTACGTCGAGCCGTCTCACAACGCGATAGTAGAAAGGAAAGATAGGGTTGAGACAAAGACGAGGCAGAGAAAATTATAATCCCACAGGACAGCTGACCCCTCCGCCCTCCCCAACTCTCCGCGCCGATCTGTTGCAAGCATTTTAGTCTTGAAGATGTAGTTTGTCCCTATTCGAAAGTCCATCACACCAAACAGTGGCAGTCTGGTGAAAGTCATTACTTAGCCAGTTAGGAACCATTTTAAAATCAAAAACTTGCTACCCCTGGACAATTTTAAAAGGCAAATGTTCCCTTCATTTAAAAGTTGTCTTCTGCATTACTTAGACAAGACACGTGAATTTTATTTTATTTATCTAGGGTTAGTCTAGAGTCGCAACTCGCTTTGTTTCCTTGAAACCTGTCAATACAGTCCAAACATATTTGTGATAGAATCTTGTGTAGCATTTTTTCCTTGGGAGGGGGATTCATCTAGGGTCAGTCTAGAGTCGCAACTCGCTATGTTTCCTTGAAACTTGTCAATACAGTCCAAACATATTTGTGATAGAAACTTGTATAATATTCACGTATTGCGCATCTGAGCCTAAATGTTACATCGGAATGAGGTCCTGTTCATACATTCACGTTTCGTTCACACATGGACAGTCCCACTAACACGTAGACGATCCGTTGAAAAATGCAAGCCCCGTTCCTATATGGACATCCCGTTCGCATTATGTAGTTCCCTTTCGCAGGTACAGCCTTGCAGATGTCGTTCGCTTGTGCAGGCCCCGTTCACATGTAGCGGTCCAATACACATGTGAAGGTCCGTTCACTTGTGGAAGATCCATTTACAGGTGGCTGTCCTGTTCGCAAATGCAGTTCCTGCTCACATATGGACGACCCGTTCACAAATGAAGGTTCCTTTCTCACATGCGGATCCCGTTAACACGTGGAGGTCCCGTTTACACTTCACAGGCGCAGAGCCCGTTCAACCATGGATTGTCCGTTCGCCTGTGGCGATCCCTTGCATACTTGGATAATCAGACTGCATGTCCCGTTTTACGTGCTTGATCTTTGAAAAATACAGGACCCGCGAAGGTCTCCATCTAGCGTGTAGCACCTTTTCACAGGGGGTGTCCCGTTCATACGTACATATGTACCTATCTCGTTCACACGTCCCGTCCCGTTTATATGTGGGTATCTCGTCCACACCTGGAGAAGCCATTCTAACAAGCAGAAATGTTCATACATGGAGGCCCAGTCAGACGTAGAATACATGTTCACACGTGCAGATCAAGTTTACATCTTCTTGTTTGGTTCACCTATAACGGTTTCGTTCAGTCGTGGTGAATCCTTTCCGATCATGGAGGACCCGGTCACTGGAGGAGATTCAATTCACATTACCTGTTTTATTTTTTGTTGTTTTCGTTGTTTTCATTGATGAACCGCCCATTTACATGCCAAGGTCTCGTTCACACATGGAGGACCAGTTCAGGCACGAAAGGCGTTACATGTGGAGATTCTAGAAATCACCTTTACCCTATGCAGAGAGTTTGGTACCCTCAGAATTTGACATGTGTCCTACCGAGCCGTCTAGCGCAGTCGGCAGCACGTCGGTCTGCAGATCAAGCGGTCGCGAGTTGGATTCCAAAGCCCGGCCCCTGAGCAGTCGTGAAGATTGGTCATGAAATATTTTCTACGCTCATTCTCTCCCTTCCGCTGACTGTTTGTTTTGCTGAGCATTTACGGCCAAGTAAACAGCTAAGGTCATGTCTAGGCGGTCAGTTAACCTACTCAAACTATTCCATGACACTGTTCCATGGTATGGCCCATGTTCCTTCTTTCGAATGTGTTCTCTGCTCTCGAAGAAGCTCTTTAAGATTTTAATTAGATCTCCTAAACGTTTAACCAGTACTTAGTTCACATACTTTCGCCAGTAAATGACAACTGCCCTTCTTGAATCAGCTGAAGGGAATGAATGACCGTAGAAAATATTTCATGATCAGTCTCCACGAGCGTTATGTGGCCTGTCTGGGAATCGATCTCAGGACCCCTTGACCTGCAGTCTGACGCGCTGCCGACTGCGCTAGCGGGCTGCCGGCAAGGGTAGTGGTCTGTTACTGGCGGAAGTATGTGCACTCAGTATTGGTAACCAGGTTAAGCGCTTAGTATGTCTAAGCCTGCCCAGACACAGTGTGACGGCAGATGAACTGACAGGCTTGTGGTCCCTCATCCAGCCTCGTTGAGGCGGTTCGGATGAGGGGTTTATTAGCAGATCTGACAAAAATTGTCACCCATTGCCCACTCGCATATAGAACTCTGCAACTTATTCTCCTAATGTCGTCATTCTATTCTATTCTGAAGCTTTCTTCGAAGTGTTTTACATGCAATTATGTTGCATTTGGACCTATACCTCGGATAGTGGTGCTGGTCTTGTAAGTCTATTGAGCGCTTTACACAAAGCATTGCTAAGCCGTTCGTATGAGCGTTCTTGTCATAAATTTCAACGTTTCGCTCTTCTTCTATTCCAGATAATAATTTAAACCGAGGCCCCAATCAATCGATCGTACTCAGGCACGTTTTGGGGCGGCTAGGTCGGATACCGATCCCAGGAACAACGTGCACACTATCTTTGAATTTGACACAGATGACAGACGGACTCGGGCATCCAGACGGTTCTATTATGGATTCGTTCCGCGGAGCCGCTGGGAAGGACCCGTTGTTGGAGGCATTGGGGAAAAATGTGTATGCTAGGTCACTATCGCAGTATATTTATATAGGCTCTACACTGTTAGGAGCTTACTAGAATTGGCAAAATATCCGATTTGCCCCGCATGCTACGAAATTTTGCAAAACAATGAGAAAAATTGAAGGCTCTGGGGGTGATGAAAACTTATGAAACCATTCCATTGATAATTTCGTTTTCCCTTTTTTTGTATGTGTGTGTGTGTGGGGGGGGGGGGGGGGGGGAGAGAGAGAAGGAAAATAAAGAGCTGTAATGCGTTAAGATGTTTAAAAAAATATTTGCTTTCAGCCGGAGCCCATATACAGGTCCGACTCTCATACCATTGCACCAGGGTACTATATGTAGTTGTAGGATTTTTTTTTAAAAAAAATATTTCTTTGTTTACGACAATGACACAATGACAGCGGGGGGTAATTAGTTGTTTGGTCGTTTAGGTTTTCACGGCCCTTTGAGATAGTATTTAAGTCTATATCGAGCCGTCTCCCAGAGAGTAGGCGAGAAAGGAGAAAGGACAGATGAGAAAAAAACGTCCAAACAACCCTTCCCGTATCTACTGCAAGATAGCAAACACTGCCGGTCCTTGCCCCAAAATAATCCAAATAAGTAGGACGCACCAGCCATCACCATCGCCCGACCCGACTGCCCAGTCAACCCACTAGAGGTAGAAAACACTCAAAGGCTTTCTCGCCCTCGGAGGACTTTTCCACTCGAATTTTCATCCTGCTCATGCTTGTTCCACTGGCTTGTTCAGCCATTTTCAACCCAAATGTCAATCACACAAATGAATAACAACAACTCATTTTAGTAAAGATGTACAACTATGCGCAACGGTGAAATACACGTGATTGGACACGGTTAAATAAATAACAAAGCGTGGCGGATCTAGCTCGTTTTCCTTTTTTGCTTTATTTGAAAGAAGGGATTATGATTTATTATTTGATTACTATTCAAGAAAGAAACTGGAAAACTTTGTTCACGAACTTAGAGACCTTATATATGCCACCAAAGGTTTCTGAAGTCGGGAATTTCGTTTTCGCAAACTTGTCAGACAATCCGCCATCGTTAGTTTTTGGCATAGCGTTTAGTATTTAGTCTTAGTCGCCTTAGTTGTACTAGTCCAGTAGTCAACTAACTGTTCGTCGTACTTACGTTCTAAACCAATAAATGAATCCAGTCTCGTCTCTTGTGAAAGCACTTTACAGAATATGCTCACAGCGATAACCAAAAAAAAAAGGAAATAAACTTGTGCATCCGAACTTGCCCACTTTGACAGGAACAATAAAAGGACCTGGTTTACTAAGTAGCATGAGGTGGAGCCTGATTTCTCTGCTCATATGAATATTATCTGCTTGCTTGGGCTGTAATGCACCTTTCAGCTTGACGCCATTTATTATGTTATCTCTTTGGCACGCATGACTTACATTTATCTTATATTATTTTATATCCGTGTTGCTAAATAAAGCATTACATAAAACTAACCAATGTTTAACTGTATTTGCCGCTTACGGATGCGTTCTTACCACGAGTGAAATATTGATATTTATTTTGATCCTTTTATCTTTCAATGAGGCATAAGTTCCGTATTTTTAAGAGATTCAAGTTTGTTGGTTGGTTGATTGTTTTTGGTTTAACGGCTCTTTGAGACAGTATTTGAGTCGCGACACGAGAAAACCAACAAAGTGGTTGTGCGCCACGCGCAGACTCAGATCAGTCTCGGCATCCGCCCAGTCTGATCAGAGTCTTCTCTGTCCGCATGTCCGCATGAAGGTAGCTTAGACCCTTAGCTTCCTTTTAAGCGCTTAGGGAGGACTCTGATAAGACTGGGCGGGTGCCCAGGCTGATCTAAGTCTGCGCTGGGCGCACAACCACATTGTTGGTTTCTCGTGTCGCGGCTCATTTCTATCTGTATCGAGCTGTATCTCAGAGAGAGAAGAAAGAAAGGAGATATGACAGGCGAAAGAAAAAGACCAAACAACCGCCACCCGCGCCTACTGCAAGCTCTTGCCCTTCTATTATCCAAATAAGCAGGACTCAGCGGCACTGAAAGTTACCCAGCACCATCGCTCGTCCACAATCATCTCCAAGAAATTCAAGATTTTAATATTTTATATGACTGAGAAACCAAACCGTAGTATAAATCATAAAACAAACAGTGGAAAACACATCGAAAAACGTTGAAAACGATACTTAAAAGAAATGCATTAAACAAATAAGCCCATCCACTGAAGAGGTACGGAGGCAAATGTCAGTTGGTGAAAGGCAATACCCGGAGAGAAAAAGCTCCAGACATATTGATAAAGACAAGTAAAAAGTATGCAAAGACCAGGAACTGAAACAATCAAAATCCAAATCCAGCCCTCAAACCATAGTTGGAAACAACTAAGATTACAAATAATCAAGATACAGAGAACATATGGCCAACCGAGTGAGCAGCTTGTTCCCAAAAGGTGGCCACTCCCCCAGGACATCGTCAAAATCTCTGTTAACCCTATGTACATGTAAATTGAACGAGTAGAGTCACCCGTACCAACAAATCCATCCAATCAAGAACATCTTAAAAGGAGACAAAAATGAACCGTCATAAGAAATGCAGAGAATACATCCTCACAGTTCTGAAATAATAAACTCTTAGTAATTTATATTTTGAATACATGTGCAAACTTGTGAACATGAGGGGGAACTTGCCACTACCAAAACCCACCAACTAGGCAGACTTCTCACACAATCAAGAAATCCCACCGATCAACAGGATATATGGCGAAACCGTGCGAAGCATCAGCGTATGGACTCCCATAGAACATCTGTGCACGCGTCTTGAATAATAAGCAAAGGCAAAAATATCATCTCTCATAATTAAAACCTTGGAGGGCACACCTGGCCACAGCACCATAATTCAAGTAGACGACAAAAAAAAAAAAAAAAATAAAAAAAATAAACATTTCACTCAAGATGTCATAAGGTTATTACGCAAAAATACTGTTACAGTTAGAGTTCTGATTTACATTGCGTTGGCTATTAATATCTACTAAACATAAGCATGTTTCTATTTGACACACAGAAAAGAAGCCTTGTAACGCAGCTAAGTGTACCCCGATGCAACGTTGAATCGAATAAAAGAAAGTGTTGCAGTAGCCACGACACAATAAAAACCAACAAAGTGGCATGTGCGCCATGCAAAGGCTAAGATCAGTCTGAGCATCCGACCATTGATCAGAGTCTTCGATGTGCACTAAAAGGATAACTAAGAGTCTAAGGTACCGACAGTGAAAATTCTGATCAGACTGGGCGGATGCCTAGGAGGATCTTAATCTTTGCTTGACGCTCACTCCATTTTGTTAGTTATGTTGAATGTGTCGCAGCTCAATTTGTATCTTTTTCTATTTTATTATTATTATTATTGTTATTATTATTATTAAAGGTGAACACCAATTAGTGTAAGTAGTGTTAATGACAGTAAGTGTCGGTGTTGTAGGTATTGATTTTCAGTGCCAACGCTTAGTATTTGCCCTGCGAGTTTGGGTATTCATGGTTTTACTAGCCTAAGAGTAGTTCAAGTTTCGGAAAGGCTTATATCAGCGCAATAAATCACCAAAAAGAATCTTATTACATGTATATCCATCGGCATCCACTGGCAACGGGTGAGATTATGACTGCTCAAGTAACACCACATGGTATTGGTCAACTGGCTGTAGTTCATGGTCCTCAATCCTGCCGATCTTTTGACGAAAATACACCATACTTCAAATAATAGATAAGTATGAGATTAAAATCGACATCACAGTTTTGTACGTCAGGGGCCGTATTCATAAAACGACTTGAGTGGTTGCTATGCTGTTGCTAAGGCTGAATTTCTTTGAAGGAAATTCCCTACAACTATGCAATTTGCTCTGGAGGAACAGTCCTACAAAGACTGTTCCTCCAGAACAAATTTCATAGTTGTAGGGAATCTCCTTTATAGATATTTAGCCTTAGCAACCGCATAGCAACTACTTAAGTGGCTTTATGAAAACGGCCCCAGAGTTATAGGTATTTTGTCGTCAGAAGTCGGAAAAGCTTGAAATTCACTAGAATCTATTATTTTGTATTATTGAGTCTATTAGTGTAGTTCAGATTGATTTTACTATAGTGACATATTTTATCGTAGCAGTTTAAACTCATATTTAAGATGACTTGACTGATCAGACGGTTTTAAATTTTATCAACTAATTTAAAATGGGATAATTTAACTGAAATTTTGCAGTCGAGCGTTACACAAATACATGTATATGTATAATATGAAATAAGCGCTACCTATATTGCAACCAACCAATAATGTAGCATCTGAAAGGACCATTAAACTCAAAACCCTAGCGGCGTCGTTAAAATTTCGGTGTCCTAACCGCTTCAGTAACTTATCTGTTGCTGTGATGTACATGATGTATGGAAGTCCATATGCAATGTGTCCTGTCACGGTACTGTTTCCTTGCACTGTCTTATACGACATAAGCTACCTACATGCCGAAGAGCATGCACACATACTGACTGGATACTATTTACTATCTACATGTATTGTAAACTGTGTACTGTTTACGGTCTACTGTGTATTGTTTTCTTTGTTCTGTTTACTGTCTGCTGCCTACTGCAAAAGATTTTTCGTCACTTCTAGAGCATGTTAGCTTTTGTCCGTGTTTTTTTATGTATATATTTGCTTTTATTTCACTTGTTCAAAAACAATGTGACAGTTGATAGTAGTCTCTGAACAGTAGACAGGACGCAGTAGCCATTAAACAGGACACAGTACATCATAAATGGTTGACTGGTTGGGGTATAACGGTTTTATTTGAGTATTTCAGTCTATACCCAGCCGTCTCCCAGAGAAAGGGAGAAAAAGAGGTATAATAGGCCAGAGAAAGATCTAAACAACCCCCATCCGCACCTGATGCATGCACAGTAGGCCCTTGTTCTACTATTTTCCAAACTAGTTGGACGCCCCGGCACTGAAATTTTTCCAGCACCATCGCCCGACCGCCCCCCCCCCCCCCCCCGCCCGCTCCCACCCTAGGCTAGTAAACAATAGACAATAAACATGGCATTGTAGAGAGTATACAGTCAGTATTTGTGTATGCTTTTTGATACGTAGTAGTAGGTATAGCACATGAAGAAGATTGTTTTTCTTTTCCTGCTTCTTTTTTAAGGCCAGGTTATTTTCTTTCCTTTTGCGTCAGTTTTTTTCCCTGACAAATCAAGGGCACACTACCATTATTGGTATTAATATCATTTTCACCGACCCATTTTGATTACAAAAAAAGAAAAAAATCAGACCCCACAAATAGTATCAAATGGTGGGGACCTTCTTTTTCTATTTTGAGACGGAATATAAAATACTTCAAGAAACAAGCCTTGAATGGATATTGACCGTCTGTCAAATCATTACTTCCTCACCAGATGGTACCAGAATTTATACCTTGCTGTCAGATTCCCAGAAAATAATTGCAAGTGTCCCAATGCCCCTGAAAAGAAACGTTTCAGTGTCCCAATCTTCCTGCAAAGAAACGTTTCAGCTTATCAGAGGGCCGGGCCACGTAGCGCAGTCGTAAGCGATTCTGGCTCAAGAGTCTGAGGTCCCGGGTTCGATACCTGGTTCGGCCACTAAATTCGTGGATATTGATTCCTCCCCTTTCACTGGTTCAAGAAGGGCAGTTGTCGGTTACTGGCCAACGTATGTGCACTAAGTACTGGTAAACCGCTAAGGAGGTCTAAGCCGTGCGGTTAGGTTAACTGATCGTCCCGACATGACCATAGCTGTTTACCGTAGGAGTTAGATAACAACAAGCTCCCCAAAGGCCAAGGTGTCACTAACGTAGAGTGAAAACAAGATATAGAGAATACCATGTTAGTGTCTTTTGATATCAAGTTTATCAGGGGAGACCAGAAACAGCGTAGGAATGGCGAGGCTTGCCGAGCCAGTCCGACGTGTTTCTGGTCGAGCCTGATAAACTTGATATCAAAAGACACTAACATGGTTTTCTATTTATCATGCATCATTAGAATATTTTCAGGTCTAAAGAGCGTCAAACAAAAGAAAAGTAAACACAGATTTGTTTGGACTTTTTGACGTCGCGAATGCGTTGTGACGTAAGTCGGTGACGTCATTCAGCCAATCGAACGCTGTTATCACGGGCAACGTCAGTATACAGCAAATCGTCTTCAGAGATCGCTTCTAAAGGCAAGACCTGATAACATTCGCGCAAGCGCAGTTCTACAGTGACATGATATCACATCATGTTATCATACCCCTGTTATCAGTGGAATTTTGCAGTAGGTGCATGACAAAATAGTAAACAAAGTTTATTCTAAAGGACCATAGAAATAAACGCTTGACCAATAAATTTTACATTAAGTGAAGATACTTTTTTATATCCAATTAAAAATGCCAGCGTCTCATTTTCCCCGAAAGAAAAAAATCCCACCGGAAATTCAGTGACAGATAAAATTCGAAGCCTTAGTGGTATGGGATAAAATAGGAAAGAATACGCTTATATCGTAAAGCAACCAACACTCGTTGTTTTCCGCCTTCGGCGACAAACAGCTCGTTGGTTGGTTGCTATTAAAAGAAGTTTCGAGTTAAATTTAATTTATATATAAAGGATGTATTTTATGCAGGTAACCAGTTTATGATTTTTTCAGAGTCACGTTCATAACTTAATGTTCAGGTCTATTTCATAGACAAGGATTGAAGCCAGACAGTCTTTTGGGAAACATAAGGAAGGCCAGTTCACAGGTACACAACTACCCATTTACAAGAAAATTAATGGTAATATTTTGCAGCTACAACCTTCAAGTCATAAAAGGAAGAAAGCTGAATGACAGATGTTATCCGTCTTTCCTTCTTTTCATCCGTTAAATTCCGTCCGTCTGTAAGTTAAAAATTCGATTAATTTTGGTGTTAAGAATTTTCGACACAGGCTTTAAAGTTAGTATAACACAAATAATGAACTTTTTGCGTTAAGCTTTTTCGTTTGCTATGATTTTCGTAAGTGTTTACTGGAACGTTTTCATATGTATTGGATGAGTACATAAATATAAATTCTCATTTCCAGGAGCCGTATCTATAAAATGACTTAGGTGGTTGCTATGCAGTTGCTAAGGCGGAATTTCTATGAAGGAGATTCCCTACAACTATGAAATTTGCTCTGGAGGAACAGTCTGAAAAAGACTGTTCCTCCAGAGCAAATTTCATAGTTGTAGGGAATCTCCTTCATAGAAGTTTCAGACTGTTCCTCCAGAGCAAATTTCATAGTTGTAGGGAATCTCCTTCATAGAAGTTTAGCCTTAGCAACAGCATAGCAACAACTTAAGTGGTTTTATAAATACGACCCCAGGATGCTGCTGATGACTTATGTCAAGTTCGCAAACTTTGTGATCTCTGTACAGTTGCGTTAAAGTATTGCATTTATTTTATATGTTTGCTACTATTTTCAAAACCAGGAACTACCTCTGTTTGACATCATCTGGATACTACTATATTACTGCATACAGTATTCCTCAAATTTATTCTAATTGCATTTTGGCACACAGTTGCTAGCCATACATGTTAAACAATGTTTATAATGAGTAAAATACAATAAAACACATCAAGTTCAAGTTTAATATAAAACATGACAGTAAGGTGTATTTTCTTGCGTCAGTGGTAGGTACATATGGGCTAGGGTACACCCCTGTAAAATATGTCCCTTGATTTTGACTATGCTTTGCTATGATAACTTTGCTAAAAACAGGCTATCTCATGTGAAATAGTTTATTTTCTCCTTTGTTTACCATCATCTACATCATTAATGGTGCCTTTAATATTTTGCATGGTTAAATGCTACTAATTCCAGTTCTGAGCCGGGGACTGGTTGCTATAATAAACAAAGGATATTGAAGGCATGGGAAACAGCAAAACATCTGAGATGTTTGTAATCTGAACGAAACATGTCTGGCAAGATACAGATAATCATGTCAAAATTATATCCCTAAAGGCACATTTACTAAGCCTTACAAAAACTATGAGCGGTTTGCCGCTTCCATCGAGACTTATAGAATAAGAATGAATCAGAGCAACAAACCCTCTGTCAAAATTGCAATTTTCCCAATGTTGGCCACTTTTTTTGAAAGTAACACACATATTTGAAAGCCAGCAGCATCTACAACTAACAAGCTTACGTAAAATTCTTGTTCTGTTCGCCAGCATTTTATTACTAGATGAGACAAACATTAAAAAATCTCTTTATTCGTCAGTATCTGTTCCACAAATATTGATTTTATTTGTTAAGGGTACATAATTTTCCAGTCGGATAAATAATCTTTGACCGGTACAGTTCAAGGGGAGATAACATTTGTGACTCAAACATATGAGAGATATTGGTGTGCCAAAAACTTCACAGAGGGATGTTGTTAACTAAGTAAACAAAGCTACAAGTCTGTTCATGATCTGTCAAATACCACTGCTTAATTTTCACTTAACAAAAAATTCTCAATAATTTTGAGGAATACCATACTTTGACATTTATTAATTACCACAATCTAAGTTTAAGTTTTGCGTTGAAGTTTGTATTCTTTGTTTATAGCAAAAACTTAGAAATTAGCCTTTGAAACATAGCACAGACTATTGCTTGGATGTTTTTTTATAATTAATACAGATATGAGCCACGACACGAGAAAACTAACAATGTAGTTGTGCGCCCAGCGCAGACTCAGAACAGCCTGGGCTTCCGCCCAGTTTGATCAGAGTCTTCGCTGTCCGCTTGGAGGTAGCTCAGTCCCTTAGCTACCCTTTAAGCACTTAGCGAAGAGTCTGACCAGACTGGGCGGATGCCCAGGTTGATCTGAGACTGCGCAGGGCGCACAACCACATTGTTGGTTTTGCATCGTGTCGCGGCTCATATAAATATTTTGTAAGCTTATTGCTCTTAGGTGTTGGCACTGGCAGGGTATTTGTAAGCCACTGCTGAATTACTCGAATTAGTTTGCATCACGGCATTCAATAATTTAATTTTTTTTTTTTTTTTGCTGTATTTTATTACTTTACTTATTAATTACCAGGAATACACATTACTGTGTACTTTTAGCCTATAAGACATACAACAAAATGAATGCAGAAATCGAATTATAGATTAGACACTTGAAAGGTTGCGCAGTCCGTGCAAGACGAACACAAAAGCTTAAGACACTTGCCATTCGAACAGTAAAAGAGAACAGCGATATTTGCAACAACAAGCACGCTTGGTGATTCTAATTACTTTTGTTGTTTGCTCTTAGATACAAAATTTACAACTGCACGTTGGGTACATACTTTTTTCTGTTTTATGCAAATTTAAGGAGCTGTGCGATACATACGGACAATTAAAAAAAGTGAATAACATCTATAAGTTATTATACCCCCTTACGAGAAACGCCAACTTTAGCACGAAATATTTCGTAAAGAGCATGGTCTACACTGGTTAGGGTGGTATAAAATAGTTATACCATGGTCTGTCTGCCTGTACGGGAGATAATCCACTCACTAAAGCTCGGGGATTATCTCCTCGTACAGGCGGACAAACCATGGTATAACTATTATATATTTGCAGCTTCGATATCCATTGAAACACATGATGGTCTCATTATGTGTCCTTTGGCAAACTGGTGTCTTTATAATGTTCTTATCTGTGGCCGAAACCAACGGAGGAGATACACGCAGTCAGAGGATAACTATTCGACAAGTAAAGGGAGGTATCTACGTGTGCGGAGGTAGACATTGTGCTTTCTTCAGGTAAGTAGACATTGTCAGTTATATCTTAGGGTCGACCAGGTTAAAAAATGAGCCGCGACACGAGAAAACCAACAAAGTGACATGTGCGCCGAGCGAACACTCAGTCTCAGCCTGGGCAACTATCCAACCTGATCAGAGTCTGCGCTGTCCGCATGAAAGTAACAATCTGACCGAAGCTCTAGTACATATGGTTCCTGTTTTCAATTTTCATTGCTTGTAGTATATGTAAACGTTCATTTCTTTTGTTGCTACCTATGCCCATAATTTGTTTTTATTCTGTTGGTAAAGTCTTATACCCCGGTTAAGGGTCCTGAATAAAATTTGACTTGACTTGCACAACAAAGATTCTGATCAGACTGGGCCGTTGCGCAAGTTGAT
This sequence comes from Ctena decussata, assembly GCA_963989385.1. NCBI lineage: Eukaryota > Metazoa > Mollusca > Bivalvia > Lucinida > Lucinidae > Ctena > Ctena decussata. The sequence continues at coordinate 58,763,795 of OZ022506.1, forward strand.
CTTAGTCTTCACCAGGCGTGCATGTCACTTTGTTTATGTCTGTTGGAGTGCCATTTTCATGGACATTTTGTTGGGGGACTGAAAACATATAGATGTTTGTTACTGGCGTGTGCATATAAGTACCATCCTATTCTAATTCGGACTCATGGTATGCGTAAATGTACACATAGTCTACTGTACAGCTTTTGTAAACTTGGGATATACATTTCAGCATCCGTATTAGACGCAGGGTAGGGTATCTAGGCAGGCAATTCAATTTAAGCATCCTGTATAAATCCTGAGAAATCTGTATACCGAGATATGAATACTGTGGTCAGCGTGTGCATATAAGAAGAAATGAACAGTAAATGACAAAGTAACTTTGGTCAGTGTTTGCACTCACAGATTGCCTAAACGTACAGTTTCAAGAGCTGCATTTTTCACAGGGCTGCGCAGCGGAGTCGGTAGCGCATCTGACTCAAGAGCCAGGGGTTCTGGGTTCGGAACCCGGTCCGGCCACATAGTGCAATAGCCAGTTTCTGGCGAAGTATGTGCACTTGGTACACATGTACTGGTTAACCGCTTAGGAGGCCTTATCCTGCCCAGGATTGGTGTGGTTAGGGTCGCTGACTGTCCCGACATGGCAATAGCTGTTTACCGTGGGCGGTAAAGCAATAAAACAAAAACAATTTCACGATATATTATATATAAGCTGCCACTCGACAAAAATAACAAAGTTGCATGTGCGCCCAGCGAACACTCATATCAGCCTGAGCTTCCACCCAGTCTGACCAGAGTCTTTGCTGTCTGCTAGGAGCTAGCTCAGTCATTTAGCTACCTTATAAGTACACAACAAAGGCTGATCAGACTTTGGGGTTGCCCAGGCTGATCTGAGTCTTCGCTGAGCTTACATGCCATTTTATTGGTTTTATCGTGTTGCGGATCATCTGACTATTATTCAATACCTGATGTATAACCTGCTTAGGCGATTTAATATACCTTTTCACTTACTGTGCATTGCATTCTGCACTGACTTTGCGAATAACCAAGAACATGTGGCTGCTACATCAAGGGTGACAACCTACGTCATAGCGCTGACCATTTTATCAGCGGCCTGAATAAGGTAAATGTTTTGTATAACGAGGGCTTGGCGAACACTGAAACTACCAAATATCTATTCGATCTGGTACCTATACATGTGTTGGACTCAATATTACCAAAACTCACCATAAAATACTTGCTTAATCTGAAGTGATCTGTATCGACTCTGCCTTGATGCATGTTAATCTCAGCTGTCCACATCAAAAATTGTAGGGAGGTATTTGATAATTTCTCCCCCTTTGAAGAATCATGCCCCATATATCTGGACCATATGTACATGTCGGCACCGACTCACCGTTTTATCTTGTGTTAAAATCCTGCCTCTTATATGTTACAAACGGAAAATCTGTCAGAGTTTCTACACAATGGCCGTCGAATTCTGTCACGCGCGCTATGACGTAGGTTGTTACGTTACCCCTGTACAAGTACATGGACTGAATGCTGTCTACAGTGACAATGTCCTATTTTCTGTCAGCTGTATCATCAGGGGCGTAACTAGGGGCAATTTCATAATACGCACAACCATGTTTTATTCTCTACTTCTTGAAGGGAAAGCTAGTATTTCAGCCACTTTGGTAATTGGTATTGAAATCTTGTCTAATTTATAAATTTTCAGCATGCAAATATGCAGGTGCGTTTTGAAATTTTGTCAATTTTGACAAAATTTCAATACGCACTTGCGTATTTGCCGTAAAGGTAGCTACGCCCTTGTTATCATGTCTACTGTCTACTCTTTACTTCGAAATTGACTGCGCATATCCAAGAGCATGGCCAAAAGCTGGATACAAAAGCTAAATTGCTGTAGGCAGAAAACAGTACATTGCACACAGGACATAACAAACCGTAGCCAGCACGCAGTGGAAAGAAAAAAATGCAAAGAAAAGCCTCGTTCACACGACCAAAGTTTCTTTGTCACAGAAACTGTAACAAAGAATGTTTGGCAAACATTTTACATTCACACGGAGCAAATTATTTGTTCAAGAAAAATCTGGCATAAATTTTTTGTCAAAAAAAACTTTAGCAATGAAATATTTGCTGCCGTGTTCACACGAACAAAGAATTCTCGTCAACGTTACCTGGACTAACAAACTTTGCTCGTGTAAACGGCAAACTGAGCCACATTTTCTCTGTTAAATATACTTTGTTCAAAATCAGACTGATTTGATTATGAGCAAAGTTTTCTGTGTTCATCTCTATAGCTAGTTTCTTTGTCGCATAATCTATGGCTAATTTTCTGTTTACACGGACAAATTTTGTTTGTCATAGAAACTTTGCCATATAAATTTCGCAATGAAAATGTGGCATATTTTTCCATTAACACGAACAAATTTTCTATGCCAAACCTACTTTGTCACAGAAACTTTGCCCGTGTAAAGGAGGCTTAAACAGTTGACGGAATATTTCATAATAGACAGTATATGTCAGAGAGTAGCTTTTTCACCCCCCCCCCCCCCCCCCATCCCCCGTAGTCTCCAAGTAGTTTCCCCCTGGAGGAATGGCTATACGGACAAATGGCTATATCGTAGAACCCCCCCCCCCTCGGAAATGTGACTATATAGCCAATTTTCCCCGGGGAAAATCTACTATACTTAACACGACTAAACAAGCACCCGATCATCGATGCGTTTGCACATCTTTCTGTAAGCTTGCATGCGTATGTCTGCGATGGGAAGAAATAACTCCAGTTCAGTTCAGTTCAGTTCAATTCTCTTATCGACGTTACCCAAGTGGCTCAACGATACGTAACCATAGTTGCACACACTTGGCGCCGTGTGTCCGTCCAAGAAAAATAACTCCGTTCTGTTCTGTTCTGTTCAATTCTCGTATCGACGTTACCCAAGTGGCTCAACGGTACATAACCATAGTTGCACACACCTGGCGCTGTGTGTCCGTCCAAAGAGAGATAACTCCCCACTCATTTCTTAAATTAGTAATTATTGTTTATTATGATAAATTGGTTGCTAAATTTACATATTACTTTACGAAATGTAATGCATTTATTACCTCCCTTGAAGAACTGATACATTTCTTGCCCGATTTATTTATTAAAATGTCTTTGTTCCATGCTGTTCCGTTTCGTTTCGTGCCGCAAAATACCAATAGCCAGACTAAATTCTTTAATAGTTCATTTTCCGGTGGGGAAAACGGATAATGGGGGGGGGAGTGGCTCTATGAGGTGGGGACAATCCACTATATAGTCGTCCTTCTTATAGCCTTTTTCCGGGGGGAAAACCACTCTCTGACAGTATATAGCCACTACATGTACAGTTGCAATGGACAGTAGACATGCAAAAATGTTGTATGCAGAATGTGATTGCATTTTGACGAATATTTCAGAGCTTCCTGGTTTAAGAGTAGATATCCATCGTTGTTTCACCACCCTGATCGAGTAAAAGGCAGGAACCCTGTAAACATTGACGGCGACAGGTGTTGTCCAACGTAAGAGCACACGTAATGTTTTCAGCAAAAAGAAACAAACATTATACTATTTATTCAATGGACGCGGTGTCTTACATGTATCTTTGTCTATCCTGAATTTTATACAACATTTTACACACACACCCCCCGTCCCTAAAATTATTAATAATAATGATGATAATAAAGGCCTTTCATAGTAAATGAACACGGCTCATTCGCAAGTTAAGAGATGCCATTCTGGGACTTTTGTCTTTAATATCTTTAATCATGCAAGACTTGAGACTAAACCTGACTTTAGCTCAACCGTTCTTCTATCAAAACATTTACATTTTTAACCCTATCAAAATGGTTAAAAATGAAACGCCTTTTATCATATGACGTCGCATATGAGAGTGTAATAAAGCCATGCATTAAAATCGACAATCCACTAGTGGATTAAATATGCAAATTACGTCGTAGCATTATGCGTTGACGTCCATAAAACGTCGCGTTTACTAATGGCGAAATCGTCACTTTTTAGTGCAAAATTTGCTTATAAAATGCGATTTTAGTGTCATATGATAAATAGAATCTTGCATTCGTGCTCCTGTATTATTGAATTTATTAAACTCGTTGGTGAAAGCCTCGCATCTTATCTTTTTCCCCAATTCGCTTCATAAATTCAATAATACATGAGCACTCATGTAAGATCCTCTATGTAAGCAAAGTTGAAGAAAACTTTGATGACCCATAACCGCCTCAACTGCACCTGTAAGGCTTGCATCATTCTTCGTCCATTGCTCCTCTTCTTCTTTTATCAACAATTTGAAGCTCCACGTTAAGACTACTAGTCACAGGGTATATGTAAAACACACATACACTTATTCTGCACTGCGGCACTACGTTTGACGCCCGTGCTGAAGATTGGACTGGAGAATTCTTGATCTATCAGGGTCGGCTAGTATCGAAAGGCAGAGCAAGTGTGTAGCACAATGATACCTCTTTTAGGATTTTGAGTGCTTTGACTGGGGATTTTACATCAGCGAAGCGTGTAACATACAGGTAGCTACTCTTGTAATGATGAAAAATAAACATGATTACAATGTCGGTTCTGGTCTCCAAGGGCCTATAAATATATGCTTTTGCAAGCTGTGATGTGTTTGAACACTTTAAGAGTAACGAATGACACGTTCTGTCACAAATCAGGCCATTTTGCACCATAATTGAAGACACAATACCCACATCATGCATAAGAGGGGAAAGAGTCGAAAAATGCTTTCTTGTCTGCATTTGCAAGAGTTGTCCTGTATCTGCTATGTTCTAGAATAAAACAAATATCAATGTGACAAGTAAGAGTGCTTTTCGTTTCATTCACTGGTACTTCAAATGCTTTATTGGATCATTTATTCAAATCACTAGCCTGGATGAAGCTGTATTTATCTTTTTCGTTGTTTAAATTCTCTTAGATCCCACAACGTATGCTTTAAATGAGCAATAAAAAGGGTTATTTACTTATTGTTTTGACTTTCAAGACCTGGTTTCATTCATATATATATTCTGCAGTTTGTGTACAAAACTTAAGGTTACGCCTCCTGTGTGGCGAGCTCTTTTTAAAATATCAAAAAATACATCCAGTCTCATAACTGTACACATTGCAACACCCACGAAAAACAAATCTCAAATAAATAATAATATTGAAAGTGTAAAAAGAACTATTTTATTTGATGCATATTGCATATACAATTCGAAGGTCTTGTAAAATAAAGTCTCTTGCTAGTAATTAATTAATCATTCTGCATTCAATTTGTTTGAAATGTTAAAGGATCAGATCCATGAGATGGCTAGAAGAAGAGGAAGACATCCATGGGGTTGAATATACTATTATCCATATCGAAACTCCTCCGACATATCAACACGTACAGATTGGATCTTGTGGGTAAGTAGAGCATTACGCAGCACACGGAGCAAGGTTTTCCGCCTGACCAGAGATTTGAACTATAGCATGTACCGATGTGTGTGATGGCCAAGATTGAGCCGCGACACGAGAAAACCAACAAAGTGGTTGTGCGCCAAGCGCAGACTCAGGTCAGCGTGAGCATCTGTCAAGTAACAGTATCTTCATTAAGCGCTCAAAGGGTAGATAAGGGTCTTAGCTACCTCCATGCGGACAACGAAGACTCTGGTCAGACTGGGCGGATTCCAAGGTTGATCTGAATCTGCGCTCGGCGCACAACCACATTGCTGATTTTCTCGTGTCGCGGCTCAAATACTTTGTATGATATAATTATTTTCTAATATCAAAAGGGCTTGTGGTGGCAACATTGTGTTCTAAGGCGAACATGTTAAGGTTACCATGATTAATCGTGGCAACATATTTCATATTCATATTCATAATTTTATTACAGCATGTATGCATGAAATCATCGGCGTTCTGTTTTATTCAACGTCTGATGTTTTTACATGAAAATAAAGGGAGTTCCAAACACCATTAACGCTGGTAATTTTTCTATGCTAATAAACTATTTTTTAACATTATCGCCCAGCTTCATATTAATTATATCCAGGTTTACCCAGAGATTGCTTTGAAAAGTTAACAATATTTCTGACTGCCCGTTTACTTCCCAGGATAATGAAGCCCTTCAAAGTGGAGACCCCTCTTAACAAAGAATTTGGTCCTCTTTTAAGAGATGTCCTCTTTTAAGAGATGTCTTCAGAAATATGGGATACAAACCCTTCTTTAAATTATTACTTCTTCATAAAGTGTTCCAATTCATTTAAACATTTTGTAGACTGGAAACCCCTTTTATGGACATATGCAAACAGTGCAGACCCAGTTCAGACGCCCGAAGCACGCGGCGTCTAGTTGGGGTCAACACTATTTGCTTACAGAAATTTCTATACAACATACGATAAAAAGTAAACATATTCACCAGAAATCCGTGAAACTAGAAATGGACTCGTCCAAATGATAATGATCTACAAGTCCACTGGTAAAAAAGGTTTAATGAGTAAATTCCTTTATTTTCAGGGCGGGCGGAGGATGCATTACTCAATGTTTGCCCCAGTACTCGCGTTACAAGTTCCTGGTGTTAAGTCCTATACTGGTATCTTGGTTTAGAGTTAGCTGGTGTTTAAAGTTACATCATCTTTGCTTCTCTTTAAAGACTTTTTCCTTTCCGACATACTGTTCTTGTCAATGATTTATAATGGATTTAATTAAAGTACTTTTTGCGACTTTTATTGCAGTTGTATACACTTATATTTATATTTGGTCATGCACAGAGAAGCATGCGCATATCCTAGCTGACCATCTGCGGTGGGATCTTCACTGCGTCTGATATACTTCTGTACTCTCTAAAATAACAGTAACGCTCCATCTACATAAAGGAAGCTGAAAAGTACAATCGCAGATACTTACTGACATGAAGGATGCTGAAAAGTACAATCGCAAATACTTACTGACATAAAGGATGCTGAAAAGTACAATCGCAGAAACTTACTGACATAAAGGATGCTGAAAAGTACCATTGCAAATACTTACTGACATAAAGGATGCTGGAAAGTACAATCGCAAAAACTTACTGACATAAAGGATGCTGAAATGGCAATCGCAAATACTTACTGACATAAAGGATGCTAGAAAGTACAATCGCAAAAACTTACTGACATAAAGGATGCTGAAATGGCAATCGCAATACTTACTGACATAAAGCTAGGAAGCTGAAAAGTACAATCGCAAATACTTACTGTTTAATATCATGTACATCATGTACTGCTTTCTGTGTACTGCTTATTGTTTACTGTGCGTCGCAATATTTCTAGATTATAATGTATATTGCCAAAATAACTGATCAGAGTCTTTACTGTGCACATGAAGGGCAGCTAAGGGTCTAAGCTATCTCTATGCCAAAAACTTTGACTCTGATCAGACTAGCCAATGCCCTGGCTGATCTGAATCTTAGCTGGGTGCATACAACACTTTGTTGGTTTTGTCATGTCGCGGCACAAATGTGCAGTGTGTGTTGCAACTGATAGTAGCCAGGTAATCTTAGACAGAAAAAAGATTGTACCGTAAAAATCTAAAAGTTGGGACACCTAAAATACAGTCAACTGTCGATATTTCAACCAGTGATATCTCAAAGTTCGGATAGCAAATAATATAGGGCAGATACATTTCTTATTTTCAATTACATTTCAACTCCTGTTAGCTCAAATTACTGATATCTCAAAGAAAGTGTTCTGGTACCAGAAAACTTACTTTGATTTATCAGTAATTTGGGATAAACCTCGACTTTGAGATATCTGTCCTATAATGGAATAATTTTTCGCAATGCAGTGATGAAGTTGGACCGGCAAATAGCGTAAACACTGGTCCCAAGGTTATAAACATTTGTCCATGTTTAACTCAGCTGAGCAGGAATTTTTACTTGTTAATGAATAACAAATAATTGATAATTACAGGTGTTTTCTTGCTCAGTTTAGCTGAGTATGAAATTAAGCTGAAACTTACTAATACAGAAAAAAACATAAGGTTAAAACAATATTTAATGTGTATTTCTCTGCTAATGAACATTAGTTGGCAATTTCATATTAATCAGCCGAGAAAATTTCATGCTCAGCTGAGCTAAGCACGAAAAAAAGTTCTATAACCTTGGGGCCAGGCCAGACTTAAGTCTCAGCTGGGTCTGCAGTATTTGCCCATATTTACACATCCAAAGACTCAAAACTTCACTGTTTATTTAGAGACCGAGTCCATTTATCCATGTAATTATGATGCATGCATGTAAATAGAGAGTTTGAAGCTTAGCGACCATTTAACCTGTATTTTTGTCATCATAAATCGATAGGCGCGTGACTGTAGAAATGACAATGAAGATAAAGTAATCTGGCTATAGAGAAGAATCACAGCTCGGGTGTGATTGGAACTAATCAATTTGAAGCTCGGCGATCACGACCGGGCATGTCGGATTTTACAAGTGACTGTGCTTGAATATTATTTTATCTCGCAACACTCTAGTGTAACACATTATGTCTGGAGTGGTTAATATGTATATGTTAATAAAATGACTTTAAAATAAACTTAGATAAACTGTGACTTTTCTGACTTTAAATTAAATTAGATGAACTGCGACACGGCAAGACACATTTACCTCATTAGTGTGCAAATAGAGCAGAAGCCTGCGCGAATGCTTCTGCTTCCATGTAGTCTGATAGGGTTTTTTCCTTTTTGCCTCAACAGTCTGTGGATCCAGAGGAAACTACACATGAGCCGCGACACGAGAAAACCAACAATGTGGTTGTGTGCCCAGCACAGCCTCAGATCAGCCTGGGCATCTGCTAAATGTAATTGCTTTAAGGGTAGATAAGGGTCTAAGCTACCTTCATGCGGACAGCGAAGACTCTAATAAGACTGGGCAGACGCCCAGGCTGATCTGAGTCTGCGCTGGGCACACAACCACTTTGTTAGTTTTGTCGTGTCGCGGCTCACGTATAAAGTCACACTTGGTGCTTCTTTCAACGTAGACACACGGGCTAATATAATAATATTTGCAGAAGCAACACCGCACCCTTTTGCTTGAGTAAGATGCAACCCGAACGAAAATGACTGAGCCGCCAAACGACCAGTCTTATCAGAGTCTTCGCTGCCCGCAGAGAACTCGTGTAAAAATTAAGCTATCCTTAAAGCACATAGCAAAGAGTCTGGTCAGACTGGGCGGCTACCGAGGCTAACCAGAGTTTTCGCTGGCGCATATGCCACTTTGTTGGTTTGTCGTGTCGCGGCTATTATAGCAGTTGTCTCGATCTTCCGTATCTCGTGTTCCATACGACAACCGAATGCCACTGTACCGTCTCCAATGCTAGTCCACATAGTTTATAAGAGATGTACAAATGAGCCGCGTCACAACCAAACCAAAAACAAAGTGGTTTGTTCGCCCAGAGAAGACACTGAGCTAACTCCATGCGGATAACGAATACTCTGATCAAACTGGGCGGATGCCCAGGCTGAATGGGCGCACCTGTCACTTTGTTGGTTTTGTCGTGTCGCAGCTTTATTAGAGTGTTGACTCAGATTAGATTGGCACTGAGCAGGTTAACAAGGTATGAACTGTTTGACTTTTTTTGATGTTTTACGAGGGGCGTTCGAAAAGTAATGCAAATTGCCTCATAACTTTGTTTAGGGGAATACTGGGTACAACGCTATGCATATGCTGAAAACACTATATGTTTTCTTTATAATAATACCAAACGCTGTACAAAGACACCTTCCCATATTGACTTACAAACTTACAACGCATTATATTAGGCTCCAGATATACCACTGGGCTAATTTCATGTGTAAAATCTTTTCAGTGTTGGGCATTCAAGTCAAATATCGTTGCAATTACAAAATTAATCTTTGTCAAATGCTTGTCCATTGTTGCCTACAATATTATACAAAAGTTAGAAGGGTGGCAACTGTTATCGATTTATTCCTTGCAAAGAAAGGCGCAATTCTTATGACGTTATTGAAATATACGTTAACGTCATTTTTGAAAGCTTGTAGAAGCTTCGTTTTTGGCATTAATTTAAATTTATTGACAGGTTTTCGTTGACCCATGTAAATGCTCTTGCTGACAGGATTTTTAACGCTAATACACTTTTTTCATTACAAAATCATTTAATTTTAGTAGAAATGGGGAATTGGCTACTAAATAATCCATATTACTGCGCCAGTATGGAACCCAGATTAAAAATAATTTCCGCGATATTTACAGGACAACCTTGCCTGGGCATTGTCTTTAAGTAGCAAAATACAAAACAAATCAAAGACTGCTGATATATGAATAACGGCCTACTAAACTAAAATTTTGCAGTGTCTTTAGGGTATACCTCTTTCGAAGAAGTTAAAATGCGCCCTTTTTAAAAAGTACATCGTGTTTGCAGGCTTTCCTACAAATATCATAGCTTTATATGTTTTTGCAATCAGAAGTTCTGTTTTTATGTTGGTTAGCGAGAAATTACATCATTTGCGTTACTTTTCGAACGTCCCTCGTACATTATGTTACCTTGCAGAATATATCCTCGAAACTGTACGTGTTGTAGAAACTGTCATATCTACATTAAACAGCTTTATTTACTTTTATATGGCATTTTTTGTGTTACATACCTGTGGGGGAATGTGGGGATGAGGCAGGCGAGATAACCTGAAGGTTTTCGTCTACATGATTTCTAATTGTACTCCGCCATGCAAAACGTTGGTGGGTGTTTAAACTTCTCTTCGCTTGACCTTTTCCAATATTAATATCATATACGAGATATACACTACTTAAAATATTTAAAGGGACAGCTAATTATTTTTTCCATAGATGACAGTGCAATGCATCCCCACTTTGAGAGTCATTTACTTTCAGTCGATGAAGACACAGATTTTCCAATCAATTTGCTATTTTGTAAATGGATCGAAGTTACTGACAGCATAAAGTTTGATCCATATCTATCCTGTCCCTGTCCATGGACTGATTTTTGTAATAAAATGAAATTTTGGTAAAACCCTGTTAGTTTTCAAACAGATGAAAATCATGAAAATTCAACCGCAATTAAAAACGACCATTTTGTTTATAAAACTGAATATCTTACAAGGGGATCCGTTTGAAAGCATCAGTTTTAACTCAAATTTATGAGATTTTATAGACTTCTAGAATAATGCCTCAATTTCAGAAAATTCCAATTGCCAAAATTTGTTCCGTGGTAATTATTCTAGCAACAGCTTTATAGAAAATCTTGTCTTAAACTTCGATCTTTCTTCAAAATGCTACAAAAAATGGAAAATTCTCGGTCACCGACGATTGGATTTATGGGCCGTTGAACTGGGTATATATTGTAGTCATGGCTATGGGACATTATCAACTGCTCCTTAGATATTTCGAGAAGTGTATTTTCATGACGAGTATTTTCATGAACGGACAAAGCTTAATGCTAGAATTAGCTCATTTGTGTCTAGTGGATATTTGTATCCATATACTATACTATGCAATATGAATTTATTTATTTACTTTTGTTTATTTATTTACCTTTATATTATTCCTTTTATTCTTTCGCGGGCGGAGAGGTGGGGGAGGCATTGTGTGTGTGTGTGTGGTGGTGAGGGGAGATGCACTGGCTGTTCTGCTGTCTCCGGCTTCTGCTTTATTTTTTTTGCAATACATACAAGCATCGATATCTTACAAATGCATTTATTATATGACGTCGAATCTGAAAGTGAAATAAAGCCATGCATTAAAAACGATATATAAAGTTTTGTATTAAAATAGATTGTAACCGCAGAAATACTCTTTTATCAATCGCGACTCTATTTTCAAGAATAAAAAAAATCATTTCTTATGCGTGAGTCTCTATTTTCATGGACAAAAGCAATATTTCACAGTTAGTTTCAAAGTCGAAGGGATTAAAATATCAGTTTGCTCAGCTGTAGGTAAATCTATGTTTTAAAGGAACTAATTCTGCCATTAGAAGAATAGATGAACTTTTCTGTATTTGTATAAGTGGTCAAATTCGGTTTTTCATTTTAGGAACAAAGACAACTTTCCGCACTGAATTATAAACGGAACAGATAACTTTCAAGAGCTTTACATTGTGACTTTTATAAGCGTTTATTTTTACATTTTGGGGCGAAAACGGCAATTGAAAATACACTCCAGCAAATTCTTACTTCCGCGCATATTGGTCTAATCTTGTCGTGTTTGGTATCAAATTTTTGCTAACGATGATAGGATTATGAATAATTAATTTTCTGATAGCTGCTTCTTGTATGTAAGTTATTATTGACCAAAATTGAATATTTTACTTAACAAAACATTATAAATTTGTCATGTCTCTGACATATGTCGCATTAATACTTAATGCGGCCCTTTTCCTAATATTGCGTCATAAAGGTGTTTGTCAAAGTCAGATCAATCTCTTATCAATGGATTATGCCTTGAGCTATCTGATATATCTTAAGGTGAAAAGAGGTTTCCTTGTTTGGTAGATGTAAATTCATTGCGCATGCGTGGGTAAAACACGCCCTGTCTTGACACCGTTTGAGGGGACAGAGTGAGTCAGAAAATAGACCGGGATCAGTTAAGGTCAAAGATGTAGTCTGCATCAAATTAGTTCGCCGGCTTCGGCCGAGCGCTTTGAAATGCTGTATATATGTTAGTTATGGACGTTGGACATTTTAATGAACTTGTATATATGTTACAAAGAAGAAAATAAAATAATAAATTCAACTGCTGCAGCATAAAAAAAAGAAAGACTTGTGTTTGATTGCATATATTAATCCGAAGAGACAAGACAAAAATATAGGTCTAATTTTGGAAAATCAGCTGAGATTTAAAACTTCCAAAATAAATTTCAGAAGCTAATTCCCCAAGCAAAAAGACAATCAAAAATCAATCTAAGAAAAACAAAGGGTTTCGATAATATTTAACCCGTAATAATAGGAACGCATTGACCACTCACCAGATCATAAATAACTTCCAGAGACTTCAGACTTACCACAGTGATTGGTCAAAGCGTCCCAATAATGGGGAAAATACGGCGTATGATCCGGTCGGGTTTTATGCTAAGTAAGGGAACTAACTCTATAAACCTTAACCCATACGCTAATACTGACTCGCAGAATCTCCAATGCAGTGGTGTTCCGTTATTACATAAATTAACATTTCAACTGTGAGCATACCATCATAATAATGAAATTATGGAATAATGGAACATCAACCAACATAGAACATTATACTGGCAAAGGCACATTTAGAAACTGAGAGCAGACTAAAAATGAGTGTGTATCGCATGAAAACGAATTTGTAAGATACAGTGATATATAATTATTCATAGCAATTTCATAGAGCTCCATGTAAACTATTTTGGATCAATATGGCTTTTAACGGTTAAGATTTTGTTTCAAAACCCTACTCTTTGACTGCGTTTGTTTAAAACTCGCTCGAGAGCAGGGTACCAGGTAACGTACCGTTACAATTCACATCATTTTGCCTAAAGTATACTGATTAAAATAAGTAAAGTCAAGTCAATGCTTACAGTCTATACCATCGGTTCAATAATCGGAGGCAGTACAGGCGGGGTATTAAAACCGTTCAAATTAGCCTCACACGAAATTCTGTGAATATTGTCTGAATTGTCCTTAACAAGTATCGTTCCGTCCGATGATCAGGCACCTTTGAGACACAGAGACTTTACGCGAACACGGGCCTTTTAGACCAAATCCATTCGCATTTTTGTTAAGTCTTCATTTAAGTACACTACGCGGTAACCTTTATCTTTCAACAGAGTCCGTTTTTATAGAATTTCTGGCGGGCACGGTAGGTAGCAAACTTTATAATAATGTCCCTTGGTCTACCAACTCTTGCTTTTCCCACCCTGTGGCTTCTGTCAATATCAGACAGATCAATTTCAGAGTCTATTGCTCTTGCTGTCTCGATAACTATCGCATCAGTGTCTTCATTTTGCTGCTCCTGCACACCCGACATTCTTAAAGAGTTTCTTCTACTATACTGCTCACCAGCATCGACCGCTCTCTCGAGATTCACCACTCTGGTTTTCAAATCACTGTTTTCCCTCTTCAGTAATTGAACATCTGTTTCAAGGATACCAATTTTGGCATTCAGACCATCAACAACGCCTCTTATGATGGTCTCAACCATGCTAGGAAGCTCATCTCTAAATGACTCTTTCGTATCAAGTTTAAAGGAGTCTCTCAACAATGCCGATATCGCTTGCATTTGGGCTTCTCCAATTGTAATATGGGGCATTTCAGCGGGCTGCATCTGTGTAGTTTGTGCAGACTTCTCACCCAAAGCACTGCCCGTCGCTCCTTCAACAATTGAGGTGTCAACCATTATTTTAACAGAATCCGTATCTGAACAAGAGTTATCTGAAGAATCTGTAGAATCTGTAGAAAGTTCCAACACTTTATTTTTCTTTAAGTCAGTCGGAAAATCGGGCGATGTTAACTCTCTTTTCTTTGATATAACAATTGGCTTAGATATTGGTGTCGACGTGGCAACCTCACTTTCGCTGCTCATAGTATATAACCTTTTTTGAACAGTATACCTGTCAAAAAATTTGGCGTGCACCGTCCTTATATGAGCACCGTTATTATCTCATAACATAGCCAATGGAAAGTCAGAATTAACAATAGCGCCAAGATAGATAATTTTGATATAATAGATGATATGAAATCTATTAAGTCAATTAATTGTAAGAAATCAGTCACCTCAGTCTCAGAAATCACATCCTTTATTCCATATTTAATACACACATAAACCAATCCTCCAAAAAAAAACAACGCCCAAAACTAGTCCATTTTTATTTATTGTCAACTAAACTAAACGAAAAACAACATTGCTGCCATTGAACACGTGACCAAAAAAAAAAAAGAACATTGTCGAACATTGTAGGGAATCTCTTTCATAGAAGTTTAGCCTTAGCAACAGCATAGCAACAACTTAAGTGGTTTTATAAATACGACCCCAGGATGCTGCTGATGGCTTGAGTCAAGTCCGCCACCTTTGTGATCTCTGTACAGTTGCGTTAAAGTATTGCATTTATTTTATATGTTTGCTACTATTTTCAAAACCAGGGCCCAGGTTCACAATCATTCCTTATACTTAAGGAAGACCTTAAAGTTAAGGTCTAATATTTCATGTGTTAATAAAAGCGTCTACAAAATAAATGTATTTGAATTTAGTTTCGTATTTCCTTTTTGTGGCAATTGTCAGTAGGATTACGCAAAATTTGTGATTTTAAATATAATATAGAATGATATGGATTTTCTAAGGGCAAAATTTTCAACCTTAACTTTAAGGTGGTCCTTAACTTTAAGAATGATTGTGAACCTGGGCCCAGGAACTACCTCTGTTTGACATCATCTGGATACTACTATATTACTGCATACAGTATTCCTCAAATTTATTCTAATTGCATTTTGGCACACAGTTGCTAGCCATACATGTTAAACAATATTTATAATGAGTAAAATACAATAAAACACATCAAGTTCAAGTTTAATATAAAAACATGACAGTAAGGTGCATTTTCTTGCGTCAGTGGTAGGTACATACGGGCTAGGGTACACCCCTGTTAAATATGTCCCTTGATTTTGACTATGTTTTGCTATGATAACTTTGCTAAAAACAGGCTATCTCATGTGAAATAGTTTATTTTCTCCTTTGTTTACCATCATCTACATCATTAATGGTGCCTTTAATATTTTGCATGGTTAAATGCTACTTATTCCAGTTTCTGAGCCGGGGCCTGGTTGCTATAATAACAAAGGATATTGAAGGCATGGGAAACAGCAAAAAATCTGAGATGTTTGTAATCTGAACGAAACATGTCTGGCAAGATATAGATAATATTGTCAAAATTATATCCCTAAAGGCACATTTACTAAGCCTTACAAAAACTATGAGCGGTTTGCCGCTTCCATCGAGATAAATTTTATAGAATAAGAATGAATCAGAGCAACAAACCCTCTGTCAAAATTGCATTTTTCCAATTTTGGGCACTTTTTCGAAAGTAACACACATATTTGAAAGCCAGCAGCATCTACAACTGACAAGCTTACATAAAATTCTTGTTCAGTTCGCCAGCATTTTATTACTAGATGAGACAATCATTCAAAATTCTCTTGATTCGTCATTATCTGTTCCATAAAGATTTTATTTGTTAAGCGAACATAATTTTCCAGTCGGATATAAATAATCTCTGACCGGTACAGTTCAATAGGAGATAACATTTTTGACTCAAACATATAAGTGATACTGGTGTGCCAAAAACTTCACAGAGGGTGTTGTTAACTAGGGTAAACAAAGCTATAAGTGTTCAGAATCTGTCAAATTCCACTGCTTAATTTTCACTTATCAAAAAATCTCAATAATTTTGAGGAATACCATACTTTGACATTTATTATTTACCACAGTCTGAGTTTAAGTTTTGCGTTGAAGTTTGTATTCTTTGTTTATTGTTTAATGCAAAAACTGGGAAATGAGCCTTTGAAACATAACACAGACCATTGCTTGGATGTTTTTTTTTTATAATTAATACAGATATGAGCCACGACTCGAGAAAACCAACAATGTGGTTGTGCGCCCAGCGCAGACTCAGATCAGCCTGGGCTTCCGCCCAGTCTGATCAGAGTCTTCGCTGTCCGCCTGGAGGTAGCTCAGTCCCTTAGCTACCCTTTAAGCACTTAGCGAAGAGTCTGACCAGACTGGGCGGGTGCCCAGGTTGATCTGAGACTGCGCAGGGCGCACAACCACATTGTTGGAATTCTCGTGTCGCGGCTCAATTAAAAATATTTTGTATGCTTATTGCTGTTAGGTGTTGGCACTGGCAGGGTATTTGTAAGCCACTGTTGAATTACTCGAATTAGTTTGCATCACTGCATTTAATTATTTCATTTTTTTTTTTTTTGCTTTATTTCATTACTTTACTTATTAATTACCAGGAATACACATAACTGTGTACTTTTAGCCTATAATACATACTACAAAATGAATGCAGGAATCGAATTATAGATTAGACACTTGAAAGGTCGCGCAGTCCGTGCAAGACGCACACAAAAGATTAAGAAACTTGCCATTCGAACAGTAAAAGAGAACAGCAATATTTGCAACAACAAGCACGCTTGGTGATTCTAATTAATTTTGTTGTTTGCTCTTAGATACAAAATTTACAACTGCACGTTGGGTACATACTTTTTTCTGTTTTATGCAAATTTAAGGAACTGTGCGATACATACGGAAAATTAAATATAAAAGTGAATAACATCTATAAGTTATTATACCACCCTTACGAGAAACGCCAACTTTAGCACGAAATATTTCGTAATGAGCATGGTGTACACTGGTTAGTGTGGTATAAAATAGTTATACCATGGTCTATCTGCCTGTACGGGAGATAATCCACTCGCTAAAGCTCGTGGATTATCTCCTCGTACAGGCGGACAAACCATGGTATAACTATTATATATTTGCAGCTTCGATATCCATTGAAACACATGATGGTCTCATTATGTGTCCTTTGGCAAACTGGTGTCTTTATAATGTTCTTATCTGTGGCCACAACCAACGGAGGAGATGAGTATACACGCAGTCAGAGGATAACTATTCGACAAGTAAAGGGAGGAATCAACGTCTGCGGAGGTAGACATTGTGCTTTCTTCAGGTTAGTAGACATTGTCAGTTATATCTTATGGTCGACCAGGTTAGCAAATGAGCCGCGAGCCGAGAAAACCAACAAAGTAACATGTGCGCCGAGCGAACACTCAGTCTCAGCCTGGGCAACCATCCTGCCTGATCAGAGTCTGCGCTGTCCGCATGAAAATAATAATCTGGCTGAAGCTCTGGTACATATGGTTCCTGTTTTCAATTTTCGTTGCTTGTAGTATATGTAAATGTTCATTTCTTTTGTTGCTACCTATGCCCATAATTTGTTTTTATTCTGTTGGTATATTCTTATACCCCGGTTAAGGGTCCTGAATAAAATTTGAATTGACTTGACTTGACTTGCACGGCAAAGATTCTGATCAGACAGGGCCGTTGCGCAAGTTGATCTGAGCCTTCACCAGGCGTGCATGCCACTTTGTTTATGTCTGTTGGAGTGCTATTTTTATGGACGTTTTGTTGGGGGGACTGAACATATATAGATGTTTGTTACTGGCGTGTGCATATAAGTACCATCCTATTCTAATTCGGACTCATGTTATGCGTAAATGTACACATAGTCTACTTTACAGCTTTTGTAAACTTGGGAGATACACTTCAGCATTCCTATTAGACGCGTCTGAGCAGGCAATTCAATTTAAGCATCCTGTATAAATCCTGAGAAATCTGTATACCGAGATATGAATACTGTGGTCAGCGTATGCATATAAGAAGAAATGACTACTTTGGTCAGTGTTTGCATTCACAGATTGCCTAAACGTACAGTTTCATAGAGCTGCGTTTTTCACAGGGCTGTGCAGCGGAGTCGGTAGCGCGTCTGACTCAAGACCCAGAGGTTCTGGGTTCGGAACCCGGTCCGGCCACATAGTATCATTTCTGCTTCCGCTGATTCAAGAAGAGCAATTGCCAGTTTCTGGCGAAGTATGTGCACTTGGTACACATGTACTGGTTAACCGCTTAGGAAGCCTAATCCTGCCCAGGAATGGTGTGATTAGGGTCGCTGATTGTCCCGACATGGCAATAGCTGTTTACCGTGGGCGGTAAAGCAATAAAACAAAAACAATTTCACGATATATTATATATGAGCTGCCACACGATAAAAACAACAAAGTTGCATGTGCGCCTAGCGAAGACTCATATCAGCCTGGGCTTCCACCCAGTCTGGCCAGAGTCTTTGCTCTCTGCTTGGAGCTAGCTCAGACATTCATCTACCTTAGTACACAGCAAAGACTGATCAGACTAGGGGGTTGCCCAGGCTGATCGGAGTCTTCGCTGAGCTTACATACCATTTTATTGGTTTTATCTTGTTGCGGATCATATGACTATTATTCAATACCTGATGTATAACCTGCTTAGGCGATTTAATATACCTTTTCACTTACTGTGCATTGCATTCTGCACTGACTTTGCGAATAACCAAGAACATGTGACTGCTACATCAAGGGTGACAACCTACGTCATAGCGCTGACCATTTTATCAGCGGCCTGAATAAAGTAAATGTTTTGCATAATGAAGGCTTGGAAAACACTGAAACTACCAAATATCTAGTCGATCTGGTACCTATAGATGTGTTGGACTCAATATTACCAAAATTCACCATAAAATACTTGCTGAATCTGAAAACACTTCACTATAGTGATCTGTATCGACGCTGCCTTAATGCATGTTAATCTCAGCTGTCCACATAAAAAATTGTAGGGAGATACTTGATAATAATTCCCCCCTTTGAAGAATCACGCCCCATATATTTGGGCCATATGTACATGTCGGCACCGACTCACCGTTTATCTTGTGTTAAAATCCTGCCTCTTATATGTTACAAACGGAAAATCTGTCAGAGTTTCCACACAATGGCCGTCGAATTCTGTCACGCGCGCTATGACGTAGGTTGTTACGTTACCCCTGTACAAGTACATGGACCGAATGCTGTCTACAGTGACAAGGTCCTATTTTCTGTCAGCTGTATCATGTCTACTCTCTACTCTTTACTTCGAAATCGACTGCGCATATACAAGAGCATGGCCACAAGCTGGATACAAAAGCTAAATTGCTGTAGGCAGAAAACAGTACATTGCACACAGGACATAACAAACCGTAGCCAGCACGCAGTGGAAAGAAAAAAAAATGCAAAGAAATGCCTCGTTCACACGACCAAAGTTTCTATGTCACAGAAACTGTAACAAGAAAATTTGGCAAACATTTTGCATTCACACGGAGCAAATTAAATCTGGAATAAAATTTTTGTCCCCTCCCCAGTCATAACAGTTATGTTCAGAACTTAAACAGAAATGCGAGTGTCTGTCAGATAACATATGCTTAAACCGCATGCATGTGTCTATCAATGTGTCTTATTTTTATTTTGGAAAAAAACATGTACATGTAAGCAGTTTGCTTTTTCGTACCAGTCAAAAAGGTTTTGAGTGTACGTAGTTGCGCGCGAATAAATTTGTACGATTTTGTGTTAGTAAAAGCGTTCATTTGTGCCTGTGCGAAGCGGAGTGCCTGGACTAGTGTTCGTCTTTCAGGCTGGAGTCGTGGGCTCGACTCCCATTGGGACACATGTCCGATTATTTTTTTGCAATCTAATAAGTCCTCCACTAAATCAAACACGACTAAACAAGCACCCGATCATCGATGCGTTTACACATATTTCTGTAAGCTTGCATGCGTATGTCTGCGATGGGAAAAAATAACTCCCCACTCATTTCTTAAATTAGTAATTATTGTTTATTATGAAATATAGGTTGCTAAATTTACATATTACTTTACGAAGTATATTGCATTTATTACCTCCCTTGAAGAACTGATACATTTCTTGCCCTATTTATTCATTAAATGTCTTTGTCCCATGCTGTTCCGTTTCGTTTCGTTCCGCAAAATACCAATAGCCAGACTAAATTCTTTAATAGTTCATTTTCAGGTGGGGAAAACGGACAATGGGGGAAAGTGGCTCTATGAGGTGGACAATCCACTATATAGTCGTCCTTCTTATAGCCTTTTTCCGGGGGGAAACCACTCTCTGACAGTATATAGCCACTACATGTACAGCTGTAATGGACAGTAGACATGCAAAATGTTGTATGCAGAATGTGATTGCATTTTGACGAATATTTCAGAGCTTCCTGGTTTAAGAGTAGATACCCATCGTTGTTTCACCACCCTGATCAAGAAAATGGCAGGAACACAGAAAACATTGACGGCGACAGGTGTTGTCCAACGTAAGAGCACACGTAATGTTTTCAGCAAAAAGAAACAAACATTATACTATTTATTCAATGGACGCGGTGTCTTACATGTATCTTTGTCTATCCTGAATTTTATACAACATTTTACACCCCCCCCCGTCCCTAAAATTATTAATAATAATAATGATAATAAAGGCTTACATAGTAAATGAACACGGCTCATTCGCAAGTTAAGAGATGCCATTCTGGGACTTTTGTCTTTAATATCTTTAATCATGCAAGACTTGAGACTAAACCTGACTTAAGCTCAACCGTTCTTCTATCAAAACATTTACCTCTTTAACCCTATCAAAATGATTAAAATAAAAAGCATTGTATGCAAAGTTGAAGAAAATTTAAATGGCCCATGACAGCCTTAACTGCATCTATAAGGCTTGCCTCATTCTTTGACCATTGCTCCTCTTCTTCTTTTATCAACAATTTGGTTTAAATAGAGGATCTTACATGAGTGCTCATGTATTATTGAATTTATTAAACGAGTTGGGGAAAATGATAAGATGCGAGGCTTTGCCGAGCATCTTATCGTTTTCCCCAACGAGTTTAATAAATTCAATAATACATGAGCACGAATGCAAGATTCTATTTATCATAGACACTGGAATCGTATTTTATTAGCAAATTTTGCACTAAAACGTCATGATTTCGCCATTAGAAAACGCGACGTTTTTATGGACGTCAACACATAACGTTACGACGTAATTTGCATATTTAATCCACTGGTGGATTATCGTTTTTAATGCATGGCTTTATTACACTCTCAGATGCGACGTCATATGATAAACATATTTTATTCAGAAATATCAACAGAAACAAACATTGTATACAATCAATTAAGGATCAGAACGAAAGCAAATGCTTATTAAGTTCTTCTCCTTATCAACAAGGACAACCTTTATCAACAATTTGAAGCTCCACGTTAAGACTACTAGTCACCGGGTATATGAAAAACATACAATACAATTATTCTGCTGAATAATTGTATTGTATGTTTTTCATATACCCTGTGACTAGTAGTAGGTTTGATGCCATGAGTCAGTTACTCATAAAAACGCTAGACGCCCGGGCTGAAGATTGAACTGGAGTTTCCTTGATCTACCAGGGTCGGGTAGTACTGCAAGGCAGAACAAGTGTGTAGTACAATGATATCTCGTTTAGGATTTTTAGAGTATTGACTGAGGGATTTTACATCTGCAAAACGTGTAGCCTACATGTAGCCACATCTACTCTTGTAATGATGATATAAACCTTACAATGTCGGTTCCTGTCTCCAAGGGCATATAGATATATGCATTTGCAGGCTGTGATTGAGGTTGAGATTGTGACGTAATATTTAAGTGACAAAACCGAGAGCAGTTTGCTTGTAATAATTGATTATTCATAATAATGTGTTTGAACACTTTAAGAGTAAAGAATGACACGTTCTGTCACAAAGCAGGCCATTTTGCACCATACTTGAAGACGCAATCACACATCGTGCATAAGAGGGGAAAGAGTGGAAAATGGTTTCTTGTCTGCATTTGCAAGAGTTGTCCTTTATTTGCTGTGTTCAAGAATAAATAATATCACTGTGACATGTGCGAGTGCCTTTCGTTTCATTCACTGATATTTCTAATGCTCTATCGAAACATTAATTCCAATCACTAGCCTGGGTGAAGCTGAATTTATCTTTTTTGTTATTTTAATTCTCTTAGATCCCACAACACATTTAAAAGAGCAATACAAAGGGTTAATTGTTTATAGGGTTGACTTTCAAGACCTTTAGTTAGAAATTCAGTGTGAGGGAAACAGATACATGTTTATTTCCACAGGACGTAGCTCCGCCATTTACTCTGCTATCTTTATTCATAATAATTGGTATAAAACTTGAAAAATATAATTATATTATGCATTCTGCAGTTAGTGCACAAAACCTAAGGTTAAATGTACGCTTCCTGTGTGGCGAGCTCTCATTAAAATATCACAAAATACACCAAGTCTCATAACTATACACATTGCAATTCCAAACACCCACGAACAATAAGTCGAAAATAATAACAATATTGAAAATGTAAAAAGAACTACTTTATTTGACATTATTATCGAATTTCTTATGCATATTGCATATGAAATTCGAGGGTCTTGTAAAATAAAGTCTCTTGCTAGTATTTAATTAATCATTCTGCATTCAATTTGTTTGAAATGTTAAAGGATCAGATCCATGAGATGGCTAGAAGAAGAGGAAGACATCCATGGGGTTGAGTATACTATTATCCATATCGAAAATCCTCCGACATATCAACACGTACAGATTGGATCTTGTGGGTAGGTAGGGCATTACGCAGCACACGGAGCAAAGTTTTCCGCCTGACCAGAGATATGATCTATAGCATGTACCGATGTGTGTGATGGCCAAGATCGAGCCGTGACATGAGAAAACCTACAAAGTGGTTGTGCGCCCAAGGCAAACTCAGGTCAGCCTGGGCATCTGCCCAGTTTGATCAGTCTCTTCACTAAGCGCTCAAAGGGTAGCCAAGGGTCTAAGCTACCTCCATGGGGACAGCGAAGACTCTGATCAGACTGGGCGGGTACCCAAGCTGATCTGAGTCTGCGCTAGGCGCACAACCACATTGTTGATTTTCTCGTGTAGCGGCTCAAATACATTATTTCTAATATCAAAAGGGCTTGTGGTGGGAAACATTGTGGTTTAAGGGTTACATGTTAAGGTTAGCATTAATCGTGGCAACATATTTCATATTCATAACTTTATTACAACATGTATGCATGAATCATCGGCGTTCTGTTTTATTGAACGTCTGAGGTATTAACATGAAAATAACGGCGGTTCCAAAAATCATTAACGTCAAGTTTGTATTATTTCTACGCTGGTATTGTTTCTACGCTAGGAACCTATTCTTTTCTTTTTTACAGTTTGTATTATTTCTACGCTGGTATTGTTTCTACGCTAGGAACCTATTCTTTTCTTTTTTACAGTAAAGCCCAGTTTCGTGTTAATTATATCCAGGTTTGCCTAAAGATTGCTTTGAAAAGTAAATTTGTCTAACTGCCCGTTTACTTCCCGGGATAATAAAACCCTTTAAAGTGGTGACCACTCTAAAGAAAAAAAATGTTCCTCTTGGGAGCAATTAACCTGAAGAAAATAGACTAGTAAAAGGTGATTAAAAGATAAAACTAGAAATCTGAAGAAAAAAAAAGTGAAGGAATGCACCAGCAAACGTAATTTTACTGGATAGGAACATGTGACCTAAAAGACATAGATCAGACTGCATTCGTTTAGTAACTGCTTGCAGGCTGTTTAAAAAATTCTGCTTTTTTAAAAGATAAAACCTCTTTTTTATCGTGCAGTTATATATTTTATGTATGAAAAAAGTTCTAATATTGTTAATGTATTGTATTAAAAGTGTTATCGAAACTGTATGCTTTGTATTTGTATTTGTTCCCTATTCTATTGATCTGTCAGGGGTGTTTTCATGCTAATTACCTTGTGATTTAACAGAAAAAGTAATGGCAGACCATACATAATTCAATGGACATTAAGATTACAAGGTCTATTTTCTCAGACAGGTCAATCAGAAGCTTTATTGCTGATTTATGTCTTAAGAACTTTTCTTAATGGCTAAGAGTTCTTTCTAAGTCATTAAGAGGGGCTCTTCACAACATGGTCAGCTCTCAAAACTGCTTCTGATTGGCTGAAAGGATGGACAATTTAAAAACTGCAGTCTAAAAAGTATTACTTCTTCATAAAGTGTTCCCATTCATTTTAAACCTTTGTAGATTGGAAACCCCTTTTAGGGACATATGCAAACAGTGCAGACCCAGTTCAGACGCCGCAGCACGCGGCGTCTAGTCGGGGTCAACACTATTTGCTTACAGAAATTTCTATGCAAAATACGATAAAAAGAGAAATATTCACTGGAAACACCTGAACCTAGAACTGGACTAGTCTTAATGATAATGATGCAGAGGTCCCCTGGTAAAAAGGATTAATGAGTAAATTCCTTTATTTCAGGGAAGGCGGAGGATGCATAAGGCAATGTTTGCCACAGTACTCGCGTTACCAGTTCCTGGTGTTAAGTCCTATACTGGTATCTTGGTTTGGAGTTCGCTGGTGTTTAAAGAATCATCATTTTTGCTTCTCTTTAAAGACTTTTTCCTTTCCGACATACTGTTCTTGTCAATGATTCATTATGGATTTAATTAAAGTACTTTTTGCGACTTTTCTTGCAGTTGTATACACTTATATGACATTTACATTTGTTCATGCACAGAGAAGCATGCACATATCCTAGCTGACCATCTGCGATGAGATCTTAACTGCGTCTGATAACTCTGTACTCTCTAATATGACAGTAACGCTCCATCTACATAAAGGAAGCTGAAAAGTACAATCGCAGATACTTACTGACATGAAGGAAGCTGAACAGTACAATCGTAAATACTTACTCTCATAAAGGATGCTGAGAAGTATAATCGCAGAAAATTACTGCCATAAAGGATGCTGAAAAGTACAATTATCGCAAAACCTTACTGACAAAGGATGCTGAAATGACAATCGCAAATACTTACTGATATAAAGGAAGCTGAAAAGTACAATCGCAAATACTTACTGACATAAATTGCTGAATAGTACAATCGAATATACTTACTGACATAAAAGATGCTGAAAAGTACAATCGCAAATACTTACTGTTTAAAATCATGTACATCATGTACTGCTTTCTGTCTACTGCTACATGTATTTGCTTATTGTTAAATGTGCGTCGTAATACTGCTAGATTATAATGTCTGTTGTCACAGTGACTGGCCAGAGTCTTTGCTCTGCGCTTGAACGGCAGCTAAGGATCTTATCTACCTCAGTGCCAAAATTGAAGACTCTGTTCAGACTGGTTGAATGCCCATGCTAATCTGATTCTTCGCTGGGCGCACACAACACTTTGTTGGTTTTGTCGTGTCGCGGCACAAATGTGCAGTCTGTGTTGCAATTGATAGTAGCCAGGCAATATTAGACAGAAAAGATTGTACCGTAAAAATTTAAAAGTTGGGACACCTAAAATACTGTCAACTCTCGATATTTCAAATACTGATGCATGTATCTCAAAGTTTGGATATCAAATAATATAGGTCAGACGCATTTCCTATTTTCAATTACATTTCAACTCGTGTTATCTCAAACTACTGATATCTCAAAGTAATTTTTCTGGTGCCAGAAAATGTACGTTGATGTATTAGTAATTTGTGATGAACCTCGACTTTGAGATATCGAGGGTTTACTGAATAATTACCGCATTTGTCCGATAATGAAATAGTTTTCAGAATGTAGTGATGAAGTTGGACCGGCAAATAGCGTGAAACCTGGCCCTAAACCTGACCCCAAGGTTATAAAACTTTTATCATGCTCAACTCATCTGAGCATGAATTTACCTGTTACTGAATACATGTAACAAATGATTGATAAGTACAGTTGTTTTCTTGCTCAATTGAGCTGAGTATGAAATTTTCTCTGCAAATGAATATTAGTTGGCATTTTCATATTTATCAGCCGAGAAAATTTCATGCCCAGCTGAGCTAAGCATGAAAAAAGTTTTATAACCTTGGGGCCAGGCCAGACTTAAGTTTGAACTGGGTATGCAGTGTTTGCCCATATTTACCTATCCAAAGACTGAAAACTTCACTGTTTATTCAAAGACCGAGTCCATTCATAAATAACCATGGATGGATGCATACGTGTAAATAGAGAGTTTGAAGTTTAACGAACATTTCACCTGGTTATTTTTGTGTTCTTGTTTTTTTGTTG
This sequence comes from Ctena decussata, assembly GCA_963989385.1. Lineage (NCBI taxonomy): Eukaryota > Metazoa > Mollusca > Bivalvia > Lucinida > Lucinidae > Ctena > Ctena decussata. Next base: position 58,790,513 of record OZ022506.1, read on the forward strand.
TTTTTTTTTTTGTTTTGTTTTATCATTTTGAATCGATAGGCGAGTGACTGTAGAAATAACAATAAAGGTAAAGAAATCAAATTCTAGAGAAGCTCGAATGGGTTTCAAACAAATGAAAATCATAAAAATTCAACCACAATTGAAAACGACCATTTTTTATGAAACTGAATGTCTTACAAGGTGACCCGTTTGACAGCATCAGTTTAACTCAAGTTTATAACATTTTATAGACTTTTAAAATAATGCCTCAAGTTCAGAGAATTCGAAAATTGCCAAAATTTATTCCATGGAAATTATTCGAGCGTCAGTTTCATTGAATTTCTTGCCTTAAACTTCGATCCTTCTTCAAAATGCTAAAAAAGAATGGGAAATTCTCGGAGACCGGCGATCGGATTTATGGGCCGTTGAACTGGGTATATATTGTAGTAATACCTATGGGAAATTATCAACTGCTTCTTTAAATATTTTGAGTAGTATATGACGAGTATTTTCATGAACGGACAAAGCTTAAACCTAGAATTTGTGTCTTGTGGATTTTTGTATCCATATATACTTTGCACTATGAATTTGTTTATTTACTTTTTTATTATTCCTTTTTTTTTCTTTTGTGGGCGGAGGGCGTGGGGGAGGGATTGTGTGTGTGGTGGTGGTAGAGGTTGGGGAGGGGGTGGTAAGGAGGGACTGGCTGTTTTGCTATCTCCGGCTTCTGCTTTAAAAATTTTGCAATAAATACAAGCATCGATCTCTCATGAGCATAACTCATGTAAAACGTGAATCACAACGTCCGCTCTAAAGTGACGTCAGTTTCAGACCAATGCAAGTTATTGCACATTTTGAGCCAAAGTTATTACGGAATCTAACGTTTTCCTTTGAGATCAGAAGAAATATTCTTGCACACCGGATAGAAAATACCATTCTTTTCACTCGGGATAGAAAATATTTTCTTACCTACCAGACACAGTTTGTTCTGTTTTTAGCGGTGCTGGAAAATTCTGTCTTGCCCCAGGGCTCGGGCAGCTCACACAATCTTAAATTCTGTGTATCACTACATGCTCATTCAAATTCGGTGCGCTCGGCTCCGCGATTCTATACTTCATGCATTGAATGCATTTCCACATCAATAAAATCCCAAGAAAGGTTATTCATAAAAATTCCATTATCATCTGTTTCTATGTCTTAAAGTCGGAAAAAGACCCGAAATAGTCAATGTTTCACCGTGACAAACACTGTCGAGGATGTCGCCATTTTGAAGACGTTACCAACTAACGTTTGAAATGGCACTGACATAATGTCACAATTAACGTCATACACGCGCTTGCTGTAGTCGTCTCAATCCACATTGCGTTCTTCAATATGAATTTCAGTTAGAAAATCCAGAAATGCGGATTTGTCAAGGACCTACTTTTTACTTGTATGTTCACTAAAGAAGTCATGAGGCTGACACGGTTGTACTACTTACACTTGTACACATTCGCATAAAATAGGTCTAATCAACTGATGGTAATGTGCACAATCCGTGGTGAATGTGGAATAATCATTTTCTGGTGCCAGAAGGAATGTATGGAAATGAAATTGGTCATTTCTTGTAGAATGGTGCATATTTTTATCAAACTACACCATGTGGTTAAGTGTTATGAGCAATTTCACTCACTGACTACAGAGGAAGGACAAACAGACTGATGGACTTTAACAGCGATTAAAGTGCACACCTGTGGGTCGTGCAATACTGTTTAGACTTTCGTCAGCGTTTTGCATGCCGGTGGCTGGACTATGTTAAAATACATAAATATACAAAATTTGAACCATATATACCACGGGGTTCAAGAGTTATGAGCATTTTCACTACTTGACCGTAAATTTTCAACTTGTGCTCAGCAAAGTCTCGTCCATCAAAAAAAAACGGTTATGCATGCGAGTCGTTAGATAATGTTGACATGTATAAGTATGCAAACTTTTATCAAAATTTAGAATGCGGTTCAAGAGTTATAAGCGTTTTCGCTAACTGATAACGGACGGATGGACGGACGGACGGACTCACACAGTGATTATAGTGCAAACCTGCGGGTTGTGCAATAAGAAGTTTTGCATACCAGTGGCTGGGCAATGTTAAATTACATAAGTATACAAAATTTGAAGCAAATATAGCAAGGGGTCCAAGAGTTATGAGCATTTTCAATAAAAGAGCCCGACCGGCCAAATTGATGCTCGGTGAAGCCTCGTAACTGTTTTGCATACCAGTGGCTGGGCAATGTTATATTACATAAGTATACAAAATTTGAAGCAAATATACCAAGCGGCGCAAGAGTTACATGTATGAGCATTTTCAATAAAAGAGCTCGACCAGCCAAATTGATGCTCGGTGAAGCCTCGTCACTGTTTTGCATACCAGTGGCTGGACAATGTTAAATTACATAAGTATACAAAATTTGAAGCAAATATACCGAGCGGTCCAAGAGTTATGAGCATTTTCAATAAAAGAGCTCCACCGTCCAAATTGATGCTCGGTGAAGCCTCGTCACTGTTTGGCATGCCGGTGGCTGGACTATGTTAAAATACATAAGCATACAAAATTTGAACCATATTTACCACGGTGTTCAAGAGTTATGAGCATTTTCAGGAGTTGGCCCTAAATTTTCAACTTGTGCTCAGCAAAGCCTCGTCCATCAAATGTGTTGTTATGCATGCGAGTCGTTAGACAATGTTGACATATATAAGTATGCAAAATTTTGTCGAAATATCCCATGCGGTTCAAAAGTTATACGCGTTTTCGCTAACTGATAACGGTTTTCGCTAACTGATAACGGACAGACGGACTCACACAGTGATTATAGTGCAAACCTGCGGGTTGTGCAATAGTTCCACATTCAATAAATATTGAAATATCTATTATCGTAGGTAAAATATAATTAATCATTGGTCCCCGATGCGGACAGGGAAATCCCAACCCTACGTAACCATAGTTGCACACACCTGGCGCCGGGTGTCCGGCCAATAAAAAATCACCAGCTGTCAATGCATTGGTTTTATAGGAGCACACGTACCTGCGTCGTCAAGAGACGTTGGCATTTTAGATGGTGACGTCACGAAGACGGTAAAAATGATGTGAGTGTATGCACGCCAGTCGTTGACGTAAAGAGCCGAATGGCGGTCGCTGAAAGCGGTGCCTTCTTTTAAAATCGAATTGAAACCTCTCAAGCACTAGAATTGCGCATTTTAAGAAGTTCCGAAGTTAAAACGAGAAAAAGTATCTATCACTGGTGTGAGGTGCGGATAGAAAAACTCCGTAACTCGGGATCACTATTCGGCATCACTCGGCAAGCCTCTTGATGCCGAACAGTGACCCGCGTGACAGATTTTTCTATCCACACCTCACACTCATGACATATCCTTATATTCTTAGAAATCAGAAAATTTTGATTGGTAATAAGACATTTTTTATCTAGATCATCGCTTTTTAATCATTAGGTCCTTTTTGATACATGCACTAAGCAGTCTTTGAAGTAACTGCCTTCATTCAAAGAAAAGAAAATACAGTATGCCTTTTCCTTGCTTTTGTAACCAGTTATTGTCAGGGTCACTGATGAGGCTAGGCTAGCCGAAACTTCGAAGTATGGTGTATGATCCTTCTTTTGAATGTCACGGTTCTCTGCTCTTCGCTTGAAGGAACTCTTTAAGAATTTGATTTGACTTCACTGCAGCAGGTGTTTTGCCGTGTGGCGGCTTTAAAGCGTCTTTTTTTTATATCAGCCATAGTGCAGATTATATTTTGTTTTGTCCTTTGAGACCAGAGGATATATTCTCAGAATTAAGAATATTTTATTGGTTTAGACATTTATTCTAGGTCATACCTTTTTTATCATTTAGGACCCTTCTCGATACAATGCCTTACAACAGCCCTTTCCCTCCAAACAGGCGACATTCTTGCCATTACTGAAAACGATGTTACAAGCGTCTCCAATCGTCACTCCACGCATCATTCAAAAGTAAGTAGGAAACTTCTCTGGAACTGATACAATTGAATCCAAGATCCCACCCAAGACATTATGAGGGGAAAAGACATCACAAAAATTAGTCGACACCAAAGACATCATCAGCGGCAGCCATGTAAACAGCCATTTCCCATGTAGGTGGTCACCGGGCTAGCCTAAACATCACACAGTTATCACAGACAGACATAGTAACAAAACACATAAAACAACCAAGAATAATCAAAGCCTTGTGACGACCTGTAATGAAATTATAGGGGAGCTTAACCGGTTTGCGGACCAACCCTCGCCTTTGTTTCTGCCTTGGTTCATCAGACACTTAGTTGTTTGGTTTGCGTGGAAGATTCCTAGCTCATAAGCTCAACCCGACAATATATTTAGACACTAAGTCGAAATGCCGTCGACAAAACTTTGAAAACGCTTTACGAAGTTTATGTTATATGTAGCTATAATCTTGTTTGAGAAGTTTTCTGTCGAAACTTCATTACGAATATTAAAGTCATCAACATGACAGGACACTCGAGCAAATCGATTGAGGCGAGATATATAAACATCTTAGGATGCAGAACTAGGAACATCATCATGTTTAAAAATGGAAAATTAACAATATCAAAATCAAATCCATCTCGTGTATCGTTTATTTTGGTTATAACAAAGCATCTTATAAATGTTTGTCCCAAAATGAGGCCTCGGTATCTGAGATAAACCTACTGAGTATGGGGTTGGGGGTGCCTCTGGTCGAAAAATTGATAATTAGCCGATATCCACCATGTGTGCAGTGCCTAGTGCCAAAAGTACGGTTATTTGATTAGATGACCCAACATCGGAAACGAACTTTCTTGCTTGCTTCACCAACCCACTCTGTTTATAAGTTAATTATTCCATTGAAAAACGGCTACAAAAGAATTTGATGTGACTTAGGGATTTCTCCCTTTTCATCATACATGTACAAATTAAGCTGATTTCCATGATCCAAAACACATCTATATGTAGAACGCACATACGGAAACATTTACGCCCATATGATCTTGCAGATTACAAACGCACAGAGACGCATGGCACGGATACCGCAAAACGTTTGGATTGAGACGTCCTACTAATATTAACCCCATCCCGGCCCCCACCCCACACACACATACACACACACATACACCCTCCACTCCTCCAAAAGGCACATGCGGGTCAATGAACAGATATACAAGAAGAGTGAGTGAACTCGGGTTTAACGTCCCACCAACAACGAGGTCATATGGAGACGGGACCTCGGTTTAAAGTCTAATCCGAAAGACCGGAGAAGCGGGGAATCGAACTTGCGACCCCTGGATTGGTAGTCTGGAGTGTTATCCACTACGCTACAGCCGCTCCTTAAAAGAAGAGAGAGAGAAAGAGGACACCAATCCAATTTCTACAAAACTCACATTAAAATTATCTATGAGGGCAATATGCAGACGAATAGGTGTCGAGGACCCGCAGGAAATCGATAAGTCGTCTTGTGAATGTACATTTGAACACTGTGTGAATTGTCAATGGATTCAGGCTGGTCCAGACATTTTGAATATGCCGTCACACACCAGTGTTGCATTGGGCGTACCCATAATTATTCTTCCGCATTCGGTCTGATATGCGAATTGTTAAAAACTATTCAACACAAGTCCACACAGGTCTACCTTCATCTCGTAGGCCTGATTTCACTTCCAACATAGTACGCAGATAAGGTCCGGAACACGAAAATTTTACATTTCGCCTTACGGTAAAATGAACCACGGACTCGTAAATCTGAGTTATAAATGTGACGTCAACTAGGGCCTTAGGGAACTTTACATAAACTATAAGCCATTTCACGTTAATACCATAGTAGGAGTATATTTTACATTGCGCCTTACGGTAAAACGTACCACGGACTTGTTAATCTGAGTTGTAACTGTGACGTGAAATCGGGCCTCTGAGTTACGTGAAATATAAGCCTTTTCACGTTCACATTATAGTATGAGTAAATAAGCTCAACTATTTCAAAACTATGAGTGAACAATGAATACTCTTATCAGCATGCACATCAGCGCAGTCCGATGATATCTGCTCAAACATGTGTAGAAGAAGTCACTCATGATACAAATTGAACGACACATTAAGATATTAAAATGTTAACAGCCTTCTGTTTGGCACCTACTGCGAACACAACAGTTCTTTCTGAAACATTAGGCAGCATGGATGCCCAAACGTTGACGTTAAAACCTCTTCCCATACCCTTATCTCTTCCAATCCACTTCATTTGCACAGGTAGTTTAATCTGGGTCATTCAAATTTTCTCATGCGGTGGCTCAAATATAGATATCTTTATGATAGTTAAACAAGAGAAACTAATTTGGATTTTATGACATATTTAGGTGTAACCGTTCTATCCCTCCAAGAAACAGACGCAAACAAATCTTTCGTTCATTTGCTTTCTCCGGTCATAGTCTCAGGATTCTTAGATTACCCATGCCAACATGGAATTCATGAATTTGTCTGCGCGGAGATGCAGGCTTTACCGAGTATTCACTGCTCCTATATGGCCATCTTGGCATTGCTCAAAATGCATGGATTGTCGTTCCTTCTCTTTGTGCAATCTGTCAATAATAAAATCAGTCAGCGCATAAGCTGGGACGTATCAGATGCTGTGCTTCAATCATTTTTAGACCTTCAATGATTTGTAAATGGTATATGTGAAAAGCCAAACGGAACCTTTTCATGTGACAGCCATTAAATAACTATAATTGATAACGCATGACTTCCTTAGATATAATAAGTAACTTCCGAATTAACGGGCGTCGCATAAAACCATATCTGATAACTCAGCAGAAACTCGCAATTGATGGCGATAATTCTTGTGAGGTAACTAAAAAGGATGCCGGTATAAAAGACTGTCTGACATTAAATGACGCTTTCAAAATGAACAGTGAAAATAGAATGTATCTAAAATTACTGTAATGTATAAAGTCTTAGGAGTAACTTCGTACACCCCTATATTGTTCAGTACATTTTCGTCACAAATAGAAAGTTGGCAGAGGACAAATAAAGGCTTAGCCTAAAGTCCAATCATATGGCACATGAGCGTATATATTATATATTATGTACGTGACGTGTGTATATTTTATGTATGTATAATGCTTTATATGACACCAAGTTTCGATAAAAAAAAAATATAGTTTATCGATATTTCCGAGGTGGTGTGAAAAAACTGCACATGAGCTAAACAGTTAAAATGGCCCACATCATGTTATTTCAAAATAAGTGTTATTGGTGCCAAGTCAAGGCTCTGATCAGACTACACTTGCGAGCAGTCTCATCGGAGCATCTACTTGTCATATTAGCCATAAGTGGAATGGCCCAAACCAAACGGCTAATATATAGACTTGATGTTAACGGTAATGATTATCTGAGTATCACATGACAAAATGCCACATTATTGGAAGTCACATGATGCGGCTCATTAATTATGATGAAAATCATTTTTAATTATTAAAAATGCATATGCTCCAACGACGGGGTAATGAGTCCACTCGACACTAAGAGCGGGTTTATACAGCGACGCATGTTGCAAGATACATGTGTCATGCAACCATTTGTTGTGTTTAGACGATCAGACATGTTGTTTGCAACAGATTTTTGTCATGTAACGTTTGCTATATTTATTGTGTGTGTGTGTGTGTGTGTGTGTGTGTGTGTGTGTGTGTGTGTGTGAACCTAGTACATAAAAAATGATGATAGAAATATGATGAAATTACTGACAGAGAAACACCCATCACAGCTGACTCATCTCATACATGTACCAGCCCTCTAAGGAAGTGGAAGCAGAAAAATATGTTACATTCTCAGAAAACTGCAACCAGTTAAAAATGGCCTAAGGCTACTTGAACACCTTTTAAATATATGTGTTGAATTCTCCGAAAACTGCAACCAGTTAAAATCGGACTGCGGATCCTTGACCACCTTCGCCGCGTGCATTAATATGCAAAACACATGAGATTGACGTTGCACATATATGGAACAGTTATTGCTTGATTTCGGAATACGTGCGCAGTCTGATAAGTGTCTTGCCTTTAATATTACCCATGGAAACTAAATGGTGCAAAGTAAAGACTAATTAGCATGATATCTGTATATTTAGTTTACATGCATTTAGATCCCATTTTCCGCGACACAGCGCAATATTATCTATTTCCTCTAAAGTATATTTTATACATCATTTCACAAAGATATTATGATTTGTTTTACTGTCATAGTTTAATGAACTAAAACGATGGAATTTTGTAGTATGGGATAAACTGGTGACACCCTACTGAAGCAATTGGATAATGTTTTGACAACCCTAAACCATAGAAACGATGATACAAATCGCCGATTTGGAAACGTGTGCTGTAACGAATCATTTGCTGCTCAATGTTAGATTGTTCTATTAAGAAATGGCATATTAAAAGGTAATTAAAATTTCTGCTATAGATATGTTTCGATTTGAAAGACGACAAAGTCAAAAAGAATTCACATATTTTAACCGTTTATCTATTCTTGTAAATGCACGGCGACAAGACAAAACCAGCAAATTGGCATATGCGTCCAGCGAAGACTCAATTCAGCCTGAGCATCCACTCAGTCAGATCAGAGTCCTAGCTGTCGACATAAAGTAGCTTAGACCCTTAGACCCTTTAAGCGCGCAGCGAAGACTCTGATCAGACTTGGCGGATGCACAGGCTAGTCTGAGCTTCACTGGGTGCACATGCCACTTTGTTGGTTTTGTCATGTCACGGCTCTTTAAATCCTTTAAATGTTTATTAGATATGAGAACTGTTAGTGTAAAGACCTGTTACATCGAAAGATACTTAAATTGTATTTTCAGAAACATTATTTGTAGGTGTGAGAGAAAGTCTATGTCACCTCTAATAAAGCTTTTTACATATTTGAGCCGCGACACGACAAAACCAACAATGTGGTTCTGCGCCCAGCGCAGACTCAGATCAGCCTGGGCATTCGCCCAGTCTGATCATAGTCTTCGCTGTCCGCATGGAGGTAGCTTAGACCCTTACCTATACATTGAGCACTTAATGAAGGGTCTGATTGGCTTGAGCGGATGGCCAGGCTGATCTGAGTCTGCGCAGTGCCCACAACCACATTGTTGGTTTTGTCGTGTCGCGGCTCATTTAATATATGGGTTTAGAAGAATGTCAATCAAGTTGCTCAATCTATGTGTTTCGCCGACAGGACCAGCTACGATTGGTCGAAATTGTAAATCGATAGGGCCTTTGAGTTCTAACTATCCCGACTGCGTTTCCTCGCATTTAATTTTGATCACATAACTTTTATGGATTTTTGGTAATCTATAAAAACTGCTTGATTTAAAATCAAATTCCAGCAGGTATTCAATTTCATGTCTGGTTATATCATTTGCTAGTTTAATTAGAGTTTCTTTGTCTTCTTAAATGTCGTTCTTGAACATATATCATTTGTTGTCTTATAAAACAAATTAATTGCCAACATTTCTAATATTTTTGCTCTACAAATAATAGTATTCATTATTACAATCCCCCTCCTTTATCGGCTTCTTTTATTATTATTCTAGCGTCATTCGGTAAGCTAGCTAAGGCTTTACGTTCCCCCAAGGTAATATTGTGTTTCTTATCGGTAGGTAAATTTGATAATGGAAAGTTTTAGTGCTTGTTATAAAATAATCTATGGCAAAATATCTTCCCTTAGGAGGTTCAAAATTACTTTATTTCTGACTAATGAATCATCCTGTTCTAAGTAATTATCTTGAAAACATTCTTCCAGAGAATTCTGACATATCAGACTCCATTTCTTGTGTATTGCCTTTTTCAGGTGTAGGTGTAATTTGAGACCCCTCGACAAGACTGAAATTTCTGAGGATAATAATTTTCGGTCCGAAAGATAAAAAATTCTAAATTCAGGGTGTTTACCTTCAGCTACAGGTTGTAGCTGTCTCCCTAGAAAGTCTCTTGTTATTTTATCTCTGTTGCAATGTCCTTGTGATCCAGAGGGTTGTCTGTATCTTGGTGCGTTGTTCATTGATCTCAGGGTATTCGATGGTTGTGGGTATTGCGGTCTGGGTATATTCGATTATTATTGGTAAGCTGGTCTTGGTATGTTTTTAGGCTGCGAAATACGTTGTTTACGAGTCTGGGGTCTAGGAGTGTCTGGGTGCCTTGTTATGTTTTCGAGGTCGATCTCAGCGTACCGTTTATTCTGTTCAGTCCTGGCTGCTTGTGCGTACTTTGATGTGAAAGGTCTCTCTTCTTCAGTTGAGTCATTGACTGTTTTGAAAAAAAGAATTTTCATCCCGATATTCTTAGAGAAATGTTGTTTCATAGTCATCCAAACACTTCGCACTACGCTGCCATCGTTTATTGGAAACTGATTCTTGATGGCTTGTTTCAGCCCGCCACATTTGTATTAAGGAGTTTACCACTTGTTCACCTCCTTTCGTTTTTAAACATCGTTCCATTTCCTCATCAAGCTGTTTGTACCGTTCTTCATGCTGTTTGTCTCTTGGGTCCCTCAGTTCTATTTCAGCTTTGAAGTCTTTCAGGGCGGCTTTTGCTCTAACGGCCTTCTGGTCCTAACGTTCATTTGTAAATTCCTTATTTTGCAGGAAACTTGGGACTAACATTTTTTCCCGCTCAACCCAGTTTTGATGTCTATCTCTGTGCCTTTGATTTTTCACCATATTCCAGTACGCCGCCTTAAGTTTATGGAGTTTAAATGACCATAAATTTGACATGGCAGTCTTGTTCTTTGATGCCTCATCTTCATAAACAGGCATAGTGGTAACAGTCGTGGGTTGTGAAAAACTTTGCGTTGGTATTCTTTCAGATAATTGTGTCAAAACATTTGTTATCTCAGATATGGTAGAAGAACTTTCTGCGGATGTTTCCGGTCTAGCGACTGTCTGGTTTTCTTTGAATGTTTCTGTCAGATTTTGATAGCGGAAAGTATAAGAGAGAGCTTTCTACTTATCTTGTTAAGTTTGCGTCCTTGTCTTTGCTCCAGTGCGGTGTTGTTGTTTTCGGTTTCTGTAACGTTCGCTGTTGTTGCTCCATCTTCGCCGTCTTTTCCTTCTTGTTCTTTTGGCATATTTGTCTCTTGTGCCTGATAAATTATGAAAAAAAGTGGAAAAGTCCACGGCACAAGAGGTGCAATATAGCTGTGAAAACACAAGTTGACTTACATGCCGTAAATATCGTTTTAATTTAAAAAATCAAGAAACTACTTTCGCCAATACGGCTTTTCAATATTGTTACGTTATCACTATGTGTAATGTATATCAGTGTGAAACAAACTTATACCTTTACTTTTATTTCAGGAATAAGCTATACTAGTACCATCATGTTGCTGACAACTGTCGGTCAGATTGCCTTTATCGTGCTAATTTGCACATTATTCTCAAGCGTATGTCTATCGCCACCAATGTATACAGTCCAACAAGAGCAAGATGGTATGATAATATGCATAAAGTTTTGGAAACGTTGCCATTTTCTGAGGTAAATTTAATGCAATTTTGGTTTAAACCTAATTTTAAATGAAACTGAAGCATATATAAAGTAAATTCAATAGCATGAAGATCAAATCAGTACATTAGGGCTCAGAAGAACGCATTGCTGCTTATGTGAATCTGTATCCTATCTTACAAGCACCCAAAGAATTCTCACATTGTGTTACGATTCCGGAACAGTCTAGTGTAAACTTTATTTTATTTGTATAAACATAAGTACATTTACAAACATTTCTGAAACATAATATTTTATACAAATGGGATTCAGAAGAAAGTCAATTGACTTTTTTCAAATCTGTATATACAGATTTGAAAAACTGGGTAAACTTCTAGAACAGCGAATGAATTTTGGTTAGTTTCAGAATCAGAATCAGAAATGTTTACTGGTCCAAGGACAATTATTTACCAGTAAAGTACAAAGGGGGATGCCTATAAGGCCCTTTTTCTGAGAAAAGAATGAAATAAAATGATTTTTAATCTTCTTTCCCAGTCTACTCTTTCAAGGTTCGATTCTCACTTTGTTCCATAGATTTCCACTTTACACAGTCAAAGGGGAGGTGCCTACAAGGCCCTTTTTCTGCCCGAGAGCAAAACGTTTTATTTTCAGCTGATGATTAGACTATAGTGTCCGCTATACTGAATCAATAGTGGTTAAGCTCCGTAAGCCCTACTTTTGGAATAATAGGGTTATTAAAGTGGGTGGGGGTAAATCAGCATGAACCAGGGATGTCATATTATAAGCTATATTTTATTCAAATTTAATCGCATTCATAAATACCTTCCTTTATAAGTTGAAGTAATGTCTTTGGTGACATCTTTTCTCAAATTCTGTCTTTTAAAGTAAAATCTGATGTCTGCAGAATTTCTTTTAGAGACACTGTCAATTTTCATTAAATTTAGGTACTTTGAATTCAATATATTCTACCATATCTCTCGAACCAATGGATGACTTCTTACCAAACTAAAATGGGCTCACTGTTGGGAGAGTGCAAACTGTTGATTAAATTTTGGAGACCTTGACCTTGTTTCAAGGTCACAGTAAGACTTAAAATGTCAATTTTAAGTCAAGTTTTGACCATTGTCTACACAGTACCTCCTGCATTGATATGGAATTTTCCCAAAGTGGCCTAAATTAAACATTATGAGGAGTTAGAGCACTAGTTATGATTAAATGGCCATGACATCATGATTAAATGGCCATGACATCATCTTAAAGGTCAAGGTCATGGCTAGAGTAAACAAATATTCGGATTATATATAGCCTCATTTTACATTAGTTCATATTTTGACATGGTAAGCTTGAAAACATATTAGATAAGAAATAAAGGGGTAACTTTGACACAGTGTGGCATGTGTTCTTTGTTAAATTTGGAATAATAATTTGACAGTAATTCATGTACAAAGACATGAATAAACATAGTTGCCAAGCACACATATATTATTCTTAGGTTAGCTCGATTCTCACTTGCCCAAAGACATTTACGGTATTGTCTTGCGCAAGGTAAAGATGTCCACCTTGATCAACAAATCTAGAATTCCTACTTTGCGCAGTGCAATTCCGGAACTGTACCGATCCTTCCATAGGCTGAACATATATTGAAACTTTTAAAGATTAACATAGAATTAAACAGATTACTCGTACAGAAGTGTAACATATAATCAGCTATTTGGAGAAGGTGAGAACATTATAAAAAAAAAGTCAACATAGTAGAAAATAAGATACACTCATTTGACGTATTCCGGCGGATTCACCTATTCTGGTGTATCCTGTTTCTTTCTCTGCAACGAAGCAAGCTAGAAGCAAAATGATTTTTAGGTAATTACTTTCAATATTTATTTGTCAAATCCTCATATAGTAAGGATCTCATTTATCTATCAAAGATACGGAAAACTGAGTTTAAAAGTGTCTGGTAATGCATATCTAACAAGAAAAGTGACAGGTGTTTTCAAGCCAACTGTAAAAATAGCGCTGGACAATATTTGTGTAAACAAATATGTCGTAAACCTATATGTTTGTCGATTGCTCATTTTATTAGCTATCTAAACTGATGAATATCAAAAGGAAATGAAATCATTTACTGAGATTTATTGAAGTTTTAATTTGTTAGCTCCTTTAGCCTATTCCGGCGGATACTATAGGTCAAATTAATATATGACGATTAGATAAAAAGGACACCAAGTGGTAAGGAGAACAAGGGTGATGGAAAACTCTATGGGCATTGAACTTTGTGCTCGTCATCGATTGTCATTTCTTTAGAAATGTAAAGGCATAGGTTAGTCTGAAACAATCGAGCTAGACTGCTTGTAAGCTAAGGGTTTGAACACATTACCAGCTGATGGCAAGTTCACCATGATAAGAAAATAACTGATTATTCACATCTAGGAACTGTATAATATTGCGATTGGAAACCGAGATATGTGTACTAATAACATAATTATGGTATGGAATGGAGACTGACTAATGCAATTTCCGTTTTGCTACGTGGTTCATTTGAATATTCAACAAAGCCAAAGGTATACAACATTTCGATTTATTTTGAATCCTTTCCACCGAGAAGATTTACTTATAGGTCCATGATCTATTCAAACAGTCTTCTGAATTTCAAACGAATCAACCCTTTGCGACTGTTGTTGTCAATTATGACGTGTCAAATGTAGCTTATTTATATCGTTTTATTCTAGTTTAAGGAGAATACCCATTTGTCTAATGCAAATGGTGTTGACCCTGATCAGACGCCACAGAACACGGCGTCTTCTATGGTCCACACTGTTTGCCAATGTAATATGAGCCACGACCCGACAAAACCAACAAAGTGGCATGTGCGCCCAAAGAAAACTCAGATAGCCTGGACATCCGCCAAGTCTGATTAGATTTTTCGCTAAGGGCTAAAATGGTAGCTGAAGGTCTAAGCTATCTCCGTGCGGACAGCAAAGACTCTGATCTGACTACGCGGATGACCAGGCTGATCTGAATCTGCACTGGGCGCACAACCACTATGTTGGTTTTATCGTGTCGCGGCTCATATATATGGGACACGAGACATTAAAGAGTTTGAAAAAGTGTGCCACAAAACTAAAATACAAACAGTCAGATTTACATACCGTATATGCGGTAATTTTCGCGGTTTCAAATTTTTGCGGTTAAGGGTCGAAAATATAAACAAAAATTGTCGCGATTTTTAATTTTCGCGGTAAGCAACATGCGCGAAAAGCAAAACTATTTTGTTTACACTTGAGTCAGGTCGTTCATTAACCTGCGACTTGGTCGCCGTAGGTTAATGATAATGAAAGAACTGGCTCAAGTGAAAAATACCAGCAACTACCGAAGCAAACAGAAAGAAAATATAAGAACACTGTGTCTACAGAAGGCACTTTGTAAGAAACTGGAAATTATTCGCGATTTTAATATTCCCGGTTTCTAAGTGACCGCGAAATACCGCGAAAAATGGAACACCGCGAAAATTACCTTGTATACGTTTTTTTTTTTTTTGTGCAGATATGGTATCATAAAGAAATATTATAGGGGACTATTTGTATATAAACCAATCAATGACACTTGCCCGGATGACCCAGGAGTGTCGCAACGCAATGGAGTGGGTATTTCCTACTGTTGTGGTAATAGCTGGTCAGATGGAGGCAGATGCTGTGAAACGTAAGTGGATCCGTCACGGTAATATGAGCCGCGACACGACAAAACCAACAATGTGGTTGTGCGGCCAGCGCAAACTCAGATCAGTCTTGGCATCTGCCCAGTTTGACCAGACTCTCTGTTAAGTGCTTAAATGGTAGCTAAGGGTCTACGCTACCTCCATGCGGACAGCGAAGACTCTGATCAGACTGGGCGGATGCCCAGGCTGATCTGAGTCTGCGCTGGACGCACGACCACATTGTTGGTTTTCTCGCGTCGCGGCTCATATATATTTTCTGGGGCCGTATTCATAAAACGACTTAAGTGGTTGCTATGCTGTTGCTAAGGCTAGGTTTCTTTGAAGGAGATTCCCTACAACTATGAAATTTGCTCTGGAGGAACAGTCTTAGACTGTTCCTCCAGAGCAAATTTCATTGTTGTAGGAAATCTGCTTTATAGAAATTTAGCCTTAGCAACAGCATAGTAACGACTTAATCGGTTTTATGAATTTTATGAATATGACCCCTGGTTCTGTGGGATAATTGAATTCATTTAGGCCATTATGAAATTAAAGTTCCGCTTAAGCTTGTACTAGAGGGCGAGTCCGGTGTCGCTTTTTCATTTCTTGTCAGGAACAGAATCAATGAAACCAAGTCTGCTATTTTCATTTTTTTGTGATGTTTTCTTTGCTTCCGAAGGATATAACTATTCAGAATTTATTCAAAGAATAAGTTACATGCATCCTGTGGTTTCGTGGAAAGCAGTGAATTCTCCCAGAAAAAGTCTTACTGTTCTTGAAACACAGTTGAACTGGGACGGAGCTTTTCTGTAATAATGTAGTTATTTCAGATAACCCAGCATGTAAGGATGTCCTGGGTGTGGAACCTGGGTTCGAGGTTATAAAACTTGAGAATAATCTCAAACTCAAAATAAAGTACATTGACTGGCAGCTTCCGAGCATATGCTCGGAAGCAGCCAATCAGTGTGCTTTATTTTGAATTTGAGAATTTACTCAAGCTTTATCAGGCTGATCTGAGTCTGCGCTGGGAGCACAACCACTTTGTTGGTTTTCTCATGTCGCGGCTCAATATTTCGATTATCATTATTGTCTTAGAATGGAACATTTTGGGCTCAAATGATGCAGTTGGAATAAGAAACAGCATAGACTCCGATCAAACTGATCCTTTTGCATTAGTCTGATGTAGGTCTACACTGTTTGTAACGAACCCGTCTGATGTTGGTCTGCTCTGATTGGAGGGACTTACCAGTCCTAGGACTTACAAGATTTTTGGTACAATATATGCTCTTGCAGAGCAAATTTTATAATAAATGGTAATAGCATTGTCACCACAGCAACTAGCTGCTTTACAAATGTTCACAAGTATAATGAGATTGTCAGCCTGAATCCCCTCTAGGCTCTTCGTATGAAGGTAGGTCGCCAATTATACCAGCAGTGACGTACAATGTGTTTATTTGCAGATTCTATTGTATATGCAAAACTTCTGTCCTGAAGCGAAGAGACATACTTTCAATGGAAGCAACTCTTCAGTTCATACTTCTGCCTCCTTTTTTATGGAGATCAACTCTTAAAGGGAATGATTTGCTATCCTATGAGCAACTCTTTTATTCTGATAGGGCTACGTTTTGCACGGTAGACATCGGGAAGTAACAGTGTTTCCGTTCAAACAAATGGCGGAAAACATACCGGTGTAGCTATACACCCGTAATCAAAACATTTACAGAACATTACATGTAGTTTAATTTACTTTTAATGACTTTCTCCGCTTAATTTTCCAAAACTATACTATATCAAACTTTGAAATACTGTATATCTAGTTGTTATTGTTTTTCAGTGTTATGTGTAATTATTATCCAACAAACGCGACTGCCATTGACGGAAAAACGTATTATGTGATTCACTTTACTGCTCAAAACCTGTATCAGTCTGTGCCTATAGGAGAGTGTGGGTGAGTTCTTACACATAAAGATTATTGCTTTTGCACTGTGGTCAACTGTAGAGTCTACACCGGTACTTTCCGTGGCCCACTTCGAATCGAACTAGAGTATTTACCATAGTAGTATTTTTGGCCATGCGCACTCGCATTATCAATTGAACGCCAAATGTTGCTATAAAAGTAGATTGTCATGGAAACGGAAATAAATAGTATGCATTTCATCGCCTTTTTCGTGCATGCAGTCTTTAAAAACGATCATTTATAGATTAAATGATAATATATGCCCTAAAATAATTGTGTCTCTTGTAAATTCATGTTTTGTCAAATATATAAGCAGTACATGACCAGAGAAGTATATTCATTTTGCACAGACTGTTTTACCTTCTGCCTGATAGTGCACAGTTTATTCATGTTCAGGAGAAGAGCTATATAAGCTATCAGCTTTCGTTCTGATCCTATTTCTTGTTTATACATGTATGTTGTAATGTGCATGCAGTTTTGGAAATAAAATATGTTTAAACCAAAATAATTGTATGAACAAATATAAACAACTCAGTAAAACAAATACTTGTTGTACACCCACAAATCACTAGAGTCTTCAACGGCCGCCATCTTGCTACTACAGTAACGGCGGACCAGACCTCGGTTAATCTTTCGTAAGTTCATGACGTCATTTTAGTGGCTACCATCGCACTTTGGTTGGAACTTTTGTAAATTTAGTAGCTACTATAGTTCGATTTGAAGTGGGCCCGTTTCGTTCCTGTTGCCGTTGTAAGGGTAGAAATCTACATGATGACGCGCAGATTTAGCCGTCAAAATAGAAAGTAACCCCATGAAAAGTATATTCTATAGGTAATGGTTACCAGCTATTGTATTTGAAAAGACTATTATAAACTTTGTTTCTATGAGAATATTAGACTTAACTGTGAAATTTACACCGGGTTTTTTCTCCAAATAAGAATATATCATGACCAAAACGGAGTCAACAGTCTTTTCGCTTACAGTTGTTGTTGCACTTTTATGCATTCCTGTTTGAAACACGAAGATTCAGATACAAATCATAAAAAATATGGACTGCTATATGTCAGCTACACATTATTTTTTTTATTCCATAGTGATACGAATACCGACGGATAGGACAAAACGAAAAGTGGCGGTGTAAAATGAAGTGTTTTGGTATTTCTGGCATTATCGATAAGCTGAATTTGTGAATCCGACGGCAAATTTGCTTCATTTCCCTCTTACATAGGAGTGTTTTTACATGGGTCCCCATGGAACATAAGAAGGGACAAGCATTTCTTTCTAATCTGTGGCAACGAGTAATTAATTTGTGGCCACGAATTATTGGCTAATAATCATTTAATTGTAACCACGAATTATAAATGTTCCCACGACTGAATAATTCCAACTCAACTTTCTAATACTAATTTAGCGCAATTTGATTGGTCAAGAGCGAACATTAACTGGCGTTTATACTTTGATAAACTCCCTGAGCCAGAAATCAGGAACTACTTGGAACTATTTTCTTGGCGGCGATTTTTAAGATTCTCACTATAGCTGACAATTTTGAGAAAAAGGCGACCGAGTTGGAATTATATGAAATGAATTTTATTTTTGTGGATTTTATGGATGTGTAAACGCCGGCGAATCACTCACAAACTTAACATAAAGCCCTTCGGGCTTTATTCAGTTTGTGAGTGATTTGCCGGCGTTTACACATCGATAAAATCCACAAAAAATAAAATTCATTCCTATACTCGTCACCACGAATTGTTATATTGTGGCCATAAATTGTTATGCCGTGGCCACGAATCTCTCGTGGTAAACGATATATCATATTGTGTGTACGACCAAATAATTTGAAGGATCGATTAAATAACTCGCAGCCACGGTTTAAAAAATTATAGGAAGGAATAGGTAACTCATGGACACGAGCAATCAAGTCGTTCTCAAGAATCATTAGTCGTGGCAATCGATTAAAATATACTTCACATGTCTCTTTTAGAGTCACCAAGATCCTCCTTTCTTTTCGGGGTGGCCGATGCTGTGCGTATCGAAACACACTTTGTGGATCGTATATGCGAGAAATTACCAAACACCCATCCGCTAACATACGAAGATATCATTGCGTAACATGAATAAGGCAGCGCCGATAAATGAGCCATGACACGACAAAACCAACCCTTGGCTACCCTTTAAGCGCAAAGCAAAGACTCTGATCAGACTGGGCAGATGCCCAGGCTGATCTGAGTCTGCGCTTAGCGCACAACCACTTTGTTGGTTTTCTCGTGTTGCGGCTCATTAATACTTTTTGCAGATTGGGCGTGTTTGTTGTGTTGAAGAGTCCTTAACCCATTGCATGCTGGGTATTTTTGTCGTCTGCTGAAATTGTCGTCTGCATCAAAAATCAAGAATATTTTGACAATATTGGTCTAACCAACTCTTGTATAAATGATGCTTAGGCAGCAAACAGTTTGGATCTCAGATCAGGCCCCACGTTTGTAGGGCCTGATCTGGACCCAAACTGTTTGCCCAGATGCCCCTAAAAGGGGATCCCGAATGGAATGGGTTAAACATTTGTCGGTACCCCATAGACCAAATATTTGTGTTTCTCTGTGTTTCAGATAAGCTCTGAATAGTAATTAAGATCCTTTGGATTCCAGGAACGACTGTACCAAATAATGCAAAATATTTATAACTTTGTTCACGTCAACATGAATGCTGACAAAACGGTTCCTATGTCTCTGATACATGTATAACAAGGCTGTTACCCTTGAAACTCGGTATCATTAAATGTCAGTATCTATGAGTAGAGCCATGATACGTAACTGTATCTGAAAAAATATCAGTATTCAGGTATAAGAAGCGTTTTGTGTGTTTAACGCATAAAAATTTAATTTACATATTTATATCGGCCATAACGCTGAGAGGATTCTGACGATACAAAATGAATCCAACTTCTAGACTTCTGATGAGGCGTTGAGACATATTGCTCGTAGACTAGAAGTTTGTTTGCAGAGTTGTTGACGGAAATGTGATAATCAAATAAATATAATTTATAATAAATTGGCAAAGCAGAAACCCAAAAATATATAATGCATTTTTTATCCATTTGAGTATTTACGTTACGCACATGGTCTCAGGTTCCTTTTCTCGAGACGCTTCTTATGTTATTTGTCATTTGTACTGTCAAACGAGCGGGCATCTTATACGCATAGCAAGACAATATAATTGAGCCGCGACACGACAAAACCAACAAAGTGGTTGTGCGTCCAGCGCAGACTCAGATCAGCCTGGGCATCCGCCCAGTCTGATCAGAGTCTTCGCTGACCGCATGGAGGTAGCTTAGACCCTTAGCTACCCTTTGAGTACTTAATGAAAAGTCTAGTCAAACTGGGTGGTTGACTAGGCTGATCTGAGTCTGCGCTGGGCGTACAACCACATTGTCGGTTTTCTCGTGTCGCGGCTTGTACTAATATTTCTTATAGTGTTAAGGCACAGAACTGAAACGTCTTAACGTAGCATCATGTCGAACAATGTCTATCAGTAACAAACTGACATTTTTATGGCGTTGTTCATGTATCAACATTCTCTGATATTGGGAATATTTCGAACAAAGTAAAAGGCAGCCGTGTCAAATAAGTAGGTGTATCTCTTTTTTCATTTTTAATAAAATCGTTCAACTACTTATTATTTTTTGTTTCAGGGAAACTGGAATATGTCCGCACTGTGAAGAAGTGTCATCAATTAATACACTATTGGTGTTGGTTCCGGTGTTCCCATACTTATACTGGTGGCATTTTGTTTCTTTTAAAATGTTTTTGTTCCCGTCACACTGTACCTGCCACAGTACATGAGACACCTCGTACCAAGCAGTGTTTTTCTTTTATTTCCTGAAATATACCATACTTATTCAGCTAACACAATGGGCTTTATTACCCCATTTTTATCCAAAAGCTTAAATAAGTCTTTCGGTCGTGATACCCTTCTAAACCAACCTCAAATTTCTAGATCCTCTTTAAAAAGAATCTAGATGTTTAAGGTTGTTACGCAGACGAAGGCCCCTGTCATATAACCATATAAATGCAACAATGATTAGTCTTTAAATTTGTTAATTATTTGAATGGGTGTTTGACCCCTGAAATTGATCGAAAATAATAATTCCGCGACTAAACTTCTACCAAGAGGGAAGATCTTTATGCGGATGTACACTTTTTGCATTTATATTCTAAGGTCATTCTTTCATTTCACATGCATCTATGGCGTTGGTGCAGCTCCCTTCAATGATAGTAGTTTCAAATTACTGTAAATTTGTACTGTCAGAAAGCATTAAATCCTTTAAGCCGCATAGAGAAAGCGAATTCTCATGTTTGCATTGCTTTTTTTCCACTGGATCACCAAGAAGACAGTCCTTAGAAGAATGAAAATCAGAGCTGAAGGGTACAAAATTAAAACTCTATAGAAAGATTATAGCAGAAGATGAAATTTCAGCAAAACACTGTTTTGAAATATAGACATACATTTTGCCCATCGATCGCCAGAGAGTGCGATCAGCCTTTCGTTCTAAACTGATGATTTTTGAATAGTGATGCTTAAACATTTTTATTATTTTGGACGTTGAAGCATGTTAGATAGAGACTTATGGGCATATATACAGTGCTCTTTTAAATAAGCCGCGACACGAGAAAACCAACAAAGTTGTTGTGCGCCCGCACAGACTCAGATCAGCCTGGGCATCCGCCCAGTCTAAACGCTTAAAGGATAGCTAATAGTCTAAGCTACCTCCATGCGGACAGCGAAGACTCTGATCAGATTGGGCGGACGCCCAGGCGGATCTGAGTCTGCGCTGGGCGCACAACCACTTTGTTAGTTCTCTCGCGTCGCGGCTCAAATAGTTTGAGCAGTGCTATATTGCAACAAGCTTGGTGCCTCCCTCGTCCAAAATCTGTATTCCAGCTACCAAGCAGCAATCAAATTGAATAAAATGGTTTTACTGGGACTGATGGTTTGGTTAAATGACGTTTCTAAGCTGGTCCTAGTGTACTGGAGTCAAAATTTAGGTTGGGGCGTTTTTCTAAATCGCATTTATGTTATATTACTTCTCAACGAATCTCTGCAGCGGCTGATCTCATTCTTCAAGCGAAAGTTTGTGGTTTCGGTACACGTCATTAAGTAATCATTTTTTTCTGGCGTTTACAACCCTGAAAGCTATCAAGTCTTCAATACTTGTTGTTTCTTCTATCTATACAAAAACATATGGTTTACAAATCTTAATAGCAGTTTAGAGAGAAGCGGACACAAAGGCCGTGTCAATAACATGTTTGTTTTCTTTAATAGACTTGGGACGCACAAAGCTGTTTGAAACATAACACTGCTCACACTATTTAAAGGGGCAATATATATAATTCTCATGGCTCTATACAACACGTTTCATCATCAGCAGTGTTGTTTTTCAAACAGCTTTTTGAGTCCCTCCGTCCATTTATGTAACAGCTACCAAACAGTGATCGTATTTTGAGTTGAATGGTTTTCATTTAGTCTGGTAGTTTGGTTACTCCTTTCTGATCTTGACCTAGGGTACTGGCTGAGTCAAAAGGTTCAGACGGGGGCTTTTTAATCGCATTTATGTTATATCAATACTCAACAAAGCTCTGTTCTGGCTGATCTCTTTCTATCGGTAAAACATCGTGGCTTTTGGTACATGCCATTAAGTGAGGTATGTACTCTCTTTCTGGGTTTTAATACGTCTGAAAGCTGGTAAGTCATCAATATCTGTTGTTTCATTTATTTATACAAAAACATTTTGTTTACAAATTTTTAATAGCAGTTTGGAGAGAAGATGGCACAAGGACACTGTCAATGGCATGGATAACTCCGTTTGTAGCACTGATATCCTTCTTGACAACATTGGCCCCGTCAACATGGACAATACGACCTAGAAGAGAGTATCATTCAATTTAACATATTTATTCCAACAACAATCTAATTAGAAGTGGTCTTGGCAGACAATGTAGACCTTCTCAAACGCCGCAAAACGCGGCGACTGAGAAGAATTTATATTCTTTGCACTGAACACAGAACAAAATCACTTGAAATCACTCCGAAATAGACCTTCCGCAATGTGAAGTAAATTAGTTTACATAGAGGATCTTACATGAGTGCTCATGTATTATTGAATTTATTAAACGAGTTGGGGGAAAAGATAAAATGCGAGGCTTTGCCGAGCATCTTATCGTATTCCCCAACGAGTTTAATAAATTCAATAATACATGAGCACGAATGCAAGATTCTATTTATCATATGACACTGAAATCGCATTTTATTAGCACATATTGCACTAAAACGTCACGATTTCGCCATTAGAAAACGTGACGTTTCTATGGACGTCAACACATAACGTTACGACGTAATTTGCATATTTAATCCACTAGTGGATTATCGTTTTTAATGCATGGCTTTATTACACTCTCAGATGCGACGTCATATGATAATATGTATTTAAAGTACGGTGATTAATTATGGCACCATAAGAAAGAAATCACACCAAGGATCACAAACATTTCTCAGGGTTAAGGTCGCCGCCGTAACTTTCAGCGAGGTCATTTTATAACTCAAAAACAAGCGTTTAGTAAGTATTTACGAAACAGTTTTACGGTTAATTGATAGAATACATCTCAAAAGGGTTAAAAAACTAAAATTTCACAATAATTATTATTAGACTAGGTATAAAATCATAAAACACAACCTTCAAATTTCAGACCTTAAAGTTAAGGTGACCTAAACTTTAAGAAACGATTGTAATTTTGGGCCCAGGGATGTTTGGTTAAAAAGGTTGCTTGTGGTCGGCACTAATAGTGCTAGAATCGCGCAAAATTAATTGTTTGCGCAATGATACTCCGTGTACGTCCAGTTGTTACTGTGCTATTTTTGCTCAGATTGTCACCCCGTGAATCCTTCATACTACCAAACTCCCGACTTTGGAGATCAGAAACAACATTATATGAGGCGTGAAATGATGGCGACAGGTGAGAGTACGATTTTTATCATTTGAGCCGCGACATGAGAAAACCAACAAAGTGGTTGTGCGCAAAGCGCAGACTCAGATCAGCCTGGGCATCCACCCAGTCTGATCAGAGTCGTCGCTGTCCGCATGGAGGTAGCTTAGACCCTTAGCTACCATTTAGGCGCTTTGCGAAGAGTCTGATCAGACCGGGCGTATGCCCAGGCTGATCTGAGTCTGCGCTGGGCGCACAACCACATTGTCGGTTTTGTCGTGTCGCGGCTCATTTTGTTTCTGTTTTTAGAGTTCCCGAATTCGGAAATCAAATGCAACATTACACGTCGCCTGAAATGATGGCGACATGAAATAGGACGACTTTTTTTTTTATTTTGCTTCTATTTAAAAAAAGAGCCATGAGCTGAAAGTTTTGGAAGAAGCAAAGCATACTTCACCGCCATTTTTACCGTCCTCATTCTATGAAATACCAGCCCACAGTGCCAGACAAAAATACATTTACCCGGGATATATCGCAAGACAAACACAAAACCCGTTTACAAACGCTGATTCCTTAGATCCTACTCTGTCAAATCACATCGTGGTTGTTTCTGTCTATACATATACCATAAAGATTCCTTGCCTCAAAACAGCAAAAGATTGTATTCAAATCAAACAGGCTTTCACAGAATATTGTTTCAAACACACTTGGGGTCGCATCTTTGAAATTCAATGCAGCCGACTTCAGTATGGGTTTTCAGAGGATGCAACCGACTTAGACGAGCTTTCGCCGACAAATGATGCAATGAACGTCGTAAAATGCGACAGGAAATGATGCAATGAACTTCATTTCCAAACGTCATGTCCAAAAATGTTGAATGAACCGATCAGAAACTAGAAATATATTTTCAGAGAAAACCTGATACCACTACAGAAAACTGTTTAAAACTTTGGCATACTTTGTCCTCTGTTTACCTTGAAAATGTAGACAAGATCGCCAAAATTTAACCAAGTGCAGAGCATGTCTCAATGACGTATTTGGTAATAATCTGCCCACCGGCTCATACAAGAAACCATCAAACTAACGCCGACACTGACGCAGACGACAACGACTACGCCGACGGTTAAATACTTACGGGATCCGCACCAAAACCAATGGGCACCCCTCCTCATTTTGGTGGTAAGACATAGTTAACAACGACTGAAAAAAAACTGCAGCAACGTCGGGTTTTGCGTAAAGTTGTTGATTGGATTTACATTCACTATTTTCGCTGAGTTTTTTGCAGCATCATTTCCAAGAAAACTATTGCATCATTTTCTGTCGCATGTCACAAAGTCCGTTGCATCATTTCTCGGGGGAAAGGTTGGGTGCGTCCTCCAAAATACGCATACTGAAATCGGTTGCATGTATACGATGCGACCCCCAAGTGTGTCCGAGACAATATTCTGTGAAAGCCTGTTTGACTTGAATAATATTGTTTGCTGTTATGAGACATTGACATGTTTATGGTACGAAACATCCACGATGGGATTTGACAGAGCAGGATCTAGAAGGAATCAGCGATTGTAAACGGGTTTTTGTGTTTCTCATGCTATGCTTCCCGAGTAAATGTGTTTTTATAACTTAGAGAGATGCTATCAACTAGAATGAGGACGGTGAAAAGACACTGTACGTAGCAGTGAAGTATGCGTTGTTTCTTCCAAACTTTTCAGCTGACGATCTTTTTTTAAATAGAAACAAAATAGAAAGAAAATGTTGCTTTTGATTTCCGAATTCGGATATTCGGTAGTATGAAGGATTCATGGGGTGATTATTATCATTGTTGAAAGTGGACGCAATTTTAACCGCAAATCATCAATTATTATCAGGGCCCAGTTGTTCAAAGCATCGTTAGCCCAACGAGCTCGTTAAGAGGTCAACTCGTTAAGTCTTTTATGACTTTATTACCAAATACACTGATATTTGTGTTTAAGAAATGTGAGAAGCTTGTAAAAATTTTACAAGCTTCTCACATTTTTAAGCAAAAAATGTCGGCGTCTTTGAGACATTAACATTTACAATTTTTAACGATGTCGACCGAGCCCAGATTATTATTTTTGAGAAGTGGAATAAAAATCAGAAAATCAAAGAATTATTATGCCTAAACAATACCTTTCCATTTCCATAAAGAGTCGCGCAATCCTTACGAGAAAGAATTTTTCTTCCATTCTAGTTGGGAGGGGCGGGGGTGGGGGCTGAGGGGAGGGGGCGGAGTAAGACGTTTGCTTCTTGATGAACAAATGCTTTCACTTAATGACAGAATCTTATTTGATTCAGGGGTGGAATCAAGATGTCATAAAAAATTCCGTCCCTTTGTAAAAGTGGCGAATTAACGTGGTGCTCATGCAGCTAAATTTCTCACCTGTGAAAGAAGCATAAAGTCGCTCTCTGTCTACTGCTTCCAGAGTATTCAGGTATGTTGAGTGCATTCCAGTAGAATAAAGAGTGCCGTGTAACACGTGGTATAACAGGATTGCTGAAAACGGATAGTCACAACTGTGTGTTACAGTTATTAACGAACTACTGAATAAAATATGTATGGATACCCTTTCAGAGCTAGCAATTCTTTTATTCTAATGTTTGCCTTTCTTCTCAACTGAGATTAACCATAAAGGGAAAGAGTTTGCTCATCTAGGATTAAATTCTATCCTTTTAAGCGTAGTCGACGCATTTTGAGTGGGGCTGTTCTTACAGCAGAAAAGTCTTAACTAAACTACACATGTAATTATTTTGACTCTTTTTGAAACAATAAACGAAATTAGAAAATGTATCCTTATAAAGTATATAAAAACAGACATATATCTACAGTAAAAGTATTAATCGTTCAGACCGCCGAAATGTGATAAGCAAGAAAAAAATTGAATTTTACACGACTTAAAGACAAATATTCCCTGTTGTATAAAACACACCCCCAGATTTTATTGGTTTTATGACCTTGTTATGTCAGTGCCTATGTGAAAAAGTATATTTTCTTTGATGAAATAGCAGTGCCACTCACAGGACTGTTGCATAATTGGATTATGCCACCCAATAAACAAGAATATTTGTCTTTAACTCATTGCACGTTGAGACAATTTTAAAATAGCAGAAACTCCTGTTAATACCGTTTTTATTCTTTTTTTATCATTTGTTTATTTTGTTGGTGTTTGTGTCCTTACTTATTGCTTTCCCATGGCCAATTCGATATTTGTGTAAGGAAACTCTATATAATCATTTGCATATTTTGAATTGACATTAGCTAACCCATGAACCGTTGTTTTAATCCCCATTTCTTAATGAAACTTTTCTATATGATCTATACTTACACTTTAGTACATCTGTATTGGCTAACAACTTTTGGATCAAAGCATCACCAAGTTTTGCAAAGGCTGTATTTGTTGGTGCAAATAGTGTGTATGGCCCATCTGAAATTAAGATTGATTGATTGATTGATTTATTGCTTAACGTAAACAACTATGGTCATGTCGGGACGGTCAGTTAACCTAACCACACTATTCCTGGGCAGGCTTAGACCTCCTAAGCGGTTAACCAGTACTAAGTGCACATACTTTTGCCAGTAACTGACAACTGCCCTTCTTGAATCAGCAGAAGGAGAAACGAAAGTATGTGGCCAGACCAGGTTTCGAACCCAGGACCTCTGCTGAAATTAAGAAAATTAGGCAAATAAGGTCGAGTCGGGTAACTTCGGACAGCGTGTAAACTCGGGCATACGATTGCATACAGTGAACATCCAGATAGAACGGCTCACAATGAGCCGTCTCATCAGGACTGTCAATGTTTGCCCAGTTCATTTTGTTTTATTTCCAAACAACTGACATATACAGGAAACAGTGTCACTATCCGAATTAACCTGCTGTCCGAATTTACCTGACTTGACCCTACTACAAATGTGTATACATTATTTGGGTCTTTCTCTGTTCTCTTAGAACACTGAGATAATTCTAGTTTTGAAAGTAGTGAAAATTCAGTACAATGTTTCTTGAACAGTGAACTGAGTTTTTACTGTTATGCCCTAGCTTCTGTTTTGCCATGCCAAATTAAAATCTATATGAGCTCCTTCAAGAGCAGAGAGCATATTGAAAAGAAGGAACATGGGCCATACTTCGAAGTTTCGGCTATCCAAGCCTGTTATAAAAAATAAGAATCTTAGCTCTTTTTTTTCAAACCAGAGAAAATTCTGTACTTAAACTTTCACTGATTTTGAAAATCAGAATTCTCGTTCTTAATTTATAGCAGGCTTGGTATGGTAAAACAGAAACTGGAATATGCAATTAGAATAGCTAGTGAAGGGGGAAAACGAATGCAGTTATCGTGCACTATAATGTCTGGGGAGTGTTCTGTTTGAATACTATATAAATATGGTGGATCCCTTTGAGAGCTATAAATATCGTTAATTGTCTCGCTGATCAGATGTATTTGCTGACTAGTTTTTGTTTATGGTCGTTTGGGGAAAAGTTCAGGCCATATCAAGCTGTCATCCAAAAAAATGAAAAATGAAGAAAATAATAGACATCCAAGAATAAAATAAAAGAATATCAAACGATCCTAATTTAATGTCAGTTTCCCTACCTACATGGAGGATTGGGTCAGGCGATGGTGCTGCTAAACTTTCAGTGCCGGGGCGTCCTACTTATTTAGGAAATAGTACAGCAAGGGAGGAAATAAGACAGCGAGGGCAACTATGATTGCAGCAGGTGCGGAATAGGTATTGTACTCTCTTCTACTCTAGGGGACAGTTCGATTTTGACTAAAATACTCTCAAACCCAAATAAAACAGCCGACCATCCATCCCCACCTTCTGCATGCACAGCATGCCCTTGTCGTATCTTAAGTTTATATCAGTAGGTAGCCCCACAAAGTGAAATTTTTACGGCATCTCCGCTCTTAAACATACAACGCCGAGATGAACATTGACCAGGTTTATCAGACAAATACATCAGACATTATTGAGCCACGGCACGACAAATCAACAATTTGAAAGTTGCATATGCGCACAGCGAAGACTCAGATCAACCTAGGCATCCATCCAGTCTAATAAGAGTCTTCGCTGTCGGCATGGTGGTCGGTAAAAGCCTTTGCTACTTTTTAAGTGCACAGCGAAGGTTGATGTCTGGGCTAATGCCCAGGTTCACCAGAGTCTTCGCTTGGCGCACATACATGTACCACCTTGTTGGTTGTATCGCGTCGTGGGTCAAGTACTTACCATTAAGGGCTGCAGCCAGACCGGCGGTCTCTACAGCGGCTTTAAGTGTCGAGAATTCGGGGTCAGAGGAGAGGATATCCACAAATGTTCCGTTGGGTGGCGTCATGACGCCGGCGATGACGTGGACTACCCCATTACTGGCAACGTGGTTGGCACTGGTTACACGTTCTCCCTCGACGGCAAGATGCTGCAAAATGTAGAAAATATTAAAGAAAATGGACTCTGGTCCCGAGATTTAAGTACATCAAAGTTTCATGCTAAACTTAGATTGTAAATACAAACTGTAGGGCCGACGCCGACACAGACCCGACACAAATGGGATCTGCACTGGAGCCAATGTGTCCAATGTCACGTTTGATCGGGGGCAGGACATATTAAATACAAACATTGGTATGGCTATTTGTATATTTAAACGGTAACGTATTGGTAACATTCAACTGTATAGGCGCAATCATTGCCAAATGAGCCTCGACACCATAAAACCGACAGATTGGCATGTGCGTCT
Source organism: Ctena decussata (assembly GCA_963989385.1). Classification (NCBI taxonomy): domain Eukaryota; kingdom Metazoa; phylum Mollusca; class Bivalvia; order Lucinida; family Lucinidae; genus Ctena; species Ctena decussata. The sequence goes on from OZ022506.1 coordinate 58,820,364, forward strand.
AACGAAGACTAAGATCAACCCGACATCCGCCCAGTCTGACTTGAATCTTCACTGTTGGCCTTGAGGTAGCCTAGGCCCTAAGCTATCCTCTAAGCGAGGATCAAACACGGGACCTCTAGATCAGCAGGCCAGCGCTAAATCTACTGAGCTATCGGGGCTCCAGCTCAGTAGGTTAATCACTAGCCTGCTGATCTAGCGGTCCCGGGTTCGATTCCCCCTGGAAACGGAAATATTTCCAATTGTAAATAGGGTTCCATTGCATACAGCCTTTCATTTCTACCCTCCCTGATATGACTGAAATACTGCTGAAAAGGACGTAAAATCGCAAGTCATCCATCCATACATATTACCTTATTATACCGGTAGTAATTGACACGAATATTCTGAGATGCCAGACTGGTGAGCTGTTTCTCGTTCACCATCAAATCTGCAGCCATGAGGTTGCCTGATACTACATGGTACTTCAGAATGTTGCCCAGAGCAGTCGGGTCGCTCTTCAGACTGTTCAGTGTTGACTGTCCAAGCGAAGCAAGGGCGAGGTTACTTGGAGCGAAAATTGTGAAGGGGCCTGTAATAGATGAGACATATGTGCATGTATTAAAACAGTTTTGAGTACCACACAAGAAGTCCGCGAAATTCTATGCCGTATGTTTCCATGCCGTATGTTTCCATAGAAACGGAGATCACAATGACAAGAAAATATATGCAATGTTTGATGAGAATATGTACTCTACAAGCTAGGATGAATGAAATTATGGACGCAGAATTTCAAAGTCCACAAAGTATGAGATGTAGATCAAGGACATAAAGTAGCACACCGTGGCAAGAGACCATCTTAAGAGAAAACTTTATGCCAGGTTAATGTTTGCATAGAGTGTAGTTTAAGAGACATGTCCCCAAGGTTATAAAACTTTTTTCATGCTCTACTCAGCTGAGCATAAAATTTTACCTGCTAATAAATAGCAAATTGCTGATAAGTACAGTTGTTTTCATGCTCAGTTTAGCTGAGTATGATTTTTTTCTGCTGAGTATGAAATTTTCCCTGCTTACATGTATGGATATGAAAATACCAACATTTGTTGGCATTGTTATATTTATCAGCAGAGAAATTTTCGTGCTCAGCTGAGTTGAGCACGAAAAAGGTTTTATAACCTCGGGGCCTGGACTTCAAAGATAGCGTAATCGTGGACGTCAAGTTGACGTAAGAAAATTCAGAGTCTATTGTACAAAGCATTAAATATATGTCAGGGGTACAAAAAAACAGCATCCCATGAGGTCATTCTAAGAAAAAACTTAATGCCAGATTTGGAGATTGTAAGTATTTGTTGTTTAGGTGAAATTGGCTTAAACGCTAGGGTCAACGCAATTTGCCACGTTAGAATTTACAGAAACAGCAGAGCGTAAAATGCAGGTCAAGGGCACAAATAAAATGCAAAAGCCATGTAGACCATTCTAAGAACATTTAATGATTGCAGATGTTACACTGTAAAAATCGCGCTTAGCTATATGGCTATATGTTTAGGTGTAAACATGTTTAGGAATATGTCCTGTAGCTAAACATGTACGCCTTTTCTATTATTTTCCCGGACAAAGTCTGCTAAACACGTTTTATTCTGTTACGCGTTTCGGATGAATCCATTCTCTCTTTTCCCCGTTGAAGAACGAAAAAAAGAGACGAAAATGTTGACAGAGGAAATTTTCAAAATAAAAGGTAAATATAACCAGTTTTGTACATGTTTGATTTCTAAACATAAACCTAAACATGTTGCAAATTGAACGTGTTACGATTTAAACACATAAAAAATCGGATTGCAATTTTTGCATTTATTCTAAACACAGTTTTTACAGTGTACTGTCGGCGAGAAATGGACTCACGTGCTAAGGTCGGCGTAATTGTGAAAGGACGTACAAAGATAACCTGACGGAGGGAATATTTGACGCCTATGTCACACTGTGCTAAATTTTCCCTATTAATTCATATTGTAAGAAAATTCGTGTTATTTTCATGTATTTGAAGAAAGGAACATATTTCATTCCTGGGTCCGCCATTAAGAGGCTGATCAGGACGGTCGCCAGCTCAGATATCAGGACCAGTTTAGATGCCAGGACCAGTTTAGATGATGTACAGGAGTATTTAGGAAAGCAATTTGGGAGATAAAGCCCTTACAAAATGGTGTGTCTTGTAGAGGGCTTGCCTGGTAAAAACAAACATGGCAGATTTGCTTTTCTGAAAGAGCACATGTTCACCGTTTTATATCGGCTGCCTTTCGAACAGATGAAGGAGGGATGAAGAAAAAAAAGATACGAGAGTTAGCACATTCAAGCAACCCTTATCCCGCACCTGCCGCAAGCACGACTGGCCTTTGCCCCACTGTTTTCCAAATAAGTGCGACGCCCCGGCACTGAAAGTTACCCAGTGTCATCGTCCGACTCAACCATACCAGGAAGACAAACCGTATATAACGTACCGTATTATTTTTAATTAACGACCCTGCCCTGGTAAACGCCCCCAGTCTCTTTTCCTTAAATTATGCTATACTGACACTCTAACCTTTATGTTTTCCATCAAATTTACAAAGGGGAACAGCGAAAAAAATCCTATTTTCTTCTCTCAGACTGGAGGAAGCAACTTCCATTCTTCAAGAAAAGTATTTGCTCCAGGCCCGGATCCAGACCACCACGTACTGGTGGGGCTCTGGATAACTGGTGGGGCTGGAGTGCCGAAATTATGTGTTTGTGGGGGTAAGGGTGGGGAGGGTTGAAAGTATAAGACGTAATTAGGGATCAATTTGTTGAGAATGTTTAATAATATCTTTTTTGCATTGAAATATATATTGTGACATCTCATTAGAATCGCCTCGCCGAGGCGATTCAAATGAGATGTCACAACATATATTTTAATCAAACAGGCACATGAATAAATTATCTCAAACTGTCATCAGATACTCTTTATTATCTGGAGGCCTAAATATTTTACATATTATAGAGGCCCAGATGGCGGGGCTGAAGCCCCAAAGCCCACCCCCTGGATCCGGGGCTGTGCTCCTAGAGTAACAAATTCTTTTCTTTAAGAGCTGACCCCTTTTGCGAAGGGCGGCACAATAATGGTAAATAGAAGTACTGCTTCGTCTGAAATTATATGAGCCGCGACGTGAGAAAACCAACAATGTGGTCGTGCGTCCAGCGCAGACTCAGATCAGCCTGGGCCTCCGCCCAGTCTGATCAGAGTCTTCGCTTTCCGCATGAAGGTAGCTTAGTCCCTCGGCTACCCTTTAAGCGCTTAGCAAAGAGTCTGATCAGACTGGGTGAATGCCCAGGCTGATCTGAGTCTGCGCTGGGCGGACGACCACATTGTTGGTTTTCTCGTGTCGCGGCTCATATCGATTCACCTTTACATTGTTTACATTGTTTATTACATGTATAAGTATTTTGGCAGTGGCTGATCTTCTACTCTTTAGGCTCTAAATAACGCCCCTTTTGTAAAATGCAACACCGCCGGGGCATTAAATAGGATTAATACGGTATTTTTAAATACAGTAAAAATTCTTACCTGCTGTTTTGAGAGTATCTGTGAGACCAGCAGTCTGTATAAGATCTAAAAGAATGCTTTCCCGTTGTGCTGTCAATACATCTATAAGTGTATTATTCTGTGCCAATGCACCGGCCACAAAACCCAAAAGCAACAACAGCCCTGACATGTTGACTCGTAGAAAGGACCACTAGTACTGAATGTGAATTTGAAGGACACTGAAATAATCTATGAAACTGTGTTTATCTTCAAGAGGGCTCTTATCTGTACTCTTACGGCTAATTTGTAAAGACTTGTAACCTTATCACGAAATTCTTATCATTTGCTCTTTAGGTTCCAAATGTAATGTAAGGGTCAACTTATACAATAACATGATTTTGCCATGATTCCTTGAATTTATATATTAAAAAAGTGCATTCCATGAACTCAGCTTGACATTATACAAAGGGTATAAACCAGTCCGCCAATTATCGCTTCCTGCAGAGACTGTCCGTCATATTTGGCTTCCGCCGAGACTGTCTGCGATCTCTTGCTTCTTGCTGAGACTTCTGTACATGAAAAATGGCTTCCTGCAGAGACTGTCCGCGTGATTCTGCTTCCTGCCGAGGCTCTCGGCAGGAAGCAGAGTCACGCGGACAGTCTCGGCAGGAAGCCAGTTTTCGAGGACGGTAATCCCTGCAGGAAGCAAGAGCTCGTGGACAGTCTCGGCGGAAGCCAAATATGACGGACAGCCTCTGCAGGAAGCAAAAATTGGCGGACTGGTTTATACCCTGTGTTATATTTCAACCTGAAGCTACGGCCTCAGATAATAAAAAGCAATCCGGCAATTTACCTACCTTTACAGCTGATAATTGTTAGAGACAATCTTATGGACTCCCTTTACAGTAAAAAGTAAAACCCTTATCTTTAAGAAAAGTAAACTTCTAGGCAATAATCAGCAACTAATACATGTACATGTACAAATCAGATTCTTTAACCCGCCCTGAAAACCAAAAACAGGAAGACTTAGCAACAGTTCACGAAAAGCACGCATGGTAACAGGCCCGGATCCAGACTTCCGGACACTGGTGGGGCTCTGGATAACTGGTGGGGCTGGGAGGTGATGTGATATATGGTTGGGTGGAATAAGGATTGGGGCGTGGATTGGAGGGGGTGGGGGCTTGGAAATATATGGCATAATTAGGGATCAGTTTGATGAGAATTTTTGATAGTGCCTCTTATGCCTTGAAATTTATGCTGTGATATATCATTAGAATCGCCTCGCCGAGGCGATTCTAATGATATTTCACAACATATATTTTAATCTAACCACATGTATAAATTATCTCAATCTGTCATTAGACATTCATTATCATCTGGAGGCCTACATATTATACATAAGTCAGAGCCCCAGATGGCGGGAATGAAGCCCCAAAGCCCACCCCTGGATCCGGGGCTGTTTCACACAGAGATGGTCACTCAGCTACCCCATTTGAAAATACCTGTTCGCTGACGACACTAGTCTGTATCTCATTGTAGAAAACCCCATAGAAGCCGCAGAAAAGCTTAATTCTGATCTAGCTAAGGTACACGCTTGGGCATCTAGGTGGCTGGTCACGTTTAGCCCGTCAAAAACAGAATCTCTAATTTTTTCTCGTAAACTAAACAAACCTTACCACCCACCTGTATATATGAATGATCAACCGATCGCAGAAGTCAGCAGCCATAAACATTTAGGACTAATTTTTCAACAGGATTGTACTTGGCACGAACACATAGATAATATTAAATCTAAAGCCTGGTTTCGTATTAATATCATGCGTAAACTGAAATTTACACTTGACAGGAAATCATTACAAACAATATATTTTTCATTCATTCGTCCTCTACTGGAATATGCAGACACGGTGTGGGATAATTGTACACAGTATGAGGTTAACGAGCTGGAAAAAATTCAGAATGAAGCAGCGAGAATAGTAACGGGCGCTACCAAGCTTGCTTCAATAAACTCTTTACTTTTGGATACAGGCTGGGAAACACTAGCTACTAGAAGGAAGAAACACAAGCTTGTCTTATTTTATAAAATGCAAAATGGACTCTCTCCTGCATACCTGTCAACCTTAGTTCCTGACAGCGTCGGCAACGCATCTTCATACAACCTGCGTAACGTTAATAATACACAAACTATTCATTGTAACACACAACAGTACTACAATTCTTTTCTACCTGCAGTAGTTCGTAACTGGAATGAGCTTTCACAAGAAATTCGTGATTCAAGTACATTAGCAATTTTCAAATACAAACTAAATGTAAATATTAGGGGGCCTCCAAAGTTCTATAACATCGGTAAAAGAAGTGATCAGATATACCATACCAGACTTAGAATGAATTGCAGTACTCTAAACCAGCATCTGTTTTCAAAGAATATTATAGGGCATCCGAACTGTATCTGTGGGGCTGTCGAAGACACTAATCATTTTCTCTTGGAATGCAACTTATTCCAGAATTTTAGACAAGAGATGATAGCGACCATTTCTGAAATAGCCACTCCAACATTAAATACTCTACTCTTTGGGAATCTAGAGCTAACAAATGAAGCTAATGAGTCTATTTTTTTGGCTGTACAGTCTTTCATTTCGAAAACAAAGCGTTTCCAGACACACTGTACATATGTCTAATTACATACAATTTTTATCAAAAAGACAATCTCTAGCCTTTGATTCTGTGTGCAACATGGCAACACAAACCAACCGAGCCATCCAGCTTAGCATGTCTTGGTTACTCGGTAAGACCCTCACCCGGGGTCCCCCGTGGAGTCTTCCTTTTCTTTCCTTCTCCTGATTATATATTTCTATTTGTTTATCAATTTATTCATTTTTTTTTCATTCTTTTTCTGTTCTGTCTCGTTCATAGCTGCACACAAGGGTGGGCCTGGATGCCGTGACTTCGACATAATTTTTTTATTTCCTTACTAAATTTCTTATTATTGCAACGCGTGTCCGGACGTTCATTAGAACCACTTCGGTGAGGCGGTTCCACTAGAGGCCATGGCTTATCTATCCCTGATAGATGAAAAGAATTGACTCACTCAGAACTCTCATCGGAGCCCGCCCTTGACTGCAACTATTTTACGTGATTGTATTTTGTCCTATTGGCAATATTTTGCGAACACCTTCCAATATGCTCTAAAAATCTTCTTTTTTTCTTATTTATTGTACCACGTTTCTTTTTCATTGATATTGCTCAATTAAACATTATTTATTGTAGCTGACATACCAAATCACTCATTATATATATGCTATAACATTATTGTCCAACGGGATACAGATTTACATAAGTCGTTTGACTTCCTTCTGGATCCTTTTTGCATATTCTTCTGTATATGTCTTTCATGTGTATTGTATTTATATTGTCAGTTTATACAAATAAAATAATGTTTATACTAAAATACCGACAGCAACAATGCATTTCGACCCCTGGAGATCCCTGGGGTTTCAAGCAACACGACTGAAATAGTGGAGCAAATTAAAACCGCCAATAAGCCCATTTTGCAAGGTTTTCAGTGTCACAAAAGTCATTTTTCCTTTGCAAAACTGGCGGGAAAACATGGATATGTGAGCCGTGACACGACAAAACCAACAAAGTGGCATGTGCACCCAGCGAAGACTCAGATAGATAAGCCTGGCCATTGGCCCAGTCTGATCAGAGTCTTCGCTGTTCGCGTGGAGCTAGCTTAGAGCCCTAGCCACCCTTTAAAGACACAGCGAAGACTCTGATCAGACTTGGCAGATGCCCATGCTGATCTGGGTCTTCGCTGGGCGCACATGCCACTTTGTTGGTTTTCTCGTGTCGCGGCTCATGTACCCAGTCCCTCAAGATAATCTTGAGCTGTACTACATTAACACGAGAAGTCTTTGAGCTTGTTATTTTTTATTATCCGGGTAATATGTGGTCCTGAATTTGACCCCATAGTAGGTGAATAAGAGAAATGCTTTTACATAAAATGATGCTTCGTGACCTTCCTTGCATCATAGTTCTGTGTAACTGCTCGGTGATTTTGAAATTAATCACATGACATAAATAACCCTGCGTCATCAATGAGAACAAAGTCGTTATCGCCACCTGTCCTTCAGTTCTATTTCAACTCACCAATCCAAACAGTCATTAGTTTGAAAATAGTCGCTAAAATGAGACTAACTGCCTTGGTTGTTGCTGTTCAGTGTTTTGCCCTTTCCTACGGGCTTCCATCAATTCTGGACCTGCTGGCCAGTAACAATGCCACTACAGCCTTACAACTAATCAATCAGGCTGGACTCGCTGACACGCTGAGACAGGGAGGTATGTTTGGAATTAAACTTACATCTGCTGATAGATTTTATGAATCAGATTCAATAATTGAGCTGCGAGCAGGAACGTTATGGCGATTCTGGTGGACCTAGACCACGCCTATATAGCACAAAAATGTTATCCCGGGTGGATAACAGTTGTATCCAAAACAAAAGTCTTGAGATAGATACATGTTCGCCTTCTAGCTTACCTTTTTCTTCATATTAAACTGATCATTTCATGCAAAAATGTTCGCAAGGAAGTTCAATACGCCTGAATTAAGCACTGACCGATGCACATTTCTCCCTCGAGTGTGTACACGTATATGACAGATGGCTGATGATACAAATGTTTGTGACCAGTTGCAAAGACACTAATTATGCGAGATTGTCAGCGTACATGATTAAAACAGTAAAAAACTCATTCAGTTTGGAGGGAGAAAATAATCTCAAATCGGGTAAGAAAATCAAGGAAATGAACTAATATAAATCGAGGGCTTCCGTTCAGACCCTTGTTAAGTCATCAAGGTTTGTATACTGTATGCATGTATGTTTTTATTCCTTCATTTTATATTCAAATATCTACTACTTTTATACGTGTATATATTGTTCTATTCTTGAATAAATATTGTTTTAAACCAAAACAATCAATTTTGTCTCAGATCCTGCATAGGCAGTTTTAATGTAAGGGCAGTTATCCCTTAATTTACGATGCGTTCTGTTGTCTAAAAGAAACACATGAAACAAGTAACCGAGGGATGCTTAAGAAAAGCGACCTTTTCCCGTCCACAAGATTGCTTGTTCGATAACAAAAGTATCTTGCTAGCTACCAGGATACTTAAGATATCATATGTGAAATGTCCCTGACCATGAGATGATTTTGACACCAACAAAAGCCTCTTGATGGAGTAGTTATGTTCGCATACATTACGAGATTGTATGAGCCGCGACACGAGAAAACCAACAAAGTGGTTGTGCGCCCAGCGCAGACTCAGATCAGCCTGGGCATCCGCCCAGTCTGATCAGAGTCTTCGCTGTCCGCATGGAGGTAGCTTAGACGCTTAGCTACCCTTAAAGCGCTTAGCGAGTAGTCTGATCAGACTGGGCGTATGCCCAGGCTGATCTGAGTCTGCGCTGGGCGCACAACCACTTTGTTGGTTTTCTCGTGTCGCGGCTCGTATTTAGTTTGATATTAGTATCATTCATAATTCCATTTCAGGTCCATTTACCGCCCTAATACCCACCGATGCCGCCTTTGCAAAGATCCCAGCGGCTGATTTGGCAGCTGTAGGCGCAGATACTGCGGCCCTTACCAATGTTCTGCAGTACCACCTTATCAACGGGGACGTTTTCACCTGGGACCTTAAGACAAACGAGCTCCTAACAAGCTTGAATGGACACGTTGTACGCGTTTACACAAGAAATGGGGTGAGTACTTTTGACGTGTTATTTTGGCCGACACATGAGGGAAAGTGCTTAGTATTAAAGTCAACTTTCGATATCTCAAAGTCGAAGTTCATCTCAAAGTACTGATAACTCAAAGTACATTTGCTGGTCTTGCTAGATATCAGTATTTTGAGATATTCGAAGTTGAAATGTAATGAAAAAATATTCTGTTTCAATTTTCACAACGACGTTCTCCAAGTGGCTCAGTGGTTAAAGAATCAAAGCACTGAAAGTGCTGATGGACTAGGGGCTCGCAAGGCAAGAAGGTGCTGAATGTGAATTTGCATTCTCCTATGCCTAGATGTTACACATAAAATTTGGATTTGATGTACTCATTCACTTCTGACAATTTCTTTCTTTTTTTTTTTTTCTTTTTTTTGCGATGGGTTTTACGGCCCTTTCAAGAAAATTTCACTTATATCGAGCCGATTGTTAATCCAAGGTGGGATCAGGTGGTGATTCCGACGATTGCGTAGGATAGAAAACATGGGTCGTATGATTTATCCTTTTAGGAAAAATACATGTAATTTCATTATTGTTTACATACTTATTATTTTTGAACAAGATTATTTATATCATTACAAAGTCGGATTCGAAAAATCTCTGCTCCTCTCGATTAATAGACGAAGCGTGGTATGTCAAAATATGCAATAATTCGAGATAAAATATCACTTTGCTTCTTGTACACCTGCGGAAGAAAATGCGTTTATTTTGTCATGACAATCACATGGAGCATTCGTGTGTTTAATACTTTAAAGGTAGGTTCCTGTACTAGCGATAACAATTATGTCCACAAAATAATTTCGTCCTTTTCTGAGCAGTATTGAATTCTCTTATATTTCAGAATTTGTTGCTACTGAGAAACTCCTCAGATGTTGAAGAAAATAGTCGTTTTCCCTTTTGGTTTATTTTCTTTCGTTGGAATTCCAGTTCTAAAAATAACTATGTTTATTATGTCTATAAGTGCGCGATTTCTGATGTCATTCTCCGAAGGTCAATTTTCCCTTGTCGTGAGCTCTCCTAGAGGTCCTGGCATGGTGGATGGGTTCAAACTATCCCAAAATGCAATGCAGCATGACCTCAGCTGCGTTATCTATTTTTGGCGCGAACTAAAAATAGCGCTAACTGGTGTGCGAAGCAGAGTTAGGAAATCCCTTGCAAAACAACTTTTCTAATATTTTTTTTATTTACACTTTACACTTTTTAGTGAAACTTATTCATTCCCTTTTATAAGTGCTTTCCATCAACTTGGATGAAAGATCATCAAAATCATGATGCATTCCAAAGTACAGGAACCTACCTTTAATTAATTTTGACTGACGCTCAATTCAAACTAAAGGCTTGCAGTACCGATCGATATTGTTGGCTTAGCGCTTCAATTTTGCCGCAATCAGTGCTACACCCCCTTTTTTAAGGTCAGCCCTCGCTATACTGGTCGTTGTCAGTCATATACAAAACACACTTCATGACCTTGCCGAATGCGTGTGTCCAAAATTTCGGAGCACAGTATCATGTCCGTCGCTACAAAGTATATTTCTGAGTGTTTTTATGGTTCTATAACCTAAGGTGTATGATACATGTTTTCGGCCATTTTTACAAAGGGTAACAACTTTCGTTGTGACTACCTGTTTGCTTCCCTGCATGAGATAGCCCTTCCAAAACGGTGTCTAATCGTTAAGGAATGAAAAGGTCGCTATAGTGAAATATTTTTGTGTTCTCAAAGAATGAAGGTTGGGAAGAATTAAATACCGCGATTGCATTCGACTAAACCAGAAAACTTGCCAAAAGAAATATGTGGCCGACGACGAAGCCGCCTATGTTTTATGGTTCACTTCTGCTAGTCGCAGACCAAACACAAACTGAAGATTTGTTACACCTTAAAATACTGATGTTATACACAGTCATTATACGGATAGTCTTTCATCCGTATGTGTGTGCGTCACCATTTTTCGTCGTAATTTGTAATTTTCTAACGATTTATATGTAAATAAAATCAGAAAGACAAAACAGTACACCACTAACCACCCCCGACCCCGTTTACCATACCTCAAACTCCTGAATAAACAGCAAAGACCCAGATCAGACTGCTACAAGGAAGAACCTTATCCGGCACTATTCCCGATTCACATCGCTCAGTACTTTGCGTTTGAAAAGGTATAGGAAGCATCCCTCGCTTTTGCGAACTAATATTTCTATAGATTGTTCATGCGAATGGAGAAGGCTCCGATCAGACTGCGCAAATGGCCAGGCTGATCTGAGTCTTTGCCGTTCGCACTTTCCGTAGTATAGTTGAAATTATATACTCCGCGATTTCAGAATAGTTTCTGAATGAACACTTTTGTCAATAAAATATTTGAAACAATCTCATCACCGAACAGAATACGCACATGTACTTTTCATATTTTTAGACAGAGCAGTGTCTGGAAAGTCATGTGCTACTTGTGAATGACAAGGTTATTTTTGGGGTTATGTAAAAACACTAACGATTGGCTAAAGCTTTTGTTTCATCTACCCGTTACTTGTCTGGGTTGAAATACGCTAGCGGTAAAATAACACTCGTCACAGCAAGTAAACTCGATGCGATCTACATGGCAAATCTTCCGCAGGCTTATCAGTAATAAAAAGAATCTCATACTTCACTTCTGGAGTATATCCCACAGCTCATGTACGGTTCAGCTGTCTGAGCTGGGGAACTATTTCTTCTGTGCACATAAGGCCACACCCCCAATGAATATGCATGCAGAGAGCGGTCTCGAGCAGCCGTATTGATAAAGTCACACCAGGATGGCGGTGGACGGGATACCCGAATCAATGATATATTCTAGTGGAAAAGAAATCAATAGGACGAGTGGGGCGTGTTTAAATCTGTCTGTTAGCGTAGTAATATATCGGTGAAATCTGTTGCGGCTTCTGACGTCCTCGAATTTTGTTGCCTACTAAGGACTAGGGGCTGAAAAGCCCCTAGTCCAAAAATAGGAAAATTTATGGAAATATGTCCTAACTATAGTCTTTGATAAAAGAGGGTACTTTGAGATATCAGTGTTTGAGATAACGAGAGTCGACTATATATTCGAACAACGATAAATCATATCAGACTGCGCAAGCGTGATTTTGGCATACCCATGACATTTCTATTAACTTGTTTTTAGTGAGAGACCTACATATAATATATAACGCAATTTTAATACAAATAAATTGCTATGAATGGACGTCTTGCGATTTTAAGTCCTGTTTAATAGTACTTTAAGCCATAACAGGACGATGGGTGAGTGATATGGAAAGGGTGTGCGCAATAGAACCCCGTTTACGATTGAAAAGATTCTAGCCTCCAGCGGGGCTCGAACCCGTGACCGCTAGATCAGCAGGCCAGCGCTTAACCTTCTGAGCTACCGGGGCTCGTCAATCATTATGTTTTCATGCCAGCGCGGACTGTTATTTCAAATGGTTGCATTTTTCATGTTGATAACAGTTTTTGCTATTTCCTTTTTTTCTAGGCCCATTTTTTCAACCAGGCAAAGGCAGTAAAAGAAGAAGTCCAGGCTTCCAATGGCGTGATATACTTTATAGATGAAGTACTAGCAGTTCCTGAAGGGACCATTTATAACATTTTGGGCAACCCTGCTTACAACATTTCCATGTTTAAAGATCTAGTAGACCTTGCCCACTTTAACTCGACTTTGAACAGGACATGTAAGTATTCATCAACTATTATTACCGAATTTATTCAGCTATTAGACGAGGTCATGTTCCATCTCCAAGATGAATCCAAACATATGAATGAGTCCTATTAATTTCACTAAAAGAGTGAGGTTTCCCTTCCAAAACAATGTCAAAAATCTAGATCCGTCCTGTAGGACGGAGCTAGATTTTTGACATTGTTTTGAAAGCGATAACCCTTATTCTATAATTGTATATCATACGTTGGCCGAGGCAAAGTGGTGACTAGCATATCACGCTTGCCTTTTATTAAGGAATACAAATTATTCGTCCAAAGTTAAGGCTTATAGGTTATTGAGGCAAAAGATATGTCATGACACCAGCGTAGCGACATTATTTGTTTTTCATTATCTGTGTCATCATTCAATTTGCTTGTCTTTGTCACTTTAATGTGTTTCACGGCCCTTTTAAAAATATTTCGTTTAGCAGGTTTGTCGAAATCCAGCGCTCCCCGGGGGAGAAAAAAACATGAATTTCCGCAAGCAGAACCTTGCTTTCTCATTTGTGCGCCAAACGAGACTTGAGCCCACAACGGTGACCGACTTAACGCTTTTTAGTCAGCGCTCTCATCCACCAGGCCATGGAGGCCAGTTTCATAAAAAGCCATACCTTACAATAACAGTCATATGGACCAACGTATTAATATTGCAGAAGTGACGTCATCATGTGACAATGCATTGTCCAGTGCAATTTTTCTTTTGCTCCCTCCCCCTTCCCTTCTGAATATGGGTCAATTCTTAAAGAAAAGAACTTGCTCCCCTAGGAGCAAATTCTTTCCTTTAAAAGTTGACCCCATTTGGGATGTTCCTTGTCCTCCAGGCAAGCAAACAGGAAGTCCCCTAATTCGTGTTTCGTAGAAAAAAAAAAAATGGCGGAGAAACATGGTGATGTGCATACAGAGAAAACCCTAAAGGCAAATACTTGCGGATCGGTAAACGTTAATAAACATCGAAGTATGCCGTTGAAACATAGTTTAACACCAATGAGCCGGTGATGGACGAAGTTGACGAGTGCAACATTCAATAAATGAGTCGCAACACAACAAAACTAACAAAGTGGTATGTGCGCCCAGCTAAGACTCAGATCAGCCTGGGCATCCGCCCAGTCTGATCAGAGTCTTCACTGTTGACATGGAGGTAGCTTAGACCTTTATCTACCCTTTAAGTGCACAGCAAAGACTCTGATCAGACTGGGCGGCTGCCCAGGCTGATATGAGTCTTCGCTGGGCGCAAAGGCCACTTTGTTGGTTTTGTCGTATCGTGGCTTAATTTGTTTTTTACCTCACTTTTATTTTGGTGTCCCAACAGCATTAAATGATGCTGGTTACAGCAAATTCCAATGTTTGCCTTTACCGATCTTCGTATTTTGCAATCATGGGAAAAATCACACTTAAAAGCCTTATTTCTGTTTCAGCTACACTAAGCAGATACACAGTCTTTGCTCCGTCAAACGCTGCTATCAGCAGCCTTCCCGCTTCAGTTGTACAGAGAATAAAAGCAAGCCGTACTTATGCAAGACGTAAGACATTAACTTCTTTTTTTCCTTTTTCTTCATATTTCAACGATACATATACGTGTACCAATATCTGAGCAATGCAGTCAAATCGTAATAATTATGTTCATGTGTTTTCATTACGTTATTCACGGTGGTAATACCAATTTCCCTACCTGTGCTGTCGACCGAGCCAGTCAATTTCCATATACGCAAAAAGTGGCGGTCGACCGAGACAGCCGATAGCAGTATCAGCTCGGTCAAAAGCCGTTCACAATAGTATAATTTGCCGTTCTTGGTAATGCTTACAATCGAATTCTCTGTTGACAGCCACTTTTTATGGTACCGTCTCCATCAACTGCATACCTATAATGGTACTAGTAACTACGGAGTAATTTACATGATTTACATGAAGAAAATATTCTTATGACTCAGAAACTTTTGTTTGCTGCTAAAAAACATCCTAGCTCACAAATGTCAAAATATTCAATCCCCCGCCCTCCCCTACCATGATGACTGCCACAGTAAACATTCCAAATAAAAACTTCTAATCTAATATCTAATATCGTCTTTTATATTATTTGGATCCTTTTGAAACTAATCAGTCTTTGAATCGGCTGTCCAATTAAAATTAAGAAATTACAGTATGCTTTTTTCTGGTTTCGTCACCAGATATTGTCAGGGTCACTGACGAGGCTTTATTAGCCGAAACTACGTAGTCTGGCCCATGTTCCTACTTCTGTATGTATTCTCTGCTCTTGAAGGAATTTTTTAAGATTTTAATTTTACCTCACTGCAGCTGGTGTTGTGCCGTTTGGTGGCCGTAAAACGTCTCCCCGTATATCATCCATAGTGCAGATTATATTTTATTTACATCCTTTGAGATCAGAGGATAGATTCTTAGAAATCTAACATTTGAGATCGATTTAGACTATTATTCTAGATCATCGTCTTTTATACTATTTGGATCCTTTTGAAACTAATCAGTCTTTGAATCGGCTGTCCAATTAAAATTAAGAAATTACAGTATGTTTTTTTTTCTGGTTTCGTCACCAGATATTGTCAGGGTCACTGACGAGGCTTTATTAGCCGAAACTACGTAGTCTGGCCCATGTTCCTACTTCTGTATGTATTTTCTGCTCTTGAAGGAACTTTTTAAGATTTTAATTCTATGTAACCGTTTACACAGTTTACATACCAAATGAAAACTTCTATGTAACCGTGTACACAGTTTAGATACCAAATGAAAACTTCTATGTAACCGTGTACACAGTTTACATACCAAATGAAAACTTCTATGTAACCGTGTACACAGTTTACATACCAAATGAAAACTTCTATGTAACCGTGTACACAGTTTACATGCTTAATGAAAACTTCTATTTAACCCTGTACGTTGTAGTGTATCACATATGCGCTATGAAAATAAGGAAAAAAGAAAGAAAGAACAATAAAAGAAAGACAAATAAAAATTTACCTAACCCGAATTAATATGTACATGTATTTACCTGTTTCTGGTTCATTTCTTCCAGTTTTGATTGAATACCATATCCATTCTGGTACCCTCCATGCAGGCAGTCTGTCAAAACCAGGCTCTCTTACAACACTCTACGGCGGTCATTATGTTGGGTTAACTCTCGACTCAAGTAAGTCTCGTAAATCCATAGAATATAAGACGGATCTAGATTTTTTGGTCGTTTTATCCTCAAATGCTTTCTACGTCAATGGTCTTGCTCATGCGCGAATACATGCTCACTTTTAAATGTTTATTTCTGCAGTTTACTGTATTTTGTGTACTGCCTACAGTGCCATGTCTACTCTGCACTGTCTAATGCGATATTGTATTTGTATATGCACATTATACATGTAATTTTAGCAGACAGTATACACAAGATGTAAAGGAATTGCACCTCAATCTGTGTTGTATTGACGCTTTATAACGCGAGCCTTGATTCCAGAAAAAAATCATTTGTGTTGAGAGGATACATTGTATCTGCGGCTGTTCATTTGAGGCTCAAGAATCTAAACGAGCCTGGGGATTTCTTTGTATAGGTCTCAACATCACTTTTGACGATTTTACCCGTTGTATTCAACAGAACGGATGGACGGATGGATGACTTGCGATTTTACGTCCTTTTCAACAGTATTTCAGTCATATCAGGACGATGGGCTTGTGATAATGAAAGGCTGTGTGCAATGGAACCCCGTTTACGATGGAAAGAACCCACGACCGCTAGATCAGTAGGCCAGCGCTTAACCCACTGAGCTACCGGGGCGCCTCAACAGAACGGTAAACCATGACGTTTTTTTATACAAGCAAAATGTATATGAATTTCATAGGCTGTTGGGAACAATTTGATATTAACTTTTTAAAACATATGTCATTTCAGATGGTGGGCCCGAACTTAACAACGTTGCTCACGTGACCTTAGCCGACATTGAGGCTGAAAACGGGGTGGTTCATGTTATTTCGCACGTCCTCATACCTTCAAGCCTTGCTGGTATTATTGGTTAATTCAAATTTTGTGTATGTTTTATATAATATATAATAACTGCTAGAACTGCTTCTTGTCTATTTCATCATACACACTTTCTGCTGAATGTTGCCTGCTTCGCCACCCTGCCACTCTTATATGCGAAACATCGTCATGATGTGTTTTACATACGAGTGCATGAAATATCGTAAAGGGTATTACATCCCATATGAAAAAGAGAAGGGACCAAAACACTTAACCAAGACACTATGAAAACACAGTGTTTTGATGGTGCATGGATAGTGCATAAATTTCACATGCAAATGAGCTACCAAGGCACTAATGAAGACACCATCAAGACACTTTGACCAAAACACTATCAAGACACTTTAGCCAAAACACTATCAATGCACTTTTACCAAAACACCATCAAGACACATTAACCAGAACACTATCAAGACACTTTGACAAAAACACTTTCAAGACACTAGCAATTTCAAAGGTGAACTGAAGGTCATGTATGAATACAATTACACAAGCATATGCCTTACCGTGTCAACTGCAATAGTGCCCTACCTTTTTTTAATACCCTAAATTTTAAACAATTGCAACTCTAATGAAGACACCATCAAGACGTTTTGACCAAAACACTATCAAGACACTTTAGCCAAAACACTATCAATGCACTTTTACCAAAACACCATCAAGACACATTGACCAGAACACTATCAAGACACTTTGACAAAAACACTTTCAAGACACTAGCAATTTCAAAGGTGAACTGAAGGTCATGTCAGAATAAAATTACACAAGCATATGCCTTACCGTGTCAACTGCAATAGTGCCCTACCTTTTTTAATACCCTAAATTTTAAACAATTGCAAGAGTTTTATATGTCAATAAAGCACTTTCCAAATTCCTTAAACAAAATGAATTAAGTCAGTTTGTTGCTTGATATCACACATTCCAGTGATTCCAATGTTTTAAATGTTCAGGTAAGCATGATCAGACAAAACTAATCAATTAATTGCTGCAGTTGCATTAACACACGGAACAACATGAAAATGCAAATAAACTAATTCTAAAATGATGTTTAAACTACTTACACTGCTGTTGAACAAGCTCCTTTACAACATTTTTTATGATTAAACATTTGAACTAGAATAACTAACTGTAACAGAAGAAACACATTCAAACACTCCCTCCAATATTTGAACACAGGAAATGAGTCATTACATGTGGCTGCCAAATTTCGATTTTCTATTAGTCAGAAATTTTCAAATCCAAAGCACTACCAGGACACTAAGTTTGGCAGCTGGGCCAATAAAAACTGCAGGGTCCAGGTATAAGTTTATCAAGACATTATCAACCCACTCTGGCATTTATCAAAGTTCACCAATCCACCATCAAATTACTACGGCATGTAGAAAGTGGACCAAGACCCCATTAATGTACTTTTTTCAAAAGTAACTCGGAAGTGTTTTGGTTAGTATTTCAGACCAAGGCACTTTACCTAGTTACCAAAAAGTGAT
The DNA here is from genome assembly GCA_963989385.1 of Ctena decussata. Lineage (NCBI taxonomy): Eukaryota > Metazoa > Mollusca > Bivalvia > Lucinida > Lucinidae > Ctena > Ctena decussata. Next base: position 58,838,857 of record OZ022506.1, read on the forward strand.
TTGATGACACCTCGATAGTGCATTGGTTGTGTTTTGGTTCAATTCTTTTCATATAGAAAGTAACGATATGCAATAGCGAAGAAAATAAGACTCAAACCTACAAATGGAAATAACTCAAAAAGTATAATGCAAGTGAGACTTGTCATTCTGTAACATGACATATTCTCTTAACTAGAAAGAATCATGGAAACACAAGTAACAGAGCGGAGAAGAAATCACAACTAAATTAATAATGAGGAAACAATTCAAACACAGCTGTTATTCTTATAAATGACACGTCGTTCTACCCACAAAGCATCATGTACATGTAACTATTTCATATGGTATTCAAGTTACAGAGTGGACACGTGCACGAATCTGCCAAAAAGTGACATCTAAGGGGAGATACCGTGAAACGTATGAAAGCAAGATTTATCGTTCTTAAACGCGGCACATTGTCATGCCTCCTCTACATCACTGTAAAGTATCATGTAAGTATTTTAAAGGGTATATATATATAAGTTATAGAGCGTAAAACAAAATGTTGATGAAAGTCACAGCTAAACCCATCATAGGAAAGCAACTCCAAAAGCAAAGACCAAGGGTTGTCGTTCTTGTACGCGACACATCGTCATGATCTGTTCTACCTATCTGAGAATTATCATCAAAAATTTTTGAAGGGTATTCAAGTTACCTAGCGGACACGAATCTGTCTAAACAGGCATCAAAGGGTGATAACTAAAAGTAGGAAAGCAAGAGTTATCATTCTTGTACGCAACACATTATCATGATCAAGTAAAGTATATAAAAGGGTATGTAGGTTATGGAGCGGAAAAGGAGAAAAAGCCGGACGGACGCCAGGTTATATCCCCGAACCCTTTGGTGGGGTAAAATGGCAGACTCGGTATAATATTATTGTTTGTTCACATGTGCAGTAATGCTATGTTGCAACACTACCCACGATCCCTAGCATAGGCCTCAGCGGAACTCTATTTTCAAACTGACTTAAAATGAGCCCAATGATCCCATAGATCAAGAAAATATATAATCTGCACTATGATGAAATTCGGAGAGACATTTTATGGCCGCAACATGGCACAAAACCAGCTGCAGTAAAGAAAAAAAAATCTGAAGAAAGTTCTTCTGGAAGCAAGGAACAAACCAGAGAAACCAACGTGGAATACTCGATGCAACATAACCCACGGCCCCTAGCAATTCTACTTTCAAACTGATTCATAACCAAAAGACAAGAGACTCTGCGCTATGATCAAGTTTTGGGATACATTTAACGGCCGCCACATGGCACGTATTAGCAGGTATAGTAATAATAAAATAATTTCTGAAAGAGGATTCTCTTGAAGCAATGTATACATTAGTTAAATGAAAATAGCAGACCCATTTTGATTGATCAAATCTGCTATCATATAATTTTGCAGAATTGCCAACGCATCCCCCCCCCCCGCCACCAACTGGCTAGGAATGAGCGAAATGGTCCCAAAGGACAAGAAAACTTGTAATCTACATGATGCAGTACGGAGAGACTTAACGGCCGCCACACGACACTTATACCACCCTAACCAGAAAATGCCAACTTAAGCATGAACTATTTCGCAACGAACAGTGTCTACACTGTTTAGGGTGGTATAAAACAGGGGCGTAACAAGGGGCAATTTCATAATACGCACAACCATGTTTTATTCTCTACTTCTTGAAGGTAAAGCTAGTATTTCAGCCACTTTGGCAATTGGTATTGAACTCTTGTCTATTTTATAAATATTCAGCATGCAAATATGCAGGTGCGTTTTGAAATTTTGTCAATTTTGCCAAATTTCAATACGCACTTGCGTATTTGTCGTATAGGTAGCTACGCCCTTGTAAAATAGTTATACAATGGTTGGTCCGCCTGAACGAGGAGATAACCTACTCGCTTTTACACCATGATTTGTCTGCCTGTATGAGAAGATAATCCACTCGCTAAAGCTCGTGGATTATTTCCTCGTACAGACGGACAAACCATGGTGTAACTATTACTTACATGTACCATCAGCTGCATTGACGATAACGTTTCAAGGAACTGCACCTGGAAGCAAGGAATACACCAGAGAAACGAAATGACATGAACAACGTGCCATGGAACCTCACTTGTGTGACAATTTCATTATCTCTCTCTCTCTCTCTCTCTCTCTCTCTCTCTTGCTCTCGTTCAGCAGAGAGACAAATAGAAAGAGAGAAAGAACAGGGAGAGAAAATGCGAAGAAATTGTCATATGATAAATTCACATTCGTGGCCTTTTTATGCTGACTTTATGAATCCTGCCGAATAGACGATGTTTCATAGTTTGTGCTTTCGTGTAATAGTGATTTATGACGAGAGAGAGAGGGAGAGAGAGGACGTCGTAAACATTCCCGGCCGCAACAAAATGAAATTCCAGCATAAGATACTATGACTTTTAGACTCTGCTGATGGTCTAAGCATTCATATGCCAGCTGTTAAAAGGATCCATTTTAACGTTTTAAATCTTCGATATACAAAACTTAGTCATACAACTTCAAGTGAATATCGTGTTGGCTATAATCTATCTTTACCGAAAGACTGCAGGGCAGAATTCATTCTGTTTGTTTGTAGAGACATTCTCGCCCCTGCTACAAGCACAGCTCGCTCGTACCATTCTATTATCCAAATTAGTAGGACGCCCCGTCACTGAATGTCACCAAACACCTACGTCGGACTAGACCATCCCAAGGTCTACAGGTAAACTGGGCTGGTACAACAGTGTGTATATTAGCACGAGAAGGCATTAGAATTAATCCCCTACCTTGAAGCTAGAACTTGCAAACTTACCTGGCAACATATGGTTCACAAAGTTCTTCCTGGAGATTTAAATATCATGGAGATATTCCTGGATATATCCTGGATATATTCCTGGATATGTTTCTGGATATATCCTGGAGATATTCTAGATTTAAATATCACTCTATCATCCACTTCAGTTTTGTAGTATAGCAGCAACTGCATTGTCAGATACGTTACTGAGTACGTGTTACCATATCTATCCATATCTTTTAAAAACCTTAACTGGCAACACAGGGTGCACAAATGTCTTTTTGGAGAGTTAATATTCACAAAATCCTTGTTGTAGCAGCAAGCGCACTATTACATGAACATGTACATATTACCTACGTAACCACGTTGTGTTATCATAACAATGCATATGGGTCATAAAATGTACATTTAACCTGGTACTACAGTGGTCTTTATGCAGACTGAAGTGGTACCATTTCACCATATTATAAATAGAGCTGTTTTGTGCCTTGACCTTGTAGCACATCCTGTTGGCGGTCTTGTGGTGGCCTGGGGCGACACCAGTGTCACCACTGAGCTCTTAAGGCACCATAGTATTGCCAGGGGCCTGATAATAGTCGGAAGTTGTTTAATTCTCTCTAATAAGGTTCTGATGGAGCTTTAAACTTCATAGACTTTTTAATAGACCAAACTGGCACCACATCCTTCTTTGTGACATTTTAGTAGCACATTGTTTGATAGAGTAACCCCAAAGAGGTGTTTTAGTAGCTTAACCTGATGTCAGTATGGAAGGACTTCTTCGATTAAGGCGTGAATTTTCCCCGTGATTTAAAAGTTATACGGATCACTGACTTTTGCTTTGCATTTATGACTATGACTTGTAACTTGCATGGAAAATGAATTTTCAAGTGTTTGTGTCTATGTAAAGTACGTTAAACATACGTTGACGTTGACGTTATTGTTGAGATAAATTGTAAATTTTCCTCAAACTGTTCGTTGAAATAATGATTTATTGTATATATTTCACCCTTTTTTGACTTACATTACTTACATAACAGATAACACTGGATAGTTTTGACTGTTTGTATGTGACCTTGACCTCATTTCAAGGTCATGGTACACAATAAAATCCTTGAAGATCACAGTGCTACTGTTGACCATTCTTCTTCTTTGGCTTATTGAGTATCGTTCCCCCCCGTGACCCAGCTTCCCACTCATATATATTGCGTACTTGCATCGTATAAGTCTGCTGCATGAAGGAAATGCTGGGTCACGGGGGGGAAAGTACTTGTATTTTAGTTATAGTGAAGCGTTCTCTTTTGCCCGCTTTGACCGGAAGTATAACTGTGGTTTTGCATGTTTAAATGCCAGTCAGGCGTAACAAGAAGAAAATCATTGCTTTGTATTGTGATATGCATGTATTTAGCATGCATTTATGACAAAAATGTATGAAATGAATGACTGATTTCAATATTTTTATTACCTCAAAAATTGAGGTATGCGAAAACCTTGAATTAAGGGTATGTAGGGTCAGACTGGATTATCTCCCCATGTCTTTGGGTCTGAATCACAAATGATCTGATTTCATACGGCTTACATATTTGTGGAAGCTCCGCTAAGAAAAATTTGCACACTTTATACTTTTGAAAATTCGGACCTGTCGCGCCGGTCTAATGGGGAAAATCCAGGCCTTAATCGAAGAAGTCCTTTATGACATCTACAATGTTCTTGTAGTGACGTGAGCTTTTACCACGAGAAATGCTGAATTGCACCACAGCCTTCACGCAGCCCGGACTACTTTAAGCACTCCAGGTTTAAAAGAAACAGAAAATACTAATCTAACTCCAGTGATTCTCTGGCAACATATTTGAGCCGCGACACGACAAAACCAACAATGTGGTTGTGCGCCCAGCTCAGACTCAGATCAGCCTGGGCATCCGCCATGTTTGATCAGACTTTTCGTTAAGTGCTCAAAGGGGTAGCTAAGGGTCTAAGCTACTTCCATGCGGACAGCGAAGGCTCTGATCAGACTGGGCGAATGTACAGGCTGATCTAAGTCTGCGCTGGACGCACAACCACATGGTTGGTTTTTATATTAGTGCCGCCACACAAACACAAAACGACAGAAACTTGTGATATTTTCGCTTATTTCTCCGAGAAATCATATCTTTTGGTTACTCATTTGAAATGCATCTGCAAGACAATCTTAGCCACGACATTAAGACACGTTTTGATGAGCAATTGAGATTCTGTCAAAATTATTAGCAATTACTGTTCCTTTACGTATATGACCAATTACATGAACAGTGTGAGACTTATATGTAAATTGACACGTATTTGAACTCCTTATGTCTTTTACATATTTTTTAAAATGGTGATAATACAATAATTCATTGCTTTTAAAATTTCTCTGGCTTTAACCTATAAATGTACTTCTGTATACAAGAATTGCTTGAAATATAGTATACTCAGAGGCAAAGAAAGCATACACTTTTTGAAAACTCATTATTTCACTAATTTTGCACGGTTCAGGTCTGAAATTCTGAATGGTTTACTTTCACTTAAGGTGGGTCAAAGTGGTAAAGTAACATTACTGATTGAAACGCTTGACTAGCGGCACGGTTCATTTCGATTTCGCACGTTTTCCACGTGCAGCAAAATAGACGATTCGATTTTGCTGTTAGTCTGCATGTAAAATTTCGGTTGTTTTTGTAAACAAACGAAGGAAACTAAAGTATTCTGTAAGCAGAACTTAATGCCTATATTTTTTTTCTTTTTTATTCAGTGCTCAGGTCTGAAATTCTGCAGGATATATCTTTCCTTTAACTACAACACTGTGGTATACTAGGATTACTTAATATCTTGCTTGACTAGCGACACAATATGTACATGTTGGTTTTGTCATTTTTGCCCGTGCATAAAATTAAACGATACGATTCGGCCTTAACATCAGTATTTGAATTTTCGATGGCTCTTTTTTTCTGAACAAACCGAAAATTTATGCGTTTCTTTTAGTACATACCGACAATGCTTTTATTGCAGACAGAAGACGTCTCAGGCTGACCACTCGAAGCAGTATGTGACTGGCTACATGAAATACAGCAGAGTCATACTGGTTGGCGATGAAGTGCATGCTATACTTTCTTTTTGCCACTGACTACTTTTTCCTCTGTGTGCATGATTTCTGACTGTCACATAAAGCATTGTTATCGTGCAATTGAAACACAAATGTTGTGGTTTGTTCACAATGTCAACTGAAATTTCAAATACAGAGTTACAACAAGCTGGGCCCTAGTTCACAATCATTCCTTAAACTTAAAGACGACCTTAAAGTTAAGGTAAAAAAATTCATGTGTAAATAGAAGCTTACAAAAACTAAATGTATTTGAGTTTTCTAATATATTCCATTTCTATGACAATTGTCAGAAGGATCACACAAAAACTGCGATTTTCAATATGATCTAAATATGGAGTTTCTAACGGAAAACATTTCCAACCATAACTTTAAGGTGTTCCTTAACTTTAAGAACGATTGTGAACCTGGGCCCTGGTATTTTCCATTTTCCTGCATGTGAGAAAACGTGCAAAACCCGCATGTACATGTGTACGTTTAGCGCCTCTAGTCAAGCATTTTAATATTAAGTAATTATACGACATTGTTGTATCTTAAGTACAAATAATTCATGCAAACTTTCAGACCTGTGTATTTGTACACCACAAACGCGTCTGTGCCGCGTTGCATATGCGTTCTACATGCGTCCGGCTAAATTTGCGAATCAGACGCGTCTAAATCCGTCTCGACGCGGTACATGCATACTCGTTTCATTTTGTGATGAATATTCATGTTCTATTCAGTGCGCTTTGTGACGCCTATTCCTTTTTGACCAATCAAAAACTTGGAGTTTGAGAACGCGTAGTAACACGAAAATAAATCGTTGCGTGTCACAGCACTGGTGTTCTTATTCCTCTGATCTTTGGAAAATAATTGTTCTTTTTATTAAAAGAAATATATGGAAGCATGTATTCTATTCAAAGATGAGACTGGATACACAGATTACAGCACAGACGCTTGGGATTTGGATTTTGGCCTGTAGGCCTTAGCCTGAGCCACAATGAAGTCTCATTTTATACAAGATATTAATCTTTGGCGAGCCAATCTGTGCATGAGCCCAGGAAACTATCGCGTTTTCTCTCCATAATTAGTGCAAACCTGTTAGTATGTGGTATCCTCAGATTAACCAGTCATTTATTTCCACAATTAGATGCACTTCATTGCATGAACTTGTCTAGTCTTTACAAATTTATTCAAAACAATTCTCTACCATGTGAAAAAAATGCCCTTACACATAATCTACCTAATAATTACATAATGGCTCCCAGCTTTTAAACCTGTGGAATAAGTATCCAGGTACCAAGTTAGATTATGTACACAGGTGAGCTATTCTTATTTTAGAGCTGACTGGAATCCCTATTATGGTTCCTAGTGTGTAAGAGGTCTCCATGCACAGAGATTGAAACGGGGAACCATTTATGTAAATTGACTGGGAAATTATATGTAAGGACATTTTCTCACCTGTCAGTGAATTGTTTTAAATAAATTTGTAAAGACTAGACAAGTTCGTGCAATGATATGCATCTCATTGTAAAGATAAATGACTGGTGACTCTAAGGACACCAAATACTAACGGGTTTGTACTGATTATGGAGAGAAAACGTGATAGTTTCCCAGGCTCATGCACAGTTTTGCTTACTGAAGATTAATATCTTGTATAAATTGAGACTTCATCGTGGCTCTGTTGGCCAAAGTCCAAATCCCAAGCGTCTGTGGATTACAGAACTATGTAAAAAACCTATCATCAGTAGAAATTCGTGCAAAAAAGTGTACATTACATTTAACCGTTTGATGCGCCATATTGAAATCTGATCATGACGATCTGTCTCTGAATTTCTCGCTTGAGGCGAAAAATTTCATTAAAGACTTGAAAAGACAGGGACTTTCAACTGGACAAATTGCAGATAAATTAAAGATCTTGTATAACTATGACGCAACAAGATTTGGAATCTACAAGTTCCTCCAAAGAGAGAGAGAGAAAAAAAACATGTTCGGTGAACCGGAAAAATGTACAACAAAATTTATGGATGTTCTTAAACATATGTGGATGTCCGAAAACGGAGACAAAACGACGAGGGACATTCAAAAAAATCGAGAAAGATGTTGGTATTTCGTTTTCCTTATCAACAATCAAACTGCACAGAAGCAAACTAAACTGGACAGTGACACAAAAGAGCTATTGCTAGCTTACACATACTAAAACCAGTTTTAGAGTCACTTTGTGTTTAAAGAAGCTAACCAAACAAGAAACTTTTGAAGAGTGTCATCTTTGTGGATGAAAGCAATGTAGAGCTAAAAGCAGCTGGGCGGCTCAGCTTTTACCAGTCAGGAATGACGCTTGAACGGCTACACGTAACACGTTATTATTTGTATGCTAATAACACCATGTCGGAACAATATAGTCTATGGCTAACATTCTGTTTTGGAAAATACTTTGTTCAGCTGTTTTATCGGCTCTCAAAACAATATATGTTTCATTGCTCAAGTTTCTGCAGTCTTTGCATATCCATCTGTAAACCCATTTCAATTAATTATCATTACCTTAGGGTAGATGGATACTGAATAAAAATATCGGTGGGCATTCATTTCATTATACCAGCTGAATAAACCAAAGGACTATAAAACATTTGGATAAGAAAAGAAGACTCACCGTTTTGTTTTCCTAAAAAACAAACTTTTGTATTTATACATACTTTTATACATTTTCCATTAAAATGCATGTCTCTAGCACATGGATAAACTTTCATTTTTGCAAATCATATATTAATCTTTATTATACAGGATATTTGAAACAAACTGGTAAGAAAAAATTGCAATTATCTTGATAATAAGTATATTTTTACATTTAAAAAAAATGCAAGAAAATTAAATTTCATGAAAAACGCCATGAAAAAAAATATATTCAATCGATAGGGCATGCTTATGTTTATTGTTTTAGTAAAACTTACATTGTACGATACGGAATTAAAAAAAAAAAAAAAAAAAAAAAAAAAAAAAAACAACATTTCACCGTTTCGTTTCCTAGAAAAACAATGCTGAAGTTAAAACATATCCCCCAAAAAGACTGCCCAAATTCTGCACCTGTTGCAAGCACAGCCGCTCCTTGCCCTGTTATTTATTATACGCCCGTTTGAAAAACGGGACGTATATTGTTATGGTGCTGGCGTCCGTCCGTCCGTCCGCTGTAAACTTTTCGTTTCCGGATAAAACCTCCTACACTTTACATCCGATCGAGCTGAAACTTGGTATATAGTAAGACTATGAGGTGGACCAGTGCATATCGTTTCGAGGTTACGCTCCAATGATTTTTAGCGGAGTTACAGCTCTTTACTTAGAATTTTTGGGATGTTCGTTTCCGGATAACCCTCCTACAGTTTTCATCCAATTAAGCTGAAACTTTGTGAATAGTAAGACTACGATGTGGAGTAGCGCATATCATATGGAAATTTTGCTCCGATGATTTTTAGCAGAGTTACAGCCCTTTGAAAAAACTCGACTATGGCAGTTTGTATGGCAATTCTTTAGCATTCCATAACTGGGTTACTCATTGGAATAGCATGATGAAACTTTATACCAATGTATATGAGGTTAAGACAACGTGTCTCATACAAGAATGGTTACTCCCCTTGACTTAGATTTTGAGTAACCTCCCTCTGATTATTTTGTCAGACTATATTTGTACCCCTCATATCTAACTATCCCTTTGGACTATTGTGATAAAACTTGATAGTGATCTATATAAGGTTGACACAATATGTCACATATAAGAACGATTACCTCCCCTTAATTATTTTTGGAGTAACCTCCCTTTGAATATTTTCTTAGGCTATTCTTATGCAAGCGATAAGTGGGCAACCGTATGGAATATCTTGATGAAAATTTATAGCAATGTGTATTAGGTTGAGGCTGTGTGTCTTATATAAGAATAAATGCTCCTCCTTCCTTATTTATGGAGTTACATCCCTTTGATTAATTTCTACGGCTATTCTTGGGCAAGTCATTACTAGGTAACCGTATGGAATATCTTGGCGAAACTATATAGCAATGTGTATTAGGTTGAGACAGTATGTCTAATAAAAGAATAATTGCTTCCCCTTCCTTATTTTTGTTTTTAGTTACATCCCTTTGATTACTTTTTTAAGGCTTTTCTTTTGAGAACCTTAACGTTTGGAATGTCTTGATAAACTTGATAGCAATGTAGACAAGGATGAAACGGTGCAAAAAAAAAAAAAAAAAAAAAAAAAAAAAAAATTCAGAAACGGCCGTATATTGCCCCGCTTGCGGAGCTCTTGTTTTCTTATTGTTCCGGGTCTACCACAGAGTAATGCCTCAAAAATGCGCAGATGGAATTGAAATTGTTAAGACCTTGATCATTCTGATTCCAAAGGAACAGTCTGATCTCGGTTTCCACTGTTTGTACAGACGTATCTGCCCGAAAACTTAGGACATTTATGGTACACATTGTAAGTGTGTATATACTCCATAGCTGATCGGTTTCACCATGAACAATAACTGTTTTGTGTTTTAACAAATCAATACAGAGTTATTCTGTATCTGAAGACCTTAAGATAGCATTGCAAACAATTCTGTACCGTAAACTGCTGAAGCTAACAAAGATAAATGTTTTTTGTGAACTTTCTAGTAGAAATAGCTGACTAGTTCATCGTTACAGGATTACAGGCCAATTTCAAGTGTGTTGGTATATAATTTATGTAGCGTGGTCCTTAAATCTATGGTCACGTCACATGAATAAGAAAGTAATGTATATTTCTGCTTATTTCAGCAATTTTGGTGGCTAATGGTACTTGTGCTAAAACTGTCTCCTGAGGATGATATATACCAAATTTGGTGTCTGTGTCTCTAGTCTCAACTCAGTCCCTACCGTCCGCTTAACCAAAATGAAAAAAAAAAAAAAAAGGTGAGGTGCGAGAAAGACGTGAAAAAGCAGGAGCTTTTTCATGTGGTTGTGAAACAAAAATCTGCATCACTTTCAGAGCTGGCATCATTGGAAATTTTCTACCAGATGGGTTGAAAAATAATCCATTTGAGGGCCCATTCCTGAGTTGGTCCCTAGACTAAAAGAGCATCAACTCTGCAGTAAGCAATCAGATGGAGTTAATACTTGTACGGTGTCTCATATAGTTTATTTGACTTCACTGCAGCTGGTGTTGTGTCTTGTGGTGGCCGTAAAACTTGATCCCGTACAACATCCATAGTGCAGATTATATTTTGTTTTGTTTTTTCCTTTGAGATGAGAGGATATATTCTGAGAAAAATCAATTTTTATTATTTGTTCACACTCTCATTCTAGACCATCGCTCTTTATTCATTTGAAACTTATCAGTCTTTGAAGGTCTGCCTTATTAAAGTATGTTTTTGTCTGACTTTCATTGCCAGATATTATCAGGGTCACTGATGAGGATTGGATAACCGAAACTTTGGATCATGGCTCATGTTACTTCTTTAGAATGTGTTCTCTGTTCTTGAGGAAGCTCTTTAAGATTTTAATTTATACATGTATTATTGTATAACAAACTCCAATGTCTTGTAAACTATACTGTTCTTGAGGAAGCTCTTTAAGATTTTAATTTATACATTATTGTATAACAAACTCCAATGTCTTGTAAACTATAGTTTCAAGTTTCCGGACTAGCTTCTTCTCATTGTAAGCTAATGGAATTTTCAAAAGGGCCAAGCGCTGTATTTTAAATGTTGTTTGACTTCAAATAATAAAGATAATCGAATGACAATAAAATTCAATACTTTAACGTGTATTGGTTAACCTTTATGCATGCCCATTAATTTTACAAAAAGGAACAACTTGTATGACTTCCTGTTTCAGGGTTTACTCGTAGAGAAAGGAATCTGCTCATTCTTTTCTTGAAGAGTTTACCTCGATTAAGAAGGGAGGCAAATCATGAAAATGATGCAAATGGGTTTACAGTCACTTTGAGAGCTGTCATTAATATAATTGTCCTTATCGCTGTCATGGCTGTGCTTCACACCTGTCTCGTGTCATTCCAATGTGACCAAGACTGTTATGGAAGAGTTCTGAAACTGCCGAATTTACCCTAAATTTTCGGACAGGCATGACTGAGCGAACAGTTCAGACCAAAATCGAAACTGATTCTGATGGATAGTCGCTGTTTGTCATCATTATTATAAAATGTTCCTTACTACGGAGAATGGAAGTACAGTACTGAATTTTGAAGATGAAAGACAGGAAAGTCCATTACAAAACTGTCCAAATATTAGTGGAGTCCAAAATTATACGGCTGCTACAGAAATGATAAGATCAGGTCAGTGGTGACCATACATATAACCGTTTTAGGACAAGGCCCTCTTAATTCAGCCTTCCTAAGAACAACGACAAACAGAACAAACAATGAGATTCCTTCTTATATTGCAGGTAAGAGTCTATGTTTTAGAACAACCAGAATTCCGCAGACGGGTGTGTTTCGCCTGTCTGCGCATTGGCACAAAACAGGGCCTAACCAGAAAACTCGCCGCTCACGCCGACACGGGAAAAAAAATATCCATGTCTCGCTTCTGCCAGCTGCAACTTAAAATAAAGATAAGCAAATAAAATCAATAAAGTCAAAATATAAACGATTTTGAACTTTTTTTGGCTTAAAATTTAAAATTGGTTTGTATTAAACTGCAGTTATGTACAAGACCTGTCCGCGTACAAGATAGCTCGCCTGCAGCGCCTTGCCCTTCACATAAACAAGAAGCCCACGGGCCACAAAGCTCACCAGATCTCTAGCTCAAAATTGCTATCACATTTGTATAGGCTTAAAATTGTACAGGCGTATACAAAATATAAACTACAAAGTCTCAGTCTGAGTCTGTTGAATTGATTACAAAATACATAGCTATTGTCCACATTTGATTGCCATGACAACAAAAAAGGATCATTTTCAAAGGATTTTTACTATTTTTTCCTTTTGGTTGCCATGGCAACTGATCGAAATGAGCAGTGTGCAGAAAAAAACATAGGGCTTATAGAAGACCACTCAAGGAATATTTCTGAAAAAGAGAGCTCAGACTATTTGTGGTTGCTTAGCAATGAAGCCCATTTTTTGTGTTTCCATTATAAATTGCAATACCAAACATGCCCTTTGAACAATGACAATTGAGAAGATAAAATCTTTCAAGGCTAAGATGATTAGTATGTCTATGAAGTGTCTGCCTCACAGAGCATATGGTTTCTGAGGAGATGATTTACGTTTTTTTATTTTTTGGTTTCCATGGCAACCAATAAAAAGAGCAATGGGCCAAAAACACATATAGCTGATAGAAGCCTTATCAAGGAACATTTCTGTAAAAGTTTTGTCAAACTATCTGCAAAGGCTTGGCAGTAAATGCCGTTTTTTTCAATTTTCCCTATTATAAGTCTATGGGAACTCTAAGTTGCCATAGCAACCAAACTAAAGAGCCAATATTCATAAAAAAACAAAAACTTTCAATCCCCCAGCACAAGGATGCTACAGATAAAACTCGGGCCAAATCGGTTAAATGGCTTCAGAGGAAATAATTTTTAAGTAATTTTTCGTTAAATTTTTGCATTTTGGTTTCCATGGCAACCAATAAAAAGAGCAATGGGTCAAAAAACATATGGCTGATAGAAGACTTCTCAAAGAATGTTTCTGTAAAAGTTTTGTCAAAATATCTGCAATGGCTTGGCAGTAAATGCCATTTTTCAATTTTCCCCATTATAAGTCTATGGGAAATCTAAGTTGCCATAGCAACCAAACTAAAGAGCAGATTTCCATAAAAAACACAAACTTTCAATCCCCCAGCCCAAAGATGCTACAGATGAAATTTGGGCCAAATCGGCTCTGTGGCTTTAGAGGAGATGTTGTTTGAAAGTGTTGACGGACGACGTCATACGACATACGACGACGACGACGGACAGCTGCCTATCCTATAAGCTCCCCCGCAGCCTTCGGCTCTGGTGAGCTAAAAATTTCGCCGTAAATCTTTAAAGAGTGACGGGAACGCCGATGTAAGGGTGACAACAATAGCTCTCTGTACTGTTGTACAGGCGAGCTAATGACATTACCGTGTAAATTATTTTATTAAGGAAAATGGGTACACATTCACGGGAAGCAACTCTTGTCCTCCCATCTCAATGGGGGCCAACTCTTGAAAGAAATAATTTGCTCCCCTTAAAGCAAAGTCTTTCCTTTTACACTAGAACCCATTTTGGAAGGGCTTCTGCATCCCAAATGGCAAGCAAGAAGAAACAGAAGCTGATGTCCTTTGTGTAAATGTCGTAAAAGCCAGGCAGGTGTTTTCATACATCGTGACGGCTACGTAAATTTTATTTGAGCCATACCAGTACCAAGCGAAAGAAAACTAGTCTTGTAGCGTGTGAAAGAGACTCAAGTTACCCTGTACTTACTTGCTACATGCAGTCTTTACTTTTTTTGTTATCTCTGCGAAGAATGGGTAGTGCAGTGCTGGCAGATACGTACATGTATCTGGGAGCCCTTTATATACAGATTCATGTTTTGTAAACCCTGAAGCGGAAATCTAAGTTCTATCCCCAAGGCATTTCACATTATCCGCCAACGTACATTTTTCAGTCATAACAGAGAAGAAAATACCTAACAATAAAAAAAAAAGTAAAATAAAATGAAAACAAAAACTTTACCATGCCGTTTTCGAGTTATCAATTGGTGACGCAAAACAAGTGCAATCATGATGTGTCCGGGATAGGAGGGTAGCGCTAAACAGCGCTTGACGTAATCTTTTGGGTTGTTTCAATATAATAATAGTTTGCTGGCATGGAACTTGTAGAGAAATGATTTTACAGTATATATGCGCCTCATATGGAAATTTTGGGTGATTGTTTTAAAAGCGGTCAGTATTTTTGACTATCGCCCGGTCACCCGCAGTGTGACGTTAGAAGTAGTTGGAGCTTCCTCGTATTATAACGGAAACACGGTTTTATATCGGTTGGGTACATGTAATAAAACCAAGTCTATCGCCCCTCGTTGCTGTGGACGACCCGATGCACTATCGCCCTCGTGCCCCAGCAGTTGCATACAGAGAGCTGAACCCTTGATTGGTATGAGAATTCGCTAGGTGCCAGCCCATTTTTAAAGTTTGCCATTTTACCAAAAAAATCGGCTCAGTTTGAAAATATGCCCTGGGTTGTAGTAGGACATATTGTCAAACAAGTTGACAACAGTGAGGACACGGATGAGGTACTTTTTCTAGCGTCGTGACACTCAAAATTTTATTGCAGGCGGTGGCAGTGTGCTACACGAACGCGTTTCTCCTGTCAGCAGCAGCTAGTTGCATGCATCCGCCTCCATCCCAGAACTTCACAAACCGGAAGTACAACGGACTGTGGTATGAAATTGGTAAAATGCAGACAGCCGGCGGAGCTGCGTTCGAAAAGGACTGTGTGTGCACAACTATTGATATTACTCCTGTCTCTGGCGGAAAGAAAGGAGATTCATCAGCTTTTAACAGTTGCAGGAAACTGACTCCCACTGGGAGTTTCTTGAACGCCACAGGTATGTATTGCTATAATTGGAAAATTGAACCAACCATTAAAACTTGGAAATAATTAGTTCTAAAAATATATTGGGGGAAAATAAATGCGCAGCGATTCATCTTCAAGGGAAATAACTTTGACCTGAAAGTAACTTTCACATTTTCAAACGAGTTCTCCTCTGAAGCCACAAGTTTGATTGAAACCATTTTTCATATAAAGCTGCCTTGCGAGAACGAATCATCGTTCAAATGATCCGGGTCACATGACCAACATACCCGCCACGCCAATATACGGAAAAAAACCCTGAAAAAAACCTTCTCTCCCAGAACAGAGACCGATAGCCTTGGTATTTGATATGTAGCATCGGGTACTCGAGTTCTACCAAGACTGTTCAATAATGACTTTTTTACGGCAAGGTCAAATTTGGTGTCTGGTCTTTTGTATGGGAACAGGCTAGAACATAAGATTACATAGATATTGTTGACGATTTTGGCCTAAAAATGGTATATACAGTCATGTTGCATGTAATGATTACACGAAAATTTCTAAACACAAGAGGTCAAGATCATTCATAAACCTTGGATCAAGGTCTCTTATTATACCCCCGGCATACGAAGTATGACGAGGGGTATATAGCTTTCGTCCGATGTCCGTTCGTCCGTCCTTCCGTAAGTTAACATTTGCGTTAAAGTTTTGCGTTAAAGTTTTTAAGATCTTATATCATCCAAACCCTTTGTTGGATTGGGTTTATATTTGACATGGTGATGGACAATGGTCTAAAGTTTTATTCTATACCACCCCTAACCATGCCTTATGGCCTAGAGGTCAAGGTCACAGACTTTGACTTTTCATGTTAAAGTTTTGTGTTAAAGTTTTTAAGATCTCTATATAATTCAAACCCTTTGTTGGGTTGGGTTTATGTTTGGCATAATGGTAGATGATGGTCCAACGTTTTATTTTATACCACCCCCACCCATGCCTTTGACCTAGAGGTCAAGGTCACGGACTTCGACTTTTCATGTTAAAGTTTTACGTTAAAGTTTGTAAGATCCCCTTTATAATTCAAGTCCTTTGTTAGGTTGGGTTTATATTTGGCATGATCAGATATGTTGGTCCATAGTTTCAGTCTGTACTTCCCAACCTATGCCTGTGACCTAGAGGTCAAGGTCACGGACTTTGACTTTTCATGTTAAAGTTTTGCGTTAAAGTTTTTAAGATCTTGATATAATTCAAACCCTTTGTTGGGTTTAGTTTATGTTTGGCATGATGATAGACGTTGGTCCAAAGTTTTATATTTTACCATCCCCACCAATGCCTGTGATCTATAAGTCAAGGTCATGGACTCTGACTTTTCATGTGAAAGTTTTGTGTTAAATTTATATTCTAAATGCTTATTTTTCCCATCTTCTTCAATGGGACTTTTTGATATGTGACTTTATTTACTTCTAGGTTGCAACAGTTTGCATCATATAGATGCTGTTGTTGACATAAGGTCAAGGTCACATACTTTAATCGTTGCAACAATGCACTGCTTTATACTGACACTGTTTCTTGCATTTCGGGTATTCTTTAGTGGAACCTTCTGATATATTGCTAGGTTTTCTTTTAGGTTGCAGCAGATTGGTTGACATCATCTGTATGCTGCTGTTGTCACAGGGCTACTATGCCAATATTGGCCATGCACTTAATTGGTAGATGTAAATGTTGACCAAAGGACAAGATCACAGACTTTAAAACTTGTATCTTATAATGTGTTAACTTTTTATGTTTGAAGTTTAGTATCATTAGGCGGGGGCGCTGGCCGGGGGTATACGTGAGCCTCTGCTCACTTGCTCTAGTATTTTAACGATTTACACACATCTTCTCAAAAGCCTCATAACAATTAATTGCAACAACTGAACAATTGCAACCGAGTTTCTTACAGAGCCTGCAGGGGATGAGAGAATGATAATAATTAAACAGATTATCAACCTTTGTCCAAACGCTCCAGGTCACATGACCAACATGGCCCAACGCCCATATATGGTAAACCCTTTGAAAATAACTTCCCGAACCAACTGACCGATGGCCTTGAGACTTGCATGTAGTTTTGGGTACTCGAGTACTATCAAGCTCGTTCAAATGATGATCTTGGGCTGACTTTGACCTTTTTTACATCAAGAACAAATTCACTTTCTGCTGCTTTTAAATAGGAAAATGCTAGAACATGCGAGCTCATGGGAATTATGAAAGATTTTAGCATAAATGTTGGTGTATGTTGGTGTCATCTTAATTAGTACATGAAGATTGGAGTACAAGAGGTCATGGTCATTCTTTGACCTCTGACCCAATATCTCTCATATTTCGACAGTGTCAAACATCTTGTCAAAAGCCACTGGACCAATTTTCATAAAGAGCCTCCAGGGTCTGAAGGAACAAGTTTGATCAAATGGTCCACGTCACATAACCAACATGGCTGATATGCCCATATATGGTTAAAACCTTTAAGAACCAACAGACCGATGGCCTTGAAACTTGGCATGTAGCTTCGGGTACTTGAGTACTACCATGACTATTCAAATGGTGACCTTGGGTTGAGCTTGATCATTTCATGGCAAGTTAAAATTTCTTTCTGGTGCGTTTATATGGGGAAATGTTATAACATATTTGAAGACTTTGGTATATCCAATCAACTAAATGAGTACATGTACTTGGAAGATTTCTGACCAGAGGTCAAGGTTATTCTTTAACCTTTGACCACGGTCACATTATATTTTAACAGTTTCAGAAGTCTCAGCCAAACAAATTGATTAATTGATTTTTATTCGGAAAAAACAACATACAACAATAATCCAATAATTACATAAAAATGATTGAAATTAAAATGTTTAAAAGATATATGAATAGATTTATGGAAAAAAAGCACTTTGTAAAATGACTTTGTAAAACCGAAGTGACTGAGCTGATTGAGCAAAATCTCAGAGGGAACCTCTATGATCAGGAGTCAGGGCAGCTTGAATGGTTCTGATCACATGACCATAATATCTGTCATGCCCATATATGGTCAAAACTTTTAAAAATCTTCTTCCAACAAATGGCTCACAACATTGAAACTGATATGCAGCATTTGGGACTCATATACTATAGGGTTTATTCAAATAATGACCCTAATTTGATCTTTTTACTCAGGTGATTCAGGGCCTCATTGCCCTCTTGTTTCCTGTTCTAAAAGGCACCTATGTTAAATATGTCTGCACAAAGCTTCAACTGCTTTTAAACTGTGGAGTTGATTATACAAAGAACTTGACAAATTCCAACATTTGAGAAAGGTGTAGTATTTACCGTCCCCCCCCCACCCCAAAACAAAAAAAAAAATACATAAATAAAATAAAATAAAGGCTTTCCCGTTCAAAAACAAATCAACACGCACAAATTATGCACAAATGTTCCAAGTTGGTCAAAATGGTTCAAGATATACATGGGAAGACATTTAAAGACTTTTCTGTCTGCCATTAAAATCAGCTTGCGTACTTGAGAGACTAATTGATGTAAGGATGCTTGAAATTTAAGTTATGTATATTCTTTCTCTGGTTCAGGTTCTCTCACAGATGAGGTTGTTCCTGGTCACTGGAAGGAAGGATTCTTTTTTCTGGCCCCAAAGGTAATTTAATTATTACATGAATATAAATCTAAAAACTGGAGACATAATAAATAATTATGGTAATTGTCCTAAAATGGAATAATTTGGTTTTTATGATGCAGTTATGCGTCCAAAAGATGCAGATGGAAAGGCAAACACTGTAGACCCTGATCATACTGCTCCAGTTGGAGCAGTATGATCTGGTTCTGCACTGTTTGATCAGACCTATCTGTCCAAATATTCAGAATTTTTACAGTTAGTTATAAAGACAAAGGACACTGCATAGGTAGTGATGAAACAGATATCAAGCAAGCACTAGAGTCAATTTTGAAACTTGTTTCAACCACGCATGTAGGCTGGGTAGTGTTCCTCCAGATTTATTAATATTGAACTTAATATTCAGTTATAAAACATGTTTTTTCCTCTCCAATACAATGCCAAAAATCTAGAAATGTCCTATAAGATGGATCTAGATTTTTTTTTTTGGTTGTTTTAGAGGGGAAAAAGTATCTTACAGCAGAATTTGGACACTCAGTCAGCTGATTTATATATTTTGGGCCATTTTATAGGGCAAAATTTTGTCTGTCTTATTGCCAAATATATATGGTATACCTTAATGTGCCTATATATTGGGACACCCAAAAATAATGAATTTTCCATTTGAGACAAATGGAAAATTTATTATTTTAGGTGTCCCAATACTTAAGCACATTAGGGTATGTTTTGGCGTCATCGACAGAGGCAATAGCACTACCACCTCATCAAGTTCATGTACCCCTGGTTAACTTGGGATGGTTGTGGTGGGCTGATGGTGCTTGGTAACTTTCAGTGCCAGGGCGTCCTACTAATCTGGATAACAGCAGGGAAAGGGCCTACTGTGCTTACAGTAGGTTGTCCGGACATATTTTCTCTCCCCTAACATATCTCTTTTCTTTCTACCTCTCTCTTGCAGACAGCTCAATATAGACTGAAATACTGTCTCAAACAGCAGTTAAACACAAAACAACCAACCAACCCTGGTCAATTTCTTGAAGAACAACATGTCTGTTATTTTTTCATATTTTTTTTTTTCTTTTGTGGTTTGTTTATAAATCGCTATCCTGGGTCCGAGATTATAAAACTTGAGTACATTCTCAAACTCAAAATAAAGCACACTGATTGGCTGCTTTCGAGCACATGCTTGGAAGCAGCCAATCAGTGTGCTTTATTTTGAGTTTGAGAATGTACTCAAGTTCATGCTCGGAAGCAGCCAATCAGTGTGCTTTATTTTGAGTTTGAGAATGTACTCAAGTTTTATAACCTCCGGGCCTGATCACCCCTGCATCTCTGCATTTTGTCTCTTTCAAATGAGGTCAACTCTCAAGGTAAAGAATTTGCCCTCAGAAATTTTATTCTTTTAAGAGTGGACCCCATTTTGAAAAGGTATTATATCCAGGGAAGCAAACAGGAAGTACAAAAGTTGTTCACCATTGTACCCATTTAACTTGTGACATTTCTCTTCAAACAGGCTGACTACACAATTGTATACATTGATGACAATCTGGCCATTGAGTATGACTGCACGCAGGTTCTCTGGCTGACCAACTACTGTGTACACCTACTAGCAAGGACCCCAACAATCTCAGATGCTGACACACAGAAACTAATGGGTGTGGCTAATTCACTGGGACTCAATACTCAAAACTTGCCTTATCAGAAAACAGTGCAGGCTAATTGCTGGTGACCATGATACAAAATATGATCAAGACACATTTGTGATGCTTGAATGGGTGCATCCCTGTTTTTTGGCCATTTTTTATCTCCCTTTCATCTAGCTGGAGGGAGACATAAGTATTACTTTTCAAACGTCAGTGGCATACGCTTTCATCAACTTCTCTAATCTAGCTCTGTTTTCTGACAGTATGCAGACAGGGATACACTCCCAAGAAATTTTTGTTGTAACTGGAACAATATTTGTGACTTCAAGTTTGCTTCCCTTCCAAAATGGAGGCAATATTCAAAGGGAAGAATCTGCTCCCACAAGAAGAAAATTCTTTACTTTAAGAGATGTCTGTATGGAATGAAAGACAATTTCAGCTGCTATAAGACCAATAATAGTGGTGTGCGCGCCATACCCATGACTCACATCAGCCTAGGCACCCATCGAGACTGACCAGAGTCTTGGTTGTCAGCATAGCAATAGCTTGAACCTTTAGCTACCCTTTCAGCACACAGTGGAGACTCTGCTCAGACTGTGCAAATGCCCAGGCTCATGTGACTCTTTGTGTGGCACACATGCCACTTTGTTTGGTGTTGTTGTGTCACTGTACATGAATATCTTCTCTGGAAGTGCTGCCATTCACCTTAATGACAGATGCACATAAGCACACATTAGCAGCAATAAGCTATGGATCCTGAAGACTTTGTACATGGATGACCTGCCATTTTACATCCTTTGCAAAAGCAAATCAGTCATATCTGGACGATGGGAGGCTGATGATGAAGACTGTGTGCAATGGAAACCCATTTACAGTTGAAAGAATTTACGCTTTCAGCAGAAATCAAACTGAGACCGCTAGATCTGCAGGCCAGCACTTAGCAAACTGAGCAACAGGGCTCCTGACCTCTGTACAACTAACCATTTCAGCTCCAAAAATGCAAACAACAAAATTTATGTATGCAAAAGTTAAAATAATGTTTCGACCAACCTACATCATATTGATCATTCAAAGACTAGAGGAAAAAAAACAGAGGGCCAATGGCCCTATATCACTCACCTGAGCACTGAGGTTATGTTGGAAAAACTAAATTGCCACAGCAACAAAACAACATGCACGACAGCAATAAAACACACCATTTATGTAGAGGATAATATCACAAACATTTATGCAAAAAATAAGCTTTATCCCCCCTTAATGGCTTCTGAGAAGAAAATCTTTGGCAAAAAAAAAAAAAAAATGGAAAATTTGGCCTTTCAGTTGCAATGGCAACCAATCAAAATCAGGTCTTTGGGCAAAATTCATATGGCTGATAGAGGACTACTCTAGGAACATTTCTGTAAAGCTTTTGTCAAAATATCTGCAGTAACACAGAAATAAATACCAAATATCCACTTTCCCCATTGTAAGTCTATGGAACTTTAAGTTGCCATAGCAACCAGTCCACATGGGCAATGATAATATGAAACATTCTTTAGGTAGAGGCTAATGTTATTAATATGTATGCAAAGTATCAGCTTCATCCTCCTCATGGCTTCACTTTTCCCATTAAAATCAATGGAAACTATAAGTTGCCATAGCAACCAAAGTTCTTATGGGGTTGGAAGAAAAAAACAGAGGACCAATGGTCCTGTAGCTCACCTGCCACTTGGTCCTGGTATATATTTTAATGCTTTTATACATGTATATAGCACCAGGGCTGGGGAAGATAACCCCCCTCCCTTGGGGATTAATGTTGAGTCCCAATTCTATATACCAAGCCACAAGGTCACTGGGCCTTTGGTTCTGGACAAAGATTTCTAAGGGTTTTTATCATATATGGGCGTGGCGGCCACCATGTTCATGTGACCATGACCATCTAAACAAACTTTGATTCCTTTGACCCAGTATTAAAGCTCCATATGAAATACAATGATCATTTGTATAAACTATGATATATACATACCGGTACCAAGTTTCAAGGTTATAGGCCTTTCGGTTCTCGAGAAAAAGACGTTTGAAGAGTTTTTACAATATATGGGCATGGTGGCCATCTTGGTCAAGTGACCAAGACCATCTGAACAAACTATGTTCCTTTAAGCTGGTGAAGCTCCATATGAAATATGGCTTCAATTGACCCTAGTGGCCTCTGAGAAGATGTTTGAAAATGTTGACGGGTGACAGAATCTCAATGACCTTGCACAAAAGTCAAAGAATGACCTTGACCATATCTTCATCTGGTCATTTAATCAACCATACACACCAAATATTGCACCTTAGACTTAAATAGTTTCTGAAAAATCCAATGTTTAAGCATGTTCCCATATAAAAGCCTACATAACATACCAAAGTTGACAGTGTCATAAATTAGGTCAAGGTCAACGCACGATCATTTGTATAAACTATGATGGGCTTGAGTGCCCAAAGCTACATACCAAGTTTCAAGGTCATACACCTTTTGGTTCTGGAGAAGATTTTGAAGGGTTTTTACCATATACGGGCATGGCGGCCATCTTGGACAAGACCCCAAGAACAAACTTTTATTCCCCGATCACACTTAGACTCCATATGAAATTTAGCTTCAATCTCCCCAGTGGTTTCAGAGGAGAAGATGTTTTGAAGATCATGATGACGGACAGACCGACAAAATGACCTTGACCTTCAGTGACATAATATCTTCATTTGGTCATTTAGTTGACCATATATACCACGTATTGTACCTTAGACTTAAATAGTTTCTGAGAAATCCACTGTATAAGCGTTTTCCCATATAAACGCCTAATGTACCAAAGTTGACCATGTTGTAAATTAGGTCAAGGTCAACGCAAGGTCATCATCTGTATAAACTATGATGGGCCCGCATGCATGATGCTACATACCAAGTTTCAAGGTCATAGGCCTTTTGGTTCTGGAGAAGAAGATTTTCGAAGGGTTTTTACCATATACGGGCATGGCGGCCTTCTTGGTCATGTGACCCAGACCCCGGGTATAAACTTTAGTTCCCCTATCCCACTGAGACACAATATGAAATTTGGCTTCAATCTCCCCAGTGGTTTCAGAGGAGATGTTTGAAAATCTTGATGACAGACAGACCGATAAAATGTCCTTGACCTTCAGTGACATAACATCTTAATCTGGTCATTTAGTTGACCATATATACCACATATTGTACCTTACACTTAAATAGTTCCTGAGAAATCTACTGTATAAGTGTTTCCCATATAAAAGCCTAACATACCAAAAGTGACCATGTTGTAAATTAGGTCAAGGTCAAAGCAAAGTCATCATTTGTATAAACTATAATGGGCCCACATGCCCAAAGCTACATACCAAGTTTCAAGGTCATAGGCTTTTTGGTTCTGGAGAAGACGATTTTTGAAAGTTTTTTACCATATATGGGCATGGCAGCCATCTTGGTCATGTGACCCAGATCCTGGGTACAAACTTTCCCACTGAGACTCCATATGAAATTTGGCTTCAATCTCCTCAGTGGTTTCAGATGAGAAGATGTTTGAAAATCTTGACGACGGATGGTCTGACGGAATGACCTTGACCTTTATAGACATGATATCTTAATCTGGTCATTTGGTCGACCATGTATACAACATATTGTACCTTAGACATAAATAGATTCTGAGAAATCCACTGTTTAAGCGTTTTTCCATATAAAAGCCTAACGTACCAAAGTTGACCATGCCGTAAATTAGATCAAGGTCAACGCAAGGTCATGATTTGTATAAACTATGATAAGCCGGCCTGCCCGATGCTACATACCAAGTTTCAAGGTCATAGGCCTTTTGGTTCTGGAGAAGAAGAGTTTTGAAGGGTTTTTACCATATATGGGAATGGCGGCCATCTTGGTCATGTGACCCAGACCCCGGGTACAAACTATCGTTCCCCCATTCTTCTGAGACTCCATATGAAATTTAGCTTCAATCTCCCCAGTGGTTTCAGAGGAGAAGATGTTTTGAAGATCATGATGACGGACAGACCGACAAAATGACCTTGACCTTCAGTGACATAATATCTTCATTTGGTCATTTAGTTGACCATATATACCACGTATTGTACCTTAGACTTAAATAGTTTCTGAGAAATCCACTGTATAAGCGTTTTCCCATATAAACGCCTAATGTACCAAAGTTGACCATGTTGTAAATTAGGTCAAGGTCAACGCAAGGTCATCATCTGTATAAACTATGATGGGCCCGCATGCATGATGCTACATACCAAGTTTCAAGGTCATAGGCCTTTTGGTTCTGGAGAAGAAGATTTTCGAAGGGTTTTTACCATATACGGGCATGGCGGCCTTCTTGGTCATGTGACCCAGACCCCGGGTATAAACTTTAGTTCCCCTATCCCACTGAGACACAATATGAAATTTGGCTTCAATCTCCCCAGTGGTTTCAGAGGAGATGTTTGAAAATCTTGATGACAGACAGACCGATAAAATGTCCTTGACCTTCAGTGACATAACATCTTAATCTGGTCATTTAGTTGACCATATATACCACATATTGTACCTTACACTTAAATAGTTCCTGAGAAATCTACTGTATAAGTGTTTCCCATATAAAAGCCTAACATACCAAAAGTGACCATGTTGTAAATTAGGTCAAGGTCAAAGCAAAGTCATCATTTGTATAAACTATAATGGGCCCACATGCCCAAAGCTACATACCAAGTTTCAAGGTCATAGGCTTTTTGGTTCTGGAGAAGACGATTTTTGAAAGTTTTTTACCATATATGGGCATGGCAGCCATCTTGGTCATGTGACCCAGATCCTGGGTACAAACTTTCCCACTGAGACTCCATATGAAATTTGGCTTCAATCTCCTCAGTGGTTTCAGATGAGAAGATGTTTGAAAATCTTGACGACGGATGGTCTGACGGAATGACCTTGACCTTTATAGACATGATATCTTAATCTGGTCATTTGGTCGACCATGTATACAACATATTGTACCTTAGACATAAATAGATTCTGAGAAATCCACTGTTTAAGCGTTTTTCCATATAAAAGCCTAACGTACCAAAGTTGACCATGCCGTAAATTAGATCAAGGTCAACGCAAGGTCATGATTTGTATAAACTATGATAAGCCGGCCTGCCCGATGCTACATACCAAGTTTCAAGGTCATAGGCCTTTTGGTTCTGGAGAAGAAGAGTTTTGAAGGGTTTTTACCATATATGGGAATGGCGGCCATCTTGGTCATGTGACCCAGACCCCGGGTACAAACTATCGTTCCCCCATTCTTCTGAGACTCCATATGAAATTTGGCTCAATCGGCCCAGTGGTTTCAGGAGAAGATGTTTGAAAAAGCTTGACGACGGATGGTCTGACGGAATGACCTTGACCTTTAGTGACATAATATCTTCATCTGGTCATTTAGATGACCATGTATACCAAGTATTGTACCTTAGACTTAAATAGTTTCTGAGAAATCCACTGTTTAAGCGTTATCCCATATAAAAGCCTAACGTACCAAAGTTGACCATGCCGTAAATTAGGTCAAGGTCTACGCAAGGTCATGATTTGTACAAACTATGATGGGCCCGCATGCCCGATGCTACATACCAAGTTTCAAGGTCATAGGCATTTTGGTTCTGAAGAAGAAGATTTTTGAAGGGTTTTTTACCATGTATGGGCGTGGCGGCCATCTTGGTCATGTGACCCAGATACCCGGAACAAACTTTCATTCCCCCAACCCATGGAGGCTCCATATAAAATTTGGCTTTGATTGGCCCAGCGGTTATGGAGAAGAAGACCTTTGAAAATGGTGGACGGACAGACGACGGACGGACTATGGAGCATTGCCATATTAAAAGCTCACCTTTGAGCCTTCGGCTCAGGTGAGCTAAACAAGAGGCCCACGGGCCACAAAGCTCACCAGATCTCTAGCTCAAAATTGCTATCAAAATTACTGTCACATTTGTACAGGCTAATACAAAATATACAACTACAAAGTCTCAGTCTGACAGTCTGTTGAGTTGATAACAAAATATATAACTATTTTCCATATTTTGATTGCAGTAAATGCCATTTTTCAATTTTCCCCAGTATAAGTCAATGCAACTCTAAGTTGCGATAGCATCCAAACGAAAGAGCCGATTTTCATCAAAACACAAACTTTCAACCCCCCAGCCGAAGGATACTAAAGATGAAATCTGGGCCTTATTGGCCCAGTGGCTTCTGAGGAGATAATTTTGTAAGTATTTTTTTTTTCCATTATTTTTGCATTTTGGTTTCCATGACAACCAGTAAAAGGATCAGTGGGTCCAAAAACAATAAAGCTAATAGAAGACTTCTTAAGGAAATTTCTATAAAAGTTTTGTCAACATATCTGCAATGGCTAGGCAGTAAATGCCATTATTCAATTTTCCCCATTATATGTCTATGGGAACTCTAAGTTGCCATAGCAACCAAACTAAAAGGCAGATTTTCATAAAAAACACAAACTTTCAATCCCCCAGCCTAAGGATACTACAGATGAAATCTGGGCCTTATCAACCCAGTGGTTACAGAGGAGATAATTTTTAAATATTTTTTTTTCCATTTTTTTTTCATTTTTTTTTCATTTTGGTTTCCATGGCAACCAATAAAAGGGGCACTGGGCCAAAAAACATACAGCTGATAAAAAACTGCTAAAGAAACATTTCTATAAAAGTTTTGTCAACATATCTGCAATGGCCTGGCAGAAAATATCATTTTTCAATTTTCCCCATTATAAGTCTATGGGAACTCTAAGTTGCCATAGCAACCAAACTAAAGGGCAGATTTTCATTAAAAACACAAACTTTCAATCCCCCAGCCCAAGGATGCTACAGATGAAATTTGGGCCCAATCGGCCTAGTGGCTTCAGAGGAGATGTTGTTTAAAAGTGTTGACGGACATACGACGACGGACGACAATGACGACGACGACGGACACTGCCTATCCTATAAGCTCCCCCGGAGCCTTCGGCTCTGGTGAGCTAAAAATCATGTAGAGGCTTCTGTCATCAACATGTTTGCACAATATCAGCTTAATCCCCCATATGGCTTCTGAGCAGAAGATTTTTTCATTTTCTCTTTTTTTTTTCGAAAATTTATCCTATATTTTGCCATGGCAACAAATCAAATTCATCGATTTGGAGAAAAATTCATATGAAACATCGAGGACTATTCAAGAAACATTTCTGCAGAAAGAAAATCTAAATAAATGCAGTGGGACAGCAAAAATTGCCAATTACCATTTTCTCCATTAAAAGTCAATGGAAACTCTTAGTTGGCATAGCAACCAAACTGCTGGAGTAATTGCCATGAAAAACTGTATTTCTATAGAGGATAGCACTAACGTTCTTTCTGTAAAGTTTGAGCTTTATTGGCCAAACAGTTTCTGCGGAGATGATTTTTTAATATTTTTAACTATTCGGTTGCAATGGCAACCAGCCAAATTGCGCAATTTGCATAAATTTAACAAGGCTGGTTAAAGACTACTCAAGGTACATTTCTATGAAAGTTTTGTCAAAATATCTGCAGTGGCATAGCAATAAATGCAAATTTTCTATTTTGCCATTTTAAGTCAATGGTAACTTTAAGTTCCCATAGCAACCAAACTGCCAGAGCAATTGCCAAGAAAAACAGCACTTTTGTAGAAGCTAGTACTAAGATCCTTTTTGTGAAGTTTGAGCTTTATTGGTCGCATAGTTTCTGAGGAGATGATTTTTGAATATATTTTCTATTTTCAACCTTTCGGTTGCCATGGCAACCAGCCGAATTGTGCAATCTACATAAATTTCATGTGGTAGATAGAGGACTACTCAAGGAACATTTCTGTAAATTTTTAAAGTTTTGTCAAAATATTTGCAGTGACATAGCAATAAATGCAAATTTTCAATTTTCCCCACACAAGTCAATGGAAACTTTAAGTTGCCATAGCAACCAAAGTTCTGAAGCGATTTGGATAAAAAACAGTATTATTGGTTCCCCCTGCCTATAGATGCCATATATAAAATTTGGTAACGATGGGCCTTGTAGTTTCAGAGGAGATGTCGTTTGAAAATGTTGACGGACGACGAATGGATGGACAACGGATGACAGATGCCTGCCTATACTATAAACTCGCCTATAAGCCTTCGGCTCAGGTGAGCTAATTATGATGGGCCCGCATTCCCGATGTTACATACCAAGTTTCAAGGTCATCGGCCTTTTGGTTCTGGAGAAGAAGATTTCTGAAGGGTTATTACCATATATGGGTGTGGCGGCCATCTTGGTCATGTGACCCAGATACCCTGAACAAACTTTTGTTCCCCCCAACCTAGATAGGCTCCATATGAAATATGGCTTCGATCGGCCCTGTGGTTTCAGAGGAGAAGATGTTTGAAAATGTTGATAACGGACGATGGACGATTGAATAGAATAGAATGGTTTTGCCTGGCTATACTATAAGCTCACCTATGAGCCTAAAGGCTCAGGTGAGCTAACAACAGTATAGATCCAGTTGAGGGTGCTCATTATGAGGCGCCTGAACCTTCACTGTTTACAAACTGAGATACTTTCTTTTTCTTGTGAGACTAGGCGACCCTATTTTGCTATTTCAGTAGGGCCCACATGTTCAACACTAACGATGTTAATGTTTCATTAAAACTTCAAATGTAAATATCTTAATTATGCCAATATTTTTGCTAAAAAAAGTGAGAAGCTTTTGCATTGCAAAAGCTTCTCATATTTTTTAAACAAAAACAATATTAGGGTATTTGGTTATAAAGTCATACATCACTTAATGAGCTGACATTAACAAGCTTGATAGGCTAACAGTGCTTTGAACATCTGGGCCCTGATCTTTATCTTAATACACATATTCAAATAACCAAAACAAGTGATTGTGTTAAATAACAAGTTAAAATGGTACTGTTGTTGGTTGTTAGTTCTGTTCTTCACCCATCTACTGATTTATTTTCATTTGTGGCACATTAATTATAGGAACAAGAACTGACCAGTCTGTGTGCAAGCTTGAGCTGATCCGAATTCTGGCTTCCCATTCATACCATCATGGGAGGATATATAACTATTTATTGGTATTAACACTTAAAGCACAAAAAAACAAAACTGGTTGTTGTTGCTTTGTTGCTTTACGTCCACAGTAAACAGCTAAGGTCATGTTGGGATGGTCAGTTAACCTAGCCACACTATTCCTTGGCAGGCTTAGACCTCTTAAGCAGTTAACCAGTACTAAGTACACATACTTGTGCCAGTAACTTGCAACTGCCCTTCTTAAATCATTGGAAAGAGAAATGAAAGTAAGTGGCCCGACAGAGTATCAAAACTGGGACCTCTGGCTCTAAATCAGATGGGCTAAAAGCTGGGCTACATAGCCCAGCACAAAACTGGTTGACCCAGCAACCAGAGTAGATCAAGATAAGGCAGTGATAATGACTCACGTTATCAGGATATACAGCTTTTGCTCTCTAGTCTTTGAATTCCCACTATGATATATTTAGGACAAGACATTTTTTTTTTTTAATTTTGCAGATATAAATTTTCTTGTCTGCTTTTTCGTTGTTTTAAGGGTTAACATTTATCAAGACTGAGTTTGTCAATATGACAACACACACTAAGAAACAGGCAACTTTTCTCCCATATAACTCTTTTATTAGTCATTTCAAAAAGTCATCAGTTTTTATGTTCTCTTCTTTTTATTCCTCCCTTCAGAAAATTTCAATGGCACTTTGAGAACTGCAAAAAATCTCTGTTCTTCACCAACTTTCTTGCTTGTTATGTTACAACCGAGGGCTCTTGCATGTGTGTCTAGTCTGTAAATGAAATAATGCATTATTAACTTACTTCGGGTGTCAAACAAGGTCAAATTCTAAAATCAGAAAAATCCATTATAACAGAAAATCAGCTGGACATCAGGTATTTCTTCAAGCAGTATCCAATCAAGAGTGTAGCCACATCCAATAATACTTCACTGAAGCCCACATTTAACATTTTGTAGAACGCTACTAAGTTCAATTTCAATATCACAGTACAGCCAAACCTGTCTTACGCAAACAGCTGAGGAGAACAGCCAAAACTGCATGCTTAATTACTTAGGCAGGTGCTTTCTTAATACAGATGAATTTACACTGTAAATGCTAATTTGATATATGTGATTGTGAGCTTTTAAGACTGGTTTTAGCTTAATAGAGGCTGGTTTTTGCATACTAGAGGTGGCTTTTAAGGCAGCTTTGACTGTATATACACCTTCATATGAGCCTTGACATGACAAAACCAACAAAGTAGCATGCGTGCCATGCAAAGACTAAGTTAGTCTGGGTATTCGCCCAGTCTCATCAAGAGTTGTTCCTGTGTGCTTAAAGGTAGCTAAGGGTCTAAGCTACTTCCATGCTGACAGCAAAGACTCTGATCAGACTGGGCGAATGCCCAGGCTGATCTGAGTCTTCACTGGGTGCACATGCCACACTGTTGGTTTCTCGTGTCATGGCTCAAATTATTTTTCATACTCTTACACATGAAGAAGCAACTCTGTGACTTCCTATTTGCTTTCATATATCAGAAGCCTTTTCAAAATGGGGCCTACTCTTAAAAGAAAGAATATGGTTCCAGCGGAGCAAATTCTTTCCTTTCAGAATTGACTCCATTGGGAAAGGCAGCAAAACTGAAAATGTCAGAATTGCTTTCCTCTCACTCTTGAAATGTATATATTTGTCTCCCATCTTATAGGGAGCTATTTTTGAAGTGGGGTTTTGGTTGATTTGATGCTTAACGTCCATGGTAAACAGCAATGGTCATGTCGGAATGGTCAGTTAACCTAACCACACTATTCCTGGGCAGGCTTAGACCTCCTACGTGGTTAACCAGTACTAAGTGCACATACTTTCGCCAGTAACTGACAACTGCCCTTCTTGAATCAGCGGAAGGAGAAACGAAAGTATGTGGTCAGACCGGGTTTCGAACCCAGGACCTCTGACTTATGCGGCCCGGCATAGGGAGCTATTCTTAAAGTGGGGAGGTAACTCTTTAACCCATTGCATTCTGGGTATTTTTTGTCGTCTGCTGAAATTGTCGTCTGCATCAAAGATCAAGAATATCTTGACAATATTGATCTAACCAACCTTTGTAGAAATGAAGTCTGGGCAGCAAACAGTTTGGATCTCAGATCAGGCCCCACGTTTGTGGGGCCTGATCTGGATCCACACTGTTTGCCCAGATAGGGGTATCCTGCATTGAATGGGTTAAAGAAAGAATTAGCTCACAGCAGAGCTATCTTTAAGACTCTGTCTGACTATTTTTCAGACACTTGTAATGGCTTGACTTACTTTAGTTTTCCTATTTTGAGATCTTTGATGAGGTCTGTGAGATCCAGATTGTACTCATCTATCATTAGACACAGTGTAAGAATGTAGGAGAGCAGTTTATCTTTCAAACTACTAGGGCAGCACCTGTTATTATAAAACCAATGTGTTTGTGGCTCTTCAGAATATTAATGCTTTCAAAATAATGGTTTCCCGAAATCATGATTTCCCAACATTTTCAAAATGAGAAACAACTTTAAGGACTTCATGCTTGCTTTCCGAAACAACTTACTTCTTTTAAAATAGACTGAACTGATAATACTGGCTTATAGAGAATCCCATTTTGGAAGGGCTTATTCTTCAAGGGAGCAGACAAAAAGTCACTTAAGCTTGTTACCCTTTATAAAAATGATAAAATGAAGTTGAGTATGTATTCATGCACTTTAATGCAATTTTCACATGTAAACAATTTGTAACAAAATACAGGTGAGTCTCATTATCTTGAACACTGACATCTAAAGATATCCTCTCATATCAAAGAATATGTTTTGAGTGAATTTTCTTTTTTTTTCTCATTACATTTCAACTTCTGTTATCTCAAACTACTGGTATCTCAAAGCAAATTTTCAGAGACAAAAAAATTTACTTTGAGATATCAGCAATTAGAAATGAGCCTTGAATTCGAGATATTGAGAGCTGACTGTAGTTCAACTCCAGAAGTGCATGTCACTGAATGGCAAACCTACCAGATCCCTTCATCATTGATAAGCAGTAACAGCTTTCAGTTTTAATAAAATATGAAAAGTTGCTCAGTTGCTCTAAAAGGCCTATCAATAGAGGGTCAGTGGTAAATGTGAGTATTGTGGGGGTGAATTTCATTTTTCTGGCGTTTATCGAGGTATGGACTACGTTGGGCCGTGTGCAAAGTAAGTGAACTCTGAAGGGGTTAACGTGAGCTTTGCAGGCGGACCAGTGTGGTTTGTACATCGATGGGCGCCGGAGAGGTTAGGTTCACTGCTAACACTTACATTTTATCTAATCAATGTTTTATTTGACCTGAAATTTGTGTTAAAGGATCAGAAAACAAAACAAAAACAATAAAAATATTTATACGCAGCTTTTCAATAATGTAAATATTTATAAATAATGTATAATAATGTATATAGAATAACACAATATGTAAAAAATATGGTGTCGGTGTAGGGGAGGAGGAGCTGACAAAATAAAAAGAAAAAAAAAAAAAAATATGAAAAGTTTATCATATATATATTTGAAATCATAACACTTTTTCGATATTGCTGGAGAGTGAGCAACAGGATTACAGTTGACCATTTGCAACATTAGCCTTTTTTTGACCAGTGGATGACTCCATTTCTATTTTTAGGGGTTCCTGATGAATGTGTTCACTTTTGTAGTTTTCATAGAAATTCCTGTAAGCAACGGTAAGGACACTGCTCTGACGCCACATTCTGCAGCATCTAACCTGTGTCTGCTCTGTCTGTGTATGTCCCAAAAATAAATGTAGACTGAAAATGGCCCTCAAGCCATTTGCCAACACATTCAAAATAGGCTGGAAGGATGATAATGGAAAGCTGTATGCAATGGAACCCCATTTACTATTGAAAAGACTTCGACTTCCAGCAGAATTTAAACTCAGCTTGCCAGCTTAGCAGGCCAGCCCTTAACCCATTTAACTGAGCTACCAGACATCTCCCAGTTTTCATAGATTGTTCATGAGTTCAGCCCTGACTCTGATCCGAATACAGATGTGCTGGCTGATCTGTGTCTCCACAATTAGCACAGGCCAAAAAGTATATTTTTAACATGAACAACATGATTGCAAAAACATGCCAAATGCATAATTATGCAAACAGTGAAAATTCAAACCAGTCTGTGAATCCTTGCAATCTAGAACATTCATTTTATACTTGTAGATTGCTCAATGCTCAGACTCCAAAAGATTTGCAAACAGTTAAAGGCTCTGGTCAGACTGCAGGGATGCACAGGATGGTTTCGTCTTTGTATCAAGTACCCTGTTTGCATGATAATGCTCATTTGACCATATTCTGCAAAAACATGCCTACTGAAATGTTTTAACAGAACCTTCACGGATCTACTGTGAAGGAAGGCATGAAATAAAATGGTTGAATTGATTTCCCTGCCTTGAACCTAAAAGTAATTTGCTAATATATTTTACATGTCTATCTTGCAGTAAGTTCATTTACCGTAAATACCCTAACATTTCGGACACCCAAAAGTAAGATAATTATTGTTCAACAAGAGGCCCAAATGGGCCTGATATCGCTCACCTGGCAATTGTGCAACGGGACCATTCTGATATAAAATTGGTCCATTTCCACTGAGAATTTCTCATTTTCACATTTTGCTACTTTTAGTAACAGAGGCCAACTTGCCTGGTCTTTATATATTTACTTTTGAAACACCTCAATGCAAGAATCATTTTGCCAAAAATTTCATCAAAATCCATTCAGGGGTTACTGAGATATTGCCAGTTTCATGTTTTGTGCTATTTTTAGTAACGGCAGATGGCGGCCATCTTGGATTGCTAAAATCCAAAAAATCGAAAAGCCTTCATGCAAGGACCATTTTGACACAAATTTGGTCCAATTTCATTGAGATTTTCTGATTTTCACATTTTTCTATTTTAGTAACAGAGGCCAATATGACTGGTCTTACAGCTAGATATTTTTGAAACATCTCAATATAAGAATCATTTTGACACAAATTTTGTCAAAATCCATTCAGCGGTTACTGAGATATTGTCATTTTCATGTTTTGTGCTATTTTTAGTAATGGCAAATGGTGGCCATCTTGGAATGCCAAAATGCAAAAAATCGAAAAAGCTTAATGAAAGGACCATTCTGACACAAAATTAATCCAACTCCATTGAGATTTTCTAATTTTCACATTTTTCTATTTTTAGTAACAGAGGCCAATATGAATGGTTTACAGTTAGATATTTTTGAAACATCTCAATGCAAGAATCATTTTGACACAAATTTCATCAAAATCCATTCAGCGGTTACTGAGATATTGTCATTTTCATGTTTTGTGCTATTTTTAGTAACGGCAGATGGCAGCCATCTTGGAATGCCAAATTGCAATTAATCAAAACAACTTCATGCAAGGAACATTCTGACACAAAATTGGTCCAATTCCATTCAAGGGTTCTTGAGTAATTGCAGGCCTCATACGGACAAAGCTTTTCCAAGCCTGAAATGCCTGCTTTCGCAGCCTAAAATAGCCCTTTTTAAGCAGAAAAAAACACTGAAAACTTACAAATCAAAGCTTGAAATCAAGTAAAATTCAAGAAATGAAAGCCTGAAATCCTGCAAAAGCCTGAAAAGTATGAGGCCTGTAATTGTCATTTTTATGTTTATGCTATTTTTAGTAACACCAGATGGCGGCCATCTTGGAATGCCAAATTGCAATTAATCGAAATGGCTTCATGCAAGGAACATTCTGACACAAAATTGGTCCAATTCCATTCAAGGGTTCTTGAGTAATTGTCATTTTTATGTTTGTGCTATTTTTAGTAACGGCCCCCATGGTGGCCATCTTGGATAGTCAACTGGCACAAAATTGAAATAATTCCATTCAAGAACCAATTCTGACCAAATCTGGTCAGAATTGGTTGCATTTTCTTTAGATATTGACATTTGAGCAAAATTGGCCTTGTAAACGCTGAGTAGGTCAATGTGACCTAATTCCGCTATAGATTTTTTTTATTTTTATAATTTTTAATACCAAGGTCCCACTTATGTTCCATGCAAACTTTCAACCAAATATACCAAATGGTTCTGGAGAAGAAGTTGATTTTGTTGCTTTTGCTATTTTTAGTACCAGCAGCCATCTTGGATTTTTGACCTGACCCAATTTTACAATTTTGAAACCCTGCAGTCTGGTCATGCTCCATGTGAAATTCGAGATCCATGGGCTCAGTGGTTTTAGAGAAGAAGTTATTTGAAGTTGTTTAAATAGGTCATTTTTTGACATTGGCATTTGAGCAAAATTACACACGTAAACAGAAAGTAGGTCACTATGACAAAACTCCGCTACAGATTTTTTTCATTTTTATAATTTTGAATACCAAGGTTTCACTGATGTTCCATGCCAAAATTCAGACAAATATACCCAGTGGTTCTGGAGAAGAAGTTTGTTTTGTTGTTTTTGCTATTTTTCAACCTGACCCAATTTTACAATTCTGAGACCCTGGAGTCAGGTCATGCTCCATGTGAAATTTGAGAACCATGGGACCAGTAGTTTTACAGGAGAAGATGTTTGAATATTTGTTTTTAGGTGTTGACGGACAAATTTCGTGAATGATGCTACGTGAATGGCAAACAATGTAGGCTCTGATCGAACTGCTCCAACAGGAGCAGTTTGATCTGGGTCTAAATTGTTTGCTCAGACCTGTTTGTCCGAATATTTAGAGTCATTACGGTAGTGAATGATGATTTGAACAACTGGACTAAATATGTGAAATAAATACCTTGTAGTTCTATTCCCAGCCTGAACCCATCTTGTGAAGTTGTCCAACAGCTTCTTCTTTATAGGAACTGGCCAGTCAGTAGGTAATGGATCTGAAATGGCAAAATAAGATGTATGAAATTACAAAACAAGGAAAAAGGATTAACACTTTATGCGCCAGAGACAAAAATAGCAGAATTTGCAAACAGCATAGATCCTGATGAGTCGGCTCATAATGAGCCGCCTCATCAGGATCTACACTGTATGCCTTCTAGTCTTTGAATTCTCAATATGAAATATCTTGGAAAAGACTTTTTTTGAATTTCTGCAGGTGTAAATTTTGTTGTCTGCTGTTTGGCGCTTAAAGGATTAAGGAAGTACAAAATATTGCCAACTGAAACAAATGTTATGTGCAACAAGAAAAAGCAGACTTCTGATTTGAGCTTTTAAGTGTAGACTCTATATCTGAATAGCTATCAAACATTTTTTCTTTCATTGCATTAACATTTCCCAGGTTCCTTAGAAGAAATTTGAACCACCAACTAAAGCCTCCTGTTCTAACAACTTCCTCAAGACCAGGCCCAGAGGTTATAAAACTTGAGTACATTCTCAAACTGAAAATAAGCACACTGATTGGCTGCTTCCGAGCACATGCTCGGAAGCAGCCAATCAGTGTGCTGAGATTATTCTTAAATTTTATAACCTCGAACCCTGGTATGGGAAAGCATGTACAATCCCTATGTTTGAATACAGAATTGTGTAGTGTAAACTCAGAGCCTCAATAGATCTTGAGGAGTTCTGTCTTCAGTAAAATATAGGTTTCGCCACAGCCGGTTTTAAGCGCTGTATGGGGGCCATAAAAAGTCTCCCCGTTCTTCACAATAGTGCAAATTATATATGAGCCACGACACGAGAAAACCAACAAAGTGGTTGTTCTCCAAGAGCAGACTCAGATCAGCCTGGGCATCCACTCAGTCTGATTAGATGCTTCCCTAAGGGCTTATAGGGTAGCTAAGGGTCTAAGCTACCTCCATGTGGACAGCGAAGACTCTGAACAGACTGGGTGGATGCCCAGGCTAATCTGAATCTGTGCTTTGCGCACAACCACATTGTTGGCTTTCTCGTGTTGAGGCTCATATATATTTTTTCTGGTCCTTTGGAATTATTGGACTCATTCTGAGTCAGTTTGAAAACTGAATTCTGCTGAAGGTGGTGCTGGAAACAAGGGCAGTGTTGCAAGCTTACCAAATGTGCTTAAAATGGGACAAACAGAAAATAAATGGTTTTAGGTGTCCTAATATTTAAACACTTTAGGGTTTATTCCTGCAAATGAAAAACTGAGTCTGCTATTTTCATTACTTAATGTGTTCCTTGTTTCCTGTGGATCTCCTTGGTAAGTTATTACACAAAACAGTGCTTCAGATAAGAACAGGTGCCAGTGATAATTTAGGGATAATTTTTCTGTATTTTTCAATACAGCAGAACTTCAACGGCTCAAACTGTGATGGCTTGCTCACCATGCCTGGCAAGATGGTTGGTTGATTTGATGCTTAACGTCCACGGTAAACAACTAAGGTCATGTCGGGACGGTCAGTTAACCTAACCACACTATTCCTGGGCAGGCTTAGACCTTCTAAGCGGTTAACCAGTACTAAGTGCACATACTTTCGCCAGTAACTGACAACTGCCCTTCTTGAATCAGCGGAAGGAGAAATGAAAGTATGTGGCCAGGCCGGGATTCGAACCCAGGACCTCTGACTTACGAGTCAGGTGCCCTACCAATTGCGCTACCCGGCCCGGCTGGCACTCTTTTCTTTGTCCCTAGAGGTCACTTTTTATGGAAACTAACCCTGGATGACTAAAACTACCCTTGGCTAGAACTAATTTTCATGGTCCCTAACCTGTTTGAACCGATGAAGTTCTACTGAATAAACATAGGTTGTGACCCCTGATTAGAACCGTCTCATCGAGACGGTTCAAATGAGGGGTCACAACATATGTTTCCATTGAGAAATAAGAACAAGGATTCCACGGAACACTATGTCGCACCTGCCTTGTGCCTTCATTTAAAGAAATCAATGAAAGCAACCGTTTGACATATTTGGTCAAAATCATTTTGGTAATACATGAGATATTGTCTGTTTCATACTTGATTCTATTTTTAGAAATGGTGACAGGCAGCCATTCAGGATGGTCAATTTGCAAAAAATTGAAATAGCTTTCATGCAAGAAGCATTCTGACACAAAGTTGGTTCAAATTCATTCAGAGGTTCTTGAGAATTTTCATTTTCATGTTAATGCTATTTTTAGTAACAGCAGCTGACAGCCAACTTGGATTGCCCAGTCATATGAATTTGAAAGAACTCCATTTGACGATCATTCTGATTGACTTTGACTAAAATCTGCTCTGCATTTCTTGAGATATTTTCATTTTAGCAGAACTTGTCTGGTAAACAGAAAGTAGGTCACTGTGACCTAATTCCACTACAGGTTATTTTCATTTTGTAAATTCTGACTACAAAGGTCCTTTTAATGCTCCATGCAAAATTTCAACCTCATATACCAAGTGGTTTTGGAAAAAAAAGTTGATTTTATAAGTTTTGCTATCTTTAGTAACAGCGGCCATCTTGGATTCTCCATCCAGCTGACTTTTAGCATTCTGAAGCCTTGCAGTCTGTTCATGCTGAATGTGAAATATGAGAACCCTTGGTGCAGTGGTTTCAGAGAGTAAGTCATTTGAATGGACATAAATGCTAGGGTTGACGTAAATTATGCGGGGTCGACACTCGGTCACTGCGACCTAATTCTGCTACAGAGTTTTTTTCAGTTTGATAATTCTAAACACCAAGGTCTCACTAATGCTTCGTGCAAAATTTCAGCCATATATACCAAGAGGTTCTGGAGAAAAAGTTGATTTTATTGAATTTGCTATTTTTAGTAACGGCAGCCATCTAGGATTTTCAATCAGCCTGAATTTTACCATTCTAAAGCCCTGCAGTCTGATCATGCTGCATGTGAAATTTGAGAACCACGGATACAGTGGTTCAAGAGAATAAGTCTTTTGAATGGACTTAAATGCTAGGGTGGACGTAAATTGTGAACGGACAAATGGACGCATGGACGGACGGAAAACCAGACGCCTATATCGCACCCTGCTAAAGCAGGTGCGACAAAAATTATCTTTGAATTATCCTCAATACCCCCTCTTATCTGGAGCTCTGACAAGGCCTACCTTTTAATCTGATTTCTCTGCTCTTCATCAAGAATAGCTGTATCATATAGTGTAAGTACAACAAACATTTAGCCCGCTGCTCTCTTGGTTTGGTATTCAGAGGCATTGTTCCAAGGTGATTCAAAATATATGTAGAATACCTGTTGTAACAAAGGAAGCCATTATTTGACAAGATTTGATTTGATTCTAGACCGGCAAAATATTGACAGTTTATACTGTATGTGCCCGCTCTAATTAATGCCCCCTCTCTATTATTCTGAAAATAACTTTATACGGACTTGCCAAAATTGCAAATTTAAGGAATAAAATCCTGAGAAAATTTGAGCTACGACACACCAAAACCAACAAAGTGGCATGTGCAACCAGTGAAGACTCAGATCAGCCTGGGCATCTGCCCAGTCTGATCAGTGTCTTCACTGTCTGCATGGAGCTAGCTTTGATCCTTAGCTACCCTTTAAGTGCACAGCAAAGACTCAGATCAGACTGGGTGGACGCCCAGGCTGATCTGAGTCTTCGCTGGGTGACATACTACTTTGTCGGTTTTGTCGTATCTCGCCTCAATTATGGTTTTATGGAGTATAAACAAACAACATCTTAGAACTAGAAATGTTTTTCAGAGAAAAACTGATGTCCCCCCACCATCCCATTTCCCATCCCCTCCAATGAATAAAAAGCCTGAACAAGTAAAATATCTAGGCAAGTTTGGATAAAATCCATCCACTGGTTCTAAAGATACCCTACAAAGATGACTATGACCATGAAAATGAGTTCAAGGTCACCAAAATCAAATCATCTCTAAAACTTGTCCGAATGATGTATCCATGCAAGTTTGGTGAAATTCCATTCATTGGTTCAAGAGATATCACTGGTACAAGAAATTGTCATCTAAGTCCTCCAGTGACCTTGAAAATAAGGTCAATGTCACCAAAATCTAATCAGCTCTTAAACTTGTCCCAATGATGTATCCATGCAAGTTTGGTGAAATTCCATCCATTCGTTCAGGAGATATCACTTGTACAAGAAATTGTCATCTAAGTCCTCCAGTGACCTTGAAAATAAGGTCAAGGTCACCAAAATCAGATCAGCTCTTAAACTTGTTGCAACAATGTATCCACGCAACTTTGGACAAATTCCATTCATTGGTTCAGGTGATACAGTGGGTACAAGATATTATTGTCATGTAAGCTTCCAGTGACCATGAAAATGAAGTCAAGGTCACCAAAATCCAATCAGATCTTAAACTTGACCCAATGGTGTATCCATGCAAGTTTGGTGAAATTCCATCAATTCGTTCAGGAGATAAAGTGGTACAAGAAAATGTCATGTAAGTCCTCCAGTGACCTTGTAAATGAGGTCAAGGTCACCAAAACCTAATCATTTATGAAACTTGTCCCAATAACACATCCATGCAAGTTTGGTGAAATTCCATCCATTGGTTAAGGAGATATAGTGGGAACAAGAAATTGACATCTTAGTCCTCCAGTGACCTTGAAAATGAGGTCAAGGTCACCAAAATCTAATCAGCTCTTAAACTTGTCCCAATGATGTAGCCGTGCAAGTATGGGGAAATTCCTTCCATTGGTTCAATATATATCACTGGTACAAGAAACTGTCATCTAAGTCCTCAAGTGACCTTGAAAATGAGGTCAAGGTCACCAAAACCTTATCACCTCTTAAACTTGTTCCAATGATGTTTCCCTGCCAGTTTGGTGAAATTCAATCCATTGGCTCAGGAGATATAGTGGATACAAGAAATTGTCATCTAAGTCCTCCAGTGACCTTGAAAATGAGGTCAAGGTCACCAAAACCTAATCACCTCTTAAACTTGTTCCAATGATGTATCCCTGCCAGTTTGGTGAAATTCAATCCATTTGCTCAGGAGATATAGTGGGTACAAGAAATTATCATCTAAGTCCTCCAGTGACCTTGAAAATGAGATCAAGGTCACAAAATCTAATCAGCTCTTAAACTTGTCCCAATGATGTATCCGTGCAAGTTTGGTGAAATTCCATCCATTGGTTCAATATATATGACTAGTACAAGAAATTGTCATCTAAGTCCTCCAGTGACCTTGAAAATGAGGTCAAGGTCACCAAAACCTAATCACCTCTTAAACTTGTTCCAATGATGTATCCCTGCCAGTTTGGTGAAATTCAATCCATTTGCTCAGGAGATATAGTGGGTACAAGAAATTATCATCTAAGTCCTCCAGTGACCTTGAAAATGAGATCAAGGTCACAAAATCTAATCAGCTCTTAAACTTGGCCCAATGATGTATCTGTGCAAGTTTGGTGAAATTCCAACTATTGGTTAAAGAGATATCGCGCACGCAAGAAATCTGTCACGCCGACGCCGACGCCCGGGATCCGCACTGAAAACAATATGTCCCCCCTCACCTTTGGTGGGGGGACATAATTATCTTCAAGACCCTTCACTTGAGTGTGTAGTCACTTTAGAAATGTCAAAATAGGGTAACTGTAGAGCTCACTGAGAAAACTATAGAATGGACATATAAAATGTTGTTACATGTATGTAGAAAGAATAGAAATTATCTAAGACTTATCCTCAATTCTACCTACACCTGCTGCTCTTGGCCCAACTGTTCCAAACTATTAACATCATTAGTTTACAAGACGTTAAACGATCAAACCTAAACTTTAACTTTGCCATTTCTTTTCTTTTTTTTTTTTTGGCATTAGTTGCTCCCTCTGAAAGTGTGCCCATACACAATAGCTATTAGCATATAACCAACTTCGGAGATTTTGTGTAGGAAAGATACTCACTCTTCAGTTTTACGCCATTCTTGTATTGTACTAGGTGTAGAGTCTATGAAGGGTTTGGCACGGATGGTGAGCATGTCCATTTCATTGTTTGTAATAACTGAAAAAGAAATACAGAAAATGTGCATAAGAGTTGCCAGAAGACAATATAGCATGCCTTATGACAGCTTGACTCTCGGGGTAAAAAACTATAATAATCCCAACTGTGTAATTAGTTATATATTATGACGTCAGTGAGCTGTAAAATATAGGTCAAGGTCATGTGGATTTGTACAAATTTCACTTATAACCAGTAGTCAGAAATCATTATGTTTTGAGATTTTATCCGGAATCTATTGTGTCGCTTATAGTTATTCAGCTTCAAAAATGTAAAGAGGTAAGTTTAATATTATTTGCCTTTTGGTCTTTTACTTTATTGCCCTGTACAATGAAAACCTCATGGCCGTCACAGAAATTTTATTTCGAACAGCTGATTTAACACTTGTTTGTGTCGTGCAAAACCTAGCTATCGTCCTACTATCAAAACTAACAAACTGTAGATTGATAACGCCTTCCGTTTATTTTAAAGGTTTTTATAAAACATGTAAGAGAAGGCTTGAAATGGTTTTAGAATCATGCCAAGGGTGATTTGAATACTGTACTCATTACTATCCACCCATACACGACATTGTACAGGGCAATAAAGTAAAAGGCCAAAGAGCAAATTACATTAAACTTACCTCTTTACATTTTTGAAGCTGAATGACTATAAATGACGCAGCAGATTTCGGATAAAATCTCAAAACATAATGATTTCCGACTACTGGTTATAAGCGAATGTTTGTACTCTCGATTCAATGCTATGAAAACCTGAAGAGATGGTACAGTGAGTTCGGATACTGTGAATGTGGGGCGATTTTGCACTGCAAAAGCTCCTCACATTTTTTCAGGAAAAAATAGCAATATTTTTGCATAAAATACATTTAAAATGTAACGTCTCATGAACCAGCAATTAGTTTTGAATAACTGGGCTGTAGTTATTATTGTTGTGTTTATACTCACTATCTTTCAAGCTATACACATCCCCAGGTGTCTTTGCATCTTTATCATAAGGTGGTATAAGAGATTCCTCCCAATCCTTGGCATCATCTGTAGTAAGATAACATAGAGTAACAACTATGGTAAATTTTTTAAAATTCTGTACAGCCCATCCCATAGAAAAAGTATACACAAAATGATTTCTCGAATCTTTTTCCCCTAAAGAAAAACTGTGGAACTGCAAACAGTATAAACCCTGATCAGACTGCTCCTTAGGGAGCAGTCCGATCAGGGTCTGTACTATTTGCCTTAACACTGTCGCAAGAGACATTGGCATTCAAAACTTTAGACATTTACTGTGTATATACACACACATTCATGTAATACACAATAGTTTGGAACATTATTATTGTTGCCTTTATGTTAAAATTTGTTTCTTGGTGCCAAGCTGATTAAAGCTATATGACCAGTAACTTTAAACATTTAACTGCCTCTAAGGAGCTGATGTTCAGGGAATACACTATTATAAACCACTCTGCTAACTGCAATAATGTAGCTCCAACTGGGTCGTACTGGCTCAGAGCTATAATGTGGTGTCTACTTTGGCAGTGAAGCAAAGCCAAATGCTTTATATTAGATGCTATATCACAAGACTAAAGATCTATGATGTAAAGCAATAGGTCTTGACAGAGGCTAGTTATGATCCTACTTATCACTGTCATTTGAATGGGTAAGTGTTGATAATTAATGGTTTCCATTGTATACAAGAGATCAACACCATAATGATTATTATGAAATAAATAACAACATATAATTTCCTTCATAAATCAAGACATTTTGACTTTAAGACGTTTGACCTTCATACGAAAAGCTGTTGTGTGGTATTGTGGTTCACAACAATGTGCTGTACTGTTTTGAACAAGATCACTTTCTTACCCGACTGAAAACAATATTGACGGCTGGGTAAGATTATTC
Organism: Ctena decussata; assembly: GCA_963989385.1. Taxonomy (NCBI): domain Eukaryota; kingdom Metazoa; phylum Mollusca; class Bivalvia; order Lucinida; family Lucinidae; genus Ctena; species Ctena decussata. The sequence continues at coordinate 58,883,330 of OZ022506.1, forward strand.
ATACCACCATTCTGACAGCAACAATTCATATACAGTATCACAGGACTGCAAAAATCATCTTATTCAAACTTGATGACAGTTACAATAACTGGTTTATAACAATATGGCACCCACATATTAAAGAAAACCATGGTATACCTTCTTGTGGCTTGTAAGTCTGTGCCTGGTTTAAGCCTTTATCAACTGCAATGTTTAAAGCACCTTCCAAAACATCTTTCCCAACCTTGTGACGCTGCCGAGACTCCATAGCTTTTCTCTTCCTAGAACTTCCAAATGCACTGGTCAACATGTCTTTCTAAATGCAAGAGCAGACCTTTCAATCATTTGATAGGCATTTCCTTGATTATCAAAGAGGTTTGTCCTTCCAAAACAATCCCCAAAATCTAGATCCATCTTACAAGACAGATCTAGATTTTCAAGACAGATTTTTGGATGGTACAACCCAATCTAACGGCAGCATTTCTTAACACAGATTTAGATATTTAGCATCATTCTAGCAATACTCTAGGAGCCAAAATCGCCTATCTTGCCAAAATAAGGGTCGGAGGTGGCACCCTCTGCTATACTTAATTTGAATGTATTTTTGAATAGCCTGAACCTTCAGAAACTAGGTTTGATTGTTCTGCTCGTCAAATTTTATTGTCAAAATAGTCAAAATAAGCGATGGGTGTGACTACCTATAGTGAAGCAAATATTATTCCATAAGAGTCCTAGAAAAGACAGATAGTAGTCAATCGGGTGTAATATTTGTTTTTATATATTAAAATGATTGTTTTGACCTGTAGTGATCAGATTCAGCGTTTGCCACCTTTACAAAACTTGCATAACTCTGTAATGGGCAGTTATTTACGTTACCCTATTAAATTTTAATTATATAAAATAAGAATCGATGAGAAATATGCCGTAATGATTTAACTGTATCAAATCTCAATATTTTCTTTAAGAATAGTTAATATGCTATAAAGTAAGCTGCACAGAAAACAGTTAAGAACATCGGGGCTGTTATTTTCGTTATAACAGTTCATGTACCCCTTTAAAACTTAAAACGCAATTGTTTGATAAAACATAGCTAATAAGTTATTGTAAACAGAAAAGTTGACCTGTTTCCTTCAGATCATACTAAACGTGATGCAACACAATAGTTGAAATAAGTTTTAAACATACAATACATTTCTTTAGCAAAGTAACGTACTTAACAGATTAACATGTTTGCATAAAAAGACTGTCATTCCTCCAGAAATACATTCATTTGGAACTTTGCCTGTTAAACAAATTAACAAAGTTAAGCTTATTATATTCATTATTTATAAAAAAAAAATCTGCATAGTTTAGTCGCCTAAACAGACAGCAAACAATGTTGTTTACTTGACAAGAAAAATTTAAATTGTCCCAAAAATTAAAGAAAGTGCTCGTGAATTAATCTGCACATGGAAAAGTACTAAAGAAAGCGCTCGTGAATTAATCTGCACATGGAAAAGTACTAAATTTATTAATATTCATAAGAATCACACAATAAAAACTAAGTTTTGATAGATTACAGTTTTATACTTAGAAAGGTAACGTTTGTAACTTTTATTTAAAAATATTCCTTGAGATTAGATGTTGCAAATGCAAAATACGCCAAGACCATATTAGGTTGAGTTATTTTTTACATGAATGTGAAATCGTTTAAACCTACCGTATGTAATTAATCAGCGATATTTCCAAGGCGGTTTATTCATTGTGGTGTATTTATGTTAAAGTTTGTGCTGTCCACTGTTCTGTTGTTTTCGAAACATTGGTTTATTTCGTCTGTAATATGCCATTATCCTGTTGAAAATAGGCGTTGTGTGTGCCTTGTTATGTTGGTAAAAGGCTAGCTATGAGGTCATCTGCATGGAATGGACTGCATGTTTATTTTGCTACTTGCTTGTTTATTTGAGTACTTGTCTTTTTACTTTATGTTATTTCTTCTAGTTTGGTATCATGGGAGGGTTGTGGCACCCATTGAATCCATTCCTGATCGCTGCCAGTTAACATTACTTTATCTGTTTTGAGCTATTCTTTTAAAAGCAATATTAAAACCATGGTTAAAAATATTTTGGGCGTTTAGCATAAATTTAAACCAAAGTAACGTATATAACACGCTAAAGTGTTATTTTTACTCCGCTGCTAGTGTAAAGTGCCATATGGCTACAGCAAAATGCTTCCCTGTACTTCATTTATTGAAAAATATGTGTTTCTTTGGTACTATTTGGTCTCATTCGGAGTCAATTGAAAAAAAAAAAAAAAAAAAAAAATCAGCCGAAGCTGGTGCTAGGGGGCATTGAAAGTGTTATAATATTTTATTCCCAGACACCGAGGTTGATGTCTTTGTTTTCTGTGATGTGTATTTTACTACAAGAGAATCTTCAATCACAATTTAGTTAAGCTCCTGTCATTTCAAGAATTTTAGGTGAATGGATACAATCTTACGTGAAATAACTGCCAAGTTTACCTTTCCTTCCCTCCTTAATGGGAGTAAACTCTTAAAAGAAAGAATTTGCCTTTGTAGGAGAAAAGTGTTTCTGTTAAAAGTAAATCTTTAAAGGTTAAACCAGCCACAGAAGAAAATAAGACGTCAAGAATCTTGTTTCCGTTCTAACAAATTGCTGTAAAACATTGAGGTTTGTCCATTAACATTAATACAGTATTATTTCCATAACATGTTTGAAGATCATCTGGAAGTAAGGACATATTAGATTACTGGCAAGTGCAGACGATACTGTCTAGGCACGACTGATATGATCATGACATTATCAAAATGATATTAATCAATTGAATCAATGATAATTCACTTACTTTATCTCATTTGTTTGATAGTAAAAAAGAGGTAACGCATACAACATTTAAACGTAAACAAGTTGTGAGATTAAATATTGTGGTTTGTAATGATACCGTTAAATAATGTTGGAAATTCAATAAGATGAAGCATTGACGGCTCCTCAGATCTCCGAACGAACTCTTTTATTGTTAAGAAGTAGGCTTATTTACGGCCATCTAGCAATATGGTCACCTGAATAGCTGCCCATTTTGCTTTCTGTTTTGTTTTGTAATATGAGATAGGTAAACATATATGTTCTGGCTGTTTTCAGTTGGGGTTGCTTAATGACAACCTGTTTGGGAAAGAACTGTTAATTCAGTTTACCGTGCATGTCTTTCGTGAACTTTTGTCAATTTGTGTGTGTGCTTCTTTCCCGTTTGGTTCAAGGGCGGGATGTGGGATCTGACTGTATTTACTTTTCATATTAATGCTCGTGTTACAATGTGCAGAAAATAACCGTTTGCATGCCAAACACCTTAAATAGGCATTATACCGATAAAAATTAGGCACTATATAGCAAGTTTATGTGTATTTATGCTACTATTACACGTTTTGTTTGTAACAATGGCAATTTGAAGCAGTGAAATGGGTAAATCAAATTTTTTAAATCTCTTCAGAGATTTATGGTTATACTGCTGTTATGTTAACATTCGGAAGCCAAATGTTTTGCTTTCAACATTTGAGGATAACTTTAGGACGGGTTTCTTTCTGCTAAAGGCTACTCAAGCATAAATATCAACACTTGTTAACAGTAAAAGGGTAATCTGATGACTCTTTTATTATTTAATGTTGTATACCTTACCTTTTTTGACTTCCTAACTAGGAGTTTAAGGAAGTGATTTTTTCATTGATTTGATTTAAAAGTCATGTTGATAATGAACTGAAGATAATGACAATATGTCATAACAATATTACCCATGGCTGGAAATGTCATCTGCACTTTCAAGAACAGAATCAATAAAACCAAATCTGCAATCTTGTCTCGCAGGTAGTTTTTGCTTTTAGATTATCTTCAAGCATGCCATTGAAACAATACTGTGTAAATGTAAATGGCCACACCTCTATCTTTTATTGCCATTTGTTTGATGGATGACAACGTTTGTGACATCCTGTTTGCTTCCCTAGATATGAAACCCTTCCAAAAATGGTCAACTCGTAATCCCCCTCTCCCCCTCCCCGCATTAAGAAAGGAGGCTAAAAAAAATAGCAGAGTTATATTGCGCCACAATATATCAGTTCTCTTTTAGCTCTGTAGGAATGATAAAAGCTTAACTAAATTCCAAAGAAAAGTTCTCTGGAAGCAAGATACGCATCAGAGAAAACACTACATTAATCTCGGTTTTAACTGAGCGTGTATTCAGTAATGTAATGTTACTACACTGCCAATGCCTCCAAGCAATAGCTTGAGCTAAAGTCTTTTTTCAAACTGATTCAGAATGAGCCCAAATGATCATAAACGTGATTTTCATTATGATGACGTAAGAGAGAGCTATTCACTCTAGCCACGCTTGTGGCAGTAAAGTAAACAAGAGGTCCATGATGGACCTAAATCGCTCACCTGAGTTATGATGAAATAACATGGAAGATCATCTATTTGATGATGGTTCAATTGGAGCAGTTTTGCACTTTCTAATCTATATTCTGACAAAGTTTCATTTAGATTGGATCAAAACTGTGCCTTCTAGAGTGTACACAATGTTTTTCTAAGATCTGACCAGGCAATCTAGTTTTTGATCAGACATTATTCAGTTTCAAACTTGGCCTATATTTCATGAAGAAACACATTCTGACAGTTTCATGAAGATTCAATGCACAATAAACACAGAATTGTGTACACAAAGTTGTTCTATGATTTGACCTAGTGACCCACCGGTAGTTTTTTGACTCGGTAGTTTTTGACCCGACAATACCCAGTTCCAATCTTGGCCTAGATTTCATTAAGATAATCATTCTGACAAAGTTTCGAGAATATTGAACCATAACTGTGCCCTCTAGAGTATACACAATGTTTTTCTAAGGTTTGACCTAGTGACCTAGTTTTTGATCCAGCATGACCCAGTTGCACCCTTGGTCTAAATTTGTTGGAGATAAACATTTTGACAAAGTTTCATGAAGATTGGAACAAAATTGTGCCCTCTAGAGCATTCACATGGTTTTTCTAAGATCTGACCTAGTGACCTAGTTTTTGACCTGACATGGTCCAGTTTCAAATTTGGTCTAGATTACATAAAGATAAGCATTCTGACAAAGTTTCAAGAATATTGAATCATAACTGTGCCCTCCAGAGTGTACACATGGTTTTTCTAAGATTTGACCTAGTGACCTAGTTTTTGACCCTACTTGACCCAGTTTCAAACTTGGTCTAGATTTCATTCAGATAAACATTCTAACAAAGTTTCATGAAGATTGGATCATAACTGTGCCCTCTAGAGTGTACACAAGGTTTTTCTAAGATTTGACCTAGTGACCTAGTTTTAGATCCCACATGACCCAGTTTCAAACTTGGTCTAGATTTCATTCAGATAAACATTCTCACAAAGTTTCATGATGATTGGGTCAAAACTGTGCCTTCTAGAGTGTACACAAGGTTTTTCTAAGATTTGACCTAGTGACCTAGTTTTTGACCCCATATGACCCAGTTTCAAACTTGGTCTAGATTTTATTAAGATAAACATTCTGACAAAGTTTTATGATAATTGGGTCAAAACTGTGCCTTCTAGAGTGAACACAAGGTTTTTCTAAGATTTGACCTAGTGACCTAGTTTTTGACCCCACATGACCCAATTTCAAACTTGGTCTAGATTTCATTAAGATAAACATTCTGACAAAGTTTCATGAAGATTGGGTCAAAACTGTGCCCTCTGTGTCATTCTAAGATTTATTTCTATTTTTAGCTCTGGCGGCCATTTTGTTCAACCGAGCGAAACCGTTTTAGCAAATTTGGTATAGAGCCATAAGTCAAACATTTCTGTGAAATTATTTTGAAATCGAGCCATTGGCTTCAGAGGAGATGTCGTTTAAAGGTTTTTCTATTTTTAGATTTCTATTTTTAGCTCTGGCGGCCATTTTGTTCAGCGGAGTGGAACCGTTTTAGCAATTTTGGTTCAGGGCCATGAGTCAAACATTTCTGTGAAATTTTTTTGAAATCGAGCCACTGGCTTCAGAGGAGATGTCGATTAAAGGTTTTTCTATTTTTAGCTCTGGCGGCCATTTTGTTCAGCGGAGCGGAACCATTTTAGCAATTTTGGTTCAGGGCTATAACAGAAACATTTGTGTGAAATTATTTTGAAATTGGCCTACTGGTCTAGGAAGAGATGTCGTTTGAAGAAATTGTTGACGACGGACAGACGGACGGACGGACGGACGGACGACGGACAAATATCGATCACAAAAGCTCACCTTGAGCACTTCGTGCTCAGGTGAGCTAAAAACTCTTACCTTTTAACTTGTTATATACGCTACTTTGGTGAAAATACATGTGATAAGGCAATAAATCTGTGATTTATTATAAAGTTTTTTATGGGAAAAGGTCAAAACAGATCAAATAGTGTAAAAGGCAACATTTAGGAATAGATTCTCTGTGCAACAACCAACCCACGACATCAAACTGGAAACAGCACCATAAAGGTAAAGTACTAAGACGAGTAGTAAGACGATACTATGGGGTAGTAAAATAGACTTGCAGCCCGAAGTCTGTTTTGATTTGTTATAACTGAATACCTGTAGACCACAGTTAAGTATTATAAGGGCAAAGAGTAGGCATGTGACCTAAAATGGTGTTTGTTTACATGTTTCATTATTTCTTCGGACATTTTTTGCATGGGTAGCATGAATCACTCTATATATACACAATACCATGCCAATCATATTTGAGTGCGGAACATATTTTGTTTGTGTTTTTGGACATTTAAATCTGCCTAACCACTATGCTATTTAATGGACACGATTATTGAGGGTTATCTCATTGAACAATTTAGCCTACCTGTTTCTCAAGTGGGTGGGGTAAATTCATATAGAAAAATGCTCAAAAAAGAAAGCAGAAAATCGTTTTGACGCATTATGGCTCTAATAAGTAACACCTGTATTGAAATGATATCCCTAGAGTGGAAAAAGAATGACATTGCTTCAAAACATGACTTCCACTGAAGTGTAACAATGCAACAATACATACCTTAATGGTGTTGTTTTCTGCGGTAGGGTACCAAGAAACACATGTGAAAAAAAGTATCATGACAATAAAATTTTAAGAGCAGAACAATCAAACCTCCTTTCTGAAGGTTATGGCTAGAAGAAAACGTAGTCAAACCAAGGATAGCAGAGGGTGCCACCTCTTTCAATTTTTAGCTGACTTGGCTCCTAGAGTAAAAGGGAAAATCCTTGTTTTATGGCCAAAAAAAAAAATGTAATGGTACATCAAAATTGTAATCCAAGAGACATGTAGAGCTCCAAATAAGAGGGGGTCATAGGGATAAATTAGGGATAATATTCTATACTCCTCCATTAAAATATACATTGTGACCCCTCATTAGAACCGTCTCAGTGAGACGGTTCTAATGAGGGGTCACAATGTATGTTTTCGATCAGAAGTAAAACCTAGACAATCACTAAAGGTGATGAATGCCCCCGCCATATGCCTCACTAGAAAAGTAATGTGTTAAAACATATTTGTGTGAAGTTACATCAAAATCTGTCAATAAATAAAGGTGCTAGAGGGATGACTGAGTTTTTCTTAAAAATAGCAACTGTGACCTTGACCTTGGAACTACAACCCTGAAAGGTTAACTTGTCCAAGATATTGTCATACTTAATATATGTGTGAAGTTCTATCAAAATCAGTTAATAAATAAAGGTGCTAGAACCATGACAAAGATTTACATGTACCTATAATAGCATCTGTGACCTTGACCTTGGACCTACAATGATGAAACGTAAATTTGTCCCAGATATTGTCAAGTAAAATATTTGTGTCAAGTTATGCCAAAATCATTCCAGAGGGATGACAGCATATTTTCTAAAATAGCAAATATGACCTTGACCTTTACCCTGAAATTCTGGATCACGTACTTGTCCAAGAGATTGTCACACTAAACATTTGAGTGAAGTTACATCAAAATTGTCAATGAATAGAGGAGTAGAGGAATGATAAAGTTTTTTCTAAAAATAGCAACTGTGACCTTGACCTTGGACCTGCGGTGCTGAAACAGTAATTTATTCAAGATATTGTTATACTTAACATTTATGTGAAGTTACATCAAAATCGATCTATAACTGAAAGCGCTGGAGCAATGCCCTAGTTTTTCTGAAAATAGCAACTGTGACCTTGACCTTCATCCTACAAACCTGAAACGCAAAGTTGTTCAAGGTACTGTCATACCCAATAAAGCTGTGATGTAATACCAAAATCTGTTAATAAATGAGGCCGCTAGAGCGACGATAAAAGGTGAGATTGTATTTAAGCTATGGAAATATGGTCAAAATATGTATGTTATTCAAGGGGACATAATTCTGCAATAAAGACCTGACTGAAAGTTCTGTTTCCTTTATGCACATGTTCAATGCATGTCTGAACTGTGTTGCAAGTTTCAAATCCCTACATCAAATACTATTGGAAGAGTTGCAGAGACAAGAACAGTACTACAAAGTGTGAAATATGGTCAAAATATGCATGTCATTCAAGGGGATGTAATTCTGCCATAATGACCTGGATCAAAGTTTTGTTTCCTTTATGCACATGTTCAATGCAAGTCTGAACTGTGTTACAAGTTTCAAATCCCTACATCAAATACAATTGGAGGAGTTGAAGAGACAAGAACAGTACTACAAATGTGAAATATGGTCAAAATATTTATGTTATTCAAGGGGACATAAGTTTGCAATAAAGACCTACATCAAAGTTCTGTTTCCTTTATGCACATGTTCAATGCATGTCTGAACTGTGTTGCAAGTTTCAACTCCCTACATTAAATACTGTAGGAGGAGTTGCGGAGACAAGAACAGTACTCAAATGTGAAATATGGTTATAATATGTATATTATTCAAGGGGACATAATTCTGCAACCAAGACCTTAATCAAAGTTCTGTTTCCTTTATGCACATGTTCAATGCATGACTGAACTGTGTTGCAAGATTCAACTCCCTATATCAAATACTGTAGGAGGAGTTGCGGAGACAAGAACAGTACTCAGATGTGAAATATGGTCAAAATATGTTTATTATTCAAGGGGACATAATTCTGCAATAAAGATATAAATCAAAGTTATGTTTCCTTTATGCACATGTTCAAAGCAAGTCTGAACTGTGTTGCAAGTTTCAACTCCCTGCATCGAATATAATATGTATTTTATTCAAGGGGACATAATTCTGCAACCAAGACCTTAATCAAAGTTCTGTTTCCTTTATGCACATGTTCAATGCATGTCTGAACTGTGTTGCAAGTTTCAACTCCCTATATCAAATACTGTAGGAGGAGTTGCGGAGACAAGAACAGTACTCAGATGTGAAATATGGTCAAAATATGTTTATTATTCAAGGGGACATAATTCTGCAATAAAGATCTTAATCAAAGTTATGTTTCCTTTATGCACATGTTCAAAGCATGTCTGAACTGTGTTGCAAGTTTCAACTCCCTGCATCGAATACTGAAGGAGGAGTTGTGGAGACAAGAACAGTACTACAAAGTGTGACGTACGTAGGTATGTACGGACGGACAAGGGCAAAACTATATGCCCCTCCCCACTTCGTGGCGGGGGCATAAAAATTATCCCAGAATATCCCTGTTACCCCTTCGTATCTGGAGCTCTGGACATGTCCACCTAAATGTTCAAGTTGTTCAGACGAATGGATGAACCACAGCAGTCATATTCCAGACAATTTTTCTTACCTTTTGTTTTCCTTCCTGGACAACAAAGCCCTTCCAGAAATGAGTCTACTTTTAAATGGAAAAATTTGCTCCTTTAGGAGGAAGGGGGCAAATATGAAAACGGAAGAGTTGCTTACCCAAAACTGTACCACATCAGCTTAATTAAATCTGACATTTTGGTCTGATTCATCATTTTAAAGGGCTACAGAAAGTATTCCAAAAAGTGGAATCACTCCATAATTAGGCCATGAGCCAGATATGGTTTACCTCCCCCCCTAGGGGGAATTTTGTAGACCATATTTTTCTTAATGCCCAGCATCTTAGAAGTATTCTGCAGCATGTTAGCCCTCTGGCGAGTGGGGCGTTAAGCTGTAACAGCCTGTTACAAACGTTACCCATTAAAAAAATAAACATAAAATAAAAATTATCAAAAATTATAAAAATATAGAAGTCACTTTCCTATGTTTAAAGTTATAGTAGAGTCTAATAGAACAATCCAGTAGCTAAAAGTTATGATGTTTGACAGGTCACTTTAGCCTACATGTTGTCGTATACGTGATATTTGTCTTTACACTCCATTAAAATTGCTATTTCCATCCAAAATACTTTCTTTTTGTAAGTTACTCCTTTATTATTAGACCATATGTTTGTCACTGTATTAAAGACAATTTATTGATCTTTTCAGATCTGCAAAAATTATTATCCTATCTTGTATACTTTGGGAGAAATAGGATGTTTAACACAGTACCCCCTTATAAATGTTCCATATACAATTATCACTTTCTGTATAATTCAAGCGCTTGAACTACACTGTATGAATTAGAAAACAACAGTAAAAGGTAATATTGAATATGCCAGCCTATCTAAACAGCAAGGAACGGTTCCACAGTATTTTGGACGCATTTTAGTCGGCCATAACGACTGATTATATACGTTACCGAGGGCATTTTGGTTTTAAACTCATATAATTTGATGATAGACTCATTTTATTTTCGTTGGTAGCAGTTTCTTCATAAAAGAATCTTTTAATATAAAAGAAAAAATGCATTCTGGTTTATTTTCTATGATAAGTCATTACTAGTAGTAACGTAAATAACATTTACATTTAAAATATTTCATTATAATACCTTTAATCTGGTTTTTTCCCACTGTCACATAAAAAACAATAACAGATATAAGTCTGGATGTTCTTATGATATATTGTGTACTTGGACCTAGCAACACTCCTCTCAGTTATTACTTTTAGGGATTCATGAGGTGTGTTTTATATGTGATTAAACACAGTATACTACAAATTGTAATGTTAAGGGCATTGACATATTCTGCACATGTTAAACGTTTTTTTTTTTGCTGGCAACTTTGTTATTATATCAAAAATAATTGTATTTCATAATGGCATTGCCCAGTTTGTTTCTTACACAAGTTGTACATTTAAGTTCTAAAGACCGTAACATGTGTGGGTTTTTGTTATATACACCTTAAAAAAATAAATAAACAAAATACCACATCAGAAAAGATAAAAAAGATAAAGCCGCAGCTAAGCTAGCTTAGATTTTGCATATAGGGCTCGAATAAAATGATATACAATCAGTCTGATAACATTAAAAGCTAAGCGCTTTTGATGTGTTTAGTATAAAATTATAAAATAATCAGTAACTAGAAGCATGGTAACTAATAGGGCCCCACCTTTAAATATCTTAAACAATTTTAAAATTAGAGAGCGAACACATTTTCCAGACTGTAAAGTACAAAGGGGAATAATTCCATAAATAAATGTAGATGAAGTAAGTTCTTATTCTCTGCTCAGTGTTGATGCTTTATATTATGTACAAGTTCTATGAAAATATCTCTGATGCTTTTAAAGCTATAGAACATACATGATTTCTATATTCAAAATTACAAAGGGGCATAATTCAGTAACAAATGCAGGCAGAGTTAGGATTCTTGTTCTCTGCACATCGTCTGATGATGCTTTACATCTTTACCCAGTCATGTGAAAATATCTCTAACGGTTTCAGAGTTAAAGAGCGGACACGATTTCTGTACTCAAAAGTACAAATGGGCATAATTCAGTAACAAATTGTGGCAGAGTTATGGTTCTTGCTCTCTGCACATCTTCTGATAATGCTTAACATTTGTACCAAGTCTCGCGAAAATATCTCTAACGGTTTCAAAGTTATGGAGCGGACACGATTTCTGTACTCAAAATTACAAAGGGACAAAATTCAGTCAATAATGTAGGAAGAGTTATGGTTCTTATTCTCTGCACATCGTCTGATGATGCTTTACATTTGTACCAAGTCTCGTGAAAATATCTTTAACGGTTTCAGAGTTATGGAGCGGACACAATTTCTGCCCTCAAAATTTCAAAGGGGCATAATGCAGTAAATAATGTAGACAGAGTTATGGTTCCTGTTCTCTTCTCTGCATATCGACTGATGATGCTTTACATTTGTACCAAGTCTCGTGAAAATATCTCTAATAATTTCAGAGTCATGAAGAGGACACGATTTCTGTACTCAAAATTACAAAGGGGCATAATTCAGTAAAACAAGTAGCCCAAAGGGCAACAATTGCTCACCTGAGAGACATTGTAAACCTATAGGGATATTTAAGATGCTCAAGGGCAGCTAACTCCACAGTCAGTGGTCCAATCAGGCTGAAAATTAAACTCATCCAAAACATTATGTATGCCCTCATTTAATATATGCAAGTTTAAAAAGTATCCAATCCAGAGCACAATAGACAGAGCTGTCAAGGGCAGCTAACTTCGTAGACGTTGGCCTGATCTGGCGAAAATTTGAACTTGTTTAAAATATTATGCATTTCCTCATTACCTGCAAGTTTGAAAAGGATCGGATAAGTAGAAACCAAGAAAAAGTGGCGACATTGATTTTTTGGATGCTCAGGGCAGGTACTCCATAGTCAGTGGTGGGATCTAGCCGAAGTGCTAACTAATCCAAGCTTTTATGCATATCCTCATTACCTGCAAGTATGAAGAGGATCCGATGAAAAATGAAAATGTGATGACGTTGTTTTCTCCATTATAAGACTATGGGATTTTTTTCAAACGCTCAAAGGCAGCTAACTCCGTAGTCTGTGCTCAAATCCGGCCAAATTTCGAACTCATCCAAGCTCTTATGTATGTCATCATTACCTGCAAGTATGATAAGGATCTAATCAAAAACCTTGATTGCAGCACCCTGAAAGGCAAACTTGCTCGAGATATTGTCATGCCCTACATTTGTGTGAATTTATTTCAAAATCCGTTGAGAAAAGTAGGTGCTAGAGCAATGACAAAGTTTTTCTAAAAATAGCCACAGTGACCTTGACCTTGGGCACAGCATCCTGAAAGTCGAACTTGCTCGAGCTATTGTCATACCCTACATTTGTGTCAAGTTATTTCAAAATCCATGGAGAAATGAAGGTGCTAGGGCGATGACAAAGTTTTTCTAAAAATAGCCACAGTGACCTTGACCTTGGGCACAGCACCCTGAAAGTCGAACTTGCTCGAGATACTGTCATGCCCTACATTTGTGTGAATTTATTTTAAAATCCATTGAAAAATGTAGGTGCTAGAGTGCTGACAAAGTTTTTCTAAAAATAGCCACAGTGACCTTGACCTTGGGCGCAGCATCCTGGAAGTCGAACTTGCTCGAGATATTGTCATGCCCTACATTTGTGTGAATTTATTTCAAAATCCGTTGAGAAAAGTAGGTGCTAGAGCAATGACAAAGTTTTTCTAAAAATAGCCACAGTGACCTTGACCTTGGGCACAGCATCCTGAAAGTCGAACTTGCTCGAGCTATTGTCATACCCTACATTTGTGTCAAGTTATTTCAAAATCCATGGAGAAATGAAGGTGCTAGGGCGATGACAAAGTTTTTCTAAAAATAGCCACAGTGACCTTGACCTTGGGCACAGCACCCTGAAAGTCGAACTTGCTCGAGATACTGTCATGCCCTACATTTGTGTGAATTTATTTTAAAATCCATTGAAAAATGTAGGTGCTAGAGCGCTGACAAAGTTTTTCTAAAAATAGCCACAGTGACCTTGACCTTGGGCGCAGCATCCTGGAAGTCGAACTTGCTCGAGATATTGTCATGCCCTACATTTGTGTGAAGTTGATTTAAAATCCGTTGAGAAATGTAGGCGCTAGAGCGATGACCAAGTTTTTCTAAAAATAGCCACAGTGACCTTGACCTTGGGTGCAGCACCCTGAAAGTCAAACTTGCTCGAGATATTGTCATGCCCTACATTTGTGTGACGTTATTTTAAAATCTGCTGAGAAATGTAGGTGCTAGAGCGCTGACAAAGTTTGTCTAAAAATAGCCACAGTGACCTTGACCTTGGGCGCAGCATCCTAGAAGTCGAACTTGCTCGAGATATTGTCATGCCCTACATTTGTGTGAAGTTATTTTAAAATCCACTGAGAAATGTAGGTGCTAGAGCGCTGACAAAGTTTTTCTAAAAATAGCCACAGTGACCTTGACCTTACGCGCAGCATCCTGAAAGTCGAACTTGCTTGAAATTTTGTCATGCCCTACATTTGTGTGAAGTTATTTCAAAATCCGTTGAGAAATGTAGGCAATAGAGCGATGACAAAGTTTTTCTAAAAATATGTGATGACGTTGTTTTCTCCATTATAACACTATGGGATTTTTTTCAAACGCTCAAGGGCAGCTAACTCCGTAGTCTGTGCTCGAATCCGGCCAAATTTCAAACTCATCCAAGCTCTTATGTATGTCATCATTACCTGCAAGTATGATAAGGATCTAAGCAAAAACAGTTGAGAAAACGTGATGACACCATTTTCCCCATTATAACCCTATGGGATTTTTTTCAAACGCTCAAGGGCAGCTAACTCCGTAGTCTGTGCTCGAATCCGGCCAAATTTCGAACTCATCCAAGCTCTTATGTATGTCACCATTACCTGCAAGTATGATAAGGATCTAATCAAAAACAGTCGAGAAAAGGTGATGACGCCGTTTTCCCCATTATAACCCTATGGGGGCTATCTGTTGCCATGGAAACCAAAGTTCTAAGCTGATCTGCACCAAAACCTAATGCAGCCTTTCCCCCACCCCAATGATGCTTCCGATAAAATTTGATTGCGATCGGCCCACTGGTTTCTGAGATATTCATGTTTGAAAGTGTTGACGCACGCACGGACGCACGGACGGACGCACGGACGGACGACAGCTCGACTCCCATCCTATAAGCTCACCTCTGAGCCTTCGGCTCAGGTGAGCTAAAAATGTAGACAGGGTTATGATTCTTGTTGTCTGCACATCGCCTGATGATGCTTTACATTTGTACCAATTCTTGTGAAAATATCTTTAACGGTTTCAGAGTTCTAAAGCGGACACGATTTCTGTACTCAAAATTACACAGGGGCATAATCCAATAACAAATGTTGGCAGAGTTATGGTTCTTGTTCTCTGCACATCGTCTGATGATGCCTTTCATTTGTACCAAGTCACGTTAAAATATCTCTAATAGTTACAGAGTTATGAAGCGGACACGATTTCTGTAATCAAAATTACAAAGGGGCATAATTCAGTAAACAAGAGGGCCATGAGGCCCTGAATCGCTCACCTGAACAATTGGCAAGGTGGCTTATACTTATCATGTCTTAAATTGTCAAAATATGAGTTTTGGGTCAAAAGTCAAAGGATGACCATGACCACTTGTACTCATAAATCTTCATGTACTCATTAGACAACCATACATACCATTTTTAGCCTAAAATCTCCAAAACTTTCCATGAAATCTTATGTTCTAGCATTTTCCCATATTTGACCATGCCGCAAAAAAGGTCAAGGTAAACCCAAGGTCACCATTTGAACAGTCTTGGTGGTACTCTAGTACTCCATGCTATTTACCAAGTTTCAGGGCCATAGGTGTATTGGTTCTGGGGAAGAAAAATATTAAAGATTTATCCCGTAAGCCGTAATGGCGGCCAAGTTGGTCATGTGACCTGGACCGTTTGAACAAATTTTAATTCAATCAACCCCTGGAGGCTCTATATGAAATGTGTTCACAATTGGCCCTTTGGCTATTGCGGAAATGGTTGAAAATGTTGAAATATGAGCAATCTGGATCAAAGGTAAAAAAATGACCTTGACCTCTAAGTCTTGTACTCATAATTCTTCATGAACTCATTAAGACAACTGTATATACCAATTTTTTAGGTCAAAATCTTCAAAACTTTCCATGAAATCTTATGTTCTACCATTTTCCCATATTTGACCTTGCTGCAAAAGGTCAAGGTCAACACAAGGTCATAATTTGAACAATCTTGATAGTACTCAAGTACCCAATGCTACTTACAAAGTCTCAAGGCCATCGGTCAATTGGTTCTAGAGAAGAAGATTTTTAAAGGTATTTACCATATATGGGCGTAGCGGCCATGTTGGTCATGTGCCCAGGACCGTTAGAAAATATTTTCATTCCATCAACCCCTTGAGGCTCTATATGAAATTTGGTTTCAATTGGCACAGTGGTTTTAGAGCAGATTGTTTGAAATTGTCAAAATTTGAGCTTTCTGGGTCAAAGGTCAAAGAATGACCTTGACCTCTTGTACTCAAAAATCTTCATGTACTCATCAAGATGATTCAATGTATCAATTTTTAGGCCAAAATCTTCAAAACTTTCCATGAAATCTCATGTTCTAGCATTTTCCCATATTTGACCTTGCCGTAAAAAAGGTCAAGGTCAACCCAGGGTCATAATTTGAACAATCTTGATAGTACTTGAGTACCCAATGCTACATACCGAGTTTCAAGGCCATCGATCTACTGGTTCTGGAGAAGAAGATTTTTAAAGGTTTTTACCATATATGGGCGTGGTGGCCATGTTGGTCATGTGACCTGCACCGTATGCACAAATTTTCATTCCCTCGACCCCTGGAGGATCTATATGAAATTTGGTTACAATTGGCCTTGTGGTTTTTGAGGAGATTGTTTGATATTGTCAAAATATGAGAGTTCTGGGTCAAAGGTCAAAGAATGACCTTGACCTCTTGTACTCATAAATCTTCATGTAGTCATTAAGATGACTGTATGTACCAATTTTTAGGCCAAATTCTTCAACAGCTTCCAAGATATCTTATGTTGCAGCATTTTGCCATATAAAAGCATGAGTAAGCAAATTTGACCTTACCGTAAAAAAGGTCAAGGTCAACCCAAGGTCATAATTTGAACAATCTTGGTAGTACTCGTGTACCCGATGCTACATACCAAGTTTCAAGACCATCGACCTATTGGTTCTGGAGAAGAAGATTTTTTCAGGTTTTTACCATATATGGGCATGGCGGCCATGTTGGTCATGTGACCAGGACCGTTTGAACAACTTTTCGTTCCTAAGGTCCCAGGAGGCTCTATATGAAATTTGGTTACAATCGGCCCAGCGGTTTCAGAGGAGAAGTCGTTTGAAATTGTGGACGGACGGACGGACGACGGACGACGGATGACGGACGACGGAGCCTTACCATCCTATAAGCTCCCCCGGAGCCGCTGGCTCAGGTGAGCTAAAAATGTAGGCAGAGTTATGGTTCTTGTTCTCTGCACATCGTCTGATGATGCTTTACATTTGTACTAAGTTTCGTGAAAATATCTCTGATAGTTTCAGAGTTATGATGTGGACACGATTTCTGTACTCAAAATTTCAAAGGGGCATAATTCAGTAAAAAATGTAGACAGAGTTATGGTTCTTGTTCTCTGCACATCATCTGATGATGCTTTACATTTGTACCAAGTCTCGTGAAAATATCTCTGAGGGTTTCAGAGTTATTGAGCGGACACGAAATGATGACGGACAGACGGACGGACAGACAGAAGGACGGACAAGGTGATTACTATAGGGCCTCCACAGACTTCGTCTGGCGGGGCCCTTATTAACAATGCAAATGGAGTACCACCTTGTTTATTGACAGAATTTGGTATAGTTTTTACATGCACACTGAAAAAACTATAAAGCAGAACAGTAAACCTGAAGTTTGAAGACTTAAGCCAAATACAGTTCTGCATCAAAGCTAATGTAGATATTTGCTGGCAGTGTATACTTACTTTTGTAAGACTATCATATATTTTACGTTACCAAGGGAAACAAAACTGCTGAGTTACAGTTAAGAAACAAACTTTTGAAAATAATTAATGGTAGTGTCAATACATTGCTTTATTTAGTTCATTTATGTAACTAACAATAATGTGTCAACCAGGAGTTTGGGAGAATAGTATCAGAAACATTTAATACAGAAAAGAGACACTGGCAGTTTACTAGCATACTGTAGCAATCTATAAATGCTACGTTTAAGATGATCTATATTTCTATGCTTTTGTTTCTTTCTCTTTAAAGTCTAACTACTTTCGATCATCTCTTAAAGAATCTAACTACATTCAACCATCTATTAAAGCATCTAGTATCCAAAGAACATAAAGATACGTTTAGTTGGACAAAAATGTTGTTTTTTTCCAAAGGACAGTGTTCCAGTAGCTCTGCACACATAATGAAATGGCAAATGAAAATGACAGAATATATTAATGTTGTTCCTCGCTGTACAGATATCTATGAGCAAATCTTTAATAGTTGTTCTCCTTCAGAATGTATTCGCCTACACTGTAGTTATGCTTTGCAGCATAATATTGAGGAAAAAAAAAGAAAAGAAAGACCGAACAAGTAATGTATACAACGTATTCATTGTGAATTTATGGATTCTTCATTTCCAATATCCTAAACTAGCAATACAGTATTTCTAAAGAGCAAATAATCAAACAATAAAAATAGTGCATACCTATACATGCCAAGGAAGGATTAACCTAAAAAACTTACTGCAATTGATCTCTGTGACCTTGTATTGCCATATTGTTTACTTTTTAGCAATAAATATGGTTGAAAACTGCTTATTTATGATATCTTACTGCTTATCTTATCATCTTTGTCCAAATATGTTAAATACTGTTAGGGAATACAGCATTTTAGCAATATCCAAACAACAATTTTAGTTGCTTACATATTAAAAAATTGTCTGACTGAAATTTGTATTTCGTAACACCTTTAGTCCTTGATAGTAACAAGAAGTGGGAATAAAACCATGGGGTTTGCAAAACTACCTGACCAGATAAATATTTGTAACAACATAATGAAAAATAGAACTCCTGAAAAAGCTGATGACAGAATGATGTATGCGTTAAAAAGTATGTCACTTTCTATCAGACTTGAATTTTCACATTGTTAATAGTTTGTAATGTACATGTAATTGATGGCTGGGAGCTGCATAAACAGATCACGTAGATCACAAATTAACATGTAAGTTACGATCATGGGAGCCACACATATTAGCTAACCTATGTAAAGCAGTTACTGTGCAAAGAGGCTTGTGGCTGACGATTCGACAGATAGCATAGCAAAAATGGTGTTTATCCCTGTTGGGAGAGTTGGTACTACTTTTGATTGCCTGGGCTGGCAGTCACAGTTGCATATTTGTATGTAGGGTAATTGAATGGCTCAGCCAACAGCACAGGTAGCGAAATTGGTTTAATCCCCATCATGACGAGAACCTAAATATCAATCAGTTGCAGCATATATCAACTCTTACTTATTTCAGTCTATGCATAAAATTTAAAAAAATCATTCTTATGAAGTTGCTTTTAAGTGAAACTGAATTGAAGGCGAGGTGGAACTGCTTCAGCTATAACAATCTATGTGCGACTTGCTGAGTTCTTGTGTATTTCAAAGAGCTAAATTGCCATCTGACTACCAGTGGTAAGCTAATACTACAGCATTGAATAATTCATATTGCCCGGGAACTAAATTTTTGATAACAGATGACTCACAAATCTTATCCCCCGACATATTACAATTATGTAACGTAACGTTACTGTTAGATTGCTTTTTAAATATACACTATCCGATGTTTTTTTTATAGTCTGAGGACACATAACATTGGTGTTTCTTCATATTTACATATACAACAGTGTCTACTTAAGACATAATACAGATAACATTAAAAATGAAATGCAGCTGATGTTGGCTTTCTTAGCTTTTTTCGTCATTTTGTAGGTTAAATTCTTCAAAAATAAGATAGTTTCTGTCCACATAGAGTATATCCGTTGCTAAGTGCTGCCTAACTTATCTAAGCTGGGCATAAATCAAAGAAGATTGATGGAGCACGTATAAAATTCAGTCCACCAACTCAGAGATTTAGTCTGGTTGTTTTTGTTTTTTTTCCAAATTTTTGTTGTGGTTATTTACGTTACACATTTATCGCGACTGCTGACGAGTTTTATAAGACTTTAGTTTGTTTGTTTTTTATACTAGACTATTGAAACAGTCATATATATGACAATTACATTTCTCTTCACTTCAGTTCTTACAATTTGCTCCTTATATTACATGTATTTAGACACTGAAGGGGAAAAACGTCAAATACAATGTAAACTACGTTATACGGGTTAGTCAACTTATCCTTGACAATGTCAATTACTTTGAAACAGTGATTTATGTACTAGCAGACATAATCCAACATTATTTAGGGCGAATACTAACATGTGTATACCAATGTGTATTTTCTATTATAAGGTGAAGATGTAAATTTGGGTAGTGTAATTAACGTTGACGTTACACGTTAATGCCCCAAGTACAGAGGGCTAACATGTGTCATTTTGTTTCGTATATAGTGCAGTTTCAGAAAATCATAGTGTCCAAAATTCCCCCGGGGAGGGGGGGGGGGGGGTCTATGGTCAGCTCAGGGTCTAAATGGTTTTATGACCCTATTATGTCATTACCTATGTGAGATGTGGTATTTCCGTAGACGAAACTGCAGTGTCACTGGACAGTTGCATAATATAATTAGGACACTCAATAAACAAGAATTAAGTACATTGTACATTGTATAAATAAGCAAACTTTCTAACTGCATGTCTTTTCTTATGTTTCAAGCATAAATATACATCACCTTTACACAACTTTAATATCAATTATCTTTGACTATACAACAGAACTTTAATAATCTTATTCAAAATAAAAAAAAAAAACACCCATGTCTCCAACTATGATCATCAATATATTTTACCCATCTGACTATTCTGACGAGTAGTTTCATATAGAAATATATGCTATCACTCAAACACTATATTTTTTCATGCCTGAACAATTTCACATCTAAACTGTTCTTCTGATACAAATGCTTGTTTCTTCAAATATTTTTAGATTTTCATCTAATATTTATTTCTGTCAGATGCTATTTCTGCTACAAATAAAGTTTAACAATACACTACTATGTACTTTCTTGTCTAGAGCTATTTGTTTTAAGTCTATAATAAAAGTTATGGCAAATGTCAGTTAATATTTTGATCTAAAAACATTTTCTTTGGCACCAACAACTGATGGCTCGAACTTCTTATGAGGGTCCCGGTGAGTTTGAGCCATGGTGGTTTGATTGTACTTGTTTGAAGACAAAAATACGAATTCTACAGTATGCCCTGTCTCAACTGTCTGTGCATTGTCACAAAACAAGAGCTACAAAATAGAAAATTAAACAAAAGATTTATGCTGCAAATGCCACCGGAAAAGAAGTAACTATGTATCCCTTCTGCTGCTTGCAGGCGAGACACTGATCCAAATACAATTACACACTATATCTACATGTTTTACCTTTTCTGACAAAGATGTACCCTGGTCTTGGCCTGTGTCTAATTCATCATCTCTGCCTGAAGATAGTGTTAAATGAGATATTATTCCATTTAACTGTAAATTAAAAACAAGACCTGTCCCCGTACAGGATAGCTCGCCTGCAGTGCCTTGCCCATCACATAAAAAAACTTTAACGTAAAACTTTAAAGTGTGAAGCCAAGCGACAACAATAGCTCCCTGTACTTTCATACAGGGGAGCAAAAATGACAGTCCTGATGGTTCATAAATTTCCATTATTGATAAAGCAGTACTGTAAAACTTCAAAATATTAGGACAGACAGGTCTGGGTAAACAGTGCAGAACAAGATCAGACTGCTCCTTTAGGTCTACACTGTTTGCCATTCCATATGCATTTTTAAACACATTTCTGCACTGTTGAACCAAACCATTCCAATTCTAGGGCGCTTACAGGAAGTATTTTAGGCATCCTAATTCTTAGAATTGTTACGAGATGCGAATTCTGTCCTCTCAAATATAAATTCTGTAATGAAACATGAATGTACACGTATAAACCATTCTCTGTTTTCATGTATAAAATTTTGAAGCAGAGTATGCCAGTAAATGGGACAGAAAAGTGGGGACAAAATATCTTTTTTCTAGACATTGACTGATTGATTGATTTGATGCTTAACAGTGGCGGATCCAGAGGGGGTTCGGGGGGTTCAAACGAACCCCCTCTTCAGCCATTATTATTTCATTTTCATGGAGAATTTCAGGAAAAATTGGTCAAACTGCACAAATCGAACCCCCCTCAGCTAATTAGAGCCCCATTTCCAAAAGTTCTGGATCCGCCTTTGCTTAACGTCCACAGTTAACAGCTATGGTCATGTCCGGACAGTCAGTTAACCTAACCACACTATTCCTGGACAGGCTTAGACCTCCTAAGCGGTTAACCAGTACTGAGTGCACATACTTTCGCCAGTAACTGACAACTGCCCTTCTTGAATCAGTGGAAGGAGAAACGAAAGTATGTGCCCAGACCAGGTTTTGAACCCAGGCCCTCTGACTTATGGGTCAGGTGCCCTACCGATTGCGCTACGTGGCCTGGCTTTTTCTAGACATAATGCAGGTGAAAAAGCTTTTTTTTATATTTTCAGCCAAAGCAAACTCTTTTGTGTACAATGCATTTCAAAAGGTAGTGTCTCATTAACTATGGGCTATTCCAGATACCACAAATAAAATTTTAATTACATTAATAAATTTTAAAATAGGAAATAATGGTATTTTTGTCTCTCCAACCCCCCCCCCCCCCACCCACCCCCACCCCACCACCAAAACTTTAACTTGTTTCGGGTCTTGCCTCAGGATGTAATTTTTCCAGGAAAAGCCCTAAGGACATTGTTTGTTTTGAACAAAATTATGCCCTGGTCTGTAATATCCAGTTAATAAAACCACTATATTTTTAGCTTTATGAATCAATCAGAGGAAATTGTCTGCATTAAAAATTTGTAAATAAGCTGGTACTAGTACCTGGTATATGAGGCTGAAGAAGGAATTTCTCTGTATCATATACCTTCATCTTATTGGTCTCTGGATCCAGCACACCAACATAATACCTGAAAATACATCCAAGTATATATCAGGTATATTGTAAAAATTCTAAGTATTGGGACAGATAAGTATGAGCAAACAGTATAGACCCTAATCAGACTGCTCCTTAAGGAGCAGTCTGATCAGGGTCTACACTGTTTGGCATTCCATTTGCATCGTTTGGACACACTACTGCATTGTTCAACCAAACGTATCCATCTTTAGGACAAACATGTATGTTAGCTCTTTCAGCGCAATTGTTGCACAGATGCAACTGTTAGGCAGAGTGCCATTGTTGCTCTAATGCGACCAGCACAGTCCTTTAAATAGCTGCATTTTACAACATTACCAAGGGAAATAACTCAAAGTCTATGACCAGATTATGGCAAACAATTTTTTTTTTCATGAGAAAAACAAAATTTGGCTGTTTTTGATGAAATTTAGAGACTTTCAAGTTTTTTTTTAATTGACCAGAAACACCCAATCTTGTAAAATAAATTTGGTGCTGGAAAGTGCAGTTCTATATAAATTTTATGTCGAAAGAGTTAATTATTTTAGATATTGCAATTATTTTTAGAGTTTTTATGCCAGCTCGCATAACTTCTATACAACGTATTTTGTTACTAAAATTCATTTACCTACTCATGAATACAGACCTTTTCTGAAATAAATCAGACACATAACTGTAGCTTGAATCCAAATAAATTTATCCCACACCCCCGAGATACATATATCTTCAAAATGAAACATCTTGACAATGTAATGGGCAAGATACATACTTATGACTGTGGTTTAAGTAAGATACAGCATGTTTGTCCACCTGCATGGTTGATAATCAACTGCCTAAAGCTCATGGATGATCTCTTCTTACAGGTAGATAAGCTATCTACACAGGTGGACATACCACATGTCCCACCTTCCACTTGTTTACACATTCAGACCAGCAGGTAAGATGAATTCTGGGGCCGTATTCATATAAAAACCACTTAAGTTGTTGCTATGCTGTTGCTAAGGCTAAATATCTATAAAGGAGATTCCCTACAACTATGAAATTTGGTCTGGAGGAACAGACTTTGTAAGACTGTACCTCCAGAGCAAATTTCATAGTTGTAGGGAATATCCTTCAAAGAAATTTAGCCTTAGCAACAGCATAGCAACCACTTAAGTCGTTTAATAAATACGGCCCCTGATCTCAGAAATGATATGATTCAACCAACAGTTTGAAGTGTTAGATGTCTGTTGCAGCCCAAGGTGGATGTTTATGACAGGCTCAAAACTGAGGTCATAACACAGGGCCATAACCTAAGTTTGACACTGAACAACTATAAATTGAGATTTTTTTTTTCATTTTTTTTTTTGACAGAGAAAAGCAGATGCCTCCCAAAACCAGCCCAGTCCCATCCCATCTTTAAACCCCCATATATGCGTTCCAACCCACTTGTTTCATTATCCTAAAACTTTGCCATGTTGATATAATCTATAAAAATGGGCTTCAAATGTCAATATATTCAAGAGCATTCAGAATCTTTCTGTGATCTTATAAATGGAAATGTATCTACCGGTATGTATAAAAGTCATTACATTCTACCCACTGGATCAACAAGTACATTCTCAGTGATATGGTACTTATTCTGGTAATTGGTAACCTAACACAAACATCATGTAACCTTACTTGCAAAGTCCCTTGGCCTTATTGGCTGTAACCTCCCCAAAGTTTTTACCAACATAACTCATCTGCTCTGTCTCAGCAACCTGAAATAACAAGAATTCTGTGAATGGGCAGTGTGTAGCCTGTTTGTGCATAAGCCAATGCCAATTAATCAGAAAACTCAATGGAAGTTTATGCCAACAACACCATCACTAAAAGTGCCAGAAAAGTAATAACTATCAGTGCTCCAGATAAGAAGGGGTAACAAGGATAATTTAGGGATAATTTTCCTTATTTTTCCATTAAAACATACATTGTGACCCCTCATTAGAACCGTCTCGCCGAGACGGTTCTAATGAGGGGTCACAATGTCTGTTTTCGATGAGAAATAAGAAAAATTATCTCTGAATTATCCCTGATACCCCTTCTTATCTGGAGCACTGACTACCGGTATGTCTCATTTCTGCTAGTCACAGAAACGACAAAAACCGAAGGTGAAGGACACTACCATAATGACTCTAAATACTGTTACAAAAGTGCCTAGTAAGCAAATTAAGGGCCCTCTGGACAGTGTCTGGCTCTATTTGCCATTCTACCAGAAATGCTTTGACATATCATCAGATAGCTAAGATAAATGGATACACTTTCAGGGGAAGCAACTCTGCCACTTTCAATTTTGTCTGCCTTCTCTATGGGGCGTCAACTCTCAAAAGAAAGAATTTGCTGTGATGCAAAATGTAAAGGTTTCCTGCAATCTAGTGGCTGTAGGGTCAGTGGGGGTTAAAGGCTAACTGTAAGTTGGGCACATTATGAAAGCCGTTGAACCTAGAGTCTCTACCCACGCGACCACTACCTCAATCCTATGTTACACATTTTATATACAGAGCTCCATATAAGATAAAGTTTTGAGGATTGTTCTTGGATATCTTTTCTTTTGAACTGATCACATAAAACCTATGCTGAGATCCCAAATTAAAATCCTGTTAAAAAGGTCACAAAATACATATTCAGGTAGAATGAACCAACCATATCTCAACCTCTAATACAGGGTAAAACTATAGCCTTGAGGAAACACACACTGGTATGAGACAAGTGAAGTTTGCTGTTCATAGATATGCTAATGAGCCCTGCAATCCAGGCAAAATCTAATGCTGCAGTTCAAATTACCATTATTCTGTGCTCTTTCAACCTCAGGTTGGTGCAGTTCTTGCGAGAAAGAAAATCCACTTGTAGTTTCTTAGCATGCTTTCTATTAACAGTTCCATTTGAAAAGCTGGCTGAAAGAGAAAAAGAAAATGTCTCAATTGTATAGGTACAGTCAACTCTCGAAATCTCAAAGTCAAATTTCGTTTCAAACTACTGATATCTCAAAGTAATTTTCTGGTCCAGCAAATTTTCTTTGAAATATCAGTAGTTTGAGATAATAGGAGTTGAAATATAAATAAAAACAGGCAATGTGTTCAAAAAATAATGCTCTTTGATGTAATAGGTAGTTTGTGACATCAGTTTTTGAGATAATTAGAGTCAGCTATAAATGAGCCGCGACACGTGAAAACGAACAAAGTGGTTGTGCGCCCATTGCAGCCTCAGAATAGCCTGGACATCCACCCAGTCTGATCAGACTCTTTGCTAAGCACTTAAAGGGTAGGTAAGGGTCTAAGCTAACTTCATGCGGACAGCGAAGACTCTGATCAGACTGGGCAGATGCCCAGGCTGATCTGAGTCTGTGCTGGGTGCATAACCACTTTGTTGGGTTTACTCGTGTCACGGCTCAAATGCATATACGTGGGTTGATCAATAAATAATGGAAACACCTTTGTAGAATAGTTGATTTTATACAAAAATAAGAATCCTTCATGATGGTTGGTTGATTTGATGCTTAACGTCCACGGTAAACAACTAAGGTCATGTCGGGACGGTCAGTTAACCTAACCACACTATTCCTGGGCAGGCTTAGACCTCCTAAGCGGTTAACCAGTACTAAGTGCACATACTTTCGCCAGTAGCTGACAACTGCCCTTCTTGAATCAGCGGAAGGAGAAACGAAAGTATGACAAATAGCTAATGAGATAAATTGTAGTTTCTATTATTTATTGATCACCCCTCCTAATAATACATGCAGAGTCCAGGCCCAAAGGTTATAAAACTTTTTTCCATGCTCAACTCAGAACAGCATGAAATTATACCTGCTGATTACTCATAAGCACAGTTGTTTTCTTACTCAGTTTAGCTCAGTATGAAATTTTCTCTGCTTATGAACATGAAAATGCCAACAATGCTAACAGCTCCTCATCTCCCAGATTTGAGCATTTTGCATGAAAGCATTTTTCTCAATCAATGCATTAAATCATTTTGCCCGATAATTTGTACATTTTTTTGCAAAAACCACGCTTAGACCTGGGACCTGTTTTTTTTTATATCCCCAGCCAGGATAATCAAAAGAGCTAGGTTAGTGCCTTTTGATGAGGAAAATCATCTTAACCTCTCGGAACTTAGATCTATGATTTCCAAGTTTCCTTATAATTGTAAAACACTGCGAAGATCTGTCTGCAGATACTTCTCTACTTATTCTGCATTCCAAGTGTTGGTCTGGAGAGACAGAACCATGATTTGACCAATTCCACAGAATAAAACCAATAACTACCACCACTGGAAACATGAATGGGGGTATTCTGACATGCATTTTAGACATTTCCTACCATTAACAAGACAAGCAACAATTCTGATTCTGAACTTGCGAGACAACAGAGCACTGAACTTTACAAAGAGCTTGTCAGATACTCTGTCCTAATTTTTGTTAAACACCTAATCCTGAACTTAATTTCTTAAACCAGAGCACTGACAGTTACAAAGAGCTAGTCAGATACTCTGTCCTAATTTTTGTTTAACACCTAATCCTGAACTTAATTTCTTAAAACAAAGCACTGACAAATACAAGGAGCTAGTCAATACTTTTCCCTAAATTTCATTAAATGCTATGAAGTTTAGTGGTCCAACACTTTACCCCACCCACTGGATGTAGTGAATGGTGGGTACAATTGTCAACAAAGCTTTTCGGAAAACTAAAGAAAAATACAAAAACCAACAACTATTAAGGATGTTGGTTTGATCTTGTCTGATTAGAAATTCAGACAAAATCACAGGGGAAAAATATGAAAAAAGACTGTTCATTTAAGTTTTTTCTGAGGGGCATCCGTCCAGGTCCAACGGAACACTGGACGCTCCAGTAACGTATAGTGCGACAAAGGCAATGCCCCCCTTGCACCAGCCTTAGAAGAATTCTATTTTCAAAATGACTCTAAATGAACTCATTTTGAAAATGATTCGATTCTAAAATGAAGTGAGTGAGATCCTGAAAGCAAAATCATGAACTGAATGTGCCAAACCAGCTCTACTGTCTATCTATGACGAATTACTGTACTGCTCGAAAGCAAGTCACCCTCACAGATAAACACACGGCACATTGATGGTAACTGGTTAAAGTTTTATGTTAAATGCTAGGAAATAAAAGAAAACTCGTCGCTGCGTATTTCTGTAATGTCTAGTACCTAAATTAAGACACTGTCTATTAGATTTCTCAACTGTTATTTGAACTGACATTTCTTTTCTTGGTTGGTTCGAAACACGTGCAAAACATAAACAGGAAGTAAAGGCTATTGAAGTCAGCTATTCGCGTAGTGGTCGTGCAAACATTACACTGAGGCCGGTACGTAAATTCACCGGATCGGACCGGATCAGGCATAATCGCCGGATCGGACCCGAATTTAACCATTTGTAGCTGTTTATCATATTTGCGTAAGATAGTGAGGTAAACCCGGACAGAAGGAAAACCCGGACACTCACGGTTTTCCCAATAATAAGAGCAAAATAAACATGTTTTCTGTGATTTCTTTTTCTTCCAGTTTTCTCTTTACTTCTCGAATTAATATAGTATCTATTTTCAGGTTATATAAACAGTGTTTATCTTTCTGCAACCTTTGAATCTGATCCTTTCAAATCTGTTTAAGGTTTCTGGATTACAAACTCAAAATTAGCTGCGAGTGATGCGAGCCAGGTCCCTGTATAATTCACGACAAAACGTAATTGTAACTTTAAAATTAGATAGAGTTTTGTTTATAACTAGTGCAAGTATAAAACTAGTTGCATTACCTATACTTTTTAATCGAATAAAATGAATATTGAATAATATTTTATCAAAAATATGAGATGTCCGGGTTTACCTTCTGCCAAAATGCAGTGTGAGGTAAATCCGGACATCAACTGTTTTTGGGACTTATATGATTAAAAAAAATAATCATGAGACGTTTTAAATGATTTGAAATTATCAATACAATATATGTGCATTCTACTTTGCTGTTAAAATATGACACATGTTTACAAAACGGTTAATCGTATTATATATAGTATAGTTTGTATGGTAACCGGGCCGTAGCAGATTGGACGAACTGACTACCCATAACTTTTTAATTGATAACTCAACATGAATAAATCAAAGCTATGCCTTTAACTTTATTGGTGTCACCAGTAAAATTGTTAACAATTACTAAATTTAGTTTATCTGTGTGCTACAGACCTACATAGGCGATATATTTAACAAAGAAGCAGCTGTCGGGGTTTACCTTCTCCATGTCCGAGTTTACCTTACTCAACGGTTTGCCTCTTTAAATGTCTGTTTTGACATAAAAATGTCAGAAACCAATCAAAAGTTGACAGAAAATAGCACATCTGGGATGCCTCTGGCCTTACGGAACACCGAAACAGTTGCCAGGAGTCAAATAAAGTACAGACAATGCGAATCGTGGCGACCCTGCAAAAACTGTCAGGGATTACCTTAATTGACCCTATCTAACTTAAATATTACAGTTAGATCTGGACTTAATGAACTTACTGTAAGTTATTGGGTCGGCGTCAGGGTGTTTGACATTTCACGGAGGCAGGTCCCAGATAGCAAGCCAACGTTGAGCCAACGTTGGCATAAGGTGTTACCGTTGGCTGAGCGTTGGCGTTGGGAGTACAACGTTGGCCGAACGTTGGCCCAACGTTACAACAGCTGGGTATATTTTTGCTCTAGGCACACAGGGATTAATTATACTTCGACCTATGCTGGTTAAAAATTTATTTCATAGCATGCTGTGTACATTTTTTGTAAAACAGTGTGTCGGCCATGAAACGGTCAGCCAACGTTGGGCCAACGTTTTCACATGCGTATAAATTTTGCTAAGTTTTACGTTGGTTGAGTAACGTTGGCCCAACGTTGGGTTAGCGTGGGGAATTGAACACCAGGTTTCA
Source organism: Ctena decussata (assembly GCA_963989385.1). Taxonomy (NCBI): domain Eukaryota; kingdom Metazoa; phylum Mollusca; class Bivalvia; order Lucinida; family Lucinidae; genus Ctena; species Ctena decussata. The sequence goes on from OZ022506.1 coordinate 58,913,192, forward strand.
ATGATAAATAGAAATGAATATGAATTAGTCAATTTAATTTTCATATAAAGTCTATGTATCATCATTCAACTACTCAGTATCATAATTATCATTAAATGGACTTCTTAATATTTGTTTATTTATTTTTATTTATTACTATTTGTCTTGGTTTTGCATGCTCTGACTTTGACTAGCATGTACTAATAATTCTATGAAAAGATTATGAAATTTTGCTTTTATAAATTTTATTGCATAATAAAACAACACAGATTTAGGCGTAATGAATATCTGAACCAGGTACATAGGAAAGTGAAGCTCTGTAAGTAATTATCGATCACACAGCCAGGAGTCTTGTGTACTCCGATTTAATCACAGCAAGGTCTGGTTACCTAGGAAACGATCCCCATTCAGCAATTAAGTTGTTAGTACTTCTGTTATTAATGACTTTCGGATGTACCAGAAGGATTTAACAAACCAAGTGCTAAACATAACTAGGGCTTGGAGGAGCAAAGATTGTGTTCTTAGAATAGGAAACTATAAACGTACGATCAAAGTCATAACATTCAGTACCATTCAATACTTCAATTCAAGCAGATTGTATTTGATTTTTTGTGAGCTTAGCTTAATACATTTCAGCCGGAATGTCTTCGCGCGAAAATCGACCTTAGGCATATGTACTCAAATCAGCCTGCACAACTGCGCAAGGTGAAATGTAGCTTCACATTTGATTAACCAGGATTCATCAGGCAGATTGAATGTGTAAGCGAAGAGGGAATAATATCATAATAAGGTGCATATGCTCAGGCTGATTTTAGTCGTAAAGTATATAAAAAACACATTAAGTGATCAGCGATTCGCAGAATTGTGTATTTGGGATTGCATTTAAAATACAGTATACGTTTAAATCGCTGACTCTTCTTTGTGGGCATGGATTTAGTTACTTTTACTGGATGCTTCGCAGAGAGGGAGATATTTTTTTTATTTCAAAGTATATGTTGGTTTAAGGTGGCACAGCTTGGCCCAAAGTGAAATTTTTGCGTTGGCTGATTGTAAGCCATATATGTTGGCGCAACGTTCGCCCAACGTTGCAGGAAAATCTTACAACGTTGGGCCAACGTTGAGCCAACTGTTGGCTAAACGTTCGCCCGATGAGCAAAGTTACGTTGGCCCAACGTTGGCATCCAACGTTGGCCCAACCAAACTGACCACCTTAAGCCAACGTTGGCCCAACGTAGGCATGCTATCTGGGGTACTTGAACATGCACATATGCAATACAATGTGATTTTAATTGCTATGAAAATGAAAATTGCCAGATAAGATGAAATAATGGTATTTTCTAATTTTTTGTTCAAAACATAGATTGTGGGTACAGGTTATTGAGGCAGTTAGAGCAGAAATAAAACCTGCTGGATAGGTCACGTTAGGAAGACATAGAAACGACGAGGACTCCTTCAAATCCACATATTAAAGTGATGTATCTCTTGGATACACTATATTATGCAAAGTATAAACATTTACAGTCAAAGAAAGTATGATAAAATAGCTATAAATGGTAAAATTCGGGTCCGATCCGGTGATTATGTCCGATCCGGTCCGATCCGGTGAGTACACGTACCCCACTGAGGCACATGAGCTTCAGGTTGGATATTCTAGTTCTAGTTCTAGCAATTATGTGCTGGGCACCCCTGAAGCATCCTCGCACAGTTACTTTTAAATGCTCATGACAGGGGATGTGAAGTCCTGTACAGCTAAACTGGTTAAAAACATCCGTGTTAACGGGTGCCCACCCAGGATCAAAGTCTTGAATGATTCGATCTAGGGACTGGGCACTGACTGTCTCAGTAGGCAGGCTGTTCTAGACTACTACCTTATCCCTGATGGGAAGAAAGCAAACTCGTAGGCATCTACACTGCAGTATGGCACGAGATATCTGTGGTTATGCCCTATTGTTCGGAATGTACCAACAGGCTGAAGAATATGTGACGTCGGTATTTCAACGAGATGATTAATGATTCTGTACATCAAGATCATCTTACCATGCTGTCTGCGAGTGTGGAGGTCTTCCCAGCCAAGATTTTCACACTGCTTGTTCGTCTGTAATCACCTGTTACAAAACTTGCCGCTCGACGATGCACAGCTTCAATCTTGCTGATATTGGTGTGGGGGTCCCAGATGCTAGATGCATCTAGTTGGGGGCGCACAAGTGCTTTGTAGCAGGTAACTTTAACATCATGAGACAGAATGGGAGATTCCGTCTGAGGAATGCTGCTGAATTGTTTGCCTTCTCCGTGATGTTGTCGATGTGCTGATTCCAAGACAAAGTGCTGTCAATGGTGACTCCCAGGTATTTAGCCATGTCAGTGCGCCGTAGTATCTGGCCATGAATGGTATAGTCTAAATCAACCACGTTCCGCTTGTTGGTTATGCGAATGACTTCACACTTGTCCGAGTTGAATTTCATCCGCCACTCCTTCTCCCATTGCTCTAGATTACCTTGGTCCTTTTGGAGAGCCTTGGTATCTGCTGAGGAGTTGATCCGTCTGTGCACGAGACAGCCATCTGCAAAGAGGCGTGCGCTGTACTTGACGCAAGATGGGAGATCGTTGATATATACAAGGAATAGCAGTGGACCCAGGACAGTGCCTTGGGGGACAACTAATGAAACTGGTGCTGCAGAAGATGCAATACCGTCTATATATCTTGAGTCTTGATTTTGAAGAGTCGCGAAAGCTCGTTGGATATCAATGATGTTTCTAAAGAACCTGCCTCGAGCCTTATTACAGAACATTTAAGACTGAGCTACTCTTTGAGCAGTACTTTAACTTACTTCCATTTGGCAACAACACTTTGTCGTTTAAGATGCCTAGTAAACCATACCATCGGGCACATGACGTCGATGTGATATCGTGACGTCGCACTGACGTTATTCTGACGTCATCTCGACGTCATGTCCCTGCTGGGGTAAGTTATCAATTGAATGTGGGAGATTCTGGGATGTTGAGAGAGATGATCAAGTTTGCGATCTTTGTTTTTGGAACAGACTTAGTGAAGAATTCCACTTTATATTAAAATGTAGTTACTTTGAGGATCAGTGAATAATGTATCTTCCCAGAGACTTGTCGAGGCTCCCTCACTGTCAACTTTGAGAAAGTGGTTAATTTTCAAGAGTTGCTATCTTTGTTTTAAATACGTAGCTTGGGCAGCTTTGTAAAGAATTTTTAAGTACTTATAATGTGATATATAGTCACACATAATTTCATGGGCATTCGTCTGAAATGGAAAAGAACCAGTACAGAGCTCCACTGACTTCATGCAGTTCGGGCAGTGCTACTCATTTTGTTTAGTGGGACATTGAGTTCTTCTGGATCAGTTTACATGGAAAGTTCTATTGACTGGTTCTGTTGGAATCAGTGAATAGAATGTTGTTGTTTTTTTGGATTTTTTTTGTTGTTCTTTTTTTTTTTGAATTATTGTCTGGAAGGGGTTACTAGAATTACCGGAATCTACCTCATTACCGAAATAAACCGGAATACACCAAAATGTACATTTATATTATCAAAATAAACTAAAATATTGCCAGAGTATATATATAATAAATAAAATAAATACCATTTCCCTCTAAGTATTAGCTTTCTTTATTGGTAGTGAGAATAAATTGACGGGGTATCACTGTGCAGATTGCAAGCTGGTTAGGGTCTTTGTAGGGGTCAGTCACTTGCCAGCATGTACATGCAGCAAATATTAAATGACATATTCTAAATAAAATATGTATATTATGGTCAAAATAAAGTGTATTTCGGTAAACAATAATGTGTATTTTGGTATATTCCGGTATATTCCTTTATATTCCGGTGTATTTTGGTATATTCCGGTAATTAAGTGTATCCGGTATTTCTAGTAACCGGTCTGGACCCGATGCTCGCGTCCAGATATGCAAGTCGCATCGGTCCTACTAGGCGTCTCGGGCGTTTTGTATTTTGCAATGAGGGGCATAATTTGAAATCTTTGGGGTGGTTAGCCAATGGCAATTTACTTGTAAAAAAACAATAAACTTTTGTTTGAAGCAGTCCTACTGTTTACTGGAAGCCCCACCACCTTTCTCAAGGGGGTTAAGTCTTGTAGAAGGAACATGGGCCAAAAGTTCAAAGTTTCGGTTATTTAAGCCTCATCAGTGACCCTGACAGTATCTGGCTACGAAAGCCAGAGAAAAGCATACTGTAATTTCTTAATTTTAATAAGGCAGTCAAATCAAAGACTGATTAGTATCAAAAAGAGTCCAAATGGTTAAAAAAATAAATAAAATAACGATGATTTAAAATAAAAGTCTAAACCAATCAAAAATTTCTGATTTCTCAGAATATATCCTCTGATCTCAAAGGACAAAAATTAAATATTGCACTATGGTTGATGTACGGGGAGACGTTTTCCGGCCGCCACACGGCACACCACCAGCTGCAGTGAAATCAAATAAAAATCTTAAAGAGTTTCTTCAAGAGCAGAGCACACATTAAAAAAACAGGCCATACATCGAAGTTTCGGCTATTCAAATCCGGGAATGCTGGCCAGTGCCAAGGAAAATGCGTTTTCTTAATAACATAGCCGTGACACTTGAAATGTTCAGGGGCCGTATTTATAAAACAACTTAAGTGGTTGCTATGCTGTTGCTAGGGCACAATTTCTATGAAGGAGATTCCCTACAACTACGGAATTTGCTATGGAGGAACAGTCTAAAAAGACTGTTCCTCCAGAGCAAATTTCATAGTTGTAGGAAATCTCCTTCATTAAGCTTTAGCCTTAGCAACAGCATAGCAACGACTTAAGTCGTTTTATAAATACGGCCCCAGCTGTTTCAATATCTCGCTAAACTATAAAGTGGGGTAAGTGAAAGTCCGCGTTTACGTCTATACTTAATTAATAGTGAGTACCGGAACAGGAAAGAAGAGATATGTCCTTAAAAGGCCCTACTATACACTAATAAGACACCACAAATATACACAGAGACACCACAAAGACACATATAGAAAACGGCAAACGATTTTTAGCCGTTTGCAATACCATGGGCTCTAACTCTGTAGTTTACTTGCAGAGGGACAAATATGGTAGGAAAGGTCACTTATATAATACAAACAAATAAATCTGTGATATATAAAGCAAAGTATTGGTATGAGAGGTACCAGTTTAAAACTGGTACAATTCGGCATATCAGATAAATTAAGCCGCGACACCACAACACCAACAAAGTGGCATGTGCTCCAAACAAACACTCAGATCAGCCTGGGCATCCACCCAGTCTGATCAGAGTCTTTGCTGTCCAAGTGGGGCTGGCTTAGATGCTTAGCTACACTGTAAGCGTACAACAAAGGATCTGACCAGATTGAGCGGAAATTCAGGCTGATCTGAGTCTTCTCGTGGTGCACATGCCACTATGTTGGTTTTCCCGTGTCGCGTCCGTATAGTCTGATCAGTGTATTCCATATTCCCGTAAAATATATAAAAAAAACCCGGGAAATCTAAAAAGTGAACGCAGGACACCCTGATCGGGCTGTGATTATCAGCAGACGGATTTGTGTGTTGTGATTCGCACATTTCTTAAGATTCTATTTTTTAGAGCTAGCTACGCCATTCAGATTGAAGAATTTCCCTTTTATAAGTAACAAAGCCCAGGACATTTGATATCTTCATTCAATTGAGACAGTTCAATCAGTAAAACAATACACAGTGAAAGAATTTTATTTACAACATAATTTTAGTCGCTTGACTTCATGATAATAATACGGTTGAAATTGAATTGTACTGGATACGCTATGGGTTGTGCGGCTTCTGCAGGCCCTAAAGCGTCGAATAAATTAAAAACAACAACAAAAACAAGGAAGTCGGGACAGGAAGAGAGAAAACCAGTGCAAAAATCAAAGAAGTCGGGACAGGAAGAGAGAAAGCCAGTGCAAAAAACAAAGAAGTCGGGACAGGAAGAGAGAAAACCAGTGCAAAAATCAAAGAAGTCGGGACAGGAAGAGAGAAAACCAGTGCAAAAAACAAACAAGTCGGGACAGGAAGAGAGAAAACCAGTGCAAAAATCAAAGAAGTCGAAACAAGAAGAGAGAAAATCAATGCAAAAGACCATAGTTATTCCAAAAGGTAAAGAATATGCCGTGAAAGGTGATCAGTTAGGAAAATACACGGATATTTATCTGCGACCGAGTAAAACTGGCAGTTTAGAGATTAAGGAATTTCCACCCGTCAAAGTTACTGGATTCGTAGTAGTTGAGGAGGATAAATTTGTTGTGATAGATGAGCTGAAGAAAATAGTAACATACACAGCTAATGCCGACAGTGGAGTGTATGGAAAATTCGGATCATGGATTCAATTCAAGTCTCCTCCAAGAGGGGTGTGTAGACTGAAAGAGGATATTTATATCGCATTTGCGGATAAAACGGTAAAACGGGTACCAATACAAGAAACACTCACTGTTGAAAATACCTTTATGATGGAATATAAATGTTGTGGGATAACGACGTTTATGGATAATCTGGCAGTAGCGTTAGAAAATGGAATAATACACATTGCAAATACAGATGGAAGGACCATACATAGGATTTCTCTTCCCTACGCATCTAATGGAAACTACACCCCACGTTCACTTACTGAAACACCAGAGGGCAATATCATGTTCTGTGACACGATCTCTAACACTGTGATGTGCGTCAAGATTGATGGAAGCGTTGTTTTTACTTATAGGGGCATGAATAAACCATACTGTGCAATATACGATCCATATAATAATATTATTGTAATTGGACAAAATGCCGAAAATGGAGAGACGATACATTTATTAACAGACAAGGGTAGCAAGATAAAAGTACTAAAATACAGGAAGGAACTTGGCATGCAGCCATACTTTATTTCGACTGTGAACAATAGATTTGCCCTTTGTGGTGATAGTAATAAAATTCCATTTTATAGCATTGAAAGATGCAGACCTAGAACAAAACGAGAGCTAGCATTGCAGAGTTCATGATAATATATACGTCATAGTTATACCATTGTTCGTACGCCTGCACGAAGATATAAACAACTTATCGACAGCATCGACGGATAACTATGGTATAACACTTACGTAAACCTAAAGGAGAACGTAATAGCCGGGCTGCGTAGCGCAGTCAGTAGCGCCTCTGATCCAAGAGCCAGAGGTCCCGGGTTCGATACCCGGTCAGGCCACATCCTTTCGTTTCTCCTTCTGCTGATTCAAGAAGGACAGTTGTCAGTTTTTGCACTTAGTACTGGTTAACCGCTTAGGAGGTCTAAGCCTTCCCAGGAATAGTGTGGCTAAGTTAACGACCGTCCAAACATGACCATAGCTGTTTACCGTGGACGCAAAGCAACAAAAAAAAAAAAAAAAAAAAAAAAAAAAGAGAGAGAGAACGTAATATTAATTAAAAACAAATATCTATGTTTTGAGAAATCACCGCTGCTGATGACAGCACAATTTCAGAAAGATGGATATTTGAGTTGACATTGCCATTTTGAATGATCTATCTAAGACACTTAAGAATTGAAATGTTCCTTTCACAATTCGTGTGCTCTAACAGTTGGGTAAAAAAGGTAGAGGTTTCCCATAGCCTAATAGCCGTAGGGGCAGTGGGGGTTAGAGACCCACTGTATCTAGGGCACAGCTGATGAAAGACGGAGCCCATCTCTCTCCTTTCGCTGCCTTATCCTTCCCTGATTCGAAAAAGGTACCCATTTACTGCTGAGTTGACAGAGAGAGTTTTCCAGTCAACTTGGCGATGGTGAGCCGCGAACTCACAACCTTCCGGCGACTTTCTGCACCATAACCAAGTCACTCTAACCACTCGACTACGGCGCCTCTCAGCAGTTGGCTATGCAAAATACATTTAGCATTTTTTTTTGTTTTGCTGTTTTTCTCATCGGTCAAATGCAACATTGATCAAAATTAAATTACAAGGAAGAGAACCCTATTTGGGGCTTAAGATACCATGGAATTACAGGAGCTATCTTTAAAATCGATAATCGGGAGTAGCGATAAGCACGGAAAGGGTCTGTAGCCAAAATTGGCTTCCATTAAAAGCGACGCAAAACGGCAAGCATGTCGTTTTTTTTTGTTGTTGTTTTTTTGTACGGTCTTTCCAATCATTCTTATGCACATTTTTCTTGTCAAAGCTATTGATTGTGTGGAGGATGAGATTGGCCTTAACTACTGGCGAATCTTAGCACGTGTTATTGACGTTAAAATAACAAATATGGCGGATCTGGCACATACAAAACAATTGCTATATTGATTTTGCATAGTATATAACGCGACATCGAATTGGATAACGTCAAAACTTTGCGACAGTACATCCTACGGTATACTGTCGGAGATCCATTCGGAACTCCTCGGCCAATTCCATGAATCAGACCTCGGGCGTATGTAAGGCGGAGCAATATGCAGCAAAATCCAACATTTTGTTGTTCGGCCGAAAGTATACGCCGAAGCCGTAGATCTCTAGGCCTACGAATGAATTAATTCTCGACCTGCGACCTTTTACAGCTGTTGCACGGACATTCATTTAATGCTTTGCTGTTGTTAAAACAAAATAGTCAATTATTAATGACGAGACATTTGCTTCTTCTCATTTTATTATTTACTCGGTGCGACAGTGCGGCCATCTTTGTTTATATCGTTGTTCCTAACAACAGTCGTGTGACGTAAGTAGTCCCACGTCGTACATCCGAGGTTGATTCACGGAATTGGCCGAGCGGTGTTCCGATTGTCGGAGACCCTACGTCATTATAAATTCTAATGTAGTAAGTGCGACGTCTGATTGGATAACGTCGAAATTTGCGACAGTTTATCCTGTGATATGCTTTCGGAAACCCGACGTCATTAGGAAACGTCGCTTCTCATTGGCTGACGCCTGATTTGACGTCGCTGAAAGCATTTGCTATGGGTGCAAAGTAGCATACTTTTTAAAGGTGAAAATATGAAAAGTGCATTAGAATGGGGAAAACTGTATTGAAAATTGCCATTTGGGGAGATTAATCATCGAATTTATGGTGACAAATTGCATTTTACAGCTCTGCTGACGCGTCGCCATAAAACCACATTTTCGACCATAATACTGACGGGTTACCTCCCTAAATGACCGTTTAAGTAGTTAACCTCTCATTTTAGCACCTAACACTAGCTTCATCACCCGATGATCGCAAACTTTTACTTTTTAACGTTCATCAGTTAACAAAGCTGGTTGGAGATGATGAAGCTTTTAGAAGGAGTAACGACGACTTCTATTATAGATTTATCACCCGATGAACGTCGAAAAATATAATTTAATATATAATATTTACAATTCATTGTAATCTATCTTTGACTCTTCTTATAAATTGGTAAATCGAAAAGTACGCAAAAATATAAGCAATAAAAATTTTGGATGCCATTGTTTTGTTTTTGCTTCTAACAACAGTAACTATGGCAGATGTCTCTCGAATGCTATGGCATCCAGTCAAGTCACTCTGTTAGTGTTAGAAATTCCGTTTGGCCACTTTCAGGAAACTATGCTAAATGAGCAAGCTTTCTTTTTCGCATCAGTATGGTATATATACACACATGAGTCAAACAGCATAGAAGTAAACACTTGAATATTTCATTGTCGCCCGACGTAGGCGGAGGGGGACTATAGAAATGACCCTCGTCCGTCCGTGTGTGCGTCCGTCAGTCCGTCCTTCCATCCGTCCTTCCGTCCGTCCGAAATCTTGTCCCCGCAACTCCTCTTACGTCTTTTATCGGATTGATTTGAAATTTTACAGATTGTATTCTTATGATATGCAGATGTGCATGTGGTTTTTGATTTTTGTTTCGGCCGTTTTTATGGAGTTACAGCCCTTGCTGACTCAGACCTTGTCCCCGCAACTCTTACCACATCTTGTGGCAGATTGACTTGAAATTTTGCAGAATGTTTCATCTTGATCTGAAGATGTGCATGTGATTTTGTAATTTCAATTTTTCTTTTTTTTACAAGGTTATGGCCCTTTGTCATTTTTTTGGCATTTTTCTAACTTTTGAACCGTTTGAAAGAGAGAGCTGAAATTTGGTGTGCTATTAGTATTTGGTGACTTGATTATTCTGCTTATTGTAAGGATGTGCTGAATTGATTAGTGACAGTGTTATTCCTCTTCCATAGATAGTAAACGTTCACTTCAAGGTAAAAGGATAACTCCAGAACTATTCATATAAATGGGTTGAATTTTCATTAATGCATTGTTCATTTTTCATCAGATTCATATTAGCAGGATTAAGGCCCTTGTTATTTTGTTATTGGGTATACAGTCTTGATGTTTTGGGCATTCTGTAGGGGCCTAAAGTTTCAGTCATCCAATTTTACTCATAAATGCCCCTTTCTAAACTTAAGTATTTTATAACTTCATATAGGCCCAGTAATTTGGTATATGTGTTTGCTTGTGCTTCAGTTATTATTTGCTTATCAGGTTCTGTAATATTTATATTTTCTGTTTTCTCTGAAACGGAATAAAGGGCTGCAGTTTGTGTCACATTTCAAACGTCGGGTGACACTTGGCCGATGGCATTTTATTTCTCGTTGGGATGGATGGATGACTGACTTGCGAATTTACGTCCTTTTCAAGAGTATTTCAGTCATATCAGGACGATGGCACGGTGATAATGAAAGACTGTGCGCAATGCAACCTCGTTTACGGTAGGTGGATTCTCGCCCCAAGCGGGGCTCGAACCCGGTCCGCTAGATGAGTGGGCCAGCGCTTAACCCACTGAGCTACCAGCGCTTCTCGGTGGGAATGGCAGTACAATTTTGTCTGTCGTGTTTCAGACCAGCTTGGTCGGACATGATGAAAAGTCGAATATCTTTCACCATAGCAGCTGGTATTAAGGTGAAAAGGTTCGCTTTCAGGGGAAGCAACTCTGCCATTTTCAATTTTGCTTCTCTATCTAATGAGGGTCAACTATTAAAAGAAAAGAACTTGTTCCTCTTGGAGCAAACTGTTTCCATTAAGAAATTAATCCTTTTCAGATAGGGTTTGTCGCCGAGGCAAGCAAACATTGTCATAAAAGTTGGCTAGGAAAACGAATGGATTTGTGTACCTATATAAATTAGGAGTTGTTTAGCGGCCGTACAATATCATACCCGACTTTAGTATGATGTATCTTATATCTCTTAGCCGTTTGGGATCATAAGGCCCATTGAGAATCAGTTTGAATACCCTAATGTGCTTAAATATTGGGACGCCTAAAACCAATAATTTTCCATTTGGAACAAATGGAAAATTAATGGTTTTAGGTGTCTCATTATTTAAGCACTTTAGGGTATAGAGTTTGCTTTGAAAGTTGGTGTTCGGGATGCGGCCAGTGTTGCACATTTCATCACGGGTCATGAACAGACAAAATCAAAGCGACTCTGCTCTTTTCGTTTCTCTCATGATGTGTTCTTTGCTTTCAAGGAATTCCTGTTTCAGGAGGAAGGCCTGGTAGCTCAGTAGGTTCAGCACTGGGCCTTTCATCTGGCGGTCCGCTGGAGGCGGAAAACTTGTTAACCGGAAACAGGTTTCCTTCTTTATCACGCTCACATCGTCCTGATGACTGAAATACTGATGAAAAGGACGTAAAATCGCGTTTTTATGCCCCCCCGTGACGATAATCAGGGGGCATTTTTTAACTCTTGTCCGTCTGTCCATCTGTTTGTCCGTCGCGCTTTAAAAAAGTTGTAAAATCAACTTCTCCTACAGTTTTTAAGCAATGAATCTGAAACTTTGCAAAACTGTTGCAGACATATTGAAGATATGGACCTGTATTTTCTTAGAGAAAAATTTCATTTCTGACAAAATTATGGTCATTTCGGACTGAAATTTTACAGATTCTGGCTTATACAGAATGGCAAGTTTATATAATCAACTCCTCCCACAGTTTGCATGCTATGAGAGACCGCAATATTCACAGAACGCATTTTTCACACGTGTGTGATGAATACGGTCGTATTCTTCACATTTTGCCAGTGTGACAAATACGATCGGATTTTGTAGCGATTTTTGATAGAAACGCATTTTTCACACATTGGTAAGGGAAGCTTGAGAATGAATGACTTGTTATCCCTTTCCAACTACGAGTTTGAGCCCCAACTGCGCTGAGCCTTTGACTCGGGGAGTTAATAGGAAAGTCAGTCTCCGCTGTCCGTCGCCTGACGTCGTCTGTCAATACCTTCGAGCTACTATATCTCTTAAGCGTCTGTGTCAATCTCAACCAATTTCATATCCTTTCGACGGCCATAGCGTATTCATGCGTAATTGCTGACAATGACTTTTTGAACGACCCTCACAACCTCATATATGCAGGCATCTTATTAATTTTGATTTCTCTGTATATGCCAGAATCATGGCCTTGCACGCTCTTAGTATCAGTTCTAATATGCATACTGGGAGGACACTTGACGCTTTCAAATGCCAAAAAAACTTGAAAAATTCACTTCTGTAATTCGGCTTTTACCTTGACTTTTTGTTCCTGTCCTGCTAATCTTACCAAACAAGCAGGGCCAAAAGAAATATATGGGATAAACGCGCAATAGAAAGGAAAATAAGAAGACATAGAAAAAGAGAAGAAAAGAGGGAAAGATCTGTAGCAAAAACGAAAAAAAAAAAAGTCCTTGCGCAACTTTCTTGGTAGGGTGACCCCTTCGCCGTGACCTCTGACGTCATGAGGAAAACAAGTGTCATTGTAAAGCTAAATATGTCTCCTATCGATTGTACTTTCGATTTTGCTCAACAAGTAAGCAAGTCAAAATTAAGGGTCAAATATTCTACACCAACCCCTTTTACAACGATTTTCTTGAAACCTCTGGTCGTCGAAAGGATATGGTATGGAAGTGAAAAGTTGCTTTTCAGCCTGAATTTGCTCATGTTTCAACTTAAATTGACAAGAAACGATGATTTATTGCGTTTAAGCTCCCATTTATACCATTTTAAGAGCGTTTACATATCCTTTCGACGGCCGTAGAGTATTTATGCGTAATTGCTGACAATGACTTTTTGAACGACCCTCACAACCTCATATATGCAGGCATCTTATTAATTTTCATTTCTCTGTATATGCCAGGATTATGGCCTTGCACGCTCTTAGTATCAGTTCTAAAATGCATACTGGGAGGATACTTGACGCTTTCAAATGCCAAAAAAACTTGAAAAATTCACTTCTGAAATTCGGCTTTTACCTTGACTTTTTGTTCCCGCCCTGCTAATCTTACCAAACAAGCAGGGCCAAAAGAAATATATGGGATAAACGCGCAATAGAAAGGAAAATAAGACGACATAGAAAAAGAGAAGAAAAGAGGGAAAGTTCTGTAGCAAAAACGAAACAAAGAAAGTCCTTGCGCAACTTTCTTGGTAGGGTGACCCCTTCGCCGTGACCTCTGACGTCATGAGGAAAACAAGTGTCATTGTAAAGCTAAATATGTCTCCTATCGATTGTACTTTCGATTTTGCTCATCAAGTAAGCAAGTCAAAATTAAGGGTCAAATATTCTACCCCAACCCCTTTTACAACGATTTTCTTGAAACCTCTGGTCGTCGAAAGGATATGGTATGGAAGTGAAAAGTTGCTTTTCAGCCTGAATTTGCTCATATTTCAACTTAAATTGACAAGAAACGATGATTTATTGCGTTTAAGCTCCCATTTATACCATTTTAAGAGCGTTTACATATCCTTTCGACGGCCGTAGCGTATTCATGCGTAATTGCTGACAATGACGTTTTGAACGACCCTCACAACCTCATATATGCAGGCATCTTATTAATTTTCATTTCTCTGTATATGCCAGGATCATGGCCTTGCACGCTCTTAGTATCAGTTCTAAAATGCATACTGGGAGGATACTTGACGCTTTCAAATGCCAAAAAAACTTGAAAAATTCACTTCTGAAATTCGGCTTTTACCTTGACTTTTTGTTCCCGCCCTGCTAAACTTACCAAACAAGCAGGGCCAAAAGAAATATATGGGATAAACGCGCAATAGAAAGGAAAATAAGAAGACATAGAAAAAGAGAAGAAAAGAGGGAAAGATCTGTAGCAAAAACGAAAAAAAAGACCTTGCGCAACTTTCTTGGTAGGGTGACCCCTTCGCCGTGACCTCTGACGTCATGAGGAAAACAAGTGTCATTGTAAAGCTAAATATGTCTCCTATCGATTGTACTTTCGATTTTGCTCATCAAGTAAGCAAGTCAAAATTAAGGGTCAAATATTCTACCCTAACCCCTTTTACAATGATTTTCTTGAAACCTCTGGTCGTCGAAAGGATATGGTATGGAAGTGAAAAGTTGCTTTTCAGCCTGAATTTGCTCATATTTCAACTGAAATTGACAAGAAACGATGATATATTGCGTTTAAGCTCCCATTTATACCATTTTAAGAGCGTTTACATATCCTTTCGACGGCCGAGGCGTATTCATGCGTAATTGCTGACAATGACTTTTTGAACGACCCTCACAACCTCATATATGCAGGCATCTTATTAATTTTGAGTTCTCTGTATATGCCAGAATCATGGCCTTGCACGCTCTTAGTATCAGTTCTAAAATGCATACTGGGAGGATACTTGACGATTTCAAATGCCAAAAAAACTTGAAAAATTCACTTCTGAAAGTCGGCTTTTTCCTTGACATTTGTTCCCGCCCTGCTAATCTTACCAAACAAGCAGGGCCAAAAGAAATATATGGGATAAACGCGCAATAGAAAGGAAAATAAGAAGACACAGAAAAAGAGAAGAAAAGAGGGAAAGATCTGTAGCAAAAACGAAAAAAAAAAAGTCCTTGCGCAACTTTTTTGGTAGGGTGACTCCTTCGCCGTGACCTCTGACGTCATGAGGAAAACAAGTGTCATTGTAAAGCTAAATATGTCTCCTATCGATTGTACTTTCGATTTTGCTCATCAAGTAAGCAAGTCAAAATTAAGGGTCAAATATTCTACCCCAACCCCTTTTACAACGATTTTCTTGAAACCTCTGGTCGTCGAAAGGATATGGTATGGAAGTGAAAAGTTGCTTTTCAGCCTGAATTTGCTCATATTTCAACTTAAATTGACAAGAAACGATGATTTATTGCGTTTAAGCTCCCATTTATACCATTTTAAGAGCGTTTACATATCCTTTCGACGGCCGTAGCGTATTCATGCGTAATTGCTGACAATGACTTTTTGAACGACCCTCACAACCTCATATATGCAGGCATCTTATTAATTTTGATTTCCCTGTATATGCCAGGATCATGGACTTGCACGCTCTTAGTATCAGTTCTAAAATACATACTGGGAGGACACTAGACGCTTTCAAATGCCGAAAAAAAACTTTAAAAAAAAATCGCTTCTGAAATTTGGCTTTTACCTTGACTTTTTGTACCCGCCCTGCTAATCTTACCAAACAAGCAGGGCCAAAAGAAATATATGGGATAAACGCGCAATAGAAAGGAAAATAAGAAGACAAAGAAAAAGAGAAGAAAAGAGGGAAAGATCTGTAGCAAAATCGAAAACAACAACAATAAAAAAAAACAAGTTTGTGCGCAACTTTCTTGGTAGGGTGACCCCTGCGCATTGACCTATGACGTCATGAGGAAAATAAGTGTCAATTATTGTAAAGCTAAATATGTCTCCTATCGATTGTACTTTCGATTTTGCTCATCAAGTAAGCAAGTCAAAATTTAGGGTCAAATATTCTACCCCACCCCCTTTTACAACGATTTTCTTAAACCTCTGGTCGTCGAAAGGATGTATAGCATTCACAAGGCTGGGGAATGATGACATGTCCTTTAAAACAGTTGCTTGAGATTTTGGTTGCGATTGCAAATGAAATATTCCGTAGACTTATAATTGCGGGAAAATTATCCAACCTAGGGTTTTGATATTTGGGACATTACTTTCAGCTGGGTTGTAAATCATCTGATTAAATTTTAGGCCCTGTTCGTAAATATATGTATATGACTGAACTATGCCTTATTGCCGACTTTGGCATTTTCCAACTTTTCTGCATGTTGTCTGAGTATAGTTTAAAATTTACCAAGTTTCCTAAAATTGCCTTTTAATTCACATGTATGCTGCTGATGTACGCCTATGAAGCGGAAACGATTCATGACGGACTTTTAGGCAGATAGCTATGGAGAAAACGGTATGTCTTCCCTCTCATTTTACTCAGATATAGAATCCTCCATGGAAGCATATACCAACACGCAACTGAATATAATGTACACCTTTAACCTTGATGCAGCATAAGGCACTGTTAAGAAGAAGTTAACGCCTTAAATTTTGTATTCGAAGTACATAATATTGCACAGTAATACCGCAAGGTCTACTCCCGCTGGATTTTGGCACCGCCCAACAGTTAGTACTAGATCCTGAGCACTACAGCCTACGTCAGCAGCATACATGTGAATTAAAACAAACAAGATAAAGGTTTTCAATAGTCTTGTGGCCACAAGGGCAGTGTTTGCTGGAGTCTACAGTGTCTTAGGCACAGGTTATGAAAGAGGGAGCCTATCCCTCTTCTTTCGTAGCCTTTAACCTTCCCTGATTCGAAACAAGTACCCATTTACCGCTGTGATGACAGAGCCACATTTTCAGTAGTTGACACGGCTGCGATTCGAACCTGCGACCTTCTGCGCGGAAGAGCAGAGCAGACTTCTTTTTTGTTTATTGTACCGTTTTTTCCGTCATCAATAACTTTCATAATTTCAGGATTTTAAAAATGTCAAGAAGTGAAAAATGCGTTTTCGTGATATTTTGTCAATTTTTAGGGGTGTTGCATGCTGTTGGAAAATTACGTTTTCATGGTACATATCAAGTGCAAATTTTCCAGATATGTGAAAATTGCGTTCGAGTTTTGTGAAAAATGCGACCGGCATTGTCACACGTGTGAAAAATGAGAACGCATTTTTCACACATGTGAAAAATGCGTTCTGTGAATATTGCGGTCTCACAATGCTATCAATTTGAAACTTTGCACAGATGTTTCAGACATACTGAAAATGTACACTTTCCATTTTGAAGGAGAAAAAAATAATTTTTGACAAAAATTACAGCCTTTTTGGACTTTGAAATTTTATAGGTTCTGACTAATACTGAATGGTAAGTTTGTATATAATCAACTCCTTCCACAGTTTTTAAGCTACATGTATCACTTTGAAACTTTGCATAGGTGTTTCAGACATATTGAAAATATGCCTTTGCTTTTTTGAGAGGAAGAAACAATTTTTGATGAAATTATGGCCTTTTCAAACTTACAAATTTTTAGGGTTTTGGTTCATACAGTATGATAAGATTGTATAATCCACTTCTTTCACAGTTGTTCAGCAATCAATTTGAAAGTATGCATAGATGTTGCAGACATGCTGAAGATGTGCGGATTCCTTTGTGAAGAGAAAAAAATCATTTTTGAAAAATAATTGTCTTTTTAAATTTTGAAATTTTACAAATTCTGGCTAAAATAGGCCTGCAAGTTTATATAATCAAACCGTCCAAGGGGATGGGGAAGGGAGAAGAGAGGAAGGGGGGACAGGTACAGCACGGGGGCATCATCTGTGTCTTGCAGACAATGTTTCTAGTTATGTCATGAATTCTAAGCAATTTCACTTTAGAACAGCCGGGCCGCGTAGTGCAGTCGGTAGCACGTCTGACTCAACGTCTGACTCAAGAGCCAGAGGTCCCCGGTTCGATACCCGGTCCGGCCACTTTACTTTCGTTTCTCCATCCGCTGATTCAAGAAGGGCACTTGTCAGTTACTGGTGAAATAATGTGCATTTAGTAATGATTAACCCATGGAAGGTCTTAGCCTGTCCAGAAATAGTGTGATTAGGTTAAGTGACCGTCCCGACATGACCATAGCTGTTTTATGTGGACGTAAAGCAATAAAACAACAAAAGACTTTATAATAGTATCAGCGTGTCATTACATGTAACCCGTGTCAGTTCTGAAGCAAATGACTGGACAAATACGCTTGAAAATGTTCATTCGCTTGTAATTTGAACAGCACATTAAACCGGCATAACACAACAACGAAACAGCTCCGTTGTAAGAATTTAATAGACAACATGACATCATTAAATGCAGTTTTGTAACAAATAACATGACTTGGACATTAGCCGACGATACCATCTGGCGGTGGGATCAGTGCGTGATCAATCACGTGGACGACACCATTTTCTGCTTCTATATCTGGCAACAGTAATTGGGCAACATTGTTCAGTTTGATACTTCCATCTGCAAAATGTATGTATTAACTATGTAATACCACTTCGTTGTAACATTTACAAACATCCGAGAGCTGTTCTTCATGGAAGACATTAAAGTGTACCCATAAACGTAAATGCTTTTTTGTGGGAGTCAGTGAATAGCCTTACGAACTTCAGTCATGGAGTAAAGCAGAAAAGTGGTAATATGCTAAGCTTATAAGCCACAGTGTACCTGTTTTGACTAGCTGAAGCAATGAAACATGCATGCGACATGTAAAACCGTTTCGCAACAAAACACAGCGCTTAGAACTGCTAGAATGTTTGACCATTAGTTCAATACCTCAAATTTATTCAAGTTAACAACAACAAGAAAAACAATGAAGTATGTCGAAGAATTGGACAGGTGAAGAGAATATGTGTACAGTCTAAAGGATCTACAAACTTTTAGAAGTTAAATTGAAATTACACACAAGAATGTGTTTGGGCCACTTAGGATGAATGGATACTCAACAGTTTCCTTTTTTCAATTCTCAAATGGGATCAGCGATAAAAGAAAATAATTTGCTGATTTTCTTTAAGCTTTAGAGTAAATTTCTTTAGAACTGGAAGGTATTGGTCGTCCAAAGAAGCAATTTGAAATTTGTATTCCTTTCGTGGAACTGTGGGAAAACGTTGGGGTGAAATAGGAGGTACATTGTATATATATCCACCAAAAATACTGGATTCTTTCTCAAGGATTTACCTGACAGATGATTGACACTCAGACTGTGACCTGGGTAGGTGGTCCTGATCGATCTATACTTGGCTACTGTAGAGGCGTGCATAGTTCCAGAGTGGACATGGTACTCAACAAAAGCTGTAAACAAAAATAAATAACTAAATTATCAGGAAACGTGGAGTTGAATGGTGTGAAAGTCCATTTACGACTTTTCCTGTTTACAATTTTACTGTACTTCCTCCTATACTACTGACTTATGAGCATGCCCAAGTGTATGTGCATTTGTTGAGAGTATACGATCTCCTCAGTATCAGCGCATATTCTCCCTTGAACTTCAGCGCTCCAGATAAGGTGGGGTTCTGAAGATTTTTTTTATTTCTTAACGAAAACATATGTTGTGAGACTTCACTAGAACCGTCTCCGATGAATCGGTGAATAGATGCTTGCGATTTTAAGTCCTTTCTGACAGTACTTCAGTCATATCAGCATGGGAGAGTGATAATGAAAGGCTGTCGGCAATGGAACCCAGTTTACGGTAGAAAGATTTCCGCCTTCAGTGGGTATCGAACCTGCAACCGCTAGATCAGCAAGCCAGCAGCGCTTAACCTACTGAGCTACCGGGTCTCCTAGAACTATTTCGGCAGTTCTAATGAAGTGGTACAATGTATGGTTTAATGGGAAAATAAGGAAAATTATCTCTATTACTCCTTCTTATGTGGAGCACTGACGACTCAGTTATGGTTGTTGCACGTCCAATATCTTCCCTTACAATAATAGTCAAAAACTTAATATGCCCTATTGCTAATGAAGGAAAAAAATGTAATAGGGCAATCACCAGGAACTGATACAATCAAATTCCACACCCAAAAACACGACACCAAACGAGAAATTATTACACGAAGTAACAACACAGGTTGCAGTAGGACAACATAAGCGGATACAAAATAAATAGCTCTTTCCCTGGTAGGCGGTCATAAAGGTAGCTTAAATGAAACATGAATAAAACAGGCATACACAACATCTATCTTTACCGATCTTCTGTTCTCTGCATGTACGCAAAAAGATAGATATGTAGTTTTATTAGCATAAGGCCTTCAGGCCCATGTGCATAAAGGTTACATACAACATTACAAAAATCGTGACATACATGGCGAACGTATACCAGAATAAAGAGAGAAACTTACAAAAACAAGCCGAATGTTCGAAGACTACATGTGTATATAAACAGACAAATCGATAAACCTCAACGGAAGGGCTAGTCTAAAGTCAGTTTTCAAGGAGCTCTTGCGCTCGCTCTAGTCCATGTGCTATTTTCCGTGTGAAAATGGGGGTTTGATAATGGGGTTAATCCATACATTCCCATTGGATACCTTACCTGCGGCATACGCTGAGTCTGTAACAATGTTATGCTGTACACCTGGGGGTAAGGCGTCTATTGCAGCGTCGTTTGGAGCAAACATAGTGTATCTGTTTACGCCGGCTAAAATAATAAAAACAAAAACATGTACCAGTACAAGTGGCATGTAAAACCGTTCGCTGAGCTTCGGCGCTTTGTTCAGTTGATACATCTTGAAACTAAACATAGCGCTTATACTCATGTGTAGCAATTAGAATATCAAATGCTATTGTAATTCATAAAGCCTAAATGAAATGCTTGCAATAATACAAACCATTAAAGGTAATAGGTTAACCTTTCATATACCGCTCAGTAAAACAATATCATCTGTAGGTATCCTTCTGTTTTTTTTTTTCAATTCTCGTAACGATGTTATTTTTTTGCATCTTTTTTGTCGTGTAATAATTAATAATTCTTTAGAACATCATTTTCCCTTCTCATTATGATTTCGTTTATGATTATTATAATGTTTTTATCATACATGTATTATTGTATTTCATTTCATTTATTTAGATATATATATTTTGGATACCTTATTTATATGCCTGTCGTTTGGGCAAATGGTAATACCTCCCTTGGAGGCGAAACTTGCCCCCCCCCCCCCCCTTTTTTTTTCATTTGGAGATTTTTTTTCTTTGGAAAGAAGTTTCTCTGTCGACTGTTGCATGTTGACTGGTAATAGCAATTTCAACGTAAAATCGCTGTTGCCAGTTAACAGGTGATAGCGCTTTAATCGCTTTTTCGCAGACTGGTAATAGCGATTTTAACGTAAAAAGTCTATTACAATGTACCTGTCGACTGGCACTAGACCTTTCCAATTATTATTATTATTTTCAAATTAGCTTCTATTTTGAAAATATTGGCTGTCCAGGAGGCAAAAAAGAAGTCACTGCAGGCGTTTCCCCTTTTCAATATAGTGGAAATGCATTCACTTTAATATGAGATTAATCTATT
This sequence comes from Ctena decussata, assembly GCA_963989385.1. Classification (NCBI taxonomy): domain Eukaryota; kingdom Metazoa; phylum Mollusca; class Bivalvia; order Lucinida; family Lucinidae; genus Ctena; species Ctena decussata. The sequence goes on from OZ022506.1 coordinate 58,934,464, forward strand.
TAATATTGAAAGGAAGGTTCATGTTGTCCTCGAAACTTTCAAATGCATATTACGTCTACCTGGTATGCTATACTGTCGGTCGAGTCTTGTTAGTTTGACTATTAGTAAGAACTTTGTCACGTTATAACCAGGATTAGCCAAAATATCAGTGACAGTTCCCTCAGGAACATCCAGGACCTCGTCAATCAGGAATATTACACCATTGGTGGCATTGATGTTAGACTTCACGGCCTTGGCTTGGTTGAAAAACATTCCATGCTGTAATGTGAAGACATACCGTAATAACTAAAAACATTACCTGCCTCTAAGTCACTTTGTAACACTAAAGTTTTGATTTGCATTACATGATATTATCATATGCACAAATAGCCATCAAACAGCCATATTGGGATACAACTATCAAATGCGAAACCTCTAAATTTGGCTTTATGGACAAAATACCGTATACGCTTTAATTTTCGCGGGTTCATATTTTCGCGGTTTAGGGTCAAAAACATAAAAATCTATTTTCGCGATTTTTAATTTTCACGGTTACCAATATGCGCGAAAGTAAAATTCTTCTTTTTCACGTGAGCCAGTTCGTTCATTAACCTGCGGTTCGAGTGAAAAGTACCAGAATTTACTGAAGCAAACAGAAACAAAATACACTGTGTCAACTGATGATACAGGAAATTATTTCGAGATTTTAATATTCGCGGTTTCTAAGTTACCGCGAAAAATGGAACATATCGGAAATTATCGCGTATACGGTAATCAGAGGTAAGAAATACATGTAAACAGCGGCATAGCATCAAACTAATCACAAACATTTTAGTCAAATTTTCTATCTGCTAACCAAAATGTTTCTATAAATCTCAAACACTTTACAGAGTATTAAAGAGAAAGCCATAAACATGATATAATAAAGATTTTTAGAATCTTCAGAAGACTTCTCGACAAACTTCAAACACATTTTTCTCAAAACGTTTGCTTTGGTAGATACATGTAGAACAGTAGAGCACGCCGGTGACGACTTAATAAATTCTGTACCATGATAGATGAACCGCGACTCAACAAAAACAAAAAAGTAACATGTGCACTCAGCGAAGACTCAAATCAGCCTAGGCATCTTCTTAGTCCGATCTGAGCCTTTGCTATCGGCATGGAGGTAGCTAAGTCCCTTAGCGAACCTTTACGCGCACAACGAAGACTCTGATCATATTGGGCGGATGCCTAGGCTGATCTGAGTCTTTGCGGGGCGCACATGCCACTTTGTTAGTTCTGTTAAACTTTCTGTTACTCTTAAAGTCATGTCCTAATGCACATGACTAAATAAGTAAACAATCAAACAGAAAATGATGCGTCTCTCATCATTTCAAAGAAACAAAATTTAAAAATCATTACCGAATTTCGATGAACTCGAAGCATATGTCCGTTTGTACTGTTTAGAAAGTGATGCTTAATAAACAAGAAATCCTTAGTATAATGTCTCCCAGAAACGATATGGTACTTCAGTACTTCCATAAGCTTGTTCACATCATTGACCACGGCAGCTAAATCTTGGGCCGGTATTTTGGCAAAAGCTGCATCGGTTGGAACAAGAACAGTCCATGGACCTGTAAATGTCACAGATATTTGGGGTCAGAATGTTCAGTACAGCATATGGTGCAAAACTGGTCTCTTGCATTTTTGTCTCGAACAAGCCGCAGATATTGCCATTTTCAAATACTTTCTATATGTGACCAAACCGTTTATCTGAGTTAAGATGTTGGTCAGGTCTATCAAAATGCCAAAAAATCAGCAAGAGAGAGAGAGAGAGAGAAAGAGAGGCGGGGGGGGGGGGGGAGAGAGAGAGAGAGAGAGAGAGAGAGAGAGATCATTTTTTGGACCATATGTTCTACGAAACCCATGCCACAAAGTACCTGTTGCAAATATTGATTATGGGAAAATAGGAGTATTTTTCTATCTGAAAAATAACTAATGTTTGCTTTGGAGTTCTTCAAGCTATTCAATCCTAAATTATGCAAACCCGGTCACTTTTTAAATGTGAAATGTTACACTGTCAAGGGAAGACACTCTGCCCCTTCCATTTTGGTCTCCATTCTACAATGGAATGTATTTGCTCCTGTAGGAGCATATTTTCCTTTAGAATATATCCCTTTTTGACGGGCATTTTTCTGCATAGGAGCAAAAAGAAAGTAACAATTATAGTTTCGTTCCGTAAGAAACATGGCAGAAAACATGTATGTGTATCTATGCATCTCAAAGCGTTTGAGCACTTAATCAATTTGACCGTATGGTATATTCTATTGCTAATGTGGACATAAGCACGAAAAAATATTTATTTGCTTACTGTTTTCTTTAAAGATTTTCTCTGACAATTAGAAAGCGGAATTCAAACATTTGAAGTCTGAGTTTCATAAAATTTAATTTTGAAGCATTTAGATGTTCTTACCTTGACTTGACAGCTGTTGGGCCATCCCAGTTTTGTTTACTACTGACAAAAATGTCGTAGCATTTAAGGTAGCCAACTGATCATATATCGTTTGTCCATTTCCATATTCAAAAACAAAAATAAAACTTAAAATAATACAAAACAATTTCATCTTGCTGCAAGTAACAGACAATTTAGAATAGTAAATTTGTTTGTGTGTGTCTTGAAGATAAAGGTTCTGTAACGATCAAAGGTCAAAGAAAAGAAGAGGTCAGGAATTATCTTCAGAGTTTACAGGAAAAAGCGTATTCTATCGCACATCAACCTTGCTTTATGTAGTCAACAGCCAAGGACGCCCTTATAATCATGTATACTACAAATGCACATGATATTAAGGCGTATGGTTACACCGCCATATCTTTTCCACCTTTTTTACAAAGGGCAACATCTTTTGTGTTTGCTTCCGTGGACGATGAAGCCCTTCTAAAATGGAATCTACTTTTAAATAAAGGAATTTGCCCCAAAGGAGCAAATTCTTTTCTTTAAAAGTTGATTCCTAATGAAAAGGGAGGCAAAATTAAAAATGGCAGAATTGCTGACTTTGAAGTGTACCCACTCATCTTATTGACAGAACTTTATCATAAAATCCTGTTTGCCAATAAATATGTGATATGTTGATGTGGTTCTATATTCATATTAATACAAGGAATCAACCAATCTTTTCATTAATAGTCATTATTGCTTGAATATCGGTGTCACATGCTATTAACAATCATGTTTTAACCGTGAATGAGTAGCCCACTAAGCATGCACTCAGTCGCATTACAGCATTACCTTTGTTATATCGGGTTATTTTATAACGAGATATTATTTTTCAAAGGCGATCAGAAAAATTAATTCAGTCCGAGCAACAACAGATTTTGCATGTCTACTATTTCACACCCCCCCCCCCAAAAAAAAAAAAAAAAAAAAAAAAAAAAAAAATAGGGAGAGATTTTAGTCCCGTATCAAAAAATTCAGAAACCAGGTCGTAGTGGCGTCGATAATTTTGAAAAAAAGAGTTAGTGATACCGATAACCTTGTTTAAGAAGTCTTGCTTTTATTTTTTTTATGAGTCAGCAACATGACTAGAAACCCCAGCAAACCGAATGAACTAAGGTATACACTAAGCCACTTTAGAAACGCACCACTTTTTCAATTCCCATAGGTTAAGCGCATAATTGCTTACAATAAATTTCTAGCAGAACACAATCACTGATGACTTGCCTAACTAATAACAAAATCAAAATTTTGCAAAATCGCTGGAATGTATCCGCACACTTTGCTGGAAGCTTTTTTTTTTTTGCAATTACGCACTTGTAGCATAAACGACCATTCTTCTTTCTGGAATTAGCATTGAACTTCATGTTTTGGGATAGTCACTTTTGACAAACACCTAAGCTTTGGTGATTTAAAGTGGCAAGCCAATTTTATTACGAAGATACAAAACGCGTTCATTTTTTAAAAACTAATCTTATATGTGACGTTTTTAACGCCAGTTTCAATCACCAATGAAATTATTTATCACGAATTGTGATGGTTGTAATACCGTCGACAACATCAAAGTCAATTATACAAAAACATTATTTTGATGCATTTCAGAACCATTAGGATACTGACGTCAAGACTAACGTCAATGTCATAACGTTGAATTCTAAACAATGTTTGCATACAAATTAACAAAGAACACGCGTTTGTTTACAGGGAAGTTATTGTAGAAGTGTTTCGATCGCATATTTACAAAACAACTTCAACTGTCACAGTAGATTTTGAAAACATAAAAAAAACAAATTTTAAACCTGTTTTCAACTTGTCACTGCAAAGTAAGTAAGTAGCAGATATTGATAATGAAAAGTATACCGATACTGACAGCAATATGACGGACTTTCATATATTAGAAAGTGAAAAAGTTTCAACAAGACACTGTGCAAAAAAAATAGAGATGAAAATATACCCTAGCGGTGGGACTTCAGGTTAAGTTGGTAACGTTGCAAATTCGCGAATTCTATTTTGTTGGTACCGCTCTTTCCCGTTCACCCCCCTCCCTTTTTGTGTTTCTGATTACAGACAGACACCATTTATACAGGATTTATACACATATAAATCCTGTATAAATGGTGTCTGTCTGTAATCAGAAACAAGAAAAGGGGGGGGGGGGGGGGAGGTGAACGGGAAAGAGCGGTACCAACAAAATAGAATTCGCGAATTCCCTAAGTGCTTTCTTAGCTTGTTGTTTTGAATTTGAAGGGTTTTATAAGTGGTGCGTAACTAAAGTGGCTGAGTGTATACACCTCGACAAAAGGTTAGCATATTTCAGTTTCTCGGTGGTTCTGTTACACATCAAGCAGAATAATTGCAGAATACGAAACAACAATATAATTCATTGACTTTGAAAGACAGTATGCATAGGCATATGCCTGTTGAGAACTTAGTCCACAGAATATATAATTTTGAAGAATTTTGGCATGTATAATTATAATTAATTTTTCTACTTAACATTATTTTTAAATTCTCATTTTCTGCATATAAAAAAGTAGCGCATAAAGAAATTCGTGCTACGTCAGATAAGAGACTATGCAACTGGTGTGTATTGTGAAAAATTCGAGGTTTCAGTATCAATGACTACCAACTTTCCGTGACAGACAAAATGGGAAAATTGCATTACCAACAAGTTTTGACAAGTTTGCCGCTAATGTCCGAATTTGAAATGACATGGCCACAATTAGTGTAGCATATTATAATGTAACATTTAGTCTTCAGACTATTCTACGTGTTTGGTGAAGATGAAGTAAAATTTGGTGATGTTTTGAAAACGATTTTCAAAAGGGTCGAAATCGGCATTGAAATTCAGTGGTCTTTGGCACTGAGTATCCAAAAATCACAACAACAAAAAAAACAAAAAAAAAACAAGAGGACCAATGGTCCTGTAGCTCACCTGACATCTTACTGTCCACAGACACATTTTGTTACTTCACTCGTTTGTTACAAACCTTAAACCAATGGTTTTTGAAGAGTGCAGATTTTGATGTCAAACAAATCCAGTACAGCTGTGAAGTTATACTGTTAAGAAAACTGGTTAATAAAGGAGGTCACTAGAGCCCATTGTCCTATATTACATAGAAATAAACATTCTGAACAAAGATTGGATCAAAATTGTGCCCTCTAGAGTGTATTCAAGCTTTTTCTCATATCTGACTTAGTGACCTAGTTTTTGACCTGACAAGACCCACTTACAAACCTGCCCTAGATTTCATAAAATAAACAGTCTAAGTTTCATGAATTGGATAAAAACAGTGCCCTCTAGAGTGTACACAAGATTTGAATAAGATTTTCTAAGATTTGACGTAGTGACCTAATTTTTTACCTGCACCGCTTTCATCTGAATAGCACCACTAGGGATTCTACGTGTACATGGATAAAGGGTAACGGTTCGTGTATATGTGATAACAATTACAAAATTTACATATCGTTAAACTGAACTTGAACATATGGTACACCGCCAACAGCATCGGATATCTTAAGAGTCGTCAGTATTAGTCTATTTTAATGTAATTGACGGCGTCCTCGGAAACATCTAAATCTTTATACTCTAAATTCTGCGTATTCTTGTGCAAACCAATATCAAGTACATACTATACGAGAATACTGTTTCACCATAATCGGCAACTAGTTTTAGACGTTGCTGATCAAAGACAAAGAAAACTTTGAGGACAGCACATGCGGTGTAATTGAAAAATTCTGCCAACCTGTTTGTCACAGAATAGGCTTACCGGGAAAGTCAGATAATTGCAATGACAGTAAAAATAGCCCCTGTGACCTTGACCTTAGCCCTAGAATCCTGAAATGCGAACTTGTCAAAGATAATGTCATACTAAACATTAGTGCGAAGTTAAATGAAAATTAGTCTATAAATAAAGGCGCTAGAGCGATGACAATGTTTTTTTTTTAAAAAACAAATAGCCACTGTGACCTTGACCTTGACCTTAGAATGCTGAAAAGCAAACTTGTTCAAGATATTGTCATACTAAACATTTGTGTGAAGTTTAATCAAAATTGGTCTATAAATGAAGTCGCCAGACCGATGACAAAGTTTTTCTGAAAAAAGCAACCGTGACCTTGACCTTAGAACGCTGAAACACCAACTTGTTCAAGATATTGTCATACTCAAAATTTGTGTAATCGGTCCATAAATGATGTTGCCAGAGCGATGACAAAGTTTACCTAAATTAGCAACTGTGACCTTGACCTTAAAACGCTGAAAGCCAAACTTGTTCAAGATACTGTCATACTAAGCACTTGTGTGAAGTTAAATCAAAATTGGTCTGTAAATGAAGGCGCTAGAGGGATGACAAAGTTTTTCTAAAAATAGCCACTGTGACCTTGGCCTTGACCCAGATAGATGAAACGCAAACGTGCCCAAGATATTGCCATACTTATCACTTGTGTGAAGTTAAATAGAAATTGGTCCATAAATGAAGGCGCTAGAGCGATGACAAAGTTTTTCTAAAAATAGCCACTGTGACCTTGACATTGACCTTAGGACGCTGAAACACAAGCTTGTTTGAGGTATTGTCATACTAAACATTTGTGTGAAGTTTTAATCAAAATCAGTCCAAAAATGAAGGCGCTAGAGGGATGATAAAGAGTTACTAGAGATAGCCACTGTGGCCTTGACCTTGACTTCAGAAAATGAAACTCAAACCTATCCAAGATAATGTCATACTAATTATTTGTGTGAAATTAAATTGAATTCGGTCCACAAATGAAGGTGCTAGAGCGATGACAATTTTTTTTCTAAAAATAGCCACTGTGACCCTGACCTTGACCTTAGGACGCTGAAACGCAAACTTATTCAAATTATTGTCATACTAAACATTTGTGTGAAGTTTTAATCAAAATCAGTCCATAAATGAAGGCGCTAGAGGGATGATAAAGATTTACTAGAGATAGCCACTCTGGCCTTGACCTTGATCCCAGAAAATGAAACTCAAACCTATCCACGATAATGTCATACTAATTATTTGTGTGAAATTAAATTGAATTCGGTCCACAAATAAAGGTGCTAGAGCGATGACAATTTTTTTTTCTAAAAATAGCCACTGTGACCCTGACCTTGACCTTAGGACGCTGAAACACAAACTAATTCAAATTATTGTCATACTAAACATTTGTGTGAAGTTTTAATCAAAATCAGTCCATAAATGAAGGTGCTAGAGCGATGAAAAAGTTTTTTTTTATAAAAATAGCCACTATGACCTTGACCTTGATCCCAGAACGCTGAAACGCGAACTTGTCCAAGATATAATTATACTTATCACTTGTGTGAAATTAAATGGAATTTGGTACACAATTCAAGGCGCTAGAGCGATGACAAAGTCTATGGGAAAATATTTCATCGCTCAAGGGCGGGTAACTCTGAAAAGAACGATCCAACCTGGCCCAAATTCGAACTGGTCCGAGATGTTTTGGCTGTCCTAGATACCTGCAAGTTACAGGAAGTTGCAATCATAAATGATAAAGCTAGGGCCCGGACAACATTTTCCCCATTATAAGTCTATGGGAAAATATTTTATCGCTCAGGGGCAAGTAACTCTGAAAAGAACGATCCAACATGGCTCAAATTCGAACTGGTCAGAGATGTTTTGGTTGTCCTGAATACCTACAAGTTACAAGAAGTTGCAATTAAAAATTAAGAAGCTAGGGCCTGGACAACATTTTCCCCCATTATGTATTTCATCGCTCAGGGGCAAGTAACTCTGAAAAGAACGATCCAACCTGGCTCAAATTCGAACTGGTCCGAGATGTCATGGCTGTCCTAGATACCTGCAAGTTACAAGAAGTTGCGATCAAAAATGATGGAGCTAGGGCCCGGACAACATTTTCCATATTAAAAGTCAATGGGAAAATATTTTATCGCTCAGGGGCAAGTAACTCTGAAAAGAACGATCCAACATGGCCCAAATTCGAATTGGTCAGAGATGTTTTGGCTGTCCTGAATACCTGCAAGTTACAAGAAGTTGCAATTAAAAATTAAGAAGCTAGGGCCTGGACAACATTTTCCCCCATTATATATTTCATCGCTCAGGGGCAAGTAACTCTGAAAAGAACGATCCAACCTGGCTCAAATTCGAACTGGTCCGAGATGTTTTGGCTGTCCTGGATACCTGCAAGTTACAAGAAGTTGAGATCAAAAATGAAGAAGCTAGGGCCCGGGCAACATTTTTCCCATTATAAGTCTATGGGACCTTTTCGTTGCCATGGTAACCACAGTTTAAAACCAATCTGTCCCAAAACTATATGCAATCAATCCCCCACCCAGATGCTACACATAAAATTTGATCAAGATTGGCCAGCTGCTTTAGCAGATATTGATGCTTAAAAGTGTGAACGGACGACGTACGACGGACGCCGGACGACGGACGACGGACCAAGCCTATACTATAAGCTCACCTTGGGAGCCTTCGGCTCAGGTGAGCTAAAAAAACTGCTGAGTTCCAAATAGGCAGTACATCAGCATCATTTGCAAACTTTATGATATCGGATAAGACCAGTGATGGCGGACTTTTTGACATATCAGAAGTACTCTGTATCATCTATATCTGCTGCTTAGCTCATCATTAATTATGCTAAACTTTTGGCGGTGAGTATATATACCTCGTAAGATGTAGCACAAGGACAATTAAAAACTTGCAATATCAAAATAGGATTCACTACACTTATCATGATTTCTTGAAGAAAATATATCATTTGAAATGTAGATAAAGAGTTCAGTCTTCAGTATCAGAAGATCTGAATCAATTCTAAAAATCGTCTAAAACGCCAAAGTACGTTTATACGAGTTTCCGTATCAGATGGCCAGAAAACAGACAGTTAAAAGATTGTATCATTGATCTGAATAGTAAAATGACGTAGCAGCACCCGTAAAATGGCGGAAACCGTATTTCTGGTATATATATAATGCACGAAAAAGAGTAAATCTGATGTTTTGATTGATGTCAGAGAAATAATTCAGGAGTCATCGAAAATTTGTGAGTAAAAACTGTTGAGCGATTTTGCAAGGTAGTCTAAGAACACAGATGAATGATTCTTAGTAATCACAAATACTCGCACAGAAGTCTAGATAGTCTAGGAACACGAATAATCTAGGAATACGGGTGAATTATGTTTTAGTATTCACGAATACTCAAGCAGAAGTCTATGACAGTTACTTGCATATTCACCAACTTATCCTACGCTTTTTGTTTCCTCCAAAAGTTAAAGGTGAAACCGTCCGAAGTCAAGAAACGTCGATGACATCCAGCTAGAAGCATCAAACTTTGTAGTTGGCGCCAACGTCAGTATGCGACCGGCCGAATAAAGGAAACCCATACTTCACTGGCATGAATTTATCGATTTTCTTCGAACGAGAAAATAACTAATCCATCGTTAGAAATGTAATAAAAGATTTTCTACCACCGAGTAAAACTTGGAAAATCTGGTCAGCTATGCAAGATTACTTTGTGTGTTCAAAGACTCATCCCATAATTTACTCCTTTCAGTAACGATAATAATACACCAGTATGACACTGGTAATAAATAACTATAACATAATACATAGAAACTGAACTATACATTTGGTCGAGAGGAAATTCAAGATATTTTTTCTACAAATCCTCATCCTTCAAACCGTAAACACGAAACTGTATTCTTTGCGAAGGTATCTGTAGGGAGTCAGGCCTGCCAACAGGGTTAATATATAAAACCGTTTTAAGAACTGGACTTCAACATTTCTTTATTTTGTGTTCTTTGTGGATATTTAAGACCCGAAAAAATACTAAAACATAGCAATGATATTCTGATAATAAAGCCTGTGGGTGTTTCACCGGCATATAAATTGAAGATTTTAAAAATCGGGATTTATACACATGGTCATATATCATTTTATACAACAGCTGGTTTAGTGTTACAACCTGTAATATACATATAAACGGTAATATAGGATTGCAGTATCAAACGTGAATGTATGTAGAAGGTCATGATTGTCTGTTTTAAAACCATCAGTTTATTCTGATACTTGTTCCCGAAAGGATGTTTCTAACAGTTGTTTCTTGCAGAATTATTTACTGATAGGCTAATATTCATCTAATTGTCTGTGGAAGATTTCAAACCGAAGCTGTGTTTATTTTCTGCTTTATTTTAAAACGCACGCATACGTACTCCTACGAGGAAGAAGTTCTCATAAAGTCTTGGCCATAAACAATTCTGTGATCTGCCGGATACTTATCACTAGAGGGATGATGGTGGAGACCGAGAAGCGTTCTTTTATATTGCAGAGCTTGACACCTAATGTGATATAAACATTTACAATAAGAAACAACGAAATTAATTCAAATAAAAAGTATGCATCAACCGACGTGTGAAATGAACCACAAACGGTAGCCCTTTGTTCAGTTTCAGTTAATCTATATGGACAAATAAAAAGTGAGTGTACGAGGGTCATTTCAGAAATAGTGTAAATGAGTCGGCCATTCCTGGGAATGTTGACCGATTTTTTAAATTTATGATTTAACTTTCAGGTTTACATATCACCCAATGGCATTCACTCAAAAAATTTGAGGCTCTGGTATTTTCTTCAAAATATGCCTTGACAATTGTTGTTAGGGTAAGGAAACTGAGTAGAAACAGACGGAATATTTATGTAAAGACAAATTCATATTTTCTAAACTCTGGATACAAGCAGCTCTAGATTGATACCTATAATACCTGTTATACTGAAAATATTCCAGTATGAAAAACATTGTATTGGCCTTGCTAACATACAAGACTTACTTTGCAAGATATGCTATTCATGGAACAATGCGCGTTTCTGATGACGTCACTTCCTGCGCTAAATTGAAATGTATAGTGTTGTTTAAACTTCGATTTTGAGGTCAAATTAAGTGAAAGTGAATGTTTGGTGACAGATATGAAACAAAAAATAAATAAGATTTAATTCGTCATGCTTGTTTTTTGTTATAAATAATCTTTAATGGCACCTTATGCTCTTTTGTCAGTGGTCTACCTATTTTTTTACGATAAGTTTCCCCACCCACCCATATATTTCAATGTCATTTTCTCATATAAAATAACAAGTCTTTCAAGTCTTTATATATGACTGTTTCTATCAATATGTCCCTCTAATTTTTGACATTAAACAAAGTTAAATATATCGAGCCTGGGTCTTTTTATTAGAAGATAATTTCATTTTATTGTTTTGTATTCATCATGAATTGCTGTTACTTTGCAACTTCCGGCGTGGGGTTTGCACACGTATCATCCAGTTTCATCAGTGATTTGATGCCAGTCGCAACAAAATATAGTGACCTAGTCATTTCTGTAATAAAATGTCTGTCATTTGTTGAAATTGGATGTGATTGAGTCACAAATCACAATTTTATTGATAAAATGCATTTATAATAACTTTGCAATTATAACCACATAGCAGACAAAAATCTCGTTTATTATGTTACTTGTGTAGAATCTGGAAACAATTTCTGTATAACTTTCTTATTTTACATTGAAAGGGCAATATTACGTGTTCTTCATTAAAATATATCATTTTCTCATTGAGCAAACAGCAGTAGAAGACGAGAGACTTTCAGTGAAAATGTATAGTTTCCAGTATCCACACCCTTATGACGTATAAGCACGTGCTTTCATGCATGGGTGACTTAGAAATTCTTTTAATGCATACCATTCTAAAGCACTTGAATTTAGCTTTCCAATGATATATAACACCACTGCTAAAAATCAGTCAATAGGCTACCCTGAGATCATTTACATTATTTCTGAAATGCCCCTCGTATTATAGAGCCTGATAAGAAAATAATAGCCAGGTGAAGCATGCATACCAAATGCATACACCAAACATTGAATCCCCGTGAATTGTAAAATGTCTAAGTATAGAGAGGGGCATAGTTATGTCTGAACTATTTTAACGAAATATGGCCTAAAGATTATCAGATGACTGGCATTTTACAGAATGTTAAACATATCAAGATCGTGTACCCTATAACCAAAAAACAAAACAAGGAAAAAATAAACAAAAGAAATGAAATAAAATAAAAATACCTCTGCTAATATAAGTCTCATGAAAAAAGAACAATGTAAACATGAAAATTCTAACTGCTTGTATGAACAATTCTGAAGTTACCATTTTGACTAAAAGGGAATATCTAATAGATACAAAAAAAGGATTATCTCTGCCAATAACCAATATAGGATATCCTTATTACCACCAGAACAATTTATATTAGTAAAAAATAAATTTAGCAAGTTTTTACAAATCAGCGTATAATTCACACATTTCAAAAGAAGGAAATGGCATTGTTTCCACTATGTAAGGTATCATGTTGGGTACCAGAAACCCAAAAATCAAGGTCGAAAGCTTATTCATAGAGCAAACTCGCGTCGCATTTATACCCAAGGGTTTAACCCAAAAAAATGCCATTGACCTTGTATGCAATTTATCTTTTTCAGGTGCTGTTTCATCTTCAAATCTTACACCAGAGCCAGTTTGCGGCGATGTAGACATTTGTGTACAAGGACACAATGTTGTGTGCTAGATTGTTACCATTATAAAACAAAAGATTGTTACCATTATAAAGTTAGGGTAAATGTGCTTATGACGCCGTCAAAATTGGCATTCACAAAGCAACTGACTGAGCAAAAGTCACCGTTAACGAATTGTTCCAAAATCTAAAACCATACTGCAATGGCGTGGCCTCTAAGTGACCAGTACACTTTCAAGCAATTTGTTGCTGTAAATTGGCTCTGTTTCCGCAGATTTAACCACACCAGGTTCGACAGTTACGTCATTCTGACGTCAGATTCTAAAATCAACAAACATCCTCTTGACATCAGCAATACTGAACATAAAGTTTCTCTTCTCTAAGTGCGCATAAGGGTCATTGATTATCCACAGATTTTGTCGATTTCCGTCATAACGTAAATTTGACGCCTCCATTCAAATCTTGAAAGATTCTGTTCGTTGCGTTCAAACAAATGGATTAGCTGGGGTAATCTTGTTGCATAATAGTTTTCCTCAAGCTGACAGTAATAAAGCGCAAAAAGATTCGACTCGAAATGTCAATTGATAATGTTTAAAATAGCGGTTGAATTTTTCGGCAAGTTAACGTCAAATTGTCGTGCCCCATTGCCGATATCTAATGCGTTTATTTGCAAACCCATTTATGGTTTTCTTGTTCAAGGACCCAGTTAAAACCTTTCAAAAGCATTTTGACAATTTTCTTTGTTTAATTGTTTGTCAGCCTGCTCAAAGAGTGAATTCATTTAAAGTGACGTCAAATGTGCGTTAACTCACCTTTCTCGTCCAAGTTTGATGTAATTGCGGTCTCCTAGCTAAAAACTAACTATATGCGATCAACAACCTGGGAATACTGTCGCTAAAGAAAATTTCACAACACTTTGGAAAAGTTGCTAAATTTATTTCTCTCAGTATAAGTATCAGTCTCTCAGTCTCTCAGTATTTCTGCTCCGGTCAAATACAATAAGCTAAATCTTACAAAGGCCATAGCTTTGTCAAATGTATTTTAAAAATCCAGAATCACACGCATGTCTTCGCATCATTTGCAACCATTCTGTATAGTTTCAAGTCAGTTTAATCTAATTGTTTTCAGGAGTTGAGGAGACAATACCTGTCAGCAAGGGCCATAACTCCGTGAAAACAAATCACATACTAATAAAATGTATATCATTAGATCATAATATACAAAAGTTTTAATGAATTCAAGGAAAGATGTCGAAGGAGTTGCAGGGACAAGATCCCGAACTTACGGAAGGACGGATGGGAAGACGGACGGAGGAACGTACACACCAACGGACAAGAGTCATTCTATAGTACCTTCCGCTTACATGGGTGACAGTTATAAAGCGGGATAAAACAGAAATAATGTATTCGAGTTTTATTGTGCATTTAACAACTGTTGTCAAAAATTAACGTTTGGCGGTGATGAACTCGGGCGGTATTAGTAGAGAGTCAATAGCGTGAATGACACCGTTAATAGCTCCAATATCGGCCTCTATGACGTGGGCTTGGTTCACCATTACACCTGTAAAAACGATTTAAAGTTTTAATACTATAATGACAACTATATTAGTAATAGGCAAATCAGTAATGACCACGAAACGCCGAAATACATCGCAGTCCGTCGTTTCCAATTATGTTTAACAGATGCAAACGCCGTATTTTGCCTTTGCAAAACCCTGTGTTCTGTCATTGCCAGACATCGTATTCTGTCATTGCCAAACATCGTTTTCAGTCTATCTTTGCCTTCTTTACCACCGACTCTCGCCGGTAGTAAACAAAATATCAGTCAGTTGTTTAACACAGCAGTGGCAGAGTACGATGCATGTCTATGATTCACGATGTTTCAAGATATTTCCCGATTTGCTTATAAATACATGTATATGCAACATTTGATATCTCGAAACTGATATCTCAAAGTACTATCTAATATCAAAGAAAATAGTTTGAACACATTTACTATTTCTATTAATATTTCGACTATTGGTATTCAAACTACTGATATCTTAAAGCAACTTTTCCGGGAGCAGATAATTGAAATTTTGGAACGAACTTCGACTCTGAAATGTCGAGAGGTCACTGTATTGCTATTGTGATTCTAAGCCCTTAATTGATTCAAACACCAGAAAAAGAATAGAACGTAGATTTCTACCAAAATCGCAACGTATAATTTGACATTCACAATATGATATTAGATAAAGTAACTTGATTCGGCTTTTAATTATCTAACGTGTATGCGTAGGAGAAGGAGATGAGAGCAAATGCTCTTTTGCTTACACGGTAACCGGTGCTTCAACGCTGATTTCTGTAATTTCCTGTCGTCAGGACTTATATACTGATTTTCAGCAATACTTAAACCTATAGTATTTCAGTTAAAATGTTTGTTACGCTCTACGCCTCAGACTGGGTTGTCATTGAGACATAGGCCATAGCGGAGTTTAGAGGTCATTCTGTTGAATTATTTTGGTTTGTTAGAGGTACATGTACTCACAGTATTAAGTGCTCTTACCCCTAGGCTGTCGTCTTTCTCGGGCCATAGGGTCTGAGGGTACGTCTGCTCTCACGCATATTGATTATATGAGCCGCGATACGACAAAACCAATTAAGCAGTATATGCGCCCAGCCAAGTCTCAGATTAGCCTGGGCATCTGGCCAGTCTGATCAGAGTCTTTGCTGTCCACACGGAGCTAGCTTAGACCCTTAGCTACTCTTTAAGCGCAAAGCAAAGACTTTGGTCTGACCAGGTGGATGTTCAGGCTAATCTGAGTCTGCGCTGGGCGCACATACCACTTTGCTGGGCTTCTCGGATCGCGGCTCATATATAAGGCGTAGCCAACATCATGTCTGCGGGAGGTATGACTTGAGATTGCGTTGGTGGGTGTGCTCGGAGGAGGATGGTCTTTACATGACGAGATCCGCCTATAACGTGGATGGTCTTTACATGACGAGATCCGCCTATATATCCTTCAAGATCAATTTGACCAGGACATACATGTATGCAATGTTTCAAGTTCCTCGCCCTGCACATTTTTGACACCTTGCAGATTATTAAAATTTACAGTAACATTTCATATAATAGTTACACAACGGCTTGTCCGCCTTTCGGGGAGCTAATTCACAAGCGCATTATCTTCTCGTACAGAAGCACAACCAACTATAATGATTCTATACCATATTCATCAGTATAGACTTTGCACTTTACGCAATATCCCATGCTACGGTTTGTATTTTGGCAAGAGTGGAATACAAAAGCAAAATAAGGTGTACACCTCCATGTTAACATGCATCCACAGTTTTGTTTACGAAGGAGAACAACTTTTGTCACTTCCTGTTAACTTTCCCGGAGGACAAAATTCCTTCCAACATGGGTCTACTCTTTAAGAAAATAATTTGTTCCTTGAGGAGCAAATTCACTTCTTTAAGAGGAAACCCCCCTGAGAAAGAAGACAAACATGGTAATGTCACAGTTACCAATACATCTAAAGGTACTCACCTGATGCTGTCTTTGTTATGTTCAACGGGGTGCCGTGGAGGGTGTAGACTTGGCCGTTCTGCAGTATGCTAGATGTTCTTTCTCCTGGAACTATGTGGTACTTCAGAACCTCTGATTGGTGAAAAATGTGAAAAATGTTTGTTTATAAACTAGGAAAAACTAAATGATAACAACGAAAAAGTGTAGCTGCAAATAGGGGACTCTTATAATTTCACATAATTGAAACCAATGCCTAGTTTCAATGGGCTCTGATGAAAAGCAAAATCCCTTTATGCTAACACACTCTCTCAGAAAAAAAACTTTATCAGAAAAACCCAAGCAAAGACTATGTGGCATAGATCTGGTTGCTTCGTTTATAATGAGATGACCTTGGAGCTAGGAGGCAAAGAAGTCTTGCGAAAGAGGATATGATATCAGATGTGCCCTTCCTGCTGCTATCTACTAACTTGTAATAATAATGAAAACATCACGACAATACATTGGGATCTCTAGAGAGCAAATGCTTTGCTTTCAGAGTAGTTCGTTCGAAAATGGGATAATAGCTACAAGTAAGGTCAATGTTCTATTAATTTAAAATTTGATTCCCAAGTAACTTTATCGGTAAAATCATAGAATAACCTTTTTCAGCTTAAATGAAAAAAAAACCGTTTTTAGTTTTTTCTTTTTTTTTCTAGTTTCCAAAATACAATATGGAATTTCATTTACTTTCCTTTTTTTAACATGAATGTGACATTTCAAGGGAGGAACTCATTTTAATTTCCGTCTCTCAGTGATTTTTTTTACCTCTGCACCCTGAGTAATTTGCTGAGGATGCAGCATTTGGAAAGATGTGCATCCAGAGGATGCAAAGATTTGAAGCTATACTTTGCCTGTTGCAGCTAGTCCACTGATATCTTAGTTTAATCTGCCTTTTATGATACAGTGAACTGGACAGTATCGGATCAGCGACAGTATCTGATCACTCGTAGGTAATCATCCGTTTTTTCTCACAAATGAAGCAATTATTTTTACTATTATATTACAGTCATCAAGTTCGACCAATCGCAAAGTGCAGGGTGAAAAATTCGATCGAAATCTGCGGCTGAGAAACAAATCAGAGTTGTTGAAAAGCTTGGCCCCTCTTCAGTGGCGCTTGCATTTTGCCTGTTGCTGGTTACCCCCAAATTTAAACTATTTTATCATTAGGCGATTGAAATCAATTTTGCCTTCTAATGTGTCCTGGCATCCCTAAAATTGCAGGCATTCCTAAGTTTTTGACATCCTAGTATTTGATGAAACTAAAGACTAGAAAAGTGAGCCACCGATGTGCGACAGTAACATATCATTATTTAATTTGAACTAAAATACAGGCCTCAGCTGGAAAATTGCATGTTGGAAGTATGTTCTGATGCTGAAAACAAGTCATAAATCAACTACCTGAGTGGCTGCTGAGTCTTCTTTCAAAGAAGATCAGTATAAAACTAACACAGCATCCTTTTTGTAAAATATCCCCCATCCTACGCCCCACATTCTAGCGTATGAGAATGTAGGTTATGCGTAGCACAACTAAGCTTCTGCTAAACATTCTGAAGAAATACTCGAGATCAGCTCGCATGTGTGTTGTGAACCCAGTAATGACTGGCGTTTATGGGATGGACTCAGATTCCAGCCGGAGAACTCGCTGAATGACCATGTAGTGTTTATACACTGATTGCACTGAAATATCGTTAAGGCGGAAAATCACCGTAAATCTGTTGATCCTGATCAGACACTACGGTCTTACAAGTATCATGGTCTACACTTTGCAAAGGCAGTTTATGATCTTTACTGTTTAAGTAGTTCCATGCTATGGGGCGCAGGGGATTACTGAGTTAAGATTTTTTGGCATGCTTGTACATTTGTATACATTTAGCTTTTATTCAACAAACCCGTTGCTGGTGAAGGACCACAGAAAAATATCGTTGAAAGGCCGTAAAAGTTTTCTCTGAGAGTTAAATAGGTCCAACTGTTTATGTAGCAAAATTATTGAGGCTAAGAAGGTTGTCCTAATGCCTCGGAGAAACTCCCCTATACAATAATATCGTATGATCCGATACTGTCGCATCTGATTCGTTAAGACCCTAAAATATGCTTCGGTAGGTTATCTTATCTGCCCTTGAAGGAATAAATTTCGTAAATATTTTGACATGGATAGATAGAAGGGATATTTTGCAATTGTCATATGTCATAACATACATACTTTTATCAATCACAAACAACAAAACAGGAGTTTTATTGAACTTGATTCGATACTGTCGAGTCCACTGTACTGCATATATTTTGCTGCACAGTGTTTTATCAGCGTGTCTAAAAGGGTTGCAGAAACCTTAGATTGGGATGCAAAGAGTTCTGGCGTTGTTCCTGGGACTCGTTGTAGTACATTTGAAAAAAAAAATCCTTGGGTATCTATGCTCAGAACTTGTGTTTTTGTTTACAAACTGGCTTCTTTGAATGGGTCTTGAAAATACTAGATTTGGGATGCACAGCTATTGGAGTGCATGAAGGGTTGCACAATCTTGAGCTTGGGATGCAAAAGTTCTGGCCTGGTGGGTCCCGGGATACAAAAATGTATTTGTTAGAAAATTATTGGTTTCTTTTCTGTTTAGATCGACTCTAGGAGCAACCTTTTTCATTTAGAGTAGATCCCTTCTGAAAGAGTTTTGAAAGGGTTTTGTCGCCAAGAGAAGCAAACAGGAAATCACACAAGCTGTTTCCGTCGCCAAAAGTGCTTGAACTACATTCTAGAATGTTGGCTTTACCTCCGTAAATGTATGTTGCATTTGCAGCGCCTGGGCGAAGTAGATTGTTCCTGTATACAGCAAACGCTGCATCCACCGGGGCAAACAATGTAAAGTCACCCTCTGAAAAAGAGATTCAGACAATTTATTATAGACAGACAAGATAATTGAGCCACGTCATGTGAGTTCCAGCAATTTAGCATTGTGACAGGCGAAGGCTTTGTTCAGCCAGTACGTGAGTCTGATCAGTGGCTTCATTTGTAAATATCTACATTATCCGTGCATTAATTAGAAAGCCCAATGGTTAACCATTAGAACGTAATGTAGTTTATACTTCAATAACTACATCGGTTCACGCGACGTTAAGTGACGTCAAAATGAACCACGGTTCTCCAATTTGTTTGGATATAGGTGACGCTATGACGTCGTTGTTACGTCGTTGACGCTGTTCAACCTTCATTAGAAAAACTGCATTTTATACATATATGTTTTTCTGCTTCAACTGTAGCCCATATCTTGTGGTCAAAAAATAGAAAAATGAGTGTAAATATAAGCAATGAACTTATTTTTTCTGGTGTTTATCGAAGAATAAACTACATTGGGTCGCCAGCAAAGTTTACATGAACCTCTTCGGGGTTCACTTACTTTGCACGCGACCCAATGTAATTTATTCTTCGATAAACACCAGAAAAATGAAAATTCTTTCCTTAGAAGCAACCATTTCTGGAACTGGCTCAAGCCATACATCCAACAGTGAGACCCCATGTAAACAATGAAGATGAACTGAATATCACAGGACAAAACTACCACACAATTGAAAGTCACTTTTTGAGACTCATATATGTTATAGATGAATAATTACATTCCCTTTAATTTTCCTAGAAACAGTGTTCATAATCCATGAACGACAATCGGTCATGCGACGTTTTGGTAGGCAACTTTACATGTAAACAATAGACGCCATTGGCCGTTGAACGTTCTATTGGACGTCACGTCATTGCGAAGGCCGTTTAACGTAAGCGGCTTACCTGTTGGTTAGTGACAGCTTTTTGTCGTATATTTGATAGATGTAGCTCATAAAACTCGAAAATAGTGCTCAAAATAATATTTAAATTAAGTGTAATTATAAACTTCATTCTCTCTAAGTTCACGGAAGTATGAACACAATGGGTCCAGTGCAAAGTTATTGTGAACACCTATAGGGCATCACTTACTTTGCACGTGACCCATTGTGTTCATATTTTCATAACCTTCAGAAAAATGAAATTTATTTATTAAATATTGTTAAGTGTCTCGGCGCATTATGAATTTTACAAGACGTCGCCGGCATTTCCAATTTGCCCCTAAAAGCCAAAGCCGAAGTAAATAAATAAGTATATAAATAAATAAATACATGTAAAAACAAAAAAAAAATCATAGACATACACAAGTGTATATATATGACAAGGGAGTGCATCTCTAAGAATATATCGTTGTCTGTTCTAATTGCCTTCAGCTTTGTTAAAGCTGCAGCGGTTTGCACCACCTATGAGAGAGCCTCCGGGTTTGAGCCATCATCTGAGACATTTACCATGAGAACACTTAGCGTATCACTGTATTATTAACCTCTAAATTATCACTCGAATATATGAAAACGTTATAGTCTTGGTCTTTTTTATTTTATTATTAATAATAAGCAGTCTTAAGCACTGGCTTAATTCATACTACCGCGGCAAGAGTGTAGCTACGTATACGGCAAATACGCAAGTGCGTATTGAAACTAGAAATGTTTTTCAGAGAAAAACTGATGTCCCCCCACCATCCCATTTTCCATCCCCTATAATGAAATCCTCCTGTGACCTTGAAAATGAGGTCAAGGTCACCAGAATTTGATCAGCTCTTAAGCTAGTCCCAGTGATGTATTCATGCAAGTTTGGTGAGATTCCATTGACTGGTTCATGAGATATTATGGGTACAAGAAATTGCCATCTAAGTCCTCCAATGACCATGAAAATGAGGTCAAGGTTGCCAAAATCTAAATCAGCTCTTAAGCTAGTCCCAGTGATGTATCCAAGCAAGTTTGGTGAAATTCCATCCATTGGCTCATGAGAGATTGTGGAAATAGGAAATTGTCATCTCAGTCCTCCAGTGACCTTGAGAATGAGGTCAGGGTCATCAAAATCTAATCAGCTTTTAAACATGTCCCAATGATGTATCCATGCAAGTTTGGTGAAATTCTATTTATTGGTTCAGAAGATATACTGGGTACAAGAAATTGTAATCTAAGTCCTTCAGTGACCTTGATAATGAGGTCAAGGTCATCAAAATCTAATTAGCTCTTAAACTTGCCCCAATGATGTATCCATGCAAGTTTGATGAAATTCTATCCATTGGTTCAGGAGATATAGTGGGTACAAGAAATTCTCATGTAAGTCCTCCAGTGACCTTGAAAATAAGGTCAAGGTCACTAAAATCTAATGAGCTCTTAAACTTGTCCCAATAATGTATCCATGCAAGTTTGGTGAAATCCCATCCATTGGTTTAGGAGATAACATGGGTACAAGAAATTGTCATCTAAGTCCTCCAGTGACCTTGAAAATGAGGTCAAGGTCACCAAAATCTAATCAGCTCTTAAACTTGTTCCTATGACGTAACCATGAAAGTTTGGTGAAATTCCATCCATTGTTTCAAGAGATATCACGCACGCAAAGTGGGTACATGAAATTGTCATCTAAGTCCTCCAGTGACCTTGAAAATGAGGTAAATGTCACCAAAATCTAATCAGCTCTTAAACTTGTCCTAATGATGTATCCATGCAAGTTAGGTGAAACTCCATCCGTTGGTTCAAGAGATATCGCGCACGCAAAGTGGGTACATGAAATTGTCATCTAAGTCCTCCAGTGACCTTGAAAATGAGGTCAAGGTCACCAAAATCTAATCAGCTCTTAAACTTGTCCCAATGATGTATCCATGCAAGTTTGGTGAAATTCCATCCATTGGTTCAAGAGATATCGCGCACACAAGAAATTGTCACGCCGACGCCGACGCTGACGCCGACGCCGACGCCGGGGAACCGCACTGAAAACAATATGTCCCCCCTCACCTTTGGTGGGGGGACATAATTTTGTCAAAATTGACAAAATTTCAAAACGCACCTGCAAATTTGCATGCTGAAAATTTATTAATTAGACCAGATTTCAATACCAATTACCAAAGTGGCTGAAATACTAGCTTTCCCTTCAAGAAGTAGAGGATAAAACATGGTTGTGCGTATTATGAAATTACCCCTAGTTACGCCCCTGGCGGGTTTATAGTCTCTTGTCCTTTGGGATCACTAAGTTCATTTACAGTCATTTTGAAAACGTTTTGGAAACAGAGGTTGGCATAAGCCGGCGCAAGAGGGCGTGGACAGTGTTACACAGTGAACAACCTTAATCAAAACGAATGTGCTATTCTCATTTCTTTATGCAGTCATTGCTTCCATACACAGGAGTTTGACGTTGAATACACATTCTTTCGTTTCTCCTTCCGCTGATTCAAGAAGGGCAGTTGTCAGTTACTGGCGAAAGTATGTGCACTTAGTACTGGTTAACCGCTTAGGAGGTCTAAGCCTGCCCAGGAATAGTGTGGTTAGGTTAACTGACCGTCCCGACATGACCTTAGTTGTTTACCGTGGACGTTAAGCATCAAATCAACCAACCAATTGACGTTGAATAATTTTACTTAAAGAGACTGTCCCTACGTTTATACAATAATCGAAGGACGGACACTCCCAGTAAGTCGATTTGTTTTCGGATGCATACCATGGCAACGTTTAGTTTTCAATGGTATTCTTATGCTCTTCGGGTAGGTATTCTTACGACAAATCTTCCGCCGACTTACAGTTTAAAAATATTTGCTGAAACATGGGGAAACCCGTTGATGCGTTGAAAAGCTGTTTACACAGTTGCTGGATACATCCGCCATTTTTTCTTCGCAAAGATACAGACTCATCGCGCTGTTTCATTCGTCAAAAATATGATTGTCACTGATTGGTTAAAATTAATAATGAAACTAAAAAAAAAAAAAGATTGTCAGCCGAGCGCGATTTTGAGTCCTTTTGGATCAATGAATTCATTTACAAGGATTTCGGAAACAGTTTTTTTTCTGCTTCAGAAGCTGATTCTTGGAAAGACTTAAGTGCAGGTAGTTTTGCGCATTTGAGCCGCGACACCATAAAATCAACAAAGTGGGATGTGCGCCAAGCAGTCGCTTAGTATAATCAGAGTATTTGCTGTGCACTTAAGGTGGTGATAATCACTGATTTGGGACAAAGACAAAAATCTGCATAAAATACTCAAAATAACACTGATCTTTCCAAAACTTAGCAGATGCCTTCTTTATGTTGTTTCTTATAATTTAGAATCCCAAAATGCAGCATTTGTTAATGTTAAAAAGTGTTTTTATAAGAGAAGATCAAAGGGTAATTTTCTGCGAATAAATCTGAAAAAATAATATCGTTATTGAAAATATACTTAGTGCTTAGAGTACCTTGTACCTTAATGGAGAGCGTCCTAGCAATTATTTTTTCCATCTCTTTCACACATTATCAGGCTGAGCAGTTGAAAAAAGATGCAGTCTGTGTCCAAATTTTTTTGTCAAAACACACAGGTGAGACAGGTGATACTATTTTAACAAGGTTGAACAATTTCATCTACACACCACTGATCATGTCAGTAATGTATTATTTATATTGTAGGTGTTAACATAGGTATGCTTGCCTACCCTATATTTAATAAATGCGTCCAGTGTACATTGACTTTGTACATGGCTGAACATTGAGAAAAAGCTACCGTTTTCATCTGGTCTACATTACAATTTGAGAAAGAGTTGGAACAAATAATTGCTAGGACGCTCTTCATTATGCAATAATGCACCTTCAGCACAACGTAAATTTTCAATAACGATATTATTTTTTCAGATTTATTCGCAGAAAATTATCCTTTGATCTTTCATTATAAAAACACTTTTTTAAGCAGCATGTACTTCTATTTTGTATTCTAAACTGTAAAGAACAACGAAAATAAGAAGTCTGCTAACTTTCAGGGAGATACGTTCCTTTTTTATGGTTTTATGCAGATTTTCACATTTACCATAAATCACCACCTTAAATGGTAGCTCAGGGCCTAATCTAGTTCCATGCGGACGACGCAGACTCTGGTCAGACTGGATAGACTCCAAGCTGACCTGGGTATTGGCTAGTCGCACATGCCACTTCAATGGTTTTGATGTTTCGCGGCTCATTTCAGTGTATAGTCATGAACAGAGCCTGCTATTTTCGTTTCTAGTATGTATATTGAACTTCTTGCTTTCAAAGGAAGCTGATCTTATTTATATGCCTGGGTAACATAATTATGTCTAATGAGGCTGACATCAACTAAAGAAATAAATTGCAGTTTTAATTGACATTTGCACCAAGATAGTTCTTGTCATGACGGGGCAACATTTATCCAGCAGAAAAGAGCTGACGCAGAACACCT
This sequence comes from Ctena decussata, assembly GCA_963989385.1. Lineage (NCBI taxonomy): Eukaryota > Metazoa > Mollusca > Bivalvia > Lucinida > Lucinidae > Ctena > Ctena decussata. The sequence goes on from OZ022506.1 coordinate 58,959,227, forward strand.
ATACTACCATGGGCAAATCTCATCTGAACGCAGGTTGACGGAATCAACCGAGGTTTGCCGATTGTTGTATTAGTCGGGTAACATCGGACAGGGTGGTAAATCCGGACATATAATTGCAAAAAGTAAAAATCTAGATGAGACGGCTCATGATGAGCCGTCTCATCAGGATTTTCACTGTTTGGCCAGATGTTTTTGTTTTAGTTCCAAATAACTGACCTATAAAGGAAGCAATGTCACTGTCCGAATGTACCCGCTGCCCGAAGTTGCCCGACTCTCCCCTACTTACTTCCTAGAATTGTAGTCAGATCAGCCAACAGAAAGGCAAGGAAGACATCTTTGAACTGATCGTCTCTCTTCAAGAGTATCTGAGAGATGGTCAGGTGGTCAATCACCGGCGGAAGTAACACGGTATCTATTGGCTGGATGACGCCATTACTACACACGATGTCTCCACTTCCGTTTAGGCGGGAGTTATTGTTAAATGTCATTTGCTGAAAAATATAAGTTAATAGACTTTTCAATTTTCTGCAGACATATGCAGATTGTAAGGATTCCTTATGTGTAAAACGTGTGTTCCTCGAATACAGCTCGACAGAACGTCGTGTTAATATATCAAAGGACCTGTCTGAGCTTTCCTCGATGTCTGGGTTCGAGGTTATAAAACTTGAGAATAATCTCAAACTCAGAATAAAGCACACTGATTGGCTGCTTCCGAGCATGTGCTCTGAAGCAGCCACTCGGTGTGCTTTATTTTGAGTTTGAGAATGTACTCAAGTTTTATAACCTCGGAGCCAGTTGTATTATCATTTTCGATTATAAGTGTTAGCTTTTAAGCCTTAACCATTTCATTTTTAACACACATATTGGTACACTGTACACAGTGCCAATAATGGCATTTTGTATCGAATAAACAGGCGGCGTTGACACTTGAACATGATTAGTGTGTCACCGGCAGATTTTTATTCATCAGATAAATGCATAAAATGTTTATTTACTTATTTATTTGTATATTAAAAACTTAATTCATTCATTTATTTTTCTATTATTTCATTCCTTTGATTTTCCTTAGATGAACTTATTTCGGAGAAACAGTGTTTATACTTCCAGGAACAACAGTCGGTCATGCAACGTCGTTGGTACATGTACGCAACGTGACATGAAAACAAACGACGACATTGCCATTGTAACGTTCTATTTAATGTTACGTCATGGTGACGGCCGTTTAACGTAAACGGCTTACCTGTTGGTTAGTGACAGCTTTTCTTCGTATATTTTACATATGTTGCTCTCAAAAATCGAAAATGATGCCCAAAATTATTCTAAAATTAAATGTAAATTTAAGAGACAAATTTCCTTTTCCGAAGCTCATGGAGGTATGAACACAAAGGATCATGTGCAAATGTAACGTGAACGCCCATCTGGCGCAAATTACTTTGCACATGGCCCGTTGTGTTCAGTCTTCCATGAACATCGGCAAATGAATTTTATTTCTTAAACAAATATTTGTTAGTTTCTACTTACCTGACCTGGCATATGAGTTATGGTAATTGCTTGACCTTCAACAGTTGGCCTGGAAACTGTACCCTGTATCATAGGAACCAGGAGAAAGCCATTGACCACGTGATACTCTAGTACCTTCCTGAGCTGGGCATAGTCATTGGATAATGAGTTCATCAAAGCTAAGCCAAGTTTACTAAAGGCAAAATCGCCTGGTGCGAATATAGTAAATGGTCCTGTAAGATACCGAAAAAAAAATAATCCGAGAGGCAGAGAGACGGCAGAAATGCCCACAAAAATTTGGCATTTCTTTCTTATATTTTTTTATATATATTTTCTTTTTTACTTTTTTTCTTTCTTCTTCTTCTTCTTCTTCTTCTTCTTTTTATTTTTAAATTCGCGAACCAAAAGTCCACAGTTGTGGTATGAAATATTCCGAGCGGGTCTGTCCTTTTTATTCGACGCTCTACACGGTATACCTGTATATAATTTTCATATATTTTCCCCTACCCTTTCAGTCACAAGAGGTTTAGTTTATATGTAGATATTTGAGGCAGCAAAGGCAGCAAAGGGTGCATGACGTCGAAATGGTGTTGCTCTGACGTCGATGCGACGTGATGACGTGTATCGACGTCAGTGCGACGACTTCAGGACGTCATGTGCCTGCTGAGAAACTACGCTATGAAGCTCTGCGGAGCCCCGGTAGCTCAGTGGGTTAAGCGCTGGCCTACAGATCTAGCGGACCCGGGTTCGAGCCCCGCTTGAGACGAGACTCTTTCCTACCGTAAACGGGGTTCCATTGCACACAGCCTTTCATTATCACAATCTCATCGTCCTGATATGACTGAAATAATGTTGAAAAGAACGTGAAATCGCAAGTGATCCATCCATCCATCTATCAAGCTCTGTACTGGTGCTTAGATTATACAGTTTATCAATGTATGCAAAAGATGCAGTATGTAGCTACGTTTGGGATTCTGTCAATGGTGACAATGGTGATCTTGCCAATGGTGCCGTTGGTTGCCAATGGTACCATTGGTAGCCGTAGAACCGTGGACAGTATAAGCAGCATTGGTGCCATTGGGACTATTTGTAAAGCCAATGACGCCAATGGAACCATTTGGTAGAGCCAATGGCACAGTGGCAGAGCAAATAATTTTCTGTGGTTAGAAATTGTCAGTTTTTCTAATTTGTTTTCATCATTGTGGGTAAAAAATATTTATTCTCCGTCTCAATGCGAGTAAGATGCATTCACTAAATCGCCATTATACTGAATGACGAAAATTTTCCGCATGGTAATTTTGCTCACGCCCTAAGTTGTCTGCAGTATTGGCAGCCAATGGTCTGCAATATTGGTACCATTGTTGCTAATAGTAGAGCCAGTGGTGCCAATGATGGAACTCTGAAAGGCATTGGCATGCCAATGGTGACATTGGCAGAACCCCAAACGCACCCATAAGGCCAGCAAATGGCCATTCCTTGAAACAAGGTTTCTCAATACATGTGCTTACAACGATGACTCAGATCAGCCTGTTGCTAAATTATTCTCAGTCTGACCAGAATCGTCTTTTCTATGGATCTTGCTAAATCTGTCTAAGTTGAGCTCAGGATCAGAGTGCGCAGGTAGCCAATCAAACATTGCAGATGCTCTAAGTAAATTGATCCGAGGTTCTACCTTTGCACATGATTGAAGGTATATGCTTATACCTTTTATGTTTAGAAAGGAAAACAATATATGCTATATATGACTTCGTGTTTTCTTCTAGAAAGCCTCCTGAAGGTGGGTCTAGACTTAAAACAATTTGTTTCTCTAGGATCAAGTTCTTTCCTTTAAGAATAAAAGGGAGACAAAAATGAAAATGCAATGGAACTGTGCTCTCCCTGCACGTGTACCCACTCATTGACATTCGTTTAATAACAATGGTTTCTGAACTACAGTAACGATTCCAAATATGTGGGTACATGAGTAGGGAATTTCGTGTGCTCATCTTGGCTCCTTTCGGTGACGTGTCACTTATAGCCGATTCTATTCTATTCTTTATTTTAAGAGCAGCTGGTTAGGATGTCAGTCCAGAAATCACGTGATCCTCTCGTCTCGGCGAGCAACTTCTGGATTATGCCATAATCGTCTCCCGTCCCCTTCCCCTCCCCCACCCGCCCCGCCACAATTCCCCAATACCCACTCCCCCGCTCGGCCTACAATGACTAAAATCCGTTTAAAAGACGTAAAATCCCAAATCGTTCCTACCTGCTGATGTTAAAGTTGCAGTTAGACCGGCGTCGTTAATAAGCTTTGGCAGTACACTGAATCCATTGGATCGCAAACACTCCACGATCGTTTGATTCGTGTACCCCTGAGTAAGGCCTAGCGCGCCGAGGAAAATTAGGAGAAGCCTCATATCTTTTCTTTGTCCCTTTCAAAAGATTGTAATTCTGCTCACGCCAAGATATGGTATGATGGAATACATGTATAATTGAGCCGCGACACTACAAAACCGACAAAGTGGCATGCGTGCCACACGAAGACTCAGATTAGCCTGGGCATACGCCCAGTCTGACCAGAGACTTCGCTGTTGGCATGGTGGTAGCTTAGATTCTTAGCTTCCTTAAAGTGCACAGCAAATACTCTGCTCAGACTGAGCGGATGCCCAGGCTGATCTGAGTCTTCGCTGAGCGAACATGCTACTTTGTTGCTTTTGCCCTGTTGCGGTTCAGTCTAAGAGATAAGATAAAGGTGGTTCTATAAGTCATGAAGTAACTTTCACCTTATACATGTAATACACAACATTAGAAATGGGACATTACGCGATGGAAAAAACGATAAGACTCTGATCAGCCTGCACGTCCGCAAGGGCTGATCATTGTCTCCTCTGTTCGTATCAAGCTGTTGCTTCTAAACTCTGAAGTATTCAAGCAGGTGTCAGCGCCATGTGATGTAATTCATGGCTTGCTGCATAAGTAATGCTTTTACGCAATATTTCCTGTGGAGTGCCTCCATTTTAAAAACATTTTAGTTTTAAATTTCTGCCAGATCTGATTGGCAAATTTTCTACGAGGTTGTTGGCTTGGGTCTTTATCAAACTCGCCGCATTTTTTATTATCTTATCCCCCCCCCCGCCCCCCCCTCCGTCCATTCCCCCCATCATCTTATTTACAGGTGTTTGAAAAAAGCGTTTTTTAAAATTGCTATTATAATTGCTAATTTATTTATCAAGGAAACCTTTTAAGTTTTTCCGTGGTTCTTGCAGTGTGACACCCTGATTTCTTACTACATGTACAATGTATAAGGTAGCTGTGGTAACAGGAGGTGATGTCAAAATGTTGTATGATGAAGCAGTACGGCCAATATCTAGTTTGTACATATGAGCCGCAACACGAGAAAACCAACAAAGTGGTTGAGCGCCCAACGTTGACTCAGATCAGCCTGGGCATCCGCCTAGGCTGATCAGAGTCTTCGCTATGGGCTTAAAGGGTAGCTAAGTGTTTAAGCTACCTCCATGCGGTCAGCGAAGACTCTGGTCAGACTGGGCGGATGTCCAGGCTGATCCGAGTCTGCGCTGGGGACACAACCACATTGTTGGTTTTGTCATGTCGCGGCTCATATGTATTCAGTATATAGAGTGTATTACTAGTCTAACTGGTCCGGACCTTTTATCCTAGCGGTTTTGTGCTCGATTTAAATTTTTGGGTAGTGGGTTCGATTCCCTATCGGGGTGCTTGACAAAATTTTCTTTCCAGATTTTTTTCTCCAACTACAGTGATGCCTGGTGCCAGGACGATAATGAACATATTATTTAAACCTGTCCTGATCAGCCTAGGAGTGTTCAAGAGCTTGGCGGCATGTTTGTCCAAGAATGGAACCATATCCAACAACGCTCCATCAGGCATCTCATGGAGGCCAGGGTGGCCAATCACGTGATTTCAGATGATAGGGTTCACGGAATTTCCACAAAAGTTTGCTCGATTCAGGTAACATTTTCTTGAATATTTTTGTTAATACTTGTCAGAATTGAATGAAATTTGAAGCAGATACCCCGCAAAAATATACGAAATCCAAATATGTCATGCATTTGCTCTTAAAATGTTTACTTTTAAAGATAGAGCCGAGCAAACGATTTTTTCTCCGAGATTGGGTTCACACACAGAATCAACAATATATGAAAAATGACCATATTTCGATTGTAGTTTGTCTTACTTGTTATCGTTGATTTCCATAGCTTTGAAAATGAATACCAAATCTTAATTTAACCAAACCTTGTGCTGGAAACGTGTAATATGCGTATGGAAGTGGTATTTGAAAATGAGTGGGTTCACACACCAGATTCAGGACGATAGGGTGCACATGTATACACTCTATGTGGCTGAGCTTCGCATAGCAATTTCTCGTAAAATAGGTAGAGGATATGCACAAACCTAGCACGTGATATTTCCTTTTCATATAAAAAATCAATTATCTGGCGAGAACATAATAACGATGAGACAGCTTCAGTCATCTTATGGTTGAAATACGTAGTATGTTTGCCATATAAATATGAAGGGGATGGGGTAGTTGTTCTTCTTGTTGAGCGCTTGTTGTTGTATTCGATTTCTGGTTGCGCCTTCTGGACATGGCACTCCCTATCTAACAGTGTGAACTCTAACAGACACTATTTGGTAGCAAACTGACAAAAGAAAGATCAAAGAATCATATGAAGATGTACTGACTGAACATGTGTTTTAAGGTAACCGTGCACTGAAGTCTAGGGCTACCCATTATCTATGTAGATGTATGATGTTTTGTCTGCGTCTATCAGTATAACATAGATTGTGAATCTTTCCCTAACTTTTTATGTGCCCTAAGTAAATCGTTCTGCATATTTGGGTTTAAGATAGTTCTGTCTTAATCAGAAATGGTCACATCTAATGCTATATGGCGTTACTTAGAAGAATCATTCTGCAACAGTTGGATGAATTTAAAACTGAAATCTAAGGTTCCATCCAATACAAAAACTATCTGCATTCAAAGTGTTTAAATGACACCTTTTAAAAGATGCAAAATTGCCAATAATGGCCGTTGGAGCTTAAATAAATAGACCTTGAGCTGACCATAGACCCCCCTCCCCCCAGGGGGAATTTTGTACCTTATAATTTTCTGAAACTACATTATATAAGGAACAAAATGACACATGTTAGCCCTCTGTACATTGGGGCGTTAACGTATAACGTCAACGTCAATTATACTGCCCAAATTTACATATTCACGTTATAATAGAAAACACGAATTATTATACACATGCTAGTATTCGCCCCAAATTATGTTAGGCTTTGTCTGCTAGTACATAAATCGCTGTTTCAAGGTATTTGACATTGTCAAGGGTAAGTTTACTAACCCGTATAACGTAGTTTACATTGTATTTGACGTTTTCCCCCTTCAGTTTCTAAATACATGTAATATAAGGAGCAAATTGTAAGAACTGCAGTGTAGAGAACTGTTAATGTCATATATATGACTGTTTCAATATTCTAGTATAAAAAACAAACAAACTGAAGTTTTATTAAACTCGTCAGCAGTCACGATTAATATGTAACGTATATAACCACAACAAAAATACAACAAAAACAACCAGAATCAGACTAAATCGCTGAATTGGTGGACTGTAGTTTATACGTGCTCCATCAATCTTCTTTGATTCATGCCCAGCTCAGATAAGCTAGGCAGCAGTTAGTAGTGAATATATTAAATGGGGACAGATCTTATTTTTGAAGAATTTAACATACAAAATGACATGAAAAGCTAAGAAAGCCAACATCAGCTGCATTTTATTTTTCAATGTTATCTGTAATGTAATTTGTCTGAAGTAGACACTGTTTTATATGTAAATATGAAGAAACGCCAATGTTATGTGTTCTCAAACTATAAAAAACATCGGATAGTGTATATTTGAAAAGCAATCTAACAGTAACGTTACGTTACTTAATTGTAATATGTCGAGGATAAGGTTTGTGAGTCATCTGTTATCAAATTTTTTGTTTCCGGGTGGCATGAATTATTCATTGCTGTAGTACTAGCTTACCGCTGGTCGTCAGATGGCAAATTTAGCTCTTGGAAATACACAAGAACTCAGCAAGACACACATAGATTGTTAGAGCTGAAGCAGTTCGACCTTGCATTCAGTTCAGTCTCACTTAAAAATGACTTCATAAAAATGATTTTTTTTTAAATTTTATGCATATTATGAAGTAAGTATAAGTTATATATGCTGCAACTGATTAGTATTTAGGTTCTCGTTATGGTGGGGATAAAACCAATTTCGCTACCTGTGCTGTTGGCTGCGCCGTTCAATTACCCTACATACAAATATGAACTGTGACTACCAGCCGAGGCAATCAAGAGCAGTACAAAGTCTGCTGTCGGCATTAACACCATTTTTGCTATGCTGTTAGTCGAATCGTCAGCCACGAGCCTCTTTGCACAGTAACTGCTTTACATAGGTTAGCAAATATGTGTGACTCCCATGATCATAACTTACATGTTAATTTGTGATCTACATGATCTGTTTATGCAGCTCCCGGCCATCAAATACATTACAAAATATTAACAATGTGAAAATTTAAGGATTCTAGAAAGTGACATACTTTATAACGCGTACAACATTCTGTCATCATCCTGTTCAGGAGTTCTATTTTTCATTATGTTGTTACAAATATTTAACTGGTCAGGTAATTTTGCAAACCCTATGGTTTTATACACCATTTTGCTACTAGCAAGGACTAAAGGTGTTACGAAATACAAATTTCAGTCAGACAATTTTCAATATGTAAGCATCTAAAATTGTTGTTTGGATATTGCCAAAATGCTGTATTCTCTAACAGTATTTAACATATTTGGATAAAGATGATTTGATAAGCAGTAAGATATCATTAATAAGCAGTTTACAACCATATTTATTGCTAAAAAAGTAAATAATGTGGTAATACAAGGTCACGGAGATCAAATGCAGTATGTTATTTAGGCTAGCCCTTCCTCAGCATGTATAAGTATGCACTATTTCTATTGTTTGATTATTCGCTCTTCAGAAATACTGTATTACTAGTTGAGGATATCGGAAATGAAGAACTCATAAACTCTCAATAAATACGTTGTATACGTTACTTGTTTTGTCTTTCTTTTCTCTTTTTTTTTCTCAGTATTATGCTGCTAAGCACAACTACAGTGTAGGCAAATACATTCTGAAGGAGAAGAACTAAAATTTGCTCATAAATATCTAAACAGCAACGAACAACATTAATATATTCTGTCATTTTCATTTGCCATTTGATTATGTGTGCAGAGCTACTGGAACACTGTCCCTGGAAAAAAACTTTTTGTCTAACTAAAGGTATCTTTATGTTCTTTGGTGAATAGATTCTTTAAGAGATGATTGTATGTAGTTAGATTCTTTAACAGATGATTGTTTGCAGTTAGACTTTAAAGAGCAAGAAACAAAATCACAGAAATATAGATCATCTTAAACATAGCATTTATAGATTGCTACAGTATACTAGTAAACTGCCAGTGTCTCTTTTTTGTATTAAATGTTTCTGATACTATTCTCCCAAACTCCTGGTTGACGCATTATTGTTAGTTACATAAATGAACTAAATAGAGCAATGTATTGACACGACACTACCATTAATTATTTTCAAAAGTTTGTTTCTTAACTGTAACACAGCAATGTTGTTTCCTTCGGTAACGTAAAATATACGATAGTCTTACAAAAGTAAGTATACGCTGCCAGCAAATATCTACATAGCTTTGATGCAGAACTGTATTTGGCTTAAGTCTTCAAACTTCAGGTTAACTGTTCTGCTTTATAGTTTTTCAGTGTGCACGTAAAAACTATACCAAATCCTGTCAATCAACAAGGTGGTACTCCATTTTGCATTGTTGATTATTGATTATTTTATAGTTTTAAACTAAACACGTCAAAACCGCTTAGCTTTTAATGGTATCAAACTGACTGTATATTAGTTTGTTGGAGCAGTATATGCAAAATCAATGCAAGCTTTTAATAGCTGCAGGTTTATCTGTTCTGAAGTTGTATTTTTTTTTTTTTTTTTTTTTTGATTTTCCAGCTGTATATAACAAAATTTCACGTATGTTACTGTCTTTAGAACTCAAATGTACAAATTGTCATAGAAACAAACTGGGCAATGCCATTATGAAATACTTTTACTTTTGATATAGTAACAAAGTAAACAGTAAAATCCATTTTACATGTGCAGAATATGTCAATGCCCTTAACATTACAATTTGAAGTATACTGTGTTTAATCAAGTATAAAACACACCTCATGAATCCCTAAAAGTAATAACTGAGAGACGTGTTGATAGGTCCAAGTACACAATATATCATAAGAACACCCAGACTTATATGTTATATTTTTATTGACAGTGGAAAAAACCTGTTTTAAGGTATTATAATGAAATATTTTAAATATTAATGTTATTTACGTTACTACTAGTAATAGCTTATCATAGAAAATAAACCAGAATGCATTTTTCCTCTTATAATAAAAGATTCTTTTATGAAGAAACTGCTACCAAAGAAAATAAAATGGTTGTATCTTCAAATTATATGATTTAAACAAAAACAGTCCTAGGTAACGTATATAATCGATCATTGTGGCCAATTAAATGCATTCAAAATATTGTGGAAGTGTTCTTTGCTGTTTCAATAGGCTGGCATACTCAATATTACATTTTACTGTTGTTTTCAATTCCAACAGTGTAGTTCAAGCACTTGAATTATACGGAAAGTGATAATTGTAATTGGGAACATTTATAAGGGGTACTGTGTTCAACATCCTATTTCTCCCAAAGTATACAAGATAGGATAATAATTTTTGCAGATCTGAAAAGATCTATAAATCTTCTTTAATACAGTACCAAACGTTTTGTCTAATAGTAAAGGAATAACTTACAAAAAGAAAGTATTTTGGATGGAAATAGCAATTTTAATGGAGTGTAAAGAAAAACATCACGTATATTACACCATGTAGGCTAAAGTAACCTTTCAAACATCATAACTTTTAGCTACTGCATTGTCCTATTAGACTCTATTATAATTTTAAACATAGGAAAGTGATTTCTATTTTTTTTTATATTTTTTGAATACTTTTATATTATGTTTATTATTTTAATGGGTAACGTATTTAACAGGCTGTTGCAGCTTAACGCCCCACTCGCCAGAGGGCTAACATGCTGCAAAACACATCTAAGATGCTGGACTTTCAGAAAAGTATGGTCTACAAAATTCCCCCTGGGGGGGGGAGGTAAACCATATTTGGCTCATGGCCTAAAAGGTACTTGACCAACCAATTGTTGAATTATGAACTGCTTTGCTGTGTAATGGTTACGTTTGGAGTTTAAATGTCTTAGGCGTCGATGTTTTAATTAAATTTTCCCTGTCTACAGCATTTTTGTCGTAATAAACTTTCAAAATAATTAATGGTAAGTCTAGGGAGTGCCACAACAAAATAACGCAGCCCATACCAAGTACCAAAAGGAAGAGAAACCTCCTCCGAACAGAAACCACAAAATTACATGTAAACAATAGCAGCAAAATTAGCCCTCTCTTTCCCAACCGAGGTAATTGATCCACTACTGCATACAACAAATAACTAACAATAGAATACGAAATACCTACTCTAATCAACATAAAGTAAGAATTACACCAAAATCACTGCTTTAGAACGGTCAGTAGCAGGCTACTGGGGTGGGGGGGGGGGGACTTAATGACATCCTCCACAGTGCGCACTAACATAAAAGATTGACTTTGAAAGTTGCTTTGATATTCAAAAACAAAGTCAGTTTCTAGGTATGTCCACAACAACCTCTCAGGCGCTCATTACAACACATCTATAAATAACATATACTGCAATGAATCCTGGTTAAGACAGTTATACCCAAAACCCGGGAATCGAAAACAACTCTTTTTCTTAGTATATTGGTTATGCACGTACTAGGTTTGTGCATATCCTCTACCTATTTTACGAGAAATTGCTATGCGAAGCTCAGCCATATACAGTGTATGTGCACCCTATCGTCCTGGATCTGGTGTGTGAACCCACTCATTTTCAAAATACCACTTCCATACGCATATTACACGTTTCCAGCACAAGGTTTGGTTAAATTAAGATTTGGTATTCATTTTCAAAGCTATGGAAATCAACGATAACAAGTAAGACAAACTACAATCGAAATATGGTCATTTTCATATATTGTTGATTCTGTGTGTGAACCCAATCTCGGAGAAAAAATCGTTTGCTCGGCTCTAACTTTAAAAGTAAACATTTTAAGAGCAAATGCATGACATATTTGGATTTCGTATATTTTTGCGGGGTATCTGCTTCAAATTTCATTCAATTCTGACAAGTATTAACCAAAATATTCAAGAAAATGTTACCTGAATCGAGCAAACTTTTTGTGGAAATTCCGTGAACCCTATCATCTGAAATCACGTGATTGGCCACCCTGGGAGGCGCTAGATTGTAATCAACAGTAATGTCTCACATTCCCTTATATTAAGTTCATTGGTTGGTTGTTTTGGGTTTAACGGCCCTTTGAGGCAGTATGTCAGTCTATATCGGGCCGTTTCCTAGAGAGGGGGAGAAAGAAAAGAGAAATGATAGGCGAGAAAATATATCCAAACAACCCCACCCGCACCTACTGTAAGCATAGGAGGCCCTTGTCCTACTTTTATCCGAAATTAGTAGAACGCTGCGGTAGTTGGAGTTATTGCCAGCACCATCGCCAGACCACCCTCTATTAAGTTCGTTCCGAACATGTTCTACACGCAGCAAATTCCATTAAAAGTCCGATTTCTCTTTAATATCCAAATTGCAGAATAATTATAATATGGAGAAAAATGCAACTTAAAAACACGCTTCTTCATAAAAATTCATATACCGCGACACGGCAAAACCAACAAAGTGGCATGTGGCCCCAGCGAAGATGGGCATCCGGCCAATCTGATCAGAGTCTTCGCCGTCCGCATGGAGCTAGCTTAGGCCCTTACCTACATTACCCTTTAAGCGCACAGCGAGGACTCAGATCAGACTGGGCGGCTGCCCAGGTTGATCTTCGTCTTCGCTGGGCGCACATGGAGCTACCTTAGACCCTTGGCTACAGTACCCTTTAAGTGCACAGCGAAGACTCTAATCATACAGTTCGACTGCCCAATCTGATCTATGTCTTCGCTGGGCGCACATGCTACTTTGTTGGTTTTGTCATGTCGCGGCTCAAATACAAAATACGCTAAAACATGTTCTATTCTATTCTATTCTATTCTATTCTATTCTATCCCATAACCTTACCAGGTCGTTGGGGCACCACAGCTGACTTCAAAACAATCCCTTTCAACATTGCCCTGTCTTCAGCTGTAGTACAATTCAATTGCAACTAAAACCTTAATTAGAAAGAATAATGTCACTGTTGCTTAGTACATGCAGACTTTGGGTAATATACACTATGGGCACTTCTACATGTATGCATATTATTCATAAATAAACTTTTGTTGAAATAGATTGACAAAAAGTATGCATTATGCAATATTGATTATTTAATTATTTAGAATTCGACTCTGAAGGCTTAAAGTTACCACCCGAGGCTCTACACAAGCAAATAGATCTTGAGGCGTTTACAAACACCAAAAACACCAAATCAGACTCTGCGATTCTCTCTTTGCATCAATGATCTACTGACTCTGATGAGTCTACATGTATATAAGGACACGCCTTAACTCTTTGATCAGCATGTATATTTGCACAGGCTTATTTGAGTCTTCGCTGTGTGCACATGCCGACAGATCCCTGTTCTTTTAACGTCGCTAAGCTATATAATTGAATATATCATTATGCAATTTCTATAACTTAGATTTAAGGTATATGGGTGAGCTCCCATGTTTCTCCTCCATTTTAGGAAGGGAAACAACTTTAGCGACTTTCTGTTTGCTTCCTTCGAAGACGTCGCCCTTCCAAAATGAGTTCAACTCTTAAAGGAAAGAATTCACTCTTGGGAGAGCAAATTTTTTCTTTAAAGCGTTGCTCCCCATTGAAAAGGGAAGCAAAATTGACAATGGGAAAGTTGCTTCCCCTGAAAGTATACCACAACTTCTTGCAATGACTCTATGTGTTGGACCAGATCTTTATCTGCCAGGTAGTCCACTCACCTCAAGAAGAGCATCGAAAGAGGCAAATGGTACTTGACTAAGGGACAGTCCTAGGATCTGCGATTTTCGCCATTTCACCAGTTATATAACGCGATGCTCGCCACCTTTTAGGACAGACTGGGTGAAGTTAACCAACATTTTGGGAAATGCGGTATTATTAAGGTGTATAGATATAGTGCCATATGTTCCGCCATTTTTTCAAAAACAGGAAACAACTTTCGAGACTTCCTGTTTGTTTCACAGAAAGATGTGGCCCCTCCAAAATTTGTTCTGCTCTTTAAAGAAATCAATTTGCTCCCATCTTTCATTTAAGAGTAGATCCCTACTGAGAAATAAAGCAAAGAAAAAAAAAAAAATGACAATGACACAGTTGCTTCCCCTGAAAGTGTACCCATTCGCTTTAAGTTATTTAGACATTTGCCATGATTTTTGATAAAAGTGGAGATAAGAACATCACAATAGGTCAGATTCGTCTAAGTCAGCCATGATGCAACGTTTAACTATTCTCTCCTTGTTAGCTTTGTTGACGACCGTTTCTGCTTTTGAGGACATTACAATAACACAATGGCTGACGAAGAACAACTACACTACATTGCTGGATTTGCTCCGAACTGCTGGACTTGATACAGTTCTAAATGGAACAGGTACTCTCTCTCTCTCCCTCTCTCTCTCTCTCTCTCTCTCTCTCTCTCTCTCTCTCTCTCTGATACCCCGAGCTGCAGGACTTGACACAGTTCTAAGAGGAGAAGGTTCTCTCTCTCTCTCTCTCTCTCTCTCTCTCTCTCTCTCTCTCTCTCTCTCTCTCTCTGAATGGGTCAGATTAAAATTACTTTTATAGCCATTCGATGTCAAAATTGTATGACAGCAAAATGACACTATCAGCATTGCTGCAGACGCATTGGCCTCCGTCTGTCTGTCGCTCTCTCTCTCTCTCTCTCTCTCTCTCTCTTTCTCTCTCTTGGTGGGTACTTGTTGATTTGCTGCAAAGTCATTTTAAATTAGTTTTTAAGTCATAGCATGACGATGCATGCTTATTTACATTTTTCGCTTAGCTCAACCGAAATAGTAAACGTATTCACAATTATATGTGTTCCGTGGTCCAATACGTATTCTTTATATAAAAGTGAGTAAGTCTGCCTTAGGGCAATTTCACGCCCTAGACGCTTTTACATGCAAATATTTACATTTTCAGTGCATTTATTAAAAAGCCCTATGGTAAACCTTTAGAACGTTATGTAGTTTATTAGTCAATAATTACATAGGTTTACGCGACGCCACGTGACGTTAATTGACGTCAAAATAACACATGGGTCTCTGCAATCTGATTGGACGTAGGTGACGTTATGACGTCGGTGACGCTGTTCCGCTGTCAGTAAAAGTAAAAAGTATGCAAAGACCAGGAACTGAAACAATCAAAATCCAAATCCAGCCCTCAAACCATAGTTGGAAACAACTAAGATTACAAATAATCAAGATACAGAGAACATATGGCCAACCGAGTGAGCAGCTTGTTCCCAAAAGGTGGCCACTCAGCAACCCAAACCGAACCAAAAATAATAATAACATACATAAGGTAAAACATCACAGAAACTCTGACACCAAAAACAGGCAACAAAGAACCACAACAGAACTACCGCCTTGGAACGGTCAGTAATGAATTACTGGGGGGCTTAAATCGATTTTACAGGCCCAACCTCACCCTCAGTTTCTGAAGTGGTACAAAACATTTAGTTGGTTGTTCGGTTCGCATGATAACCCTCTAACTCGTCAATGAATCATCACGGTAAACACATAAATCAAATTTCAACACCATGAAGAAGCAAAGACGAGAAGTAGAAAACTGCGTATAAATATTTTCTGCTTCAGCTGTAGCCTCTTACGCAAATTGGTGGTCAAATGATAGATAGAAAAGTATGTAAGGCCAAAAATAATTTTTTTTTTTTGCAATTGCCTACCTACCCATCCAAAACCTCCCTACCCAAAATTTTTTTGGGCCATTTCGGGCAGCATATTTATTTATTTATTTATTTTTTTGTTTGAAAATGGGAAATTTACTGTGATCAACGTAAATGGTAATAAAAACAGGCCTGAGCAAACAGTGCATACCCAGATCAGACTGCTCCTAGAGAGCAGTCTGATCTGGGTCTACACTGGTTGCCTTCATTGGTACTCCATTTGTGGTTAAATTAGGTTTGTTCATCTTGTAGGATGCTGTTATCTTCGTATGTACTATGGGTAATCAATATAATATTTTAACATGTTATGCAGTTTTGGGCTGCTTTTATGTTTTTGCAGGAATAAAAAAAAAACGACCTAGATCTATCTACCCTAAGAAATTATCCTTGGTCGGCAACTGCAAACAAAATATTTTTTATGCTTGGCCAAAATAATAGCTTTTTATTGTTTTACGCCCACGGTAAACAGCTATGGTCAAAAAGTGGTACTGTTTGGCTTCGCTAGCATGAACCACAAGATAAAGCCCATTCTGCTGCTTTCATTCTTCGTGTGTCTTGTTTCCAGGAGATCAAACAGCTGTAGGTTGTTGTTGTGTAATTGCTTTACGTATACGGTAAACAGCTATGGTCATGCCGGGACGGTCAGTGAACATAACCACTCTATTCCTTGACAATCTTAGACCTCCTAAGCGGTTAACCAGTACCAAGTGCACATACTTGCGCCAGTAACTGACAACTACCTTTCTTGAATCAACGGAAGGTGAAAAGAAAGTATGTGGCCGGACCGGGTATCGAACCCGGGACCTCTGGCTCTTGAGTCAGACGCGCTTCTGACTGCGTTACGCGGTCTGGCGTAGATATAGGCAATGAACTTATTTTTTCTGGTGTTTATCGAAGTATAAACTACATTGGGTCGCTAGCAAAGTTAACATGAACCCCTTTGGGGTTCAGTTACTTTTCACGCGACCGAATGTAGTTTATACTTCGATAAACATAAAAAAAAATGAAATTTATTCCTTAAATAACTCAGCCACTGTTTCCAGCTGGCTGCCTAAAAACCTTAAATAAGAGAACTAAAACGTGAAATATTTCTATTCTCGCAGACGTTATTTGCCGTTTTCAGGACCGTTCACACTTTTTGCCCCAACCAATGCAGCCTTTGGAGCTATCCCGACTGCAACACTCAACGCATTAAAGGCTGACAAACGTAAGCTGGAGGCTGTGCTTAAGTACCATGTGGTCAGCGGTTTCCTTCTAGGGCCCCAGATTACTGATGGCGGCTCAAAACAAACACTGAACGGAGAGTATTTGCAGTTTCAGAAATTAGCAGGCGGTGTAAGTAGACGCTTTTAGTTTTTATGACAAGTAAAATTTATACTTGCTTTACATATTTGAGAGCATGCATTTAAGCCGCAACACGACAGAACAAACAAAGTGGCATGTGCGTCCAGAGCAGACTAAGATCAGCCTGGGCATCAGCCCAGTCTGATCAAAATCTTCGCTGTCCGCATGGAGCTAGCTTTGACCCTTAGCTACCCTTTCAACGCACAGCGAAGACTCGGATCTGGCTGACCGGCTGCCCAGGCTGATCTGAGTCTTTGCTGGGCGCATATGCCACTTTGTTGGTATTCTCGTGTCGCTGTACATTTACGCATTATGATAAACTACGCTTGAGCGTATTAATTATTATATTATCATGTACATGTATTAATTATGACAATCAATTATTACAACTATTAGGACATTTGTTGCTACAAAATAGAAAACAATGCATCGCACTGTGCACAGCGCATACATAAGCAAAAACAAGGTTGGTGTAATTTGGTAAATACATGAGGAAAGAGAATAATAAGGATCTACGCCCGCATATATCTTTAGTACAATTCACTTTTTCCATGCAGTATAAGAAATATATAGGCCTAATACTGAACGATATCAAAAACACCTTTATCTTCAAAAGGCCTAGGTTTAATTTCATTTGTCGAAACCATTGTCTAGACTGAGAATGATTTTTACGTACAAAAATCATAATAGACCCGCGACACGACAAAACCAACAATGTGGTTGTGCGCCCAGCACAGACTCAGATCAGCCTGGGCATCCACCCAGTCTGACCAGACTCTTTGCTAAGCGCTCAACGGGTAGCTAAGGCTCTTAGTCATCTCCATGCGGACAGCGAAGACTCTGATCAGTCTTGGCGGATGCCCAGGCTGATCTGAGTCTGCGCTGGCCGCACAACCATTTTTTTTTGGTTTTCTCGTGTCGCGTCTCATAGAAATGGGCGGGAATCGTGGAACGCGATTTTTGCAAAATGATGGTAGACAGGGTATGCCCCGCAAACACAGTTACAGTACATGCAGTCAAGGAATATTATTTTTATGACTAAAACGTAATAGATCTAAGCGCTTTCGGACAAGTACTCACTCATTTGTTCATGAAACCAGAAGGGCTTTTTATGTGAGTCAATCACATTCAAGAACAATCTTTATTGTTGTCTCTGCTTCTGTAATAAAGCCGTTTTTTCCGAAGATTAAAAAATAGACGTCTCAGTGTTTTGCATAATATGAGCCGCGACACGACAAAACCAACAATGTGGTTGTGCGCCCAGCGCAGACTCAGATCAGCCTTCGCATCCGCTCAGTTTGATAAGACTCTTCGTTAAGAGCTCAAATGGTAGCTAAGGGTCTAAGCCACCGCCATGTGGACAATGAAGACTCTGATCAGACTAGGCGGATGCCCAGGCTGATCTGAGTCTGCGCTGAGCGCACAACCACATTGTTGATTTTGTCGTGTCGCGGCTCAATTATATGTGTATACTACCGTCATCTCTCGATATCTAAAAATCGAATTTCATCTCCAAATTCTAATGTGTCAAAGGAGGTAACAGGAGTTGAGTTGAACAGAAAAAATAGGATATGTGTCCAAACTATATTCGTTGATATAAGACGGTATTTTGAGATAGTAGTGTTGAGATAACAAGAGTTAAATGTACACAACCTATTGTCACGTCTGTGCCCACTCTCTTCTGATAACTTCATAATAAAGTACGCAGGAGTATGCATTAAAACACTAGGGTCGAGTTGGGTAACTTCGGACAGCCGGTAAATTCGGACATACCATTGCAAACAGTGAAAATCCAGATGAGACGGCTCATAATGAGCCGTCTCATCAGGATTTTCACAGTTTGCTCATTTAATTTTGTTTAATTCCAAACAACTGATATATAAAGGAAACAATGTCACTGTCCGAATTTACCCTCTGTCCGAATATACCCGACTTTACCCTACTCATTGCATGAAAAAAATAAGCAGGTGTATACATTTAAACAAACTACTCAGTACATGAAATAATGATGGGTGTATTATTGACAGGTGGCTAAAGTACAGGGTGCCACACTTTCAAATGGGGACGAGATTCTGAACAATGGTGTGGTCCACATCATTAATGGTGTTTTGATACCGGCTACGTCAACTTTAGGGGAAATCCTGCTGTCTAAACACCAGGACTTTGGTGATCTCGTTCTTCTATTGACCATTACCGACCTAATGCCAGAACTTAACGGTGAGTTGTAGTACCGCAATTGTCTCAAAATTGTGACAGTACTATAATATTATTAATCAAGAATTTTTTATTGACCCAGTTACAGCTCCGATGACTGCTGTATTGGGCAGTACTGTTCCGATTACTGGTGTGTTGGCTCTAGGCCTTTGGCATCATACCAAAAACAGCAGACCTAGGAGCTGTAACTGGGCTAGACTGTCCCACTGTAATATCTATTAGACTTAAATTATATATTGTCAGGCTGTGAAAGAGTCTTTACTTGGACCAATACGAAATTTCTTGATCAATGACAATTTTATTAACTAACGTCAAATCATTTTTTGTTGATAGTGACCGAGTTTGGCGTCATTGACATTGGCCGAGTTGTAATGGCCGAGTTTCAGATTTGTTGGCGGAGTTTGGCTTATATTGGCCGAGTTGACCTGTTTTGGCCGAGTCTAATGAAAGTGGTCAAAGCACCAACAGTATAAGTCCGAACTCGTAAGTCATTTAAACATTGACAATTCCGGAATATTCTCTAGTTCCACAGAGATGGACCCCAAAACAGAGGTGTGATCAGGTGCTCGCGAGTAGTAAGCATCACCTGCCTATTATAATACACACGCCATATCTATGTATCAGTGGAAAAAGTCAGCCTAAATAAGCCCAGTTTATGACTGGTATGATGTTGACTGCTTTTGCCATATAAAGATTGTATTACTATTAGTTAATTAATAAAGTAAAGTAATGCATATACTAGGACCTTCTAAAATTGTTTCCAGATTACCAGTCCAGAGAGTTCTGGGGCGGATTTAAAAACGACTTATTAGAACAAGTGGGTGCTATGCTGTTCCCTACAACTATGAAATTTGCTCTGGAGGAAAGTCTCTTTCAGACTGATCCTCCAGAGCAAATTTCATAGTTGTAGGGAATCTCCTTCAAAGAAATGTAGCCTTAGCAACAGCTTAGCAACCACTTGTCAATGAGTCGTTTTATAAATACAGCCCCTGGATATCAAACACGCTCATTTGCAATGGCTAACATCTATTTCAGCTGAAATGAAGGTAAGGTAACCCATATAATAGAGTTAAATTCTCGATCTCTCAAAGTCGACCTACATCCCAAACTACTGACATCTCATTTTTTTCTGAATCCTATTTGCATATTATTTGTACCTTGCATTGTACATAAACCTTGTATCACCAAAAACTAAAATGGTAAAACCATTTTTGTTAAGTCACCTGAAAACGAAATAACTATGTTTATGTTTTTTCTTATATGCCACCTGCGTGTGGCCTGAGAATTTCTTAATATAATAAAGTTTTGTTCTGTTCTGTTGTTTGTAATTGTACAATTATTGCGGATTGTATGTAATTTATGCGAATAAAATATTGTTTAAACTAAAACAATAGCGAAATGAAGGAAGGCTCACCCAACTCACCCCTTATACATTTCTGTCTCGAAATGTATATGTATTTATGCTCATGGGCCATATGGCTCACTGCATAAAATAAAATATTTACTATCTATATCAAAGTTTTCTTTCAGCTCTCAACGATATTCCACTTTTATTTCCAGCCGGACCATACACTCTCTTTGCACCACTGAACTCAGCTTTCGAAGCAATTATAAGGGGTTTACCTACGTTTAATTCACCGAATGCTAAACAGATTTATGCAGGCAAGTTAACCAAGCCCTCGGCTGAATTGTTTCAGACAAAAAAAAAAAAAAAAAAAAAGAAAAAAAAAATCTAGCAAAATATGATTTTGCGAAACTTCGACAATAAGAATAGTCACAACACTAAATTTGTTTCAGAACATTTATTGACTTAAAAGGTGACCGAATAGTTACTAAATTGAAATTTGTAATACCTGAAGAGTGTATGCCTTTAACAATTTAAGCACCAGTGACGAAAATAGCAGAGATTGCAAGCAGCGTAGATCCTAATGAGGCGGCTCATGGTGAGCCACCTCATCTAAATCTACACTGTTTGCCCTCTAGTCTTTTAATTTTCTATATGATACAGCTAGGATGAAATATGTTTAGAAATTTTGCAGACGAAAATTTTGTCGTCTGCATTTTGTAGCTTATTCATGCCTTTTTTTTAAATTGGATGAAAAAAAATAAAAGAAAGAAAATGCTGCCCTAAGTATTCTTTTACTTTAGAAAGGTTTTCGTTATCAAAGACAGCAAATGTAAAAAAATGTTCCCTCTTCATAATGGCGGATAAACAGGGATATGTATACCTTCACACCTTAAAAAAACATTCTAAAGCATCAACAAACATTACCTGTGTCGTTATGCAGGTAGTATATCGGCGACGGTGCTTGCGACTTGCGCTGACGCATACATGTACAACTGGTGTTACGGCAGCCTTAGATTTAGTGTTGTCTTGATACGTCTTAGAGGTGATTCAGCGAACTGAAGAAAATAACGATGCTGATCATATAGAAATAAGGAGAACTGTATAAACAAATCTAAAAGTCGATCGCTTTCCGTTTGTTTATATGAGCCGCGACGTGGGAAAACCAACAATGTGGTTGTGCGCCCAGCGCAGACTCAGATCAGCCTGGGCATCCGCCCAGTCTGATCAGAGTCTTCGCTGTCCGCATGGAGGTAGCTCAGTCCCTTAGCTACCCTTTAAGCCCTTAGCGAAGAGTCTGACCAGACTGGGCGGATGCCCAGGCTGATCTGAGTCTGCGCAGGGCGCACAACCATATTGTTGGTTTTCTCGTGTCGCGGCTCATATGTATGTCATTTTGCTATGAACTGTCAAACAAAAAGCGCAGCTGGCGAATCCGTTTACATTTTATATCAACAACACAACTGTCTACAAAAATACGTAATGCTAGATGAATTAAATAAACATAGACTGAAAGAACAAATCATCTTCAATGCATTATAATTCTTATTCACAACTCTTGATATGAAACTTTCCCTGAGACATAAACTTTTGCACGATAGTTGCACGCTGGAAGAGAGAGAGAGAGAGAGAAAGAGAGAGAGAGAGAGAGAGAGAACACTGCTGGTTCTCAAAATGATAGTATAATTATACATTTTTGTTTACATGATGGAAGCATCGCAATTAATAAATAAATGAACAAATAAATCTCGTTTATCCTCATAATGTTGTTTTACCTTTCAGAGGTCGCGAAAAGTCACGTGGTAAACGGAACTTACCTGTCTACTGACTTACATGATGGTGACCGACTTACAACTCTGCATAACAATACCATCACCATCAGCACCAGCGGAGGTAATGTCTTCAACTAAATAGCAAAACAGTGTAAACAAACAAGCTAGTTCTGACGAAATGTCGTCAGAGAAGTCAAGCCACATTGTGATAGTCCATCTCTGGAACAACATTTAGGTATCAGCAATGTAAAATTGCACTGCTTGGGCTTTTCTTAGAGCTGACCCAAAGTTTAATAAGTCGTTAGTTTTCAGAAAGTTAATACTTGTTACAGTCCAGACAAATACCTGAAGTCTTTTTTATGGCCAAAATTTTAGCCAAATCCTAGAAACTATTATACAATATTAAATGAATAATTACAAATATGTTTACTTTATTAAAGTAGCAAAAAATCGAAGTCAGTGGACCCTGAAATATGGGTCAAAACAACCTGGTAACATTGGTAATTGTACATTGCTGATATACTAAAAATGCAAAGTATCAAGTTGCTACATGTACCGTAATAGGCAATCTATTATCTAACCCTTACAAAAAATAATTAACCCTGAGTTTAACAAGATTGGGGACGTACATACACACACGATCAAGTACACATACGCAGACAATCTGAATACGGTATACAGTGACTGACCAGAATCTAAGGGTAACCGGGTGCTAGAGGCACGTAGCGGTTACCTGTTGTTGTGTTGTTTTTTAATGTCCACGCCAACAGCTATGGTCATATCGGGACGGCCAGTTAACCTAACCACACTATTCCTGGGCATGCTTAGACCTCCTAAGCGGTTAACCAGTACTAAGTGCACTTACTTTCACCAGTAACTGACAACTGCCTCTCTTGAATCAGCGGAAGGAGAAATGAACCAAGGACCTCTGGCTTATAAGTCAGACGCCCTACCGACTGCGCTACACGGCCTGGCAGCGGTTACCTTATTAAATAGTGGACGTTAATCATTCTTTTGTAATACCACTCTATCTTAGATAAAAAAGGCAGGATTTCCGGGAATTTCCCTGTGCACCTGGGTGGCACGGAATATGCCTAATAAGTTTTAAGCATTTGATCAGAACACCGGAATTTGACCTTTTTGTTTGAGTTTCATACGAAAATTTCATCAAAAATGACGTACAACAGAAAATGATCGTCTCAACACTTTTTAAACGTTGCGTACAGAGGAAAAGGGTATTGATATTATAAAACTTCCCCGCAAAGGGTTGGGTATGATATCCTGATCAAATCAGATTACCGGTACATCACAGGGACTTGTTTCTCAAAAGGAGCTATCAGAATCAGAATCAGAATCAGAACTGTTTACTGGTGATACGTCCAAGGACAATCATACACCAGGACCTTTGAATCAGGGAAGCTAGTCCCTAGCCCTTATAAGAGAAGTAAACTTAGTAACTGAATCCTCTGCACCTTTAGCAGCAGAAATAAGTGAATCTTCCAGGGAATTCCAATCTCTAATAGTCTGGGGAAAAGCTGGACTTGTAAATGTCAGTCCCAGCCAATGGGGTTTGAAATGTCAGGGAATGATGATTCCTGGTACGCCTATTTGGGGGAACAAGGTCATTTATGGGTATACTAGCTGCACCCCTCAGACCTTTGTAAAGCATTATAAGTCTACTATCTTTCCTTCTCTTTTTTAGGGATTCCCACTTAAGTTTCTCCAAAATGCCAGTCATACTCCCAGTTTCATATGTGTAATTTCCCGTTACAAATCTAGCTGCTCTTTTCTGCACCTTCTCAAGTTCATCTTGAAGATGTATACTTTGAGGGTCCCAAACTGAACTGCCATACTCCAGGACTGGACGCACCAGTCCCTTGTATGCTGACTCCTAACATCTTGTGGACATGCTGCCAAGTTACGTCTGAGGAAGCCGAGGGTCCTATTAGCCTTTGTGCAAATACTACTGACATGTGTGTTCCATTTCAAATCATTGGCAATGGTTATGCCGAGATACTTGATAGTTTCTACATTACTGAGGACCGTTCCCTCTAAGGTATAGGAAGCATTGATCTTCTTGGTCCGTTTCCTTGTAATTTGCATTATATTGCATTTAACAGGTTGAAATCTCATGCCCCAACTCCTTGCCCAACAACCTAAATGATCTATATCCTCCTGAAGTTTGGTTTAAACATATTTATTGTTTCTCAATTACAAGTAACATACAATCAAATTTTAACAGTACAGGCTTAGGGATTGGAACGAAAGCAAAATGCTTATCGAGTTCCTGAAGTTTCACCGTGTCGTCAATATCTCTGA
This sequence comes from Ctena decussata, assembly GCA_963989385.1. Classification (NCBI taxonomy): domain Eukaryota; kingdom Metazoa; phylum Mollusca; class Bivalvia; order Lucinida; family Lucinidae; genus Ctena; species Ctena decussata. The sequence goes on from OZ022506.1 coordinate 58,983,863, forward strand.
TTTCACGATAGCTGTTAGAGTAGGGGCGTTTTGTGTTACGTATTTTCTTAGTGTGATTTGACAGTGTGTATTATATATAATTTGTCCTCATCTTTAGGCGTATAATTTACCGCTAAGAGGGCATTTCAAGGATTTTAACTCCCAACATGGGTATTCTATCGCTGGTGTGGTTTACACACTTTGACTACGTTGAATTCGACAGCTTGTGTTCATAATCTCAACTAGACCAGACTTACGAACTTTCATAGTGGTTTTTAACTCATTAATCCTGTATGTAACTATTTCAATGCTTTGACATTAATTATTTGCCGCTACATACATTTTCAGCCATTCATAAAATTCCAATACGGTATCGCGGATGCGGGTGCGGGTTATACTGCTTCTCTATTCGCCATTCTCGTTCCGGTGTTTCTACTGACCGAATCCAAAGTACTCATTTCCTTCGGTAATTGCGCAGCTAGATGTAGTTCCACGTTTCAATTAATAATTGTCATCTACATGAAATAGTTTACAGACAGGTTTCAAGTTTTCTTTCTCGTATAATCGATTCTATATTCATCAGTAAACAACTAAAACACCAAACGCATCACATAAAAAACTTGGACTCATATTAATATATAGCGGCTTGACTAAATATGAGACACGACACGAGAAAACAAATAAATTGAAAGTGGTTGTGCTCCCCGCCCGCGCAGACTCAGATCGGCCTGGGCATCTGCCCAGTCTGATCAGAGTCTTCGATGTCCGCATGGAAGTAGCTTAGACCCTTAGCTACGCTGATAGTCCTTAGGGAAAGTCTGATCAGACTGGGCAGATGCCTAGGCTGATCAGAATCTGAGCTGGGCGCACACCACTTTGTTGGTTTTCTCGTGCCGCGGCTAAAATATTCAAGCACTGAGTATAATGTACTTGAATTTACTGGCTGCTGAATACTTTATACAGATCCATATTTATTGTGCTACAGGATTTGATTTGCAATTACATGACCCGCTACACGAAAAAACCAACAAAGTGGTTGTGAGTCCAGTGCAGACTCAGATCAGCCTGGGCATCCACCTAGTCTGATCAGAGTCTTTGCTGAGCGCTTAAAGGGTATCTAAGTGTCTCAGCTACCGCCATGCGGACAGCGAAGACTCTGATCAGATTGGGTGGATGCCCAAGCTGATCTGAGTCTTCGCTGGCAGCACAACCACTTTGTTGTTGTTGTTTTTTTTTTGTGTCGCGGCTCATAGGTTTCAAAACTAGTTTCATTTAGAAACAAAATACATACACACACGCCAACAGATCAAACACTTAACTCAATAGAACCGTAGCACTGATGGGGGGATATTCTGTAAAACAGCGAAAATCAACAAGTCTGGTTAGTGCTTGGACAACACACATCACGATCCGGGCCGGTACTGTTTTCATGACTGTGAAACAAAGCTCGTGATACTCCACGCAGCCAAAATGTCACTCATATTTCCATAAAAAGGCTTATGAAATTAAAATGACGCAGCATAAGCTTAAAATGCAATATGATAAAATGAAACGTAACATCACAAATCAGCCACATCAATGATTTTATACGATGTTGCCTTGGCGGAAAGCAAAGGCTCTGATCAGACTGCACTCGAGTGCAGTCTGATCAGAGCCTTTACTTGTCATGCATCTATGGAATTGGCCCAAAACCACAGGTCTCTATAGATCCGGCGTAAACGATACGGATGATCTAAATAGCATGTGACAAAACTGCCACATAGTTGGAAGACACTTGATCTGTGATGTGGCTCAAATAATCATTCATGCTTGCCTTAAAAGGCGTCCTTGTGGGCTGGATCTAAAATTATATTTGATTTTTTTTTGTTTTCTAAAATACAGGCGTATCTCTCCAACCATTTGGTGCTAAAGTAATGCAAGCCGACATTCAAGGAGTTAACGGTGTGGTCCATGGTATCGACTCTGTTATGGTTCCTCCAGACCTCCAAATTGTGAAAAGGCGCTAGGACACATACTGAATACACACAGCAATTTTGTATAGACTTGGTACTATCGTTCCTTTGGCGCTTATATTATACGAGGACTACTGGTTGGAACTTAATGAAGTTACTAATTTGTTGTATCTGTGGTTAATCAAATTAAACTGTTTGATCCCTTATAGTTGATATTTGTCATTCCAAAACTGTGTGAAAGTAAAACACAGCGTTCCCAGATAAAAAGGGTAAAACACAGCGTTCCCAGATAAAAAGGGTAACAGGGATAATTTAGAGATGATTTCCCATATTAAAAAATGTTGTGACCCCTAATTAGACGGGTTACAAACGGTTCTAATGAGGGGTTATAATATATGTTTTCATTGAGAAATATGACAAATATCTTTGAATTATGCTCAAGTTCCCTCTTTTCTAGAGTTCTGATAATGAAAGAGTCCATCCTGAATATGTTTTTCCCCCGGTTCTGTTGATATCAATATAACCCATACGACTAAACTCTGATGTAGTGCTGCTCTTCTCTACAAAGTTCATCATCAGCATCCTTTTGTTACAACAAATAGTGTGTTTGCAATACAGTATGGCCCCATTCATATGCTTGCCCAGGAACAGACAGACTGCAGCTGAATATTGCCAATAAAGACGAAGACAAACATCGCTCCCTCAGTGACACCTAGAAAGCTGAACATGTCACTATAACCGTTTTTATATGAGCCGCGACACGACAAAACCAACAATGTGGTTGTGCGCCCAGCGCAGACTCAAATCAGCCTGGGCATCTGCCCAGTCTGATCAGAGACTTCGCTGTCCGCATGGACTTATCTACCCTTTGAGCATTTGATGCAGAGTCTAATCAAACTTGACGGCTGCCCAGGCTGATCTGAGTCTTCTCTGGGCGCACAACCACATTGCTAGTTTTGTCGTGTCGCGGCTCAATATGTATTTGTTTATGTTGGAAAAACTGATTACTACAGAATTTGTTTTAAGTCCAGCTTACATGTATGTCAAATATTTTCCTCGAGTTGGTTTAAACAATGTTTTATTTATCATTTATCTCGAGTGAGGCCTTTTTGTCTCGGAAGATACTTCTGTATCAAAAGATACAAGTCTGTCAATTATGCCTGCAACATCACCCAACCTTCATCAGATAAATTGACAAATATACAAAATATCAAGTACTAGGTGCTTAAGTTATAAATACACCACGGTAAAACTTATACAAATGCCAAAATCCAAAACGAGGTTTAACCGAGTCATTATCGTCATACCGATATGCAAGTAGACAAGAGTAACTCAGGTGATCTCTTAAAGACCTTATTCTTTTTTATCATATGACGTCGCATCTGAGAGTGTAATAAAGCCGTGCATTAAAAACGATAATCCACTAGTGGATTAAATATGCAAATTACGTCGTAACGTTATGCGTTGACGTCCATAAAATGTCGAGTTTTCTAATGTCGAAATCGTGACGTTTTAGTGCAAAATTTGTTAATAAAATGCGATTTTAATGTCATAATATGATAAATAGAATCTTGCATTCGTGCTCCTGTATTCTTGAATTTATTAAACTCGTTGGTGAAAACGATAAGATGCTCGGCAAAGCCTCGCATCTTATCTTTTTCCCCAACTCGTTTAATAAATTCAATAATACATGAGCACTCATGTAAGATCCTCTATTTATTAGCTGTCATAATCATTTTATGTAACAGTCCAGTGATACTGCTATTGCATCAAAGAAAATATCCTATGACATAAAGAATATTAATGAGCCGCGACGTGACAAAACCAACAATGTGGTTGTGCGCCCAGTGCAGATTCAAATCAGACTGGGCATCCGTCCAGTCTGATCAGAGCCTTCGCTGTCCGCATGGAGATAGCTTAGACTCTAAGCTACCCTTTGAGCACTTAACAAAGAGTCTGTTCAAACTGGGCGGATGCCCATGCTGATCTGAGTCTGCGGTGGGCGCACAACCACTTTGTTGGTTTTCTCGTGTCGCGGCTCAAATTTTGTCTTTAAAGGCTCTATAAGAAAATAAAATAAAATAATAATGATAAAAAAAAAAAAAAAAAAAAACATAACTGCAACAGAGAAAAAACAGATAAAGTGCAGAATCAACAAACTTAAAGAATCAAAATAAAGTTAAAAATGGAATTGAAAAGATAGTATATATGCTTTGGATTAGTTTTGATTTTGTACGGTAAAGGTGTCCCATTTCGTATATTCCTTCAAACATCTTCCCCGGTGAAAACGGTCATCAAACTTGCATTTAGAGTGTCAGCTTAATTCGAATGCAAGTCTTTATGAAATTGATTGCACTTAAGCAGTATGGCATTCATGAAAATACTGCATTCCTGGTCTTCATCAGCCCTAAAAGTACTGAGACCTGGCTAAAATAATGATACAGCTGTATTATAACAATTGTCAAGATAAAGAAATCTTTTCTAAGCTCATTACATGCAATTCCTTAAATCATAGTAATATACTGAACGAAAATAAAAACTTGACGGATTTTATTTCTTAATTCCGGCTAACCTAGCAAATATGTAATGTATATATGGATTTTTTAGTGTTGGACAGACGTCTGATTACTTTAATTATGAAAATTTATTGTTTAATATTTGTCCTGTCCGGAGTTATCTAACTAATTCCCATTTTAACTATTCAGACCAGAACTTTAATTTGCGCATGTGCAGAAGAAAGTTTTCTCATACACAATAATCAGTAGTTCCAGTACGCACAGAAAACACTTGGAAAGATTACGTTAATTGTAGTCACAACTGAATATGACGTTTAAAGATTCAAAATTTTCCGGTTATCTCCCTTTAAATTAAACATATAGAGAACTTTAAGATGCCATAGTTTCTATACCAGTGCGCCTTTTTTGTATTATTTTCTTCGAGATTTGTTTGATTATCTAACAAACTCAAAGTCTTTATTACAAAATTTATTTGAAAGCCATTACTTTAACTGCCATAAAGACTTTAATAAGTAATGGGAATTCCATTGAAACTGAATTTCTGACTTTATGAAGGCAATGGCTGAGGTTTTTCGTCTGGTCCTCACGGCCTCCTAATCGACCGTGCATTGGCAAAATTGTAGCTAATGGGTCCATACAGATCGGAATTAATAATGGAAAGGCATTGTCAACATAATTTGTATCATTTAAGCAGGCTTCAACAATTTTGAATTCGGTGAATGTTTGGTTTTGAGCGTGTTTAAAATTGCCTCAGTGTTGCTGTATCTAAAGAATCTTGAATCTTATGTGACTATGCTTTAACAAAATGATTACCTTTTCTTAAATTCAAATGATTTTTATGTCTCACTTGTTCTCGAGTACCTTAGGCTGAAAAACAGCGACAGTCAAGGTTTTATTGCTAAGTATATAGTATATATCTTTTTGAAAAATTAGTACACATTTTCCTATTAAATTGAGAGAAGTCTGTCGTAAGGTGTTTAACGTTTCCTGTAATCATACTTGAAGTTGTAAGGGTATATTCATTTGCATTTTTATTCTAACATTTAGAGTGTTTTTTGCCATCCTGCAGCACAACAGAGTTGTGTGTCAGCGTTTACATAATTATATGTTTACATAACTTTATAGTATTTGTACAGCTGTCAAATACATGTTACGGACCAACTCTCCTACCTTCCATTATCTACAATAGTAGATTTGCGCATAGCTTCGTTATATATTCAAACTCTGACAACTGCGTCAGGGAGTTAACTCTTTGGCTCAGTAGTTAGAGCATTGGACTCTCACCCGGGAGTTACGGGTTCGATTCCCAGCAAAAATCGGGATTTTTTTCAGCTATGCTTTGGTCCGTTTGTTGCGGCAGCAATGTCGTAAGGTGGGGGCTCCTCCGGGATAGGACATTCTAAGCCAAAATGGCTTTCAGTCATCATAAATGATGACCTTGAAGTGGGGGAGTGTTACGGGCCAACACTCCTACCTTCCATTATCTACAATAGTAGATTTGCGTATAGCTTCGTTATATATTCAATCTCTGACAACTGCGTCAGGGAGTTAACTCTTTGGCTCAGTCGTTAGAGCACTGGACTCTCATCCGGGAGTTCCGGGTTCGATTCCGAGCAAAAGTCAGGAATTTTGTCAGCTATGTTTTGGTCCGTTTATTGCGGCAGCAATGTCGTAAGATACAAATCACCGCGCTTTGGAGATTTTGATAGAATTTAATGTTTATGAACCTATGATAAAGGCATTTACTAATGCACTGTTTTGGGTTCTCGCAAACAATATTCATTTGGACCAGACTATGCGGCGTCTGGGAAGGGCCTATATTGTTTGAATTACAGGAATCTCTGCAAAATGTACAAAAACATACACCCTGTATCCTCGAAATAGTAAATTTGTAAATAAAGTTCCACTAGAGTTTAACAATGGTGCATTGTACCGTCATCAAACAAATAATCTGTACCGCAAAGTCTGTAATAAAGATACAGTACACCTGCCACATTATCTATTTATATTTATTCAATTTCCAGCTTTGTAATTGAAATCAATTTTCCTGAAACACCGCGCTGCATTTAAAACCGAGCTCCTGATCACATACAATATAGCTGCATGTTGTGAATTCCGAAGCAGGTCTGTAATTGAAGACTGAAGGTGGTAATCATACATTAACGTAGTGTTCACAGAACTGGGACAGAGGTATTTGACCAAAAATATATGAGCCGCGACATGACAAAACCAACAAAGTGGCTGTACACCCAGCACAGACTCAGATCAGCCTGGTCGTCCGCCCAGTCTGATCACTACAGACTCTTTGCTAACCGCTTAAGGGTAGCTAAGGGTCTAAGCTACCTCCATGCGGACAGCGAAGACTCTGATCAGACTGGGTGGATGCTCAGGCTGAACTGAGACTGCGCTGAGCGCATATGCCACTTTGTTTTATTTCTTGTGCCCCGGCTTAATTATATAACAGCCATACCACACTGCTAATAATGCTAATAAAAGACCAGTCTGATCAGACTTTGCAATATTTAGCATTCAGCCGACAAGCTTTGTAAACATTGTTGGCTGGTACAATCAACTACAGTCCTTCTTACTTAAGGTATCCCATATTTTTGTGTATAATTTATCTTAATAACTTCAGAATCGATTGGAAGAAAATACTGGATATCAGTTATGATACACTGACTCCTGCTAAGGAATGTAACTCCATATAAACAGTATGGCAATTATCGTTGTCTCTCTTATATTCGTCGTTGGTACATGTATGAACGGTAAGCATAACATATTCTATATATTCAGCATTTTAAAGTTTTTATTGTGCTTTATAAACTTTCAATGTGAATTCTTGACATGTTCTCAGAGTAGCTTACTAATTAATGATGTCTCAGTGACTTAACTACTTATAAACCCATTGTTTTCTACATGCTGATTCGTCCGACCTTTTCGATTCATCTGGGAGCTACGTCAGTTTACTTTAATAACTCAATCTCCGTTCTTTGGTTTCATTGTTTTTGGATTAATCCTGTCATTGCTTTTCCTAGGAACTTCCTTTAGGTTTTAAATGGATACGTACACATGCCTTAAAATACCTGAATGCCAAATGACGCTTACGGATTGATTTGAGCCGCAACGCGAGAAAACCAACCATGTGGGTGTCCGCCCAGCGCCGACTCAGATCAGCCTGGGCATCCACCCAGTCTGATCAGAGTTTCGCTGAGCACTTAAAGAGTAGCTAAGGGTCCAAGCTACCTTCATGCGGACAGCGAAGACTCTGATCAGACTGGGCGGATGCCCAGGCTGAACTGAGTCTGCGCTGGGCGCACAACCACATTGTTGGTTTTCTCGTGTCGCGGCTCATTATTGTGGTAATGTCATAAACGAATTTATTTTATCACGATTACGTTTAACTTAGAACTTCTGAACAATCTTTACGTGATTCGGGTCATTTGGATTGAAGTAAAGATTTTAGGAAAGAATTTCATACCCTCGATGATCTTAAAACTTCTGCAGAGGTCTTACCAGAACACGTCAAATTTGATGTAGGGGCTTAGGACATCAAATAATGCTATATGTTCATGCATTTTAAGTGGTTAAGAATCATTATTAACATCGTGTTAAGTAGATGAGTTTATTCCAAAAAATGTCAAAGTAGTGTTAAAAGTGACATTTCAGAAACTGACACAATCTAATTCCACATCCCAACCACGACACAAAAAAGACAAAATTGATCCGCGACACGAGAAAACCAACAATGTGGTTGTGCGCCAAGTGAAAACTAAAATCAGCCTGGGCATCGGCTTATTCTTATTAGAGTCTTCGCTAAGCACTTAAATGGTAGCGAAGGTATGTCCAGTCTGATCTGAGTCTGCGCTGGACGCACGACCAAATTGTTGGTTTTCTCGTGTCGCGGCTCAGTTACAGATAGCAATAACAGTATCTCCAGAAGTAACACGTGTGGATATCAAAATGAACAACACCTTTCCATCTAGCAGGTCATAAAGCTAGTTTTAACAAAACATAGATATATCGTGGATATAAGATATCTATTTCTTCCTATTTTCTTTTATCTGTGCAAGACTGCATTTCCTATTTATTTTCAAATAAACAATGCAGTAGATGTAGTTATATTTTTTTCCAGATTGCGCAGTTTATGCATATAAAAGTATTTTCTGGACCCCCTCTGGGAATTACTATTACTTAATGGAAGATTATGGACAGTCTATCGAAGGGAAGTCTTCTTTTACGTTTCAAGTTCAAGCGTGTAGTAATGTCCATATACTGCTAATGCAAGACAAACATGACTTTGAAGAGAATATCTACGAAATTCGCATAGGTATCAATATGATTAATTCTCTAATTTAAATCTTTATTTCTTGTCTGTCTACGAGTAATTGTTTATTTTTTGGTTTAAACTTTATTTTATTTGCATAAACATTTATACATTTACACATACGAGGGTTGTTCAGAAAGTTCTGATCGTGACGTCATATTTTGGTGAGCATCATAAAGAGAGAACTTCTGATAGCGAAAAAATATAAAGCTGTGATATGTCTGGACAACCCCTTAAACGATCTTATATTTTCTAAAGGGCACATTTTTAACGTCTTTGAAAGAGGTATACCCTACAGCCACTGTAAATATTTACTTTAGAAGGTCATAATTCATATATGAGCAGTCTTGATTTTTTTTTCATCACTGCTACTTAAACACAGTCCGCAGGCAACTGTGTCCTGTAAAATATCGCGGAAATTATATTTCATCTAAGTTCCATATAGTTCCGTAAATTTGGATTATCTGCGTTTTATATCCTTGCAAATCCCCCATTTGTACTAAAGTTATCGTGATTTTGTAATGAGAAAAAATGCCTGAGCACCCAAAATACTGTCAGAAGAGCTTTTGCATGAATCAATTGGAAATTGTCGAAAACTTGAAATTAATATAAAAGACAAAGTTGCTACAAGCTTCAAAAATGACGTTGACGTCGATTTCAATAACGTCGTAAGAACTGCGCATTGCTTTGTGAGCAATGAATCGGTAACGTTTGCTACGCCCCTAACTTTTAAATGGATATTAAAGGCATCGATTGACAAAAGCTGACAAAATTCATTTTGTATTTACAATGATTTTTGACTTGATTGACACACTGAAAATAAATTCACATATTAACTTAACCCAGTGGCATGACTGGGGCCTAATAAAATGTAATATAAGTCAAAAAGAAAATGTATCTTTGCATATCGTTTGGTATCACTGTAAAGGCAAATGTAGTGCTTTCGATACATGCAAAACACTTGTCCCCAGCATGCCGCTGAACAAAGGTAGACGGCGAGAATCAGAACTTTCTGAACAACCCTCGTACTTCTCAACATAATATTTTATGCAAATGGGATTCAGAAGAAAGTCAGACGACTTTTATCAAATTTGTATCCAAATATTGCACTCAATATGACACTTCTCCAACAAGTGATTTGAAATTATATACAATATACAAAGTTGATACAAACATAAGCCCCGGTAGCTCAGTGGGTTAAATTGTTTATTTTTGAATATATATTTAATATTTCAAAGCATCAGCAAGAAACTATAACGGATTGGACGAGCCTTGGAATTATTAATGGGCTATTAAGGTGAATGAATACACTTTCAGGGGAAGCAACTCTGATATTTCCATTCATGCCTCCATTCCAATTGTCAACAATTCAAAGAGAGAATGTTCTCTTAGTGGAACAAATTCTTTCTTTAAGGCGAAAACCCCATATGTAACGATTTTGTTAACAAGCTAAGCAAACAGAAAGTCAAAAAACTACTTGTATCCCTTTTTGAATAGTAAGATGAAGTCATACAGATTTTGTTATGAAACTAACCTTCATCGCATAATGAATTCACCTTGAAGAGAAGCAGACACTATTTTATTATAGTCGTCTCATCCGTTTGCAGAAAATGGTGCATATATGATCCAACACGTGAGAAAAAGCATTATATGGCATGTCGGATGAATAGAATCTACAACACCTTTCAGTCATAAAATGAGCCGCGGCCGGACAAAACCAGCAAAATGGTTGTGCGCCCAGTACAGACTTACAGCAGCATGGGCATCCGCCTAATCTGATCGGACTCTGCGCTAAGGGCTTAAAGGGTAGCAAAGGCTCAAAGCTACCTCCATGCGGACAGCGCAGACTCTGATCAAACTGGGCGGATGCCCAGGCTGACTTGAGTCTTCGCTCGACGCACAACCACATTGTTGGATTTGTCGCGTCGCGGCTCAATATAACATTTATACACTTTCGAAAAAACTGGGAAAATACGCTTTAATTTATAAATTTTACGATCAGAGTAATAGAACAATAACTATGCAAAATGTAAGGAGCGCAGTAGTGTTATGGAGAACGCGCCTGACTACCAGTCCAGGGTTCACAAGATCCGTCTTCCGCTTCTCCGGTCTTTCGGATGATACCTTAAACTGAGGTCCCGTCTCCGTCTGATTAAGTTGTTCCCGAGTTCACTCAGTCACTAGGGTATTCATTAGCACCCATTTCACATAAAAATTATTATGTTATTGCCTTATCAAGGGTGCTTTTAACTTGCTGTTTTAAAGGCGAACACAACAACAATCAAACAGAAATACGAAAGGGGAGAGCTGGTAATGCTACTGCTGTTGTTTATCACGAACCTTTAAACTGTAACCAGCTGCAATCCTTTCTGATCAGCTGGGAACAGTCAGTGATCAGCGCCGGTGTGGTTACGTCACAGGGACTAGAAGTGTTTATTTCCTTCACCGATGACAAGAAGTTACATGTACCAGTCAATTTCTTCGCCATATCAACTGGCTATCCTTCAACTGGACACTGGATATTTGACAGTTGTAAGATTGTTTTCGCCTACATCATACTAAATTCAGCTCATAGTATGCCCTACTCTAAAATTGTACACTTTTAAAACGGTTAAGATCTTTATGGCTGAATATTTGTCTGGTATTATCAAAATCAGTTTTATTGACGTATTATCTTTAGTTTCGAACTAGTAGCATACAGCAGACTTCATTTAGTTTGTAATAGAGTATGTTACCCAACATGTAAGAATTTTAAGTAATATTCTCGTAGGTGAAAAAATTCAGACTTATCAGCTACATTCTCACCATAGGCGATTTTCAAAAGTACATGGTGTAACTAACAATTTCTATTATGAGCGAATGGTGACATTTAAATCTTATTCCTTGTATAAGGTGTACCGACTTGTATTCGAGTCTGCAAAACACGTTGGAGTGCATTACCAAACTTGTGATTTTTTTCGTTAATAGTAGTTCTACCTATTTCACGTAATGCTTGCTACTGAGCAGCATTTTACACGTGCCACAAACTTCTGCCTGGGCCATATAATCGAGTTCCTCTATAAGATACATTCATTGATCAACACGTTATTTTAATTTTGAACGTATCGTATAGTATATGTGAAATCCAGCATAAATTATCAGAATATGTAGTTTCATACCAATATTTTTTTTACTCACTGGAAAAGAAAACTTATTTCCACGGCTGTCAGAAATTTTCATCTTGGCCTGCTGTCTCAACCTAGGCTCAGTTAGGTGTCTGAAAATGACAGTCTTTGCTATGTAGTACCGCCCAATCATGTAACACACATGATTCTAACAAACCCTCCAGCTACCTGTCATGTAAGTTGCATAAAGAATAAAACTTGACAGTCAGTGACGTGAATGAAATGTACCTGTAGATTTCTCATGCAAAATGAATGCACAAGGTTAAACAACGTTAGGACTATTGATGGAATATAAGCTTAAAGTTTATAGGAATGGCCACGACAAAAAATTAAAAAAACTTCAATAAGAATTCAATGAAGAATCAAATTAGCTAAGTCTTATGCTCGACTAGCCGCGCATACGACTAAATTCTCAATCTTTTACGTATTTTCCTGAATGACTTTAAAACTGCTGCAGCTTTTACTTCTATTGCAGGACTTTACAAGTAATTCAAAATAAATCCTAGAATTATTTGCAATAATGTACAATATGATAATTATTTTTGGAAATACAAAACAATATAACAGTTAAAGGCCCGGCTTTAGATCGTTGGAAGCCTCTGTGTGAAAGCAAACACACGTGCTTAAAACTTAAATGACTTTCCTGCTGAGGTAAGTTTAAATGAGCCGCGACACGAGAAAACCAACAATGTGGTTGTGCGCCCAGCGCAGACTCAGATCAGCCTATGCTTCCGCCCAGTCCGCTCTTACTCTTAGCTGAGCGCATAAATGGTAGCTAAGGTCTAAACTACCTCCATGCGGACAGAGAAGATTCTGATCAGACTGGGCGGATGCCCAGGCTGATCTGAGTCTGCGCATGACGCACAACCACTTTGTTGGTTTTCTCGTGTCGCGGCTCATTAATGTACTTGTTTTTTTTTATGTTTATCTTAATTTCAACCACTTTTTTTGCACAGCCTTCTTTACAAGCGAGTGTTGCACGTATGAAGCTCGCGATTGTAACGATGTTCTTGACCAGCAAGTACGCCTTCCTGGTGTATATAAGGTGACAACTGAGGGTACCTATACTAGCTTTGATGTGTACTGTGAGTCGGGAGGTTGGCTGGTAAGTTTCGGAGTAATGTCGTTGTTTCTAATCTATAATAAATGAAACGAGAGAGAGCATATATTAGACAACAATGCATTAAGGGGACTTTTTCACTTAATTGCTATTGCAAAGGCACGAATGCTAGCATGTGGCTGCTTGAGCTTGATAAAGACAATATTCATTTGATTTGCTGATAGACTGGTCATGTTTAACCATTAAGAGAGAGAGTGAGAAAAAAGATAACTCAGGACCTTTTACCTATAAGTACAATACCTGTTGGCACTGATAGTTGAGCAGCTCGGAGTTGGATCAGATGTGTCAATAAAGAGGGGCGTTTGATTTTTGCTGTTAGCTCTTTATACCATCATTCATCGTAAAAGATTCTTATGAATGACCATCACGCTATGGAAGTTAATATATCTTTGGATTATCATCAGATACTATAGTTTTCTACTGGACATTCCTTTGCCTCTTCAGGTGTTTCAAAGAAGAATGGATGGATCAGAGGATTTCTTCAGAAACTGGGCTGACTACAAAAAAGGCTTTGGCAACCTTTCAAGAGAACACTGGCTAGGTATATAATATACTTTTACACGACAGATGTAGAATGAAGGTACATGGGAGGGATAAAGACTAGTGCATTGTATATATGGTATATTGTATAGTAATACTGTTCTTATATTTCATTACGTAATATATAATAAACAACCCATATAGGAAAGAAATTGCATAGTATCAGGGCCTATAAAATGCAATACTGCGTATCTGCGTTACAGATTTTGGAACATGCAAGACACGTCTGATTGAGTGCAGTCACTTTACCGACTGTTGCTGGAGCACATGTTTTCCATATTCAGTGTCAGAACTGTAGAGTACTGGTCGTCATTTACAGAAATTAAGAACTTTTTTATTCCCAAAGCAGGACAGTTTATTTTAGGGTTTTTTTTCTAACTGTAGATTTCAAGTTCTATAGACGTTATATCCGAAGTGATGTTAGCATGCACTAACATATGATAATCGATGTATGAAAAAGTATTTTGCGGACGGCAATGACTGAAATCAGCCTTCACATTCGCTCAATTTAATCAGAGTTTTCCCTACTCGCAGGAACAGTCTAAATATTTAATCCTGAAGACTCTAATGTGATAGTGACGCCTCAAATCCCTCTGTGCTGCTAATCAGTGTGATGTTGTAGTATTCACATGCACACTTGGCGTAAGATACATTTTCACGCGGCGCCGATGATACGAAAATGACTTTGCAGGTCTGCATGCTTCTACCACATATCAATGCCACTAATAGCCCGAAATCTAAAATTTATTTAGATGTCTAATCAGGATTGTTAAGAAGAAATGTCACTCATTCGCACGTTAATGCCATTATGCATTTGCCCTTGCAGACTGGTATTGAGAGGACTAAGCTAGCTCCTTGAATACCAGTCTGCATTGACAAACTTTTAAAATTCGTGCATAAAAGCTTGCTTTCTTTTTAATCTACTACTTGTTTAAAGTTTGTCATCTACAGGCAATGACCATCTGTATGATATAGTATCTCAAGGTCGGTACGAGCTCAGAATTGATCTGGAAGACTTTGATGGCAACAAAAGATATGCTAAATATGAATCATTCAAGATAGGCTCTGCTTCTGATAGGTACAAGCTTATCATTGGTCCATATTCTGGCGATGCTGGTACGTAGAATTATATTAACAATTATAAAAATTTATAAAGTTAAAAAGGTCAAAATAGCCAAATCAAAAATCCAGACTTGTAAATCAAATAAATATTGAAAAGTCTGAAATATGTTTGATACACATGCATGGATCCAAAACAGAGCTGCGATCAATTGTTCGCGAGTAGTAAGCATCGCCTGCATATTATAATACACTCGCCATGTAGACGTATCTGTAGAGTCAGTCAGTGAAAATGAAAGTCCGGTATTGAAAGCCTTACTATGCTTCCGCTGCGGCCATCAGATCAGAAATAAGTCATGGTGTCTTCAACAGAACCTTTTTAACTGTTGACACAAGCTTCGCCCTGCGATGACCATGTGACAACATTTTACTGGTGAGCAGCTTCTTTTGCATAAGCATCTGTCCTGTAGTCAACTGTTACAAGGCAACCACAAGCTCCTTGTATTAATGTAGATGAGCTGTGGCGTTCCCGCTAAAAGGTAATGTCTTACTTTCAGGAGCTCCGCTCAGTAGGTTAAGCGCTGGCCTACTGATCTAGCGGCCCGGGTTTAGCCCCGCCGGAGGCGGAAATATTTGCAACCATAAACGGAGTTCTTTGTACACAGCTTTCATTATCACCCACCCATCATCCTGATATGACCGAAATACTGTTAAAAAAGACGTAAATTAGGAGTCATTCACCATTCATCAATACCTTACTGGAGTGAAGTGTAAACCAGAACACCTGATAGTATATTACATGTATAACAGCACTTTATGAAGAAATTGTGACTATATTGACGTCGGCTCGGTCCGTCTGTGTGTCCGTCATTCATTCATTTTTTTAAACTTCATCCATTCATTCAGTCAGTCAGTCATTCCATCAATTGGCCACGTTTTTGCCGAAGTTTAATGATGGAAACAACAGATCTTATTTATGGTTAGTAAGTTAGTATGGTTAGTACCAGCCTAAATATGCATAGATATTTCGGATGTAGGCTCCAGTCCTTGGTGTTCTCACTCAGGGGAGTGTAGTCTCATAAGTCAGAAAAAATTATCTCCTTTAAAGAATAAACCGTTTCAAATGAAAATGTCTGTGTACATTGATTCATGTATCAATAATATATAATTGGTTTTTGCATAGTATGCTTGAGACGGCAGTGATGGAAATTTTCGAACTTCGCTATTTCTAGGCAGATGCTGCGGTATGTGTCACTTGAACTTTATATAAATTCAGCCGACATCTGCGTGCTGAAGTGCTTGTATTTAAAGTTAATATATACTGACTGACAAAAGAAACGCTACATACAAAATCAAAGTTGTTTTATTCAAGCAGTAATTTCGAGAAATTATGCTGAAATAAATCATCAAAAAGAACTTGCAATATCATGTTTTGACAAAATCTCAAATGTTGTACAGCGGTACATTAAAACTGGCGTAAACTAAGGCCGAAATTTGACGTTACAAATGCCAAGTTCGAGTTTGAATTTCCAGAAGACCTGGATACATTGAAAGATGAGGAAGGAGAGAGATAATCATGGGTAATAGAGAGGTTAACTGCCCTGAGATTTTGCCGCAAGAACAGCTACCCTAGCATTCGTCCCTGCCATGCAATGCGCGTGTCAAAATTGACGTTAACGTCTACAACAACACCACAAGGAGCGACAATGATTCATGAAAATGGATTCAAATTTTTTCTGCACACCTCGTTAACATCTTTGAGATAGTAAATCACCCAGTGATCACTATCCTTAAGGTACTTGATAGAAAAATTCGAAAACGTCATTATTGACTAAGCTTCAAATTGCCGTTGAGGCACGTTGGTAAAATTTAGTGCAATCGTTTGGTGTTTTTCTTTATCATGACTCATTAAAGAATGCATGAAATACACTTTGCATCATAATCAGTCACGTGATTAGATGTAGTGGCGGTAAATGCTGTTATGCAAATGACGTCATTGTACAAAGCGTCAGTCAAAAACCACAATAATAATGCTGGAAAACAACTTTGTTGTGATAATCCACTTATTTGAGTATTACAAATCTCAAATTCCGGCGTTTGGTTTAGAACAGATGGAATCGAAAGCCTGTAGCGTTTCTTTTGTCAGTCAGTATATATATAGAACAAATCACAATATATAGGACAACTCTTAGTCATTTAGTATAGTATTTACTTCCAGGCGACTCACTGAGAGTTCATCAGGGCAGTGCATTTTCGACGAAGGATTCAGGTGCAAGTAACAATTGCGCTTCACGATTTGAAGGTGCGTGGTGGTACACAAGCTGCCATGAATCAAATTTAAACGGGAAATATTTGAATGGCTCTCATTCTTCATATGCCAATGGTGTCAACTGGAAACACTGGAAAGGTTATGAATATTCACTTAAAACAACCGAAATGAAGATAAGAAGGACATAAATGGACTGAAGTTACATTACGACGGTAGGGAAGCTTAGACCCCTCGCGTTGATTTATTTTACCAAATGTTTGAAATGTTCCAGAAATCGCGGGGTAAAAGTTCGACCCTTTAATATTTTTTTTTCGAGTATATTTAAGTAATCTACTTTTTCTTTGGTAAGACTTTATATCAAGATTTGACTGCCGGTTTTGGGGTTTTCAAACGCTTTATTTTTAACTGGGTTCCTGCATACTCCTCTAATGTATAAACATGTTACTATCCATAGATTAGCCCTCTAGTGCCCGGTGTATCATATCTGCTACATGAGTCTGTTTTGGTGCTGTGGCCAGGAATTGACTTGTATGTTACGTTATACGGCTAGAAAATCAGTCAAGATATACGGAAATAAGATTAAACCATTCCAGTTGTAATGATATGTCTGAAGTGCGTTTATCAGCCGCCAAAAGTCGCCAAAGTTCGAAAACACAAAATGTATCATACATGTTACATCGGGCAATAAAAACAAAACTTGTGAGAATGACTTTACTTTTTCAGATATCCCTGATACATATATGCCAATAGATTCTTTTTCATACATTCTTTTTTCATTCAAAAAGGTGCCTCGTGATTATTGTTAACACTTCAGTTATTCACCCTGAAGAAAGATACTTTTAAAAAATTAATGCCTAATGTAGCATATATGCAACCTTGGACCTCAACACAAATTCAGATCCTGTTTTCAATTTGACTTCCTAAAGCTAGTGGCTGGATGGAATATAAATGTTTCCTTATAGTGCATTCTATGTTTGGGCACTAGAGGGTTAAACTTATAAGTAATCTCTGTGAGGCACTGCTGTATCAGCTCACTTATTGGCACAGGGGTACAGCAGGGATTTTGCATGTAGGTGGTCCCTGATTTTTTCTCCCTATTTCAATTCTCTCTCTCTCTCTATTCTCTCTCTGCACAGTCTTTTTCATTTAGTTGTGAAATTGCAACTTTGGCTCAGATATTAAAGCAGTTATCCTGCCCAAATTTCATATTCTCAAAATCTTTGTAAAGAATGTTTTTATGCAAGTAAAGCCATTATATTTCTGATTTCCATTCACCTCAGGACCCATTTCAAGCAGGTAGCCTTCAATAGACACAGGATCATGTGTCTATGTTATCCAACGCGAATTAAACACTAATTGAGCATGTTTCCGTCTGCCTAAAAGTGTTTCAGCTTTCTAAAAGGCTAAAAAGATAAGTTAACGGCCATTTTAAATAATAAATGGAATGGGTCATTTTATGCCGGAATACTGCTTTAATTATAGACCTAATGAAACTGTCTTTGTGCCTTTCTGTACAGAAAACAATATTTTGACAACAGCCGGGCTTTTTATTTACTTATGCAGGATGGCAAGTTTGTATAATCAGCGTCTCAGTTAGTTTTTGTCGTTGTGAACCTTCGGAAAACCGTTGTGAAACTGACACAAAAACAATTTTGTAGAACCAAAAATACATGCGACTGCATGGCGGTAGATTTGTAAATGTCACAGACATATGAGCCGCAACACGAGAAGACCAACAATGTGGTTTTGCGGCCAGCGCAGACTCAGATCAGCCTAGGCATCCACCCCGTCTGATCAGAATCTTTCCTAAGCGCTTAAAAGGTAGCTAAGGGTTTAAACTACCTTCATGCGGACAGCGAAGACTCTGATCAGACTGGGCGAATGCCCAGGCTGATCTGAGTCTGCGCTGGACGCACGACCACATTGTTGGTTTTCTCGTGTCGCGGCTCATATGTTAAGTTGCATGTGCCTTTTTGAGCAGGAAAATATAGTCAGAGGTGAACCAAAATAATGACAGTTTCAGTCTTTAAAACTTTACGGGTTCCTACAAATGCAAGATGGGAGGTTTCTATAATCAGCCTCTCCGTCAGTTCAAAGTCATTAATTTAAAACTCTGTACATGAATTACAGACTTATTTAAATGTATGTTTTTTTTTAATTCATTTATATATCTTGAAGAGGAAAATACGATTTAACGAAAGTACTTAGAAATTGTAACCGTTATACATGCAGCTAATACAGGATGAAGAGGTGTCATGGTCGAATGGTTAAAGGGACTCAGTTATGGTGCAAAAAGACGCGGTTCGAATCTAATTTGGCTCAGCTGGCAACTGGAAGCTGTCTTTGGCAGTCCAACAGGAAATGGGTACATTTTGCATCAAGGAAAGACAAGGCAGCGAAAGAGCGTGGGGCGGGAAGGGTAGCTTCGTCTTTAATATGCCGTGCCCAAGATACAGTGGGTCTCTAACCCCCGTTGTCCCTAACGGCCGACAGTCTATGGGAAACATTTACCTTTCAAATCAAGATTGCAACTGTAGAATTAATACAATCCTTAAGCAATTAGTTTGAAATCATATTAGAATATTACAGGTATATTGAATATGTGCGTAGTAAATAAAATGTTGTTTGACAGAAAGGTTTTTTAATAATTTCTTTGTACATGTTTTCTCTGTTCTAATTTCCTTCTGTGACTTTGGACAGGGTCTATGTTATACATATTTATGAACTTTCTTTCTGAATTACACGCCGGTATCCAGGAGGAGTGTTATGCGCATGTAAACACCGGGTTAAACCTCCCTTCAGAGGTTAGAGTAAACTCGGGTAAATTCGGACAGCGGGTAAATTCGGACAGTAGCATTGTTTCGTTTATATGTCAGTTATTTGGAATCAAAATAAAATTAATTGGGCAAACAGTGAAAATCCTGATAAGACAACTCATGATGAGCCGTCTCATCTGGATTTTCTTTGCTTGCAATGGTATGTCCGAATTTACCCGCTGTCCGAAGTTACCCGACTCGACCCTCATTGCAGACAGTTTCAAGATGATGC
Organism: Ctena decussata; assembly: GCA_963989385.1. Classification (NCBI taxonomy): domain Eukaryota; kingdom Metazoa; phylum Mollusca; class Bivalvia; order Lucinida; family Lucinidae; genus Ctena; species Ctena decussata. The sequence continues at coordinate 59,003,834 of OZ022506.1, forward strand.
TTCGGTTGTAGTTCATTATTTTTGCAGTTGATTGTTTGCTTCGGATTTGTCTGTAATTTTTGTACATTATTAAGGATATCCTTGCAGCCGTCTGCTAGGAAAAAGCTGGCCTTTCGGCTTTCCGCTTGTCCTGTTTTCCTCAGAGAGCCGTTTTTGTTGTTTGTTTGCCTATCACATTTTCTATTTTGGGCAGGCTGAGGAAATGGATTATGACGGTTCCTGATAATTACATTCTAATCTGCTTTTCATATAAATAATTCAGAGACAAATCACAGGACGTTTGGTTTTCGAAACAGGAAATAAGTTTGAGCTGAAACAAATTCAGCCATTTATGTAAACCACCACCCAGACAACAATATTTGTGACCAAAAGGAAATAAATAAATAAAGAAGAAGAAGTACACAAAATGTTTCATAACTTCATCTTAATATATTTCTCTAACGAAATGTAGTACAAACAGGGTTTCCAATAAAATCCAGCTCAGACAGTTACATGTATCTTGAGATATTAAATTAAGTTCGTTAGAGCTTACTCTAATTCTTGATTCCATAACTCCTTTCCAGTTAATAGAGAAACAGAAGTTGACGAGGGACGTTCAGAAAGTTCTGAATTTCGTCTCATAACATTTTATAGTGTCCAGTTGGGGTGGGTGGGGGGGGGAATACTATGAAAGTATTAAAATCACTACATTTTGCCTTTACAGTGATACCAAACACTATACAAAGATAGTTTTTCTTAGTGAGATGCAATGCGTTCATTAGGCCTCAGTCCAATGTTTTATGTGAATTTACTTTCAGAGTGTCATTTAATCAAAATCAAATATTTGTCAGCTCTTTCTCAATCTTTGTCTTTAATATCCATTCCAAAGTTTGACGAGTACCAAATATTAGCAATACAAACCTTGCAAAGCAATGCGCAGCTCTTATGATTTATTGAAACCGACGTCAACATCATTTTTGTCGCACCTGCTTTAGCAAGGTGCGATATAGGAGTTCACTTTTCCGTCCGTCCGTCAGTCATTCCGTTCGTCCGTACGTCCGTCCGTACGTCCGTCCGTCAACAATTACGTCGACCCTAGCGTCGACCCTAGTGTTAAGTCCATTTCTCGCAAACTATGATACCTACAATCATCAAACCTGGTATATGGCTTCTTCTATGAATATTCTTGAGGGCTGTTGCTCTTAGATTTACTTTTGACCTATATTTTATGATCTGCTGACTTTGTAAAACTGTCCATCAGCAATTACGTCGACCCTAGCATTTAAGTCCATTTCTCGCAAACTATGATACGTACAATCATCAAACCTGGCATAAAGCGTCTTCTAAGAATGTTTTCGAGGACTGTTGCTCTTATTTTTAACCTTGACCTATATTTCATGCTCTGCTGACTTCGTAAATCTGTCCACCAATAATTACGTCGACCCTAGCGTTTAAGTCCATTTCTCGCAAACTATGATACCTACAATCACCAAACCTGGCATAAAGCTTCTTCTGAGAATGTTCTCAAGGGCCGTTGCTCTTATATTTACCTTGACCTATTTTCATGCTCTGCTGACTTCGTAAATTTTTATTCAAAATTATGTTGATGCTAGTGTTTAAGTCCATTTCTAACAAACTTTGATACCTAGAATCCTCAAACCTGGCATCAAGTTTTTTCTTAGAATGTCCTTGAGTGCTGTTGCAATTAAATTACTTTTGACATTTATTTCATGCTTTGCTGACTTTGCAAAATTTTACACCCATAATCCTGTCAGCCCTAGCGTTTAGTCATTTTGTCTCGAAGTATGATACCTGTAGTCATCACACTTGGCGTAAAGTTTCTCTTTGGAGTGTTTATGAGGGATGTTGCAGTTATTCCTATCTTTGGCCTATATTTATTCTCTTCTGACTTAGTGAAATTTTACATCCAAAATTGTGTTGACCCTAGCATTTCTGTCCATTTCTCATACACATTCTTTTTTAATCATAGTCTTTACTATTGTGGAAGCACAATGCAGGTGCGACATAGCATTCCGCGGAATTCTTGTTGAAGATTGTAGCAACTTTTTCTTTGCACTAATTTTATTTTTTCCACGGATTCAAATTGGTCAATGCAAAGGCTCTTCCTGGCAAAATTTTGAATGCTAAAGCACTTTGCATTACAAAAACATAATAACTTTTAGAAAGTGCTACTACTTAATTAAAGTGCGGATAATCAAAAGGCAGTCTGAGAGTAAAACCTTGTTAAAATATAATTGCGCGATAGTTAGAGGTCATTGCCTGGGGGCTGTGTTTAAGTAGCAATGAAAGTTCTCATAGACTGCTCATAAGTCAATAATCTATAATGCCTTTAGGGTATATCTCTTTCAAAGAACTTAGAACTTCAAAAATGTGTCTGAGACTTTTAGAAAACACCCGCGTTGGCAAATTCTTCAGGCCATTTCATAGCTTTATATATTTTTCTATCAGAATTTCTGTCTTTAAGATGGTAACCAAAATATTATGTCACGTGCAGAACTTTCTGAATACCCCTCACATAATAACAGGCGCTTTTCTGCAACTGTTTAGTTTGATAGCTGTTATAAAATATGATCTTCAATTAGAAGGGTGGCAAAAGTAAAACTGAAAGAGTTGCTTTCACTAAATGTTCACTCGTTTAGCTTAAATGAGGTGCGACACGAGAAAACCAACGAAGTGGACGTGCGCCCAGCGCAGACTCAGATCAGCCTGGACATCCGCCCAGTCTTATCAGACTCTTTGCTACCCGCTTAAAGGGTAGCAAAGGGTCCATACTACCTCCATGCGGACAGCAAAGACCCTGATCAGACTTGGCGGGTGCCAAGACTGATCCGAGTCTGCGCTGGGCGCACAACTACTATGATCGTTTTGTCGTGTCGCGGCTTAAATGCTTTTTCCACCCTACTTGTATCTTTGTTCAACATGTGAATTAAAATCTTGACAACCATTTTTTCTAGAATGCTATTGCGCCGAATCTCCATGAAAGCCTTTAAAGCAGTTTCAAAATGATTGTATTCCTGATGAATGGTGTAGAAGGTATGGCGTTTGAAAATATTACACACCCTACGTTTATGAAGTACACAGAGTGGCACCACAAGTCGAACGCTTTACTTGAAAACCATAACCATATCTTCCTAAAAACTCCATTCACCCGATGCCGCCTTGGTAATATTTGGTTCACGCATACAAATGGTGAAGTCTTACTTAGTATTTAAACAAAACATAATAGGGAGGTTAAGAATTTTAACTTGTACGGGTATGTGTGCGTCTAGCGATAATTTGCATGCATACGCCATCAATAATTGCATTCTATCTACCAGTTAAAACTTGGTCCAGACGTTAGCTACTTCTAGGAGACCGTCTACACATTGCTTTAAAACGTGATATTTGAAGTCATTTTTCGGAATGAATTCGTAAATGTACATTTTAGTTTGTTGTATCAAAGTTGAGAACATAAATCTGAGAAATCATTTAAGGTGGTGATAATCACTGATTTGGGACAAAGACAAAAATCTTCATAAAATGCTCAAAATAACACTGATCTTTCCAAAACTTAGCATATGCCTTCTTTATGTTGTTGCTCATAATTTAGAATCCCAAAATGCAGCATTTGTTAATGCTAAAAAGTGTTTTTATAAGAGAAGATCAAAGGGTAATTTTCTGCGAATATATCATTATTGAAAATATACTTAGTGCCTAGAGTACCTTGTTGTATAATGGAGAGCGTCCTAGCAATTATTTTTTCAAACTCTTTCACACATTATCAGGCTGAGCAGATGAAAAAAGATGCAGTCTGTGTCCAATTTTTTTTGTCAAAACACACAGGTGAGACAGGTGATACTATTTTAACAAGGTTGAACAATTTCATCTACACACCACTGATCATGTCAGTAATGTATTACTTATATTGTAGGTGTTAACATAGGTATGCTTGCCTACCCTATATTTAATAAATGCATCCGGTGTACATTTACTTTGTACATGGTTGAACATTTGAGAAAAAGCTACCGTTTTCATCTGGTCTATATTACAATTTGAGAAAGAGTTGGAATAAATAATTGCTAGGACGCTCTACATTATGCAATAATGCACCTTCAGTACTACGTAAATTTTCAATAACGATATTATTTTTTCAGATTTATTCGCAGAAAATTTCCCTTTGATCTTTCCTTATGAAAACACTTTTTTAAGCAGCATGTACGTCTATTTTGTATTCTAAACTGTAAAGAACAACAAAAATAAGAAGTCTGCTAACTTTCAGGGAGATACCTTACTTTTTTATGGTTTTATGCAGATTTCTACATTTACCATAAATCACCACCTTAAAGCATTCACTTGGAAATCTGTGGGGCGTGAATAAGATAAATCAAGGTTTGCATTGAGGGTGGCACGGCATTATTTGTTATTGTTATGTCCACATAGATGAATGATTTCGGGTGTAAAGTCCGTAAACAGTATTCCAGTCATGTTGGACTAATTACGAAATGTGTGAAATAATCCAGATGGAACAGTACTATGACCCCAGCTTGAATCATATCCGTGACCTCTGTATCATGAGTCTTACCTCTCGACAACCAGGAGAAGCAATGGCCTTGTGGTACTTTTTACGTACTAGCCTACCTATTTGGGATAAACAGGTTCGATCCCCCGCTTCACCGCTTTTTCGGATGAGACATTAAACCGAGGTCCTCGTCCGCGTACGATCTTAGAGTTAGTGGGATGTTAAATCTAAGTTCACTCATCAGTTGAAGTAATGATAAATGATGTAGACATATGGCAGCATCATAATGACAATAGCTGAGAAGGTGGCAGAAATCAATATAAATGTGTCTTGCAATCTTTTTCAGATATATATTTTTGCAAATAGGTTTTGTTTAAACGATAAGACATGTAGCATGCGACAGATTTTTTCCATGAACCATATAGTTTGAGGGTGTTTAAACATGTCGTCGTGTAAGCTCACCTTAAAAATATCAAAATGGGGAAACTGGACTGTGGGCTGGATAATTACATTAATTATCCACAGCTGTCGCAGAGGATAGTGTCGGTCGGGGAGATTAATTGTATTTTCAAAAGAAATCAGAGGTGCGTTAGCAGAAGAGGATGTAGGTGAATACTCAAATGACGGAGTGAAAATGTAAATTATTGGGGAAAATGCGGGATATCTTTTCGACGGCCGTAGAGTAGTTTTACGTAATTGCTGGCAATTGATTTTTGAACGACACTAACAACCTCATTTATTTAGTCATCTTATTTATGTTTATTTCTCTGTATATGCCAGAAACATGACCCTGAACGCTCTTAGTATCAACTCTAAAATGATTACTTGGAGGACACAAGACGCTTTCAAATGCCAAAACTTGACGTGTTGCATGCAGAATTGTTTCATTTTGGTATATTAGCCTTTACAGCTTTGCAGCTGGTGTTGTGCCGTGTGGCGGCCGTAAAAAGTCTCCCCGTACATCATCCATAGTGCAGATTATATTTTATTTACATCCTTTGAGATCAGAGGATAGATTCTGAGAAATCTAAAATTTGAGATCGATTTAGACTATTATTCTAGATCATCGTCTTTTATATTATTTGGATCCTTTGGAAATTAATCAGTCATTGAATCGACTGCCCAATTAAAATTTAAAAATTACAGTATGCTTTTTTCTGGTTTCGTCACCAGATATTGTTAGGGTCACTGACGAGGCTTTATAAGCCGAAACTACGTAGTCTGGCCCATGTTTCTACTTCTGTATGTATTCTCTGCTCTTGAAGGAACTTTTTAAGATTTTAATTTTACAGAAACTTGGCTCAGTGCCTCAGTAGATACAGATGATGTGATGCTCGAATCATACAACAAACCTGAGCGCAAGGACCGTGTCGGCGATTACCATGGCGGCGTCATGTTATATGTTAAAGAAACTTTATTTTATAAGCGCCGAGATGAATTAGAAATAAGAGGAGTTGAAAACATTTGGATTGAATTAGCTAATAATCACAAACGTATTCTTTTTGGAGTTTCTTTTTATCGGCCACCAAGTTCTGATAATACCTACTTCTCAAACATTGAGGACTCTATAGCTTTGGCAGTCGACACCGGTATATTTGGCATAATCGTTACAGGTGACTTTAATTTGAATATGCTTAATGTTCGAACATCGAGGAAGATAGAGTCTCTCTGTGTTCAGTTTTGTTTTCTTTCTATCAAGCTACTGATCTACCAACTCACTTTACTGAGAATATATCTTCTTTGATTGACATTGTTCCTGTCAGTAACAAAGATCACTTACTACTTAGTGGTGTAGGTGATCCTTTTCTGAATCAGGAACTTGGGTACCTTTGTCCTATATACGGTATCTTTAAATTTACTAAGCCCAGGTTAAAATCGTTTTCAAGACATGTTTGGTACAATGAACGGGGTAATTTCAATCTCTAGCGAGAAAAGGCGTCAACTTTGGATAATATAAACGTCTACGATGATAACATAAATGCCACCATTAACTCTTTAGCAACTGAATGTGTTCCTAAGAGGCATATAAAAGTCATACCTTTAGATCCTCCTTGGTTAACTACTTTTCTTAAACGATACATTCGAAAACGCAAACGTGCTTTAGAAAGACTACGACAACTAATGTGGACTCACATTGGAAAACGTTTAAGGTGGTGATAATCACTGATTTGGGGCAAAGGCAAAAATTTGCATAAAACACTCAAAATACCACTGATCTTTCCAAAACTTAGCGTATGCCTTCTTTATGTTGTTTCTGACAATTCAGACTCCCAAAATGCAGCATTTGTTAATGTTAAAAAGTGTTTTTATAAGGAAAGATCAAACGGTAATTTTGTGCGCAATAATCTGAAAAAATAATATTGTTATTGAAAATATACTTAGTGCTGAGAGTTCCTTGTTGCATAATGGAGAGCGAGCTAGCAATTATTTTTTCAAACTCTTTCACACATTATCAGGCTGAGCTGATGAAAAAAGATGTGGTCTGTGTCCAATTTTTTTTTCAAAACACACAGGTGAAACAGGTGAGACTATTTTAACAAGGTTGAACAATTTCATCTACACACCAGTGATCATGTAAGTAATGTATTATTTATACTGTAGGTGTTAACATAGGTATGCTTGCCTACCCTATATTTAATAAATGCATCCAGTGTACATTACCTTGTTCATGGTTGAACATTTGAGAAAAAGCTACCGTTTTTATCTGGTCTACATTACAATTTGAGAAAGAGTTGGAATATTGCTAGGTCGCTCTTTATTATGCAATAACGCACCTTCTGTTCAGTACTACGTAAATTTTCAATAACGATGTTAATTTTTTTGATTATTGCGCAGAAAACTACCCTTTGATCTTTCCTTATAAAAACACTTTTTTAAGCAGCATGTACGTCTATTTTGTATTCTAAACTGTAAAGAACAACAAAAATAAGAAGTCTGCTAACTTTCAGGGAGATTCGTTACTTTTTTATGGTTTATGCCGTTTTTTTACATTTACCCTAAATCACCACCTTAAAAGATTACGAAATAAGGTTACCACAATGATCCGCGATTCCAAGAAATTATATTATGACAAATTAGCAGATAACCTAAAATCTAGCACTATTTCGACTAAAGACAGGTGGTCAACTCTTAAGACTTTTATAACTCCAAACTCAAGTTCATCCATTCCTCCCCTTGAATACAACAACAATATTTATACAGATGAAAATGACAAGGCAAACATCCTTAATAAATAATCATATTAAATGAGACAAACGCTGTTCCTCCGGATTTGACCCCTCTTGTACTTAATTCAGAATTGAGGACTATTATTCTCACTCCACTCGAAATAGAATCAGTTCTTAATATCAATTCTTTGTAAGAATCGGAAAACGTTGGCCACGCTATGTCTGGGATTTTAGTATTTTTTGTCTACATATCAGGTTTGATGCAAAACCACCATAAACGGCGTTGAAATCTTCATTTTATGTTTCGTTGCCATGGAAACGGAGAATGTTTGTTCTGGGAGGAGGGCAGAAAAATTGAATATAAAAATTAGAAAATTGGCAAAATTGTTTATTTTCCCGTTTCCACAGAAACTTTTTGGAAAAGAAATGTTTTTAACATCAAAGCACTAAGTTGGCATAGCACAAGGATATAAAGTTGGGGACAAAATTTTGCATAGGTTTCTTACACTAAGGGCCCAAAAAAAGGGAAAATTGGCATTTTATCAAATTTGTGAAAAATGCAATATCACACTTTTTCGGTGGAGTTTTTGGACAGTTTAACAGAAGATGTCCAGACAAAGACTAGTATGGTTATAAATAACAATATATGCAAATGTAAAATATAAAAAAAAACTGGATGCAGAAATTCAAATCAAAAGGTCAAGGTCAATGTTAAAATAGCTTAAAAAAATACTATTTTAATGCCTTTTTTTCGACATTTATTGGTATAAATATCATTTTTTATGTTTTAAAAGCGGTTTTAAAGCGCAAAGAACTATTATACATAATAAATCTGATCATTGCAGCAACACTAGTTTATCCAGAGCAACAAGGTTTCAAGGTCAAGGTCACAAAAATCGAGAAATTTTTAATAAATAACATGTTTTACATGAAAATCATAGTCTTTTCCTCCTTCGATAAGGTATGCAATTATAGCAAACAGTCTAGATACAATTTACAGTAACCTTGCTTCAATTTCTGACATAATTCAGGTCGAAGGAAATTGCAGTGCCAAGGTCAAGGTCAAAAATATCCACAAAATTATGGCTCAAATGAACTCTGTATCATGTATTATGATCATTTAGAAACTCTGACAATTCTTGATTTCATTTTAATTGGTCATGCATAAACTGCATTTAATGTTTTGATACATCATCTGAATCAGGGGGACCATTCAAGGTCAAGGTCACTTATTTTCAGTCTGAGCTCTCTATCAATACTTAGGAATTTTTGTCGAATATCAGCAAATTTCTAGGCTTTATCAATGTTTGCTTAAGTTTGCTGGGTAGACAATCAATTTAATGTTTGCGAATAGTTTATACCATTCATACCATTCATATTGAATGATTCATTGAGGCCAAGGTCATCAGAAATCAAGAGATTCCTGTGTCTACAAGTCGTATCATATAAGATAGCTGCATTAGTAATCGTCAGACTGGAAATAACGAAATGTTGACATGCATGTATTTTTAGCTCACCTGTCAAGGTGAGCTTATAGTATAGCCTTGGTCTGTCGTCCGTCGTCGTCAGCGTCGTCGGCGTCCACACTTTCAAACATCTTCTTCTCAGAAACCACTGGTCCGAATGAAGCCAAATTTCATATGGAGCCTTAACAGGATGGGGGAACGAAAGTTTATATATTTGACACAGGTCACATGACCAAAATGGCCGCCATGCCCATATAGGGTAAAAACCTTAAAAAATCTTCCTCTCCAGAACCACTGGGCCGATTGCCTTTAAACTTGGTATGTAGCATTGTGGACTCCAGTACTACAAAGTTTATATAAATGATGACCTTGGGTTGACCTTGACCTATTTTACCGCAAGGTCAAATTTGGTCCCTTAGGCTTTTGAATGGGAAAATCTGAAAAAGTGCATTTTTCTGTTGCTGTTTTGCTCTGTGATATGGAAATGTAGTCAATTTCAACACCTATGGCTATTAGAGGTCAAGGTCATTTAATGACCTTGATCAAAGGTCATTTGTTCACTGGATGTCAACATTTTCAAACATCTTCTTCTCAGAAATCATAAGGCCGATTGAAGCCAAATTTCATATAGAGACTTAACAGGATAGGGGAAGGAAAGTTTATATATTTGGTCTAGGTCACATGACCATGATGGCCGCCATGCCATTATATGGTAAAAACCTTAAAAAATCTTCTTTTCCAGAACCACTTGGCTTATTGCCTTGAAACTTGGTATGTAGCATCATGGACTCCAGTACTACAAAGTTTATATAAATGATGACCTTAGGTTGACCTTGACCTATTTTACCGCAAGGTCAAATTTGGTCTCTTAGGATTTTGAATGGGACAAGCTGAAAAAGTGCATTTTTTCTGTTGCTATTGTGCTCTGTGATATGGAAATTCAGTCATCTCAAGCCCTATGAATACTAGAGGTCAAGGTCATTGTTGTCATTGTCCGTCGTCAACATTTTCACAGGACTTCTCCTCAGAAATCACTGGGCTTATTGAAGCCATATTTCATATACAGCCTTAGCAGGATAAAGAGATAAAAGTTTATAAATTTTTTATCCACGTCACATGACTAAGATGGCCGCCATGCCCATTTATAATAAAAACCTTAAAAATTCTTCTTCTCCAGGACCACCTGCCTGATTGCCTTGAAACTTGGTATGTAGCATCATGGAGTCTAGTACTACAAAGTTTATATATATGATGACCATGGGTTGACCTTGACCTATTTTATGGCAAGGTCAAATTTGGTCACTTAGGCTTTTGAATGGGAAAAGATGAAAACGTGCATTTTTCTGTTGCTTTTGAGCTCTGTGATATGGAAATGCAGTCAACTTCAACCTCAATGAATACTAGAGGTCAAGGTCATTTAGTGATTTTATAGAAGCGGCCGTGGTGGAACAGTTTACACACTCACCATCCAATCCTATAGAATTGCAGCCTGTTTATTAGCCTACCTGAGCCGAAAACTTACATTTTGGCCACTTGACCTGAGCATATACTGACAGGTGAGCGATCGTTGCCCTTGGGCGACTTGTTTTCTAATCCAGCATGGCAGTTAGAGAAGAAAAGAAGTAACCTGTGGGAATTAGCTCTTTAAAGGATCTCTGTAATTCCTGTTTTAAACATTCTGATACACTTTTTGAAAAGCCGGTAGTTGATGACTAAATAAATCTGAAGTTGTTTCCCCTTAAAGCTCTTGTTTTTGAGAAAGCAGTGCGCCAAAATATGATTGGTGTCTTGGTCTGATTTTGAGTAAAATAGTGATCATCCGTAGAAATGATTATTTTGAGACGAGAATGCGCTTCCTGCAATATATGTACATTCTTTCCCAAGATTCTGAAAACCACATCTCAAGATTCACGCAAGGGATATGCCTCACCAGTTTACTATACTTAATAGCCAATAAGATATTGCAAGTGGTTTCAAATTTACTTGGGACTTATTAATGTATAAAATTGATTTTCCATTAGCTAGATCTATAGTCAAATGAATTGCAGTGAATGAGTGATGTTGGCATTGTTAGACAGTTTTGTGGATTAGCATGACAGTTAATGTGGTTACATGTAGAAATGTAACGTAAGTATATGGTGGCCAATTATGTCATATTGGTACACCTCTATGTTTTTCTACCATGTTTACAAAGGGGCACAACTTTTTTTACTTCCAGTTTGCTTTGAGACTAGCATGTCCCTTCCAAAGTGGGTCTGCTCTTGAAGGAAAGAGGAGCAATCCTTTTGAAGTTGACCTCCTTTGAGAAAGGAATCAAAAACGAAAAAGGCAGAGTTGCTTCCAGTTAAAGTGTACTCACCACCATTAAGGGGGGTACCTATAAGGCCCCTTTTCTGCCCAAGAGCAAAATGTTTTATTTTCAGCTGATGATTAACCTAAAGTGTCCGCTATACTGAATAAATAGTGGTTAAGCTCCGTAAGCATTACTTTTGGAATAATGGGGTTATTAAAGTGGGTGGGGTAAATCAGCAATGGACCAGGGGAGTCATATTATAAGCTATATTTCTCCTTCAAATTTAATGGTATTCATATATATCTTCCTTTATAAGTTAAAATAATGTCTGAGGTGATATCTTTTTTCAATTTCTACCTTTCAAAGTAAAATCTTATGTCTGCAGAATTTCTTTTGGTGACACTGTCAATTTTCAGTAATTTTGGTACTTTGAATTCAATATATTTTACCACATGACTTCTTACCATACTCACGTGGGTTCACCGATGGGAGAGTGCAAACAGTTGATTAAATTTTGGTGACCTTGACCTTTGGTTCAAGGTCACAGTAAGACTTATAATGCCAATTTTAAGTCAAGTTTTGACCATTGTCTACACATTACCTCCTGAATTGATATGAAATCATGACTAAGGTGGCCAAAATAAGGACTTTGAAGAGTTAGAGCACTGATTATGATAAAATGGCCATGGCATCATTTTCAAGGTCAAGGTCAAGGTTAGAATAGACAGTTTAATCAAAGATCTCACATAGCTATACAGAAATTTAAGAAGTATGTATGTTTCTATTTGTAAATCAATGCTTAATATGCATATAATGACCTTGACCATGATCTGAAGGTCACCAATATATTCAGAAGTTCAGTATTTCACAATAGACTTTTCTTTAACCTATAAGTTTAACCCAGTTCTGTTTCATTATGTCTGGCTAATGTTGACCTTTAGACCAAGGTCAAGGTCATTCTGTGTACATTAAACATTGATTTTCAAATGAAAACTCTCAGCTTTGGTACATTTCTGCTGACTGATTGTGTGAAATCTATGACGAAACTCTGTTTAGTCTAACCTTGACCTTGAAGATGATTTTATGGCCATTTAATCATGACTAGTGATCTAACTCTTCATAATGTTTAACTTAGGCCACTTTGGTCATGATTTCATATCAATTCAGGAGCTAATGTGTAAACAATGGTCAAAACTTGACTAAAATTGACATAGTAAGTCTTACTGTGACCTTGAAACAAAGGTCAAGGTCACCAAAATTTGATCAACGATTTGCACTCTCCCAACGGTGAACCCATGTTAGTTTGGTAAGAAGTCATCCATTGGTTCTAGAGATATGGTAGAATATACTGGATTCAAAGTACCAAAATTACTGAAAATTGACAGTGTCACTAAAAGAAATTCTGCAGACATAAGATTTTACTTTGAAAGGTAGAAATTGAAAAAAGATATCACCTCAGACATTATTTTAACTTATAAAAGGAGATACATGTATATATGAATGCCTTTAAATTTGAAGGAGAAATATTGCTTATGATAAGACTCCGCTGGTTCATGCTGAATTACCCCACCCACTTTAATAACCCCATTATTCCTAAAGTAGTGCTTACAGAGCTTAACCACTATTGATTCAGAATAGCGGACACTGAAGGCTAATCATTAGCTGAAAATAAAACATTGTGCTCTTGGGCAGAAAAGGCCTTATAGCCCCCCCCCCCATGCCCCCCCCCCCTTTATTCGAGAAGGCACAGTTAGACTACCTATGCTGTATTGTCAGTTCTGGATTCGAAGTATACCATAGCAGTAGTGTCTCTTTTAAGGTGAATAATTTTCTATTAAAAAGCTGGATATTCCATCAGAATAATTTTAACTAGATCATGATTTGGATATTATTAGTGTATGGTTGTCCTGTACATGTATATATGCTTTCACATTCATTTTCATCATCTGCATTAAATATTTGGGCTTCTTGGGCCTTTATAGCAGTTGCTTCTCACTCCTGATTTTACATCATTAGGTTGTAGGTGATTATCCAGTACCACTCATATTTCATAATGTCAGAGATCTGCTCTAATGCCACAGTGCTGATATTAGACAAATTTTATGTGGAGCCTCCATGGATCACTTTTTCAACTTGGAACTTTGATGATCTTGACCTTGAGCTTCATATTTATAGTTTTTCATCTGTTCTATGATTTATTTCTTTAAATGATATAGGACTAGTCGAATATAGCAAAGTTTTTTTATTATATTCAGTTACTGTTTTCAAACGTTACAAACTAGGAGAAAATCCTTTTTTTAACAATCATTTAATTTGAGCTTTGATGATTTTGACCTTGACCTTCATATTCAAATTGCTGCATCTGTTTAATTTTAGTAAATGATAAATGACTCTCCTCAAACTTGGCAATATTATTTCTTAAATTTACCAAAAAAATGGTACAATGTGTAAAAAGATCCTGCTTTTTTTCACACACTTTGAAACGAAGTTTTGCTGTGCTTGCCCTTGACCATCATTTTAAGCTTTTCTATCTGTGTTATGATTTATTTCATTTAATGATATATGACTCTTACTGAAGTTTTGATGATCTTGACCTTGACAGTCAAATTTAAATATCTGCATCTACTTTGTGTTTTATTTCATTAATGGATATATAACTCTTTGCACATATAAACTTTTACAAAGTTTGGTACATTATATAAGATATTCGGGTGTTTCAACATTTTAAAAAAAACATCATAAGTGATTTTGACCTTGGCCTCCATATTGAAACTCCTTCATCTGTTTTATATTTTATTAGTTGATATGTGACTCTTCTAAAATACAGCATATGCTTCATCACATATACCAAACAAGAGGGCCATGAGGCCCTGAATCGCTCACCTGAACAATTGGCTAAGTGGGTTTTTCTTAGGTCTGAAATTGTCAAAATATGAGTCTTGGGTCAAAAGTCAAAGAATGACCATGTCCTCTTGTACTCATAAATCTTCATGTACATGTACTCATTAAGACAACCATATATACCATTTTTAGGCCAAAATCTTCTAAACTGTCCATGAAATCTTATGTTCTGACATTTTTCCATAAAAAGGTCAAGGTAAACCCAAGGTCATCTTTTGAACAGTCTTTGTAGTACTCTAGTATTCTATGCTACTTACAAGTTTCAAGGCCATAAGTGTATTGGTTCTGGAGAAGAAAAACATTAAAGGTTTATACCATAAATGGGTATGGCGGCGATGTTGGTCATGTGACTTGGACCGTTTGAACAAATTTTTGTTCAATCAACCATTGGAGGCTCTATATGAAATGTGTTTATAATTGGCCCTTTGGCTTTTGAGGAAATGTCTGAAAATGTCAAAATATGAGGGATCTTGATCAAAGGTCAAAGAATGACCTTGACCTCTTGTACTCCTAGTTCTTCATGACCCAATTTTTAGGCCAAAATCTTCAAAACTTCCAATGAAATCTTATGTTCTAGCATTTTCCCATATTTGACCTTGCCGTAAAATGGTCAAGGTCAATACAAGGACATCATTCTGAAAAATCTTGAAAGTACTCGTGTACGCAATGCTATATACCAAGTTTCAAGGCCATGGGTCGATTGGTTCTGGAGAAGAAGATTTTTAAAGGTTTTTACCATATATTGGCATGGCGGCCATGTTGGTCATGTGACCTGGACCGTTTAAATAAATTTTCATTCCCTCAACCCCCGAAGGCTCTATATGAAATCTGGTTTCAATCAGCCCAGTGGCTTTTGAGGCGATTGTTCGAAATTGTCAAAATATAAGAGTTCTGGGTCAAAGGTCAAAGAATGACCTTGACCTCTTGTACTCACAAATCTTCATGTTCTCTTTAAGATGACTGTATATACCAATTTTTGGGCCATAATCTTCAGAACTTCCCAAGAAATATTATGTTCTAATATTTTCCCAAATTTGACCTTTCCAAAAAAAAACGGTCAAGGTCACCCAAGGTCATAATTTGAACAATCTTGATAGTACAAGAGTACTCGATGCTACATACCAAGTTTCAAGGCCATCGGTCAGTCGGTTCTGGAGAGGAAGATTTTTTTAGGTTTTTACCATATATGGGCGGGGTGGCCATGTAGGTCATGTGACCTGGACCGTATAAATAAATTTTGTTCTCTCAACCCCCTGGAAGTTCTACATAAAATTTAAGAACAATTTGCCCAGTGGCTTTTGAGGAGATTGTTTGAAATTGTCAAAATATGCGAGTTCTGGGTCAAAGGTCAAAGAATGCCCTTGACCTCTTGTACTCATAACTCTTCATGTACTCATTAAGATGAATGATACCAATTTTTTCCCCAAAATCTTCAACAGTTCTCAAGATATCTTATGTTCTAGCATTTTGCCATATAAAAGCACAAGGAAGCAAACTTGACCTTACCGTAGAGAAGGTCAAGGTCAACCCAAGATCATCATTTGAACAATCTTGGTAGTACTTGTGCACCCAATGCTACATACTAAGTTTCAAGGCCATTGGCAAATTGGTTCTGGAGCTGAAGATTTTTTTAGGTTTTTACCATATATGGGCGTGGCGGCCATGTTAGTCATGTGACCTGGACCGTATGAATAAGTTTTTGTTCCCTCAACCCCTGGAGGCTCTATATGGAATCTGGTTTCAATTGACCCAGTGGCTTTTGAGGAGATTGTTTGAAGTTGTCAAAATATGAGAGTTGTGGGTCAAGGGTCAAAGAATGGCCTTGACCTCTTGTACTCATAAATCTTCATGTACTAGTAAATCTTCATGTACATGTAGATACCAATTTTTAGCCCAAAATCTTCAACAGTTTCCAAGATATCTTATGTTCTAGCATTTTCCCAAATAAAAGCACCATAAAGCAAATTTGACCTTGCCGTAACAAAGGTCAAGGTCAACCCAAGGTCATAATTTGAAGAACCTTGGTAGTACTCGCATACCAGATGCTACATACTAAGTTTCAAGGCCATCGCGGCCTATTAGTTCTCAAGAAGAAGATTTTTAAAGCTTTTTACCATATATGGGCATGGCGGCCATGTTGGTCATGTGACCAGGACTGTTTGAACAACTTTTCGTTCCTAAGGTCCCAGGAAGTATATATGAAATTTGGTTGCAATCGGACAACAGGTTTCAGAGGAGAAGTTGTTTGAAAGTGTGAACGGACGACGTACGACTGACGACGGACGGACGACGGACGCCAGAGCCTTACCATCCTATAAGCTCCCCCGGAGCCGCTGGCTCAGGTGAGCTAAAAAGCAATTGCAAATCTTAGTACAAAGTATGAGAAAATTCCACTTTTTCCAAATTTTGACAGGAAGCTGTGATTTTCTTGGCCTTGACCTTTGTATTTGAATTTTTCAATCTGATTTATCTTGTGCTTCATTTAATATATATTACTCTTTTCAAATATAGCAATGGTTTTATCATATCCAGTTAATGATTACAAACACTGGTATAAATAAATCATGGGAAAATTCCCCTTTTTCGACATTTTGAAATCGGAGCTATGATGTGCTTGACCTTGACCTTTATTTTTGAATTTGTTGATCTGTTTTATGTATTGCCACATTAAATACGTTGCTCTTTTCAGATAAAGCAATGGTTTTCTTCTATATGCAGTAGACCTTTATAAAAAAACGGGACAAAAAAGGAAATTCCCATTTTTTTCCACATTTTGAAATTGGAGTTTTGTGCTTGACCTTGACCTTCATATTTGCATTTATTGATCTTTTTTTTGTTTTGCTTCATTAAATGATATATTGCACTTTTCAAATAGAGCAAGTGCCATATATTTTCTGATCATTGTCAGTTAAACTTTACAAAAATTGAGAAATTTCAACTTTTTCAACATTTTGATAATGGAGCCTTTGTTGTGCTTGACCTTGACCTTGATATTTGAATTCCTGGATCTGTTTTATTTATTGCTATATTAAATGATACATTGTTCTTTTAATATATATCAATGGCTTTCTTATGATATCCAGGTAACCTTTACAAAAAAAAGGGACGAAAATGAGAAAACCCAGAAACTTCCATGCTTGAAAATAGGTCCTTCGCTGATTTTGACCTTGACCTTTGTATTTGAATTTTTCAATATGTGTTATGCTTTGGTTCATTTTATGATATATTTCGCTTTTCAAATATAGCAATGGTTTTCTTATCATATTCAGTTAATCTTTACAAAAATTGGGACATAAAATGAGAAATTCCCAGTTTTCAACATTTTGAAATTGGAGTTTTGTTGTGCTTGACCTTGACCTTCGTATTTGATTTTGTTGATCTGTTTATCATTTTGCTTTATTAAATGACATGTTGTTCTTTTCAAATATAGCAATGGTTTTCTTATGATATTCAGTTAACCATTACAAAAATTGGGACATAAAATGAGAAATTCCCAGTTTTTCAACATTTTGAAATTTGAGTTCTGTTGTGCCTGACCTTGACCTTCATATTTGATTTTATTGATCTGTTTTATGTTTCGCTTCATTAAATGATATATTGTTCTTTTAAAATACAGTAATGGCTTTCTTATGATATTCAGTTAATCTTTACAAAAAATTGGGACATAAAATGAGAAATTACCAGTTTTTCAACATTTTGAAATGGGAGCTTTGCTGTGTGTGACCTTGACCTTCAGATTTGATTTTATTGATCTGTTTTATGTTTTGCTTCATTAAATGACATGTTGCTCTTTTCAACTGTAGCAATGGTTTTCTTATCATATTCAGTTAACCTTTACAGAAATTGGGACAAAAATGAGAAAATCCAAGTTTTTTCATGTTTAGAAATTTTTCATGTTTTGCATAATTTGACCTTGACCTTCAAATATTAATTTCTCCATCCAGTTTTTTTTTATATTATATACTTTGGTATATTACTGGTTATAACTATACTAGTGGCTTTCTGAACATCTTCTGCGAAACTAACCAAAACTTGTTCCGAAGAACGTCAAAATCCCAATTTTTTCACATTTTGGAATTTGCCGATTTGTGGCCCCTTTGAGCCCCCAGTGTGGCCTAAGTGTGAGACATACTTGTTTTTTATTTCTTTCTGTATACAGAGCTAAGTTGGTATTATATGTTATAATATCTGTATTAGGGATTTAAGAATTACCTATGGATGGATAGACCACACTAATATGCTTTTTTTCAGTTTTTTCCTCCTAATTTTTGGGCTGTCTTGTTTGACTCAAATTGTCTTGGTTACCATGGCAACAGGATGAGTCACAGAAATTTCACTACTGTTTTTGTAGTTTGGGGGTCATTTCTGATTCATACACCAAGAACGAAAAAAATCTGAGACGTAGCGTGCCGGACCCCTATGGCAATTTTCTGATTTTTACAGAGAATTGATATTTAAAACCTTAATTGTAAGTAAGGCTTCTGACCCAAATGGACTAAGTAACCGTATTTTTAAAGAAATCTCATTCCAGTTTTCCACTCCATTTTGTTCTCTCTTAAATCAGTCTTTACAAACCTGTTATTTGCCAGATTTCTATAAGGAAGCCAGTGTTTGTCGTGTTCCTAAGAAAGGTGATTTGTCTGTTGTTTCCAATCACCGACGCATATTTTTGCTTAATGCTAAAGCCAAAGTTTTGGAGAGGCTTGTCTTCAAATACTTATTTAATCACTTTCGTGATAATAATTTACTATCGTCTTTGCAATCTGGCTTTATTCTGTGTGATTTAACGGTTAATCAATTAACATTTCTCTACAAACTTTCTGTCAAGCTCTTGATTCCGGTAAAGGGGTTCGGGCTGTCTTCTGTGACATCAGCAAAGCATTCGATCGTGTATGGCATGTTGGTCTCTTGCATAAATTTAAAGCAGCTGGTGTCACAGAGAAAGAACTTGACTGGTTCAAACATGATCTTTCTGACAGAAAGCAACGCGTTGTACTTCCTGGTGCTGTTTCTGATTGGGTTTTTATTAGAGCCGGAGTTCCTCAAGGATCTATATTGGGACCTTCACTCTTCCTGTTATATAATAATGATATAGCAACTGATATAGGTTCAAACATTCGATTGTTTGCAGATGACACTAGTCTTTATATTGTTGTTGACGGCCCTTTAACTGCAGCGAATTGTCTTAACATGGATCTTGATAAGATTTCACGGTGGGGCGCAACATGGCTAGTATCCTTCAATCCTGCTAAGATTGAATTATTTCTTACCTCTCGTAAATTGAAATACCTTATCATCATGCTCTCTCTATGCAAAATCGCCTAATCACCGAGGCTGACTCTCATAAACACATTGGCATCTATCTTTTAAATGATTGTGCATGGCATCAGCACATAAATTATATCAAAGGAAAGGCTTGGTTTAGGATAAACACAATGAGAAAATTAAAATTTAAATTGGATAGAAAATCACTTGAAGTAATTTATACAGCATTTATAAGACCTCTTCTTGAATACGGCGACGTTTTATGGGCCAACTGTGCAGAGTATGGAAAACATGAGTTACTCAATAGGTAAAACACAGAATGAAGCTCCTCAAATTGCTACAGGGGCAACGAACTTGTCTCACTCAATAGTTTATCTAATGTAATTTGTTGGGATTCACTTGAACATACTGGACGAAAAAAATCATCGACTGACTTTATTTTATAAACTGATGTACAATATTACTCCACTTTACCTGTCTAATCTAGTACCCCAGTCTGTTAGTAACCTTTCTCGTTATAGCTTGCGTAACTCAAATGATCTTCAAACTGTAGATGCCGGATTTAGCAATATTACCACTCTTTTTTTGCCCTCAACAATTAGAGACTGGATCAGTTTATCCGCAGAGACCAAACAATCTGATTCTGTAAAATCCTTCAAACGTCTCCTTAACAAGGGCAAATTAACAGTGCCTAACCACTATTACATTGGTAACAGAAAAGCCCAGATTCTTCATAATCGTATTCGTACTTATTGTAGTTCACTGACTCTAGATCTGTTTCTGAAGAACATCACTGAATCACCTTTGTGTCGTGCGGTAGTATTGAGAATGCGCAACACTTTTTCTTTTCCTGTAGATATTTTGAAGTGCAACATAGAGAATTGATGACCGCAATTTCTCCATACGCTAACCCCTCTCTTAAATTGCTATTGACCGGTGATTTTACTCTCTCACCAGAAATAAATGATTTTATTATTATTTTAAAGGTACATAGATACGTTATAGACATGCATCGTTTTTTAATTATTATCATTATGTGCTTAAACACATGCCACTTGCTCATAGTGAGAGTCAGTTGCCAGAAATTTGAGTGCCCCTTGCAGCCAGTACCCCATCTTTCTTTTCCCACAGACAATGAGTTTTTTTTTTCTTGTTTCCTTTTTCGTCTAGTGTTTTTTTTTTTTTTTTGTTTCTTTGTATGAAGTCTATTTCATTATTTCCGTCAAAGTGTTTGCAATGAATTAATGCTCGTGAACTGGACATTCACTTAGCCAGTATGCTGTGTTTTACTTAGACTTAGATATATTGCCGGTTGATGAACCTTCTTCATTGCGAACACGATTCCATCTACAGACTTCTAAAGTTTTTTACTCTTATGTATCACTTGTAAATACATGTTTTGTCTATGATATAAGAAGTAAATGATCAACGAATTGTAATTATTTTGCACAGACCGTTTTACCTTCTGCCTGATTGTGCACAGTTCATTTATGTTCAGGAGAAGAGCTATATAAGCTATCAGCTTCCGTTCTGATCCTATTATTTAGTGTAACTGTCGTGTTTATACATGTATGTTGTAATGTGCAGTTTTGGAAATAAAATATGTTTAAACCAAATGCCGAGAAAACAAAACTTGAAAAATTCACTTCTGCAATTCGGCTTTTACCATGACTTTTTGTAACCGCCCTACTAATCTTACCAAACAAGCAGGACCAAAAGAAAAATATGGGCTAAACGCGCAATAAAAGGTAAACTAAGAAAAGAGAGAAAAGGAGCAGAAAAGAGGGAAAGATCTGTAGCAAAATCGAAAAACAACAACAAAAAACAAGTCCGTGCGCAGCTTCCTAGGTAGGTCGACTCCTGCGCCATGACCTCTGACGTTATGGGGGAAAATAATTGTCATATATTGTAAAGTTAAATATGTCTCCTACCGATTGTACTTTCGATTTCACTCATCAAGTAAGCAAGTCAAAATTTAGGATCAAATATTCTACCTCATCCCCTTTTCCAGCGAGTTTCATCAACCGTCTGGCCATCTAAAGGATAATTATATTAAAGATGGTCGCTGGCGGAGATATTGAACAACAAACCTTTATGTTAGAGCGGACCTCCCGTGTCTTTTTTTTTTTGTTGAAATAAAACAAAAACGAAAAAAAAAAGAAACAAAAAAAAACGGCCTAAGCTTCAGTCACTGTGGAGATATGATCACTAGGAATATTTTACACACGTACACGCGGACGATCGTCTTGCTGATAGCTTTTCGACACGATAGATTAAAGAAAATGCCCCTCTTTGATTACACGTACACGTACAAGATACTGTTTTCATAACCAATGTCAACTACATTTCTAGCGTGTGCGTGTACGTGCAGCTACCAGTAGCCGTACGCGAACAAGTTCTAGTTCGTAACCTCCTTAATAACTTCTGATTAACTTATAATGTTTGTTGGAACAACTGCGATATAATTACTTCATAAACACGCTTTCAATTTGTAAATAAGATCATAAAATTGGCACTTGCAATGTACACCAATACCATGCATTCAATGATTTTTTTTTTCTGAAAACTTACTTTTCAATAAAGATTGTACTTCTTTAATCAGAATGGACTATTTCTGTGCAAGCAGAGTTTCATTAGAGTTACTAGAAATAATATGAATAAGTATAATAGAATGACGTTTTTTTTTTGTTTGTTTTTTTTTGTTTTTTGTTTTTTCCTTTATTTTCCTTCCTTTAGTTTTTTTTGAAAAAAAAAGGGAGTTTGTCTCAAACACACAGTAGTTCGGTCTGTCATCGCATAGAGGTTCCATTGTCACGTAATATTGTGGAGCCGGGCCGCGTAGCGCAATCAGTAGGGCAACTGACTCATAAGTCAGAGGTCCTTGGTTTGAAACCCGGTCTGGCCACATACTTTCGTTTCTCCTTCTGCTGATTAAAGAAGGGCAGTTGTCAGTTACTGGCGAAAGTATGTGCACTTAGTACTGGTTAACTGCTTAGGAGGTCTAAGCCTGGCCAGGAATAATGTGTTTATGTTAACTGACCGTCCCGACAGGACCATAGCTGTTTACCGTGGACGTTAAGCATTAAATAAACCAACCAATCAACGTTAGACTGTGGTTATTTAACGACTGGCGTTCACTGAACACAACGCTTCATGTATGGTAAGACTAAACAAAACTAGCTAGTTTAATGTGTTGAAAAAATTTGGCACTATTTGCTAGTCTTATTACGTTTAAAGAGAAACATTATTACAAAACAGTCTAAAGGAAAACACTCACTAAAATCTGAACGATTTTAGATCGTAGATCTTGGTTAAATGTAGCAATTAAATTTCAGATTGGTGAAAATTTCATGCAAATCGGGCTTAATATAAGAAAGATATGAAGATTTTAAAAACTCAAAATGGCGGTCTCGGAGACCGCCATTTTGGAAATTCTTGTCACGGGATAAATATTTTCATCTAGAATAAGGGCATAAATTGCTTACTTTAACAGTATTATTTAGTTTCAATAGTTTCTTTCTGAAATAAAATATAAATTTATGCATTTCGTTTACTTACAATTAATTTCAAACTAAAATTATATAGGATTTTCATTTTTGACTGTGAGTTTATCACGTCATTAACTCACAGATTTGCTGGTTTCCAGCTAAACATTTTAATATCTATAAACTGTCATGTCTTTCTTAATTTAAGTCCGATTTTCATGAAATTTTCGGCAAATTATATGTTTTATTGAAATTTTCAAGTTTGAGTCCAACATGCATTTTAGTGAGTGTTTTCCTTTAAACATGACAAACTAAAACTGATACACTGAGCTGCTGCTGACCAGTCTGTCATAATTCATATATATGAAGTTCATCTAAACTTGGATGACACACTACATATAATCAGACTTGTTATTCACAAAATATTTTCCTTTTATTTTCTTCTGATTTTCATTTCAGTTGATTTAAGAGAATAATAGTGGCCCAACCAGTCCATCCAGTTGATACCATTGGCAGGTGACGTGTGTGACCCGTTCAGATACAGGCCATTTAAGTTGGAGTGATGGCAACTAGAGTACCACCATGCACCATCGTACCGTTCTGCGCAGTTTTGGACTGACATAAAATCGTTGTCTCTGTCATATGTCGAGAAAGCGGCTCCTTGATGAAACGACAGTGAATCACCTGAAAGGAAAGGTCTTTCATTAATTGAAATCACCTTCGTTTATTAGGGTTGTACCAAAAACAGTGGGGAAGAAATCAATGCCACATTTACAACAACCTTAGAACCGAAAGCAAATGAAGAGAAAACAAATGCAACAAAAGTAACGACTCATTTTTCGGTAATGGACATATTCAAAAACGAACTGCAACAAAACGAATTCCTTGCGTTCCTGTGTGGTACATGCAAGACTTCTGGGCTTCAAGGTGTTTTAGTAAACCACAAGGTTTTGTCAACGTATGAGCCGCGACACGACAAAACCATAATAGTGGCATGTGCGCCCAGCTAAGACTTGGATCAGCCTTGGCATCTACCGAGTCTGACCAGTCGTCGCTGTCAACATGAGGGCAGCTTAGACCCTCAGCTGTCTCTTAATCGCACAGCGAAGGCTAGATTAGACTTGGCGGATGCCCAGGCTGATCTAAGTCTTCGCTGGGCGCACATGCCGTTATGCTGGTTTTGTCGTGTCGCGGTCCATTTTTTTCTAAGGGATACCAATTAATGACTTATGTTTGTTTCTCTGGCAAGCGAATCTTTTTTTTAAAAAAACTGGTCTACTGCAAAAGAAAACAACTTGCAAATACAGGAGCGGTTTGACCAAAATCTTTTAACACTTGATCTTCAATGAAGCGGGAGGCACAATTGAAAATGGGGATATGTGTATGCCCTGAAAGAATCAGCCACATTCGACCCACATGTTGTTGAGAGCGATTAGATGTGCTCGCATATAGGCAAGGCATCTTTTCATATTATTGCGTTTGTTTGCTCAGTCGACACTTCAAGTGGGTATTTGCTTCACATGCCTTACACCTACTCAAAGTAACTTCACAAGATTGTGGTACCAGACAGTATTTGTTAATTATTTAGTCTATATCTATTGCGTACACAAAGAAACAATAAAGAAAAACAATTGCGTTTAGCTAGTGGTATACTGTTTATTTTCTTTTATATGTTAAATATAACTTGTTTTTCTAGACCGTAATTGATTTAAGGTTTTCCAGAAATGCCTGTTATTTATTTACACCATCTAACAAAACAACTTTAAGAAAAAAGAATATCAGAACAATATAAGTAAAAACTAACAAACAACATAACTACATTAAGTAACATAGTCATATATTACTGTATTTTTGTATAATGTAACGTATTGGCCCTAAGTCTTGAGACTGCAATGCCTGGGCAAGCAGGAGCTTTTTTATCTGGGTCCGGAACGTTCGTCATATTGTACTTATTCGCGAATGATAGGGGGTGGGGCAGTTCTCATCCTACAAAAAGCCAGAAGAAAAAAAACAATCTAGGTTTTCGGGGGTTGTTTTCAGAGAAAAACACATATCAATATAAAAGAGTGATCTAGAGTTTTCGTGTCAATCTGGAAGGGGAAGACATTCGTCTTATAGCTAAATAAATATATTACTGTTAAAATGTTTCAAGATGAAACAAAAGTTTAGTATATTTAGAGAATTTAATAGACAGTCGTCGCGTGAAAAGAAGTCATGTGCGAACAGTAAACGCTCCCACGAGCCTGTGCTGCTTCGCGAACCGACAAGAGTCTTCGTCTTCACTTTCCCATTTTAGATTGATCAGTCTGCACGGATGCGAAGTCTGCTCTGCATCTTTTAGTTCGAGCATGCCGTAAGATGCCTTTTCAAGTAATGGCTCCTGGTATAACTGAAATACTGTTGAAAAGGACATAAAATCACAAGGCACAAGTCGTTTCAAGTAAAGTCAATCAATGTTATTTCAATATTTAGGGAATCACGACTGTCACAGTTTTATTACCAGCATCGCCGGAATAGGCGCCTATTGTAAGTGTGTAGTTCTCTGCAGGACCTCCGACTTTAAACAATTCATAGTTTGCGAAGCGTTTGTTCCCATCTAGGTCTTCCAGAACAATTCTAAGTATGTACCAGCCTTGAGAAACTATGGCGTACAAGTGATCATTTCCTAATTTGAAAAAAAATTTAAATACAGACAGAATTATCAACTGGTTAAGCATGGCATACTGATAGCGTGTATAACAACAATGTACAAAATATAGTGGAAATAATAGTCACTAGGGGCGCTGCGTCAGGTTAGGTAATTTCCAGTCATTTCGTGGAAGAATTTTTTAAACCGAAAGTAGTTATAAAAAGGTTTGTTAAACTGAAGATCAGTAACATTTTCGCTAGAAATCTTGTTCTTTTATTACTGTTTATATGTTCGGTAATTCTACATTTAATCACACATGATTTCGTGATTTTAACTTTGCTAATTTCCGAATCCTGAAATTATGTCTATATCTACTGTAATGTTAAGTGCTTTTTGAAAGTTCAAATTATTTTTTTAGCCTCGCCATTTATTGCGCGCGCTTAAAATCATGTTTCTGGAAATTTCTTCCACTAAGAGGAGGACAACACCCATTAATAACGTTTTGGGTCATTGATTACGTCATTCATAGTAGACATGTAAGTGCACAGGTAGATGACCTCACTATATACCTGTGTATGATTGTCTCAAGACCATAATTGGGATGATAATAGGATATGACCAGAAAGTGAGTTTTATGCAGATATTGCTTCCCCTATTTTCCTTCACTTTTTGGAGTGTTTACTTTTGTAAATATGGGTTTCTAAGGGCCCAAACAGGACTTTAGAAAGGAGGACCAAATGAGGTGCTCAGTGGTAGTTATGTGTTTCCTATGGTCATATGATATATATATATATATATATATATATATATATATTGTAGGAAGTTTAGCATTTTATCTTTAAGTATAAGATCCTACAAAATGAAACTAATTAGCCAGGTATAGGACGGAAAAAATTTAGACAAGTGCATGACCTGATAGAGACAGTTTTTTTACATATGAGCCGCGACACGAGAAAACCAACAAAGGGGTTGTGCGCCAAGCGCAGACTCAGAACAGCCTGGCCATCCACTTGGGGATTGTCTGATCAGAATCTTCGCTGTCCGCTTGGAGGTAGATTTGTCCCTTAGCTATTCTTTAAGCGCTTAGCAAAGACGCTGATCAGACTAGGCAGATGCCCAGGCTGATATAAGTCTGCGCTGGGTGCACAACCACTTTGTTGGTTTTCTCGTGTCGCGGCTCATATATTGTTCTGTGACAAGATGTTCATGTATGCGTAAAAATGCTACAGATAAAAACAGCTGTAGAAACTTAAAGCTGGTAATATGTAATTTTTACCTTATTTTTTGCCAAAATTTTACCTCAAGAGTTATGTCAGAAAACCATTGAAAACAATTATATCTTTAACTTAAACTATGACTTTTTCAAGACAAAAGGCGTTAAAAAAATAATTTTAGGAAGTTTTTCTTCAACATCGACTTTGGTTCGTCCCGAATATAAATATCGATCTGCTTCAGTCGGAACGCGCCGTTATTCATATGTCCTTTGCTGACCAAACGTCAGCGCGTGCGCAGATGAAGCTGAGTAAACAAGAAAAATGTCAGAAGGCAAAGCTAAACGAGGGCGCCCGGTTTCTGTCACCGATTCCGCGAAGAAAAGAAGAAAAACAGCGCTTGACTCGAAATAGAATACATCGAGAATTAACATCGGAAGAGAAATTGAGCGTTGGCATGCCCTACAGGAGGAGCTTGACATTAATTCACACGCAGATCTTGCTGCTATTTCTGATCGACAGGTTTGACCTATTTATCTGTGTTATTTCACTGATTATTACCTTCACACAATTCATATAAGTGCCCCAGAAAGGTTTTTAAGACCAACTGATACAATAATTCCGTCATTGTTCGCAGAAATATATACATGCTCCAGGACAGCGCTATTTCAAACAGATTCATCGCCGATTGATCTTGGAAATTTTGAGATATAAATAACTTTTATCTGAGAGGCCAACAAAGGGGAAATGAGTTATTGAGAAACCTGATTCGGTTGCTTGTCGCTATTATCGGTGACAATGCGCACAAATCAAGAGAGAGAAAGAGAGAGAGAGAGAGATTAAAAAAGGCCAGTAGGAGAGCGACCGTTTGTTTTTGATTGGGGGAGATTTCTGCGATGCGGGATTTTGTTTTTCATCGACGTTGTGATTCCAACTTTTTATTCGCTTTTCATAAAGTATACATTACCGGCAAACTGTGGTCCTGTTAGTATTGTGATTAATTTTAAATATCTTCTGCCACAACCACCAACCCCACCCTTCCCGTAAAAAGGAAATGACCGCCCCTTTCAGGCAATACCCCGTTGGTTGGTTTGAGTTTAATATGTTGTTGCATCAGTGTGTGAGTTATGTCCGCTTGTCTATGATCTCCAACAGTCTTGTCACCTGAATACCTGCCCATTCTGTTTTCTAGGTGGCACTAAAAGCTACCCAGTACCATCACCCGACCCGACCATCCCTTACTACTCCGTATGTACATGACGTCTAAAAGACGTACTGACGTCGATGTGACGCCATTATGTCGCATGGACGTACGCACAACGTCAATACGACGTCATGTGCCTGCTGTGAATTGTTGTAAACCACTTTGTCGAGGACAAGCACGATTAAAAATGATGACAGCCCGTTACTAACCTGTGGGCCCATGACGTCTTAATGACGTCGTAATGACGTTGTTGTGGAGCCATATCGTCATACTGACAATGATATGACATCATGACGTCACCTAGACGTTCGTACGACGCCTTCACGACATCATGTGCCTGCTAGGATAGTTGTATACCACTTTGTCGAGTTCTAAAATGATGACAGGAAAACTGACGTAAACTTTCACGTTCCAAAAGTTTAATTATCATGATTTTATTTATTGTACTTCCTGGACTCTAAATAATGGAGAGATCAAATATAAAATAGTCGAGACCCGTTGTGTTTCTTACATAAGTAATACCTTCAACGATCGATTTTTCCCAAATTCCCCGTCGAGGGCCCCTTGGCGGCTTTTAATCGTATGCACACTTAAAATAGAATACTCTGCGACTGCTCAACCTGTTAACGGCGGATTTCATATCGTAACCAGAAATAACAGAGAATACATTCGTTATATTATGTAAGTAAGTTATGGAAATGCATAAGATAGTTTGATCTGTGAAATTTACATCACAGGGCGAAGTCGGAGAATGAAATTGCAAATAATTCCTGGGAAAAATCAGCTCACCTCTGGATCCATGCTTGGAAGCAAATAAAGATTGACAGGTACGGAAAAACTGAACGGAAAGCTCCGAAAAATAATCAGGCAATCTGAAAGAACATTTCGCAAAACTGTCGACAGTTTTTATACCGAAATAAGCCGTCGTCGTTGAAACATATAGTCACAACTTATGGTAATGCTTAGATACATTACAAACTTCGTTTTTATGTAATTTTCGAGTGATTTTTAGGTGAAAAAGTTACCTACGAACCAACTTTAAATAAACTTCACAAAGCTATTCTCGAGTTATCACATATTGTTATACTAATAAGATTTTAGCAAGATGTAGACAATAAAAATCTAAAAGAAAGCCTTTATCAACCCTCATACACACGGCTTACAAAGAGAATTTACCTAGCCAGAATTCATGTGACGGGTCTCCGAATCCATTTGTATAATTTTCCCAATTTCTGTAGAAATTCACCGAACCGTCTACCCTTCTCTGAAAAACCTGTAAGACAGACCATTTTTAGAAAGGAAAAGACGCCTGAAAATGTTAGTGTAACTGTTTTTTTTGTTGTTTTTTTTTCAGAAATGTACTGGACAAAAATAAACTAATAGTTAAGAGAGGCTGACTGTAAGCATCGAGCATTGGCCCATAATAACGTGGAAAGTCGAAAATTACGGATTTGGCTCAAATTTTGGGAAATTGATATATACCATGCTTGTTAGTATTTCACAAGTTTTTAGAGGTCAACGCTCAGCCGTTTCCTTGGTTACCCGGAATCCATTTTGAAAATATCAATATTGAGACATGTATGTAATATTTCCTCGATAAAAATCAAATAACAAATATTATCCCATTCCTTTTTGCTTGTATAGTTTGAAAATACATATGTATGTAATAAGATAACATGATATGAATGTTTTCGGTCCCTTATTATCAACGGGAGAGCTTTTACTGGAAAAAATCGACCCAATTTTGAGTGAAAAATTGGTGTTTTATTCGCCTAATAACTAAAAATGGCAATCGCGTTTGACAATATGGCAATATATGCACGATAGAGTAAGGTTTGACGTTTAAGAAAGTCAAAAAATTAGTGTAAACTCGCAAAACTTTAAAACTTATCCATCTTTGAAATGTGTCAATGCTGTAAAATAGTAGGAAGGGAGATAAGTCAAACTGGCATTATCTACTTCCCTTGACGATTACAAATTTGCGAACACTACAGACAGTATCCATGATCTTTAAAAATAAAAGATAGTATTTTTGAAAGAATAAGATTACTGTCAACAATGCTCACCATGACCTTTTTTTATCTATGAAATAGGTCCATTTACCAAGACTGCAGTTGCAGTTGTATTCGGTACATTTGATGACAAGAGTTGTCCCGAGCAAAACGTCTGCAGAAATCACGGAATAGAAGAACGGAGAAAAAATCGTTTTATTTGCAGCAATATTTTTGCCTTATCTTTATTTTATGTTGAGATAAATAAATTTACTAATGTTTTTTGAATGAATTGCTTCTGTGAAGCAGGTAATACGCAAGAAGAGGCATTTTTCAGGACAGAAAGTGGTGTAGTCTAAGGCCTACAGCGTCTATTCACCGAGGGATACTGAAATTTTAAGCAATGTTCTGTTACCTATGATCGTCATACTACATAGAACAGCTAAAAATGGATGGATGAGTGACTTTAGATTTTATATCCTTTTTAACAGTATTTCAGTCATATCAGGACGATTGGGGAATGTGGTCGGGGGATAGTGGGAAGTGTGTGTGTGTGGGGGGGGGGGGGGGGGAGGGAGAGATGATCATGAAAAGCTGTGTAGTGGAGCCAAATTTGCAGTTGGAAAGATTAATGTGTCCAGCAGATCTCGAACTCTGAACCACTTGATCAGCAGGCCAGGCCTAAACCTACTGTGCTACCCGGGGCTTCTGGAATAGCCAAGAAAGTCGTGTAATTTAGGTAATCCTGATAGGGGTGCCATCTTCAGTATACGAGTACTAATGAGTGATTTATTCATCCCATCTAATTTCATCCACTTTTCTGTAGCTTAGCGAGGGAAGCGCCTGCGTGCTAAGCTAGCAGTCCTTGTTCGAATCTCTTTTTCTCAATCACGGAGTGCCATTGCACACAGTCTTTAAAAATCACCCATACCTTGTTGCAAGACCTAAGTACTGTTGAAAGGGCCATAAAACTACAAACCTGCCATTAACTCTCTTCGTTTTCCAGTCTGCCATTTAAATGTTGATTTGTGGTGCCATAAAAATGTTTGAAATAACCATTTTATTATGAAATTATTACTGGTTGAGCATGTGATTTTTTCGGCTTGTTTCTTACATTTAGCTTTTCTTAACTCACTCCGGCTTCGCCGTCGAGATATAAACTACGATTCGCGCTTCAACACCATGTATACATCCGCGACAATTCACTGGTAAGAAAATTTTCTTCCTTAATCGTGTAGTTCTATATCACCTATTTTTCACATTTGTACACACTTTCTCTTCACAAAAACGGTGATATTGCTATTGCATATACAGTGGGTGGGGTATCTAAGCAGCAACTTTAAATCTGTTTATTAGGAAAAAAATGAAAACCATTTGAGAAACAGAAACCAAGTACTGAGCTACATTAAAACCATATCGATTCTACTGCAAACTAAGAGTTGTATATTAGTTACATGGGCTTAGGGTCGTTTAGAACTGATGTAACACATTTTTATGCATCGTAACCTTAGAAACAATATCAAACACTACATTTCTACGCCGTTATTTGCAAAGATTGGATAAAAATGCGACTCTTTATTTGTTTAATAAGCTAATTCAAACTGAAAGTGTGGAAATTAGGGTAAAGAAATCTAAAAAACTGTTGTTTCTGTAAAATTGTAATTGCGACAGGGACACCCTTTGCACGTGCATTTATTCTGTAGTCAGTGAAAGTTTACAACTAATTGTTTTTGCTATGCACCGTACCTATGTTGCTGTTTGAAGACATGTTAATGGTATATTCAGGTCAGGCTGCCATTTTCAATAACCTCGATTTGAAAAAGAACTATTTTCACAAATTTTATTTTTTCTCCGACTATATGTACTTCCAGTTGCCATGGTTTCAACAACGTGCAGTAGCCAATGCTCTGAAGGTGCAGAGACTGGCAATTACATTTAGTCCTAAGCACCATACCAGTTAACTTTTTGATACTTGCTTCAGGACAGACACTTTTTCCCTTTGAAATTCATAAAAATATGTAAAATTTGAGTGGCCTAAAAATGGTTGTCATGGCAACAGTAATTGCTTAGATATCTCGAGAACCGTTTGACATCTTT
The DNA here is from genome assembly GCA_963989385.1 of Ctena decussata. Classification (NCBI taxonomy): domain Eukaryota; kingdom Metazoa; phylum Mollusca; class Bivalvia; order Lucinida; family Lucinidae; genus Ctena; species Ctena decussata. Next base: position 59,036,041 of record OZ022506.1, read on the forward strand.
CTTTAATTTTTTCACTAATCTTCATCTTTCGACGAGAGCTTTAAACCATGACATTTTTAGCAAAGTACAAAATTTTGCGTTTCCATCCAATGCTCGATGCTTACAGTCAGCTTCTCTTAATAATTAACTCACAGCTTGTTTATAAGCAATGATACCTCACATGTCTAAGCTAAAATGAAATTTCTGGCTGACATAAAAAAATAAAGTGTCGTGTATGAAAAGTGTAAACATGCATATGTGGGAGGGGGGTCAAAGTGGGGGAGGGCGGGGTTGGGTGGAGTAATGCGTATTGCGGGTAAAGGGCAACCCAAAAACAAGCAGAGAATGTCAACAGAGTTAGTAAGAATAGACAGTTAGAGACAAATAGAAGATGCCACATGAGGCGACAGATAAACTTGAGGAGTAGGAGTAGCACGAAGATGATTTAGAGGCTGTGCGTAGAGAAACAACTAAGAGACTTTATTTACGAGACAAATTAAAGGGGGAAGATGGAAAAAGAGAAGGAAACACTTTGGCACAAAAATGGCCAGACGCTGGAAATGAGGAGTCAGAATGGAGCTAACTAATATAAACGCAGATAGAAAATACTCCAGAATAAATAAAGAGGCAACCAAGAAACACTGTGGTGCAAGTAAGAATCTGGCTGATTATCATTATTTCATTTACATTTTTATCATGATAGCTAACAAATGCTTATTTGGATCCTAACAAAGCTCAGCGGAAATCAGTAACAGTAATTTAAACTATTTTATTACATTTTTTACATGTGTTAAACGCAAAACGTAATCTAACAGTTTCTTGCTTTAATACAGACTAACTACATGTATCGTTTGAAAGAAATGAAGAAGTGTTGTATTTTGAATATAACTGTAATTTAGCGACATAACGTTGCACGCAAAGTTTGTTACTTGGTTACGTTGTATGTCTAATAGTCAAGAAGAACGCATTATTTAGTCAGCTGTGTTTTGTTAATTTGTAAGACAACCCCAACGGGCTTTGGTCCGTCTTGGAATATTACAATTGTTATTATATGGAAGCTGATCTCTAGATCTACATTGTGATTCTTAATATTTACGGTCATTACGCTGATAATTCTAACAAATGGTACCGTACCAGCCAGCCTTTTTGGGTCATTATCCATATCACAGTACACATCAAAACTAGTATGAGTTCCAGCCGGCGTCACACTATAAACACCAGAGTCTGCCATATTACGGTCCAGGATATCTTGACAGTCAACAGCTTCATAGGAACAACATTCATTGTTAAAATCGCCTAAACCATAAAAACAAAATGCAGATAAAACACACAGATGGTTGAGTTGACGATGAAACTCAGCTCATTGTTGTTGATAGAAATGTCTATGCTAAACAAGGTGTGTCACTTCTTTTAAGAAAATGCAGTCCTAACATCTAATTTAGTTAATAAAGAATAGCGTAATCACAAAATACCTACCACACAACGCGCTTAAAGAGGACAATATTTTTTTTGCAAGACCTACGTGGTCTCGAATACATATACTGAGACGATTTAAAATCTTCCACTTCCAAATGCTGACTGATGATCGTTTCACTTATGAAGATGCATTATATTTTACAAAAAAAAGGTTTGAAACTTATTGAACATAAAGCATAAAAACACGCAGTTTATTTGTATCATTTAATTGAAGACGTCAGCAAACGAGCGTTACAGCTCTGAAATGCATAAGGCGATGACATTGTTCCAGAATCGCTCTGGTATCTTTTAGATTACTGTTTTAATACAATGGCTACGTCATCCATGTTAGTTTGCAATTATCAATTCAGACGACGCTCTGTCGCGACAAAGCTATTACGTAGACGACGTTGGCGGAAATTAAAATTAACGTAATGAAGTCATAAGTTAAGTCATAAAATGGTCCCGCGATGACACTTCAAGTAATTCCAGTTTATAACGTGCCCCAAACCTAATTTGTTGTGACATTTAGGCGCGGTATTCAAAAAGAAAGCCAAAGACCGACTTCAAACTATTAAAATATAATTTTATATTGTAGGAGGAATGTTTCCGCAGAAAACTGTATACATGAAATGATTCGTCTATATGTAAACTGTACAAAAACACCAGGAACACGTGCTGATTCCCGACCTATTCGGTTGCCTGATTTCAAATTCATGATACTGACATAATCAGGTATAAAACATATACATGTTGTGCAATTTCGCTTGACGTAGCTGAGTTTTATTTTTGCGATTTTTAAAATCAAAGGATGGAAAATTTTGAAGCTCTTCAGTATATTTCTTACATAACAGTTTACACTTTCAAATTGAAGTTTCAGAATAAACACCCATTAGACCTCAAATCCCCCTGGATTGGAACAATTCAACCCTGCGTTTCAAAATATTCACTCGTTGAAAGTCCTATCAACAGGAATTTAATCACAATAAGCATTTCTTGAAAATTCAATCTGTGGCTCTATTTTCCAATGAGTTTTTTTTTTTTTTATAACCATCTTTTTTAAACTTTAAACTTTAGGTAAGGTTTAGAAATCAATGTTTTTTTCTGTTTTGTTTTTTTCGAATGGATTTGAACAGTTATAACCTCTGATTGAAAATCCTAGTCTAAAGTTCAAACCTTGGTTTAGAATTATTAAACCTAAGCTTGACGACTGATTGCGCATGTGCGTGGCTTGTCACAGCATGTTTCAGAAGAGCCACATCAAAATGGTTTTTAAGTAACTACCGGTTATCATAAAAGCCGGACGTAAAGTGCGATTGCTGAGGATGAAATGATAGGTCAGTCCTCTGCAAGGTGAAATTGATTCGATAGAGCTTATATTTCGTGGTTGATATAAAAATGATTCGCAGAAGAACACAATGAATCAAGTCCAGACATAACGCAAGCGTCAAACAACATGCGAGCGAACCGCATTATGGTGTCTGTAATAATAAAATACATGCTGAGTATATATTTTTTCATCTGCACTTGTCAATGTAATCATTGCATTATAACTCTTTGGTTCTATAGTCCTCTTTATCGCTCGCATACCGTGTAACGCCTGCGATATGTTTGCGCTTACCTCTCTTTATGAACGGCGCGCCCTTTATGAGACAAACATTACATTTTAACTTTATGAGTCGGGTACCGCTGACGTCGGCGCTTTAGCGCAGCAGACTTGCAAATTATATTGCTGTTTTAGGGCGAGTCTCATTTAATACAGAGACTCTTATGCTCGTCGTGTATTTAGCAGTTGTGTTTTCAAAAGCACCCTTCATAGAATTTTGATATAATATATCCTTACACTGAATGAAAATTTGTTCTTTTTTTGCATTTTCCTATATGTACAATAGGTCTACGGAATATATATTTTACTGCTATGCTGATGCTGAAAAGAAAACTTTTAAGGATGTTAGCATAGACTGTAAGGCATATGGGCCATTTCACGGTTTAGATAATGAGTCTGCACTTACTGCTGTCAAACACCCAATGACCAGTCGATCCAGTTCTTGTTGAAATAGAGAAGAAATAAATAGGCAGTAGATTGTCATCGGCGAATGACAGAAACATAGTTGATGTCATGTCTGTTATAGACCCCACTTTTACTGAACTGTTTTCCCAGTTAAACCAGAACTTTTTCAGTCTCTTGCAGTCTAGAGGTTGATGACTAACAACAGCCACACTGTCGTTCCTGAGCCCTTTCCGAATTTTAGATTGACTGTTGCCGATCTCTCCTGATGTAACAAAGAGCAATGGAAAAAGCAACTATCACAATAATATGAAATAGGTGCCACCTATATTGCAACCAACCTTCATTATGACTCAAATAATAATAATAGTAATAAAAAAGTGAAACAAGAAAGTTGCAGCACAGCTGCTTGGACGGTTCCTTTTTTAGTATCTTTGCAACTCTGTCCTACAGCGCAGAAGTCTTCAATAACTTAATAACAGTAAACAAAAAACATATCTGAAAATCAGGACAGCTTAAATAAAATTACGACGCCCAAAGGATGCAGACGGGATGGAATATTTTTCCCTTTTATAGTTACGCAGCAGTGCCTCTGTCGTTCCCACCGACACTCTATAAAGATCGCGTCGTCTGATATGAGTATATTTTTTTCATATTTGCACATGATCTATGATATAATTCTGCAGAAGCTACAACACATCCGTATCATCCGTAATTAAGGGAAAAGGAAATGATTATGAATTAAGAATGAAAAAAAAATATAAGTAGGCCTAGGCTAGAGACGAGACAGGGGATATGTCATTTTATAGAGAGAGAGAGAGAGAGAGGGAGATGGGAGAGTCAGAGAGAAAAAGAGAGGCATACAAGACTTCAATAGTTTATCCAAGAAACCTGCGGGATACAATGTCAAGGTCAACGAAGAGATTCTCTATCTGCAACAATTGGTTTGCAGCCTTCAATATTGATAATATCAGTTTAATGACATTACACTTTAAAGATGCAATGTCACACTGAAGCTGCAACTAAATGATTATTAGAATATTTCTATATAACGGAAGAAAACCAGTAGTAGACGGTACAAGCTGTTTCGCAGAAACGCGCCGTTTCTCCGTTAGCCCATGTCGATTTAGAAAGTTGTAAATCTTGCAGGTTACATCATCTGTGCACCTGCCTGATGTCGACCTAAAAATATTAAGCGTGTCACCAATAATCAGGTGCAGAAATTTCGGTAAATATTTAACACACCAAAATAAAAATTTTACAATTTTCTGTTTCTATTACATTGCCAAAGATTAACGATTAACAAGCCTTAAATTAGGTCGACTATAATATGAAGTTTTGTGATTAATATCAGGCTTAGATTTCCCCGTTAAAAGTGCCAAGACTTTTGTGGCTCTAGCCACCATTAAACTGTGATTTTATAGCATTTATTTAAACAGTTCTTGCTGGCAATCAGAACATGATGACACGTGCTAAAAGGTACCGTTTTCCCATAGCCTTATAGCAGTAGGGGCATTGGGGGTAAGAGGCCCACTGTATCTTGGGCACATCTGATGAAGGGCGGAGCCCATCCCTCTCCTTTCGCTGCCTTAACTTTCCCTGATTTGAAAAAGGTACCCATTTACTGCTGGGTTGACAGAGAGAGGTTTCCCGTCGTCGGATGGCGAAACATGGGAGAGATCTCACGACCTTCCGGCGACTTTCTGCACCATTACCGAGTCACTCTAGCCCCTCGACTACGGCGCCTCTCTATGAAAAATACTAAGAAGACATTTAATATTTTCCAGCTGCAATCAGCTTGTTATCTGTGATATACCCGTAGTTGTGTAAAATGGCGACATGTTCCTTCATAAAATTTGAGGCCGTATAAAAACATTCATAGCTGCTGCAGTTGACGGACAAAGACATATAGGCTTAACTTGGAAAAAGGTCATAGTCTGCCATTTCCTCTAAGGTTAATGGGTACAGGCTCGTATTTTCTGCCATATAGTTTAAGCCTTAGGTTAAAATTTATGCGACGTATTGTTTACTTCCGGTGCCGAAGAGGCTTTTCCAGGATGGGATCCAAACTGAAAGAAAAAACTTGCTCCTAGAGAAGCAAATTGTTTTCTTTGATAGTAAATGCCAGTTAAGCAGGGATACAAAGCAAAAGAAGATGGCAAACTTGCTTACCATGAAAGTGTAATCGCGCATCTATATCAAAGAATCTGCTAAAGATTTGTGAATGATTACTCTCAAGCTTTAATAGATAATCGCGAAAATCTGTAAACGGCAATCTTAAATTAGATTGCACCAATGGTGGCCGTTGGTGCAATCTAATTTAAGATTGCCGTTTAACTTTAAACCGCCAACTTTTAAAGCCGAAAATATAAAGTTGTCCTAAGTTAATGTAAATAAATAAATTAATAAATAAATGAATAAAAAATCAACTACTGGCTTTCATCACCAGATTATGTAAGGGTCACTGTTGAGGTCTGAGTAGATCAAACCTCAAAGTATGGCCCATGTTCCTTCTTTTGAATTTGTTTTCTGCTCTTGAAACAATCTCTATAGATTTTAGTTGACTGACTATAGTATTTGATCAGACAAGAAAGCAACATCAGTAGAGTACCAAATTAGTTACCAATAACAATTTCATAGACATCGTCATTAAAGTCGCCCCTGTCCTTCATCAGCAGTATGTGAACGTTGCTGCACGATCGAACTTCGAATGCAAAGGTGTTTCTTCCAATGATAGATTGCCCATAATCTTCCATGAAGAAATAGTTGTCTTCAGAAGGAGTAAAGAACACTTGCTTGTAGGCGTTGACGAAATAGTCTGAAATATTTTAGTAAAATGCGTTTTAGACTGAAATATAATGTATGTGCAGAACTAGACAAACTGGAAAAAAATCAACCTTAAAATGTAACTTTTCTAGCGGTAAATATGGGCATTTGTGCATAGAATTAAGGTCATCGAGGAGCAAAATTGATTAAGGTTTACCGGATTGTCCTTGTTTGGCTTTATCGCAAAGAGTATAGTCGGTCAAGGTACAGTTTGACAAGAGCATAGTTTTTACCTGGATTATCTGTTTTGTTTTGTTGTCCCGTTAGATTTTAATTAGACTTTACTGCAACTGGTGTTGTGTCGTGTGGCGGCCGTAAAACGTCTCCCCGTACATCATCCATAGTGCAGATTATATTTCATTTTTGTCCTTTGAAATCAGAGGATGTATTCTGAGAAATTGGAAATGTTTGATTGATTTGAACTCATATTCTAGATCATTGCTTTTATTCGTTTTGGACATTTTGTGATATAAGTCAGTCTTTGAAACGACTGCTTATTAAAATTGAAAAATAACAGTATGTTTTCTCAGGCTTTCGACACCAGATTATGTCAGGGTCACTGATGAGGCTTGAATAGCCGATAATCCGAAGTATAACCCATCTTGCTTCTATTAAATGTGTTCTGTGTTCTTGAGGGAAATCTTTTATAGTTTAATTTTTAAATGGTGAATAGACTAAATAAAAGAAACATATAGAAAAAAAAGTAATAAATTGCTTGATAATTACTGTTCTATCCGAGTTTGGTTTAAAATGTTAGAGATAAATTAATCTAATGATATTATCTTACTCTCTGATTATAGGCAAACATAAAGTATTTGGTAGCAAAATGTTTACTGTAGGATACAGCGTCACAAAAAAGCCTTGGCCAAAGAAAATGATAAATTTGCCATTGTTATTTTGTAATAAGTCTCTCACAGCATAAGAAAACAAAAAGCTAGTATACAGTATGTACAAAATTTAACATTTATCAGTATTGCAACTATATCACAGCAAGATGTCGCTTAAGTAGCAGTAACAGTAACAACCGCTGCTTATCTATGTCAATTTCACGGGATAATCTACCGAATCTGAAACTTTATCATATAGGTGTACGTGAAGTCTTAAACCCAAGACAAACTTATCATTTTTGATGGATTCATGAATGTAGATTTATCGTCGTCTTTTATATTATTTGGATCCTTTTGAAATTAATCAGTCTTTGAATCGACTTTCCAATTAAAATTAGAAATTACAGTATGCTTTTTTCTGGTTTCGTCACCAGATATCGTCAGGGTCACTGACGAGGCTTTATTAGTCGAAACTACGTAGTCTGGCCCATGTTCCTACTTCTGTATGTATTCTCTGCTCTTGAAGGAACTTTTAAAGATTTTAATTAATGAATGTTTTCGTTGCTCTAAAAATAACTCTTTAAGTTTTATTAAAAGTTTGAAGTTTGAAATATCAGTGGCGCGTTATTTCTGAGCCTAGGTATATGTTATAGTGTACACACCAATTAACCGTGTTAATATGGTGGTGTTGAACTTACAAACAATTAAATGGTGGTCACTAGTAGTGTCTAATAACAACCAGAGGAATACAGACAGTTATTATGTATATGATGCACGATCGATTCAAAGACTGGTGAAAACCAAAAGAGTTCCAAACAAATAAGAAAAAAAGTATCTAAAATAAGGCTCTGTAGCCCGTTTTAAGTTCGCTTCCTCAAACTATTTCCAATGATCTCATAGGACCAAAAGTAAGATATAAACTGCCAGGTGGTCGATGTACGAGGAGACGTTTTATGGCCACCACACGACACAACCCGGGCTGCAGCGATTGCAAATAAAGATTACAAAAATGTTCCTGTAGGAGCAATAAAAACATTCATACGAAAAAAAAGCGGGTCAGACTACGTAGTTTCGGCTTATGAAGCCCAATTAGTGGCTATGTAATAACCTGCCGCTTCTATACATGTAATACAAATGTACAGTTTTAAGGAATATTAATTGATTTATTCGATGACACCAAATTATATTGAACTTAATCAGTTAGAAAAGTATGCAGCGGACCCAAAGACATTTTCACTTTTAATCGGCAAATTCATACAAAAATGAAATCAGACATTGGTAACTACAATACCACGTTTAATCAGTACTGATGGGTCAATAGTCTTCTGGTGGTAATTGTGGTTATATGGTGTTACAGCATGCCATTTGCAACTGATATTGACGTCATACAGCATACGGGTGCAATAACGTTCTTGATTACACGTCGTCTTATTCATCAGCCGACTTCAGAAAGACATTTACTCGAATAAATGTTCAGACTTTTTATTGTTTTCATGGGCTCTACATGTCAGTGAACACAAATTTTAAAGCTGAAGGCATGGATACAGCATGTGTAGGAAACCTGTTTAAAATTTTCGCTTGTCCATATCTTGATTTGGAGCTCTTTCGGTGTGCATTATACCTAGCCTTTACAAACTATTGATGATTTAAAATAAATTGTGCATAGTCTAAGAATATAAGATAGTATTGGTGCATTAATTTCCAGGTCCATCTAAATTACTATAATAGCTACTTACTTTGAAGACCAGCACAGATTACAATCGAGACTGTGACTGGATTAGCCATAAGTGAAATTGTAACGGATATCCTCATATGCGTTTGCATTTGTCAAACTCAACGATCAGAATATATGTAAAAATGTAACTTGAATAAATTTGTACATTCAATAGTTTGACCCATATGAAAGGGTACGTTATGCGAGCAGCATATCAGGAAAATCCGTTGCAAAGGTATATTAAAGATGCGCACACTACTCTGAACAAGAGTACTTTTCTAAGGAAATTATAGGACCTTTCTTATTATGAAAAAAAGGATCTGCAAAGACCCTAACCGGGGAAGGCATAACCGAAGTTAGTCTAGGTACGTCAAATGAATTGGCATACGGCATGAGGAATATTTCCTCACATCGTCACACACACGTATTTGGTAATGCATCGATTTTTCCCATCTATGTAATAGACATTTAAAGTCGTTTGTCATCATGAAAATAACAGTTACAATATCACAACCTTATGACAGACTATAATACTGGGATGACAAAAGTATGCAATATTATAATCATCAAATATTTACTTTTGGTGAAATTATACTTTAGCAGGTGCTCGTAAAGGTATCAAACATCATTGAAACATAATGCCTCTTACTTAAGTTATATTTAGGTTGCCACTTTTTTATCGTACCCGATTTGACAATTCTTGCGACAGTTTGTTAAAGAAAAATGCTAACTTCTTTTTAACTGAAGAAAGTATGGTTTTATCTCAGACCGATGGTTGCGCGTGGGTCAAATCGGCTGTCTTTAGTAATTTACTACTGATCGCTCCCTCGCCTGGCCCCAGTCGAATCTGTATGTTACTCTGGTGGTCAGATTCGCCTGGTAACTTACTTACAGGCTCTGCAATACGATACTCTCCTAATAAATTCTTGAGTTAATCAAAGCAACATTACAAGTGCCGTAAAGTGTCCATTAGACTAACACAGATCTTTATCTCATCAATTTGTTTTGGTGTCTCCAGATACCATAATACCTGTCTGTGAATCTGAGGGCAAAGTTGAAAACCATGAAAAGGGTTGGCGTGGAATTGACTTGAATGGATGACATAATCTACATATATTTTGGTATAATTTGCTCCCAGAGTGTGGGATGATGGTTCTCTTATAGGAAGAAATTGCTCCTGAAGTGGGGATAAATTATTTCCTGTAGAGTATCATTCCAACTTCAATGGAAAGAAGTGAATGAGAGCGTTACATTGCGCTCCATTCCATTCCAAATTTTAAACTTTGCCAAAATTGAAGTTTTTTGGTATATTTAGTCTGTGAATAAGATTTACCGTAAAGATTCTAAACATTGAGACATACACCTAAAATATTTACCCTAATTGTCATAAAAATGGATTTTGATTGATTTGTTGCTTAACGTCCACGGTAAACAGCCATGGTCACGTCGGGACGGTCAGTTAACCTAACCACACTATTCCTGAGCAGGCTTAGACCTCTTAAGCGGTTAACCAGTACTAAGTGCACATACTTTCGCCAGTAACTGACAACTGCCCTTCTTGAATCAGCGAAAGGAGAAACGAAAGTATGTGGCCAGACCGGGTATCAAACCCAGACCTCTGACTTATGAGTCAGGTGCGCTACCGATTGCGCTACGCGGTCCGGCGGAAATGGAACAATTTGGTTTAGTAATTCAATAATTGCCCTAAAAGATGCAGATGGAATGCCAAACAGTGTAGGTCCTGCTCAGACTGCTCTTTTCAGAGCAGTCTGATTTGGGCCTGCACTGTTTACTTCGGCCTGTCTCTCCCAATACTTAGAATTTTTACGGTAGTTTTATATTGTCTTGAATAAGAAATAGGCATTATACAATGAGCTGTATCACATGTTTTATTCCTATTTAAATATCCAAATTTCACCAGTCATGTTCAGATTTATGCCAGTCTATTTCTAGCAATCCTTTTTAGAAGGTCTGATTTGTGCAAGTTCAGTCATTGCACCGGCTTTGAGTGTATTGTTTTTTTGTTTTTGTTTTTTTATATATAAACTGATGTGTATTGGATCTTTACAGGTGCTGATTTTATCAGACTTGAATGTTTAGGGCGTTTGTTAAAAGACCAGTGTGTCTGTTCTAAAACATGGTTTGAATCTTTTAAGATGATTTACTTTATTATAAATGCTTTGACCATCAGTTGTGTAAGTTTAGGGAAACATTCCTCCATATTCTAATTTTGACAAAATGCATGTTCTATTAGGTGACCATGTATGCATATGAAATGTACCTCGCTCTGAAATTGGACAAACATGTTGCAGCAGACAGTATAGAACTAGATGAGACTGCTTCAGAGAAGTTTGATCACTCCTTGGCATTTACTTATATTTTTGTAAAACGCCGTCTTCTATATAAAATGGACTAGTCGAAAACAAAAGGTAGAATACTCCATTACAGAAAATTAGTAGGTTCAGGGTAAGTTGTATTCAGATAGTTTCTTGATCTCTAAATCCAGAGATGTAAAAACAATTTATCACAGAACTTTAGCGTTATCAGGATGACCATCTGTGTTTTCATTTTCAAACTGGTGCTTTGACTGCAACACCATAAAGGGCTAGACATAAGGTCAGTAAAGTTCACTGCTTGGGAAGATTTAAGTTCTGCCTCACATGGAAGTAACCAGACCCTATGTTTCTTTGCAGAGGATATATTGAACATAGGGTCTGTAGCCAGACTAATCGCTCCCAAGCGATGCTTCTGTTATATGTTTTTATTAATATTGTATTTTTTTACTATTTTGTTTTCTTCTTTCTTTTGAATCTATGATAGTTTCGCATCCATCTGTTGGCACCGAAGTTGGCTCTTGGCCCTTTTGCTAGTCTTGATTTGTTTGTATGCCGTCTTTACTGTCTTCCTACCCCATTGGTACATGAATCACTTAAAATGAGACTTAGGAGTTATAATGCGCACGTGGGTTAATTATTTTGAGCACTTTGTGGCAAACTGTTGAAATACTATACTAGTAAATTTGAATCGTGGAAAAGGGAGGAGGGTAGAATTAGAAACACTGCTGCAACTTAAAAGAACTGAAAGTGGTCAAAGTGCCCAAATCATCAGTTAAACATTGACAATTCTGGAATATTCTAGGTACACAGACATGGACCCCAAAACAGAGATGTGATCGTAAGCCTTATTTGTATATCTATCTTCATATGTTCGTATGATTTATATTTAGTTCATAGCTTAAAATGGAAAATTCGTGTTACTGTGTCAGTACTGTTTTTGTTTTACCCGGTGAACAACCTTTCCCTTTCACGTTTCCATTTATGCCAGGAGGAAAGACATAATATAACACGACACCAGCAAAAGATTGTGCGTTGGGCTTTTCTGAACACTTGATTGTAAAACATGTTAGACACAGCAGTACAAATAGTTACGATCGAACTCACTAATGAATAATATTACGGTTACTGTAACGATGAGCACTGTGAATACATGGCCTAATGTGTCGTTTCCTTTTTTTTTAATATTTAATATTTATCATTTTCATGTTACATTTGGACAAACCACTTGTCGTTCGTGTAGCTGTTGGCTGTATTGAAATTAGTGCAGTCTTTGAAAGAGGGTTCCGTGCGACTAGTTTGTCCACTTATGATTTTTCTACTCTTTATACCACATTACCCCATAATTTAATAAAGGATAAAACTTGTTGATTTGATTGAGAGGGCCTTCAAAAAGTTCTCCAAAAATGAAGATACCCTTTATATTGCCTGTAACGATAAGAAAGCGTTTTTCACTTCTACTGACCGTAAAATATATAGAGGATATAGTCTTTGGTCATGTCAGAATGTATGTGACGCCTTATCATATCTCTTAGATAATATTTACATCAGATTTGGTAATAAGTTATACAGACAAATTGTTGGTATTCCGATGGGTACAAATTGTGCTCCTCTTGTGGCCGATTTGTTTTTATTTTGTTATGAAAGAGATTTCATGACTTCTCTTTCTGTTGATAATCAAGCTGATATCATTGAGGCATTTAACTCAACCTCTAGATATTTAGACGATCTTCTGAATATTGATAATCCTTATTTTGAAAGCATGGTTAACCAAATTTACCCACCTGAACTTAAATTGAATAAAGCTAATACTTCAGATACCGAGGCCCCCTTTTTGGATTTACATCTATCTATTTCTAACGGTTTTGTATCTTCTAAAATTTATGATAAACGTGATGACTTTGACTTTGATATAGTTAATTTTCCATTTTTGGACGGTGAAGTTCCACGTCGTCCCTCTTATGGAGTGTATATTTCTCAACTTATAAGATTTGCTAGAGTGTGTAGTCATGTAGATGACTTTAATGCTCGTAATAAATGTTTAACTGCTAAACTTCTTCAACAGGGCTATCGGTATCATAAGCTTAGAAAGGCTTTTTCTAAATTCTATCGCAGACACCATGAATTGGTTTCAAAATTTGATGTCGGATTAAAATTTCTTTTACACCAAGGCCTATCGGAACCAGAATTTTATGGTGACTTAGTATACAAATTCAAAAAGATTAAGGGTAGGACTGATTTTTCTGATCAATTCCGAAAAATAATAATACGTCACAAACGTATTGGCTATAATTTAAATGTTATGCGACAGTCTGCATGCTTAGTGATTAACCCAATCACGGTTGATAACTTTGCTGCACTCTTTAATTGCACACCGGGGGATCGGTCGTCAGACTCTATGATGGCCCCGACCTAAAGCTATATATTGTAGTTGGTTGGGACCGGAGCCTTTTTGTCTGTTGCTTGGTCCACCGGGGCTCAACTGGTGACCTTCTTTTGCTTCAGATTTCCAGTGGGGTTGTTTGGCAGGACAGGGATCTCCACCTGTCAGACGGCCCGTTGTATCTGTTGAGTCCTCGTCTTTGCTTCTTCATGGTGTTGAAATTTGATTTATGTGTTTACCGTGATGATTCATTGACGAGTTAGAGGGTTATCATGCGAACCGAACAACCAACTAAATGTTTTGTACCACTTCAGAAACTGAGGGTGAGGTTGGGCCTGTAAAATCGATTTAAGCCCCCCAGTAATTCATTACTGACCGTTCCAAGGCGGTAGTTCTGTTGTGGTTCTCTGTTGCCTGTTTTTGGTGTCAGAGTTTCTGTGATGTTTTACCTTATGTATGTTATTATTTTTGGTTCGGTTTGGGTTGCTGAGTGGCCACCTTTTGGGGACAAGCTGCTCACTCGGTTGGCCATATGTTCTCTGTATCTTGATTATTTGTAATCTTAGTTGTTTCCTACTATGGTTTGAGGGCTGGATTTGGATTTTGATTGTTTCAGTTCCTGGTCTTTGCATACTTTTTACTTTGATCAGACCGATCCCAAATTAGAATGCTACCGACAGACTGGTAAATTTCTTTGTATCTTTTAAATACATATTTCAACTCGGTTGCCAGTATGTAGCTTAATTTCAGTACTTCGTTATGATAGCTCAGGGACTGGGGCTGGAGAGGTCAATTTTGAAGCAACAATTTTATCTTTTTGAAGACGCTGTTTAAACGCGACGACTTGAAAATGCTCTGAGAACAGAATGACTGCGCAAGCAGTGTATATCCAGAATAGACAGCTCATAGAAAATCAGCCTAATCTAGATCAACACTTTCTCATTCAAGCGAGTTGTCCATATTAAAAGTTTTGATAATATACTGCATGCAAGTTACTACCATTAGGACCGAATATTCAAAATTAACAATCTCGTAAGATAATCAGACGTTACATTGTTTAATGTACTGTTCGCAAAAGTACATCTACTTTTTGCAGAAAAATGTAAGGAACTTAAGCTACTTACAAACTTTCAGCAAAAATATCAGTATAGTTGATTTTGTGTGTGCTGGAACACATAACAAAATTAATTAAGAAATAGATCAGCTCTAGCAGTGAATTGTTGAGTAATAATTCACTGTTTGGAGGTCAGTTGTAAAGTAGATAATATCACGAGCGCGGAGCGCGAGTGATATATCTACTTACAACTGACCGACAAACAGTGAATTATTACTCAACAATTCACTGCTAGAGCTGATCTATTTCGATTCTAACACTAAGAAACGCCGAAAAACTATTCTTTTCATTCAAACTCTCCCAACGTTCCTGCCAGCGCGTTCATGCTCCCGCCAATATTCTTAATTGTATCTAAGACAAGTGTACGTTTTTATGGTGATTCTAGGAAGAAAAAGAGACGTTACACCGTCTAACGTCTCTAAACTTCACAAAATTACGTCAGAAGTTGCAGTGACGTCAGCAATTAGACTCACGCGATCCGAAACAGTGAATTGTTGCAGAATAAAACACGGTAACTTTCCATTGCTTCTATAGACGCACTGTGTTAGAATACTTAATAACAATTCTCTGTAAGCACCAGACTTTTCAAGAAACGCAAGGTCGGAAGTTCTTCTTCAGACTTTCCCACTTTGTGTGTAGTCAGACAAAAACAAATAATTGGTACTTCATTCTTTCGTTTGCCATCTCGTTGCCATGGTAACCGCATTTTTCTGTTTTTGCAGAAAAAATGCCAAAAATTCAGTAGAAATTTGCGTTTTTCGCTCTTGTATAACATCGAGAATAGACAGAGCTTGATCAAAAACTCTTTAAATCTACAAAGAAGGGACTTATATAATTAACACGAAGCATCAAAACAACTTTGTTCGAATGTTTTTGGCATATCTACTAGTCCTCAAATGTGGGTGGGGTAACCAGGTATCGCAAAACACAGTTTTTATGCATCTTTAAGCATCACTTTTAAAAAATGCACACTTCTATGACACATTTGCATACTTTAACATAAAAGAGAAGACTTTCAATTTTCGGAAAAAGAAAAAAAACAGAGTGGGGCAAAGCTGACTTCAGACCGTTACCATGGCAACAAACCATACCCCATGCAAAAAGTGGAAACCGAAGCTTATACTGAAACCACACTATTATAATCAAATTAATTGCATTGCAGCTATAACTACTGGTCCAAATGCTGTAGAAATAGTAATTCTATATAATTTGGTGAGGGTTCGACACCTTAAGGGTTGAAAGTCCCATTTATATTCATTTGAAAGGCCGAAAAAGGGGCAAAACATGGTCAAAATTAATGTTCCTCATTCATTGTCTCTAGGAATCAACAAAAAGACAACATGGGTTTCTTTTAAATTTGTTATGAAATTATAAGTTTGACATAAACTGATAGAAAATATGGCATTAAGGAGACCTACATCTCTAGGTATGGAGTCTATAGGGGCCCAAAAAGGGGTAAATTTGAAAATGTTCATCCAAAATAATAATCATTCTTTACAGTGGAACACACTACAGCATTTGCCAAGATATAATAGGTTCAAAAACACACACAAAAAACAGCCTTATATATGCCACCAGTAAACTTGCACTCAAGGGGCTGGGAGCCATATTTATGAAAATTTAAGGGGCTCGAAAAGGGAAAAAATGGTCAGAATTACCACATATCACTCATTCTCCTTATCAATACGCAAAAGACAGCACTGGCTGCTTTTAAATTTGATATGACAAATAACTTTGACATATACTGATAGGAAATACGGCAAAAAGGAGCCAAACATCCCCATGTATGGCGATTATAGGGGCCAAAAAGGTCATAGTTTGAAAATAAACACCCAAAATAAAGGTCATTTTTCATAATAAAGCACACTACAGCCTTTGTCAAGATGAAATAGGTTGAATAAAGCCTTATTCATGTATATGCCACAAGTAAACTTGCAATTAAGCGGCTGGGAGCCCTATTTATGATAATTTAAGGGGCTCAAAAGGGGCAAAAATGGTCAAAATTACCACATATCACTCGTTTTCTCTAAAAAAAACAATAGACAACACTGGTTACGTTTCAGTTTGTTATGAAATATTAGATTGACATATATTGATAGAAAATTTGGCAATAGGGAGCCCTGAATCCCTGGGTATGAAGTATATAGGGTCCCAGAAAGGGGTAAATTTGATATTCGCTAAAAATAAACAAAAATTATAGTAGATTTTTAATTTCTACACACTGAAACAAAGTACTGCATCTGCGATGTTGACACTGGTTGTTAAACTACAAGCCTAGTATATATTAAAGGTAGGTTCCTGTACTTTGAAATGCATCATAATTTTGATGATCTTTCATTCAAGTTGTTGGAAAGCACTTAAAAAAGGGAATGAATAAATCAAAAAAATATTAGAAAAGTTGTTTTGCAAGGGATTTCCTAACTCTGCTTCGCACACCAGTTAGTGCTATTTTTAGTTCTCGCCAAAAATAGATAACGCAGCTGACGTCATGCTGCATTGCATTTTGGGATAGTTTTAACCCATTCGCCATGCCAGGACCTCTAGGAGAGCTCACGGCAAGGGAAAATTGACCTTTGGAGAATGGCATCAGAAATTGCGCACATATAGACATGATAAACATAGTTATTTTTAGAACTGGAATTCCAGCGAAAGAAAATAAACCAAAAGGGAAAACAACTATTTTCTTCAACATCTGACGAGTTTCTCAGTGGCAACAAATTCAGAAAAATAAGAGAATTCAATACTGCTCAGAAAAAGACGAAATTATTTTGTGGACAGAATTGTGATCGCTAGTCCAGGAACCTACCTTTAATATTAAATGCCATCTTTAAATTCATTAAAGGGGCCTACCAGAGGCTACTTATGTGAAAATGTAAAAGAAATAAACAAAAACGAAAAAAATGGATGCATTTTTTTTCTGATAGAAGCAAATCGAGATGTTGGTATTAATAGTTAAGTATTTTATGCAGACAATTACACATTATTAGCTTTTCAAAAATGTGTAAAGCTGGTTTTCCATGGATCTTATTCTTTAGCCATTTGATTTGATTGATTTATTGCTTAACGTCCACGGTAAACAACTATGGTCATGTCGGGACGGTCAGTTAACCTAACCACACTATTCCTGGGCAGGCTTAGACCTCCTTAGCGGTTAACCAGTACTAAGTGCACATACTTTCGCCAGTAACTGACAACTGTCTTTAGCCATTTCTATGCCTATGTTTAACATGATTGTTACAAAAGCATGGCACAAATAGCGTGAATAACGAATTTCGATTCTAAATATGCTTCATTCCAGAGAACTTATTTCAGTGACAAACAAGTTGTTAGCCACTATATTTTTCCCATAGTCTTATAATGGACAAATACAAAGCCTGAGCTGAAAGAAACAGTCATATAATACGCTCCATGTAAATCCTTCTATACAATATAGTTTGTACGCCAGCTGCAAACATGAGATTTGGACCATATACTCTTGCTCTTACCATTCATTTAG
This sequence comes from Ctena decussata, assembly GCA_963989385.1. Taxonomy (NCBI): domain Eukaryota; kingdom Metazoa; phylum Mollusca; class Bivalvia; order Lucinida; family Lucinidae; genus Ctena; species Ctena decussata. The sequence continues at coordinate 59,054,176 of OZ022506.1, forward strand.
CAATGGCGTTTATTTTGAAGACTATAAATCTCAAATAGAAAGGATTACACAGATCTGAGCTTTATCTTCTTTTTTCTTCTTTTTTTCTATTTTTTTTTTACCTTTATTTTTTATCTTTATTTATTTACTTTTTTCTAATTTTTATTTATTAGTTTTGTTTTTTGCCAGCCCAATGGAGAAAGTCATTATTTCAAAACATGCAATTATTCAGATACAAATTTTCAATGAATCAGTAAAAAAAATCGAATGTGATTATGAAGAAAAGCAATCCTCAAAATAGAATATCCAAATAAAGAGGTATAGTTTCCCACAGGTCAAATTTTTTTGGCTGTCCTTAAAACATGAGGGTTTACGTCCTGTTTGCAAGCATGGGGTATGAGTTCTGTTTGAATGTCCATGAAATGAATCATGAATATCCAGGATATTGGATATGAAGGAGGCAGATTAGGGCTATCTGTGGATCAAAGAACTGTGTCATGTGTCTTTGTGGTGGAAGTTTTGATGCAGATACAATAATTGAGGATGAATTGATAAACATCTAAGTTTTTTTTTCAGCCATTTTACAAGGGGGGGGGGCAACTTTTGAGACAGACTTCCGGTTTTCTTCCCTGGCCTTACAGGACTTTCGTTTGCTTCCCTGCCGTTGTAGGATTGGACTTTGCCCCAAAGAAGGCAAGTTCTTTCCTTCAGGAGTTGAAAAAAAAACTGAAAATGGTAGAGTTGCCACCCCCTGCCAGTGTATTTTGTAGCCTTGAGTTTTCAGTCTTGGTCTGTTAGATATATTTATTACGTGCTATGTGTCTGTGGCGAGGAAGTTTTGATGCAGATACAATGTTTGAGGGTGAATGGATAAACATCCATATTTTTTGGCCATTTTACAAAGGGGAATAACTTTTGGGACTTTCTGTTTACTTCCCCTGTCTTATGAGACTTCTTGTTTGCTTCCCTTCCATTATAGATTTCGCTCTTGGAGGTTGGGCTTTGCCCCAAGGAAGGCAAATTCTTTCCATCAGGAGTTGATTCCCACTGAGAATGGATGCAAGACAGAAAATGGCAGAGTTGCCTCCCCTGCCTGTGTATTTATTCACCTCGAGTTTTCAGTCTTGACCTGTTCTAATACACTTGTGACGTGTTATGTGTCTGTGTCGAAGAAGTTTTCATGCAGAAACAATTTTTGTTTTGAGGATGAATAGATGAACATCCATGTTTTCCAGCAAATTACAACGGGTTGCAACTTTTGATATTTCCTGTTAACTTCCCCGGCCTCATGGGACTTCCTGTTTGCTTCCCTTCCAGTGTGGGATTCGCTTATGGAGGCTGAGCTTAGCCCCACGGAGAGCAAATATTTTCCTTCAGGAGTCGGTCCCCATTGAGATGGCGGCAAGACACAAAGAGGCAGAGTTTCCGCCCCTGCAAGTGTATCTATTCAACTTGAGTTTTTCGGTTTTGGTCTGTTCTAACATATTCATTTTATGCTGTCTGATACTGCACTTGTATATATTATAGAAATGTACATCACAAATAAGGACCTCAGGAAAAATTGGCTGTACATCCAGCTTGGCCTCCCCTATTAAAAAAAGTCATTATTGTTATAATTATTACTACCTCCTCTTCCTCTCCCCCCCACCACCACCACACACACGGTGCCCCCCACCCCACCACCACCACCACCAAAAAAAGCCGGTTAATAAAGATTGTATAGGCTGCAAGTTTTGGCTTTACTCTCTCTTTATGTATTTACAGGGCAAATGTGGTTCAAATTTGGGATATCCACATTCAATTTATAGATACCTAATATTCATCTTGATTTTACGCAAATTTCGAATAATATTGTAAAATTAGTGTGTAACTGTACTCAAAATTTTCATTTTGGGAGGTATATTGTAGGTTTATAGGTTTCATTGTCGAAATTTCAATACAAGGCGACTCGCCAGCAGAAGGGAAAAAACGGTTTGTCGCCATTAAACCGACTATTTACCTCCCTCAAACCAGCTGTTGCAGCTATGCACCGATCGCTCAGTCTGTTTTCAGTCCGGACGGTTAATTTGTCAGAGCGGGAGAAAGTTCATTATTTATCCATATATCCAAGGGCTAACGGGGATAATTCAAAGATATTTTTTCATATTTCTCAATGAAAGCACATTATTTGAACCCCATTTGAAACGCCTCAGCGAGACGGATCTAATGAGGGTGTTCTAACGAGGGGTCACAATGAATTTTTTATGGAAACATAGGGAAAATAATCCCTAAATTATCCCTGTTACCCCCTTCTTATCTGGAACAGTGTTTAATTATCCTAAATACAGTGTATGGATACATAGGCATGTTTTTCTGCCAATTTTTCAAAGGGAGACAAATTTTGTGACATCCCCTTCGATTCCCTGGACAATAAAATTAGTCAAGGTATTTCAATATAAACTAGAATTGTTTTTCTACGAAAAAACAGATGTCTCCCCACTTTTTGATGTCAAAAGGATCAGTCATTAAGACGCCAAGGGAAATTAATGCAAGAGTTATAGTTGTTATGCTCTGCATGTCATGTAATGGTGTTTGATATTCATATTTAGTTTTTGTCAATAAATATAAATGCAAGAGTTACAGTGCTCTGCACGTCGTCTATTTATATGTTGACTGATATTTGTATGAAGTTTCATGAATATAGCTTAAACGGTTTTCAAGTTATAGAGCTTAGACGATTGAGACACGATTTTGTGAATGACAAAGTTCCAAGGGAAATAACTCAAATAGTATAAATCCTGTGCTCTGCAGGTTATCTAGTGTTGACTGACATTTGTATGAAGTTTCGTGAATATAGCTTGTCCGGTTTTCAAGTAATAAAGCGATTGAGACACGATTTTGTGACTGACAAAGGTCCAAGGGAAATAACTCAAGAGGAATAAATGCAAGAGTTATGGTTCTTGCACTATACAATTCTTCTAATGTTGATTGATATTTGTATGAAGTTTCGTGAATATAGCTTGAATGGTTTTCAAGTTATAGAGCAGACACGACTGAGACACGATTTTGTGACTGACAAATTTCCAAGGGAAATAACTCAAATAGTATAAATGCTAAAGTTATGGTTCTTGCATTCTACACGTTGTCTGATGTTGATTGATATTTGTATGAACTTTCATGAATATAGCTTGAATGGTTTTAAAGTTATAGACGGACTCGGCTGAGACGTAATTTTGTGATGGACAAAGTTCCAAGGGAAATAACTCAAAAAGTATAAATGCCAGAGTTACCATTTGTGCACTCTGCACATCGCCACATGTTCATTGATATTTGTATGAAGTTTCGTGAATAACGCTTGAGCAGTTTTCAAGTTATAGAGCGGACACAATTGAAACACAATTTTGTGATGGACTAAGTTCCAAGGGAAATAACTCAAAAAGTATAAATGCCAGAGTTACCATTCTTGCACTCTGCACGTCGCTCCATGTTGACTGATATTTATATGAAGTTTCGCGAATATAGCTTGAGCGGTTTTTAAGTTATAGAACGGACACGATTTGTGACAGACAGACGGACAGACGGACGGACAGACGCCCGGGGAAAAACAATATGTCTCCCGACCCTAAAGGGGGAGACATAATAACAATTAATGAAATTCAGAGCTCCAGCTAAGGTGGGGCTTTAAGGATAATTCTAAGATATTTTTTCTTATTTCAGAATAAACATTATGTTATGACCCCTCATTAGAACTGTCTCAGCTAGAGAGTTTTAATGAGGGGTCACAACTTATGTTTTTACGGAAAAATAAGGAAAACTTTCCCTTAATTATACTTGTTACCGCTTCTTAGCAAGTGAGCAGGGGCTCACATATGCCCCCGACCAGTGCCATCGCCTAATGAAAGCATACTTTAACATAATACTACACTGCTAATGTTATACTTATATAAAATTCAGAGTCCTTGACATTGACCTTTTGTAAGCAGCACCATCCATATGATGTAAACTAGTATGAAATGAACCTAGTCAAGTATCATTAGACTCCATTCAAGTATATTAAATGTACAACACAAAACTATACAACAAACGGCTAAGTCCTACCCATAAGCCTAACCCTGGATCTTAGGTGATCCTGATTAAAAGTAATGCAATAGGGATATCATGAACCAAATATGGAAGAATTATAGCCAGATCGCTTTTTGCACATGATGTACTTATATGCAGGTATAAGACGGTGAAGTGTAGAACAAGATCAGGCTTTCCCTCCAATAAAATATGGTAGGTCTAGATCTTTGGGATTGTAAGGGAAACCCACTTCTTACAGCACAATGCTTTTTTCTGTTGTGTGGAGGGGTGGTGGTGTGTCATGTCGCGGTGACCAATGAAAAACAGAGATTCGAGGTGTGGGGGTGTGGTTGTGTGTTGTGTCGCGTGAGCAATGAAGAACAGATTTGTCCCAGTGGCTAATGAAAAACAGGGTTCAAAGACCTAAAAAACAGAGATTTCTTTTGTTGGAGGGATGTGGTTGCGTGTCGTGTCGCGGTGACCAATGAAAAATAGACATTTGTCGCAGTGACCAATGAAAAATCAGAGATTCAATATAGCTGTTCAATAACTAGATGTTTCCTCAAAACTGATAAAACTTGGCTTGATTATACAGCACTAACCAAAATTGGCCTATTGCCCAACATTGGCCGTGCAATGAAATTTTCAATACAGTGTCTCCCATTCTAATGGAGTTAGATATTTTTACTTTACATAGTGCACACCTTTGCTTCGACGGCAAGCAACATCAGCAATGATGACATTTGTTACAGTAAGGAAAAAATGTAATTATTTTTGTGAAGTTGTTAACAAAGCCCTTTTTGACCCCATTTAACCCATTCGTGAAGATGTTGGGCACCCCGTCGCCATGTTCAATATCAGTATCTGTAAAACAAATATTTCCATAACAAATTTAAAAATAACCAGCGTTCACTTTTGTTAATTTGTGTAAAGAAATAATGATAAGTGGTAATTTTGACCATTTAGTCTCTGTTTGGGACCCTTAAAAAGGAATTAATATGATTTCTTATCCCTTATCCCATATATAAGCCTCATTTTTTGGCTACTGATTCTAACACTAGAAATGCTTTAGTGTGCCCCTCTGTGAAGAAAAGTCATTATTTTAGGCAAATATTTTCGAATTTTCCCCTTTTAGGCCCCTTAGACTCCAAACCTAGAGATGTAAGGCACCCAATTGCCATGTTTATTTATCAACATGTGTCAAACTTATTTTCATAATAAATTTAAAATAACCAGTAGTGTCTGTTGCTAGTCTTTTGAAAGAAATATTGATTTTTGTTTTTAAATTTTGACCATCTTTGCTTTTTTTAGCCCCTTACATGTACATTGATAAAACCAGGGCTCCCAGTCCCATGATTGCAACTTTACCAATGGCATATGTAAGACTGTGCTGAGGCTGTGCTTTTTTCAACCTATTTCATTATGACAAATGCTGTAGTGTGTACCAATAAGAAGAATGATCTTTATGTTGGGTGAATATTATTAAATATACCCCTTTTTGGCCACTATAGACTTAGTCAGGAGAAATCGGGCTGCCCATTGCTATGTTTTCTATTACTATATGTCAAACTAATATTTTCATAACAATTTAAAAAGAAAAAGTGTTGTATTCTGTTCATTTGTAGAGAGATTAAGTGATATGAGGTACTTTTTGACGAGTTTTGCCCCTTTTTGTGACCCTAAAATGGGTATACATTTGGTTTCTCATCCCTTATTGCAAATTCACTAGTAGCATACATAAGGCCATATTTTTCCTATTTATTTGAACATGACAAATGCTGTAGTGTGTTTCTCTGAGAGGCATGATCATTATTTATGGCAAATATTTTCCATTTTTCCCTTTTCGGGCTCTTTGGGACTCCTTTTGGGCCCTTTGGGTCTGCAAACCTAGAGATGTGAGGCACCCATTGCGATATTTTATATCAGTCGGTGTCAAACTTAAATTTTCATTTCAAATTTGAAAGTAAAATGTTTTGTTTTATGTTGGTCCGTGGACAGGATTAGTGATTTGTGTTAATTTTGACCATTTTTGTCCCTTTTAGAGCCCCTTAAAACAATAAGAAATGGGCTCCCCCACCCCTCTCCACCCCCCGTTTCAAATTTACATGCAGCATAATATAAGCCTGCTCTTTCTTTGCAACCAATTTCATCATTTTAAATGCTGTAATGTGTTCCATTGTGAAAAATGGTCATTATGTTGGAAATATAAGCCTCAAACATACCCCCTTTGGGCCCCTATAGACGCAGTCCCTGGAAATTTAGGGCCCGCCATTGTCATGTTTTCTATCAGTTTATGTCAAACTAGTATTTCCTTACAAATATAAAAGTAATAAGTGTTGTCTTTTGTTGATTCGCAGTGATAATGAGTGATATATATGGTAATTTTGACCCTTTTTGCCTCTTTTTGGGCCCTTTTAATGGATATAAATAGCCTTTCCGACCCTTAAGATGTCAAACTCTCATTAAATCAAGTAAAATACATATTTCAATGGCAGAAGGATCACAAGTTAGAGCTGCAATACATTTAATATGGTTGCAAATCTGTGGTAATAGTATAACCTTTCGTTTTTACTTTCTTGCATAAGGTATGGCTTGTTCCCATGGTTACGGTCTAAAATCAGCTTTGCCCCACTCAGTTTTTTTCATTTTCTAAAAGTGGAAAGCCTCCTGTTTGACGTTAAGGTATGCAAATGTGTCACAGACCTGTGCGTTTTTTAAACATGATGATTAAAAATGGCTAAAAATAGTGTTTTGCAATACCTGGTTACCCCACCCACATTTGCAGTACAGTAGGTATAGAAAGACATTGGAACAACGTTGGTTTGATGTTTCACATTAATAACATAAGTCCCTAGTTTTTAGATTTAAGGAGTTTCTGATGAAACCTAGCCTATTCTAGGAGATATAGAAGTGCAGAAAGTGTTAATTTCTGTTGAATATTTTGGTATTTTTTCTGCAAAAACAGAAAAACGCGGTTACCATGGCAACGGGTTGGTAAATGAACAAACGAAGTGCGAATTACTTGTTTTTGTGAAACAACAAAAAAAGGGAGAAAGTTTGAAAAAGAACTTCCGACCTTGCGTTTCCGGCCCTCTATACAAAAAGTCTGGTGCTTACAGAGAATTGGTATTAATTGTCGAATGCGTTACGCAAACGATGCTTTGAACAGCTAGACCCAGACGTACAGCATTTAATCTTGAAATATGTGTCATTTAATGCCATTTTCACTCACAAAAAATGCACCCCCATTTTACAGCCTATTTTTTTTTTTAAATAAAGTCGTGTTGGTATCATTACTCAACCCTTTTTAAATTCACAGTAATAACATTATCGTTATTCATTATAAGTACTGTCAGCCGGTAAAGAGTAAAAATAAAAAGAAGATAGAATAAAAGAAAGAAAGAAAGACAAAAAGAAAGAAAGAAAAATAAGAAACAAGAGCTGTCGCCTGACAGCATAGCTCGCCTGAATTGGTGCTTGCCCATCACATAGCCCCTATGGTGGTGTGGACTGCTATGCATAAAACTTCAGGCAAGCATGTCCAAAATAAAAACACATTTATAAACAAAAGCTATCTCAGAAATAAGTCTTAAAATAAAATTAAAATATATATAAAAAAAAAAAATTCAAAGTCCATGAGCTTGAGGTAAAAAAAAATGAGGGGGGGGGGGGATTGGGGAGGCTACGATGTACCATGAATGAACCATTATCTAACACCAGTCCAAGTATTAGTATCAACTGAGTCCATCATCATGGCACTGTGAAATTAAGTCTTCATAAATATAAAACTTTAACCAAAATCTTTAAGACAAAATTCTAAGTCGATAACCTTGACTTCAAGGTCATCCAGTGGGGTAAGTATAAGGTGTTTTGTAAAATCTCAAAAAGTGTCTAACATCAGTTCAAGTATAAACTAAATCTCTGCAAAGCAGTATGAATCAGTATGCAATTACAAAACTTTAATAAAGACCAAAATTTCCTAAGTCCCTGACCTTGACATCAAGGTCACTGAGCGGGGTTGGGGTAGTACTCTGTAGCTCTAACTACAGTGCAAATATAAAAAGAATTCATCTATGGGTTCTGGAGATATGTGTCTTTAAAAACTTTAACCAAAACATCCAATAAATAAAAAGACAATTTTCTAAGTCCATGACCTTGACTTCAAGGTCACTGAGGGGGGTGAGGGTAGTACCCTAAAAAACTTTAGACCAATATCTAACTTCAGTGCAAGTTTCAAAGGAATCCATCCATAGGTTAAAGAGATATTGGGCTTTATAAAACTTTAACCAAAACATCCAGTCCAAAAAAATCCCAATTTTCTAAGTCCATGACCTTGACATCAAGGTCACTGAGTGGGGTGGGGGTGGTACCCTGTTAAACTTTGGACCAATATCTAACTACAGTGCAAGTATCAAAAGAATCCATCCATGGGTTAAGGAGATATAGGTCTTTAAAAAAAAATAACCAAAACATCCAATTCGAACGCCGACGCGGACGCGGACGCTGACGCGGACGCGGACGCTGACGCCGACGCCGTGGTGACAACAATAGCTCTTCCTGAACTTTCGTTCAGGCGAGCTAAAAAGTAATACACAAATCAGTGCTTTTTCAGAAGCTTTATTCTATCGATGACTACAAGTATTCAACCGCCTTATTGTGGAATGCTATCACGATTTTGTCAACACAGTTTCTCTTGAAAGACAGTTAATTAGCTGTAAGTAGCTTGCTTGTAACTGCACATTCAATACACTTACTTCTTAAATGCGTACTTTGTAAATGAATTAAATAATTGACACCTTGTTCGACATATTTACGAGCACCGGTTAAGGTGTAATTTGTGCAAAAGAATAAACAGTTATATAGTTCCAAGATCTGTTAGAATTTGGTCTATATTTGTCCTTAAAGAATTTTAGGCTTCTAACTTAGACAACGTCAAACAAATGCAAGCAAAATCAAATAAACACATCATATGCCATGATCTGAGAAAATCTACCTATATATATATATGATCATTGCACATACTAAACCAGCCCTTAAACATGCGTAGTTTATGCAGTGCTGAATTCGGTTATAAAAACGGACAAGATCAAATCTATTTCCCTTCGAGCTGTGAATAACTTGAATATAAAGAAAAGCACATTATTTTATGGAAACTAAACAGTCTTATTATACTAACTTTCTCATTGTTGAGAAGTTAAAAATGCAGCCTTTCATTATGATTCAAACCCTTGAATTTACAAATGTTTATGATCGTTTAATTAGAGTTATTGTATCTTTTCATTCAGGCAATATTAAACGAGCCGCGACGCGAGAAGACCATCAAATGGTTGTGCGCCCAGCGCAGACTCAGATCAGCCTGGGTATCCGCCCAGTCTGATCAGAGTCTTCGCCATCCGCATGAAGGCAGCTTAGACCCTGAGCTACCCTTTAAGCGCTTAGCGAAGAGTTTGATGACACTGGCGGATGCCCATGTTGATCTGAGTCTCCGCTGGGCGCACAAACACTTGGTTGGTTTTCTCGTGTCGCGGCTCATTAATTATCAATAGTGTCTAGAACATTCAGATATTTGGTTTTATTCCAGTATAACAGCAAGACTTCAGCAGAAGAAACTGTAGTTACATGTGCCAGCATATCCAATATGTGTAAAATTATGGCTTTGTCAGACTTAGTCACGTTTTTCTTCTGTCTTGGACTACTGGGTAAGTAACAACCAATTTGCATATGTTTACAGAAAGTCTTTTCATATTTTTGCAAAATTTGAACTGTCTTGTTCACACTGAGCAGACTATTCTCATATGTCATGTTGATAGTACGAGTATTCCTGAAAGTTGTAAATCCATTTACTTAGTACTTTGCTAACCGTAATTTTAATCAAGTTGGGAACCATTTAAAAAGTATAGTTGCATTTAAATGTATGCGTTGTAAATGGTGTTGAAATTGATAAATAATAGAACTGTCTTTGATAATGTCAGTTTCTTCTCTTTTGTCTATATAATCTGGCAAAAACGGGCATTTAGTTTACAAAAGTTATTACACACGGTAATGATTATCATTTGTCTTAGCTTTTTAAACTAAATATGGTATATGTACATTATTTATTATTTATCTGGAAATTTTCTACCATGAAACCGACTGTCTTGAAATTTCGACCTGTCCATGCAGCCGTTCTGAACACAAAGAAACCACTCATTTATCTGTAATGCACTTCTAAGCCGAAGTTGTTCATGCCAATTTCAGTATAAATTTGTTTCAAAACAGTGTTCACATCTTAAGCCAGCTGGTTTCGACCACCAAAACTGGTGTATTTCAATTTGTTTCTTCTTTTGTTTAAACTATAAATTTAAGATATTGCTGTCAACGCATACAAACAGACATTTTTCACACCTGCTGAAGAAAACTATTACTTGATGGAAGATTATGGTCAGTCTGTCTTGGGGAAGAACACATTTTTGTTTGAAGTTCAAGCTTGCAGCAATGTTCATCTACTACTTATGAAAGACAGGGACGACTTTGATGTGAATGTCTATGAAATTGTCATCGGTAACGTTTTCTTTGTTTTATTTATTTTGTCTACTTTTTTTCAAAATTCATGTTTCACTATTCAAGCTGGCATTTAGTGAGGTCTACAATGACAGCGATTCTGGCAGAATCTGTGTCAAAAATTCAATTCTGAGAATAACTTTGAATTTGTTTAGACCCGTCCTGTACCGAATAAGTCAAACGTATATGAATTTTCTATGGGGTCGTCCTCATAACATGACAAGTTATCGTTGTTTCTGTCGCATGATTGTTTTTATCGATCCCTTGCGTATTAGGACAATTGAACCATGTCTATAATGTTTTAATTATCAGCAAACTCGTCGAAACTTTGCGTTTCGACATTGTATGTTGTTTTCCAATAAATACACGACGTCTATTCAGCAGCATTTACTGCAATTTTTGATTAGTAATGATAAAATCTTGACCTTTTTTGGTGAAGAAACTTTCGAATTAAATTTTAAATTGCTGAAAATAATAGAATGCTGCATTTGTGCTCATGCAAGATCAGATAATAATCTGCACATTTTACAATGTATTGAAGCTTGTGTTGATATAGAAACCCTATTTACCGTATATGTTTTCCTGTCTTAGTCATTTTTCTGTTGTTTTTTTTTAATCTTAGGCGAGAAGAGCAACAGTCGATCAGTCATTCGGAAGGGTAGTCAGAACGACAGTGTTGCAACGGTCAGCCACCGCCCTCTTGACTGCCAACAGCTTAAGACATTTTGGATCAGCTGGGCGAATAGTTCAGTAAAGGTTGGGAGTGTGAAATCTGTGGAACTGATTATATTCTTGTCATTTCTTGATGATAGTCCGCCACTTATAAATTTCTTCTCAGTTTCTACCAGAAATTCTTCAACGGGCCAATGGCTTTTTGATGGCAGTAAGTAATTTATCAAATATTGAGTAGCACAATAGAAAACGCCATATTCTACCATGTGTCGCTTGGTAAGAGTCTTTTCTCGTTTGAAGCGAAAAGCGAGATCTCTGTTTAGTCTTCATACATGCAGAGCCTGATATCATGGGTGTCACAAGTGTTTTCATATTGCATTATTCGCTCTCTATGAAACCAAACTTTCATACGAGATAACTTTACAGTGGAACTTCATTGGCTCGAACAGGCTTGGGACCATGAAAAATATTTCCAGCCAAGGGTAGTTCTAGCCATCCAGGGTTAGTTTCCATATAAAGTGACCTCTAGGGACCCAGAAAGGAGTTCTAGCCAGGCAGGGTGAACGAACCATCAGGATTCGAGCCATTGAAGTTCTACTGTATTTATTATTTAAATGGAACACGCAAAGGCTACAAAACTCCCATTGTAACCCTGCCATCACAGGGGAAACGTGCATCTATAAGCACCTATAAGTCTGCGTTAATGTGCATTAAATGTGGCGTAAAATTATAAATAAGCAGCGTAAAACTGCTGAAGAAGCAGTTTTAAGTCGCATTTAAGCAGGTGTGTAAACAACTTAGTGACATACCTTTTTAGTGACTTTAAGCACCTGCTTAAAAGTCTTTAAATCGGAACAATAAGCGGCCATATACGCAGCTTATCACTGCTTAATATTTCCTCTTTTAAGCATTTTTAAGGACTTTAAAGCTTAAGAAGAACCATCTGTAAGCACCTTTAAGTTAGTAATAATTGCAGCGTATATGATGGTAATTATATTGTTGCTTATAATTTTTTTTTGTATTTTTTAAGTCATTGTTTATAACAGCTTATAAACAACATACGACTTAAAATCGCTAGTTCTATGACTTGAATTACCCCTTCTTTCTTTTTTTCTTTTCACTTTTAGCAGATGTCAAATAAGGAGTAAGTTCCTAGAAGTAGAAGACATTTCATGGGTGTACATAATATTCATTTATATCAACAACAACAAAAAACAACAACAAGTAATTGTATTTTAATACTTCAGCTCAAGTTATTATCATGAAATATCACATCTTTATGTAATGTCCGGTCTCTGCCACTGTCAACGTCTGTCGTAAGAAACATTTGTACACTCATTGTACAACTTGTGTCCGCGCTCAGTACATCCTCTATCTCTCGTTGTAAGCGTAGAAATGATCGGGCTGTCAGTTTTCCCGCCGTATTTGAGAGATAATGCAGTCTGCTAATTACCTCACTACACATGGATATTTGCATAATTTATACAACATCTGTAAGATATTTACTAAGGTGGCATATCGTAAATTGCATATTAGCATATAATCTAATTGATGTACATGTAAAATATTTAGTATGAGGCCAAGTAAGTTAGAGAAGAAAATGGCTACAGAGAGAGAGAGAGAGAGAGAGATTTAATGTATATGACCATATTATAATCTATAATAAAACTGCAAACTACTAGTCTACTACTATCATATAACGAATTCATTCATCCATTTGAGGTTTTCATCTATTTCAGACAAAGCTATGGAATAAAAGCTAACCCTCAAGTACACGTTTTTTTTTTCAAATATGAATGCTGAAAACAGTCTTTTAAAATGTTGCGGCTTTCTTGCCCCTTCCTGTCCTCCCCTCTCACAACCACACACACGTCTGAAATAAAGAATGAACCGTCCTTTGTCCTCCTAAAAACGTATGCTAATTCACCTTTTTCAGTAAAGCCCTGGAAGGATCTCCATGTTAAGTTCATGGAAATAAGGATCAAAACTTATTAACTGTGCTTGGGCTTGACTTTGGTTTGATAGACCAGCACGGAAGGAATTTTATTATTATATTTGTTTCAAAATTATTTGTTTTAAATCAGCTTTAGAAGTCTTTAAGCTGTACCATGCAAAGATATGGACAGGTATAACAAATTAATGTGTATACATCATTTACATAGATTATCAAAATATTACACCTGAAGCCAGAGAGAGAGAGAGAGAGGGAGGGGGGACCCGGTTTAAAAAATTTTTGTTAGAGACTTAGCTTGTACTTCGTTTATTGAGATTATTACAATCTAATAGTTAAAGCCAGAGAGAGAGAGAGAGAGAGAGAGAGAGAGCCCGGTTTGAAAAAAAAAACTTCTTAGAGACTGAGTGTGTACTTAGTTTTACATAGGGAATCATTAATCATCGGTCTATAGTAGAGGAATTGATCTAAAAAGATGGCTGCCGTCATAAAGTATTTTTAAATGCAATCAGAGCAGTTTCGTTCCTACCTGGAACTAGATCGCAATAAACCCTGAAAAAGCGAAGATTTTGCGACTACATGCTTTCGAAAGTTTGTATTAAGATATATTCACGAATTTAGAATTGGCCATTTTCATAAAGATTATTTATATCAGTCAAATGACATGCTAATTATATGTTCGTGAAAAAAAAGCGTTTGCGAAATTTCTTTGAGTAATTATACGACTGGTTGTTCGTGAAAAAAAAAAGCGTTTGCGAAATTTCTTTGAGTAATTATACGACTGGTGGTGGTAGCTACATGTAGTTTGTGTTGTTATAGTACAGAATCGACAGTATCGGATCATCGACAGTATCGGATTATCGACAGTATCGGATCACTCATAAGTTATCATCTGTTTTTCTTACAAATGAAGCAAATATTTTCACCATTATATTACAGTCAACAAGTAAGACCAATGACAAAGTGCACGGTGAAAAATCAAGATGTGCGGCTGTGAAACAAATCAGAGTTGTTGAAAAGCTTGGTCCCTCTTAAAAGGCGCTTGCATTTTGTCTGTTGCTTGTTAGCCCCAAGAAAGATTTCGGTTATTTGAACTATTTTATCATTAGGCAATTCTGCTTTGATATGTGTCCTGGTATCCGTAAAATTGCAGACAGTCATTATTTTTGTGACATCCCAGTATTTGATGAAACTAAAGACTTAAAAATTTGGACACCGATGTGCGACAGTAACGGATCATTATATAATGTAAACTGAAATACAGGCATAAGCTGGAAAACTTTTTGTTGGATGCATGGTCATATGCTGAAAGCAATTCATAAATCAACTACCCGAGTGGCTGGTGTGTCTACTTTCAGAGAAGATTAGTATAAAAAATAAAAAGGCATCCTTTTCGTAAAGTGTCCCCCACCCCACGCCCCACACGCTAGCGTATGATATGACAGGCTATGCGTAGCACAATGTAACTTCTGCTAAAAATAAATAATATCATGTGATCCGATACTGTCGCACCTGAATCGTTACTATCGTAAGACCCTTTGTAACTCTAGATAGGTTATCTGCCCTTTAATGGACAAATTTCATAAATAATTTGACATGGACAGATAGAAGGGATTTTTTTACAATTGTTATGTCTCATAGTTTTAGCATTCACATACAGCAAACAGGATTTTTATTGATCTTGATCCGATACTGTCGAGTCCACTGTATAATGAATTCAAATAATACCAACTTAGCACGGTCAGCCTCAGAGCGGCCGTATGCATGCTGCGGTGTAAAAGCGAACCGCACCGAAAGAAGAAACTGCAAAGCTTTGCTAGTATTCTGCTGCATGTAAGCCGAAATAACATAGCTCCGACATTTTAATTTTCAGTAGTCTTTTTCAGGCCCCATTGCTCTATCAGCATGAAAACCTTTATCATGAGGTATCGCTGCGAGCTACTAACTATAGTTTCGTCAGTGTACATGACCGTAACAAGCCAGCTTTAAACAAATAAAACATCCTTGGGTTTCACATAAAAAGGATTTGATAACCTACAAATGACCTACTTTTGATTGCATTAAGTAGAATAAAATGGTAAAAATACAATGTACAGGCATGGAACCCCGACCACTATCCAGTTTATATTTATATAGCATTGCTATACGGGAAACCAGAGCAGGAAATTGTGTCTTGTGGAGCAATTTATAGCAAAAACTTGTTTTCTCTGCTGTTTGCCAGTTAAATGACTCAATATATGCACATCAACCCACATTTTTATTAGTAAACGCGAAGGTTGAACCACTTTTCTTTTTATTTTACAATGATTTGAGTTTAGTCGTTTTTACCACCGATAGAACTATAGAGAATTTTATGATCAGGGTAGACATTGTTCTGCATTCCACAAATTGTGTGATTCTGCAGTACAGTGAGAGGTGACTGCTATGTTGTACCGAATAGAGCTACCTTCGAATACAGCCACTCAGTTAGGAGGAAGCCTACACATAGAGCTCGTACGAACAGAGCTATCGTGCTGAAGAATAGCTGTATTCGGAGCATGATCGGTTTTCTTTCGAAAAGAGCTACCCAGGACTTGGTGATCCAAGATTACCGAGACAGCAAAGATTCAGTATTACATACATGTTGGATGGTATTTTCGAGTTGTACACTTCATTGAATCATTTCCGATGGACGGATAGACACACGGACAGCCAACGGAAAAACATAATACCCCGCCGTTTACCCCGCCACTAACGTGTGGCGGAGTATAAAAATTGTATATCAGGGACTCATTCTAGTGGGGCATCCTAAATATCATATATCAACAAACTAAGTTTCATTGGTTTGATTGGCCGGGGTTTTTTTTTCTTTTTTTGGTTTAACGGCTCTTTGAGACAGTAATGCGGGCTATTTCGAGCCGCCTCCCAGAGAGAGGGAGTAAGAAAATAAATACGATGGAGAAAAAGAAAAAATGGTCAAACAACCCCGCACCGCACCCCGCCACCGGCACCTAGTGCAAGCACAGTAGGCTCTTGCCCTTCTATCATCCAAATTAGTAGGACGCCCCGGCACTGAAAGTTATTCAGCACCATCGCCCGACCACGGCAACATGCGACAACCCCCATTACGTTTCATACGCAAAGTTTTAAAAGTTTTCGTAGCGTATGTATAAATTTTCTCTTTTGTTGCTATAGTAACAAGAATTTTGGCCGGCTGTAAAAATGTCAGTAAAATAAAAAGAGTGTGAACCCCGATCTAAGACCAATATTTTGCAGCTTTGATCAGTTTGATCACAGTTAAAATCATATTTTCCACCATAAGAACTGATGTTTGAATGCATCAAAGGTAGACACTGGTCATACAGCGCATCCTGTTGCGTCAAATGTGAGTTAAGATCGTTTGCCAAGGTAACACCGGCTTGGTAAACGTTTCTACAACTGACTCAAAGATTGGAAGACGCTAAAGACTGCGGATTCGCTGATTTTTTATCAATTTAATTTGAAACTCTGTAAAAGCAACATTATAACATCATCTATGGAAATCTGTAAACTACAGTAATTAAAGACTGAGCAAAGTGCCTAATCAGAATTCGCAGATAGGTAGGTTGATCTGTGCTGCTTGCAAATGTTTTATAGTCTAACTCCTCAGTTGTTCGTAACCTGTCTTGAAACATGGCTGGGAAGAAAAGACAATATCAAACTTTTAGTGTTGTGATGACAGATACGGCGGATACAGGCCCTTTCACCTAAGAAACTTTATGAAAGAACATAAAATCGTCTGATCAGTTTTTTTCTCTTCAGAACATGCAAACTTTACATAACCCAGTGCCCCTGCTATTAGTCATTCGACATACTAATTGAACGCAAATCCAATCGGTATGGTTTCGAATCAGCCCCAGTACATGTGTATTAATTAGACAAAGGGAATGATAGGACACCTACCGTGCTAATTTTATACAGCTCAGCAACGAAGGTGAGTGGGTAAAACGTACACGCATTTTCTTGCTGAAACTTTATATAAAAACACAAAATGAAGCAAACTATTAGATGTATTGTGCACCATTTTGCCATCAGTATCATGCTTCGAAAATGAAATGCTCAACGATCAGTGCAAAAACCAACGTGATCTCTTTACAAACCAACGTGATCACTTTACAAACATAATAAAAGCAATAACAGCGCTTCTCATTCACGCACACATATTCGGTTGAATACCACACACTACACCCTCGGGGATTGGATTGGGACTTTGGGGTGTGTGTGTGTTTGGTGGTGGGGGGGGGGGGGTAACTTCCTATACATGCTACATGTATAGTTCGGATATGCAGCCCGAATAGCCTCTTCTCTTTTTTGTATTTGATTTACCCCCATTTTTTTTAGCAACAGGTATATGTCCGAACCTCTTTTTTTTCTTGAAACGGCTGTCTTCGGGTGTCACTTTGCACGTTACCCATTGCGTCCATACTAACATAAACGTCCAAAAAAATTACATTCATTTCTTAAATCAATGACCTCTTCTGAATACAGCTTTCTAGTAGATTAAACTGTCGAAAATTGATTCTAAAATAAATTCACGTGGTCATTATATTGGATCGTTTTATTTTCCTTTGTATGTTTTCATTTTTTTTGTCAGACTGAGTTTTAAGAACATGAAATCTTTCTCTATCAAGAAATGTTATAGTAAATTTCAAAGTATATAAATGGGTATGAAAACTCGAAGGGCAGAATATGAATAGGTCAGTATTTTATGAAATTAGGTGTATGAATGGGTCCTAGTTTTCAGCGCCAAAGTATATGAAGGGGATGGGTTTTGAAATACAAGGCCACACATCCGCACCAGTATATGACCTCGAAGTCTCCCCCCCCTTTTTTTCCGCGCTCCACCGCGAGATTACAAAGTGTAAATGCATAAAATAATGAACACTAGATATAAAGTGTTAACATTTTACCAATAAAGACTCCGATCAGATTGCCCATCTAAAAGATCAAAAACCAGAGGTTCCGGGTTCGATACTCGGTCCGGCCACTCACTTTTGTGGAGACTGGTTCTTCTCCTTATGCTGATTCAAGAAGGGCAGTTGTCAGTTACTGGCAAAAGTATGTGCACTTAGTACTGTTTAACCGCTTCGGAGGTCGAAGCCTGCCCAGGAATAGTGTGGTTAGGTTAACTGACCGTTCCATGACCAAAGCTGTTTACCGTGGACGTAAAGCAACAACAACAACAAAGCCTTTCCAAAAGTCTGGTCAGGGTTTCATTGATTTGCTTCGTCTGAAAACGAACCATCTTGGCATGTGCTTACAGTATTAATCCGAATCGGCCTTGGCAGCCTGGTCAGACTCTTTCCTGACTTTCCTATTTGCATGAACAATGAACAATCTAAACGATGACGTACACTGAAAAAAATCTCCGTAGAGTTTACGGTAGATAACTGGCAACCAGCTGCCAGTCCTTTTCCCGTTATTTTCACGGGCGTTTGCCTGTAAGACATTGTTAGAAATCACGAAATGGAAGTGTTATGTTAACTGGCCGCACTCGAAAATAGCTTTATATTGTTGGAACTATCTGACCAAAATGACACCTGTTCTATTCTGTCCTACTTTGCTTGCAATTTAACGGGCGCCCGTAAAATAAAGGGAAAAGGACTGGCACCTGGTTGCCAATTATTCTACTGTCAAATATGCGGATTTTTTTACAGTGTAGACTAGATTGAATTATGCATTTGTTTATGCAACAGCGCTCAATAGTGCCAATTAAGCCTACGTGTACGTGCCACTTTTTTGACTCGTCTGTGAAACATATGAAATACATAATTATTGCTTTACACATGCTCAGAAATGGAAAAGAAAACTCAGTAACTTAAGGTTAGGTGAGACGGTAATTCAGTGCCGCCGTGCAGCAGTTTCTGTCGCTACGTTACGTAGCGACGCCAAACGTTCCGTTTGAGAAAAAAAGATTGCATCAACGTTAGCCGCTTCTTTCAGTAGACCACTGCATGGTCAGTTTACAAAATGCAAGGCGGCCGAGTTCCGGGTGCAATTTTAAGAAAATAGAACGCTCCACTGAGAAGGAACTGAAAATTTCATACGGCAAAAAAGCATTGTAAAATTTAATCCAGAAGCGTACTATGAGCAGTCAGATCAGGGTCTACACTTCGACCACATAATTTTGTCCGAAACTTTTGAGTTAATACGGTAGCCGTCTAAGAAAGTGCCATTATACCACCCACACGGCAAAAGTAATGCTACATCTCAGTTATGTTAAAAGTTCTTGGCGTTTAACAACACCAAGCGGACGAATGCCTCTTGCGGCCGAAGCAGTGTCGTCAGGACCTTGCATCGACGTTGATACGACATAGTGAAGAAACTGCGTACTTGTACTTCTACAGGTGTGAACCAATTTGGTATACACGGGTAATATGGGGAAAATTCATTATCCCTTAATAATTTTTATTATTCTAAATATATTTTTACATCACAAACGTTATCAGAAAGTAAAATTCTTCATCTTTAATATCGGGTTTTAATTTTGATTCTAGCACTAGTACAAAATGGTCTTTTTTGGGTGATTATCTAGAGGTATATAATTTAATTAAACAAATAACAAAATCTCCGTAAAACAACTAGGGCACACGAATTCGACCGCTTATTTAGAATCAAATTGATACAAAATGTTATGCACCACAAATGGATCAGAAGAGAAGAAAGAATATATTTTTATCTGGTGTAATTTTTATTAGTCTAGCTAAATGATAAAATGGTCTTTTTTCATTATTTGTTCAAATTTTAATTAATGATTTTTGTATGCCGGTCGTTTCCGAGCGTTTCCGTCAAAACTTCGGCGAAAGACGACGCGGCTTTAGGTAATAGCCTTGGGCGAAGATTATATGTATGAAGAGTTATGATTGGATAGTGTAGTAATGAATTTTCAAGTAGCTAATTTATGCAAATGTAGGTTCATCCAGCCTGCTTGAAACTAACAGGTGAAAGAATATTTTTTTTCTGGTCCAGAGCTGCCCTATAATGTAGACCAAAGTTTTCTGATGTAAGAATGAAATTGAAGCCGTGCGTCTGAAAAATAAATGATGCAAACATATTCAATTTTCATTCTTCGATCCGGTTTAATTAGCTTTACATGAAGACGAAAAGTCAATCGGCAAACTTCTTTTAACTTTTGAAATAATTTATATCACTGATGCCGAATTGAAAGACAATTATCTTATGATTGTATAATGCCAATTAGTAAATTAATGTCGGTGTGTTTCGAAATTGAGCTTTTGCTCAGTAGTTGCTCATTAACGATTGTTTTTGCGAGCAAAGAGCCACACTAAGTATCTCTCTCTCTCTGTATCTCTCACTGTCTCATTCCATCTCTCTCTCTCTCTCTCTCTCTCTCTCTCTCTCCATGTATCTGTAATCATTTTTCTGAATTCGCCTTAAAATCAGTAGTATGTTAGCAAAACAGTTTTACTACTTCTGTTTATTATGAACTTTATGCAATTGTATTATCTAGTTGTCGTTACATTAACAAGCTACTAATTTATTTATTGTCATCTTTTTCTTTATTTTGATTTCTTATTTTTTATTTTTGTAATGTTATTTTTCAGTATCTTTTTTTTTATTTCTCAATTTCTTTGAAAGGGGTGCCTGCTTTGGTACATAAGAAGAACTTTATTTTTGCTTATTTGTTGTTTGGGTTTGAAAATAAACATTCGGCGGACTTTAGATGAAGTGGAGTTTGCTTCGTAAAAACCAGAAAACTGTATACTTTTGTAGCGTTAATTTATTTTTCTTGTTGGTGTGTTTTTTTTATCTTCACAGACGGTCTTCATGTTAACACTTTTTTGTTTTCTCATATGTTTAGAGTGAAACTACTATTATTACTCTTTGTCGATTTATGTAACTGGGGTAGTCATCGTTAAATAAACAATACAAATGACACGGCACGCGTCCACAGTACCGTGTCGCAATAAATGAGCCATGACTTGACAAAACAAACAAAGTGACATGTGTGACCAGCGAAGACTCAGATCCGCCTGGACCTTCGCCCATTCTGATTAGAGTCTCCGCTATGCGCTTAAAAGGTAGCTTAGGATCTAAGCTACCTACATGCCGACAGCGAGGACTCGTCATACTTGGCGGATGCCCAGACTGATCTGAGTCTTCGCTTAGCGCACATGCCACTTTGTATATTGTGTTTTGTCGCGGTCAAATATATAGTCTGAAGACGACGAAGGCAGTATGGGAAAAGACCTTTTTCACATTGTTTCCGCCCATGCGCCTAACGGTCAAATAACGCGTCTTATCTCGATAAATGGCGAGATTTTACAAACATGGGGTAAATGAAACGAATGACAATTTACCTTTTATTTTCATAATATTACATTGAAATTAATAGTGTGAATGGCTCGAGATTAATATATAATACTCAAAACTATATGTCAGAGCACGTAGAAAAAAAATGAAATAACTAATGATGGTTGGATGATTTGTGATTTTACGTCCTGTTCAACAGTATTTCAGTCATATCAAGACGACGGTAGAGTGATTATGAAAGGCTGTGTGCAAAGGAACCCCTTTTACGGTAGAAAAGATTCTCGCCTCAAGCGGGGCTCAAACCCAGGTCCGCTTGATCAGTAAGCAAGCGCCTAAGACATCAAATATAGAACATTGGTTTATTTCATTGATTAACCCATTTTTGCCCAGCGGAATGTTCTATCCCTATCAAATGAATGAGTCCATTTGTCAATTAAGGGGTGTCTGGCTTAGTTTATTCTGATCATTTTTATAGGAGAAATACACATTTGTGAAATGCAAACAGTGTAGAGCCTGTTAAGACGCCGTTTTTTTCCTGCGTCTGATCTTGGTCTACACTGTTTGCCTATGCTCTTTATATGGGACGCCAGGCATAAATGGGTTAATTCGTTTAACACCTGGTTATTTTCATATACTCTTCGATTTAATTCTTTATTTATTTATTTATTTTTTCACAGAAGTACAAACTTAAAGAAATCATATTGTTTGTTTGTTTGTTCGGTCGGTTTGGAGTTTCACCTACGATACGAAATAGAGACTCAAATAATGAACTAATCCTTTGATCACAGTATATAAGTTGTCTTCTATCGTATAGTTTTAGAATTATCTACACCCTCCCCACCCCCCACCCTAAAAAAAACAACAAAGAAGTTGAGTTGTAAGACTGACTCATGTATTATACCTACCCATTCTACCGAAATTAGATTTTTCATCAGCTGACTCGAGAATGAAATTCAGTTAAAGCCATCAGGTTCAAATTTTTATCATGACGGAGATAAGAGTATTTAGCCTGAGGGATTAATTTGACACCTGCGATTATCGCCTGTTGTCGTCTAGTTTCGGAGAACTGCCGAAGGATATCCGGAGATTCTACCTGTATAGCTGTAAGAAATCAATGGTCAGTATCAAATACGAATATTCTGCCAGATGAGAATTCAACGATCTGTTCTGATTGTAAAATGAGCTAAAACAATGAGGCGTTTGTCTTTTTCTGCCTTTGTACACGTTTCCTTTCTTTATTATTTTTATATCAAAGAGTCGTTTCACTGAATCTCCTAGACACTTAAGTGAATCTAAACTGCCTATAATTTCACAGAGTGAGAGAGAAAGAGAGAGAGAGTCGTCGAAGCCCAGCTGTTGGAATGATAGGTTCTTTCTCGGGTCTGGAGGAGCGGCTGTAGTGTAGTGGAAACACTCCAGACTACCAATCCAGGGGTCGCAAGATCGACTCCCCGCTTCTCCGATCTTTCGGATGAGACTTTAAACCGAGGTCCCGTCTCCATATGACCTCGATGTTGGTGGGACGTTAAACCCGAGTTCACTCACTCACTCACTCAAAAGTCGGGTCAGGAACTGGAAAACTTAACTCGCTTACACTCTATAATTGGCATGTGTGCAAGGGAATTGTTCAAAAATCTTCTGAACATGTGGAAGCCCAACCTAAAGTTGTTTGCGCAAGCCAATAAGGTAGCCTATGAAAAGCGAGAAGCCCAACCTAAAGTTGTTTGCGTCAGCCAATAAGGTAGCCTATGAAAAGCGATAGTTGATACCTGACGCGAAAAGTTAAGTAACGTTAACGTCATGCGCAGCGTTAATATTTCAAATAAAAAGAGACAGCAAGCCGATCATTTTGTGGACTTTTGCTCGACATTGAAGTCGGCGACATACTATTTTAACAGCTTTAATGCAAACGTCTGTCATTGGTCCATACTGTGTTAGGGTTTGAAGAAACAAAATCCGTTTCCTCAGAACGTTGGTTTTTATGAAATAGAGACATGCAAAGATGTGAGTTTTCCATAGAATGCAGAACAACGTCGGGAGCAAAATGAAGAAAAAATGACATTTTCGAGGTCAGATATTTTGAACACGACATAGATAAACATTTCAGTCATTCCGTCATGCAAGTGCCCTAATTTTTACCAGAATTAAAAGGAAAGAATTTTGATCAGTTTCAAATCAATTGGTGTGAGTCTGAGTTTTCCAAAATTGTAAGAGTAAGAAATACAAAGACAAGCTTTCAACCGTGAAGTTTCTATTTTCGTTGAGCAGATTTTCTGTCTTGCAGATGTTCCATGTTGACGAGGATCTCTTTTTTGAGAACTCAAGTCTTGTTCAAATTAGCACTTAATATTCTATACATTGGAAATAGAAATTTTATAATGTTTTAAAGAATTATTTAATGGTATTATGTATGATGACTTAGGGAAAGTTTACCTAAAAAAAAATTGTAGGTTGATCTGAACAGACGTTAATCCGTTGATCTGAACAGACATTAATTTACATACGCAGCTATGCATGATAATTAATATGCAGCTGGCTAATTAGCACCGATTTTTATTTTCTTTGATCCTAATGACCCTCCGTATCAGTCATCGCACAAAACGGATTTATTACACACAATATCTGATCGCAAATATGCATATGCAATGTGTGTAGAAAACGTTTAAACTAGCACTTTTAATTTTGAAAGTGATTAATCGTTAAAAGCACCAAAAACAAAAATAGATGAACTTACACAGCGTGTATCCAGATGAGATGGCTCGTAATGAGCCACCTCATCTGGATCTACACTGTCTGCCCTCTAAATTTTGGATTCTAAATATGATATAGCTTGGCCTAAACTTTTTTTTTTTATCTTTTTCTTTTTTGAAAAATTTCTGGCGTAAAATTTGTCGTCTGCTTTGTGAGTTATTTATGTGTCATTTTGCAATTAAGACATCTTTGAAGAAATTGTAGTTTGATACATATTACAGAACAATATACATAAATGTCTTTTAAAATAATATCAGTGACCTATAAATACTCTATATATAGGTCACTGATAATATGCTGCAATTATTGGCTGTAACTATATGCATAAATATACTTAACGTTGCACCTTAGAGCAAATTATTGGTCTGTATTTAAAAAAACTTGACAAAAGTATGTTGTTGTTGTTTTTGTTTTTATAAATCAAATATTCTAACTTATGTAAGAACTTTATAATATACCGTAAAGAATATTATAAGTAGGCACTTAAATATACTGAAAAAGGGCTGTACTGTTTTGAAGTCGCATCTTTACGCACCAGCGTAACAACGTAATGACATACCTTATTGACAATTATAGATATTCACTTAAAAATGCTTAAAAACCATGGCACTTTAAATCACTTTTACGCACATGCGTAAAATCTTAGTGACATACCTTATTTGTAATCATACGTAGCTCCTTAAATGTGCGTAAAAGTACAGCAGTTTTAAGCAGCTGCTTAAATGTTCAAATAAGCCATGTCACAAAGCACTTTTAAGCAGGAGCTTAAATGGCTTATAGATGCGTGTTTTTGCTGTGCATGTTTTGGTGCTATACTGCTTTGTCTGTCTGTGACTAAATCCATAACAATTGTCAGCGGGAATACTCCTGCAGTATCATCTAATTCTATGAATGTCTCTGATATATAGGTATACAATTATTAGGCATGCTGGGCCCTTTACGGCAGAAGTATGTCCCTTCGGTGTCTGAAAAAGCATTGTCAATGTAAAACCGAGAGTTTCAACAATTTGTTTGTTTAACACTTCGTACATTTAGGTTATCTTGTTTAATATGTGATCTGCGAATGTGAATGTTTTAGGTAAACGTTTCTGGAGTGGGATCTTAACAAATGAGAATATTAGTGCCTGAGTTTAAAGAACCTTGTCAGAACAACTCTTCTACAGTATCTATCAGATTTTTTGAAACTTTGTATTATGCATGTACCTAGCTATGTTGTTTAGATATGCATATTTTCATGGCATCTGCATTATGCTCTTTTTTCAACAAAGTTTTACCCGTTATGGGTATCAACGTGACACTACTGAATAAAAGAAGGGTTTTGGTTTAGATCTTTTCACCAGTCTCAGAGTTACTCTTCCTTATAAGTTCGAATGACCTTATTAGCGCACCCCCTGCTACAGTTTTCATCTGACTTTTTTTTTCAAAACTTACTAGGATTTCTTGCCATGATACTGTCGAAATGCTTATTATTAAGATGCTAGACCGGATCCTTTCCAGCAGAGTTATCCCATTATTATACGTATAAAGAACCTTTGTTATGATACTTTTGACATTTTCATTCAGTATTATTTAGCATGGGTGTTTATTTTGCTATAATGTAAATAATGTGTATTATTAGGGGATAGTTCGTTAATTGGATTATATTTGCCCTAGTGTGTCTCCGATATTATAGATAGTGCAACTTCTCTTTCACTTTTCATCCAGTTCTTTTTAAATCGGTACAATCTGTGGTAGCGATGCTCTTATATGCATATATAAAAGAGGAATGATATCTGAGCAGGCAAACGTGTCTATTCAGTGTTGTCCTACATTGCCAATGTAAACCGTACTATAAGTGTTTCCTCAATGTATTCTTCCGTACGAAATCCCTAATGTTTTTCGCTGAGGATTACCAGCTCAAGTTTAGCTGCTTCCTAAGCTACCCGACAGGGCTTTATTCACATAAGGAGCATCGACCGTATTAAAGCTAGCAACAATATCTTGCGTTACGGTGTTGACGTAAACATCTTAGATCCCAGTTTTAGGTTACAAACGCTTTTCTTCTACAGGCGAGTTTACAAACGAGTGTTGTTCTTATGAAGCTATTGATTGTCACGATATTGTTGAACTTGGTATGAAAGAGTCTGGTGTTTACAGTGTGACTCCAGCTGGTACTCATACTAGCTTCATTGTCAATTGCGATATGGATGCAAATTCTGAACCTTGGCTGGTAAGGTATCATTTATTGATACTTTGAAAGTAAAATGATAGACACTGATCGAAACACTAAATTAAATATAATCATTTCCCACATCACACCCTCACAATCAAAAGGGACAGAATTATATATAAATATATATAAAGAGAGAGCAGCTCACAAAAAATGCACGGTAAAATCGAATGAACAGCCTTTTTCCAGACAGTTGATCATTCAGCTATTCCAAGTAAAATACCACTCACACAACAGATGAATGAAAGCACCGATGAAGACAATGAGATCAAGTAGCAGTAAGAAACCACAACAGAAGATCCGCACTGGAACTGTCAACAGTAACTTACAAGGGGCTAAACCCGTTTTTTATCTGTACTTAGTGTTAGTTATTCTTCAAATAAAAGAAAACAAAATAAACGAGAAAAAGAATAAAAAAAAAAAAAAAAAAAAAAAAAAAACGCTACACAAAACAGAAGAAGAAATAAATCAAAAGATAGGCAAGATCAGGAATCTATACATAACACACACCGGTATTTTTCTGTCGCACCGGTATTTGTCAAACTCAGGACATCTTTCTAAGAGAGCTAGGAACTAAAACTAAATATACTTTTGTAGTACTTGTTTAGTGCTTTATAAAAAAGTTGCTTTTGATTTTCTAAAGGAAAGATAAACCCCCCAAAAGATCATTTGAAAAGTGATTGCCCATGGGAAAAATTGAATTTCCCGCGGGAAAATCAAGTTTCCCATGGGAAAAGTGCGTGGCCATGGCCAAACCGGATGGCCATGGCCCAACTTCTTGGCCATGGGAAAATAAATATAACAAAACTAATAAATGTATTTTCACTAACTTAACTAACTAATGCTCAATGCCCATCAAGGCCATACACATTTCTATTGAAAATAAACATTAGTAATTATTTTACAATTTTTCCCATGGGCAACATTTTTTCGGCCGCGGCCACTTTTCCGGCCATGGCCCACAAAAAAAATCCCATGGCCCAATATTTTTGCCCATGGCCATAAAAATTGCAACTAAAATGTGGCCATGGCCCAAACAATTGCCTTCTGACATTAAATCAAAGGCTGTCTTGTTTAATTCATTATGTCTTATAATTTTCTTTTCTTGACAGCCTTTGTTTAAGGTTGTGACCCTTCATCAGAACCGTCTTGCCGAAATGGTTCTAATGAGGGATCACAACATATGTTTTCGTTAAGAATTGAAAACATTTTTTAGAGGTATCCCCTCTTCTTATTTGGTAAATTTACCATATTACCATAAAAATCCTATTAAACCCCCGGGGTGTTGCATATTACAAAAGGGGGCGTTATTTAGAGCTTGAAGTGTAGAAAAGAAGCCACGTCAAAATAACTCTAGGAACAGTATTAAGGTGTATGGGTATACTGTAAGAGGAAGCTCTTTCATTTCATTTGCTTCCCTTTGCAGAAGGGGTCAACTCTTAAAGAAAAGAATTTGCTCCTCTGGGAGCAAAATCTTTTCTTTAAAAGAAGACCCCATTTCAAAGAGCTACCTAAATCTATGCAAGTTTATATAACATTGGTTTCGGAAAAGAGGAAGGGGGCATTTATTATAGCAGGTATGTTCATTAGGATTAACAGGGTGTAACAAAATCCGTTCATAAATGAAGACCCTAGAGCGATGACCAAGTCTTTTTTAAAAAAGCAACTGTTACCTTGACCTTGGTTCAAGAAGGCTGCAACCCGATTTTGTCATACTGTCCAACTGTGTGAAGTTATATCGAAAACAATCCATAAATGAAACTGCTACAGAGATGACAAAGTTGTTTGTTTTTGTTTCTTTCTAAAATTGCAACTGTTACCTTAACATAATCCTAGAATGTGTCCAAGATATTGTCGTATTGAACATTTGTGAGAAGTAATCATGTCAAAATCGGTCCGTACATGAAGGGGCTAGAGTGATGACAGTTATTCTAAAAACAGCAACTTCGACCTTGACCTGTGCTGAAACATCCAAATGGAATTTCAAAGTCCATGAGCTTGAGGTCAAAGAACTGAGGGGTAGGGGGTGCATTATGTATCAAAACCCTGAACCATTATCTAACATCAGTCCAAGTATTAGTATTACTGACTCCACTGTGGCACTGTGAAATTATGTCATCATAAATATAAAACTTTAACCAAAATCTTTAAGACAAACTTCTAAGTCAATGACCTTGACTTCAAGGTCATCCAGTGGGGTAAGTATATACATGTAGTGTTTTGTAAAAAACTCAAAAAAGTGTCTAACATCAGTTCAAGTGTAAACTAAATCTATGCCAAGCATTCTGAATCAGTGTGCAATTAGAAAACTTTAATAAAACCAATAGACCTTGACATCAAGATCTCTGACCAGGATTGGGGTAGTACTCTGTAAAACATTGGACTAATATCTAACTACAGTGCAAATATCAAAAGAATCCATCCATAGGTTCAGGAGATATGGGTCTTTAAAAAACTTTAACCAAACATCCAACAGATAAAAAGACAATTTTCTAAGTCCATGACCTTGACATCAAGGTCACTGAGATTGGGGGGCTTGGAAAATTTTGGACCAATATCTAACTACAGCGCAAGTATCAAAAGAATCCATCCACGAGTTAAGGAGATATGGGTCTTTAAAAAACTAACAAAAACATTGTCTAACAAGTAGCCCAAAGGGCAACAATTGCTCACCTGAGAGACATTGTAAACCTATAGGGATATTTAAGATGCTCAAGGGCAGCTAACTCCACAGTCAGTGGTCCAATCAGGCTGAAAATTAAACTCATCCAAAACATTATGTATGCCCTCATTTAATATATGCAAGTTTAAAAAGTATCCGATCAAGAGCACAATAGACAGAGCTGTCAAGGGCAGCTAACTTCGTAGTGGTTGGCCTGATCTGGCCAAAATTTGAACTTGTTTAAGATATTATGCATTTCCTCATTACCTGCAAGTTTGAAAAGGATCGGATCAGTAGAAACCAAGAAAAAGTGGCAACATTGATTTTTTGGATGCTCAGGGCAGGTACTCCATAGTCAGTGGTGGGATCTAGCCGAAATGCTAACTAAACCCAAGCTTTTACGCATATCCTCATGACCTGCCATTATGAAGAGGATCCGATGAAAAATGAAAATGTGATGACGTTGTTTTCTCCATTATAAGACTATGGGATTTTTTTCAAACGCTCAAGGGCAGCTAACTCCGTAGTCTGTGCTTGAATCCGGCCAAATTTCGAACTCATCCAAGCTCTTATGTAAATCATCACTACCTGCAAGTATGATAAGGATCTAATCAAAAACCTTGATTGCAGCACCCTAAAAGTCAAACTTGCTTGAGATATTGTCATCCCCTTCATTTGTGTGAATTTATTTTAAAATCCGTTGAGAAATGTAGGTGCTAGAGCCATGACAAAGTTTTTCTAAAAATAGCCACAGTGACCTTGACCTTGGGCACAGCATCCTGAAAGTCGAACTTGCTTGAGATATTGTCATACCCTACATTTGTGTCAAGTTATTTCAAAATCCATGGAGAAATGACGGTGCTAGGGCGATGACAAAGTTTTTCTAAAAATAGCCACAGTGACCTTGACCTTGGGCACAGCACCCTGAAAGACGAACTTGCTTGAGATATTGTCATGCCCTACATTTGAGTGAAGTTATTTTAAAATCCATTAAGAAATGTAGTTGCTAGAGCGCTGACAAAGTTTTTCTAAAAATAGCCACAGTGACCTTGACCTTGGGCGCAGCACCCTGGAAGTCAAACTTGCTCGAGATATTGTCATCCCCTTCATTTGTGTGAAGTTGATTTAAAATCCGTTGAGAAATGTAGGCGCTAGAGCGATGCCCAAGTTTTTACTAAAAATAGCCACAGTGACCTTGACCTTGGGTGCAGCACCCTGAAAGTCAACCTTGCTCGAGATATTGTCATGCTCTACATTTGTGTGAATTTATTTTAAAATCTGCTGCGAAATGTAGGTGCTAGAGCGTTGCCCAAGTTTTTCTAAAAATAGCCACAGTGACCTTGACCTTGGGCACAGCATCCTGAAAGTCGAACTTGCTCGAGATATTGTCATGCCCTACATTTGTGTGAAGTTATTTTAAAATCTGCAGAGAAATGTAGGTGCTAGAGCCATGACAAAGTTTTTCTAAAAATAGCCACAGTGACCTTGACCTTGGGCGCAGCATCCTGAAAGTCGAACTTGCTCTAGATATTGTCATGCCCTACATTTGTGTGAAGTTATTTTAAAATCTGCTGAGAAATGTAGGTGCTACAGCGCTGACAAAGTTTTTCTAAAAATAGCCACAGTGACCTTGACCTTGGGCGCAGTATCCTGAAAGTGGAACTTGCTCGAGATATTGTCATGCCCTACATTTGAGTGAAGTTATTTTAAAATCTGCAGAGAAATGTAGGTGCTAGAGCGCTGACAAAGTTTTTCTAAAAATAGCCACAGTGACCTTGACCTTGGGCGCAGCATCCTGAAAGTCGAACTTGCTCTAGATATTGTCATGCCCTACATTTGTGTGAAGTTATTTTAAAATCTGCTGAGAAATGTAGGTGCTAGAGCGCTGACAAAGTTTTTCTAAAAATAGCCACAGTGACCTTGACCTTGGGTGCAGCATCCTGAAAGTCGAACTTGCTCGAGATATTGTCATGCCCTACATTTGTGTGAAGTTAGTTTAAAATCTGCTGAGAAATGTAGGTGCTAGAGCGCTGACAAAGTTTTTCTAAAAATAGCCACAGTGACCTTGACCTTGGGCGCAGCATCCTGAAAGTCGAACTTGCTCTAGATATTGTCATGCTCTACATTTGTGTGAAGTTATTTTAAAATCCGTAGAGAAATGTAGGTGCTAGAGCGATGACAAAGTTTTTCTAAAAATATGTGATGATGTTGTTTTCTCCATTATAACACTATGGGATTTTTTTCAAACGCTCAAGGGCAGCTAACTCTGTAGTCTCTGCTCGAATCCGGCCAAATTTCGAACTCATCCAAGCTCTTATGTATGTCATCATTACCTGCAAGTATGATAAGGATCTAAGCAAAAACAGTTGAGAAAACGTGATGACGCCATTTTCCCCATTATAACCCTATGGGATTTTTTTCAAACGCTCAAGGGCAGCTAACTCCGTAGTCTGTGCTCGAATCTGACCAAATTTCGAACTCATCCAAGCTCTTGTGTATGTCATCATTACCTGCAAGTATGATAAGGATCTAATCAAAAACAGTCGAGAAAACGTGATGACGCCGTTTTCCCCATTATAACCCTATGGGGGCTATCTGTTGCCATGGAAACCAGAGTTCTGAGCTAATCAGCACCAAAACCTAATGCAGCCTTTCCCCCACCCAAATGATGCTTCAGATAAAATTTGATTGCGATCGGCCTACTGGTCTCTGAGATATTTATGTTTGAAAGTGTTGACGCACGCACCCACCCACGGACGGACGGACGACGGCTCGACACCCATCCTATAAGCTCACCTCTGAGCCTTCGGCTCAGGTGAGCTAAAAAAACTCCCATTTTCTAAGTCAATGACCTTGACACCAAGGTCACTGAGTGGAGTGAGGGAGGTACCATGTTGAACTTTAGACCAATATCTAACTACAGTACAAGTATCAAAAGAATCCATCCATGGGTTGAGGAGATATAGGTCTTTGAAAAACGTTAACCAAAACATCCAATGCGGATGGGACGCCGATGCCAGGGTGACAACAATAGCTCTTCCTGAACTTTCATTCAGGCGAGCTAAAAACTTGTGAAGTTAGCAACTTGAAATCTGACCATCAAATAAGAAGTTTTGACAATATACAAATCCATGCTGAATGAATACACCTGAATGTTTGTCAGCCATTTTTACGATGGAGAATATATTTTTGTGCCTTCCTGTTTGTTTCCCTGGCCTATGAAGCCTTTCCAAAATGGTGTCTTTTGAAAAAAGATTTAGCTCCAAGTGGAGCAAATTCTTTTCTTACAGAGTTCATCCCCATTAAGAATGGAGCAAAAATTGAAAATGTCAGAGTGGCTTTCCCTGAAAGTGTATATCTTTACCTTGAGTCTTCAGTGTATCTTGAGTAAATGTGTGCATATTCCTCCCTAAATTTGCCAATTGAACAGCTTTTGCCAAACTAACAAAGTTTCATGGTGTATGGTTGCACTTCTGTGTTTTTCAGCCATTGTTACAAAGAAATACAATTTTTGTGACTTATTGTTTGCTTTCCTGGTCAAGGAAACCCTTCAAAAACTGGGTCTACGCTTGAAGGAAGTTTATGCTCCAAGGGCAGCAAAATACTTTTCTTCAACACTTGATCCCCGTTTTGAATGTAGGAAAATTTGAAAATGGCAGAGTTGCTTCCCCTGAGGTCTAACTGAACTTTGATGTCCAGAAGTTGACCTATTTACAGCTACAAGAAATCTGCCACCTCAAACTCTCAAAAGTAGATCAGGTAATCTACCCTTCATACCTAATCAGTACACTAAATATCAAAGCCATAGCTCAAATATCAGGTAATCTACTCCTCATGCCCAATCAGCATATCAAACATCAAAGCCATAGCTTAAATCCTTGTTAAACATATCTTGCTAACAAGATGTTCATTTAATATTTTTAAAAGGGGCGTAACTCCAACAAGACCTGTCACCGGGACAGGATAGCTCGCCTGACAGCGCCTTGCCAATCACCTAAAAAAACTTTAACGTAAAACTTTAACATTTTGCTAACGCCGACGCAAACGCCTACGCCGGGGGTAGTACAATAGCTCTTCCTGAACTTCGTTCAGGCGAGCTAAAAAGAGGCACAAATGGGAAAAGATAAAAGTATGTGTCAGCTTTTTTTCAATGAGGAATCCATATATGCAATTTCAAGACCCTAGCTGACAGGGTTCTGAAGTTACAGCAGGTATGAAAAAATGTGTCTTACACACACACTCAGGCACGGACGAGCCAGAGGCAATATGCCCCACCAACCTTTTTCAAAGTTAGGGGCTTAAAAATATCACGGTGAATGGATGACCTCCATGTTTTTCTGCCACTTTTGCAAAAGGAAATAGTTTAGCATCTTCCTGCTTGTTGCCCTGGACTCTATAGACTTTCAAAAATGGGGTCTACTCTTGAAGGGAAGATTTTGCTCCAAGGGGAGCCAATTCTTTTCTTCCAGAGTTGATCCCCATTTAGAAGGCAGCAAAAATTGAAAATGGCAGAGCTGCTTCTCTTGAAAGTATATCTGTTCACCTTGAGTCTTCAGTTCAAAAGTCACGTTGGTTTTTGTAAATCTGAAATTAAGGTGCGGATACCCACTTAAAATTTGCAACCTCAAATAGGTTTAACAAGCTTACAAATTCATATTGTATGGATCACCTGCATTTCTTTTCAGACATTGTTAGTAAAAAAAAAAATGTGCCTTCCTGCTTGCTTCCCTTGGAGGACCATGAAGCCCTTCCAAAATGTGGTTTACTCTTGAAAAGAGTTTGCTCCATGGGGAGCAAATGCTTTTAAGACTACTCTAGAAAGGAAGGTTTTCTCCAATACACTATTTTCCACTTCAAACAAGAAGTTATGACACACAAACTCATAGTTAATGGATGCAAATCCATGTTTTTTTAAGCTATAGTTACAAAAGGGAAAATATTTTGTGCCTTTCTGCTTCCTTCCCTGGACTATGATCATAGCCCGTCTACATATGAAGGGAAGATTTTGCTCCAAGGGGAGGAAATTCTTACCTTTGAGGGATGATCTCCATTGAGAATGGAGCAAAAATTAAAATGGCAGAGTTGCTTCCCCTAAATTGTATCCCTTCACCTTTAGTCTTCAGTTTGAAAGTCGAGCTGACTGTTGTATGTCAGAAATTAAGCATACCGCTTGAAATTTGTCACTTCAAACAAGAAAAATTGACAAAACTTACAAATATCTCTTTTCATGCTTTTCAGGCACTTTTATAAAGAGCAAATTTTTTGTGTCTTCCTGCTTGCTTCCCTAGACTATGAAGCCCTTCCAAAATGTGGTATACCCTTGAAGGAGAGATTTTGCTCCGAAGGGAGCAAATTCTTTTAAGACTTTATCCCTAATGCAAAAGGAGGACATATTGAAAATGGCACAGAGTTGCTTCCAATGAAAGCGTACACCTTCAAACTGAGTTTACAGTTCAACGCTAAAGCTGACATTTTACAACAAAAAAAAAAGGAAAAAAAAAGTTTCAATAACGTTTCATGATGAATAGATGTGCCTCCATGTTTTGAAGCCATTTTTACATAGAAGACATTTTTTGTGCTTTCCTGCTTCCCATGACTATGATGCCCTTCCAGAATGGGGTTTACTTTTGAATGGAATATTTTGTTCCAAGGGCAGGACTGGAAATGGCAGAGTTGCTTCCCCTGAAAGTGTATCTGTCCACCAGGAGTCTTCAGTCTAAATATTTAGCTGACCCTTGGATGTCCACAGTTGACCTATCCATATCCACTCGAAATCTGCAACCTCAAACAGCTGAATGGTTGCACTCCATATTATTTCAGCCATTTTTTAAAAAGAGATTTTTTTTATGTCTTCCTGCTTGCTGCCCTTGACTATATAGCTCTACCAAAATAGGGTCTACTCTTGAAGGAAAGAGTAGAGTCTACTCTTTTGAAGGAAAGATTATACTCTAAAGAAGGCAAATTCTTTTCTTTAAGAGTTAAACTCAATTGCAAATGCAGGTAAAATTGAAAATGGCAGAGTTGCTTCTCCTGAAAGTGTATACGTTCCTCTTGGATTTTCAATTCAATAGTGAAGCTGAATTTTGACAAGAAATTTTCTGTAACCAAGTTTCATGGTGACTTTATTCGCCTTCCATGTTTTTCAGCCATTTTTGCAAGAGGGAATTTTTTGTGCTTTCCTGCTTGCATCCCTGATCTATGAAGTCTTTCCAAAATATGGGTCTGCTCTTGAAGGAAAGATTTTGCTCCAACAGTAGCAAATTCTTTTTTTTAAAAGATATGATCACTGTTGAGAATGGAGCAAAAAATGAAAATGCCATTTTTACAAGGGGGATTTTATTTGTGACTTCATATATTTGCTTTCCTAAACTACTAAGCCCTGCCAAAATGGGGGTCTCATCTTAAGGTAAAGTTTTGCTCCAAGGGGCAAATTCTGTCCTTGATCCCCATTGAGGATGGAGTAAAAATTGAAAATAGCTGAGTAGCTTCCCCTGAAAGTGTACCTCTTTATCCTTGAGCGTTCAGTACAAAAGTCTGGCTGAAATGTGGATGTCCAGGAGTTAACCTATGGACACCACTGGAAATTTGCCACCTCAGACATAAAGTTTTGATGAACTTAAAAGGTTCTAGGATGAAGGCATGCATTTCAATGCTTTTCAGACAACTTTTTTTCGACAGGAATTTTTTGCGACTTTCTGTTTGCTTTCCTGGACTATGAAGCCCAAATAATGGGTTCTACTTTTGAAGGCAAGATTTTTCAACAAAGCTAACGTATTCTTTTGTGTAAGAGTTGATCCCCATTGAAAATGGAAGAAAATTGAAAATGGCGGTCTTGGTTCTCCTGAAAGTATATTTCTTCACCTTTAGTCTTAAGTCCAACAATCTAGAGAATTTTGGATACCCAGCAGTTGATCTATGGACTACACCTGGAAATCTCCACCTCAAACAATATCTTGATATTTCTATGTTTTTCGGCCATTTTTACAAAGGGATAACAATTTATGTGACTTCTTGACTGCTTCCCTGCTAAGAAGCCCTTTCAAAATTGGGTCTACTCTTGAATGAAAGATTTTGCTCCAAGGGCAGCACATCCTTTTGTTAAAAGAGTTGATCCCCATTTGTCAATGGAGAAAGCATAATTGGCAGAGATGCTTCCCCTGAAAATGTATCAAAACCCCTTGGGTCTTCTGTCCAAAATCTAGCTGAATTTTAATGTACACGAGTTGTGCATAAGGACTTGAAACCCTGCCTCCTTAAACCAGAAGTTTAAGTTATTACAACGTTTTATGGTAAATTGATGCATCTAAATGTTTCTCAGTTGTTTTTGCTTCCCAGGACTACGAAGACCTTCCAAAAAGGGTCTAATCTTGAACCAAAGGTTGTGGTCCAAGGGAGCAAATTTTTTTAACTTAAGATTTGATCCCCTTTGAGAATGGTGAAAATGTTGAATTAGCAGATTTGCTTCCCCTCAATGTGTATCTTGACTCTTCAGTCCAAACATCTAGCTGACTTTTTGGATGTCCACCAGCTGACCTAAGAACAGTCACTGGAAATAGGCTACCTCAAACGAGTACATGTAGTTTACATGTAGATAACTTGAATTACATGGTGAATGCCTATCAATGTTTTTTCAACCATTTTATCATCAGAACAATTTTTTTCTCAATTGATAAATTCTATAATTTGACTTTTTTTTTTCCTTTCCGTACTGTTTCTGTT
This sequence comes from Ctena decussata, assembly GCA_963989385.1. Lineage (NCBI taxonomy): Eukaryota > Metazoa > Mollusca > Bivalvia > Lucinida > Lucinidae > Ctena > Ctena decussata. The sequence goes on from OZ022506.1 coordinate 59,090,992, forward strand.
TAGTCTCCAATGGGCTTGGCTTCTTTCTCAGAGAAAATTTTTGTCCACACTGAATGCAAGAGACATGATGGGCTGCAAAATAAAAAATAAAAAGTGGTAGGTACATGTATAGACACAAGGATTCTATGAAAGGCCATGTCTGGCCAGTCAGTGCAATGTCACAGAACTGAGCTAAACTAGAAAACTTGAAATTTCATGTCACTGACAAGATGCCAGAAAAGTAATTCCAACGTCTTGATACAATTATTTGAGCCACAGAGAAGGGCTGATACTAAGCAATTGGAAATGAGAACATGAAGCAAGTCCATGTGTTGCCAAAAGAACAATCAGTTCATAGAAGATGATGTATGCTTTTTTCTCTAATTCCAGTGGACCAGACTGTCAGGTGCCATGTCCATCTGGTCACTCAGTCACTGTATGCTTCTAGGACCAGATATTCAGGTACAATGCTCATCTGGTCACTCAGTCACTGTTTGCTTCTGGGACCAGATATGCAGGTGCCATGTCCATCTGGTCACTCAGTCAATGAATGCTTCTAAAAGAACTTTCAAGTTAAAAGAAAAAATTGTAAGAAGCGTCATGGGTCTACCTGATTCTTGACAACGCCTTCACCCACAAATGTGAGAATGTTAGACTATCTTTACATCTTAAAATGTTCATGTTATAAACCATCCACCTTACTCACTAGACCTGAATACATGTGACTTCTTTTTTAATTCTGATGCTTAAACAAGAATTCTGCAGAATGCTATGTCACACCTGCATTATGCTTCCACAGCAGCACAGGGGTCAGACTAAAGTTATCAGACAGGGAGTAGTTTTGAAACATTTTCTGAATTTCAGGGAGAAGTTTTATCCAAAATTTTGAAATTTGTATTTATAACAAATGTTGTCAGAAGACAACAAAGCACACCTTACAGCAGCTTAACTCTCACAGCAATGGTGGTGTTGAAAGGCCCTGCTTCCACAGTAGCAGAGGTCGTGGTGAGAAGAAAGTGAAAGTAATATTTGCTGAAAAACAAGAGCTGTCAGAGGACAACAAAGTTTGCCTAATGGGAGGTTGACTCTGAAAGTTTGCCTAATGGGAGGTTGAATCTGAAAGTGATGGTGGTGTTGAAAGGGTCTAGTCCAGATGTAAGTGGGTGCCAAGTATATAATGACTACCATCCATATGTGGACTGAGAAATATGATCCAGTAAGAGAAGCATAAAATATAGATTAAATCCATACATGGATGGCTATGTTAAAATGTTCTTGTACATATACATGTACATTGTATAAGCCATACAGGGACTGAGAAATATCATAAAGTCATTGAAGCGTAAAAAAGTGTCCGACAGTTGGTAACTCAGAATCAAATGCTCTTATTCTGATGCAAGAGCTGACCAAATATGTTTAACCCCTTTAGCTACTCTGAAACTGAAATGCTTTACATACATGAGCCTAAATTTTTTCAAAGTCTGTAGACCATGACAAGTAGGTAAAAGTCCCAAATTTTGCAGGCATTCAGATGATAATGTACCATAAGTGTAAGTGTTATTAAATTTCAATACTCTAGGCTCTAGCCCTTATAAAGTGTGAGAAAAAGACCTAAACACAAATGCTTTATGAAGTTAAACTGCTGAAAGACGCGAATGCAAACGAGAAAGCAGACCCGATGATGAACACTTATGCATACTCTTGATTAAAATGCCGTGGGGGATAGCATAAGCTCTCTTTGCTTTGCCAAGACATGCTCAAAACTTAAGAGAACTGGACTTATTAATCAGGAACATTATTATTTATTTACTTATTTTTCATGACATTCATTTATGAAATTTCAAAACCCTATGCTCGGTGGTTCTTGAGCCCAGCAGCTGCTAGTACTGACTATCAGTCTGAGGAAATAACTGTAATTATTGAGCCCGGAGTTATCACACTGTCACCAAAATATTTCACACGTCAAGAAATACTAATATACAACTCAGCTTCTTAGGTCAAACAGTTTAGCAGTTGGCTCCATTCTCTGAGAAGGGAGGCAACAATGAAAATGGCAGAGTTTCTTCCCCTGAAGTGTACCAATCCCCCTTAAATTTGAACACAATGTCAGGAGAAAACATACCTTGTGCAATCAAGGCCATTTTGTGTCTGGATTTCACTTGAAAGTTTGTATAGAAGAGTACACCAGGATCAGACTGTGCAAAGTATCAGACTTGTGAAGTCTTTGCTGATTGATACAGAGCATACTGCACCTTTTCCTTGAATTTCATGGACATGTTTTACTTGAAGAGCTACCTACAGAGCAGTTTGTAACAACAGTGCAAGGGAAGTAACTTGATTTTCTCTGTGGAACAAAATTTGTATGATGGTACCTTGTTTTCCTGGCCTATAACTCTTCCCAAGTGTTAAGGAAAACAATAGAAATGGTCTCTTCCAGTTGCAGAAATGCATGGAATGACCTGTTCCAAATATCAAAGTGATATCTTGCACCGTTTTGTTATTATATTCATTTCTGTGATTTCACATATGCACATAACTAGATTCCGTAAATTACCATTAATTTAGCACATTGACTTGCATGCAAATTTATATTTAGGTTCAAGTACAAACAGAATGATGCCCATCCCAAATCTGTTGACGACTCCTGTCTCAGTCTTTAGGACAAGCAAATTCAAACAGTTCTTGCATTCTTTCACCATACCTTCATCCCCATCTTTTCCCGTGATACGTCCCAATTGTTGACTTGGGTATCTCAGTGCACTTTCAAGATGGCCAATTTCGGGAAAAAACCCTGGGTTGTTGCCTCTTTCTGAAACAAAAAAAAATAGGTCCATTTTCATTGTGTTCAAACATCACTAATCATTAGGCTTGAGTTCCAATTCCACCTGAAACCAACAAAACAAGCTTGTACGTCTTTTATAAATCTCACATGAGATACCTTCAAATAAATGAATAAGGATCTTGTTGTTTTCTTAGGAACTACCTACACCGTACCAAAACAATGTGATGTCAATGGTGGTACGCCACCTATTTATTTTACTCACCTAGAAAAACTACTATACCCCATAAACCAGCTTGCTAGGTCAAGCCAGGCCCTTGAGAAGTTGAAACCAGAGGACCATTGGTCCTGTAGCTCACCTGAGTACATTCATCCTCAGCACTCAGGGGTAAGTACAGTGTTAGAAATAAGGCCCAGACAGCAACTTGCCCAGGGGGCAACCTGAAATGAATTTCAACTTGTCCGCCAAGATTTCAACTTGTCCCCCTGTATTTCATTGCGATTAAACCGTTTACATATATGTCATTTTCTTCCAAAGTCATGTAAGTAAACATAGTCCAAAAATGCTCACCCTTTCTAAGACACTAAGCATGAATTCATGAACTTCAGAGATAATTGACCAACAATTTTTATCAGAGCTGCCTAATCATTTTCACAGCACTACTTTGACTGGGATTCTTTTTATTTTTCTCCTTCACAACACTATATTGGTGGGTTTCAAACTTCTCATGCAAAACTTCAAAAAAGACATGAAACAAAGCTATTTTCCAGAATTTACCAGAAATATAGGTTGTCCAGGGGGCAACCTTCCAAGACTATCAGTTTGCCCCCAGCAAATTTAACCCGTGTCGGGCAAGTGGGCAATTGCTTATTTCTAACACTGAAGTAACTCTAAGGCAAATTGTACAATATTACAGAATTTTGAAGTCTGCTTCTTGAGAACATTTCTGTAAAACTTTTGTCAAAGGCGACAGCTAGTGACAACCGGTTGTCAGCAGCCTCACAGGCTAGAGACAACCGGTTGTCACTAGCCTGTGAGGCTAGTGACAACCAGCTAATAAATTAATTTGCATTTTAAAGGACAGGAAGCATTGGTTCATTATAAAAACATCACAAGTAATTCTCAATAGGTGGCTTTAAATCAAGCTGCATATGAATCACAACAACAAAATATCTGCAATAAAAAAGCAAAAATATGGAGAAGAGATATCTTCTAAAAATAGATTTTCCAAGGAAAGTAACTCAAATCATACTTTGTAAGGGAACTAACTCAAAATACCACTTACAAATTTTCTCGGAATGTTTATGTGCTAATTCTGTTTGCACAATTGAGTCCATGATCATAAAGTATGTATTCATATTATAAATTTGTAGTTTATTTTTCCTAGTGGATAGAATCAGTAAATAAACAAATTTGCTTGACTGAACAGCAAGAATATAACTATAGGGAAGATCATGTAATGGTAACTGGAAAATTTATGTAAAACCTTTTTTCCATCAAGGTAAATGTATAATTTGTGTGTATGTGATGCATAAATTCTTTTAGCTATTTGTATGAATAACCCAATGACTTCCAGACAATAATAATGTAGATAATAAAAAAAAACAACACAGAAATTTACTTCTGATTCTTTTAATAGTTTCTTGCTTTCTACATCAACTTAAAACTTGATCAGAGTGAAAACAAATATCAACAAATATCATGATATAATAGTAATACCATCAAACTAATATTCTAAAAATATCTTGAGTTTTATTATTTGAAAACAATAGGATTTATAGTAACTGGTTGTCAGTAGCCTGTGAGGCTAGTGACAACCGGTTGTCAGCAGCCTGTGAGGCTAGTGACAACCGGTTGTCAATAGCCACTTCCTTTGTCAAAATATCTACGGTAACACAGAAACAAGAGGACCAATGGTCCTGTAGCTCACCTGACATCTTACTGTTAACAGACACATTTTGTTACTTCATTCATTTGTTACAAACCTTAAACCAATGGTTTTTGAAGAGTGCAGATTTTGATGTCAAACAAATCCAGTACAGCTGTGAAGTTATACTGGTAACAAAACTGGTTAATAAAGGAGGTCACTAGAGCACCTTGTTCTAAATTACATAAAAATAAACATTCTGAACAAAGATTGGATCAAAACTGTGCCCTCTAGAGTGTATTCAAGGTTTTTCTCATATCTGATTTAGTGACCTAGTTTTTGACCTGACAAGATCCACTTACAAACCTGTCTCAGATTTCATAAAAATAAACAGTCTAAGTTTCATGAATTGGATAAAAACAGTGCCCTCTAGAGTGTACACAAGATTTTTCTAAGATTTTCTAAGATTTGACGTAGTGACCTAATTTTTTTCCCTGCACCGCTTTCATCTGAATAGCACCACTAAGGATTCTACGTGTACATGGATAAAGGGTAACGGTTTGTGTATATGTGATAACAATTACAAAATTAACATATCGTTAAATTGAACTTGAACATATGGTACACCGCCAACATAACCAGATATCTTAAGAGTCGTCAGTATTAGTATATTTTAATGTACTTGACGGCGTCCTCGGAAACATCTAAATCTTTATACTCTAAATTCTGCGTATTCTTATGCAAACCAATATCAAGTACATACTATACGAGAATATTGTTTCATCATAATCGGCAACTAGTTTTAGACGTTGCTGATCAAAGACAAAGGAAACTTTGCCGACAGCACATGCGGTGTAATTGAAAAATTCTACCAACCTGTTTGTCACAGAATAGGCTTACCAGGAAAGTCAGATAATTGCAATGACAGTAAAAATAGCCCCCGTGACCTTGACCTTAGCCCTAGAAATCCTGAAATGCGAACTTGTCAAAGATAATGTCATACTAAACACTTGTGTGAAGTTAAATGAAAATTAGTCCATAAATGAAGGCACTAGAGCGATGACAATGTTTTTCTAAAAATAGCCACTGTGACCTTGACCTTGACTTAGAATGCTGAAAAGTGAACTTGTTCAAGATATTGTCATACTAAACATTTGTGTGAAGTTTAATCAAATTTGGTCCATAAATGAAGTCGCCAGACCGATGACGAAGTTTTTCTGAAAAAAGCAACCGTGACCTTGACCTTAGAATGCTGAAACACCAACTTGTTCAAGATATTGTCATACTCAAAATTTGTGTAATCTGTCCATAAATGAAGTTGCCAGAGCGATGACAAAGTTTTTCTAAAATTAGCAACTGTGACCTTGACCTTAGAACACTGAAACCCAAACTTGTTCAAGATACTGTCATACTAAACACTTGTGTGACGTTAAATCAAAATTGGTCTGTAAATGAAGGCGCTAGAGGGATGACAAAGTTTTTCTAAAAATAGCCACTGTGACCTTGGCCTTTACCCAGATAGATGAAACGCAAACTTGCCCAAGATATTGCCATACTTATCACTTGTGTGAAGTTAAATTGAAATTGGTCCATAAATGAAGGCGCTAGAGCCATGACAAAGTTTTTCTAAAAATAGCCATTGTGACCTTGGCATTGACCTTAGGAAGCTGAAACGCAAGCTTGTTTGAGATATTGTCATACTAAACATTTGTGTGAAGTTTTAATCAAAATCAGTCCAAAAATCAAGGCGCTAGAGGGATGACAAAGTTTTACTAAAATTAGCCACTGTGGCCTTGACCTTGACCCCAGAAGGCTGAAACGCGAACCTATCCAAGATATTGTCATACTAATTATTTGTGTGAAATTAAATTGAATTTGGTCCACAAATGAAGATGCTAGAGCGATGACAAAGTTTTCCTAAAAATAGCCAGTGACCTTGACCTTGACTTTATGGTTTGAGGGCTGGATTTGGATTTTGATTGTTTCAGTTCCTGGTCTTTGCATACTTTTTACTTTTAGGACGCTGAAACGCAAACTTATTCAAGATATTGTCATACTAAACATTTGTGTGAGGTTTTAATCAAAATCAATCCATAAATGAAGGTGCTAGAGCGATGACAAAGTTTTTCTAAAAATAGCCATTATGACCTTGACCTTGATCCCAGAATGCTGAAACACGAACTTATCCAAGATATTGTCATACTTGTGTGAAATTAAATTGAAATTGGTACACAAATCAAGGCACAGAGCGATGACAAAGTCTATGGGATTACTAACTGGTACGAGATGTTTTGACTGTCCTGGATACCTGCAAGTTACAAGAATTTGAGATAAAAAATGATGAAGCTAGGGCCCGGACAACATTTTCCCCATTATATGTCTATGGGACAATATTTTATCGCTCAAGGGCAAGTAACTCTGAAAAGAACGATCCAACCTGGCCCAAATTCGAACTGGTCAGAGATGTTTTGGCTGTCCTGAATACCTGCAAGTTGCAAGAAATTGCAATCAAAAATGAAGAAGCTAGAGCCTGGACAACATTTTCCCCCATTATATATTTCATCGCTCAAGGGCAAGTAACTCTGAAAAAAATGATCCAACCTGGCTCAAATTCGAACTGGTCCGAGATGTTTCGGCTGTCCTGGATACCTGCAAGTTACAAGAAGTTGCGAGCAAAAATGATGAAGCTTGGGCCCGGACAACATTTTCCCCATTATAAGTCAATGGGAAAATATTTTATCGCTCAAGGCAAGTAACTCTGAAACAACCTGGCTCAAATTCGAACTGGTCCGAGATATTTTGGCTGTCCTGCATACCTGCAAGTTACAAGAAGTTGAGATCAGAAATGAAGAAGCTAGGGCCCGGACAACATTTTCCCCATTATAAGTCAATGGGAAAAAATTTATCGCTCAAGGGCAAGTAACCCAGAAAAGAATGATCCAACCTGGCTCAAATTCGAACTGGTCTGAGATGTTTCGGCTGTCCTGGATACCTGCAAGTTACAAGAAGTTGAGATCAAAAATGAAGAAGCTAGGGCCCGGACAACATTTTCCCCATTATAAGTCTACCTTTTCGTTGCCATGGTAACCACAGTTTAAAACCAATCTGTCCCAAAACTATATGTAATCAATCCCCCACCCCAACCATGCTACACATAAAATTTGATCAAGACTGGCCAGCTGCTTTAGCAGATATTAATGCTTAAAAGTGTGAACGGACGACGTACGACAGACCAAGCCTATACTATAAGCTCACCTTGAGAGCCTTCGGCTCAGGTGAGCCAGGGCTGTGGAAATATTTAAAAAATCCACTTGTCCAGGGACAAGTACACTAAAAAAATTCACTTGTCCTGACCAAAAGGTACTTGTCCGACTTTTTATAAATTATTTGAGCACATACAAAAGATAAAAGAAAAATGACTTTGTTTTTACCTTGATGTCAGGTTCATCCCATTGTACAGGGCTTCCACTAACTTTCAAAATTTGGAAGTCCAGACTTCCATGGTGTCAGATTTGGACGTATTGAGAGAATTTTTTGGAAGTCCGAAGTTTTTAGGAATGACATGAATGGTTATTTTTACCTCCACCCCCCCCCCCCCCCCCCCTACACATCCCTCTCTCTCCCATATTGTAGTGAACTTTTTGTTCTTCGAAGGGAAGCCTAAGCATTTGCGCAGTCTAATCAGAGTCATTCCTGTTTGTGAACTATACGCAAGTCCTGAGCACTCTAAAAACTGAAGACTCGCCGTTGCACTGTCTGCTATTGTATAATGCCGCCGAATGGGCCGCGTCGGAAATACGGTGACTTACGGAACGTATAATGACACGCTTCCACCAAAGAACTCGGTTGTCGCTAGGTCGATGTTCATTATTATTCATGTTAGATGCAAACAAGAAAGACCGGTCTGACTGCTTAGTTGCGCTGGCTGATACGATTGTTAGTTATCGGTGTGTGTACTGAGGTACCTGTCTCACGGCATGACACTGGGTACAGCACGCGTATATTCTCGCAGCGGCGTCTTTGATCTTTACATCAAAGAGAAAACATGCTTGACCCATAAACGTGCAGGTAATTGTGTATCAGTGCTACCGCATATATAATCGCGTAGACCCTGATCAGAATGCGCTATTTCTGTGCACACTGTACGGCATTATTTTCGCATTGGTTTGCATGTGGATATGACGATACAACTAGGAAAGTGAAATGAACGTTTCAGTACCATTAATCAAAACAATGTATAGTACCAGAGGGTAGACCATAACACGTCGGAAATAGCGACTATTAATATTAACAGTGTATCTACGCTTTGAATCAACACTTTTCGCGGAAGAGGTTCGTACTACTAAAAACTCCATTGACGACAGTATGGATCATGCCAAAATTATGGATACATTCACAAACTTTTGAAGTCGGAATACGCCTTACACATACAGGTCAGTTACATTCTCGCGATCGTAAAAATAGACGGACACCTTTCATCCAAACGCTCAGTCACAGTGATTTGATTAGTTGTTTTGCAGACTGCCGTAAGAGTTTGAATCTACAAGTGGGCGTTATTTTGATAATCGTTTTTGACAGGTAGGCGGTCCGACGTGCGTTACCTGGTTCAGTGCTCCATACGGACAATCTCGATTGGCCCGTAGGCGGTTTTTTCGTCTGGCTGACACCTGCGGTAATCCGATTAATTATGACACGTGCTAGAATTTGAAAGACAGTGGCGATATTTTATTCGTCGGGACAAGATCAAACGGCCGTATGTGACAATTATCGGGCGTATGGCAGACGCCAGAGGTCCCATTTCTCGACGTACGGGAGCAAATCCTGGGCGTAATATACGGCCATACACCCGTTAACGGAAGCCCTGCATTGTACTTCATCTCTATGAATCTTAGTCTCATTTTACAAAATTTCTTGCTGCTACTGACCATTCTAAGGCGGTGATTTTGGTGGTTTTTTTATATGGAGTTGTTTTATGAATGCTATATACATGTATTCTGTTGCTAGCTACTTAAATATTTACCGACCTTCAACTCGGTAGAAAAAAATAATCGGGTCAAATTTAATTGATTAGGAGAGGAAAAATTGATAAATTGCGAAGGGAAAACATCAGAAATTTTGGAAATAACTCATCCTTAAAACATTTTATTGATTGTAGTAGATTTTGACCAGATGCATTTAAGATTATTTCACTTGTCCGAGGGCAAGCTGATCTTAAAACGGTACTTGTCCGGAGCTGTCAAGTACCGAGTCGGGCAAGTCGGGCGTGGTATTTCCACAGGCCTGGGTGAGCTAATAAATGCTAATTTACATTTTCCCCATTATAAGTCTATGGAAACTTTAAGTTGCCATCGCAACAAACAACATGGACAAAAATAATAAAAAATAGTAATTCAATAGAGGCTATTACTAAGATCCTTTCAGTAAAGTTTCAGGTTTATTGTCCAATTAGTTTAGAACTGAGTAGATGATTTTTGAGTATGTTTTCTGTTTTTAACCATTCGGTTACCATGGCAACCAGCCAAATTGTGCCGTATGCATAAATTTCATGCCGTTGCTAGAGTACTACTCCAGGAAAACTTCTGTAAAAGTTTTGTCCAAATATCTGCAGCGATATAGCTATGAATGAAAATTTTCAACTTTCCTATTATAAGTCAATGGCAACTTAAAGTTCCAACAGAAACAAAACTACTGGAGATGATTTTTTAACAGTTTTTCAATTTTTCTGTTGCCATGGCAACCAGCCAAACTCTGCAATTTGCATAAATTTAATAAGGCTGCTTGAGGACTACTCAAGATACATTTCTATGAAAGTTTTGTCAAAATATCTGCACCAACACAGCAATAAATGCAAATTTTCTATTTTGCCATTACAAGTCAATGGCAACTTTAAGATCTCATAGCAACCAACTGCTAGAGCGATTGCCAAGAAAAACAGTACTTTTATAGAAGCCAGTACTAAGATACTTTCTGTGAAGTTTGGGCTTTATTGGTTGCATAGTTTCTGAGGAGATGATTTTTTAATATTTTTTCTATTTTTAATCATTCGGTTGCAATGGCAACCAGCCAAATTGTGCAATCGACATAAATTTCATGTGGTTGATAGAGGTCTACTCAAGGAACATTTCTGTACCAGTTTTGTCAAAATATCTGCAGTGACATAGCAATAAATGCAAATTTTCTATTTTGCCATTATAAGTAAATGACAACTTTAAGTTCCCATAGCAACCAAACTGCTGGAGCAATTGCCAAGAAAAACAGTACTTCTATAGAAGCCAGTACTAAGATCCTTTCTGCGAAGTTTGGGCTTTATTGGCTGCATAGTTTCTGAAAAGATGATTTTTTGAATATTTTTTCTATTTTTAATCATTCGGTTGCCATGGCAACCAGCCAAATTGTGCAATTGACATAAATTTCATGTGGTTGATAGAGGACTACTCAAGGAAGTTTCTGTAAAAGTTTTGTCAAATATCTGCACCGACATAGCAATAAATGCAAATTTTCTATTTTGCCATTATAAGTCAATGGCAACTTTAAGTTCCCATAGCAACCAAACTGCTGAAGCGATTGCCAAGAAAAACAGTTCTTTTATAGAAGCCAGTACTAAGATCCTTTCTGTGAAGTTTCGGCTTTATTGGTTGCACAGTTTCTGAGGAGATGTCTATTTCTAATCATTCGGTTGCCATGGCAACCAGCCAAATTGTGCAGTTGACATAAATTTCATGTGGTTGATAGAGGACTACTCAAGGAACATTTCTGTACAAGTTTTGTCAAAATATCTGCAGTGACATAGCAATAAATGCAAATTTTCAATTTTTCCCATAAAAGTCAATGGCAACTTTAAGTTGCCATAGCAACCAAAGTTCTGAAGCGATTCGGATGAAAAACAGTATTATTGGTTTCCCCTGCCTATAGATGCTATATATGAAATTTGCTTACAATGGGCCTTGTAGTTTCAGAGGAGATGTCGTTTGAAAATGTTGACGGACGGACGGACGATGGATGCCTGCCTATACCATAAGCTCACCTGTGAGCCTTCGGCTCAGGTGAGCTAAAACTGACAAATTCAAACAGTGGGGCACAACTTGGTGGCACAACTTGGTCATTTTTTGCCGGAATTTAAACCAAAACTTGGTTTAAACAAATTTTATTCAAGAATTTTCAGAACAACACAGATACATAGATATGGCGGGTGTATTATAATAGGCAGGTGATGCTTACTATCCCGCGGGCACCTGATCACACCTCTGTTTTGGGGTCCATGTCTGTGTATCTAAAATATTCCGGAATTGTCTATGTTTAAATGACCTACGAGTTCAGACTTATGATTTGGGTACCTTGACCACTATCATATATACATACAACAAATAGATCAGGATCTGATAGAAAGCTTTTGGCTGACATACATCATCTCCAGGAGATGATATATATATGCCAAAACTTAATCATCTTACTATATCTAATCCCAAACCTACATACCTAATGTCATGATCCTAGCTCAAATGGGTGAGATGACTTTCATATCCAGGAAATGACTTTCATTTAAGCGATTTGCTTACTAGTAAGTCAGATCCTGTACCATGCTATGTTTTGTATTATGTCTGTATATGTAATTTATATTGAATAATATTGTTTAAACCAAATGGGGGCTGGTGGTCGGGCAATGGTGCTGGTTCCACTGCAAATGCATCCTTCTTACTTGGATAAAAGTAGGGCAAGGGCCTATTGTGCTTGCAGAAGGTGTGGGTGGGCGTTGTTTGGATATTTTTTCTCTCATCTACCATTCTCTTTTCTTTCTCCTCCTCTCTGGGAGATGGACTGATATAGACTGAAATATATTTTCTCACCCACTGGATAAGAATATCCCTTTCTAGAGGTGTCTGAGATTTTTCTATCTCGGCCTGCTATCTCGGTCTAGGCTCAAAAAGCTGTCACAAAATGCCAATCATTGCTATAGTACAGCCCAATTAATTACACACTTAAATTCAACAAATCAACTTGCTGCTACCTGTCATGTAAATTGCATGCAAAATGAAATTAACAGCAAATTATGTGCATGAGGTGTCACTGTAGAGTTTTGATTAGCTGCCAGTCATGGAAAATGCATGCACAAGATGAAATTAACACAAGTCATAACTATTAATAGAAAATTAGCTTGAAGTTTATATAGTAATGGCCTCAAGAAGAAGTAAAGGTATTCAATGAATTTTCTGTTTTAGAAAATACAATGGGTGAGAAAAATAATCAATGATGGGGTTGAGGCCTCGACAAGGAAATCTCGGGCTTAAATAATCTGAAAACTTACCTGAGATTTCCTTGTCTCTGCCTCAACCCCATCATAGATTCTATTAGTCTCAAAGGGCTATTAAACCCAAAATATGCAACCAACCAACCTAGCTCAAATGTACTTAGCAAGATTTCCTTTTACTTTCAACAAAAGGGAGGTAACTTAAACATACAAGCACAACAAAGTCAAAATACAAATTGTATAATTTGGCGGAATTAGAAACTCATCCATCAGTTAAGTTTGATCAAGTTCAAATATATAAATTAAAGTTGCTGGCTTTCAAGTGGATCATACGAAAAAGTAGGAGAAAAGTAGGAGCTTCAGAGTTATACAAGAATTAAGGTAGTCTGAATGACAGCTATATCCCCGCTGTAGAATGACAGTCAGAGTGGTGGTAACTTTGGTTACATACTTAGGAGCAACGGCGTAGTGAGTGCAACAGTATTTCAGTCATTATAGGACAATGGAAAAGTGATTATGAAAGGCTCAGTACAGTGAAGCGCCATTTTGGTCTGCAAAGAATTCTGCCTCCAGTGGGATTCAAACTGGGTATCCCATGATCCAAAGTCAGGAGAGCTTTAACCATGACACAAAGTCAGGAGAGCTAACCATGGTTAGCTCTCCTGACTTTGGATCAGGGGATACCCGGTTTGAATCTCCAGTGGGATTCAAACAGATTATCTCGTGATCCAAAGTCAGGAGAGCTTTAACCATGATCCAAACTCAGGAGATCTAACCATGATTAGCTCTCCTGACTTTGGATCATGGGATACCCGGTTTGCATCCTACTGGAGGCAGAAATTGAATTCTTTGTGGACCTAAATGGCGCTTCACTGCACTGAGCCTTTCATAATCACTTTTCCATTGTCCTATAATGACTGAAATACTGTTGAAAAGGACATAAAACATCATGCCAGCCATCCATTCTTACCTTTGGTTGTTGAAAGGAAAAATCAGTTTAACCCTTTCCCTGTTACAGTCTTTTCTTGCTTTTGTGACCTTCACCTTGAGCCAGCATAAATGAGATGAGTTCTGTACATCTTCTCACCAAGAAGACATTTTACCTAAGTTAAAGAAAAATAATGTAAATCTCTATGGGGTAAAGATATTGAGCAAACATGAAATCAAAGGTTTAAACTGTTGACCTTAACCTGTGATCTTGACCTTGAGTCAGCATGGTTGAAACATAAGTTTTGCATACAGTCTCACTGAGGTGAACATCTGACACAAGTTTAATGAAAATCCTTCCATGGGTTTGGGAGATATGAAGCATTCAGGAAATCAAAGGCTCAAACTTGTGACGGAGGAGGGGGCCATGTTGTTTCTCGATAGTGAGTAAAATCCAACACACAAGTATGACGGAACACCGAATATTCAACGCAGATATCGGCTCCGAAGTTAGCAATGCGCTTTGAGGTGGCAGATTTTACTCCAAGCCGAAAACACGCCAGACACTCGCTGACAGCTGACAATTGCAAGCTGGGCGACTATCATTTCAATTCTAGGCGCCAACCTGAATTTATACTCGCAGTGGGCGAGTGGGCGACCGCTAGTCTGTATCCCTGTGCATGCACTGATGGAGTTTCAATGTTCTGGGACCTACGAAAATGGAGATTTGAGGCTGCAGACGAAATCTAATTATATGGTCCTTTTTTGTGAAAGTAGGTCGCAGTGACCTAGTTTTGTTGTAGGTGACCTGGAGTGGTAAGGTGCATGCACTGATGAAGTTTCGATGTTCTGGGGCCTATGAAAAGGGAGATATGGGGCTGACCTCGAAAACTAAATACCGTATTCGACCTAATTAGCGCACATGCCCTATAAGCACACATATTTTTACCGGTTTTATCCATTTTCTGCTGATTTACATGAGCTGAAAAATGGTACAGGATCTTTCAGTTTTCATTTTGTAAAGCTTCTCTATCTTTCTATGACCATAAGCAGCTTTTCTCTTATAGTGAACCTTTAAAATTGTTTCCTTCAATACATAATAATTCATTGAAATGTGCACTCATAAGAAAGAAAACTTACTACAAGTATTTGACACAATTTTGAAAAAGTTAAGCGCACAGGGCGCTAAAGGTCGATTACGGTATGTGGTACTTTTTCGTGAAAGTAGGTCACAATGACCTAGATTTGTTGTATGTGACCTGGAATGGATAGGTGCATGCACAGGGGTGGATCCAGGAATTTTGGATAGGGGGTTCAAATTAGCTGAGGGGGTTTGATTTGCGCAGTTCGACCAATTTTTGCAGACATTCCACATGTTAATGAAATAATTTAGGCTGTAGAGGGGGTTCGTTTAAAACCCCTGAACGCCCTCTGGATCTGCCACTGATGCACTGATTCAGTGGTATTTACAACCAGACTGGTGCATGCTGCCTCGTACTGTAGAAGTTTTAGTCAGCTCTTCACTCCAGAAGAATACGTATAACTACGGTGACCTTAACAAGGGTGGAACTCCTTAGTACAAGTTACAAGATGAAGTTTCAATGTCTGGGACCTTTGAAAAGAAAGATATGGGTTGATTCTTTTAAACACCGGATTTTCATATTCCACAGATACATAGATATGGCTGTGTCAGGGAAAACTCTGCGTCACAGCAATTTTTATTTATTTTTACCTGTATATGTGGATGTTTTTAACCATTTTGCTGACGTCACTTGCCTGTGATGCTTTATGCCCTGGGCAGTAAAGGACGAGACATTTATTATCAGGTGGGGGGGAGGGGGGGTACATTTAGGGGGAGGGGGTCGGAATTTTTTTGGTGATGTACTGGGGGGGTCGGAAATCAAAAATCCTCAGAGCAGGGGGGGTCATATCTTTTATTAGGCATATTGGGGGGGAGGGGGGGGTCCAGAATGCTTCCATCAGTATTCATTATTAAAAATGTCTCAGCTTCTGGGGGCCTTTATGTCTCAGCTTCTGGGGGCCTTTGCCCCCCCCCCCCCAAGGGGCCTTTGCCCCCCCCCCTCCCCCCCGTTACTTCTTAACTTTAAGACTCTTTTTTATATCCCGACACACGTTTGGCCTCTAGTTCCTTTACTATATTTGGAGTATCATGATGAAACTTCATAGAAGTGATTGGAGTAGCAAAAGCTTTAATTACTGTGGAAATTTTGTCCTCAGGGGTTACCTGCCCTTGCCCTGGGGCAATATACATGTATAAAAATAAAGGAAGTGGCTATTGACAACCGGTTGTCAATAGCGAATGTTCGCTATTGACAACCGGTTGTCAATAGCGAACGTTCGCTATTGACAACCGGCTGGAATATTCCCTATCAAATTAAGATGGGCCAGTTTATATCTACTGAATGCTGAAGAAATAATTTGGTAATATTAAGATATTATAGAATATTTGACAAGAAAAAATGAATATGGAGATGTCATCATCATGATACTATACTTCAACAAATATTTGTTTCATGCTTTATTAAGATATTATAGAATATTTGACAAGAAAACATGAATATGGAGATGTCATCATCATGATATTCTTCAACAAATATTTGTTTCATGCTTTATTGGAACTGTTATTTGAGCAGATTTCAAAACAGTATAGGAACAGTAAAGGCTTAAATGATGTTTATTTTTATAGCTATTTCTTGAGAGCCCCGGAATCTGATAGATAAGTTTTGATACTAATCAATTCCATTTTTAGCTCACCTGAGCTGTAGGCTCACAAGGTGAGCTTATGTATAGGGTGGCTCTGTTGTCCTTTGTCTGTTCACATTTTCAAACAAGAATATCTCTTAAACCACCTGGCCAACCTTGATCAAATTATATATTTGGTATGTAGCAAATTAGCAATGTGGTCTTCTACATAAATCCTGGAGCCCTGGAAGCCCAGTGGGTTAAGCGCTGGCTGATCAAGGGGTCGGGGATTTCAGCCCCGCCGGAGGGGGAGTTCTTTCCATTGTAAACGGGGTTCTATTGAACACAGCCTTTCATTATCACCCGCCCATCATCCTGATATGACTGAAAAACTGTTGAAAAGGACGTAAAATTGCAATTTTAAGAAGGTTAAATAAGCCACAGAAGCAAATAGGAGGTCGAAATTATTGTTTCCGTTCTAACAAACTGCAGTTAAGCATTGAGATGTGTCCATTAACACCTGAATAGCTGCCCATTTAGCTTTCTGTTTTGTTTTGCAATATAAAATATATAATAGGTAAAAATACATGTTCTGGCTGTTTTCAGTTGGGGTTGCTGAATGACCACCTGTTTGAGGAAGAGCTGTTCATTCAATTTACCGTGCATGTCTTTCGTGAACTTTTTGTCTATTTATGTGTGTGCTTCTTTCCCTTTGGTTTAAGGGCGGGATGTGGGATCTGATTGTATTAATTCCTGATCATTGCCTATCATTTACTTCTCATATTATTGCTCGGGCTACCAGGTGCAGAAAATAGCCGGTTTTAAGCAAAACATCTTAAACAGGCATAATACCAATGCAAATTAGGCACTCTACAGAACTTTTATGTGTACTTATGCTACTGTTACACGTTTTGTTTGTAACAATTGCAATTTGAAGCAAATCAAATATCAAATCTCTTCATTATACTTCTGCAATGTTAACATTCAGAAGCCTTATGTTTTTCTTTCAACATTTGAGGATTACTTCAGGGCGTGTTACTTTCTGTTACAGGTTACTCAAGCATAAATATAAAAACTTCTTAACAGTAAAAGGTTAATCAGATAACTCTTTTATTGTTGAATGTTGTATACGTTACCACTTGTTACTACCAAACCAGGAGTTTAACTAAGTGATTTTTCATTGACGAGATTCAAAAATCATTTTCAAAATGAACTGAAAGTAATGACAATATGCCGTAACCATATTACCCATGGCTGGACAATATCATCTGCACTTTCAAGAACAGAATCAATGAAATCAAATCTGCTTTGTTCTTTATCGCAGGTGGTCTTTGCTTTCAGATTATCTTCAAGCATGTCCTGAAAGTCTGGTGGAATGATAAAAGCATAATTCCAAAAGGAAGGTTCTCTGGAAGCAAGTTATGCATAAGAGAAAACACTACATGTACATTTATATTGGTTTTGGTGAATGTGTGTTCGGTAATGTAATGTTGCTACACTGCCAATGTCCCCTAGCAACAGCTGGAGCTAAGTTCCTTTTTATGCTCCCCGAAGGGTGAGCATATAGTTGCCGCTTTGTCCGTCCGTCTGTCCGTCCTTCCGTCCGTCACACTTTTGTCCGGAGCATATCTCTGAAAGTATAAGGGGGAACTAAATGAAACTTCACACATTGATAGAGGTCAACAAGGGGAAGAGCAGTGCACAAGAACCGTAACCCTGTCTCAAGTATTTACGAAGTTAGCTCCCTTTAAAGTTTTTTCAATATTTTCCTTGTCCGGAGCATATCTCTGAAAGTATAAGGGGGAACTAAATGAAACTTCACACATTGATAGAGGACAATGAGAAGAATTGCAGTGCACAAGAACTGTAACCCTGTCACAAGTATTTACGAAGTTAGCTCCCTTTCCATTTTTTCGTCCGTCCGTCTGTCCGTCACACTTTTGTCCGGAGCATATCTCTGAAAGTATAAGGGGGAACTAAATGAAACTTCACACATTGATAGAGGTCAACCAGGGGAAGAGCAGTGCACAAGAACCGTAACCCTGTCACAAGTATTTACGAAGTTAGCTCCCTTTCCAGTTTTTTCAATATTTTGCTTGTCCAGAGCATATCTCTGAAAGTATATGGGGGAACTAAATGAAACTTCACATGTTTATAGAGGACAATTAGAGAAAGTGCAGTGCACAAGAACCGTTACCCTGTCACAAGTATTTACGAAGTTAGCTCCCTTTCCATTTTTTTTCAATATTTTGCATGTTTCCGGAGCATATCTCTGAAAGTATAAGGGGGAACTAAATGAAACTTCACATGTTTATAGAGGACAATTAGAGAAAGTGCAGTGCACAAGAACTGTAACCCTATCACAAGTATTTACGAAGTTAGCTCCCTTTCCATTTTTTTCAATATTAAGCTTGTCTGGTGCATATCTCCAAAAGTATTAAAGGGAACTTAATGAAACTTCATACATTGAAACAGGGTAATAAGAGAAAATGCAGAGCACAAGAACCATAACCCTGTCTTCAGTATTTGTAAAGTTAGCTCCCTTCCTATTTTTTTAGTAATTTGCATGTCCAGAGCATATCTCTGAAAGGATAAAAGGGAACTTAGTGAAACTTCACACACTAATAGAGGGCAATGAATAAAAGTGCAGAACACAAGTACCATGACTCTGTCATATGTATTTACACAGTTAGCTCCCTTCTTAATTTGTGGTTTATTGTGCTTGTATAGAGCATATCAGTATTGAAGGAAACTGAATATAATTTCACACATTGATAGAGGGTAATGAAAGTAAGTGCAGAGCTTAAGAACTATAACCCTACCTTTAGTAATTACGGAGTTAGCTTCCTTCCTAATTTTTTCAGTTATTTAGCTTGTCCGGAGTATATCTCTGTACATATTTAAGAGAACATGAATGAAACTTCACATATTGATAATAGAGGGCAATGACAAGAAGTGCAGAGCAGAAGAACCATAACTGTATCCCAAGTTATTTTGGAGTTACTTCCCTTCTTATTTTTTCTCAGTTGTATGTATGTCTAGAGCATTGCTCTAAAAGTATTGAAAAGAATTTTTTTTCCATTTTAAATTGCATTTAATTTACACAGAAAATCACTCCTTCACCAGGATACCCATTCTCCTATTCCAAGCCTTCGGGGAGCATCCATCGGTTCCACCGATTTTCTTGTTTTCAAACTGATTCAGAATGACCCCAAATGATCCTAAATATCATTTTCATCATGATGAAGTAAGAGAGAGAGAGCTTTTCGTTCTAGCCACACGTCACTTTACACTTGTGGCAGTAGAGTAGAATAACTCTTACTTTTTAACCTGTTATATACGTTACTTTGGTGTAAATAAATGCGATAAGGCAAAATATTTTTATTAATCTTCGATTTTATATAAAGTTTCTATAGGAAAGGGTCAGAACAGATAAAACAGTGTAAAATGCAACGTTTAGGAATTGATTATATCCGTGCAACAACCAGGCAACCCACGATACCAAACTGGAAATAGCACCATAAAGGTAAAGTTATAAGACAATAAGTAAGACGTTACTATGGGGTAGTAAAATAAACTTGCAGCCCAAAGTCTGTGTTGATTTATTATAACTGAATACATGCAGACCACAATTTCATGTAAGTATTATTAGGACAAAGAGTAGGCGTTTGACCTAAAATGGTGTTTGTTTACATGTTTCATTTAAATATTATATTTCTTTGGACCTTTTTTCTGCATGGGGTAGCATGAATCGTTGTATATACACAATACCATGCCAATCACTTTTGAGTGCGGAACATATTTGGTTAGTTTCTTGGACATTTAAATCTACCACTATGCCTTTTAATGGACGAAATTATTGAGGGTTATCTCATGGAACAATTTAGCTTACCTGTTTTGCAAGTGGGTGGGGTAAATTCATATAGAAAAATGCTCAAAAATTAAAGGGGAAATTCATTTTGATGCATTACGGCTCTAATTAGTAACACCTGTATTGAATCGATATCTCTAGAGCAGGAAAAGAATGACATTGCTGCAAAACATGACTTCCGCTGAAGTGCAACAAGGTAACAGTACATGCCGTAATGGTGTTGATTTCAGGCATAGGGTACCAAGGAACACATGTTAATCAAAGCATCACGACAATAAAATTTTGAGAGCAGAACAATCAAACCTCCTTTCAGAAGGTTATGGCTAATAGAAAAAGTAGTCAAACCAAGGATAGCAGAGGGTGCCACCTCTTTCAATTTTTAGCTGACTTGGCTCCTAAAGTATATTCACAAATTACATTTTCTTTTCAAATATATTATAAAATTTCATGTTACCAAATTATTTCTTCAAAATTCAGAAGATCTTAACTGGCCCATCTTAATTTGATAGGAAATATTTCAGCCGGTTGTCAATAGCGATGTTCGCTATTGACAACCGGTTGTCAATAGCGAACGTTCGCTATTGACAACCGGTTGTCAATAGCGATCGCCAAAAATAAAATCATGAAAAAATCTGTCAAAATTCTGAGTTCAAAGCAGTTCTGAAATTTACAGCAAATGATCAGTATAACTAGAAAATGTGTTTATGAAACACTATGCCCCCAACCATATGCTTGTCTCTAGAGAATGTTCATCCAATAATGCTTGTACCTTTGTACCATAGGCTTCAATGCACTAAGTCGAAAAAGGGGCTTAACTCAGTCAAAAATTTACGAATTGTTTTCGAAAGTTAATCAGGTCATCTACACCTTGGGCAATATCAACCTGCAAAAATCATGATCCTAGCATCAGGGGTTCTCCAGATATTTTGTTCACAAGCTTCCATAGGCAAATAATGCACTAAGTTGAAAAAGGGGCATAACTCAATCCAAAATTTACAAATTATTTTCAAAAGTTAATCAGGTCATCTACACCACAGGCAGTATCTTCCTGCATAAAATCATGCTCCTAGCATCAGGTGTTCTTGAGATATTTTGTTCACAAGGTTCCATAGGCTTACAATGCACTAAGTCGAAAAAGGGGCATAAGTCAATCAAAAGTTAATCAGGTCATCTACACCTAAGGCAGTATCTTCCTGCAAAAAATCATGCTCCTAACATCAGGGGTTCTTGAGATATTTTGTTCACAAGGTTCCATAGGCTTACAATGCACGAAGTCGAAAAAGGGGCATAACTTTGTCAAAAATTCACGAATTTGTTTCAAAAGTTAATCAGGTCATCTACACCTTGGGCAATATCAACCTGCAAAAATCATGATCCTAGCATCAGGGGTTCTTGAGATATTTTGTTCACAAGCTTCCATAGGCAAATAATGCACTAAGTTGAAAAAGGGGCATAACTCAATCCAAAATTTACAAATTATTTTCAAAAGTTAATCAGGTCATCTACACCACAGGCAGTATCTTCCTGCATAAAATCATGCTCCTAGCATCAGGTGTTCTTGAGATATTTTGTTCACAAGGTTCCATAGGCTTACAATGCACTAAGTCGAAAAAGGGGCATAAGTCAATCAAAAGTTAATCAGGTCATCTACACCTAAGGCAGTATCTTCCTGCAAAAAATCATGCTCCTAACATCAGGGGTTCTTGAGATATTTTGTTCACAAGGTTCCATAGGCTTACAATGCACGAAGTCGAAAAAGGGGCATAACTTTGTCAAAAATTCACGAATTTGTTTCAAAAGTTAATCAGGTCATCTACACCTTGGGCATTGTCATCCTGCAAAACCTCATGATCCTAGCATCAGGGGTTCTTGAGATATTTTGTTCACAAGCTTCCATAGGCAAATAATGCACTAAGTTGAAAAAGGGGCATAACTCAATCCAAAATTTACAAATTATTTTCAAAAGTTAATCAGGTCATCTACACCACAGGCAGTATCTTCCTGCATAAAATCATGCTCCTAGCATCAGGGGTTCTTGAGATATTTTGTTCACAAGGTTCCACAGGCTAAGTCGAAAAAGGGGCATAACTCTGGAAATACATTGCCGGCAGAAAAATAAAAAAAATACGGGTCTGCTTATTTTCCATACTGATTATGTGTATAAAGTTTCAAGTTCTAGCTCTTATTATTCTTGACTATATGTAAGGGTACCTTTGTACCATCTATATAGGCCTCAATGCACTAAGTCGAAAAAGGGGAATAACTGGATCAAAAATTCACGAATTTTTTTCAAAAGTTAATCAGGTCATCTACACCACAGGCAGTATCTTCCTGCAAATAATCATGCTCCTAGCTTCAGGGGTTCTTGAGATATTTTGTTCACAAGGTTCCATAGGCTTACAATGCACTAAGTCGAAAAAGGGGGCACTAAGTCGAAAAAGGGGGCACTAAGTCGAAAAAGGGGCATAACTCGGTCAAAAAATCAGGAATTTGTTTCAAAAGTTAATCAGGTCATCTACACCTTGGGCATTCTCATCTTGCAAAGCCTCATGATCCTAGCATCAGGGGTTCTTGAGATATTTTGTTCACAAGGTTCCACAGGCTAAGTCGAAAAAAGGGGCATAACTCTGGAAATACATTGCCGGCGGAAAAATAAAAAAATACGGGTCTGCTTATTTTCCATACTGATCATGTGTATAAAGTTTCAAGTTCCTAGCTCTTGTTGTTCTTGACTATATGTAAGGGTACCTTTGTACCATAGGCTTCAATGCACTAAGTCGAAAAAGGGGAATAACTTAATAAAAAATTCACGAATTTTTTTCAAAAGTCAATCAGGTCATCTACACTACAGGCAGTATCTTCCTGCAAAAAATCATGCTCCTAGCTTCAGGGGTTCTTGAGATATTTTGTTCACAAGGTTCCATAGGCTTACAATGCACTATGTCGAAAAAGGGGCATAACTCAGTCAAAAATTCACGAATTTGTTTCAAAAGTTAATCAGGTCATCTACACCTTGGGCATTCTCATCTTGCAAAGCCTCATGATCCTAGCATCAGGGGTTCTTGAGATATTTTGTTCACAAGGCTCCACAGGCTAAGTCGAAAAAGGGGCATAACTCTGGAAATACATTGCCGGCGGAAAAAAGAAAAAATACGGGTCTGCTTATTTTCCATACTAATCATGTGTATAAAGTTTCAAGTTCCTAGCTCTTATTGTTCTTGACTATATGTAAGGGTACCTTTGTACCATAGGCCTCAATGCACTAAGTCCAAAAAGGGGAATAACTCGATCAAAAATTCACGAAATTTTTTTCAAAAGTCAATCAGGTCATCTACACCACAGGCAGTATCTTCCTGCAAATAATCATGCTCCTAGCTTCAGGGGTTCTTGAGATATTTTGTTCACAAGGTTCCATAGGCTTACAATGCACGAAGTCGAAAAAGGGGCATAACTCAATCCAAAATTCATGAATTTGTTTCAAAAGTTAATCAGGTCATCTACACCTTGTGCATTCTCATCTTGCAAAGCCTCATGATCCTAGCATCAGGGGTTCTTGAGATATTTTGTTCACAAGGTTCCACAGGCTAAGTCGAAAAAGGGGCATAACTCTGGAAATACATTGCCGGCGGAAAAAAAAAAAAAATACGGGTCTGGTTCTTTTCCATACTGATCATGTGTATAAAATTTCAAGTTCCTAGCTCTTATTGTTCTTGACTACATGTAAGGGTACCTTTGTACCATAGGCCTCAATGCACTAAGTCTAAAAAGGGGAATAACTCGATCAAAAATTCACGAATTTTTTTCAAAAGTCAATCAGGTCATCTACACCACAGGCAGTATCTTCCTGCAAATAATCATGCTCCTAGCTTCAGGGGTTCTTGAGATATTTTGTTCACAAGGTTCCATAGGATTACAATGCACTAAGTCGAAAAAGGGGCATAATTCGGTCAAAAATTCACCAATTTGTTTCAAAAGTTAATCAGGTCATCTACACCTTGGGCATTCTCATCCTGCAAAACCTCATGATCCTAGCATCAGGGGTTCTTGAGATATTTTGTTCACAAGGTTCCACAGGCTAAGTCGAAAAAGGGGCATAACTCTTGAAATATGTGACCCGCGGAAAAAAGAAAAAACATGTGTTCGCTTATTTTTCATACTGATCATGTGTATAAAGTTTCAAGCTCCTAGCTCTTACGGTTCTTGAGATAGAGGACAGACGGACAGGCCCAAACCAATATGCCCCCACAATTTCTCCGAAATTGGGGGCATAATAAAAACCTTCCATGATGCTCAAATTTACCCTATAAGGGGTTATCTGCCCCTGTCCCCACATACATAAAATCTTTAAAAAAATCTATATAAAATCATAGTTTGAAGTAGCATGTCTGACACTTACAGCAAATGATCAGAATAGTAAAAGTTTACAGTGTTTCTCAAAATTTATCCCATAGGGATTATCTACCCCAGCCCTTGGACTAAGTACATGCATAAAATGTTGATAGAAAATCATAAGTTAATCAGATATTTTCTGAAACCTCAAACCTTGAACTGCCTTCAGGTAATACAGTGAAAAAAAACACATCAATAGATCAGTAAAAAGTGGATGCAGTGGCGGGGTATCAAACAGTCGTTTGCGATGCTTTTATTTTTAACTCTAAAACTTATACACTTTTCTTTGAAACACAAAACTTGGCCAAAAACAGATCTTTTCTTTGATTTGCTAGAAGACAGTATTTAATGCCTGCATTTGTGATATCAGCTCTCCAGGTGGCTTTTCATCAGCAAAACTACTGTGGCTTCTGGGGGCACAGCCCCCAGACCCCCGCCCCAGCGGCCCCACAGTGGCCCAATTAATATTACTGTATTAAGCATTCGACAAAAAGCCTGTTAGAATAAGAAAATGTTCTTTGTGTTTCATACAGATTTTGATTGAGGTCAGTCTGACATAAAATAGGTAATATATGGTGTGTGTGTGTGTGTGAGTGAAGGGTTGGAGGGTTTGGGGGGGTCATACAATTTTTTGTCACCTATCTGGGGGGGGGGTCGGAAAAATAATTTTGCTGAGACTGGGGGGGTCGGAAAAATTTTGGTGAACCACTTGAAAATGTACCCCCCCCCCCCCCCCAACACACACACACACCTGATAATAAATGACTCGTCCCTAATGAAGCAGAAGTAGTTCTAGGCAATCAATATAACACTAAAGTGATAAGTTCAGTACATTTTTGTATCAAATGCTCAAACTCTTCAAAAAAAATCATACTGTTGCGGGTTAATGTGCACTCCGAAGTATAGTACAAATCAGTAATATCTACTAATAAACAGATAAATTATACTCACTAATGTATTCATCATCCTACGGGAAGTCATGTCACCGCTTGCTAATGCAATGCAGCTAGGAACCGTGAAAGCAATTTTCAAATAGAAGAAGACCAAACAATATTTCAATAATTTTGTTCAATGATGACGTAGTTCCGGTTTCGGTCAGATCTCCGAGCGGGCTCCTGGAAAAATTTTAGTGGTTTTCCCGATTTTTTGGAAGAACTGTAGTTTGATACTTAGCAAATAGCTGGGGAATACAGTTGTACAAACTAGGTTGTGATCAAAATTGCTTCAGCAAAGCAGACTTTGCAGGAAATATTGTTGTAAAGTGAGGTAAACATACTGGCGGAAGTTATGCCTGCCGGCGCGCGCAAGCACACATCTTCCACTTCCGGTCGTGGTAGAGGGAAGAAAACAAATGAAAAAAGTGTTTCAGAAATAAACAATGAGGCATCTTCATCTGTAGTGATAAGTGACCCACAGACAGAAAGCTGGCTTTGTAAGTTATGCGAATCCCTTTTTGATAAGGATGATGACAAATTGATGCAATGTGAACGATGTAAAGAAAATTTTTGTTGTAAGGAAACTTGTTTGAATATGCCTGATTCAGAATATATTTTTTACATGGAACACCCCCATTGCCATTGGTTTTGTTCAGAATGTGAGGTCCCAGCCTTAAAGTCAGTTCAGACAGACATGCAGATAGAAGATAGATGCAGAGAATTTATGAAGGTATACGATGAAAGGCTGCAAAAGGTTGAAACTGATATGACTAACAAAGCAGAGAAGGCAGTAGTTGATAAACTATCAGCAGATTTAATTGCCTCGCAGAACACCGTTAAAGGACTTATTTCAGATGTAACTAAAACAGCCGATAAACTTGACTTACTTATAAGCGAACAAGAAGAGATAGCTAGGAGACAGAATAATGTTATTATTAAAGGATTAGACTTAGATGGAAGATTGATTGAGGAAGTGGCTTATGAACTTTTTGGAGAAATGGGTCAAGATGTCAGTATTAAGAGTGCCTTTGCGATTAGAAAAGGAGAAAGAAAACTTGACGATGACCAAGATGTTCTGCCAGAGGAGGCAGCGAGCAATAGGAGTAGTGGCAGCATTGTTAAGGTGACTTTTGAATCACATGCAGATAAGCAGAAAATTATCAAAGCAGCTCCTATGCTACGAGGGCTAGATTCTGACATTATAGACGCAGCAAATATCTTCATTACACCGGATTTGACTAAGCTTCAACGTGAAAAGGATGCAAAAAACCGGAAAGAACTAAAGAAAAGACGAGCAGTAAACCCGCGATGGAAAATTCGAAACGGGCGCCTCTATCTTCCAAGGGAAGATCTAGAGGATCAGGAGGTTTAGACAATTCAAGTGGTATCAATGTAAATAGTTTTAACCAGACTCGTTCGTTTTTAAAGTGTAAATTCTTCAATGCTCGTTGTTTGCACAACAAATTTGCTGAACTCAGAGACTTGGTTTTAGATGAACGTCTTGACATTGTAGCAATTTGTGAAACATGGTTAAGTTGTGATATAAGTGAAGCGGAATTCACTATTCCGGGTTATAAGGTTTTTCGGAAGGACAGAGATTTGAATTTCTATGAAGAAGGTACTTACTCCATGTTAGAGAGGGGTGGGGTTCTTTTATTTATTAGAGACTACCTTGATCCAGAAGAATATCTGCAAGCAGATGTGACGGCGGAATTAATATGGTGTACTATTACATTAGGACATCAAAAAGTCCTTATAGGCGTTGCTTATCGCCCAGAAAGAGGGAAATTATACAACTTGGAGAAAATATGTGATTCAGTGTACAAAACAGAAATTAGTAATCTGATATTAGTTGGTGATTTTAATTTCCCGAAAATTGATTGGACAAATTGTACATCACAATTAGACCTCGATAATGCTTTCCTGACAATGGTGGAAGAAAATGCTTTGCAGCAACTTGTGCTTAAGCCTACCAGGGGTGAGAATATATTAGACCTGTTGCTTACGTCAAATACCGACTTAATAGAAGACTTGAAAGTTGATGAACCTTTTAGCAATAGTGACCACATGTCTTTAGATTTTAATTTAAAGTTTCTACCCCCTCGTGTAGAATACGAACCAAGAAAAGTTTACCTCTATAGTAAGGGGGATTATGTGTCAATGAATCAAGAAATTTCTCTCATTCCATGGAATAACCTCTTTAAAGGAAAGACAGTCAACCAGAAGTGGGATACGTTCAAAGAAACTTATAACAAACTGATCGACAAACATATACCTGTGAAAGTCATCAAACAAGGACAAAAATTAAAGCCATCTTGGTTAAATTCCAAAAGTGTCAAAAAGGCCAGAAGAGCTCGTAAAAAAGCATGGAAGTCACTTAAGGATAGGGGGTTGCATATTGACAAGGTGAAATACGATACTATGAAATCTGAATATCGGGAGGAATTGTGTAACGCTAAGGCAAAGTACGAAGACGAATTAGTAGACGCTTTACCATCAAACCCCAAAAAGTTTTATAACTACACCAGATCTTTTATATCAAGCTCATCAACCATTGACTCACTTATAGTGGAAGGAACTAAGATTTATGATGATAGTGCTAAGGCAAAGGCTTTAAATGGCTTTTTCGGGTCAGTGCTCGTAAACGAATCCCCACTAGATCACTCTCTGCCCATACACGATGATAAACCTGATGAGACATTAAGATTTAGGAGATTTACGGTGTTAGAAGTTGAAAAGAAAATGAAATGCTTGAAAGCTAACAAAGGAAGTGGCCCTGACGGCATACATGTGAATGTATTACGGAATACGCCAGCATTTGCGGAACCACTGTGTGAAGTATTCAATGACTCTGTTTGCTCGGGTATATTGCCCCAAGACTGGAAAGATGGCAATATAACCCCTTTGCATAAGAAAGGATCGAAACAGACTTGTAGTAATTACCGTCCTGTGACACTTACAAGCCAAGTAGTGAAGTTACTCGAACGCCTTGTTCAGGATCAGATTCTTAAGCATGTCAAGAAAAACAACATCATATCCTGTGATCAACATGGTTTTCAAGAGAAATGTTCGTGTGTAAGCCAGTTACTGGAATGTTTAAATGACTGGACTCAATCTTATGACAGTTGTAACCCTGTAGACATTGTGTACTTGGACTTTGCCAAGGCGTTTGACACTGTGGCACACCAAAGGCTTTTATTCAAACTGGAATTCTATGGGATTAAAGGACATATACATTCTTGGCTTGCATCTTTCTTGGGCCAAAGACGCCAAAGGGTTATCCTTAGAAATGGAGCATCTGAATGGACACCAGTAACAAGTGGGGTACCCCAGGGCTCAATTCTTGGGCCCCTGCTTTTCTTGTTATTTGTGAATGACCTTCCTAATGTAGCCCTGTCCAAGGCAAAGCTGTTCGCGGACGATACTAAAGCATATAGAGAGACACCAAATAAAGATGAATGTGAAATACTGCAAACAGACTTGAATAGATTCTCAGCCTGGTCCAAACTATGGCTTATAAACTTTAACGCCCTGAAATGTGTGGTTTTGAGAATTAAGGAGGCCATAAAATATATATATACATTGGATGGATTCCAATTGGAAAGTGTTACTGACCAGAAGGATTTAGGTGTTACAATTTCTAACTCTCTAAAACCAAAGACTCATATCGAGACAATTACTAAAAAGGCTTACCAGAAAATCGGCATGATCAAACGGTGTTTTACAAATTTTACTCCAGCGAAAATCACTACATTGTACAAGACAATTATTAGACCTGGACTCGAATATGCGTCACCGGCATGGAACCCGTGGATGAAAACAGACATAGAGAAACTTGAAAAAGTACAAAGGAAATGTCTGAACATGTGCATAGAACCAATTCAAATGGATACATTACAATTCCGGAGAAATTTCATAGACTTAGTGGAAATTTATAAGTATATGAATAACATGTATAAAACCCCAGCAAGTTGTTACTTCTCTAAACCCGCTCGGAGCCTTCGCGGTCATTCCAAGAAGCTCCAAGTACAGTTTAGTCGAACAGACGTGAGGAAAAATTTCTTCAGCAATAGAGCTATAACGTTGTGGAATTCTCTGCCGGACAGCACGATTCAGGCTACCAGTATAGATGCTTTTAAGCAGAAATTGAGGGCTGACCTTCCTGAGTTGGCCTAACTACCAAGTATTACCAAGTATAAGTATAAGTTCACATCTTTCCTTGGGAATGTAAATGCCGCGTGCCGAGACAGAAAAAGACCGAGACGTCCGAATGGTCACGTAGCCAACTCGGCCCCAGTCAACTCGGCCTCATGTCAACAATGATGGTATAATTTGTGTCGCTAGAATTGATCAAACCAAACATTATTTTAACAGTTGTAAATGTAATTATTTCAGGTAGACCTTGGTTTTATTGAATTATCCCATTGGTAAAATCAGCTGAAGCATGAGGCATTTGGTGAATGACTGTCTTTGGACTTCCGCTAGATCAAGGACGTATCACCAGTAAACGATATCCAGCGGGCACACGACGTTGAAATGACGTAGAATTGACGTCGAATTGACGTCAATACGACGTCATTTTGACGTCATGTGCCTGCCTGATATGTTGATTCTTTTAAATACCTGATTTTCATGTTCCACAGATACATAGATATGGCGGACGTTTCATATCTGATATAACTTGTTGAATATTCATACTAAAATCATGTAGGCAGAAACGAAATGAATAGTATGTAAAATATCAAAATTAAATTTGTCATATTATTTTTAAGCATTAGGTCCGTACGTAAGGATAAAAGAACATACATGGACTGTTGATTTCCCCTTAGGCAGGGTTATAAAGTCTCTTGCATTAATGATAATTCCCTTGGTAGGCGTTGTGTGTTTATTGAGACAGAAACTCTTAAATTTTGGGCACCTAGAGCTAGGAAGAGAAAACTGGAATGTTTGACTGAATAATACCTTAGTGATCGTTTATTGAAACATCCTGTTCAGAAAAAAGACGTCCTAGGAGACTTGTGACTCAAATATATAGGTATGAACCAGATAACAGGAAGTCAACTATCCAGGAAAAAGGAAGAATATGGTTAAAAAGAGATCATAATTGGATCAGACTCAAAAAAGACTCAAATGGAACTATTTTTAACCAGTTTTGCTCAAAGACTGTTTTTATATACAAAGTGATCATGAAAATAGGACAATGTAAATAGGTACTCGTAAATTACAGAAAGCTCAGAACAGCCTGTGCAGTCTAATCAGAGTAATTAGAGTTTTTCCTGTTCGCATGAACAGTCTTCGATTCCTGGAAATTAAAACAAAAAGCGAAAATAAGGATCCTGGCCAATTTACACAGATATGTGAAGACTGAATTGACGACCTACCCTGTGTACATAAAAGTTATGTCAACGGTGAGTATTCAAATCAGCTTGAAGAGCTCAAAAGCGAAAATAAGTACTAGATTTTCAGTCTACGCAGACATGGCAGATGTAATGGCTGATTTGAATATTGGTGTGGCACATTGGAAGTTTGTCGTCAATGTATTTGAGTCAGCATGCGCATCAGCATGCAAATCTTCATTTTCGCTTTTTCGAATTTTAGTTTCGCTTTTTCGAATTTTAGACATTTATAGTTTTTGAAATAAGGATATCACAAATTAAGGATGACTATAGGATATCCATAACTCGAATTATGGATATCCAAAAATCGAATGATAGATATTCATTAATAGGAAATAAATAGTAAAATGGTACCGTTTTCAAACACGGGGGTGGGGTGGGGGCGGGGCGTGGAGGGGGGGGGGGGAAGGGGAGGGCACTGGGAATCTTACCACGCAAGCTGTCACTAGCAATAGATAGTGCCGAATAAAATTTTATATTTAAGATGATTAAGAAGATTTTAACATCAGGATAAAGACAGTTTGTGCATTATATGAAAGGGCGTTGCTGATCTGACTGACACCTATTTTAAAGGTGCTATAATGGGTACCCTGACCCGGGAGAACGATGTTTTTTGTTGTTGTTTTTTCCAGTCTCAACTATATATCGGAACAAATCCATAAATAAGATGCACCTTCTGGCAAAGAGTCTGTCCGTGATTCGAAGAGGAGGACTACTGATTGATTGTATGAAACTTTAATAAGTAACTTAAAAGAAGAAAGAAGAATTTTGTTGCTGGCGATGTGCAAAAATGTGCTGGGAGACACTGGCAAAAGATACGCACCACGATCGGCAGGATTTTTTAGGGCAGTCTGGTCTGGGTCTATCCTATCGTCCCAATATTTAGGGTTATTTCTATTCATTCTCTACTGATTTCGCACTATAAAAACAGGGACCGAATAGAAACTGTTCAAATAGAGAGAGAACTGCTTCAACAGAGAGATAGAATTGAAGTATTTGAAGTAAAAATCATCTTACCATGCTCGCCGACGTGGAATCATCCGAGTCCGGTTTCACTAAGCAAACTTAATCAGTTGCATGTCCTATTAAAGCACACACTTGGCGCCAAGTGTCCGTCCATTGTTCCATTAAACACACTTATTCAGGCGTGTGCAATATCATTTACCGCACACTACCGTAACAGATACGCTGCCGGGGGGCAGATTAGCGACAAATCAAACCAATCATATCACCGATTATATAATCACAACTCTACCTTCAGTTAGGACCCGCCTACCATTTATCACCAAAAAAAGATACCATATCGCACAAACGTTGTCTGAGACTAGATGGTGCATTAGACGTTTGGGATGAGTACGTTTGCTATACGTTTCAGAACAGCCTTTGTCCGCTTGCTTGAAGTCTCGTTTAATTTCTTTTGCCGGGTCCCGGGACCAGACCCGTGTTTGCCCCTGGACGTTTTTCCACATAGTCAGGTAAGTCTTATTCCAATCCATAATCCTCAGTTGATATGTGTGGACATTTGAATGCACGGATATACAGTAAAAGCAAAATACTTTATAAGTTTTTTGATACAGCAGGTCTTAGTTCTGCTCGAGTACTACTAACTCATTTTGTTTATTATAATAGACAACGATTTTGACATTGGGGAGGCGGATTTTTTTAAATACCCCCCCCCCCCTCATCCGTTCACACACCCCCTTGCCCCGCCCAAATCTCCACTAACGCTCCAAAGTGAAAAAACGACGTATGAATTTTGATGTAACATCACGTCATCGCAATGACACGATATTGCTTTCAGTTAGCGATATGGTTTTTGCGACACTCATAATTAGACCTCTCAATTGCTTGATTTTTTTTTCTTTTTTTTTTTTTTTGGAAGAAAATGTAAACCCATGAATCTTACTATGCTACGAACATAAAACACATCAAATCAAGCAGCTGATATCACAATTTGACATCATTTTTTTTAGCCGGCGTATCACTAATTTGCTGGCATCAACCCGACGGCAGCTGCAAGCGGCTTTCTTAAATCGCCGGTTTGTGTATTCATTCATTAAAATTACACTATAAATTATTTTACAGGTGCAAACTGCGTGCAAACCCACTTTTGTACCCACCAAACGCGCTGAGCAAAGCAAAAGTAATGAAAAATGACCAGTAAAAGTATTTTTAAGCAGTCTGTTTTCCGGTTTCTCCTAAACAGAAAAAAATGTAAATAAAAAAAAAATATTTCATCTCATGTGTTGAAAATATCAGCAATTTCAACCCATGAGAGGTAATATATTTGGTATCCCCTAAAAAGTAAATATCCTCCATTAGTCAAGTCTGCTGTTTTACTCGCTAATAGTTTACTTTAAAGGCCCCATTGTTCTATCAGCATGAAAAAATTTATCATGAGGTATCGCTGCAAGATTCTCATTATAGTTTCGTCTTTGTAAATGACCATGACTAGCCAGCTTTAGTCAGTTCCAGAAGTTGAGTTACTCCTTAAATTTAAACAAATAAAACATCCTTGAGCTTCACATGAAAAGGGTATGAAAACTTGTTTGGTCGTTGTAGTTGGTAACTAAAATGAGCAACTTTCGATTTTATTAAATTGAATAAATGGTATAATTACAATGTACGGGCGTGGAGCCTCATTGGCTATCCAGCCCGGTATGTTTATCAACCCATTTTTATTACCAAACGCGAAGGTTGAACCGCGATTTTACAATGATTAGAGTTTAGACGTTTTTATCACTTACAGGACTATGGAGACTTTAAGATATAACAGTTCATTTCAAGGCATTTCTGCAGAACGCGTTTTTACACATCTGACTGTTAATCCCTCTGTTTCTGTTTCTGTAAATCCCGCCAGTAGAATGGCGCACCCAGGTCGTTGACCGGTAGATGTTTTACGTTGATTTGTTGTTTCACATAAGTAGGTAAATCCAGGAATAGCAGCTATATACACACTATGTACAGACAGGTTAGACTTGTGGTGGCGGACACATTGATAAATCGGGGATATGGTTTAATTGGACAAATTTCTGTATAGTTGCAACCTTTTTGCATGCAACCGGAAACAGTACCTACGACTCAGAGCCTCCAGCTGCAACAAGACCTCCTCTGCAACACGGGCCCCCTGCAGGCTCATCAGGTTGTGACTATCTAGCAGAATCTTCACCAACTCCGTCCTTGATCGTGATGCCCAGAATTGCTGACCAAACTGACTAGCCAGGAACACCCTGATATCTTTCAATGACGAGTCTCTAATCTCAGCCAGAGCAGGGCAACGAAGGAGAACATGAGGTAAATCTTCTGGGCCGAGTCTACACAACGGACAGGTCTCATCCACACTGTACTGATTGAATCTAGCTTTTGTGGACTGAAGCATATATACTCCTGTCATCATACGTACTATTAATACCCTCTATTAATAATTGAAATAGACAAGTGATTAATAGACGAATCATAGCGGACAAACATGTAGTGTAGCCGGGATGGTTTGGCTAGCCGTACTGGTTCGTAGACGTACTGGTCCATACGGATATCCAAACATCTAGTTATGGATATTCAAACATAATTTTGGATATCATTTCGTGACGTCACAAATTAAAATATTGGATACATCGATGCCCAAAATGAAAGATAAGGAGCGCGCAGAAATCAAATGGCATTTGAAACCAATTTTTAGCTCGCCTGAACGAAAGTTCAGGAAGAGCTATTGTTGTCACCCTGGCGTCGGCGTCCGCGTCCGCGTCGGCGTCCGAAATGGATGTTTTGGTTAAAGTTTTTTTATGTGATGGGCAATGCGCTGCAGGCGAGCTATCCTGTACGCGGACAGGTCTTGTTAAAGTTAACTGTAGCTATATGTAAAACGAAATTCGTAATTCCTAATACCACGTGACATACAGTGCAGACTCAAAAAGCGGTGTGACCAGGCTTAAATGCTGTGAAGTTCGAAAGCGTATGTGTGTGTGCCGCGGTTGGTTGGGGGGGGGGGGGGGGGGGGGGAATCAAATTGTGTCCGTACCAAATCGATTATACAATGAACTAGAATGTCATCCTATCTAAAAAAAAAAAAAAAAAAACTTAAATGCTAATTCTGAAAGAGGCCCACGGTGCACTCGTACGTATTGCATCACAGCTCATCATTATTAAAGTCTTAATTCTTCATAAAAAAAAACAAAAAAACTCAAGCATAAGCCTTCAAGAACTTTACCATTTTACCGATTTTCACCTATCTCTGTTTCTATTCACAACGCGAAGGTAACGTCATGCAAAAACGGACCTCGAGCAATATTCGTTTTGTGAAAATCCCGATCAAGCCGCACATTTTCATTTTTGTATCATAATTGATGCGAACAGGGAACAGCCTGGTCAGACTGCGCGCATCTTATAGTTTCTTATTTATGAGAGTATAAATGATAAAAAGAAGACTGAACAGAAGGAGAAAAAAATCCTTTTATAAAACTTGAAAACAATTCCAGTGACTGGTATCATTAATTTATTGTACTACTCGCATTTAACAAATTATAATTTTCTTGGAGAATGACATAAACACCATAATTATAATTACGAAATATACATTAAGCATTATGCTATTAGCATTTTGTTCACTTTCAAAACCTGTTACTTAGGTAATTCTATTACAGTATGCCAATAAAATATAGACTAAACCATTTTTTTAATTTGACACAGGCACATAAAAAAGCAAATCCACACAAGGCGGTATATTATTTCTGATGTCTTGAATAAATGGACAAATCCATATAAAGGGTTTCTCTGTCGATTGTCTTATCAGCAAATCAATAATAAACATCCGGCTTACAGCGAAATTTATAATGACACGTGCCTGTTATGTTCCTTGTGAATTATGGAACACGAAGCGCCGACCAGACACTCCATTTTCACCTGTTATGCAACCCAAGATAAACTATTAGGACATTACATTTATAACGAGTGACACTTCCTTTCAGGTTGATTTTTTTTTCGTGATTTTGTTTTTAATTATGTCTGATTACAGACTCTATTTTCAACATAACACAAGCGGGACTGATAAGGAACATAGTGACAATTAAGTAGGCTTAATGTTCTCATACAGTGCCGTTTACCTCTCCATTTCCAGTATTAGTAGTTTTTCAAGTCTCATATCGACGTACCCCCGCACCTCAGCGGAACGGATCCATAGCCGCAGTAACGGGCGTCGATCGTCCGTCCGTACATTTCCCGTAGCAAAATTTCGGCAGTTATGTGATGCGAATGGTTGCGCTTTCAACTCTGCCATTTTTTTTTTATTTTTGCCTCCTTCGCATCGGGAGTCAGCTCTTAAGAAAGAAGCGCTAGCAGCGCGCTGTTGCGGGGGGGGGGGGGGGGGGGGGGGCACCCTTAACAGTGTGATCAAAATATTAAAATTGATAACTGGATTCCCTTAAAAACGTACATCCTTTTCGTTATGATAACTGTACTGTCTTGAAAAAAGTGCTCATTTAGTATAACCACTTATCACAACATTTTCATCAAGAGTTCCTTACCATTTTCCTGGCACTACACGCACTGCCCAGTTAAAAAATACCATCTCATTGTTCTTTGTGTGTTTCCCCCGCCCCCGCCCCTCCCTTTTCTAGCCAGGTTGCCATTCTCCCAGTCTTTATCACCTGCCCCGAGTTAGTGAAAAATACATATCTACTGGTAGACCAAGAAATATGAGCCGCGACATGAGAAAACAAATAAAATGGTTGTGCACCCAGCGCAGACTCAGGTCAGCCTAGGCATCCGCCCAGTCTGATCAGTCTTCGCTGTCCGCATGGAGCTAGCTTAGATCCTTAGGTACTCTCTAGGCGCACAGCGAAGACATTGATCAGACTGGACGGATACCCAGGCTGAGTTGAGTCTTCAATGGGCGAACAACCACTTGTTGGTTTTCTCGTGTTACGGCTCAATTATATGCCTTCTCAGAGGAATGAGTTTTGATGACCCCCATTACCCCCCCCCCCCCCCCCCCCCCCCCCCCCCCCCCCCCCCCCCCCACACACACACACACACACACGCACATTTTCTTTCGCGTTTGTTTCCGGCAAAAAACAACACACCCCAACGGCCTGTGTGGCTTTTATACAAACTAATGACTGTATCATGCTGTCAAGCTAAAATGCCATCGGCAAAGCTCTGGTTATCAAATAGTCATACTGCACGGATAGGCATAACGAAGATACCATACGGATTCACGTGACAATCGAGGAACAGTTTAACTGTACACCTGCATTTAGCCTGAGGCGTTTTATTCAACCGTGTTCAACCGTGTTCTATTGTTCCATTGGTGTTTATGAGAGTGGATTTTGTGTCTTGTGACAGCGGATTTAGTGATTTTGTTTGATTGTGCCTGACTTTATCCTGTTTTAACTTTGTATTTTAACTTGTGCATTACTTTTGAAATGTTTACTCCGTAAGGAGGTGCGCCTTACACAGGCGGGAAATACGACAAAGAAAGAAAGTTCCATTCGAAGCGCGAGCAGGAGAAACTGGACGCGCCATTCTCAGAAAATTTGGAATTAAGACATTATTTCACAAACTGTGCTGTTGAACATTGAAGATTTTTACATCTACTATCTCCATTTATATTCGAACCAACAACTGAAGATCTGAAACAGTGACTAGCCAAACCGAGTCTGAGTCTGTAATTTTACTCATGTAATAAAATTTCGCCAGGCTTCTAATTTCGCCAGCCTGGTATGTGATAGCATTTAGCTTTTATGCTCAGCATTGTTAGATATTTTAGTAAGTGAGACTTCAGTTCAGTCCTGATGAATGATTCTGCTTGGACATGCATGGACTCCGTCTGCGATACAGCCAGTCCGGCTATGGTCAGACCACTTTTTTTTCGGCCGAGTATGATAGGTGCGGTACCATTTTTATTATTATTTTTGGTTAGCATGTCTTCAACGGTTACTAGAAATACCGGAATACGCTTAATTACCAGAATATACCAAAATACACTGGAATCTACCGGAATATATCAAAATACACATTTTTATTTACCGAAATACACTTAAATATTACCAGAATATTGGTGATATTGGCTTATCAGTGTGATATTGGCTTAGAGAATCTACAACAACAACAACAACTACCAGAATAAATGTAATATTATCCAAAAAATGTCCTTTAATGACAGATGCATGTACAAACCGGCAAGTGAATGACCCATACAAAGACCCTAACCAGCTTGCAATCTGCACAGTGATACCTATCTGGGCATGTTCAAAAAAAATGTGACCAAAGTGTGACATTGGAGGTCAAAAATAAACACTCTGCCATAGTTTTAAGTTTTATTTCAGACTTATCTACAGTGCTTCCAGTTTATAAAACTGTATAAATTTTAATAATAGCAATACTTAATAAAAATTTTATGATAGTTTTGTGAAGAAATTTACACCCAAAATCTGTTAAAATGACCAAATTTTATGAAGGCTTTGGAAGGCTAAAATCATGATCCTATCACTTTAAGTTTCTATTATTTGATGCAGGGCACTTCCAATTTATATAAATAAATGCTGGTTTCTGTCAGAAACCGCTGAATGATATAAAAACTCGAATTTTAACTTCATTTTGACACACTTTTTCAGATGTAGAGTTCTAAAAACTTTCATATCTTTTATTTACTTGACTTCATCTCAATAAAATGTGCATTGGAATGATGCCATATGAGTAGAGAACTATTCTAGAAATTGACTGTTCTGATAAAAAGATATAGGTAGTGGTGATGCCATGTCAAAAATGTGTAAAAAGTTTCAAGGAATGTGTTAAACTCCTGAGTATTATTTCCAAACTGCTCTAATTTGCATCACAAGAGCTATAAGCCAGTGATTAAGCGTTCCATATAATAAAGTAACACCAACTGCATATTGTTAACATCATTTTTCCAAGTTTATTGGCCTCTTTAACAAGAAAACTTGTTCTGATGCTCAGGAGTGTAACACTTTACAGCCATTTGTTGTATTGTAAAAAAAGTTGAATATTCTGCCTTTAAATTTCATTATTTTGTTGTCTTCTCTTTAAAAGCAACTTGCACTCATTGTTATAGTAAAAACCTAAACCATATCTCGTAACTCATGCTTGGGTGTGCCACAATATATTTGCTATTTCGGCTATCTAAATGCACGAAAATCAGATGTATACTGAATTTAATTAATTTCTTCTTCACTCGTTCTTTTGGTAATTGAACAGTTTTCTTTACCTGACTATCATTACCTGTTTACAAAAGACATTACGGAAGTGAAGTTCCATACCAGTTTCAGAAGTTGATGGTCACATTATAAATCAGTAGAAAATGTCCCTTTCTGAAATATCATTAACCTCAAAATCTTATCAAAACAGATGGCACTGCATCAAAAAACATTTTCAGATGTTGGAAACATATATTTAGTATGAATTTATCCAAACATGTTGATGTAAGGGAAGAAAAAGTTTCCAAAATGGCATTAAACTTAAAAAACTCAGGAGTGTAACACCTTGCACTATACATGTCATAACAAAACCCGAATTTAGTCACAAAATATCATTATCTTGGTCATTCTTATCTAATTATTTCTCACAAAACACTTGATATCCATGTGTGGTTATTATTCAGAATGCCTCATAGTGATAGAAATGAAGAAAACGGAATCTCAAAATCTTCAACTTTTGGTCGACTTCATAAATAACCACTAACTTCTGCAGTGCAGCCTTATTTACATTTAGAAGTTAAGTATGTGTTCCAAAATTGCATGAGGGGGGTGGGGGGGGGGGGGGCTTGGTCTTCATTTATGAGCACAGTAAATGAAAATTACACTGCTTGTGGTAAAGAAATAGACTATTTTTTTCTTTTTTATGCCCCCAACTTCGGAGAAGTTGAGGGGGCATATTGGTTTGGGCCTGTCCGTCCATCTGTCCGTCTGTCCGTCCGTAACACTTTTAAGCAGCTTGGAAACTCGAGAACCCCTAATGCTATGATCTTGAAATTTTATATGTGGCATCTACATGAAAAATAAGCTGACACATATTTTTTCTTTTTTCCACTGGTCATGTATTTCTAGAGTTATGCCCCTTTTTTGACTTAGTGCATTGTAAGCCTATGGAACCTTGTTAGCAAAATATTTCAAGAACCCCTGATGCTAGGATCATGATTTTTTGCAGGAAGGCATTGCCTATGAAGTAGATGAACTGATTAACTTTTTAAAAAATATCGTGAATTTTTTACCGAGTTATGCCCCTTTTTCGACTTAGCGCATTGTAAGCCTATGGAACCTTGTTAGCAAAATATATCAAGAACCCCTGATGCTAGGATCATGATTTTTTGCAGGAAGGCATTGCCTATGAAGTAGATGAATTGATTAACTTTTGAAAAAATATCGTGAATTTGTTACCGAGTTATGCCCCTTTTTCAACTTAGCGCATTGTAAGCCTATGGAACCTTGTTAGTCAAATATCTCGAAAACTCCTGATGCTAGGATCATGATATTTTGCAGGAAGACATTGCCTATGAAGTAGATGCACTGATTAACTTTTGAAAAATATCGTGAATTTTTTACCGAGTTATGCCCCTTTTTCACCTTAGTGCATTGTAAGCCTATGGAACCTTGTTAGCAAAATATATCAAGAACCCCTGATGCTAGGATCACGATATTTTGCAGGAAGATATTGCACAAGGTGTAGATGACCTGATTAACCTTTGAAAAAAATTTGTGAATTTTTGACTGAGTTATGCCCCTTTTTCAACTTAGTGCATTTAAGCCTATGGAACCTTGTTAACAAAATATCTTGAGAGCCCCTGATGCTAGGATCCCGATTTTTTGCAGCAAGACATTGTCCAAGGTGTTGATGACCTGATCAACTGTTGAAAAAATTTTGTTAATTTTTGACCGAGTTAAGCCCCTTTTTAGACTTAGTGCATTGAAGCCTATGGTATAAAAGTACCTGTACATACGGTCAAGAACCGTTATGGATAGGAACTTGAAATTTTATGTGTGGCATGTACATGAAAAATAAGCGAGCTTGTGAACAAAACATCCAAAGAACTGCTCAAGCTTTGTTCCTTGTGTTTGGCATACAGTTACAGACTAAGATTTAGATGAACCGGTTAATACACCTTTCTGATATGTAAATTATGGATATTTAAATTATGGGATGAACCCTCTTTAGAGGCAAGCATAAGGTTGGGGGCATAGTGTTTCATAAACACATTTTCTAGTTCAAAAAAGTGTTACACTCCTGAGTGGCTCAAATGGTGCATATGAAGAAAATAAAAGCCAAGATGAAGACTGCCTGTGTACCACTTACCATGATGGGTCAAAGACTTTTCATACAAGGCATGAAAGTTTACAAAAGCTACCCCTGGAAAAAGTTATGGGGTTCCAAATGTCAAATGTTACACTCCTGAGTTCAAGGGGTACTTGAGAAGAAGTTGTCTACATTCTGAGATGGATGCCGGTAAAGCAACTGGAAAATTTGCAATACAATATACCATTTTTATTCAGTGTTTTAGACCATGTTATAGAGATTAGCAGCATCAAATATAAAAATCTCATCCATTTAGATGAGAACCTCCTCTTTTTTGGTGCACCAGAAAATCAGCATAGTGCTGTTCAGTTTAGCATTACTAATTCCATGGGTGATGATGAAAGGACATTAATCTTACGTTTTCAACTTTTCATGCAGCCCAAAGGACTGGAAAGTCAAAATAAAAGATGGCTAATAGGTATGGTAACCGGCACAGTTTTGTAAAATTGCATGCTGAAAATTCAGTAATCAAAAAAATGTCACACAAAAAGTATTACAGTACACTCCTGAGTTTTTTGGCTATATTTTTGACCATAACTTTTTTATCACTCAAAGTGTTTCAATGAAATTTGGCAGGTATCTTCAAGGCCACATAATACATCTTCAGCAAGAAAAATAATGTACTAATATAGCCCTGTTTTCTTTAAAATTCTCTGAAATGCTTTGGTCACATTTTTTTTGAACATGCCCATCTAAGTCCCGTACGCTGGTCCTTTTATTCTCACTACAGATGCACAACTAGCAATTTCTGAGCTGGAAATAGTTCTTATTTATCTATTCTTCCAATATTTAAGTTCATTTTGATAATAGAAATGTTTATTTTGGTGTATTCTGGTAGATTCCGGTATATTCCGGTAATAAGGTGTATTCCGGTAATTCTAGTAACCCTGTCTTCAAAACGCGATCAAAGCTCTGTTCAAAACGTGCTTCATGGAATGACCACTGTTGGTTAATTGGTTGGTTGGTAACTTTAATGTTTTGGGTTTAACGGCTCTTTGAGACAGTATTTCAGTCTATATTAAGCCAGAGAGAGGGAGAAAGAAGAGAGATAAGACAGGTGAGAGAAAAGATATGTCCAAACCACCCCTACCCGCACCTATGGCAAGTAAAGTAGGCACTTGTCCTACTATTCTTCAAATTAGACACCTAAAGTTAATCTACACCATTGCCCGACTGCAGCCACTCCCCTGGAATAACCAGTCATCAATTCTCCTGCCGCAGAGTGTAAGATATAGTTTTAGTCACAGGTCTT
Source organism: Ctena decussata (assembly GCA_963989385.1). Taxonomy (NCBI): domain Eukaryota; kingdom Metazoa; phylum Mollusca; class Bivalvia; order Lucinida; family Lucinidae; genus Ctena; species Ctena decussata. The sequence goes on from OZ022506.1 coordinate 59,133,638, forward strand.
GAAAACACTAGATTTGGACATGTTGAAGATGTGAATGTGGGTTTTTAATGGGGCTTGAATAATTTTTTGACAGAATTACGGCCTTTTGAACTTAGTCATTTTTGACAACTTTTTTATGCCCCGGTGACGATAGTCAGGGGGCATTAAGATTTGCCCCTGTCCGTCCATCTGTCCATCTGTTCATCACACTTTAGGGTATAGAGTAAATTGTGTAATCAACTCCTCCCACAGTTTCGTATGGATCTTTTTCGTACTTTGCATACATATTGTGGACATATTGAAGATGTGCATGTGGATTTTTGATGGAGCTAAAATTAATTTTGACAGGATTACGGCCTTTTGAACTTAGTCATTTTAGGCTTTTGTTTTGCACTGTAGGATATGGAGTTTGTGAAATCAACTTCTCCCACAGTGCTCAGTGCACAGGGAGGGGGGGGGGGGGGAGTGACTCGGTCTTTGAAGGGGTACAGATGTGTCTCTGGAACTCTGAAAACCCACCCTATTCATGTATAACCCAAATACCAAAATATACACCTATTAAAGTATTTTGTATCAAATTTGGGCCCTATTCATGTATAGTGCAGAAAAAAGTCACTAGTGCTTAGTCTAGCTCATGAATTTGCCATCAGGCCTTGAAGAAAATTCAAGAAATTAGTATGCTGAGAACATTTGTTGTCTTTGTAATTGATATTTGTTTCTTTTTGATAGCAAAGAACAGATAAGCTGGCTTTTATATACAGAGCTTGGAGAAATAAGACCTATTCTTGTATATTAGTCTGTAAAATCATACCTATTGATGTATCTGGCAGATCAAAAAAGTAGGTCTATTCCAGCGGCACATATATACCCTGCTTTATAATGGAAGTGACCCCCTGTGGTTCAGTGGATCTTTTTCAGACCTTGCATACATGATGTGTAAATATTGAAGATGCACGGGTGTGGGTTTTTGTTGGAGCTAGAAATAATTTTGACAGAATTACAGCCTTTTGAACTTAGTTATTTTAGGCATATGTTTGCATTGTATGTGGTACGTAAGTACTTTTCTTTTCTTTTTTTATCTCCTCAAGCTTCTCCGATGGATTTTAACATCATCATCCATTTATGGATTTTCATGCTTCACTGTCTTAGTCCCCATATGGAATATTGATGGCAATCATTACACTTGACACTCACATACAATTGGACAAGAACCTTTCAATACCACCATTGCTGTGAGAGTCAAGCTCCAGTAAGGCGCGCTTTGTTGTCTTCTGACAACTCTTGTTAGCACTATAACTAATTAAGATATAGAGTTTGTGCTGGTAAAAATTAAATTTATTCAAAATTATAGCATTTTGAATACAGCCATTATGACAGTCAGGCTAGACGTAAAGTGCTTTGAAACAATGTTTGTTGATAATGGGCAATTCAGTGATGTACAGTGCCCTATGACAGGCACTGCACGGGGGCATCATTCGTGTCTTACAGACACAATTTTCTGTTGTTTTTAGCTCGCCTGAGCACGAAGTGCTCAAGGTGAGCTATTGTGATCGATATTTGTCCATTGTCCGTCCATCCGTCCGTCCATCGTCAACAATTTCTTCAAACGGCATCTCTTCCTAGACCAGTAAGCCAATTTCAAAATAATTTCACACATATGTTTCTGTTAAAGCCCTGAACCGAAATTGCTAAAATGGTTCCGCTCCGCTGAACAAAATGGCCAGCAGAGCTAAAAATAGAAAAACCTTTAAACGACATCTCCTCTGAACCAGTGGCTCGATTTCAAAATAATTTCACAGAAATGTTATACTCATGGCCCTGAACCAAAATTGCTAAAACGGTTCCACTCAGCTGAACAAAAAGGCCGCCAGAGCTAAAATTAGAAATCTAAAAATAGAAAAACCTTTAAATGACATCTCCTCTGAAGCCAATGGCTCCATTTCAAAATAATTTCACAGAAATGTTTGACTCATGGCCCTGAACCAAAATTGCTAAAACGGTTCCACTCCGCTGAACAAAATTGCCGCCAGAGCTAAAAAAAGAAATACATCTTAGAATGGCACAGAGGACACAGTTTTGACCCAATCATCATGAAACTTTGTCAGAATGTATATTTTTATGAAATCTAGATCAAATTTGAAACTGGGTCATGTGTGGTCAAAAACTAGGTCACTAGGACAAATCTTAGAAAAACCTTTTGTACACTCTAGAGGGCACAGTTATGATCCAATCTTCATGAAACTTTTTCTGAATGTTTATCCTTTTACAATCTAGACCAAGATTGAAACTGAGTCATGTTGGGTCAAAAACTAGGTCAGTAGGTCCAATCTTAGAAAAACCTTGTGTACTTTCTAGAGGGCACAGTTATGATCCAATCTTCATGAAACTCTGTCAGAATGTTTATCCGTATACAATCTAGGCCAAGATTGAAACTGAGTCATGTAGGGTAAAAAACTAGGTCACTAGGTCAGATCTTAGAAAAACCATGTGTACACTTTAGAGGGCACAGTTATGATTCAATCTTCATGAAACTTTGCCAGAATGCTTATCTTTATTAAATCTAGATCAAAATTGAAACTGGACCATGTCAGGTCAAAAACTAGGTCACCAGGTCAGATCTTAGAAAAACCATGTGAATGCTCTAGAGGGCACAGTTTTCTTCCAATCTTCATGAAACTTTTTCAAAATGTTTCTCCAGCAAATCTAGACCAAGGGTGCAACTGGGTCATGTTGGATCTAAAACTAGGTCACTCGGTCAAACCTTAGTAAAACATTGTGTATACTCTAAATAGTGGAGCGGGATATAGCGAAAATACTTCAGTTGATGATACAAGCATGAAATTTACAGGATAGCAAGTACCTGGCATGCACTTTAACATAAGATCGTGGGCCACCTGAAATTATGTCATTTTCAAGATGGCCGCCGCAAAAACAAAATGTCCGCCATTTTTATGAACTTTTCAACACATTATTTAAGGTAATAGTCCAGAGGCCCGTTGGCATGGATGTTTATTTTATGCCCTGATTATAGTCACTTAGAGCATTGACTTAGGGAGTTGCAAATGGTTGTTGCCAGTGTTTCTTTCAACACTTTACCGAAAAAATGGCCAAAGTGGTGGGTGGGGTAACACTGGTACATTACAGCACCTAAATGCAATAAACGCAATGTAGAAAATACTTTGTGTCATAAATATCCCTTTTTAAATGTTCTAATACATAAAAAGCAAACTGAAGTCTGGAAATGATGACCAAAAAGCATGATATATTTGTAATGTATATAACTGTAACTAAAATACAAATAATCAATGAGAAACAGACCAAACGGTGGAATGAAATTTTTACACGTGGTCCTAAATTAGCATAATCTATCGCTTTTATTTGACTCATGCTCATCTCAACTTTGACAGAATTCCTTGATATATTTTGAATCAGTTAGGTTGCAGTTAGTAATGGCAATATCAGTTAAAGACAGAATGTAACTTATTTCCTATGAATTCCTGAAACACTGGTGAGAAGGTATAATTAGCTGTAGTCTGTATTATGTCTTAAATTGAAAAAGTGTACAAGTACGCAATGTAAAATGTTATTCTTATATTCATTAGACTATAATAATTTTGGGTTGTATCTGAAAGGCACCCAAACAGTAACATTACGTAACATAATCGAAATCCGTCCCAGGAAGAATAATCCAGGGTCATATGTAATAAAAATCGGGTCTTCGTGTAGACAACAACTTCAATTTGATGTTGTTATCATAATCAGTAAAGCAGTCTTTCAGCAGCTCAAAAATGGTTGTTGCTATATCATTTTATGTGTTTTACCTAGAAACTGACCAAAGTAACGGGTGGGGTAACGTGTTACAGCAGCAATCTGTTACAAACGAAATATAGGGAACAATTAACGTTATAAATGTAAAGCGCAATTAAAAATTATCAATATGATTTTTTTATATCTAAATAAATAGCTATATTGACATATTTAGATCAAGATAATCATCAGTCAAATAAGACCAGTAACGTACATAGCCGTGACTAAAACACAATTAACATACATGAATCGCTGGAATGAATTTTATATGATTGGTCCTTAATCAACATACTCTGTTACTTCTCTTTAAACCATGTTGAAAGAACTGCTTGCATATGTTGAATTAGTTAAGTAGCAGTTAGCTGTGGCATTGCCAGCTGAAGAGAAAAGTTTACTTTTCCTTCGGATTTTCCCCAAAACAGTTACTGACGAAAATATCTAACTGTAGATGATATAGCCTTTCAGTGTAACTGTTTATGTCTCAAGTTTACACATGTGAAGCAGCCATGAAGAAACACCACTGTTTGTGCCTCCAAGTCTGATAATATGGGATTGTCATGTATTTGAAAGGCATTGTAACAGTAACATTACGGTACATATCTGTAATGTATTAGGAATAAGTTTTTTTTTATTTGAGTAAGTTGTTTTCAAAGGCTCAATTATTGGATGCCAGAAAGCATTTAACTTTTACTTTTTATACACTCACAAGAACTCAACATGAACATCTGAAGCATTTAGAATTTTCTTAACATTTTTGACTTACAGCAACACCACAAAACGCATCACTTAAAATCTTGGGGGACCAGTATAATATGTATAAGTTGACCTAACTGATCCATGTTTAGGTTTAGAATTATCATAGGGGAGATACCTGTTTCCCTACCTGTGCTGTCTACCGAGGCAATCAGGTAACCTACATGCAAAAGTGGCTGTCAGCTGAGGCAACTGATAAAGTATCGGCTCACTTGATAGTTATTATCATCGTGCTTGAATGTAATCAACGTTACCTTTTTGTGTTGCTTCCATCTGTTACACTGCACCATATTATCACTATGTCAAGTAAGTAATGGAAAATGATATACTTTCGGAGACACATATAAAGCATCTTTTCATGAGTCTGTTCATGACGTGTATCTCTCATTGTAACATTACCAAGATATATTTGGTCAGATAATTCTGTACAGTCCCTGTTTGTGTTCTGATACATTATTATCAATACATTAAGTGTTACGAAAGACAAATGTAGTTTTGATCATTCGACTTTTAATATGTATGCTTCTTCTATCATTGTATTGATATAAATGGTATCAGAAAGCTGCAATTTCTTACTGTATATGAACTCATTCAGAAAAGCGGTAAGACTTCATTCATAAGCAGTTAACCCCTGAAATTATTGCTAAACAATAATTATTGAAAATAAGAATTATAGTAATATCTTCAAAGTCAAGGAGGTCATCTGAAAATAGATATATCAAGATTTGTCCTTGACATGAATAGTATGCATTACCTTATCATTTGCTAATTTTTCATTCAGAACTAATGTATTACTGTTTAAGCTTATGAGATATGAGGAACTTATAAATTACCCAGTAACTGGTTGTATACGTTATTCGATCTGTTTTCCTTCTCTTTGTTTTGTTACCGTACTGCAAAGTGAACCTAGAGGTCATTACATTCTTTAGGACAACTGGTATTTGTCCAGAAACATCCCACATCAAATATGCTGTCGTTTTGCGTGCCACTTAATTTTGAGGCTTAGAATTCTGTAGAACTCGGTCCCTTAAAACGTAAAATATTCGTCAAATTAAAAGTAAGTCCTAATGCTGGTTCCATGCTAAATCGACTCATTTAAGGGACTGTTGAATATAAGCAGACTAGAAAAGGAAAGAAAAATAGCATGGAAATTAAACTAATTTTTAAACAAAAACATGTAATTCTATATTGCTGTGATAACCCATGTCTCGACTTCCCTTGCCTCTTTTTCTTCTAAATTAAATATGTCTGATGCTGCACTCTCAATGTCCCGGCTGGTACATTACCGTAAGGAACTATATACACAGACCTGATAACTCAAACTACTATGCAACATTTTGACTCGTGTTTTGTTTCAAGATTTTAACTGAACAACGTTGGTTTCCTAGGTAAAGCAATATATGCGATAATCTTACAAAGTAAGTACACTTTGTTAGAAAGTGTTCACGTCAGCTTTGTAAGAAAATGGTGTGGCTTAACTCTTCAAGCCTAAGGTTACATTTTTGTTTTACACTCTTTCAATCTGCAGGGTCAATGTACCAGTTCTGTCCAATAAACGAGACAATATCATGTTTTGAATTGCTAATTACTGGTAATCTTACAGTATTAAACTTACCAGAACAGTCGCTAATCGGATTTCAGATTTATCCAACCGACTATATATTGCTTTATTTGAAGCCTGTATGCAAACTAATTGCTGGCTTATAATTGCTGCATTTTTTCTATAGTGAAATGTATCTGTTTTGCAGTTTTTGATTATACAACAAAATGTCATGTATGTTACTGTCTTCAGAATGGCAAGACTGAGTAGTTGGACATAATCATTAAAGGTTCAGATATATGCTTTTAGAAATAAACAAGCAGCAAAACCTGCTGTGCGTGTATGAAATTTGCCAAGTCTCCAATTATTAGCATTTGCAATATTCTGGGTTTCTTCACGTATAAAACGTACCTCATGAAGTCCCTAAATTAGTCATAAGCTGATAGTTCCAAGAAAACAGTGTTTTTTAAGAACTGCCAGGATATTAACTTCATAATTGTTCTCTGAGAGACAATGAAGAAATTCTGTAGGTCGAATTATAATGGACTAACTCATAAATTAAAGTTATTTACGTTACTACTAGTAGTAATGAATGATGAAAATAAAAAGGTACTAAAATGTATTTTCTAATACTTTATGACGATTCTATGGAGAAACTGCATTTGAAAATAAAAAAGTAGTTTACCTTGAAATTATGATTTTAAAATAAAAACACATAGGTAACGTATATAATCGATGCTTATGGCCAAATAGTCGTTAGAAAATTTGACAACATGCGCTTTTCCATTGTGAACAATCCATTGACGAAGTTTTTACATGTAGATATTGCCAAAAAATAAGACACATGCCCACGGGAACTACATATGCCTGCGGACTATAAGCATGTTATAAATTAAAACGATAACATTTTGAAATTTGGCGGCCATCTTGAAAATGGATGATTTTTAAGTGGCCCGCGATCATTTTTGAATCTGGGCCATGTAAGGAACATTTAGTGAAAATTTCATGCTTGTATCATCAAGTGAAGTATTTCCTTGAATTTTCACTCTAAGCAGCTCCACTAAAAGGGCACAGTTTTGGTTCAATATTCTTGAAAATTTGTCAGAATGATTATCTTAATGAAATCTAGACCAGGTTTGGAACTGGGTATTGTCGGGTAAAAAAACTACCGGTAGGTCACTAGGTCAAATCCTAGAAAAACCTAGCCGGGCCGGGTAGCGCAATCGGTAGGGCACCTGACTCGTAAGTCAGAGGTCCTGGGTTCGAATCCCGGTCTGGCCACATACTTTTGTTTCTCCTTCCGCTGATTCAAGAAGGGCAGTTGTCAGTTACTGGCGAAAGTATGTGCACTTAGTACTGGTTAACCGCTTAGGAGGTCTAAGCCTGCCCAGGAATAGTGTGGTTAGGTTAACTGACCGTCCCGACATGACCTTAGTTGTTTACCGTGGACGTTAAGCATCAAATCAACCAACCAACCTAGAAAAACCTTATGTACACAATTGTATTTTGCATTGAATCTTCATGAAACTTGGTTAGAATGTGTATCTTCATGAAATGTAGGCCAAGTTTGAAACTGAATAATGTCTGATCAAAAAACTAGATTGCCAGGTCAGATCTTAGAAAAACTTTGTGTTCACTCTTGAGGGCACAGTTTTGATCCAATCTAAATGAAACTTTGTCAGAATATAGATTAGAAAGTGCAAAACTGCTCCAATTGAACCATCATCAAATAGATGATCTTCCATGTTATTTCATCATAACTCAGGTGAGCGATTAGGTCCATCATGGACCTCTTGTTTTATTTGCTTTTTGTTTGCAGATATTCTGTTGTTTTGATACATATGTAGTTGAAAAGCTTGAGAGCACAAACCTTTTAAGAAGTCCAGCCTGTAAGACTGCTGACAACCTCACTAGCCATCGCCTTATATTGGCACTTTCACATTAAATTAGAGCAAACGGTCTCATAGGGGGAGGTGGGTGGGGGGGGGGGGGGGGGGGGGGGGGGAGGGGTGAAAAAAAGGTACCCTTCTACATGGTTTTTATATGTTTTTCCATATAACATATATAATGAATTTTGCAAAAAAAAAAGTTTTTAATGCCAGATTATGACTTAAATTTTTTTTGAGTGATTTGAACACAGAAATCGTGTATTTTCAAGACATTTTGAACCTTTTTTCACCTATGAAGCTACTAGGACTAATGTAAGATTTTCAGTAGGGTAAGTTGCTCCAAGACTTTGTTTCTATGTCAGTTTAATGTCCCCATTTTACTTTCAGAACTTAGGAATATTGGCTGTTACAGCCTGCTGATCATAATGACAAGTCTTTGAAAAGTTTCACAGAAATGTATTTTGGTAGTCTTTTATCAGCCGGATACTCAGGGGAGCATTACACAATCTCATGGTCCTATTGTTTTATAATTTGACAAATATTTCTGTCTTTTTAAGCTGTAAAAATAGGTGTACATATTTATCAGTAATAACTTTGGCATTCTTTTCTCCTTCAGAAAAAGCAAGTCATTTTTGAAGTTTTGACAAATTCCATTGAAGACACTTCAGAACCTATTCCTGTTGGTGAGTAACTATTTGCTTTGAAACCATTCTTGGGACTACACTTTTCTGTAGAAACTCTAAAAGATGGACCTAAAATAATTACCATATTAATTGTCCTGTAAATGGAACAGTTTTTTTTATGCAATGCAATATTGAATCAAGAGGATACTGATAGAAGGCAGTCAGTGTAGAGCCTGATCAGACTGCTCCTTTAGGGGCAGTCTTAGAGGGGCAGTCTGATCTGGGTCTGCACTGTAGACCTATCCATCCCAATACACAGATTTGAAGTTTATGTTTAGTAATTCATAATCCCTGAACATAAGTTTCAGACTGATAGCGGAAGAACAGGTACTCTCATAATGATTTTACCTAAGAGAATGAAGGGAACGAAATTTTACAAAGTCATCAGAGGGTGAAAAATGGGTATAAGGTAGAAAAAGTGCAACACTCCTAGAGAGCATTTAAAAACAAGTAGCCCAAAGGGCAACAATTGCTCACCTGAGAGACATTGTAAACCTATAGGGATATTTAAGATGCTCAAGGGCAGCTAACTCCACAGTCAGTGGTCCAATCAGGCTGAAAATTAAACTCATCCAAAACATTATGTATGCCCTCATTTAATATATGTAAGTTTAAAAAGTATCCGATCAAGAGCACAATAGACAGAGCTGTCAAGGGCAGCTAACTTCGTAGTGGTTGGCCTGATCTGGCCAAAATTTGAACTCGTTTAAGATATTATGCATTTCCTCATTACCTGCAAGTTTGAAAAGGATCGAATCAGTAGAAACCAAGAAAAAGTGGCAACACTGATTTTTTTGGATGCTCAGGGCAGGTACTCCATAGTCAGTGGTGGGATCTAGCCGAAATGCTAACTAATCCAAGCTTTTATGCATATCCTCATTACCTGCAAGTATGAAGAGGATCCGATGAAAAATTAAAATGTGATGACGTTTTCTCAATTATAAGACTATGGGATTTTTTTCAAACGCTCAAGGGCAGCTAACTCCGTAGTCTGTGCTCGAATCCGGCCAAATTTCGAACTCATCCAAGCTCTTATGTATGTCATCATTACCTGCAAGTATGATAAGGATCTAATCAAAAGCCTTGATCGCAGAACCCTGAAAGTAAAACTTGCTCGAGATATTGTCATGCCCTACATTTGTGTGAATTTATTTTAAAATCTGTTGAGAAATGTAGGTGCTAGAGCGATGACAAAGTTTTTCTAAAAATAGCCACAGTGACCTTGACCTTGGGCACAGCATCCTGAAAGTCTAACTTGCTTGAGATATTGTCATACCCTACATTGTGTCAAGTTATTTTTTAAAAATCCATGGAGAAATGAAGGTGCTAGGGCAATGACAAAGTTTTTCTAAAAATAGCCACAGTGACCTTGACCTTGAGCGCAGCACCCTGAAAGTCGAACTTGCTCGAGATATTGTCATGCCCTACATTTGTGTGAATTTATTTAAAATCCGTTGAGAAATGTAGGCACTAGAGCGATAACCAAGTTTTTCTAAAAATAGCCACAGTGACCTTGACCTTGGGCGCAGCACCCTGGAAGTCAAACTCGTTTGAGATATTGTGATGCCCTGCATTTGTGTGAAGTTGATTTAAAATCCGTTGAGAAATGTAGGCACTAGAGCGATAACCAAGTTTTTCTAAAAATAGCCACAGTGACCTTGACCTTGGGTGCAGCATACTGAAAGTCAAATTTGCTCGAGATATTGTCATGCCCTACATTTGTGTGAAGCTATTTTAAAATCTGCTGAGAAATGTAGGTGCTAGAGCGCTGACAAAGTTTTTCTAAAAATAGCCACAGTGACCTTGACCTTGGGCGCAGCATCCTGAAAGTCGAACTCGCTCGACATATTGTCATGCCCTACATTTGTGTGAAGTTATTTTAAAATCTAGTGAGAAATGTAGGTGCTAGAGTGCTGACAAAGTTTTTAAAAAAATAGCCACAGTGACCTTGACCTTGGGCACAGCATCCTGAAAGTCGAACTTGCTCGAGATATTGTCATGCCCTACATTTGTGTGAAGTTATTTCAAAATCCGTTGAGAAATGTAGGCAATAGAGCGATGACAAAGTTTTTCTAAAAATATGTGATGACGTTGTTTTCTCCATTATAACACTATGGGATTTTTTATGCCCCCAATTTCGGAGTAATTGTGGGGGCATATTGGTTTTGGCCTGTCCGTCTGTCCGTCTGTCTGTCTGTCCGTCTGTCATATCAAGAACCGTAAGAGCTAGGAGCTTGAAACTTTATACACATGATCAGTATGAAAAATAAGCGAACACGTGTTTTTTCTTTTTTTCCGCGGGTCACATATTTCAAGAGTTATGCCCCTTTTTCGACTTAGCCTGCGGAACCTTGTGAACAAAATATCTCAAGAACCCCTGATGCTAGGATCATGAGGTTTTGCAGGATGAGAATGCCCAAGGTGTAGATGACCTGATTAACTTTTGAAACAAATTCGTGAATTTTTGACCGAGTTATGCCCCTTTTTCGACTTAGTGCATTGTAAGCCTATGGAACCTTGTGAACAAAATATCTCAAGAACCCCTGAAGCTAGGAGCATGATTTTTGCAGGAAGGCATTGCCTATGAAGTAGATGAATTGATTAACTTTTGAAAAAATATCGTGAATTTGTTACCGAGTTATTCCCCTTTTTCGACTTAGTGCATGGAGGCCTATGGTACAAAGGTACCTTTACATATAGTCAAGAACAATAAGAGCTAGGAACTTGAAACTTTATACACATGATCAGTATGGAAAATAAGCAGACCCGTATTTTTTTATTTTTCCGCCGGCCATGTATTTCCAGAGTTATGCCCCTTTTTCGACTTAGCCTGTGGAACCTTGTGAACAAAATATCTCAAGAACCCCTGATGCTAGGATCATGAGGCTTTGCAAGATGAGAATGCCCAAGGTGTAGATGACCTGATTAACTTTTGAAACAAATTCGTGAATTTTTGACCGAGTTATGCCCCTTTTTCGACTTGGTGCATTGTAAGCCGATGGAACCTTGTGAACAAAATATCTCAAGAACCCCTGAAGCTAGGAGCATGATTATTTGCAGGAAGATACTGCCTGCGGTGTAGATGACCTGATTAACTTTTGAAAAAAATTCGTGAATTTTTGATCGAGTTATTCCCCTTTTTCGACATAGTGCATTGAGGCGTATGGTACAAAGGTACCCTTACATATAGTCAAGAACAATAAGAGCTAGGAACTTGAAATTTTATACACATGATCAGTATGGAAAATAAGCAGACCCGTATTTTTTTATTTTTCCGCTGGCAATGTATTTCCAGAATTATGCCCCTTTTACGACTTAGCCTGTGGAACCTTGTGAACGAAATATCCTAAGAACCCCTGATGCTAGGATCATGAGGTTTTGCAGGATGAGAATGCCCAAGGTGTAGATGACCTGATTAACTTTTGAAACAAATTCGTGAATTTTTGACAAAGTTATGCCCTTTTTTCCGCCGGTCATGTATTTCCAGAGTTATGCCCCTTTTACGACTTAGCTTGTGGAAAATTGTGAACAAAATATCTCAAGAACCCCTGAGGCTAGGATCATGAGGTTTTGCAGGATGAGAATGACCAAGGTGTAGATGACCTGATTAACTTTTGAAACAAATTCGTGAATTTTTGACAAAGTTATGCCCCTTTTTCGACTTAGTGCATTGTAAGCCTATGGAACCTTGTGAACAAAATATCTCAAGAACCCCTGATGTTAGGAGCATGATTTTTTGCAGGAAGATACTGCCTGTGGTGTAGATGACCTGATTAACTTTTGAAAAGAAATCATGAAGTTTTGATTGAGTTATGCCCCTTTTTTGACTTAGTGCATTGTAAGCCTATGGAACCTTGTGAACAAAATATCTCAAGAACACCTGATGCTAGGAGCATGATTTTATGCAGGAAGATACTGCCTGTGGTGTAGATGACCTGATTAACTTTTGAAAATAATTTGTAAATTTTGGATTGAGTTATGCCCCTTTTTCAACTTAGTGCATTATTTGCCTATGGAAGCTTGTGAACAAAATATCTGGAGAACCACTGATGCTAGGATCATGATTTTTGCAGGTTGATATTGCCCAAGGTGTAGATGACCTGATTAACTTTCAAAAACAATTCGTAAATTTTTGACTGAGTTAAGCCCCTTTTTCGACTTAGTGCATTGTAAGCCTATGGTACAAAGGTACAAGCATTATTGGATGAACCTTCTCTAGAGACAAGCATATGGTTGGGGGCATAGTGTTTCATAAACACATTTCCTAGTTTCAAATGCTCAAGGGCAGCTAACTCCGTAGTCTGTGCTCGAATCCGGCCAAATTTCGAACTCATCCAAGCTCTTATGTATGTCATTATTACCTGCAAGTATGATAAGGATCTAAGCAAAAACAGTTGAGAAAACGTGATGACGCCATTTTCCCCATTATAACCCTATGGGATTTTTTTCGAACGCTCAAGGGCAGCTAACTCCGTAGTCTGAGCTCGAATCTGGCCAAATTTCGAACTCATCCAAGCTCTTGTGTATGTCATCATTACCTGCAAGTATGATAAGGATCTAATCAAAAACAGTCGAGAAAACGTGATGACGCCATTTTCCCCATTATAACCCTATGGGGGCTATCTGTTGCCATGGAAACCAGAGTTCTGAGATGATCAGCACCAAAACCTAATGCAGCCTTTCCCCCACGCAAATGATGCTTCAGATAAAATTTGATTGCGATCGGCCTACTGGTCTTTGAGATCTGAAAGTGTTGACACACCCACAGACGGACGATGGCTCGACTCCCATCCTATAAGCTCACCTCTGAGCCTTCGGCTCAGGTGAGCTAAAAACTTTATGCTAGTTTCAAGTGGTTTGATGATTGAAGGCATCAGAGCTGGAGAGAACCTGACTTAAATCATGTAAATCATCACTTAAAGATCAACCTAATTTTGGATGAAAAATAAATTTACGAAGCAGAAAAGGAAAGCAGGTCAAGGGTAGAAATAAGACCAACATTCCTGTAGGCCATTTGAAGAACTTTTACACCTTGGGGTTTGACTTTGCAAAGTAGTTAAATTATATAAAGTGACTTAAACACTATACATGATAGGGTTGATGTAATTTTGGACATGAAATTTTACAAAGTCAGGAGCACCTAAAATATAGGTCAAATGTAAAAATAAGTGTCAACTGAGAAGACACTTTGTGTCAGGTTCAAATACTGCACCAAAGTTTAAGATCCGTCTGGTACACGAGGACCCAACCCTCAATGTCCGCAAAGTGTCCAGATAGTGGCATTCAAGTTGGCCCTGTATGCCAAAGGGAACAACTGACTCAGTCTAGCTTCTGATGCAAACTTCAGTACTGGGTAAAGGTGGTGTGAAAATTCATACCAGGAACCACCCTTTGTCACCATGAGGCATATTAAGTTAGAGACTGAGTTGGTATCTCTCTGTCTGGTACTCGGGGACCCTATCCTCAATATCCCCAAAGTGTCCAGATGTTGGCATTCAAGTGGCCCTTTTAAAGGTAGGTTCCTGTACTTTGGAATGCATCATAATTTTGATGATCGTTCATCCAAGTTGTTGGAAAGCACTTATAAAAGGGAATGAATAAGTTTCACTGAAAAGTGTAAATCAAAAAAATATTAGAAAAGTCGTTTTGCAAGGGATTTCCTAACTCTGCTTCGCACACCAGTTAGCGCTATTTTTAGTTCGCGCCAAAAATAGATAACGTGGCTGACGTCATGCTACATTGCATTTTGGGATAGTTTTAACCCATCCGTCATGCCAGGTCCTCTAGGAGAGCTCACGGCAAGGGAAAATTGACCTTTGGAGTATGGCATCAGAAATCGCCCATACTGCTCAGAAAAAGACAAAATTATTTTGTGGACATAATTGTTATCGCTAGTCCAGGAACCTACCTTTAAAGTTTATGCCAAAGGGAACAACTGACTGAGTCTAGCTTCAGATGCAAACTTCGTTTGTGCACTAGCTACCACATTCATCCCTGGTTAACTGTGTATACAGGGGCAATTACCAAACGAAAAGGAGTCTGCTAGCTCCCAAACTACCTGGTTATCATGGCTAAACAAATTTGTTTAGCCAAGATGACCAGGTAGTTTTGGAACTGTGACACATTTCTATATGCCCGTTTGGAAAAAATGGAGGTATTATGGCATGGCCCTGTCCGTCTGTCCGTAAACATTCTTGTATGCGCCATAATTCAGTAAACGTTGGAATATCTTATGAAAATTTTGTAGTCCTGAATATATATGAGGTTTGGGCAAAGTGTCGCGTACAATTATAATGGTTGCTCCCCCTTTCTTAGTTTCCAAGTTATGCCCCTTGATTATTTTTTTTCTTGCAGGTCATGTGCACGCCATAACTAGATAAACCCTTTGGTATATCTCGATGAAACTTCATAGCAATGTGTATGAAGGTCCGACGATGTGTTATGACTAGTCATGATAAGTCATGATTATTGACCACTGGTTCCACCCAGAAGCCTGACCCTAATGGTTTTCAACCATATCAAAGGTAATGACATATAGGGAGAAAGTCTCTGCTATTGGTTGCAAAGATATATGAACAGTCTAAAAGATTTAATGCAAAACTTTGCTATAATCTAAGTCTAATATTTGACCCCTGGCCCCACCCAGAGGCATGACCCAGGGGCCTTAGATATTTCACATCAAAGGCAATGCTACAGAGACAACATGAACCATATACAGTCACACCTGTCTTATGGGTTCACCCAAGGGAAGGACAAAAACTGGCTGCTTTAGACAGGTGATCCAATAATACAGGTTCATTTGCACTGTATTTTGGTTTAAGGGACCCAGAAAAAGTGGTTGCTGAAGACAGGTGATCCCTTCATGGAGGTGACCACTAAGCAGCTAGGTTTGACTGTATAATGGAAAGTCTTTAACATAAGGCTACAGAGATATGACCAGCCCAGAAAGGGTAACACAAATCTTAGACGTAACAGTTATCTTCAGTTTTCACAATTTTATACTTACCAAGTTACCATGATTATGAAGATGGAAGCTTTTCCCTTCCAAAACAGTCTAAAAAATCTAGATCCATCTTATCTACACATACATACAGATACATCTAGATACCTATTTGGAATTGCTTTGGATGGAAAAAACCCATCTTCCATCTTATAACAGAACTTTATAAGACTGATAAAGATAATGAGGGTCAATCGAAACGGAGGAAAACCCAGTTCTTATGACGCAATAAATAAGGTAAATTCAGCAAGACTTGCATACACTTACTAATCACCATGATCTCTGATAATGTGGAAGTGCAGTAGAGGTGTGACATAGCATTCCACAAAATTTGTTCATAAAAAAATAGATAGTATTCAGATGGTACTGCTTTGCAATGTATTGGATAGATGGCTTGCAGTTTTACATCTTTTCAACAGCAATCCAGTCATACCAGGGTGATGGGAGGGTGATAATTAAAATCTGTGTGCAATGGAGCCCTATTTAAAGTGAAAGGTTTTCACCTTTAGTGAGAATCGAACCTGGAAGCGCTAGATCAGCAAGCTAGTGTTTATCCCACTAAGCTACCAGAGCTTCCTACTATTTTGCATGTCAGTCGCTTATATGTGATAAAAATGACACCACCATAGCTTTTTGTCTAGCCCTTGACTAGCAGAAACAAGACATAATTATAGGAATTACTTTCCTGGCATCTTCTGCAGTGGTATAAACTTTCAAGTTTTATGGTTTAGCAGTGTTCTGTGACATTGCACTGACAGGTGAGACACCACCTTTTGTGGAATATATATGTTTATACTTACCATTTTTTTTTTCTTTTGCAGCCCATTGTGTCTTTTTTGTTCAGTGTGGGTGAAAATATTCTCTGGGAAAGAAGTCCTTTGGAGACATAAACACCACAGGGGAGGAAAACATTCATTCAGATTTGGAATTTATTGAATAAAAAATGCTTCACTTTGTAAAAACAGCTGGAAAACAAGAAGGTGCATCCATTCCTTATGAAACATGAAAAATTCTGATTTCCAGAGGATGTCCATTGTTCAACTGCTCAGTTGACTTTAAGACTGAAGACTCAAGGCGAAGAGATATACTTTCACAGGAAACAACTACTCAATTTTCTATTTTTCCTCTAATCACAATATTCTCAACTCTTTAAGAAAAGAAATTGTTACATTTTGAGCAAACTCTTTCGTTCAAGATTAAACCTGATTTTGAAAGGGTTTTCATTCCAGGGAAGCAAACAGGAAGAATGAAACTTAGAGAGTTTGCGTAAAGTTCTTGTTCAAGGTGGCAAAATTCTAATAGCTGTCACAGGCATCCACAAGTCAGCTAGTTTTTCTGAACTGAACACTCAGGGTAAAGAGATAGACTTTTTGGGGGAAGCATCTCTGGCATTTTCACTATTTTATCCAGTCTCAATGGGAATCAACATTTATAGAACAGAATTTGCTCCTTTTTGAGCAAAATTTTGCCTCTAATGGTGGACCCCATTTTGACAGGGCTTCATAGTATAGGAAAGAAAACAGGGAGTAACAGAAATTTTCCGCTTTGTAAATTGGCTAGAAAATATGGTTGTGCATCCATTTACCATGAAAATTGCATTTTGTCTGGCCTTCATAGTCCAGGAAAGTAATAAAGGAGCCACAAAAGGTACCCCCTTTGTGAAAAGGCTGAAAAAACGAGGTCCATGCACTCACATGAAAATGGTATATTGTGCGGGCTTCATAGTTAATTTTAAGCAATAATTAAAGGAGTCCCAAAAGACACCTCCTTTGTAAAAGGCTGAAAAACAATAAGGTGCATCCGTTCCCCCAAGAAAATGGCTTCATAGTCCAGGAAAGCAATAAAGGTTGGTTAGTCGGTTGTTTTGGGGTTAACGGTTCTTAGTTCAGGAAAGCAAGGAAGGAGTCGCAAAAGGTAACATCTTTGTAAAAAGGCTGAAAAACATCGAGATGCATCTATTCACCATCAAAATGGCATTTTGTATGAATGCATGTAAGTGCATCCATTCACTGTGGAACGTAACAAGTTTGTCAAAACATTTTATTTAAGGTGACAAGATTTGAGTGGGTATCCATACCTTAACTCCTGGACATCCAAAAGTCAGCTCGACTGTTGGACTGAAGAGTCAAGGTGAAAAGATACAATTTCAGGGAAGCAACTTCTCCATTTTCAATTTTAGCTCCATTCTCAATTGGGATCAACTATTAAAGAATAGAATTTGCTCCCTTTGGTGCAAAATCTTTCCTTCAAGAGTAGACCTCAGTTTTGAAGGGCTTTATAGTACTGGGAAGCAATCAGAAAGGCACAAAAATGGCCCTTTGGAAAAAAGCCGAAAAACAAGCCAGTGATCCATCCACCATGGATTTTTAAGTTCATCAACACACACCCTGTTTCAGGTGTGCAATTTGGAGCGTGTCCACACACCTTATCTCATCACATACTAGACATTTTAAAGTCAGCTTGACTTTTGAATTGTAAACTCAAGGTGAATGGATACACATTCAGGGCAAACAACTCTGCGTTTTTTTTTATTTATTCTTCAATTCTCAGCAGCGATCAAGTTTTAAAGAAAAGAGTTTGCTCCCTTTGGAGCAAAATCTTTCCTTCAAGAGTAGACCCCATTTAATAAGGGCTTCATAGTCCAAGGAAGCAAGCAGGAAGGTACAAAAAGTTCCTGTATGTAAGATGGCAGAAAACATGGTGGTGCATCCATTCACCATGAAACTTAATAAAAAATTTCTTAATAAATTCAGCTTGACTTTATAGTCCAGGGGGGAAGCAGGAAGACAGAAATTATTCCCTTTTGTAAAACTGACATCCGAAGTTCAGAAAGACTCTAAGACTGATGACTCATGGTGAAGAGAAACTCATTTAGTGGAAGCAACACCTCCATTTTTAATTTTTGCTCCATTCTCAACATGGCTGCCATGTCCATGTATGGTGAAAACCTTCAAATATCTAATTTTCCGGAACCAATTGACAGATGGCCTTGAAACTTGGCATGTAGTATCCGGTACTCATGTATTACCAAGACTGTTCAAATTTTGGCCTGGGGTTGACCTTGACCTTTTTTACAGTTAGGTCAAATATGGGAAAATGCAGGAATATAAGATTTGATGGAAAGTTTTGAAGATGTTGGCCAGAAAATTTGTATATGAATACTTGAAAATATGTTAGTGCAAGAGGTCAAGGTCGTTCTTTGACCCTTTTGGCCCAGGATTATCATATTTTGACTATTTCAGACATCTCTAAAGGCACTGGGCCTATTGTAACCAAAGTTCATACAGAGCATTCAGGGGCTGAAGGAACAAAAAATTGATAAAGGGGTCCAGGTTACATGACCAACATGACCGCCGTGCCCATTTATGGTATAAACTTATAAAAGTCTTCTTGTCCAGAACCAATTGACAGATGGTCTTGGAACTTGATATGTAGCATCGGGTACTCAAGTACTATTAAGATCGTTCAAATGATAACCTTGAACTCTAGAACATAAGATTTTTTAGAAAGTTTTGAAGCTTTTGGTCCAGGATTGTTCAAATGATAACCTTGGGTTGACTTTTTGACATTTTTTACAGCAAGGTTAAATTTGCTTTCTGGTGCTGTTATGTGTAAAAATGCTTGAATATATGAGTTTATGGAACTTGTAGAAGATTTTAGAGGAAAAGTTAGTAAAGACAGTCAAATATATGAGTACATGAACATTTTTAGCAGTAGAGGTCATGGTCATTCTCCAACCTTTAACTCATATTTTGACAGTTTGAAACGATTTGGCTAGTCCAAATGATGATTCTTGTTTAACCTTTGACCTTTTTACTCAGGTGAGAGATTCAGGGCCTCATGGCCCTCCTGTTTCGTTATTTTCACATAACAGCTTACGTTTACATTTGCTTATTCTGAACATTGTTAACAAACCCTTAAAAATCAACTGTTTTTTTTTTTTTTTTTTTTAAATTGAATAAACCTTGTTTTGCAAGAGGTTTTAACTTGAACATCTCAGCTAGAATGTGGATAACAAGAGTCATGTTTGTTAGCTTGGAGAGCTTATATATCAGCAGAGACCTTGGTTATATCAAGGAACAAGAGGTGGTTGCTGTACTCCATTCAACACCCCATATGGAATCAGCCAGACACCACATGATTGTTTATGATACCGCATACATAAAACTCTGTAAATGGAAAGTCAAGTTATCTATTACATAATGTTTTATCACGGTTGGACTTGGGCACAACCTCAGTAATTACATGAAAATTTCTTATTTTGATGTCAATCCTCAGACATTCCAATCTCAGCTACACTTTTGGACAGAAGACTAGGTGAAGAGAAACACTTAGATGGGAAGCAACTCTGCCAATTTCAATTTTTCCTCCATTTTCAATGGAATCAACTCTGTAAGAAAGGAATTTGCTCCCCTTGGAGCAAAATCTCTCCTTCAAGAGTAGATTCCAATTTGGAAGGTTTTTCAAAAAGGAAATAGGAACTCACAAAAATTGTTCCCTTCTATAAACAATGGCTGATAAACATGGAGATGCAGTGGATCACTTTGAAACTGTGATGTAACATCAAAACTTCTTTTAGGGGGCAGATTTCCAGTAGATGTTCATAGGTCCAGTCTCTTGTAGCCAAAATACAGCTGGACTTTTGGACTGAAGACTGGGGATGAAGAGAAACACTTTCAGGGGAACCAACTCTGCCGTTTTCATTTTTTCCCTTATTTTCATAGCGTATCTACCCGTATGAAAGAGTTTACTTCCCTTTGAGAAAAATCTTCACTTCAAGAGCCCTCATTTTGGAAGGGCTTTGTAATCCAGGGAAGAAACAGGAGGTCATAATAATTGTTTCCTTTGGTAAAAATGGCTGATAAATATGGAAGGGCATCCATTCATCATGAAACTTTGTAGCTGAGGTGGCAAATTTCCTCTGGGTGTCCATAGGTAAACTCCTGGACATTTAAAATACAGGTAGACATTGGACTAAAGACTCCCATGGGATGTACTCTTCATGAAAAGACTTTTCTTCCCTAGGAGCAAAGTTTTCTCTTCAAAAGTAGACCCCAGTTTGGAAGGTCTTAATAGTTCAGGGAAGTAAACAAGAAATCGCATAAATTGATCTTCTTTGTAAAATTGGCTGATAAAGATGGAGATGAATCTTTTCACCATGAAACATTTTAATTAGAGGTGGCAGATTTCCAGTGGTTGTCCATATGTCAACTCCCTGACGTCAGGAGATTCAGCTAGACTTTTGTACTGTAGACTCAAGGTGAAGAAAAACACTGTCAGGGGAAGCAACTCTGCCATTTTCAATTTTTCCTCTATTCTTAATAGGCATCAACTCCTTAAGAAAAGAATTTGCTCTCCTAGGAGCAATGTCGTTCCTTCGAAAGAAGTCCTATTTTGGAAGGGCTTTAAAGTCCAGGGAAGCAAACAGGAATGAGACAAAAATTGTTCCCATTTGTAAAAAGGGCTGAAATACATGTATTGCACAACATTGATACTTTCCTGGACATCCAAAGTTCAGCTGACTTTTTGACTGAGACTCAGGAGGATATACACTTTCAGGGGAAGCAACTCTGCCATGATTTTCATTTTGTCTTCCATTTTCAATGATATTTACTCTTTAAGAAAAGAATTTGCTCCCCTTGCAGCAAAATCTTAGCTTCTACAACAGACTCCATAATGGACAGTTTACATAGTTCAGGGAAGCAAACAAAAACTTACAAGGATTGTTCCTTCTTGTGAAAATTGGCCATAAACATGGAGATCCAGCTGACACCATGAACTTTAAGTCTTGTTTGAGGTGGCAAATTTCTATTTTCTGCAAGTAAATTCCTGGACATCCAAAGTTTAGACCTTTTGACTGAACACTGAATGTGGAGGAAAACAATTTTCATTTTTTTTCCATTGTAAATGGGGATCAACTCTTTAAGAAATGAATTTGCTCCCCTTGAAGCAATATCTTTCCTTATAGAGTAGACCACATTTTGGGAGGTCTTTATAGTTCAGGGAAGCATATAGGAAGCACATAAATTGTTTCCCTTCGTAAAAATGGCTGATCAACATGGAGTTGCATCCATTCGCCATGTAGCTGAGGTATCAAAATTTCCTGTCACTGTCCATAGTTTGACTCCTGGACATCCGAAAGTTGGATACTATTTTAGATATGTGCAACACGACCAAATTTGAGCTACCTTAAATCCAACGCTGCCTGACAGTGTGCTGAAAATTTGCTTTGATGTTTCAAACTTGTAAACAGAAGACCCACACAAATGCGTTTTGAACAGGAGAAAAATTATTTTTTTGAAATTTTCAATCTTAGAAATTTTTAGGGTTACCGATAACACAATATGGCAACTTTGTATAATCAGCCCCTTCTCCAGTTTTTATACCCCCGGCATACGAAGAATGTCAAGGGGTATATAGTTTTTGTCTTTCCATCCGTTTGTCTGTCTGTTCATCCGTCTGTACGCAAGTTAACATTTGCGTTAAAGGTTTGCGTTAAGTTATTTTCTTTTGCTTAGAACTGTTATCCAGAGATTGTTCATAAGTGCTAAGTTTTACCACAGGATGGATATTGATCAGTGTGCATCACCTTGATGCTGCTGCTGGCCAATGGTCAAGGTCACAGACTTAGAAATTTGAATAGTAGTTGCGTTAAGGTTTTGCGTTAAGTTTTTCTTTTGCTCTGTTTTTATACCCCCGGCATACGAAGTATGATGAGGGGTATATAGCTTTCGTCCGATGTCTGTTCGTCCGTTCGTCTGTCCGTCCGTCTGTCCTTCCGTACGTCCGTAAGTTAACATTTGTGTTAAAGTTTTGCGTTAAAGTTTTTGAGATCTTATATTTTCCAAACCCGTGATGGATGGATTGGGTTTATATTTGGCATGGTGATAGATAATGGTCCAAAGTTTTATTATATACCACCCCCACCCATGCCTATGACCTAAAGGTCAAGGTCACAGACTTTGATTATTCATGTTAAAGTTTTGCGTTAAAGTTTTTAAGATCTCTATATAATTCAAACCCTTTAATAGATTGGGTTTATATTTGGCATGGTGATAGATAATGGTCCAAAGTTTTATTATGTACCACCCCCACCCATGCCCATGACCTAAAGGTCAAGGTCACAGACTTTGATTATTCATGTTAAAGCTTTGCGTTAAAGTTTTTAAGATCTCTATATATTTCAAACCCTTTGATGGATTGGGTTTATATTTGGCATGGTGATAGATAATGGTCCAAAGTTTTATTATGTAGCACACCACCCATGCCCGTGACCTAAAGGTCAAGGTCATAGACTTTGATTATTCATGTGAAGTTTTGCATTAAAGTTTTTAAGATCTCTATATAATTCAAACCCTTTGATGGATTGGGTTTATAAATGGCAAGGTGATAGATAATGGTCTAAAGCTTTATTATGTACCACCCCCACCCATGCCCGTGACCGAAAGGTCAAGGTCACAAACTTTAATTATTCATGTTAAAGTTTTGCGTTAAAGGTTTTAAGATCTCTATATAAATCATACCCTTTGTTGATGTGGGCTAATGTTTGGCATGATGATAGATGTTGGTCCAAAGTTTTATTATGTACCATCCCAACCAATGCCTGTGACCTAGAGGTCAAGGTCACGGACTTTGACTTTTCATGCTGAAGTTTTGTGTTAAATATTTTAAGATATTGTATCATTCAACTTCTTCATTCAGTTTGGTTTATATGTCAAAAGTTTTATTTTGTACCACATTACACATGACTGTGACCTAGAGGTCAAGATCACAGACTTAGACATTTTCATCTATGTTTTGTGTTAAAGGTTTTTAGATCTCATATCATCCAAATCTTTTGTTTGGTTTTGTTATTTTTGGTATGATTATAGGTATTGGTCTAAAAATTAACTCTATGTCATCCCCACACATGCCTTGACTCAAGGTGAAGGTCAAAGACTTGCTTTTCCATGATGAAGTAATTTATTAGCTTATTTTTCCCATCTTTTTCTATAGGACCTTTTGATGTGTGACTTTGTTCACCTCTAGGTTGCAACAGCCTTCATCATCTGGATGCTGCTGTTGACATAAGGTCAAGGTCACATACTTTAACAGTTGCATCAATGTACTGCTTTATTTCAGATATCCTTCAGTGGAACCTTTTGATATATTATTGGGTTTACTGTCAACTTGCAGCAGATTAGTTGACATCTTCTGTATGCTGCTACTGACCAAAGGACAAGGTCACAGAGTTTAAAATTTGTATCTTATATGTGTTAGATTTTTGTGTTTAAAGTTTAATGCTATTAGGCGGTGGCACTGGACGGGGGTAAAAGTGAGCCCTTGCTCATTTGCTCTAGTTTTGAAAGCTTCTATTGGAATTTGTTCAGATGTGCTTTGTGTTACTACAGAAAGGGTACATATTAATTTGCATCATCTGGATGCTGCTTCAAACCTAAAGGCAAGGTCACAGACTTGGAGATTTATATAACATTAGTGTTAAAGTTTTGTATTAAGTTGTATCTGTTTGCTTATATTTTCAATATACTTGAATGGAACCTGTTGATGTGTGACTAGGTTTACTGCAAGGTTGAAATAGTTTTGTTGACATTATCTGGCTGCTGCCGCTGACTGTAGGTCAAGGTCACAAACTTTGAAATTTATATTCCATTTGTGTTAAATGTGAATTTTAATTTTGTATTGTCTTGATGGAACCTAGTGATATGTACTACATGGGCATGTAAAGTTTATTTCCTGTAGGCTGTGGCGCTGACCAGCGGTATACCCGAGCCCCTGCTCACTTGCTTTAGTGTAGCAATCAATTTGAAACTTTGTAAAGATGTTAGATACACACTTAAAAGGCCCTATTGCATTATCAATGGTATGAATTCATTAAAGATTTTATTGCAAGATATGGCTGCAAGATCCTTACTACAGTTTCATCATTGAAAAAGGCCGTCATTAGCCAACTTCGAGTTTCACATAAAAATGTTGTGAAAACAGGTTTAGGTCATTTAAGCTGGCTAATAATTAAAATGAGCAACTTTATTTATTCCATGACAATTAAAATGACCAACTTTGGATATTATAAACTTGGGAAATAACAAGCACATGTCAATTCCTTATTCAGATTTGATGTTTATTTTCGGAATAGATTTATTACAAAGAAGTACTAAAATGTGTTCTGTTTACTTCAGTATGTTTTTTTTCTCTATTATTTTAATTGACAGCTTAATTAATATTAGAAGGCAATTATTTGGGCCATGGCCACTATTTTTGAAATTTTTTATGGCCATGGGAAAAATAGTTGGGCCATGGGATTTTTTTCCACGGGCCATGGCCAAAAAAGTGGCCATGGCCGAAAAATGGTTGCCTATGGGAAAAATGTTAAAATAATTTCTGTTGTTTATTTACAGTAGAATTATGTATGGCCTTCATGGGCAATGAGTATTAATGAGTTAGGTTAGTGAAAATACAGTTATTAAAATTGTTACTTTTATTTTCCCATGGGCAAAATTTCGGGCCATGGCCATGCGGATTGGCCGCGGCCGCGTAATTTTCCCATGGGAAACTTGATTTTCCCGCGGGAAATTCAATTTTTCCCATGGGCAAGCACTTTTCAGATTTGATTTTTGGGGGTTTATCTTATGATTAGAAAACAAAAAGTAACTTTTTTGAAAGGCACTAAACAAGAACTACAAAAGTATATATAATTTTAATTCCTAGCCCTCTTAGAAAGATGTCCTGAGTTTGACAAATACCGGTGCGACAGAAAAATACCGGTGCATGTTACAATTAAATCCCACATCGTGTCCTGACACCAAAATGGCAAGAAGCACACACACACGCTGAACTGAAAAGATTTCACAAAAGACACGCACGGTAAACCGACAAACAGCTCTTACCAAATCAGACGGTCATTTAGCTACCCTAATTGAAAACAGCAGCAACATCGAAGGGTCAATACACTTTCTATTCAACCGGAAATGATATCATCATGGCTTACTCACCCACCCACCCAATTACCCAAAATTACATGCATACACTTGCACACTTCCCATAGCTGTTTCTGATTTTTTCTTGTTTGCGCAACATTGTAGGACCAAATACTTAATTCCATTCCAATTCAATTCAATTCTTTATCACTTCTAAGTTGACATGTCAACAACAAGAGAGACAATTCCAAATACATTATATGATGAGGAAATCAAACGTTTTTGGTTCCTGTTTCCCTTTCACATTCTATCAACCACCACAACAGATGCCAGTAGCAGAAAAAAAGCTTCCATTTGTACTCACACCGAAAGAATATCTTAAATAAAAAATGACAGTGTGATTGAATCAGTTATCTTTTATTATTTCATTTCTTATTATTACTTTTCTTTCCGGGATAGCGGGGAATTAAAAAAAAACATTCTACAACAAGTAGAACATTAAGGAAAAAAGACATTTCAATAATGATCAAAAGTATTGCATTAGTATTATTATCCGATTAAACATTGGGTTTTTTATAAGTTAAAAAGAAAAAAAAATAAAGAAATAATAAAAAAAATATCTTAAAGCACAACTCATTAGGTGGGGATTTTCATGATTCTGATATGGCAAGACGTCTGTTCGTCTGTACATTTTACAAGCTCTCTCTCTCTCTCTCTCTCTCTCTCTCTCTCTCACACACGGTTTGACGTTATTATTGTTTATTTGACGAGTTACCTGTAAATTCTCTCTCCCTCTCCCTCTCTTTCGGAATAGATAAGTTTAAATATCTCACTTTCCTATAGGTTTTTCAAAGACGATTCGACGGATCAGAGAACTTCTACAGGAACTGGGAAGAGTATAAAAATGGATTTGGCAACCCGCTATATGAATTCTGGCTAGGTATGTAGACTAACATATGAAGTATAAACAGGGGAAACGCCGATGTAGCTGCTGATCAACACAGTCTTCTTTGGTATTTGGTATCCCAACTCTGTAGCGCTTGTAGAATGAATAATTTAAGAAACATTCAACTGTGAACAGTCAGTTTGCATGACTTTGCATCCTGATCAAGAACTTGACTGTTTGCATATACCGTCAAGTACTTTTTTCTAGGGACAGTTTTCATATTTGTTTTGTTTTATCCCCATTTCGCGCAAAGCAACGAGTAATACAACTTATTTATTCTTGGCATTTTAGTACATTTTGTCGGTAAGCTTTTGTTCTCAGGAGAAAATATTATTGAATTGATTGGCTAAGTAATGGGATGTATTCCGTCCCTTTCTATAACCACATTGATGTTCTTTATTTAAGCATGTCATGCCAACTAAGAATATTTAAGACGATATTATTCTGTATTTTTATGAGTATTTAATTAATTATTTTTTTTCTTATTAAATATTTGTTACTTCATTTGTTTTGTATAGCGCCTTTTACGTCTGACCTGTTATAGGCGAGGTCATGCCAACTAAGAATATTTAAGACGACATTATTCTGTATTTTTGATGAGTATTTTTTTTTTTTTTTTTCTTATTAAATATTTGTTACTTCATTTGTTTTGTATGGCACCTTTTACGTCTGACCTGTTATAGGCGAGGTTTGTTTAATCACACCATGCATAGAATCTTGAGAATTCGCTGCCACAAAATAGAATCTTTGTCTGCAAATATGTTAACTACATGCCTCACGTGATACTGCATATTTTACAATTGACAGGTCACCTCTAAGCTAAAAAACCTCTTTGTCTGCTGTTAAGCTTGGTACTTCATGTAAGTCAGTAAGTCAGTTTTTTATCTTCATGCATTTATTTTCAAACCAGGAAATGACCACTTGTACTCTATACTAGCACAAGCTTCATACACACTGAGAATTGAGCTTGAAGATTTAGAGGGAAACAGACGGGTTGCAAATTATGACACATTTAACGTTGGAAGCCCTCTAGAGAACTATAAACTTACAGTTGGTGGATATTCTGGCGATGCTGGTAAAAGGAATACTTCATTATATATGCTTTTTTCTTCTTCCTGTCGGGGCGATGCATTAAGAAGCTGATACAAGGCTATTAAATGCGCAATTCCATTCAAGCTAGAAATAAAAGGATTAAGCTTTCTTTTGCCAATATTTACCAAAAACTTAATGATCTATTCGACTGATATGTACGTTAAGTGTGTTTTTATTTGTTTAACTTTGTAGTGATGAAAGTTGCCAACCCCGAACTTTTTATTGTGATACTTAAGATTTTTGTGTTTATCACAAAGATGAATTTTTGGACTAACATACTTTATATAAATATAAGTCGAATAGCACTGTAATATTTTGGCTTTATATTTCAAGAGATTTACATATGTGAAATGAATTGTGCTTTTTCGGACAAGATGCTCATCACAAGAGATCGACTGTCCTTCACGACATAGCCTGTTTGTTATCATAAACAATAAACGGCCATAATACAATTACGTAAGTAGGGAACAAACATTCCTTAAAAACGTATGAATCAGGGTGACAGGCTGGTGTTAACTAATGTATATATACTCAGAGGCAATAATAAGTAATACTATACAGTTTTTGATTTTGAATACTGGGTCTCGTGTAAATGATTGCGTTGACATATTAATAGTGTCATTTTGGCCAATGTCTAGCTCTGTAAAGCACAAACACAAATTGTTTTGCAGTCATTAATAATGAAGTATTGGCCCTTAATTCAAAATCAGTTGTTCCAAACAAAACTCGCTTTGCAAATGGCAGATGGCATTTTGCACTTCACGAATATCTAGCGCCAATGTCTGTGAGTAAAACCACATCGCCAATTAATCTGAAACTCCCACCAAACGTCTTCAACTGTAGTAAGAAATGCTACATGTCTCAAATTACCCCCCCCCCCCCCCCCCTTTGAATTAAAATCATAGGGAATTGAATGTTTCTCTATCTTACCGGGTGTAAGAAGTTTTCCCTTAAAATTTTCGGAAAATTGATGTTTGGCTTCTTGCCTTTGTGCACACTTAAAGAATCTTCACAGACTTGCTTATTTGAAAGAAAATTGCAAATAAGCTTCCCACTAGAACTTAATGCTTATTCAATGCATGATACCAGAAGACGCCAAAACATTATTTCTTGGTACGAAAATTTGATACTTTACCCCGTTTTTTTTTATATGAGAGTGCTACATATCCTTACAAACCTTTCATCCCTTTTTAAATATAATGCATAAAAATGCATAAAATCAATCTCTACCATCCAAAGTGTATGTTTAAAGGGGAGCTACTCCAGCGACAATGTTGACTCAGACCCCTGGTTTGTTTAGAACCATGTCAATTCTTTATCCTTTGACCGACGGCACTGAAAATTATCGCAAATTCTGCCAAAATGCCTGTATTTATCTACAATGCCGAGGTATTATGCAGATATGTTGACATCTGTAGAAAAATCGAGACTGCGTTACCTGTATACTTTCTTTTGCCTCTGTAAATGTGATGTCAGGATTCGGTAAGACGCAAATGTTTTTATTGTTTCATAAGATAACCTACTAATAATATACTATGCACAATAAATATAGCAATTTTTTGTATGTGTCAGATCCACCATATTAGCATTTTATTGTCACTTTACTGCATAAAGATATAAAGGCCGATCATTCGAGATGGACTGGCAGGTAAAAGAATCAAGATTGCTCAATCGTAGCGTTTGAACTATCGTGACGTCAGTTTTTATGACCATTGTATCTGAATGACATTTATGATCATGTACAAAAGCCACAACCATAATGAGGCGGCTGGTTTGCTGTTAAAATAAAGGAAACCGCTTTAAAACATTTGAATATCTTACGAGTATGAGGTTTACAAAGTTCGAAAATTTGACGTTTTCCCTTGTTTTTACGTTATCGTCTTAAAAACTTGTTTCTAATCGGTATTTCTTGAATCCCTTTTGAGTGTATGATTGTTTGGTAGCTACCAATATGATAATGTAAACAATTCAAAAAGAAAATTCTTCCGGGTTACAGAGCATAAGTCAAAATTCTCAGACTAACGTCACCATTTTCTCACAGTTACGTTAATGAAGAAACTTCACAGTTAAATTAATCATGGTGTGACCTTTAATTTTAGCCTATTGTTTTTCTCGGGTTTTGATTCTGCATTGAACTGAAGCACCCGTGAATCATTGCACATTGGACCGAATTAACACGTTTTAACGCCAATGGCACATGCAAAGATTCTTCAGAACTGTTAAGCTTAACCATATCTTTTACACAATCAATAGCTTTGACAAGAAAACTGACCTTGAAAATGTTGAGAAATACCGTACAAAAAATCATATGCTTACCATTTTCATGTTGCTTTTCAATGGGTGTGAATTTCGGCTTATGACCCCTTCTGTGCTTATCGCTTTCCCCAATATCGTTTTTGCAGATGGCTTCTGTAATCCCATGGTATCTTAAGCCCCAAAGACGGTTCCTTTCAATTCAATTTAATTTCGATCAATGTTGCACTTAAGTAATGAGAAAAATTGTAAAAAATAAAAATTTGCTAAACATATTTTGCATAGTATATCTCAAAAAGTGTATTACTGTTGTATGCTCATGGTAAATGGAAAAAAAAACTCCAGTTAAGTCTATATTTTTAGGTGACTCACTGACGTTTCACAATGGACGCGCATTCTCGACATATGACAGAGATAATGACGGATCTTCTCCTAATTGTGCAGTCGAATATGACGGTGCATGGTGGTATGCTAGTTGCCATCGATCCAACTTAAATGGCCTCTATCTGAATGGGCCACAAACCTCATATGCTAATGGTATTAATTGGGCAGCTTGGAAGGGATACCATTACTCTCTAACTGCAACAGAAATGAAGATCAAACGAAAATGAAGAACGACATTTGTTTACAACAACCCTGAATGTTTCTTATTTTAGGAACTGTGTAATGAAATAGTCTTTGGTCAGATGGTCAGCAGTCTTCCCCAGTTATAGAATTTTTAACGTGCTTATAAATTGTCATGTTTCAGATGTTTTACAGAACTGCGCGACTTTTCTTTGAGCTTTACATGTACCATTTGAGCAATGACAGGACAAAACCAACTATATGGCACGTAGAGACTTAGATGCCCCTGGGAATCCGCTCGATATGAGCAGAGTATTCGTTGTGTTCTAAAAGCGTAGCACAGGATCTAATCTAGCTTCAAGCACACAGCGAAGACTCTGATCAGACTGGGCATATGACCAGGCTAATATGAATCTACGCTAGGCACACATGCCACTTTGTTGGTTTTGTCGTGTCGCGGCTCAAAAGTTTGTTATTCCCAGCCCAAGGAGAAGCTTACCATCACGTTTAGGTATATTGGTAGTCAACTGTTTTCACGTGGGGTTACACCTTTTTGTTAGCTGTCAATTACTTTAGAATCATAGGGCAGTAAACTATTTGCATTTGCATAGATTTAGTGTCTGGAATTTATTTTCTTTTTTATTGATGCAAAGACAAAGTGATGAGACAAACCACAGCAGATCCGCTTCCCAAGGAGACACATGTACCAAAGAGCTTGATT
This sequence comes from Ctena decussata, assembly GCA_963989385.1. Lineage (NCBI taxonomy): Eukaryota > Metazoa > Mollusca > Bivalvia > Lucinida > Lucinidae > Ctena > Ctena decussata. The sequence continues at coordinate 59,164,779 of OZ022506.1, forward strand.
TGCCTGAGTTATCACCGAGTCTGAGCTGAGTGTAAACTTTTAGCAGCTCTGTACAAATAACGCGTTTCCTCGCGGCATGGACGATACAAAATATTACGCCCTAGTTTTTCAAAGCTAACGATGCCATTAGTTAGTAAAACGTTACAATGCCAAACGTTGTACGCAAAATAAATACCTTTTATGTCGAACACATGGGAAGAGCATAATTTGCGGCTCCAAAGTTCCTCCAATTTTTTATTCATCAAAAAAGTAAAAGCGCACCTGATATTATGTGTATTATAAGACTTTATCATATGACGTTGCATCTGAGAGTCTAATAAAGTCATGCATTAAAAACGATAATCCACTAGTGGATTAAATTTGCAAATTACGTAGTAACGTTATGCGTTGACGTCTATAAAACGTCGCGTTTTCTAATGGCGATATCGTGACGTTTAGTGCAAAATTTGCTAATAAAATGCGATTTTAGTGTAGTATGATAAATAGAGTCTTGCATTCATGCTCCTGTATTATTGAATTTATTAAACTCGATGGTGAAAACGATAAGATCCTCGGCACAGCCTCGCATCTTATCATTTTCCCCAACTCGTTTAATAAATTCAAAAACATATGAGCACTCATGTAAGATCCTCTATTTAACGGATCCTTGAATAACGACTTCGTAAAGCTATTGATGCTTTGAACAACTCGTTTAACATATATGTACAGGTTAAAAGGTTAAGTATCAACTATAAATAAAGGGCTTTCCAAATTTTGGATTTTAATTACATTTTTGTACATTTTAAACAATTAAAAACTGGTATCACTCATTATACTAATAGATATGCTTTAAAACGGACTTCTGAAGTAAAAAAGCTTCCTGTATCATGTTAGTATTTTGCACTTAATTCTATATTTAGCGATTGCCGGTTAACGCAGGATCCCCCAACACAGCTTGGCACACCTGTAACATATACCAATATTTTTGCGCCAGAAACTTCCCACATAGCTGATGTATGCCGTATTGCATTTCGGAATAGTGTTAACCCATCCGAGCAAAGTTTCATCAAGGAATTAAATGAACTTATTTGACCCCATTTGTCATAGCAGTAAGATTGTGACTGTTATTTTACTTTCCCAAGCCCATATAAAATATGATAAAATGGCTACAGAATAAAAGGATGTTCATACATATTCACGACTTAGTATATGCTATTTGATACTAATATACGTGACAGTGTCTGACATTTTGAGCCTTATGGAGGGAAACTCGGAAATTTTGTTACTAAAATTTTCATATTTATCAGTGCTTCCAGAGTAGGTTTGAAGAAGCACAACGCAATAGCGCTAAGGTTTTTTTGCAAAAGCAAACGAAATTCACACCAACCCCATTTTTGTTTTCGTTTACTGATTCGAGATAATTTACATACTAGCTGGATAAACTTTTATAACTCTTGTTCATGGCATCGTTTTTCAAAGATGTTTAATGCGAATATTCTTAAAAGAGTGTAGGTGAAGAAAATAAAAGACGCCGATAGAAATGTCCAATTACTCTTTTCAGGTGACGCTTTAAAATTTATTAGTCACTGCGCGGAAATCCAGTTAACTTTACGTGCAAATTTTATGACGTCACTTTCAGTTCACGTTTAGTGACGTCAACGTCGCACATACAAAAGGCTCAAAATGTCAGTCACGGTCGCATAAAGCCGCGACACGAAAAAACCCACAAAGTGGTTGTGCGCCCAGCGCAGACTCAGATCAGCCTGGACATCCGCCCACTCCGATCAGACTCTTTGCTCAGCACTTAAAGGGTAGCTAAGGGTCTAAACTACCTCCATGCGGACAGCGAAGACTCTGATTAGACTGGGCGGATGCCCAGGCTAATCTGAGTATGCGTTGGGAGCTCAACCACTTTGTTGGTTTACACGTGTCGCGTCTCGTCTATACGTTTGTTTTGTTTTCAAAAAATCTCTGTTATGGTAAGTTTACCATGTGTTTACGGGTAGATAAGAATATGACTTCACTCCGGCTTCGCCATCGAGAATTGAAATTTCGTGATCTGCCCACCAACAGCATGTATAAATCAGCGATAATTCACGGGTAAGGAAAATATTTCTGAAATATTCCGATTTATCAAATTGTCAGCATTATTATTTAAATTGGTATAAATGAATATTGAATGAGTGAGTGAGTAAACTCGGGTTTAAAGTCCCACCAAAAACAAGGTCATACGGACACGAGACATCGGTTTAAAGTCTCATCCGCAAGACCGGAAAAGCGGGGTATCGATCTTGCGACGGTCTCACACCTGGGTTGGGAGTCTATGGATATTGAAAAGTAGAATGAATTTAGTGACGAGAAGTTTACAGAACATGAGAAAGCGACACAATCGGTTTCCACATCCTGCCTCAAAGAGGCAAGCAAATACCCAAGAAGTTCACTCTTCCCAGTATTAACCGCAATTCTAACCTAAAACCTGGAAAAAAGTTAAATACTTATAAAACCTCGAAAATAATAATAATTCATATCAGAAACAAAGCCTTGAAATTGTCAGTAATAAATTGATAGCGGAGGGATGAGAGTGGGTTGGGTTAGGTTGTCGGAAAATGGAATTGAGGAGGGGCTTATACTAGTTTTAAAACTACACGTCATAGCAGTCTATTTGCAAGCTGCAGTGCTATGAACTCCTGATCGAGATAGCTGGCAATGTAATGACAAAAGGGTATATATCCATAAAGCTAATATGTACACTCTGATTACTGTATTTACAAGCAAATTCGATGAATTTATGTCCTCCGCCTTTGGAAAAAAGAAGGAAGGATGTACAACCCCAACATGTGCAATGTCCAAAACAATATTAGGACATACACATACTAGAGATTCTACAAAAAAACACATGCAAGCTCTCAGACCATGTTTAAAACACCTGTCTGCATAATTTCAAAATGATTGGTTCAAAATCTTACGAGGAGCGGCACTCACAAGCTATCCTGGAACTGTCTACTGTAAAACACTTATATTTGGCGGTCACTTTATTTTGGCGATATTGGCGGAAAAGAAGAAAACCGCCAAATAAAAACGCCGCCAATTAAATTGCTGTCCAAGGGTAAAATCTACCACTGAGAGATGTAATAGCAAAGCAAATGCACATCATATGCATCAGTAGAAACGAAGTCCAAGTAAAACACCCAGGCGAAACGGAGTGTAGTGATGTTTATGCCATGCTACTTAGTACCCAAGCCAATTTAATTAAATCAGAAGCAACTCAATAACCTATATAATGTAAACAGTTTTGATTATAATAATAGAATAGAGCTGTAACCAATGCAATCAGCCGCATAATTAAAGAATGACAATTTTGAACTAGGACTCAAATGGGTTATAAGACTATGGCATCTATCTCCGTTCGTTTATCTTTCTTTCTTATTTTTTTTTATTTTTTTTATTATTATTTTTTTTTTGTAAATCACAAAACCGCCAAAATAAAAATCCGCCAAAAGGTCCGTTGATATATAACCGCCAAATTTTGCTGCCGCCAAATATAAGTATTTTACAGTATACATTTTATTAGTATAAGAGCCTAAGTCTGAAACAAGCAAAGAGTGACAAAAATTATCAGACTGTAACTTTAAAGTCAGATGCGCATTTAAAGACAATGAAAAAGAAGCCTACAAAACTTCGAAATGCTTAAAGAAAGTTGTGCACACAAGGTATATACTGTCAATAGGTCTTCAGATGTGGCCAAATGACAAAGTTCATAAAGAGAAATTAAAAGTAAAATATTATCTAACCATACCCCTGAGTCAAATTATCAGACAATGAGGAAGACATCTGCAAAATTTCAGAATGATTCAGAATGAAGGTGTAGTAGGATTAAAATCTTTAAAAGTTCCTTCAAGAGCAGAGAATACATACAGAAGTAGGAAACTGGGCCAGACTACGTAGTTTCGGCTAATAAAGCCTCGTCAGTGACCCTGACAATATCTGGTGACGAAACCAGAAAAAGCATACTGCAATTTCTTAATTTTAATTGGGCAGTCAATTTAAAGACTGATAAGTTTCAAAAGGATCCAAATAATATAAAAGACGATGATCTAGAATAATAGTCTAAATCTATTTGAAATTTTAGATTTCTCAGAATCTATCCTCTGATCTCAAAGGATGTAAATAAAATATAATCTGCACTATGGATGATGTACGGGGAGACGTTTTACGGCCGCCACACGGCACAACACCAGCTGCAGTGAGGTAAAATTAAAATCTTAGGAGTTGCGCATACAAGGTGTATACTCATAAGGTCTTCTGATGCTGAAGAAAGATTAAGTTTGCAAAGCGAAAAATGTGATAAAATTATTTGACGATAACCCCAAAGGCGAAATGCATATCTACAGACCATAACAAAGACGCCTGGATGGTTTCAGAACGATTCATCAACACTGTAAGAGGAGTTGCGCACACAAGGTATGTACTCAAAAGGTCTTCTGATTCTGAAAAATGACTTAGTTTGCAAAGCGGAAAATTTGGTAAAAAAAAATTGACGATATCCCTAAGGCACATGCACTTTTACATACCACGAAAACGACGCCTGCATTGTTTCAGAACGATTCATATAAACTGTAGGAGGAGTTGCGCCCACAAGGTATGTACTCAAAGGGTCTTCTGAAGCTGAAAAAAATGATTAGGTTCGCAAAGCGAAACAAGTGGTAAAACTGATTTGACGACAACCCATAAGGCACATGCACATTTGCAAACCACGAAAAAAGAAGCTTGCAAAGTTTCAGGATAATTCATGAGAAACTGTAGGAGGAGTTGTGCACTCCAGATACCTACTTGCAATTATCGAGAAATGATACAATCACGCAGGTGACCAAACAGGAACTAGTACATGTGCCATAAAATAAGTTGTTAAGACAGTACGAGCTGATAGAAATTTAACATCTATTTGAGCCGCGACACGAGAAAACCCACAAAGTGGTTGTTCGCCCAGAGCAGAGTCAGATCAGACTGGGCATCCGTTTAGTTTGATCAGATTCTTCGTTGAGTGCTCAAATGGTAGCTAAGTGTCTAAGCTACCTCCATGCGGACAGTGAAGACTCTGATCAGACTGGGCGGATGCGCAGGCTGATCTGAGCTTGCACTGGGCGCACAACCACATTGTTGGTTTTGTCGTGTCGCGGCTCATTTAACATGTAACAAATCTAACTTTAGCAAATCAAACATATTTCTCCAAGACTACAATCAGCAGACAAAGCAAACAAACAACACGAATAAACCGCCTTGAATTGATCAGTAAAGAAATAACTAGGTAAGTTCCAGTATTTAGGTCGGGCCGCATAGAGCTATTCTAGTTTATCATTGAATCATCAATCAAGAAAACACATTTTGGAGAAACTAGATAAGAATTCGACGTAAGCACAAGCCTGGAACTCTGGAGAAAAGAAAGAGCACGAGGTGAACTCAGGCGAGCCCGACCAAACGCAGGAAAATATTTGGCGACAACCAACTATAATTGAGCCGCGACACGATCAAAACCAACAAAGTGGCATGTGCGTCCAGTGAAGACTCAGATAAGCCTGGGCGTCCGCCCTGTCTGATCAGTCTTAGCTGTTGGCATGGAGGTAGTTCGGACATAAAGCTACCCTTTTAGCGCACAGCTAAGACTGATCGGAGTCTTCGTTTGGCGCATATGCCACTCTGTTGATTTGTTGGTCGCGGCTCAATTAACAACTTTATGTTGGAGCCTTCATTACGTCTAAGGCTTGATTGACCGGCGTGGCATCACAGTTGTCGACAGGGATGGTTAGCATCTGACTTTGATAGGGAGTGTTACTCCATATTCAAATTTTCTACAGGGTGCTTCTCAAATCTCAGGTGTTATCAAGTTGGTACTCCATTCTCAGGTCTGTTGCACACTTTCACCTCCTCCAGATGAATTGATGGATATTTTGCAATTTTATGTCCTTTTTTAATAATGTATCAGTCGTATCAGAATGAAGGGAGTGTGAAAAGGTATTTGAAATGCAAACCCATTTTACGGTCGGAAAGATGTGCGCCTCCGGAACCGCTAGATTAGCAGGCAAACGCATAACCTACTGCGCTACGGGGCTGCACCTCTCTCAAAACGGTGACGTAAAAAACAATATGAAAAGCGTCTTCAGAGGCACATACTTACCTTCAGACATAAATATTCACTGCAAAGATCTGAATAAATGACACCTTGTCAGCTATATATTACGAACGCATGCTACCTTATAATTTTTGCCTAAAAGGCTTTTCAAATTGCTCTTATTTTTTGCTCGCAAAAATGTCAAGTCATTATTACGCCTTGCAGACGCAAACAAAATTAAACTTAAACAAACATTGCAGGAGTCGCGTCTATATACAAGCTGTCGTATCGTAAGTATTCTAAATACCGAGACAGATAAGTCTGAACAAACAGTGCAGTCCATGATCAGACTGCTCCTGCTGCAGATTGAATGACAAACGGTGGACGTTCTGAGCAGACCAGTCTGCCCAGGATCCTCACTGTTTGCCAGCCATCTAAAATTCTTAGACGCATTACTGTATTGGAAACCTAAACTGGTCAATGTTTAGGACAATTGCAAGATTATTTTACTTGTCGCATTTTTAGATACTTTACGGTAACTCTTTTGCTGATAGCAGCGACAAAGACGATGTGTTCACTTGCGGAGCCTAGTCAGGTCACGTGCCTTGCCATATTGAAATTACTATCGTAAAATCTGTTAAGCTAATTCTTGTCTATGCAAACTTATATGATGGACTAGAATATGCAGGTCACAGGCTGTTTTGAGCCTGTGCGGACTGCTTATGCCATACCAGAGGTTATCAGAAAGTCCTCTACCTGATACAGTTTGTTTTAAAAAGTTGGAAAACCTATTTTAATTACGATAACAGTCATGAAAGTAAGACCAGTAATAACTGGCTTTTATTTGGAAAGGGAAACTACCACCAGTTCCTGGACAGATTGTACCCCTTACTATGACGCACTGTTTTCAGCCTTTCTACTGAATGAAGAACAAAAATGCTTTTCTTGATTGTCCCCACTCCCAACCCAAATTATCTTGATTTGTAATAAAGCAGAAAAAAATACAAATATAAATCTTGTAAATAGCAAATATTGTTTCAATAAACACTAACAATTAAACAGGGTGGAATGTTTCACCCTCTAACATACGTATTTTAGGTCATTTAACTAACAGACAATTACCATTTGCTGTTTCCAATTTACACGTTATGATAATGAATACCTAAAGCAAATTATAGGAAGGAATATTCCTACAATTCCTATTAGTATCAACAACGTGTACTGAAGCAAGCAATCAAAACCGAAAATTCCGAAAATAATATAACCAAGGAATATTGGACTTTACATGGTTTTACTATTAGCCATACCGAAGTATGGATTATTCCTCCCTTTCTATGCAACAAATAATTAAGTCGGAATTTAAAAAAAAAGACTTAAGACTGTACAAGGTTTTTTCTACGTAGCCTAGCAATACTGCAGGATGAAATATTCCTCCCGTCTCTATGCCTCGAAACAAATTACGCAAATGGCGGAATTTACCACCCTTTAACGTATATCCTTCATAAAAGGAATAAAACTTTTCAGAACTAGTTTTCGAATTTCACACTCTTCAAATATATTAACCAACCTAAATGATGTATATTCAAACCTCTATATTAGTTTTACTCGTTGCAGTTTCACACAGTGTAATTATATTTAACATACATGTACCAAAGGGATAAAAAAAACTGCTAGTTGCCGAATTTAACATTTTATATTGTATTAATCAAACGTAAGACAGGAATACTCTACACATGAGTATCAAAAATGTGTACTGAAAGGAGCAACTGAAGCGGAATTCCAAGAAAAATAAATAAATTGTTTATGATATTATGGGAAAAAAATCCCGTGGGAATCTTTAAAATTCCAATGGGAAAACAATTTCCAACGGGATTTTCAAAAATTCCATGGAATGTTTAAGTTGGAGTAGTCATTTGAAACCCAAGACTATTTTTTTTCTTGAGTCAAAATATATCGAAACTACTGTCTATGACCTGTACTTTGTTTTTTTATATGGTTTTAAATGTCTAACAAAACAAGAAAGACAAGTGAAGTTTTCAAAAAACCAATGTTGCAAAGAAAAAAAAAAAAAAAAAAACGGTGGCTGTTATTTCAAGAATTTACGAGGTTTTCTACTAGCAATACAAGGGTGGCAGTTTCTTCCCCCGTCCATGCAACAGAAATGTGACCTGAATGGTGAAATATTCCTTCCTATAACGTGCACCGATTACTAGCAACACGTAATAACGAGTAATGGTTAACGCGTTTTACATTCATTTACATTCACAGTTGGGAACAGTCTGATATGTGTTATCACTGTTTGTTCGGACCTATCTGTCATACTATCAAGTCTTTAAACGGCATTTTCGAATGTTCCGAATTGTGAAGAAGATCACTGTTTTTTCGGACCTATCACCTATCTGTCATACTATCAAGTCTTTAAACGGCATTTTCGAATGTTCCGAATTGTGAAGTCACAATACATTTTTACTCAAGTATCTTGAATCTTCGTCGACAAAAAAAATCTAAAATTAAGGTTTGCTTTAAGTATAGTGTTTGAACTTTAGCGAGTATGTATCTTATAAACGATTGCCGAGGCCAAACATTTCTTTTAATAATAGTTGATTTAGTTGCAGTCTTTATTCTCATCAGCGCTGAAATAGACGGTAAGTGCGTAAAAAGTGAATTGATTGAATATTTGGTCATTTGTAAAAGGAAAAACAATAAAGAAAAAGCAAGCAAAACAAAAATTAAATTGATATGTGTTTTAGCCAACTGTTAAAATGCAGGCATGGTTAACCCCCCAGTAGTTATTACTGACCGTCCCAAGGCGGTACTTTCGTTGCGGTTGCATTTGTTTTATGTTCGGTGCTGTTTAACTTATTATGTTTTCATTTTAACCCTTTATAATAAAAAATAGAAAATAGGTGAAAATAGTTGTTAAATGTTTTTCGTATGATTTGCTTAGTCTGTTGTAACCGTTCTGTTGGTCTAAATTATTTAGTTCAGTAAAGATAGCTGAGTTGCCACCTATTTAGGAAGGAGCTTCTGACTCGGCTTAACACTTGTTATTTATTGTTTGTTGGGATGTCTTTGTCAATCTTTCCCTTTGATGTTGGGGATAGGGTTTGGGATCTGATATATTCAGTTCCTGAAGTGTAGTTACTCTTTAAAAATGGAAATTATTTTTTATCTGTGCAAACGTGTCTGTCAGTGTTTCAGATGATGTGCATACATGTCTAACACGTTTTTAAGAAAACATGAAGTTAAAATTTTAATTGAATTTTATAGATATAGAATACTCCACATATTTATTTCTTTTTTCAGAATTTAGCGATAGACATAATCATACAGCTGTCAAAAAGTTAAATTTATGAAGCTCCATCTTCCATTTTGATCAGTGAAAAGTTTTGCTACAGCACTAATAAGCTACATCTGAAACTTATTCTATAATCTGAAAATTAGCTGATTTTCACTGGCGCAAAACGTGATTAGCACCCTGAATTAATTTAGCTGATGTCTACTAGTTCGGGGTATTACAAATGCAAGTTTACTTTCTTGAATTAGAATTCCTTGAAATTTGCAAATACAAATCCGCAATATTTGTCGTTGTCATTTCTATCCTCCTGTGGATTCGAGAACCGGTGACATTTTTATACCGAACTTGCATGACGTCAAATGTTATACACGTTACTACCATCATAATAAACAGAAACAGAGGCGGCAACCTCCACGTGCAATTTGATGTTACAGAACTGTAATGTCTGACGGCGAAATTTTGTTGCCCAGACAAGCAATACGATAATTTGTCGGATTATATTATAAAACAGTTGTTGATCTTTGAGTCATTAGACGTGAAATGTCAACCAGAGAATACCAATATTGACCCCCGCTGTCTCATCAGATAGCTTTAGTAGTCTCTGGTTGACACCAGATCATTCACAATGCCTCAACAGCCAAAAATTGTATAACATCGACGTTCATGCATTAATTATTGAATACATTTCAGGTCATTTTGTTAGCTTATACAAGCAACGGTTCTATACTCCTGCTGCAAATAACTATTACTTGATGGAGGATTATGAACACTCCATCATGGGGAGGAACATGCTTCATTTTGAAGTACAGGCTTGTAGCAATGTTCATGTACTGCTTATGAACAACATGGACGATTTTGAAGAGAATGTCCGTGAAATTGTTATTGTTAACTAATTCATGTTTTTTTTCTCGTTATCAGTATGACAGTATTCAAATATTACAGAAAGTGTTCAATAATCAAAATCTGCTGAAATTAAAAAAGTTCTCTCTTTTTTTAATTTAATGTACAACTCGAAACGATGAATTTGGTATTCTCGTATTATGCAAGTGCATTAATTAAGCCTGTAGCTCTTGATTATAGAAGTTACCTATGAGTATATAGTATTATTACCCAAAATAGATAATTTAAAGGCATTTTTTTTGGTTTTCTTATAAAACATATCCCATTTTGAAATCACTTTAAATACTAGAATTCTCACAGCCTGGCTGATTTGCTATTATCAGCCTATGCTACTACTGTACAACGTATTTATATTAATTACAAATGTATAAAATGAAATTACTGTTTTCCAACGATCTTCATTACTACCCAGGAAACTTTCATTACTATGGTACTCAGCGATTTTTATGAATGGTGTTGATGGAGGTCTGAAGCTACCTTGATCTGGCAGCTTAAGGGTCTTATGAGATGTATTGTATATGTGGAAAAAAAACGAAATGCTTTAGACTGTCCTGTTAAAAGACATGAAATATACTGAACAAAGAAACTATTCACAGACTGCTGTTTTCATTAGCATAGCCCCACACTTTTTAGTACATGATTTTACAGCTGATCAACTCTTTTGGCATCAATAAACGTGACTCGTAGTTATATTAAGTGAAGAAAAAGGTAAACAGTGAGACAGAAAAATTATGCCGAAGAAAGTATAATGGGCAGTGTTATAAACAGTATGTTGTGTAGATGATTAAAATTAAGGGATAGTTACTTAATAAAATGTGCTTTTTTGGTTATTTTCAGTCGTCCTCGAAATATTGTACAAATGATTCTCGAAAAATAGTTCTCAAAAACACTACTCTGCATTTTATCATGTACCAGACTGTATTTGTGCTTCTAAAATGGCGTTTAAATGAGACACCAGACAAAATTTGTCATTCAGGCGACGGGCCCTATCTGTTATTTAACAGACTCCATTTGTGACTTACTCTATTCTGATGGTAGCGAAGGAGACGTTCCGATCTCCGGCTGCAATCCCAAAACGTTGGATAGGCGATACCCTTGCTGATCCCTTGGTCAGCCTAGCGCTCATCACCGCCCTCAATAGCACATCTGTAATTACAGTCTGTTTAATCAAACCGTCAAGTTCATCACTGAAAGCTGCCTCGAAAAGAAAAGCCAGGCCCTAAAAACGATGGGATGGTCGGGTCGGGCGATGATACTCGTGCCTGAGCGTTCTACTAATTTGGACAATAGAAGGGAAAGAGCCTATGGGGCTAACAGTAGGTGCAGTGGGGTGTTGGAAACTTTTCTGTCGCCTATCATAATAACTCTCTGTGAGACTGCCCGATATAGACTGAAATATTATCTCAGAGGACCGCTGAACCAAAGACAACAAGAAAATGAAGCAGAAAAAGCTCCCATCTGCAGTTAAATTGTGGGCAATATCCTTTTCTACTCATATATACCATGGCATATTTTATGGTGTTGTTGGAACAGAAAGTAACCCATCAGCTTTGTCGTCATCTTCTACAGATGCTTTAACTAATGCTTTTGATATCAGAGACTCCTTGCTTCTCACAGCCAGAGGTTTAACTATAGCAATTTTCAGATCAGGTGATGTATACTACCTATTTGATTCACATGCCAGAAATGCAGATGGTGTTTTAGCTGGTGATGGCACAGCCGTTTTAATGAGCTTTGCTAGTCTTTATGAAGTTGATGCTTATGTCTTATCACAATATATATTTCAGCAGTTTGAATTGATTGTCTCCTGTTGTAATTGATACTCACTCTCAAGATATTAATTCAGGTAGAAGCATACAACAGATTGAAACAAGGCAGCATAATAGTTTTGAAGATGGTGTGCCTTGTTTACAAAACAAAATCAAAAGGAAAATAGATTCCACTGAACAGAGTAATGATGATATCAATAAAAAAAATCAGTTTGTCAAAACAGTCCTGGCAAAAATAGAAAAAGCAAGCATGCAATCAAAACAAAGGTTCATGTAATTTTAGGCATAAATCTGCTGTAAAGAATAAAGGATCAAAACTATGTTCTAACGATACACTTTTAAATGAGCAAGCTCAGATTGATCATATCTCCTTGAATCATTCCTATACAAAGTCACTTGATCACAACCATTCAAACATTTTTACAAATTGTATTAATTTTGCACCAGATTTAGCATCCTTCCATAAACGTTTGAATCGACACAGATACAATTATGAAGAATGCATACAGACTTGTGTGAAATACTCATGCAAATGTTGTCATAAATTTCTCTTTCCTGGACAGAAATTGCACTTACGTTGTGATAAAGAAACGCCAGGAGCATGTGCTGTCAGTGTTTTAGATAATCTTTGTTCTCCCTGCTATCAGCAAATTTCTGCAGAAAAAATACCCAAATTGTCTTATCATGCCAATATGCTGGATGTTGGTGTTTGTCCCTTAGAGCTTAAAAGGCTAAACAGTATAGACAAAAGATTCATTGCCCTGATACAAGTTTTTATGACAATTATTCAGTTACCAGGCGGACAGTATGCTGAACGTGGTTCTGTTGTGAATTTTATTTCACCTTATATCAATATTGCAAAGCAGCTGCCAGCAACAAATGATATGATAGCTGTTAGATTTAGTGAAGGGTCCCCATCTTTAGCAAAAATCACATCATTTGTGTCAGTTTCTAAGATACAACAAGCATTGATTTGGCTAAAAGAAAACAATCCCTTGTATGCAGAATGTAACCTTCTTAACTCTGATAGTGAAGAGGCTGGTAATGACATAGACTTTCAATGCATGAATGAGTCTTGTGTAGTGCCAGCTAGCTAATTATAATACCCCAGATGTAGATTTAGCGGAAGCAGTGCAGCATAATAACTTACTGACATTGAAACGAATTGATAAGTCATCAATTTCGCCCTATGAGATGGAAAATGGTAAACAAATGGCTTTCCCCTGGTTATTCCCTAATGGGATGAATGGCTATTTCAGTCAGCGTCCATTAAAGCTAACTTTAAAAGAATATTTTCATGTCAGAATGAACAATATTAGTGGCATTTTTGAAAGGATATTCCGTATTTGTTTAATTGCGTAAATATTTGGGATCATCAGCGTATGCAATCAAATATTTCTATTCATATGCAAATACGAAAACCGCAAAAGGACAATAGTATTGTAACTGCTAAAGACATCAACGATCTTCAAGACACTCCTGACTTATTACAGATTTCATGCATGTTCTTAAAAGGAATTAGGGGCACTGTTGCATACTGGAAAATGCTCTGTCTAATTTGCTTGCTATGCTTAGGACTATAGGCCCTCCTACCCTTTTTGTTACGCTTGGTGCTGATGATTGTCACTGGCCGGAACTTGCTATGGCTTTAACTAATTGTGCGTTCAAACATGCATATTAACATACTAAATCCTTAAGAGATTTAATTAGACAAGATCCTTATATGACAGCTGTTCATTTTGAGAGATGTTACAATGCATTGTTTAAACACATACATGTACTAAAAAGTGACAAGAAGCCTCTTGGTGAGATTTTAGATTTTTTGTCAGATTGGAATTTCAAAATCGTGTCAGTGCCCATTATCATATATTTTATTGGATTAAAGACATTCCAGTTGTAAGAGATGCAAAAACTGCTGAATTAGCAGTACAGTACATTGATAAAACAATCAGTACCTCTTTGCCCAACAAACAGGAGGATCAGTAATTTTATAGTCTTGTCAAACGTTTGCAAACCCTTACCGAAATAAGTTATACTTTAGTTATAAATTTAGGCACTCAATTAAGTACGGAGAAGTTATCAAAAAGTCATAACTAAAGGATTCTAGATTGGAACAAACAGTCCCTTTTGTTGCATGTACCACAAAATAGTCACACGGAGTTACAGAAAAGTTATAGTGACAAAGGCACTATGAGGTATAACTTTTTTGTAACCAATGAAATAAGAAAAACATTATAGTTACATCATATGCATACAATAGGTACACCTGTATAACTTAGTGCACTTCACACATGTGTACCTAATGTATACCTAATTATAGGCACATTTAAGGCATGCCTATTTTACTGAAATAAAAGCGATCTAATATAGTAGAAAGGTGTGCCTAAAGTATACCTACCATGCTGAGCACACTTTAGTTATACCTTTAAAGGCAGCATCCTGTTTAATATAAATGATGTGTACCTAAAGTATACCTATTTTATGGGCACACAATAGGTATGCCTTATTGCATTTAAAACTTATTGCATAGTTACAAACTAGGTACATTGTAGGTCAGACAGGTATGAAAGTGCTTATAATTAGGTATACATTAGGTACAAATGTGTGAAGCACAGTGCACTAAGTTATACAGGTGTACCTATTGTATGCCTATGATGTAACTATAATGTTATTCTTCTTTCATTGGTTACCATAAAGTTATACCTCATAGTGCCTTTGTCACTATAATTTTCTGTAACTCCGTGTGACTATTTTGTGCCTACATGCAACAAAAGGGACTGTTTGTTCCAATCTAGCATCCTTCAAAGAGGTTCTGAATGTTTTATCAATGTACTGTACTGCCAATTCAGCAGTTTTGCATCTCCTACAACTGGAATGTCTTTAATCCAATAAAATATATGATAATGGGCACTGCCACGATTTTGAAATTCTAATCTGGCAAAAAAATCTAAAATCTCACCAAGAGGCTTCTTGTCACTTTTTAGTACATGTATGTGTTTAAACAATGCATTGTAACATCTCTCAAAAAGATCAGCTGTCATATAAGGATCTTGTCTAATTAAATCTCTTAAGGATTCAGTATGTTTATATGCATCTTTGAACGCACAATTAGTTAAAGCCATAGCAAGTTCCGGCCAGTGACAATCATCAGCACTAAGAGTAACAAAAAGGGTAGGAGGACCTAAAGACTAAAGCATAGCAAGCAAATTAGACAGAGCATTTTTCCAGTATGCAACAGTGCCCCTAATTCCTTTTAAGAATATGTATGAATTCTGTAATAACTCAGGATTGTCTTGAAGATTTTTTATGTCTTTAGCAGTTACAAAACTATTGTCCTTTGGTAGTTTTCGTATTCGCACATGAATAGAAATATTTGATTGCATACGCTGATGATCCCAAATATTTACGCAATTAAACAAATACGGAATATCCTTTCAAAAAATGCCACTAATATTGTTCATTCTGACATGAAAATATTCTTTTAAATTTAGCTTTAATGGACGCTGACTGAAATAGCCATTCATCCCATTAGGGAATAACCAGGGGAAAGCCATTTGTTTACCATTTTCCATCTCATAGGGCGAAATTGATGACTTATCAATTCGTTTCAATGTTAGTAAGTAACTATGCTGCACTGCTTCCGCTTAATCTACATCTGGGGTATTATAATCAGCTGGCACTACATAAGACTCATTCAATTTCATTATCAGCCTCTTCACTATCAGAGTTAAAAAGGTTACATTCTGCATACAAGGGAGTGTTTTCTTTTAGCCAAATCAATGCTTGTTGTATCTTAGAAACTGACACAAATGATGTGATTTTTGCTAAGGATGGGGACCCTTCACTAAATCTAACAGCTATCATATCATTTGTTGCTGGCAGCTGCTTTGCAATATTGATATAAGGTGAAATAAAATTCACAACAGAACCACGTTCAGCATACTGTCCGCCTGGTAACTGAATAATTGTCATAAAAACTTGTATCAGGGCAATGAATCTTTTTTCTATACTGTTTAGCCTTTTAGGCTCTAAGGGACAAACACCAACATCCAGCATATTGGCATGATAAGACAATTTGGGTATTTTTCAGCACAAAAATTGCTGATAGCAGGGAGAAAAAGGATTATCTAAAACACTGACAGCACATGCTCTTGACGTTTCTGTATCACAACGTAAGTGCAATTTCTGTCCAGGAAATAGAACTTTATGACAACATTTGCATGAGTATTTCTCGCAAGTCTGTATGCATTCTTCGTAATTGTATGTGTGTCGATTCAAACGTTTATTTATGGATGCTAAATCTGGTGCAAAATTGATACAATTAGTAAAAATGTTTGAATGGTTGTGATCAAGTGACTTTGTATAGGAATGATTCAAGGAGATATGATCAATCTGAGCTTGCTCATTTAAAAGTATATCTTTAGAACATGATTTTGATCCTTTATTCTTTACAGCAGGTTTATGCTTAAATTTCCCATCTCAAATTTACATGAACCTTTGTTTTGATTGCATGCTTGCTTTTTTTATTTTTGCCAGGACTGTTTGAACAAACTGATTTTTTTTTATTGATATCATCATTATTCTGTTAGTGGAATCTATTTTCCTTTTGTTTTTGTCTTGTAAACAAGGTACACCATCTTCAAAACTATTATGCTGCCTTGTTTCAATCTGTTGTATGCTTCTACCTGAATTAATATCTTGAGAGTGAGTATCAATTACAACAGGAGACAATCAATTCAAACTGCTGAAATACATATTGTGATAAGACATAAGCATCAACTTCATAAAGACTAGCAAAGCTCATTAAAACGGCTGTGCCATCACCAGCTTAAACACCATCTGCATTTCTGGCATGTGAATCAAATAGATAGTATACATCACCTGATCTGAAAATTGCTGTAGTTAAACCTCTGGCTGTGAGAAGCAAGGAGTCACTGATATCAAAAGCATTAGTTAAAGCATCTGTGAAAGATGACGTCGAAGCTGATTGGTTTCTTTATGTTCCAACAACACCATAAAATATGCCATGGTATATATGAGTAGAAAAGGATATTGCCCACAATTCAACTGCAGATGGGAGTTCACTGTGTAGCATGTACCTTGGATGGCTCCATTTAGATATAAATGCATTCTGATCATAAAGCTGACTGCCAGTTAGAAGGAGCTGGTTTATATTGCCACTTGTCCAACTGGCTGGCTGGGGGAAATTGCAGTGAAAGGCAGCAAGCAATGCAACAAATGCTACCACTGTACACTGATAGTCCCGTCCAAAACAATTAACGTCACCTTGGTGGAAATCCCCACATTTGGATTTGGGCATGTTTACTCTTTTTTACCTTCAGACTGCAGCACTCTTGCTTTTTCTGGGAGCGTATTTGGCCAAATTTTTGAACTTATCTTCTTCTTCTGCGATCGACAACTTTTCGCGCGGTACTTCAGTTTGTTATCGCAATGTCCATCAAACACATAAAAGATCCATAATAGGACACATATTGAAATATATATCCTGTCATAACATCATTAAATTTGAAGTAATAAAGGAGTTTAGGTACAAATATGCATAAATAACTGATTGTGTATGCGTTATTAAGTGATTTTGCTGGTATAAATTGTTTATCCAAAATACAGAACGAAGCTCATTATGATTATAATGTCTGCAGGTAAACACAGAAAAAAAAAATCGGACGAAATGAAACTAAAAGTAATAAAGAAATTACTCGGACGCAATGAATTTTGAAGGGATAGAGGAGCTTTGAATTATAAGCATGCAGTAGTAAGTAAATTCAACGATGTAAATTAATCATCTAAAACACAGAATAAGCAGATCATGTTGGGACCGATTTGTCCATGATCTATGTTTTCGTCCAAACAGATCTATAGTCACAGTTTTAGTAAAATCCTAGACTGGGAGACTATTTGAAGTCGATTTCATCAAAAATGAGCTGTTTTTGAGTAGTGAATATTGGGCAACCAGTCTAAAATCCCCAGCTATACAAGTGACATCTGTGGAAAAAGGTCTGAAGACCTTTTCCAATAATTGTCTGGTCCAAAAATGGTCATAGAAAGCGTGCGCTATTGAAGGAGGGGATCTCGCATCGGTGTTGCTGTTTCTATATCCAGAATAAGTCCGATGATCTCTTTAGGACATTCAAATTCACGATACGTTAACCCATTCTATGTCCAGTGGACTATTCTATACTCACCAAACATTTTGTTTTTGTCAGTTAAGGGGTGTCTGTTTAGTTAATTCATTTTCATCATTTTAATCTATTAATACATACGCATTAGTCTTACGCGAGCAGTGAAGATCCTGATCAGGCGCGGTGGTCTATGGCGGCTGGTCTGTGTCTGCACTGTTTGCATATGTCCTTTTTTATGGCAGCTAAGCATCAATGGGTGAATTTAATTACACGTTTAGATGACATTTGGATTACTGTCACAACAGGGTATAGAAGAGATTAGCCGCGAAAAACAACTAAATGGTTGTGCGCCCAGCGCATACTCAGACCAGCCTGGGCATCCACCCAGTCTGATTAGAGTCTTCGCTGTCCGTATGGAGGTAGGTCAGACCCTTAGCTACCCTTTAAGCGCTTAGCAAAGAGTCTGATCAGACTGGGCGGATTCTCAGGCTGATCCGAGTCTGCGCTGGGCGCACAACCACTTTGATGGTTTTCTCGTGTCGCGGCTCAGATTTATTAAGTACAATGATGGTTATCATAAACATGCGTAATTGTACCAAAACTGCGTATTGGGTGTCATATATTTGTCAGAAACTCTTAATTAATCTCTGACGCGGCGTCCCGAATTCGAAGCCGGGTCTCCTGCGTGAAAGGCGAACACTCTGACATGTTCCTATAAAAGCCGGCTTGTATCGCAAGGCAGTACAAGTGTATGATTAAGGGAGTTCTAATGCGATTTAGGCTATTGTTCGTTTTGTTGCCATTTTTCACGGACTATTTAAAAATCTAAGACGCTCCAACCCGGATTCGAACCCGGTGCTCCTGCCATAAAACCGGCATACCGCAAGGCAGTACCAGAATATGATATTACGTAACATATACCCTGTGACATATTGTTTCATTACGCAAATTAGGCACAAGAACGCACGCTACGTGGTATATTAATTTATTCACCAAATGACATTAAACTATATTGAATTTAATTAATCAGCGTTCAGCATAAAGGGGACTCTAAAGTATGTGCCCTGGAAAAGTGAACTCGCAAACTATGAAAAACAGACAATGACAAGCTTTTGTTTCAAATAGCAAAGAATGAAAAACAGAAACAAGTTGAACAAGGCATCGCAGGCGATACAAATCCCCTCACTCAAGACTACTTGGTGTGGGCAAACACTGAACTGGGGTATTGCATGACGTATAATAGTTATGTGAATGAAAAAACAAAAAGCCTGTGATTGCTTAATTACTGATTTGAGTTTAATGTCCCACTAACAGCTAAGGTGAGTCTCATCCGAAAGACTGGAGAAGTGGAGGAGCGAACCCTCGACACTTGGATTGCAAGGCCAGCACGCTAACCACTGCACTATACCCCACTCCACAAAAAGCCTGTGACCTTATTGTAAAGGTTGTATATGACCCTGACATTAAGGTACAGTAGTGTAAGCATTCGGGGGATAAGATCTCACATGATAGAAAATATTTCAGTCATGACAAGCATTAGAATGCTGACAGGTACCAGCACTTTTGCACCTATTGAATCTACCTCTATGATGTTCACCTTTAATATAATAATATATTGTGAAGTTATATGAGAATCCATTGATACATGTAGGCGCTAGAGCGATGACAAAGTGTTTCTAAAAATAGCCACAGTAACCTTGACTTTGAGTCCAGCACCCTGAAAGTCGAACTTGCTCGAGATATTGTCATACCCTATATTTGTGTGAAGTTATTTTAAAATCCATGGAGAAATGTAGGCGCAAGAGCGATGACAAAGTTTTTCTAAAAATAGCTACAGTGACCTTGACTTTGAGCCCAGCACCCTGAAAATCGAACTTGCTCGAGATATTGTCATACCCTATATTTGTGTGAAGTTATTTTAAATCCATGGAGAAATGTAGGCGCTACAGCGATGACAAAGTATTACTAAAAATAGCCACAGTGACCTTGACCTTGGGTGCAGCACCCTGAAAGTCAAACTTGCTCGAGATATTGTCATTCCCGACATTTGTGTGAAGTTATTCTAAAATCCATTGAGAAATGTAGGCGCTAGAGCGCTGACAAAGGTTTTTTAAAAATAGCCACAGTGGCCTTGACCTTATGCGCAGCACCTTGAAAGTCGAACTTGCTCCAGATATTGTCATGTCCTGCATGTGTGTGAAGTTATTTTAAAATCCGTTGAGAAATGTATTCGCTAGAGCGATGACAAAGTTTTTCTAAAAATAGCCGAAGTGACCTTGACCTTTGGCGCAGCACCCTGAAAGTCGAAATTCTTTGAGATATTGCCATGCCCTACATCTATGTGAATTTATTTTAAAATCCATTGATAAATGTAGGCGCTACAGCGATGACAATGTTTTTCTAAAAACAGCCACAGTGACCTTGACCTTGACCCTGAAGGTCGAACTTGCTCCAGATATTGTCATGCCCTAATTTTGTGTGAAGTTATTTTAAAATCCGTTGAGAAATATGGGCGCTAGAGCGATGACAAAAGGTGAACATACGTACGTACGTACGTACTTACGTGCGGGACAAAACCTATATCCCCCCGCCACTTCGTGGAGCGAGGAGATAATAAAGTTAAAACTGGAGGCCCGGTCCTTTTTCTCTACACATCTTCTCGTGATGTATTATTTTTTTAGAAATTTTCAGAAAACACCTGCAACGTTTGAAATGTATTTGAGCGGACAAGATTTGTATACTAAGGATAACAGGAGATGCAGTTGTGTCAAAAATCAAACAAGAGTTAGAAGTTTTGTCCTGTGCATATTGTCCGGTGATGCGTTGTACACATATTGGTAACATTATTTTCAACAGTTTTGAAGTGATGGAGTGTACACGATACCGAACACTTGAAAGGGAAAGGGATAAACTTCCGGCAAAGATAAAGTGGAGTTATGATTTTTATTCTCTGCATATAATCTATTGAACTTTTTATATACGTACAAACTTTCTCGAAATGTCTTCAACCGTTTAAAGATATCGATCAGACACGCTTTGCAATGAAGAATGGGAGGAAAGTTATTAATATGCGAAACACAATATGAGACGCGACATGACAAAACCAACAAAGTGGCATATGCGGACAGCAAAGACTCAGACCAGCCTGGACATTCGCCGAGTCTGATCAAAGTCTTAGCTGTCCGCATGGAGGTAGCTTAGACCCTTAGCTACCTTTTAAGCGCACAGCAAAGACTCTGAACAGGCTAACCTGAGTCTTTGCTGAGCGCACTCACCACTTTGTTGGGTTTGTCGTGCCGCGGCTCATATATTTCCTCTCCACCACGTAAAGCATCGGAATAAGGGGTAAGGAGTTAGTGGTCACAATTACTGAAAATCAACAGGCTAAGCATTTCTATAAAAATGAAGCGAATAATGCATATTTCATTGGCATAAAATACATTTACTGTTTACATGCAAACAAAACTAATTACATAATTTAACCCTTTTTGACCAGTGAACCTGACTGTCCTTAACAGTTGATAAATACACTTCTAGTTTTAGCGGGATCTAGTGACTGCTTTCGATTTCATTGTATTTAGCATAGAAACTCCTGTTAGCAAACATAGGTGACCCTGTAGGCGGCGTCTGAACAGGGTCTGAACTGTCTGCATATGTCCCGAAAACGGGCTTCCAGTCTGAAAGGGTTAAATCATTTCTGAAAAACACAGTTTTGCATCGTCTTCGATATCCTATAGCGTTTGTCATGTGCTTGTATGTATACTTATTGTTATTCAAGTTACAAAAGTTCACACACAGACAGAGCTCACAACTAACATAGTATTACTAATGAGCCGAAACACGACAAAACCAACAAAGTGGCATATGCGATCGGCGAAGACTCAGATCAGCCAGGCCATTCGCCAAGTCTGATCAGAATCTTTGCTGTCCGATGGAGCTAGCTGGACACTAAGCTACGCTTTAAATGCACAGCAAAGAGTCTTATCAGACTGGGCGACTGCCCAGGCTGATCCGAGTCTTCACTGGGCGCACATGCCACTTTGTTGCTTCTATCGTACCGCGCCTCAAATTAGCAGCCGGCAACGCGTCAAAAAGAACTACTTTTACGTGCAAACAGGAGAAAATCAAACCAGTCTGCGTGTCCGGTCAGTCTGATAAGTCTTTCCCGTCTGTCTGAACAATTTAAAGATCTAGGAGAATTTACACATAGAAAAATCTCGATTCTGATCAGTCTTTTAGATGTACGGATTAAACTGGGTTGTCTGAGGTGTTCACTCATGGCTTATGGTCCCTTTTTAACCACTGATATCTAAAATGAACATTTGTTTTATAGCTAACTTTACCATGGGGTAAACATCAATTTGCTTCCCTGTGCTGTCGACTGTTCCGGTCCATTGCAAAGTGGCTGTCGTCCGAGAACTCCGTCAACATCAATACCACTAATGGTAAATTATATTTATCTTAAAGACTTTCCACCAAGTTGTTACTGCTGTCGATTGTATTAGTCGACAACCACTTATGTGTGTATCGTTACTAATTAGCTTGGTCGACAACACAAGCGAGTAGGAACATTGGCGTTGTCACCGTTTATACCATTTTTATTTGTTATATTTAATCTATTCTATGTCCAGAGAAGCTGTTTCTACGATAATCATCCTCTTTGATAACTTGTCCTGGTGAAATACGAACTACCTTGAGAGAAACTCTAGCTCCTCTCTGTAGTCTGGCCATAGCAAACCCTGACGAACATGCGTATAAAGCAGAATCCCCTGATGCGGTTGTCCCAATTATTGTTCCTTCAGCTACAAAGTGGGCATCAACAAACTTATTTGGCCAAGTACACAGTGTTGCAGAAAACATGTATATGCCACTGACAGGCGCCGTGAATATTCCTGTATCATAAACACCGTTTTCATCCAGCTGAGTAGTTGCGAAAACGAGAACGTCGCCCACCGCTGGACTTTCTCCAGAAAGTGAGTAGGCAGAGAAAGCATATGGAGGTCGATACAGCTGGCCTGTAACAAGAAACCACTCTGATAAAATACGATTACTGTAATCATGCAGACATGCTTAACCCTTTAATGGCTGATGTCTCATAAGAGGGCCAAAGGCAAATAGTGAGGACACATTTCAGACGCCGCAATACGCGGCGTCTGATCAGGGTCTACAATATTTGCAGAAGACAAATGGGTATGTCTCATAAGAGGAAGAGTCTCATAAGAGGGACGGCCTCATAAGAGGGACAAAGGCAAATAGTGAATACCTATTTCAGACGCCGCAGAACGCGGCGTCTGATCAGGATCTACACTATCTGCAGAAGATAAATGGGTATTTCTCCTTAAATAAAATGAATATATTGCAGATAAACGACACCAGACATCCCCATAATTGACAAAAGGACTCGACCTATGCTTTAGAACAGAAGAGTCCAATGGGCATCGATAGGTTAAGGTAAAGAGATATGCAGTTATTAGGAACAATTGCAATCAGATCCCATATACTGCCCTCAAAAACAAATTGGGAAAGCAGTACATAAATTGACAACAGCTGACAAAACTTCAATTTAATAAAAATAATAATGATAACGATATCGATAGTAATACTTAAAAGCATTTGCCAACTGGCTTTAGAGTCATAAACTGAGCCCTAATTAAATAATTTCTGATTAGTTAGATCTTTTTAGAAAGCAAGGAAAACACCAAAGAAATGAAAATAGCAGACTCAGTTGAATGGGGCCTTTTTATTTTATTTATTTGGTTCTACCTGATATAATTACTATATCTAAAACGCCCCCCCCCCCTTCAGAACGTGATACAGCCTCCAGCTATTGAATGCCTACCACCACAATCTGATAATCTGTCAGCATGCATTCTATACCCAGTTTTGTCAAATGTATTGGAAGCATATACTCGGTACCATGTGTAACTGTGCAATATCCTGTGTCTTTAGAAGACTTATATTTCGTTGAATTAGTTAATAGTAGTAATAAGATTTCTTTCACATGTAGTTGAACACTACATATAACTCAAATTGAGTGTGCTGTAAAAGACTGTTTAACATAAGGACAATTAATGCTCTCTAGATGATAGCTTTAATAAAATTGGGGATAAAAATTCAAAAATCAGTATTATTTCTGAAATAAAATCAATTTTGTATTTATTATGGTGGGCAGCTGCAGACCGATGTGTACCGATAGGCGACCTTAATAATAATGAATCAGAACAATGCAGTTATTAATGTAGGTAATCTATTTGTCATAGACTAGTATTCATGGCATATAATTATAGGTAAACTCGGCTCAGATGGTTTGATTATTTTAAAAATTTGATTTACCAGAGATATGTCAACCGCTGTCAGAAACCGAAACATAATGCACATTTTTCACTCCCGGTTGAATATCTGTGAGTCATGTAATTAAAATTTACCATGTCAGTAATTCTACATCTTTTTGTGTTATATCTATTAAAAATTACAATTTTGTACTTAACTGGGTTGAACAAAGTGTTTACTTAGAACAAAGAAAAAGAGAAAATAAAATGAATTGTACCATTAAGATCCTGAATTGCTGTTTGGTAGGCCACAATTTCTGCCTGCATTGTTTCAATTATTTCTTGCTTTAGTGTCGCAAAACCTGATTTCATTTCTTCGAAGTCTCTTTTGATATTTTCCAGTTCATCTGTGACTCCTGAAGAGATTGTTTTGAAATCGGTCAGCATCAATTTGGCACTAACTTCATATCTTATTACTTTGTCCAGAGTTTTCTCAACGTAATTCACAACAGAACATTCTGAATCAGTGGTGGCACTTTGTATTTGACAGCTGTTTAGACACACTGCCAAGGCAATTACAATGACTTTACTCATGGTCAGTTTCATTTTAAAAATCCATTGTAAATCATGACATATTCACGAAAATAAAATGTTTACGAAACCGTGAGTTGCGAAGTTGAACTACAATTAAACTGTTGCGAATCGATTATGACTTTATGAATCATATAACAATTAATACTATCATGAATTCGAAATCTCATAAATATACTCTTTAATCTAATTTTGCTAATATAAAAGTTGCGAAAATTTCAAACTTAAAAGTAGTGCACGATATGATATCGTACACAGCAACAATTTAGTTGGAAACTGCATGTCTCGCAGTGCAAAACAATTATGATATCATTTGATTTTAACCTTGTATGGAGCTCCAAGTATCAAAATATGTAGCCCAGTCACAGCTCACCTGGCGAAATTGCTCACGGAGGGCCCAAAACAGTGGTCAGTTGATTACACAATTGATTAAACGGGCATTTTGCAAGTTAAATAAAGCTTTGGAAAGTAGTTCTAAAAACCGGCACACGGTTGTTGTACATTAATTACAGTCTCGGAACATCATGGGGAAGGTAACCAATCTACAGAGTTTTATTTCCCTAGAGGAAATAAATACTTGTATAGAAGTGGGAAATAGCATATTGATATTGGCAAGAAATCCTTGTCTTTCTTCGCCAAGAATGCAATCGTGATTATATACACAAAAAAGGCCGTAAAAATATTGTTTACGATACATAACGAAATCGATGGTCAGTTAGTTGCAAAAAAGATCGGCATTTCATGAAACTAGCATTTCTCAAAAGTCGTCCAATCTCTCACAACAGTATTGTTCATACATGTAATTGAGCCGCGACACGAGAAAACCAACAATTTGGGTGTGCGCCCAGCGCAGACTCAGATCAGTCTGGGCATTCACCCAGTCTGATCAGAGTCTTTGCTGTGCGTTTGAAATGTAGCTTAGGGCCTACGCTACCTCCATGCGAACTGCGAAGACTGTGATCAGACTGGGCGGATGTCCAGGCTGATCTGAGTCTGCGCTGGGCGCACAACCATAATTTGTTGGACAGTAGGGTTTTGTTTAAATGAGCAATTCAGAGTCATTTCTACCTCTTGCAATAACGCTCAAACCTAGCGTAATTAATTATTTTAGGCTATCGTTTTCACAATGCTTGCCTGCTAATTTGACTTCTTCTCTTGCGTGTTTCTACGCAGTTTAGAGCTTTCGAAGTTTGTCTAAATACTATAGAAGATGATAAGGCGAAATTGTATCAAGCTTTAAACTGTTTGTTCTTTCCTTATTTTGAGCCTCGATACGGGAGAAACCATCAAAGTGGCATGTGAGCTCAGCGACGACTCCGATTAGCCTGGGCATCCACTCAGTCTGATTAGAGTCTTCCGTTCCTCTTAAAAATGTACCTTAGGGTCTAAGCTAGTGTCATGCGGACAGCGAAGCCCCTGATCAGACTGGGCGGATGCCCAGGCTGGACTGAGTCTGCACTGGGTGCACAGCCACTTTGTTGGTTTTATCATGCCGCGGCTCATTTTGTAATTTTCGTAAATTTAGTAGCGCAAAAATCTGATGTTAACAATTCTCTCTGCTATTTATCCGATAATTTAGGTAAGCATAAGCTGAACAGGGCATTCGTTTTATGTTTTTTTTTCTTCTTATCATAGCCAGAGTGAACATTTTGAAATCAAATTAAGCATAATCTCTACATCCAACTTCTTACATGTTTAGACACAACAACGGACCTGGTATAATTTGGGCCTCCATTCAAATTTACTTAAAATGACTTGGTTTCTGTTGTTCATCATCTGAGTAAATATGTTCATACAGAAATTATATGTTTCTTCTTTGTGAATTCTCAGAATAATAATAAAGAGCCGCGACACGAGAAAACCAACAATGTGGTCGTCCGCCCAGCGCAGACTCAGATCAGCCTGGACATTCACCCAGTCTGATCAAACTCTTTGCTAAGCGCTTAAAGGGTAGCTGAGGGACTAAGCTACCTTCATGCGGAAAGCGAAGACTCTGATCAGACTGGGTGGATGCCCAGGCTGATCTGAGTCTGCGCTGGACGCACGACCACATTGTTGGGTTTCTCACGTCGCGGCTCATATGATTTCGGACATACATGCTTTGTTTCAGTAATTGCAAATAAAACGGCAAAAACAAAAATGTTTAGAAGGGTTTACTTTAAGTTAATACAGCTTCAGAGAGCACTTGATAATAGCTTTTTGGTGGTACACAAGTAAGTAGTACAAAACCGCTAAACAGAAGTGTACTGTACAAGGCCTGACCAGATACCCCACCCACTCAACTCAGCTAGTAGAGAATGGCTCACCAAAAAAAAAAAATCAATGGATCAAAATAAAATGTGTACCAAATGATTCCCTGCGTTCTAACTAACAAAATGAATACCCACAACATATGCTTATTTTGTCTATGAGCAGAGATATGGGCCTTTTTATCTTGAGATCACTGTGACAATGTCCAAGAAACTGCAAGTTTTTTTTGAAAGAAAGTTTAAAAGGCAGAGCCCAGTCCAATGCACAGCTGACGATTTCACATATGCATTATTGTGTAAAAACAATAACTGCACTTGACTGGACTGACATATTTTATAAACTAAATGCAGGTGAAATATGGTCGAAAATGCCAGAAGTGAGCTGAGTAGGGTGCGACTAGACGCGCAGAAAACATAAAAATTGCAAGAATGTAGAAAATTTGAATTATTATAATGGATAGTTAAAGGCTTCACTACTCATATATCATTAACAGAGGTTAAAAGATACAATTCTGAAATTTCATAAATATGGGGGCCAAATATGGCCCAAATCATACAAGGCCCTTTAATAAATAAAGCGTCCAGTATCGTGCAATAGTTTTCTATGCAGGACTTAAAATCTGTCATTTTGGCAGCTTATGGTACAGAGAAAATATGAAAGATTTCTGTATAGATATCCCAGATGTCTAACAAAACTGAAACTGTTAAGGTGGTGATTATCACTGATTTGGAGTAAAAACAAAAAATCTGCATAAAATGCTGAAAATACAACAGATCTTCCCAAAACTTAACAGATGCCTTCTTTATGTTGTTTATCACAATTCAGAATCCCAAAATGCAGGACTTGTTGATGTTAAAAAGGATTTATATAAGAAAAGATCTAAGGGTAATTTTATGCGCATAAATCTAAAAAATGACCATCGTTATTGAAAATGTAACTAGGTCTGATAATAAATTAATGCATTATCAAGAGCGTTCTATCCGTCTTTTTTTTTTCCGTTTGTCGCACGTTATCAGGCTGCGCAGATATAAAAAAATGAGTATGATATAGGTATAACTGGCCTACCTGTATTAATGACTGCAACCAGTATACATGCACTATATACATGCACATGGTCAGACATTTGAGAAAAAGCTACTGTTTTTATCTAGTCTACCTTACAATTTGAGAATGAGTTGGAACAAATACTTGCTAGGACGTTCTTTTGAACTCATCAAAGTATCTTCAGAGCTAAGTACATTTTTAACAACAGATTTTATTTTTTTCAAATTTCTGCGCAGAAAATTACCCTTTGATCTTTCCATATAAAAACACTTTTGACACAGCATCTCCCTCTCTTTTGTATTCTAAACTATAGACAACAACAAAAATAAGAAATCTGCTAACTTTCAGGGAGATACGATAGTTTTTAATGGTTTTATTCAGATTTTTATATACACCAAAAATCACTACCTTAATATGCCTATAAGATATCAAAGTCGATGCATCATATGTTGTACGACATCGTATTCATATAAATTCAAAGTCAATACGACGCTATTTCCATATTTGTCGGACAAACATTGAAACAACGTCGTATCGACGTTGATATGACGTTACTTGACGTAAACTCATAATATGAAAATAGGCACTGCCTATAGTTGAGCACATCGCTCTCTACAATGTGTGGGTAAAAGGCATATGGTAAAATTTCTCTATGGCTGCTATCATGTTAACTCTAAGTTTCGGACAAAAATGCGTGGTCCAAGTTTATCTGGTCTGACTACAACTGACTCATAATTGAGCCTCGACACGCGAAAACCAACAATGTGGTTGGGCGCCCAGCGCAGACTCAGATCAGCCTGGGCATCCGCCCAGTCTGATAAGAGTCTTCACTGTCCGCATGAAGGTAGCTTAGACCCTTAGCTACCGTTTAAGCGCTTAGCAACGACTCTGATCAGATTATTTGATGCCCAGGCTGATCTGAGTCTGCGCTGGGCGCACAACCACTTTGTTGGTTTTCTCGTGTCGCGGCTCATATATCAAAGACTCTGGACAGAAATATAAACAGGCACATAAATTTACTGTTTGTTACTTACAGTGACGAAGAGACAGGGGATAACTCAGAGAGCGACGGCTATTACAGTCTCATACAAAACATGAGTCGGGTACTTTGTGGAGAGAAAATCAAGAAGCGAAAATTGTTTTACTGTATGAGATGCTTAAATCCTCGTTACAGTGTGGAAAAGCTCGCAGAACATGAGCTCTTTTGCAGTGAATTGCAACCGATGAACGCACGCACAGTTTTGGAAGAAAAAAAGTGGCTTGAATTTAAAAACTACCGACGACAGCCGGAGTGCCCGTTTCTGATAGTGGCAGATTTTTGATGCTACTGGCGTAAGTTATTCGATAAAGCAGAACCTGTTGATGGTCATACGGTGCAAGAACGAAGGTTCGAACCATGCGCATTTGCATACCTGCGAATAAGTGGAAATGATAGTCATCCAACGGAGCCAGTGGTGTATGTCGGCGTGGATCCCGATGATACAATGATGCATTTTCTTAAGTGCATGGAAGATTATGTATTTCAGATTCTTTCACAGAAACAGCTTGCGATCCTATGTTATACCGGCCTAAGGAATTTGATGAATAGCAACGAGGCATGCTATGTGAGCCGCGACACGAGAAAACCAACAATGTGGTTGTGCGCCCAGCACAGACTCAGATCAGCCAGGGCATTCGCCTAGTCTGATAATAATCTTTGCTAAGCGCTTAAAGGGCAGCTAAGGGTCTTAGCTACCTCTTTGCGGACAGGGAAGACTCTGATCAGACTGGGCGGATGCCCAGGCTGATCTGAGTCTGCACTGGGCGCACAACCACACTGTTGGTTTTCTCGTGTCGCGGCTCATGTGTGCTCTACTCCATTTTTGCCTGGGGACAAAATCTGTGCAGACCACGATTACATAACTGGTAAAATTCATTTATTTTATTTCTTTCGGAAAGTCTAGGGGAGATAACGCCCTTCAATTGTTAACAAAATGAATTATAACACCGTTTTGTAACATTGACATAAACGATAATTATGCCCACCATCGCTATTTTGGGGGTTTAACAATACTGTTGACATTAAATACAGAAATGCTCGGCTGTCACGCTACATAAGGTATAGGTGCATTTGTCTTTTATTATTTACATATTATTTACAGGATTTTACGTTTTTTTTGTTTTTTTTTTTGTTGTTGTTGTTGTTTTTTTTTTACCCGAACGACTAAGAGAGACAACCATTATATCAACGTAAATATTAATTGACATGAATTATGCTTTATAATCTTAACACGAGCGATTTCAATCATGTTTCTGAATATTACATTCTGATCGCAGGTGTCTTCAGAGATAATGCATGTAACAGATGCAACTTGGCTCTATCTGAACCGAAGTTCCTGCCGATTCTCTGCCATGGGCTATCGAAATTCGATGCAAGACTGATCATGTCGGCGGTTGGAAAATATGGTCACAGAAATATTAGTGTTGCCTCAATGCGTGGACATGTACAACTCATAATGTTACAGATAAATGCCGCTATTTGGATAGTGAGCGTTTTCCAGATGCTCCGTTAGGAACCTTGATAGAGAGTGCCGTTTCAGAGAGGGAGCCCGCCCCTGGCCTTCAGATATCTCAGCAGGTAAAATGTATATCCAAAACGACCTCCTGGAACTTTTTTATGAGGCAGCATCCATTCTGCTACGACTATCTAGATGGACCAAATAAGCTTTGCGAGATGCGGCTTCCGCCGAAATCAGATTTTTTTGACACCATTAACGAAACAACTATTAGCGACAGTGAATAAATATTCCGAATTTTATTCCTGTCTCCCATATCTCTATGACCCACTCCATGATATAGACGATTTTATGTCAGCTTTTGATGTTAATTGATTACCCCCACCCCCTTTGCAAAATATTAATGCCTCATCTGCTTTTTCATGTCAGTGAATCGTCTGTGTCAGTCAGGTCAGGTCAGGCAAAACCTGCTACTGGTAAAATGTAAACCAGTACTACCTGTTGCATGTGGGCAGATGGGGCTCATCAACCTGGGAAGGTCGCCTGTCTAAGAGTTACTAGTCTCTAATTAAACTAGAATGGGTAGGTGGAGCTCTTAGCCTTGACAGGCAGTCCACCTAGGAGTTCATTGCTAGGTCTCTAAACAAAACCTATTAACAAACCTGTGAACACAGCACCATTGGGCGAAGTCTTCCAAGAAGAAGTCAACGGTGTTCAAGTGTAAGCAGCTAGACCAGAGCGAGCCCTGCCCAGCTTGGTGAAACAGCTAGATTAGGGGGGCCACTGATAGGTAGGGATATGCCCCCGCCACTTTGGCTCTTTGAATCTGGTTGTTTATATCATAGGCAGTGGACAAATCAACGACCTGATGGGAGGAAATAAGACGCTCCCACCTCCATGAGTCTCCCAACCCAATGGGTCAACAAGGGGTGGTGTTAACACAACATCACTGGGCGGAAGTCTTCCAAGAAGTCAACGGCCATGGCGGAAGAACCCTTTGAGTCAACGGCCATGTTTTCGTGACAAAGGCAAGCCATACAATAATCGTGGATTTCGGCTGTGGTCAACATATATAGCCTGGAGAGAGATGGGCTCCGTCAGGCTGAACTCTGCCCTTGTAACATCGTGGTTGACAACCTAAACAATACCATAATACTGGATCGGTCGCAGCCCGGGTTAACAATGACCGCACCTACTGTTGGACACTGGGACGTAGGTGACAAGTATGCAACTGGTGTAACACAGATTAGGATGTTCAGAGGTACGGAGAACATCTCAATTGGAACCTGGAATGTGAGGACTCTGAGGGCAGCTGGGAAGCTTGAGGAGCTGACACATGCAATGGACAGGTACCATTGGAACATACTGGGGCTCTGTGAGATGCGCTGGAAAAACTTTGGTGAGATGCCAATAGATGACGGACACAAGGTTTATTTCAGTGGAGAAGAGGACAAACATGAGTATGGGGTTGGATTTCTTGTGCATAAGGACATGGTGAGTACTGTCTTGGGATGCCGACCAGTCTCCAGCAGACTGATTTCAATTCGCCTGAGAGCAGCCCCTTTCAACGTCACCATCATACAGGTTTATGCACCAACATCTGGGCATGATGACAAGGAGGTAGAACACTTCTACCAGCAACTGCAGGAAATCATAGACCAAACACCCAAGAAGGAAATTCTGGTTGTACAAGGGGATTGGAATGCTAAAGTTGGAAAGGATGCACAGGAAGACTGGGAAAACGTTTGTGGACCCTACTGCAATGCCGAGACAAATGAGAGAGGTCTCAGACTTCTAGATTTTGCAACCTGTAACACCCTAGTATTGACAAACACCCTTGGCCCTCACAAACCATCACGAAGATGGACATGGCACAGTCCAGATGGGAATCACCACAATCAGATTGATTACATCTTGGTGAGGAAGCGCTTCCGATCAGGAGTCAACATCTATAGGACAAGGAGTTTTCCTGGAGCAGACATAGGAAGTGACCATGACCTGGTGATGATGACCTTCCGAGTTCGTCTGAAGAAGGCTAGAAAAAAAGCCAACCCAGCCAAGACTAAAGTTTGATCTTGAGAAGCTAAGGGACCCAGATGTGGCATGCACTTTTCAAGCAACAATAGGTGGGAAATTTGCACCACTCATTGGTCTGAGGGATGATGACATGGACATAGATACCATGATTACCACCTACAACACAGTAATGACAGAGGCAGCCAGTGAGATACTTGGGAAGGAACGTCGCAGAAAAAAAAGCCCTGGGTCACCAGAGAGGTTCTGTGATGAATGGAGAAATTTGAAGAAGAAGAGGTATGAAGCAGGAGGAGCAGAGGAATACAGGGAAGCAAACAAGAGGATTCAGAAGGTAGTGAAGAAAGCGAAGGAGGACTGGATAGCTAGTCAGTGCGAGGAGACTGAAACTTGCTTGAACAAAAAAAAAACAGCAAGAAAGCATACCAGCTCGTGAAGGATCTAACTTCAGAGAAACAGGGTAGATTCACAACTATCCAGGACAAGTCTGGGAAATGCCTTACAGAGGAACAAGAGATTCTCAGCAGATGGACAGAATATTGCTCAGAACTATACAACCATGAGACTTATGGTGACAATGCGGCTCTGGACTGCAATCAGCCCCCAGAAGAAGATCAACAACCGATCCTTCGTGAGAAAGTTGAGATTGCTGTAGCAGCACTAAAGAAGGGAAAATCTGCCAGAGTTGATAATATACCAGCAGAACTTGTTCAATCTGGCGGGGAGACCTGATTGATGTTTTAACAGATATTTGTAACAGGATCTGGAGAACAGGAGAATGGCCTACCCCATGGACTCAGTCGCTGATTATTACGCTCCCTAAAAAGGCAACCTACAGCTCTGCCAGAACTACAGAACCATCAGCCTCATCAGTCATTCAAGCAAAGTCATGCTGAAAGTCATATTGAACAGGCTTAAACCACAAGCCGAGGAGATAATCGCTGAGGAACAGGCTGGGTTCCGAGCAGGAAGGAGCACCACAGAACAAATCTTCAACCTTAGAGTCCTGTGTGAAAAGTATCTCCAACATCAGCAGAATCTGTACCATGTCTTCATTGATTTCAAAAAGGCCTTTGACAGGGTATGGCATGCAGCCTTATGGGCCACCATGCGGAAGTACAATATCAGTGCAAATCTAGTTCGCACCATTGAGCAGCTATACGACAAGGCTACAAGTGCAGTCCTGATAAATGGCAGCACAGGCGAATGGTTCAGAACAACAGCTGGAGTAAGACAAGGATGTCTTCTGTCACCCACCCTCTTCAACATTTTTCTCGAACGGATCATGTCTGATGCTTTGGAAGAAGATGAAGGAAAGGTAAGCATAGGCGGCAGAAACATTACCAATCTGCGGTTTGCCGATGACATAGATGCTCTAGCTGAGGAAGAGCAGGAACTGGAAGCTCTAGTTGAAAGTCTCGACCACACCTGCACAAGGTATAAGATGGAGATCAGTGCTGAGAAGACCAAACTGATGACGAACAGCGCAGACAGCATCCAGAGGGAGATCAAGGTAAAAGGGCAGAAGCTGGGTACCGTAAGCAGCTTAAAAATACCTTGGAGCAGTTGTCTCAGATGATGGCTCAAAACAGGAGGTTCTTTCAAGGATTGCACAAGCCACTTCAGCTCTAACTAAGCTGAAACCAATTTGGAGCGATAACAATATATCTCTTGGATCAAAGGTGAAACTTATGCGCTCCCTTGTCATTTCCATATTTCTGTATGCCTGTGAATCATGGATCTTGACAGCAGAGTTAGAGAAAAGAACGCAGGCCTTTGAGATGAGATGCTACCGAAGGTTACTGAACATTTCGTACAAGGACCATATAACCAATGAGGAGGTTCGCAGGAAGATCCAAGCAGCCATTGGAGAATATGATCAACTCCTTACGCTGGTCAAGAAACGGAAACTAAGGTGGTTTAGCCACGTCTCAAGGTTTTCTGGTTTAGCAAAGACAATTCTTCAGGGCACAGTGAAAGGAAAAAGAAGAAGAGGTAGACAGAAGAAGAGGTGGGAAAACAATATCAAGGAGTGGACTGGAATGGATTTTGCCTGCTCAACTAGGGCAGCTGAAGACAGGACAAGGTGGAAAGGGATTGTTTTGAAGTCATCTGTGGTGCCCCAACGACCTAGTAAGGTTATGGGATAGAATAGAATCGTCTGTCAAAATGTGCATGTTGTCTATGATTTCTTATAAGCTGTGACTAATAAAATACTGTTTGGCTTAGTCTCTATATTTTAAGTTAGATCTAAAATGATGTATCACTGAGGGCTAAGAATAAATAACAATTTAATATGCTACACCTTTATGCGTAAAATCCACGTTAAATTACTCGTTAACATCTGTTGACCCTAAACTCGGTAACTAGGGCTTTCATACCAACGTTACATTCGTTTCAATAAAATAGACTGGATATGCCATTGAGCCAAAAAAGAACCAACCGGTAGGATGAAGATATCCATGACCTCATTGATACACATCCTTTCAGAAAATTGAGCCGAGACACGACAAAACCAACAATGTGGTTGTGCGCCCAGCGCACACTCAGATCAGCCTGGGCATCCGCCCAGTCTGATCAGAGCCTTCGCTGTCCGTATGAAGGTAGCTTGGACCCTTAGATACCCTTTAAGCGATTAGCGAAGAGTCTGATCAGCCTGGGTGGATGCCCAGGCTGATCTGAGTCTGCGCTGGGCGCACAACCACATTGTTGGTTTTGTCGTGTCGCGGCTCAATTCAGTTTGCAACTTCAAGTGCGCTGACAAGAATTTCCTTTATAGGCCTTGATAAGCCTACGGAGGCTTTAAGCTCCCAAACGAACCAAAATACCCAGTCTATCCTAAAATAGAATCCACTTGTCTGTACCCATCGGGCAAGTTCAGCCTAATTACCTGCCAGTGATAAACTCGAACAAAATCTAGATATTCCTCAGGATATTGCTTGGACACACACAAGTAGAAGCGCCCTGATCCAGTGGTTAGAGCGACTTGGTAATGGTGCAGAAGGTCGCAGGTTCGAATCATAGATTGGGTCAACTGGCGACTTGAAAATTCTCCACGGTGACCCAGGAGTAAATGCGTACTCTATTTTGTTTTCTTTTATTCGGGGAAGGCTAAGACAGCAAAAGGAGAGGGATGGGCTCCGCCTTTTATATGCTGTGTCCAATATACTGTTGGCCACTATGCCCCACTGTCCCTACGGCCACTAAGCTACGGAAAACCCTTTGCTTTTCCCGAGCAATTGAGCACTGAGATATTTTTCGAGGTTGACAACGTACGTTACGGCCACTGCTAAAGAGGTAAATGTCACGTTTGAAAAGAAGAAAAAATCTCAGGACAGAAAAAAGAACAAGTTATAACTCAAGTCTTCAGGGCTGAAGGACAGTTGCTTCACACAAATAGCATAAGTACAGGGCAAATGCTCTTTACGACAATGAATTCAGCCCTAAGTCTTCAGGGCTGAATTCATCGTCGTAAAGAGCATTTACCCTGTACTTATGCTATTTGTGTGAAGCAATTGTCTTTGCTTTACGAACCGAAGCCAATTACAAGGACTTTAACAGTGTCATTCTGTCTCTTGATCACATAGTGTCAACACCTCCATTCTCCAACTGGTAATTCTGGTCCACTGATTGGTCGAATAATTTTCGCACCTTTACCTGTACAGGTAAATTTGCTGTGAGATTGGAACCAGACCCCCCGGCAGAGAAGTCCTGTCTTTAAAATTATACTTTGAGATTATAAGGTTTTTTTTTTTTTTTTTTTTTTTTTTTTTTTTAGTTATTATGATACTTTTGTACGTTTTAATGTAAAAAAAAGAAATCGATTATATAGCGTGACAAGAAATTGTTCTAGACTTTTGTTTTCAGTACATCACATATTTTATGCTCGTAGTAATAAGGAAAAAATCTGACTAGGGTTTTGACTGTCGGATTAGGCAATGAAATATATACGTGGGCATTTTGTAGGTTATGATATATTTCTTTAACATATTTCTGTATATCTTTGAGTCACAAACTTTGACAGCAGAGGTAAAGAACAGAACAAAGCACTTTGAGATGAGATACAGCCAAAGTTTACTGAACAAATCGTACTAGGACTTTGTCACCAATAAAGATGGTCGCAGGATGACACATTCAGGCGTTGTAGAATATTACCAACTGCTGACCATGATCAAGAAATTGAAACTGAAGCGGTTTGGCCATGTCTCATGGTCTTCTGGCTTAGCAAACTTAAGGCATATCTGCAGGGTACAGTGAAAGGGATCAAAGACGAGGTAGGCAAAAGAAGAGGTGGGAACACAATATTAAGGATTTGACATGGATGGACTTTTTAGCTCTGTTTGTAAAGAGCACCCGAAGACAGGATTTGGTGGAACGGGATTGTTGAAAGTCATAATCGTAGACACCGCATTGATTACCGCCATAAGGCCTACTGCATATCCACTATAGCATGGCTCTTTGTGTTTTTAATGGTAAATTATATAATATTTTCTTTTGAAAGGTACAAAATATAACTTTTACCTTCATTCAGGTCAAGGCAAATTTGAAGCAGCAATGTTTACAATTTAGGTCTAAAATGTAGATCGCGTAGAATACATTGGAACGATATGAGTATCACGACGAACAAATGACGATGCAGTGGTCTACTGTAATTGTCACTGCCAGCTTGCGATTATTCACTGACTTTCTGGTCATTATTTAGGATAGTCTCTCGGCCATCTGCAGTAAAAAAAGTTGACCTCCAGGTTTCTCGTTTGGTTTTTCAGAGAGGCACTGTAGTCGAGTGGATAGGGCGACCAATTATGGTGCAGAAGGTCGCATGACGGTTGTGAGTTCGAACCCGGGTTTCGTCGTCCGGCGACTAGAAAACTCTCTTTGTCAACCCAGCAGTAAATGGGTACCTGTTTCGAATCAGGGAATGATAAGGCAGCGAAATGAGGGGGATTGGTTCCGCTTTCCATTAGCTGTACACAAGATGCAGTGGGCCTCTACAACCGATCCCCCTACGGCCTCTAGATTAAGAGAAACATGTACCTTTACCCTTTGTTTTGTTTTGAGTGCCGTTTTTAACCTTTTTCTCACTTTTTAATAATAGGAGCAGGATTTTAAATGGATTGGGTCCATTCCTCATCTACATTGGAAGTGTCCTTATTTGAAGAGCTCCAGATAAGGTGATTAATTAGGATAGTTCTGAGGTAAGTTTTCATATTTCACGTCGAAAGCATATGTAATGACCCCTCATTAGAACCGTCTTGGTGGAAAATGTTTCTTAACTAATCTCAGTTACCCCTTTTTATCTGGAGCACTGGGACAGTATGGTATGGCAATCATAAAGAACGTGTTAGGACCACGTCAGTTAAACGGCTTTAGATACAATGTATTCGTTGAACTGTACTACAGTTCACAGTATCCGAACGCACTGTACCCTCTCTTCCGGTTTTCATAGCGTTGAATCGAGAGTACAAAATTCGCTTATAACCAGTAGCCGGAAATCATTATGTTTTGAGTTTTTGTCCGGAATCTACTGCGTCATTTATAGTTATTCAGCTTCGAAAATGTAAAGAGGTAAGTTTAATACAATTTTCTCTTCGGTCTTTTACTTTATTGCCCTGTACAATGAAAAACTCCTTGCCGTCGCAGATTTTTTTTCTGAACAGCTTAATTTAACACGAGATTGTGTCGTGCAAAACTTAGCTATCATTCTTTTATTAAAACTAACAAACTGAAGATTGATAACGCCTTCCGTTTATTCTAAAGATGTTTTATAAAACATGTAAGAAAATGCTCAAAATGGTTTAAAAATCATGCCAAGGGCGATTTGAATACTGTACCAATTACTACCCACCCATACACGACATTGTACAGGGTAATAAAGTAAAAGACCGAAGAGCAAATTATATTAAACTTACCTCTTTACATTTTCAAAGCTGAATAGCTATAAATGACGCAGCAGATTCCGGATAAAATCTCAAAACATAATTATTTCCGACTACTGGTTATAAGCGAATGTTTGCACTCTCGATTCAACGCTATGAAAACCGGAAGAGATTGTACATGTAGTTCGGATACTGTGCAGTTTGTTCATGTAAAGCTCCAGATATTGGTCTTGTTTATTTAAGGTGAGGGGTAAGCCTTCAAATATTTTCACAACTTTACAAAATTTGATGGGGAGCAGCTGATGTGACTTTCTGTTCGCTCCCTAGGACATTAGAACCACGAGAAGGAAGGTAAAAATGGAAGTTGTAGAGTTGCTTTCGTTGTAACCTTACCCATTTACCATTCACCGTTTTACCCGTGTATGGTCCTGAATTAGTAGGACGTTCCTCTCAATGCACTGAAGCGTTTTTAAACGTAAACACATTTTCAGTTACGATGTTTTTTTACGATTTTTGCGCAGCACATTGCCCTTTGAACTTTTCGTATAAACATGCTTCTAATATCAACAACTCAGACATTTTGAGATTACAAATTGTGATTAAACAACACAAAGAAGGCAGCTGAGCACTACATTTTGGGAAAATGTGTTGGATTGTCAGTATTTTATGCAGCTTTGTATTTCTGACTTCTTCCAAATTTTTGAATCTTCACAATTTTGAACAAAATAATATAAGACAAGAAATACCTTTAAAAAAGATAATCGGCTTACATTAAACAGAAGTGTACATTGTAATATGTATGAGTCAGGTAAGATCAGATAAGATTTCGAATGTGCTGATCAAATTGTAGAGATGCGCATGTTGATATGCATATTTGTTGTTGGTGTTTTGGTTTCGATTTCGGAAAAGCTGTTGGATTTTGATTGGGGTCTGTCTGTGTTGCACATAGACATGAGAATTGGTTGGCTGACCGCCCCACATTTAACCTTAAAAATGTCGCAGTTGCAACACAACATCAACAACTAAGCCAGCAACGATTACTTAATGTCGTCTTTGATGTCTCTGTCAAGTTATGTTGTTGGATTTATATTTTACATAAGCGACAAAACAGACAAAATGTTCTTTGGCAAAAAGGAATTTGGACCGAAATATCTAGATTCATCACGACAAGTTCATAGGCCAACAGTCAAATGAAGCTGAAAGTAGAAAGAGAAAGCGAATGTAAGCTACTTACATCAAATCCCGGGTGTATTTATATTGGCCAATGATATACTTAAAATGTATGACATCACTAAGATTATACGGCTGAAAAAAAACTATTTATAACTTAACTATGACCTGCGTGCAGATCTAAAGAGTTGGGTCGTTTTTTGTTATGATATAAGGCAGTTTTTAGCGTCGCAGTTTTCTAATTGTTATTATTATTATTATTATTATTAATTTTCGAAACTTTAATGTTAACGTTTTAAAATTACACTAGCAGCTGCGTTTTGGTCATTTGAAAATAATAATATCATACTAAGCCGTTTAACCTTGAGAATCCAATTCGAATGTTTACATAATGTCAGGCTAGATGGATTTCAAGGCCTACACCTTTACAAATCATTACACTAGACTTTGTAAGGAAGATTTACATTTTAAACTTAGTGTCGTCTCGTAAAACGGAAGCTTAAGCACATGCGCATATCTGATGTTCAAATCAACTTTCGCAACTGTGCAAATTGATCAGTTTACACGTTTGACCTTACACATTTTTGTACGTATTCAAACGGTAATGACGTTGGAATAGCATGCTGATGCCTTGTCATTCGGAACTCCTCGGCCAATTCCACGAATCAGACCTCGGGCGTATGTAAGGCGGAGCAATATGCAGCAAAATCCAACATTTTGTTGTTCGGCCGAAAGTATACGCCGAAGCCGTAGATCTCTAGGTCTACGAATGAATTAATTCTCGACCTGCTACCTTTACAGCTGTTGCACGGACATTCATTTAATGCTTTGCTGTTGTTAAAACAAAATAGTCAATTATTAATGACGAGACATTTGCTTCTTCTCATTTTATTATTTACTCGGTGCGACAGTGCGGCCATCTTTGTTTATACCGTTGTTCCTAACAACAGTCGTGTGACGTAAGTAGTCCCACGTCATACATCCGAGGTTGATTCACGGAATTGGCCGAGCGGTGTTCCGATTGGATGCCTTGTGTTACACTTTATAACGTGAAGAGGAAATGTAGAAACATCATCTTGGTTGTCTGATTAGAGTTCTTACTTTTTGAGTTAAGTCTTAAGACCCTATGAAAGGCATGAATGATCGATTCAGATCAATTTTTGCCAAGACAGCGACCGATCAGAATCTGGGCTGTTCGTCATACGGTGCGTTTCTCGTGAATACAGTCATGAAAAGCCTGCTTGAAATCATGACATGGGATACAGTTGCAAAACGAAACACCAGAAGAGTATGCCGGAAGTGTTTCCCGAATAGGAAAAAAACGGTGAGAACTTTTTCTGAGCACTCGTGTTTTGAAACTGCCCTCAGACAATAATTGAAGCCCAAAATAAAAGATCCGTCCTGGACAAATACAATTTTTAGATATATATTTGATTTAAATAATTCTAACTCAAAATAGAGATTCAGTCATTGGCAGCCATCATTGAGGCATCTATAGACCCGGTGTAAACGATAAGGGTGACCTGAATATCACATGACAAAACCTCCTCATTGTTGGAAATCATCTAAAGCATTGTGATCATCAATACTGGTGACCACATTGCTGTTTATTTTTGTTTTTTGTTTTAATTACGAGTACATACAGTTACATATCTATATCTCAAAGTCGAAATTCATTTAAACTACTGATACCAAAGTAAATGTTTTGGTCACGAAAAAAATACTTTGAGATACAAGTAGTTTAGAGATCAAGAGTTGAAATGTAAAGAAAACTAGGAAATGTGTCCAAACTCCTTTCTTTGATATAAGAATGTACCTTGAAATAGCAACGAGAGTCAACCTTAACAACAGCAGTGTCTTAAGGGGTTACTTATAAAAGGGTAATCAACCTGTAGCAGCCTCTTATCAGGGATCACTTGAACTAATGCACAATGTTAACTTGTATTAAAACCTCACCCGTCCTAAAGCAGGAAAATCTGTGTGTAGAGTTTTTATGCAAATAAAGCCATTATACCTCTGATTTCCATTCGCCTCACGCTCATTGCAAGCAGGAATGCTACTTTTGGCTTTTAAGTGTTAGCCTGTTTTATTGTTGGTGAACCGAAAAAAATTATACACACAGGAGCATGTACAGTGCGTATGTTACTCAACTCGGTTTACACACTAAATGAACATGCTTCCATCTGCCTGAAAGTCCTAAAAGTGTTTAGGCTTTCTTAAAGTCTTAATATATTAAGTTAAGAGTCATTGAATGGGTCACTTTGAGCAGACAAAGCAACCAGTTCGTGTGCGTCACATTGTGTGACTCTGTAAGACAGTTTTGACTGTTGTTGAAGAAACAACTACTTAATTATTGAACGTTTGGTTCACTGATGTATAATTCCACAGTGTTTGTCTGAGTGTGCAAATTGCCAATGATGAACCGTTCCGTTTTGTTTCATTTTTATGGTGTCTTGGGTATATTTTGCTTTGTGGTTGTGGTCTTTTCTGTGTCATTTTCCTTGTATTGCCACTATTTAAGGAATGAATTTCATTTTTTTTTTCTGATGTTTATCGCAGTATAAACTGCATTGGGTTGCGTTCAAAGTAAGTGAACCCGAAGGGTTCATGTAAACCTCGCTAGCGACCCGGTGTAGTTTATACTTCGATAAACAGCAGAAAAAATAAGTTGATTGCTTATATTTACATTGTTTTCTATCTATCATTTGACCATAAATTTGCAATAGGGGCTACAGTTGAAACAGAAACACATTTACCCGCGGTTTTCTACTACAAGCGGAACAGCGTCAACGACGTCAAAACGTCGCCTACGTCAAATCAGATTGGAGAACCATGTTTTATTTTGACATGTAACGTCGCGTGAACCGATGTATTTATTGCTGTATAAACTACATTCCGTTCTAATGGTTTACTATAGGGGTTTCAATAAATGCACGGATAATGTAAATACTTGGACTTAAACCAAATAGTTTATTTTTTTCTTTTTCATCTCATTTCTAAAGAACCTCTGACAGCATGAATTTTACAACAAATTACTGCCGCTTGCTCGGCTTCAAAATTTTAATTGCTGACATTAATACGTAGACTTGGATATTAAAAAGACATTTGAAAGTGTCTATGGCAAATACATCGTGTCCCTAGAGTGACATAAATCGACTTTAAAGAGGTATACATGGATTTTTCGTCTGTTAAAATAAGACAATGCTTTAGTTTTTTCTGAAATATAGAACATTTTGTTCGAATAGTACGCTTAAAATGATGTAGACACCACAGTTACTGATAATATGTTATATCTTTAAAAAATAATTGACTTAAGTTTGTTTTAGAAATAACGTATGTAAGTACCCCACCCATTTTTTTTCATTTTTGCGGCCCTAGACTATCTCCAACCCCCCCCCCCCCTCCCCTCCGCCCACGTGCCTTAGCATACCCTCAGTTGTAATGTGTATTACGACGGTACACACATACATGCAAAGTGGCTTGCTGAGGCACGGGGATAAGGTGTCTTTAAAAATCTATTTCTGTTTCCATAATGTTTGATTACAGACTCTGACTTTTTCCACCAACAATTGAAGTCTCCGGGCTAAAACATCAGAAAATGAATTTATAACCAGTTATGGAAGTTGAGAGCAATAGCTTTCAAATTAAATTTTGACTAATGTTGAAGGCAAATTAAAATTATAACATTCAGAGATCCTTTGGATCGTCCTTGTTTGTAAGCGTTCCACAAAATATAACGATGATTTTCTCGTAAACATTTTGGCTTTTATTTTGTTGATTATTGCGCCATAGTGTATTTAAAGCAGAATTTCTGTGATGTCTTATGAAATCAAATAAATCATTCTTGATTCTTTAATACTAT
This sequence comes from Ctena decussata, assembly GCA_963989385.1. Taxonomy (NCBI): domain Eukaryota; kingdom Metazoa; phylum Mollusca; class Bivalvia; order Lucinida; family Lucinidae; genus Ctena; species Ctena decussata. Next base: position 59,208,562 of record OZ022506.1, read on the forward strand.
CCAGTAATTGTAACTATTTCTGACACAACATCTTTGCCTTCAAGTCCACTTACGGATTTGACAAAAAAGAAGTGCGATAAGAGTTTCATAACGTGCATAATTTAATACATTAATGATATACAGCCGAGTGTCAAAAGTCTTTCCCCAAAACCAAATTTTCCATAGACTTCAATGCATTTTCAAGTGTGCGGGGAATTTTGCTGTAGCAAAACTGCTTATCGTATGGTTTTAAGTTTTATATGATTAGAAAGAGCAATAATTTTGGCAACATCTAACAATTTTCATTTGAACTCTAAATCATTGTTCTTTGAGAAATATGCTTTTAAAGGCAACACATGTACTTTTACAGCAAATTTTAGACGTCAATGGAAAACTGCATTTCTGAAAATTTCATTTAAGTTCAAACACTTGTAGTTTAATTGTGAGTAGGATTAGGGCAATCTAAAAATTATTTTATATTGCAGAAATCTTTTAGGTTTTTAAGCATACAAAAATTATTATGAACATTTAAACACAAGTCTCGCAGTAAAATTTCTTGCACACTTGCAAATGCACTAAAGTCAATGGAAAAAATATTTTGGGGGAATACTTTTGACACTTTGCTGTATGTGGAAATGAGATAACAATACAAACGGTTTTCAATCCCAGGGGTTTTAACATAACTGAAGATTATTTTTGTCATTATTATTGTTGTTGATTTTATATAATGTGTATTGATACACATCCGTGTTTTTATTTATTTATTTATTTTTCTTTTTCGCCATTTTTACAAACGTGACAGTTCTCTGACTTTCTGTTGATATCCTGGATAATGAAGCCCTTTCAGAAACGGATTTACTCTTAAAGGAAAGTATCCAGTCCTGGAAGAGCAACCGGTTCTCCTTTGAGAATTGTTCCCCTGTGAGAATGCAAGATAAAATGAAAACGTCATAGCTGCTTCTCCTAAAAGTATACCCATTCTCATTGGATATCTTAGGGCACGTTCGGCAGAATTACTCGAGTAAACCCGAGCAATACCAAGGTAATCCTCGGGCTGATCGAAGATATTTTACATACCTTCGAGCGGTCCAAGTATTACCTTGGTATTGCTCCGGTTTACGCAAGCAATTATGAAGGCTAGCAATTATGCCGAATGTACTCTATATTTAAAATTAGCCTAAGTATTTCCTTCTGTTCTGTTATTTTCCTTCTGTGCGAAGAGGCGAACTATTGATTCACACACTTCAACCCACCCTGGCTTCATGATCTTTTGACCATTTTCCTGTATCCAGTGAACTCGGACGTGTTCTAAATAATGCTTGTACAGATATTTCGGCGTAATTGCTTCATCCACATTTTCCCATAGCATCAAAACTATTGGTTTGTTCTCATAATGTGCAACAAGCGTTTCATTTCTACACCACATTTTTCTGCAAAAAGCATTTGTAACAAAGAATACCACAACAGAGGAAGCCTCGACACAACGTATTATTTCATTTGCAAGTGAAAATCCAGGGCGAAATGCATTATAGCCAGTTGCCACACATGAAGCATCGGTGTTCAAAATTTCCTTCATACCGTTTTCCAGATTAGGAAAAATTTCTTGCATAACTATCTCATCATCTTCGCTACAAAATGATAAAAACACAGGATGAGAATTTTGCTGTACCTTAGCAACGAAATGGGCTTTTCCCTTTTCTGTTATTTTTGACAACTTGATTTTTCTCCTTTCTATAACAAGAAAACACATTGTAGTTGCAGTGAGTACGGTAACAACCAAAGAAAATAATGCAAAAACAGCGGTGATGAGTTTCTCTTTGCACAAATACTCAACTCGCTTTATCAAATGTGTATCAATATAGTGTTCCTGGGAATCAATTGTGCAAACGAAACTTTCATTGAGAGCTTTTAGCCATTTTAGAAAATTAGCGGCTTCACATGAACAAAGAAATGTGTTGCCTTTCAATTTGATTTCAACGTTCCTGGATTCTAACATTGAGTCTTGAGGTGAGAGTAGATTATTAAGCCTGTGTAAACTGTCCCCGTCCAGAAAAGTGATCCTGTTATCACTAAGATCTAACTGACTAAGAGAAATCAAACTGTTGGTTTTAAATGTTACAGTTGCTAGCTGATTCGAGGATAAATCTAGCACTTTTAGACTTTTACTTTGGGTAAAGGTATTTTCAGGTAGATTGTATATTCCATTATTAGACATACTAAAGAACTCCAGTTTTTGTAGTACGTCTAAAATGGATTTAACAAAGCCATCTGCACTGGCATCACCAAACCTGTTTCCTGCTAAATCAAGATATTGTAGATTTCGAACGTTTGAAATATCCATGGATCTATATATTCTACTAGGTTTTCAGAAAGTACAACAGTTTTAAGGTGTTCAAATTTCCCAATATAACACGTTGATGTTGATCCAACCCATAAACAGATATGTGTTGAGTTGGACGAAGCATTCACTCTCCCAGGAATGGTTATTATCCGTTTTCCATAAAATTCTGTCAACCCGTGAGGCAGTTGGTAATTAAAATTAATTGTGTACCTCGATGTATAAACATTTTCAGTAATTTGAAACGGAATTTCTGCGTTGCTGAGATCCAAACTTTTTAAACGTTTAAAAGTAGTAACGGTAGGATCAATGTTTAAGGAAACAAAAGGTTTAGTAATTGATGCCATCACTATACCAGCACCAGATATGTTTATTTTTTCCAAATATGGAAACGCTGTCATTAAATCTTCAGTGTTGTCATCGAACCAAAGAGTCTTGATATTACTAACATCAAGAACTCTTATATGTTTATGTTTCACAACGTTGTAAAAAGCTGTACCTATTTGAACAACCGGATTTACGGCAGCCCCTGACGAACCTGACAGGTAGATTTCTGAAATGTTTGGTAGAATACCAGAACCGTATAATCCACGCACTACAGAATCTATATGTAAATAGTAATTATTACTTAGGTCCAATACCATCAGATTATCTAGTCCGTAAAATGCATTGTACTCAATACCTGTTAAACATCTGCAGGCAATTTGGAGAGTTTCGAGGTTTTTTAATTTGCTGAACTCACGATAGTGTAAGATCCTTGCACTTTCTGGTTTGTAGTGAAAAGAAGACGTTCCAGGATTGATCGAGAGACGTTTTACATTATCCCACCCATCTCCAAAGTAAATCCGTTCGCCAAGGTTTGCTTCATAAATGCTTACATCTGTTATAGCAGACGGAATAATCTCCGGGATATCATAAAAGCATTTTAGCTTCGAACCCTCACATGAACAGTTAGCACTGAGACATTCATTTAATGCAATATCCAAGCACTCTAGTAACACCCACACTATTATATAATATTCCATTGTTCTTCTTTTAGTATAAGGGGGGTTCTTCATATTTTCTTTTCCTGTATGTTGTATTCTTAATACACTGGTATAACTGAGTTCTCCAAATTACTATTTTCTTCATATAAACAATGATTATCCACGTAGAATTGAGCCCTGCGGTATCACTGGGACGGTTTCTGAGACCTTTGTTCTGTCTTCTAGGAGTTCCCCTGCTACCTGTGGGTTTGCCCTTGAGCTTCGCACGGTACTATGCGTTCTTTAATCCAAAGAAGTCAACACAAAAACACTTCCTGTGTAAATTTTCGAAGATACCGTAAATTATAATTATTGGGGCACGTATGCCTGAGCAAATAATGCAAACCTTGATCAGGTTGCTCCTAAAGAAGCTTCTTATCCGTGTCTTTACTGTTTGCTTTTCCGTCTGCAAATTTTTGGCGCATTTTAGATTTGCAAAAACAGTCTGTTTTATTTTGTAATAACTGAGGACATTTTGTAAGTGTCCCAATTTTCAGAAATGTTACGGTATAACTTAAGCTTGTCACACAATCTTCTGATCGCAGGCGCATTCAAATTAAAGAACGCATATGATATGCATACACAAAAGGAGGTCTCGTCACGGGAAAAGGTTCGTTATGAAATGCACACATACTGTGAGTAGCGTGTTCTCTGTCTGTGCTAAGATTGCATGACCCGTAAAGATTCCAAACTGCAGAAAAATAAGACGCGCCACACTCATTGCTATTGCACAGACTGATCTACATGAACAGCACAGGCTGCCGACAATAATTAACAAATTAATGCCTAGCGTCCAATAAATAGGACAAAGCCAAAACATTCAACACGCGGCGTCTGATCAGGGTCTACACTTCTTGCATAAGATAATTGGGAATTTCGCTTTAAAATAAAATAAACCCAGCAGGCTCTCAAGGTTTAACCAACTTTGAATCAACCTCAATTCATCGCCACAACGTCGAATTGAGGTTGATTCAAGGTTGATTCAACCTTGTGTGCCCAGTGGGAAATAAAAACATAAAATAAAATCTACCACACATGCCTTCACTGACAAAACGACTTGTCCATTTGATAAGGATATAGATCTTCTACGAATTTTAAAAACTGTTTACACTTTCTAGTTCAGTGGTGGTAAGGTTTATTCACCGGATAAGGGATGTCACACCTGTATGATTTAGCATACTATGCATATGCAATCGGTGCACTGTTCAAAATCTTTCACCTGGCTAGTTGTGCGTAAATACTTGCTTAGAAGTCATCTTTACGGCTCCTAAAAATGAAAGCATGGAAAAGGCCAAATTTTGGACTTCCTGATTCGAATGCTAAGACTCTGCTATTGAAATGTTTGTAGTGGTTTCTTAGCTAAAACATGATCTTTGTGGAAACTGAACCTAAAACAGCTATTTAGAAGGCCTTGATTTTTTATACACACGAAGTTTGAATCTATAGCCTTTGTTTTGTCCAAGTCCAGACTTCAATTCACACTACCCTCAAAATCAAAGTGTTCAGAAGTCCATAAGGAACAAATTCACCAAAATTTTCGATTTCGCCAATTCATGATTTTTTTTTGCAAAGATTGCTCAATTGTCATCAAATTTAATCATTTAAGGTCAGCAAGCTGTAACAATTTTACAACTCCTAGCAATTTTAGAACTTATGCCCGACCAAACTGACACACTATCAATTCTCTATGGGATGGGAATTCAAACAACTTTCATTTTAGGGGTTGTTTGACTTAAAGCCTGGACTTGGCCAAGACAAAGGCTATAGATTCAAACTTCAAGTGTATAAAACTTGCAAAATAAACATAATGGAAGGTAGAAATGATTTATTTTACCAAATGTTTCAAATGTTCCAGCAATCGCAGGGTAAAAGTTTGACCCTTTAATATTGTTTTCGAGTATATAAACACAGGTACGAATTTGGTCTTACAAGCAAATACATGTTACAAAATGATCTGTAAAGATTATAACCACCTCACTTAATATAGAGACAGGAATGTCTGAGCAAACCTTGTAGACCAAGGCCAGACTGTTCAGGGAGTGCAGCAGTATTTCCCATTCTGCCATTTGTGTCAAACTGATGATATTCAAATCAGTGAAAGTCGAACCAGCTTAGTTTTGGTTTTCAATCGCGTCTGCTGCAGAGATAGCTTATGTCAATATTAAAGCTGTCAGGGAAAAGTGTTTTGTCAGTAAGCAGTCAGCTGTAGCAGAAAAGGTTTAAATTGAGCTGAAACGGGCAGTCAGCCTTAGCAAAAAGTGGACTTGACGGTTACGCATCAGACCAGTTCTTAATATCTGTATAAGAGATATAGAATATTCCACTGGGCATAAATGGGTTAAGATTTCAGCGAACAGATACTCGATATCACAGTTTTAACTACAGAACCCAGGAAACGACATGTGACTGTAGTAAATAGATTATGATGCCGCTGGGAATGTACCGCATGGGCGTTGAAGCTGCACATTGAATCTGTTGGCGGTGCTTATCGTACATACATAAATGCTTGAACAGAGCAATGCGCTAAATACAGAACATCTTTCTATTAATCTTCTCTGTTGTTATTATTAGTGTAATTATCAGAATACTTCGGTGACATTTTTTTAATTCGTAGCCAGAGGTTATTCAGTCGTGGCAACAAATGGTCAGATTAACTTGGGTTGATACAACACTCCGATTGGACATTGTGTTATATAGTTTTCCAAATCTTCGTCCGGACTCCGTATGTAAGCCTGAACTCAGCATGGTAGTTGAAGAATTGCTGGAGTTCAATAGCTCTTCCACATGGTCAAAGCCCGAACTAATTTATTAGCTCAAACTATAGCTACCGTTTGGAACGTATTCTAATATCAATTTTCCGTCCATCCGTCAAAAATGGCTGACACGACAGTTCATCAATGAGCACGTTTTTTAAAAGTAAAAAGTATGCAAAGACCAGGAACTGAAACAATCAAAATCCAAATCCAGCCCTCAAACCATAGTTGGAAACAACTAAGATTACAAATAATCAAGATACAGAGAACATATGGCCAACCGAGTGAGCAGCTTGTTCCCAAAAGGTGGCCACTCAGCAACCCAAACCGAACCAAAAATAATAAGAACATACATAAGGTAAAACATCACAGAAACTCTGACACCAAAAACAGGCAACAGAGAACCACAACAGAACTACCGCCTTGGAACGGTCAGTAATGAATTACTGGGGGGCTTAAATCGATTTTACGGGCCCAACCTCACCCTCAGTTTCTGAAGTGGTACAAAACATTTAGTTGGTTGTTCGGTTCGCATGATAACCCTCTAACTCGTCAATGAATCATCACGGTAAACACATAAATCAGATTTCAACACCATGAAGAAGCAAAGACGAGGACTCAACAGATACAACGGGCCGTCTGACAGGTGGAGATCCCTGTCCTGCCAAACAACCCCACTGGAAATCTGAAGCAAAAGAAGGTCACCAGTTGAGCCCCGGTGGACCAAGCAACAGACAAAAAGGCTCCGGTCCAAGACTACTTGTAATATACAAATACAAAGTTCGGAGAAGCAAAGGAAAAGACTAAGAAAAGAGAAAATTTGAGGATATCTCTTGTATAGTCCGTTTGCTCGCAAGTACAAACGGGGTTTTGCTTATTTTGTCGAAAACGATGAAAGTTCATGTAAATGTCCAAATGTCCTAATGAATCTTAGGAGTTACAGAATACGAAAAATCTATTTTGTTGGATGTTTTTGTAAAATGTTTTAGATTAACAGTAATGAAGAGACTGGGAAGTTTCACTGAAGGGCATCCTATGCTTGTTAGAACAGCCAAATTATTCTTGATAGGTAAAAGCGTAAAGTCGTTGTTTACTACAGTTGTGGGCGTATATGAAATAGTAAAGTGTATCCACCCATCGGCACGCGTATCGCATGGTGTCTTTGGCCAGATGATACTATGTTGTAAATAAATATTGAACTATTATATAGTTTAGGGAATAAAATAGTATGTTTCAAATTTTGATAAATATGGGCGTAACAAAAAGTAGAAAAATGGTTTAACAGAAGTTTATGCCTTTACTTTTCTACCGACCTGTGTGTGATTACTTGTCTACCGGCCTGTGTGTGGGGGGAGGGGGAGGGGAGTCGGCGAAAGTACTTTTCTTTTTGTCCGTCCACGATGGAATCCGAACTCGCAGAATTTCGAACTTGTCCGATTTCTTTTTTGAAGATGCTGTCAGTGTTGAAATAAGTAGATCTGTTATGTGTGTGCCAACTGAAGAGAAAAAATGTAAAATTATGCATATTAGCCTTCTATTAGGCTTCTCGACACATACACCGGCGAGTAAGTATATTCTATAGCAAAGACACGAAGTGTGTTCGCTGTACTGTATTAGCTTTGGTCTTGTATACTTGCCACTGAAAAAAGGTTGGTCACGAATTTGTTGCTCCATGGAGGCTGCCATCTGTTCGAAGATAATCGCGAGATTAATTGCAAAACAGGTGCTGTTATCTAGTTTTGAAGCATTTATTGTTACAATCTCTCTCTCTCTCTCTCTCTCTCTCTGTGGAGAAAATGTACATTATATATTTCCAGGTACATCAAGAACACGTTTGCTGAATATTTAAGCAAAACGAATAGATCAAACTGTAAAATTGTTTCATTGAGATTGTATGGTCTGCACCGAAACGTCACATAAGAACCGTAGGTGCTGTGTCTGAGTTCCTGGGTAACCCCCTGCACCGTGCCGCGTCAAGCACCCTGAAGCTTACCAGGGAGCTCATTCAAGTAGAATGGAGCAGGAATGGTGTGTAAGGCCATTGTAAGACTTAGTTTGATAAAAGGTTAATTACTTCGACTTATTGTAGTAAAGTAATCATGATAAGATATTTAAATCTATATTCCTGTCTATATTTTGTTTATCTTTGGAACTGAATAATGAAAATCAAATACAAAACGAATTAATTGATTTGCTAAATCAAAGCACCTATCAAGAGCAGAATAATAAACACAAATTTGATACAGTGATTACCATAACTGGAACTGATCACCTCAATGCACAACTAAGATAGTCGCACTCACATGCCCCAAATGTGCAACAGCTTAATAGCTTTCGTTATCAACCTCTTTTCGTTCCGATATGACTGAAACACCGTTCAAAGGGCGTAAAATCGCGTCACCCTTTCCATCCACCTTTCCTCCAGAGCAGACTCTCCTCAAAATCGCTCGGCCACACCGAGAGCAAACAATCAGGAAGTCACAAGCGCAGCCTCTTCTTCAAGGGTAGCAACTCTACCATCACTATCTGTGTGCTCCCTCCAACCCAGGTTCAACTCCCGAAAGAAAGAACCTGCTCCCGGTTGAGCAAATGCTCTCCCACTATAGCAGACCTCCAGGAAGCAAAAAGGAAATCATTATAGTTGCCGCACATCTAGAAACAGGTAAAAGAAACTTGCACACACAGGTAAAGCTTCTTACCTGACATGGATAACTTTCCACGCCACTGTTTAAAAATCGATAATCGATATTCGCGAATCGAGCAGGTCATGAAATACACTACGAGGTATGGGCAAGTCATCTTTTCCTTCTTATTTTATTTTTCCTTATATTCAAATCCATTTTCCGTGCGCATTAATTTGCGAACAGCCTGATATAATTTTTAAAAAGATTGCATAAGAAATACCGCGGTCATTTTTTTAGTTTAAGTTGGCTATCCTCAAAATGTATAGAATATATAGTAAATCATGACTTTTTTACTGCGTTGATCAAAGTTTTTACCCGCATATGTCTCTTTTTTCATAAAATGATAATTTTCCGTGTTCATTCCGAAAACTACATTTATTCAGCATTTCACTGATACAATTTTTATTGAAATAGGAAGTAAAACAGTGCGGTCATTTTTACATTTTCGATCAGCACCCTTATTTTCTATGCTGGCCGCAAATGTCCAACAGAATTCACACACTACTCCAGGTGGCGTAGAAAGTTGCGGACGGCAGAGCTGACCAGTCAGTCAAGTAATGAATGAGCAGCATGAATTGTGCACGAGCGGCACTGGTCTCTCAAGGATGTTACCCTTACCACCAGAGCAAGTGTTGCAATGGAAAAGACTAGAGTGAGCAGAAAATTGGTTGCTGATTAATAAAGTAAAACTCACCCATTACTTTAGACTGTATGGAACAGAGCCGCAAACTTGTCTCAGCCGGTAGAATTCTCATCTGGAGCTCCAGAGATAGAAAGCCCGTCTTCCCGCTACGACGTCAAGGTAAGTAAGAGAGCGCTTCTGCAGTCACGTGCAGCGAAATTAGCGCCATCTAAAAGCCGAACCAAATCGACCAGTAACTGACCGCAATGGACAAACCGTCAGACATGGCGCAACCACTACACTCCTCCCCATTTTATGAAGAAAGATCCGACGACTTCTTGGACGTTCTCAGTATCAGTAGAACACCTGGTATGCAGTGAAGCTCCCAGTGTTTAGCTGATGTTGACAGCGTGTCGTAGAATATTCAAGAAACATCTGACATGCAGAAGGCGCTATTGGTTGTATCGTAGCTGACTGGCGGTTCCTGATACATCTGACGTGCAGAAGAAGCTATCAGTTGTATCGTAGTTGATTGACGATTCCTGATACATCTGACGTGCAAAAGAAGCTATCAGTTGTATCGTAGCTGACTGTAGGGTGTGACTTCTGGATACATCTGACGTGCAGAAGAAGCTATCAGGTGTATCACAGTTGACTTGAGTTCTTGATACATCTGACATGCAGAGGTAGCTATAAGTGGTATCGTAGCTGACCGTGGGGTGTAATCTGTCCCTACCCTTCATAGTAGATCCCTTTCTGCCTGGTCCTTCAAGTACGGCCTATGTCGTAATCCGTGATTCATGGATCTCAAGGGCATTACACAAGAAAAACTGTACGACAGCTGCTTTGGCTGTTACTTCAGCAGTTTGCCATGGGGGTGGTATACATTCTACCCATTTAGTGAACTGATCTACCATCATAGTATGTTTTCATTTCCTCTGGGCGTTTTGGCAATGGTTCCAGGTCAATATGGACTCTCTGCGTGGGTGACCTATCAACAGAATTTCTCTTTGGTTCTGGCCACTCAGCATCTCCCTTATGTCCTGCAGATGGTATATGCAATGACTTAACTGGATGGTTTCGTCTCTCAAACTTGGTGGCATGACCAGGTCCTTCTCGTCGGTGGCATTCCGAGTTTTATAGGTCCTCATCAATCAGGAGAAATTGCTCCCTGTTAAGCCTGTACGACTTTGCCGCAGGGCCTGCAAGGAACAGAGCTCCCTCTTCAGGTTTACTAGCGCTTTTCATCCGGTCAAGTATATGCAGATTTCCATCTTCAGCTTGCCCTTCTCTTAAATCTTCCAATGAGAAACCCAGCGTGATGGTTCTTCAGTTACTCCAAGGCTGATCTCGATGTCTGCCAACCCATCCAACGTGAGTGTATCTATATGGACTTATTACTCCCAGGGATCTCCCCAGACCATTAAGGCACGTCGCTTGCAACATGCCTTCTTCAAATTACCGTTGCAACATGCCTAAATTCCAAAGAATTTTTTATTAAAGTGCTATTATTTTCATTTTTTTAGCCAGTAAAGTTTTTAAAGGCCCGGATTTTGTTCTATCATTTTGACCCCCCCAAACTAATCCCCTCCAATAAACAAGTGATAAGAAAATCAAAGGCACCTCCTAATCGCCTTATTACTAGGGTCATAAAAGAATGCAGTGCTGAAATCACTGCCTGCCTCAGGGGCCCCAGTGGGATAAATTCATGCATCAGTCAAAATGTAAGTGATCAGAACAATATTTTCTATAATTTGTAAAATATAATTGGCTCATTAACAGTCAAAGAATACTCAAATATTAATTTAAAAAAAAAAGAAAAAGAAAATAAAGAAATATAAAAGAGAAAAAAGGCAAAAAAAAAAAAAAAAAAAAAACAATTAAAAAAAAAAACCTTAAGGAGGAAAGAAAAACAAAATATTTTCATGTATTATCACTAACTAACTACTCTATTTTTTGTATACTTTTGATATGTTATTTTTAATTTTACTTTCTTATATTTTATCTACTTATTTTTATATAATTTCTATTTATCTATTTTTTTTTTTTTTTTGTGTAGTAAGTCAAGTGCTCAGTAATTTAACACATTAGCCATTATTATAATCTCAAGAACAAGAAAATATGCAAGATTTGAAGATGAAATTTTGTTTCAAGGATCACTTCAGAGACCAAAAAAAACCCTGTGTTTTGAGCAGTTCGGTGATATTCTACATGTTTTTGACACCTTTTGAAAACAGTGAATTGGTCAAAGTTCCTTTGTTTTAACAAGAACTGACACTGTAGTTTTGTTGGTTATAGACGGTGATTTGTCAGTTATGGATTTATCATTATCAATATTTTGTTTCCACAGAGTAAATAATTTTATTTTCGCTTCTCTAATAAAAAAAAATTGATTGTGAACAGGGATAGATGTGAACTTAAGATTTTGTAAACATTACCAGAATATATGAATCAAATGTTTTTCTACCTCTAACTTTGAAGAATACTGATGCAAGTAATTAAATCAAGGTATCTCTGTTATTGATTTCCCCCATTTTGGGCCTCCCAAAGAGACTGCTGGGACACTGGTCTAGAGAAGACTGGCTAGTCAGAGAAGATTGTTTATTGGATTAGATAAGGATTACATAATTTACTAATGACAAAAATCCAGGTCTTTAAATGCATTAAGGCTTACAACAAATTAATTATAATGTAAATTTAGACTAATTTTGACAAAACATGGCTATTTTAAGGGTTTTCTTGAAAAATTGATCAACAAGTCAAAATCTGATTTTTGTGCTAAAAGTGACATGACTTCTGAAATTTCTGGGGAGAACACTGTTATCCTGACTCTAACAGCTAACGAACAACTTTGTTGCTGTAGCTGAGTTTCTAACTGGCTATTACTTACTCCCTGCAATACCTCAGGCCTCTGGGAAATACCCCTCCACGACATACCCCAGGTTCTACCTGATCATATTCTAAGATACCCCTTTTCATAGTCCCAAAATATTTCCAGATTGTATCCAGTCTGACTTTCATCACAATCCCCAGAATTAATCTGAACATTTCCCATGGTATCTTTAATCCACCCATCAGGAGTTACCCGATTCATATCTACAAGTTTTTCAATACCCCAGGTTTTCCCTGACATTTTCTGGTATGACCCCATGCCCCAGGAGTGCCCCCCCCCCCCTGTTCCAATTCGATTGTACTTATACTACATTCCCCAGGATTTTAAGAACTGAACATTTTCTTCCATACCAATTAAACATTCCCCAGTTACATCATCCTTTGTTCATTGATCATGATAATGATCCGCAACATTGGAGATGCCTTTGTTACTGAACCTTCCACCTCCCTGGAAAAGGAGCCCCCATTTTTATCGGCCTTTATGCAGAATTCACACCCCCACACGGCAGATTACAGGGTTTTACCCTTAGACCATATGCATTACAATGCTCTCTAGACACCGGTATTCTAGACATTGCACAAGCATATCCATGGTTACACAGGTCGATGTTTCACTATCCACCTGACCAACTGCCCTTGTAGGTCTTAACCGTAATAGCCCAGTTAGACAACAATGATCTGTACGTACCGTAAACAGCCTACCCAGCAACAGTACCTGCATTGTCTAGTAAGCCGTACTGTTGCCAGCAGCTCCTTAAAGGCCCCACTGCTCTATCAGCATGAAAAATTTTAACATGAGGAATCGCTGCAAGCTTTTTACTATAGTTTCATCATTGTAAATGACCGTAATTAGCCAGCTTTAAACAAATAAAACATCATTCAGCTTCGCATAAAAAGGGTTTGAAAACTTATTTGGGTCATTTTAGTTGGCAACTAAAATAACCTACTTTCGATTTCATAAAATGGTAAAAATACAATGTACAGGTGTGGAGTCCCAATCAGTATCCCGCAGATGCCCACACAGCACCGCCAGACGGGAAACCAGAACAGGAAATTTGATTTTGCGAGCGATTTGTTATTTTTCAAAAACTTGGTTTCTCTACTTTTTGCTTGTTATATAACTCAATATATGCACACTAACCCGCATTTTGTTATCAAAGGTGAAGGTTGAACAGCTTTTTACACTGATTTGAATTTAGTCGTTTTTACCGCTGATAGGACTATGGAGACTTTAAGCGTAGTACAGTATTTTCTGTTCATGAGTCAGGGCAAAACTGCCATATACCACCATTTTTCTTCCCCATTTTGGAGCTGTAGTTCTGCTCCTATGGTCAGAACTTTGATGACATTGCATCAAAACTTTCCTGAAGCTTTATCATGGCTGCTTCAAGATCTGAGATTCTTGATGAACTTTGCTCATCAGAATTCTCATTCTGGACGTTTGTCCCTTGAACAACCATCTCAAAAACTTCATCCTGTTTCCGTTTACTGGATTTTCCATAAACGGACTGATGTAGGTGTTGATACCACCTTATACTATTGATGGCTTGCTCTATTGTAGCAGGCTTATCCATTCCAACACGCAACCCAGCTTCTCTGTCGAGTAGACCTTCACATAATCTAACGATAGCCTGCTTGCTAGAATACTGCTCTGGCAACATCTTAAATGCCTTAGTTGCCAGTGTCAATATCCTATCAGCCCAGTCTTCAAGTGATTCCCCTGGTTCCTGGGTTGCCTGCCGAAACCTTGCCTGAGCAGTTTCCGCCAATTCCTTGACACCGAAACGTTTTTCCAATCGACTCATTAGACGTCGATACGTCAAATGCTCGTTTCTTTCCATCAAGATGGCATAGAAATCTGCTGCTTTATCAGTCAAGCACCAGCATAAACAATTCAAACATTCACTAGAAGCCCATTCACATGCAGTGGCATATCGAGTGAACTTCTGTTTGAATGCCAGCCAATTTGTTTTCCCGTCATAACTGAGATTTTTAGGCAATAATCTCAGAATTGCAGCACCACTCTTTTTCTTAGACTTCTTATGATGAGAACGGTGCTTTGCACGGATGTTAAACTCATCATCAGAGTCTGAACTAGAGCTAGAAGAATCAGAAGAGCTAGGGGAACTGGAAGGCTCATGTCTTGAAGCATGCAACTTTTTTCTTGTGCTTTCGAGCCTTATCATGCCTACTTTTTTCCAGCTTCCCCATCCCTCCCTCTTTCTTTGCATTGTCACTAGACGAGGAAGAGGATGAAGAGCTAGAATCTCTGTGAGTTCTTTTATTGTGCTTTGCACTCTTTTTATGATGTGTGGTCTTTTCCAGTTTCCCTACCTTCTTCTCCCTCTTCGTACTCTTATGATACAGTTCTTTGGCAAACTTTGTCAGCTTCGGAACTTTATTTTCCTCAATCCTTTGGACAGAGGAACTAGGAATGGGCCTATCATATGACGGGTCACCGCCCCTTTCAGCAGGAAGAGACGGTTTCTGGTCATGCATGCTGGTCATTGGGGAAAACTGTTGTCTAAAATTTTCCCACCTTTCAAACATGGGTGGCCTTTGTTCATACATGGGAGGCCTTTCTGCAAACATGGGTGCCCTTTGTTCAGTTACCTCATTCTTTGCAGTGGTTGAAGGATTTACTTCAAAGGAGTCCTCATAAACACTACGGGCTGGTGAAACAGGTCTTTGCCTTTCCTCCACCCTAGGTTCCTCCCTTTCTTCCAACCCATATTGTGCTGGTGCAATAGGCAAGCCTACATTGCGAGAAAAATCTAACATTGCCAACGTTTCCTCATCGAACTTTGCTCGGAGAAACGTCTGCAATGTTTCTAGGGTCAGATTGCCTTGACTTTCTCGCAATGCAATCAATGTACATGCAGCCTTTGGACCAATGTGTGGAATGCTCTGGAGGTCTTCAACCGTCGCAAAATTCACACGAATTGGGTTTTGCATGTCTGATGACATTTTGTCGCAAAGTAAATACACAAGAATAAATTTTATAATTTATTTCTTTTTACCTGCAACAAAACGGCTGCTCACTTACAATGACGTCGAAACTGTTTTCAAACCACGTTTATGGCTGGTGTACACGTCTTTGACTAACACGAGCTTCAAAACCGGTTTATACCCCTCTGAATATGTATTTCATTCAAAACACGTTTCAATATTTGCGCAAGTCTTTGACTTATGCCATGAAACCGGATACACGTCTGCAAACATGTATTTTATACAAACAAAAACTGTCTGTTAAAATGGGGAAATTTTAATGAAATACAATTTTTTCTTCCTTTGAAAGAAATTTAACTTGTAAACTGGGGTATTAAGCTTTAAACAGTTGCAGGAATAGCCAATTAAATGAAAAAGTCAGCTTTGCTGTCTTTTTTCAAAATGGCCGCCACGTGTGCACGTGCGCAATTTTGTTCAGCCGAAAATTTTTAATTTCATTATGCCAAATGTCTCCGAGGTCCGTAAACAGAGTTTCACATAAAGACAGTGCCGTATTTTCATATTTGTCATGTGGGTGGGTGATAAATAATTTTCAGCGAGGAGCCTATGTCATGATAATTGGCGGTCCTCTTAACAGAGGAGGAAACCATGAAAGAATGGATAGCACGACTTTCGTACCGACAGTCGCTGTAATATTTTTGTATGACGTCAAAGATTCCGTAGATACCTAAAGAGTCAAAATGGCGGCTGACGAAGTCGACGAATATGAACTGGAGAAACTTCGTGCAGAAATACAACAGGAACGGCAGATGAAGTAGGATTATACCTCAATAAAATATATGTTAAATACTCTTTACTTTGACCGGATATAGAGTACAAATTTATCGATTGACCGATAATCTACATTGTAAAGTGCACCTGCTTGTGTCACGGCTGGGGTTTTGAGATTACTCTCTTGTTGAGGCACTCCAGCAAGTGGTTTTTCGAAGTTTATACTTAAAGGGTTAAGAAACAGCAAATTCCACTTACATGGTTCAGTTTACTACCATTTCTCGTAGTCAGATTTGTCCTGAAGAGTTTTTGAAATTCATTGGCATGCTCTCAAGCTTGGAAAGTAATCTCTTGCAATGTATTTTTTTCAGTTTCATAATGGCCGCCTCAAGATAACCATTATTGCTGTAGGGGTGGCATGTTTCAAACACATTCTTGAAAATTACCATTTCATATAAAATTAACAAGAAATCAGTTCAGAAGAATTTATGCTTATATCTTATAGCAGTTATTTTCGTAAGTATGATGGTTGCACCAGTTTTCGGGGTCTTAACGTTTATTCGCAACATAAAACCTATGTGATAGATAAAGATCACAAACTGATAGTTTGTGTGCATATAAAAATATGTGTTAAGTAATATGTAACTTACATTTCATGCCCGCATGTCTCCATGTTTTCAAAGTTGATCAAATCGAAACAGATGCTCAACCGAATCTGCTCTCTGAAACTGCCCCAGTTTTCGGGGTTCGTAAATAACTCGCCTTCAAAATACATAAGCTGCAGATGCTTCTGGTAGCAACTGCCGTCGGGAGACATGCAGTCCTTTAGCATGTAGAAACTGTCGCTGAATTATCGAAAAAAAGTTCATAATTGAATTAATCGCCGTGTCAAGTTCGTCGGTACTTTCCATAAACATTGCAGTATTTCCAATATGGCCGCTTCCACGGTCACCAACGAAGACGTCATGGATGACGTCAAAAATAACGTGCTCTCGCGCGTCGATTGGTGTATGATAAAACATGCTGATTCAACTTTCTATTTGCAAAAGTAATCGTCTGTAGACGTGCTCGGCAAAAGGAGAGGTATTATCTATTAGAAAACCCCGAATTCTGGAGCACCCCGAAAACAGGTACATCGACCATAATATCTTTCTGGAAAACAAAATGATGCATAAGTGTAGCTGACACTGCAAGCATCCCTTTGCTGAAATGATCATATTCCAAAACAGATCAGGTGATTAGTGATGACATCATTTCTGTTGTGATGTCATAATGGGTGGTTCCCAGCTTAATTAAAATTAAAATGAACCTCATCAAAGGCTGGAAACCAGAAGGAATATTTTTACTATTGGAAAACCCACCTCAAAACAAAAAATGATAAAAATAGACAAAAGAGGTCATGCAATATGCTGCAAGTCAGTATTTAGCTACGAGAAATGGTTTTGGGTATGTTAAACCTAAAATTTTGATATTTTAGCATCTTTAAAGAAAAAAGTTTCACTAAAAACCACTTGCTGGAGTGCCTCAACAAGAGAGTTGATTCAGAACAAACCTTCCACCCTCGCCCGTGGGTTCTATATATAAAGATGGTATTTAAAAGATGGTACAAAGTACAAATATGAAGGTGAAGACAATGACTATGTTGTCACTTCAGTGACCTAATGGCAAATGCCTGAAAACATGTTAAAACAACATAATGAAAGTCATGGTGGATGGAACCAAACTCTTTGAATTCGACTTGTTTATTATCCCACCTTGCAGTAGATTTCTTTGTCACAAACTACAGCTGTCTTTGAACTCATAAAACTAAGCTAAAACACAATCTTATTAATTATTAACAAAGGTCCTAATATTAAGAGAAGTATCATACATTTTACATACCTGAAATACATTATGAAATGTATTTAAAAGATGGTACAAAGTACAAATATGAAGGTGAAGACACTGACTATGTTGTCACTTCAGTGACCTAATGGCAAATGCATCGAAGCATTGCATTAGCATACCATTGTTTGGTAGTGAGTAAATAATGACCGTTACGAAATAACACACTGGTCATCCTTCTAACTACACTACGGCTACTTGCTACTTGTACTAGTACACTAAAGGAGGGTTATATGGGTGTGGACCTATAGGAAGCAGGCTATTGGAATATGGAATTTAATCACCCTATGACATTTGGTCATTTATTTACCGAAACGGACCCAAAATTACCGGAACGAACATTTTACCTATTTAAAACCGATTACTTTAAGTATTTAGAAAAAATACAAATGGACACAGGTCAGGCATTCAACAATTGCAATGAAGGCAACTCTCTATAAAAAGTGTTTTCCGTGCTTCTTACTTGAAATTAATTTCAAGTAACATCTACATCTACATTCATCAATAATATGAAAACAGGCACTGCATAAAGGAGAGCACATCGCTATTTACAGTGTGTGAGTGTATGGTAAAGCCTCTCTATGGCTACTTCCATGTTCGGACGAAAACGTGGCTGAAGTGTAGACCCTGACCTTGACTAATTGTACATTTCTGGATCAAGTTTACAACGCTTTTTTCTGTCATATGAAATTTGTAATTAAATTATGCAACTCCACAGCTGCAACCAACTCAACGGCAGCAAACTCAGTTTGACAAACTTATGAGTGACTTTCAGAGATCTTTCCCCTCGGAAAACAGGCTAAATTTTTTTTTCAGTTTCTTCTCTGTGGGGCTTTCTATTTACTTTAAAATTCACCCAATGCTCAACCTCCTTGCATTTTGTGTACTGACCATGTAGTGATCTACTCATAGAACCGGTTAATGTTCATGCCATCTTGTTTTGTTTTTTCAAACCGAACGTATGACGTCATTACGTAGTGTAGCAACAGAAAGACTGTATTACCATAATTTCTTATTGTCTTGTTGCTCTCTACGCTCCTATTCAAACTAGTCTAATTTGGATAATAACTTCCGTCAATATACAGCTTATTTTCAAGCTTCCGGTGGAACGTTAAAATCATTTACATACACAGATCAGGTTTTGTGCTGAAGAATTAACTTGTTTGAAAATGTTTGTGTCTACGGAGAATATCAACCCATTGCACCGTGAGCAGTGGTCAGAGACAAAATAGAGAGAGACAGTTTGTTGAAATGTATTGATCAAACTTCCTGTTTAATCATAATGGTATCCCCCATATGGAGGTAAATTTGGTTGAGAAATCAAAACGACGGTTTTCTGAAGCAACATATGCAACATCATCTTCATTTTCTATTGACTAATGTCCTACCATCAGAGCTTGCCCTTTGGGCAAGAGGGCCCTTAGGGCCCCCTCGCAGTGCTCGCTGTTAAGTGCATGGCCAATATTGGCACAGTTGCACTGTGAACAACCTTAAAGCATTCGTGCTGGGAGGTTCTTATGTTCAGTTAAAATCAGTTAAAAAGGTGTTGTTCACAATTAAGGTCTTAGGTTACCTTCACTGACAAGGAGCTGAAGTCATCCAACGTCGGTGCTGATATGACATTGGCAAGCAGACCATTCCAGAGAAGGACCATTGATGGAAAGAAGGATCCCTTCTTAACTTATGGTGCTGACAGTTGGACAGCTTAGTCAGACCAGTTTTTTTAAAATTCTGCCTAGTATAATTAATGCTGTGCTAAAAAAAAGTTGTGCACCCATTTGTTGTCATGGTATTTGTGCCGTAGGGCTGCGTATCGGTCAATTTTTTTTATACAATATTTGTGTCGATACAAAGTGATCGATATTTGATGTATCATTTGATACTCTTTTCTTATATTATCCTACTTTCGAGTGCTTTGTAGATATCCTTACCTGCTGGCTTTAAGTCTCATTCTGCCTATATTAATCTGCTTATAAGTGCTTTATGATATAGCAGCACTGTTTTTCTTAGTAATTTCTAGTTTCAAAGACTGAAGGTAGTCCGTTTTCTGTTTGAGCCATTTTGCAAAATTAATTGTTGTTCAGTTGTCACGTGATAGCCACAGACTGGTAATGCATTTGTTTGGAGAAGCTGTAGCATGGACACTGGTATGAAGAGAATTCTTGCATTGTACCTTGCCAGAGCTCCAGATAAGAGGGGGTATTGATGATAATTCAAAGATAATTTTTCTTATTTTTTAACGAAAACATATGTTGTGACCCCTCATTAGAACCGTCTCGACGAGACGGTTCTAATGATGGGTCACAAAATATGTTTTTATGGAGAAATATGGATAATTATCCCTGAATTATCTCTGTTACCCCTTCGTATCTGGAGCACTGCCTTGCATTGTAAACTTATTCTTTCTAAAGATGGAAAACAACAAATATCAGATCTTAAGCATCTTAACATATATTCATGTATGAAATTTTGGCATAATGGACTAACATACTTTCATACCAGAGTCCATTCTACGGCTTCTCAAAAAAAATATGTTACCAGTCTGTGGCTATCACATGACAACAACAAATAATTGGTTGCAAAATGGCCAACAGCACTGCATTGGCTCAAAATGACTGTACAGTGCTCAAAGGGCTGCAACATAATTACTCATGCAGCCATCAGCCCAAAAGGATGGTACATACATGAATAAGAATGCCTACTTAACCCATTAACACACCAAAGAAGGTCATTTTTTTTTTTTTTTTCATTTTATTTTTTCATTGTTTCTCTGTTGTGGCTCTTTAACTATTGTATAGCTGGGCATGTTCAAAAAAAAATGTGACCAAAGCCTTTCAGAGAATTTTAAAGAAAACTCGGCTATATTGGTGCATTATTTTTGTTGCTGAAGATGTATCATGTGGCCTTGAAGATGCCTGCCAAATTTCATTGAAATACTTTGAGTAATAAAAAAGTTATGGGCAAAAATATAGCCAAAAAACTCAGGGGCCTGGTTCACAACGAATCGTACGATTGAAATTCGTTGTAAGATGATCGTACGAGAATCTTACGACCAAAAATTGCTTTCATGAAAAAAATCTCGGTTTCACTATTGTCCTCGTAGAACTCAATTTACGATCAAATCTACGATACCTTAAGGGCAGTCGTAAATTTCACTTTTTCTCCTCTTTCATCGCACAACATACTCATACTCAACTTTTGAATAGATTACATTTATCTACTGTCTTTCTGAATAGCATATACCAAGTTTTGAGCAAATCAGCCAATTAACAAAATTCCAAATTTATGATAAATCACCTAAGGGTGATTTTGAGTGAAGTTTTTCCTGTACGATTATCGTAAGATTGTTGTGCGATTCTTGCGGGATAATTTACCTGCAATGTATTAGAGACTATTCTCAAAATCATTACGGCAGCATTTGTTCTTATAGAGAGAAATTATCTTACAAGAAAATGGGAGGTTTTAGGACTGTTTGAACCCCTAATTAGGTGATCTCTGATCTGAGGAGACTGCATGTTTGTGTTCAACGTTATGGCACGCCAAATGCACAATAAATCTTTAAACTAGGTTTAAGAAATTTTACCCTAAGTTGAGCTTCAAACCTTGGTTTCAGTTCAGTCATAGGTTTCAAATCTGATTTCAATACCCGGATTTGTAAAAACGATTATAGAAAATTTCAATTTTCAAAAATTAGTTTTGAAGTTAAAACAAAGGATTGAAAACTTAGCACCTAAAATTGAGAATGCGAAATTTGGCTTGCTATACTATACAAGCGAATTATTGCGCTGACCACAAGGTTCTGCAGCGCAAGTCTGAAAGAGCTGATACAATCACAGACAGCATTTGGCAAAATAAAAAGACCCGAGTTTAATTCCTCGGAACTTCTTTCTCAAAACTGTATTTCGAAAATCGAGGAAGGGCATGGCAAGCCAATGCACAATGAATTTCAAAACCCTGAGTTTCAGCCTTGTTTTTAGAGGTTCAGTCCTAGGTTTTGGATCTCCAATCCCCACTTTTGTAAAATGAATTTATATAGGAATTTTGTTTTCAAATCTTAGTAGTAAAGGGTGTCACTATGTAGTGACACCCTTTACTACTTATCTTGGTTTTGAAGATCTGCAACTAAGGATAAAAAACTTTAAACCTTGGACTGAAAACTTCCCAGGTGCGATCCTTCGTGTCTTTGGTTAGGAGTCGTCCATGTTTACTTAGAAGCCACCGGTAGCTCAGTGGTTTAAGCGCTGGCCTGCTGATCAAGCGGTCCTGAGGTCGTTTCCGGAGGCGGAGATCGTTTCAATCGTAAACAGGGTTCCATTGCACATAACCTTTCATTATCACCCTTCCACCGTCCTGATACGACTGAAATGCTGTTGAAACGGACGTAAAATCGCAAGGCATCCATCCATCCATTTTATTTACTTCAGTGAGAAGGGCTTTAACCTCATTGGAGGTCCTGTTGACCCTTTTCTTTGACATGATTGCGTTGTATTACAAATCGCTACTTTTTGTGTTTATAAAACCCAATACACATCTGTCAAAGCTAATACACATCACGTCTGCGATCCATCGTATAACTAAAATCCTACGAGAATCGTACTATCTGTCGTACGATGTTTTTATGAAACGATCGTGCGATTCTCGTACGACCAAACGTACGATTATCGCACGATTCATCGTACGGTAAATTTTTGTGAAACAGGCCCCAGGAGTGTAACGCTTTTTGTGTGACATTTTTTTTATTACTGAATTTTCAGCATGCAATTTTACAAAACTGTGCCGGTTACCATACCTATTAGTGATCGTTTAGACTTTCCAGTCCTTTGGGCTGCATGAAAATGTAAGATTAATGTCCTTTCATCATCACCTATGAAATTAGTAATGCTGAACTCAATAGCACTATGCTGAATTTCTGGTGCACCAAAAAAGAAGAGGTTCCCATCTAAATGGATGTCATTTTTATATTTGATGCTTTTAATCTCTATAACATGGTCTGAAACATTGAATGAAGATGGTATATCGTATTGCAAAATTTCCAGTTGCTTTACCAGCTAGCATCCATCTCAGAATGTAAACCACTTCTTCTCAAGTACCCCTAGAACTCAGGAGTGTAACATTTGACATTTGGAACCCTATAACTTTTTCCAAGGGTAGCTTTAGTAAACTTTCATGCCTTGTATGAAAAGTCTTTGACCCATCATTGTAGGTGGTACACAGGCAGTCTTCATCTTGGGTTCTTTTTTCTTCTTATGTACCATCTTAGCCACTCAGGAGTGTAACACTTTTTTGAAAAAAAGACAAAAATAGCTTTTTTCTTTACCACAAGCAGTATAATTTTCATTTATTGTGCTCATAAATGAAGACCAAGCCCCCCTCAAGCATTTTTGGAACATATAGTTAACTTCTAAATGTAAATAAAGCTGCACTGCCATGAAATCGACCAAAAGTTGAAGATTTTGAGATTCCATTTTCTTCATATCTATCACTATGAGGCATTCTAAACAATAACCATACATGGCTATCAAGTGTCTTGTGAGAAATAATTAGATAAGAATGACCAAGATAATGATATTTTGTGACTAACTTTGGGTTTTGCTATGGCATGTTTAGTGCAAAGTGTTACACTCCTGAGTTTTTTAAGTTTAATGCCATTTTGGACACTTTTTCTTCCATTACATCAACATGTTTGGATTAATTCAAGCTAAATATATGTTTCCAACATCTGAAAATGTTTCTTGATGCCGTGCCATCTGTTTTGATAAAATTTTGAGGTTAATGATATTTTAGAAAGGGACATTTTCTACTGATTTATAATGTGACCATCAACTTCTGAAACTGGTATGGAACTTCACTTGTGTAATGTCTTTTGTAAACAGGTAATGATAGTCAGGTAAAGAGAACTGTTCAACTACCAAAAGAAAGAGTGAAGAAGAAAATTAAATTCAGTATATGTCTTTTTGATTGTTGTTCATTTAGATAGCCGAAATAGCAAGTATATTGTGGTACACCCAAGCGTGAGTTAAGAGATATGGTTTTGGTTTTTGCTACAGCAATGAGTGCAAGTTGCTTTTTAAAGAGAAGACAACAAAATAATGAAATTCAAAGGCAGAATATTCATCTTTTTTTATAATACAACAAATGGCTGTAAAGTGTAACACTCCTGAGCATCAGAACAATGTTTCTTGTTAAAGAGGCCAATAGACTTGGAAAAAATGATGTTAACAACATGCAGCTGGTGTTACTTTATTACATGGAGCACTTAATCATTGACTTAAAGCTCTTGTAATGCAAATTAGAGCAGTTTTGAAATAATACTCAGGAGTGTAACACATTTCTTGAAACTTTTCGCACATTTTTGACATGGCATCAGCACTACCTATAACTTTTTATATGAATAATCATTTTCTAGAATGGTTCTCTACTCATACGGCATCATTACAATGCACATTTAATTGAGATACAGTCAAGTAAATAAAAGATATGAAAGTTTTTAGAACTGAACATCTAAAACAATGTATCAAAATCAAGTTAAAATTTGAGTTTTTATATCATTCAGCAGTTTCTGACAGAAAACAGCACTTATTTACATAATTTGGAAATGCCCTGCATCAAATAATAGAAATTTAAAGTGATAGGATCATGATTTTAGCCTTTCAAAGCTTTCATAAAATTTGGTCATTTTAACAGATTTTGGGTGTTAATTTCTTCACAAAAATTGTCATAAAATTTTTATTAGTAATGCTATTATTAAAATTAATACAGTTCTGTAAACTGTAAGCACTGTAGATAAGTATGGAATAAAAATTAAACCTATGGCAGAGTGTTTAATTTTGACCTCCAATGTCACACTTTGGTCACATTTTTTTTGAACATGCCCAGCTACAGAATAACAGTAAACAGTCTATGCCCGGCAGGGGCGGATCCAGAAATTTTGGAAAGGGGGTTTAAATTAGCTGAGGGGGTTTGATTTGTGCAGTTTGACCAATTTTTCCTGAAATTCTCCATGAAAATAAAATAATTAAGGCTGAAGAGGGGGTTCATTTGAACCCCCCGAACCCCCTCTGGATCCGCCACTGGCCCGGATACATTCATTGTCCATGGTCCTTTTGGCATTTTCTTAAAACGGTTTAACCTACAAGCCAAAGCAGACATCTCTCGATATCTCAAAGTTGAAATAAATTCCAAACTTCTGATATCTTAAAGTGAATTTTCTGGTTCCAGAAAATTTACTTTGAGATATCAGTAATTTGAGATAAAAAATAAAAAAGAAATTGAGTCCAAATTATATTCTTGATACAAGAGGGTACTTAGAGATATCAGTGTTCGAGATATTGAGAGTTTGACTAAGGTGTACATTGCTTGATTTTTTTCACAATAATGATCATCTAAGGTCTTCAGCCTGTTTAGAATGTGCAATTTGTTTTACAGAGAGATGCTAGACCAGTCAGCATCAGAACTGAGAATAACAGTGGAGGAGTTGGAAAAGAGATACGATACTATAGAAAATGAAGGTAAATGCAGTGCTGTAGATAAGAGGGAGAATTGATGATAGTTCTAAAATATTTGTTTAATCTTAGAAAAATCATGTTTTACCCTTCATTAAAACAGCTTTAGCAAGGCAGTTCTGAAGAGTATCTCAGCATTTTTATAGAAATAATGTTGAAATGAGCCGCGACACGAGAAAACCAACATAGTGGTCTTGCGCCCAGCGCAGACTCAGATCAACCTGGGCATCCAACAAATTTGATCAGACTCTTCGGTTTACAAGCTCTTAAAGGGTAGCTAAGGGTCTAAGCTACCTCCATGCGGCCAGCAAAGAGTCTGCGCTGGGCACACAACCACATTGATGGTTTTCTCGTGTCGCGGCTCAAATATGTTTTGACCCCTCATTAGAACCACCTCAGTGAGGTGGTTCTAATGGGGAGTCACACTGAGGTTGTTCTAATGAGGAGTCACAACATAATAAGATTTTGTGAAGAAATAAGATAAGATATAAGATAAACTATTCTCAACAATCATGAATACACCCAGTTTGAGACCTCTGTAGAAAGCAGATTCTTCTTTCCTCATCTGTAATGCATTCCTGTTATAATATCAGTTCTCTACACATGAGCCACGACACCAGAAAACCAACAATGTGGCTGTGCCCCAGCACAGACTCAGATCAGCCTGGGCATTCGATCAGTCTGATCAGACTCTCCGCCAAGCGCTTAAAGGGTAGCTAAGGTTCTAAGCTACTTTCATGCGGACAACGAAGACTCTGATCTGAGTCTGAGCTGGGCGCACAACCACATTGTTGGTTTTGTCGTGTCGTGGCTCATAAAATTCTTGATAAATTGTTTAATTTCTGTATTTTCCTTGAAATTTCAGATTGTATTCTTTGATTTTTGACTTTCCTAATCACTTCATACTATACCCTGTCCATCTGTAGTGTTTTCTGTCTGAACTAATATCTTGCAACAGAAACAAAGATTCTACTTCTAACAACCCTAAGTTTCAGAAAAACAAACAGATACATGCATTTACTGGCTTACCCTGTATGGCCAGGTTTTTCAGTGAATTTGCAATGGATTTATGAAACCCAAACTTTATAGAAAGTTTCCAGAAGATCTATGGTGGCAAACCATGTCTACAGATCTGCATTAAGTTGTACTATCTACAAAAGTATACCCTAATGTGCTTAAGTATTAGGACACCTTTAGAAAGTAATAAATTTTCCATTTGTCCCAAATGGAAAATTCATTATTTTTAGGTGTCCCAATGTGCATGCACATTACAGTACACATCATTGAAGGAAGATGTATAATATTGTGGATATCATAACGTGTAAAATGAACAGGAATAAACTGTTTGAGGTGATTTAATATGACATGCCAACATACCAAAGTTGAGATCGGAAGAGGGGAGAAGGGAGCACATATTGTTTTCAGTGTTGATGTCATTGTTGTCTGTGTTATTATCTGGTTAATGCTACAGCTTTTATGCTGAACACTTTTTGAACCAGCGGATGGAGTTTCACCAAGCTGACAGCTCGATATATCATTAAAGAGCTGATTAAAATTTAGTGACATTCACTCCATTTTCTAGATCACAGGATAATTTTTTGTGTTTGTGTGACAGTTTTTGTTTGCAAGACATCTGATTCAGTGACTGAATTAAATGTGCCTGAATACACCACTGTAAATAGCGACATAGCCGGTAAGGTGTTGGTGAATTTGTTCCCATTTTCAAGATCTAAGATTAAGAATCATGAATGACGAATTTTCTTATACCTCTTAAACTAATAGAATATGGTATGTCGTTAAGCTTGTAGAAATATATCATTGGAAAAAGCCTTTTGGGAAAGGCAAAGCATGATTGCGTTAATATGACCTTGGCGTCAATGTCAGGCGCAAAGGAGGACTTAGAATGTTAAATTTTTCATAGAAATAGTTTCTGTGCAACGGACCTGTGTTCCCAGCGAGAGGATATTCACTGCTTGCGTGGATAGGTCCCCTGGACAAGGCAGAGATCTGATTAATTTTGATTGCCTTAAACAGGTGAGAGAATTTTCACCAAACTTGCTTAGAAATGATACTTGGCAGGTTGCACAAGTCGAACATCATTTTCTTTTGATGACCTTCACATCATTTTCTTTTTGGTGACCTGACATCATTTTAGGTCAGCATGCTAACTTTAAAGCTTTATACATATGAGCTGCAACATGAGAAAACCAACAAAGTGATTGTGCGCCCAGCGCAGACTCAGATCAGCCTGGGCATCCGCCCAGTCTGATCAGAGTCTTCGTTGTCCGCATGGAGGTAGCTTAGACCCTTAGCTACCATTTAAGCGTTTAGCGAAAAGTCTGAGCGGATTAGGCGGATGTCCAGGCTGATCTGAGTAGGCGCTGGGCGCACAACCACTTTGTTGGTTTTCTCGCGTCGCGGCTCATATATCTTTTCCAACTCTTAACTAAAATGAATTGCTCCCTCAGTAGAAGCATGTTCTTTACTTAAGAGTGGCCCAATTTGAGAGGAACTCTTCGTACAGGCAAGCCAATAATGATAATTAACATGGAAAGTTTTTCACTTTGAAAGATGCCTTAAAACGTATGGAAATGTATTGTGTCGGTAGTTATTTTCCAAGCGGAGTGGCATAGCCCATATACCCCATTTGGGCCGCATGTATATTTTGATTTACTTTCTTTCTGATTTTCCTGTTACTCTGGCTTGTGTGTTTTATGTGTGTTTTTCTTTAGGTGTAGGGATTCGTTGTGAGTGCTGAAAATATATATCTTTTATCATAATTCACTAACGTATAATTTGAGCCGCGACACGACAAAACCAACAATGTGGTTGTCCGCCCAGCGCAGACTGAGATCAGCCTGGACATGCACCCAGTCTGATCAGACTTTTTGCTATGCACTTAAGGGGAAGCTAAGGGTCCAACCTACCGACATGCGAACAGCGAAGACTCCGATCAGACTGGGCGGATGCCCAGGCTGATCTGAGTCTGCGCTGGGCGCAAAACCACATTGTTGGTTTTGTCGTGTCGCAGCTCATTTACATTTATTACTTATTCGCATATTAAGTGCAGTTTTCATTTTTCCGTCCATTCTACGTATAATCAGTGTGTCCAGTGACTTTGTGTTAAATTTTCGCGTAAACTTTGTAAAGTTCTTGTTTTATACATGTAAATTAATGAAATCGTACTTGACTAGCATTCCATTGCTGCTGTCCATCCAAGCTAGGCGTGGTATAAATTAGCCGGCATTATCTTGATACTGTTGCTGGCCCTTGGTCAAGTTCACAGTTTACAATTTGTAATAAGTTTTCTTTTAATTTTGCTATTAAGTTTTTATTCTATTTCTGATAATTCCAAAGCGTTTTGGCTTCATAAAACCTTCCAGTGTTTCTTAACAAATTGGGGTCAGTAAATCGCGAAAAAAAGCACATTGTTTAAGTCATAGATTCTCTACTTTATAGAAGACACCCCAGTTGGTAGCTGTTTTATGGCCCTGTTATGTCATTACCTATGCACTGGGTGGTTGCTTAGTCCCGGTAGGCGGTGATTAGCATCTATTTATGTGGTCGCATCCGACTTGCTTTAAAGTTTTGCTTTCTCATGAAAATTTAGTAAACGGATACAGTTTAATGAGGTTGTTTTGTATTTTTATATTATTTCTAATATCTTTAAATGGGAACTTTTGAAACTGATTGTACAAATCTACCAAACGTCTTTTAAATTATCTTAATGCCGCCATTGACAGGTGATCAAGGTCACTGGCATAGAATTTTGTTAGATGTATGTATGGTAAATGTGTATGTAAGTTTGCTTTTAATTGCACTCTTCAAATATGTGACAATACAGATGACTGGGTTTGATGTAGACCGTCTATCGCAATCCGTTCAGTTTCATCATTTAAAACATACCAAATCAATTACAAATATTTTGCTGAAGTTTGGTGAATATCTGACTTTCATCAAGTAAATATCTAAAACTTTTCATGAGGCGGATGTATACATGAGCTCCTGGTCTTTTGCTGTAGTTTAGCTTCAGATACAAATAGACCATACGATTTCAGAGATAACAAGGCTTATGATAATGAATAAGTTTCTTAAATTATAGAATAGGGATGGATAGATGGGTAGACGACTTGCGATTGAACGCCCTTTCACATTATTTCAGTCAAATTAGGTCGATGGGAGGGTGATAATGAAAGACTGTGTGCAATGGAACCCCGTTTATGGTTGGAAAGATTTCCACCTCCAGCGGGCCTCAAACCGGAGACTAGTCGGTCAGTAGACCAGCGCTTAAACTACTGAGCTACCGGGGCTTCTCCCTGAAACGGGTTTAAAGAAAAATGCAAATAAATAAGTAAATAAAGCAGAAAAAGAACGACATAAGATATAATTAATAAACAAGCAGCAAAAGAGAACAGACAGAGTATTAAGTTCCTAAGGAAGACAGCATGGGTTCAAAACACGTTTTTATCCTTAAAAAGATCGTTAAACGTTCACTCGTATATCATGAACAGGTAAATGTCATTACATGTATGAGTTGGACACAAGCATGGTCTTTGTGAAAAGAAGAAGAATAAAAAAACGGCACGCAAAATTGCTTCTCTTTGGTAATAGCTGGTCCGTTGAAGGAAAGGGAGTACTCAGTAGTGAAAGGAAGAAAGTGAATATTTTGTAATTGGGTTAGCTTTTATGAGAAACTTCTCTCCTTTTTACATTTTATCTTTTTTTCTTTTATCAATAGTGTCATCTCTTAAAGGAAATAATTTTCTCCTGTATGAGTAGAGTTTCCTTTAAGATATATCTCCTTGAGTTGTCATTTTCCTTAAAGAGTGTAGCTCTGAGATATACTCCTAAAGGAAAATGACAACTCATACAGGAGCAAATTAGAATTTGCTCCTGTATGAGAAGTCATTTTCCATATAGAATATATCTCTAGAGATATACTTTTCTAGGAAAATGACAATACATACAGGAGCAAATTCTCTGTTTGGAAGGGCTTCGTCCCCACCCAGGGAAGTTAACAGGAAGTCACGAAAGTTGTATCCGTTTTTAAGCGGCGTAAAACCATTGATGTGTATCCATATTTCTTAGCCTTAGCTGTTGCTTACTGCCTTAGATTATGAATAACATGTCGTTTGAAAATGTATCGCACATGCTGATCTGCTTATTTTTGTTTCTTGTATTATTTTATATAGATTTTCTAATTTTAAAAGATGTATTTTCTTTTTTGCTTACTTTTTCAGGTAGTATTTGAATAGACCGCCCTGCTTGTTTCAAACCTTACCCTCCACTCACCGCCTTTTTCTTACATTCAGTTAGTGTTGCTTGTTTTCATAAAGTTATCAAACTGATTTTCGACAAGCTGTTTTTCATAACGTCTTGTTCATTCTACAATGTGAAAACCTAGATTGGTTCTTTGTCACGATGGTTAGAGTCATAGTCTTCATCAATCGGAACACCGCTCGGCCAATTCCGTGATTCACGGAATTGGCCGAGCGTGCTCCGATTGAGTCTCCATGTCAGTAAATGTTTTATCGGCGTTTGGTGCGTAAAGAAATTATTTATGTACGCTGCCTATTTTACTACTTTGATACACAGATCGACTACATTTACTGATAGTTGGCAAAGAGCGAAAAAAAATTGTCAATTAGACAAATATGTAGGCGTTTATATGCAAAATGTGTAGAACCTGATTAGACGCCGCTTTTTGCGGCGTCTGAACTGACTCAGCACTGTTTGCATACATCCACTAAACGGGTATCCGGTCAAAAAATGCTTTACTAATGAAAATAAACATCAGGCTCATTCTTTGATATTATGGGCTTTGTTTAACAGTACAGCAGATGAAAATCAGTCTGAAAAAAACATATTGTTTACATTACTGAATGTAGGATTAAATGTGTAACCGTTCTCTATTTTGATTCTAGTATGTAGAATTACTGTGATCCTTATTCTGCTTTGTATAAACTAACACCTCCTATTCCTACCACTGATCCTATAGTCCAAACAGAGTTTCATATAATATTACGTTAACCTTTATTTGAAGGAGATTTTTTTTATGCCCCCGCCACAAAGTGGGGAGGGGCATATAGTTTTGCCCTTGTCCGTCCGTACGTACATACGTACGTACATACGTACGTCCGTCACACTTTGTAGTACTGTTCTTGTCTCCGCAACTCCTCCTACAGTATTCGATGCAGGGAGTTGAAACTTGCAACACGGTTCAGACATGCATTGAACATGTGCATAAAGGAAACATAACTTTGATTCAGGTCTTTATTGCAGAATTATGTCCCCTTGAATAATATACATATTATGACCATATTTCACATTTGAGTACTGTTCTTGTCTCCGCAACTCCTCCTACAGTATTTAATGTAGGGAGTTGAAACTTGCAACACAGTTCAGTCATGCATTGAATATGTGCATAAAGGAAACAGAACTTTGATCCAGGTCATTATGGCAGAATTACATCCCCTTGAATGACATGCATATTTTGACCATATTTCACACTTTGTAGTACTGTTCTTGTCTCTGCAACTCCTCCAATAGTATTTGATGTAGGGATTTGAAACTTGTAACACAGTTCAGACATGCACTGAACATGTGCATAAAGGAAACAGAACTTTGATCCAGGTCATTATGGCAGAATTACATCCCCTTGAATGACATGCATATTTTGACCATATTTCACACTTTGTAGTACTGTTCTTGTCTCTGCAACTCCTCCAATAGTATTTGATGTAGGGATTTGAAACTTGCAACACAGTTCAGACATGCATTGAACATGTGCATAAAGGAAACAGAACTTTCAGTCAGGTCTTTATTGCAGAATTATGTCCACTTGAATTACATACATATTTTGACCATATTTCCATAGCTTAAATACAATCTTCGTAGCTCTAGCGGCCTCATTTATTAACCGATTTTGGTATTACATCACAATTTTATTGGAGATGACAGTACCTCGAACAACTTTGCGTTTCAGTTTGGTAGGATGAAGGTCAAGGTCACAGTTGCTATTCTCAGAAAAACTAGAGCATTGCTCCAGTGATTTCATTTATAGATCGATTTTGATGTAACTTCACATAAATGTTAAGTATAACAATATCTTGAATAAATTGCTGCTTCAGCATCCCAGGTCCAAGGTCAAGGTCACAGTTGCTATTTTTAAGAAAAACTCAGTCATCCCTCTAGCACCTTTATTTATTGACAGATTTTGATGTAACTTCACACAAATATGTTTTAACACATAACTCATCTAACGAGGCATATGGCGGGGGCATTCATCACCTTTAGTGAGTGTCTAGTTTCCTCATTAATCAGATTGTAGTTCCTGTTCATAACCGAACAGTAGGTTGGTATGATGCTTCATTTTAACCTTAAAGTATGAAAATTTAGAACAGGCTTATATGCAGCCAAAGCTGTCGTATTAAATTCAATACCAAGATCAATTAGTAACAGTGAATTGAATTATTTGAGCCGCTACACGACAAAACCAACAATGTGGTTGTGCGCCCAGCGCAGACTCAGATCAGTCCGGACATCTGCCAAGTCTGATCAGAGTCTTCGCTGTCCGCATTGAGGTAGCTCAGCCCCTTAGCTACCCTTTAAGCACTTAGCGAAGAGTCTGATCAGACTGGGCGGATGCCCAGGCTGATCTGAGTCTGCGCAGGGCGCACAACCACATTGTTGGGTTTGTCGTGTCGCGGCTCATTTGAGAAATACTATCATAAAATTCTAAATATTGGGACAGGTAGATCTGAGCAGGCAGTGCAGACCAAGAATAGACTTAGAGTAGAAGGGGTATAATCAGGATGCAAACAGTTTTTCCTGCTATGGGCGTTCTTTCGATGCATTGCTGCATTGAAAAAAACAAGCTGTTGAGTTCTTTTTATATGCCCCCGTTACGAAAGTCAGGGGGCATTAAGATTTGCTCCTTCCATCCATCTGTCCATTCGTCACACTTTAAGGTAAAGAGTTTGTGTAATCAACGCATCTCACAGTTCTTAATGGACCTTTTTTAAACTTAGCATACATGATGAAGACATATTGAAGATGTGCATGTGGATTTGTGATGGAGCTAGAATTAATTTTTACAGAATAATGGTCTTTTGAAGTTAGTCAATCTAGGCATTTGTTTGTCTTGTAGGGTATTGAGTTGTGTAATCAAATCCCACCGCAATTTTCAATGGATCTTTTTCAAACGTGGCATACATGTTGTGGATACATTGAACATGTGCATGTAGCGTTTTGATGGAGTTAGAATTGATTTTGACTGAATTACGGCCTTTTGAACTTTGTCATTTTAGGCAGTTTTTTGTCGTAGGGTATTGAGTTTGTTTAATCAACTACTCCCACAGTATTTAATGGACCTTTTCCAAACTTTGCATATATGTTGTGGACATATTGAAGGTGTGCATATGTTTTTAAAATGTCCAGAGTTAGAAATAATTTTGACAGAGTTACTGCCTTTTGAACTATGTCATTTTTGGCAGTTTTTTTTTTTTTTGCATTGTAGGATATGGAGTTAGTGTAATCAACTTCTCCCACATTTTTATTGGATCTTTTTCAAATCTTGCTTAAATGCTGCAGACATATTGAAGATGTGCATGTTGGATTTTGTTGGCGCTAGAAATAATTTTGACAGAATGATGGCCTTTTGAACTTAATCATTTAAGCCAAATTTTTTTGGTATTGTTGTGTATGCAGTTTGTGTAATCAACTCCTCCCACAGTTTTTAATGTATCTTTTTCAGACTTTGCAAACATATTTTGGACATATTGGAAATATGCATGTAGATTTCATATGAAGCTAGAATTAATTTTGACAGAATTACAGCCTTTTGAACTTAGTTATTTTAGACAAATATTTGCATTGTAGAGTAAGTACCTTGTGTAATCAACTTCTCCCACAAATTTCAGTGGCTGTTTTCAGACATTATATACCTGTTGTGGACGTAATGAAGATTTGTTTATGGGTTTTGATGGAGAAAAAATTAATTTTGACAGAATGATGGCCGTTTAAACTTAGTTGTTTTGGGCAGCATTTTTGCACTGTAGGGTGTGAAGTTTGTCTTATGTTTTCAGTGGATTCTTTGTAGGGAGTGTTTGTGCTTAAAATGTACTTTAGGGATGTACACATCCTGTGACAGGCGCTGCACGGGGGCATCAGTGTCTTACAGAGACATTTTTCTAGTGTGTGTTTTTTTGTTTGTTTTTTTGCGAGTAATTAATTAAATGACCCAGTTTGTAGAATTTTTGCGATACTGGTTTTAGACGCCTAGAATTTCGATACTGTACCAATTTCATGCTAGTATTTTACTTAAAAATCCGGTCTGTGTGGCGTTTCAAATACCCTTGCAGATATGGGCAGTCCTATAGCTCTGTTACCATATCCACATGAGTGCGACAGCTTTTTTGAAAAAGTTGCGCAAGAGTAAGGATAGTAAATTGTTTTGACTCGATATACCCTTACAAACTTGAGTTAAAGGCACAATAGCAACTTTGAATTTATGTGAGAAAAGAATGAAGTTTTTCAAAACGTTTTTTGCGTGTGTAATTGATTGTCTAGTACGAAGGTTATGGACAGTGTCTGCTTTGCTGGTTTTTGAGTCATGGTAATAGCTTAAAGTATCTGTCGATATTTTAAGAATGATAAATTTACTAAAGAAAAACAAATAAAAAAAACTTCCTTGAGAGTATTGAAAATAAGTCTGCACGCTATGTAAGATATCAGTCATATCTTAACTAGTATACCAACATTATGGAACTTGGTTTCAAGATGAATTAATCGAGGTCCTGGGCGGATTTTAAAACAGTAAGGCTCTAGTCAGTGTGCAGTCTCATAGATACATTTTCTCTAGATTTCTCGTGGTCTTCAGTATATATTATGCATATTTCAAGATTGATCAGATTCTTTTCTTCTCAAATGCAGATCATAATAAGGACTCAGATTGAAAACCCTATCAAAATGCACGAGATTGAGTTGTAGTAGCCTGGCGCATTGTGAAAACACGGTTACTCTGTTTTCAGTTATTTTCTGATTTTCTTTCTTTTTTTTTTTAAACAGCAGTATTGATATTTTAACATTTTATATAAATTTACGTCTTCTCTATACTTTGAATGAGAATTAAAATAGTACGCGACTTCAGTGATTGTAATATGATTTACCGAAATCCAAATGTGATAACTATAACTCGTTAATATGTTCTTTACTATCCTGTTGAGATTATCTGTTATGCTTAGGCAATGAGTGGAAGACAAGGTTTGAAACACAGGAGGAAATGAACCAACAGCTAGAGAGACAGATTATAATGCTACAAGACAAAGTTGAGGAAGCAAAGAGAAATTTGAAAGATGGTAAGTGGATAAGATTATACGCAAGATTGTTATTCTAACGTTAAGCCTTCAAATGTACCACCACATATATATGTATTGGAAGAGAATTTTAATTCTCCAAAATTATTTATTTATTTTATTTTTTATTTTTGGCCTCAGGACTTAAGGTTATTGGCCTTCACTACTAAAGTACTTCCTTGCTAAATGTACAGGTTGATTCTTATTGAATCTCAATAAGGTATTTGATGTACGTGATCACCATTTTACCTGAAATATCATTGTGTGTACGCCTGTGTAATGTCATATACTCGCACCAAATACAGAGTTTCAGATGGTGAAAGCTGTATATACGAGGAACCTTTGTAAAATATCACCTTTCCTTCTGTAGACTGCGGAGCAATGGAAATCCCTCTCGATTATCAGTTAAAAGGAAGACTGTTTTAGCTATTGAAATAGGTTTTCTGAGCTTTGTTAAAACACAGCGAATTTTATTCCAGTATGCTATTACAAGCTATGATTCATTTATATCTTTAGAAATTAGAAATGGTATATGATATGTATATCGTGATTTACTAGTACTTGCCAAAATTATATCACAGTTATAATAGTGGCATAGGGTAAGTAACGGTTATAAACATCTGCATGTACTCTCTGGGATATAGTCAGATTCTAAATTGGCCACTGCAATTATGATTTGTTACATTCTTAGCAAATTTGAATTAACGTTTTGTCAAAATAGCAAGTGCATTTTAGTATCATGAATTATAAATGGTTTTGACCTACATGTAACATTAAATCATAGCTTCGTATTTCTTACAAACCTTGAAAGTTATTCTTGGAAATAGGTTCAAAGGTTCACATTGTCTAGATAATCAGTAGACCTTACATTTAATAATATCGGATAAAGGTCAGGATTCACTTAAAGATAATGCTGACTCTCTACTCCATACTTTCAAAGCGTTTTCTTGCAAGTTCATGCAAATAAAAACACACCATCAGAAGATGTGCAAAGAAATGGAAGATTGACTTACCTACGGTTTGACGGAATCATGGCCCAGTGTATAGTTTCTGAACTTTCCTAATAGTGACTTCATATTGTCGTCGTACCTGCTCAATATATTTCAGTAGTTTAAGATTTTTTCACGAAAATTTGTTGGTAGAAACAGCTATCGGACGATATACAAAGGGGAAAAATTATTGTTTTCCAGTTTTGACTGAACTATGCCATTTTGCATATTTCTTAAAGCAAACGTTCATAAGAACTTTGCAAATATAAACAATCATCAGCAATATATTATATCAATGTGTTGGTCGTCTATCTATCCGTCCAGCCGTCTTTTTACTTTTCCTCTTTCAATTAATTCTTTGTGACTGCTCTGTTTCTCGTTAAACTCTGGAAAAGATAATGCCTAGAACTTACAAATTTTAAGTATATCCTGGCGTCTTCAAGATTTCATTGAAAGGTTAAAGTTTGAAAGGTACTAGCATGTGTCTGCTTTCTTCGAAAAAAGATTGTACAAATATTAAGCACAATCAGACGATGTGCAAAGAAAATACATCAGTACCCTAATTCTGGTTTTGACAGAATTCTGCCTCTTAGGAATTTTTGCAACCTAATTTCGAAATTCTATAAAATTTTGCTGTTAAAATTTCTATAGAACAAAGCACATCAGAAAATGTTTGCAGAGAAAAGATCCATAAAGTAATTGAAAACGCTATGTTTAGCAGCCGGCACAATCGTTTAGCTCGTACTGATTGCAATTTTGACAAAATTGTTATCCTTTGTATATCTTTTGTAAAATTCATCGTGATTTCATATCTGCCTCGTTACTTGAGATTTCAGTTATTGAGAAAGTTCTATTTATTGTTTCATTTTCTACTATAAAACCCCACAGTCATATATTGCTTGCTCAGCTGCCTAAGCAGAGCTCTTGTTATTATTCTCCAATTGAGTCTTAACAAATTATCAGCAATCATTGAAGGAGGGTTCTTTGTGATTTCAGCTGATCTAATACAACTTTACCAGTCCAGGAAAATAGAAGGTTATGATTATCTTATGCTATAAGTGCATGTCAAACTCTAGCTAAAACTTTCATTTCTACGTTAACAGAGGGTATTCTGTTGTCTGTTATCATCATTATGTTAATGGTAAAAGCTTATTTCCTGTCTTTCGCTAGTTTATTTGCTTCTGTTACATGGAGAAATTGAAGGATTGTTGTATGGCTGTGTAATGTCATCGAATCATGCATGCGTGGTTGGGCTTTTTTATGTTGAGATATCGTCGACTTAGACAGCTTACTGTAAGCTTTCATTATAGTTGTAAAACACATATAACGATGCGTGTTGTGTCCCTTTCCCATTGAAGAAAGTAGTCTTTTGATGACGTTAACATACATTGTTTTTTTTTATGACAGATTTTACAGGTATTTAAAAATGAAAATGTTTGATGTTAAGAACGAAAATTATACACACGTCGTTGAAAAAGCTAAGTCAAAAATATAATGTTGCTTTATGACAAGATGGGAGATCCTTACATTTGTAGATTAAAGTGTAAATTGGCGTTTTGTATTTTCTGATAAAAAATACGAACACAATAATTTGTGTACGGCGTTTACTTTCTTCTGATGCACCTTTAGTGAAAATGTCGTGCGATATCTTCAAAGTACATGGCATTTCCAGTACTCCGTTCAAGATTTGATTAATAACTGTTTAAAGGATAACGGATAGGAAGAAAGAGAGAAAGTAACGACGTGTTAGAATAAATGTATCCTGTTGGAGAACTGAGAGAATGCGATGACATGACGTTAATATATATCAAAAAGTTAATGACCAGAAAAACGCACGAATATTAGCAAGTCTTTTCAGTTAACGTTTTATAGTTTGCAGAAGAATGGGAAAACTCATGGGGTGACCATGGCGTCTTAGTCGGAGTTTGCGTCAGAGTTCGTGTTCGTTTCTGCGTCTGTAATCAGTTTAACCTATTTAATTTTACCATCTGCGTTTAGGTATGTATATTTGACAGCACAATGGCTAAAAGTCGGTACACATTCACATCACCACATTACATCCCCTTTGGAAATTAACGTACATTTTCACGTTTCATCGAATTCACTATATATCTCTGTATGTTTTTTTTTAATTGTTGGCTCATGCTAACATCTGATCAAGAGCATTTCATCATCAACACTCACGTTTTGATTTCGACCTTCATTTTTACGTTTCGCTGGCTTCATTATTTTTTTCTCAGTATCAGGGATAGAGTTTTTTGGTATTTCAATATTAAGTTACCGTCTGCTTTTGACTAATATATGTACAGTTTTCACCACTGTTTTAATATTTTTTTCTCTGTGTTGTTCTGTGTCACAATATTTGGTTTACATGTAAATGATATACCGAAGAACGAAACAGCATGCTTTGTCGATGCACCTATGATCTATTTATTTAACGATTCAGTGACTTAATGATGTTTCTTCTTGATCGGTGTTGGTATGATTCGTTAAACTTTGTGCTCTTTCAGTCTTACATTTCCATGCGAAACATTCTAATTTCTTTACTTCACCAGGACTTTACGAAATCTAAAGGAATTTATGCAAGGATTTACTCTACACCGTAGACATGTACTGTTGATAATCATAGCCAAACCTGTAAATAAAATTTGTGTTTGTTTGGCTACCTTTTGAAAGTAACCTACAGTCCTACATATTTAAAAGTCCTAAGTATTACAGTGACATTGTACTGATTTCCGAATTATGATCAGAAATATATCAAACGAAATAATGGAGCATGTAGATACGGTTCATACGGTTCAATTCAAACTTTATTAATTCTGTAGCTTGATTCAATTTATTAAACAAAACTAGGACAATCGTTTGGATCAACTTTCATACATTGTTGATTGGCCTTTATTAGAGAACCTGATATGCTATGTTGAATGTATGAAAAATTGATTTATTGGAAATATAACGCTTGACTGTCAATGAATTCATTAAAAATCACTTGACCTTATAAGTATAGGAAATCTGAAACTGATAATCTTATGAACTTTCTACTACAGTTTACTAGGAGGTAAACGCTCGTGAATTTAACACAAAACTTATAAATGCATGTTACACAACAATCTTAAAAAAACACATTTATCTTCTCTCAAGTTGTGTCAGGAACAGCTACATCTGCCTTCAGTTATTGAACTTATTTAAGCACATACCTGTTCTGTTATCTGTACCTACTGTCAGTTGGACGAAAATCACCCACCCTCTCAGTCTTATTAAATGACGAGGTATGTCCTTGGCCGCATTAGAAAACACGAAAGCAAATGTTTGTAAATTGCATGTATTTTTCATATATATTCATTAAAATGGTTTAAGTTATAATATTTTATTTTCAGTTTGAATGAAAAGTTGATTAGTAATGTTAACAACGAGAATTTTGACCAGCATGTGCATTTTTCGCTAGGTTCACTCTGAGAGCACTAGATACATCGTCTGGCATTGAGTCCTTTCTCTCCAGGAAGTTTGGCAAAGTACCCCTTTTGAGTGCCGACTCATTTTGTCTTTTATATTTGTCTACAAATAAATAGCTTGGACAAACAAAAACCGTAAGGATTAGTTTGCTTGAGAGCGTTAATGTATGCTTGAAAGTTTGTCAACACTAACCAGATTTGACTTTGCATGATTTGCGCGTATGCGAAGATACTTTGTTTTTGAACATATATGAGCATATTTGCATGCAAGATTGCCACTTAAAAGCATGGTATTGGAGTGCATTATATTGAACTCCCAAATTTATTTATTTGTTTTTTAATTATTATTAATATATATATTTTTACGCGGTATCTTAAGAAAGAGAGATTTGAACTGGGTCGGATGCTCTAAGCTACGTCTTTTCAATGTTAAACAAGTATGCTTAACGTGAGTTTAACTTCACATTTTGCTGCTACAAAAGCAAACAGGTAAGCAGTGATAAGGAACTGATACCGGTTTTACGGGATTTCTAACCTTACTTTTATCTTCTGTAATCGTTCAAACATGTATTAGCATTATGTAATCTAAGCCAAAAGACTCCAGGACCAGTTCTGTTCTGTTGTTACGTAAGCGTATGGATTCCGTAGACTTGGTAATGTAATGTACCTGTAAGTTATAGCCTGCTGATTTTTATACAGTTTGTGGTTGAACCGAGTGTTTATTCTGCGATTAAGATGCATGCGCTTTTGTTGTTCTTGTTGTTGTTTTAAGCTTGATATGGTATAGTTCATTTTCATAATAAGAGAGATTTTTTGTAAATGTTGGAACTCGTGCAGGTGTATACATTTAAACTGAGAAAAGCATGAGGATCTGTAAAAGGTTTAAAATTGATAAATTGATGTGATGAACCATTTTATTTAGTTTCTGTAAATGGCTATTGTGGCCTTATTTCAGTTCTGAATGAAACAAAAGGTACATTTTATATCCCAATTTTCAGTTTGTTTTTTCAAGCCCATCTGTTTTACTACTTCCTGTCTGCTGTGTAATAAATACTATTCTAGTCATAACCATTGTATGTTGTTTTGTTGTTTACTCAAGAACTTTGAGCTGTGCCACGACAAAGCCAACAAAGTTGGCATGTGCGCTAGACTAAGACGCAGATCCGCCCGGGCATTCGCCCAGTCTGATAAGAGGCTTTGCGACAGGCTTTAAGGGTAGCTAGGGTCTAAGCTACCTCCATGCCGAGAGCGTACACTCTGATCAGACTGGGCATTTGCGACTTTATTGGTTTTGTCGTGTCGCGGACCAGTTATCAGCCTGACTCACTTTGTTCGTACATATTGGAACTTTAAGGTGGTGATAATCACTGATTTTGGGCAAAGTATAAAATCTGCATAAAATGCTGAAAATATAACAGATCTTCCCCAAAATTAGCAGATGCATACTTTATGTTGTTTCTCACGATTCAGAATCCAAAAAATGCAGAACTTATTGAAGTTAAAAAGGGTTTATATAAGAAAATGTCAATGGGTAATTTTGTGCGCAAAAATCTGAAAAATAACCATCGTTATTAAAAATGTAATAGGGTCTGAAGGTTCTTCAGTACATTATGGAGAGCGTCTTAGCAGTTAATTTTTTCATTTTTTCACACATTTTCAGGCTGGGCAGATAAAAAATGTTTTTTTTTTGTGTCAAAATATTTGCCAAAATGCATAGTAGAGTCCATTTTCAAGGTTGAACAATTTTATATACACACCTGTGTCATGGTGGTAAAAATTCTAAATATTGGGACACTAAAAATAATTACCATAACTGTCCTAGAATTGGAACAGTTTAGTTTTACAGTGCAGTAATGTGCCCCAAAAATACAATGGGATTGGAAATATTGTAGACCCTGATCAGACTGCTCCTGTCTGATCTGGGTTTGCACTATTTGCTCAGACCTAACTGTCCCAATATATAGAATTTTTATACGCCCGTCGAAGACTGGTCGTATTATGTCGTGACCTCCGTCCGTCCGTCTGTCTGTCTGTCCGTTAACTTTTCGTGTCCGCTCCATATCTCCTTAACCCCTTGAAAGATATTTTTGAAACTTGGGTCATATGTTCGCCTTATCGAGACGATGTGCAGAACACATACTTCAATGATGTCCGACAAAGGTCAAGGTCACACTTAGAGGTCAAAAGTCAAACGGTAAAATGTCCGACAAAGGTCAAGGTCACACTTAGAGGTCAGAGGTCAAACAGTAAAATTTCTTGTCCGCTCCATATCTTGAAAACCGTTTAATATTTCTTCATGTAAGTTTGTATAAATATAAAGCACCATCAGACGATGTGCAGAGACAAAGAACCATAACCCTATTTTCATTTTTGACGGAATTATATTCCTTTGTATTTGTCATATAGTAATTTCATGTAAGCTTCGTGTCCGCTCCATATCTCAAAAACCGTTTAAGATTTCTTCATTAAAGTATGTATGATTATAAAGCACCATCAGAGGATGTGCAGAGAAAAAGGACCATAACCCTACTTTCACTTTTAACAAAATTACGCCCCTTTGTATTCTTCATATAGGAATTTCATACAAGGTTTGTATCTTGAAAACCGTTTAAGATTTCTTCATGAAAGTTTGTATAAATATAAAGCACCATCAAACGATGTGCAGAGAAAAAGAACCATAACCTAATTCTGTTTTGACGGAATTATGTCCCTTTGTATTTTTCATATAGTAATTTCACATAAGCTTCAGGTCTGCTCCATATCTCGAAAACCTTTTATGATTTCTTCATGAAAGTTTGTATACATATAAAGCACCATCAGATGATGTGCAGGGAAAAAGAACCATAACCCTGCTTTCACTTTTAACAAAATTACGTCCCTTGTATTTTTCGTATTCTAATTTTGTATTAAATTTGTGTCCACTCCATATCTCCTTAACCTTTCGAAATTTTTTCGAAACTTGAGTCCAATGTTCACCTTATCGAAGCAACTTGCAGAACTTGTATTTCAACAATGTCCAACAAAGGTCAAGGTCACACTTAGAGGTCAAAGTTCAAAAGGTAACATTATTTGTCCGCTCTATATCTCAAAAACTGTACAAGATTTCTTCATAAAAGTTTATACAAATATGAAGCATCACCAGACAATGTGCAGAGAAAAAGAACCATAACCTTACTTTCAGTTTTGACGGAATCATGCACCTTTGTATTTTTCAGATAGTAATTTCGTGTCTGCTCCATATCTTGAAAACCGTTTAAGATTTCTTCATGAAAGTTTGTACAAATATCAGACGATATACAGAGAACAAGAACCATGACCCTACTTTCAGTTCTGATGGAATTATGCCCCTTTGTTATTTTTCTAGGAATTTCATACTAAGCTTCGTTTGTTTTGTAGTTTTATATCTGCCTTATTATTGAAAATTTAAGCTACTGACAAAAGTTCTGTCATCTCTTGTTGTCTTTCCAACTTAAAGCCCCAATGGGCGTATATTGCCCCGTTCAGCGGAGCTCTTGTTATGGTATACTGTGCGTATGATAAAGGTATACCTAATGTACCTATATTTAATTAATGCATGCAGTATACATGCACCATGCATGGTCAGACAGTTGAGAAAACGTGACTGTTTTCATCTGGTCTACCTTACAAATTTGAGACGGAGTTGGAAAAATTAATTGGTAGGACGCTCTTTTTAATGCATTAAAGAAACTTCAGAGCTAAGTATATTTTCAAGAATGAAGTTAATTTTCTAGATTTCTGCGCACAAATTTACCCTTTGATTTTTTTCATATAAAACACCTTTTTAACAGC
The DNA here is from genome assembly GCA_963989385.1 of Ctena decussata. Classification (NCBI taxonomy): domain Eukaryota; kingdom Metazoa; phylum Mollusca; class Bivalvia; order Lucinida; family Lucinidae; genus Ctena; species Ctena decussata. Next base: position 59,252,567 of record OZ022506.1, read on the forward strand.
ATGTCCCTCTGTACTGTATTCTAAACTGTAGAGAACAACAAAAATAAGAAGTCATCAAACTTTCAGGGAGGTACGTGAATTTTTATGGTTTTATGCAGATGTTTGTATTTACCACAAATCACCACCTAAATGCAGTTTAAATTATAGTTTTTACTTTTTAGCTCTTGTTTACAAAATGCAGGAAAATATTTATGTATTTATTTATTTTGACACCCTGGCAAAATCGTTCATATATGTTACCGCGTCGTCAAATAATAGTCGTTTAGACTCGATTAAAATACCCTGCCTATGCTATCAAGGTATGATATAATTTAGATAACTGTGAAAACAATATATATATAAATTCCTCCGGACAGTATAAATCCACCGAAAGTATAATCAGTGAACTATACCATGACTGTTCTCCTTACAGCGTTTTCACTTTCTCTTTATTAACTTAATGTAATAATATCATATAGTATTATGCATTCTAACATGCTAATATAAATAACTATAACATTATAGCACCGTGTTTTACTTAACATTTCCTGTCAAGGTAGCGATTGACGGACGGCTTTGTACTGTATAACCATACAATACGGATATGATACGGAATGTGCGTAAATTAGTTGTCCCCCGCCTTTTCGAAGAAATGGGAGGGGACATGTTATTCGGCTTTCCGTGGTTATGTGTTCCGTGGTTCCATTGCTTGTGGCTCCGTGCCCCCCAACCCCCCCCCCCTCCTTTAGGAGTGAGTACCTTGTGTCCACAAATCCTACAGTTTTTCATGAATCATTCTGAAACTTTGCAGGCTTCTTTTCCATGCTCTGCAGATGTGCATGTGCCTCAGGTGTTATCGTCAAATAATTTTACTACTTTTTAGCTCACCTGAGTCGAAGGCTCACATGTGAGCTTATAGTATAGGCAGGCATCCGTCCGTCCGTCCGTCAACATTTTCAAACGACATCTCCTCTGAAACTACAAGGCCCATTGTTACCAAATTTCATATATAGCATCTATAGGCAGGGGGAACCAATAATACTGTTTTTTTATCCAAATCGCTTCAGAACTTTGGTTGCTATGGCAACTTAAAGTTTCCATTGACTTGTATGGGAAAATTTGAAAATTTGCATTTATTGCTATTTCTCTGCAGATAATTTGATAAATCTTTTACAGAAATGTTCCTTGAGTAGTTCTCTATCAGCCACATGAAATTTATGTTAATTGCACAATTTGGCTGGTTGCCATGGCAACCGAATGGTTAAAAATAGAAAAAAATATTCAAAAATCATCTCCTCAGAAACTATGCAACCAATAAAGCTCAAACTTCACAGAAAGGATCTTTGTACTACCCTCTATAAAAATACTGTTTTTCTTGGCAATTGCTCCAGCAGTTTGGTTGCTATGGCAACTTAAAGTTGCCATTGACTTATAATGGGAAAATGGAAAATTTGCATTTATTGCTACGTCACTGCAGATATTTTGACAAAACTTTCATAGAAATGTTCCTTGAGTAGTCCCAAACCAGCCATATCAAATTTATGCAAATTGAGCTATTTGGCTGATTGCCATTGCAACCGAATGGTGAAAAATAGAAAAAATATTCGAAAATCATCTCCTCAGAAACTATGCAACCAATAAAGCTCAAACTTCACAGAAAGGATCTTGGTTTTACCCTCTATTTAAATTTCTGATTTTCTTGGCAATTGCCCCAGCAGTTCGGTTGCTATGGCAACTTAAAGTTGCCATTGACTTATAATGGGAAAATGGAAAATTTGCATTTATTGCTATGTCACTGCGGATATTTTGACAAAACTTTTATACAAATATTCCTTGAGTAGTCCCCAACCAGCCATATCAAATTTATGCAAATTGAGCTATTTGGCTGATTGCCATTTCAACCGAATGGTTAAAAATAGAAAAAATTTAAAATATCATTTTTGCAGAAACTATGTGGCCAGTAAAGCTCAAACTTTACAGAAACGATCTTAGTACTAGCCTCTATAAAAATACAGTTTTTCTTGGCAATTGCCCCAGCAGTTTGGTTGCTATGGCAACTTAAAGTTGCCATTGGCTTATAATGGGAAAATGGAAAATTTGCATTTATGGCTATGTCACTGCGGATATTTTGACAAAACTTTTATACAAATGTTCCTTGACTAGTCCCCAATCAGCCATATCAAATTTATGCAAATTGAGCAATTTGGCTGATTGCCATTGCAACTGAATGGTTAAAAATAGAAAAAAATTAAAATATCATTTTTGCAGAAACTATGTGGCCAGTAAAGCTCAAACGTTACAGAAACGATCTTAGTACTAGCCTCTATAAATATACGGTTTTTCTTGGCAATTGCCCCAGCAGTTTGGTTGCTATGGCATCTTAAAGTTGCCATTGACTTATAATGGGAAAATGGAAAATTAGCAGTTATTGCTATGTCACTGCAGATATTTTGACAAAACGTTTATAGAAATGTTCATTGAGTAGCCATATCAAATTTATGCAAATTGAGCTATTTGACTGATTGTCATTGCAACCGAATGGTTAAAAATAGAAAAATTTTAAAATATCATTTTTGCAGAAATTGTGGCCAGTAAAGCTCAAACTTTACAGAAACGATCTTAGTACTAGCCTCTATAGAATTGCTGTTTTTCATGGCAATTGCTTCAGCAGTTAGGTTGCTATGGCAACTAATAGTTTCCATTGACCTATAATGGGAAAAATAGAAATCCGCAATTTTTGCTATCTCACTGCAGTTACTTGGATTTTTTTCCTACGGAAATGTTTCTTGAGTAGTCCTCTATGATTCATATTCATATTAATTTTGTCCAAATCACTGAATTTGATTAGTTGCCATGATGTCAACATAAAGGAATTTTTTTTTTTTTTTGAAAAAATATTCAAAAATCTTTCCTCAAAAACTGTATATTGGGATGAAGCTGATTCTTTGCATACATGTTCATGACATTAGCCACTACATAAATATAGTTTTCTATTATTGTTGCCCATGTGGTTTCATTGCTATGGCATTTTAAAGTTTCCATAGACTAACAACTCAGTCAAAGTTGAAATTAGGCCACATTGTACAATTTACTTAATAGAGTTACCTACCCTTGAGTGCTGAGGATGAATGGACTCAGGTGAGCTACAGGACTAATTGTCCTCTGGTTTCGCTTTGCGAACTTAGTCATTTTTCAGCATCAGAATACCTTTAGAGTACATACATTGTGTGCGCAAGTCCTCCTGCAGTTTTTCATGAATCATTCTGAAACTTTGCAGGCATCTTCCTCATGGTCTTTAGATGTGCATGTGTTTTAGGGGTTATCATCAAATAATTTTTATTACTTTTTTTGGCTTTGCGAACTAAGTCAGTTAAGAGCATCAGACCTTTAGAGCGCATACCTTGTGTGCGCAACTCCTCCTACAGTTTTTCATGAATCATTCTGAAACATTGCAGGCTTCTTTCTCATGGATAACAACCTACGTCATAGCGCGCGTGACATAATTAAGTATTCGACGGTCATTTTGAAGAAACTCTGACAGATTTCCGTTTGTTACATATAAGAGGCAGGATTTTAACACAAGGTAAAACGGCGAGTCGGTGCAAACATATACATATGGTCCAGATATATAGGATATGATTCTTCAAAGGGTGAGAAATTATAAAACGCCTCATCACAATTTTTGATGTGGACAGCTGAGATAAACATGCATTAAGGCAGAGTCGATACAGACCACTGTGGTGAAGCGTTATCAGATTAAGCAAGTATTTTATGGTGAAATCGGGTAATATGGAGTTCAAAACATCTATATGCACCAGATCGCCTAGATATTTGGTTGTTTCAGTGTTTGCCAAGCCTTCATTATGCAAAACAGTTACATTATTAAGGCCGCTGATAAAACGATTATGACATCAGCGTTATGACGTAGGTTGTCACCCTTGTTTCTCATGGTCTGTAGATGTGCATGTGCCTCCGGGGTTATGGTCGGATAATACACGAAGCACAACTTCTAATCGACCACTTGCTTTGTCTTGAACACTGTCGTTTGAAGATGGTATCCGGACATTATTTTCTTATATTCAGTACTCCCAATGTGTCATGTAAACGTTGTAAACGTTTGAGCTCAATACATTTAATATCGTTTTCCTGGCAGCAGAGGATGCACATGTACCCCCCATTTTCGAACTTCGCAAGGATTATGACTGTGGAAGAGAAGGTTTTTTAATAATGACTAAAATTTTGATTTCTGTATTAAAACAATGCCTTATTATGAATTCTCAAGTTCATTTAAACATTTTCTAAATATTCGCACAAATCATAAGCATATGCTTACAAGATTCCGAAATGTAGTTCTGTCCGAATCGTGAAAATCTGCTTAAATGTTGCGATTTTCGGAAACAGGGGTACCATTACCTTTCACTTATTCAACGGTATACGGATAAGGCTTTTATTTCAGAGTTACCTGATTTACGTTACCAATATCACAACTTAATTAAAGATGGAAACATATATTCGATTGTCCTTTTTATTTAGCGGAAAACAGGCTATAAATAAGTGGTCGGTTAGAAGTTGGTTCTAGTATACTTTACTACTATTTTTACTTTATGAACTTAGTCATTTTGCCACATCAGAATACCTATTGATAGTATATACCTTGTGTGCACAACTTTCTCTACAGTTTTGCATAAAGCATTTTCAAACTTTGCAGGCATCTTCTTTATTGTCTTTAGATGTGCATGTGACTTTAAGATTACAGTCCGACAATTTCATGTTTCGAACTTAGGCCTAAATACTTAAAACATGTACAGACAGTGCATATCTTGTGTGCAGCTCCTCGTGGGATTTTGAAGTAATTATTTTAAAACTGTGCATGTGTTTTTAACATGGTCTGAGAACTTGCCTGTGGTTTTTGTAGAATCTCCAGATGAATTTGTCTTACTTTTCATGGTTTTCGAACTTAGCCATATTTCTAGTTTAAATCTATCAAATTGCATTTACAACGTGTACTTCATGTTAGTATGATCTCATATAGTTTTGGAAATTGTACATTTTGGGATTGTGCATCCTCCCTTCTTTTTACCAAAGGCCGGGGGGGGGGGCATAAATTCATCGACTTTGCTTGTTTTTACAGATCTGATAGATGCTTTTCAGATTATCCGGTTTAGGCTTGTGCATGTTCAGTATTAACCCATAGATGCCTAGCTTTTCTTTAAAGGGACCTTTGCAAGCGATGTATATCAAGACCAGTTGCCGCGTTCTGTGGCGTCTGATCAGGGTCAACACTGTTTCCATCAATAATGTCAGAAACGTACCAATCAGTTTGAAACCCACAGGTTTTTGCACATGTCCACCACCGACCGGCACTGTATATATGCCTTGAAGCATTTTGTTTAATGATTTCTGTATAATGGGGTGTAGAAACCTAGTATGTGCGCTTAACAGTCACTGGCAGGTATGCTTACGCCCCGGTTAATGTAATGGTCAGTGTACCATGTGAACGCTAAAAAGAAAATTGCTTTCGTTCATCATTGGGTTCCTACTTACTTTTGGAAGAATGCGATAGTGAGAACACCAGTTTTACTAACTTCCGATAGCCTTGCCCCCCCCCCCCCCCCCCCCCAAAACCTTGTCAGATAACATGAAATTGGACATAAAAGGCAAATAATGACATATTCAGTTTAGCGATTGATTGTCATTTGAATATCTTCAGTACGATTATTGTAGTGTGTTTTACTTTGTTGAACTACTTCTACATATATAGAGTTAGTACCTATAATTTAAGAAATATATTTTTTCACCTATTCCAGCAAAAGCGTATGTTGAAGGTAGGGTAATTAGTCCAAATACTGATAGGGATAGTCCAAGGTCTAAGTCCAGGGGGATAACCATAAATATCTCTGTCAGTCCTCAAGGTAGGCTGCGATGTTCTTTTACTTGTTGACAGGGAATAGTGTATTGGTGTAGGTAAACATGTATATGTTAAATTAAAAGGAAATAGTAAATAACAATAGTTCTCTTGCGTAAACTAGGTGTAAATAGATAAACGCCGGCTGCAACCAAGGGCCCACTACTTTTTCAACTTAGTGCACTAATATAAACGGCTAAAATATTAAGTATATCAAAAGTATAAACGATTAAGGCGTAATCATTCGCTGACAAAGGGTTTAGATTTAAGGCTAGGATGTCGTTTTTGCTATTTATATGCAAGTAACATTTTTCCACTAGATATACATGCTTTTTGCATCTTGTATGACAGTATAAGTGTAACGTATAGACAATTTTCTGTTTTTCCGAAATCAATCCTGTAAGCACAGCTTTGCCGTAGTGCTTCTTTGCATTTGGATGCCGGTTGGCATTTTAATTAACTGTTAGAATACAAGGCTTCTAGACTCAATGTTAAACATATACAGTTTACCTATGTGCTCCAATACACTACTCCTATAGATTGTTTGCTACTCTGGTGATGGTCTGATGTCGTTGACTCAGTCCAGCCTACCTTACAGAAACCAAAATATAGTTATAGGTCTATCACTCTACGAGCCTTTTGATTTATTTACTTATATTCGTTTAATTTTGGCAGAAGAAACCGTTCCGTTGTAGCTTTAATTGAATATGGTTTCTGTGTAGATGCATTTTCTTGTGTTGCTTGGTTCTTATTATATTTTGCTTTTTCTTTATAATTATAGTTTGCGCACAGTATTCCTTTAAGGTGACATTTATTTTGAATTACCTGCCTGAAGTTCCTATGATCATACTGGCTTTGGTGTGATATATATACAATCAAAATAATTCTGGATAATAATTATATTTTGGTTTCTAAATATAGTGCCTGCATAGCCGCTACGCTCGAGTACTAGCCTGTGTATGCCCATTATACACGCTAGAATTGCCTATTGATTTCTGTTTCAATCATTCCTGGCTTTGGAATGGAACTTAAATTATTGGCTCAGTTTCTATTGATATTGACACGTGACAGTGCCTAAATTTTGCGATGAGTTTTGCTTGCCACATAAATTATTTTCATGATTGAACACTAAACTTTATCAGAGTAATCTTTTCTATATTTAATTAATTGGCACAAATCATGTACAGTTATCTAGATAAAAATAATTGTTTAGACTAGTTAGTAAGGTTTAATTATTTTAGCAAGTCATTTTGTCGCGTTGTATGTACTCAGTTCCTATGCAGCGCAGTATCGACGAGATGAAATGGTGCTTTCCTTATCCCATCCTTTATAACATTTTTTCTAAAGGTTTCGGGTCACATAACAACAATGTATCGAAATCTTACAAAAATATGTCGTGGGTACGGCACTTTCTAATGTCCCTGTCACTTCCACTTTTCTTTCAGTATTGCAGAAAATAATATTGGATGCTCCAGGGCTCTAGATAAGAGGGGTATTTGATGATAATTGAGGGATATTTTTTTTCATTTCTCATTGAAACCATACGGTGTGACCCCTCATCTGAACCGTCTCGTCGAGACGGTTCAGATGAGGGGTCACAACATAGGTTTTTATGAAGAAATAACAAAAATTATCCTTAATTATCACCAAATACTCCCTCTTATCTAAGGCTCTGATGCTCCTAAAGATATCAGAACTTTTATAAACTAAATATGTTACAATATCCTAATATCAGAGCTAATACAAAAGACAGAAGCGGGAAATAAAACGTACAGTGACACCATCAGCAGTCTTATTGACTAATATTCTCTTAGCATACAGGTGACGGTAAGCATGTCAAAATGAATTCAATATGTATTCGTTCACAATTCATGTTGTTTTGATGGCACTCTTTTGTGTTTTCAGCATGCTGGATTTTTTTTTTTTGACTCTACTTTTCCTTTGCATATGTTCTTCATTTTATAATTATCTTTTCTCTATTTCTCATTTTACGTCTTGGATCTTGGTTTCGATATAACTTGCATTGTAAGGTTTAATTTAAAATTTCACGGACTATTTTATTGCATTGTGTATTTCAAAATGATGTGTCAAATGCAGTGATTTGAAAACCCAAATATTTCTGTGATGCATTAAAGTGCATGTTGTTAGTCGTCATTTAAATGTGTTTATGCTTAAATGTGATATGAATTTTTAAAACTTAAATACAAATTAATAAATTAGAAGTTTTAGATTTGTTAATTCAGTTTTCGTAGACAAATTAGCTGCGACACGACAAAACCAACAAAGTGGCATGTGCGCCCAGCGGAGACTCAAATCAGCCTGGGCATCCGCCCAATCTGATCAGAGTCGTCGTTGTCCGCATGGAGCAAGCTTTGAGCCTTAGCTACCCTTTTTGTGCAAAATGAAGACTATTCAGATTGGGCGGATGCCCAGGCTGGTCTAAATCTTCATTTGGCACACATACCACTATGTTGGTTTTGTCGTGTCGCGGCCTTAAAGAACAGATATAAAGGTGAAATGATTCCCTTTCAGGAGAGGGGGCGTGTCAAATCTGTCATCCCTTCTCATTTGGGGTCAGCCGTTAAATAGAAACTGTCTTTTCTCCTATGAGCAAATACATTCTTGTAAGAGTAGACCTCATTTTAGAAGGGCTCTTTCCTTCACGGAAGAAAACGGGAAGTCACAAAAGTTCCTTCTTGTCGATATAATAGAAAATTATGGACTCGATATAAAATAACTCGTAGTAATGCCTTCAAAAATTTATTGTTTTCTTACGTTGTATATGGTCATGCTTTCCTATCTTATAGCTGGGAAGACACCAAGAGATATGAAGACGTTTGACGATTTGTCAGATGTAAGTAATATTATAACCGTTTTTCGATGTAGGAATCATTGCAAGAGGGTAGTTTTTCCTATCAGTATGAACGAAGGCACCATATTACAATGTACTAGTGTTTGCATGTAGTTCTATCAGGTCATTGCTGTATGACGTTTGAAGATAAATTTGGTTTACATACTTTAAACTAAGGCAGTTTGCCCAGGCATACAAAATATGACAAGGGTTACCCGTTTTTTTTTTCTCTTGTTCAATTTGTTGGAATTCTGCATTAATTTATATCTAAGTTTGTATTCTTTTGCTGATGCTTCCAAAATGCCTCTAAGTATACTTATATGCCGATAGAGAATAGTTGACATTATCTCGATCCTGCTGTTGACGTTAGGTCAAGGTCGCAGGTTTACAAATTTGTAAAACAGTTGTATTTAAGTACTTTATTCTTTTGTATGTCTATACAATACTCTTATATATAATAAGGCTTATTTCATGCCGACAGAGATAAGAAGACATCATCTGGATACTGATGATGACTTTATGTTCGGGGCACAGATTTACATTTTTCAAACACCTGTTACGTATATGATTAAATTCTGGCTTCATACTGAATAGTTTTCAACATCTGGAGTCTGCTGACGACTTAAGATCCAATTACAGACTCAGACAAACCGAGCCTGCTGTTTTCGTTTCTTTGGTTTGTTCCTTGCAACTAGAGGATCTTCCTTCAGAATGTATTATGAAATTTGTAATATGAGCCCCGACACGAGAAAACCAACAATGTAGTTTTGCGCCCGGTGCAGACTCAGATCAGCCTGGGCATCCGCTCAGTTTGATCAGAGTCTTTGCCTTGCGCTTAAAATGTAGCTAAGGGTCTATGCTACCTCCATGCGGACCGCGAAGACTCTGATCCGCCCAGTCTGATCTGAGTCTGCGCTGGGCGCACAACCACATTGTTGGTTTTCTCGTGTCGCGGCTCATATAATAGTGACATTTAAGTTTTGTATTAAGTTAGTTGAGTGTTTCTTTATATTTCTGAAGTCCTTGAATGGAACCTTTAGACTAGGTGTGCTAGGGAAATTGATAAAGACAAAATGCATGTCCTTCTGTCTGCCAATCCGTAAATATTTAAGCGACGTTGGCTTTTATAAGGCGGTTGCTGTTTCCGGGAGTAAACGTGAGCTTCTGATCATTTACACGTGTCTTGATTCTGCCTTTATTGAATAATTAAAACTTGAATATTGTAAAGTGAGCATGGTCAGTTAATCTTAATATGCACTTTTTTTTTTTTTGTTTGGTTTGTACTACTTGAACTGACATTCAAATTATATTATAAACACTTGAAATCTGTCAACAATAAGGTAATTGGTTTTATTTGATTATTAGTAGCACTTTCGACTTAAATGCTCTTAGGAGATGCTCTATTCATCATATTTATATTTGCAGTACTTGAACGTTCTCAAGAGAGACCTAGAGCTCGGAAAAAAGGTTGCAATCAAATACATTATTGTCATTTTATTTGTTGTAATGGTCAGCTTTTTGTAACAAGTTTGCTTAACCCCTTTTTTAGCTCACCAGAGCCGAAGGCTCCGGGGGAGCTTATAGTATAGGCAGTTGTCCGTCGTCGTCGTCGTCGTCGTCGTCGTCTGTCGTATGTCGTCGTATGTCGTCGTCTGTCGTCCGTCAACACTTGTAAACAACATCTCCTCTAAAGCTACTGGGCCAATTGGGCCCAAATTTCATCTGTAGCATCCTTTGGCTGGGGGATCGAAAGTTTGTGTTTTTTATGAAAATCGGCCTCTTAGTTTGGTTGCTATGGCAACTTAGAGTTCCCATAGACTTATAATGGGGAAAATTGAAAAATGGCATTAACTGCCAAGCCATTGTAGATATGTTGACAAAACTTTTATAGAAATGTTTCGTGAGAAGTCTTCTATCAGCTATATATTTTTTTGCCCACTGCTCCTTTTATTGGTTGCCATGGAAACCAAAATGCAAAAAAAGAAAAAAAAATACTTAAAAAATTATCTGCTCTGAAGCCACTTGGCCACTTAGGCCCATATTTCATCTGTAGTATCTTTAGGTTGGTGGATTGAAAGTTTATATTTTTTATGAAAATCGGCTCTTTAGTTTGGTTGCTATGGTAACTTAGAGTTGCATTGATTCATAATGGGGAAAATTGAAAAATGGCATTTACTGCCAAGCCATTGCAGATATGTTGACAAAACTTTTATAGAAATGTTCCTTGAGAAGTGTTCAATCAGCTATATGCTTTTTTGGTCCACTGCTCCTTTTATTGGTTGCCATGGAAACCAAAATGCAAAAAATGAAAAAGAAGTACTTTAAATATTATCTCCTCTGAAGCCGCTTGGCTGATTAAGCCCAGATTTCATCTGTAGTATCCTTGGGCTGGGGGATTGAAAGTTTGTGTTTTATATGAAAATCAGCTTTTTAGTTTGGTTGCTATGGTAACTTAGAGTAGCATTGACTCATAATGGGGAAAATTGAAAAATGGCACTTACTGCCAAGCCGCCAAGCCATTGCAGATATGTTGACAGAACTTTTATAGAAATGTTGCTTGAGAAGTGTTCTATCAGCTATATGTTTTCTGGCCCACTGCTCCTTTTATTGGTTGCCATGGAAACCAAAATGCAAAAAACGGGGGGAGGGGGGGGGGAAATGCTTAAAAAAATATCTCTTTTGAAGCCACTATAGCCAATTGGGCTCAGATTTTATCTTTAGTATCCTTGGGCTGGGAATTGAATTTTTTTTTTTCATGAAAAATAGGCTCTTTCATTTGGTTGCAATGGCAAATAAGACGTTGACTAATGATGTAGAAAATTAAAATGGCATTTACTGCAATCATAATGTGGGAAATAGTTATATATTTTGTTATCAACTCAGCAGACTGTTAGACTGAGACTTTGTAGTTGTATATTTTGTATTAGCCTGCACAAATGTGACAGCAGTTTTAAGCCTGTACAAATTTGATTGCAATTTGTGCTAGAGATCTGGTGAGCTTTGTGGCCCGTGGGCCTCTTGTTTAATCATAGGCGCTTTATTCTTGTAATGGGATACCAATCGTGTAATAATACTGTAGCATTAGTTTACTTATACTTTTGATATTTGTTTCCAGCATTTGGTCGTATATATAAGACATGCAGAAATTAAGCTTGCCTGGAATAAGTGTCCAAAGTCCCTGTTTGTCTGTATGTCTAGAGAACTTGTTTTTGGACAGTACCATGTAGTCGAAGTCGAGAGCGCATAAAGAATACGCAGTTTGAGGTAGATTTGTGTAACAATTATACCAGCATAACAGCGAAATTATCAAGATTTTAACTTAAAGACATTATTCAAGAAGAGCATTATTTCTTTATATATGTCTGTGTTTATACGATAAAATTTTATAAGACGAACATACTAAGGTTTCAGAAGATCTGCAGCAGTCTTTCTGATTCACACGAATTTATTACGAAACCTGTTCTTACAACGAGCAGATTAGAAAATGCTACATATTGCGTAATTCAGCGAAATATTTTAAGATGTTAAGAAAAGTTAGAATAATATGCGAGGCACTACGACACTTACCTGGTCATTTTATAAAGACAAGGATATTAAAACGTTGCTTCCAATTATGTGTGGTTGCTGTTACTATATGTAAGGTCATTGATGAACGCGGATGTAGGAAGCAGGCTAATACATGTGCCTATACGCCATAATACATAATTCTGGTATCAGGTGGGGGAATAGGTAATGAATAACACAACAAATTGAAAAGTGTGTCTAATAGCACTTGATTGACAGTGTTTAAGTTCATTCCCTTTGTACAGTTTCAAATGCAGATTGAAAAAACGTTTTACCAGGCTAAAGTAAAGATGCGGTACTTTACAAATACGGGGATATTTAGAAATTAGCTCCCTTTGCTAAGCTACAAAAACAATCCTCTTTAAGATAGGTCGACTTATTAGCTTTAAAAGTCAACATAGGGTATAAAATTGCAATAAACATATTAAATATATGAGCCGTTCTCTGTGAAAACCGGGCTGAATGACATTACGTAATAATTACGTTGTGAACGGATGAAAAACGTCAAAATTAATGATTTTTCGGACCTCTACTTATTTCCATAAATATACCTTAGGCGTTGAGATATAACAAACAGCCTATGAATTCAGACAAAATCCAGTCATAAATATGACATATGTTGCCATGACAACGGTTAATCCACGGTAACCCCAAAGCCTTGAAAACAGATGGTATACCAGCACAAAGACCTATCATTTGAGAAAGAATGTAAAGTCATGCAAATTGTCATGTGTGTTCTATGAAATACACAATGAAAATGAGAAAACACACTTTTTGTCCGAGATATTTTGTGTAACAAGCACAGAAAGCGCGTTCAAACAAACGTTGTGACGTTGGCGTCAAAACATACTTGCATGACGTTAATAACGTCATATAAAGAAACTGCTCCACCTGTTTGCTTCTAAAGTCTATATCTCCGTAATAAATAGTGGTAACCATCTCAAATTTTCAGGACATGTTTAGAAAAAGTTATACTTTTCAGTGATGCAGTTAGTTAATTTTTTGTTCTTATGTCATTAAGCCCGCTTTTCACAGAGTCTGGCTCATATATATATGACTTGTTGCTAACGTCGTTGCTATTAACGCCAACGTAATTTATCACCATGTTATTTTAACATTGTGATTGTGTTAATGTTTTTTCACTTCTTCTGATGATCTACATGCAGTAGTGAAACCGGTTAAGAAAATAAAGCGACAGAACTTTCAGGCAGATTTCTTATTTCTATTTTATATATTAATATCCTGTATTGTGGACTTTTTCAAGATTTATATATATATATATATATATATATATAAATAAAGTAAGGTTTGACGTTACATGTTTAGATTTATTAAAATAAAACTATGCAAAAAAGTGTCAACGCGTTTCGCTCAGCTCGTCAGGACTGTTGCATAGCAATAGTAACGTCGTCACGTACGTTAACTGCCACGTGACGTTATTTAGCGTTATTTGCCGTTATTTTCATATACATACATGTTACGCATTTAATTTAGGCTTGAAACAGTTAATAAAATATTTTTCCTTTGCTAACCTGGCAGAAATACTTTCAGTACGCATTTTGAAAAAGGGAAACATTCGAAACTTTGGATTAATAGTGCTGCAATTGTCTATATGTTCACTTAAAGGTATCTGTCTTGTTGAAGGGTCTCGTATTTGTTGCGCGTGTACGGTTCTTCTCGTGCGAAGTTTATCACCCGTTTGTCCTATGTAATATTCTTTACATCCATTACAGGTTATGGCGTAAATAACATTTCTTACGTCACAAGACATAGTTTCATTAATATAAAATATTTTACCATTAAAGTTAAAGGAGTTACCTTCGTCTAAACATTCACAAAGTCCGCAATTGGGGCGATTGCATTTTGATACAAAATGTGTAGTGCTTGTACGATTATCTGTAAATTTTGCTTTAGTGATTAGTTTCTTGAGGTTTGGAGGTTGTCGTTTACTTTTTATTATTTTTGTACCTGAAAGTGCCTTATACATTGTTTGATCAGCCGTTAGAAGATGAAAATTATTCTTCAAAATGCCATACATTTCTGTACTATTTGGGTTATACGTCGAGACGTAAGGAATAACTTCCTCGTCGCTCTTGGTGGGTAGGATAAGTAGTTCATTACGTGGTATTGATAAAGCCTTTTTGATGCCCTGTGATATAAGTGTTTCTGGATAGTTACGTTTCTGTAAAGCAGTTTGTAATTCTGATAATCTTCTTTGCCGTACATTGCTATTTGAAACGATAGTACAAATTCTTCTGGCCAAATTATATGGAATACTTGTCTTGGTATGTTTGGGGTGGCATGAGTGAAAATTAAGGTATTGCTTGGAATCGGTTTCCTTGAAATGTATATCAGTATTTAAGTGTGTGTTTGTTTTTATTAATAATATATCCAGAAAAGGAAGTTTTTCGTCGCTATATTCTATGGTAAATTTGAGATCTGGGTGTAATTCATTCAAAATCAAATGGAACTTTGTCAAATCGGCTTTGCCTCTGGTCCAAAAAATGAAGCAATCATCTAGGAACCGTTTCCAGTTTTCTTTGATATAACTAGAGAACTCTGTACCATAGTTTATTTCTATTTGCGAGTATAATGTTTCCTCTAAATAAGCTAGTACAAGCGTTGCATATGTTGGCGCAAATTTTGTTCCCATCGCCGTTCCCCTAATTTGATTATACATTACGTCATTGAATGAGAAGTTATTATTTTCGAGAATTGTCTTTATTGATTCAATTATGAATTCTTTTGAAAATCGTTTGTGTATTAGTTCTGGATGTTTTGACAACCAAAAGTCAATGGCTCTAAGACCTAATTCATGAGAAATATTCGTATAAAGGTTTACGACATCAAATGAAACTAAAAGGGTATCTTGTGGCACAGTTGTTGGAATATGTGAAAGGAAGTCTATATCGTCTCTAATGTGACTTTTTACTTTTTGAATATATGGTTTCAGTAAAATATCAATTAAGTTACTGAGACGATGTGTCTCGCACGCAGGACCGGCTACTATTGGTCGGAATTTGAGATCCTCTGGGTCTGGTAACTCCAGATATTCACTATTAATTTTGTTGCATTCATCTTTAATAAGTTTGCTTTTATGTATCTTAGGTAAGCCATAAAAAAGACTTGTTTTGCAATCAAAATCTAGTAAGTAATTTATTTCATGGCGTGTTATATCTTTTGCCAATTTGATAACGTTTCTAATTTTTTTCATTGTCTCCTTTGTGCATTGGCTGTCAACTTGCCTATAAAAAAAATTATCATTTAACATATCTAATATTTTTCTTTTGTAAAATTCGGTATCCATGATGACAATACCCCCGCCTTTATCTGCCTCTTTTATGATTATTGACTTTTCATTTGATAAATTTTTAACTGCTTGTCTTTCATTACGGGTTACATTAAACGAGGTTTTTCTTTGCGTTGGCCTATTTGGTATTACTTTTGTTATGTTTATGTATTCATCAAGCATCGGGTTTCTCCCTTTTGATGGTTCAAAATAACTTTTGTTTCTTACTAAAGAATCATCCTGTTCTATGTTATCATTTGTGTAAAAGAATTCTCTAAGTTTCAGTTTTCTATGGAATTCTGCAATATCATTTGAAAGTTGCTCGTTGTTACTTTTATCTGGGGTAGGGGTAAACTTAAGACCCTTCAGCAAGACAGATATTTCTGATTTCGATAATTTTCGACTAGAAAGATTAAATATTTTGATAGTTTTCTTACCATTGTTTGTTTCCGCCAGGTTAGCTTTTTCTAAGTCAATGTTTCTGTGCTTGTGCTGTCTTCCAAAAAATAATCCTCATTGTCTGAATGTAAAGTAATTGGTTGACTAATGGTAGGGTTGCTCTGTGGTTTATTTCGCCGTGCAGTTGTTCTCCTTGGTTTTGCATCATTTCTTTTCTGTTCCTGATTGTTGAGTTGGGACTGTACTTGTGTAAGTAGCGCCTGGATTGAATCTAGGTTACCTTGTTGTTTCTGTTGTGTGTCTTCGATATTTTTTGTTGATCTGGGGACTAGTGTTTTCTTTTTGGGTCTGGCTGCCATGTCCGCATATGATGGTTGTTGTTCTGTTTGGATCTTAAAGTAAGGGCTTTTGTTTAAATGCGTTTGTTTAAAAGTTTCTTCATAATTATTTAGCCATGTCTCATTTTTTAGCCATCGTCTGTGTGATATATTTTGATTTTGATCAGCCTGTGCTTTCCACATTTCCATAAGTAGTGCTGTTACAGGACCACTACTTTTTTGCTTGAAGAGTGTTTCCATATCGTTATCTATTTTCTGTACTTTTTCCATCTGTTGTGTCGCGCGTAGTTCTTGTAGGTCTATTTCAGTTTTAAAATCGTGTAGAACTGCCGCCTCTCGTAGTTTTTGTTGTTCAGGGTGCTCGTTATTGAATTATATATATATATATATATAGAAATGAAACAAAAAGAGGAATAGCCAGATATTACATTGTTTAATTCCAACGCGTTTCACTGCTTCAATAGATCGTCAAGGAATGAACAATAATGACGTTGGCGTCATAGCTATTTTTTAGCTATATATATATATATATATATAGCTAAAATCGATAAAGACTTCACATGCTATTTTTTTTGTTTAATCGTCACAAAAACAAATGCATTTCGTATCAACTCATCAGTGTATCGTGACCTATAAAGAAATCTGGAAGAATCGCGGACCACGATCGAAATCGTGTGAATAGTACATTCAGTTGATTGAAGTAGCAGTTGTATGCGCGAATGAGAACATTACCTGCAGTGATCGCAAAAGCTACTTTTGATTTTCTTACTGGCTCACATTTGCATATACGTTTTGAACTTACCTTTTTTTGTTGTTGTTGTGAACTTTCACCCAGGATTTGATAGGACTTTTTTATTTTAAATGGGGATATGGCGAGGAAGCATATCTTGAATGATGATTCTTCTGTGACATTTGATTTGTTAGTGGCGTCTCATCGAGACATGTCATGTGAAAGTTTGCGCTGTAAAACTTATGGTTACTAAAAATGAGAAAGCAACTTATGGTTACTAAAACTTAGAAAACTGATTAGAGCAGTAAAAGACATTTTTTCCATATCTGCATCTCATACAGGTTGTTGTTGGCCAAAGGGTTTCATTTTAATGTGGTTTAAGCAACGTAATGGTGTGTCCTTATGTTTGGTTTTGCATTACGCTTGGTATAATAGTACAATATTTATCCCTTAGTCCATTATTCCTACTTATTTGATGGTTTCTTTTATTGTACTGTCTTTTAACATATATTGATTGTTACTTATTAAAAATAAATACAAGACATATATATATATATATCAATTTTATACATCATTAAACTGGATTTGTCTGAAAACCAGGAATTGACAGTAGAAAAGTCATATATTTAATGCTTTATTTTATGTTATTTATTTCATTTTATTTTGCTTACTTTTTCCCCTTTTTCATCACCGAATTTTTTCATCGTCGTATTTGCCTGTATGCTAGGAATTATGCTATCTTGAATGCATTGTTTACCTGGGCGTAAATAGTGAAAATTCGTTAGTTATTTCTGTGTATAAATGGGATTTTGAGATAGAGGTGTAACGTAACATGTTGGTGACAAAGTTGGGCGAATTCAAATATTAATTGGACCTTTTTAATGAGGTTGTTGAGTTCATTTCTTGGCTGCTACTGTTGAAACAAACTCCGCCAGATGCTTTCAGCACCTTTCCAATACTCAACACCAGGTATGGATGAAAGGGTTGTAATTATTCGTTTTGTCAGAGTGAGAGCAACTAAAATAAAATATAAGATGATATTGTTCCTGCATTTCTTAATGCATTTTTATCAGGCTAGTCCAGCGATGGTGAAGACGATGGAAAAAGAAAAGAACCTTCTAAACAACCAACTACGAGACCTTGAGTGGCGACTTGATCAGGAATCAAAAGTAGGATTTTAATGGTGTTGAGTCTTTATATTCATACGGCCGTTGTAAAACGGGGCGTATTATGTTGTGGCGTTGTCCACCCCCATCAGTTTTTCCGTTAGCTTATTTCTCTGCTCCACATTTCTTAACATATAGAAAGATTTTCTTGAAACTAGGGTCAAATGGTCACTTTTTCTAAATGATGAGCAAGGGCCATATTTATAAAACGACTTAGGTGGTTGCTATGCTGTTGCTAAGGCTGAATTTCTATGATGGAGAGTCCCTACAACTATGAAATTTGCACTGGAGGAACAGACTGTTCCTCCAGAGTAAATTTCATAATTGTAGGGAATCTCCTTCATAGAAATATAGTCTTAGCAACGGCCTAGCAACGCCTCAAGTTGTTTTATAAATACGGCCCCAGGACTTTCGAACAGAGGTCAGTGTCACACTTTAATTTCAGATTTCTAAAGGTTATTTGTCTTGTTTGCTTTTTCCTGTCTGCTTTAAAATAAATTGTAAAGCAAAGCTTTTTAAGATTCCTTTTATGAAAGTTTGTATGAATGTGAAGTATTATCAGGCATTGTGCAGAAGAAAAGCACCATCAGTATATTTCCGTATTTGTCTTAATATTAATACTGCGCAAAATCTTTAAAGATGTTAAAGGTTTAATGAACAAGCATAGAGCAAGTACCAATGATGTTCTTCCGGTGTTGACAGAATAATGCCCTTTTCTATATATATCTTTAGCTCACCTTAGCCAGAAACCTCCATACATGTAGGAGCTCATAGGATGTCAAGGCGCCGTTGTCTGTCGTCCGTCCGTCCGTCCACTATTTCAAACGATTTCTCCTGTGAAACCACAGGGCCGATTGTAACCAAATTTCATATAGAGCCTATAGGGACTAAGGGAATAAAATTTGTCTAGTTCACATGACCAGTATGGCCGCCATGCACTTATATGGTAAAAACCTTTAGAAATCTTATTTTCCAGAACCAATTGACCAATGGCCTTGAAACATGGTATGTGCATCGGGTACTTGTGAACTATCTAGATTGGTCAAATGATAACCTTGGGTTGACCTTGATCTTTTTTATGGCAAGGTCAAATATGGGAACATAAGTTTTCATGGTCTGATTTGAAGATTTGGTCCAAGATTGTTCAAATGTTTACCTTGGGTTGAGCTTGACATTTTTAATGGCAAGATCAAATTTGCTTTCTGGTGCTTATATATGGGAAATGCATCAATATAAGAATTCATGGAACTAGTTGAAAAGGTTGGTGCAGAAGTATATACTGTCAAAAAATGAGTACATGAACAATTTCAGCAATAGAGGTCAAGGTCACTTTGACCTTTTACAAATGTCTCTCATATTTTGATAGCTTCAGACTATCAGGTTTGTTAAATCTGATAGTCAGGAGAAGGATGCTCGTTGCCTGCCGAGAGCTGCCCATCATCTCTTTTCTTTCAAACTTTTGACGTTTAGCGACACTGAAGAAGTTAAATACAGAAACGCTCGCATGTCGCACTAAATTTAGTATGAATACGTTTATATTAAAATGATGACACTTTGTTCATGTTTGGCATTACTCAGGTAAGCGATGCAGGGCCTCTTGACTCTCTTGTCTAATATTTCTACGGATGCGTTAGCTAGTTTGAGTGTTTGCTGTTGATATAAGTATGCTTTCAAACCTTCTCATAGGATTGCAGATTGAAATCTCTGCCCATAATTTCAGGCATACCACAAAGCGAACGACGAGCGGAAACAATATGTTTTAGAAATAAATTCTGCAAAAGGGAATATTGAGGGAATACGCACAAGACAAAAAGTAGCAGTTAATATTCAACAGAGAGAAATTGAAGACATGTCTCGATCACCGAGGATGATGGGGTAAGACAAATCATATACTTACATAAGCTGCTGTCATAGGAGCTAGAAAAAAATTGAGCCACGACACGCGAAAAGGAACAAAGTGGAATGAGCGCCCAGCGAAGACTCAGATCAGCCTGGGCATCCGCCCATTCGGATCAGAGCCTTGCTGAGCTGTAAAGGTAGCTAACTTGCGAAGGTAGCTACATGCGGACAGAGAAGACTCTGATTGGACTGGGCGGATGCCCAGGCTGATCTGAGTCTTCACTGGGCGCACATGTCACATTGGTGTTTTTGTCGTGTCGCGGCTCGTATGCTGTCACGCCTTGTTAGTGAGTTAGGTCTTAGACTAGCCTTTCTCTGCACAGGACACTAGATTTGATACTATGTACTTTATTGTCTTAACATGCAAGAAAGATCAGCAAGTGATTAATACAGAAGACTGTTGCAAATTCTCTCAGTGTCCTTCAAACAGATGAGCCGCGACACGAGAAAACCAACAAAGTGGCATGTGCGCCTTGCAAAGACTCAGGTCAGTCTTGGCTTCCGCCCAGTCTGGTCAGAGTCTTTGCTGTGCGCTAAAGGGGTAGCTAAGGGTCTAAACTACCTCCATGCCGACAACTAATACTCTGATCAAACTGACCGACTGTCCAGGTTTGTCTGAGTTTTGGCTGGGTGCACATGCCACTTTGTTGGTTTTCTCGTGTCGCGGTTCATTTATGAACCACCGTTGGTCTGTTCTAAGTAAATCAAGTGACATCGAATAAAATAAGAAAGGTTTTGTCTTTAAATGAACACAGATTACTATAATCCTAATTAAAAAGACTGCATGCGATCGTGTGTAGATTTTGATACAGTACCGTCTGAAAGATTGGCTGTTTAACAGTAGATATATATTTATTGAACTGATATCTTTTGGAGGAACAAAGGAAAACAAAGCGACATCTTATAATTAATAAAGTTATATAAGTTAAACTGTTGTATGATGTTCAGTTAGTTATGAACCGCTTTAATGTACACTGTAATATTGTCAAGGTAGAATACATGAACTCACATACTTTACTAGATATTTGCATCGACACAAATTAGAATTGAGTTATTGGGCGATGAGAGAGCGGATGAGAAATTCCCGAGCCACATTGTCTTCACGATTATCACCCCATTCACGATTGTCTGAAGTTAGGTAAAATGGCTTGAGTCCGCTGTGAATAGTGAAATTATGTTCGTCCATGTTCGTCTTAAAATGCTCATATTAAATCTCATGAATTAACTTTGTTTTGTAAAAGTGGTTGAATTTCTTGTTGCGTTGCTTCTAACCTTCCTAAGCTTAAATGTCTCGAAGTGAACAATGAAACGTTATTAAACATCTGTTAAAGTATACTATTATGCTAATGCTAGAGCAGTAGCAGTGTCAGGATACAAAGAACAAGCTTATTTTAGATTATATTTTATTTTTTTATGCCCCCGTGACGATAGTCAGGGGGCATTAAGATTTGGCCCTGTCTGTCTGTCTGTCTGTTCGTCATACTTTATGGTATAGAGTTTGTGTAATCAACTCCTCCCACAGTTTTCAATGGATCTGTATCAAACTTTGCATACATGTTGGGGACATATTGAAGATGTGCATGTGGATTTCTGTTGGACCTAGAATTAATTTGACAGAATAACGGCCTTTTGAACTTAGTCATGTTTGGCAAATTTTTGCATTGTAGGGTATAGAGTTTGTGTAATCAACTCCTCCCACAGTTTTCAACGGATCTTTTTCAAACCTTGCATACATGTTATGGACATATTGAAGATGTGCATGTGGATTTTTGTTTGACCTAAAATTAATTTTGACAGAATTACGGCCTTTTGAACTTAGTCATTTTAGGCAAATTTTTGCATTGTAGGGTATAGAGTTTGTGTAATCAACTCCTCCCACAGTTTTCAATGGATCTTTTTCAAACCTTGCATACATGTGTTGGACATATTGAAGATGTGCATGTGGATTTTTGTTGGACTTAGAGTTAATTTTGACAGAATTACGGCCTTTTGAACTTAATCATTTTAGGCAAATTTTTGCATTGTAGGGTATAGAGTTTGTGTAATCAACTCCTCTCACAGTTTTCAATGGATCTTTTTCAAACTTTGCATACATGCTGTGAATGTATTGAAGATGTGCATGTGGGTTTTTGGTGGCGCTAGAATTAATTTTGACAGAATAATGGTCTTTTGAACTTAGTCATTCTAGGGAAATTTTGCATTGTAGGGTATGGATTTTGTGTTATCAACTTGCTCCACAGTTTTCAATGGATCTTTTTCAAACCTTGTCTACATATGGTGGACATATTTGAAGATATGATGAGGCATATTGATAGGTCTAGAATTAATTTTGACAGAATCACAGCCTTTTTAACTTAGTCATTTTGGGCAGTTTTTTTCATGGTAGGTTATATTTTCAATGGATTCTTTGTAGGTGCTTTATGGATAATCATATCATGTGACAGGCGCTGCACGGGGGCATCATTAGTGTCTTACAGACACAATTTTCTAGTTTATTTTGTATGTATAAGAGTTTCAAATACACACGGATGTCTTTAATGTAGACAGATTGTGAAACTGTTCGTCATACATCTAATACTGCAGTTAAAAACAAAGATATAAATGATGGTAGCAGATTTGTTTAGGAAGTATTTATTTAAATTGACTCACATGATTTTCAAGACGTGTGTAATGTAACGTAATAAATGAACAGGTCTAGAGCAATGTCAATATATAGTCGACGAACTAGCAAAGATTCTGAGCAGTCGCAATCATCAACAATTAGTATAGTATCTAGATCGTCCAGTTTGAGGTAAAAAAAAAACACAGAATGTTTTGGCCAGTTGAAAGAAACTAACACTGTAACCTCTCAGTAAACTGAAAAAACCAAACGGTATTTGTTGTAAAATACTAGACATTGTTCCTGTTGGCGCCTGAATTTTGACCGATATTTGTCTTAAATTTCAGAGACGATATATTTAAATTCCCCGTAGCCATCACAAGTGCTAAAAGTTCTAAACGTGGAACGCCTTCATCTAAAAAATAATTGACATTTAAGTATGTTGCAAAAAATGGTTGTGGTACATTGTATAAAAGGAAAGCTGAGTGTTTACAGTGTTTCACTTGCTGAGTTGGGAAATGGTTGTGACTGTCTAAATCTGGGTCATCGTGCTGTTTTGTCTGGTTTGGGGCGTTTTTTATGTTGGTTTTATTGGCATTGTTAGTCAACATTTCGCTGGTTTGCTTACCTTTGATAAACGTTGACTTTTTTCTTTCAGTTTGAAAATAAATAGAAAACCTCTGCTTATTTGGATTTATAATTGTTATTACAACAGGTTGTGTGCCGAACTTCAACATTTCGGTGGTTTGCTTAACTGTGATGAGCTTTGCCATTTTTCTTTCAGTTTGAAAATAAATAGAAAACATCTGCACAATTGGATTTATAACAATTAGGGCGCGTTTACACGAGCAAAGTTTCTATGTCACAGAAACTTTAACAAAGAAAGTATGACAAACATTTTGCGTTTACACGGAGCAAATTATTTGTTAAAGAAAATGTGCCATAGAATCTTTGTCACAGAAACTTTGGCAGTGAAATATTTGCTGCAGTGTTCACACGACCAAATATTATTCGTCAAAGTTACCTGCAGCGATGAAACAAAATCCTTGTCACAAATTTTCACGCTTATAGCAAAGTTCTCTGTTACATAATTTTAGCAAAGTTCTCCGTTTACACGGGCAAGTTCAATTTATCGAAGTAACTTTACTATATATATTTGTAGAAGAAACATTGTCATATTTTGGCATTTACAGGAGCAAATTTTTCTGTGGCAAATCTACTTTGTTATAGAAACTTTGATCGTGTAAACGCGGCCTTACTGTTATTGCAACAAGTTGTGTGCCGAACTTTTTTAGTTTTTAAAGCATTTATTAAAAAGCAATGTTCCAGATATTGTGCTGATTTTCATGAAATCTAACCAAACCAGTACACGTCAAGCTTTAATTTTTACCGGCATTTTGAAAAGATTTTAATAGAGTATCGTTAATTTCCACTAGGCTTATGCAATTCATTTTGGTAGCTTATATATTTTGGCGTGTTTATATTCGCTGGTTCCACTTTGTTTTTAGGGACGTGGGCGATGTTGCAAGATTACATTACTGCACATGAACTGGCTGGTACTTTCGTTTCTTTGACGTGTTCCTTGCTTTCAGAGGATATTTCTTCAGAATTAAGTTGATTTATCTCACTGCAGTTGCTGTTGTACCGTGTGATTACCGAAAGAAAAGTTATAATAGCTTGTGTTGAGACAGTGGGCTGGATATCTAAAGAATGCAAATTTCTAATGCTTTAGAAATATTACGGAGCATATAGATGTTGAACTGAGAAATCGAGTTTATTGTCGCTTTTCAACCCTGTGTGTAGAGAAAGAATTGTATTACATGATGAACATGCAGCAACTAAATTTAAGTAAAAGTTGTCATTTTTTGATAAAAATTCAGTAATATCAAAATGAAGCTGGTGGGATGAATTTGATATCAGAGAGTCGTACATCTGTATAACGAACTTTTGTGTTTTAAAATTGTATTTGAGCAGTCCCGTATCTTTGTTCTTTTTTATGCTTTTATTGAATTGAATCCCTTTTCCGAATAAGGATACTCTTAAAAGACAGAGTTATCTACATATAGAGAAAATTCTGTTCATAAAAAGAGTAGCATTTATTTGAAATTGATCGTATCAGTGAAAATTTTCTACATTCGATAATCCTTTTTGGAAGTGCATCCATACAGCGTGAGAAATTTAAAGAGCTGAAAATAATAGGATTTAGCTGAGGATAGTTCCGGAATAGAAGCTTGTAGTCCTCTTTAAAATATATGTTGTGATCCTCATTAGAACTGCCTCGACGAGTCGAGGCGGTTCTGATGAGGGCTCACAACATCCTCGTATTTTTATGAAGAAATAAAAAAAACACAATATCTAAAAACTTCTGGCCGATCACTAGCTCTGCACTTTGGAGATGCATCCACACAACTTGAGACATGTTCTGTTTTGAACAGTATGAGTCTGATATATATTTTTCTTATTGCAGTAATATACCTGAAGACCAACGAATAATAGATCCAAAGAAAGGACCAATTAGGAAGACAGCAGCTGTCAAGAACCTTCCTAGCCTTGAAACAACATAGCATTCATAATAAAGACAGGGTAGAATTAGCGAACTTATCACAATGGGGACACAACGTTGAAATAACATTGAATTGACGTCGAATCAACGTCATAACGTTGAATCAACGCAGGTTCAATGTAGAATCAACGGTGTGTGCTAGTGGGCTACCGCATAGCTATTATTATAGCGGGCATGATTACTCCATTTTGACATCAGTACCATTCAATCCGTCTGAGAAATTTTGCAATCAAATAAATAGTGTCAGATTGCTAAAAAGAATGCTCAAAATAGATACGGCTTACGGCTTATTCATCTTGAGTTTGTTACCAAATTTTTACTGGAAAACGTAAAGCCGGCGAAAAGTAGTGACGGGACAAAGCGTACCGTTACTTCTGTATCTATAAATGGACGTATGTATTGTAACTCTGGGTCAAGGTGAATTGCTGGAACATTCACTGCTTAGATTGGCTTTGATTTATAAGTGTCATTAGGAAATTCGAATAAGAGTTACAAAACAGAAATGATAGCTGTTCAAATTTCAGTATTGTTTTTATTATTTTTGTTAAGACTGTTTGTATTTACTATGATATTGCTTATAACATGAGCAGTATCATAGCATGTTTCTATTACAAAACAGTACGTTTATGAATTCTTAAAGATAGGTGATTTTTATAGTTATCTCTACGTCCAATTTATCAAGCTGGTTTTGTAGCTTATTTTAATCATATATAATGTGTCGTGTATTATATGTATTATATGTTACCTGTGACATCTGTTACGACACTTCTTACATGTTTGTTATAATATTGACATACGGTCAGTGGCCATAAATTTTTCATCAAATTCCGAATTCCTATTAAAACCTACATAATATTTCCAAGTTTTTTTTGTGTGTTTTCGTTGTATTTATATAAAAATATATATTTTATTTATTTATTTATTTATTTTTTGGGGAAAAAAGGGGTAAAGAAATGAAGTTATTGATGAATATACTTAATATCTGAAAATAAAGCAACATAAAGTCGACTTTGAAATATAATTTATCAGACTCGGTACAAGAAAATATAGTTGGAATGTAGTTGTTCAAAGGCGATCAAAGTTTTCAAAAAATATCTTTTGCATTGACGTCAGTAGCAGGCCAGTGGAAGTTTAGAAAATGATGAAATACTTTAAGCCACTGACTGTGGGTTGTCGGAAAGAAAATATTAGGTACATAGGCATCCTAATGAGCCGATTTTTTATGAATGTCAAGCAAAATACAAAGGTGCCTCGTCTACAAAACTGGAGTCAATATGCATGGTAAAGCAAAACTTATATGCATGGGCTGTATAGTGTCTAGCATAGCGATGTATAGATACAAACTTTCCGGCGTCGGCTGCGGCGTCGCTGGCTTTAACTTGCCTCCAGTTTACTGGTATAATTTGACCCGCGACACGAGAAAACATACTTAGTGGTTGTGCGCCCAGTGCATACTCAGATCAGCCTGGGCATCCGCTCAGTCTGATCAGACTCTCTGCTTAGCGCTTAAATTGTAGCTAAGGATCTTAGCTACCCCCATGCGGACAGCGAAGGCTCTGATCAGACTGGACGGATGTCCATGCTGATCTGAGTTTGCGCTGGCGCACAACCACTTTGTTGGTTTTCTCGTGTCTCGGATCATTTTGTTTTGTGACAGTGCACAGACAGCCGAGACATAGCTTAACACGGCTTGTTCTATTTATGTAGCTTCCTTTGAACCCATATGTTGCTTTAGGGGAAGTAGAAAATGGCATAGTTGCTTTCCCTAAAAGTCTATCCGTTCAATTCAACACCGGCGATCTGGTCTTAAACGTAATTGGCAGAATAAGAAGTTTCTTGCGTTTTGTGGTATTTTTATTATATGATTTTTCCAATAGTTGCAAATATTAAATTAAAGTGTAAAAAGGCAGAAAAAAATACTCGCTTAAATTATGGAAATAAGCACACAAATTATGTTTCAAGTAGTGCCATGGTGGTCAGATAATCAATGGAGATGAACACATGTGCATGATTCATAGTCTTGATTATTTTACGCAAGTTGTCCTACAGCAAACTGATGAAACTTTTTGATGTATTCAGTCGCTATTTTGATTAATAGTTTCCTCTAATATTTGACTTTGATATCACATGCTCTTTATGCGTATTTATATATAATATATTCGATGTGTTATTGTCATGAGAAATTTAAACTTCATTCCCAGTCAAGCTAGAGTTTTTATTATAGCAACAAAATCAGTGACCTTATCAATGTATTTTTTATGTGTTTTTTTTTGTTTGTTTGTTTGTTTGCTTTGGCTTGTAATATATAAGAGTAAACCAGGTTTTTTCGTGTATTTGACTTTTCTGAAGACTACCAACATGCCAGAGCAACTGAAAAGATACGTTAACATTTTGTGAAATAGATCAGTAAATTCTAAAACAAATCCCTTTATTGGTTTACTGTGCCTCATTTATATGGATATCTTGGAGATTGTTATTGAAAAGTACACTATTACTGAAATTTTAGTAGTTTCCAGATATTTCTTATCTTTTGTTCGCTAAGACGACATGTAGGAATCTCAAGTTTTGGGGTACCTTAGGGACACTGAAGAAAGTGGTTTTACTTCAAGTAATATGCTTGAGAACTGTTTTCATGTCTTTTTTCCCCATGATTGGCAGATATAATTGTCTATTTTCAAACCTGACTGTATTTCAGTGCATTTGTAGATTAAGGAGAGTATTTATAAATTATGCCAGAATAAATCCTTTATATGGTCTTTAAAACAAACATTTTGGCATGTTATTTGAAATTTGTAGCCAAAAGTCATTCAGGGTTTTGGCTACAACTTCAGATAACATCAGTTTAACTTGATAGGTGGCTTCTCACAGATTATCTATTGCCTTGGGGAAACAAATAGAAAGTCACAAAAAATGTTTTCCTGTGTCAAAAATGGCAGAAAAAATGGAGTAGTAGGCAAACAACTTAATGAGTTTCAGTGTTATGCATTACTGAAGAAAAAATCTTGTTATTTGAACCCTCGCATTATACGTAATGGTCATTTTTTATTCGAAACTGACTATTTGATACAAAAGGGAAGTTGTAATTGTTTTATGATCCGTCCATAGCTTTTATGTACAAATTATATACTGTCTTTGCTGGATATGGAAGACGTGAATCATTTTACTAATGTGGTGGAAAATAAATTCTGATTTTTCTTTTCACTTTACCAATTACCCCCAGGATTTCATATCCAGCAAACACTATTATTCTGCTTATTTTACATATTTTCAACTTTCTGTGGAAAAGTGTCTATAAAAACTGCTCTGACGCAGGAAATTAATTGACATGGTTTCGAAGTACATCACGAGGACGTCATATTGTACCTCCGCTGAAAAAGTCAGCGCATACAGAGGTTCTTAAGAATTCTGAAGAGTTCCCCCTAAGAGGAGATAATTCAGATAGCCGTTTATATTTCTCATCAAAGCATACATTGTCACCACTTATTAGAACCGTCTGGCCGAGACGGTTCTAATGCGTGGTCACAGTATATACTAGTCAAAATAAGTCCCGCCGCAATGACTAAAGCATCTTTTTCTGAAAAGCTACCATTATGAATGAAGTTAAACAATCATCGGGGCACTTGAATGTCATTTTTACATTGCTAGACAGACAAGCTTTTAAATCTTAGTATAAACCGACAGTTTGCGCAACTTCCAGTTTTAATGGGGGTTATTTCTATTTTTTCGAGATTTCTCACGAAACAAAGTCGCCTTTTCTTACAGTTTTATTCTCATTTCCCACCTGGTCCTTTTAGATGGAGTTTTGGGATTCCGAATGCCCTACATAGTGAAGAAAATCGGCATTGAAGATAGATTTCTAGCACTTCTGAATTTCAACATTTAGGCAGAAAGACAGGCTTTCCAAATTTGCAATGGCATTGCCATAGACATTTAAAACTGTATGCCTGTCACAATTTTATAATAAACTGATGCATTCTTATTTAAGGATGTTGAGAAGGAAATTATTTACATGTTCAAACAAGCAGAATTAAAATTTATGACTAATAAGTCATAACCCAATAATCAAATTTCCTATTGTTTTAAGTCAAAGGGAAGTAATTTGCGGTCTTGTATATTCTAAGCTGCAATCTTCGCCATTTCCAAGTATGTTCGGTTTTGATTTAGATGTTCTTGAATTGTAGGGGTTCTCTTGAATTAAACGAGATAAATACTGCCTGCGCAGTAAACACTTAGTCTCAGTTTCTTTTGTCTACTGGTTATGCGAGGTAACTCTATACATGCAAGCAGGAAATTAAAACGTAAAAACGTTTCCATGGACATTTGTTTTGGCAACCAATTGAAAGCAAAATACTTTGAAAATAATAAATTTGAAATCTTCAATATCGCAATAAAAACTTATTTTGGCGAGTATATGTTTTTGTCGAGAAATAAAGGAAAATATTTCAGAATTTTACTGAAACTTCAACTTATCTGGAACTCTGTGTATACAATAGAGAGGTCATTAGTGATGGGGAATTCGTTTTATAACTGAGAAAAAGAGCAAGGGTAATTACGCAGGTGTAATTGTTGTAAAGTTTTAACTGTGATTGTTTTGATATTGTTTTTTTGTAGATGCTATACATATATATTGTTTTACTGTACGTTTATGAATTATTATTTGAAGAAAAAAAAATAGAGCTGTTTTGCTGAGTCTTTCTTGTATTCCCCAGTTGAATATCTACAATAAGCCAAGTGTCAAAAGTCTTTCCTTAAAGTATTTTTTCCATTGACTTTAGCAAATTTGCAGGTGTGCAAGAAATTTTACTGTAAAATTTGTGTTCAAATGTTCATAATACTTTCTGCATACTTTTAAACCTAAAAGGTTTCTGCAATATAAGGTAATTTTGAGCTTGTCCTAAGGCTACTAACAATTACACTACGAGTGTTTGAACTTCAATAAAATTTGGTGACGATGTCCAAAATTTGCTGCAAAAATACGGCCTGGTGTTGTCTTTAAAAAACATTTCTAAAAGAACAATTAACTAATTAGAGTTGAAATCAAAATTTTTGAAATTACCAAAATTACTGCTCTTTCTAATCACAAAAAATGATATCGTAGTATAAACAATATTGCTTCAGCAAAATTTTCAGCACACTTGAAAATGCATTGAAAGCTATGGGATTATATGTATGATTTGTGTGTGTGTGGGTTGTGGGGGGGGGGGGGGATGGTGAGGAGGGGAGCGAAAGAGAGAGAGACGTTTTACACTTGACTGTAGAACCAAATCGTATGGAGAAATGCAGGACTACTCTGGGGGCCCAAAGAGTGTTTGTTCAGAAGTATTGCTAAAAGTGACTTCGTGCATGTCTCACAGAAAACTTGAGATGGATTGAATCTCTGTGTACTCAGGCTTGCCTATTTGAATGATAAACATTCAAATAGCCAAGCTTAAATACACAGTTTAGCGATTCAGGCCTAAATAACCGGTATACAACTGCCTCTGACTTCTTTATAGGACGCTGGGCATTTATGGACTAAGGTAAAACCTCCATGCTTTTCAGTCAGTTGTACAAATGAAGAACATTAAAGTGACTTTCGTTCTCGTCCTAGGACGACGAAAACCTTCCAAAAAGGCATCTTTTCTTAAAGAAAAGCCAATTCTTTCCTTAAGAGTTGACCCCTATGACAGAGTTTCTTTCCATGGGATCCGCACCCACTCACCTTCACAGCTTGTAATATGGTTACAACAAAATATCGGACATTAAATCCTTCCGACGATGTTTTAGGATCAGCACCCCTACTGATTTTTGTTCCCAGTTCCGTACCGTGGTAGTATATATACTCAAAAAAAATATTAAAGGGTCAAACTTTTACCCTGCGATTTCTGGAACTTTTCAAACATTTGGTAAAATAAATCATTTCTACCTTTCATTTTATTCATTTTACAAGTTTTATACACATGAAGCTTGAACCTATAGCCTTTGTCTTGACCAAGGTCAAGCTTTAAGTCAAACTACCCCTAAAATGAAAGTTGTTTGAATTCCCATAGAGAATTGATAGTGTGTCAGTTTGGTCGGGAATAACTTCTAAAATTGCTATGAGTTTAAGACTTCTTATAGCTTGCTGACCTTAAAAATGTTTAAACTAGATGACTATTGAGCAATTTTTAAAAAAAATCATGAATTGGAAAAATCGAAAATTTTGGTGAATTTGTTCCCTATGGACTTAAAAAAACTCTGATTTTGAGGGTAGTGTGAATTGAAGTCTGGACTAGGTCAAGATATATGCTATATTTTCAAACTTCATATGTACAAAACTTGTAAAATGAATGAAATGGAAAGTGGAAATGATTTATTTTACCAAATGTTTGAAATGTTCCAGAAATCGCTGAGAAAAAATTTGACCCTTTAATATTTTTTTCGAGTATATATGTAATATGAGACAATGGGGTGTTATAGTATATAATTTTTTTCGTTAACTGAGCATAAATGACACTACTGAGTTGAAAATAAAGTTTACCGTATGATGTCGCATCTGAGAGTATAATAAAGTCATGCATTAAAACAATAATCTACTTGTGGATTAAATATGCAAATAACGTCGCAACGTTATGCGTTGACATCCATAAATCGTAGCGTTTCTTATGGCGAAATCGTAACATTTTAGTGCAAAATTTGCAAATGAAATGCGATTTTAATGACGTATGATAAACAGAATCTTGCATTCATGTTCCTGTATTATTGAATTTATTAAACTCGTTGTAGAAACCCGATAAAGATGATCGTCAGGGCCTCGCATCTTATCTTTTCCCAAACTCGTTTAATGTTGTTTAATAAATTATATAACACCAGAGCACTCATGAAAGATCCTCTATGTGACAGTTCGGTAAAAGTTGACATTAATGAGCCGCGACACGACAAAACCAACAATGTGGTCTTGCGCCCAGCGCAGACTCAGATCAGCCTGGGCATCCGCCCAGTCTGATCAGAATCTTCGCTGTCCGCATGAAGGTAGCTTAGACCCTTAGCTACCCTTTGAGCACTTAACGAAGAGTCGGATCAAACTGGGCGGATGCCCAGGCTGATCTGAGTCTGCGCATGGCGCACGACCACATTGTTGGTTTTCTCGTGTCGCGGCTCATTTGATAACATCAATTCCGGACTTTTGCCTCTTCTTTCTACTTAAGAATTATTCTCTTTTAAAGTATCTATTCAGAATTACAAATGCATGCTCCTGGTACAAGGGCGTAGCTACCTATACGCAAATACGCAGGTGCGTATTGAAATTTTGTCAAATTGACAAAATTTCAACGCAGACCTGCGTATTTTCATGCTGAAATGTTGTTAATTGAGCGTAATTTTAATACTAACTGCCAACAGACAGAAAATTTGATATATCTTAGCGGATTAACCCCCTAGCATTGCCCTGAGTGAGTATAAAGCATAATTGTGTGTACAGTGTAATTGCCCCTAGCTGCGCCCCTGCTGGTATATTATTTTAGTGGGTGTGTATATCTAATAGGAGTGGGGAGGGAAACAGAAATAAAAACAGATTTTGCATTATGATGTATTTTATTGTTGTTGTTATTTTGAAGTCCACATAATACTCCAATGATATGCATTCTTTGACTGACTGTTCTGAAGATAGTTGATGATTTATATTCTGTTTTCATAGGATTCGAATCACTTTGTGTTTGTAAGTACTTCATTAATGACGAACTATTTGTTTCCTACTTTTTTTTCTAAGCGTGGACATTTCACAAGTTTTGTTGACAAACACTACGCCTGCAAGACAAATGTATACAATTTTAAGTACATGTACATGTTGTTGGCACACAAAAAATATATTTCTACATGTTTCCCAGACATGAAGCAAATTACCGCTATGCACACGAATGAGTTGTAAGCTGAGTACGACCTGGGGATGGGGCTGCAACTGGAGCAAGTGAGCTGGGGGTAACTTATGCCACCCAGCCAGAGCAACCGCCGAAAGGAAACTACCACTTTATGAACCATTCTTAATGCATGTACATGACGTACCTTGAAGCAAACCTATTTTTTTCAAAATGTTCCATCAAAGAATTTTATTAACATCTGCAAAAAAGTACAGACTTCACACAAAACTTGAATGCAAAGGTATAAATCTGTCAACCTCAAGGGCGTAGCTACCATTACGCAAATACGCAGGTGCGTATTGAAATTTTGTCAAATTGACAAAATTTCAACATACACCTGCGTATTTTCAAGCTGAAATGTTGTTAATTGGGCATAATTTAAATACTAACTGCCAACAGACCTCTGTTATTGCCCTCAAAGAGTATAAAACATGATTGTGCGTACTGTGTAAGTGGCCCTAGCTACGCCCCTGAACCTGACCTTAGTAGCAGCATCCAGATGATGTAAAAAGCATTTAATCTGCATGGACCTGGAATTTAACCCAGTACACAAGAGCAAGCTTCATTGCAAGAAGTCCAGACAAGCACACAGGATGTCACAAAAGTTGTTTTCCTATCGTAACAAGACCTGTCCGCGTATGGGATAGCTCGGCTGACAAAACCTGATAAACTCCTTGCATGTAGATCTGGCAAAGGGAATTTGCGAATTGCGCTGCCTACACTAGCCTACACTCAAGGTTCGTCTAGCAAAAGCATTCGCTTGACACTTCATGAAGAATATTTCGTGGATAGCTGGTGGTGATGTCTTGCTGTTTGTTTTGATCCGAAAGGCAAGAAAGTGTTCGGCAGCTGAAGAAAGACTGTCCTTATACTCAGTGTCACAGAGAATAGATTCAAGATAACAGGAGGTGGGAGGGGGCGGAGTGCTGGGGGAGTAGGGAAGGGGCTGGTAATCTCGCTTGATTAATGTTATGAGCAAGAGGACAAGATTAGCTGAAAACACAAGTATGAAAACGGAGCAGCTGGACTGAGATTATGCTTGTGCGCCCTCCACAGACTCAGATCAGGGTGGGCATTCGCCCAGTCTGATCAGAGTCTTCGCTGTCCGCATGGAGGTAGCTTAGAACCTTAGCTACCCTTTATGTACCTAGCAAAAAGTCTGATCAGACTTGGCGGATGGCAAGGCTGATCTGACTCTGCGCTGGGCGCACAGCCATTTTGTCAAAAAATCGGGACACCTAAAGTTATTGCCGTAATCGTTCTGAAAATGGAACAGTTTGATTTTACAGTGCAGTAATGCAGTCAACTTTAGATATTTCAAAGTCGAAGTTCATTTCAAACTTCTGATATCTCAAAGTTAATTTTCTGGTCCCAGAAAATTTACTTTAAGATATTAGTACTTTGTGATAATATGAATTGTAATGTAAATAGAAATAAGAAATGTGTCCCAACTGTATTCTAGCATATAAAAGATGCTTGGATATATCAGTGTTCGATATAACGAGAGTTGACTGTATGACCAAAAGATGTAGATGGAAAGACAAACTGTAGACCTTGATCAGATTGCTTCTTTAGAAGCAGTCTGATATGGGTCTACACCGTTTGATTAGACCTATCTGTCCCAATATTTAGAATTTTTACCGTAATTTAAACTTACCACTTTATCCAGGTGGCGGACGATTTGGTGGTACTTGAATCGGCAACATTGGTGGATTTGGTTCCGGCTTCGGTACTGGTAGCTCACACTGATCCTGTTAGGAAGAAACAAAAGGCTGAAAGTATAGCTGAAACTGGCAAGCTGATTTCAAATGAGATATTATTTGTATTTTTCAAACGGGTTCCGCTGCAAATGAAGTTGCCAAAGAGTCTCAAGAAAAAAAATCTCTGTGACTGCTGTAAGACTATATACTTTTTTTTTTACAACTTCATACAAATAGCCGGATTCAAGGCCGAACTTTTAGCTGAAACTGACAAGCTGATTTCAAATGAGATTCCATTTGTATTTTTCAAACGGTTGCCACTGCAAATGAAGTTGCCAACGATTCTCAAAAAACAATCTCTGTGCATGCTGTAAGACTATTCATACTCTGTTTTACAACCTCATACAAATAGCCAGATTCAAACGAAGATTTCAAGTGACAGAAATTTTAAGTCTATTCTATATGAGGAGCTGGCCCAAATATCAGTATTACTGCTTCATTTGTTCTGTAGATGAAGCTGTTCGATTTTTTTTAACCATACATATATGGGCGTGATGGCTATTTTGAATTCGCTATGTTTTCTATTCTGCCATCATATAAATGCTGAATGTAAAATTTTGTTGAAATTGGGTTATTGGTTAAGAACAGGCATAAATATATATGTTTGAAGAACGAAACCCCTGGCAGCTACATTGTGTTCTGTCAATCGGAACACCGCTCGGCCAATTTCGTGATTCACGGAATTGGCCGAGCGTGCTCCGATTGTGTGTTCTGTATGCTTCCTGTAAAATACCACCAAAATGGTTTAGTTGATTTAGAGGAGAAAAAGTTGTTTAGTAGGAGAAAAAGTAGTTTACTAGGAGAAAAAGTCGTTTAAATGTTTTTATTCCATAACGACGTGTCAGCAAGCTTTAATTCCGGACCGCGACTTCTTCAAGTATTCCCCGAAACTATTATAGATTCTTCTTATTGAAATTTGGTTCCGATCGGTTGTCAATTTTGAGCAGTTTTGCAGGAGACTTTGTCTAAACGACGGACGGTGGTACCCGCATATCCGATAAGCTACTTTGGAGACTTCGGCACAGGAGAGATTGACAGGATAATAAAGTAGTCAGCACTAGGGCAGAAAGATCAAGGAATGTAGACCAGTTCAAGATGCTGCTGGAGCCCTAGTGGACCAGTAGCAAAAGCGATTGTCTACTTAGCTACTTAGTCTACTTAGCTAGCGGCCCAGATTCCAAACTCACTAGGAGCGGAATTGTTTTCAACCGTAAACACGGGTCTGTTGTACAGAATTTCCTTATTTATCTACTTTAATTTGTCCCAATATGCCTGAAATACTGTTGAACGGGACATAACACTAAATATTATCCAGGAGATGCGCCTTACTGTTTATATGCATCTTGTGAGTCTTTACTCAATATCTGATTGAAAATTGTGAATCTTTACTCAATATCTGATGGAAAATGATGAGTATTTACTCAGTATAAGATTGAAAAAATAATCTTTTTTTCAAAATCTGATTGAAATGGTGAGTCTTTAATCAATGTCTGATTCAAAATGGTGATTCTTTAATCAATATCTGACTGAAAATAGTTAGCCTTTACTCATTATATGATTGAAAATGGTGAGTCTTTACTCAATATCTGATTGAAAATGGCGATTCGTTACTCAATATCTGATTGAAAATGGTGATTCGTTTTTCAGTATCGGATTGAAAATCATGAGTCTTTTCTCACTGTTAGGCGTTCAACCATCGAGATTGCAAAACTAAGTATACACGAACCAGGACAACTACAGTCCAAGCGGGCACATGATTTCAAAATGACGTCATACTGACGTTATATGCGCTTACGACAGAATCTAGAGACTAAGTAAATCACATTTTTCTGTTATATCTACATTTTATTTTGTTTTGTTTTTTCCTATTTTGCTACTTTATATTTACGCTGCATTATATATTTTATAGCATCATTTACATGCCTAAATTACAAAGCAGTCACATACCATTGGGAGAACAAAGGCGTTCGGCCCACAGCCACATTCTGCTCCACATTCTGCGCATATCGAGACATTCTCCAGTGACTCAGGCATGTAGTTCTTCATTACTCTTTCATCTGCAAAAACAATATTAGCATGTACGTAAATTAACCCATTATTGCCTAGCGTCCCATAAAGAGACCAGAGGTAAAAAGTGCAGACCCAAATCAGACGCCGCAAAACGTGGCATCTGCTCAGGGTCTACACTATTTCAATAAGTAAAATGGATATATCTCCGGAAAATAGCACAGAAATGATAAAAATAAAGTCCAGATGCCTATCCTTTTCTCAAACACATATGTCAAAGTACGCTCTTATATCGAAGACTGTAGTTTGGACACACTCCCTTTTCTTTTCTTTTTTTTATACATTCCAACTTCTGTTATCTCAAACTCCTGTTATCTCGAAGAAAATTTTCTAGTCCCAGTATCAGTAGTTTCGAGATGAACTTCTACTTTGAATTATCGAAAGAATATTTCTTTATTGTAAGTCATTCAGCTATCCATTTATATGAAAGAAACGTCAACAGAAACCAGGAAAGCGGACTAAACAGACCGTGATTTTCACAATTTCATTAAATAGTATCTGTAACAAAGACAAATGGTAGTTTCGCGGATAAATAGAACACCACAACGACATTAAACAATTATTGACTTTTGTTGAGGTGGACATGAAGTGTTATTGAACAGTAAATTTCATACTGACCGACGCGAAGCGGAGGTCAATATGAATTTAATGTTGAATAACACTTCATGTTCACCGAAACAAACGTCAGCATTTTTATCATATAATAATTAACAGTTCAGTTGAACGGGTTGCAAGTTTTAGTTGACGTTACTTCACAAACCGTTCGCTATTAAGACGTTACGTCAGCTGGGGCCGTATTCATAAAGCCACTTAAGTCGTCGCTATGCTGTTGCTAAGGCTAAATATCTATAAGGCAGATTCCCTACAACTATGAAATTTGCTCTGGAGGAACAGTCTTTGTAAGACTGTTCCTCCAGAGCAAATTTCATAGTTGAAGGGAATCTCCTTCAAAGAAATTTAGCCTTAGCAACGGCATAGCAACCACTTAAGTCGTTTTATGAATACGGCCCCAGCTATGCGACAATAAGATGTTACTGTACGTCACAAGCTATGCGACATGAAGTAATGTCTACCGCATGTGACCAGCCTCTGAACCAATGAAATGAGTTTTATTTATAGATTGTATAATAACTTTTGATATTATAACATGACATAACATGATATTTCAGTTCCACCTGGAATATAAAAAATAAGATTTTGTACATAATTCTAGAAAATAACAAATTTAGCTAGTGGACTGAATACTTGTGCACAGTCAATGGTTTCTTTAAACTAAAGGATCTGGTAAAGTAATCCCAAAACTCCTGAAAATTGCGAAAAAAAAATAATAATATCGATTTTGGCATTTTCAGGAGTTTTGAGATAACTGCAATGTTTCTTTTTTTTACAAAGCTGAAATTTTATTCTAATATGCACTACATTCATATAGGCATAAGTTTTTTTTAAAATCTTTTGCGGCATCGATTTTTGATACCCAACTGGAAATGGGAGGGTGTGTGTTTAATACGCGTGCTATTAATATTTACGTAAAGAAAACATGCACAAGAAAACATACAATCAAAGGGTAAGAAAGTTATACCATGGAGTACAAAGTGACGGAATAGATGCACAAATGAAGAATTAAAACGCCACAAAATAACTATTCAAATGAATAAATGTCCCTAAGTTCCTAAATAGGTCACTCACACGGGTGCCTATTATGTTTTCTAACCAAAACATGCAATCAGAGGGCTCGAAACATATACCATGGGAACAGATGCACATACATAGTTTAAAAACGCTACAAAATAGCTTTTCAAATGAGGCGCGACACGAGAAAACCAACAATGTGGTTGTGCGCCCACCGCAGACTCAGATCAGCCTGGGCATCCGCCCAGTCTGATCAGAAACTTCGCTGTCCGCATGGAGGTAGCTTAGACCCTTAGCTACCTTTTGAGTACTTAACAAAGAGTCTGGTCAAACAGGCCGGATACTCAGGCTGATCTGAGTCTGCACTGGGCGCACAACCACTTTGTTGGTTTTCTCGTGTCGCGGCTCAAAATACTCACATTTTCTGAATAGATCACTCACCTCTCTCGTAATAGGAATATACAACGACAGTTGCTGGCTTAAATCCTTCAATGACAAATTCACGTGACACTTTGATGTCAACACACAATTCTTGCTCACTAAGAACCTAAAATTATAGCAACAGTGCCTGTAATTACACATAGGTACACCTTTATGTGTTTTTCCGACTTAGAGACAGCTATTCCTGTTTTTTTTTTTTTTTTTTTGTGTCATAATCCTATTATGTAACAGTCCAGTGGCATTGCTATTTCATCAAAGGAAATTCTCTTTCTCACATAGCTAATGACATACATAACATGGTGATAAAGCCTATGAAGACTGTGTTCTATGTAGAAAAGAGTATTTGTCTTTAACTAGGATGACTTAATGGGTGGAATGGGGGCGGGGGTATGGGCGAGGCTGGGAAGGAAGAGCAAGTTTGGTCACTTCCTGGACACAGTTGTTCAAAACTAAGGAATCCTTGGCTAACGAGACGTTAAATTTTCAAACGTAGTGTAAGCAAAAGCACTGCCATTTTTGTTGAAAAATAAATGTGAGGAGATCCTCTCAGTTTTTCGGCAAAATATCAGCACACTTTATTGAAGACTTAAGGAGGCCTTGTATAACGACATCAATAAGCTTAGAACAACCAGACCTTGTTTGCTACCCCGGAGGAAGAATCATTTTCAAAAGGAAATATACCCTAAGAGAAATTCTCTCTAATATGCGTTTACCCCTATCGATAAGGGAGACAAGAATGAAACTGGCAGTCACGGTTGCTTCCCCTTAAAGTGTACACATTGACCTTAGCGTCTTACAAAGTTTAGGTACTATCACAATCGGAGCACCGCTCAGCCAATTCCGTGATTCACGGAATTACAAATGTAGCCTAGCGGTGTTCCGATTGGGTAGTACTATCAATGTGAACTAGTCACTGGGCGTATTCGACTCGTGAAACTCGATTCATTAAGGTGGTGATTTATGGTAAATGTAAAAATCTGCATAAAACCATAAAAAAGTAACATATCTCCCTGAAAGTTAGCAGACTTCTTATTTTCGTTGTTCTCTACAGTTTAGAATACAAAATAGACGTACATGCTGCTTAAAAAAGTGTTTTTATAAGGAAAGATCAAAGGGTAATTTTCTGCGAATAAATCTGAAAAAATAATGTTGTTATTGAAAATTTACATAGTGCTGAAGTTGCATTATTGCATAATGAAGAGCGTCCTAGCAATTATTTATTCCAACTCTTTCTCAAATTGTAATGTAGACCAGATGAAAACGGTAGCTTTTTCTCAATGTTCAACCATATACAAAGTCAATGTACACTGGACGCATTTATTAAATATAGGGTAGGCAAGCATACCAATGTTAACACCTACAATATAAATAATACATTACTGACATTGTCAGTGGTGTGTAGATGAAATTGTTCAACCTTGTTAAAATAGTATCACCTGTCTCACCTGTGTGTTTTGACAAAAAAAATTGGACACAGACTGCATCTTTTTTCATCTGCTCAGCCTGATAATGTGTGAAAGAGTTTGAAAAAATAATTGCTAGGACGCTCTCCATTATGCAACAAGGTTTTCTAAGCACTAAGTACATTTTCAATAATGATATTATTATTTCAGATTTATTCGCAGAAAATTACCCTTTGATCTTCTCTTGTAAAAACACTTTTTAACATTAACAAATGCTGCATTTTGGGATTCTAAATTATGAGAAACAACATAAAGAAGGCATCTGCTAAGTTTCGGAAAGATCAGTGTTATTTTGAGTATTTTATGCTGATTTTTGTCTTTGTCCCAAATCAGTGATTATCACCACCTTAAGCACTTTTTCTTTTGAAAAGCCTCTGAACCTCAGAGGAACAGCATATAAAAAACGACGGACAACGCCGTAGAGTCAGTAAGGCATAATAGATTTCGATCAAAATTAGCTTTACCGTCTTCTTTCATTCGTTTTAGTATAATTGAGCCGCGACGTGAGAAAACCAACAAAGTGGTTGTGCGCCCCGTGCAGCCTCAGATGGGCCTGGGCAGCTCCCTAGTTTGATCAGACTCTTCGTTAAGTGCTCAAACGGTAGCTAAGGGTCTAAGCTACTTCCATGCGTACAGCGAAGACTCTGATCAGACTGGGCGGATGCCCAGGCTGAACTGAGTCTGCGCTGGGCGCACAACCACATTGTTGGTTTTCTCGCGTCGCGGCTCATATTTTTTTCCAAAATCAACAAGCTAAAAGATGCCTGGAAACAACTAAAAATTTGTTAGCCTCTTCAACTATCGCACTTATCAACTTCCTGGCCGGGCCGCATAGCGAGTCGGTAGGGCGTCTGACTCAAAGAGTAGAGGTACTGGGTTCGATATCCGGTCCGGCCACATACTTTCGTTTCTCCTTCCGCTGATTCAAGACGGACATGTGTCAGTAACTGGCGCAAGTATGCGCACTTAGTCCTGGTTAAGCGCCTAAGAGGTCTAAGCCTGCCCAGGAATAGTGTGGCTAGGTTAACTGACCGTCTCGACATGCCGTGGACGTAAAACAACAACAAAACAAAAACTTCGACCCGAAAATGCTCAATGGCTCGACTGGCCTCGCTATTCCCACGCATTTTCTGATGTTGAATGATCAAAATGCCAAGGGAAACTGACAAACTTGGTATTCTCTATATCAGTAAAAACCTATATTCAAAAAAGCTGGCATGAGATTACATGCTCTTGTCTGCGTAGTGATAATGAAAATTTGTACCTGGTCAAAGTAAATGTTCAATCGATCTCCAGATTCGACCCGCCTTACATATTCTATGCCGTCTACTTTAGCTGAAATTCCTTGTTTAGACGCTTCAAAACCAGATGGGACACCTACGCTCATAACAGCCATACCACTGTCTCCGTCTTTAAGATACCTAAAGAAAGGAAAATGACTTTAAAAATCAAGGTCGTACTTCAGTGCTCCGGATAAGAGGAGATAACATGGATAATTTGGGGATAATTTTCCATGGTCCTTCATTAAAACATGTTATGACCCCTCATTATAACCGTCTCGGCTAGGCTCTTATGAGGGCTCACGACAAAATTATGTTTCCTTTCAAAATTAAGAAAAAAATATCTTACAATTTTCTCCAAAGCTTTACCTTATTTGGAGCTCAGGTACTTTTTTAAAAAACTCTAAGCACAAATACACGCACTAGTTTGGCAAATACCCCGAGCTCAACAGAAATTTATTGGAAAACGTGCTCTAAGTAGAGGGAGTTTTATGGAATAAAAACTAGGGCATGGACAGTTAAACTAATTAAGGTACCTTTCAACAGCATTTCAGTGATATTGACACGATGGTAGGATGGCTATCTGTGCAACAGACCCTGGGTTTCTTTAACAACCATGCGCGGCCACAATGTAGTGGACCAGGTGTAGGATTACCAATCCAGGGTCCGAGGTTATAAAACTTGAGTATAATCTCAAACTCAAAATAAAGAACACTGATTGGCTGCTTCCGAGCATGGAAGCAGCCAATCCGTGTGCTTTATTTTGAGTTTGAGAATGTACTCAGCCAATCAGTGTGCTTTATTTTGAGTTTGAGAATGTACTCAAGTTTTATAACCTCCGGGCCAGGGGTTGCAAATTTGTCTTTTGTCCTGTCTTTTGGATGAAACTTTCAACCGAGATCCTGTCTCCGTATGACCCTATGTGTTGGTGGAACGTTAAACCCGAGTTCGCTCACTAAATTCACAGTCTTGGTGTAAACTTGTGCCGTGTGGCGGCCGTAAAACGTCTCCCCGTACATCATCATAGTGCAGATTATATTTTCTGGTCTTTGGGATCAGTGAGTTCATTTGAGTTATTTTGAAAGTAGAGTTCCGCTTAGGCCGGTGCTAGGGGACGTGGCTGGTGTCGCACATTTCATTACTGGTCATGAACAGACTCAATTAAACCGAGTCTGCTATTTTCTGTTCTTTGCTGTGTCCTTGCTTCCAAAGGATCTTACTATTCAGGACTTATTGATAATTCCATCATCGACGAATTTTGAACCCATTTCCACAAACATAGTGTAAAAACAGCGCCCACCAACATGGCATTGCACCATCGAACTCCTTTCTAGGCAGAAGTTTGCTGCATGTAGTTATGAGTACCATTTTTGCTGTGTGGAGCATTCTATGTGGCAAGTGTTCATGTGACGTATCATAGAATTTCCTAAAACTAGTACCCTTACCCTTAAAACGATTCTCGTAATTGTAGCAAAAAAACAAGAGGCCCACGGGCCACAAAGCTCACCAGATCTCTAGCTCAAAATTGCTATCAAAATTACTGTCGAATTTGTACAGGCTAATACAAAATATACAACTACAAAGTCTCAGTCTGACAGTCTGCTGAGTTGATAACAAAATATATAACTCTTTTCCATATTTTGATTGCAGTAAATGCCATTTTTTCAATTTTCCCTATTATAAGTCAATGCAACTCTAAGTTGCCATAGCAACCAAATGAGAGCCGATTTTCATCAAAAACACAAATTTTCAACCCCCCAGGCTAAGGATACTAAAGATGAAATCTGGGCCTTATTGGCCCAGTGGCTTCTGAGGAGATAATTTTGTAAGTATTTTTTTTCCATTATTTTTGCATTTTGGTTTCCATGACAACCAGTAAAAGCAGCAGTGGGTCCAAAAACAATAAAGCTTATAGAAGACTTCTTAAGGAACATTTCTATAAAAGTTTTGTCAACATATCTGCAATGGCTAGGCAGTAAATGCCATTATTCAATTTTCCCCATTATAAGTCTATGGGAACTCTAAGTTGCCATAGCAACCAAACTAAAGGGCAGATTTTCATAAAAAACACAAACTTTCAATCCCCCAGCCTAAGGATACTATATATGAAATCTTGGCCTTATCGGCCCAGTGGTTACAGAGGAGATAATTTTTAAGTATTTTTTTCCATTTTTTTTTTCATTTTGGTTTCCATGGCAACCAATAAAAGAGGCACTGGGCCAAAAAACATACAGCTGATAGAAGACTTCTCAAGAAACATTTCTATAAAAGTTTTGTCAACATATCTGCAATGGCCTGGCAGAAAATGTCATTTTTCAATTTTCCCCATTATAAGTCTATGGGAACTCTACGTTGCCATAGCGACCAAACTGATTGGCAGATTTTCATAAAAAACACAAACTTTCAATCCCCCAGCCCAAGGATGCTACAGATGAAATTTGGGCCCAATCGGCCCAGTGGCTTCAGAGGAGATGTTGTTTAAAAGTGTTGACGGACGACGACATACGACGACGGACGACGACGACGACGACGACGACGACGACGACGACGGACACTGCCTATCCTATAAGCTCCCCCGGAGCCTTCGGCTCTGGTGAGCTAAAAATGTCTGGTCCCGACGTTACAAAACTTGAGTACATTCTCAAACTCAAAATAAAGCACACTGGTAAGCTGCTTCCGAGCACAAGCTCGGAAGCAGCCAATCAGTGTGCTTTATTTTGAGTTTGAGATTATTCTCAAGTTTTATAACCTCGAACCCAGGTCTGCGTCCATAGGATGATGATGAATTGTCAAACAGTGTTGCGCCTGATCAGACTGCTCCTCTATGAGCACCCTGATCAGGATCTGCACTGTTTGCTTAGAACTTTCTGTCCCAATTTTCAGATATGTTACGGTAACGAGCAAACCCACTCGGCAAACAACAAAGAATTAACATTGAATCAACGTTGATGCAACGTCATAACGTTGATAACTTTGAATCAACGTTGATTCTGTGTTTATTGAACGTTATGTTCTCGCTGGCACCGCTGTACTAACCTGGTGCAGGCTTGAAGCGTAAATTCT
Source organism: Ctena decussata (assembly GCA_963989385.1). Lineage (NCBI taxonomy): Eukaryota > Metazoa > Mollusca > Bivalvia > Lucinida > Lucinidae > Ctena > Ctena decussata. Next base: position 59,297,426 of record OZ022506.1, read on the forward strand.
TGTGGTGTCCCATCCGTAAATAGTGTCAAATTGTAGCTCGCTGGCAGAAGTTCTTCTTCAACGTTGCAGATTTTGTTCACCTAAAGACATATCAAAAATTATATTCGGCCGAGGACAGTTCAATCATAGGCCGAACTGTCTTTAGCCGAACTGTATAAGCAGCGGTTACATCTCTCAGAGACTATGGGCAACTGACAAAAGTGCCAGATTAATTGTGAAATTGCCATTTATTTCCGTATATTTTCACTTTTACAAAAACAAAACAAAACAAAACCAAAAAAAAAAAAAAAAAATACAGATACTATCAAGAAATATGTAGATCTAGAAGTAAGTAGCTAATAGATTTATTCATTACAAAGTATTTTTGTACAGAGCTCGTGATATTCGATTACGGGGGTGCATTTGTTTAAAAAAATCGCCAATGTTTTAAAGAAAAATGTTTCGACCCCAATGCCGGCAATAATGACGCTGACAAGGCGCCTGACACGAAAAGACGTAAGAATGGTTGAACTAGTGAGGGAGGTCAATACGGGTACGGTCAAATTTCGATATCTCGAACACTGATATCTAACAGTATCCTTTCAATCAAAGCATATAATTTGGACATTTTTTAATTTACATTTTTCCGCAGTTATCTCAAACTACTGATATTTGAAAGTAAATTTTCTGGCATCAGAAAAATTACTTTGAGATGTCAGTAGTCTGGAATGAACACTGTCTTTGAAATATCGAGAGCTGGCTGTATCAGGAAAGCAAGACATTTTTTATACTTTTATCGTTACATGTAAGTTGGTTTGGTTGGTTGTTATGTGTTTAACGGCCCTTCGAAATAGTATTTCAGTCTATATCGTACTGTCTCCCAGAGAAAGAAAAGAGAAATGATAGACGAGAGAAAAAAAATCCAAACAACCCCCGCCCGCACCTACCCCACGGCACTGGAAGTTATAACCAGCACCATCGCCCGCCGTTAAAAAAACAACAACAAAAAAAAAACACTAACTAACTAAAGGTGCGCCAATTTTATAATTGTTTCCAAACAAAACGGGTTGACATACCTCTACAACAACAAGTCCTGGTCCTCTCACTTCAAAATCTACAGAGTCTACTTTACCATCAAACTAAAGAAAACAAAAGTTATGAGACTAAATAATCAAGCCGCGACACGACAAAACCAACAAAGTGGTTGTGCGCCTGGCACAGACTCAGATCAGCCTGGGCATCCACTCAATTTGATCAGAGTCTTCGCTGTCCGCGTGGAAATAGCGTAGACCCTTAGCTACCCATTAAGCGCTTAGCGAAGAGACTGATCAGACTGGGCGAATGCCCAGGCTGATCTGAGTCTGCGCTGGGCGCACTACGTTAGTTTTCTCGTGTCGCGGCTCATATTTAACGTAGTAATGATGTCATGTTGACGTCTGTGCTATGTGATAACATCGCTTTACGTCAGTATAATATTGATATCATGAGTCCGCTTGATAGATTTATCACCAAAAAATTCAGTATTATTACGCATAGACTTCTTTAAAATTGTCCAACTTAATCACATTATTCATGTCTCAAAGTATGTGAATTAATAATTTTGAAAATAAACCTTATCAAACCATGTAAGGTAAAAGAAAGAAAAGGCAATTTTAAATGTTGAATCGTTAAACTAGTATATGTCAAAGAAAATTAACTGGAAATCCCGTCCCGTTTGCTTTCTCTTGCGCATATTAATTTAATTCATTTATTATATTATTCATTTGAGTTAGTAACTTCATTCAACATTTCCATATCTGCTCAGATATAAGAAAATCAACTATACGGTTCACAAAAAGTAGGGGATATTCAGGTTTGAAAAATTGTAGCATATACAACAAATGTGATATCCATATGAAACGCATAGTATCGATAAGATAAACATCCGTTAAGACACTTTGCATGAAAGTTTGGACGATATTTCCTGTCACGTGATCTGCATACAGTTAGTTTCAGACAGGGAGTCAGGACAAAAATCTGGTAAATTCGAACAAAAATTTATTCAAATTTTTCAACTAGGCTAACTTTTCAATGCACTTTTAAGTTTTGTATGCTAAAAGATTTTTTTTTCTTCTTCAAAACGGTCATTTTGGGAAGAAAACCAGAAAACAAAAATCGTACAGGTACATCGAGTCACCGAAAAATTAACACGTTTATGGCTTGCACTCTTTATTTTTATGAAACAGCGCGTAAAAGCAATTTTCAGCTTGTTAAATGAATCAAAACGAGTGTTTTTGTGTAAATTTTGTAATCTGAAAAGGATCTGTTTTTGTAGCAGATTCGTGTGAAAATTGGGTGTCGACCCCCTGTCTAAAACGAATTACACGCAGATCACATGACAGGATATATGATCAAAATTGTAATGCAAAATGTTTAATCGAATATTTTTCTGACTGACACTTGCCGCTTCAGATGGATTTGATATGTTTTCTAATTTATACAATTTTTAATATCTTAATATCCCCTACTTTTTGTGAACCGTATATAAAACTTTTGACCTGTTTTACACTGAAGAAATATTTAAGGAGAACGGCTACATATTCGGGTAATAAAAAAAACAAGGGGAGAGTCTGGTAACATCGGATAGGCGGGTAAATTCGGACATACCATTGCAAACAGTGAAAATCCACATGAGCCGTCTCATCAGAATTTTTACTGTTTGGCCAGTTATTTTAGTTTCAGTTCCAAACATCTGACATATAAAGGAAACGATGTTACTGTCCGAATTTACCCGCTGTCCGAAGTTACCCGACTCTCCCCAACAACAAACATTTTGAATCCCTTCGCAACTGAAATCAACTCTTAAAGGAAAGGCTTTGCTCCCTTAGGAGTAACTAATTTCTTCTATGAGTAAGTACTCTGAATCATCTCTTTATGTAACAATTAGTTCCTTTAACAGCAAATTCTTTCCTTTAAGAGTAGATTCCATGTTCGAAGAAATTCGTCATCCAAAGAATGCCAACGGAAAGTTACAAAATTTGTTCCCTTTGTAAAAATGGATGGGAGAACAGCTTGCGATTTTACGTCCTATTATAACAGTAATTCAGTCTTAGCAGGACGATGGGCGGGTGAAAATGAAAGGCTGTCTGCAATGGAACCCCGTTTACGATTGAAAAGATTCCCACCTTCAGCGGGTCTCGAACCCGGGTCCGCTAGATCAATAGGCTAGTGTTAACCTACTGAGCTACACGTACCGGGGCTCATGTTCCCCTTGTGCAAATGAAGTTTAAAGACGAGGGTGTTACCCATACACTTGAAATAACTGGGCGGCACTTACATCACCATACTGTAAAGTATCATGGTTGTCTTCTGTGACGCTAAACGTTTGTTTGTGTGTCTTATTACCTCTTGTAGTTGTAAATACATCAACAACCATATCGACTCTATCGGTGTAGATTAACTTAGCAAATTCTGATAAAGCTTGGAGTCCAACCACGGTATCCTACAATACAACAAATTGGGCGTGTTCGATTGCGCGTTTCCTGCTTCACGATTCTTTGCGAAAAGCACTTTTTTTCTATAAAAAAGTGCTTTACGCAAAGATTCGTAAAGCACTGGGTGCTTCGTGCTTCACGATTCTTAGCGTAAAGCACTTTTTTTCTATAAAAAAGGTGCTTTACACAAAGCTTCACGATTCTTAGCGTAAAGCACTTTTTCTATAAAAAAAGCGCTTTACACAAAGATTCGTGAAGCACTGGGAGTTGCGTGCTTCACGATTCTTAGCGTGAAGCACTTTTTATAGATACAATTCTCGTTAAAAATCGTTCAGCATGAAACGCCCAGTCAAATACGCAAATTGTTACATGTCTTACTAAAATCCAGAAGCGGGAACTCGTATGTAGGCTATTTAATCTGGTCCAATATGGGTCCATTTCTCTTGAAGACCGCCGGGCCAAAGCTCCTATTAAAGGTAAAGGTCACGTATATATAACGCCAACATTTTGAAAAATGTGAAATTTGCGTCAGTAAAGGATACTTTGACATCTCATCGTAGAGTGATTGTATACATGTACATATGGATATAGAGAATACCATGGCAGTGCCTTTTGATATCAAGACCTGAAACACTGTAGGAATGGCGAAGGCTTTCCGATCCAGTCCGAAGTGTTGCTGATCGAGCCTGATAAACTTAATACCGGTATCAAGACACTTAGGGCCGAGTCATTATTATCAAAAGGGAGGGGGGTACATTTTCAAATGATTCAGAAAAAAAAATGACGACCACCCAGAATTTTTTCGACCCCACCTCAAGATAGGTGACAAAAAACGTTAATGACCCCCCCCCACACACACACACACACACACCACCACCACCTTGCGACACAACAACCCCTTCATTCACATAATAATTTCAGAACATAAAGCAGACCATTTCATATTTATTTTGTTTTATTTATTTACTTTTTTTGTAAATGTTTTGATGACAAATATAAAGAGTAACTACACTTCAGGAACTGACTGAATCAGATCCCAAACCCTATCCCCAGCAAGTTTGAAAGAATAGAACTAATCTGAAAATGCAGGAGTAATGGGGTTCTGGGTGCGTACCCCCTAGAAGCTAAGACATTTTTTTGTTTAAATGAAGACAGATGGAAGAATTCTGACCCCAACCCCCTATATGCCTGAAAAAATATGTGAACTCCCACCCCCTCCCCGAATGCTTTACGGCTTAATGATTTCCGACCCCCCCCCCCCCCCCCACCCAATCGATCACCAAAAAAAGTCCTTATGTCTTGTCGACTCTTCCAACTTGATATGAGCCGCGACACGAGAAAACCAACAATGTTGTTGTGCGCCCAGTGTAGACTCAGATCAGCCTGGGCATTTGTCCTGTTTGACCAGCCACTTCGCTAACTGCTTAAAGGGTAGCTAATGGTCTAAGCTACCTCCATGCGGACAGCGAAGACTCTGATCAGACTGTGCGAATGCCCAGGCTGATTTCAGTCTGCGCTGGGCGCACAACCATATTGTTGGTTATCTCGTGTCGTGGCTCATATATTGAATACATAAGATCGTACACGAGTGTTCATATGAAAATCATGAAACGAGCCTTCGGTGTGTTTCATGAATTTCATATGAAATGACCACGAGTGTAAGATTCTGTTTATCATATGACCCGTTAAAATGGGTCTTTATCACCTTCAAAATGCATATGAATATGATTTCAATAAAAAAACGCATTGCTGACATGGACGTTGTCAATGACGTTACATGTGCGCGCCGAAATGTTATTACACTAGTGTGGTCATACGATTTTAATGACACGACGTTATCATAAATTATGGTTATCCACTGAATACAAGTAACAGCGACGTCATATGATAAAAGTTCATTAATTTTGTAATTTAATGGGTGTCTGTCTTAGTTTATGTTTGATTACTTTTGCTTTCTTTTAATGAGAAGCTGCATTACATTTGCATTCTTTTACGGAGAAGTAACCATTTTTTTCTAAGCAAAATGTGTAGACCCAGATTAGACGCCACGATTGTGGCGTCTGATCTGGGGCAGCAATTTTGCCAGTGTCTCTTTTATGGGACATTTTATGGGATATTTGGAGCGAGTAATATGAAGTTTACGGCACATCAGCACAAGAAAGGCTATTTCGCGCCGAAAACGCTATAGGGACATTAGGAATAAATGAGTTTAAGGTGAATGTTACGCTTTAAAAAGAACCAGCTCTTTGATTTCAACAAACGCTTTCAATCCTCCTATAATTGTAAATCTATGGATAATGCGCAACATAAACAATAGAAAGGAAAAAAAGCTAGAATTGAAACCATTGGAATAACGAGGAACGAGTATCTTATCTGCAGCTTAAGTAATATGTAAACGGTGGCGAATGTCTCACAGATCTAACTTCCAAACCTTCTGGCTTTAAATACTTAGTTGATTGATGAGTGATTGATAGTTACGAGCCACACCAAGAAATCACCTGACAGTTAGTGGAGGAATGCATACTTGTTTAAAGCAGGCGTGGTTTTCGGAACGACGAATTAGCCGGGCACCATTTATATATGGACAAAATAAAAAATTAAGAAGATGAGGACAGAAGGTGGGGATGAGGGGAAGGGAGAAACTTTGTTTCTTCAAGCAGTATTCCTACCTGCGTCGACCAATATCCTCCATAAACACTCCTTTGTTCTACAAGCCATTCAAGTACCGCGTTTCCTCTCGCTATGTCGTTCTTGGCTGTATACGCTAGTAAGGCATAGGCGGCAATTTCGACCTGGCGCGAACGTGAAGGATGGTTCCAGTGTGTTCCACCTGGAATAACGCCACTTATGAATTACTACATGGTATAGCACTATATCCATCCTATTCCTTACGTACCATCGGCCGACGGCCTATTCGTTAGTCAAATTTTCCATTGCGCTGTTTCATTGGATGTGAACAATATCCATCACATCCAATCAAATTATTCGTAATAAAACATTGCACGCATAACAGGCGCTCTTGTCGATAGAACCCACAGAAATGTATCATATTTATCGTGACCAGTTACGAAAAAAACAACAACAAGAAACGAAGATCAATATTTTACCATTTCATTAGAGCTTCTTTTACAAGTATGCGAATCTGTGGGACCACTGTGTCTTGCAACGGATCTTCTAGTTGGTAAAAAAAAATGGAAAATGGCACGCGCCAAGGGAAACAACTCGCTGCAGCCAAAAGACGGCGCTTCGGGTGATCCGATACGCTAATATGCCGTCAGCCAAGGATACAAAAGGAGCAAAGTGGACTAAGTACGTTTGGCTTGCGAACATGACAGTACTGTAAAACACTTAATATGAATTTATACACTTATAGGTTAGATTCGGGTAACTTCGGACAGGAGGGTAAATTCGGACATACCATTGCAAACAGTGAAAACCCAGATGAGAGGCTCATCAGGGTTTTCACTGTTTGGCCAGTTATTTTTGTTTTTGTTCCAAACAACTGACATATAAAGGAAACAATGTCACTGTCCGAATTTACCCACTGTCCGAAGTTACCCGACTCTCCCCGAGGGGATACAACTCTGTCAGTTTTAAGTCAACATCTCTCCTCAAAAGGTGGTCCAATGTTAAATGAGGCAATTTTCTCCCAAGGACTATTTTTGGGCAACAGCACTTCTTACAGAAAAGCATTGCTTAATGAGGCGTGACAGGACAAAACCATCAATGTGACATGTGCGCCCAGCGAAGACTCAGATCAGCCTGGGTAGCCGCTAAATCTGATCAGTCTTTGCAGTGCTTAAATGGTAGCTAACGGTCTGAGCTAGCTACATGCGGACAGCAACGACTCTGACCAGACTGGGCGGATGCCCAGGCTGATCTGAGTCTTCGGTGGGCGAACACGCCACTTTGTTGGTTTTGTCGTGCTGCGGCTAAAATGACACTAACATAATTTATCTCTTTTTGAAACAATGGCAGTAAAACATTGAGGTGAATCCTTATACATTGAGAATTAGGGCTTACATGCCCAGATAAACTGTATAATGTCATTGGCGTAGTCTGATCAGGATCTGCAGTGTTACTATTCAGTTATCAAGATCGTCACAGATTGCCATTCCGCTGACATTTTTGGAGCGCCCATAACTCAGTAGGTTAATCGCTGACTTAATGAGCTAACGGTTCAGGGTTCGAGGCCGACCACCTGGAGGCGGGAATAATTTCAGTCAATAACGGGGTTCCATGGCATACAGCCTTGCATTACCATCCAGCAATCGTCCTGATATGACTGAAATACTGTTGAAAAGGTTATAAAATTGCAAGGCATCCATCTATCCATCAGCAGACATTTTAGGTGAATGGATACACACTCTGAAGTAGCCACTCTGCTGTTTCAAGTTTTGCCCCCCTTCTCACTGCGGGGGTAGGGGTCAACTCTTGAAAGAAAGAATTTGCTCTTACCTGAGCAAATTCTTTTCTTTAAGCATAAACCTACTTTGGAAGGGTGTAAATGCCCAGGCAAACAAAATGGAAATCCCAAACGTTGCCCCCACCCACCTTTTGTGAAAATTGCAGAAAAAGATGACAATATATTCATATGCCTTATATAGCATGTCCTTAACTTGATGGCTGCGTTGTTTCTATAGGTCCTTAATATTAAACAAAGAAAGCTACAAAATTATGGCTAAAACATATCAAGCTATATAGTTGAAAACACTTTATGTAACCGATTAAATCATTAAAAAAATATTACCTATATCTGAGATGTTCTCGCTGGCCTCAAGCGCTTGTAGAAACATTTCATTAGCCGGATTAGCATAGGCTGCAATTGCAGCCTCGTAGTCCGGGATAGGCGGTTCGATGTTCGAATTCAGAAAGTTCTCTGCTGAAGCAATTGCGAGATCTAAGTTGTTAATGGTAGTTGGATTCTTAAAAAAAAAACAATAGATAGCAGGATATTAAAGAGTTCTGACAAGAACGCGTTAGAACAAGGTATCATAAAAACCTGTAGTTAATTGTACTCTTTAGATATTGTTTCTGTATTTAATATACGCGCTCCTGGATGGAGGTGGGTTCGAATCCTTGTCGATTCATATGCATGCATGCAATCCATAGCTGAGGAGCGAGTTTGCGACGACGACAACGGATGCAATGTCTATCTGGTGGCATGTGATAAATTGTATGAATACCAGACGAGTGTTGTTCACCTGAAATAACACAGGGTATAAACCAGTCCGCCAATTTTAGCTTCCTGCAGAGACTGTCCGTCATATTTGGCTTCAGCCGAGCTTGTCCGCGAACTGTTGCTTCCTGCATGGACTACTGTCCTCGAAAAATGGCTTCCTGCCGAGACTGTCCGCGTGACTCTGCTCCTGCCGAAGCAGAATCACACGCCGGACAGTCTCTACAGGAAGCCATTTATCATGTACAGAAGTCTCAGCAGGAAGCAAGAGATCGCAGACAGCCTCGGCGGAAGCTAATATGATGTACAATCTCTGCAAGAAGCGAAAATTAGTGGAATCGATTATAACCTGTGAATAAAGTAAATTATGAACAATTGTATTTTCATTTCTTCTGAGTATCGTGTTTTTATTTGCTCTGTAGGAAAAAGAAATTCGGTCTTGTACGTAGAAATCCCGGGGAAGGAATGCATATATTATAGCGTAAAAGTGGTTTCTTTTACACAAGTGAATAATAAGCTAAACCGGCGGACGTGACGGTTCTATATCGCTGCCTGAGTGCTGACAGAACTGAATATTTACACTTGTCACTGACTTCCCATACGTAAATCGTATAGAGCAACTGGCTTCATACACCGATGAACGACATTTGATCATGTGACGTTGTCGTCAAACGACGTCTAAGGTAAACAAACGTCTTGACTGGTCCACGTAACGTTCGACTGACGCAACGTTATGGCGACGGCTGTTTAACGTAATGGCCAAATACGTCGTTTCTGTCTTTTCTTCGACGCATATTTTGCATATTCTACATAAAATTACCACGAAAACAGCACGAGAAGGGTCTAAAAATAAATTTAAATATAAGAATAAAAAATTGATTGTGTGAAGAAGCCAGTGGTCGTCGCTAAAATTGTACAAGAAGCGCTTCGCGCTTCATGGAATTTTAGCTCCGCCCACTGGCTTCATCACACGATGAATGCTGAAAAATAATTAAGTATTATAAGTGTACAAAAATTGAACAGTTTGGTTTATCAGTGCAGAATACGTCCAAAAGATGGATTAGCTCACAGTGTAGACCCTGAACAGACTGCTCCTCATGGAGCAGTCCGATCTAGTCTGCACTGTTTGCTCAGGCCTAACTGTCCAAATACTGAGATTTATTTTTAATGGTATTCAATAAACTGATCCAAAGGCCCTGCTACTCGAGTGCTGAGGTTATGCTGAAATCATTAGTAAAGCAGGCTGGTACTTGAACATAAATAATACAGTCAACCCGTCTTGGACTGTCATCAAAGGGGATACACGAAAACTGGCTGCTTAAGACAGGTGATCCCTAACAGAGATTCATTTCCCATTTGGTGTACAGGGTAAGATGCGTAAATCGATGTAAAATATTCTGAAAATTGGGGCACCTTAAAAAATGATCGTAATTTGCGAAAACAGTAAGACAGTTTTACAAAGCAATCATGCGGCGTCCAAAACATGCAGATAATTTAGCAAACGATCTAAGCCCTGACCAGGCTGCTCCTAGAGCAGAAGTATTCTTATCTGGATCTGCACTGTTTGCTTAGACCTACCTGCGCCAATACTTATAATTTCTACGGTAGGGTATTAGCCAAAGTTTCTTCAGTAAATATGAAAAGTGGTTGTGCGCCCAGCACAGACTCAGATCAGCCTAAGCATCTACCCAGTCTGATTAGACGCTTCGCTTAGTGCTTAAAGGGTAGCTAAGGGTCTTATGCGGACGGCGAAGACTCTGATCAGACTGGGCGGATACCCAGGCTGATCTGAGCCTGCGCTGGGCGAACAACCACTTTGTTGGTTTTGTCGTGTCGCGGCTAAAACATTTCGTATCAATCCTATTAAACGCCCCGGCGGCGTTGCATTTATGGAAGGATGCGTTATTTAGAGCATAAACTGTAGTTAATCAGTCACTTCCAAAGTGCCTTTCATAAACAGTAATAAGGTGAATGGGTCTACCCTCAGAGGAAGCAACTCTACTATTTTAGGGGTCAACTCATTGAGAAAGTTGTTTCCTTAAAGAGTAGACCATATCTCAGAGAGTACCTCGTCCAGAGAAGCAAACAAGAATTTATGCAAGTAAATGAAACATTCATTTCGGAAAAGATGCAGTGAGCGCTTATTAGAGCATCGGCGTTTTTTAGGATTGATACTGTTTTTCAAAGTTTTGCAATAAACATACCGTTAAGATGTCTGCATGTGCTACTTCCTTTAAAGCACTCAGAACAAAGGCTACAAGAGCCCCTTGGCTGCCCGCAGTTCCTCCCTGTTAATTAACAAGAACAATAAAAATATAACAACCTCGTACAAATATCTATAGACAAAACAATAATAATAACATTTAAATCCTGTTCATGACAACCTGTAAATACCGTATGTATTCGCATAAACTGACATGCAATCCATTCACATTTTAGTTTTGTCTCATTGGGCGTGTTCGATTGGGCGTTTCTTAGTTCACTATTCTTAGTATGAAGCACTTTTTCTAAAGAAAAAAAGTGCTTCACGCTAAGAATCGTGAAGCCTGAAACGCCAAGTCGAACACGCCCAATTATATTACTGCTTTGTAACACCCTTCCACTTATAGGCGCACAGTTAATTGGTTAAATTATTCCATTTTGTTCAGGGATAGAGTTTATCTTCACATTCTGTTTTTTGGTACAAATAGCTGTGTATCACTGTTACTGGTATAATTAATTTGATGGTAGTTCTATTGAGCTAGAAACAGTAACAGTACTTTTTGTTTAGTTGTTATTGTTAATTTTGCTTTTTCATACATTCGGCAGAACTTTATGAGGGCATAAGTGTGTTACTATTTGCTGTGCTCAATTACTACGGAACGAAAAGTTGGCCTGACCGTCATCATTTTGAAAATAATTGCATAATTGCAACAGATAGGTCAAGCCCCCCCCCCCCCCCCACCCCCTTTCCCACCCCACGCAATGCAATCATTTTGTCAGGGGCGATAACTCAGTAAGAGACCAAGAGATGTCATTGTCATTCATGATGTTTCATCGCATTATTACATTTTTTTTTACTTTGTGGAATTATATTAACACTTTCATAAGCGTCATGTAGCTATAGCATCATACTTAGGCATGGGCATACAACTTATTGGGAGAGCAAGAGGGATCTTTCATTACTGACATCTCAACTCGTTAATGTCAAAATGTCCGTGAAGTTTTATCCAACTGTTGCAAATGATAATGGATAATTGAGATTAGCCTGAACAAGAAATTTATTAAGGGCAGATAGCATAATTATACATGTATCAAGAAAAGCTATAATTGTTTATAATGTTCAAGTCATGACATGACTTGAACATTATAAACACATATTGGTTGTTCGTTTCATGATATTGTTCCTGTCAGAGAGTGGTTTTTCCCCCTTTCCCCACGGAAAATGGCTATAGGAGGGACGGCTATATAGTGGATTGTCCGGACCTCATAGAGCCACTTTTCCCCCATAGTCCTTTTTCCCCCACCGGGAAACTGGCTATTAGTGAATTTGGTAAGGCTATTGGTATTTTGCGGAACGGAACGAAACGGAACGGAATGGAACAGGGCAATTCGCATAAGAAATGTATTGGTACTTCAAGGGAGGTAATGAACGTGATTAATTCCAAATAATCAATAAGCAAATTTAGCAACCATATTTTTATAATAATCAATGATTACTAATTTAAGAAACGAACAGGAGTGATTTCTCAGTGGACGGACGCTCGGCGCTCCGTTACTCCGCTGAGGTGCGGGGGCAACGTCGATATGAGAATTGAAATACTACTACTACTGGAATGATTTCTTCTGATCGCAGATATTTATACATACGCACGCAAACTACAGCTACGAACGGGTGCTTTGTCTAGTCATGTTTGATATAGTAGGGCACAAATAAACGCTTATACAAACACAAAATTATACAGATATGCACACAACCACGTACACCCATATCCGTTTTTTTGGCTAACATGGAAAAGCAAAATGTTTACCTGTTTTCCCAAACACAAAAATAAGACTGATGGACACATGCATGCGGTTCTAGCATCTGTTTTCCATCGATTTTTTTACGGACATATACCCAGAGTTCTGTTTCAGTTACGAACCACACTATTATAATTGGAGAAGGAGCAAATTCCACTATGTAGCATGTTTTCCTGCAATCATGTTAGCAGGGGGAAAATCCACTATGGAGGGGAAAAACGGCCATGCAAAAACACGTACAGTAGATTTTCCCCGGGGAAAATTGGCTATATAGTCATATTTCCGGGGGGAAATTCTACTATATAGCCATTTTTCCGGTGGGAAATTCTACTATGGAAAAATCATAGTCATTTTTCCGTGTGTGTGTGTGGAGGGGGGGGGGGGACTACTAGGGGGGGGGAAGCTAATCTCTGACGGTTCCATTAAGAAAAATGCATCTCTGAAATTTCTGGACAATATTTCAGTTAAGGCCAAGACATGAAAGGTTGTCATGTTCTCAAAACTAATAATGGCACTAAAAGACATTGTGTCTCATGATAAGCCTGTGTTCGAAAGTTCATGAAATTATCTTAATAGGTAATGAAGCAATATAGCCCACACAAGAAATTTTACTAAGGGCAGACAATTTCATAAAAAAGCACCATTAAAGGGTAGTCGTTCTTATTGGTGGCAGTTAGTCTTATTAAGACGATTATAATTGAGCCGCGACATGAGAAAACCAACAATGTGGTTGTGCACCCAGCGCCCAGTCTGATTAGAGTCTTCGCTGTCTGCATGAAAGTAGCTTAGACCCTTAGCTACCCTTTAAGCACTTAGCGAAGAGTCTGACTAGACTAGGCGGATGCCCAGACTGATCTGAGTCTGCGCTGGGCGCACAACCACATTGTTGGTTTTCTCGTGTCGCGGCTCAATTATGTAATGCATGTGTGAAGTTTCATTAAAATATTCCAAAACAATAAGGAGCTATATCTTTAGAAAGAAATTTTGTCAAGGGCAAATAATTGTATTTATCAAGCTGTCATTTTTCATTCAGGGAGTTTTATCTCATTAAGATAAATGCACGTCCAAAGTTTGCATGTATATATTTGACTTTATGAGTCAATAAAATATGTTCAAACCAACCAATGTAACTAGTTCCAAAGGTTCAAAACTATTGCTCTGATAAAACATAATACCATGGGCATGAAACTTAAAAATCAAAGAACTCAAGAGTTGTCAGTCTTGTTAAGTGCATGCTGTCTCATCAAGATGAATGCATGTGCGAAGTGTAATGAAACTGTCCCAAAGAATTATCAGTAAAGGGCATATAACTCATGAAGTAGTCTTTATTGATGCTCGGTAAACATTCTTTGCATAAGGCAAATATATCTCATATCTGTGAGGTTTTATATATTTTTTTCGGGTAAAACAGTTATACTGACATATGGAAGAAAACTCATGATCCAGGTATATAGGAGTTATCTATTTTCCTTGTGTCTTGTCTTCTATTCTACATGACTTTTTCACCCATTGGACAAGGATATCCCTTTCTAGAGGTGTCTGAGATTTTTCTATCTCGGCCTGCCATCTCAGCCTAGGCTCAGAAAGCTGTCTCAAAATGCCAATCATTGCTATATAGTACAGCCCAATTAATAACACACTTTAATTCAACAAATCAACTTACTACCTGTCATGTAGATTGCATGCAGAATATGAAATTGACACCCAGTGATGTACAGGAAGTGTCACTGCAGATTTCTGATTAGCTGCCAATCATGAAAAATGCAGGCACAAGGTGAAATTAACACACATGTCAAACTACTAATAGAAAATTAGCTTCAAGTCTATAGGAATGGACTCAACAAGAAGTTAAGAATTCAATGAATAGTCTATTTAATAAAACATGGGTGAGAAAAATAATCAATGATGGGGTTGAGGCCTAGACAAGGAAATCTCAGGCTCATTTTCAGATTATTTAAGTCTTATGCTCGGCAAGCCTCGCTTAGGACTAAATAATCAAAAAGCTAGCCTGAGATTCATAGATTCTATTAATTCCGAAGGGTTGAGTAGTTATCGCTGGCAACAGAAGTGATGATGAGAATGACAGAAACACGGACGAACACATGGATGGATGCCTACTACTATATTACGAATGTCGCCTGCTTAGATAGAGGCGGGGAAAAATAACTAGAGTTTTCGGATGAAAAACAGTAACTGTTATAATACATCAATACATATTTTGGGGGTTCCGCAAATATAAGATTAATGTTAAATCTACCTGCATAGCTCTGTGAATAACTCTCCCTGTCTCATTAAAGTCTCCGCCAGGATTCTGATTTTTCATAATGTATTGCACGGCTTGGTCCATAACCTCTGGATCAATGTAGGCCATCTCAGAATCATTGAATGCCATATGGGCTCGGGCAAAGACTTTCGCAACAAATGCTGTAAGCCTGTGAAGAGATCCATATTTTAGGTATTCGTCTCAGACTGGTACATGTAATCGATCAGTAGCATTCCCACAAATTGCTAGAGAAAGTACAGCAATACTAATCGATCCGTATATGAGCCGCGACACGACAAAACCAACACAGTGGTATGTGCGCCAAGCAAGACTCATGTCAGCCTGGGCAGCCACCCAGACTGACCAGGGTCTTCGCTGTGAGCTTAAAGTGTACCTACGACTCCAAGCTTGCCCCATGCCGATAGCGAAGGCTCTTCTTACACTTGGCGATGTCCAGGCTGACCGAGTCTTCGCAAGATGCGCATGCCACTTTGATGTTGTTTTTTTCGTGTCGCGGCTCAACGTTGTAAAGCCCAATGTTTGCCTTGAAGTAAATGAATTGATGGAGAATCCGATTTGATGACTTAAGGGAGTTTTGTGAGAACTACATCGAAACATACATGTACACACAGCCTTCAATTTTCTTCTTAAAACTTAACTTTTCTTATTAGGTTCTACCCTCTGAGGTACACGAACTACATGTTAGAAAAAGATGAATTTTAGAAATAACGAAAGAAAGTTACGGAAAACAATGTCATGAATTCGTCTACACTGTATAAAATGTCCATAAATTTTACGGTAGAATACCTGGCAACCAGCTGCCAGTCAATTTCCCATTATTTTTTACGGGTGCCCGTAGACATTCGAAGAATCATTACGCAGAGTTGGGTAGGATAAGACAGGTATTGTTTTGGTCATTCAACACTATAAAGGTATTTTCGAGTGCGGTCAGTTAGCATAACTCTACCATATCGAGATTTCTAAAAATGTTTTACAGGCAGACGCCCGAAAACAAAACGGGAAATGGACTGGCAGCTGGTTGCCAGGTATTCTACCGTTAAATATACGGAACTTTTTTACAGTGTATCTGCAACCAGGTATAAATGTAATATGGTGTAGCATATAAGGGCAAAAATCTTCGTTAAACCCATTTATGCTCTATGGACTATTCTATCCTAATCAAAAGTATGTGTCCATTTTTCGTTTCAGGCATATGCAACAATGGATTTTTGACTATCCGAATAAACGATAATTTATTTTGCATTATCGCTAATGGGGAACTACATGTAATATAAATTAACCAATTCAAACACTTTTCTTGTTTTATCGTTAAGGCGCTGATAGCTTTAAAAAGGAAAATTCTGAAGCTTTTTAAAGAATATTTTTACAACATTTTCCCGTCCTGACAAATTGGTTCTTTTTAGACATGAAGAACTTTTTTTTTCAATTTTGTGCATCGACTGTCGTTACATTATGTAGTTTCATATTTTACAACTTCCAAGTGACTGCGGAACTTTTTCCAATACTTTAGCATTAGAATTTTTTGGCTCCAACAGGCTTGGGACCATGAAAATTAGTTCCAGCCAAGGGTAGTTCTAACCATCCAGGGTTAGTTTCCATATAAAGTGACCTCTAGGGACAAAGAAAAGTGTTCTAGCTAGGCAGGGTGAACGAGCCATCAGAGTTCGAGTCATTGTTGGAGATGGGTGTCTTTCTTAGTTTACTTTTATCATATTTATTTTGTTTAAAGAACAAATTCTAAACTACTCATTTGTCTTAAAATGCAATTTGCGTTAATCCAGGGTCCGAGTTTGTAAAACTTGAGAATAATCTCAAACTCAAAATCAAGCACACTGATTGGCTGCTTCCGAGCATGAGCTCGGAAGCAGCCAATCAGTGTGCTACATGCTCGGAAGCAGCCAATCAGTGTGCTTTTTTTCTGAGTTTGAAAACATGTTCGGAAGCAGCCCATCAGTGTGTTTTATTTTGAGTTTGAGGTTGTACTCAAGTTTTATAACCTCCGATCCTGATAAGATGCCGCGTGTCGCGGCGCCTAATCTGTGTCTGCACTCGACGCCTAAGTCCTATTTATGCAGCGCTAGGCAAGAATGAATTGAGCCGCGACATGAGAAAACCAGCAAAGTGGTTGTGCGCCCATCGCAGACTCAGATCAGCCTGGATATCCCCTCAGTGTAATCAAAGTCTTCACTGTCGGCATGGAGCAAGATTAGTCCCTCAGGTACACTTTAAGCGCACAGCGAAGACTCTGATCAGACAGGGCGGATGCCCAGGCTGACCTGAGTCTTCGCTGGGCGCACATGCCACTTTGATGGATTTTTGTCGTGTCGTGGCTCATTTTTTTGTGTGTGTATGTGGAGGGGGGGGGGCAGGGGGAAGGAGGGGGCAGTTACAAATCATTCATATATACAGAATCAATATACGAGGGAAACTAGGCATTACTGTGTTAAACAATAGTTTGTTGGGGATTTTTCATAATGTATTCATACATCAACATTAATTAACATATCATGATTTGCTGATAAGGCAATGCCTAAAACAGCCTACTGCTTGTTTTCTTTTTGGAAAAAAAAATCTAAATTAACGTATACATTCTTATAAACGTCCCTGCTTGAATAAACGCTTTCCCCTCGCCTCTCTTTCAGAAAAAATGCTATATTGATGTGTTAACCTAGGTGTTTCTATTCATTTTTCAACGGGAAACAACATGATTTCCAATTTGCTTCTCTGCAGGACGCAGATTTTCAAATGGGGTCATCTCTTCAAAAAAATGGCTCTTAAAGGAGCAAATTCTTTCCTTTAAGCGCTGACCCATTTATAGAAGGGGGCGCACAAAAAGAAGCAAACATGAAGTTACAAAATGGCTTCCTGTGAAATTATGGCAGAAAAATATCCAATGTACTTGAAAACTGCTGTACCTACCACAAGCTTCCCGATGGGTCTGCATTACCCCAGGCACTGAATGATCCATCGTGTCTCTTATACAATATTTGCCTTTGGTATCCTAGAGATAGAAAGTATGCTCTGTTAGGATAATTTGAAATAAATCTTCAAAAGTGTGTGTTATTTTTTTCACAGCTTGCTCGATGGGGAACCAGAGAAAAAAAAAAGAAAATACTTGTTATTTTCTAGAAGTACATGTCAGTTAAATGCACGGAAGCCGATATATAGAGAATACCATGTTAGTGTCTTTTGATATCAAGTTTATCAGGCGAGACCAGAAGCAGCGTAGGAATGGCGAGGCTTGCCGAGCCAGTCTGACGTGTTTCTGGTCGAGCGTGATAAACTTGATATCAAAAGACACTTACATGGTTTTCTATTTATAATGCATCTTTAGAAAATTTTGCGGCGTAAAGAGCGGCAAACAAATGAAAAGCAAACGCAGTTTTGTTCGAACTTGCTGACGTCGCGAATGTTTTATGACGTAAGTCGTTGACGTCAATTAACCAATCGAACGTTGATATCACGGCTAACGTCAGTCTGTAGCCAATCGTCTTCAGAGATCGCTTCTAAAGTCATCGCCTGATAACATTGGCACAAGCACAGTTCTAAGGTGACATGATATCACATCATGCTATCATACCCTAGATATCAGGTGAATTTTGCAGCAGATACATGGTAAATTGCCTTAATATATACCTATCAATGATACACCCTTTGAACTGCCTGTTTTCTGGCCATCTGATACGAAACGCCGTATCAAATTGACGTTTTCTGAATCCGTATCACTATCCCTTAAAACGAGGCTATTTCTGAGTTCCAGCTTCAGGCGAGTCTTTTCTTTAAAGTGCATCGTAGAAACGAGAACCAGAGAAACCGGACTAGTGACGTTATGTCAAAAAACACGTCAAAAAAGGCGCGCCACGATAGCTTAGTCGGTAGCGTTTTTCTCACGAATAGCTACATTCCTCTGTCTGGCAAGTTCGAATTTGGGTCTATGAAATAGCGCTAGCAAGTATGAATGTTTGGCTGCTCATAAGGTATATAATAAACAAATTATTATTATAGTAACTTGATCTGGCAAGCGTCTCGGGTGATCCGATGGTATATGCTCATCAACTCGACGTGATACAGTACGCCAGATCAAGTTACTGTTATAATAATGTGTTTGTATTGTCACCAATCCATAATTCTGATGCACCTACAAATATAAAGCAACGTCTGATTAGATAACGTCAAAAAGATGTAAGTCCTACGTAGGTGTTAGTAAGTCCTACGTACATGTAGGTGATAGGTAGCCCTACGTAGGAGTTAGTAAGTTGACAAATTTTTTAGCAATTTTTTCCTTGGCGTCTACCCAAACATACATGAGCCCCAATTAAGTCTAATATGCAATGCATTCCTTGAAAATATTGCCGATAGCTGGTATTGTTACTTTTTGGCCGAGTATTTCATAGCAGATCGCATTTGTCATGAGGCCTTGCTTCCATGTATTGTGGTATTGTAAAGTGAATGGATGCAATTTAAGTGGAAGCATCACTAAATTTTTTAATGCCCTTCCCCGCCCCTCCTCACTCCACCCGATCCTTCTCAAGCGAAAATTTTCTACCTTGTAAATGTGGTAAAAACTAAAAACATATCCATTCTACTTAAGCCACAAATCTTTTGAGAGACAAACACAATACTACATCCCAAAGCCGGCACACAACGTTGAATCAACATTGAATTAAAGTTGAGTCAACGTCATGACGTTCAATCAATGTTGAGTTAATGTTGATTCAACGTTGTGTTTTCAATAGGCACTTTCTAACCTTGGGAGAAAATTTTCCTCACTAAATTGCGATCCATTGGTCTGTTGGTAACATACATGTAGTCCGCGGCAGAGACCGTCGGGGCAAAAGTGATTATATTCTGCTCACCACAGCCGGTCGGCATTCTTATGAGTCGGTCAATATGGGCAAAGGAAGTTCCGAATATATCACCTGGAGCATAAGATATCCATACAAAAGGAAATGAGCCGCGACACGACAAAACCAACAATGTGGTTGTGCGCCAAGCGAAGACTCAGATCAGCCTGGGCATCCGCCCAGTCTGATCAGAGTCTTCGCTCTCCGCATGGAGGTAACGTAGATCCTAAGCTACCCTTTGAGTACTTAACGAAGAGTCTGATCAAGCTTGCTGGTTGCCCAGGCTGATCTGAGTCTGCGGTGGGCGCACAAACCATATTGTTGGTTTTGTCGTGTTGCGGCTCAGATGGATTCCATGCAAAATATATTTAGCACTTATATAATTTTTCGTTGTTGTAAAAATATCAAGCCAAAATAATGAGCCGCGCCAACAAAGCCAACGAAGTGGCTGTGCGCAAAGCGCAGACTCGGTCTGATCAGAGTCTTTACTTTGCGTTTAAAGGGTAGCTAAGGGTCTAAGCTACCTCAACGCGGCCAGTGAAGACTCTGATCAGACAGGATGGATGCCTAGGCTGACCTGTGTGTGGGCTGGGCGCACAGACAATTTGTTGGTTTTCTCGTGTCGTGGCTCAAATTTTACTGTCAGTGCATAAACCTGTATTTTGGACACTGGATGCCACAATAAAACAGGATCTAGGGGAGAGTAGGGTAGCTTCGGACAGCGTGTAAACTCGGACACTGACATTGTTTCCTGTATAATATGTCTGTTGTTGGGAACTAAAACAAAAATAATCTGGCCAAATACTGAAAAGACTGATGAGACGGCTCATCTGGATTTTCACTGTTTGCAATGGTATGTCCGAATTTACCCCCATGTCCGAAGTTACCCGACTCTGCCCTATCGCTGCAATTCGTAAAACAGAATATATGAAAACTGTGAAAGGGGTAGAACATAAAATTCGAATCCTACTAACACAATGTAACTTTCAGAAATACATGGTTTCTTTGCTTGACTTCATTCATCACTGACATGAATGTATCTCCGATGTAATTAAATGCACACGCGAAAGGTTTGAAAGTATGAACACCTCAGCAAAAATGGTCGGCGTCACTGACGTCAGTTTGTCAGTTTTCAATTTAACACACCCGTTTTGTGGCATTCCAGTTAACAGGCTGGGGACTTATGGGTTTCCATAAGGCGTATTTGTGATGGTTAACCATGCATTTTAAATGAACTGACCTGATGGCTTACCATAACATAATTACTGAAATTTTTACCACAAGATGTCACTACATGTCCGAAGGATGAAACGTGATGAAAAGCCATAATGTTGGTTTCTTCTGGTGTTATGGCGGACCATAACAAAGGCAAAACCCCACAAGTACTTTTCTGTCGAGTAACTGGTGCAAAACCTTGAGTAACTCGTACAGGTAGCATCCGTTACAAAAAAGCAAGCACTGTAGACAATTTTGATCGTAACACTTTATAAAAAAATAGACAGTAAATAATTTATCTATTTTTTCTTGGAAATAAACAAGTCAAATACACAGCAATATTTGCCTGATTTTGACCATAATTCTGCAAACATAACCAAAATAAGACGGTTTATACTGAGAATAGTTAAGGGCTGGACCAAATATCAATTTTAAGTGTAGACAGGTCATACTGAACACTGCCAGTAGGTTAATTTGCCATTTTAGTGAGTTGGACAGAAAAATGTAAGAATTATGGCTGACCATCACAAATATGTGTGATGGAAATCCGTAAGTCCCCAGACTGGTTAAGTCTAAACATTAGTGCTAAAGAAATCTAATAAAATGGTAGGTCAATTTACGGAAAAATGGTTCACTGAGTTGCAGTAATGTAACTGAACAGTTCCATGGGAAACTGACGAAGGTTTAGATATGTGACCTCATACCGTATACGCGATAATTTTCGCGGTGTTCCATTTTTCTCGGTATTTCGAGGTCACTTAGAAACCGCGAATATTAAAATCGCGAAATAATTTCCTGTTTCTTACAAAGTATCTTCTGCAGACACAGTGTCCATATATTTTGTTCTGTTTGCTTCTGGTACTTTTCATTTGAGCCAGTTCTTTCACTAACCTGCGGCCGCAGTTAATGAAAGAACTAGCTCAAATGAAAATGAAGCAGTTTCGCTTTTTGCGCATGTTGCAAACCGCCAAAATAAAAAATCGGAAAAATTAACGTTTATGTTTTTGCCATTAATCCGCGAAAATTTGAACCTGCGAAAATTACCGTGTATACGGTATACAACCAATTCCTTAAATACACCCGACATTTATTTGATAAAATCCCGGTCCTGGGTGAGATAATATGGGTGAGATATGAAGTGTTGCAAGTTTTTCTCAACTTAGACAGGAGAAAGAAACCAGATTTTCAAACTGCCCATCTTTACTTTTTATCATATACATAACCAATAAAAATGTCAGCAGGGCCCAGAAAATAATGGCGCACACGCAAATATAGAAACACAGATCCCTTAGTACCCTTACCAGAGACGACAACCCTTATCTTCTGAGAATTGTCTACCACTCTTGGAGGATAAGTTATATTAATAGATTTTCTGGTAACGTTACTTGTCGACTTGTGAGAAACCAGACTGACATAGTTCTCTTCTATTTCTTCGCCCTCGCCCTGAAATAAGTAAATTTATCATATGACGTCGCATCTGATAGTGTAATACAGCCATGCATTAAAAACGATAATCAACTAGTGGATTGAATATGCAAATTACATGTACGTCGCTCGGTAATGCGTTGACATTCATAAAAACGTCCCTTTCTCTAATGGCGAAATCGTGACGTTTTAGTGCAAGATATGCTAATTAAATGTAATTTTAGTGTCATATGATTAATAGAATCTCGCATTCGTGCTCCTGAATTTATTAAACTCGTTGGGGAAAACCGACAAGATGCTCGGCAGAGCCTCGCATCTTATCTTTCCCCCCAACTCGTTTAATAAATTCAATAATACATGAGCACTCATGTAAGATCCTCTATATAATCCTGAATAACTATGCTTTGCTTTCCCCCTATAAATTTATTTTCAGGAAGGTAAAAAAGAAAATGGCGGAGCTGATTCCATTGTTGAAAGTGTTCCCTTTCACCTTCAATCGCCTTTAATCCATAATAACTAATGTAACCACTGCAGCCCCGGATCCAGGGGGTTGGCTTTAGGGCTTCAGTCCCGCCATCTTGGCCTCTGTGTTATGTATAATATGTAGGCCCCAGATAATGAGTATCTGATGACAGTTTGAGATAATTCATCCCTGTGGTTGGATAAGAATATATGTTTTGGCATCTCATTGGAATCGCCTCTGTGAGATGATTCTTATGAGATATAAAAACATATATTTCAAGGCAAAAAAGACATTATCGAAAATTCTCATCAAATTAAACCCTAATTATTTCATATATTTTTACGATCCCTCCACCCTCACCCCCTCCCCCCCCCCCCTCCCGCCCCCTTCCCCGCCACGCACACTCATCTCGGCACCTCCCTTCCAACCAGTTATCCAGAGCCCCACCAGGACGTGTTGTTGTGGATCCGGGCAAGCACTGAGAGCAACGCAGCCGTAAATAGGCGAAAGGCTCCTTGAACAACTGGGCGTCCACCTCACAGCAACGGGACAAGAGCGACGTCAACGTCTCTTATAGCTATTCTGAGTATATAAAGCGTTAAGAAATTCATTCATTCAAAATGATGCGAACGTCACTGTTTGAGTATTTTATTTCATAAGTAGGCTTAAACTGAAGGGAAAAACAAATATAATAACAAGAAGGTCATGAGGCCCTGAATCGCTCACCTGACCATTTGTTAAAGTGGCTTTTTCTAATGTCTTAAATTGTCATAATATGAGTCTTGGGTCAAAAGTCAAAGAATGACCATGACCACTTGTGCTCATAAATCTTCATGTACACATTGAGACAACCAAATATACTATTTTAGGCCAAAATCTTCAAAACTTTCCATGAAATCTTATGTTCTAGCATTTTCCAATATTTGACCATGCCGCAAAAAAGGTCAAGGTAAACCCAAGGTCATCATTTGAACAGTCTTGTTGGTACTCTAGTACTCCATGCTACTTATCAAGTTTCAAGGCCATAGGTGTATTGGTTCTGGAGAAGAAAACTATTAAAGATTTATACCATAAATGGTAACGGTGGCCATGTTGGTCATGTGACCTGGACCGTTTGAACAAATATTTATTTAATCAACCCCTCGAGGCTCTATATGAAATGTGTTTGCAATCGGCCCTTTAGCTTTTGAGGAAAGATTTGAAAATTTCGAAATATGAAAAATCCGGATCAAAGGTCAAGAAATACCCTTGACCTCTTGTACTCATAATTCTTCATGTACTCATTAAGACAACTGTGTCAACCAATTTTAAGGCCAAAATCTTCAAAACTTTCCATGAAATTTTATGTTCTAGCATTTTCCCATATTTTACCTTGTCGTAAAATAGGTCAAGGTCAACCAAAAGTCATAATTTGAACAATCTTGATAGTACTTGAGTACCCAATTCTACATACCAAGTCTCAGGGCCATCGGTCAACTGGTTCTGGAGAAAAAGATTTTTAAAGGTTTTCACCATATATGGCGGCCATGTTGATCATGTGACCAGGACCGTTAGAATTTTTTTTCATTCCCTCTACCCCTGGAGGCTCTATATGAAATTTGTTCACAATTGGCTCAGTGGTTTTTCAGAAGACTGTTTGAAATAGGTCAAAGGTCAAAGAATGACCTTGACCTCCCATATTCATAAATCTTTATGTACTCATTAAGATGACTGTATATACTGTGTATACCAATTTTAAGGCCAAGATCTTCAAAACTTTCCATCTAATCTTATGTTCTAGCATTTTCCCATATTTGACCTTGCCGTAAAAAAGGTCAAGGTCAACCAGGGTCATAATTTGAACAATCTTGATAGTACTTGAGTACCCAATGTTACATAAAGAGTTTCAAGGCCATCGGTCAACTGGTTCTGGAGAAGAAGAATTTTAAAGGTTTTTACCATATATGGGCTTGGAGGCCATGTTGGTCATGTGACCTGTACCGTATGAATAAATTTTCGTTCCCTCAAACCCTGAAGGCTCTAAATGAAATTTGGATTCAATTTGCCCAGTGGCTTTTGAGGAGATTGTTAGACCTTGTCAAAATATGAGAGTTCTGGGTCAAAGGTCAAAGAATGACCTTGACCTCTTGTACTCATAAATCTTCATGTACTCATTAAGATGACTGTAGAAACCAATTTAGCCCAAAATCTTCAACAGTTTCCAAGATATCCTATGTTGTAGCATTTTTGCCATATAAAAACATCAGGAAGCAAATTTGACCTTACTGTAAAAGCGGTCAAGGTCAACCAACGGTCATAATTTGAACAATCTTTGTAGTACTTGCGTACCTGATGCTACATACCAAGTTTCAAGGCCACCAGCCTATTGGTTCTGGAGAAGAAGACTTTTAAGGTTTTTATATGGGCATGGCTGCCATGTTGGTCTTGTGACCAGGACCGTTTAAACAACTTGTCGTTTCTAAGGTTTCAGGAGGCTCTATATGAAATTTGATAACAATCGGCTCAGCGGTTTCAGAGGAGAAGTCGTTTGAAATTGTGGACGGAGGGACGACGGACGGACGGACGACGGAGCCTTACCATCCTATAAGCTCCCCCTGAGCAGCTGGCTCAGGTGAGCTAAAAAAATATAAATGAAAAATAAAATTGTTCGTGAACTTGCTCTTATACGCATGTATATGATGTATACATATTTGAGCCGCGACGTGAGAAAACCAATAAAGTTGTTGTGCGCCTAGCGCAGACTCTGATCAGCCTGGGCATCCACCCAGTCTGATCAGCGTATTCGCTGTCCGCATGCATGTGGCTTAGATCCTTAGCTACCCTTGAAGGGCTTTGCAAAGAGTCTGATCGGGCTGGGCGTATGCCCAGGCTAATCTGAGTCTGCGCTGGACGCATAACCACTTTGTTCGATTTCTCGTGTCGCGGCTCAGTTTTATGCCATACCTTAACAAGCAGAGTTCTGATAATTTCATCAGCAATATTTCTCTGTCTCGTCTCTTGGATTTTTACGTTGATAGACAAAGGTTTAATCTTCAATGGCTTGATGGGGAAGAATACAGGGGTGGGTTTACCAGACTTCACCTGAAAAAGTGCTCATGAGCAAGTTTACCATCTGATAAGTCCGCTGCCATGGCGACACATTTTTCGTATCCTTAAAGCGCATAAAAAGCCGACAAAATTTATGTTGTCGTCAAAATTTAAAAAAAAAAACACTAGACAATCACTAAAGGTGATGAAGGCCCCCGCCATATGCCTCACTAGATGAGTAATGTATTAACGTGGGATGTACGTAATGGGCTCTCCCATAGAATTTTTATATTTTCTCTGTACAGGTGTATTTTTTTGCATTACATCCGAATATGAAGAAAAAAAGATACCAAACCGAGCTCGTTTTTGAGTTGTTTGCGTTCAAAGTTGAGAAATAATAGACACAAAATACACTGACGTCAACGTAAATTAGATTTTTTTCACTAATATTTCACCACTAAAAATCTTACGGTACATTTATGGGCCCATAGAATTTTTTTAAAAACTAATATAACATAACTTATCATTTCAGCTATCGATTAAAGAGAAAAAAGTCCTTGGTTACCGAGTTCGTTTTATCAGTATGAACGTCCAAACGAACGTAGGGCTTGTCACTTTTGTGTGTTTTCAGCGTGACGTCGTTTTCGCGATTTACAGACACTTCGGCCCCAAACCATCTCGGCCCCTAGACACTTCGGCCCCAAACCGTCTCGGCCCCAGTCACTTCGGCCCCAGTCACCTCGGCCCCAGTCATCTCGGCCCCATGGACACTTCGGCCCCTAGTAATCTCGGCCCCTAAGACATTTCGGCCCCGATTGTATTTTCTTTTTTTTTTTTTTGAGTATATTTATGTGTAATATTATCAGAAACGCTTTTTAGAGAAATGCCAGTGATTACGGCTTTGTTTTGCATTATCATTTAATGTATACAGTTATTTCTTTTGCGGTATCTTGAAAGAATGCTCACAAATTACCGTATAGTGAAACGGCTCTAACAAATTCAATAAATTTCATTGGCGCTGAAAAGACGATCGTTTGCAACTAAGAAGCGCAACCAAAAGGAACGAACATTGTTAATCTGATCATGAGTAGCAATACAATCATCTTCGCACTCCAAGGATACTAAGTCCACTTTGTTCCGTACTACCCTTGGCCGTCGGCCTATTCGTAAATCGAATTTTCCTATTGCAATAGCATTTCATCGGATGAGAAATCTCCTTTACATCAAATCAAATTATCACATTTTCCGCATTCCAGGAGCTCTCATCGACAGGAAAAAATACCGTGAAGTTTTAACCTGCGCAATCCCAGAACGGACATTTCCTTTCCGATATTTACCAGAAAAAAAATGAAACAATAAAAAACAGAATGAAATTTAAAAAAAATCAAAATTTAGAAAGGGAATAAAAACAATAAAATCAGACAGGAATCAGTATGTTAATTAACATAAGAAAATCAGAAAAGAAAATGAAACAAGCTTTTCAGAAATGCCGAATTTGAAACAAGAAAACAGAATGTAAGTTATTGAGACAGCGCAGTGTCTGCAAAGCAGAAGGTTATGAGCGATGGGGGATTGGGGAAGGGGGAGTCTGTTGCGAGAGAAGCGGACCTGAAACCGCTGAGCTGCTAAATATGCTTTATGATGATATTTATTATAGGACAGATCATGATGTCATATATCATCCATCTCTGCGATTATGAGTATAATAGCTGCAGTTATTTAGATAAATTGCGGTTCGTTTTAGCCTGGCAAAAATTTGCTCTTTCAAATCTACATTTTTGCCAATTTTTGGGTCATTTTTACACCGGCTGATCTATCTATCTATCTATCTATCTATCTATCTTTGTGCATCCGAATATCTGTTGTGTATACGCGGTATCGATTAAACAGAGATCATCGATTATTGATATACACGATCAATGTAGGTGTGATTTCGCGAGTATTAATAAACAAAGTACATGGGCAAGATAAGGCGTCTTTAATTTCTCTTCTCACATTGTTTTAGATTCTCCATAAATCAAAGATTGTTTCTACGAAAATTGCAGAATCGGCCGCGCAGACTGATCTGAGTCTTCGCATACAGTTTGTATTTGTTCACGCCAAGTAACATTATCGCCGTC
Organism: Ctena decussata; assembly: GCA_963989385.1. Taxonomy (NCBI): domain Eukaryota; kingdom Metazoa; phylum Mollusca; class Bivalvia; order Lucinida; family Lucinidae; genus Ctena; species Ctena decussata. The sequence goes on from OZ022506.1 coordinate 59,325,437, forward strand.
TTAATTTTTTCGCGCTCTGTAACAACAGTGAAAAATGATAATGGTAAAAATATACTCCCTCGTCATTTTACTATTTTCAAATAATTTTTGTGACTAAATTTTGTTAGTCATTATATTATCATATCTAAAGTATAAGAAAGTTCACAAAAGCGTTATGGATAATTATGAATTAAAAGATAAAATATATGTGCAAATTAATCATGAGTCAATAAGAAAATCAATATTAGGTCTTGCATGATATGATTTTTATATGTTTGTTACTCTCCTACGGATGAAGTAAAGAAAGAACGTGATGATACTCGCGTAATTTTCTCATTCACGGATGTGATTGTTACCACAATCGATTTTATTTGGACCAGTCTCGCGAATTCAATTGCGGTCCGCGATTCTTCCGGATATGTTAAATATTTTCTTTAACAATACTAGGCTAATATTACCGATAACTAATATTCTCTTTTTACTGTTTCAGAGCTGTCATGTAAAAATTTCGTAATACATAGCAAGGAAGCGAATGTAATTTTCTAGACGGATACCAAGTATTATAAAGCATTCTAGATAATCTTTCTCGAAAAGTGACTTTGAACTTTGGCATCGAACGTATGTCCATACAGTTTTACTTTCTTTATAATTTTCCGTTTATTTTTATTTAATTTATGTCACATTTGATCCCTTCCCTTTTTTATATTTTTATTTTTTTTTATTTTTTTTTAATTTCTTTTCTCATCATCGGTAGTATCAATTTACAACCTACATATTTTAATGACCATTCTTATGTTGATTTTAATTTATATTTACATATTGTAAAACTCAAATATAAATTTTCTTCTTTCCATGTATATCCAGCCATGATAATTAAAGGCGCCTTATTTTGCTCGCGTGCGTTTGTTTATTGCTCATCGTTAATATCACACCTGGGGTTATCATTCACTAATCGATGTCGCATGTCACGATTAATCGATACCGATGTTTACCTGGACGTTAGGCAGGGTGAATGTCTTTTAAATAAAACAGAAGAAATACATAGACAGACGGACGGTCGGCGAAAAAAAAAAAGATTGCAAAATTAGATACATGTAGATAGATAGATAGATAGATAGATAGATAGATAGATAGATAGATAGAACAGTTATCAAAACTGAATTTTAATGAATGACCCTGACGATAGAAGATCAGCTTTCCTATAAACTTCAGTTATTGTAATTCGCGTTAACGTTTTAATTTCGCGTTTTAGTTTTTACAGTAAATTTGCTTTCAAGAGTTCTTGAAATCACGACCATCCAATTGCACTTTGGAGGTAACTTTGTCGAACACTGGCGGGGTTCTTGAATCCGATTCGCGAATATTAGCAAAAATGAAGGTATTGCAAATATTAGCAAAAATGAAGGTTTAGCGAATATTAAACGATTTACAGTCTATACGCATGTAGCATTTGGTCATATCCTATTTATCCGTCTAAAAATATGAAAGCAGTTTTAGTCTAAAGAATTGGCATGACAAAATGTTTGGTATTAAATAAAGGAAAGCCATCATGGTATTTAACATTAGTACACACAAAAAATGGATAAATAAATCAATGAATTATAGATAAAAATGAGAAAAAGGAATAATATAAAAAAAACGGCCAAATCAAATTTTTATTCTGTCATTACAGAGAAGGCGCATGCTTGTGCTGAAATAAAGAGCCTTAAGGCACGAAGAATTTTTCGGTTTGATTCATCACAACAAGTAAGATTAAATTTGAAAATCATGTGGAAAAGAGACATTCATTTACCCTGTAAAATATTGATGATTGGTTCTACCTGCCCACCATAACAATACAACAGATACGGTTCCAAAAAAAAAAAAAAATAAATAAATAAATAAAAAAAAAAAAAAAAAGAAAGAAAGAAAAACGAGAAACGTACTTTAACGCGTTTCTGATTATTCATTTATGGATTACAAAGGTAACACTAAAGATCCGCACGAACGCATCCACGACGGTTCCCGCAAGACTGAGGGTGGATGCGGTCAGGCGATGGTACTTGGTAACTTTCAGTGCCGGGCGGTCCTACTAATTTGGATAATAGTAGGGCAAGGACCTGCTGTGCTTGCAGTATGTGCGGATCGGTGTTGTGTGGATATTTTCTCCCGGCTATCATACTCTCTCTCTCTCTCTCTCTCTCTCTCTCTCTCTCTCTGTGAGACGGCTCGATATAGACTGAAATAATACCGCAAAGAGCCGTTAAACACAAAACAACCAACCTAACAAAATTCGCAAGACAGAGCGGCACTGAGCGCATAATTTTGCCGGATTCTATTGGACTCTCGAGGAATATTACTGTAAAAAAGATGTGAATATTTCAATTGGCAAAAAAAGTGAAAAGTATAGAAAGTATTTAAATTTGTCAAACTGGGGCCGAAGTGACTATGGCTATGGGGCCGAGATGACTAAGGGCCGAAGTGACTAGGGGCCGAAGTGTCCAGGAATTTATTTCTATGTGGAGCCGAGATGGTTTGGGGCCGAGATGACTAGGGGCCGAGGTGTCTAGGGGCCGAGATGGTTTGGGGCCGAAGTGTCCTGTTACCGTTTTCGCGCCAAAAGCGCTAGTTGTAGACCGTAACGTGATCGGAGACGGTTGTATCTAGAAGCTTTTCTATTACGCTGAAAAGGGGTGAACACGTTAAGCAATGATACACGCACATTCACTAATACTCTGGTCTCTAAGTAGATGAATAATCATGTGATTTAACGGCCTTTTCAACAGTATTTATATTATATCGAGCGGTCTGAAGTGTGATAATGAAAGGCCATGTGCAGTTGCAACCTGTTTACGTGTACAAAAATTCCGTTTTCTGTGGAATTCGAACCCAAACCGTTAGCTTAGCTGGCTAGCGAATAACTCGTGGTCTTATGGATAAGAGCGCTGGCTGACTCTTTTAAAGCAAGTCTCTTACCGCTGTGTGTTCAAGCCTCAGCCGCGCACGTCTGAGACAGCCAAGTTCTGCTTACGAAAGGTCAATTGTTTTTCTTGTTTTTTTTCCCGGGAGTTCCAGTTTTCGCCCACCTCTGCTTAACGATGGGCACGATAAAAGTAAAATGTACGTAAAAGACCGCAAAATTCATATCAAATAAATAAAATCATGTGTGCATGTAGGAGTGTCTGTTTTTTTTTTGTGTTTTTTTTTTGTTGTTGTTGTTGTTTTTATGCAAAAAATTTATTAACAGAGTTTAATAACAGAGTTAATCTGTCTCCCGTAAAGATAGCAAGATAAGTTTACCTTTTATCTCGCTAGTATGGGAATGAGTGAGATGAGCATGAAGAATGCAGAGGCTGCATGTATCAAAATGGTAGTTACTGTTTTCAATGCCACAAGATCAATAATCAGGCCTTGACAGTGTCGGTGACAAATAAATGGATGATTTGCGAGTTTACGGCCCTTTCAACAGTATTTCAGTGAAAACGCACATAACAAAAGAATTGACGAGATGGTGATTAGGATTAACTGACCGCACAGTCGAACTCGACGGCCAGAAAAAGTACACATTAGAAGGATTCATACTACTAAAAATACATTTGAAGCACGACACGACAAAACCAAAGTGGCATGTGCGCTCAGATCAGCCTGGGTATCCGCTCAGTCCGATCAGAGTCTTCGTTGTACTCTTAAAGAGTAGCTAAGGGTCGAAGCTAGCTCCATGTAGACAGCAAAGAGTCTGATCAGAGCTGTGCGGATGCCCAGGCTGATTGGAGTTTTCGCTGGGCGCACATGCCACTTTGTTAGTGTTGTCGTGTCGCGACTCATTTGTAATCCTTGCATCAAAGCCACTTGTAAACATTCAATGTCAAAATGCAAAAACTCGGAAATGATATAGCGGCTAGTTCAGACAGCTAACATCAGAAACTCTGACCAGACTGCGAAGTTGATATGAGCCATTGTTCATCGCATATTCTCTGTGACGCTGCTCAGACAACAAAATAGTGTCTCTGATCGCTAAGCTCTGTTCTTAAAAAAGGGAATATGAGCACACAGCGCTACCACACAGGCCTTGATCGGTAACAGCTTAAATGAGATTTGACAAAAGTTTTTCAATATTCCCAAAACCTAGAGGCATGAGCAGAATCATGGCATTTCCGGAATCGAACCTGCTGTTTCACAGTCAACACGAACGGACTACATTGTGAAAACAGTCTGAACAAAATGTGTGTTCAAAATCATCATCATCTCCTCTAAATGCTTCCCTCAATGCTTGAGTGTTCTCGCAATGACTGCCCCCATATAACTAGAAACGCAATTTAGAATTTTCCCAGAATACGTGAGTTCTGCCAGCCTCATTCCTGCATGAATGGAATCTCATTTTGTAAATTTAATACCAACTTTCAGGTAAATTTTTCAGTTTAACGACTGTTATCGCCATACGTAACCATAATACACTGAACGTCAAAGTAGGCCGCTATGTTATAAATGACGCCAACTTGAATGGTTTAGGGTGACGTTACGTCCTTCGCAACGCACGTAATTTATGGCGCCGTCCTTTACGTACATCCCACCTTAAGAGGTATTTGTGTGAAATTATATCAAAATCTGTCAATAATAAAGGTGCTCGAGGGATGACAATTTTTTTTCTAAAAAAAGCATCTGTGACCTTGACCTTGGCTCTACAACCCTGAAAGGTGAACTTGTCTAAGATATTGTCACACTTAATATTTGTGTGAAGTTATATCAAAATCAGTTAACAAATACAGGTTTTACATGTACCTATAATAGCATCTGTGACCTTGACCTTGGACCGACAATGCTGAAACGTAAATTTGTCCCAGATATTGCCATGCTAAATATTTGTGTAAAGTTATGTCAAAATCATTCCAGAGGGATGACAACATATTTTCTAAAAATAGCAACCGTGACTTGACCTTGACCCTAAAATTCTGGATCGCAAAGTTTTCCAAGATATTGTCACACTAAACATTTGGGTGATGTTACATCAAAAACTGTCAATGAATAAAGGGGCTAGAGGGATGATAAAGATTTTTTTCTGAAAAATAGCGACTGTGACCTTGACCTTAAACCTGCAGTGCTGAAATGGTAATTTATTCAAGATACTGTCATACTTAACATTTGTGTGAAGTTATATCAAAATCGATCCATAAATAAAAGCGCTAGAGGGATGTCCAAGTTTTTCGGAAAAAAGCAACTGTGACCTTGACCTTCATTCTTCCAACCTGAAATGCAAACTTGTTCGAGGTATTGTCATACTTAATATAGCTGTGACCTTATATCAAAATCAGTTCATAAATGAGGCTGCTAGAGCCACAACAAAAGGTGAGCTTGTATATAAGCCACTGAAATATGGTCAAAATATGTATGTCATTCAAGGGGACATAATTCTGCAATTAAGACCTGAATCAAAGTTCTGTTTCTTTTATGCACATGTTCAATGCATGTCAGAACTGTGCTGCAAGTTTCAACTCCCTGCATCTAATACTGTAGGTGGAATGTCGGAGACAAGAACAGTACTACAAGTGTAAAATATGGTCAGAATATGTATGTTATTCAAGGGGACATAATTCTGCAATTAAGACCTGAATCAAAGTTCTGTTTCCTTTATGCACATGTTCAGTGCATGTTTGAACTGTGTTGCAAGTTTCAACTCCCTACATCAATTACAGTAACTGTAGAAGGAGTTGCGGAGACGCAAACAGTACTACAAGTGAAATATGGTCAAAATATGTATGTTATTCAAGGGGACATAATTCTGCAATAAAGACTGAATCAAAGTCCTGTTTCCTTTACGCACATGTTAAATGCATGTCTGAACTGTGTTGCAAGTTTCAACTCCTTGCATCAAATATTGTAGGAGGAGTTGCGGAGACAAGAACAGTACTACAAAGTGTGACGGACGGACGTATGTATGGACGGACAAGGGCAAAACTATATGCCCCTCCCCACTTCGTGGCGGGGGCATAAAAATGTTTTGTTTCACTTGTATTATATTGAAATTTCAAAAACTAGAGGACAAACAGTATACATCCAGATGAGTAAGGCAGCTAATTTGATCCGCCTCGTCTGAATCTACGCCGTTTACTTGTTTACTACCGTTTCATTTTTTTCTTGGTATTCTAAGATTTAATTCATTATGCCAATGTAATGCAGAAATTACTAAAAATTGGCGACCTTACGACATGTACATGTACGAAGGAAGAAGAATGATACTTATGTATCAGACTGTGCATCGCCGCAATCTCGTCTGCGTTTTCCCTTCTAGCATGACGTTATACGTACCGAAGAGACAAGGTGAAAAATAAATATTGCTCTGTCTGCGAAGGTCGATTTAAGAATTGATAATACGAAAATGGTAACGTAATGTCATTTAATTTATGATGGATGGATGACTTCCGATTTTACGTCCTTTTCAACAGTATTTCAGTCATATAAGGATGATGGGAAGGTGATAATGAAAGGCTGTGTGCAATGGAAACCCGTTTACGGTAGGAAAGATTCTCGCCTCAAGTGGGACACAAACCCGGGTCCGCTAGATCAGTAGGCCAGCACTTAACCCACTGAGCTACCGGGGCTCTAAAGGACGAGTTACACTTTACTATTGCAATGTGCCCAATGAAAAGGCCGAGTTTCGAAGGTAGGCAGATAACCACAAAAACATGCAGAAATGTTAGCTATATGTTTCTAGTTTATTCTGTACGATTTCATTTTCCCCTATTTTAATGCCTTTTAGGTTAATTTTGCGGTTAAATACATGTACTGTCTGCAGCAGTTAACATTGAGCCTATAGGAATTTGAACTACCAACGTCCACTATGCATCCAAATTTCACTTTATCCTACCCTCGTAACCACTACAATTTTTATATATAATTATTCTTCATATACATATTCATCATAATCGGGTTATATCAGAGTGGTTACGAGGGTAGGAGTAAACGAAAAATAAAGTTTTCGGGTAAATTTTCATGTATCCAACACTAGGACTAAAGGATTTATATCAAAATCGGAGCAGTATATTTTGTAACTGACAGAAAATAGTGGCATTATTCGACACAACACATCTTTCTCAAAGTGTTCATTTATGTAGTATGTGTTCCCAATGCCCCCCACCAAGGATTCCGTGTATGTGTGTGGTGGTGGGCGTGGGGGTTGGGGTAGGGGGGCGCAGCGCTGGGCATACGTATCGGTATGGCGTAATATGCGTATGTAAGGCGTTAGACTGAATGTCCTCCATCATCATGCTGTGATATAACCTCTGATGATGTAATGTTGCGACGTGGTGAGATGATGTATTCCTTTGCCTGAAGCTGATGCATTGTAAAATTCTGTGACCTTGAACTTTTGTCCACTAACTTTGTATGAAAAGTTACTTGGATGAGCCTTTTCCTTACCTCTTTTGATATCTTTGCATTGGGGTAAGAGTTCATATATTTGATCAGATCATATCCATTAAATGTAGAAACTGCAAAGCATCCATGCTAACTGAGCCTTTAAACTTTATGCATGGACCAGAATTTTCACTTATTTCTCAACACGGTTTTTGGATTTGCAACATAATTACAAATAGTTGGTCAGTCAAACGATGCAAAAAAATATCCTCATACTATTTGTAGGTTACTGTGACATATATTTAAAAGTTCACTGTTCTTTTCTGATATATTCAACATTATATATGCATCATACTAAAGACAATGGTTCAGTCAGACATTGCAAATGATGTCATACTATTTGTAGGTCATTGTGACTTGTATTTCAGGATCCATTGAATAAATGTTTTATTTAAAACTAATATTTAATTGAATCTTCCTCGGACTCGGAATAGTAAGTCACTTCAGCGCTGCGTCTCATTTGGTACTACATGTAGGTCCCTGTGGCAAGAATTTCTTGGTTCACTGATTTTGTCTAATATTTTAAACATCTGTACCTGTGTAGCATCCATAAATACGTAATATTTCATACGTGTTTATTAATATTTGATATGACGAAGCTTTCATTATACAGTCAGGTACATAACCTTTAAAAGTTAATAAAAATATAACTTGAAGCAGTTAAAAATTATCCTATTTACCACTAATTTCAAAGTGAGGCTGTAGAAAATAACTTATTTAGGTTATGTCTGAAATTATTTAGGCCAAGGTCAGATTTGCAATCTCCAAATAAATAACTGTTGTAAGTTAAAAAGTAGCTAATTTCCTGATCTTCAAGGGTTCTAGACGATGCGTACAGAATTTTATTGCTTAATCATAAAGTTATGTAAGAGATCTTTCAGGGAAAATTACCCAACTGTCCATAAAAATTGCTGTAACTCCAGAATATGAAGGTGAAAAAAGACACTTTAACTTAAACAGGTTACTTTTGCTAAAGTCACAAAAAATTATAACTGCTTCAAGTTATATTTTTTAACTTTTAAAGGTTATGTACCTGACTGTTATATGTATAAGTAGTGAATAATGCTTAAGAAAAGAAGTAGGTTGATGACCTTTTCATGCACTTGCCAGAGCACAAGCGTGCAAATCGTTTTGCCAAGAATACATTTGTTTAACCTTATCAGTCGGTTATAATCGGCTTCCTGTTCATTTGTTTAATTATTTTCCCCAAAACAACCGCTTTACATGCTTATTATTGTGCTAATAAACACTTGTAAAATCTACTCTTCTGAGGTTTCGTAAAAATTCAAATAAAATTTCTCCTTACTGGATGTTTTGAACGAATATATCTCTTTTAGACTGTGGATAAGAACCAAAAGTATTATATCTGTCAGTTCGGAGGGTTGATATGCCAGCGGAATCGCTGATTATATCGAAAAACCGCAGGTAGTTAGTGTACCCCGTTCAGCACCCCATATGCAATAAACCTGAAGTCACGTGATTAATTATGAAACCGCAAACTTAAAAGTCTGCTCATATAAACGCCAAGCTTTTATTTACATAAATATTATCAAGATCTGTCGTGGGCACAAAAACGGCCAAAGTACTTTGTAACCCGTCCTTTAATTCAGGTATAAACATTACAAACAAATGCGTGTGTGTAATGCAATTTGATTTCAGAACCGACGTCACGAACATAGCAAAGTACATGTGTATGTGTTGTCTCATTCGATTTTAGTTTTGACATTGCGAACATCGCAACATTAATGCTTATGTGAAATGTCATTTGATTTTAGTTTTGAAATTACGAAAATGGTAACACATATGCGTATGTGCAATGCCATTTGAATTTAGTTTTGACATTAGGAACATGGTAAAATTAATGCGTGTGACTGTGTAATATCATTTAATTTTAGCTTTGACATTTCAAACATGGTAAAATTAGTATAAATGTGTAATGCCATTTGATTTCAGTTTTGACATTACGTGTGTGTAATGTCAGTTGATTTGAGTACTGACATTGAGAACATAGTTGAGAACATAGCAACATTAATGCGCATATTTAATGCCATTCGATTTGGTTTGTTTGTTACGAAAATGTCAACACTAATAGATGCATGCCATTTCATTTTATTTGCGTACTTATATTTAGAGCATGAAGACATTTACACTTGTAAGGCGTACATGTATGTGTACTCACAATTTGATTTAAGTACTGACATTACGATTATTTATGCGTGTGTATAATGTCATTTTATTTGATTACTGACATTACGAACTTTGCGACACTAATGCGTGTGTATCGTGTCATTTGATTTACGTATTGACAATACGAACATAGTAACATTAATGCATACATTCCAATTTTTAAATCATCTAGCGCATCTGCTGTGTTTGTGTCTTTAATGTAGCGTTTCTTAATCTCTGCGATGAAAATGTGATCAGAAATAAATTTAAAAGCCACTTATATATTGTAACGGAACCTGTCGAAATTATGTGCAAGAAGAGACGCAAAGGAACCAGTCCAAATTATGAGAAAGAAGAGCCGCAACAAAACCAGTCCAAATTTACCTTTCCGAAACCACGCCTACTAAAACAAGTATATACATTCCTACATCAAACAGTAAGATAAAATCACGGACATATTGTGAGACATTGAACACGTGCAATTTAGTTCTTGGGACTATGTCACGTGCTAAGCTGTCGTTACGTTGGTCAGTTATATACTATCAGGTGACTTTTGATTGACATTCTGGGTGTAGCTCGGAAAGGATAAATTTGACACAGAAAATTCAAATTGGTATTAATAAGTTAAGGGGTATGGCTATACCCCATGTTTTTTCGCCATCTTTACAAGCAGGAATAACTTTCCTGACTCCCTGCTTACTTTCCTGGACAACGAAACACTTTTGTCAAGGGTCTAATCTTAAAGGAAATAATTTGCTCCTAGAGGAGCAAATTATTTTCCTTAAGAGTTGGCCCTTATTGCGAGGGGAGGCCAAAATGAAAATGGAAAAGGTTGCTTCCCCTGAAATGTATCCATATACCTTATATTTACGGTTTAGAAAACTTACGAAAACGCATTTTGTCAAGTCTCCATGGATCTTGGCTCCACTGTCTAAGTCAATTCCCACAAAATCCCCATTGTTACGTACTCTCACAAGTACCTGTAGCAGAAACAGATCATTTCACAATTTATTTAACACCAACCCCTTCGCGCTACTACTACTATTATTATTATAATTATTATTATTATTATTATTATTATTATTATTATTATTCTTTTGACTATTGAACTTATTCATCCCTATAATGAGATAAGTTCTAGTTTTAGGGGTTTCTTGTGGATGTTTTCATTTTTATTTATTTTTATTTATTTTTTTTCATTATTATTATTATTTCGTTTGCATAGAAATTTCTGTAAGAAAACAGTGCAGGCCCTGATAAGACGCGGCATCCTGCAGCGTCTGAACTGGATCTTCACTAGTTGTTTATGTCCCGAGAAAGCGTTTCTAGTTTACAAAAAAGGTCAATGACTTTCTCAGGATCATTTCATGTTTCAGAAATGTATGTTTTAGCGCTGTTCTATTTGATCGTCATGATACACAGATAAGCCACGACACGAGAAAGCCAATAAAGTGGCATGTGCGCCCAGCGAAGATCTTCGCTGTCCGAACAGAGCTAGGCTATTTTTTTAAGCGCAAAGCGAAGACTCTGATCAGAATTAGGGGGGGGGATGCCCAAATGCCCAAACTGATCTGAGTCTGCGCTGGGCACACATGCCACTTTATTGGTTTTGTCGTGTCGCGGCTAAGTTGACAGGACGTAAATGTCAAAGCTTGGAAGGTGACAGAAAACTACCAAAATATAGAAGCAGGCCTTTTAGAGCATGGGGTCGATCAGCTTCCCGCCCTTTTTCCAACTCAGAACAACATTGTGAACAAGAGCCAGGCTGGGATCCTTTAGTTTGCATAAAGTTACGTGCAGAGAACTTGAGTTAAGATGAACTGATCAAATGTTCTTACTATCTTGTTGAGCAAAAGCCCTATTCTGTCTGATGCATCTGGGTATAAATATTCTTTAGAGGCAAGCGAACGAGACCGGCGTAGGTGTAACATAATAGTTATAGCACTAACTTTTTTTCTAGATTATTTGTTGTTCGGAAAGTTGTAGCGACTCAGTTAGAGTCGCGACACAACAAAACCAACCAAATTGGCATGTGCGCCCAGCAAAGACTCAGATCAGCCTGAGCATGCGCACAGTCTGATCAGTCTTCACAATAGCCTTACAGGGTAGCATATTGCCTAAGCTACATTTATGCCGACAGCTAAAATTCTGATCAGACTGAGCGAATGCCTAGGCTGATCTGAGTCTTCGTTGGGCGCACATGCCACTTTGTTGTTTCTGTCGTGTCGCGGCTCATCCTTTTAGCAATTTAGCATGGATTTTTTTTCAAATATCTATTATAATTTAAAAAAAAATAAGTAAATAAATAAATAAAATAGATAAAAAAATAAATAAAGTAAAATAATTAAATATAAAAAACTAAGATAAAAACAAAAGAAGATTGAAAAAAATAACTAAAGAAATAAATAAATAAACTAAAATAAAAAAGAAAGTAAAAAAATAAATAAATAAAGGACAGAATAGCTCAAAATATTTCGTCATTCGTTTGGTGATGAGGCACGGGATTACATCAATAAATCCTGCCTTACCTCAAAATCCTCTGGGTGATAGTTGAATACATTGACTTGAAGCGGGAAACCTTCTCCTCGTATAACTGAGTAAGGTAATGTCAATGTAACGAAGAATGGTAGAAATGACGTCAACTACAATGTGATAAAATTGTGATTCAGGGGCCGTATTCATAAAACGACTTAAGTGGTTGCTATGCTGTTGCTAGGGCTAAAATTGTATGGAGGAGATTCCCTACAACTATGAAATTTGCTCTGGAGGAACAGTCTAAAAAGACTGTTCATCCAGAGCAAATTTCATAGTCGTAGGGAATCTCCTTCAAAGAAATTAAGTCTTAGCAACAGCATAGCAACCACTTAAGTCGTTTTATGAATACGGCCCCAGGTGTTTTTATGGGTAAACTTTCAGGGGAATTAAGTCTTCCAGTTTTCGTCCAATGTGGTCCGCTCTTCTAAGAAAGACTTTCTCCCTTATGGAACAAATTGTTTCCTACAGAGATGACCCCTTTTTGGAAGACTTGCATCCTAAAAAGAAGCAAAAAGGACATCATAAAAGTTTTATTTTCTCCTTTAGAAAATTTACTAAAAAAAAGAAAAAAACACTGTGGTGTACTCATACATATTTTAAAATAGGCAAAAGATAAAGAAATAAAAAGAGAAGACTTTACTCAGCTTGCGCAGATGCGGAGTCTTATCTGAGTCTTCTCGGTTCAGATATGCTATAATTTACTTTGACAGATAACGCAAAAATAGAATATACGAATGAGGTCATTTGGAACAAGAAATATCTTTAAAAAAGATAATCGGCGAAGATTAAATGGAAGTATGTTTCTAGGTAATATGTCTCTAGGTGAAGAGATGACAATAACTTTCAAGAATATGACTCAAGCCCACAACCGTAATTTGGCACTTGGTAGCGACAATGACCTATTTCAAGACTGAGCTGTCCAATTCGGAATTCTAAACTGGACCGCGGTCAATTCTGAGATTGACCTGATTTCATAACAGTTACCCACATGTTGCACTGTTTGTTTGTGTGTATTAAACCGAAAGTAGAAATCGAAAGTAGATCTACGACGAAAATAAAAAAGTTTTGAATATCTGCGTCTGTCTTCGAAAAAAAAAATTCTATAATTGTAAATTTACAAACATGAGAAACATTTTGAATCAATATCTGACAGAGACCTAGCACTCACGCAGTGCCGTACGACGGGAAAAAAAACGAAGATTAAATATACATTGACCTTTTATATTATTGGCTAAATTTTGACATACGCGTTATTTGACCAATGAAATCTTGTGAAATGTGGAACAATGTCGAAACTATACGCGGATGTGCCGCGAAAAAATAAAATATATGAATGATGTCATAAGGCTGTAGGAGCTATGATAGCACTGGATGCCCGATTCTCGATGAAAGATACAGCTGGTAGTACTGGTATATCGGAGGGCAGCGTGCAAACGATTCTAAAGCAGAGAAAAAGACGTGCCAGGTGACTACTTCATTTGTTCTCTAACGGGCAAAAGAAGCAACACTTAAAATGAGTGCCCGAGAACTTTCGAAAACATACTAAAATTATAATAGCCGGTTCATTTTTAATTTGCTTACTGGTGCTGGAACCTGCGTACATGAAAGGCTGACAACAAGCATTGGAAACGAAAAGATGAAGAAAAAAAGAACAATCAGCTCAAAGAAGATGCTGTACGCTATTTCATCATATGACGTCGCATCTAAAGCCATACATTAAAAACGATAATCCACTAGTGGATTAAATAAGCAAATTACTTCGTAACGTTATGCGTTGGCGTCCATAAAACGTCGCGTTTTCTAATGGCGAATTCATGACGTTTTAGTGCAAAATTTGCTAATAAAATGCGATGTAAGTGTCATATGATAAACAGAATCTTGCATTCGTGCTCCTGTATTAATGGATAAATTAAACTCGTTGGTGAAAACGATAAGATGCTCGGCAGAGCCTCGCATCTTATCTTTTTCCCCAACTCGTTTAATAAATTCAATGATACATGAGAACTCATGTAAGATCGTCTATTTCTTTAGTTCAAGTGTGCCAGTCTTACAGGTGACATGTACATCTAGTCATTCAGTCACTGGATGTTTCTTTAAGAACTCTGTTTTGAAAAACAGTGCAGTGGTTTTATTGTAAGAAGCTTCCGATCTAAGGTTGGTCAGAGGTCCGTCTGACTCATGACAACGCCTCCTCCCTCAAGTGCGAGGATGCAAAAGGTATCTTAACGCCTGAAAACATTATTTGTAAACCATCCACTTTCTCACCAGACCTACTTTTACGTGACTTTTTTTCCAAAGGCTTAAGAAAATGCTTTGAGGGAAGAAATCAGTTTCCAGAAACTCGATTGGCAGCGCTACATGTATATTTAAGCGCTTCCAACATATACCAGATGAAGTATATTTAAATGCATCCAACGACTGGAAAAAAGGTTACAAAAATGTGTTCCGATTAGGGGGGGGGCGGGGGGCGGGGGGGGCGGGGGGGGGGGGGGCGGGGGGGTATTTTGAAAGTTTATGATTATTAATTATAAACACTCTCGAGAAAACGATTCAGTTAATAAATCCGACCCTAATGACAGAACTTTTTGCTGGACCCTCGTATTTATTTCTGCAATGCTCAAGAAATAGAAATAGAAGCAGTAGTGTCGATAACATTAGACTCTGACGTATACCCTGGCACAGAGGTAATAAAACTTGAGTACATTCTCAAACTCAAAATAAAGCACACTGATTGGCTGCTTCTGAGCACATGCTCGGAAGCAGCCAATCAGTGTGCTTTATTTTGAGTTTGAGATTATACTCAAGTTTTATAATTTCTAACCCAGATTGAAATTATGTTGAAAAATTTTTTGTTTAAAAAATGGTTAGAAAAGGTTCAGCAACTTACGTTTGCAGGCACAGGAGCGACGCCGAGGCCAGTTTCTCTATTCAGAGCAAAAGCACTGGCCACCCAGGTTGTTATTGTATCGGGAACTTTTTCTTGAAATTCTACCGTACCATCGTCGCTGAATAACGGATAGATGGCGGGTCAAAGAAAATATCATGTTATATATATCAAATTCAACAAGCAAGACTAGAAACAGTGTAGAAATGCCAAAACTTGTCCAGACATTCCTACAACAGGGACTTAAATGACTTGAGAATAATTATTTGTTTGAGAAAATCGGAAGCTTCTATTGAAAAAAATTCAGTTTGCAATGTCATTGAAAAAAATGGGGAGCATGGTATTCACTTTATGCCATGCTCCAGAACGACTCACGTAATATATCTGTTACCATCGCAACTAAGAGTTCATATAGTGATGTTTAAGTGACGTCATGAAGACGTTTTTCCGCCAAGGTACTGAGCACAACGGTTAATAATTCAATAGTTGCTGTGGTAATATAGCTGTGACGTCATCTCACCAATAATTCGAAAGGTGCATGGCATACAGTGTATGCCATGCTCCTCTCGAATTATGCCATGCTCCTCTCGAATCATAAACGATGTGTTACCTGAAATTCATGGAAAAGTGTGATTTTCTCAAACCTTATCCATTCTCAATGATTTAATTCTCTGTTTTACGTGTTTCTGCTCATGCCTGATAAACTTAATATCAAAAGACAGCAGATATAAAGTCTACATGGTTTTCTATTTATCATGCATCATTTTAAAGATTTTTATGCAGTCTAAAGCTCGAAACAAATGAACATGTAGTTTTGTGCAAAATGATGACGTCACAATATGCGTGATGACGTGATTCAGTCACGATATTTGACCAATCGAATCGAACGCAGTCATCACGTGGAATGTAACCGAGTATCCAGTCGCATTCAGAGATCGCTTCTGAAGGCATAACCTGATATCAGTCGCGCAAGCGAAATTCTAAATAACGTGATATCATATTACCACACCCCTGTTAACAGAAAGAGGTTCGGAGCTGATGCATAAACAGCTTAGGAATGGTGAGACTTGCCGAGCCATTCAGATTTGTTTATGGCCAGGCCTGATAAACTTGCTGGTGTTGTGCCGTGTGGCGGCCGTAAAAGGTCTCCCCGTACATCCTCCATAGTGCAGATTTGATTTTATTTTCGTCCTTTATGATCAGAGGATTGTTCTGAGAAATCTCTCAGAAATTTTAGATTGCTTTACACTCTTATTCTAGATCATCGCCTTTTATATTATTTGGACTTTTTGATATTAGACAATCTTTAAATCGACTGCCCATTTAAAATTAAGACATTCCAGTATGTTTTTCTCTGGTTTCGTCACCAAATATTGTCCGGGTCACTGACTAGGCTTTATGAGCCGAAACTACTTAGTCTGGCCCATGTTCCTTCTTCTGAATGTATTCTCTGCTCTTGAAGGAACTCTTTAGGATTTTAATTGATATCAAAAGATGCTAATAAGGTTTCCAAATTATTAGAAGATTTAAGAAACGTGAAGAGCAACAAACAAATGTAAAGCAAGCGCATTTTTGCCAGAACTTGCCGACTAGGCGATTGCGTGACAAGCGTAGTCAGGCCAAAGGAAAATAATTCACTAGCTTGTGAACCACGACACTACAAAACCAACAAAGTGGCATGTGCGCCCAGCGAAGACTCAGATCAGCCAGGCCCCTGGGCATCCGCCCAGTCTAATCAGATTCTTTGCTGTCCGCAAGGACGTAGCTTAGACCCATAGCTACCCTTGAAGCGCTTAGGGAAGAGTCTGATCAGACTGGGCGGATTTCAAGGCTGATATGAGTCTGCGCTGGTTGCATAACCATTTTGTGCGTTTTCTCGTGACGCGGCTCAATCTATTCTTCCGACAAATGAGCAGATACCGTCTTTGATCGGCTACAGAAGGGGAATTTACTTCTTTATAACGATCCCAATACCTATAACAGTCTTATGAAAATTATGCTACAAAATGGGCTGTCCCCTTTCAAAAAAGCCCCCAAAATCTAGATCTGTTTTATAAGACAATCTGCCTTGTAGGTTCTGCCCTTCTGAATTTGGTCTGTAAGCCTTTCCTTTCCAATCATTCCGGGAGACGG
This sequence comes from Ctena decussata, assembly GCA_963989385.1. Lineage (NCBI taxonomy): Eukaryota > Metazoa > Mollusca > Bivalvia > Lucinida > Lucinidae > Ctena > Ctena decussata. Next base: position 59,342,523 of record OZ022506.1, read on the forward strand.
ATCAAGATTTTTCGAATTCTTCTCTTCGGAAGGCGAAAAATCTCTGTTTTTAACCCAAAGGGTTAATTTGGGGCAAACTTCTTTTAACTTACCCGGCTATTGCTGACTTCCAGATCCATGTTTCCGGAAACTCTTTCCGAACTCGTTCTGAAGTTTGAGCCCCTGCTTCTTGGCTGCAGTCTGGTCCTTCACATGGAATAGCCACTTGGTCTTCTTGCCTCATAACAACATCCTGATCAGGAAGAAGAATAGGCGGCTGTTGTTTTGGAACTGAAATCATATACGGCCATTCTGTTATACATCTCTGCAACGCCTTAATTTTGTCTCTGTTCATTTACAACGAAGAAAAGTGGTCATGCAAAATTTTAATTTTTGCCCTGTTTAATTAGAACGGAGAAAAGAGGTTCTTTAACAGTTTAAAATTTGCCTCCGTTCATTTAGAATGGTAAAAATGGTTATGCAACATTTTAAATTTTGTCTCCGTTCATTTAGAACGTATAAAAGTGGTTTTGCAACATCTTAATTTTTGCCTCCATTCATTTGGAACGGTGAAAAGTAGTTCTGCAACATTTTCATTTTTGCCTCCACTCATTTAGAACCGTAAAAAGTGGTTTTGCAACATCTTAATTTTTGATCCATTCATTTAGAACGGTGAAAAGCAGTTCTGCAACATTTTAATGTTGCTTCCGTTCTAAATAATCGGAGGCAAAAATCAAACTGTTGCAGCATGACCTTCCTTAAAAGTGTTAACGGTCAGTTTAATAGCTGAATTTGTCCTGTTTAAGATTGTGCAGATTAACCTGTACATCAACGCCGAAAGTCCCTAACATCTTATTTCATAAATAAGCTACATCACGTGAATTCCACAAATGTGGCATTGGTGACAAGCAAAGGCTCTGATCAGACTGCAAAACGTGCAATCTAAACGGAGCCTTCGCTTTTCACATCAGCCATCTATGGAAGTGACCCAAGCCAAAGAGCCAAGGTGAGGTCTGTCGTTACCCTTTATAATGAGAAAAATGTTCTGAATATCACATGACCAAATTGCCACATTGTTGGGGGTCACATGACATGGTTTAAATATAAACTAACCCACTTACAATACCGATTCCAACAAAATTTCGTAGAAATAAAGCGGTTAAATTTCATGACAAAGAAAGGACTCCGGGAGCCTAACTATTAGCAGAATGCTTGCAAAAAATCATAATTCAAACAAACCATTAAAAGCATGATTTAAACAAACAATTATAATCAAAAAGAAAAACATAATTTAAGGTGGTGATGATCACTGATTTGGGAAAAAGACAAAAATCTGCATAAAATACTCAAAATAACACTGATCTTTCCAAAACTTAGCAGATGCCTTCTGTATGTTGTTTGTCATAATTTAGAATCTCAAAATGCAGCATTTGTTAATGTTAAAAGTGTTTTATAAGATGAGATCAAGGGGTAATTTTCTGCGAATAAATCTGAAAAAATAATATCATTATTGAAAATATACATAGTGCTTAGAGTACCTTGTTGCATAATGAAGAGCGTCCTAGCAATTATTTTTTCAAACTCTTTCACACATTATCAGGCTGAGCAGATGAAAAAAGATTAGTCTGTGTCCATTTTTTGTCAAAACACACAGGTGAGACAGGTGAGACTATTTTAACAAGGTTGAACAATTTCATCTACACACCACTGATCATGTCAGTAATGTATTATTTATATTGTAGGTGTTACATGTAACATAGGTATGCTTGCCTACCCTATATTTAATAAATGCGTCCAGTGTTCATTTACTTTGTACATGGTTGAACATTTGAGAAAAAGCTACCGTTTTCATCTGGTCTACATTACAATTTGAGAAAGAGTTGGAATAAATAATTGCTAGGACGCTCTTCATCATCTGGCAGAATATTCGTATTTGATACTGATCATTGATTTCTTACAGCTATACAGGTAGAATTTCCGGATAACCTTCGGCAGTTCTCCGAAAATAGGCGACAACAGGCGATAATCGCAGGTGTCAAATTAATCCCTAAGGCTAAATACTCTTATCTCCGTCATGATAAAAATTTGAACTTTATGGCTTTAACTGAATTTCACTCCCGAGTCAGTTGATGAAAAATCTTATTTCGGTAGAATGGATTGTTATAATACATGAGTCAGTCTTACAACTCAACTTCTTTTTTTTTTTTTGAGATAATTCTAAAACTATACGATAGAAGACAACTTATATACTGTGATTAAAGGATTAGTTCATTATTTGAGTCTCTTTTTCGTATCGTAGGTGAAATTTCAAGCCGACCGAACAAACAAACAAACAATATGATTTCTTTAAGTTTATACTCCGGTGAAAAAATTAAAGAAATAAATCGAAGAGTATATGAAAGTAACCAGGTGATAAATAAATTAACCCATTTATGCCTGGCGTCCCATATATAGAGCATAGGCAAACAGTGCAGACCAAGATCAGACGCAGGAAACACGGCGTCTTAACAGGCTCTACACTGTCTGCTTTACACAAATGGGTATTTCTCCCATAAAAATGATAAGAATAAACTAAACCAGACACCCCTTAACTGACATATGGACCCATGCATTTGATAGGGATAGAACATTCCACTGGGCAAAAATGGGTAAATCAATGAAATAAACAAATGTTATATCTTTGATGATTTAATTTCAAAGTAAATAGATAAAAATTCTGTATTTTAATTCCTTCATTTCAACTTAAAACAGTTACTTCAGAGTAGTCCCGGCTGCTCAGTGGGTTAGGCGCTGGCTTACTGATCAAGCGGACCCGGGTTCGAGCCCTCCTTGAGGCGAGAATCTTTTCTACCGTAAAAGGGGTTCCATTGCACACAGCCTTTCATAATCACTCTGCCGTCGTCTTGATATGACTGAAATACTGTTAAACATGACGTAAAATCACAAATCATCCATCCATCATCAGTTGTTTCATGATTTTTTTCTACGCGCTCTGACATATAGTTTGGAGTATTATATATATTAATCTCAAGCCCAATGTAATACTAAAATTAGCATTCGTTTCATTTACCCCATGTTTGTAAAATCTCGCCATTTATCGAGATAAGACGCGTTATTTGAGCGTTAGGCGCATGGGCGGAAACAATGTGAAAAAGGTCTTTTCCCATATTGCCTTCGTCGTCTTTAGACAATATATATTTGACCGCGACAAAACACAATATACAAAGTGGCATGTGCGCTAAGCGAAGACTCAGATCAGTCTGGGCATCTGCCAAGTATGATGAGTCTTCGCTGTCGGCATGTAGGTAGCTTAGACCCTAAGCTATCTTTTAAGCGCATAGCGGAGACTCTAATCAGAATAGGCGAAGGTCCAGGCGGATCTGAGTCTTCGCTGGTCGCACATGTCACTTTGTTTTTTGCCATGTCATGACTCATTTACTGCGACACGGTACTGTGGACGCGTGCCGTGTCATTTGTATTGTTTATTTAACGATGAATACTCTAGTTACATAAATCGACAAAGAGTAATAATCGAATTTGAGCCTTGTTGAAGTATGAGAAAACAAAAAAGTCTGTGAAAAAAAGCCAACAAACAAAAATAATTTAACGCTACAAAAGTATACAGTTTTCTGGTTCTTACGAAGAAAACTATACTACACATAAAGTCCGCCGAATTTCTTCTTATGTACCAAAGCAGGAACCCCTTGCAAAGAAATTTAGAAATAAAAATAAATAAAAAAAGATACTGAAAAATAACATTACAAAAATAACCAAATAAGAAATAAGAAAAGAAAATAAATGACAATAAATAAATTATTAGCTTGTTAATGTAAAGACAACTAGATAATATAATTTCATAAAGTTCATATTTAACAGAAGTAGTAAAACTGTTTTGCTAACATACTACTGATTTTAAGGCGAATTCAGACAAATGATTACAGATACATGGAGAGACAGAGAGATGGAATGAGAGATAGAAAGAGATATATATATATATATATATATATATATATATATATATATATATATATATATATATATATATATATACTTAGTGTGGCTCTTTGCCTCGCAAAAACAATCGTTAATCATAAATGAGCAACTACTGAGCAAAAGCTAAATTTCGAAACACACCGAAATTAATTTACTAATTGGCATTATACAATCATAAGATAATTGTCTTTCAGTCTGGCACCAATGATATAAATCATTTCACAAGTTAAAGGAAGTTTGCCGATCGACTTTTCGTCTTCATGTACAGCTAATTAGACCGGATCAAAGACTGAAATTTGAACATGTTTGCATCAATTATTTTTCAGACGCACGGCTTCAATTTCATTTTTACATCAGAAAACTTGGTCTACATTATAGGGCAGCTCTGGACCAGAAAAAATATTCTTTCACCTTTTAGTTTCAAGCAGGCTGGATGAACCTACATTTGCATAATTTAGCTACTTGAAAATTCATTACTACAATATCCAGTCATAAATTGTGTATCATACTCTTCATACATATAATCTTCGCCCAAGGCTATTACCTAAAGCCGCGTCGTCTTTCGCCGAAGTTTTGACGGAAACGCACGGAAACGGCCGGCATACAAAAATCATTAATTAAAATTTGAACAAATAATGAAAAAAGACCATTTTATCATTTAGCCAGACTTAAAAAAATTACATCAGATAAAAATATGTTCTTTCTTCTAATTTGATCCATTTGTGATGCATAACATTTTGTATCAATTTGATTCTAAATAAGCTGTCGAATTCGTGTGCCCTAGTTGTTTTGCGGAGATTTTGTTATTTGTTTAATTAAATTATATACCTCTAGATAATCACCCCAAAAAGACCATTTTGTACTAGTGCTAGAATCAAAATTAAAACACTATATTAAAGATGAAGAATTTTTCTTTCTGATACCGTTTGTGATGTAAAAATATATAAAGAATAATAAAAGTTATTAAATGATAATGAAATTTCCCCATATTACCCGTGCATACCAAATTGGTTCACACATGTAGAAGTACAAGTACGCAGTTTCTTCACTATGTATGCAATATTGCACGTTCAGCACTACATAAATTGTCAATAACGATACTATTTTTTCAGATTTATTCGCAGAAAATTACCCTTTGATCTTTCCTAATAAAACACTTTATAAGCAGCATGTACGTCTATTTTGTATTCTAAACTGTAAAGAACAACAAAAATAAGAAATCTGCTAACTTTCAGGGAGATACGTTACTTTTTTAAGGTTTTATGCAGATTTTTACAGTTACCATAAATCACCACCTTAAACAAAACATAACACCTGTGAAGGAAAACACAATTTAAACAAAACATAACATCTGTAAAGAGAATCTTAATTCAAACAAGACATAACACTTGTAAAGAAAAGCATAATTTAAGCAACACATAACACTTGTAAAGACAAGCATAATTCGAACAAAACATAAAACGTGTAAAGAAAAGCATTTTTCAAACAAAACATAACACTTGTAAATGAAAGCATATTTTAAACAAAACATACAAACAAAGAAAGGCATAAAACATAGCAAAAAATAAAAATGAAACTCGCAAACAAAAGCATAATTCAAATAAAACATAATTCTTGAAAGGAAAAGTATTATTAAAAAACACATTATTCAAGAGAAATTATTATGTATTGCCAACATGCCAGTATGAGTAAAGAAGGTATGTTCATGTTCTAACGTAAACCAGCCGTAGCATAAGTCTACCAAAAAATGCAAAACAAAATCTGTGCTTCAATTGATGTAGTCACTGCAGTTGCTGAGATTACGCAATATTTATGCCCCGCAATTTTCAATTAGGACATACGGTATCACCGCTGTCACTACGTAAGTCTGTACGTCCGTGAGTACGTCGCATATGTACGAAAAATGGTTTCCGTTTGTTATCTTTTGAAAAGATTAGTGTATCTTCTAATTTTATACACAGGTATAATACATGTAATCATTAAATATAACCAAAATCGATTTTGGATAAAATCTACCAATTATTATGGGTGTTATGGCTCCTTTTTAACTTCAATATGTACAAACAAAATAGTGTTCGTTCATTATAGTTTGAAAAGATTAGTGTATTGGATCCATATTTTATGCACAGATATATAATCATAAACTATAGGTCGAGTTTGATTTAGGGTAAAAGCCATCAGTTATCATAGGGGTTATGGCACTTTTACAACTTCATTTTGTGCAAAATGCTGAAAAGTTGCATGAATTTGATTCAGGTTTGATATACATTTATAAAATATTGATCAACTTCGATTCAGGGTGAAATCCACCAACTATTATGGGGTTATCGCCCCTTTTTTTTTTTTTTTTTTTTTTTTTTTTTTGGCAAAATGCATGATTACAGGCTACATCTCTCGAAAAGTTACTTGATCGGGCTAGATCTCTTTTAGAGTTGCACTGAATCAATATCCTTTTACGTGATATAGAATTTTATCCATATCACACATCACAGACACCCCCTCAACACCTTACCAGACAGACACTGCTCCCGACCTCGCCTCCGCCCCACCCTCCTCCCTCCCCACACAAAACATATCATGCAAGTCTGCCTCTGTGTACCTAGTTATCCTGCAAGTGCCAGTACCTTAAACAAAGCGCCATCTTACTCAAGGCACTAGGCGAGGTAATCCGTGTCATAAGGACACATTTCTATGTTTAAATTCAAAAGACTTAAAACTTATTTTAGATGATATAAAGGGGTCCGAGCATGGTATACACTGTCTGTTTTTACATGAGTTTCTTTGCATAATCCAATAAAAATTAATTATCATATGACGTCGCATTTGAGAGTGTAATAAAGCCATGCATTAAAAGCGATAATCCACTAGTGGATTAAATGTGCAAATTACGTCGTAACGTTATGCGTTGACGTCAACAAAAACGTTGCATTTTCTAATGGCGAAATCGTGACGTTTTAGAGTAAAATTGCTAATAAAATGCGATTTTAGTGTCATATGATAAATAGAATCTTGCATTCGTGCTCCTGTATTATTGAATTTATTAAACTCGTTGGGAAAAACCGATAAGATGCTCGGCAAAGCCTCGCATCTTATCTTTTTCCCCAACTCGTTTAATAAATTCAATAATACATGAGCACTCATGTAAGATCCTCTATATAAAAGTGAAAGCATCCACCAGAAACCCATGGCACCAGAAAGTGGCTCATCCTAATGATAAGCATGGACAAGTCCACCAGTCAATAAGGCTTCATAATGGGGGACGATTTCATAAGATACGGTTTAAAAGGTAAATCCTTACCGTAAGTATGACTATGTGAGAAAAGATCAGCATCTGTAAAAACTACCAACTTAGCAATCTGAAACAAATATTAAATATCATAATTTCCTTGCTAACTACAAAAATTATTGTTAAGAAATATTTACTTGACAGCCCTGAAATGGTCCAAATACGTCATGAAATTGTCCGAATAGACTGTCAGCCATTAGTTTTAGATATGACATCCGGTAGGACATATTTCATTTAAACAAGAAAATATAACAAAATCGGAAGAATTGCGGACCGCGATCGAAAACAATCACTTGTGAGAATGGATTAATTACTTTAGTATCATTGGGTGATCGCATGTATTGCTATTGATATTCTACTGTTTCATGGTTTCTGTCTTATTTGCATATTTGAGCCGCGACACGAGAAAACCAACAATGAGGTTGTGCGCCCAGCACAGATTCAGATCAGCCTGGGCATCAGCCAAGTCAGATCAGACTCTTTGCTAAGCGCTTAAAGGGTAGCTAAGGGTCTAAGCTAGCTCCATGCGGACAGCGAAGACTCTGATCAGACTGGGCGGATGCCCAGGCTGATCTGAGTCTGCGCTGGGCGCACAACCACATGGTTGGTTTTGTCGTGTCGCGGCTCATTTATACATGTACGATTTGAACTTATTTTTTCAGTTCAAAATAATCTTAAACCAACACATGTTTTTAAATTTTCACCAGGATGTAGATATGATGATATAATAAAGTGTGGGGGTTTTGTAAGGCAAATCAGATAGAAAGAGTGCAAGCGTCTTTTAGGTGTCAAAAAGAGTACCCAGAATAATTTCATATATGGAGAGTTGGGACGGCTTAATTATCAAACGCAAAGATATTATATGATAATGAAATATTGGCTTAAAATAGTAAATTCGGAAGAAAATAAATATATTAAACGCATATACATATACATAACAATGCTTTCAGATATTGAAGGGAATGATATAATAACGAATTGGGCACTTCTAGTTAGGAAACTACTTGAAAATTTAGGATTTTATGAAGTTTACATGGTAATTTTACAGAAATGGAGTACAGAAATAAACGAATCAACAAGGGCTATCTTTTACAAAAATATATCTCACTTTGGTTTTCAGTCCTATCTAGATATTGTAACTTTAAAAAAATTAGAATTGCATTATCAAGACTTCGTTTATCATCACATCATTTGGAGGTTGAAATGGGGAGATGGGTTAGGCCAGTGCGAATCCAGTATGAAACTCGCAAGTGTAAATTGTGTAATACGTTAGAAGATGAATATCATTTTCTTTTCGAATGTCCCGCTTACCTTAATCTCAGAAAAACTTACATTGATGAATATTACATAAACCGACCTAGTATGTTTAAGTTAATACAATAATTCTCATCAGGAAACGTAAAAGATTTAAGAAATATAACTATATTTACTTTTAAAGCTTTAAATGAGAGGAACATTATCATCTATAGCCAAACTATATAATATATTTCTCACGCTATATTGTAGTCTTAAAACTTGTACTTTTGAGATGTTATATGCGAAACATGTGTCGGTTGGGTCTTAGGGTGTCATACGGAACAGAGTGGCAGGGACATGATGATGGGAAATCATGCTCCTGCTCCACCAGGCTTCTGGCAGTTTGAAGTACAGTGAAAAGTGTATACATGTGAAATGATGATATTGTTAAGCATGTAATATGTTATATTCTGTCATATTTTGGTGCGTGCTATCTCTCCGTTTATAATTAATATATACGGTAGATAATGCATCTTATTACAGTGTTTAATTACACTATTTTGAATATATTATGCAGGATATAGTTATCATTCTGTTGTGGAGATGATATTTGTAAAATTGTACTATGCTGTCTGTCAATTAGCTTATGCTGTAACTGTTTATAATTGTAAACAGATAGTGCACAAGGGCCAATATGGCCTATTGCTTTTGAATAAAATTTATCTTATCTTATCTTATCTTATCTTATCTTATCTTATTTCAGACTGATTCTGTTTACCGATAGCTGTCTATCCTTATATTTAGAATTTTCAAGGAAATTATATTTAAAAAAAGCGATGGCATTAACTGAGTTCGTAAGACATTTTCACGTTGAGATGTCGATCTATACTGTAGTTGGTATACATGTATGTATACAGACATACTTATGGTGGTCTATAGTTGGTACTAAACGTTTCTCATAAAGAGGGTTTCCCCAAACCATTGCCGCGTGACTGCAACTACATATATCTGAACACATTCTGGTATCATCGATGTCGTAGTTATTTACTTGTTTATATTTTATTGATATACATGTAGAAGATGTTTAGCTAACGATGCAGTTGTTCCGTAACATGCTCTTAACCAACTCTCAATTTTGTACCCAGCAAACTAGGGGAGAGTCGGGTAACTTCGGACAGCGGGTAAATTCGGACACTGACATTGTTTCCTTTGTATGTTAGTTGCTTGGAACTAAAACAAAAATTAACTGGCCAACAGAGAAAATCTTGATGAGACGGCTCATTATGAGCCGTCTCATCTGGATTTTCACTGTTTGCAATCGTATGTCCGAATTTACCCGCCTGTCCGAAGTTACCCGACTCTCCCCTATGCATGCTGTTACTGAAGCTTCGCAATTTTCCTTTACGTAATCTACGCCTACCTGCAACATGTGTTTACAATCGATATCCTATAGTTTTCAACACTCTTGGGCAACATCTTGCAGGAATTTACAGTCCGTAACAAAAAGGAAATTTAATTAGGCCGCGACATGACAAAACCAAAAAGTGACATGTGCGCCCAGTGATGACTCAGTTTAGTCGGGGCATCAATCCGGTCTTATCAGAGTCTTCGCTTTGTGCTAGAATGGTAGCTAAGGTCAAAGGTAGCTCCATAAGGACTGCAAAGACTCTGATCGTCTGATTGGATGCCCAGGCGAATCTGGTCGTCGCTGGGCGCATATTGTTGCTTTTGTCGTGTCGCCGCTCATAAGTTGGCATGTATTAACGTCATGTGCGAACTGAAGGCATCGTCGCATACGCACATTCAGGTCAAAACATGTACGCTTCGCTGTCATATGATGTAAGATTTCTAAAAGTTGCCGAAGGCTCGCTTTTTAAATGTTATATTAAATGACTAATCCTCAAATATTGGAATGACTTTCCTTTTTTGTGGGATTTTATCGATGTGTTAACGCCGTAGAAACACTCACAAACTGAATAAAGCATATGGGCATAACGTCAGGTTTGTGACGTATTCGCTGATAAAATCACAAAAAAGGAAACTGGATTATTTTTCCAGTTTTGTCCCTCCCATGCTGCATAATTACTCGATAGGCCTATTCTCTCGCTGACTCACTTCAGCAGCTGGTTTATAGTGGCACGTTTCTAAAGAAACTGAACTAACAAAATTTTAGGTCTTACAGACCCAAAACTGTTTTTCTTAGCTACAAACTGACTTGCAGCATATTGCATGCCCTCCGTTGTCTATTGTTATTTATTGTTTGGAGGTAGGTTTTCCAATAGTAAAATCAAAGTACTGAAAAGCGGGCATTTTATTCAAAAGGTTTAGAGGAGACGTTTTGAAAATGTTAACGCACAGACATATGATGGATGATGACAGAGGCGCACCATTCCATAAGCTAGCTCTTCGTGATGAAAATTAGATAAAATCCGATTTGAAAACAGTAGGGTTTTATATAATATTTAGATTATTTTATTGAATACCAGAAATCACAATTGTTAAGCAAAGAAAATAAAAGTTTTTAAAAACTGTTGTTTTTATACAGTAGGGGTGCTATTGTGACTGGTGTCAGTTTTGACCTGAATGGGTGGAAGAAATGGTGCTGGCAATTACATGGGCAACAATGGATTTTTGACTACCCAAATTTTGCATTAGCGCTAATGAGGAACAAATGTAAATTATCCAATAAAAACGCCATTTCTTGCTTAATCGTTAAGGCCCTAATAGCTATTAAAAGAAAAATACTTAGCTTTTTAAAGAAAATGTTTTCAACATTTGTTTCTGTTAAATTGGTCCTATTTAGACATAAAGAACACTACCATAGCTCCTATTTGTTTCTATGGGAATGCCAGAGCTGAAATGATTTTTTTCTGTGTTCAAACAAAGATTGTATGATTATATGGAAGTATCTTAAGGCCCTTATGGGATCATACATGTATGCATATTTTAATTCTGCGTTATTTGGCATAATTGTTGAAGATCTGAAATAATAACATTTTGGTCCTTTTTTTTTTTTTCAATTTTGTGCATCGACTGTCGTTAGTTCCGCCAATATTTTACATCTGCTACCGGAGTCATTGTTGGAGATGTTCCTTCATCCCCATTACTTGTTCAATGAACGTTGCCTTATCTTCTCAACCGTAACACGGTCAAGGTTTGGATCATATTGGAGGCAAACTTCTTCTCGACTGCAGACGGTGCTTTATTGCAAATTTCACCAGCAATATTTTGACGACATTGTCAGAGTCCCCATTTAATATCTCACAGGGTATAATCGATTCCGCCAATTTTCGCTTCCTGCAGAGACTGTACATCATATCTGGCTTCCGCCGAGACTGTCCGCGAGCTCTTGCTTCCTGCCGAGACTTCTGTACATGATAAATGGCTTCCTGCAGAGACTGTCCGCGTGATTCTGCTTCCTGCCGAGGCTCTCGGCAGGAAGCAGAGTCACGCGGACAGTCTCGGCAGGAAGCCATTCCTCGAGGACAGTAGTCTCTGCAGGAAGCAAGAGTTCGCGGACAGACTCGGCGGAAGCCAAATATGACGGACAGTCTCTGCAGGAAGCGAATATTGGCGGAATCGATTATACCCTGTGTATCTGTACTGTTGAAAATTAAGTTTGTTATTCTTAATAGTAGCAAGGGTGTAGCCATGTGCTTTCACCTTTTTTTATTCATGGGACTCCACATACCGCAAGGTGAGCATTAGGAAAAAATACAGGATAATTAATTATCCACAAAATGTTGACATTTGGCAGACTGAGTTATATGTAAAAAGTTGTATTTTTATGTTGTAGTGTTTTTATGTTGTTGCTATAGAGGGCGAACTGGTAGACTGGCTGCTGCAGCCAAAGCTGCACCCTCTTTAAACTTTGTTAAAATAAATATATAAACAAACAAATAAATAAATAAATAAATAAATAAATATTGGAGTCTGACTCTTGTGTGTTTTGCTAATGGATCATTTAGGGTGGGCCACTGGGCTTTTGTCTATCAATAGCCGCTTTATAGATAAACAGCAGTACAACAATACTTATGAAGTGCTATGTTGACATTTAGGGCGTAAATTTAAGTTGTCTTGACTGCATGTTCGCGGTTTTATACACTTGTTTCAAATTAACAGGCAAGCTTTTTACTGCATATAGCGTAACGGAATACCCCTGGTGGACCACGAAAGACTCTACACTGACTCCTAACGATAAAAAGGCGACCGTAGTCTGTCTAAACTGGTCAAATGCTGACTGCAGTCACTCTGCAAAAGACTAAATATCTATTGCATCCACCTGCAAAAGATCACTTTTAACTGCAGTCATCTGTAGGATATAAAATGATGACTGTCGTCTTTTTCTTGTTCAGTTAGATTAGTCAGACAAGATGAAAGTCATAACAACACTGCCTAGCGGCCACAGCCTAGTAATCTCATCCTTGATGACACGTCAGTACAATCAGTCGGCTTCAACTATGCATTGCATAGCACAGCCGATCTTTGCTTTGGATTCTTTTTTTAATAAAAGCCAACTTGTATTCACCCATCGGCGAATAATTTACATAATGTATTTATAAGCGTTGATCGCTGGGATAAAGATTGATTTAAGTCGCAAACTGAAGCCTTTTTCAGTTTGAATAAATCAACATTGATTATGATGAATCATTCTGCCTTGTTCAATGGGCTGGATTTTCGAAACTATACAGAAATATCAGAACTATTTTCTCTGTTTCAAAAAGTAGAACGCGCAGCGAAGGCTTACAAAAATGGATATATATTAAGCCCTCCGCAAAACCGTTTTGACAACCGTAGCTATAGACGGGCTTACAGCCCGCCTAAATGTTCCTTCTGGCTTCCAGCCTTTTGGTGATGTACATTTTAATTTTTATTAGGCTGGGGATCATCTATCATGACATCACACTAAAATGATATCATCACTAATAACATGCTCTTTTTTGGAATACGATCATTTCAGCAAAAGGTTGCTTGCAGTGTGACTTACACTACATGCATCTTTTGTTTTCCCTCAAGATATGTGCCGCGACACGAGAAAACAAACAATGTGGTTGTGCGCCCGGTGCAGACTCAGATCAGCCTGGACATCCGCCCAGTCTGATCAGACTCTTTGCTTAGCATTTCAAGTGTAGCTTAGGGTCAAAGCTACCTTCATGCGGACAGCGAAGACTCTGATCAGTCTGGGCGGATGCCCAGGCTGATCTGAGTCTTCGCTGGGCGCACAACCACTTTGTTGGTTTTCTCGTGTCGCGGCTCATATTTCTTATGAAAATGACTGCTATAAAATATCAGAGTAGATTCTTCTCAATTGATTTCAAGTTTATTTTGTATAAAATAGTAATTTTGAAGAATAGGCAGAAACATTCCACCCGCCAGTCATACTGGTCTGTGCTGTATACGGTTTGGACAGCAGCTTGAGGTGGCCATTTTGTAAATGAAAAAAAAAATTGTGTTAATTGAACCAGGTAAGTGGAATAAGAAGCTTTTATATAATTTAAGCATTCACTTTGAAATGAAAAACAGCTGATGGAGTGAGTCAACAAGAGAGTAGCCTATAAGCATACCGTGGAAGAGAGGGTTGACAGCCGGACATATAACGCTCTAGCATATTTCATCTGAATTACAAACTGGACTTGCGTTTAAGTATATCTACGTTTTTAAGACCAGTTCTTCACACGCAAAGCTGAAAACGCTCAAAGTGGTTAATGTTTCAAACAAAATTCTGTCGTGGGCGCCGCCATTTTGAAAATGTCTCCAACTGACGTTTGATATGTTCACAGGCGCTTTTACTTTAAAATGTCAAAAACCGGATTTTTCATATGACATTTAAAAAAATATATATGTATAGTTTTGGTATAATTGTACAATACGGCTGACAAAATTCAAAAATGTTTCTATAACAGAACTTCAAGCTCCTATGGATATGGCACTGAAATTATGTCACACTCGCGCCTGCTGTACAGAGTCATCTCAACTGAATATTAGAGCTTATATCTGAATTTCAATTATAAGTATTTGAAAACTGCAGATTCGACAAAGGAAAAAGATAAAAATCTTTTCCTTGTCTGAAGAAAAAGCAGCCTATGAATATCACGTCAACAGTATTTATCAATAAATAAATTCCTCACTGAATATTATGTCAGCCAGTCATCTATTTTGACACTGCGCTAAGAATAGTCAGTTGAAATAGAAAAAGGTCAATTAGCAATGCTTATTAGATACCCCGCAAAGCTATGTTTAGTGAAGAAAACTCGCTTGTTCCACACAAAATAAATTATAATGGGGAATAACTCTAATAGAGTTTGCCCCTAGAGCTTGATTTTATTTTATAAATATTTATCTTGTGTATGTCAATCGTTCTTCCTTTCATGAAACTCCATTATTGCCTTAACAAGATATTGAAAAAAAAACAAACCATAAAGTATCAAACTCAAAGATTAAAAGTGTCAGCGTGACCTTGAAAATGAGGTCAAGATTACCAAAATCTAACCACTTCTCTCTCCGATCCCAATAAAGTATCTGTGCTAGTTTGTACAAACTCCAGCAATTGATTCATGAAATAGAGTGCACACAATGCACATTTTTAGAGTCTTTATAATGAAGTGAACTTGAAAATAAGGTCTAGGTCAACAAAATCTGATCATTTATTTCCGGTGTCCTAATGATGTACCTGTACTAGTTCGGTAAAATTCCAGCCATTGTTTTAAGATATAGTATGCACACAAGCTTTTCTCTATCAAATTTTGAATTTCAAAGTGCTGGTGTGACCTTGAAAATAATGTCAAGGTCACCAAAATATAATCACTTCTTTATTGTCTTATTGATGTGTCTATGCTAGCTTGGTCAAATTTCAGCCATTGTTTAAAGAGATAGTGTGCACACAATCTTTTTACACCTAAAGAATAAAAAGGGCAATAACTCTATGACAATTTGGCCCCTGACCTTACTTTTGTATGTACATACATCTCATTGATATCAATATGTCAGCAGAAATTGACGAATATCCATCACTGCATTTCCAAGATATTAGGGAAAACCCAAAGTGTTACGGACGGACGGACAATGTGAAAACAGTATACCTCACTGCAAAAAGGTTTTCGGGGGTTTAGTTATAAATGCATATAATAATGTTGCCTACATTAAAGATGGCGGCAGAATCATCAGCAGGGTAGCTCCATGGTCTATATCTCCATCCATGGTAAAAGATAGGAAAATCTCCATATTCACCAAGTTCCTTTTCTATCTGAAAGAGAAAGTAAATGGCATATCGCATATTGCAGTGTCTTACTCTATATTCAAGCAAACAGAATCATTGACAACTGCCCTTCTTGAATCAGCGGAAAATGGATGGAACCCCACTCTATGCCTCCAGGAAACTACTGATTAACCTGAAAATGGACGGAAGTTATAACGCCCCAGACTTACCAAGCTTGCAGGAGGCGTTATAAAGTGGGTCAATTTATTTTTCACACTAATGCACTGATGATTTGGCGAGACTCAAACAGCAGATGCCCTGAATACAAAGTTAAGTCAAATAAAAAATCGTCTCGATCCGTTTATTAAGATAACAAGGGCGTAGTAGGTCTGTGTCTGTAAACAAATGGGCCACGACACACCGGTGACAAAGCCAACAAAGTAGCATGTGCGCCCAGCGGAGACTTATCTACCCTGTCGTATGTATTACTACGTTTCGTTCTACGTTTAATTAAGTTTCGGTAGCTTCTGAAATGCGTACAATAACGTCACTTCAACCATGTCATTATCCCAGACACAACCTAGTAATTCGTATTAAACTGTACTGAATCGTTGCAGGCTAGTAAAATTTTCTCATCTCTACTGAAAGGCTTACACTATGCCGTTTGACAACCGGCTAATACGAAGTAAATTGAGGTTACAAGTAAATAAAACTAACTAGAAACGAAGTAGACCTAAACACATACAAAAATAGACTGAGCTTTTTGTTAAACACAGGGGTGAGAAAAGTAGTAGATGTTCCGTTTGATAACCGGGTAATACGAAGTAAATCGTAGTTACAAGTAAACGAAACCAACTAGGAACGAAGTAAACCTAAACACGTACGAAACGGGACAATGTTTTGGCCAAACATAGGGGCGAGAAACGAAGTAGAACCTAGCCTTCAACACGTGACAGTGATACTGTGGATTACCGACACGTAAGAGTGCAATTATGGAATATATGTACAACTCACCCTTTCCTGTGTTATGTCATTGCCTTCCTTTAGGAGACGAACACTCTTATCAACAACAAGAACATTAACTACAGAGTCTTTGTCTGTAGTGACTTTTAGTTTGACATTAGTCTTGGGCGGTACACTGTCCGTTTGGTCGAACTCAACTGACACCTGTCAAAACATACGGTACTTAATCAAACATATAGTGCGATATTAACACCTTACATCGTCCATGCAGCTGAATTCTGGCCTTGATTTGTTTTTCAATGTACTGTACAATAAAAGCTTTAATAGACTAAAACTGAAGGTGTAAAATAGGGCCTTAGACCTAGTGCAAACAGTGAATACTCGAATCCGCCTGAGCATCTCTGGTTCACTGTATACTCGTTGTATAGTCCCTAGGACTCATAATAGGCAAGCAAGTAACATTCTGATGTGACTGGGAAGATGTACAGGTTGATTTGAATTTTTTTGAGTTTGAACGAATGACTTACACTGATGTCGAGTAAGGTTAGTTACATACTGTAAGATCCCTTTTAACACCGACTTTGTGCATGAACCAAATGTTTGAAGACTTTAATTTTTGAATTTAGCACACATTTTTACATAAGAAAACACTTTCAAACCTTTTGGCCTCGACCACATGAAAATACCTACCATGGGCTCTGGGACTATAACTTAATTCATTATTTAATGAGATATATGTTAATAACATGGAAATCTCGTGTATGTAATATTATTAATATCTGTGGCCATTACAATGATGTCTGCCATATAATAACAACAGTGCATGTATCTAGAAAAAGAAGGTCAAATTACAACTGTTACCCCTTTTAGCTTTTTTCTGAGCAGACTAAACAGACTTCCTGTCACATTCCTGTTTTTTTTCTGTATTTTTCCCTTACCAACTTGCTTTAAATTAAATCTGACAATCTTAAACTATTGTTGAGCATAGTGGGTGCTTTAGCTGTAAGGATGTTTCTATGAATTAGAACCATAAAATCTTGCAACCGAACAGGATGGTCCAAACTTGGCAATTATACACATCTGAACGTGTTACTGGCCTACATGCTAAGAGTGAAAGTGAAACAAACGACTCTCCAACAAACCTTATTTTCGTAGATTTCTTCCACACGGATGCTGAGAGCATCGGCTGCGACCTCCGAATCACGAATGTAGTAAGCCACAAGGTGAGCTGAGGGAGACATATCACGTGTCAGCATAATCACAATGGAGGTTGTCTTCACACCAGAGATTTCAAATGTTCCATAATCGGCCACATCATCCTTGGATATTATCTGAAAGGTAACTTGTTGAGCATTGACGCCATCGAGAATTTATAAACACTATATGGGCCCAATTTATATTTAAAGTAAAAACCTGTCTTAAATGCAACCTCTATTCAGAAAACTTTCTCTTAAAATGCCAAAGTATCAAAAGGCCAAAGAACTATCAGTATAAAATGACCTATATAAAGAAAGCGCCTGTGTTTGCTTTTCCTTGCAACTATGGTTACGTACCGCTGAGCCACTTGGCAAACGTCGTTACGAGAATTGAACTGAACTGAACTGAACTGAACTGAAATTGCTTTTCCCTAAATTGTGCTTGCTTAGGACAGATTTGAATGTTGGTATTTATCAAAATGGTCCAATTAAACATATAGTTCAGACCAAATGTATAAATGAACAAATGTTTCTGTTCTAACTTGCTCTATTACAGTTTCTTCTGCAAAATCATCATGCATTTCGAAGAGTCTTGCATTTATAAATATTTACATTCTTGGTGTATTTACCTAAAAGCCCTAAAATAAACCATTTGACCGTAATGTAGTTTACAGTCCAATAATTACATTGAGACACGCGACGTCAATGACATCAAAATAAACAATGGCTCTGTACGATCTGATTGGACGTCAGCGACGGCATGTCGTCATGCATGCTGTTCTGCTGTTAGCAGAAAAACTGCGTGTACATGTTTTACTGCTTCGATTTTAGCGCTTATACAAGATTTTTCATGAAAGATTTGATTGAAACGAATGCAAATATAAACAATAAACTTAAGTTTTCTGTTGTTAATCGAAGTGTAAACTACATTGGGTCACTAGCAAAGTTTATATGAACCATAGATTTTGGCGTCACTTATGTGCTCCGAAGCAGCCAATCAGTGTGCCTTATTTTGAGTTTGAGATTATTCTCAAGTTTTATAACCTCAGGGCCTGATATCGCTTAATATTTACACTTGCCACTGACTTCCCATAGGTAATGGACGGACACACGGCGCCAGGTGTGTGCAACTATGGTTACGTACCGTTGAGCCACTTGGGTAACGTCGATACGAGAATTGAACAGAACAGAACAATTCCCATAGGTAAACCGTATAGAGCTACTGGCTTCATACACCGATGAACGACAGTTGTTTATGTTACGTTGTCGTCAAGCGACGTCTAAGGTAAACAAACGTCTTGATTGGTCCACGTAACGTTCGATTGACGCCACATTATGGCGACGGCTGTTTAACGTAATGGCCTAATATGTCGCTTCTGTCTTTCCTTCGACGCCTATTTTGCATATTCTACATTAAATTACCACGAAACAGCACAGGTAGGGTCTAAATACAATGTATAAAGTGAAAATATGAGAATAAAAATTTGATTTTTCAGCGTTCATCGTTTGAAGAGGCCAGTGGTTGTTGCTAAAATTCTACAAGAAGCGCTTCGCGCTTCCTTGAATTTTAGCTCCGCCCACTGGCTTCATCACACGATGACCGCTGAAAATTCAAACTTCAATTCCTAAATGACGTAATGCAACACCATTAACTACTTGGCTTTTGTGATACAAGTGACAAATATCTGCATTTTCTGTTTGTCTTGTGTTAGAAAAAAAGTGACAACAAGGGGCATAGCTATTGACAATTCCCTAATATGCACAACAAAATTTCTTAATCTTGAGGTAAACTCTAGGAATTTAGCCCCTATATTGTCGATAATTGTCGTGTATTTTGGCAGTTTGTACTGAAAGCTTGTCCAATTTACAAAATTTTAGCTCGCAACTATGCAGATACGTGTTGCAATTTTGTCAGTTTGACAAAATTTCAGTACCCATCTGCGCATTAACTAGACAACAAGTCTCGTCCCTGGCTCAATTTTCCAACCATCTGGTGAGATTTCCTTATCCTACATAGATACTCCTGACTCTAGGCTATATAACACGGCAAAGGGAAGTGTCTAATCGAGTCGCGACACGAGAAAACCAACAATGTGGTCGTGCGCCCAGCGCAGACTCAGATCAGCCTGGGCATTTGCCCAGTCTGCTCAGATTCTTTTCTGAGCGCTTAAAGGCTAGCCAAGGGCCTAAGCTACCTTCATGCGGACAGCGAAGACTCTGATCAGACTGGGCGGATGCCCAGGCTGATCTGTGTCTGCGCTGGGCGCACAACCACTTTGTTGGTTTTCTCGTGTCGCGGCTCAATCAGTGTAAGCACTTGCACAGCCTGATTTTAGCATTTTCTGTACGAACATGGGTCCTGTTTCATGCGACGACAATCAAATACAGCTAATATCAATGGTTCTTTTGTGCAAACTTACTTTCTACTGTATGCTATATGTTTAGCCATACCTTATAACAGCCTTGTACATGTCCAACATTGCTCTTGAGTCTGAAGACAGCTCTTTTGCCAATCTATAATGTCAGAAACAGGCATCTTAATACAACATAATGGAGAATACAAGTGGCCATATTTCGCTCACCTGGGTGCTATACATTATAATGAGTGAGTGAACTCGGGTTTAACGTCCCACCAAAAACGAGGTCATATGGAGACGGGACCTCGGTGTAAAGTCTCATCCGAAACACCGGAGAAGCGGGGGATCGATCTTGCGAACCCCAGATAGGTAACTATGAACTATATACATACAGTAAGATTTCTAAGTCTTGAGACAGATAGGTTAAAGCAAACAATGCAGACCCAGATGAAACTGCTTATTTAGGAGCAGTCTCATCAGAGTCTACACTGTTTGCAATCCCAGCTGCATCTTTTGGCGCATTGCTGCAAATTTAAAACCAAACTGTTCCATTTTAAAGACAACTCTTGTATTTTTGTAGACGTCCCAAACTTTAGAATTTTTATGGTATATTGTTGCAGCACATGCCTTTCATTAATGTAGCATAAAATACCTTAACATACACTTATCCGAACAAAGTTTTAGAATGGGTATGCAAGGCCATGTTCCCATATACGTAAAAGTTGTCGAACGAAAGTACAATTAATGGCGCGTGCTACATATAATATTACAACTTGAAATCAAATACAGTCAACTACCGATACCTCGAGCATTGATATCTCAAAATTTCTTCTTATATCAAAGAATATATTTCCTATTTTTATTTACATTTCAGCTCCTGTTATCTCAAACTACTGATACCTCAAAGTAATACCAGTAAAATTACTTTGAGATATCAGTAGTTTTGGCTGAAATTTGACTTCGAGTTATCGAGAGTTGAC
Organism: Ctena decussata; assembly: GCA_963989385.1. NCBI lineage: Eukaryota > Metazoa > Mollusca > Bivalvia > Lucinida > Lucinidae > Ctena > Ctena decussata. The sequence goes on from OZ022506.1 coordinate 59,363,708, forward strand.
TTCAGCATGTTTTATTTCCAGGAAAGGTCGGGGGTCTACCTAAATAAAAACAAAATGGTAACAAGCTTCGTCAGCAAATGCTGCAAAAGTCCTAAAGATGTGCGAAGCGATGTTCCCTTACTGTCTGTCCTTACTACCTAAAATGACTTCAAACAGCTAACAGTAGTTTTTCCAAAGCAGTAACATAGCATTCAAAGTTTCAAACGCAAAGATAGATATAAGATGTATTTATCAATATCTATAAAAGTACGTCGGTTTATACATTTTGCTTTAAATCTACTGGAAACAACTTCTTTCCGTTTTAGAGTAGACTGTATTTCGGAAGGCTTCATAGTCCTTGGACACTAAGAGGGTGCCGTTCTACTATGATTTATTCTCTGATATCTCAGAGTCCCACTTATATCAAAGATTACAGATTGAGCAAATCTCCTGCTTTTACAATGCATTTACAATTCAACTCTGGATATCTCAAACTACCGATATCTTAAAGTAAATTTTCTGGGACCAGAATCAGTAGTTTGGGTTGTATTTGGACTTTGAGATATCGAAAGTTGACTGTACATTGCTGCTTTCACCATTTATGCCCAGGGGAGTGTTTTATTCTCATCAAATGGATAAGTCCGTTTGTCAATAAAGGAGCTTGTTTTGGTTTATTTTTATTTACCATTTATTTATTTATTTGTGAAGATTTATCATTTTGTCATTATGCAAATAGTGTTGAACCTAATCAAACGCCCTTGTTGTGGCGTCTGACCTTGGTCTGTATAGTTTCCCTACACCCTTTTCATGAAACACTAAGCATTAATGGGTTAATTGTATCCTTTATTAAAACAGCGGCATACCATAAAATGTACAACCTATAGGGGAGAGTCGGGTAACTTCGGACAACGGGTAAATTCGGACAGTGACATTGTTTCCTTTGTATGTCAGTTGTTTGGAACTAAAACAAAAATAACTGGTCAAACAGTGAAAATCCTGATGAGACGACTCATCATGAGCCGTCTCATCTGGGTTTTCACTGTTTGCAATGGCATGTCCGAATTTACCCCAATGTCCGAAGTTACCCTACTCTACCTTAATAAAATTTCATTTACCTCCAATGGACCAGTGTCCATCTGCTCAATGTTCAAGAAATAATTCCTGCGCGATCTAAATCGACTAATGTCTTTCACCAGTTTCTGGCCTCTAAACAGAACCTGAAAAAAAGATTGTACGGTACACATATTGGCACAATGCAACCTAGTCCGGTAAGAGCTCTAAGTATTAGGACAGATAGATCTGAGCTAACAGTGCAGATCTGTATCAGACTGCTCCTCTGATAAGCGTGCACACTGTTTGCCATTCCGCATGTATATACACTCAGCAAAATTTCTAATTGGTCAGTTTTCTACTTTGCAGAAATATGACTTTTAAACAATAATTTTGAGTATCATTATAATCAAAATATTGGGCTGTTATCTACTTACTAAAGGGGAATGTTGTAATCATTTTTTTATTCTAATAGCAGAGTAATGGCCCCTTCTTTACGAACCATGATATTCTATGAAACGGCATTAAAACACAAGATCAAGATATTTGAGAAGTAACTAAAGTTTTCTATCATAAAAGCACAAAATCTGTACTCAGTCATTATGAAATTTCTAACTTCATAGGTTTTAACATTGGAGTATTCAAATTACTTCCCTTTGAACATTTGTGTAAACCTTAATAGGAGCCTCAGATTATAGTGAATCCTTTTGAAAATGCTTAAAAAATTGTGCTGCCTGTAAAACACAGTAACATATGTGCAATTAGTTCTACCCAATTTAATGCCAGAATCATTTAAAGTTCATTAAGGCTTAATTTTATGGACAAAGTGACCAATTAGAAATTTTGGACAGTGTATTTGGATACATTACTGCAATGAAAAAAAACAAAATGTTTCATTAAAAAGGAAGTTACTGTTATAACTTTAGGTACGCCATTTTTTCCGGTCATCTTCATGTTAGATTTGTATAAGCCGGTTCAAAACTCCGCGGCAATTTTACAATACATGACTGCTGGAAAGGATGGACACATCACTTGCAGTTTTACGTGCTTTTCAACAGTAATTCAATCATATCAGGACGACGGATATAGATGGATGTATGATAACATTTGAAAGGCTGTGCGCTTTCAGCCCCTTTTTTGTTTGACATTATTTCCGCCTCCAGCGAAAATAGAACCCGGGGCCACTTGATCAGCCGGTCAATAGACCTCCCCGGGTACCTGCTGCTAGTGGGGGCTTTAACAGTAATACACACAAAATAAAATTATACCACGCCGGTGGCAAAAAAAAAAGAGCGACTCTGAAGATATTATAACAATTGTCTTTCGCTGAAGCTTAATAGTTTGGTTTTTGACTGAAGCATAAAAATATATTTGAACGAATTATAGTCAAATGGTATCACAAGAGTAGCCTGCGAGTATGGTTGCAAGATAAACTCCTACCTGTACTAGGAAGTATGTGAAAATATATTCATTAAATTAGTGGATTGCCAATTAATCGAGTTACCCGATCATCACTCGTTTTCAGCAAATGAGCGATTAATCGATCACAGTTTGACATTATCGATTTATCTTTTTTAGAATATTCCGGAACTGTCAATGTTTAAATGACTTATGAGTTCGGACGTAGGATTTGGGTATTTTGGCCACTTTCATTTTTAATATGTAGTCCATTGTATTATGTCCGGTTTATGAATTATACTGCATAATTGATGCTCCTTTGAAGTTTTTACTTCGCAATGAAATAGCATAAGCTACTCACGGTTGAATCTTGATTAAGAAATCCATAGAAAATGTTTTAAACGGATACGTAAAGTAAACCAAACAGTAGTACCACTCTATAATGGTTTTATGACCCTGCTATGTCAGTACTTATGTGGGATAGGGTATTTACTTTGCTGAAATAGCAGTGACACTGGACTGTTGCATAATAGAATTATGGCACCCAATAAACAAGAATTATGTCTTCAAAAATTTTCTATGGACTTCTTAGTCGAGATTTGAGCCGCGACACGAGAAAACCAACAATGTGGTTGTGCGCCCTGTGCAGACTCAGATCAGCATGGACATCCGCCCAGTCTGGTCAGACTCTTCGCTAAGTGCTTATAGGATAGCTAAAGGACTGCGCTACCTCCTGCGGACAGCGAAGACTCTGATCAGACTGGGCGGATGCCCAGGCTGATCTGAGTCTGCGCTGGGCGCACAACCACATTGTTGGTTTTCACGCGTCGTGGATCATTTAATGAAACAAAGCAAGGGAATAGCTCGCGGACAAAACCTAGTGTTTATTAGAAAGAGTCTTCTAACAATTCGATGTTTACTTTATCTTCGACCATAAATGTTGATTATCAATCATAAACCGATGCTCGATCACAAAAATTTCAACTGAAACCAACTACATGTACTTCATTACAGGAGTCAGCATTGAACTCTCATTAAACAGTCTTCACTACCTTAATATTCCCAGTGGCTACAACGTCCGGAATCTTCATGTCCTTTATATAGGCTATCCCATCAGCACCAATTCTGGGCTTCCGTGTTTCCATTATGATTGTCCTCCCATCTTTATAAGGGGCAATGACGTCATAATCTCCAACTGGGAGTTCGTTTTGAAAGGTTCCGTTCGTAGGGTGTTCTGTGAAGTAAGTTGCTTTGACCTTCACACGTCCGTCGATACCCGCAGGTCGTCCATCTTGGAATGTGACCTTTACCTTAAAAGTTCAAAAATAAAATGAGCATTTTACTGTATTTATCATATGACGTCACATCTGAGAGTGTAATAAAGCCATGCATTCAAAAACGATAATCCACTAGTGGATTAAATATGGAAATTACGTCGTAACGTTATACATTGACGTCCATAAAAAAGTCGCGTTTTCTAATGGCAAAATCATGAAGTTTTAGTGCAAATTTTGCTAATAAAATGCAATTTTAGTGTCATATGATCAATAGAATCTTTCATTCGTGCTCCTGTATTGTTGACTTTATTAAACTCGTTGGTGAAAATCGATAAGATGCTCGACAAAGCCTCGCGTCTTATCGCTTTCCCCAGTTCGTTTAGTAAATTCAATAATACATTTTTTTGAGCACTCATGTAAGATCCTCTATTTATTTGGCTCAAAACGCGATTTCCCGTTTCTAGAATGGCCACCAAATATTTAAGTCTTATGCAAATCTGAGATAAGATTGCTATTTTTCTTCAAAAACAATCCCGTAAATCGAGATCCGTCAATTTCTTTCCAACAATTACGATAATCTAGATCCCGCCTACAATCTAGATTTTAGCGATTGTTTTTTTTAAGGGAATACCTACGTTTTTCGACCGAAAAAACATGATGGAAAACTTACGTTTTAAATCAGACAGACCAACATGTCAAACTCACATCAATGTTTAAGATTTTGAACCCCTTCAAATGTGGGCAAATATGGTTAGAACTGCAAAACATAGACAACGTAGTTTGTCTTTTATAGCTCCATACATTGCGCATTCTTACAAAGACATATTTTTATGAATGCGTCTGGAAGTCCTACCCTGACCAAGTAATAGGAAAGCATCATATCAGCCAGCGCAGATAAGAGTATTTCCTGTTATAACTAATAATTTATGAATTTCAGGGCACCTCAAGGTAATACGTGATGGTTCTAGGCACTTTACGAAAATGATCAGGCTGATTTGGCAATTTACTATACACAAATGGGAGTACTCCATTCGGCGTTTTACGCGTTCACGATTCTTCGCGTAAATCACTTTAAGCACTTTTTCTATAGAAAGAAAAAGTGCTTAAAGTGATTTACGCGAAGAATCGTGAAGCACAAAACGCTCAATTGAATACGCACATTGTTTAAAACCTCTAGATCTTGTCACTTGACAAAAATCAAAAATCAAAATCTTACCATGACAGGATACGCAAAAGTTGGCTTGAAAACTGCTGGCTGGCTTGGATGGAAAGATATTTTGTATGGCTTTTTGTAGTATCTGATGCTACTATCGCCAGACAAAGTAATACCAGATATGGTTTCAGTGACGCTAGCCTGGACCTTTAGATATGTAAATTGAAACGAACGTGTCAGTGCATCCAGCAGGTTCTTTGGAAATTCAAAGTCTGCCTCTCCATCGATCTAAAAGACAAAGAAATAACCATACTAACCGTATTTCAGATGGATGGATGGATGAATGTAAGGATGGATGGATGGATGGATGGATGGATGGATGGATCGATCGATCGATCGATCGATCGATCTGGTATAAGTGAGATGCTACCTGAATTTTATACAGCGGACAAGAGGTTTGTGTGATTTTCTCAAACCAATATTTTTTTAATTCTCAATTTAATCAGGATGAGGAACTGGGAACTATGAATTCTAAAAATCAATAAAACGTAGGGGAGAGTCGGGTAACTTCGGACAGGCGGGTAAATTCGGATATACAACTGCAAACAGTGAAAATCTAGATGAGACGGCTCATCATGAGCCGTCTCATCAGGATTTTCTCTGTTTGGCCAGTTAATTTTTGTTTTAGTTCCAAACAAATGACGTCTAAAGGAAACATTGTCACTGTCCGAATTTACCCGCTGACCGAAGTTACCCGACTCTCCCCTATAAGGAAGTAGTAGACAGGAACCAAGAAATAAAGGATAAACAAAAACTGCAAAATAGTAATAATTGAGCCACATCATGTGATTTCCAACAAGGTGGCATTGGTGACAAGCAAAGGGTTCTGACCAGACTGTGCATAAGTCCAGTCTGATTACAGCCTTCCCTTGTCACATCAGCCATGTATGGAAGCGACCGAAGCCTTAGAGTCAACAGTGAGATCTCCGATTACCTTGTATAAATGAGACAGGTGATCTGTATATCAAATGAAAAGATGTGACATTATTAGACGCCACTAGAAGTGGCTCATTTATGAAGTAAAATAAGAACTAGGGGATAGAAATAGAGACTAGGAAGCATTAACCATATACTTGATATATTGTAATCAAGTAGTACACAAATTCTTTTTGAACGATATACTGCAATCAAGTTGTACATAAATTGTTGTTGTTTGATATACTGTAACCAAGTTGAACACAAACTGCTGTTGATCGATATACTGTGATCAAGATGTACACAAATTGTTGTTGATCAGTATAAGTAATCAAGTTGTACACAAATTGCTGTTGATTGATATACTGTAATCAAGTTGTACACACATTCTTGCTGATTGATATACTGTAATCAAGTTGTACACAAACTGTTGTTGATTGATATACTGTAATCAAGTTGTACACTAATTGTTGTTGATTGATATAAGTAATCAAGTTGTACACAAATTGCTGTTGATCGATAAACTGTAATCAAATTGTACACAAATTGTTGTTGATTGATATACTGTAATCAAGTTGTACACAAATTGTTGTTGATTGATATACTGTAATCAAGTTGTACACAAACTGTTGTTGATCGATATACTGTATTTAAGTTGTTCACAAATTATTGTCGATCGATATGCTGTAGAAATTAGTAGAAATTTTCTTGCATTTCGAACCAGAAATCACCGTCTTCCAGTAGAAGCTGGAAGATGGTTAAGTGTACCTCTTAATGATCGTAAATGTTTATTGTGTAATAATGACATTGGAGATGAATACCACTATATAATGAACTGTAGTTACTACCAAAACGTAAGGAAGCAGTATATAAAGCCGTATTTTTACGGACACCTAAATGTTCTAAAATATAATGCCTTGATGAATACAAAAATGTTAAACAGTTAAAAGATCTGTGTAAATTTATTGATAGAATTATAAAAGAAGTTTCGTAGTACCGCCAGTATTCATAATACTGCCTGTTTTTTATTGTATTGTCATTGCACCATCTGTTTAGTGGACTTTTATAAGCTTACACCCACTGATATTGCAAATTCCAAACTGGTGTCATGTCATCCTTTGTAACAGGCACCCTAGTTACTTATTGTTGACAATATCTGCAAACTGAACGTAGTAATATATTGCTACTGACGTCCAATTTTTAGTGTATTGTTTGAGCATTCTTACAGTTTCTCATGCTGCTTTTGTGTACTTTGTTTGCATGATTCATAAATACTAATTGATTGTTATAATCCATAAATCTTAATGCAAACATGTGCACATTTATACATCAATGTATAAAGTTCAAAATATGCAGCTTTAAGGCTTGTATATCTATTATATTTACAATACGTGGATAATTTAAAGATGGCTATAAACTAGGTAAGGGTCCGGCCCAATCAGCTGCCAGTCATCTTTATAAGCACAATGTGAAAAACTGCAACTCTTCATATACGCTGGTGGTACATAATTTTGTTAATGATCTAAGAATTATGGATTGTAACATAAAGACAGCAGAAACAAAAATACAAAATTCTCATATGGTGTTGTATGTTGATATGATATTTCTGCATTCTTATTGTCATTTTTAGATTTATATGAGCTGTATACCACCAACAGACTAGTATGGCTATTACTTCCTAATCAAATTTGGGGCTCGGATTCCGATATAAATATTTAACGTCCCTTTTTCATATCGTATATGCATGTGATAACATGGAGGCTGCTATAAACTCGGTAGGGACAGACCCGATCAGTTCCCAGGTGTTTCCATGTTTATAAACTGGTAAATCTTTTTACATGATAAATAGGCTGTAATACCGGCGTGGAAGACAAATCGAACTATTTTATTTTTATACCATCTTGTGCCCTCAAGGACCATGTTCTCGTTCTTATCTTGGCTTTCGATAAGACTGGGAAACATGGTTTTGGGGACGCAAATCGCATAGGGGCCATAGATGGGTTCATTTTTCTTTGTGCTCGGCAAAGGAATTTGCCCCCACCTCTGACCTGTTTTGTCTACCGATATCAGATGATAAAACAACCGTTATGAGAATGGAAACAACAATTTTATAAGATAGTACTTGGTGAAGTGAAATGAATGTTTTCATGTATTAGGCGTCGCATGAATGTGAGCCTTGAGCCATGCCTGTGCAGAACACGTTAATTTCCAAGAAAAAGTCATGAATAGTATGCACAAGGGGGAGAACCCAGGTCGGACTGCGCAGACGCGCAAGCTGATCCGGGCCTTCCCTACTCGCGCATGCCATTGCGTACCATTCACTCGAGGACAGTTATACATATTCTTCAATTCTCGTAATGCATTTGTGATTATGTCTTTTGTCTTTATTGTATCTGACGTATTTGCCTATGCCGCCATGTGTCTTATACATAGAATATACCTATTGCTCCTCATGTTGTTTACATATGTAAAACTGAGAGTAGAAAAGAATTTGATTTGATTTGTAATCAAGCTGTACACAAATTGTTGTTAATCGATATAAGTAATCAAGTTGTACACAAATTGCTGTTGATCGATATACTGTAATCAAGATGTACACAAATTGTTGTTGATCGATATGCTGTAATCAAGTTGTACACAAATTGTTGTTGATCGATATGCTGTAATCAAGTTGTACACAAATTGCTGTTGATCGATATAAGTAATCAAGTTGTACACAAATTGCTGTTGATCGATATACTGTAATCGAGTTGTACACAAATTGTTGTTGATCGATATGCTGTAATCAAGTTGTACACAAATTGTTGTTGATCGATATAAGTAATCAAGTTGTACACAAATTGTTGTTGATCGATATACTGTAATCAAGTTGTACACAAATTGCTGTTGATCAATGACTGGTAAAAAGGTAAAGGTAAAGGTTTCCCATTGCCTAATAGCCGTAGGGGCAGTGGGGGTTAGGGACCCACTGTATCTTGGGCACAGCTGATGAAAGGCGGAGCCCATCCCTCTCCTTTCGCTGCCTTATCCTTCCCTGATTCGAAAAAGGTACCCATTTACTGCTGGGTTGACACAGAGAGTTTTCCAGACATCGTATGGCGACAGTGAGCCGCGAACTCACGACCTTACGGTGACTTTCTGCACAATAGCCGAGCCACTCTAACCACTCGACTACCGCGCCTCTCTCAATGACTGGTATCAGGTTCCTATTGCTCGACATACTTGTGTCAAGCTGATCATAAATTCTTGTTGGTCGTTGTACTGCTATCAAGCTTTACACATACTGTTGTTGTACTGGTGTCAAGCTATACTAAAATTGTTGTTGGTTGTTATAATGGTATAAAGTTGTACACAAATTATTGTTGATCGATATACTGGTATCAAACTGTACACAAATTGTTGTTGGCAGATACACTGGTTACAAGCTGTACATAAATCAATGTACAGTTGGGTGCATGTAACAATATTTACATTCTTTGTGTATTTATTGAAAAGCCCTATAGTAAACCATTGGAACGTAATGTAGTTTACATTCCAATAATTACATTGAGACACGCGACGTCAATGACGTAAAGATAAACAATAGCTCTGTACAATCTGATTGGACGTCAGCAACGTCATGACGTCATGCATGCCGTTCTGCTGTTAGCAGAAAAACTGCGTTTACATGTTTTACTGCTTCAATTTTAGCGCTTATGGAAGATTTTTCATGAAAGATTTAATTGAAATGAATGTAAATATAAGCAATGAACTTATTTTTTCTGAGATTTATCGAAATGTAAACTACATTGGGTCACTAGCAAAGTTTACATGAACCCCTTCGGGGTTATTCACTTTGCACGTGACCCAATGTAGTTTACACTTCGATAAACCTCAGAAAAATGAAATTCATTCCTTAAATAATTACATTGAGACACGCGACGTCAATGACGTCGAAATAAACAATGGCTCTTTACAACCTGATTGGACGTCAGCGACTTTATGACGTCATGCATGCTGTTCTGCTGTTAGCAGAAATGCTGCGTGTACATGTTTCACTGTTTCTATTTTAGCGCTTATGTAAGATTTTTCATGAAAGATTTGATTGAAATGAATGTAAATATAAGCAATGAACTTGATTTTTCTGATGTTTATCGAAGTGTAAACTCCATTTGGTCACTAGCAAAGTTTACATGAACCCCTTCGGGGTTCATTCACTTTGCACGTGACCCAATGTAGTTTACACTTCGATAAACCTCAGAAAAATTAAATTCATTCCTTAAGTATATCGATCAAATACAAGCGCTCGGCGAGATCACACACTGCTAAACATGTATCTGGGCTTATAAACTAGGAACCAACTTCAGCAAACCTGGGAAACTTACTGAGAATTTCTTCTGTATGGCTATAGGATTGTAAAAGGCACGATAATAATAGTACTGTACGCTCACTGTCAGAACAACATGGCCTTGTACCGGCTTTCCGAATGTGTATCTGAAAAAAAAAAGAATTCCATATTCAATTTAGTGTCTTTTAATATCAAGTTTATCAGATGAGACCAAAAACAGCGTAGGAATGGCGAGCCAGTCCGAAGTGATTTTGGTCAAGCCTGATAAACTGTCTTGATATCGAAACACGGTTACATGTTTTTCTATCAGAAGATTTTGCGGCCTTAAGCAGTGCTCCAGATAAGAAGGGGTAACAGGGATTATTTAGGGATAATTATTTTCAACGTTTCGCCATAAAATTATATCTTGTGACCCCTCATTAGAACCGTCTTCCGTAGACAGTTCTAATGTGGGGTCACAAGATATGTTTTAAAAATCATCTTTAAATTATCCTCAATACCCCTTCTTATCTGGAGCTCTGATTGAGAGCGTCAAGCAAATGAAAAACAAGCGCACTGTTGTGCGAACTTGCTGACGTCGCGAAAGCGTTATACATGTAAAAGAAGTCTGTGAGGTAATTTATCCAATTTCAAAATTGTTAGCACGGCTAACGCCAGTATGTAGCCAATGATCTTCTGTGCATTATACCTGATATCATGCGTGCAAGCGCATTTCTGCAGTAACTTGATACCCTGTTATCAGGTAAAATTTGCAGCAGATGCACATTTTGGATTAGACAAATGTGTATTTTTCCTCAAAAAAATAAAAATAAAATAAAATCTAAAAAATAAACTAAACCTGACACTCCTTTAATGACAAATGAACTCATCCAATATAGTTTCAAGTTTCAGGTTTTATTGTAATGCAATAAGCCTATAAGGCCCATGAGCATATATACATATATATGTTTTATTCAAAATACAGAAGACCATATGGTCCATGAGTACACATATTATACAAACATTATACAGAGAGCTACACAACTGAAAGGTATTAGTGAACATACCTTGCTTACATAATACAGTACAATGGCTAAGGCAAATTCACCAGGTAAATATGTATGCAGTTAAAACATGCATATGCATTTGAGATCTAAAGAGTTATAAAACTGTAAAACTCGCTGTATTTAGTACGCATATACATGTAATGATTGATGTAATTACGCAACATATAGATATATATATACTAATCAAGCTGTGGTCCCTAAGCATACAACAGCAACAACTGATTTAATAACTCTGACTAAGCAACTGGATCTGGTGGGAGAGATCTCAATCTGCACGCACATATGTACAAGGATTTACTTATAAAAAAACAAGCTATAATCATGGTTCAATATACAACTCTAGAAAATAAAAATGGTTAAATATGCATAAGTGGAAACGCTAAATTAGTTATTGTATTCGAAAAAGTTTATGTTATTGCGTATCTTTCTTTAAACCTTTCAAAGATATATGAAGCTATTTTTTATATCTGATTTGTTATCTTAAGTCATTAATTCTCTAAATTTAAGAATGTTGGGTCTTGCCCAAAAATATTTCTTTATGTATTTCTTTCTTATATCAGTATATAAAGAAAACCCAAGAATAAAATGAAATTAATCCTCAACTACCCTGCAATTAATACATTTACGTTCATCAAAAGGAATGCTTCGTGGCTTATGCCATCTACCTGCTTCAACTTCCAGCCTATGTGAAGACATTCTCAACCTAGACACAACATGTCTGAACTTTTCTAATGTTATGTAATCTAAATATACTTTATATGAAAAATCATGAAAAAGAGAATAAGTCCTAGCCCTAGAAGAGTTTTCAAGTCTGCTGTTCCACTGTTGAACAAAAGTATCTGTCAACCTTTGTTTTAAGAGCATTAAACATCTATTTATATTTCCTACACCTTGGTGTAAACATAATTAAAACCTGATGATTGCAGTAACAATTTCACAGATGAAGCCACATTTTGCTTATTTGGTTTACTATCTAAGTCATGGAGCATCATAGTGTACACACCTTATACATATGCTACATACATTAGAGAAAAATGTCAGGATAGCAGGCAATTATATACATACTTGCAGTTTTCAATAACAGTTACTCATTTAGCTATCAAAACACAAAAGATGTAACTAATATTTGTCAGTTGTAAATCGGTACCACGCCATATATACAGTCCACTGGGCATTAATGGGTTAACTTTGTGAAAATACTTTTCATCATAGACTGGACATATACATGTACATGTAGCAACTTACTCAGCTTTAACAGAACCGTACAGATACTCATCCCGAAAAAGGCCAAAACTTGGAAGCTTGACTGTAACTTCAAATTTTGGGAGCACTAAAAATGAAAAGAACTTGAATTCAATGCAAGAATTTACAAAAAGGTGGAAAAGACTGGAACGGGAACAATTAAAATAACAGAAAATTCAATCATTAAACATGTTAAATAATGAATTTTAGGTTTGAGAAAATCACACTTTTTCCATTGTATGAATTCCAGGTACATTGTGGCATCTCACTTGTAACTCAATAAATACCATGCTCCAATACCATAAACTTCATAGATCTGTTACCATACTAAGTATGGGATTCCCAGTTGTTGGGTGTAGGATCGTGGCAGAAAGATGTATATCGTGGCATCACTTTGACATCAATATGAACGCTTAGTTGTTTTGGTAACAGATAAATTATGATGACATTGATATTGGAGCATGACATACAGTGGATGCTATGCTCCGCCAGTATTTCAATGATATTACAGACTGAAATTCTTTCAACAGAAACGTCAGGGGCCGTATTCATAAAACGACTTAAGTGGTTGCTATGCTGTTGCTAAGGCTAAATTTCTTTGAAGGAGATTCCCTACAACTATGAAATTTGGTCTGGAGGAACAGTCTTTGAAAGACTGTTCCTCCAGACCAAATTTCATAGTTGTAGGGAATCTCCTTTATAGATATTTAGCCTTAGCAACCGCATAGCAACGACTTAAGTGGCTTTATGAATACGGCCCCAGATTTTCTAAATCAAATAATCATTCTCAAGTCATTTAATTCTGTTTTAAATGTATTTGAAGGTAAACTGATAATTTGTTTAGTGTTACCGAATATTATACAAAGGCGAAAACCGTTTTCTCCGACTGCACACAACGTTGAATCAACCTAGAACCGGCACTGATACAACGTCATCATGATGAATAAACTTTGACTCAATGTTGTTTTAAAGTTGTGTGTCCAGCGGGCTGATCCACCAGACGACGTGTCCGATGGCTGAAGAGGCGTTAAATTTCCAAACGTATTTTACGTAAAACATTGCCGTTTTTTGCCGGAAAAAAGTGAGGAGCTTTTGAACTGCATTATTACTGCAAATATTTGTGAGTAGTGTAAGACTTAACGGCGGAATCTTCGACTAAGGACTTCGTTAAACCTATGATGGTTTGAACAACCCGACCCGATCTCTAATTGGTAAACAAAACGTCAACATGTTACTGTACTTCTATCGGAAAATTTCAAAACAATTAACGATCTGTCTCTCAAACACTGTCAATTCATGCAATATTTTACTTAAAAATTTCTATTATGTTCCTTGATGCAAACTTGATGAAAAGGTCTGATTTGTTCCTGTTATCTTGGATTTTAGATTTCAGAGGCCATAAAACGCGGCGCTGATTAGGGTCTACACTATTTGCACAAGGCAAATGGGTGTTCCTCTCAAAAAATAAAATCAAAATGATGAAAATATACTTAACCAGACACCCCTTAATGGACAAATGGACTCTTCCATTTTATAAGGATAGAAAAGGTCACTGGGGACAAAAGGGTTAACACTTAATTGAGCCACGACCCGAGAAAACCAACAGTGTGGTTTTGCGCAAAGTGCAGACTCAGATCGGCCTGGGCATCCGCCCAGTTCGTTCCGACTCTTCGCTAAGCGCTTAAAGAATAGCTAAGGGTCTAAGCTACCTCCATGTGTACAGCGAAGACTCTGATCAGACTGGGCGGATGCCAAGGCTAATCTGTCTGCGCTGGGCGCACACCCACTTTGTTGGTTTTCTCGTGTCGCGACTCAGTTGTCTTTGTTAACGTCTGCATTTTCTGAATAACATTTTTTGTAGGTGGGTGGGTGGGGGAGCGGGGGGATGGGGGCTAGGGCATGGTTTAAATTATCATTTCAATAAAACCATTTACCATACTCCTGAACATCGAAATAATAGTCTTTCTTTGACCACGCCAGAATCTGAAAAAGTAGGGAAATTTAGAGTAAAGTTATTGAAACAAATGCGAGGGACAACCTGCCTATACAATGGTGTAACTGCCTATACGCAAATGTGCAGGTGCGTATTGACATTTTGTCGAACTGACACAATTTTAACACGCACCTGTATATTTTATGCCGCTGAAATTTTGTAAATTGGACAAGATTTCAATTATAGTACATTGTAACTTGCAAACTGGTGCAACTACTTGAAGTATCTATGGAGCCTACTCTTGCCCTTAAGGGTATAACGCATAATTGTGCGTAACATATAAGTACCCCTTGTTACGCCCCTGCTACAGATACACGTGTTTATGCGGCCAGCGAGGACTCATTTCTTCCTGATGATAGAATTAAACCATCAGTCAGACATGAAAATAATTAAAACTGCAAACAGCAAAGGTCTAGTTGAAGCGGCTCATTATGAGACGCCTCATCTGGATCTACACTGAGTGGACTTTAATATTTGAATTCTCAGTATATTTAGCTTCAGCAATTTTTTTTTATATTTGCAGACGTAAATTTTGTCATCTGCCTGTTTGCGCTTTGTGTTTGAAAGAGTCTAAAATTATAGAACAGTATGTCAAGTGGATTAGTACTCAGGTAAGCCAGGCAGGGTCATTTGGTTGTCGGGTTTGAAAACCTTTGATTCATTATTATCAGGGCCCACGATAACAATCGATAAAACACAAAACTGTTTCGAAAAAGTTTGATTAAGAACCAATTTTCATGATACGAAATTACCCCTTAAATGTAAGGAGAACTTAACTGTAGTCTTGGGCCCAGAGGTCCCAAAAAAGCGATTTGTGTAAACCAAGATCAGTCTCCACAGAATGCATTTTATTCATAATTTTGTCAATACATCTATACATCCACTTCAAAGCAAAATTTGTGCACAAATCTGCAGATTATTCTTTTTTCGAAACAAACTTTCTCGGTGACACCGAGAACGGCGCATTTACCAGGCGCGTAAAAGTTTAAACTAACTGTCAATTCTTTGTACATCATTAAAGGGATCAAACATAATTTTTCATGCATTTTCATTTGGAGGTATACACACAAACCGTACGGTCTGTTAAAGGGCTTTAATTAGACTACACAACGGGAACATGATGTCGAATTGACGTTGTATTGACGTCGATGCGACGTTTTTGCGTCGCATCGACGTCAATACGACGTCAGTCCGACATCATGTTTCTGCTGGGTTGTTTCGTTCAAAAGTCTGTTCATGATGACGTCACTTACACTCTTATCTGTGATAACATCTTCTTCCTCAACAGTTTCAACAGCTGTGTTTTTACCGATCATATTCAGCAGTGTTCGGTAACATTTGTTGGCCCGTTTTAGCTTTAATTTCTTGTCACACCTTTTTTGTCTCTTGTTTATCAGCTCCTGTTTATTCATCGTCTCAACTTTCCCCGACTTCCTGATTGTTATGGCCTGTTTAGGTATGAAATGTATAGAGATAACTGAGCCGCGACACGAGGAAACCAACAAAGTGGTTTTCCGTACAGCGCAGACTCCGATCAGGCTGGACATCCGTCCAGTCTGATCAGACTCTTCGCTAAGCGCTGAAAGGGTAGCTAAGGGTCTAAGCTACTGTACCTCCATGCGGACAGCAAAGATGCCCAGGCTGATCTGAGTCTCCGCAGGGCGTACATGCCACTTTGTTGGTTTTCTCGTGTCGCGGTTCGTATGATTTTTTTCTGAAACATGTAGCATGCTGGTACACATGATCATTGTGGGTTTCTGTGTGTCCGTTGCCAACAGCTTCGGAACTACCGGTAAATTGTCCACCGCTTATTAATTCTGATATCGCACTTTTGCAAGACTAAGTGCGGTTTTGCGTTAGTGATATCATTTTAGCACAGTTAAGATTTTATTATATAAAGACGAATTCAAACATCTCGGGAAAGACAGGTCTTACCAAACATTGCAGACCCTGATCAGGCTGATCAGCCTGGCAAGGGTCTATTAGAACCATTTCGTCATTGTTTATGTTTAGAACCGTGTCGGTAATTATTTATGGTGTCCCGATTCATAGAATTTTTGTGGTTTATGAACATTAAAAAAATCTGCGAAACTTTGACATCTTGTAACACCTCG
This sequence comes from Ctena decussata, assembly GCA_963989385.1. Lineage (NCBI taxonomy): Eukaryota > Metazoa > Mollusca > Bivalvia > Lucinida > Lucinidae > Ctena > Ctena decussata. The sequence continues at coordinate 59,380,262 of OZ022506.1, forward strand.
TCTGTCTCTTGTTGATTAATTCCTGTTTATTTATCGCCGTCTCAACTTCCCCGGACATCCTGATTGTTCCCAACGGACACATGGCGTCGCAATGGCGACGGATTCACGTGTATCGCATCGATGTCATTGCGACGCCATAATGACGTCATGTGCCAGCTAGGTTATGACCTTTTCAAATTTGCAATATTTATTATATCGTATAAAGGTATGAATATTTTTCCGCCTGAAATTGGCGAGTTACCTGTAGCGGGCTAGTAATTTTCCAATTTCAGCACATTGCCATTGTAGCCCAGCAGGCACGTGACGTCGAAATGACGTCAAACAGACGTCAAGCAGACGTCGATGCGACGTAATAACGTCGCACTGACGTCAGTGGGATGTCATTTTGACGTAATGTGCCCGCTGGGAGGTTTCCCACAGGGCATCCCCATTGAATCAACGTTGATTCAAAGTCGTGACGTTGCATAAACGTTGATTCAATGTAGATTAAACGTTGTGTGTCTGTCGGGAATTTCCCTGCTCGCATTCCCGTTACCCTAAAAATTCCAGATAAATCATCTAATGGATTCCTGTGCTGTATGGAGTTTGAAATTTGGGCTGCAAATGCTGCAGTTGGTTTAGAGAAGATTTGGTTTAAACAATATTTTATTCAATTAACTACATACATGTATGGTACATTCAAAGTACAATTTTCATGAAAAGGATTTGGTCGAAAGCTCATAGCTTGTATAGACCATTTCCAAGAGAAGATTTGACATTCTAAATCTATAATAATCATCACCATTATTATCTTTACTATTATCAGTAGTAGTAGTTGTAGTAACAGTAGTAGAAGTAGTAGTAGAAGTAGTTCATGTATCATTAGTAGTCTTATTATTATTATTCTAGTCAGCGTCATTTTCACTACCGGGCAGTGCAACATAAACAGAAAGTTTTATACATACAGTCGGTTTGACCTCAATTTTCCACCTTCCGAGGTTCGGCCTTTCTGAGAGCGAAAATTCCCCACTAATATCCGGATCTGTAGAAACCCCATTTCTCTCGTCAAATTTGTTTCCTTCAGGATCCTGTTAAAACAAAAATCAATTGATCATTTGTTAAGTCCGTCACAATCGTATTATGTATGTACTTTTTCTCATATGCCACCTGTGAGTGGCCTGAGATACTATTCTAAATAAAAATATATTCTGTTCTGTTCTGTAAGGTAAAGGGATCCAACTCAGTGTTTTCCCGCCGCTTTTAAAAAGGGAAACAACTTTTGTGCTTGGCTTCCAGTTTGCTTCCCCGGAAGAGGGAGCCTTTCCGCAATAGCGCTTCTCTTAACAGATAGAATTTGCTCCTTTCGGGAGCAAATTCTTACTGTTAAGAGAAGCCATCTTGAAACGGGAGACTAATTATTTTGGTTAAGTATCAGCTTCCTTGGAGGTGTCAAATGAAACTGTAACTCATGGAAGACGACATTGAAAACTAGAGCAAGTGAGCAGGGGCTCACGTATACCCCCGGCCAGCGCCACCACCTATAGGAAATAAACTTTGCATGCCCATGTAGGCCCATATCACTGGGCTACATTTCAAGATATCACAATAATCAAAACAATACAAACTTAAACTTCTTTTTTAACACAATTGGTTATATAAATTTCAAAGTCTGTGACCCTGACCTACAATCATCAGCAGCAGCAGCCAGATGATGTCAACAAAACTGTCTCAACCTCGCAGTAAATCTAGTCGCACATCAAAAGGTTCCATTCAAGTATATCAAAAACATAAGCAAACAGATACAGCTCAATACAAACTTTAACACTAATGTTATATAAATTTCAAAGTCTGTGACCTTGCCCTTAGGTACTAATATGTGTCCAACCTGTAGTAATACTAAGCACATCTCAACAAATTTCAATAGAAGCTGTCAAAAAGATAGAGCAAAGGCAAAATCTTGAAACAAAACTTTAAAACAACTGCTGTAGAAATGTCTAAGTCTGAGACCTTGACCTTAGGCCTGCAGAAGCATCCGGGTGGTGCAAACTGATCAGTATCCATCCTGTAGTACCAATAAGCACATATCAACAAGTTCGAGTAAAGACGTTCATGAAAACAGAGCAAAAGCAGAAACTTAACACAAAACTTTAATGCAACTGTTATATAAATCTCTAAGTCTGTGACCTTGACCTTTGGCCAGCAGCAGCATCAAGGTGATGCACACTGATCAGTATCCGTCCTGTAGTAGCACTAAGCACTTATGAACAAGCTCTGGATAACAGAAGCAAAAGAAAAAAACTTAACGCAAAACTTTAACGCAAATTTTATAAGAATTTCTAAGTCTGTGACCTTGACCTTTGGCCAGCAGCAGCATCAAGGTGATGCATACTGATCGGTATCCATCCTGTAGTAACACTAAGCACTTATGAACAAGCTCTGGATAACAGAAGCAAAAGTAAAAAACCTAACACAAAACTTTAACGCAAATGTTAACTTACGTACGGACGAACGAACGGACGGACGGACGAACAGACGGACGAACGGACGGAAAGAAAAAAACTATATACCCCTCGACATACTTCGTATGCCGGGGGTATAAAAAAAATACTTCGGGCGCTTGCTGTAGATGAGCCACTGGTTCTCACATAATCAATGACGGGATGAGCCTGAGACAGGGTAATCTCAGGTTAGTTTTCAGATCATTTAGTCTCATGCGAGGCTTGCATGAGACTTAAATAATCGGAAATCAGCCTGAGATTTCCTTGTTGAAGTCTCAACCCTATTGCTTATTTATCTCGCCCACTATAGTTAATAAACTGAATGCTAAAACTTTTGATCGGACTTGATTTGTTTGAATTTACATGACTCGGCGTATTAAGCAATGATTGACAGATTGGGTCAGCCTCCAGAGCCCATGCTGAGACAGCAAATCACAGACAGCTCTAGAACTAGAATAGGATGCTTTGGTCTGAAGGGCGAGAAAACTAGTCGACTGGTAATCATGGTACATGTAATAGCGATAAAACGTTAAAATCGCTATTTGACAGTTGACTGGTAATAGCCATTTTACGATGAAACAGCTCCTGTCCAGTCGACTAGTAAAAGCAATTTCAACGTAAATTTGCTATTGCCAGTGGACTGGAAATACCGATTTCACGATAAAATCGCTATAGCCAAAGCGTTTTAAACGCTTTTTGCTACTACATGTACTACCTGATTGGTACATGTAATAGCGATTTTAATATAGAATGGTTATTACCAGTCGACTGGTAATATCTATTTTGAAGTGAAATGGTGATTACTAGCCAACTGTTAATAGCGATTTCAACGTAACATGGATATTACCATTCAACTGATACTAGACTTTTCCCATAACCTTGCAAGTTCGTTGGGGCACCAAAGATGACTTTATTACAAGTCCTGTGTTAGCTGCCCTAAGTTGTACTGGCAACGTCAATCCTTATCCGCTCATTTATCAATATTGTCTTTCCATCATTTCTTCTGCCGACCAAAACAAGATTTCTGTTTTACCAAATCTATAGTAGGTTTGTCATTTGCAGGGATTTATATCACAGGGTATAATCGATTCCGCCCATTTTCGCTTCCTGCAAAGACTGTACATCATATCTGGCTTCCGCCGAGACTGTCCGCGAACTCTTGCTTCCTGCAGAGACTACTGTCCTCGAGGAATGGCTTCCTGCCGAGACTGTCCGCGTGACTCTGCTTCCTGCCGAGAGCCTCGGCAGGAAGCAGAATCACGCGGACAGTCTCTGCAGGAAGCCATTTATTATGTACAGAAGTCTCGGCAGGAAGCAAGAGTTCGCGGACAGTCTCGGCGGAAGCCAGATATGATGTACAGTCTCTGCAGGAAGCGAAAATGGGCGGAATCGATTATACCCTGTGTATATTACTGTTCAGAAGTTTCTAAGGTAGCCGTACAGACTTACGCCAAGTACATAGCAGCACGGAATTATGGTGGCATATACTTCTCATCATAATGAGGACTTTTGCCATCAACAATTTGAACTGCCCTTGTTCCCATCTTCAGATTCACTGTAACGTGACTCGCCAACGTACTTACCCGGTCAACAGTCTGGGGACTTATGGTTTTCCACCACGCGTGATGGTCAGCCATAACTCTTGCATTTTTCAGTCCAACTCACTGAAATGGCAATTTAACCCACAGGCAGTGTTCAGTATGAACTGTCTACACTTAAACTTGATATTTGGTCCAGCCCTTAACTATAGGAGATAAAAGCGTGACGTCACTGATAAGATACCTGGGGGATTCCCCGAGTCTGGTTGGCAGAAAGGTTGATACAGCATTATAGAATATAGTTGATACGCGTGATTGTTTGTGTAAATTATGAATTTAAAACAGCAAAATGTTAATGTTTTAGACAGATAAACTGTAAGGCTTACATTTTCTTTAATGAAATTATTTGCGTGCTAAGATGCTTCAAAAATAGATTTTGTTTTTCCTGTCTATCACAAATGTTCATAGCGCAAATTTATAAAGTCTAGATGATGTATCGTGTAAAAGGGGAAACGGAAAATACAACGAATGAACGAGCGGACAAACAAACCATTAAATGAATGAATGACTGAATAAATGGCAGTGAATCGTTGATGAATGACTAGATGCATATCTTTTTCTTTTATATTTCTTAGTTCATGCTTTTGAACTTCACGTAACTTCAAAAAAGTACTGTTGGCTTAGCTCTATTATAGAATTTTATAAACTGTTATAAAATCAATATTTAGGTGGCATTTACTTGTTTTAGGATATGGTTTGAGGGCTGGATTTGGATTTTGATTGTTTCAGTTCCTGGTCTTTGCATACTTTTTACTTTTAGGATACACTGAAACGAGATGAAATGCAAAATTCAATTTTACCATTGACTTATTGTTAGCATTAAACTGTTCTTAACTTGTTAGATCTCGTATTCATAAAATACAATATATACTTTTTATCATAGATACTCTAATAAAAAGTATCTGAGTCTGTATCCTATGTTAATTTTCAGAATTGAAAATGTTTGTTTCCTATTGTATAATAGTATATTCGCTGTCTTTAGTGGATCCTTTGATCAAGGACGTCTTATTATAGTTCAAAACACGCCGCGGGTGCCCTGTGGTGACAATTTGAAATAAACATGTATCTAAACTCAACTGTTTGTGCGCCGAGTGCGGCTAATTATCCGTTAGCACAAACGTATGGCTTCCTCTATTTTATTTATTTTTTCTTTCTTTCTTTATTGTTCACAGAATTTTAAGAAATCGCAACCATCGATATATATTATTATGTCTATTAGTTTTATTTTTAATTTTATTGTCCCTAAATCCGATTGACATTTTACAGTCATTCCGCTTAAGTTCTCTTAGATATAGTATTCTATTTTTTCTTCATCTCATCCTATTTTTATATTAATAAATACAATTTATAGTAGAAAAGATTTAAATACTGATCTGCAATATTTTCATTTTATTCTGTTAATATTTTTTCAGTCGTAGTTATTGAGAAAAACAGTCCGGTTACGTTAATGGGTTTATCCAAATACGCGTTTTACTAGATGAATTCAATTAATTAAATGATTTCTTTTTCGTATGACAGGGGACTAAGACCTTATTTCCAATTGTTTTAAATCAGTAGCTATTTATTCGCACTTATACGCATTTTAGTGATTACACTTCAGACTATCCTATCGAAAACCACTGTCCGCTGGCTAATCTTTTGCCAACCAAGCTACCCACGTGATCATCCGATGACGTCACTGCGGGGATTCCCGTTATCTCCTATTCTCAGTATAAACATTTTATTTTTTGTATTTCTGCAGAATTTTGGTCAAAATTAAGCAAATATTGCTGTGCATTTGACTTGTTTTATTTCCAAGAAAAATACAAGTTTACTTTCTATTTGTTATAGAGTGTTACGATCAAAATTGTCTACAATACTTGCTTTTTTGTGACAGATGTTGACTGTGCGAGTTACTCAAGGTTTTGCACTAGTTACTGGACAGAAAATACTTGGGGATTTTGCCTTTGTTATGGTCAGCCGTAACACCAGAAGAAGCCAACGTTATGGCTTTCCATCATGTTTCATCCTTCGGACATGTAGTGACATCTTGTGGTAAAAATTCAGTAATTATGTTATGGTAAGCCATCATGTCAGCTCATTTAAAAGCGCATGGTTAGCCATCACAAATATGCGTGATGGAAATCCATAAGTCCCCAGGCTTGTCAAAAGTAATATACTTGGTCGGGTAAGATTATTTATACTCAATGTCATAACTAAGTTGTGCGTGCAAGTGAATTCCTTAAAATTGATTATTTTCGAGAACAGTCCAACTTCGCACATGACGTCGCACTGACGTCGCACTGATGTCGATGCGACGTTACATGACGTGTGACTTCGAAGCGCCCTTTTTGCGTGTCTCATTTAATATTTTGTGTAACTTTGATAAAGTCATTGTTTAAGGTGCATGTGAACACTTTCAGGAAAAAAATAACTCTGCCAGTTTTGTTTTTGCTTCCCTTTCCAATAGAGGTCAACTCTTAAAGAAAAGAATTTCCTTGGGAGCAAATTCTTTCCTTTAAGTGTTGACTCATTTTGGAAGAGATACGCTGTCCAGTGATGTAAACATGAAGTCACAAGAGCTGTCTCCCTTTGAAAAATGGCAGAAAAAAGAATGGAGGTATAAGCAAACATCTTAAAATGGATAGACTTACGTAGATAGAATAATCCACTGTCAAGTCAAGCACGTCCAAGGCATCACTAGTGCCAAAAATTCTGTATTTGACTTTGAAATAAAAACAGAAATAATCAGTTTGATAATGTATGGAAGAAAATTTAAGCAACTAAACAGTTCAGCAAGATTTTTATTGTGCAAAAAGTCCATTGTTTCTTCTTCTTGAGCGAGTGCAGATATAAAACCAGTATAATATACATGTATGAGCCGCGAAACGAGAAAACAAACAAAGTTGCACGAGCGCCAGCGCAGATTCGGATCAGTCTGATCAGAGTCTTCGCTTGGCGCTTAAAGGGTAGTTTAGGGTATACACTAGCTTCATGCGGACAGCGAAGACTCTGATCGGACTGGGCTAATGTCCAGGCTGATCGGAGTCTGCGCTGGGCGCACATGCCACTTTGTTGGTTTTGTTGTGTCACGGCGCATATGGTCTTACGAAGATGGCAACAATAACAACAACTTAGGGCAAATACAGATCTATGCGCTCGCATTTTTTAAAGATTTCAAGAGAGCGTAATAGAATCCACAATGAGTGATCATGTACATGTAAGATAGTGGAATTACACTGAGAGGTCGGAAGTTCACCAGCAACGAGGCTTGCCGAGTCCCTGGTTAAAATTCCGATCACAATGATAAAATTTTCCTATCCTACATGGACTGGCTAATGATGATGATTTTCTCCTGCTTTTAGCAATTTATACCTACATTCCAAAATCGAATTAAGTTTCAAGACTGGGCTTTTTCGAATTCTAAGCCAGCAATCAGAAATATATTTTGGGCACCCCTCTCCCTCTCCCCGCTTTTTTTTTTGGTGGGGAAGGGGTCTTAAGAACAGATGTAAACACATTTTGCACCTTGCAAACAACAGGAAAACACAATTTGTTGACTGTTGTTTTACAGGAGTCAAAACCAAAACGCAGCTCAGCCTCTTGCGTCGCGATCATCAAGTTGTTGCTAACGACGTCGCATTACAGCTTTTTTTTATGTCATTAAATTTACTGATGTCAGAAATTTACGACCTGCTGCCAAAAGTTGTTTGCGTGTGTGTTTTCTTCATATATATCGGGAATATTAATCAGAAACTGAATAACACTCCTTTTGCAAATGGAAGTAAGAAGTAGCTGCACCCGCAACCCGCAACCATAGCAGTCTATATGGCTATAACTTTTTCATAGTAAAGTCTCCCCTGGAATTGGGCTATCGCCCCCGCCCCCCCCCCCCCCTCCCCCCCCCCCCCCCCCCCCCCCCACGACACCAAACACACGCCCTCTCGGAAATATGACCAAATAGCCATTTTCTCCAGGAAAATTGTCCAGTACTCCGTGTTTCTGCATATCTCCTCGAAATAAATACCAGTGGCGGTCATCACGTTGCCACACGGTAAATGACGCAATTACATGTACCAAAATCTTTTTGTCCAGTTCTTATAAAGATTCAACTGGGATGGATGGTGACAATGAAAAGGCTGAGCACAATGAAGGCTCATTTACGGTTGAAAAGATTTCCACCTCAAGCGAGAATCGAATTCGCGACCGTTTGATCAGCCGGTATACTATAAGTTGAGAAATTTACGGCATGCGCGAAGTGTAAAAAAATCAGAATAGGACTAGGTAGGCTAGCTGTTCAGGCTTAACTCTTCGAATCTACGAATTATGGGGAAATTGTCTAAAGAATAGACCCTGATCAATAGTGTTTAATACTGATGTGAGTACCATACACTTTCTTGACACGTGATCGATCGCCTAATCCAATTGCCGCAGAAGTCCCAAAAATGAAACATTTTGGTCTTGCAATGCAGTAATGCGTCGAAAGATTCGGATGGAATTGCAAACAGAGTAGACCCAAATCAGACTGCTCCTAGGAGCAGTCTGATTTGGGTCTACACTGTTTAAGAAGACTTTTGTGTCGCGACAATTCGATTTTTTATCCACGGCAACAATGGCTTACGGCACTTTACCCTCATTCTGATTTGTTAAAATTGTACCCGTACCCCTCTGGTTTATATACGGTCCTTTTCCCTCCCCATATCTTGTAACATTTGTATAGACCAGGCCCGGATCCAGACCACCACATACCAGTGGGGCTCTGGATAACTGGTGGGGCTGAGAGGTACCGAGATGTATGAGTGTTGGAGGGGGGGGGGGGGGGGGGGGCAGACGGGGAGTGGGGCTTGAAAATATATGACAGAGGCCTACTTAGTGATAAATTGGATGAGAATTTTTGATAATGTTCTTTTTGTCTTGATGTGATATCTCATTAGAATCGCCTCGCCGAAGCGATTCTAATGAGATGTCACAGCATATATTTTAATCCAACCAAGCCCAGTTGGAAGCCCAAAAGCCCACCCCCTGGATCCGTGGCTGAAAGCAACATACCTGTATCACTTGCTTTATATACAGCTTTGTCCGTCTGTACGAATATAGAGACAGCTTTACGTCTAACGGTAACAAACGTCTCATTATGGAACGGAAAATCCCCCGAGCCCGTCACTCTGACGCGGTAGGAGTACTGCGTTCCGTCCGGAATCTGAAGGTATAAATGTAACAGAAGGTCACCTTCGAGGAAAACAACTCCGCCATTTTCATTTCTGTCTCCCTTGCCTATGGCGGTCAACAATTAAAAGGTATAATTTACTCCTACAGGAATTTGCTCCTCTGGGAGCAAATTCTTTTTTTAAAATGTGGACCCCAGCTTGGAAGAGCCTATCCTTCCTCAGAAGAAGATAGAAAATGGCGAAAAAACATGGAAATAACCCCATTTACCTGGCCCGTATCCCATCATGGTATGCCCTAATAATGGCACCTTCACTAAGAAGTATTACCCCAGTAGAGTTGTATTCTATATATGTACAGTACCGACTACAATTAATAGAACTTGGCATGAAATAAAAAAAAATGATAGTAAATAGACATTTGTTCTCAAGGTGAGGGGTACCCGATGATTTCCTTCAGACCAAATATAATCATGATCACAATATCATATTATCTTATTAAACTACAATTTACAGGCTTAGATCCTATGTCACCCGACAAAAGATTAAGTTCAGTGCAACCTGGGCCCAGTTTCACAATCACACCTTAAGAGATAAGGAATACCTTAAAGTAAGGTTTTACCTTAAAGTGGTTAAAATGGCTCTTGACAGCACCTTAGCGCTAAGGTATTCCTTAACTTAAGGAAAAATCTTAAATTTTTTAAGGTTGGTCCGTATCAACTTTAACTTTTTAAGGAACTCCTTAACTCTTTATATATGTGTAAACAATGGCGAACGACTCTTTTAAATGTAAAATAAATGAATAATTAATTCATTGAAGCCCTTTATATTCTAGAAAATATTAAAAAGCTATTATTCCATTTATTTTAATTAATTAGCGTAAACCTATATTTCATTTTGAACTAGAACAAGTGAGCAGGGGTTTACGTAACCCCCAGCCATGTTCTAATAATTTTATCTTAAAATATGGAAAAGCTGACGTCTGTGATCTGTACCTCTAAGTGAAGGCATGTGCGAAGATAGTGTAGAATAATTTTTCAGACCAACATCTTCGATCATGCCAAATATAACTAAACTCAACAACTGATTGCGATGATATGAGATCTCAAAAACTTTAACATGAAAAAGTCGAAGCCCATGACCTTGTCCTCTAGGTCACAGGCATGGGTCGGGGTGGAACAGAATAAAACTTTGGACAAATATAAAACCAAATATAAAGCCAACCCAACGAAGAGTTTGAATAAATATCAAGATCCTAAAAACTTGACCATAAAACTTTAACATGAAAAAGTCAAAGTCCGTGACCTTGATCGCTGGGTCATAGACATGTATGGGGTGGTGTAAAATTTGGAACTACATCTGTCATAATGCAAGAATTAATGGATATCCAAAAATACAGCAAATTATTGCATATCCAAAATTCGATTTATGGATATCCAAAATTCGATTTAAGGATATCCATAATTCGATCTTAGGATGTCCAAAAATCTGCTTATATCTGGATTTCCATAAAATGAATTATGGATATCAATGATATGATTTTTTGATATCCATTATTCGATTTTTGAATATCCAAAAATCTGCCGATTTGTTTGGATATCAAAAAAAAAAAACGAATTATAGATATCCAAAAATCAAACCATCGATGTCCACAAATCGAATTATGGATATCCAATATTATGCTGTTTTATATTTTGTATACTAGTTTACATTTCGAATCATGGAGCCCGGTAGTTCAGTATGTTAAGTGCTGTTCTGCTGGTCTAGCGGTCCCGGGTTCGAGCCCGGCTGGGGGTGTGAATCTTTTCAACCGTAAACGGGGTTCCATTGCACACAACCTGTCATAATGATTCACCCATCGTCCTGATATGACTGAAATACTGTTAAAAAGGACGTAAAATCGCGTCATCCATCTATCCATCATTATGCCAAATACAAACCAAATCCAAGAAAGGATGTAGACCTCAAAAACGCTAACGCAAATGCTAACTTGCGGGTTGACAGACGGACGGACAACGGGCAAATCTATATGCCCCTTGCCATACTTCGTATGCCTGGGGTATAAACATATTGCTACTTGAAATATATGTAAACTTTGACGTATATTGGTAATAATAATAATGGTATTGCAAAAAAAAAACCAAAATCACTTATAACATGCGCCTGGGTAGTTCGAGCTGTGGATAGTTTGTCAACTTTGACAGTGTGTGTTTGTGTGTGTGTGTGTGTGTGTGTGTGTGTGTGTGTGTGTGTGTGTGTGAGTGTGTGTGTGTGTGTGTGTCTCTCTCTCTCTCTCTTTCTCACAAATGCACATGAAAAGATGTTTGTATTCAAAGATAGAGCCTCTTTAATATAAAAGCATTCAATTATGAGACCACGGTCCCAGTGTACGAAACCAGCAGGTATAACACGTCCGTATATGCATCGTGTGTGCATGCAGCATTCTCTTTGCAATTCTCACGCTCACACTTACAAATGCCGCCTAGGCATCTTCATACTCACATTGCGTTGGCTGAGCTGGATCGGATATACAATTGGCCCGACGTATGTTTTCGCGATCGAATTCAGATTTAGATTATCTAGCTTGAAATATAAGGAACATCCCGCATCTAGTTCTAAAATATGCCGCAGAGGTCAAACTGCAAGTACATACATTCGCCCATGTATAGGAGATAACGGGAATCCCCGGAGTGACGTCATCGAATGAATACGTGGGTAGATTGGTTGGCAAAAAGATAGCGACAGACAGTGGTCTTCTAGGGGAATTTGCTGAAAATTAACCTCTGAAATGCGTAAAATATAGTTTAGAAAGCTACAAATAAATAGAAACCGATAAAACCAGTGCAAAAATATTGTTTTAATCGCTTGTCACGCGAAAAAAGAGAGTTATTTAATATTATTTAAAGTTATTTAATTACTCGACATACATTGACTCGCTTCGGAACAGGACTTTTTCTCTTAATAACTTTGACTTAAAAAGAAAAATAAATAAATGAAATAAAATACAATAAATCGGAGGTACTAAAGATCAGTATTTTAACCTTTAAACCTTTTCGACAATCAAGGTGATTAGTAATATAACACGGTTGATAGAAATTGAAAGACAATAAAATATAGCGAGAAGTAATGCAAAATTAATAAAACATATTGATCTGATTAAGGGATAAGAAAAAGTAAAAAATAAATAAGTAAATGAATTTATATTCATGACTGCGATTCAAAAGAAAATGTTATAAAACCGTAAAGGATACTATGCACATATAAGCAGAGAACCTTCTGTTTTGAGATTACTATCAGTAATAACCACATTAATTAGTCCGAGCTCGTGACATCTGAACAACAAATTCACTCTGTCTGTTTCTCTCTCTGTCTCCCTCTCTGTCTAATGGTTTGATAAAACGGTAAAGGAAAATATATAAACAGAGAATCTTCTCTGTTTTGAAATGCAGTCATTTCCATAGTATTTAGTCGGAGCTCATGACATCTAAACAATAAATTCTCACTCTCTATCTCTCTCTCTCTCTCTCTCTCTCTCTCTCTCTCTCATTGTTTGCTCATTACATTTTATTAGCGGACAAGCATATTAAATTTAAAATATCACTGATTATAATAATCGAGTTTTATTTGATATTTAAATTAGCCACACCGCCAAAACAGTTGGTTATATTATACAAGTTAATATGACATTGCCACTGTAGGAAACCCGCGGGCGTTCTTTGAAGTATGATAATTAAAGACATTCCTTATCAAAAGACCCGCTAAATACCGATAAATTCATTATAAACAATAAACAACGGTTTAATTTCAAAATGTACACCAGATACAGACACATCTTTTAGAGTATCCATGCTAAAACGTACATCTAAAAGCACTTCATGTGGAACCCAATTTAAATGAACTAGGAGAGAGAATAGAACAATATTTCACACTGAAATACCTACATTTCTCTGCGTTATCATTTATATCAAAATATGCATCATAATGCGCAAAATACACGGCATAATTAATTACATAGTTTTAACATCATCAATAAACGTTCAATATAGCGTGATTGATTATCGACTTTTTGCCAACCAGTGTGGGGAATACCTTGGAAATCCTTATCGATGACGTCACCGCGTTTTCTCCTATAAGGCAGTCGTCGTGTCTATTCCCGTGTCAATCGTCCACCTTCATATTGCATGCAGCACGAAACTCCTCCCCTACCCCCCCCCCTCTCCCGCGCGCACACACACCCCTGCCACACACACAAAAAATCCGTTTTTGTTTAGTTCTTCTGTTTAGCGAGAATACTACGTTGAAATGTTTCAGCAACGCCTCCACAATATAAGAGAGAGAGAGAGAGAGAGGGCGGGACGGCGGGGGAGAGACAGAGAGAGAGTACCGTTCAAGCCTTGCTCGCTATCATTGATCTGTTGATCTTTACTTGCCATCATGCCAGTTTTTAAGACAAAAAATCATTTGTTAGCGTTTTAATACCTAATATTCAAAGAACGGGCTAAAAACGTTAGTTTGACAGTTCGCGGGAACATAAATTGCCGCTTACATCAAACACAAAATACGTAATCTCTCGCTCATTTCCGTCAGAGTTTCCGTATGGCCCCGTATAATTTTCCGAAGACGCCACCTTAGTTAAGGTGATGTTTAAGGTGTTGTACAGACGCACTTTTAAAGACACTCCTTAGTAAAGGTATGACTTTGTAGAACTATTTTGTACGTAATGTTTTACTGATAATTTATCACAAGACCCAAGACTATAGTTGGCAGAGCTATTCTGTAATTTTAAAAACACAAATATTCTTGTTTATTGGGTGACATAATCCCATTATGCAACAGTCCAACGACACTGCTATTTCATCAAAGGAAATACCCCATCTCACATAGGTAATGATATAACGAGGTAATATTTCCAGGCAATTTCTTTCACACAAGCAACAACCAATCAGATCAGTCACATGTATTGGAGTTGAGTGACCTGCGGGGCATGGTTACTCTTTGGTGCCCAAAGAGATACTGAGATAAGTTGTTTTTGTTTTAATAAGTCTTATTACGATGGTCTACAAGAGGTTCAGTGGAACGAATCAATGGCTGCAGATCCTGACACTGAGTCTGCCAATCACTAGGACAAGCTTTTAAGTATATTTCATGGGTGTGAAATGTGAATAGAAAAATCTGTCATGAGGGTCACTATTCGGCAACACGAGGCCTGCCGAGTGATGCCGATCAGTGATCCCGAGTGACGGATGTTTTCTATCCGCACCTCACACCCATGACAGATACTTTTTCTAGCATATCAAATTTTGTTTTAACTTTAGAACCTGTTAAAATGCACAATTTTAGAGCTTGAGAAGTTTCTTTCTGATTTTGAAAACATTTTCTATCGGGTGTGCAAGAAACCTTATTATATCTTTTATAGTCCACCTAGGCCGTTTATTTTTATTATGAAAAGGCAATGTACGAGGGTTGATCCAGAAGTAATGTCACTGCAGCTATAAAATCATGTAGAATTAAGGGAGACCAATAAAATTTCGTATCCACATACCTCAACCTATTTGCATTATGGGCTGAAAATTTCATAGAAATACAATGCAAAGTAAGTGAGATATCGAGATAGACAGAAGGCATGGTAACGAAACGCGCCGCACTTCATGACGTTGTTGACGCACCAGGCGAAATTTCGATATTGTGTCATGTCCAGAGTAGCATATTCGCTGTTCCAGCATAGCACTAATGTCTCTTCACCCATGTTTATCTCATCTTTAATATTACTTGAAGGGCCCCACAATTCAATTTTAAGAATTTTACACTCTATTCGAATTTCAAAACATTGATATTCATATATGGGGTCCAAACAAGAGTGACGCTTTTGTCTGACATTGCACATAAAGGTCTTCCGTTTTTCAGACTATCCCTTAGTGACTCATCTGCACGCTTATCGCGCTGATTGCAGCTTTAAACAAGCCTCATATTAATTGTTATTTCACCACATTCTAACTAAACAGCTCTAGCGTCTCTAATGGTGATATTCCGAATTCGGGGCAAAACCGCACATATCAGCTGATGCGTTTTTGTCAGAAATCAACATTTTTATTCTCGGCAGTAACAAGCATTAGCGCTAGCTAGCAAACTTCAAACTGCAGTGACGATATTAAAATTTCAACAGTAGGCGACAGAAATATATTTCGTCATCGTCTCAAATTTTCATCTGATTTGGCAGGTTAGTTTGATTTTGATTTGTGATTGCCTTTGAAAATTATGTTCATGTTATTAACGTTATTCTGACGTGCGGTGCGATGGCGTCGGTGGCATACTTTGAACGTCTATATGATTGGAAAGAAAAAAGATTCCAACTTTATATCTCTTCTGTAAATCAGAACTGAATTACAATGCCGCTTGATCTGATTTTTATAATAATGCTACGATAAATAAGCGCGCATTGGACACAGTGACATTACTTCTGGATCAACCCTTGTAATTAAAGCTTTTTTTCTTAATTTAAATGTAGTTTTAAACTCAAATTAATCTATACAAATTTTGGCCAAATTTCGATTTCTTAAAATGTTTTGATAGACTACATTGTATAAGGATAATACTACAAAATTCAACACCATCATTAACTGCACTAAAAGCAAATGAGCCGCGACACGAAAAAACCAACTAAGTGATTGTGCGCCCAGCATCCGCCCAGTCTGATCAGAGTCTTCGCTGTCCGCATGGTGGTCCCTAAGCTACCTTTTAAGCGCTTAGCGAAGAGTCTGGTCAGACTGGGGGAATGCCCAGGCTGATCTGAGTCTACGCTGGGCGCACAACTTTTTTGGTTTTCTCGTGTCTCGGCTCAAATGCATTATCATTAGGGCTGACTTCAGTCTTCGGTTTTAGGCAATGGTACACCTAATCACATTCTTTAATGTTAATGTAGCATTTTTGTAAGTCGATGTGATTGTAGATCTTATTAGTGTCCGGGCCTGAAAAATGAGTGAAAGATAAGGGCGAGTTTGACCCTTAAAACGGCCCATCCCCGATTCAGCGCCCCCAGGTAATGGTGTTCTTTTCTAAAAGTCATCAACAAGTGATAACTCGAAGCACACACGTACGCATACAGTCAAACACAAAGTCAACTTCAGAGAAAAAATGCGTTTGTATTTACCTCTAAGTTCAAAATCACTTCGGGCTTATCTGAAATGAAAATAAGTCACTTTAAGAAGGCAAAAAAGAAATATACAACGCGGAACTGAATTAGTCAAAAAGAAAAGAAAAAAGAAAAGGAAAGAAATATTAATTGTATAAAAACTAAGTTTTAGATTATAGAAATTTTATGTTCACATGACTGTTCTTAGCACCACTTTGACTTGAAGAGGCATGCGTTTTGACTGCAGAAATGAGCGAAGCCATGACATGTAGGGGATCGAACTGGTCCTTTCTCTTAGGCGGGCCTTAGTGGTTGCTTTATTCTATTATAATGCGGTATCGCGTAGCTTCTTTAAACATTAAGACGGTAATTTCTGAAATATTAAAATCTTAATAAACCATGAAAATATAACTTTTTTCCCCAGAAATTTTGCAGACTTCTTCCTGGTTTGGTTCTCTACGGTTCAAAATGCGAAAATGAGAGACATATTGATGACAAAATGGGTTTATATATGAAATCAAATGGTAATTTACGCTTTAAAAGGCTAGAAAATTATCGTCATTATAGGCCTGAAGGTTCTTCGTTGCATTGAGAGTAATTTTCAATAAATTATGTTGTTGTTTTTTTATTACTATTATTACTGTTTCTCAGATTATCAGG
This sequence comes from Ctena decussata, assembly GCA_963989385.1. Taxonomy (NCBI): domain Eukaryota; kingdom Metazoa; phylum Mollusca; class Bivalvia; order Lucinida; family Lucinidae; genus Ctena; species Ctena decussata. The sequence continues at coordinate 59,397,270 of OZ022506.1, forward strand.
CTGAACTGATGAAAAAAGTGGCTGTTCTCAAATGTTCAACAATTTAAATTGGTCATGTATATTCATGATGACTGAGCCGCGACACGACAAAACCAACAAAGTGGTTGTGCGCAAAACGCAGACTCAGCCTGGATCAGCCTGGGCATCCGCCCAGTCTGATCAGGGTCTTCGCTATCCACATGGAGGTAATTAGACCCCTGGCTACAGTTTAAGCGCTTAGCGACGAGTCTGATCAGACTGGGCGGATGCTCAAACTTATCTGAGTCTGTACTGGGCGCACAACCACTTTGTTGGTTTTCTCGTGCCGCGGCTCATGTTATTCCATAAAAGGCTCAGGGAAAGAAACCGTAAAGATGCGCCCTCTGGTACCGAATGACCATATGAGCCGCGACATGAGAAAACCAACAAAGTGGTTGTGCGCCCAGCGCAGACTCAGATCAGCCTGTACACCGGTCCAGTCCGACCAGACTTTCGCCAAACGCTTAAATCGCTGCTAAGGGCCTAAGCTACCGTTATGCGGACAGCGAAGATTCTGATCAGACTGGGCGGATGCCCAGGCTGATCTGAGTCTGCGCTGGGCGCACAACCACATTGTTGGTTTTCTCGTGTCGCGGCTCAATTATTTAATAAATTCAACGATATTGTTGCAGTCATTAACTACGAGTACATGTACATGTATTTGTAGGCAGGTTAACATGTTGGTCACACACCGTATAAAAACTGCATCACTGTGACTGTATTTGTGTGAGCGAAATTATTCAACCATGTCTTAGCTCACTATAATATAGGCTCAACTTGAATACAAGGTACATGTACGTCTTTCTTTTTTTTTCTTTTTTTTTTATCTTTTTAGCATGATAATTTGTGAAAAGGGTTGGAAAAGGACTTATTATTATGGGAAAAGGCGTTTATAAGCTCCAGCTTGCAGCCTAATCCCAATGAATTCATGTGTTGTATTATTATATATGTGTAGATGAAAATAAAATATTGTTTAAACTAAAAACTAAAAGGACTTATTACTGAATGCACGGAAGAAGAACCTTCAGAAATTTAATTTAGATTTTGTGCCGCAAATTACCGGCATTTATGCATTTGCTTATATAAACCCTATTAAGCATAAAGAATTAAAATCTTAAAAAGTTCCTTTAAGAGCAGAGAACACATTCGAAAGAAGGAACATGGGCCATACTTCGAAGTGTCGGCTATTTAAGCCTCACCAGTGACCCTGACAATATCTAGCGACGAAAGACAGAAAAAATTATACTGTTATTTCTTAATTTTAATAAGTCAGTCAATTCAAAGACCGATTAAGTCAGGCATTTTGAAACTCTTGTGTAAAACCAATAAAGAAGACGACACCTGCTTAGTATTGGAAAGATCTGTTTCATTTTCAGCACTCTATTTTTTTATTTTTTTTTTTTTTGTATTAACCACAACGGCAAAGAAACTCCCACAGGTGTCGGAGTCAGATGTGTGGGTTCTACCCTGAGGATTGCTGGATGCTTGGATGGCGACTTTTTCGTTAATAGTACATTCATATCAGGACGGTGGAAGAGGATAATGAAAGGCCATATGCAATGGCTGAAAACACTTCCGCCTTCGGCTCGAATCCGAGACCGATAGATCAGCAGACCAGCGCTTTACTTAAATTGTGGCGAAGCCGCCACGAAATTCCGATTCCTTTCTGCCAGCCTGAGGATTAAATCCACCGATCTAATACCCATGAAGGAATAATATAATCAGCACTTACCCGCCGTTGCTTGTCCCCTGACGCTAGACAAAACTTTTCGGTCATCATACCTGTCCACCAGATCAGCGGTAACGGTCTCCGCTGTGATTGGTTGTAGATATTTCGCTGAAATCACCAGATCTGTGTTGGGACGTACATATCTTGGAAACACGACAATGTATGTTCTAAAATAAAATGGAGCTTCATTAATTTTTATTCAAAATCATCATACAACGCTCTCTCTTAAGCGTTTCTTAGCAACAATGAAATCTTTTTTTTTCTTTCTTTTAAATTTCCCAAGTGGCTGTGGGCAAACTCGTGAATAGTGCCCGAGTCCGAAGGCCGAAGACATCAATCTGACTGCTGGTCAGAGAAGGCATGAAATATTTACAGTCAACTCTCGATATCTCGATGTCGAACTTCAGTCCAAACTACTGATATCTCAAAGTAAATTTTCTAGTACCAGAAAATTGACTTTGAGCTATCAGTAGTTTTAGATGACAGCAGTTGAAATGTAAACAAAAAATAGGAAATATTCTTTGAAAAGCTGTCTTGTAAAATTAGCATGAGACAGTCAAAGGACTTTCCTTGCACAGACAATGTTACCTGTATAGCTAAATGTGTGAAAGTTTATTCAACCAATAAGTGGACAAGAATTACCAAACATGATCCTTTTATTGGCTGGCTGGTGGTGGAGACACGATGTGACCATGACACAGAATGACACTGTTTTTTCTATCACACATTGGACAAGAATATCCCTTTCTGGAGGTGTCTCAGATTTTTGTATTTCTGCACCTGCTATCTCAGCTTAGACTCAGAAAGCTATCTCAAAATGCCAATAATTGCTACATAGTACAGCCCAATTAATATCACACTTTAATCTCAACAAATCAACTTACTACCTGTCATGTAAATTGAATGCAGAATATGAAATTGACACCATGTAATGTACAGGAAGTGTCACTATAGATTTATTTTAGCTGCCAATCATGAAAAATGCACGCACAAGGTGAAATTAACACACATGTCAAACTGTACTGTTAGTAGAAAATTAGCTTGAAGTTCATAGGAATGGCTTTAACAAGAAGTTAAGGATTATTCTATAAGACATGATGGGTGAGAAAAATAATCAATGATGGGGTTGAGGCCTCCACAAGGAAATATCAGGCTCGTTTTTAGATTATTTAAGTCTTATGCTCGGCAAGCCTCGCATAAAACTAAATAATCTGAAAAACTAGCCTGAGATTTCCTTGTCTCATAGATTCAATTATTCTCGTAACGGGGTTTCCCAGGTGGCTCAGGTGACTTTTGACACTTGACTGTATATAGATACATTCCGGGAATGCATCTATATACAGTCACGTGTCAAAAGTTTTTTTTCCCAAAAAACATTTTATTCATAGACTTCAATGCTGTGCAGGAAATTTTGCTTATCGTACGATATTAAGTTTTATATGATTAGAAAGAGCAATAATTTCTACAACATCTAATAATTTTGATTTGAACTCTAATTGGTTGTTCTTTTATAAATATTATTTCAAAGACAACACCAGTACTTTTTCAGCAAATTTTGGACAACGTCACCATTGACGTCAATGAAAAACAACAGTATTTCTGAAAATTTTATTAAAGCTCAAACAATTGTAGTTTAATTGTGAGTAGGTTTAGGGAAAGCTAGAAATTGTTTATATCGACGAAATCTTTTAGGTTTCTAGGTATGCAAAAAAAATATTCTGAGCATTTGAACACAAGCCTCACTGTGAAATTTCTTGCACACTTGCAAATGCATTAAAGTCAATAGAAAAAAACATTTTTGGGACAGACTTTTGATAATTGGCTGTAGTTGCACACATCCGACACCGTGTGTCCGTTCATAAAGAACTATTCCCCCTTTCAGGGTAAAGTCGGGTAACTTCGGACAGCGGGTAAATTCGGACATACCATTGCAAACAGTGAAAATCCAGAGCCGTCTCAATGGTATTTTCACTGCTTGCCCAGTTAATTTTGTTTTAATTCCAAACAACTGACATATGTAAGAAAAAATGTCACTGTCCGAATTTACCCGCTGTCCAAATTTACCCGACTTTACCCTATAGTGTCACCCCTGTCTTTTACCCATTATTGCCCACTGATTGACTTCTTCCACTTCACATTTTGGACGGATCAATTTTCTGCATAAGGGTTGTCGGATATGGTTTTGATTTTATTGTTTTTCTTCAAAATTGTTTTGCTTTTTATGCAAACCGTGTAGACCCTGATTAGACGCTGCGTTTTATGGCGCTGTCTGATCTGTGTCTGCACCGTTGGCGTATGTCCCATATATGAGACGCCAGGCATTATGGGTTAATTTAATAAATCTAGTAGTAGGATGGCTTATAAATGTTTTGTTCAGCTGAAAACTGGCATACCAGCAATAGCGCTTTTAAAAACACGCCTACCACTCTCTCTCATGCGCAACCGCGATCAACACCAAATTTAGTGAATTATTTTCTCCGAAACGTGTTTGTGTAAAATATAAAAATCCTATTTTTATCTTTTGATATTTTTTCGCACATGAAAAGATTGCATACATGGGTATATAATTTCCCAGAAATTTCATTACTACGGCAAAACACATACAGTCATGGCGGAAGCAACTAGTACTATGTTTAATCCTCGCATGTGAGAAAGAACCAATTCTTACAAAATAGCATTTTGATATTTTACATAAGTATGTTTCAGACAAAAAGATATTCACTAAATTCTATACAAGGTGTGCATTTTCACTACTCTTGTGCTTAACCGGACACTCAGGACTCTCAATGAGTTTTGCTATTGATCTTGGTTGCGCATGAGAGTGATTAGTAGATGTGTTTGAAGGCAGGGGCGCACGTCATAAACTATTACAGAAAACTGAAGCTGCTGATAACTCATGACTTTTTTCACTAGAAACATTATTGTTTTTAATGTACAGTTAACTCTCGATATCTCGAACACTGATATCTCAAAGAACCTCTTCTTTCAAGGAAAAATGTTTGGACGCATTCCATATTTTTATTTACATTTCAACGCCTCTTATCTCAAACTACTGATATCTCAAAGTAAATTTTCTGGGTCCAGAAAATTTACTTTGAGATAGCAGTAGTTTGGGAAAAGAACTTAGACTTTGAGATATCGAGAGTTGACTGTATTCCTGTTCTAAGCCACTGTTCCCTGCGCTGGTTTTCCCTTTGCAGGGTTGGCAGTATTCACGCCCAGTCAAGTGATGAAGGCTAGGGTAAAGTCAGGTAAATTCGGACAGCGGGAAAATTCGGACAGTGACAGTTGTTTGGAATTAAAACAAAATTAACAGGGCAAACAGTGAAAATCCTGATGAGAGGTCTCATCTTGATTTTCACTATTTGCAATGGTATGTCCGAATTTACCCGCTGACCGAAGTTACCCGACTCTACCCCACTCAGCTAGAGTAATTTCAAAAGAGTAGGCCTATTACTATGATTAAAATGGGAAATGGAATTGTTTGAACCATGGTGTTTTTTAACTGTCCCCACATGGCGTCGTAATGACGTCGAAATGAAGTCGGTGCGACGTAATGACGTCGTATCGACGTCATAACGACGTCATTCTGACGTCATGTGGAATAGGTGTCGATCCAACGACTATGACACATATATTTACTTACTCAGCATGGACTTGTAGTCCTATGGATAGAAGCAGTATAACCGCCAATTGACCATCCATTTTCTAGAAAGCATAAAAGCAGAAATTTGTTGAACAGCGGTTGGTTAATTATTTAAAAGAAATAAAGTCAAACAAGAAACCTAGAAAAGAAATTAAATCAAGAAAAAACAGCTAGTAACATGAGTAAGGAACTCAAAACAAAACAAACAAACAAGAAAAAAAAAAAGAAAAAAAAAAAACAGATTGGAAATTACACTGAACATTCATGATTGAATGATATGCGATTTTATCATGCATCTGCTGTTAAATTCACCTGGTAACAAGGGTATGATAACATGATGTAACATCATGTCACTTTAGAACTGTGCTTGCGCGAAAGTTATCAGGCGATGCCTTCAGATACGATCTTTGAAGACGATTGGCTACATACTGACGTTGGTAGTGATACGTTCGATTGGCTAAATGACATCACCGAATTACGTCATAACGCATTCGCGACGTCAATTAGTTCGAACAAAACGGCGTTTGCTTTTCGTTTGTTTAAGTGTCTTTACGCCGTAAAACGTTGTAATGATGCATGATAAATAGAAAACCATGATAATGTCTTTTGATATCAAGCTTATCAGGGTCGACCAGAAACACGTCGGACTGGCTCAGCAAGCCTCGCCATTCCTACGCTGTTTCTGGTCTCGCCTGATAAACTTGCTATAAAAGGCATTATCATGGTATTCTCTGTGTACGACCTTTCAACAGAATTTCAGCTACATGTATATAAGGATGATGGGAGTGTGATACATGTACATGTAATGAAAGACTTGTGTAATGGAACTCTGTTTACGGCTGAAAGGATTTCCGTCTCCTGCGGAAATCGAACTCGGGACCGCTAGATCAGAAATGAAACACGTTAAACATAAAAGACATTAAAATCAGAATGTAAACTAAAACGAAATTTAGAAACTTAAGGAAATTTAAAAAAAAAAAAAAAAAAAAAAAGGAAATTCAAACAAGAGTTTAAATGACTAATTGTGTTATTTGTTCATTAGTTCTGGGTTCCAACCAGCCGATGTGTTAACGTGACATTTTCCTTCTTTTGTTTATCAGAGAGAAAAATAAAACAAGATAATCGGAAGAAAAGTAATTAAAACTAAGTAATACTAACCATGATCGGAAAGGACAAAAAACAAGTGAAACAGTTTCACTTGTTTTTATGTCCTTTCCGATCATGATTAGTATTACCTTATTTTAATGAGAAAGGAAATTAAATTAAATCAAAGAAATCAGATTTATAATTAAAACAAAGAAAACAGAATCATAAATAAAATTAGTAAAACAGAATGGAAATTAAATCAAAGACATCAGAATGATAAATAAAAGAAGTAAACAGAATGGTATTTAAACAAAGTAAATCAGAATGGTAATTAAACAAGTAAAACAGAATGGAATTTAAAACAAAGAAATCTGAATGTTACATAAAAGAAGTAAAACAGAATGGAATTCAAACAAGGAAATCAGAATGGTAATTAAACAAGTAAAACAGAATGGAATTTAAAACAAGGAAAGCTGAATGTTACATAAAAGAAGTAAAACAGAATGGAATTTAAACAAGGAAATCAGAATGTTACATAAAAGAAGTAAAACAGAATGGAATGTAAAACAAGGAAATCAGAATGTTACATAAAAGAAGTAAAACAGAATGGAATTTAAACAAGGAAATCTGAATGTTACATAAAAGAAGTAAAACAGAATGGAATGTAAAACAAGGAAATCAGAATGTTACATAAAAGAAGTAAAACAGAATGGAATTTAAACAAGGAAATCAGAATGTTACATAAAAGAAGTAAAACAGAATGGAATGTAAAACAAGGAAATCAGAATGGTAAATAAAAGAGGTAAAACAAGAGGTAAAACAATTTAGAAATCAGAATGGTTAAAAAAAGTAAAATAATGGAAATAAAAACAAGAAAATCAGAACGAAATCTAAACCAAGAAAAGCAGAAATCATCGGAATTTACAACAAAGAAACCAAAGAGGAAATGAGAATGATAATAATAAACAAAGAATTCAGAATGGAAATTAGAACAGATAAATCGGAAGAGGAATAAAATCTAAAATCAGAAAGGAAATTAAAAAAAAAAAAGAAGAAGAAAAAAAAATGTTTAAAAACATTTTATTCCCTGCAAAACTACTAAAAAGTCTAGCCAATAGAATTTAAAATAGCCGAACTTGTTCCCCATGCAAAGATGCCCAAAATATTCAGTAAAAACAGAAATAAATAAGAACAAGAGCAAACATATTATTTTTAACGTTTAGTATGATATTTTGCATATTTTTAACTTGTTTGTTGTATATTTTAAATTCTCAATAAACATTAAGAAAATTTTATTTAAGAAAATAAGAAATAAAACTCATAAGCATCTAATAGTATCTTAATCCAGACTTACCAACGCACATATATGATGTAATTGCATTTCAAGTTGTTGCAAATTCTTATTTACTTTTCTTTTTAATGAAGCTATTAGCGACCATATGTGGCCCTTTAGCTGACTAAATATTAAGCTTTTGGAATAAAACAAAATATTTTCTTTGTACACGTAACAACACGGGCTTTATGTCTGGTACAGTAGGCTAAGATATTGCATACATATTGCATGACCTTTCGATCTGGGCCTCTAGCAAGAGGGCATGCACCCAGCAGGCACATGATGTCGAAATGACGTCGGTGCGACGTCATTTTGACACCATGTGCCCGCTGGGTAGCATGTACACAGCAGGCACATGATGTGGAAATGACGTCGGTGTGACGTCATTTCGACGCCATGTGCCCGTTGGGTACCTTCGACGATAGCATAATCTACCCCGACTACCGTAAAATTAAAAATACTAAAAATTGGGACACCTAAAATAATTACCGTAATTGTCCTAATATGGAACAGTTTGGTTTTACAATTCAGTGATGCGTCTTTAAAATGTAGATGAAATGGGAAGCAGTGTAGACCCTGATCAGACTGCTCTTTTAGCAGTTTGATCTTGATCTACACTGTTTTTTTGACATGTATATCCCAATATTTAAAAATTTTGAAAATCATTTTACGGCATTTTCTTCTAACACCAAGGAGGACCGGCCGTATTGTAGTGGATACGGTGCAGTACTACCAATCCGGGGTCGCTGGTTCTAGTTCCCGCTTCTCCGGTCTTTAAACCAAGGTTCTGTCTTCGTATGACCTTTGTGTTGGTGAGACGTTGAACCCGAGTTCACTCACTCACTGTAACACCAAGAACTTACTGAGGTCTTGTGCAGTAGGCTAAGTTATTGCATACATTATATGACCTTTTAATCTCGGCCTTTCACCAGTGAGCATGTACCTGATCTATTTCATTGTCCACGACAGCGGTATACACCCCCACCCACCCCCATCCGAGTACCGGGAAAATGTCTTTGAACAGCTGGATCAAGGAGCTGTCTGGTCGGGGTATACACTGCTTGTCCTGTATCTTTTTGTCACATTACTGCATTGCCAAAGCAATCTACATGTATTCCATTTTTGCAGCAATTATGGTATTTTAATTAAGGGGTCCCGGTTTTTTGTGTGTGTTTTTTTTCTTTTTATCTTTTATTTATTTATTTTTTTTTTGGTGGGTGGTGGGGGAGGGGGTGGACTGATTTAAGCGCTTTTTCTATAGAAAAAGTGCTTTAGGCTAAAAACTGTCAAGCACTGAGTGTTTCGTGCTTCACAATTCTCACAAGTAATGTGAATGCTAAGAATCGTAAAGCACGAAACGCCCAGTGAAATACATTAAACACTCGTTATTACACTAGAAAAAGCAAAATATGTAGTACCGTACAATTTTCATAAAACTTGTTGGATAACCTCAAATAATTACTGTAAAAATCGGATAGAAGCGCCGTGGTCGAGTGGTTGGAAATATGAATTTGTTGCTGGCATTTAGACTGATTTCTACGGAACCCCGGAAGGGACACGTGCATTTTTTTTATTAACTCGTGGCCACGACTTATTAAGTCGTTCCCACGACTTACTAAGTCGTGGCCACGAGTTATTATGTCCTTCCCACGACTTAGTAAGTCGTGGTAACGAGTTATTATGTCGTTCCCACGACTTACTAAGTCGTGGCCACGACTTATTCTGTCGTTCCCACGACTTACTAAGTCGTGGTAACGAGTTATTATGTCGTTCCCACGACTTACTAAGTCGTAGCCACGACTTATTATGTCGTTCCCACGAATTACTAAGTCGTTACCACGAGTTAATACTGTCCTCCTATTGGCCAAATTAACTCGTGGCCACGAGTTAATAAATCGCTCCGATTGGATCAATCGAGTCTGGTGTACTGTTGATAAAATCCTTTACCATGTTTTCAGATTAATCTGAATATATGGTGTAACTAAAAACAGAGATACCAAGGTAGGCCTACTTGCATATTATGCTGACTTGAAAGTGATGCGAACCTGGGTTCCGTCAGTTTCACACGCGAAACAGCATCTACTGATATTATCTAACGGAGACGCGTGTATAAGTAAGGACGGATTTTGAGGATATTTATTACACTCCTGAGCAACAGATGTTGCGAATATTCGTTAGAACTTCGTCAACAAGGCAGCTCTAGTGAGGGATCACGGCATGTTTTTTTTTTTTTTTTTTTTTTTTTTTTTTTTCTGAGAATTAAGAAACATTATCCCAAAAGTGTCCCCAACTATCCAAATTATCTGGACCCCTGCTTTAGCAACTGAATATTGGAATGATATTTAAAAAGCCATAATTTCTACAAAGTACACTTTATAAAAAATCCGTAGATTTTAAGGTAGAATACTTGGCAACCAGCTGCCAGTCCGTTTCCCGTTATTTTTACGGGCGCCCGTAAACATTGGCGAAATCATGACGCAGAATAGGGTAGAATAAGAGAGGTTTTGGTTTGGTCATATAGCCCTTCAACACTATAACGGTCAGTTAACATAACTCTACCATATCGAGACTTCAAACAAATTTTCTACAGACGCCCGTAAAAATAACGGGAAATGGTCTGGCAGCTGGTTGCCAACTTGCCATGTATTCTACCGTAAAATCTACAGAAATGTTTTACAGTGTAAAAAGATAGGCAATGATGGATGGATGGATGGCTGGCTGGATGGATGAATTGCAATTTTACGTCCTTTCAACAGTATTTCAGTCAGATCAGGACGATGGGCGGGTGATGATGAATGGCTGTATGCAACAGAACCCCATTCACAACTTTACGGTAGGAAAGATTTTCGCCTCAAGCAGGGCTCGAATTCGGATCTGCTAGATCAGTAGGCCAGCACTTAACCCACTGAGCTATCGGGGCTCCTATATAGGCAATGATCAGAAATTGATAAAGTCAAAGTATTCTTAATAGCCCATACAGTTTTAAACTTGACACACTTAAATGGCAGTAACCATGCTGCTACCTACACCCTCGCCACATATTCAAAATCCGAAAATTCGTGAATGTGCTTAATATTTCCAAAATCTAGGAATGTTATTCAACCTTAATTAATTGCATATACTTTTAATGCAGTTTATGATAAAGTTCGACATATAATTCTTTTCCGTTAGTTGCTCTCCTAAATCACGTCATTTACAAAAATTGAAATCTGATCAAACTATGCTTAGATTGATATGAAATTTACAGTCTTGACAAGTAGTTGCATTAACATAAAAAACGCTTGCCTTCTTGTCGGATTCTTTGCAATAACCGTGTGCTGAGCTATACATGCATGTGCTTAAAGGGGAGGCCCGGAAGCTCGGTGGGTTAAGCGCTAGCCTGCTGATCTAGCTGTCCCGGGCTCGAGACCCGCTGTAGGCGGGGTTCCATTGCACACAGTCTTTTGTTATCAATCTGTCAATCTCACAGACGGTGAGACAAAGAACAGACGGACAAAACAAAAAAGTAACTTTTGAAATAGATAGACAGCGACAGAAAGAAAATGCTTCTATAGAGAAATCAAGGTAGATTTGATTGTAGCTTGTTTCTAATCTGAAACTCGCTCCAGCAACCCCATTTATGGATCAGTCCGATGCGAGGAGATTGTATCGGTTGCCTTTTATGAATGAAACCGGTTTAACCATGCCAAGTCTGTACAAGTCCGATCTTGACATGTTGCAGAGCTATGAATGATGACTGGTGGCGGTGAAATGAAATACTGATGATAATAACCACAAGTATCAGCTTTTACAAAAAAAAGCTTTGGTCTACGCTTAGCACACAATAACTTGTGTAGTCATTAGATTGGCACCTTGGTCAAATCGCGCCTCTACCAAATCCATGTCATTCTTCACCTCGGTCTTATCGCACATTCTCAGTTTTAATCTAGTAGATTTCTGGTTGGCGTTTCTAAGCTAATGTTGGCATGTAATTACCCTAATTCAATTCACTGGCATGTTTGGTCACCTCAGAAATCTAAGGCATTTAGTGATACTACTAGACCGTCTCCATGTCGATCCTTTTCTGGCTCTTGCGGACCTGATCAAACCTGCGCAAAATATTATTGATAATCAGTCAAAAGAAAATAACATTCAACCAGTCATGACCTTTTCTAAAATGCTTCCGGAGCAAAATCAATTACTTAGATTTCTACGCCCATGGGCGTAGACAATAGAATATATCATTTCGATTTAAGACAGACACTGTTGGAATATTCGCACATGTGAAGCTGCGATGTAATTTTATAGTGACGGGACGGACAGATGCTTTATACCTTATCTGTCCCAAGTATTCCAACAACGCAATTCTTCAGCAGTAGAGTCTTAAACATAAACCAAAATTTTAAGCAAAGTGTTAAAAATAATGATCGCAGGTATTGCATGCATCGCCCCGACATATCCGCATAGACCAGCTGATTAAAGCCACAGCTTGCCAAAATATTGACGTCGGAGTAATAGGGGTAGCTACGCCATAAAAACTGGCAGAGCAAAACAGGTTAGCACTGTTGCAGAACTGATCAGACAGCTCCGGAAGAGCATTCTGATCAGAATCTATGATGCTAGCCTAGATTGTAGTGTCCTATAATCATGCGACACAATGCCCCGGAAAGATTTTTAAAATTTCTTTCAGCGTGGCTTAGTCTACCGGCAGATATTGCAGATTATTGACTCCTTGATAGAACTGTTCGGTCAAGCTCTGCAATGTCAGCTCAGGCATCAGTGTCCAAATATTCGAGGTAAATACTTAACACTGTACGACCATTGTCAAACATCAGACCACTTTACCCGGGAGCAGCTTAACAAGGGCGAAAGGTCAGTCTTCATAAACCGTCTGAGAACCCAAGACAGTCCCGTTGCCATAGTAATAATACTTGTAGCAGTAGTAAAATATCGCAGATGGCAACCCTGCCACTTATTTAGAACAAAGACACCACTGTGACCACAGAAATCTAGCGAAACTGCATGGTGGAGTTAGTCGACAAACACTGGAAACCCCGATCATACTGCTCCAGGAGAAGAGCAGCATGACGAGGATGTGCACTGGCTGCTCAGCTATCTGCGTGAGCTGATGCAAAGTCAGCACAATTAAACAAATCAATAGCAAGACTCAGCCAGTTAGCCAACACTGCAGAGTCCAATCAGACTGCTCCACTTGGCCAGTCCAGCTAGGGGTCCACAGATAAGCGCCTTAACAGCGACATACGAAGTCTGGTAAGGGATTTTATCAATATTAAAACAGGGCCAATCAGAGCGCTTTATTAACTCGTGGCCACGAGTTAATTTGACCAATTGGAGGGCAGTATTAACTCGTGGTAACGACTTAATAAGTCGTGGGAACGACTTAGTAAGTCGAGGGAACGACATAATAAGTCGTGGTAACGACATAATAAGTCGAGGGAACGACATAATAACTCGTGGTAACGACATAATAAGTCGAGGGAACGAGATATTATGTCGTGGTAACGAAATGCTAAGTCGAGGGAACGACATAATAAGTCGTGGGAACGACTTAATAAGTCGTGGCCACAACTTAGAAAAATATTGCACATGTCCCTTCCGGGGTTCCGTAGATTTCAATCAAATATGTTACACATTTTCTTAACCTTCTCTCTAAAATCCTCTGGACTTCAACATCTTCAAGATGTTGTGGCAAGTATAAAAGTATCAGAGAGGCAAGGTCGCAGGTTCGATGCCATGTTTTGCTTGCCGGCGACTGGAAAACTCTCGCTGCTTGTCCAGCAGTAAATGGGTACCTTTTTCGAATCAGGGAAGGACAAGGCAGCAAAAGGTGAAGGAGGGGGCTCCGACGTCATATGTCGTGCCGAAAATACAGAGGGCCTCTACCCTCTGTCCGTACGACCACTAGGCTACGGGAAACCTTTAACCTCTGTATAAGACATAGATGGATGGATGACTTGCGATTTTACGTCCTTTCCAACAGTATTTCAGTCATATCAGGACGATGGGCTGGTAATAATGAAAGGCTGTGTGCAATGTAACACGGCTTACGATGGAAAGAACTCCGCCTATGGCGGGGCTCGGAACCGCGTCCGCTAAATCAGTAGGCCAGCGCTTAACCAACTGAGCAACCGGGGCTCCTTTGTTTAAGACAACATATGAATCTGACTTTTAAGTTTGCTACACAAATGTATGATGCAGTTTTAACATGACTTGGCCGAATTCGGTTTAGGGTACATCTGTGTAAAAGTATCTCCCTTGATTTAGATATATACTGGAAATAGATTATCTCTGGACATATTTTTTCCTCTATTGCTCACCATCATCTACCTTAATTAATGCTGTATTAAACATATGTTTAAGAGTAATAAACACCCTCAACTGATATATGGACTGCCAACTATGACAAACCAAAATTACTGAAGGCTTGAAAAAAACAGCAAACATGCTGAACTGCTAATGATCTGAATAAAAATGTAAAGGTCTTTGATGATCATGCCAGTACTATATTCCTTAACATAAATTGACCAAACCTCTGAAATACTATGCTTATTTGCCGTTTCCAGTGCGATGTATAATCCAAGAATGCATTAATTAGAGCAACATCACCTTCAAAATTGCATTTTTTTACTATTATTTATTTAGTTGTTGCTTTGTTTTGATTTTGTGTACGTTTTTTAATGAGCTATCTCAGTCATTTTGACGTCTACGGATATACATTCAAGGACGATTACTCTTATTTGATTATTTTTCTTCTGGCATGAGACTTCTTTTAAAGGCGATAATAATTAAGCTCTCAGAGAGAAACTTTTTGCCTTTAAGATGATGGGGCCACCCCATGGTTTTCCGCCATTTTGACAAAAAGGAGTCCAAACCTCATGACTTCTTATTTGATTAAATTTTCCTGGACAATAAAACTCTTCTAGAAAAGGATCTACTCTTAAACGAAATAATTTGCTCCTCAGTAGCTGACCCCCATAGAGAAGGTTGACAGAAAAGAAAATGGGAGATTTGCTTCCCCTAAAATTGTGCATATTCACATAAACAACATCACGGTTGAAGAAGGCATTCAGCTACCAGGGAAAGAGATACTATTATGTCAGAGGCGAATAAGTACGCTTTCAGAAGAAGTAATATCTTCCATTTTCATTTTTGCATTCCTTCTGATTTGAGGTAATATTTTTAAAGGAAAGAATTTGCTTCTCCAAGAGCGAATTCTTCCCTTCAAGAGTTGGCCTCTTTTTAGAAGATTTTTTGTACAGTACTGGGTCACAAAAATTGTTCCTTTTTGTAAATAATGTTGAAAAACGTAGAGGTGTACCCATACTCCTTAAATATGCAGCGAAACTTGCTGGCACATGAGGTAAATTTGACGCAGGACTGACGTCGCTACGACGTCATTTCGACGTCACGTATATACAAATAATGTCGCATCGACGTCAGGCTGACGTCATGTGCCTGCTTGAATCTGAGCTGAATATTTGTAAGAAACTTACTTCCATGCAGTACCAGCACGCCTTTGAGCTAGATCTGTGACAAAGAGACTTAGCTTGTCTATATGTACAATCATTTCTATTTACAGACCTTTCAGAGGGACTCTCCAGCGGGCACAGGAAGTCGGTTTGACGTCATCCTGACGTCGATGCGAAGTAAAGAAGTCGGACTGACAACAGCACGACGCATTTCGCCTTCATGTGTCTGCTGATTAATGGAGCATTTAAGGTGCCTGGATATGCCTCCATGTCTTTCGCCACGTTTACAAAGGCCATATTGTTTGACTACATGTACCTACTTGCTTCCCTTGGTAACGAAACCCTAGGGCAGCAAAGTCTTTTTCAAGAGTTTACCCCCACTGAGAAGGGAGACAAAAACGAAAATGGTAGGCTTATAGCCCTAAAAATGAACCAGATTCACCTTTAAAGGGAAGGTAATGCAAGCTGTGCTAAAATGTAAAGATTTCTTTACTCGCACATGTAAATACGTTTTCATTTCTTTTCAGATGAAACTTCCACAAATATGCTTTCTTTTGACGAAGAAATTTGTTTCGCTGTAACAGTTTGGATGTATGTAAATATCTTTATTTAAATGACTGATGCCGCGTGGAAAGAAGCCTAACGGCACGCGAGAAAAGTCCGCAGTCTTCCAGCCTATAGATCTTAGGGAATTCATCCCTTAAAATTACAAGGTCGTTGGGGCATCACAGATGACTTCGAAACAATCCTTTTCCACCTTGTCCTATTTTCAGTTGCCCTAAGTGAGCTGGGTTTCTGTCTACCTATTCTTTTTCCATTCACTGTTCCCTGTAGAATCGTCTTTGCTAAGCCAGAAGACCTTGTGACGCCAAACCACCATTAAGTTAGTTTCCATTTCTTGACCATGGTCAGTTCATCATATTCTCCAATGGCTGCTTGGATCTTTCTGTGAACCTCTTTATTAGTTATATGAGCCGCGACACACAAAAAAACAACAAAGTGGTTGAGCGCCCTGCGCAGACTCCGATTAGCCTTGGCATCCGCTCAGTCTGGTCAGACTCTTCGCTAAGCGCTTAAAGGATAGCTAAGGGACTAAGCTACTTCCTTGCGGACAGCGAAGATTCTGATCAGACTGAGCGGAAGCCCAGGCTGATCTGAGTCTGCGCTGGGCGAACAACCACATTGTTGGTTTTGTGACGCGGCTCATATGGTCCTTCTGAAATCTGCTGATTAAAAATTCTGAATACTCTGCGCAGATTCGCAGTCTGATTTGAGCATTTACAGTACAGACAGCCCGCTGCGCACACAATGTTGAATCAACATCGAATAAACGTTGATGCAACGTCATAAACGGTTGAATAAACGTTTACTCACTGTGGTTTCAACGTTGTATGCTTGTAGGCGGACTTAAGGTCCCTTTTCATACGACGCCAATCAAGTGTATTGATGTTTACCGTAAAACCCCAGTTGTTGGGACATATAGAGCTGAGCAAAACGTGGAGAACCAGCTCAGACTGTGCCAAATAAATCGGTCTGAGTAGGTTTGCCGTTTGGACGCATTATTGCATTGTTCCATCTTTAGGACAATTTCGGTAATTATCTCACGAGGTGTCCAAGTTTTTTCAAGACGTTTTACGGTACTATCAGAGCCCTAGATAAGTGGGGTATTTGATCATAATTGAAGGATATTTTTTTATTTCTCATTGAAACCACATCTTGTGACTCCTCAGCTGAACCGTCTCGTCCTAAATTATCCTATTATCCTAAATTATCACCAAATACTCCCTCTTATCTAGGGCTCTGACTATGTACAAACCTCGATGAAAGGGCGCAGCAGGTGCAACGTCATACGTTTTCGCAAATTTTGCAATGGGATACAACCGTTTTGAGACTTTTTTATGCTTCCATGTGTGATTGAAGCTTTGCAAAATGGTGTCTTATCTTTTTTTCCTTTCTGGTTCCAGAAATGAAAAACAAACTTAGGGGAGAGTCGGGTAACTTCGGACAGCGGGTAAATTCGGACAGTGGCATTGTTCTCTTTACATGTCAGTTGTTTGGAACTAAAACAAAAATAACTGGCCAAACAGTGAAAATCCTGATGAGACGGCTCATTATGAGCAGTCTCATCTGGATTTTCACTGTTTGCAATGATATGTCCGAATTTACCCCAATGTCCGAAGTTACCCGACTCTCGCCTAGTCTACTTTGAGAGATATAAAGAGTTGAAATGTATAGGAAAATAGAAAATACGTCAATTACAAGAATTCCGCGGAACGCTATGTCGCACCTGCTTTGCACCTTGACTTTAAGAACTTGATAAAAGTGTCATTTTGAAACATATTTGGACAAAATCCATTCAGTAGTTAATGAGATGTTTTTAGCTATTTTTAGTAACGGTGGATGGTTGCCACCTTGGATGGTCAATTTGAAAAAAATCATGAAACAGCTTCATGCAAGGGTCATTTTGATACACATTTAGTCTAATTCCATTCAGGGGCTCTTGAGATATTGTCATTTTCATATTTTTCTATTTTTAGTAACGGTGGCTGGCGGCCATCTTGGATGGTCTCCATTCGAACTCCATTTAAGGACCATTCTGACTAAATTTGACCTAAATCTGTTCAAGTTTTTTTGAGATATTGGCGTTTTGCAAACTCGGACTCGTAAAGAGAAAGTAGGTCACTGTGACCTAATTCCGCTACAGATTTTTTTTCATTTTCATAATTTTAAAAGCCAGAGTCCCATTAATGCTCCACGTATAATTTCAGCCAAATATACCAAGTGGTTCGGGAGAAAACAGCGATTTTATTGTTTTTGCTATTTTTAGTAACAGCGGCCATCTTGGATTCTGGACCAAGTTGAATTTTGTACTCAGAAGCCCTGCAGTCTGGTCATGCAGCTTGTGAAATTTGAGAACCATGGGTGCAGTGGTTTCAGAAAAAAGACATCTGAATGGACTTAAAACTAAGGGTCGACGTAAATGTGAACGGACGGACGAACGGGTTGACGGACGGACGGACGGACGGACGGAAAACCGGACGCCTATATCGCACCTTGCTAAAGCAGGTGCGACAAAAACCATATTCTTTGATATAAAAGGGTACTTTGAAATATTAGTGTTTGAGATAACGGGAGTCATAGTTTATACTGAAAGTGTCTCATAAACGTGCATTTCATTTACAGGGTATTCAGACCACACCCGAATTTTCGAGAGAGCGCCTGCTATCATTTGCCTGGGTGCGAATGTACAAAGATCCGCATACACATCAGCGCATTGCAGCTGCCATAAAATAAAAATTCTATCGACACTGGGAAACCTACAAAGCGAACGCGAAGCTAAAATCAAACTGCGCGGATGCACAGGCTGATTTGAGTTATCGCTATCATTGCCTTTCCTATGCGCTACCTTCTTACGGTACCCTAAAAAGTAGTACACGTAAAACAATTACTGTCATTGTCCTCAAGATGGAACAGGTTTGTCAAGATGGAACAGGTTTGTCTTTGAAGCATTCAACTCAACGTCTAGATACTTGGACGACCTTTTGAATATTAACAATCCTTATTTTGAAGGAATGGTTAGTCAAATTTATCCTGCTGAATTGCAGTTAGATAAAGCAAATACTTCTGATACCGAGGCCCCATTTTTGGATTTACGTTTATCTATTTTAGATGGATTTGTTTCATCTAAAATTTATGACAAACGCGATGATTTTGATTTCGAGATTGTTAATTTTCCGTTTTTGGATGGTGATGTTCCCCGCACCACTTCTTATGGTGTTTACATTTCTCAGCTTATTCGCTTCGCTAGGGTGCCTAGTCATCTGGCTGATTTCAATGCTCGTAATAAAAGTTTGACTGCCAAGCTTTTACAGCAGGGGTATCGGCATCATAAACTTCGGAAAGCTTTTTCTTTTTATCGTAGACACTTTGAATTGGTTTCTAAATATAATACAGGGTTAAGGCCACTTTTGCAACAAGGCCTATCGGAACCTGAATTTTATGGTGACTTAGTATATACATTACGCAAAATCGTAGGGAAAACAGAATCTCCTGATCAATTTAAGAAAATTATCGTACGAGTTAAGGTGGTGATAATCACTGATTTGGGGCAAAGACAAAAATCTGCATAAAACACTCAAAATACCACTGATCTTTCCAAAACTTAGCATATGCCTTCTTTATGTTGTTTCTCACAATTCAGACTCCCAAAATGCAGCATTTGTTAATGTTAAAAAGTGTTTTTATAAGGAAAGATCAAAGGGTAATTTTGTGCGCAATAATCTGAAAAAATAATATTGTTATTGAAAATATACTTAGTGCTGAGAGTTCCTTGTTGCATAATGGAGAGCGTACTAGCAATTATTTTTTCAAACTCTTTCACACATTATCAGGCTGAGCAGATGAAAAAAAGATGCGGTCTGTGTCCAATTTTTTTTTGGTCAAAACACACAGGTGAGACATGTGAGACTATTTTAACAAGGTTGAACAATTTCATCTACACACCAGTGACCATGTAGTAATGTATTATTTATACTGTAGGTGTTACATAGGTATGCTTGCCTACCCTATATCTAATAAATGCATCCAGTGTACATTACCTTGTACATGGCTGAACATTTGAGAAAAAGCTACCGTTTTCATCTAGTCTACATTACAATTTGAAAAAGAGTTGGAATAAGCAATTGCTAGGTTGCTCTTCATTATGCAATGACGCGCCTTCAGTACTACGTAAATTTTCAAAAACGATGTTAATTTTTTTTATTATTACGCAGAAAACTACCCTTTGATCTTTCCTTATAAAAACACTTTTTTAAGCAGCATGTACGTCTATATTGTATTCTAAACTGTAAAGAACAACATAAATAAGAAGTCTGCTAACTTTCAGGGAGATACCTTACTTTTTTATGGTTTTATGCAGATTTTTACATTTACCATAAATCACTACCTTAAACGCATTGGCTATAACATAAATGTAATGCGACAGTCTGCATGTTTAGTGGTTAATCCAGTCACGGTTGACAACTTTGCTGTCCTCTTTAATTGCACGCCGGTGGGTCGGGGTTCAGACTCTATGATAGCCCCTACATAAAGCTATATATTAGTTGGTTGGGGCCGGATGTTTGTCTGTTTCTTGGCCCACCGGGGTTCAACTGGTGGTCTTCTTTTGCTCCAGTGCTCCAGTGGTGTTGCTGACGCCCCAGGGGTCTCCAGGTGTCTCAACACGTTTTGGCTGTCGAGTCCTCATCCTTGCTTCATCGCGGTCTTTTCTTGATCTTAATTGTTGACCGTGATGACTCTCTGATGAGTTAGGGGACCTCCATACGAACCGAACTACCAACTAATTGTGTGCACCGCAGCGGAGGGTGAGGGTGAAGGTTTGGGCCCAGTAAAACCGGTTTAAACCCCCCAGTAGTTATTACTGACCGTCCCAAGGCGGTGCTTTCGTTGTGGTTGCATTTGTTTTATGTTCGGTGCTGTTTAATTTATTGTGTTCTCATTTTAACCCTTCTATAATAAAAATAGAAAATAGGTAAAAATAATTGTTAAATGTTTTGGGTTTTTTGTATAATTTGCTTATCCTGTTGTAATCCTTCTGTTGGTCTAAATTATTTAGTTCAATAAATATAGCCGGGTTGCCACCTTTTTGGGAAAGAGCTGCTGACTCGGCTTATCACTTGTAATTTCTTGTTTGTTGGGATGTCTTTGTTAATCTTTCCCTTTGATGTTGGGGATAGGGTTTGGGATCTGATTCAGTCAGTTCCTGAAGTGTAGTTACTCTTTAAATTTGTTAATTTCGTTCAAAATTTTCTGATGATTTGGCATACTGTATAGACCCTGATCAGACTGCTCCTTCTCATCTGGGTTTCCACTGTTCGCTCAGATTACCTGTCTCAGTACAGTATTTAGATTTTTACAGCATGCACTGATTGTCGCACAAACAGTTAGTGCATGCTGCTATTGGGAGTGTCCAAGACCTGAGTAAATATTTTCGGGATATATTGACCCTCAAGTATGGATACATTTGACTTCAGTACTTTCGGTACTTTGATTTTAATAGTTCATAGGCTTTCACTATAAAAACAATGAAACTGCATTTGACGTCATCCTTAATTACTGTATAACCTCAAATGCAAACAATGAGTCATAATTTTAATAGTGAAAGCATATGCACTATTAAAATCAAAGTACTGAAGTCAAATATTTACAATGATTATAAACATTCACATCAGCTACATTTGCAAAGACCGTCAAGTTACCCAAACATGCAGAAGCGAAGCATTTGTCGTGGAATCATGACAGATTTTAAGGAGATTTGGGAGTTACAAATAAGAATAAAAAATAATCACCACATATGTAAAAAAAAAAGATTTCTGAAACTGCGTACGTACACGTATTCATAACATTGTGGATTGCTTTCATTGAAATCATTAAATTTGAGCCGCGACACGAGAAAACCAACGAAGTGGTTGTGCGCCCAGCGCAGACTCAGATCAACCTGGGCATCCGCCCAGTCTGATCAGAGTCTTCGCTGTCCGCATGGACGTAGCTTAGACCCTTAGCTACCCTCTAAGCGCTTAGCGAATAGTCTGATCAGACTGGATGAATGCCAAGACTGATCTGAGTCTGCGCTGGGCGCACGGCCACTTTGTTGGTTTTCTCGTGTCACGGCCCATTATTATTATTTTATTGTCATTTATTTTCATGGTCTGCATCAAATGAACAAAAAATTAATGCTAGTTATATACAAACACAAGCTGTGAGCAGGTTCCTTTATTTGCTTTCAAAATAAAATTCTATGTTTTACCTGTGCACACCTGTTCTGCTGCATGATTCATAAGTGAGATTTTTCGTCAAGTTTTATGGATGTATGAGCCTCGACACGCCACAAAGTGGCATGGAGGCCATCGCTGTCCGCATAGAGCTACCGTGGTCCCTTAACTACCCTTTACCTTAGCTACAATTTAAGCACAAAGCGATGACTGATCAGATTGTGTGGATGCCCAGGATGATCTAAGTCTGCGCTGGGCGTACATGCCACTTTCTTTGTTTTCTCGTGTCGCTGCTCATCTGGGTAGCTATTGATAAAACAGGATCGGGTATGTGCAAAGAGATTTTGGTTTAAACAATATTTTATTTGAAACTGAAGCATACATAGAGTGAATACAATAATATATAAATGAAATCAGTTCAAATAGGATTCAGAAGAAAGTCTTTCGACTTATGTGAATCTGTATCCTATTTTACTATCGATCATGTCAACAAATATATAGTAATTTGAACTTTGAAACTTTCAACAGTTGACTACAGAATCAATATAGTTTTAACCAATTTTTTTAAAGATGACTTACAAAAGTGTAACATATAATCGGGTATTTGGGGAACAAGATACTAGACAGTAAAGTTATTAAAGTCCACGGCGGAAACACAAAGATCAATAAACTTCAAATCAACGCCTATCTAACGTCATTGACGTTGAACCAACGTCGATTCAATACTTACTCAACGTTGTGTGGCCGGTGGGACATTTACACGGGTGGTAAAGTTTCCAATTGACCTCCGCGGAGGTCTGTTGAAAAACAATTTGATATTTTCCGGTAGGCAATTTGAATATATCCTGTCATGAATTTTCGCGGTTTACTGACAGGGTTCAGACAAGATTTTTCTCGCTAGAAAAGGTATTCCAAAAATCGGAGAATGTCATGCTATATATATTTTACAGTTGTATATTGAGACCAAATGACATGGAGCAGGTTGATGCGGTATTTTTTAAATTACTTTTATCCTCCAGGTTCAGTACCGAAAACGAAACTAGGAAGGAATTCTGCACAGTTAAATAGGCTTTTTGAATGCATTTGCAGGCTTTCTGTGAAATCTTACCGATGCAGTAAGACACGTAGCTTGTATAGCTTCGTTCTAAACATACTTTCAAGAATGCGCATGCTTGTATTACTACATGCTTACCCAATTTTTATCGGCGGTCAATTTGAACACGATGAGAACAATTTGACTAATAGAGGTTAACATGGGAAAATTTAATCAGCTAAAAAGAAGAAAATGCTTAATTTACTTTTCAGAAGCTAGGTAGCAACGGATTGAAAGCATGTTTTCGTACTTCTAAAGAACATCAGATAATATTGCTCATGTAACATTGTCTTTTTTATCGTGAAATAGTAGCACAATAGTGCTTTATAAATTTTCTTTTGTTGTAAAACCAGACCTGTGACACTGATTTGTTTGTAAACATAGCACGAACCGATTTTTTTCATCACGTCCTTCACAGGTCATTCTAAAGCGGCCGTAATAATGTTGCTATTGTTTCATGTTGATTACCAAGTTTATTCAGTTTACAAGTTTATTCAGTACTCTCAGGTTTACAACATAGGTAAACAACAAGAGAATCACAAAAGAAGAAGAAAATTTCAGTGCAATGGCGGCAGCTATAATACATAAAGTAACCAAGCCTATAATTTCTGGGAGATAGACACTAGTGACTAAGGACCTGGGTCTATCTTCCTCCGCGTCAGGAGTTCCTAGCATGGAAATAAACATCGCGAACCCAGGAACTAGGAAACAGGGAACATGTGGCGGACCAATGTCCAAACATCATGTCCCTGCCCTCAGACACCCCACCCCATAGCAGTATTCAAGGGCATTCCTGACACAGACGAATCTAGTCCCAGGTCCGTATCTATAAGCAACAATTTCGTCATATACTACATCGTGGTGAAATTGCAGGGTAATACGTGTAAAGCATGGTTCCATTTTTTACATATTTACAAAATCCATTAGGAAATGTATCAAACAGACATATTACGATCTAATATGATATATCTGGGTGACAACAACCAGAGCTCCGTTCGTCCGGTTCAGGCACATACTAAAGCTGAAATGTTCGTACTGAGATTAGAGATTATGGTACAGAGAGCATGTGCCGGAGCTACACGTCTCTGTATCCAGTATCTGCCATAATACCCGAGGTATGCCTGAAGCTGACGAACGCAATCCCAGGTCTATATTTTCAAACAGTCAACTCATCATATTTTACCAGCGACTAACAAGTTTAGACATCTGCAGGAATATTATAATAAAGTATGGTATATGTACAAAACAAACATCACTGGATAGCGAACTAGGACTGCCTTCCTCTGTGTCAGGCACGTCCCAAGAACCTCTCGGTATTCTCCAAGACATGCCCAACACAAAGATAACACAGTCGTAGATTTCAATTTTGTTAGACCACCAAAACATTTTTACATTCACTTGAAAGTTAACAAAAAAGCAATTACATAGATACAGACTTTACAATAATGTTAATAAATTTGCACAAGCTCCTCAAATAATTTTCATCTTTTAAATTCATCAGTTGTTCAAATATTAAGATATTTGGGCGTGTATAAAAATATTTTTGGATATATTTTGGTCTTTCAGTTTTAAAGTGGCTGCATACTAACAAAAAATGGAATTCATCGCCGATATCTGTATTACAGTAGAGACATAGTCGTTCATTTAATGGTAAACTGTACCACCGACCGATTTCCACGGGAAGTTTATGATTTCTCGTGCGGAAACGTATAAACCATTTACAAAAGACTGCAGGTAAAACAGCTATATATTTACTTTGTTCAAATTCTGTTTTGAAAACTTTATACAAGTTACTGTCTGACGTTGCATTAATTTGTGCTGTCCAGTTTTGTACAAAAACATCTTTAAGTTTTTGTGCTATTGCTTTCTGTAGCCAGTTTGAACTGATAAAGCTTTGGCTGTACCATACTCCAGAAAAACCTTGCAGACAAAGGATGTTTTTCACATTATCGATCCACTGACATTTAATTTTATTTTCCTGATGTAATACATATATTGCATTGTAAGTAATTGAAGATAATCTAAACGTCTCGCGATTTTCAATTAGTTTACACCAAAACGAAATGATCCTTTTTTGTATATCAACATATAATGGTGTTATCCCTAACTCGCCGTAAATCATATAAGATGGTGTAGAATTTTTAAGATTGAAAATAAGTTTAAAGAATTTCAGTTGCACTCTTTCTAGTATGTCTATGTTTCCTATACCCCATATCTCACAGCCATAAAGTAGAATTGGCTTAATCATCTTATTAAATAAATCAATTTGAATATCATATGGCAAAGCTAAACTCCTACTTTTCTTCAAAAGTGAAAATAATGCCTTATTTGCCTGTTCAGCCACATGCTTTTTAGCTGCTGTAAATGAACCCGAGCGGCTGAGATACACACCTAGATATTTATATTCATTCACTATTTCTAGATCATTTTGTTGAAACGTAAAATGTAACTATGTTGTTTTTAATTTTGCCACGACCAAATATTATGACTTTTGTTTTCAATGTATTCACGTTCTATGTAACGGCTACTTCAGGAGTGTAATCACCCCGCAGCGGGGGGAGCATGCGGGTATGTTTGCTTGATATCTTCTTATGGGTTCACTCTAAATTGTTTGAATATCGGTTCTCTTCTCTGCAAATATTAGTCTGGATGGGTTCGTTTTATTTTACAAACAAATGAGAGCCACAGGTTTGTTTTTACAACAAAGAAAGTGATAAAACAATATTGAATTACTATTTCACGATAAAAAAAAAAGAGAATGTTGCATGAGCAATATTATCTGGTGTACTTAAGACGTATAAAATCATGCATCCAAATCATATGATATCTGGCTCCTGAAAATTCAGCACGCATTTTCTTCTTTTTAGCTGATTAAATTTTTCCATGTTAATCTCCATTAGTCAAATTGTTCTCATCGTGTTCAAATTGACAGCCGAGAAAAATTAGGTAAGCATGTAGTAACAAAAGCATGCATATTCTTGAAAGTATGTTTAGAACGAAGCTATACAAGCTACGTGTCTTACTGCATCGGTAAGATTTCACAGAAAGCCTGCAAATGCACTCAAAAAGCCGATTTAACTGTGCTGGACTCCTTCCTAGTTTCGTTTCATCTGGCAGAAAACTCGTTACGGTGTAAAATCGATAACTCTGTACAACCTGTAAATTTTAGCCCTTGGCCATAAATGGAATTGCTTCCCTTTCCAGTGTTTTAATGGTTAATAGAGAGAACTTAGAAAAATTTCGACCAAGCTTCGAATCAATAGTAAGCAAAATTAGGAGTTCAGGGAAGAAATTTCCCAATTAGCTATGTATGTATAAAATACATCATTGTAATCAGTGGAATAACAGCTTCTAACTCATACGTTATAATAGATTCGCAAATGTTAATTTATATGTGTTATTTAGGTCCAAAAACGAAGATTCGCGTAATTTGAATAAATTGTGTTAAGAAACTTATGGTTTATAGAAAGAAAACTATGGGCTCTGATGGAAGAAACTTCTCATTGACACATTTCTATGATTTTTATACCAGATTAAAGAGCTCTGAAATGCTCTTTCGTGCTAGATGTTATAATTTAATGTCGGAAAATATATCAAATAAGAAAATTTAATTTATTTATGAGCTTCTATACATTTCCCTATTAAACTGAGAACCGCATACAGGTAACCGCTTATCTCCGGCCCTCTTGGAGATTATCGGAAAATCCCGTCACTATAACGAGAATTCTTCCCTATGGAATACTGTTTAATAAGATTTAAACAGTGGCACAATAAAAGTTTCACCCTGTAGCACGCCAAGAAACAAGTGCATAATTGATGTGTGTGGTAGTGTGTGTGGGGAGGAGGGGGCGGGGGGGGGGGGGGGGGGGTGAAATGGCCTTTCAAGGCAGGTGAGGGGTATTAACGAATAGAAAGCTATGGAATTTTCGTTTCTCCAAATCTAGGTCCCTTCCTTTTCTGTTCTAAATAAAATTGAAAGGGGAGTAACAAACTGAGTGAATCTTTCGGCTTTTTTAGGCTTAGAAGCGATTTTATTTTCTTCATAAAATGATGTTTTAAAATACGCACTTAATCCTTCAAAACGTTTGTACTTTCAGTTTCTAATTACAGATGCGTTGTAATATCATGTAGCTTCTATCCGAATGTATGACCTTGCTAATTATCTGTGTGTACATAAAACAAATCTTTTAAAATTATGAGCTGTTTTATAGGTGTGAAAAATTTTCGTTCCGAACCTTTAAGGAGAGATCCGGCACTGCTTAGACTAGTCTGCGTAAATGCGCATTCTATTCGGAAAAATATAGTACGCACTGAAATTAATATGATGTTGCGTGTTTTGATAACCTGACTCTCCCTGCACTTACTGAGCAGACTGCGCATATGTGAAAGCTGATATGCACTTTTTTTTACTTTTGTTTGTCAAAGGAAAAGCCCTACTGGGCTTATGTTATGTTATTCATGTTCGACAAAAAATAAAGTTTCTATGTCTATGTCTATGTCTATGTCTATGCACAGTTCGCTTATGCTAACCTGAAGAGTTTTTTCGCGCGACACAACTCTAAATATTCTAACCACATTCGATGATTACAGATTTGTGCCTCAGGTTTAGCTGACACAGAACGCTGAAACAACGGCGGGGCATTGACGTTGATTAAAAGTTACTATGACGTTGAATTGACGTTGATATTGACGGTTTACATGTAACTTGAGACATAGCTGATTATATGAGGTGCAAATTTGTACTCAGTAATAAGGAGGCTCATTAAAGATGTTTTTCTATAGTTTATACACTGGGCACACACCACTGAATCACATTGAATCAACGTTGATTCACTGTTGATTCAGCGTTGATTCAATGATGATTCAGCATTTAATTTCCGCAGGCTTGGTGAGGCTGAACCGCAAACAGCGCAGATCCTGAAATGACTGCTCTTCTAGGCCCGCAATGTGTGCCCCGGTAGTAAGAACAGCAGAATATTATAACTTTTACTGATCTCAAACTCTCGCGGCAGTGCAGGCTCTCTCGTAAACGATGCACTGCACTTACTCTGACAGACAACGCAGTTACATGGACTTATCCTGATACCCACTGTTTGTGTATAGCGTCAAACATATTTTACCCGGACAGGGCTAATAACATTCAAAACAAGAGATGAGCATAAAATGCACGTGAAAATAAGATCGACACTTGATTATCCTGATTGCCAATGATGTAACCCAAGAGCCGCACCCTCGGAAAATTGCCACATGCGACGAGAAGAATCAGCCCAGTCTGTGGTAACTTGTATGCGTTCACAACATGTATAAGCAATCTTGAGCATCATACACTGTGGCGTCGTAAAGAGCGCGAAAAGAAAAGACACTAATGGGACTGCATTCGCTTTTCCCAAGATGGGGTGAAATACATTTTCCCTTGCGCATACCTCGTGTCATGATAAAACCAGTCTTATTTCATAAGCAAAACGCGCGAGTCTTGACTAGACGCATTCGCAATCAGAGCACGGTAGACTACACATGAGCGTAGACATATCTTGGTACCTCCTGGTTGCGTATACATACATATTTCGCTGAAAATATTATGGGTTGAAGCACATTTTTTCTTTGCGCAGGCCATTTGAGTCGTGTCGTGATAAAGTCAGCCTTGTGGTGTATGCAAAACGCCTATGTCCAGACTAGTCTGTGCACTAGCACAATCAGAACAGGTTAGGCGCAATAAGTATGCCTTCTGGAAATCAAACGGTGAACTGCACTTACTCTGACAGACTACGCAGTTGCATAGACTTATCTTGGTACCCACTGTTTGCGTATAGTGTCAAACATATTTTGCCCGGACAAGGCTCATATCGTTTAAAGAGATGAGCATAAAATGCACGTGCAAATATAACCGACCCTTGACTATCAATGATGTAATCCAAGAGCTGCAAGATTAACAAAAAATAAATAAAAATAACCGCAGTGATCCAAAATTTTGGGATAGATGTATCTGAGAAATCACTTTAGAATCAGATCAAGATGTGCAATGCGTCATATCCTATCAGTATTTTTGACACACTGTCAGCTACTTTTAGCATTTGTTTAAATTTTAGAATAATCTGGTAATTTAAAGGTGTCCCAATAGAGAGAGTAAATAAAAACGATGGAAATTGTTTGAACAGCATTGCAAGACACCCAGCAGGCACATGACGTCGTAATGATGTCAAAATGGGGTCGATGCGACGCCACCATGCCGCATAGACGTCAATACGACGTCATTTCGACGCCATGTGTCTGATGGGCAGTAAGTATTTCCCAGCGGGCACATGACGTCAGAATGACGTCGATGAAATGTAATGTTTGCGTCGACGTCAATGCGACGTCATTATAACATTGTGTGCCTGCTGGGTAGTATGTATCAATGTGAAGATCTGATCCGTCTCCTTGAGCTTCCAATTAGGTATCCGTTTATCTGAATCAGAAAAAAATGAGCCGCGACACGAGAAAGCAACAAAGTGGAAGTGTGCCCATCGCAGACTCAGATCAGCCTGGGCATCCGCCTAGTATGATCACAGTCTTTTCTAAGCGCTTTAACGGTAGCTAAGGATCTAACGTGGCGCGCTACCTTCATGTGGATAGCAAAGATTCTGATCAGACTGGGTGGATGCTCGGGCTTATCTGAGTCTGCGCTGGGCGCACAACCACTTTGTTGGTTTTCTCGCGTCGTGGTTCAAAATAATGATATTTGAAGTCTGCCCACAGTCATAACTAATTTATTCTAGGTCCACGTTTCATTAACATCGATCTTCAGACGAAAGAAGCTATTCTCTAGGGAAAAGAAGTAATGCCAGAATTTGTGCATATTGCCAAAATTGATAAATTCTGCATTTCTATCATACAAAACTAAAATTGACAAGAAAAATGTCAGAACTGCCTTTTTTAATTTACTTGTTATTTTTTTATTTGTTTTAACTATTGCAGAACTTAAATGTACAGAAAATTAGATGTGCCTGCGTGTGGGTTTTACTGCCCAAATATAGGTATGTGCTACATAGGAATTTTTGCAATCCTTTATTAGTCTTACGGGCCACCAGGGTTCATCTCCCATAAAGTGCAGGTTACTATGATGCTTATGTTGGTTTCATCTGTTTGTGCGACTCCACTTTGGTTGAAGGTACATCATTTTAGAGTCCAGATGCGCTGAAACAGGCGCACATGCTGCGACTTTGTACCCATGCCCCTGTGCTTGCACCACATCAATGTTGTAGCAGACAGACCGCAGTAAACAGTATCCAGGACGCAGTTGACAGACAGTAGACACTTCACTGGACAGTAAATAGTATACAGAAAACCGCGAACAAGATGCACTACTTTTCAGCATGCTCCAAAGCGAAGGGCGAGTGGACAGTGCACAGCAGACGGTAAACGGTCTATAACGTTGAGGGAAAAGTATTTTCCTTCGCACAGCTTTGAGATACATATATAGTGATCGTGAAATTGGGGGAAGAAAACTATCAAAGAAAAAAAGAAATAAAAATAGAAAATAAAGAAAAGCAGACAAAAGTCTGCAGCACCCGGTATTCCCAGGCGGTCACCCATCCAAGTACTAACCGGGCCCGACGTCGCTTAATTTCCGTTATCGGACGAGAACCGATGTTTTCAATGTATTATGGCCGTATACAACAAAGTACCGATTTTCAACATTTACAAAGTGTACTTTTGAGAGTTTGCGATCAGTAATACCCTATCCTGCAGTTCTTACTACTGGGACACACATTGCAGGCCTAGTAGAGCAGTCGTATCAGGGTCTGCGCTGTTTACATTTCAGTCTCATCATGCCAGCAGACAAAAAAAGTTGAATCATCATCGAATCAACGTTGATTCGATGTGATTCGATGTTTTGTGATCATCGATTAAACTATGGCAAAACAACTTCGATAAGCCTCTTTATTTCGGAGTACTAATTCGCGCCTCATACGATAAGCTTTTGTCTGAAGTAAAAAGTAACCGTCAATATCAACGTTAATTCAACGGCACAGTGACGTTTAACCAACGTTAATGACACGACGTTGTGTCAGCGTTGTTTGTCAGCTGAGCATGAGGAATAAATCTGTTATCATTGAATGTGGCTGGAATATTTAGTGTTGCGCCACGCGAAGAAAGTCTTCAGATGAGCATATGCACAGTCTGCTCAGTAAGTGCATGGAAAGTCAAACACGCAACATCTTACTAATTCCAGTACGTAATACACTTTTTCTGACTAGTCTAACTTGGAATACTGTTTAATAAGATTTAAACAGTGGCACAATAAAAGTTTCACCCTGTAGCACGCCAAGAAACAAGTGCATAATTGATGTGTGTGGTAGTGTGTGGGGGGAGGAGGGGGCGGGGGGGGGGGGGTGAAATGGCCTTTCAAGGAAGGTGAGGGGTATTAACGAATAGAAAGCTATGGAATTTTCGTTTCTCCAAATCTAGGTCCCTTCCTTTTCTGTTCTAAATAAAATTGAAAGGGGAGTAACAAACTGAGTGAATCTTTCGGCTTTTTCAGGCTTAGAAGCGATTTTATTTTCTTCATAAAATGATGTTTTAAAATACGCACTTAATCCTTCAAAACGTTTGTACTTTCAGTTTCTAATTATAGATGCGTTGTAATATCATGTAGCTTCTATCCGAATGTATGACCTTGCTAATTATCTGTGTGTACATAAAACAAATCTTTTAAAATTATGAGCTGTTTTATAGGTGTGAAAAACTTTCGTTCCGAACCTTTAAGGAGAGATCCGGCACTGCTTAGACTAGTCTGCGTAAATGCGCATTCTATTCGGAAAAAATATAGTATTGTTCGTAAGTATTGACCTGGCACTCATGAATATTCCGTTCACCTCCGTAAATTAATTTACGGTGTCCGATCACGAACAGGTAAACGCTGCACCAATATGTACATTATATCTACTATTAAACAAGACAATTTGACTGCATCAAGTGGCACAGTGGATAAGGCATTGATCGTATAAACTTGGAGTTATGGTTTCGAATCTCGCTACCGTCGTTTTAATAATTTTTTTCTTTGCGTAAAACCAGCGGACAATCTTGCCATGCTCGGCACAAAATTTTAATGTTTCAGCTATTAATTTAGTTGGTTGCTTGTTTAGTTGTCTTAGGTTTAAGGCCCTTTGAGACAGTACTTTATTCTATATTGGGCCGTCTTTCAAAGACAGGGAGAACGAAGAGATGATACGCGTTAGAAAAAAAATACCAAAAAAAAAATCTTCCGCACCTACTGCAAGCACAGTAGCCCTTTGTCGCACTATCAGCCAAACTAATATGGCGACCGGGCAGCACCATGACCAACCCGACAACCGTCTTCAACTATTGAACGAGATGCAATATCTTTCTACTTTCACATGATGTAAATCCTACAACAATGCCATGGCGGGGGCATAAAATGTATGCAGTTTCATTCATAACATTAAAAATAAAGAAAAAAAGTAAAAAAGGAAAAAATAACTAGAAACGAGTGCTGTCAGATTCGATCTTATATAGTCTGTCTCTGGAGTTGGAAGCCTTCACCACTACGCTACGGCGTCATCGGAAAACGTTTGACTGTATTATATTCAAGTAGCAGTATTTTCCGGTAAATCATCGCTAAAACTAACGAAAACATCCGAGTGTTATGACGGAAATAAATGAGTGCCAGGTCAATACTTACGAACAATACGCACTGAAATTGATATGATGTTGCGTGTTTTGATAACCTGACTCTCCCTGCACTTACTGAGCAGACTACGCATATGTGAAAGCTGATATGCACTTTTTTACTTTTGTTTGTCGAAGGAAAAGCCCTACTGGGCTTATGTTATGTTATTCATGTTCGACAAAAAATAAAGTTTCTATGTCTATGTCTATGTCTATGTCTATGCACAGTTCGCTTATGCTCACCTGAAGTGTTTTTTCGCGCGACACAACTCTAAATATTCTAACCACATTCAATGATTACATATTTGTGCCTCAGGTTTAGCTGACACAGAACGCTGAAACAACGGCGGGGCATTGACGTTGATTAAACGTTACTATGACGTTGAATTGACGTTGATATTGACGGTTTACATGTAACTTGAGACATAGCTGATTATATGAGGTGCAAATTTGTACTCAGTAATAAGGAGGCTCATTAAAGATGTTTTTCTATAGATTATACACTGGGCACACACCATTAAATCACATTGAATCAACGTTGATTCAATGCTGATTCAGCGTTGATTCAATGATGATTCAGCATTTAATTTCCGCAGGCTTGGTGAGGCTGAATCGCAAACAGCGCAGATCCTGAAATGACTGCTCTGCTAGGCCCGCAATGTGTGCCCCGGTAGTAAGAACAGCAGGATATTATAACTTTTACTGATCTCAAACTCTCGCGGCAGTGCAGGCTCTCTCGTAAACGATGCACTGCACTTACTCTGACAGACAACGCAGTTACATGGACTTATCCTGGTACCCACTGTTTGTGTATAGCGTCAAACATATTTTACCCGGACAGGGCTAATAACATTCAAAAACAAGAGATGAGCATAAAATGCACGTGAAAATAAGATCGACACTTGATTATCCTGATTGCCAATGATGTGACCCAAGAGCCGCACCCTCGGAAAATTGCCACATGCGACGAGAAGAATCAGCCCAGTCTGTGGTAACTTGTATGCGTTCACAACATGTATAAGCAATCTTGAGCATCATACACTGTGGCGTCGTAAAGAGCGCGAAAAGAAAAGACACTAATGGGACTGCATTCGCTTTTCCCAAGATGGGGTGAAATACATTTTCCCTTGCGCATACCTCGTGTCATGATAAAACCAGTCTTATTTCATAAGCAAAACGCGCGTGTCTTGACTAGACGCATTCGCAATCAGAGCACGGTAGACTACACATGAGCGTAGACATATCTTGGTACCTCCTGGTTGCGTATACATATAAATTTCGCTGAAAATATTATGGGTTGAAGCACATTTTTTCTTTGCGCAGGCCATTTGAGTCGTGTCGTGATAAAGTCAGCCTTGTGGTGTATGCAAAACGCCTATGTCCAGACTAGTCTGTGCACTAGCACAATCAGAACAGGTTAGGCGCAATAAGTATGCCTTCTGGAAATCAAACGGTGAACTGCACTTACTCTGACAGACTACGCAGTTGCATAGACTTATCTTGGTACCCATTGTTTGCGTATAGTGTCAAACATATTTTGCCCGGACAAGGCTCATATCGTTTAAAGAGATGAGCATAAAATGCACGTGCAAATATAACTGACCCTTAATTATCAATGATGTAATCCAAGAGCTGCAAGATTAACAAAAAATAAATAAAAATAACCGCAGTGATCCAAAATTTTGGGATAGATGTATCTGAGAAATCACTTTAGAATCAGATCAAGATGTGCAATGCGTCATATCCTATCAGTATTTTTGACACACTGTCAGCTACTTTTAGCATTTGTTTAAATTTTAGAATAATCTGGTAATTTAAAGGTGTCCCAATAGAGAGAGTAAATAAAAACGATGGAAATTGTTTGAACAGCATTGCAAGAGACCCAGCAGGCACATGACGTCGTAATGATGTCAAAATGGGGTCGATGCGACGCCACCATGCCGCATAGACGTCAATACGACGTCATTTCGACGTCATGTGTCTGATGGGCAGTAAGTATTTCCCAGCGGGCACATGACGTCAGAATGACGTCGATGAAATGTAATGTTTGCGTCGACGTCAATGCGACGTCATTATAACGTTGTGTGCCTGCTGGGTAGTATGTATCAATGTGAAGATCTGATCCGTCTCCTTGAGCTTCCAATTTGGTATCCGTTTATCTGAATCAGAAAAAAATGAGCCGCGACACGAGAAAGCAACAAAGTGGAAGTGCGCCCATCGCAGACTCAGATCAGCCTTGGCATCCGCCTAGTATGATCACAGTCTTTTCTAAGCGCTTTAACGGTAGCTAAGGATCTAACGTGGCGCGCTACCTTCATGTGGACAGCAAAGATTCTGATCAGACTGGGTGGATGCTCGGGCTTATCTGAGTCTGCGCTGGGCGCACAACCACTTTGTTGGTTTTCTCGCGTCGTGGTTCAAAATAATGATATTGGAAGTCTGCCCACAGTCATAACTAATTTATTCTAGGTCCACGTTTCATTAACATCGATTTTCAGACGAAAGAAGCTATTCTCCAGGGAAAAGAAGTAATGCCAGAATTTGTGCATATTGCCAAAATTGATAAATTCTGCATTTCTATCATACAAAACTAAAGTTGACAAGAAAAATGTCAGAACTGCCTTTTTTAATTTACTTGTTTTTTTTATTTGTTTTAACTATTGCAGAACTTAAATGTACAGAAAATTAGATGTGCCTGCGTGTGGGTTTTACTGCCCAAATATAGGTATGTGCTACATAGGAATTTTTGCAATCCTTTATTAGTCTTACGGGCCACCAGGGTTCATCTCCCATAAAGTGCAGGTTACTATGATGCTTATGTTGGTTTCATCTGTTTGTGCGACTCCACTTTGGTTGAAGGTACATCATTTAAAGTCCAGATGCGCTGAAACAGGCGCACATGCTGCGACTTTGTACCCATGCCCCTGTGCTTGCACCACATCCATGTTGTAGCAGACATACCGCAGTAAACAGTATCCAGGACGCAGTAGACAGACAGTAGACACTTCACTGGACAGTAAATAGTATACAGAAAACCGCGAACAAGATGCACTACTTTTCAGCATGCTCCAAAGCGAAGGGCGAGTGGACAGTGCACAGCAGACGGTAAACGGTCTATAACGTTGAGGGAAAAGTATTTTCCTTCGCACAGCTTTGAGATACATATATAGTGATCGTGAAATTGGGGGAAGAAAACTATCAAAGAAAAAGGAAATAAAAATAGAAAATAAAGAAAAGCAGACAAAAGTCTGCAGCACCCGGTATTCCCAGGCGGTCACCCATCCAAGTACTAACCGGGCCCGACGTCGCTTAATTTCCGTGATCGGACGAGAACCGATGTTTTCAATGTATTATGGCCGTATTCAACAAAGTACCGATTTTCAACATTTACAAAGTGTACTTTTGAGAGTTTGCGATCAGTAATACCCTATCCTGCAGTTCTTACTACTGGGACACATATTGCAGGCCTAGTAGAGCAGTCGTATCAGGATCTGCGCTGTTTACATTTCAGTCTCATCATGCCAGCAGACAAAAAAAGTTGAATCATCATCGAATCAACGTTGATTCGATGTGATTCGATGTTTTGTGATCATCGATTAAACTATGGCAAAACAACTTCGATAAGCCTCTTTATTTCGGAGTATTAATTAGCGCCTCATATGATAAGCTTTTGTCTGAAGTAAAAAGTAACCGTCAATATCAACGTTAATTCAACGGCACAGTGACGTTTAACCAACGTTAATGACACGACGTTGTGTCAGCGTTGTTTGTCAGCTGAGCATGAGGAATAAATCTGTTATCATTGAATGTGGCTGGAATATTTAGTGTTGCGCCACGCGAAGAAAGTCTTCAGATGAGCATATGCACAGTCTGCTCAGTAAGTGCATGGAAAGTCAAACACGCAACATCTTACTAATTCCAGTACGTAATACACTTTTTCTGACTAGTCTAACTTGGAATACTGTTTAATAAGATTTAAACAGTGGCACAATAAAAGTTTCACCCTGTAGCACGCCAAGAAACAAGTGCATAATTGATGTGTGTGGTAGTGTGTGGGGGGAGGAGGGGGCGGGGGGGGGGGGGTGAAATGGCCTTTCAAGGCAGGTGAGGGGTATTAACGAATAGAAAGCTATGGAATTTTCGTTTCTCCAAATCTAGGTCCCTTCCTTTTCTGTTCTAAATAAAATTGAAAGGGGAGTAACAAACTGAGTGAATCTTTCGGCTTTTTCAGGCTTAGAAGCGATTTTATTTTCTTCATAAAATGATGTTTTAAAATACGCACTTAATCCTTCAAAACGTTTGTACTTTCAGTTTCTAATTATAGATGCGTTGTAATATCATGTAGCTTCTATCCGAATGTATGACCTTGCTAATTATCTGTGTGTACATAAAACAAATCTTTTAAAATTATGAGCTGTTTTATAGGTGTGAAAAACTTTCGTTCCGAACCTTTAAGGAGAGATCCGGCACTGCTTAGACTAGTCTGCGTAAATGCGCATTCTATTCGGAAAAAATAAAGTACGCACTGAAATTGATATGATGTTGCGTGTTTTGATAACCTGACTCTCCCTGCACTTACTGAGCAGACTGCGCATATGTGAAAGCTGATATGCACAGTTCGTTTATGCTAACCTGAAGTGTTTTTTCGCGCGACACAACTCTAAATATTCTAACCACATTCAATGATTACAGATTTGTGCCTCAGGTTCAGCTGACACAGAACGCTGAAACAACGGCGGGGCATTGACGTTGATTAAACGTTACTATGACGTTGAATTGACGTTGATATTGACGGTTTACATGTAACTTGAGACATAGCTGATTATATGAGGTGCAAATTTGTACTCAGTAATAAGGAGGCTCATTAAAGATGTTTTTCTATAGTTTATACACTGGGCACACACCATTGAATCACATTGAATCAACGTTGATTCACTGTTGATTCAGCGTTGATTCAATGATGATTCAGCATTTAATTTCCGCAGGCTTGGTGAGGCTGAACCGCAAACAGCGCAGATCCTGATATGACTGCTCTGCTAGGCCCGCAATGTGTGCCCCGGTAGTAAGAACAGCAGGATATTATAACTTTTACTGATCTCAAACTCTCGCGGCAGTGCAGGCTCTCTCGTAAACGATGCACTGCACTTACTCTGACAGACAACGCAGTTACATTGACTTATCCTGGTACCCACTGTTTGTGTATAGCGTCAAACATATTTTACCCGGACAGGGCTAATAACATTCAAAACAAGAGATGAGCATAAAATGCACGTGAAAATAAGATCGACACTTGATTATCCTGATTGCCAATGATGTAACCCAAGAGCCGCACCCTCGGAAAATTGCCACATGCGACGAGAAGAATCAGCCCAGTCTGTGGTAACATGTATGCGTTCACAACATGTATAAGCAATCTTGAGCATCATACACTGTGGCGTCGTAAAGAGCGCGAAAAGAAAAGACACTAATGGGACTGCATTCGCTTTTCCCAAGATGGGGTGAAATACATTTTCCCTTGCGCATACCTCGTGTCATGATAAAACCAGTCTTATTTCATAAGCAAAACGCGCGTGTCTTGACTAGACGCATTCGCAATCAGAGCACGGTAGACTACACATGAGCGTAGACATATCTTGGTACCTCCTGGTTGCGTATACATACATATTTCGCTGAAAATATTATGGGTTGAAGCACATTTTTTCTTTGCGCAGGCCATTTGAGTCGTGTCGTGATAAAGTCAGCCTTGTGGTGTATGCAAAACGCCTATGTCCAGACTAGTCTGTGCACTAGCACAATCAGAACAGGTTAGGCGCAATAAGTATGCCTTCTGGAAATCAAACGGTGAACTGCACTTACTCTGACAGACTACGCAGTTGCATAGACTTATCTTGGTACCCACTGTTTGCGTATAGTGTCAAACATATTTTGCCCGGACAAGGCTCATATCGTTTAAAGAGATGAGCATAAAATGCACGTGCAAATATAACCGACCCTTGATTATCAATGATGTAATCCAAGAGCTGCAAGATTAACAAAAATAAATAAAAATAACCGCAGTGATCCAAAATTTTGGGATAGATGTATCTGAGAAATCACTTTAGAATCAGATCAAGATGTGCAATGCGTCATATCCTATCAGTATTTTTGACACACTGTCAGCTACTTTTAGCATTTGTTTAAATTTTAGAATAATCTGGTAATTTAAAGGTGTCCCGATAGAGAGAGTAAATAAAAACGATGGAAATTGTTTGAACAGCATTGCAAGACACCCAGCAGGCCAATGACGTCGTAATGATGTCAAAATGGGGTCGATGCGACGCCATCATGCCGCATAGACGTCAATACGACGTCATTTCGACGTCATGTGTCTGCTGGGCAGTAAGTATTTCCCAGCGGGCACATGACGTCAGAATGACGTCGATGAAATGTAATGTTTGCGTCGACGTCAATGCGACGTCATTATAACGTTGTGTGCCTGCTGGGTAGTATGTATCAATGTGAAGATCTGATCCGTCTCCTTGAGCTTCCAATTAGGTATCCGTTTATCTGAATCAGAAAAAAATGAGCCGCGACACGAGAAAGCAACAAAGTGGAAGTGCGCCCATCGCAGACTCAGATCAGCCTGGGCATCCGCCTAGTATGATCACAGTCTTTTCTAAGCGCTTTAACGGTAGCTAAGGATCTAACGTGGCGCGCTACCTTCATGTGGACAGCAAAGATTCTGATCAGACTGGGTGGATGCTCGGGCTTATCTGAGTCTGCGCTGGGCGCACAACCACTTTGTTGGTTTTCTCGCGTCGTGGTTCAAAATAATGATATTGGAAGTCTGCCCACAGTCATAACTAATTTATTCTAGGTCCACGTTTCATTAACATCGATCTTCAGACGAAAGAAGCTATTCTCTAGGGAAAAGAAGTAATGCCAGAATTTGTGCATATTGCCAAAATTGATAAATTCTGCATTTCTATCATACAAAACTAAAATTGACAAGAAAAATGTCAGAACTGCCTTTTTACTTTACTTGTTATTTTTTTATTTGTTTTAACTATTGCAGAACTTAAATGTACAGAAAATTAGATGTGCCTGCGTGTGGGTTTTACTGCCCAATTATAGGAATGTGCTACATAGGAATTTTTGCAATCCTTTATTAGTCTTACGGGCCACCAGGGTTCATCTCCCATAAAGTGCAGGTTACTATGATGCTTATGTTGGTTTCATCTGTTTGTGCGACTCCACTTTGGTTGAAGGTACATCATTTTAGAGTCCAGATGCGCCGAAACAGGCGCACATGCTGCGACTTTGTACCCATGCCCCTGTGCTTGCACCACATCCATGTTGTAGCAGACAGACCGCAGTAAACAGTATCCAGGACGCAGTAGACAGACAGTAGACACTTCACTGGACAGTAAATAGTATACAGAAAACCGCGAACAAGATGCACTACTTTTCAGCATGCTCCAAAGCGAAGGGCGAGTGGACAGTGCACAGCAGACGGTAAACGGTCTATAACGTTGAGGGAAAAGTATTTTCCTTCGCACAGCTTTGAGATACATATATAGTGATCGTGAAATTGGGGGAAGAAAACTATCAAAAAAAAAAAGAAATAAAAATAGAAAATAAAGAAAAGCAGACAAAAGTCTGCAGCACCCGGTATTCCCAGGCGGTCACCCATCCAAGTACTAACCGGGCCCGACGTCGCTTAATTTCCGTGATCGGACGAGAACCGATGTTTTCAATGTATTATGGCCGTATACAACAAAGTACCGATTTTCAACATTTACAAAGTGTACTTTTGAGAGTTTGCGATCAGTAATACCCTATCCTGCAGTTCTTACTACTGGGACACACATTGCAGGCCTAGTAGAGCAGTCGTATCAGGATCTGCGCTGTTTACATTTCAGTCTCATCATGCCAGCAGACAAAAAAAGTTGAATCATCATCGAATCAACGTTGATTCGATGTGATTCGATGTTTTGTGATCATCGATTAAACTATGGCAAAACAACTTCGATAAGCCTCTTTATTTCGGAGTACTAATTCGCGCCTCATATGATAAGCTTTTGTCTGAAGTAAAAAGTAACCGTCAATATCAACGTTAATTCAACGGCACAGTGACGTTTAACCAACGTTAATGACACGACGTTGTGTCAGCGTTGTTTGTCAGCTGAGCATGAGGAATAAATCTGTTATCATTGAATGTGGCTGGAATATTTAGTGTTGCGCCACGCGAAGAAAGTCTTCAGATGAGCATATGCACAGTCTGCTCAGTAAGTGCATGGAAAGTCAAACACGCAACATCTTACTAATTCCAGTACGTAATACACTTTTTCTGACTAGTCTAACTTGGAATACTGTTTAATAAGATTTAAACAGTGGCACAACAAAAGTTTCACCCTGTAGCACGCCAAGAAACAAGTGCATAATTGATGTGTGCGGTAGTGTGTGTGGGGAGGAGGGGGCGGGGGGGGGGGGTGAAATGGCCTTTCAAGGCAGGTGAGGGGTATTAACGAATAGAAAGCTATGGAATTTTCGTTTCTCCAAATCTAGGTCCCTTCCTTTTCTGTTCTAAATAAAATTGAAAGGGGAGTAACAAACTGAGTGAATCTTTCGGCTTTTACAGGCTTAGAAGCGATTTTGTTTTCTTCATAAAATGATGTTTTAAAATACGCACTTAATCCTTCAAAACGTTTGTACTTTCAGTTTCTAATTATAGATGCGTTGTAATATCATGTAGCTTCTATCCGAATGTATGACCTTGCTAATTAATTATCTGTGTGTACATAAAACAAATCTTTTAAAATTATGAGCTGTTTTATAGGTGTGAAAAACTTTCATTCCGAACCTTTAAGGAGAGATCCGGCACTGCTTAGACTAGTCTGCGTAAATGCGCATTCTATTCGGAAAATATATAGTACGCACTGAAATTGATATGATGTTGCGTGTTTTGATAACCTGACTCTCCCTGCACTTACTGAGCAGACTGCGCATATGTGAAAGCTGATATGCACAGTTCGTTTATGCTAACCTGAAGTGTTTTTTCGCGCGACACAACTCTAAATATTCTAACCACATTCAATGATTACAGATTTGTGCCTCAGGTTCAGCTGACACAGAACGCTGAAACAACGGCGGGGCATTGACGTTGATTAAACGTTACTATGACGTTGAATTGACGTTGATATGGACGGTTTACATGTAACTTGAGACATAGCTGATTATATGAGGTGCAAATTTGTACTCAGTAATAAGGAGGCTCATTAAAGATGTTTTTCTATAGTTTATACACTGGGCACACACCATTGAATCACATTGAATCAACGTTGATTCACTGTTGATTCAGCGTTGATTCAATGATGATTCAGCATTTAATTTCCGCAGGCTTGGTGAGGCTGAACCGCAAACAGCGCAGATCCTGATATGACTGCTCTGCTAGGCCCGCAATGTGTGCCCCGGTAGTAAGAACAGCAGGATATTATAACTTTTACTGATCTCAAACTCTCGCGGCAGTGCAGGCTCTCTCGTAAACGATGCACTGCACTTACTCTGACAGACAACGCAGTTACATTGACTTATCCTGGTACCCACTGTTTGTGTATAGCGTCAAACATATTTTACCCGGACAGGGCTAATAACATTCAAAACAAGAGATGAGCATAAAATGCACGTGAAAATAAGATCGACACTTGATTATCCTGATTGCCAATGATGTAACCCAAGAGCCGCACCCTCGGAAAATTGCCACATGCGACGAGAAGAATCAGCCCAGTCTGTGGTAACATGTATGCGTTCACAACATGTATAAGCAATCTTGAGCATCATACACTGTGGCGTCGTAAAGAGCGCGAAAAGAAAAGACACTAATGGGACTGCATTCGCTTTTCCCAAGATGGGGTGAAATACATTTTCCCTTGCGCATACCTCGTGTCATGATAAAACCAGTCTTATTTCATAAGCAAAACGCGCGTGTCTTGACTAGACGCATTCGCAATCAGAGCACGGTAGACTACACATGAGCGTAGACATATCTTGGTACCTCCTGGTTGCGTATACATACATATTTCGCTGAAAATATTATGGGTTGAAGCACATTTTTTCTTTGCGCAGGCCATTTGAGTCGTGTCGTGATAAAGTCAGCCTTGTGGTGTATGCAAAACGCCTATGTCCAGACTAGTCTGTGCACTAGCACAATCAGAACAGGTTAGGCGCAATAAGTATGCCTTCTGGAAATCAAACGGTGAACTGCACTTACTCTGACAGACTACGCAGTTGCATAGACTCAGATCAGCCTGGGCATCCGCCTAGTATGATCACAGTCTTTTCTAAGCGCTTTAACGGTAGCTAAGGATCTAACGTGGCGCGCTACCTTCATGTGGACAGCAAAGATTCTGATCAGACTGGGTGGATGCTCGGGCTTATCTGAGTCTGCGCTGGGCGCACAACCACTTTGTTGGTTTTCTCGCGTCGTGGTTCAAAATAATGATATTGGAAGTCTGCCCACAGTCATAACTAATTTATTCTAGGTCCACGTTTCATTAACATCGATCTTCAGACGAAAGAAGCTATTCTCTAGGGAAAAGAAATAATGCCAGAATTTGTGCATATTGCCAAAATTGATAAATTCTGCATTTCTATCATACAAAACTAAAATTGACAAGAAAAATGTCAGAACTGCGGTTTTAATTTACTTGTTATTTTTTTATTTGTTTTAACTATTGCAGAACTTAAATGTACAGAAAATTAGATGTGCCTGCGTGTGGGTTTAACTGCCCAAATATAGGTATGTGCTACATAGGAATTTTTGCAATCCTTTATTAGTCTTACGGGCCACCAGGGTTCATCTCCCATAAAGTGCAGGTTACTATGATGCTTATGTTGG
Organism: Ctena decussata; assembly: GCA_963989385.1. Classification (NCBI taxonomy): domain Eukaryota; kingdom Metazoa; phylum Mollusca; class Bivalvia; order Lucinida; family Lucinidae; genus Ctena; species Ctena decussata. Next base: position 59,440,959 of record OZ022506.1, read on the forward strand.
TTTCATCTGTTTGTGCGACTCCACTTTGGTTGAAGGTACATCATTTTAGAGTCCAAATGCGCTGAAACAGGCGCACATGCCTCGACTTTGTACCCATGCCCCTGTGCTTGCACCACATCCATGTTGTAGCAGACAGACCGCAGTAAACAGTATCCAGGACGCAGTAGACAATCAGTAGACACTTCACTGGACAGTAAATAGTTTACAGAAAACCGCGAACAACATGCACTACTTTTCAGCATGCTCCAAAGCGAAGGGCGAGTGGACAGTGCACAGCAGACGGTAAACGGTCTATAACGTTGAGGGAAAAGTATTTTCCTTCGCACAGCTTTGAGATACATATATAGTGATCGTGAAATTGGGGGAAGAAAACTATCAAAGAAAAAAGAAATAAAAATAGAAAATAAAGAAAAGCAGACAAAAGTCTGCAGCACCCGGTATTCCCAGGCGGTCACCCATCCAAGTACTAACCGGGCCCGACGTTGCTTAATTTCCGTGATCGGACGAGAACCGATGTTTTCAATGTATTATGGCCGTATACAACAAAGTACCGATTTTCAACATTTACAAAGTGTACTTTTGAGAGTTTACGATCAGTAATAGCCTATCCTGCAGTTCTTACTACTGGGACACACATTGCAGGCCTAGTAGAGCAGTCGTATCAGGATCTGCGTTGTTTACATTTCAGTCTCATCATGCCAGCAGACAAAAAAAGTTGAATCATCATCGAATCAACGTTGATTCGATGTGATTCGATGTTTTGTGATCATCGATTAAACTATGGCAAAACATCTTCGATAAGCCTCTTTATTTCGGAGTACTAATTCGCCCCTCATATGATAAGCTTTTGTCTGAAGTAAAAAGTAACCGTCAATATCAACGTTAATTCAACGGCACAGTGACGTTTAACCAACGTTAATGACACGACGTTGTGTCAGCGTTGTTTGTCAGCTGAGCATGACGAATAAATCTGTTATCATTAAATGTGGCTGGAATATTTAGTGTTGCGCCAGGCGAAGAAAGTCTTCAGATGAGCATATGCACAGTCTGCTCAGTAAGTGCATGGAAAGTCAAACACGCAACATCTTACTAATTCCAGTACGTAATACACTTTTTCTGACTAGTCTAACTTGGAATACTGTTTAATAAGATTTAAACAGTGGCACAATAAAAGTTTCACCCTGTAGCACGCCAAGAAACAAGTGCATAATTGATGTGTGTGGTAGTGTGTGTGGGGAGGAGGGGGCGGGGGGGGGTGAAATGGCCTTTCAAGGCAGGTGAGGGGTATTAACGAATAGAAAGCTATGGAATTTTCGTTTCTCCAAATCTGGGTCCCTTCCTTTTTTGTTCTAAATAAAATTGAAAGGGGAGTAACAAACTGAGTGAATCTTTCGGCTTTTTCAGGCTTAGAAGCGATTTTAATTTCTTCATAAAATGATGTTTTAAAATACGCACTTAATCCTTCAAACGTTTGTACTTTCAGTTTCTAATTATAGATGCGTTGTAATATCATGTAGCTTCTATCCGAATGTATGACCTTGCTAATTATCTGTGTGTACATAAAACAAATCTTTTAAAATTATGAGCTGTTTTATAGGTGTGAAAAACTTTCGTTCCGAACCTTTAAGGAGAGATCCGGCACTGCTTAGACTAGTCTGCGTAAATGCGCATTCTATTCGGAAAAATATAGTACGCACTGAAATTGATATGATGTTGCGTGTTTTGATAACCTGACTCTCCCTGCACTTACTGAGCAGACTGCGCATATGTGAAAGCTGATATGCACAGTTCGCTTATGCTCACCTGAAGTGTTTTTTCGCCCGACGCAACTCTAAATATTCTAACCACATTCAATGATTACAGATTTGTGCCTCAGGTTCAGCTGACACAGAACGCTGAAACAACGGCGGGGCATTGACGTTGATTAAACGTTACTATGGCGTTGAATTGACGTTGATATTGACGGTTTACATGTAACTTGAGACATAGCTGATTATATGAGGTGCAAATTTGTACTCAGTAATAAGGAGGCTCATTAAAGATGTTTTGCAATAGTTTATACACTGGGCACACACCATTGAATCACATTGAATCAACGTTGATTCACTGTTGATTCAGCGTTGATTCAATGATGATTCAACATTTAATTTCCGCAGGCTTGGTGAGGCTGAACCGCAAACAGCGCAGATCCTGATATGACTGCTCTGCTAGGCCCTCAATGTGTGCCCCGGTAGTAAGAACAGCAGGATATTATAACTTTTACTGATCTCAAAATCTCGCGGCAGCGTAGGCTCTCTCGTAAACGATGCACTGCACTTACTCTGACAGACAACGCAGTTACATGGACTTATCCTGGTACCCACTGTTTGTGTATAGCGTCAAACATATTTTACCCGGACAGGGCTAATAACATTCAAAACAAGAGATGAGCATAAAATGCACGTGAAAATAAGATCGACACTTGATTATCCTGATTGCCAATGATGTAACCCAAGAGCTGCACCCTCGGAATATTGCCACATGCGACGAGAAGAATCAGCCCAGTCTGTGGTAACATGTATGCGTTCACAACATGTATAAGCAATCTTGAGCATCATACACTGGGGCGTCGTAAAGAGCGCGAAAAGAAAAGACACTAATGGGACTGCATTCGCTTTTCCCAAGATGGGGTGAAATACATTTTCCCATGCGCATACCTCGTGTCATGATAAAACCAGTCTTATTTCATAAGCAAAACGCGCGTGTCTTGACTAGACGCATTCGCAATCAGAGCACGGTAGACTACACATGAGCGTAGACATATCTTGGTACCTCCTGGTTGCGTATACATACATATTTCGCTGAAAATATTATGGGTTGAAGCACATTTTTTCTTTGCGCAGGCCATTTGAGTCGTGTCGTGATAAAGTCAGCCTTGTGGTGTATGCAAAACGCCTATGTCCAGACTAGTCTGTGCACTAGCACAATCAGAACAGGTTAGGCGCAATAAGTATGCCTTCTGGAAATCAAACGGTGAACTGCACTTACTCTGACAGACTACGCAGTTGCATAGACTCAGATCAGCCTGGGCATCCGCCTAGTATGATCACAGTCTTTTCTAAGCGCTTTGACGGTAGCTAAGGATCTAACGTGGCGCGCTACCTTCATGTGGACAGCAAAGATTCTGATCAGACTGGGTGGATGCTCGGGCTTATCTGAGTCTGCGCTGGGCGCACAACCACTTTGTTGGTTTTCTCGCGTCGTGGTTCAAAATAATGATATTGGAAGTCTGCCCACAGTCATAACTAATTTATTCTAGGTCCACGTTTCATTAACATCGATCTTCAGACGAAAGAAGCTATTCTCTAGGGAAAAGAAATAATGCCAGAATTTGTGCATATTGCCAAAATTGATAAATTCTGCATTTCTATCATACAAAACTAAAATTGACAAGAAAAATGTCAGAACTGCCTTTTTAATTTACTTGTTATTTTTTTTATTTGTTTTAACTATTGCAGAACTTAAATGTACAGAAAATTAGATGTGCCTGCGTGTGGGTTTAACTGCCCAAATATAGGTATGTGCTACATAGGAATTTTTGCAATCCTTTATTAGTCTTACGGGCCACCAGGGTTCATCTCCCATAAAGTGCAGGTTACTATGATGCTTATGTTGGTTTCATCTGTTTGTGCGACTCCACTTTGGTTGAAGGTACATCATTTTAGAGTCCAAATGCGCTGAAACAGGCGCACATGCCTCGACTTTGTACCCATGCCCCTGTGCTTGCACCACATCCATGTTGTAGCAGACAGACCGCAGTAAACAGTATCCAGGACGCAGTAGACAATCAGTAGACACTTCACTGGACAGTAAATAGTTTACAGAAAACCGCGAACAACATGCACTACTTTTCAGCATGCTCCAAAGCGAAGGGCGAGTGGACAGTGCACAGCAGACGGTAAACGGTCTATAACGTTGAGGGAAAAGTATTTTCCTTCGCACAGCTTTGAGATACATATATAGTGATCGTGAAATTGGGGGAAGAAAACTATCAAAGAAAAAAGAAATAAAAATAGAAAATAAAGAAAAGCAGACAAAAGTCTGCAGCACCCGGTATTCCCAGGCGGTCACCCATCCAAGTACTAACCGGGCCCGACGTTGCTTAATTTCCGTGATCGGACGAGAACCGATGTTTTCAATGTATTATGGCCGTATACAACAAAGTACCGATTTTCAACATTTACAAAGTGTACTTTTGAGAGTTTACGATCAGTAATAGCCTATCCTGCAGTTCTTACTACTGGGACACACATTGCAGGCCTAGTAGAGCAGTCGTATCAGGATCTGCGTTGTTTACATTTCAGTCTCATCATGCCAGCAGACAAAAAAAGTTGAATCATCATCGAATCAACGTTGATTCGATGTGATTCGATGTTTTGTGATCATCGATTAAACTATGGCAAAACATCTTCGATAAGCCTCTTTATTTCGGAGTACTAATTCGCCCCTCATATGATAAGCTTTTGTCTGAAGTAAAAAGTAACCGTCAATATCAACGTTAATTCAACGGCACAGTGACGTTTAACCAACGTTAATGACACGACGTTGTGTCAGCGTTGTTTGTCAGCTGAGCATGACGAATAAATCTGTTATCATTAAATGTGGCTGGAATATTTAGTGTTGCGCCAGGCGAAGAAAGTCTTCAGATGAGCATATGCACAGTCTGCTCAGTAAGTGCATGGAAAGTCAAACACGCAACATCTTACTAATTCCAGTACGTAATACACTTTTTCTGACTAGTCTAACTTGGAATACTGTTTAATAAGATTTAAACAGTGGCACAATAAAAGTTTCACCCTGTAGCACGCCAAGAAACAAGTGCATAATTGATGTGTGTGGTAGTGTGTGTGGGGAGGAGGGGGCGGGGGGGGGGTGAAATGGCCTTTCAAGGCAGGTGAGGGGTATTAACGAATAGAAAGCTATGGAATTTTCGTTTCTCCAAATCTGGGTCCCTTCCTTTTTTGTTCTAAATAAAATTGAAAGGGGAGTAACAAACTGAGTGAATCTTTCGGCTTTTTCAGGCTTAGAAGCGATTTTAATTTCTTCATAAAATGATGTTTTAAAATACGCACTTAATCCTTCAAACGTTTGTACTTTCAGTTTCTAATTATAGATGCGTTGTAATATCATGTAGCTTCTATCCGAATGTATGACCTTGCTAATTATCTGTGTGTACATAAAACAAATCTTTTAAAATTATGAGCTGTTTTATAGGTGTGAAAAACTTTCGTTCCGAACCTTTAAGGAGAGATCCGGCACTGCTTAGACTAGTCTGCGTAAATGCGCATTCTATTCGGAAAAATATAGTACGCACTGAAATTGATATGATGTTGCGTGTTTTGATAACCTGACTCTCCCTGCACTTACTGAGCAGACTGCGCATATGTGAAAGCTGATATGCACAGTTCGCTTATGCTCACCTGAAGTGTTTTTTCGCCCGACGCAACTCTAAATATTCTAACCACATTCAATGATTACAGATTTGTGCCTCAGGTTCAGCTGACACAGAACGCTGAAACAACGGCGGGGCATTGACGTTGATTAAACGTTACTATGGCGTTGAATTGACGTTGATATTGACGGTTTACATGTAACTTGAGACATAGCTGATTATATGAGGTGCAAATTTGTACTCAGTAATAAGGAGGCTCATTAAAGATGTTTTGCAATAGTTTATACACTGGGCACACACCATTGAATCACATTGAATCAACGTTGATTCACTGTTGATTCAGCGTTGATTCAATGATGATTCAACATTTAATTTCCGCAGGCTTAGTGAGGCTGAACCGCAAACAGCGCAGATCCTGATATGACTGCTCTGCTAGGCCCTCAATGTGTGCCCCGGTAGTAAGAACAGCAGGATATTATAACTTTTACTGATCTCAAAATCTCGCGGCAGCGTAGGCTCTCTCGTAAACGATGCACTGCACTTACTCTGACAGACAACGCAGTTACATGGACTTATCCTGGTACCCACTGTTTGTGTATAGCGTCAAACATATTTTACCCGGACAGGGCTAATAACATTCAAAACAAGAGATGAGCATAAAATGCACGTGAAAATAAGATCGACACTTGATTATCCTGATTGCCAATGATGTAACCCAAGAGCCGCACCCTCGGAAAATTGCCACATGCGACGAGAAGAATCAGCCCAGTCTGTGGTAACATGTATGCGTTCACAACATGTATAAGCAATCTTGAGCATCATACACTGGGGCGTCGTAAAGAGCGCGAAAAGAAAAGACACTAATGGGACTGCATTCGCTTTTCCCAAGATGGGGTGAAATACATTTTCCCATGCGCATACCTCGTGTCATGATAAAACCAGTCTTATTTCATAAGCAAAACGCGCGTGTCTTGACTAGACGCATTCGCAATCAGAGCACGGTAGACTACACATGAGCGTAGACATATCTTGGTACCTCCTGGTTGCGTATACATACATATTTCGCTGAAAATATTATGGGTTGAAGCACATTTTTTCTTTGCGCAGGCCATTTGAGTCGTGTCGTGATAAAGTCAGCCTTGTGGTGTATGCAAAACGCCTATGTCCAGACTAGTCTGTGCACTAGCACAATCAGAACAGGTTAGGCGCAATAAGTATGCCTTCTGGAAATCAAACGGTGAACTGCACTTACTCTGACAGACTACGCAGTTGCATAGACTCAGATCAGCCTGGGCATCCGCCTAGTATGATCACAGTCTTTTCTAAGCGCTTTAACGGTAGCTAAGGATCTAACGTGGCGCGCTACCTTCATGTGGACAGCAAAGATTCTGATCAGACTGGGTGGATGCTCGGGCTTATCTGAGTCTGCGCTGGGCGCACAACCACTTTGTTGGTTTTCTCGCGTCGTGGTTCAAAATAATGATATTGGAAGTCTGCCCACAGTCATAACTAATTTATTCTAGGTCCACGTTTCATTAACATCGATCTTCAGACGAAAGAAGCTATTCTCTAGGGAAAAGAAATAATGCCAGAATTTGTGCATATTGCCAAAATTGATAAATTCTGCATTTCTATCATACAAAACTAAAATTGACAAGAAAAATGTCAGAACTGCCTTTTTAATTTACTTGTTATTTTTTTATTTGTTTTAACTATTGCAGAACTTAAATGTACAGAAAATTAGATGTGCCTGCGTGTGGGTTTAACTGCCCAAATATAGGTATGTGCTACATAGGAATTTTTGCAATCCTTTATTAGTCTTACGGGCCACCAGGGTTCATCTCCCATAAAGTGCAGGTTACTATGATGCTTATGTTGGTTTCATCTGTTTGTGCGACTCCACTTTGGTTGAAGGTACATCATTTTAGAGTCCAAATGCGCTGAAACAGGCGCACATGCCTCGACTTTGTACCCATGCCCCTGTGCTTGCACCACATCCATGTTGTAGCAGACAGACCGCAGTAAACAGTATCCAGGACGCAGTAGACAATCAGTAGACACTTCACTGGACAGTAAATAGTTTACAGAAAACCGCGAACAACATGCACTACTTTTCAGCATGCTCCAAAGCGAAGGGCGAGTGGACAGTGCACAGCAGACGGTAAACGGTCTATAACGTTGAGGGAAAAGTATTTTCCTTCGCACAGCTTTGAGATACATATATAGTGATCGTGAAATTGGGGGAAGAAAACTATCAAAGAAAAAAGAAATAAAAATAGAAAATAAAGAAAAGCAGACAAAAGTCTGCAGCACCCGGTATTCCCAGGCGGTCACCCATCCAAGTACTAACCGGGCCCGACAATTAATTTCCGTGGTCGGACGAGAACCGATGTTTTCAATGTATTATGGCCGTATACAACAAAGTACCGATTTTCAACATTTACAAAGTGTACTTTTGAGAGTTTACGATCAGTAATAGCCTATCCTGCAGTTCTTACTACTGGGACACACATTGCAGGCCTAGTAGAGCAGTCGTATCAGGATCTGCGTTGTTTACATTTCAGTCTCATCATGCCAGCAGACAAAAAAAGTTGAATCATCATCGAATCAACGTTGATTCGATGTGATTCGATGTTTTGTGATCATCGATTAAACTATGGCAAAACATCTTCGATAAGCCTCTTTATTTCGGAGTACTAATTCGCCCCTCATATGATAAGCTTTTGTCTGAAGTAAAAAGTAACCGTCAATATCAACGTTAATTCAACGGCACAGTGACGTTTAACCAACGTTAATGACACGACGTTGTGTCAGCGTTGTTTGTCAGCTGAGCATGAGGAATAAATCTGTTATCATTGAATGTGGCTGGAATATTTAGTGTTGCGCCACGCGAAGAAAGTCTTCAGATGAGCATATGCACAGTCTGCTCAGTAAGTGCATGGAAAGTCAAACACGCAACATCTTACTAATTCCAGTACGTAATACACTTTTTCTGACTAGTCTAACATCTGGCAGAAAACTCGTTACGGTGTAAAATCGATAACTCTGTACTACCTGTAAATTTTAGCCCTTGGCCATAAATGGAATTGCTTCCCTTTCCAGTGTTTTAATGGTTAATAGAGAGAACTTAGAAAAATTTCGACCAAGCTTTGAATCAATAGTAAGGAAAATTAGGCGTTCAGGGAAGAAACTTCCCAATTAGCTATGTATGTATAAAATACATCATTGTAATCAGTGGAATAACAGCTTCTAGCTCATACGTCATAATAGATTCGCAAATGTTAATTTATATGTGTTATTTAGGTCCAAAAACGAAGATTCGCGTAATTTGAATAAATTGTGTTAAGAAACTTATGGTTTATAGAAAGAAAACTATGGGCTCTGATGGAAGAAACTTCTCATTGACACATTTCTATGATTTTTATACCAGATTAAAGAGCTTGAAATGCTCTTTCGTGCTAGACGTTATAATTTAATGTCGGAAAATATATTAAATAAGAAAATTTAATTTATTTATGAGCTTCTATACATTTCCCTATTAAATTCAAATTTTCAAATTTATTTTATTTTGAAAACCTCTGTTAACAAGGTATAATTCGAAACGACAGAAACAGGAAGAATTATTAAAAAAAAAAAAAAAAAAAAAAAAAAAAAAAAACTATTCTATTCTAAGGGAGACAACCTAAGCAAAGCCATTTTCCATTTACTGTTCCACTTAATGCCCATAAAGCCAGACAATAAGAAGCGCATTCGCCTTTTTCACTCGGATAAGCATGAGCAATACCTACACTGCTCTAGATAAGGAGGAGTAACAGGGACAACTCTGTGACAAACCTCAACACCGTGGAACCTAAACACATAGATTGCGACCCCTCACCAGAACCACCTTGTGAAGAGGGCTCAAATGAGGGACCACAACAAGTTTCCACACATATCGTGACCCCTCATCGGAACCGTCTTGTTGAGACGGTTCGAATGAGGGACCACAACATATGTTTATGAAAAAAAAACGCAATCATCCCTGTCACTCCTCCCACCTGCAGCCCTGGTATAGAGACCCTGGGCCACCCAAAGACAAGTATGCATACATATCCATGTATGCATACATATCCCTGAGTAGCCCAAGCCACCATAACGAAAATGCCCAAAGTTAATTCATATAAGAGTTTATAAGAATACCATATTACTGCACATAAGACAATCTTAACCGTCTACCATATCAATCCCAACAAATGCCCTGGCTATCTTTTTAGGAAAAAAAAAAAAAAAAAAAAAAAAAAAAATTATATTGACTGATATGTATTCCTGTTTACTTCCCTGGATGAGGTACCTCTCTGAGTTTGGGTTTACTCTCAAAGGAGAGAATCCCGCTCCCGCAGGAGCAAACTTTGAAGGGAATTTGCTTCCGCAGGAGCAAACTCTCTCCAAGGAAAGAATCTGCCCTCAAGGGAGCAAATTCTTTCCTCCAAAGGATCAACCCAAGAAAGGAGGAAAAAAAAAAAAAAAAAATTACTGAGAACCGCATACAGGTAACCGCTTATCTCCGGCCCTCTTGGAGATTATCGGAAAATCCCGTCACTATAACGAGAAGTCTTCCCTATGTCGGTACTGAACCTGGAGGACAAAAGTAATTTAAAAAATACCGCTTCAAACTGCTCCATGTCATTTGGTCTCAATATACAACTGTAAAATATATATAGCATGACATTCTCCGATTTTCGGAATACCTTTTCTAGAGAGAAAAATCTTGTCTGAACCCTGTCAGTGAACCGCGAAAATTCATGACAGGATATATTCAAATTGCCTACCGGAAAATAGTCAAATTGTTTTTCAACAGACCTCCGCGGAGGTCAGTTTGAAACTTTACCACCCGTGATTTAAGACAAATAGAAAAGATTCAGAGAAAAGGACAACAAGTGTAAAACAGAGCAAAATATGTGCAAAGGAGAGCTCCACGGGGAATGGAACTTTGAGTTTGCCGTCAATTACCACTTCTTAAGAAATGCAAAGGCACATAAGAATAAAAAAAAAAATCTAATTGCTTAAAAGCTAAAGGTTTGCACAGACACATGACGGATTCACTTCAATTTGAAAATACCAGCCACAGCAGGCACGCAAGACCTATAATAACTCCCGAGTCAACGCTGGTTTAACGTCGTGACGTTAGATCAACGTCGTGACGTTGAATCAACGTCGGCTCAGTGTCGATTCAAAATTTTGCCCTGTGTAATATTGCGATTTAATCACACCATGTATTCTAATTATATATATACTGAGAAAAATAAATTTAGCAAGTTTTCTAAAGGGTTGTGAAATTTTCATTAGGGATAATATTCCCAGGTTGTTGATCGCATTTAATTAGTTTAAGTAAGGAGACAGCAATTACATCAGACTTTGACGAAAAAGGTGACTTAACGCACGTTTGACGTCATTTTAAATGAATCCAATCTTTACGCTTGCTGACAAACAATCAAACAAAGAAAACGCTGTCAAAACGCTTTTGAAAGGGCTTAACTGGTTCCTTGAAAAACAAAACCGTAAATGGGTTTGAAAATAAACGCATAAGAAGCCGGCAATGGGGCACGTTAGTTTGCCAAAAGGTCAATGGACAGTGTTTAAAATGGTGGTTAACTTGCCGAAAAAGTCAACCACCATTTTAAACACTGTCCATTGACCTTTCGGCTCGAATCTTTTTGCGCTTTTTACTGTCAACTTGGGGAACACTATCATGCAAAAAGATTACTCCAGGTAATCCATTTGTCTTAATGCAACAACCAGAATCTGTCGAGATTTGAATGGAGGCTTCACGTTTACCTTATGACGGAAATTGACAAAATCTGTGAATATGCAATGACCCTTACGCGCACTTAGAGAAAAGAAACTTTAAGTTCAATATTGCTGCTGTAAAAAGGATCTTTGATGGTTTTTAAAACTGACGTCTGAATGACGTAACTGTCCAACCTGATGTGTTTAAATTTGCGGGAATAGCGCCAATTTACAGCAACAACTGCTTGAAAGTGTTCTGGTCATTTAAAGGCCACGCCATTGCAGTTTGGTTTAGGATTTTAGAACATTTCGTTAATGGTGACTTTTGCTCAGTCTCAATTGCTTTGTGAATGCCATTTTGACGGCGTCATAAGCACATTACGTTTATCGTGGTAACAATCTTTTAGCACATAACACTATGTGCTTCTTCACAAATGTCTACACCGCCGCAAATTTGCTCTGTGTTTATAATATGTTTATAATATGTTTATAACTATATTAATACAAATCATCTAATCACTCCATTACAATCTGGCTTCATTCCAGGCGATTCCACAACCTATCAGTTAATACATACATATCACCGATTTTGTGAAGCCGTTGACAGCGGGAAAGAAGTGCGTGTAGTGTTTTGTGACATCAGCAAGGCCTTTGACAGAGTTTGGCATAGGGGATTGTTACATAAGCTTTCATCTTTAGGAATCTCTGGCAATCTTCTCAAATGGTTTTCAAGTTATTTGTCAAATAGAAGACAGCGGGTTGTTTTAAACGGGGTTTGCTCTGGGTGGACTTATATTCAAGCTGGTGTCCCACAAGGATCGATTATGGGCCCGTTGTTGTTTATCATATATATAAATGATATAGTAAATGAAATTCACTCCAATATAAGACTGTTCGCAGATGATACGAGCCTATACATAATCGTTGAAAACCCTCAAATAGCCGCCACTACTTTAAATACAGATCTCGAAATTATTACACGTTGGGCGAGCGACTGGCTAGTAGATTTTAACCCATCGAAAACTGTATCAATGATTATTTCCAGAAAGTTAGTCCAAACAAACCATCCACCACTCTTCATGGATAACACTGTCATTTCAGAAAGCTCCTCGCATAAACACCTTGGATTAACATTTTCAAATGCATGTACATGTTCTGAACATATCAAACATATTACAGACATTGCATGGTCTAGATTAAACTTATTGAGAGTCCTTAAATTTAAAATCAAACGACGAGCTCTACAAAAACTCTATTTTGCATTTATCCGACCCTTACTCGAATACAGCTGCTCCGTCTGGGATAACTGCTCTACCGAAAATAAAAAGATTTTAGAGTCTATCCACACAGAGGCGGCACGAATTATAACGGGGGCGACGAAGTTATGCAACATTGAAAAACTTTATTCTGAGTTAGGTTGGGAGTCCTTACAGGAAAGAAGAAACAAACAGAAACTGATTATTTTTTATAAAATGGTACATAATGAAGCACCGACATATCTAAATGATTTGATTCCCCCTATTGTGGAAAATGCAAACCGTTATAATTTAAGAAACTCCAATGATATATGTACACTGCGTTGCAGGACAAACCTCTATTATAACTCCTTCTTGCCATCAACAATCAGAGCATGGAATACTTTGCCAATTGATATTAAACAAGCTACTTCTGTTGCTTCGTTTAAACATCGCTTAAACAGAAACATATTGCAACCCCCAAAGTATTTTAATAGTGGTTGCCGTAATGGCCAAATACTACATGCACGACTGCGTTTGGGCTGTAGCACTTTAAATTCTGATCTTTACAGGAAAAATATAGTTAATAGCCCCTCTTGTTCCTGTGGTGGTTTTGAAAGTGCCTATCATTTCTTTTATATCTGTCCAAAATACACTCAACTTAGAAATACCTGTTTTGCAGACGAACTCCAGAGACTAAATGTAAGCCAACTTCTTTCTGGGGTAATAGATGCGACTACGCAGGAAAACGAACTTTTATTTATTAAAGTGCAAGACTTTATCATAAAGTCCAAACGGTTCATGTAATGGCGGGAATTCTACCAATTGTCTGAGATGCTGAGCTAGGACAGGCGATCGAGCTTTGCATGGTCACGGTACATGTTGATAGTATACAATGTTAAAAATAGTTCATCGAGATGATTCTATAACTTTACAGTGTATAGATGTTAGTTTCCATATTATGTTGCACTTCTGTTATAATGTTCATGTTTAATAGCAACGTCTGACCTCTCGATGACTTTGATTGATACTAGTGTTCTTACTATCATGTGATGTTGTTCTTTCTCTTTCTCTTATATCTCTTCATTTATTTCTTCTTATTACATCTGTATAATTATTATCTTTTGTATCTTACTATACACTGTACTTCTAGTTTTGTTATTAGCTTTGTTTCTTCAATCTAGTTATTATTTATTTGTTCATACCCGTTTGAGTTTAATCTACGTATTTATTTGTCTATCTATCTTTTTATTAATTTACTTATTTTCACAGCTTAACTATTTTCTTCCGTAATTAACCAATGACTACTTCCACGTTAAATGCTTTGTATGTTTAAACCATCTGTTCTGTTGTAAATTGTGTACGTTACAGGAGATGATATATATAAGCTTCAAGCTTACTTTCAAATCCTGATTTATTTGTTGTATGTCTATTATGTTGTAAACTTATTCTCGAATAAAATAGTGTTTAAACCAAATTTGCTCTGGTATAAGAGTTTAACATGAAACAGCGCCGGAAAAAAATGAGTTGCATAAAAGATTTTTGGCATTTTTTGGTTAGACCCTTGGGTACAAATTCGACGCGATTCTACTCTATAAATAAACTTTCGATCTTAATTTTTGGGTCTCTGGTACCCAAAATGATATCTTAGCCAGCGGGAACAATACAATTTCCAACTTTTTAAATAAGTCTGAATTATACGCTGATTTGTAAAAACTTGCTAAATTTATTTTCCTCAGTATAGTATAGAATGAAGATTTTCGACGGACACTCAGTGCCAGGTGTGTGCAACTAGGTTACGTACCGCCGAAATCCTAGTGGAACGTTCTTATGAGCCTTGAAACAGAACAGAATGCAAAGAGATTGATGACACTCTTCCTGGTGAATGCTTGTCTTGGGCCTAAACAATTCTGGGGCCGTATTCATGAAACGACTTAAGTGGTTGCTATGCTGTTGCTAAGGCTAAATTTCTTTGAAGGAGATTCTCCACAACTATGAAATTTGCTCTGGAGGAACAGTCTTAGAAAGACTGTTCCTCCAGACCAAATTTCATAGTTGTAGGGAATCTCCTTTATAGATATTTAGCCTTAGCAGCCGCATAGCAACGACTTAAGTGGCTTTATGAATACGGCCCCAGATATTGATTCAAATGGAAGCCATAACTCACCGTGAGATAGGCAAAAACAAAAGTGTGACGAATGTCCCATGAGCGCGCGACTATTTATTATCGAAGAAGGGCGATTAAATGCACTGGGTGGTTGCTTAGTCCCGGTGAGCGATGATTTTTTCTGACAATCGTCAATGATTTTTTCTGACAATTAGTGTCTCGTAAGCATGACGAAGCAAAAGGGTAAGTGAACAAACTTATTTTCAATTTTTCTCCTGATCTTTTGCAAACAGGCTGTTTTCTGAAGCATTTTATGAGCGCATTTAGTCGTTTGTCACATTTTTTCTGTGAAATAACCTCTGCAAACCAAGGACGAAAATTACAGCAAATGTCAAGGATTTGCTCCTACAACGAATTTAATGTCCCGGATTTTTTCCTACAGTGTCCCGGATTTTTTCCTACCACATATATTGCATTTCAGAGACCCAAAACTCGGATTATAGACTCAGCAATTAGATTTTTTAGTGCGTGATCTAATTTTATTTCGCCGATTGAACATCAGAAGCATTACTGACATGTATGCCGTGGTATGCCTCAAGGAAAATTTTAATACTACAGGTGTTCATGAGTGAAAAAATTCATTACACGACAGAATGAGAGGATTTTTTTTATCTTTTATGCTTAATAACTACAGTGCCTTATACTTTATAATTACAGTGATCAGATTGTTCCAAGTTGATATTGCTGGCGCCAGAGAATTAACCTTTCTCCTTGCCATTTCGCTTCAGTGTGGTGTTGCTAAGCGTTGATGGACGAATGACTCCTTTTCAAAAGTATTTCAGTCAGATAAAGACGACGGTATGGGGATAATGAAAAGCTATGTGCAGTGGAACCCTGTTTATGATGTATATATTTCCGTCTTTAGCAGGTATCGAACCAGAGACCGCTAGATCAGCAGGCCAGCGCTTAACCTACTGAGTTACCTGGGCTGCTGTTGCTCAGCGTGTTTAGTAGTATGATATCGGGTGTAAACGCTGTTTGCCCCTAGAGGATGGTGCGGAAGTGTCTAACAAAAGCAAAACCAAAGAGTGTCCATCAAATCATAAAAAGTTTGGAGTGGAGGCCCTATTAGCAAATGCATTGATTTAGTAGGCCCTACATCCTTAAATACGGCCATAGGCCTACTCATACTTGTGAATCCATTGCGTCATAAACTACGCAAAATCAAAGTCAGGAGATCTACTCCCACCCACGTGTTTCCACCATCTTCTTCGATTTGCAAGATAATTTCCAGGTAAAATAGGAGCGGCTGTAGTGTAGTGGATAACACTCCGGACTACCAATCCAGGGGTCGCAAGATCGATCCCCAGCTTCTCCGGTCTTTCGGATGAGACTTTAAACCGAGGTCCCGTCTCCATATGACCTCGTTGTTGGTGGGACGTTAAACCCGAGTTCACTCACTCCAGGTAAAATTTTGTTTGCGCATATTTATACAGTTGATTACTTTTCGAGTATACACGGGGGTAATACCAATTTGCTTACCTGTGCTGTCGACCGAACCGTACAAAGACGCCATTTGAAGATGCCAAAAGGAAGTGGCTCGCGACAGAGAAGGAGGTAGTAAGCAGTACCAGTTATGGTAGATGACACATGTATATTATAATGAGGTGGCTGTCGACCGATTGATACTTCTGTCGACTGTCTCGGTCGACAACCACTTTAGCATGTATAGAAACTGACTGGCTCTGATGACAGCACAGGCGTGGGAAATTGGTGTTAGCCCCGTGCTTCACTATGTATTTCATTGCCGTGCTCAGTAAATAACTGTTTATGAACAGATTTTGTAGGTGTGTTAATTCTTCAAATTTTTTGGACAGGACTTTGTGTGATTGTTCTTGTGTGTATTGACACCTTGTTGTTTGCAAACTGGATATTTTGTATGTCACATCTAACGAACTGCCTAACACATATAATACTCTTGCTTTATATTTTATTAGGTTCCCTTCTGCATTACAAAGCGGCCACAGAAGACAAAGTTTTTCGTTTGGATGTTTTTCAACACAATGTCGAAGGGTCGTAGTGGCATCAGGAAATGACTTAAGACAGTATTTGCATTTACTGTTTTTGCCTTCATCATGCAAATGATGACAAAATCGAAACTATGAACCCTTCGGAAGCAGGGAATACGTAAAAGACATTACAACAGAAGTCATTTTTTTCAAACTTGAATCTTCTCTTCAAGTGCAGATTACACCGAGTCTGCTATTTTCATTTTTTGGAAGTGTTCCATTTTTCTAGCCAAATCTAACATTTCAAATCTTATTTAACTTCACATGAAGCTGGAGGTGCCGTGCGACTATTAAAAGTTCCCACATACTCCATCATAGTGCAATAAGTGCTGTGTGGCGGCCGAAAAACGTCTCGCCAAACTTCACCATAGGGCAGATTATATAATTTTCTGGTCATTTTGGAAACATTTGTTTCATTTTGAGTCATTCTGAAAATAGAGTGGCCAAGAGTTTGTAATTCAGCAATAGCTAGTATCATTTGTATGGGAGTATGGCAGACAGTGTTCACTACGCTCCATCAATTTTTCAATGGCATTACATACTGAAATTCTTAAAACAGAAACTTCAGATTTTCTCAAACAAATAGAAACGTCACTGAAACAGGCGTTAGAAGGCGTGTAATGGCCATTAAATATCTCACCGTGCCCAATCATTGTGCAGATTATATAATTTCTGGTCCTTTGGAATTATTGATGTCATTTCGACAAATTTTAAAAGAGATTAGCTCCTGGTAGGGACATGGCTGCAATTGATTTGATTGATTGATTGAGTTGATGCTTAACGTCCACGGTAAACAGCTATGGTCATGTCGGGACGGTCAGTTAACCTAACCACACTATTCCTGGGCAGGCTTAGACCTCCTAAGCGGTTAACAAGTACTAAGTGCACATACTTTCGCCAGAAACTGACAACTGCCATTCTTGAATCAGCGGAGGGAGAAACGAAAGTATGTGGCCAGACCGGGTTTCGAACCCAGGACCTCTGACTTATAGGTCAGATGCCCTACCGATTGCGCTACGCGGCCCGGCGGCTGCAACTGAACCGAGTATGTTATTTTCATTCATTCCTTTTATGTATCCCTTGCTTTCAAAGGATTCACTTTCAGAACATTTTGGTTTAAACATTTCTGTTCTGGTGTTGATGTGTAGTATGTAAAAATGTTCAGTCCCTCAAGCGTAGAACCGGCTGGACCTGTGCATTTTCAAGCCTCACATACACTATGCTATGGTGAGGATTGTGAGGAACAGGCAAGAACTGTACACCAAAGATAGTACAAATGGAAATATTGATGCTTTGGAATCACACACATACACACGTACGCACGCATGCATGCACGCACAAGTCTGGAAAAACAATGTAAATTTACTATGCCTCATAAGAGAAAAAAATAGCCTGACCGTGGCGGCACTCAAATTTACAACCAAATTTGAAGCAATAGAAAGGGCTGCATGGTGCATACAATGGAAAGGCTGGTCTTTTGATGACCGACAAATATTTTGTCATCCATTTATGCACCAAAATTAAGTTTGAAGCATTTTTATCTTTCTGTTCAATATATGCGCAATAACGTATCATAACAACTACTCATTTTGTGGTTTGCGTTGTCAGAAAAAATCAGGCGCTTTAAATCTATTGTAGGAGCAAATCCGGGACTTGTAGGAAAAAATCCGGGACCTATGAAAAATGAAAATGGGCTTACAGACCTATTTATATTATTGTAAAGTGTCAAAAAATAATGAGACATTTTTCCCAACACCGATTTATGATTAAAACTAACGTTACCCTACGGTAAACTTCGCAGACATAGACATAGAGGACAGTTCTTCAAGATGTACCCTAAACGAAAATTTCCAGGTATCTTTTATCTGTTGACCACGTTAAACATGTGTATTTTATTTAATTTGCCTAATCTCTACCAAGAATAAGCATAGAATTTGTAAATAAATGTTTTAATCGACTAAACTCGCCATTTTGTCGCACCAGTTTTCTGTTATGACGTCAGTGAGGAAAAATCATTGACGTTTTTGAAAAAATCTGGGACCGTTGTCAGAAAAAATCGTTGACGATTGTCAGAAAAAATCATCGCCCACCGGGACTAAGCAACCACCCAGTGAATGTAAGTTACTAGTTTATTCCGGACATAGGTGTACCCTTTCTTTGGAGTTGGCAAAAATTGGCGCGACCTATTCAGATTTTCAGAATAAACCGTCTTCGCACTAACCAGTCGGGCAGTGCAAGCGCCTGAACGGGCGCACCCAATTCTACAAAGTTTCAAACTGTACGCTAAGAAAGAAATTTGAGTACTGAAATTCGTTTTTAAATGTTTATGGTTTGTGCTTATTTAATTATTTTTGTGTCATATTTTTCTAACAAAATTAAGAATATTTTGTAGGTACTTAAATTATAATTATGTATATAGATGCATATAGCTTCTTTTAATATTTTACCAAACAGTGATGTCAACTTTTTAAAAATACAACGGACATGAAAAGCTTTTAAATTAATGATTATTATTTCCCTTGATATATTGAAGCAAGCAAAGCTTTTCAAAACGTACAGGGCACGTAGCCCTGTGAGTCGTAGAGGTACATTTGTAGGTCTGGCTTTATGCCATTTTACGGAGAAATATCAATCAGTGAAATGCATAAGCATATCCCATCGATTACACGTTTTTTCATGATTTTTTTTTTCATGAAATTCATTTTTTTTTTTTTGTTCAAAATGCAAAAAAAAAAAACCTTATTTTCAAGATTACTGCATGTTTTATCAGTTTGTTTCAAATTTTCTATTTTATAGATTATATGATTTGCAGAAACGAAATTGCATTCATGTGCAAGGGATATGAATCTAAATGGAAAATGAAGAAATACATTTTTTTTTTTGATTTCCCCATCCAAATGTTTTATAGCTCTTTTGGGTTATTTAGTTGGTATAATGGTTTGAATGCCCCACCAATATTTCTATTCAGAATCTTTCTAGCTGGATAAATCGTGACGCAAAAGTAGCAGGCGATAGACGGACACCCGGTGCCAGGTTTATGCAACTATGGTTGCATACCAGTACCGCTGGACCACAACAACAACAACGTCATGTAACAGACGACAATCGCCCGGTCAAGCGCTACATAAAATCTGGCGTAACTGTGAGCTCTTCGCCTTCAACTGGTGATGTAAAACTCCTGAAAGTGGCCAAGCATAAATTTCGGTTTGGCCACTTTCAGGGTGTTTGTATATATAACAAGAAATATCTTTTAAAAAAAAGATATAAGACGAAGATAAAGAAGACATATTTGAAACAAATAATAGCAACCAACCAACGAGTTGTTTGCCGCCGAAGGCGGCAACCAACGAGAGTTCGTTGCTTTACGATATAGGCGTATTTCTGTTCTATTCTATTCTGTCCCGTACCACTAAGGCTTCGAAATGTTTGTGTCACTGAATTTCCGCATTCGGAACTCCTCGGCCAATTCCATGAATCAGACCTCGGGCGTATGAAAGGCGGAGCAATATGCAGCAAAATCCAACATTTTGTTGTTCGGCCGAAAGTATACGCCGAAGCTCTACGAATGAATTAATTCTCGACCTGCGACCTTTTACAGCTGTTGCACGGACATTCATTTAATGCTTTGCTGTTGTTAAAACAAAACAGTCAATTATTAATGACGAGACATTTGCTTCCTCTCATCTTATTATTTACTCGGTGCGACAGTGCGGCCATCGTTGTTTATATCGTTGTTCCTAACAACAGTCGTGTGACGTAAGTAGTCCCACGTCATACATCCGAGTTTGATTCACGGAATTGGCCGAGCGGTGTTCCGATTGTGAATTTCCGGTCGGCATTTTTATTTCTATGGAGAAACGAGACGCTGGCATTTTTATTGGACGAAAATAAATTCCTGAACTTCCGCCGCCACTTCCCTAAGAACACGTGAATATGTTCCAAACAAAATCCTATGATGGCCGTCAGAATTCGGCCAGAAGGCCGTACAGCCCGAAGAAAACAACAACCCTTACCTTTTCACTGCGTCTTCTCGGCACCTGTTTATTGGAGACACGCATTATATTTTCAGGTCGGCAGCAGGCAAGTGCACACGTGATGTAGCTAGCAAGCTTTACAACTTTCTAGAAACGACATGAGCTGTCTTTCTGCAAAACAGCATATGACTTCCACTAGGCCTATCGGTTTTCCCTTAGTTATATAAATAATCCAGTAATCGATTGGTTGCAGCAACAGTGTGACGTTGTATCATTTATGTGTGACGTCAAAACCAATACTGGTTGCGTTCGGGGTTTTGCCAATGTCACTATTGGCATGCCAATGCCGCTCTGAGTTTTACTATTGGCACCATTGGCTCTACCATTGAAACCAGTATTGCCGACCATTGGCTGCCAATACTGCAGACAACCTAGGGCATGGGAAAAATTACCATGGTGGATAATTTGCGGCATTCAATATGGCAATTTAGGTGCTGTTACCATAATAACTTGTCAGCTGACAGAATATTTACGGTGGATGCTAGAATGTTTGGCTCCCTATAAGGATCTTACTATACACATTCAGCAAGACAATGAATGCTGGCATTATAATATTGGCTGAAGCTGCCAGATGTGTGTGTCCATTCTATATATCAGTAGTGCATGAAACCTACATTATTCTGCGCCTTGATGAAACAAAGTCAGGAACAGGTAGCGTGAGGGTACCCCCATCGGACAGGGTACCCCCATCGGACACCTTTACGATCTGTTCTCGTTTAAAATGAGTAGCACCTCGTCCAATTTAATACCAATTTTTATAATGTTTTGTGGTCTTTTCCTCGACACTTTTGCGCGCCTTTCTCGTCTCGGGAGCGTTAACGTAATTTTCACAGACGGTATTTACCGGACAAGGGTACAAGTCAGAAACATTTCAGTGAATGGTTACACCAAGATTTCGTCGTACCTAAATGCAGTTCAATAATCTAATCAACAACATTGGATGGAGATTTTAGTCACCTAACAAATAATATAAGGATTACATTCCAGTTCGTTCTAGTTTTAGAGAAATTAGAGAAAATGCACACTTGTTTGCCTCTCGACACTGGCTAAAATCTATATGAATAGTTCAATGTAAACAAACGTCATCATTCTGAGGGAGCACATATTATTTACCCTTTCATGTCAAACTTAAAGTTCTGAATCGATTCTTGCCTATTTATCTTAAACAAGGGTATGTCTTTACAATGTTACATTAAATTTGTTTATGCATAATTAGTTTACATGTGTAGAAAATAAAGGTGTCCGATGGGGGTACCCCTAACCAAGATTTTACGCCCGTTACCTGTGAAATAATGAATGCTCCCCGATTCCTCCGTATGACGTCATACTACAGCTTATATTTACCGAATCAATATATGAGGTATATATTTTGCAAGTCAAATAAAGTCGTTAGACTTTTGATGTAACAATTTGAAAATTCATTTGAAAAAGCAATTTTTAGGTGTCCGATGGTGGTACCCTTGCGCTACTTTACTTTGTGCTCCAAATATACCACCCATCATAAACCTCGACTTGACACATGAAAATTTTTCCCCACAATAATGAAAGAAAATTAGAAAAACTAAAAATTTCTAAACATAGAAAAATATTGGCGCTGCAATGGTACCATAGCTCGCCATCGGCTCTACCAATGGTACCATTGGCGCCATTGGCTAATCAATAGAACTGCCAGTGGTGACATTGGCAATTTTGCCAGTGGTGCCAACGGTTGCCAATGGTACCATTCATTGGCTGTCGATATTGTGCAGGGTTTTACGGTTGCCAATAATACCATTCTCTCTGCCTGTCTGTCTGTCTCTGTGATTGGCGTCGCCTGACATGGTGCCTTAAACATCGAGTCCTCGAATCAGCCTGCGCATTAATTAGTCAAGAATCTTTACTTTTAGTTTTTAGATTCTCCAGATTTAATTGATCATATACGAATGTAAATAAGGAATATTCATATCAGACGGGTAGTGACAATGGCGCGGTTAGCCGATAGTCGTGTGTAAGATCGCTTGAGTAAATTCTTTGGAATTTATAGCTATCAATACCTACAATGTGTTATTTCAGGATTCTGCATGCTACTGTTAACGTTACGATTTTCTACGGCTTTTGATGAAGATTTCTAATGTTAGCGGCCGTTCAGCAGACGATTTTAACAAAATAAATATTAATTTTCATATTTTAATGCAAATCTAGCCTTTTATACTATGCCGAAGAACTCAAACTCATACTGTTATCCCTTTGCACTTAAAAAGTTTCGTTTTTCTGGCAGTTTTATCGAAACAGGCTTAGCGAGAATCCCAGTCATCATAAGTAGGTTTTTACTGGCTCTATTTACTCCTGTATTTGTCCATACAGAGGAATATTGCACTAAATTGTAAATGTACACCGATATTTACTGCAGCATGCACGAATGTATGAAAACATCTGAATTTTAGAAAAAAAGGTTTTATAGTTTTCTACGGCTAATCCAAACCTTATGTATTGGTTTTCGAATGTTATGCTAACGTATTCTACGGTGGACGTTTATGTTTCCTACGCTGGATATTGTGACATGAAAAGCAAAATAGTAAAATAGAGATGGTAAACCTATGTGTGCAAGGCGATTTTAGCAAATGCTTTAAGAACCACCTGTCTTGATCGAAATAAGAACCCAAGATCTCCGAGAATATCATAAGACCCTTGGTGATCACAACTTCAATATAATTGGATGATTGTAAAACATCATAGAGAGATTGGCTAATCTTACACTTTTTCGGTGCATACATACAAAATATTAACTTGGTTTTTTTTTTTTTTAATACGGAGGTCCCTATTTGCAAACTAAACTCAAATTCAACGATTGTCTCAAGATAAGGCCAAGTCGTATTCATAGACATAAGTGCAGCTGGAGTAAACTCCAATAAGTAAGGTTTGGTCGAGGAACGGCGGCTCGAGTTAATTTTGATAAATATTTCAGCGATTTCATGGCTATGATGTGACAATGCGAAGAAGCACGACTACCAAAAGCTGCTGTTATAGGCCAGATGGCTTCTATGTTATACATTTTTTTCTTTGTGTGTGTGTGTGTGTGTGTTTTTGTGTGACAAATTCATATTTTATGGTGCTGCGTTTCACAGACAGAGTTTTGGCTTACGTCATGTGATTTGTATTTCCTTTCAGCTATAATTGCGTTTAAAGAATATTAAGTCTATATTCAGACGTCTCAGAGAGAGAGAGAGAGAGAGAGAGAAAGAGAAAGAAAGAGAAAAGAGAGCCCTCCCCACACATACTCATTCACACGTGGTCGGGTAGGACTACGTTTTGTGGAGGCGAGTCTTACTGGTGTAAGCTAGAGCATGGTTCGTCCTCCTGTACGGAGACATAAACCACGAGCTTTAGCGAGTGTATTATCGACCGTACAGGCGGACAAACTGCGTTCTTTCTCACTTATAGCATGATACCCATTGTAGGCCATGCACGTTATGGGGTATCTCATGCTAAAGATTTGGGTATCCGAGGATCGTACTATAAATCTGGATAATAACTGCTGTGCCTTGCAGCAGGTGCGGAATGGGGGTCGGATTTCATTCCTATCGTTCCTTCTTCCTGTCTCAGACTGACCGCTCGATAAAGACTGAAACACTGTCTCAAATAGCCGTTAAACCCCAAACAAACAAACAAACATCCCAAAACCTGTCAAAAACCAGCCGAATTTCTAACTTGACTGATATCTTAACAATGTTGAACTAGAATATAACTTTTAAAAAAGGAAACTCTGACACTATTTACACATTTTTAGCGGAACTAGATCTACAAAGAAACGTAATTCTTTCAAAAACCTCTTCGGGTCCCCGTTTTTAGGCTGACTTGTCTCCAGTCATCATAAATACATGTATATGTTAAAAATGTCATTGAGATCCGACAAATGCGGTATAAGTACAATCCTAAAATGCAGACAGCAGACTGGCGGACAGATTGAAAAGAATGTACCCCAACCCCAAACTCATTTTGCCATCTGGAAGAAAACTCGTTACGGTGTCAAATCGATAACTCTATACTACCTGTAAACTTTAGTTTGATTGGGTTTAACGGCCCTTTGAGACAGTATTTCAGTCTATAGCGGGCCGTGTAAACTTTAGCCCTTGGCCACAAATTCCAGTGTCTTAACGGTCAATAGAGAGAAAATTTTCGACCAAGCTTCGAATCAATAGTTAGCAAAATTAAGCGTTCAGGGAAGAAATTTCCCATTTAGCTATGTATGTAAAAAATACAATAGATTCGCAAATGTTAATTTATATATGTGATTTGGGTCCAAAATCGAAGATTCGCGTAATTTGAATAAATTGTGTTAAGAAACTTATGGTTTGTAGAAAGAAAACTATGGGCTCTGATGGAAGAAACTTCTCATTGACGCATTTCTATAATTATTATACCAGATCAAAGAGCCTGAAATGCTCTTTTGAGCCAGATGTTATAATTAAATGTCGGAAAATATATTAAATAAGAAAATATAATTTATTTTTGAGCTTCTGTACATTTTCGAGTTTAACTGAGAACCGTCCACAGGTGATCGCTTATCTCCGACTCTCTTGGATATTATCGAAAAAATCCCGTTACTATAACGAGAATTCTTCCCTATGGATATAGGTGGTAGTGGTGTGATTAGGGGAAGGGGTGATCTTTGAAAGTACTAAGCTTCAATATACACATTTTTTTTTTATTCTATTTTAATTTTCATTTCTATACAATATTAAAAGAGGGTGCTAAACATAAATGTTCTACATTGACCGTAGCTACATAACCCTAGCTGATCTTGAATCAAGTACTGCTACATATCATTAGTTTCAAACACACGCAAGAAAAATAATTAATAAATAATAATAATAATTATAATAATAACAAACATTTTATTGCAAAATACTACTGTCTTAAAATGGCTATTTTAATCTCCAGTCCTCTCAGTATCAAAGTCAATTGTATCCAAGTTTGGTACACCTAACATAAGAAAAATTCACTTGTGGTTACTGAAATTTAAGCAATTAAAACGGACGGAATCAAAGACTTATGGACAGTCGGACAGACAGACGGATGAACGAACGGACGGGCGGACCCCCATAGCATACATCGTCTATTGGGGGTGGAGGATGGGGATGGAGGGGCTACAACGATATAGAAACACGCCCATAACAATTAATTTTAGTATCATCGAAGCTGTTTATTGCATGCAACAACGTCGTCCCCGTGTCACTATACTAGTATATGCCCAGATTGGATAAAATCCGTGGTATAAAAGCTGTTCACGAAACAAGTAAAGAAAGCGCATACGACGTGTGAAGGCGGGAATGGGTCGTTTTTTGGGGGCGGGGGGGGGGGGGGGGGCTCGCAGAAACTACCAGGACGTAGAGTTAAACAACAATAAATACAGTGATACGACAGTGATTTTTTTCTCTATATAAGTGGTTCCAATAAAAGGCACCAGTCCAAATTCAAAATAGTATATTTTTTTTCCCAACTGCAAGTTGAAAAATTCCCAGTTGGAGGAAGAATTTTTCTGATGACCTACACGCACAAATTTACTTGCTTGCTTGCAGAACAGGCAGATATTTAGGCATAATTGAACTTAAATATTATATATTCAATTTCATGCCCCCTTTCCCACCACTTGAGCCAATATAGGTGTTCTGAAATTTCAAATTTAAGGAAAATTCAAAGAGATTTGTCCCAATTCTGTGGGCACCGGCACAATTTCCAAAATAGTGAAAAAATCACTGTATGAGAATAGGAAAATCGATTAATGTTTCAGCCAAAATACTGGAGAAGGATGGTATCGAATCCATGACCGATGTTTAACAGGCTACACCATGAACCCTTCTTCAGACACAGCAATGTTAACCGGACGGACGCTCAGACGTCAAGCAGAAAAGCGTAGTTCCCGCGGTATATTTATAATTTAACGAATTTTAAAGTTAGTATGATTTAATTCTACACTGTTAAGTCAACCATGTCTCAAAATTTAGAGTCATTACAGTTTATATACTTTAAGAGGTCCGGTCCAGGTCCACACTGTCCTTTACATGATGCGAGTCTAACTGGAGTGTAGCTGGAGTCTCCTCCACGAAGACAAAGTGAATACCAAAAGTGTATACTGACACTGAAGAGGCTTTATTAGCCGAAACTACGTAGTCTGGGCCACTTTCCGTCTTCTGAATGTATTCTCTGGTCTTGAAGGAACTCTTTAAGATTTTAATATTACCTCACTGCAGCTGGTGTTGTGCCGTGTGGCGGCCGTAAAACGTCACCCCGTACATCATCCATAGTGCAGATTATATTTTATTTTCGACCTTTTGGATCAGAGGATATATTCTGAGAAATCCGAAATTTTAGATTGGTTTATACTCATATTCTAAACCATCATTTTATATATTATTTGGACCCTTTTTGATACTAATCAGTCTTTGAGTCGACTGTCCAATTAAGATTAAGAAATTACAGTTTGCTTTTCTCTGGTTTCGTCACCAGATATTGTCAGGGTCACTGAAGAGGCTTTATTAGCCGAAACTACGTAGTCTGGTCCACGTCACGGTATGTAGGCAAATTTACGTACACGAAAGTATTACTTACGAGACATTGCGGGAAACTGCGCGTGACAAGTAAACAACTTTTTATTCTGACAGTTTTTCTTGAATATATCTGCACTGACTAAATATTTTACAGATCTGTTTTTACAGTGATATTGGGCCTATTTCCTTCTATCTAGTAACGGTTAGACGCTGAAGATACACTTTCCGTGTTAAGCCTGATTTTGAGAAAAACATGTAGATTTGCATTTTTCGCCAGAAAGTAGCATTTAATTTCTTAATTCCTTTATCATTCGCAAAACTGAACCTATCTGCGGGTGGCCTACTTAGTGCTCTACAACCGCGGTTATGTCAGATTCCAACTTTATACATTACAAGAATAAACAGCCATGTTTCACAGGAGGGGTCTACCTTTTCGCATTTACGACCATCTCAGCATTCTTTTTGAACATTTACGACCATCTGCGCAACATAAACACGAATCTTGACATGACCATCAACAAAACTCTGGTATGAGATCATCTGTATCAGAAAGTTTGCATTAAATCACGTCTTCTTCTCAATCTAGATATGCAGTAAAGCGTTCCAAGATAGTTTTGCCGAACTTCCATTATTAAAATAACCCTAATCCTCCCTTTAATACAAATATAACCTCACTCGAAAGCTATTCGATCGTCTTATGACTATGTTAGCCATGGTATTTCGGTAAAACAGAGTCTGGTAACGCTTTACTGCATATCTAGATTGAGGAGAAGACTTGATTTAATGCAAAACTTCCAATATGTACGATATCATACAAAACTTTTGTCGATGGTCGTGTCAAGATTTGTGTCTTGTTGCGCAGATGGTAGTAAACGTTTAAAAGGAATCCCGAGATGGTCGTAAATGCGAAAAGGTAGACCCCTCCTGTGAAATATGGCTGTTTATTCTTGAAACGTATAAAATTGGAATCTGATTAAACCGTGGTTGTAAAGAGCACGAAGTGGGCCACCCCTGATGATTTCAGTTTTGCAGAAGATAAAGGAATAAAGACGGTACATGCTGCCTTCGGGCGAAGTAATAGAAAAATGCAAAAATCTACATGTTTTTTCTCAAACTTAGGCTAACTTCAGCGTCGATATGTTTCTAGATAGAAGGAAATAGGCCCAATATCACTGTAAAACAGATCTGTAAAATATTTTGTCAGTGCAGATATATTCAAGAAAAACGGTCAGAAAATAAAGTTGTTTACCTGTCACGCGCAGTTTCCCGCAATGTCTCGTAAGTAATACTTTCGTGTACGTAAATTTGCCTACATACCGTGCACGTTCCTTCTTCTGAATGTATTCTCTGGTCTTGAAGGAACTTCAGAACTCTTTAAGGTTTTAATTTTACCTCACTGCAGCTGGTGTTGTGCCGTGTGGCGGCCGTAAAACGTCTCCCCGTACATCATCCATAGTGCAGATTATATTTCATTTTCGACCTTTTGGATCAGAGGATATACATGTATTCTGAGAAATCCGAAATTTTAGATTGGGTTATACTCATATTCTAAACCATCATTTTATATATTATTTGGACCCTTTTTGATACTAATCAGTCTTTGAGTCGACTGTCCAATTAAGATTAAGAAATTACAGTTTGCTTTTCTCTGGTTTCGTCACCAGATATTGTCAGGGTCACTGAAGAGGCTTTATTAGCCGAAACTACGTAGTCTGGCCCACGTTCCTTCTTCTGAATGTATTCTCTGGTCTTGAAGGAACTCTTTAAGATTTTAATTGAGCTTCACGCATTCAAGGCTTACTCGAGCGTCACTTCAACTGACCTTACTGGAGTATGAGTCGAGTATGAGTTTGAGTTGTTTTGTGAAGGTGGGCCTGAGTGGTTTATTGCCGTGCATTATGATTACAGCTTTATGATATATGACATCTTCAAAGGTTGATTTGTCATTGAAACAGTGGCAGCAATGATATATTCTTCTGGAAATATGGAGAAACATCTTTTTTATACTTAAAGGGATGAATTAAACGTATTTAGTCATGACTATTACTATTAAGATAGGAAGGAGGGAGTCATACCCATTAAATCCCCCATCTTAGGTCAGCAAAGAAGTTTGTATACATTTTCTTTCATTTATATTGACATTTCTTGAAATCTGACTCATAAAATTCATAATGTTTGCAAGAAGTGAGAATGAATACCACCGCCAAGAACCGTAGAATACTTTATCATAGTTGACAATTTAACCGTAGACTGCTATATCTTAGCCGAAAGAAACCATAACATCTACCGCCGAATACTATAACAAGAAATGATGAAAAAGGCAAATTACGGCACAAAAGTGACTTTCCGGAAAGAGATTTAAGGGTGGCGGAGAGCATTATTATGTGTAAGCACCCGACTATGGATTATATTCTACAAATATATGATAAAATGTCTACTTTCACTTTCTTCTCTATAAAAGCTGATTTAAGGAAGAATAAAGCACTCATCGGCCCGGAATATATGCATTGTTATGGTAAAATTATTACAGGCAAATTTTCCTAGGAATAAAGGCATATATACCTTAATTATCAAATTTTACTCCAGTTTTATAATTTGTTTACACCGTTTCTAATGACGCTTTCCCACAATTCTTTGTAAACCCGGCAAAAACCATAACGTTAGCATACGCATACAGAATACCGCAATAACACATTGTAGGTAGTGGCTATATGGAGTAAAATCATTAAAATCTTCTGTCAAATGATAGTACTTTGATTGGGGATGTCGAGTAGGATGTTGGAATCTCACTTGTAACTTTCTGTGGTTTAATATGAGATATTTTCTTACATTCCTTTGTTTACATTTGACTTCTTTGTGATTTCTTTGTGAGCTACACTGAACTGATTGTGGCTTCTCCGGATTTCTGGATTTGACAGTGTTAAAAGGTAACTTTCTACATTACATATAACCTTAGTAGATGCTGATACTGTGACTCATATAAAAGAATATTTCGTAAATATTATATAGTTGAAAGTTATATTTACACATTACAAGAATTTGAAAAATTGACATATAGCCTTGCCCGGAGGCCATTTAGGCTACCTGAGATGACCTGAGAATACAACGGTATAGAGCGGTATACAACGGTATAGAGCGTATTGTGACATTTGCCGTTACTGTTTACTGTTATTGGGCACTATACACAGTTAAGCCCCTTATATTAACGATGACTACTAGCCTACCTTCTCACGTTACATTAGATACCAGTTCTACGGATGGTGCTATGGAAGTCAGTACACCTACAGGCTTGTCTAAAAGGAAAATGGATGATCGCTCTCCAATTCAGTCTGAAAGCCCTGAACTAAAAAAGTCGAATGTACCAGACAGTAGCCAGGTTATGGATATGAAAGCGTTTTCAGACATGGTTACTAAAACATTTAATGATAAAGGGTTTGTTCAGAGCGTGACCCCTATGTTGTTCGAGCTCATGAGTCCTCTCATCCGAGATTGTATTGGGGCCGCAGTTGGTGCTTTGAAGGAATCTGTTATAACACCTCTTGTTGAGTCAAATAATGAGCTACTCGAGACAGTGAAGTTCCAGTCTGATACGATCGAAGAGCAGAAGAAGTGTCTTGACACTAAGTCCAAGCAGATAGATAAACTCGAGAGGGAGCTCAAATCTGTTTATGCCCGTGTAGATTCTCTCTCTGCTGAAACAAACGAGTTGGAGCAATACAGTCGCCGCAATTCTCTTCGTTTGTATAATCTGCCAGTTCCAGATGAAATTACCACTGAGCAACAGTTAACTGACCATGTCCTGAGATTTATTAACTGTAACATTCTCAAACTGAGCAATTCTTCAGATCCTACAGCCCTAACTCCTCTTGATATTGAACGTTGTCATTACGCTGGCCGGAGTAAACGTCAGCTGCTGGTTAAGTTCTCCCGCTATCACACTAAGCGTAGAGTGTTTATGAATAAAGCTAACCTTAAACAGAACGCTGATAAGATTTTTCTCAGTGAGGACCTGACTAAATATAACCATAATTTAGTCATGGAGCTCCGTGAGAAATTTCTGCAGCGAACTGTTTGTAGCTACTGGACCAGAGACGGTACTATTTTTGTAAAGAAAGGTAAGGATGATGTGCCCGTAAGAGTTCGCAATGGAAATGACATTTCGGAATTGTTTAAAAGGCGCTAAAGGCGCTAAATGCCATTAACATGCCTGAAAAGAACTCATGCAGTTATTATGCCTCACTTCCCCAGCGGGCGCTCGACGTTCGAGTGACGTCGTATTGACGTCGATTCGACGAGATGACGTCGCATCGACGACAATGCGACGTCATTTTGACGTCGTGTGCCTGCTGGGTCGTGTCCACTTCTGTATACTGAATGCTATATGTTCTATTTTCCAATACTCATACTCATGAATACTTAAATAATTATATTTCTACCCGCCGCTTCTTACGACATGGTATGGAATAGTCTGTGCACATAATACTGCACAGAGTTATCGGAGTCTTTGATTCTCAGATGTTTAGGTTCCTCAGGATACATGCGCTGTGTTGTGTACAAAAATGCTCTTATTTAGACTGCGCAGAAGAGCATGCTGGTCTAGGTCTTGTGTGCCACGTTGCACGTTGGTGCCGTCTCACGTGACATGGCTTGTTTTCTTTTTTTTTTGTCAGATCAACATAGAACAGTTAATACCACAATAATAATTTTTATTACAGGCCGCGTTGTGAGAAAGGCCTTCGCGTCATGGCTTCGATTGGCCTGTGCATTTAAATTTGCATCGACCGATCGAAGTCTTCGGTTCTTAGGAGTTTAGGGTCTTCAGGTTACATATGATTTGTTGTAGACAAAGATGACTTTATTCAGGCCGCGCATGCGCGGGCTGATCTGGGTCTATTGTGTGCCTCTCACGTGACGCGGCTTGTGTGGTCTATAAATGTTGCCGCGTGATTTCTATTCTCCAAGTCTATGTAAAAACTTTAATAGTTTTCTCTGTCTTCTCCATAAGATTATACAGGGGCGTAACTAGGGGCAATTTCATAATACGCACTCTCTACTTCTTGAAGGGAAAATAGGAATTTCAGCCTCTTTGGGAGTTGGTTTTGAAATCTTGTCTAATTTATCAAATTTCAGCATGCAAATATGCAGGTGCGTTTTGAAATTTTGTCAATTTTGACAAAATTTCAATACGCACTTGCGTATTTGCCGTATACGTAGCTACGCCCTTGAGATATGCTCATGTTTAATTGGATTGTTTTTTCACATGTATAAGTTGCTGAAAATGTGGGCAATGTGCGTCTCTTTCCTTACAATGGCCTTTATTTGATTTCTTCATCTAAGTAAGCATACATGAACATGACAATGAGAAATAGTTAGTGGTTTGGATAGACATAATGCATTTCCTGAATGTCATTACAGACATTGTGGTATAATTATGCTTAAATAAGCTCATTTGATACAGTTAAGTTGATTTCTGCGACCCGGCCAGCCAGATTTAAGTTTTTTATAGGCGATAATGGTCTTTTAGTTATCCCACGCATGGACAATGGAATTGTCCGCGTCTTGGAATCGGCTGGGAGGTATGAAATGGTTTTGTGCTGAAATGAGCTTATTTGGCGATATTGACACTTGTATTTACACGTTATCTGAGACTTAATGGCGATTAGTATCCATTAGGCACTCAGCGTTGAATCGGCGTTGATTCGATGCTGATTCGACGTTGTATGCCCACTGGGTGGTAACCATGACCAGCCTGCTACTTTATGTGCTAGAGCCTCTTCAGGACCTGAAGAACTTATCGATATTATCTGATACATTTCTAGTACTTTGAGTAACCGCCTCTAATTTTTAAGTTTTTAAGTCTGTAGTTACGAGTCTATTTCATGGCAATGAATTTAAACTCTTTTCGTGAATCGGA
Organism: Ctena decussata; assembly: GCA_963989385.1. Taxonomy (NCBI): domain Eukaryota; kingdom Metazoa; phylum Mollusca; class Bivalvia; order Lucinida; family Lucinidae; genus Ctena; species Ctena decussata. The sequence continues at coordinate 59,474,042 of OZ022506.1, forward strand.
GAGCCTTGCGGCATGTGTACGCATGTCCAGATGGATGATGTGACTTGCATTCTCTGCCTTTTTATTCTCTGCCTTCTATGAATTGTTAACAAGGGTTATTGGCTGGGCTATACAGTTATGCAGTCTTGTTATGGTTTTCACTGCTCATGCATGCCGAGGGGCTCCCTTATTCATGTAGAGACCAAGAAATAGTCTTATCAAATAGATAGCCTTCAGTTTTTGTTAAATGATTATAAGCGAACTTACTCAGGTTTAATGAGCATCGTCATAAGGTGAATGGGTACACCTCCATATTTTCATGCCATTTTTGCGGGGGTATCAGCTTTTTGGCTTCCTGTTTGCTTCCCTGTGTAGCCCTTCCAGCAGTGGCTCTACTTTTGAAGGATGGGGTTTGTGCGCGGAGGCGCAGGTCGTTTCCTTTAAAAGTCGAGAGGCTATGTACAATCAAAACAAAATTAGCAGGGTTGTTTTCTCCGAATGTGTATCGATTCACCTTAATTTAAGGCTACAAAGGTCATAAATGAGTTACCAAGGGAAGTAAATATTACTTTTTAAACAATATATAATCACTTAGTTTTTTCCCTTCTACGCTTGCAAAGCGACAAGATGTGACCTTGCTCCCAAATTTTAGTTGTATAACGGTAAAATAATTATAATTGCTTCTATACTGCTGCCACTATTGGCACTATCATGGGAAGTAACTACTGCGAGACTGAGTAGCAAACTCTATACGTGGGGCGAATCCATATCTGGCTCAGCTGCTGCTATCTCCTGGTGGCACTGACACGTTGATACGAATTTGTGTGAAAGGATCACAAGCCTGTAGTCACTTTTTGTGGCATGGCAGGTTTTGGCACTACTTTATGTAAAAGTAGTGCCAAAACCTGCCATGTGCGATTTACCATGTCTGGCGTCGCTTTCCGCTCTGGAGGACGGTTGTTCTTGTGTTCACGTCCTGTGCTAATTTAGTTATTACTTTGTTCATGACGCCGAGAGGCGCACAGTTCCGTTGCATCTGGTTGTTTGCTAGTGGCGGGTTGCGACGCTGGATAAGGATATTAAGTGCGCTATCTCAGGGAACCTTACAGTCGTGCTCCTTTCATATTATCTTAATTCTGTTATTTATTAATTTGTTTAAACATTGTTTATGTTATACAATAGTCAGCCATGTATTGACAAGCATATATAGTACTTGTGGTGTGGGATCACTGCTGGTTTAGGGTTCTCTATAAATGTACCAAAGAAGTATTTTAGCAACATGCGTTTTAAGTATGTCTCGATGAAAATAACATTGTAATGCTACAGGAGCTGGTACACATAGTGTTGATCATTCATTTGCAATAGAAGGCTATTGTCAGTGCCCCATGTGAGTCATCCTTTCGTATCAAAATTATTACTTTAAACCTAAGTTCTATTCGATTTTCCCAGTATATGTACATAGATAGAATCCTCTATTTATTTCCAAAGAATATGCTTCAGTCAGTGCGGAAATCATGCATCCTGTCCGATATTTTGAAGATATGTTGTACAAATTTAGATTCTTAATCTTTTGTTTCACACTTTTGTATAACCTTCCCCATCCCACCCTTCTTCTGCCCCTCTGGTCAGTTCTGTACCCTCGGTTTGTGCTCTTGGGTAAGTATCTTCTTATCACTGAATATGACTTTCTTAAAGGTAAAATAGGTAATTTCCTTAATGGATAATAGTCTGAAAGATATTACTACTGTTTTAAATATTAATATCTTATATGTAATACTACAGTTAATTCTTCTGTCTGGTGATGTTAGTGAAAATCCTGGTCCAGACCTTGATCAGAGCAATCAAACCGATAACTTATCAATACTTCACTTAAATATCCGCAGTATTAGAAATAAATTAGAATTTGTTAAGGATAATTTGTCAGACTTTGATGTTCTTTGCTTTACAGAATCTCACTTAAGTGATAATATTTTAAATTCTGATATCTGTTTAGAAGGATTTCAACCAATGCCTTTTAGAAAAGATGTTTCGGCCCACTCTTCGGGCCTCTTAATATATGTTTCAGAAGGTTTACTTGCAGTTAGACTTTCCGACTTGGAAGCTAATTTGGAGGAATCAATATGGATCGAAATTAAACATAAAGGTGAGTCATATTTACTTTGTGATATATATAGACCTCCAAATACACCAATGAATTTTTGGCATCGTTTTAATATTGCTATCGAACGAGCATCAGAAATGTCTAAACACATCATTATAGTCGGAGATTTAAATGAAGATCAACTAAATCCTCGCATTCATAACTTGAAAGATATAATAATGTTAAATAATCTTGTTAATGTTATTAATGTACCCACTCGAGTAACAAATACTTCCCAAACTCTGTTAGATCCAATAATTCTTTCCGAAACTACTAAAGTTTTAGATTCTGGCATTCTTAGTGTACCAGCTGATATAAGTGACCATTCTGCAACATACGTGTTTTTACCAATTAGTTATAATCATTCCGCAGCTTTTAAACGGGTTGTCTGGCAATATAAAAAAGGGGATTTTTGTAAGTTTAATAGATTAATATCATCCACTGACTGGGAATTTCTTAAAAATGATAGTTTAGACGATGCTTGTGATAATTTCACATCAAAGTTTATTAATCTTGCTAAAGAATGTATACCCTGTAAAGAAGTTACCATAAGACCAAATGACAAACCTTGGTACGACTCTGAGATCAGAACTTTTTCAAGAAAACGTGATAGGTTACGAAATAAGGCCGCAAAATCAGGTAGTAATCAAGATTGGCAAAATTATAAAAAACTTAGAAATGAGGTAAATAATCTTAAAACTCACGCAAAAGAACAGTTTTATAGTAACATTGAGTCAACTATTATTGAAGCAAAGAATACCAATCCGAGGCAATACTGGAAACTTGTTAAATACTTTATAAAATCAAATAAAGGTGCTGAAGTTATACCCCCTCTAAAAACAGTTTCTGAGTCTGGGGAAGAAGTTTACTCATTTACAGATCTTGAAAAAGCTAATACATTAAACGAGTATTTCGAATCTATCTCCAATGTTAATGAAGGTAATACTGAACTCCCAAATTTTGTTCCAAAAACAGCTAATTCTTTAGAAAGTATACACATAGAAGAGTCGGAAATCAAAGACATCATTAGAGTTCTTGATGTAAATAAAGCATGTGGCCATGATCTGGTTAGTCATAAAATGCTTAAGATGACTTGTGACACCGTTGTTCAACCGTTACATATTTTAATGAATAGATCTCTTACTGAATGTACATTTCCAACCGTATGGAAAAAAGCTATTGTGATGCCTCTTTTTAAGAAGGGTTCACCCGATACCCCTTCAAATTATAGACCGATTTCGTTGATTAGTACGGTTGGAAAATTAATGGAACGAGTTGTTTATAAGCACTTATATAACTTCTTTCATAGTAATAACCTTATCTACAAGTTGCAGTCCGGGTTTTTACCAGGTCATTCAACAGTATTCCAACTTATTGATATCTATAATCAAATTTGTCAAAGTTTTGATTCCAAACAGTATACATGCATGGTGTTTTGTGACATATCAAAAGCCTTTGATAGAGTATGGCATAAAGGCCTTCTTTTTAAATTAGAACAAAATGGCATCAAAGGGGATGTTTTAAAATGGATCTCACACTATCTTTCCGGAAGAAGTCAAAAAGTGTTTGTAGGTTCATCAATGTCTGAGTCTAAGACCCTATCTGCAGGGGTTCCACAAGGTTCTGTACTCGGACCTTTGTTATTTTTAATCTATGTTAATGATATTGTAGAACATTTAGTTAGTACATGTATAAGTCGTCTTTTTGCTGATGATACATCACTATCGTTTACATCACCTAATATACAGGACATTGAGGGTATCTTGAATCACGACTTGACAATTATCACGGCTTGGGCAAAACAGTGGTTGGTAGATTTTAACCCAAACAAGACGGAAGCTATCTTATTCTGTATGAATAATGCAAATAATCCAAATCTGTACTTTGATCAAGTTCCTGTTAATTTTGTAGATGAACATAAACATTTAGGACTCACTTTTAGTCGTGATGGAAAGTGGCATGCCCATATCAACAATATTTTAACTTCTGCTTCAAAAATGTTAGGAGTTATGCGAAGTTTGAAGTTTAAGCTTAATCGTAAAACGCTGAATCAACTTTACTATTCGTATTTGAGACCCTTGGTTGAGTATGCTTCTGTCGTATGGGATGGGTGCACAATGTATGAAAAGGAACAACTCGAACGATTTCAGTACGAAGCTGCTCGAATAGTTACCGGGTTAACCCGTTCTGTTTCATTAGATAATTTAATGACCGAAATAGGATGGCTTCCTTTGTCCGATCGTCGCCAGTTTCAGAAGTTGATAACTATGTATAAAATTGTTAATGGTACTGCACCGGAATATTTATGTAATATGTTGCCTCCTCTTGTTACCGAGAGAACTGTATATAGCCTTCGAAACGCTGAAGATATAACTATTATGAATAGAAGAACCGAAATATTTGCTAAATCTTTTATTCCTTCAGGTTCACTTTTGTGGAACAACTTACCCCTTTCTATTCGATCTGAAACGTCAATTAACTCATTCAAATTAAAATTAAAACAGCATATTTATATTTCTCCGCAAATTCCGAAATACTTTATCCAAGGCAAGAGAACTGAATCTGTATTCCATTGTCGAATAAGGAACAGATGCAGTAATCTTAACAACGATCTGTATCAAAACCATCTTAAAGACTCACCAATATGCGACTGTGGGAATAGTATTGAAGATGCTGAACATTACTTTTTTAGATGTGAAAGGTATAGCAATGAACGACTAATCCTATTTCGAGCAACCAGAAAATTTCATCCTCTAGGAGTTCATTTCATATTATATGGCTCCGATGCACTTTCTATAAAGGACAATTTTATCTTCTTCGGTCATGTGCACCAGTTTATCAAAGAGACAAAACGTTTTATTAATTAATTTGCTTTCAAATTTAGTTTTGTCACTATCAGCTTAGCGATCTGGCTATCCTTCATAAACATTTTATATATTTAATGATCAGGCTGTAATCTTATATTTATTCATTTCTTTCAGGTGAAAAGCTATACCAAACCTGAGTCTGCCCAACAATAGAAGAACCAGTTCGAGGGTACAGAAAGACCAGTTCCATTTCCTTCCCCCAACCCATTCTCTCTCCCCCCCCCCCCCTCCCCTCCTTACCTGCCTGATATATCATAATGGCTGTTGTTGATGTTAGACTGGATGCTGCTTACTGCATTAGTTGTTGCTACTTTCTTTGTACATGTTTTCTATCTTTCCTATTGTATGTTTGAGCTCTATAGAATTTACACCTTACCTATAGTATGTCTAATTTTTCATGTCATTGCCTGTAACTTTGTATTATACAAATGTATGGGGAGGACCGTAATTAATGTTGTAAGAACTTGTGGTCCAACCCAGTTGCTGTATAGATTATTTGGCAATAAAATATGTTTAAACTAAACTAAGACGACGCAAGCTATATACTCCGAGTATAGGTAGGGACGAAAGAGGCATTGTTACAATGAAAGGGAAAATATTTCATCCCGTATGCTTCCTTTGGGCGTCGTAATTTTATTTTGAGCTGTCCTTTTTTTTACTACTTATAAAATTTTTTCCAGGATTTCTCTGCTGTAGGACGGAGTTGCATAAAACTACTAAAACTGAGCTATCAATGCAGCTGTGCTACATTTTTTTAACCATAATGTTGGTTGGTTGCAATATAGGTGGCGCCTATTTATGGTGGCTGGTTTGTGCCATTTCGTCTTTTCGTCTTGTCGCCGCGAAAAGACGCCAGGCGAAAAGACGAAAAGACGAAAAGACGCCATGCGAAAAGACGAAAAGACGAAAAAACGCCATGCGAAAAGAAGAAAAGACGAAATAACGCCATGCGAAAAGACGAAAAGACGAAACCCGCCACGCGAAAATACGAAATTTCAGCGCGAAAAGACGAAAAAACGCCATGCGAAAAGACGTCATTTAAAACTCTTACTTTGTCGTCTTTTCGCGTGGCGTCTTTTCGTCTTTTCGTCTTTTCGCCTGGCGTCTTTTCGTCTTTTCGTCTTTTCGCATGGCGTTATTTCGTCTTTTCGCATGGCGTTATTTCGTCTTTTCGTCTTTTCGCGTGGCGTTATTTCGTCTTTTCGTCTTTTCGCGTGGCGTTATTTCGTCTTTTCGTCTTTTCGCATGGCGTCTTTTCGTCTTTTCGTCTTTTCGCATCACGTGTTTTGCATTAAGATGTATCAATAAATCCTATTCTAAATGCAGTTAATACTTTGAAAACTTAGACAGGTGTTTCTTTTTTAAACTGTGTAGACCCTGATCAGAATGCAATCTATAAAGAAGTGTACTAATCACGGTTTGCAGTTTTTGCCGCTAAACTGTTCTTTTAAAAACATTACCAAAAATATGAGGAAAGAAGTCATTATGGTATTTCTACTGAATGGGCAGAAAAGAAAATGAGCCGTCCTAATGTTTTGGAGTAAAATACTCCAAACAAGTTTCAACATATCTTAATTTTGATCTTAAACGGCCTAAAAGATTAACCACTTGTTGACCATGTAATCTCTCTCAAACTATGGAAGACGAAGGTGTCTATACAAACATTGAAACATTGTTCACTTCGCTGTAAGTGTTATGATATGAAAAAATAATGATACAGTATTTTCCCTAATTTGACATACATTTAACCGCAGCTAACCCAAAATTTGAACAAGTTTTCTAAAGACGTGCCAATCGCAGACAGAGCAGAGCCTGATTAGACTTCTCTTTGGCTTTCGCATATGTGTCCCAATATCTAAGAATTTTATATTGAAAATGTGCCCCCTTCCGCCATTTTTACAAAGGGGCACAACTACCGTTACTTCCTCTACAAGTCTTCTTTAAACGACAGGGATGGATTTTGCTAGCTCAACTAGGGCAGCTGAAGACAGGACTAGGTGGAAAAGGAGTGTTGTAGAGTCATCTGTGGTGCCCCAACGACCTCACAAGATTATGGGATAGACTAGACTAGACTAGCGGTTGCAGTCAGTTCGACCCCCCGCCCCCTCTACACACACACACACACACACACACAGAGACACACACACACACACACTCGCCTCAGCGGTCCTTCAGATGTGACTCTAAACCGCGAGGTCATGTCCTCATATGACCTTAGCATTGGTGGGACGTTTTACCCAATTCTCTCGATCTCTCAGTTTGAACAATAATATTGTAACACAGTTTACTCAGAAAATACATTAAGTAGTAGATTAGGTGCTAGCATTAAGTAATAAATTTGGACCATGTTACCATTATGATCCTAAATTCTAGGACATATGTGTCCTAGGAAAACAGTGGGCTGGTCAGGCTCTGCATTGGTAATCATTCTGCGTATGTTATGATACAGCTCGAGATATTAAAATCTACTTGTTCAAATTTAAAAAGAAGAAAAGGAAAGAAAAACGGTTATTTTTACGTAGGATGCATGGCGACACAGGCTTCAACATATTTGTATCTGTGCTTAAGGTGAACGAGACCACTCTCAATGGGAAGCAATTTTGCATTTTTGACTCCTTTCTTAAGGAGGGTCAGCTCTTGAAAGTAGAATTTGGTCCTCTAGGAGCAAATTCTTTCCTTGAAGAGTAGACCTATTTAAGAATCTAACTTTCTGTTTGCTTCACTTTCCTATCTCGGGAAGCAAAGAGAATGTCACAAAAGTTGTTCCTCTTTGTAAATATGACAGAAGGGGACAAAATGTTAAATATTAGAGAGATCTTTCTTGGAGGTGTATACATTCAGCTATTGATTGATTGATTGATTTATTGCTTAACGTCCGCAGTAAACATCTATGGTCATGTCGGGACCTCCTAAGCGATTAACCAGTACTAAGTGCACATACTTTCGCCAGTAACTGACAACTGCCCTTCTTGAATCAGCGGAAGGAGAAACGAAAGTATGTGGCCAGACCAGGTATCGAACCCAGAACGAACCCAGAACCTCTGACATATGAGTCAGGTGCCCTACCGATTACGCTACGCGGCCCGGCATACATTCAGCTATACATTCAAACCTGCTTATGGTCAGCTATCAGTCAAACCTGCTTATGTGGTCACCTCTATTAAGGGATCACCTCGCTAATGCTACGTTCCCACTGTCGTGAGAGCCGTTACGAGCGCCACGATTGGCCATTCGTAGCTTATCGTGGAACTTCTATCAAATTTCAGGTTTTGATACGAGGTGCTGCGAGTCGATACGTTATGGTGCGAGTTGTTGCGCTTGGATGCGATATGGTCACGACTGGTCAATTTGAGGTGACACGATCTGTCACGATCTGGTCTCCCGTTCAGATACGAACACATACGATCTGATAGGATTGTCCCGATGAAGTTCACGATTGGTTCTCGATCTAACACAATCATCACGATCGGGGTCCCCTATTTAGGACGACCTGGCACGTGCAGATACGTTCCGAGACGTCCATCGCGAACCAAAGCGCTGTGCTGCGATAGAATACGATTGTGGTCGCGATATGTTTCACGATCAGGATCGATTTGAGCTACGATTTGACCCCGACGGGTATATATACAGCCCGACTGACCATGTACTTCATTGTTTCTTGACCTTGTATCATTAAATGAATACTACAATTCACAACCTTTGATGATGGCAGGAGTTGAGGATGATGACAACAAGACATTCACCTTATTACTGTATACAAAAATCATAGCAAGAGCAGAAGAAGATGAGCAGTAGCAAGATCAGCCACAACCCCTATCACAAAGGGCCAGGACAGCTGCAGTCAGGCAGTTGTGAATGTGACCATGGCTCTGCTCGCGTTTACTCGCATCTTCTTGTATCAACTCGTATCTGCTCGTGAGTCATTCGTGTCAGGTCGTGAGCAATGGGACACAGCAGAGCGTCAAAGATCCTGACAGCTCGTGTGAGATCGCAGCTAATCTTAACAGAGCGTAGTGTTTGTCATGTTCAAGATTGGTCCCGATCACCACGATTTAGATGCACGATTAAATGCGATCTCTCGCGCTTTGTTATAATCCAATACGATCTGATGCGATTATCCCGACTGAGAATCAATCGGGTTGATCGTAGAAAATTTTTTGACCGTCAAAAAATTTTCTACGATCAACACGAGTTCCACGACTGACCTCAAGATCTGATAATATCTGACAGGATCTGATAGGATCACCACGATTAGTCCACGATTACGACCACGATTTCAATCGTGCTGCTAATCGTGATAGTGGGAACATAGCATTAAGCAGCCACCTTTTCTTGGTCCTTTGAACCAAAATACAGTGCAAATGAAATGTATTAAGGGGTCAACTGTCTTAAGTAGCCCATTTTTGTCCTTCCCTTGGGTGACCCCTTAAGACAGGTTTGACGGTATTTCTCAAAAATGCTTGCGACAACAATGTACTAGGTCTGCCTATGCTCCTCAATGCGCAAATTTGCGTCTGCTAATTTTTAAGTCAACATGGCCCAGATTTTTTAATCAATAACTGTAATTATTGCCGACCCCATACTAATACTTATAGCTATCATTTTCACTTTTAACAAGTTTTATTTTTCTGTCGGATAAAATAGAGTTTCAGTGGCAAATCCCTTCTAATTTTCATAAGACTGCTGCTTGACTTGACTGATTATCTTGATTATATCTGTGTTTGATCTCAGTCAACAAGGCACAAATTTGTTATTCAATCTAAACGGTACCATACTGACCGAAAATGTTGCCGACCCCAGTGCACGTTAATTTTATAGTCTATCCTTACAATTTTTAGCTGTCAAAAAGATATATTTTATATATTTAAAAAAGCATTTCAGTGGCAAATTCTGTGATCAGACTGCTTCTGTAGCTGCGTTTGCAGTAGTCTGATATGAGTCTATATTGGATACTCAGACAAACTGTCTTAGTATTAGGAATCAATACAGGAATCAATACAGTTATCAATAGAAGGGTATTTGTGTGTCGTTATTTCGTCTTTTCGTCTTTTCGCCTGGCGTCTTTTCGTCTTTTCGTCTTTTCGCATGGCGTTATTTCGTCTTTTCGCGTGGCGTTATTTCGTCTTTTCGTCTTTTCGCATTTCGTAATTTCGTCTTTTCGCGCCGAAAAGACGAAAAGACGCCATGCGAAAAGACGAAAAGACGAAATAACGCCACGCGAAAAGACGAAAAGACGAAATAACGCCACGCGAAAAGACGAAAAGACGAAAAGACGCCATGCGAAAAGACGAAATAACGCCATGCGAAAAGACGAAATAACGCCATGCGAAAAGACGATAAGACGAAAAGACGCCAGGCGAAAAGACGAAAAGACGAAAAGACGCCACGCGAAAAGACGACAAATTAAGAGTTTCAAATGGCGTCTTTTCGCATGGCGTTTTTTCGTCTTTTCGCGCTGAAATTTCGTCTTTTCGCGTGGCGGGTTTCGTCTTTTCGTCTTTTCGCATGGCGTCATTTCGTCTTTTCGTCTTTTCGCATGGCGTTTTTTCGTCTTTTCGTCTTTTCGCATGGCGTCTTTTCGTCTTTTCGTCTTTTCGCCTGGCGTCTTTTCGCGGCGACAAGACGAAAAGACGAAATGGCACAAACCAGCCACCATACCTATTTCATATTATTTTTTTTATAAGAAATTGGCTGCAAGCAAGGTTTCAGAATACGTCCCGCAAAATTATCTGCACTCAATGTTTTAAATACACTATACGCCTTTAATAATTAAAATGTAAAAAAGGACCGAAATCTAATGGGGTATCTATGAGAAATTTTTACTGTGATTGAAAAAATTCCAAGTTCAAAACCCTGTCGCTGTGTCATAATAACAAAATAAAAATTGGCTAAGTTCAAAAGGCTGTAAATATGTCTGATATTACTATTGAATAGCAGTATCCTTATGTTGGGGTTATCCACTATGGCGAGAAACGAGACTGGTCCATAAATTATTGACATTCTTCGGTACATTCCGATATGCTTCCGATGATACGGTTCTGTATTTTACCCGGTTCAGTTGAGCCGGGTGCGTAAATTTACCGGAACGGACCGGAATGGACTGAATTACCGGAACGGACACCGGAACGGACCCGTTTTCCCCTATCTTCAGTAGATATTTGTAATATTTTTTATTAAATAATCTTATTTAATATTAATACATATTCTGTATGCCAACTAGCGCAAATCACTTAGAGATACTTTGAGTTTTTTGCGCCATGGGTAGGCCTCTTAATACCCCACGCATATGCGTTTCATCTTAAAATCATATAATCTTATACAAAAATCAGGTTATCTTTCTTCTAAGACTTGGAGCGAATGAAAAACACAAAAATTCCCGAATTTTGTTCCATAGTATCATGACCAACATTTCAGCCATAGAAAATATGTAGAGCTATTGTGTTTCAGCTTTAAATTGAAACATTACAGTGGTCTAAATGTATAAAGGGAAACTTTGTATATCGATTGTACAATTAGCACCATTATCATGTTTCAATAAGTCGTCAATTTATCTGACGGACAGACATTTGTTTCGCCAATAGTCCTTATCAGATATTGTCAAATCAAAATCAGGGGTTGCAAGTTAAGATAATACATGTTAGTCATAGGTAGGGCCTTGAATTAATCTGCGCGTGTAGATTGTATCAAGATATCTAAAAAATCGGCTGGAAATATGAATAATAAGGGTCCGTTCCGGTCCGACCCGGTAATTAGGTTCGTTCCGGTAAATTTACGCACCGAGTACAGCCTTTGGAAGGAAAAGAACTACTTTTTTACTACGAAATTCTTTTCGCACCATACTTTTTTTCTCAAGCCATCGGCATTTGCGTTTCTCGCGTTCTGCTTAAGGTGGTGATAATCACTGATTTGGGACAAAGACAAAAATTTGCATAAAATACTCAAAATAACACTGATCTTTCCAAAACTTAGCAGATGCCCTCTTTATGTTGTTTCTCATAATTTAGAATCCCAAAATGCAGCATTTGTTAATGTTAAAAAGTGTTTTTATAATGAAAGATCAAAGGGTAATTTTGTGCGAATAAATCTAAAAAAATAATATCATTATTGAAAATATACGTAGTGCTATGAGTACCTTGTTGCATAATGGAGAGCGTCCTAGCAATTATTTTTTCAAACTCTTTCACACATTATCAGGCTGAGCAGATGAAAAAAGATGCAGTCTGTGTCCAATTTTTTTTGTCAAAACACACAGGTGAGACAGGTGATACTATTTTAACAAGGTTGATCAATTTCATCTAGGCCTACACACCACTGATCATGTCAGTAATGTATTATTTATATTGTAGGTGTTAACATAGGTATGCTTGCCTACCCTATATTTAATAAATGCGTCCAGTGTACATTTACTTTGTACATGTTGAACATTTGAGAAAAAGCTACCGTTTTCATTTGGTCTACATTACAATTTGAGAAAGAGTTGGAATAAATAATTGCTAGGACGCTCTTCATTATGCAATAATGCACCTTCAGCATTACGTAAATTTTCAATAACGATATTATTTTTTCAGATTTATTCGCAGGAAATTACCCTTTGATCTTTCCTTATAAAAACACTTTTTTATGCAGCATGTACGTCTATTTTGTATTCTAAACTGTAAAGAACAACAAAGATAAGAAGTTTGCTAACTTTCAGGGAGATACATTACTTTTTTATGGTTTTATGCAGATTTTTACATTTACCATAAATCACCACCTTAACTCTATCAATCATTACAGCGTTAAAGTAAAAAACATATTTAAAACTAAATGCAAAGTGCAAATAATAACATTTTTAATGTAACTAAATTTTCTGACAGGTGAATAACAATTCCATGACATATGCGCTCTTCGATACAGAGATCAAGTCAAGTTTTGGCGGCAAACTCCAAAAGTTCAGTAACTGCAGCAATGTGCAAACGAGTCCCGTTTACGACTAAAAAGATTCCAGCCTTCAGCGGAACTCGAACCCGTGACCGCTAGATCGGAGGGGAGGAGGGGGAGTTCAGACCTACCGGGGCTCCTCTCCGTTATCTAAGGACAATGGTAGGGTGATCATGAAAGGCTGTGTGCAATGGCATTAAACCCACTCAGCCTTCTAGGCTCCATTATTGCCGGAGGATTAACCCATTAAGGTATTTAGAAACACAATAACTCTGTATTGAGTCTATTGACTTGTTAAAAAACATAATTTTTCAATAGTTTTTGACATCTGAAATGCATGGGTGCTTTGGGCTTGAATAATGCTAAATGAGGGAGACAGAATTTCATTCACTTCCCGTACGCGTGAGACGGTCAAAAGCGTGCGACAAACGTCTCATGAGCACGAGACTATTTATACCGTAGCCAGGTCTTGACGTAGTTTCTATTTGATAAAGTAGTACCCTCTCTCGGGAGTTGGCAAAAATTGGGAGCGGCCTATCCAGAGATTCAGGATAGGCCGTCTTTTGCACCACCTGTCGGGCAGTGCAGGCGCCTGATCAGGGCGCACCCAATCATATCTATGAAGTTTCAAGGTTCGGGATGACTAGAATTTGGTGTCTTGAAATTCATTTTTAAATGCGTATGGTTCATATTTATTTTTATCTATTTCTGTGTCATATTTTTCTAAAAATGATATAAAATAATAATTTATATACTTCAATTAGCATAAATTATATAAATGCATATTATTTATTTTAATATTTAACCAGACAATGATAAAATACTTTGAAGTTTACAAAATTTATGAAAAGCTGTGTAATTCATGATTATTGTTTCCCTTGGTCCGTTGAAGCAAGTAAAGTTTTTCAAAAGGTACAGGTAACGTAGCCTTGTGATTCGGCTATCCGGTCTTCAGCGATTTTTCGATGAAGGGGGGTCTGGTTTTATTTATTTATATCATTTTATGCCATTTTGTAGATAAATATCAAATAGTTTTGCGACGTTTGATCTATGTCTGTACTATTTATGGAATCGTAGTCCGAGAGAGTGTGTGTGTCGAGGGAGGGGGTGCATGTAGTAGGGACCAGTCCCAATCAAATTATGCTTAAGATATTGCATATGCAGCTCCTACCAAATAATTTTGAAGCCCCCAACCTCCTTGCTGCCAGATAAACTGTAGTAGGATATGGCATCTCGGATTTCAAAATATTTCGTGCGTGTGTGTATGGGGGGGGGGGGGGTTACTTAACCGATCTTAGCCGACGGTTTTGCCCCCGCCCCACCACAAACCCCTGTCATCCCCACTTACGCGTATGTTCTTTTAGTTATGGTAATGACTTGGTGAATGATTGTCCTTGGACATAACACCAGTAAACAACATTCTCATTCTGAATAATACTCGTTTTTAAGCAAGGTTAAGTGATACTTCAGGCTACTAAGTACTACTTAACGTTGCGTGTCGCTCAAAGGGAGACGAAGGTACTACTCGGTTTTGCAATCCGATTTTAAACAGCCCAGCAGGCACATACCGTCGAAATGGCGTCGTATTGACGTCGATGCGACGTCATCACGTCGCATCGCCGTTAATACGACGTCATTTCGACGTTGTGTGCCCGCCGGGAGGATACCGTCAAGTTTGGCCGCTTTACTCGGCGGGCACATGACGTCGAAATGACGTTGTTTTGACATCGGATCGTACAGTTCTTCGTTTTGACGTCGCGTGCCTGGTTGGTAGTTCCACCTTTTTTTCAAAAATGTGCAAAAATATAGCATTATGATTTGCCCGCAAAATAAATCAATAAAATCAAAAGAATGAAAGCAAATAAAAATAAAAATGCGACTCAACTCAGAGAGGCAACTTAGAATCTTGGCTGCGCTTTTACATTTGTACCCCAACAAACTTTGCATCAGATGATATAAAAATAAATGAAGCGTATTTACTTTCCACACACTGTAAAAAAAATCCGTAGATTTTACGGTAGAATAACTGGCAACTAAGACAGTCCATTCCCCGTTATGCATATTTTACGGGCGCTCGTAAAAGTTTGCAGGAATTATCAAACAGAGTAGGATAGAATAAAACAGGTACTTTTTGATCATATTGCCCTTCAACAATATGTAGGTATTTTCGAGTTCGGCCCGACTAAATCTTGAACCCTTTAACGGTTTGAGAAAAGGACTCGTCAATTTCCGAATGATAAGGATAGAATATTCCACTGGACAGAAATGGGTTAAGTGTTAATTTCCAGGTGAAAATGGAATAGCGAATTTACCACACGTGAACACACCGGGTAGGCGGCAATCGAATACGATCGTGCAATCGACGAGCGCGGATCAAAAACCGTAAGAAACAGCGTTTTCGATTGCAAAATTGCGGCAATTGGCAATCGAAAACGCTGTTGTTCGGATCAAAAACCGTTAGAAACTGCGTTTTCGATTGCAAATTTATCAAAAACCTTTAGAAACAGCGTTTTCGATTGCAAATTGGCGACAATTTGCAATCAAAAACGCTGTTTCTAACGGTTCTTTTTTATTCGCGTAAATTGATTAAGAGCGTTTTTGATTGCCGCCTACCCGGTGTGGTGAACTGGAGTCATGAGTCATTTCAGCCGCAACGCGAGAAAAACCAACAAAATGGTTGTGGGCCCAGCGCAGACTCAGATCAGCCTGATCTGATCAGAGTCTTCGCTGTCCGCAAGGAGGTAGCTTAGACCCTTAGCTACCCTTTGAGCGCTTAACGAAAAGTCCTTTCAAATTGGGCGGATGCCCAGACTGATCTGAGTCTGCACTGGGCGCAAAACCACTTTGTTGGTTTTCGCGTGTCGCGGCTCATTTCTGTTTGCACTACTGTTATTCAATTTCCATGGAGCAGGATGTGGAATTTTGTTGAATCCGTTCCTCATCATTGCCCTTTTCTCTACTGTGATTTGTCTTAATTTCGGGACATCTTAGTACAGTCAAACCTGCTTATGTGGTCACCGCCATAAAGGGACCACCTGGTTTTAGTTTAGCAGCCACATTGCCTGGGTCCATTAAACCAAAATACAATGCAAATGGACCTGTATTAAAGGGTCACCTGTCTTGAGCAGCGAATTTTTGTGTTTCCCTTTTGTGGCCCCTTAAGACTGCAGGTTTAGCTATATAAATATTCGTTCGTTTTTGAAAAATGGAATTTAAATTATTTTCATGTGTCCGGATTGTTTAAGCACATTACGCAGGGGCGTAACTAGGGGCAATTTCATAACGCACAACCATGTTTCATTCTCTACTTCTTGAAGGGAAAGCTAGTATTTCAGCCACTTTGGTAATCGGTATTGAAGTCTTGTCTAATTTATAAATTTTCAGCATGCAAATATGCAGGTGCGTTTTGAAACTTTGTCAATTTTGACAAAATTTCAATACGCACTTGCGTATTTGCCGTATAGGTAGCTACGCCCTTGCAAATTTTAGATTTTACGGTAGAATAACTGGCAACCAACTGCCAGTCCGTTTCCCGTAAATTTTACGGGCGCCCGTAAAATTGCAGGAATTATCAAGCAGAGAAAGATAGAATAAAACATGTATTAATTTTGTCATATAACCCTTTGAACACTATGAAGGTATTTTCGAGTGCGGCAAGTTAACATAGCACTACCATATCGTGATTAAAAACAATAATCTACAGGCAAACGCCCGTAAAAATTACGGGAAATGGACTGGCAGCCGGTTTCCAGTTATTCTACCGTAAAATCTGCTATTTTTTTTTTACAGTGTACGAGACAGAAACTGCTACCATGCTTTTGAGAAGCTTTCTAGCTCCATAGCCCATACACCAAATTGCAATGGGTTCTTACTTTGTTTGCTAGGCATTCCGGATTTGTCTGTCTCTTTACAATGTAACTGTTTTAGACAAACAGCAGCAGACTGCACATGTTGAGTCAGAACTGAACTGTTTTCAATTCGACATTATCATCAAATCATAACTACTACAGCCTTCCGAATTGCAAATGGGCAGCTCTAGGACTGGGATGAAGATTATTATTTCCACTGAATCGGGACAAGTAATGGCCAAGGCCTAAAAACTTCGCATCGACCTCACAATGCTGAATCCACCCGATTATTGAGACTTGAATCATGTTGATTTGAGTAAAAGAATACAGACTGTATATACTATTAAGATTCTTTCACCGAAACTAGTCAGCACCCAGCAGGCACATGACGTCAAAATGACGTCGCACAGACGTCGATGCGACGTCATCATGTCGCATCGACGTCAATACGACGTCATTTCGACGTTATGTGCCCGCAGGGCATGATGCATGATGCATGATGCAAGCCCTTATGAATCAACATTGACTCTACGTTGATTCAACGTCATGACGTTGAATCAATGTTGATTCAGTGTTGAATCTACGTTGTGTGCCTACTGGAGTATGCTGTAACATTAGACTTCTAGACTCATTTTGTGCAGGTTTTATTCTTCAGTTAATTCTTAAATACAATTAAATAACACTGAATTACAGGAACAATAATAATGCAAGATTTCTCCACTTCGGAAACACTGTGTCCAAAGAACATGTAGGTGCCGACCTGTGCTGAAAAATAATCAAAAAGCTCAGTGTCAGTGACATTGCTGCAATTCGAGCAAAAGATGACAAAAAAAACATTCTCCCAGCAGGCACACAACGTTGGGTCAACATTGAACCCATGTTGATTCAACCTTATAACGTCGAATCATCGTGGATTCATTGTCGATTCACAACGCTGACTCAAGATTGAATCCATTTTGATTCACCGTTATGGCGTTGAATCAACGTTGATGCAAAGTTAATTCAACGCTGTGCTCAGTGAGTGGAATGCATTTCGAACTCAATAACTCGATTAAATCAAAATTCTAGTCTATTTTGTCTAAGAATGCAATTCGGTTTTTTTTTCACCTGCATAACATATTGAAACGGGTATCAAAATTTACACATCAGTGCAGATCTCTTTCTATAGGGTATGCGTACCCAGTGTTATTAATTTAGAACTTATACAGTACATGTACTTTGTTAGTTATTTTTTTTTCAATCAGCATTTAGCCTAATAAGGTTTCCTAGTATGGAGAAAATACATTTAAAAAAATTTTGACAACGACTGATCCTCGTTATTTTAAACACTGATACCTGAAAGTAACCTTTTATATCAAAAATGGTATTTTCTATGTTTCTTTACATTTCAACTCCGGTAATCTCAAACTACTGGTATCTCAAAGTAAATTTTCTGGAACCAGAAAATTTAGTTTGAGATATCAGTAGTTTGTGATGAAAAAACTTCTGGTATCTCTTTTAGTAAATTTTCTGGAACCAGAAACTTTAATTGAGATATCATTAGTTTGTGAAAAATTTCGACTTGACATACCAAAAGTAGACAATATAATGCGATACAGTAAAGTTATGAATTCGGAACAAAAGTAAGATTACTGCGTTTTTACTGACGCTGAGAATTCATTACATTCAAATTGCGAATACCGTAAACAACAGTGAGTTAATAGAAATGGTAGGGACGGAACCGTTAACGTCAACTTACCACGGTTATCGTGAAAAGACCTTCAGTTATGTAGGCGGCACAATGGTTGCCTTACAGTCATCCTGTGGATAGAAAAACAGATCATTTTGAATACATAATGTTCGCCATTAGAAAGTGACATAATTTTTCTCTTAAGGCGGGTTCACACAGTGACACATGTTGCATTGCTTATGCAAAATGTGTCACTGTTTAAACACCACCAAAATCTAAAACATGTTTCATGACAAAAATCTGTTGCATGCAACATGTCTAATCGTCTATAATCTAAATGGTTGCATGACACGTGTCATGCAACATGTGTCGCCGTGAAAGCCCAGCTTTATCATATGCATTTTTTTATTTTCTTTTCTTTGATATCAAATGCCATTTTAACTCTAATATCCTATACCTTTATCATAATGATTTCAAATAAAACTAGAAAATTGTGTCTGTTAGACACCAATGATGCCCCCGTGCAGTGCCTGTCACATGAAGTGTATATCCATACAGCATCTACAAAGAATCATTGTAAACATTACACTAACTCCCTACCCTACCATGTAAAAAAATTGCCCCAAAAATCTAAGTTAAAAAGGCCGTTCTTCTGTCAAAGTTAATTTTAGATCTCTCAAAATGCCTCATGCCTGTTTTCAAATATGTCCACAATATGAAGACAAGGTTTGAAAAAGATCCAATGAAAACTGTGAAACAAGTTGATATCACAAACTCCATACCCTACAATGCAAAAATTTACCTAGAATAACTAAGTTCAAAAGGACGTAATTTTGTCAAAATTACGTCTAGGTTCAAGAAAAACCCACATGCACATTTTCAATATGTCCACAACATGTACACAATGTTTGAAAATGATCCACTGAAAACTGGGGGACTCGGAAGTTGACTACACAAGCTCTATACCCTACAATGCAAAAATTTGCCTAAACTAAAATGACTAAGTTCAAAAGGCTGTAGTTCTGTCAAAATTAATTCCATCCACATTTTCAATATGTTCACAACATGTCTGCTAAGTTTGAAAAAGATCCATTGAAAACTGTGGGAGGAGTTGATTACACACACTTCATACCCTACAATGCAAACATTTGCCTAAAATGACTAAGTTCAAAAGGCTGTAATTCCGTCAAAATTATTTCCAGCTCCAACAAAAAATCCACATGCACATCTTCAATATGTTCACAACATGTCTGCTAAGTTTGAAAATGATCCATTGAAAACTGTGGGAGGAGTTGATTACACACACTTCATACCCTACAATGCAAAAATTTGCCTAAATGACTAAGTTCAAAAGGCTGTAATTCCGTCAAAATTATTCCAGCTCCAGCAAAAACCCACATGCACATTTTCAATATGTCCACAACATGTCTGCTAAGTTTGAAAAAGATCCATTGAAAACTGTGGGAGGAGTTGATTACACAAACTCTATACCCTACAATGCAAAAATTTGCCTAAAATGACTAAGTTCAAAAGGCTGTAATTCTGTCAAAATTATTTCAACTCCATCAAAAAACCACATGCACACCTTCAATATGTCCACAACATGTCTGCAAAGTTTGAAAAAGATCCATTGAAAACTGTTGGAGGAGTTGATTACATAATCTCTATACCATAAAGCGTGACGGACAGACGGACGGACGGACGGACAGACAAACGGACAGACAGAGGCAAATCTTAATGCCCCCTGACTATCGTCACGGGGGCATAAAAAGATCCTTTGAAAGCAAGAAGCGCATCAAAGAAACAAAGACTCGGTTTGATCGAGTCTATTCATAACCAGTAATAACGTATGCCGTAAATATTCCTATTTCATGACGTAACAAATATTACTGTTACATGACGTCTCAGAATTCTTCCTTCAGATAAATAGCACATTTATAAGAGAAGCAATTTTATCAATCCATTTTCACCAAGGAAAGTGTCTAAAAGGATATTTTCTTTAGGAGTAGATCATCACTTTGAAGTGTCTTCGTTGTTTAGAAATTTACAAAAACAATGTTTCAATTTGTACAAATAGCCGGAAGAAAACAAGGGTCAGTACCCTTTACCGTTGTCCTCGATATCTTAACCACTGGTAAATCAAAGCATCCTCTTATATCAATGAATATATTTTTGATGCATTTCCTATTTTTTTTTTTATTTACATTTCAACGGCAGTTATTTCAAACTACTTGTATCTCAAAGTAAAATTTTCTGTGATCAGAAAATTTACTTTAAGATATCAGTAGTTTGGGACAGAACATTTACTTTAAGATATCTGGGCTCAGTTGTTCAAAGCATCGTTAGCCTAACAAGCTGGTTAAGAGGTCAACTCGTTAAGTGTTTTACGGATTTATAACTATATACTCTGATTTTTTTGTTGAAAGAGTGTGAGAAGCGTTTGCACTGCAAAAGCTTCACACATTTTTTCAACAAAAATGGTGGCATATTTGAGATATTAACGATTGAAATTCTAACGAAATGTTAATTAACGATTCCGTTAGTTCTGAACAACCGGGCCCATTAGTTTGAGATTAACATCGACTTCGAGATAATTATGAAGAGTTAACTGTTATATTCCCAAAGATAGAGTCGGTGCTGCATCGAATTTGATCTTTTGTCATTCATTGCCTACCGATTCAACATGCATTGTTTACAGATATCTGTACCAGAGACAAACTTTTCCCTGAATTTTTTTCGATATTCCACAGTTTTCCATTCCGTATTTTTAAGAATTTAGAAGTTTTAGTTACATTGTACTTTAATAGTGCTAACCGTTTAACTTTTAAATTGGAGTTGCTTTACTGAAAAGAATTTGCTCCTATTTCCTTTAAGAGTGCAAGTACCCCCCCCCCCCCAACACACACACAAATGGAAGATGTGCCTAGACTATCTCTGTTGAAAGCGCACTCTCTCCCCCCATCCCCTCCCCCCCACCAGCCTTCAGCCAAAAAATATATGATTGTCTGAAGACTGCCGCAGGCATTAATTTTCAAAATTCCTGACTTTCCCTGACTTTTCAAGTCCTTTTTTAAATTTTCCTGACCAGCTAAAACAGCCCCTGACTTTGCCCTGACCTGGAAAACAAGAATTCCGCGGAATGCCATGTCCACCTGCTATGTGCATTCACATTAAGAACTCAATGAAAGTATCAGTTTGATACATATTTGGTCAAAATACATTTAGTAGTTATTGAGATATTGTCCGTTTCATACTTTTCCTGTTTTTAGTAACGGCCAATGGTAGCCGTTTTGGAAGATCGATTTTGCAAACAAAATGGAAATAGCTTATTCGAGGATCATTTTCACACACAGTTGGTCTAAATTCATTCAGAGGTTCTGGAGAATTGTCATTTGCATGTTTTTGCTATTTTTAGTAACAGCAGCCGATGGCTATCTTAGACTGCCCAGTTAGGTAAATTCGAAAGAACTCTATTTGTGGATCATTCGGATTGAATTTTACGGATAACTGTTTAGCATATCTTGAGGTATTGGCATTTTAGCAAAACTGTTGTCGTAAATAGAAAGTAGGTCATTGTGACCAAACTCTTCTACAGATTTTGTATATTTTCAAAATTCTGAAAACCAAGGTCCCACTGATGCGCTATGCAAAATTTTTAGCCAAATATACCAAGTGGTTCGGGAGAAAAACATGATTTTATTGGTGTTTGCTATTTTTAGTGACTGCGGCCTTCTTGAATTCTCAACCTGACTGAATTTTATCATTCTGGAGCCCTGCGGTCTGATCATGTTGCATGTGAAATTTGAGAACCATGGATGCAGTGGTTTCTGAGAATAAGTCATTTGAATTGATTTAAATGCTAGGGTCGACGTAAGGTCACTGTGACCTAATTCCGTTACAGATTTTGTTCATTTTTAAAATTCTGTATACCAAGGTCCCACTTATGCTTCACACAAAATTTCAGCTAAATATACTTGGTGGTTCTGGAGAAAAGGCTGATTTTATTGGTTTTGATATTTTTAGTAACTGCGGCCATCTTGTATTCTGGAACCGGCTGAATTTTACCATTCTGAAGCCTTTCAGTCTGATCAAGCAGCATGTTAATTTTGAGAACCATGGATACACTGGTTTCAGAGAATAAGTCATTTGAATGGACTTAAATGCTAGGGTCGACATAAGGTCACTGTGACCGTATTCGCTATAGATTTTTTTCATTTTGATAATTCTGAATACCAAGGTCCCACTTATGCATCAAACAAAATTTCAGCCAAATATACTTAGTGCTTCTGAAGAAAAAGTTGATTTTGTTGGTTTTGCTACTTTTAGTAACGGCGGCCATCTTGGATTCTCGATCCTGCTGAATTTTTCCATTCTGAAGCCCTGCAGTCAGATTATGCTGCATGTAAATTGTGAGAAGTCGCTTGAATGGACTTAAATGCTTGGGTCGACGTAAATTGTGAGTGGACAGACGGACGGGCTGGCGGACGGACGGAAACCGGACGCCTTTATCGCACCTTGCTTAAGTGGGTGCGACAAAAATTATTTTCCAGATGTTTCCCCTGAATAATGCCGTTTTTAAGTGGATTTCACAAATGTCCAGCTACATGCGGCAGACACGGATCCAGAAAGAGCCCCAAGAGGCCTAACCCGGCAGGGTCCTAACTGTTTGCTAACAGGAATGTCTTTGCAAAATACCATGAAATATCAAGGGTAGATAACTCACAATCTGGAAAACATTCACCAGAAACCCGTAAAACTAAACATAGTAAGAACAGGCAAGCTCGCTAGTCAAAATAGTACCAAATAGTAAAAAGTACCACTATTTGGACCAATGAACTTGCCCATTCTTATCACATTTTGTTTTACCGGTTTATGGTGAAAGGTTTTTTGTAACGTTTTTACGCTTTATTAACCATACGTCCAGACCTGATGCATTCTTGTTCGAGGTGCACGCATACTTCTTTATAAAGCTGATACCTACCATCGGAAGAGAAACGGTATTAGGTCCACAGCCACATTCAGCGCCACAGAGACTGCACAGGTCAGAATTTTGTTTCAAGATTTCGGGCAAATAGTTGACAAGAACTCTTTCACCTGCAGAAAACATAATAATAATGAGCTTAAATAATCATCATTGAGCATTTAAAATCGTTTCTCATGTAACACCCAAAACGCCCATTACCCCTTAGCAAACACATCCTCATGCCACTGGATCATATGGCATTTCATCTTATAGTACTCAAAATTAAATCTCAAATTAAGATGCGGAAATTCTATTCACATTTGCTCATTTTCGTATTTATTTAGTAAAATGATTTATTTGCGACTGAACCAAGTAGTATTCCAGTGATATACCGACAAAAGGTAAAGAGAAAACTGTCAATTTTACATAAGAGTATACAGAGGGTTGTATATTCATGCATCAAACTCAAAATGTTCTCATTTTATTCTAAGTGTTTTATGACACAAACAATGCTGATTTTGATCTTAATGTAGTAAAACTGACCAAGCTACATAAATACGGGTATACAGAGAAATTTCTAAAATTTTACATGCAGAAAGAGTCTTGAAACTAACCGGGCTCATAGTAAGAATAGACAGTGACACTGGCGGGCTTCACCCCAGCAACAATGGACACTCTTTGGGCTTTAATATCCAAGCACACTTCGGAAGTGGGAATCTACAACAAAAGGAATATTTATGATCAAGCTTTTCAGGCTATTTACATGCCATATAACATGATTTTTAGAATACTACAATAGCTGATATTTGATACAGTGAACTTTTCTTTTTGGAGAGAACACAGGCGGACTAGGTGTCAAAAGGTACGAATTATGGAGCCAATTGCTTGAGCCGCCTGGTGAGCATCCTACTGAGATTTTGGAAAAAGTGTTGTTGTTGTTGATGTTTTGTTGCTTTACCTCCATGGTAAACAGCTATGGTCAAGTCGGGACGGTCAGGTAACCTAACCACACTATTCCTGGGCAGGCTTAGACATTCTAAATGGTTAATCATTACTAAGTGCACATACTTTCGCCAGTAACTGACAACTGACTTCTTGAATCAGCGGAAGGAGAAACGAAAGTATATGGCCGAATCCGGGACCTCTGGCTACTGAGTAAGCCGCGCTACCGACTGCGCTACGGAGCCCAGTGGGAAAGAGTAAGCTAGTTTTAAAAGACAGTAGCGTAAATTTTACGAAACACTGGTATTGAATGCAACGAAACAAATAATGTAGATAAATAAATATATTTGTTTCGAAAGAAAAAAAAAAGCTTCAGAGAGAAATTGTTTTCTATTTAGACATTTTTGACACTGTCTGTAGATCATCCATACCATATTTACAGTGTTTTGAAGTGGCTGATAGAGCAATGTTGTCCGCCTGTGCGGAGAGATAATCCATGAGCTTTACCGAGTGGATTATCGACCATACACGCATATGAACCATGCCCTGTCTGACCTTTACCACGGTACCCTGTGTAGACCATGCGCGTTTTGAGATAGCTCAGGCTAAAGATTCTGGTATCTGGGACCGTTTTATAAGACCTTGCCATATGTTTACTGTATACTATGTTGTCCAGGGGCCGTATTTATAAAACGACTTAAGTCGTTGCTATGCTGTTGCTAAGACTAAATTTCTATGAAGGAGATTCCCTACAACAATGAAATTTGCTCTGGAGGAGCAGTCTTTTTTAGACTGTTCCTCCAGGGCAAATTTCATAGTTGCAGGGAATCTCCTTCATAGAAATTCAGACATAGCAACAGGATAGCAACCATTTAAGTCATTTTATACATTCGGCCCCATATGTATATTTGTTCTGATGTTCTATTGCAGCATACCTCATCAAAGTAGATATTTAGTCTACCGCCTGCCATCTCCACACGTTTGACTAGACTGTGACCTTCAAGACCTTCCTTCTGGGGCTCAAATCCTGACGGCACGCCGACACTCATAATAGCCATATTGCTCTTGGAGTTTGGAATGAGGAATCTGAATACAGAAAATAGGAAAACACGATTGATAATTTTGCAAAGGAGGAAGAGAAATGGTGGAACAGGGTTGCCACAAATAGTGGTCTGAAATATTCCTATAAATATTTTTCACAGCAGTCAAAGGTGTCTTCCGTCGCGGGAACCGATTGTGGGATCAGGATTTAAAATTTGAGTATCAATTCAATATTTCAGCTTAGTATACAGTGGAGATTCGATGATAATTTACATTTTATTTCATGTCCTAATATTCCGTCTCATCAGACGTAGGCGAAGTTATGATGTCGTTGACGCTGTTCCGCTGTTGGTAGAAAAATGCGCATAATTTTTTTTCTGCTTCAACTGTTGCCCAAACGCGAATTTGTGGTCAATTAATAGATAGAAATGAATGTAAATATGAGCACTGTACTTACGTTTTCTGGTGTTTATCAAAGTATAAACTACATTGATTCGCTAGCAAATGTACATAAACCTTATTTTGCACGCAACCCAATGCAGTTATACTTCAATAAACACCAGAAAGGTGTTAATCGAAGTATTACTACATTGGGTCGCCAGCAAGTTTACATGAACCCGTTCGGGGTTCACTTACTTTGCACGCGACCCAATGTAGTTTATACTTTGATAAACACCAGAAAAATGAAATTCATTTCTTAAAGATATATCCCCTCAATATTCCTATTAACTTACAAATTTCTCACAAAAAATTATAACCTAGGCACGATAATGAGCGCCGGTAAAAGTACTTTTATCTGCCAAATTTATGATTTGTGATGGTCAGTGGAATTAGGAGAATATAAGAAAATAAAATGGCGGGAACAGCGGACCGCCATTCCCGCCAAAAATGAAGACTGGGTACGCTCAGCAATCATAGTTAGTAAGCGTAAAGTAATATCATAAATAATTTTAAGACCTTTCTTTAATCGCCTTCGGACAGTTATTGGCTGAAATGAACTCACGTGACGACACAATATTCGTGAATATTCAAGAAGGGTATGTACGGATATATCGTCTCTGCCTCCCGACACAGATGTTTTCACTGAAGATTGTTTGTACAGGTCGTAATTGTATTGCATACAACTAACCAGTTTCCTAAGTTTGTGATTATTTCGTTATGAAATACGAGAGAGTATACTTTTAAATAAATTTCATCATGAGCTGCATTATTTTGATCTAAGCTGTTAGCCTGTTCAACAATCTCCTTTTATCATAACAATTTCTTACCTGGTTAACTATGTTATGAAATGAAAAGGAGCTGTTACGAAACGAAAAAGAGTCGTAGTTACCAAACGACCTGGTCATTAGGTAGTTTGGTAACTATGACTCTTTTTCATTTCGTAACAACTCGTTTTCGTTTCGTAACAGCCCTTATACACACGTAGTTTTAAAATTAGTTAACCACGGGTGAATTTAAGTATTCAGAATTTACTTCTTACTTGGTGCATGCCTTAATCATGAACTTCTGCACGGACTCGTCATAGGGCTTTATAGTCAATGTGTAGCTGGGTGCTTCTGGTTCTTCTTCAACATTGTAGAATACCTTAGTCTGTTGTAAAATAAATATGTACAAAATTACTGATACGAACTATGTGAATGAAAGTATATGGGAGCACCTCCAAGCTTCCCGCTATTTTTAGATAGAGGAACAACTATGTGTTAGTGTTTGTTTGCTTCTCTCGACGATTAAGCCCTACCAAAACAGGTTCAACTCTCAAGGAATGAATTTGCTCATAGAGAAATAAATTCCTTCCTTTAAAAGTTGACCTGATTCAAAATAAATGCAAAACTGATTATGCCATAGTTGTTCTTTGTTTTGTTCGCAAAAAGTGTGCCCATGCTTCTTAAAATTATAATTGTATTATACAATTATTGACTTTAGTTGACGTGGGCATGGTCTGTTATTGAACAGTCATCAAAATTTTGATCGACGCAAAGCGGAGGTCAGTATGAGTTGACTGTTCAATAACACTTCATATTCACCGAAACATATTGATATATAGTAATAATAAGTACATGCACTATCGAAATTTCGCAGTTTAAAGAAAATGCCATATTGGCACAATCTAAATTTTGCGTCCATTATATACCATGGCTCCAGATCAGGAAAATTCAGATTGTTACACAAAGCCATAATGTATAGTTCAATGGAACAATCGATATAGAAAATATCTCAAATTCACAGCAGTTAATCATTTTTATCGGAACCTCTTATATGGTGCGCTTCTGTATATGTAATGAAAATCAATTATTGGCCGACTTGTTTTTTAGAACGTTTTGTCTAACCGCCAGTATCACCAAATTCTGTAACCACGAAATATAATTGTCTACAGGAAACAAACTGAAATAGAAATATTTCTTACGTCAATCACAGCAAATCCTGCTCCTCTTGCCTCCAGATTAACTGTGGCCACATCACCATCCATAAACTGTAAATAATAACGTCATCGCATGAATGCCGTTGATAGCGATATAAACCACTTTCTACCAAATGTAACTAAAGCTTGGTCGTCATGCCATCTAATTTATGCCATAAAAGAAATTACCCAGCAGGCACACAACTTTGAATCGACAATGAATCAACGCTATTCAACGTCATCACTATATCAACGTTGATTGTTGAATAAACATTGTGTGCCCAGTGGGAGGAGACAGTAAAGAAACTAGTTCTGTCTGACAAATTTGAAAATAAGTACTAGCATAGAAAGCAATTTCATCATATGACGTCGCTGTTATTCAGTGGATAACGTCATGTCATAAAAATCGTATGACCACACACGTAATAACACTTTGGCGCGTACATATAACGTCATTGACACCGTCCATGTCAACAATGCGTTTTCATATTAAGATAATGTTCAGTTTGAAGGAGTTTAAATCCCATTTTAAAGGGCCATATGATAAACAGAAACTTACACTCGTGGTCATTTCATATAAAATTTACGAAACTCGCCGAAGGCTCGTTTCATAAATTTTATATGAAATGACCACGTGTGTAAGATCCTTAATTTTCATTTGATGATGGTCTCGGTTTTAAAGAAATAAACACGGCAAAAATATATACTGAAGAGATTTAAAAATTTACTTCTAATTGCTGGCTGATAATTTTCAATCGTGATAGTGTTCAATAATCCACGATGTTGTTAACCTATCCAATTTTAAGATTTACAATTTCTTTGTATCATTTATTCGCATGACGCCAGCTAAAGAGCGTTATAATCTGAAATGCAAAGGGCGATGACATTGTTCCTGAGTCGGTTATTTTGTTTGGCCTATGGGACCTCACGAACTGCTCTTTTAGACGATTTCTTTCTGACTCTCAATATTGTTACGTCTTGTACACTGGCCTACAATTATGAATGCAGTCGACAGTTGCATGTAGGCGTATTGTAAAAAATGAGTGAACGTCATGACCTCTGTGAATCTCAGTTGACTGCTTTTCTGATGGTCTTTGAACTGCCTGTAATACCAACACGTCACCTAAGGTTGTAAATTGCTGAAGCCACTGACAAAATACTTGAAATAAACAGTATGAAGGTGAATGGCTATACTTTCAGATGAAACATTTCGACTATACTGAGCACTAAAAAGAAACGTTCGATCAACATTCAAATCATTTTTTCCAGAAAATCTTCATACAAATTTCATAATTTGACCACGGCTTATAACTTGAACTTAGAAGTCCTCATTTCCATTCATTATCAATCCGTATTTTATACACGCCAATTAATCTGAAGTTGCAGGGGCAGAAAACCAGAAACTACTTGTTTCGATGTACATGTAGGTAACGTTTCTTTTTTGTTCAGTATATTTTTCCTTTTTTCCTTTTTTTCCTTATGCCTCTCTTCGTAAATGGGATCAGTTCTTTAAAAAAAAGAGGAGCAAATTCTTTCCATAAGGAACATACCCCATTTTAGAAGATGTTTCCCCCAGTACAGTAAACAGAAATTCATGGTGTTCCACGTTGCTGTTAGCAACTCAATATAAGATTATTTCTGGAAAAGATGCGCATCGGTGGGCGTTTATTAGAGCAGGGGAGTTTATAGGATTATTTTCCTTTTTTTAACAGTTTTTGGGAACTTACATCTTCGTATAACAATACATCATGGTTGTTTTTGTCCAAATGGAGCGTTTCTGTCGCGCTTTGTTTACCATTTTTCTTGGTTGTGGACAGATGAATGTCCATGTTGACCTTATCCGAGTAAATTGATTTGGCGAACTCCGACAGGGCTTGGATGGCTACAACTGTGTCCTGCAGTAAAGAACAAAAGTGAATCATCAGGGGCCGTATTCATAAAGCCACTTAAGTCGTTGCTATGCTGTTGCTAAGGCTAAATTTCTTTGAAGGAGATCCCCTACAACTATGAAATTTGCTCTGGAGGAACAGTCTTACAAAGACTGTTCCTCCAGACCAAATTTCATAGGTGTAGGGAATCTCCTTTATAGATATTTAGCCTTAGCAACAGCATAGCAACGACTTAAGTGTCTTTATGAATACGGCCCCAGAAATTGCATGAGAAATCATTTGAGCCGCGACACGAGAAAACCAACAATGTGGTTGTGCGCCCGGCGCAGACTCAGATCAGCCTGGGTATCCGCCCAGTCAGATTAGACTCTTCGCTAGGCGCTTAAAGGGTAGCTAAGGGTCAAAGCTACCTCCATGCGGACAGCGAAGACTCTGATCAGACTGGGCGGATGCCCAGGCTGATCTGCGTCTGCGCTGGGCGCACAACCACATTGTTGGCTTTGTCATGTCGCGGCTCATCTATTATTGACAGTTCGAAGGCTGTGTTATTATTATTCACTGTTTGTCGACTGTCTATTATTCCTCTTGGTCGCACCAGGAGACCTTGGCCTTGAGTTATAGAATTCTAGGTATTTTATGTCATTATTTTTATTATTATTGTCACTTTTAATGGAGCAGGTTACCATATCATAGTTAGCATAATTTAAGCCATTGTTGGAAATGTAGGGTGAACATGTACGAAGTGAAGTCCATAACTTAACAATATGACGTTTATGTGAATGGACGCACTTTCAGGCGTAGCAACTCCGCCATGTCATTATTGTCGTCCCTCTCAATAGAAGTCAATTTTTAAAGAAAACAATCTGCTCCACCGGGTGCAAATTCTTCCCCTTTAAGAGTAAACAGCATTTGAAAAACAGCTTTTCCAGCCGGCAAAACAGACACAAGATGTCACAATAGGCCTAAAATATAGCCGTGTTTCCACTAAACCGACCGACCCTGCTTCAGACCCGCCGACTCTGCTATTTTTATCAATAAAAAAATACAAAATTAAAACACCGACCCTACCAATTTCAATATCCGACCCAATTTCGACTTTGCAATGATCCCATAGCAATTTCGGTTTTACACTACCTTTCGTAGTTTTTGGCATTTAGTACCTTCCAAAATACAGATTTGACTTTTTCGAGCATCTACGATGAATTATCATACACAGTGCAAGTCTCAACAGTACAATTAAATCAACAAATTACATGTACAAAAACCAAAAAACATGAAAAATACAGGCCCGACCCAATTTTTTTCGGGAGAAAAAATAAAATAATAAAAAAAGTTTTTCCTACCTACCAACCAGATTTTTTTTCAGCATGTTAGTGGAAACACAGCTTTTTTTAAGGCCATAGTTGTTTGTTGTTAAAGAAAGGGCGGAAAATATCTGGAGATGAACACGTTCACCTTACCAATATGTTGACCTTACCTGGGTTGATGAAAACCCTCCGTATGAATTTCTTCTTTTAACCAACCAGTCAAGAATCATCATTCCTCTTCTTGTGTCCTTTTTCAGATTGTAGGTCAGTAGGGCATAGGAAGCAATCTCGATCTGCAGAGCGTATGATGGGTTCGTCCAATGAATGCTTCCATCTGAAATTGATGTCAAAATCAATGACCCCGCCACGAGAATACCAACAAAGTGGTTGTGCGGCAAGCGCAGACTCAGATCCGCCTGGGCATCCGCCCAGGCTGATCAGAGTCTTCGCTGTCCGCATGGAGGTAGCTTAGACTCTTAGCTACCCTTTAAGCGCTAAGCGAAGAGTCTGATCAGACTTGGAGGATGCCCAGGCTGATCTGAGTCTGTGCTGGGTGCACAACCACTTTGTTTGTTTTCTCGTGTCGCGGCTCATGTATGGGGACACATGAAACCGTTTATTTGGCAAAATAAAATGTCTAGAAACGTTGGTTTTAACTTTATTTCATTTGCATAATAATGTACAAGAACGAAGATATTAAATGCATGTATAAGTGCATTATACAAATAGGATTCAGAAGAAAGTCCGATGACTTTTATAAATCTGTATCCTAGTTTGCAATAACCGATAAAAACGAACAGCATGTGATTTGAAGCATACATTTGCAGCCAACTGTCGGTGTCTCGCCGGTCTCACAACGCCGAATAAACATTGAATCAACGTTGATTCAACGTCATGACGTTGCATCAACGCTGATTCAATGCCCAATCAGCACTGTGCACCTGCTGGAAAGCAACCATATGCGTGTTCTTCAAAGTATGAGAGACAACGAGAGTTGACTGCCGATATCTAAGAGAATCTTCATTTAGTGTAATGAATAAATTTATAAAACACATCAATGTAAATAAGAAAACCCACACTCCATGTGTTTTAGAAAAATATAAGCAAAACTTATCACCTACATGAGAAGAGAATCTACTTCCACTTCGAGCCTTGATCTCCACGGGGAGGAGAAAGTCATTTTCAACACAATAAACTGTACATAATTGACTTATATAAATGTATAGTCGTCAGGAATCCAGTCAGCCTTACATAAGAAAGGGAAAAACAACAACAACAAAAACACACACAGAAAAACAAACAAAAACGTGAAACAACTAAATCACGCATTCCGTTTATCATGGCATCAATAAATAAAGAAGTAAATTAAATCATATCACTTATTAAATAGTCTTGAGAAAGAGTTACTAAATAAATAAATAAGACAAGGCATGTAAGCGCAATTTTCATGCTCAGTTTACAAAATAGATACGGTCTCGACAGTGTTAACACGCGTGGTTGCCTCCATTCACATATAATATACCTGATCACATGACTACAAATGAGACGACGTCTTTGCACGAGTTTCTCGATATGAAATATTATTATGAATGAAATGGATTGATACGTGAGAATTAGGCAAGAGGAAAACATGTAATTTTCAATCTGTGTCAATCTGGAATATACATAAATCAGTGTTGGAATATTATACATTAGTCATCAGGTAAGCTAAATGTTTGATATAACTAATATACACGGATGATAATAATAATAGTAATAATAAAAATAACTGTAATAATATTATAATAAACGCTTCTGCAACCCATGGAGACCCAGACCATCCTAATCGCCGTGCGCAGTCTAGCAAGACTTCCAGAAGTAAACGTAAAAAGAATGTGCAATAATAACAAAGTTCCTGCCAGACTGCTCTGCCTCAAGGGCTTGTCAGTGACAATGCACGGGTCGCGCATCCATAATCATATAATACAATAATATATCTGCCCTTTATAGTTCAACAAGCAAAAATAATTGATATGATCATAAGGAAAATCAGTTTATCTGAAAGCGTTTACTTTTTACTAAGAAGGCTTGTACAGCTAAAAATATTTGCTTATTTTCATCAACAGATAATTCTCGGTTTCCGAATAGCAGTGCGCCCAGGGTAGGTGTACAAATTGGGGCAATTTTCTCAAATAACTCTATTCTTAAATTGGTAAAACGGTTACAAGAAAACAAGTAATGATGAGTGTCTTCAACAGAACCACAAATGCACAATGGGCTATCTACTATATTCTTACTAAATAAATGATGGTTTAATGAACTGCAGTTCGTCCTTAGCCTTGCGTGATAGATTTGACCCAATCTTTTCCCGATATAAAAATATTTTGGAGGAACATTTACATTTGCATTCAGCTTTCGCTTAAAAGCGAAGATACTAGTTAAATCGCGCGTTTCGAGTGGAAGCTCATTCCATTCACGGATTACGGATGGGATAAAAGATTTATAGTAGAGTTGAGAATGTGTGCGAATAGTGTGTAAATTTGTAATATTACGTAACCGATAAGTTGAGGTATCGCCAACAGTAAGGGGTACTAGAGAAGACAAATATTCAGGAGAAAGACCATTTTGCATTTTAAAGAACAACTGAAGTTTATGCTTTTTTCTTCGAGACGCCAAAGTTTCCCAGCCAGTTTCAGAAAGAAGTGAATTTATAGAGACAAGTTTAGTGGCACCTGTAACAATGCGTGCTGCTTCATTTTGAATTTTTTCAAGTTCGTTAGATTCATATAAAGTACAATTATCCCATACAACATCGGCGTATTCCAAAAGGGGTCGAATAAAAGTAAGATATATAGTCTGAAGTGATCGCCTATCAAGTATGAACTTTAATTTCCGCATAACATTTATTCGTTTCCATGCTTTGGATTTAATATATTCCATATGCTCATGCCACGTACAATCATTTGATAAAAACACACCTAGATGTTTGTGCGAATTTACTTCATTAATTTGCTTTTGATCCATGACAATAGGTGGATGAAAAGGTTTATTGCGCTTTCTGGAAAAGGTGATTGATTCTGACTTTGCTGGATTGAATGTTACAAGCCATTTAGTGGCCCACTCGTGCACCTTTTCTATGTCTGAGTTTAACTGAAATGCAGCATCCACTGGGTCATCAACTATAATATAGAGACTTGTGTCATCTGCAAAAAGTCTAATGGACGAATTTATATTTTCAACAATATCATTTATGTAAAGTAGAAATAATAGGGGGCCGAGAATTGAGCCTTGAGGAACACCAGATTTTAAAGAAGTCCAATTAGAGGTTACACCGGGCAATACTACTCTTTGCTTTCTAGAATCCAAATAATCTGTAAACCAAGACAGGAGAGAACCACAAACACCAACAGAATGTAATTTAAACAAAAGACCTTTATGCCATACTCTATCAAATGCTTTACTAATATCGCAAAAAATTGCCCTAACTTCCTTTCCCTCGTCGAGAGCTTTGCAAAATGTATTATATATATCTGTAAGCTGGTTAACCGTTGAATCTCCAGGTATAAAACCCGACTGTAAGCTAGTTATTATATGATGGTCTCGAAAGAAATTAAAGATATGTTTATGCACAAGTTTTTCCAGTACTTTACCCAAAGTGTTCAGGAGAGAAATAGGCCTATAATTTGAAGGATCAGAAGGATCGTCTTTTTTATAGATCGGGGTAACATTTGCCTGTTTCCATAAATTCGGGACTTTACCCTTGGCCAAAGAGTAGTTAAAAAGATCTGTTAAAGGAGATGATAATGGTTGCGCAAGTTCTTTAAGTAATTTATTATTTATCGAATCAGGACCCGCAGCTTTTCCTGTCTGTAGAGAATTTAGAGTTGATTCCACTTCATCAACTGTTATAGAAAGGGATTCAAATTTAAATGGAGGCAAAACTAGATTCGGAAGAGATGCATTGCTTTCATCTAAAACCGTTTGCTGAGTAAAAAATTCGTTAAGTACACCGGCCTTATCACTTCCTTTAGAGTATACGACACCATCTCTTTTAAGAGGAGGAATTTCGGACGTTTGATCAGGTTTTATGAAATTTTTAAGCGTTTTCCACCAGTCTTTTTGGCCAGTGCTGTTTGTATTAAGCTTTTCGGTTAAATAGTCTACTTCTGTTTTCTTAGATTTACGAATTTCATTTGTGACTTTATTTCTTACATGTTTATAATTTTCGAAGTCAGTCGTGTGTTTAGATTTCTTGAATTTGTCATAGAGACGTTTCTTTTTCCTGATCAATCTTTTTATGTTATTTGTAAGCCATGGTGGATCGGATTTTCTTACTTTAATTATTTTGTTAGGAATATGCTTATCTGCGAGATCAGTAATATGTTTAGTTAAATTAGATGCATATATGTTAATATCTTCATTCTTTATAAAATTCCATTCGGTTTCTCGGAGTTCATGAGAGAATTCTTGATAATTAGCCCTGTCGTACAAATAAACTTTACGCGTATATACAGGTGTCTTTACTTTATCAAAATTAAACACACAATAAATGGGACTGTGATACCGTACATTTTGTGAGAGAAATGGCTCACCAACGCCGCTAAGAATTATGTTATTTTTATTTGAGGTAAGGAACAGATCAATAGTTGATGAGGAAGTCTCTGTGAAATGTGTTGATTCCGTTATTAACTGATCGAGATTGAAATATTGACATAAATCACGTATTTTTCTGTTAGAAACTTGCTTTGTTACATCTAAATTAAAATCGCCGGTAATCAATATGTTTGGTATGCTAGTATCGAATGCAAGGCCTATTGAATCTTCAATCGTAGTAAATACCTGATTAATTGAATTTGGGGGTCTGTAAAATGTACCGATTAAATACTTCTTGTTATTAACGGAAACTTCAACCCAAACACATTCAACATTTGGCAATTCCAAGTCTTTCCTGTGACTAGAATAAATATTTTGTTTAACGTAAACACAAATTCCCCCATGGTTATCCCCAGCCCGATCCCGACGATACATTTTAAATCCATCTAATACTAGAGTATCATCCGAAGTTCGATAATCCAGCCAAGTTTCAGTTATATTCAGTTATACATATAACGTCAAAGTTCATTAACTCTGATTCAAGCAAATCAATCTTGTTCACAATACTCTGTACATTGTAGTGCACAACAGAAAAATTTTCTTTAATAATATTTTCGTCTAACGTTGTCGATGCGCTTGTACTAAACGATTCATTTGATGATGGGCCGGGATTGCGCTCAATGCCAGATAAAAGTAACAAAGCCATAATAACTAAAATTTCAAAGTAATCTAAGTAATCCATACCTTTTACTTTAACTTGACGACTATAGTTCAGTCCAATCCGCATCCTATAGACCGCTATTTCTATCATGTAATACTATCAATCAAACACCTAAGTAGTGTAGAGGATGCGGATTGGTATTTCATTCCTTGTATTATTAACTGGATATACCGAAAGCACTTCGTATACAAACATTCTTCCCCGTGGAGTAACAAAGCCGAACATGGAAACAAACAATTCAAGATTATATACATGTACAGATATACCATATTATTGTGAATAAATGGGAAGAGGAATAGTATAAAATTCTATCATTGATCTAACAATATAACCCAGTAGGAAAAATGACGTCTCAGTGACGTCGGACCAACGTCGATGCGACGTAATAACGTCACATCGACGTTAGCACGACGTCACCTCGGCGTCGAGTGCCCGCTGGGTAAGAGTGGATGAAGTGAAACTTCATTTACAGCTTATCAAAAACTTTATTCTATAACCGAGGGAGCATAATAGCGCAGTGCATGTATAACCAATCAAACACGTCATAATCACCGAGGATAAAGTCGCTAGACATGAGACTTCACTACATGCACAAGTAATAAAGACGACGATCAGCTTATCGCTGCGTACACTGTCAAAAGTCCAATTCTGTCCGTACATGGGCCACGGTGTGCCCATAGAACGTCGCTAAAAATGTGCAAGATCCTGGTCAGACGACACAGGAGCGCAGCCTGACCAGGACCTCCCATTTTCTCATGTGCAAAATAGAGTCCATTTCAACCAGGATCGTACACATTCACAGCGCTATTATTATTACTGTAAAATCTATCTGACTAGTGACCGAACCACCGCAGAAACTCAGTATTGGGACATTTACTCTTGAGCAAGCAGTGTAGGCCCAGACCAGACAGCTCCTGCAGTCTGATCATGACCTTCACCGCTTCTCTTGCCATCTGCATCCCTAAGATATACCACTGCACTGTAATACTGAACGGATCCGCCCAAAGAACAGTTATAGTAATTATGGTAGATGTTCCAGGTACTGAATTTCTACGGTAATAATGAATGAAATACATTCCGCCTTGTCGAAGCGTCCCCAAAGTGACATCAATATCATCTCACCGAGACAAAATACTGTAATTTATATTTGTTTGAAAATTTTTACAGTTTGAAAGTAGGCGGTTAAAATGAGTTTTAGACTTGGGGGGTTTATTACAAAATAACTTGGTACTGTATTATGTGACTTTGTGAAGTGGCGAAGCATGTTTGTAAGATATGTTCAGATTGTTAGCAGTAAGGTCTCGTGATTTGGTTAATAGCACGAAGTCTCGTGGTTTTCGCTGAGAAGCGAGTTTATGTCAAAGCGTGAATTAGTAATTTGTCATTCAAGCCAAAGACAGCGTTGAGTAAGGATAGACATTCCCCCCCCCCCCCCACCCACCCTTTAAAGTCACGAGTGATGCCAGAAATAAGTTGATCAGCGAGATAATGAAAAAAGAGGGGTTATTTAGTCGAACCAGACGTATGTTCGTTAGCCATGTAAATAGATTTTTAAGAAACGTAATAATGGTATTCAGCGTGTGTTTAATGGTTGTATAAATTCAGAAATTTTAATGTTTTTCTGAGAGTTTATGCATAATATTAAAAGGTTTGCAAAGAAAGCATTTTCTGGGGAATTTTTCGGTCTGTATATCATTTGATTTGTAAAGACATTTTAGAATATCGTCATTCATTTTCAGTGTATACGGATTTGATATAGAGGTTCTTAGATGAGAGGTCATCGAATGGTTCATTTGAATCCAGTCTTGCACGATGCCGCAGGGAAATGAAGGATGCTGGATGGAACAGTCATTGTATAGTTTGGCAGTTCATGGGTTTGACAGATGAGTAAAATAAGATAAATTAAGTATATATACATGTATTTATATAATAATATCGTATGGAATTGATCATGGAATAAAATATGATTACAAATGAATAACCACATGACTATTTAAATGAATGAATTTGTTTTTTAAATAGTGTGTTTAAAAGATATTCGACGTATGCCTTTGCTTTTACGTCAAGCACGAGATAAAGTTTTTTATTTACATATCTGTAATAATTTTCCAAGTTAAAGATATCTTGTATGTGTCAGTATACCTGCATGTATTTCCGCAAGTCAGAAGTGTTACCAGCAGAAATAAAAGAAGTCTTCAATTTTGCAATTTTTCAGGACAGTATATGTGATACAGGTTTCAGTGGTCAGATTTGTTGACGGAAATATTTAATAAGTATAATTGAAATATGTTTTAGTCTATTATAGGTTGTACTATTTGTGAAAGATAAAAACGTACAGTCTCGAACAGTCAAGGTTCTAAGACATGCTTTTCACTGTCGTTACTTGGTGGATCCATTTGGGTTTCCATGGTGCCGAAGATTTGACTTGCTTCCTGATATTTCAATTGTACAATACGTCGCTCGGAATTAAACGAACAGTTGTCTGTTGGCATTTCCTAAAATGATGTTTGTTATTTCTGGTGTGCAAGAGGTGTTAAGACTTTTTGCAGCTGAGTTGTTCTGAAAATGCATTTGCGTTGGGAATTTACGAAGCTGTATTAAGTTTTGATTCAGTAAAGTAGTAAGTCAGCAGAGTGCGTTGGTCGAGGTTGTTAAAATATTTCAATAAAATATAAATGAGTTATGTTCGGTTGAGACATGGTCGAATTAGAACATAACCACTATTTACACCTAAATAAATACAGTTGATTAGTGATCGAGGACATCGATCAACATCTCAGAATAACATCTTAAATCAAATATTTTACTTTGACACGTACCATATTTCTTTTTTTTTTTTTTTACATTTCAACTTCTATTATCTCAAATTTTCAAATTACCGACATCTCAAAGCAGAATCTGCTTTGAGATATCGGTAGCTTGGAATCGTCTTCTTTGGCGTACTAAAAATTACGACTTTGCACAGGCAAGTATCAATAAACCAACTATTTTATATGTAACAAACAGGGTTCTTTTAAAGCACAAGCGAGCTAAATATTAACTAGGGTGTCTCACCGTGCCACGTCATTGAGGCGACCCAAGTGAGACACTATGGCCGATCGGTTGGGTAAAAGCAAAGTAACTTTATTACAGTCAACTCTCGATATATCAAAGTCGAAATTTATTCATAACAACTGATATCACAAAGTAAACTTTCTGGTCTCAGAAAATTTACTTTGATATATCAGTAGTTTTAGGCAACGGGAGATGAATTCTGAAGAAAAAATGAGAAATGTGCCCACACCATATTCTTTGAAACAAGAGGTATTTTGTGATATCAGAGTTCGAGATATCGAGAGCCGACTATGTAAATGCAAACAAAGGTTCCGGTCACCTCATGTACATTAAAACATATACCGTTAAATTTCATCAGAGCCGCGTCGCCGAGGCGCCTCCAATGAGACATCACTGAACATGTTTCAATAGGGCGAGAAACAATTTCGCATTCCAGTACATTGCTCAACCATGTTTCACATTTACAAGACCATACTCTATGCTATGCGATTAGAGCCGCATCGTCGAGGAGACTCTTATGAGCCATACTATTTACATTTAAACTCACGAATGGGAAACTTAAGAACTATATTGCGCTAAGAAAACAGGACTTACTATCATTATGAATAGAGTAAAGTTGTTATTGTTTTTAGGTGAACAATTGTTTACGCAACTATGACCATTCATACCAGTATTGATATCTAAATCCGGTTCTGTAAGTTTCAAGTTTGCTATTAATGTGTACACATATGATGCTGTAAACCATAAAAAGTTCAGGCTAACGGTCGCATAAGTAGACTAATAAATCTACGAAGACCAATATTGACCACTAGTATGACACATCTGAGGATTATTTTCAGAATGTCAATTAACTGAGCGTTTACCCATAAATACCCATAAATAGTACTACGCAGCAAGGACGCAAAAGCGAAATGCGACCACGTCACATCAGCGTCAATGCGAAATCGTAACGTCGCATTGACGCTGATATGACTCAGCCACATCCAGCGCGCCTACTGTGTACTACAGACAGCTTCCGCACAACATATCAATTCCCGCCGAGCGATTTGAATTTATCGAGGTCCTGCAGGCTTGTAACACGAACCTTATTATTTGAACGGTCCTGTAGGTAAACGCTACCATTATATACCCAAGTTTTTGCAACAGATTTGGCCTTCACCAGGCGCCTACATTCTAGAAACGTTCACATTCTGAATATTGAATGGGAATATTCCCAACACACAACTGGACTTTTACCATAATGTTGTGCACGTTCGGCTCAGTTACGTGGGTAGGTCAAAGGAATACCCAGGTATTTTTTGGATAGCCTTAAGAAAACCTGGGCATTGCTCGGGTTTATCCAAATAATATACTAAACATCGAATCTTCGAGTATGCTGATGAATATCTGAGTATTGCTCGAGTATACCATAGGTTGTGCCAAAGCTCGAGGGCCTTTAATATCCACTGGCCCTATGGCAAAAGAAAACAAAAGAAAAAGACACACACACACACACACACACACACACACACACACACACACACACACACAAAGAAATAAACAAACATAAAAACAGCAAAAAAAAAAACAAAAGAAAACGAGAAACTTTTTTATAGTACAATAATAAACAAACATACCTTCAGTAGTCAAGTTTTTACTTTCTTGCAGTCTATCCAGGAAAAGAGCGTACATGGGACTTCCTACCAACTTGAGAGCATATGAGACAATGGCCGCTTCGTAAT
Source organism: Ctena decussata (assembly GCA_963989385.1). Lineage (NCBI taxonomy): Eukaryota > Metazoa > Mollusca > Bivalvia > Lucinida > Lucinidae > Ctena > Ctena decussata. The sequence goes on from OZ022506.1 coordinate 59,515,073, forward strand.
CTGAGATTGGTCTGAATATCCTCTCATCAAGATAAGTGGTTGCTGCTTCAATGGCCCTATCTAACTTTCTGTTAGCATCCGAATCCTTTAAGACAGAAAGTAAAAACGAGCTGCGACACGAGAAAACCAATAAAGTGGTTGTGCGCCCAGCGCAGACTCAGATCAGCCTGGGCATCCGCCCAGTCTGATCAGAGTCTTCGCTGTCCGCATGGAGGTAGCCTAAGATATCCTGATCTACTTTGAAGATTATCATCAGACTAGGCGGATACCCAGGCTGATATTAGTCTGCACTGTGCGCACAACCACTTTGCTGTTTTTCTCGTGTCGCGGCTCAAATAAGAAGTAATGAGCCCATCTTCTTGTTCTTGTTTCAATTCTCGTAGCGATGTTCCCCAGGTGACTCAGCGTAACTTACCCATACTTGCACACACCTGGCACCGTGTGTCCGTCCATAATTAGCCAATTTGTGTGTATTTCAACGTTACCAGCCGCACCTCAGCGGAACGTATCCATAGCCGCATGTGTGTATTTCAATTCTCGTACAATGTAACAACATTACTCCCCGCACTTCAGCGGAACGTATCTATAGCCGCTATAACGGGGCGCCGTTCGTCCGCCCATCAAAGTAACGGACCATTTATGCCCTGAGGACTTTTATATCTTTATCAAATGGATGAGTCCATTCGTCAATTAAGGGGCGCATGGTTTAGTTTCTGCGTAGCATTTTATTTCCGTTTAAGGACAAACACCCATTTGTCTCAAGCAAATAGTGTAGACTCTGGTCAGAATCCGCGTTTGGCCGTGTCTTATCTTGGTCTACTCGGTTTGCCTTTATCTGAATCCATTTAAGAATCATCTGTACATGTAATCCCCTATATGTTGCAATTTGCGATGCACTGGGTGTTTCGTGCATTACAAATATTAGCGTGGAGCACTTGTTCTATAGAAAAAAGTACTCCACGCTAAGAATCGTGACGCATAAAACGCCCAGTCGAATACGCCTAGTACCATTTATTACTGAGCAGCGACACGAGAAAACCAACAAAATTGTATGTGCGCCGAGCGCAGACTCAGATCAGCCTGGGCATCTGCCCAGTCTGATCAGAGTCTTCGCTGTCCGTACGGAGCAACCTTAGACCCTGAGCTACCCTTAAAGCGCTTATCGAAGTCTGATCGGACTGGGCGGATGTCCAGGCTGATCTGAGTCTGCGCTCGGCGCACAACCACTTAGTGTCGCGGCTCATTTAATTATTAAAAGCTGCCACAAGATCAGCTGATCTTTGTTACTAGAACGTGAATAACAACAGCAACATCAGCTTATCTCCTCTGGATGTATATCTATACACCTTAATCATTCAAAGCGCCAAAGAATCTTGGATGACAAAATTTTCGTCCGCAAAATTTAAAAAAAAATATGTTTGAACAAAATCATACTGTGAAGTAAAAAATCACAGGACTAAAGAACAAACAGTGTAGATCTAAATGAGCCGCCTCATATCATCTGCATCTATGATGTTTAGGCAAATTCAGCTAGTTTCAATACGGCGCTTCTAAGTAACTTAGTGTTAAATTATTTCATTGAGTACATGTAGAAACCAATAAAATAATAGAATACTCACCATTTTAATGTTAGCTCTTTTCACTTCTTCCAGAGCAGTCAGGACATACGCTGTAAGAGACCTTTCACTTGCTGCTGAGCCTCCCTGGAAAAAATAAGGAACTACAAGCTTACGGACTATTTTTTTCCGGTCTTGACCGTGAATTACGGCCGATTAACACAAAAGTCTGGAGGACAGATCGCAAACGGCAAAGCCGTAAAGGAGTCTTACAATAAGCCGCACGAAATGCAAAATATTGCGAGGTTCTATAAGGACTATTTTGACGCGGACATAGACTGAAGTAAATATTTAAGGGTGATGTGACACCTTACCGAATAGCGTTAGCGGACGTCCGACTTAGAACAAAATTTTCAATCCGTTCATATGCTTCAGCATGCTTTGCTTGTCGTTTCACATTCGGCAAATGCGCTCCTTGTCAGGCGAGGTCTGTTCAATCCGGCGGAAAGTTTTGTGCATGCTCATAATCCGACAGAGAAGTTCGCTGGGTGTTTGGTAGCTATGGGCTGGCATGCGTTTTGTTCGAAACTCCTGCGGTTTTGGTCCTGCACTTGTCCATTTCGCGTCCGTTGATTTCGGTTGACTTGATTTACCGACGGATTGGTAACGGTCCACAGGCAACGGATTAACCGGTGGTGTTCCGGACACTTATCGCATGTTCAGGAGACAAACGTTCTAAGAAAGTTTTGTTGGTTTTACATGCGTTGCACAATCGCTTTACCCGGTATTTGTTCGTTACTCGTACGTTCACCGTTGATCGTCCTGTACATGTCCGGAAATCATGGCTTTGTGCGTTTAATGTGCCCCATACACCGATCGCAAGCGCCTCTGGCAAGAACGGAGATGATTTTCAGTACGGTACGGGTAACTTTTCGTCACAATTTTTCTAGCCGTTTGACGTCCGTTTACGCTATCCGGTAAGGTGTGACACTATCCTAAACTGACCATATCAATGCGCGAAATGACACGCCGCGACGAATGGCAGTGATTTACTCGACGTCGCTTCCTATACGTTTAACTACAAAAAAAGAAACTTAAAAAAACACATAATGCAAGAATTATAAAACTGAAAAATATAACATATGACGATATTTTTACTATGATGTAATACCCATTTTATTTGGCTCATTCGATGTCACGAGCCAATCAATATTATGTAATATAGACCAGCAAGTCAGTCATTTTAGTTTCATGATGATGTCGTTTGAATGTTAGTGGCCTGAACTTGCATATCTCGTACATTCATGTGATTGACTATACTGGCTCCAGTCCCTATGCTTTAGTTTTGGTTCAGACAAATGGTTTGCCTTCAGAATATTAAACTTGTTTTATTTGAATACACATAAATTTAGCCTGAAAGCCAGTCTAATGATTGGTAGAACACCGCTAGACAATACCATGTCGTACTGTGCCTCCGCGTTGTGTCTGTCAATATGTAAATTGAAGGTCGATAAACATGCATATTCATCTCGACAAAAGTCCTTAATAGTGTAATATCAACACTTCAGCACGGTTACAATTATTCCAGATGTCCCGATTTTTAGAAACGCTACAATAAAATAAGCTGTATTCATATGTGCTGTATTACCTGTATGGCTTTATGACTGACAATGCCGGTATTCACAAAATTTCCGTTTGGTGTCTGATGCTTGGCAATATACTTCACTGCTCCACTGATAACTTTAGGATCAATGTAAATCAGGTCAAGATGAGTGGCCTGAGCAAATGATTTAATAACAAACGCCGTCAGCCTACAAAGACAAAAGGCTTCATAATTTTTCGGTTATCAGACGGCAAAAACAATTCAAGGATTTAGATCCGTCTTACAAGACGGGTCTAGACTTCTTGAATTGTTTTGGAAGGGAAAATCCATCGGTCGAGCAGCAACTTCCCAGCAGGCACACAACCTTGAACCAATCTTGATTCAACATCATGACTTTGAATCAAGGTTGATTCAAGGTTGTGAGATGACGTTGAATCAAAGTTGATTCAAGGTTGTGTGCCCAGTGAGTTGAAAATCATAAATCTAATTACAATACTTTGGGTTATTCTTGAAAGGGTGACTTCCCGTTTTGTAGCCAAATAAATAAAGTACACCACGAATTTGTAAGTCTTGTTCCCGACACTGAGTATGGTACGAAAAATGTACGGTTATGTAATGTACAGGAATGACTTTTTTTTTGTTTTTTGTATACAAAATTAAAATTGCATTAATGTTAATGGATGTACCGCTATACATTTGCCATTTTTCTTTCTTTTTTTTTTGTCATCGATCACATCCTGCGTTATTCCCTGGACAGAATTGCCTTTCGCAAACGGCATTACTTCTAGGGTGCATTCTTTTCATTTAAAAGTTGAATTCCAGAGAGGTGGGGGCAAAATGAAACTGGCAGGGTTGCTTCTCCTGAAAGTGTACACGTTCACCTTAATGCCTGGGCATTTCGTGCTTCACGATTCTAAGCGTAAAGCACTTATTCTATATACAGACGCTTAGAATCGTGAAGCACAAAATGCCCAGTATAGAATAAGTGCTTCACGCTTTGAATCGTGAAGCACAAAATGCCCAGTATAGAATAAGTGCTTCACGCTTTGAATCGTGAAGCACAAAATGCCCAGTATAGAATAAGTGCTTCACGCTTAGAATCGTGAAGCACGAAATGCCCAGTATAGAATAAGTGCTTCACGCTTAGAATCGTGAAGCACAAAATGCCCAGGCGAGTACGGCCAAATACTGATTTTTAACTTATGCGTATCCTAAGTACTTATCAAACATTATAGATTTAATGTAAATCGAAACTGAACTGATGGGCAAACACACGCAAAGGCTTGTAAAATGTAATATTTTAGGGCACCATTTGTCGCATAAAGAAAAGAACATATTATTTACGTAAATGCTCTTCTGACGTATAAACACATATACAAGTTCAGACACACATACACGTGCACGTATAATATTGCAAAATTACCATAGGCTGCCCTCCGGGTCGGCATTTCCAAATGCACTGAAAGAGTCATCATGTCTTTGGTATACCAGTTGCCGCATGTAACCTGGAAGGAAAAAATATTTACAGATATAGTGATGGAAAAATATTTACAGATACAGTTACTAACAAGTTATAGTCTACATACGAGGGATGATCAAAAAGTTCCTGGTAAAATGTTGTATTCTCTTTACTGTTTTATTTTCTTCAATGAAATTTCACACTATCCGAATTTAATGCACTCGTGATTCATACCATACAAAACAACTGACTCATGTCTAACCAGTTTCATACACGCACCACCAACATAAAGACCGGTAACGTGACCCAGCCCAGCTAACGTCACGATGCATTTTTAATCGTTTCCAATAGCAATTTCTGAACGTTGTTTAACCATGAATAGTGTACAGAAACCTTAATTTATTCACCTGAATATAGAATTGTACATCTTATCTTGATGTTCATTACAAATTTTGTGAGCTGTTTTGATCTTTACACGAAATGATGTCTAATTCCAACATACAAACAAATACAAACAGTTCAAGCTTAGGGATTGTAACGGAAGCTAAATGCTTATCGAGTTCCTCTCAATGCTTTGAAATTGGTGGGTATGTGTTTCTTTGTTGTTGTTTTTTTCTTGGTTTTCTTTCTGTTTTTGTTTTTTTACTTAAGTTTGAAACAAAAGTGTGTCCTTTAGAAGGCTTAAAAGTTCCTGTGTCACGACCCCGTTTGTCTAGATGTGCTTTGAACAACTAGGCTCTGAAAGAGATTTCTTCACTAACCTGTTTTTAAGACGTGTTTGATCTTCTCCTGTAAGGCAGCATCGTCAGTAAATCTGTTAGTTAAGTTCATATATACTGCAGCAAAGACTGCGGGTGCAAAGTGGAGCATATTCTGTTCTCCACAGCCATACGGCATCTTGATCAATGTGTCAAGGTTTTCAAGAGATGGACCGAACACATCACCTGTAAACAAATGATATAATAATGATATAGGTGACGAATTTCATTATTTTTTCTGGCTTAAACATATTTTATTGCTTCTTATAATACAGCAATGGGGTCGGGCCACAAGTTCTCATCACATTAATTTGAAAACTTGTGGCTCGACCCCATTGCTGTATTATAAAAAGCACTAAAATATATTTAAACTGGAAGAAATTATGAAATTCGTTACCTATATCATTATTATATATTATTATATATAATAATTATTTCTCCTGAGGAGATGACTTTCATACAAGCGTTTCGCTTACCGTCAGATCCTGTACCATATTGTACTGTTTTGTAACCATGTAGTGTGTAGTAAATAAAATATTGTTTAAAAGAATAATTATTTCTTCGAATATAGAATAAATTATTAATACATTTTTCTTAAAACCTTAAATTATTAGAATACAAAAAAAGATACCTTTAGGGCGTAACATCATATATGAGCAAATAAAACTGAAGATTCATACAGAATTCTGACGAAGTTTTCGCAACTGTTCAGTCATTTAAGCAGGTTTATATTAAAACATTCTTATTCTTACATTTAGAGCATATATAATTTAAATAAACTATGCATATGCGTCGCGTTGCTGAGTGGTTAGCGCTTCCGATTTCAGATCAAAGGGTCGCGTGTTCGATTCCCGCTGACGGGGGGGGGGGAGATTCTGTCCGAAACTTAACGGCGCTTTAATACACAGAGGAGAGTTCATAATCAACCTCCCATCGTGCTGATATGCCATGAATGAATTTTTATTGAAAAGGACGTACTATCGCTCAGTCAGCCATCTAAAACATTTGTGTAGTAATCGTTTATTACATGTAAACCTTTGACAGACTGCATGGACTACTCTGTTTGCATAAGATGTACAGCAATTTCTACATTCGATGAATCCATGTTCCTCGCCTTCGGTAAAAAGGAGGAAGGATGCACAATCCAAAATGTTCAATGTCCAAAACAATGTGAGGACATACATACACGAGGTACCCATTGTCAATGCAATTTGATAGATTTGAAGTAGAATATATCTAAAGATAATGAAGCAGAAGCCTGCAAAGTTTCAAAATGCTTTTCGCAAAGCTGTAGAGAAGATTGATTGTGCACACAAGGAATATACTATACAATAGGTCTGCTGATGTGACAAAATGACAAGATCATTAAGTCAAAATAGTGGTAAAATATTATCGGACTACTACCTCTGTTTCACATGCACATTTACAGACCATGAAACGGAAGACTGCAAAGTTTCAGACCGATTCATGAAAAAACTGTGGGAGTTGCACACACAAGGTACTTACTATTAATGGGTGACGGAACTACGGAACCAAGGAAAGCCGAATATTTTGTTCTTACCGCCTTTCTTCGAAAAGATGGGGGACAAAAAGAGGACCAATAAATAAATAAACATAGCAGACACCCTAAAATGGTAAACGGACCCCTCCAGTTAATAAGGATCGAAGAGTCCACTAGACATCACTATGTAAAGTCCGACGCGGACTAAAATCAACTTACCAAAAGCGGTGACCCGGATTTTCTGTGAGTCTTGTACAGTTTTTGGTGGGTAAACGATCGGAATAGACTTTGACGTAACGTCGTTTTGCTTCTTGTGCGATACCAGCGTAGGAATGTTCATATCCTTTTCTTCACCTTCGGCCTTTAAAAATATAAAGCAACTCAAAATAAAATCAACAAATAACAATAAAATATGAGAGTAAGCGAGAGAGAGACAGAGACACACACACACACACACACACACACACACACACACACACACACACACATAGATAGATTTGACCTTTTTCAAAGTTTTATTTCTATTTTTGCAGATTGCTAATGATTCATTTTTTTCGAACATAAGATTTTTTTAATGTAGAAGTCGCTCAGTTGTAAGGTATATAAACATATTATATCAGTCGTATTTGTTGAAAAGTAAATTTTGAAAAACTGTCATTCTGCTTGATTACCATTTCTTAATCTGGCCATCTTTGGTATAATGATAATAAAATAATCTAAGACAGTCAGTTTTTCTATCACTTGTCTGGAATATAAAATATCTAAGATTTTACAAATTATACAAGTATTTAACTGATAATTTAATCAAATCGGCACTAACTCTACTGAGGAACATTGTTATGAGAAATGGAGAAATAAAGACAAATCAGATCATGCAAATAATAAAAAAACTGGTAATACCTTTACGGGAAGACTCCGGAAGACCTCATCAAATATATTTCTCTGTTTCTTCTCATCAACTCTAACGTTGATCTGTAATGGTCCTACTATTGTAGGCTTAATACTGAAGAACACTGGAGTGGGCTTGCCTGGCCTTACCTGGCAGAAAAAATACAAAACATCATTATAACAAGGTGCAATGGCGTAACTAGGGGTCTTTACATGTTACGCATAATATGTTTTATATACCGTTTGAGGACAAGAATAAGAGTTTAGCATCAAAGATATTAATGAGCCGCAACACGACAAAACCAACAATGTGGTTGTGCGGACAGCGCAGACTCAGATCAGCCTGGGCAACAGCACAAATTGACCAGACTCTTTGTTAAGTGCCCAAAGGGTAGCTAAGAGTCTAAGCTACCTCCATGCGGACAGCGATGACTCTGATCAGACTGGGCGGATGCCCAGGCTGATCTGAGTCTGCGCTGGGTGCACAACCACATTGTTGGTTTTGCCACGTCGCGGCTCATTTCATGTAGTCGTGTCTTCTAACACTAGCAATTGAAGTCGTGTCCAATTTACAAAATTTCAGCATTATCATATATGCAGGTGTGTGTTGAAATTTTGTCAATTTGACAAAATTTCAATATGCACCTGCGTATTTGCGTATGGATAGTTATGCCCTTGGTGTGTTACTATGGCGACACAGATATTTAGGCTCTTAACAGGTTGAACAAATTGTTCACTTCAGTTTTACAAGTGGAACTGGTTTAATTTGCGGCTTTTTTTTAGCTTTCCTAGAAAATGTAGCGCTTTAGAAACGAAGCGTACTCTTTAAAGAAAGAATTTGCTCCCTAAGAGACAGGAGCGTAGCAATGAAAAAGGAGTAAAATCAAAATGACAGAGCTGTTTCTTCAGAAAATGAACCATGAGACGTCATGGCAAGACGCAAGCATTATAAAGTGTTCAGATAGTGAAGACTCATACATGTATTAGCACATTTGCTTGAGTCTTTGATTAGACTGCATTGATTCACAGATCAATCCAAGTGCTCCGAATGTTGGAAACGCATTAATGTGAATGGTTACACTTTCAGTGTCAGCAACCCTGCTATTTACATTTCTGTCGCCCTTTCTAGTGGGGTTGGGATGGGGGATCAACTCAAAGGAAAGAGCAAATGTCTTACATTTAAGAGAAGGACCGTTTTGGGAACACCATTTTTGCATAGGGATGCAAACTAGGTTTGAGCTTTGAGCTTCATACCAACGCTTCAAATCTTCAATCGTGGTTTGAAATTTTCAACACTCGGTTTTAGCTTAGCTTTCCTATCCATACTTTTTCAAGTTATGAAAAATTGATAAATTGATTGATTGAGTCCACCTCGCTATGTTTGAAAATAGTTGGTTGGTTGGTTGGTTGGTTGGTAGGTTGGTTGGTATGTGTTTAACGGCCCTTTGAGACAGTATTTCAGTCTATATCGAGCCGTCTTCCAGAGAGAGGGACAAAGAAGAGATATGATGGGGACTGGGGAGAGAAAAAATGTCGAAACAAACCCCACCCGCACCTATTTCAAGGACAGTAGGCCCTTGCACTAAAAGTTACCCAGCACCATCGCCCGACCACGACCACCCCCCGTTTGAAAATAACCACTGAAAGTTTTAATCATAGATCGAGATATTTGGTTTGAAGCGCTGTCAAAGAGTAATTTTCAAAGTAACCTTTGGAAGTTTTCAAACTGTGGTTTGAACTAATTAATTTCAACCCTTGGTTTCGATATAAAAATTGAAATCAAAGTTAAATATATTAATATGTCGCAATTAAGATTTTGAAAACAGGATCGAAGTTCTGTACCTATTTTGAAGCTCGACCCTATGTTTGAAGGTTTTTTTTTTGGTAAACCTAGGTACACAAAGTTGAAACAACATTGCATCAGCCTTGATTCAACGTCATCGTTGAATCAAGGTTGATTCAATGTTGTTTCAACTGTGTGTGCCTGCTGGGAGGTCTGCATATGGCATGCCACACATTCTCAATAGGACTATAATGCAGTAGAAGAGACATTTCCAGCTAATATTTTGGGTGGCTGGGTCGGGCGATGCTGCTGAGTACCTTTCAGTGCCGGGACGACCTACTTATTTGGATAATAGTAGGGCAAATGCCTACTGTGCTTGCAGTGGGTATATACGGGTATGGGTTGTTTGGATATTCTTCTCTCTTCTATCAATTCTCTTTTCTTTCTCCCTCTCTCCGGGAGACGGCCCGATATCAGGGTAGTAGACTGAAATACTGTCTCAAAGGGCCGTTAAACCCAAAACAACCAACCAACCGAGCCAGCTAATATCCAGGCGATAAATGGTCAAACTGGCGTATCAAAACTCATCTAATCCCACCAACGTAGTCAAACTAGCGTACCAAAGCACATCTAATCCCATTAATATCTAGGGGATAAATAGTCAAACTGACGTATTAAAGCACATCTAATCCCACATATACATGTATCTAGGGGATAAATAGTCAAACTGACGTATTAAAGCTCATCTAATCCCACTTATACATGTATCTAGGGGATAAATAGTCAAATTGACTTACCAAAACACATCTTGTTAAGTCTCCTGGTATTTCTGTTTCTTGTCCATTGGTGTCCACGTGAATACCTACAAAAGCTGGCGATCCTTTCAACGTCACAAGAACCTGGAACAAATTAACTGATTTGACTTTTGTAAGAGGTGATGCTACATTATATTTCTGGGTATACTTAAACGAAACGTGTCGATCTCGAACGGACTAAATATTACAAAACCGATATTTATCTCAAGAATATTCCTTCTGCAAATCTTCCAGTTTAATAGAACTCGTAAAATGTACACATACCAAAGTTCTAACCCTGACTGTAACAGCAAGCACAAAACAAGACAGCTCCTACATAAAACATTTTATTTTAATCTTAAACATACCCATAACCCACCATGCTGGTTGCCTTTGGCTCATTCATAATACTGCATTATGGGTTCAAGAACAGTTTATATTGTGTCGTCCGACTATTTCTTGACATAACAAGAATTCCGCGGAATGCGGTGTCTCGCCTGTCAGCGCTTTCTGAAACTGACCTAAACGCAAAAAACCGAAGAAAGTTTACACCGCCGACGCCGCCGACGACGACACCGAAAAAAGCAATACCTATGTCTCGCTTCTGCTTAGCGAGCAGGCGAGACAAAATGTGTCATAAAAATATTAAATGTGTCGAACAAGGGCCTGTAACTTTATCATTTTTGTACCAAGTTTGCAGTTTTCACCACTAGAAAAATGACCATTTCTCCAGTGGTGTGTTATTGCTTTGCGTATTCGGCTTTTGCCTTCGGTGACCTTTGACCTACTAGAGCAAAGTCTGAGTGTGAGCATACGCAGTTCGGAACTCAGAGTTCGCTCAGAAGCTCTGATATCATATGAATAAAGTGCAACATTGTTGGAAGTCCCATGATGTGGCTCATATTTACCTGAAGCTCTTGCGGGTGGTAGTTGAAGACATTTGCCTGAATCACGGCGGTTTCTCCTCTTATCACAGAGTAGGGCAGTTGCATAGCAACGAAGAACGGTAGGAATGCTGTCAGCTGAAAAAATAAAAGCACTGTCTTAGAATTCTGTTCTTAAAAGATAAAACGTCTTAAATGAGGTAAAGGCGCAAGATTGAAAAATCAAATACATTTAAGCTGTGTTTAGAAAATTAGAAATGTTTTTACAAGTAATAGACTCAGTACAATATAAAGATTTTTTTTTGTTTATAAGTATCAAATTACATTGATGGTATCTACATGTATGGGAATTACTTAATTTCTAACATAAAGAAGACAAGAGAAATATGCCTCAATTAGGATTAGCTATTGTCAAAATTTCGGTGTTGCCACTTTCAATATGATGGATGACCTGCCATTTTATGTCCTTTGTAACAGTATTTTAGTCAAGCCAGGACGACAGGAGGGTAATAGTGAAAGGCTGCGTGCAATGTAACCCCGTTTACGGTAGAAAACATTCCCGCCTCCAACGAGGCTCGAAACCGGAACCGCTTGATCAGTAGGTCAGCGCTTAACCTACTAAGCTACCGGGCCTCTGCCACTTTGAAGAGCTACGTGGTAACTTTATTACTTTATCCTTTGTAAAGCTAAATATCAATTGTTTTATTACCAAGCGGGTTTTCTAGAAGTTTATTTGCTGATTGGTTGTCCATATGTGTGTTTTGAAAGGTGAATACTTACATTTGATGTCATAGGAGCAACCCCAAGTCCTGTCTGTGCGTTCAGAGCGTAGGCGTTGGCCTCCCAGGTTGTAATGGTGTCCGGAACCTTGGCTGATATGTCAGCAAATCCATTAGCACTGTATTATAAAACAAACATTCTCTTTTTATTATCTTATTTGGATCAAAGTTGGTGCGCAAAATGTGATACTCCAGATCAGCCTAGCCTGATCAGGATCTGCGCGGTTTGTCTAAGGAGAATTCTGAAAAGTATCTGCCAGTGTTGCACTATTTACCAAGGCCCAGTTAATAAATGCTTCTTTAGCTTAAAGTAAATGGGCCGTGACACAAGATAACCACCAAAGTGGTTGTGCGCCCAGCGCATACTCAAATCAGCCTGGGCATCCGCCCAGTCTGATCAGAACCGTCGCTGTCCGCATGAATGTAGTTTAGACTCTTAGCTACCCTTTAAGCGCTTAAGCCCCAGTCACACACACACATTACGGATACTTGCGGATAAAATCCTCAATTTATCCGCAGAATTTGTGGGCGTGGTCTATTTTTATTTAATGAATTTACGGATATAGTTACCAACAGATGCGTATGGATACGGATAGGTACGAACTACTAACCTTCCGATACCTTCTGTAACCTTTAGATGCGGATAAATACCTTCAGATGCGGACTGTTGCGCATGTCTAGCGGATAGAAGAATAGAAAAGATTAACTGCGACGTCCTCATCTGTGTTTACTCCTTGTTTGTTTCAGTCACACACACATATACGGACTGTGCGGGTGCTACGGATGGCCCGTCCGTATCTATCCGTTTTATCCGTAATGGATCCGTATCAAATCCGCAGAGTCCGTAACTGTCCGTATCATATCCGTAGAGTCCGCAGGATCCGCGTCGAAATTTTGAAAAGTTTCAAAATTCGGGCGCGGATGAGTAAACCGTAATGGTGCGTTACTAAACGCATATATCCGCATCTATTCGTATCTAATCCGTGTCGCATACGTATCTATTCAATATTCAATCCGTTAGTGAACCTATCATTCCGCAGCCCCACTCCAAGTTGAGGACCGATACGGTTTTAAGCGGATCGTTACCTTTAGTTACAGAAGTTACGGGTCTCGTTCGGCATACTGTAACGGACTGTTTTCTACAGTAACGTTTCAAATACAAAAAGGTTGCGTTCCAATATTGACAGATACCTACAGGCGGCTGTACGGCAACAACACCAGTAGGGGAGGGGAGGGGGGAGGGGAGGCGAAGAGACAGAGACTGTATCTCAAGGACTACTACAACAGAGAGGTCGGGTCGGTGCAATGGCAGTGACGTATGGTGCAGTTATGGTGCGATGTTATGTTTCTTATTTGTAACAGTGGGGTCATCTTTTCATGAACTTGCCAATGGCAAAAGTAGGACCATCATTTCATAAACTTATTTGACTTTTATCAATTCAAATTAGTTGTCCAATATAGGACAGAGTAATTCTTTTGTTAAATTACAATTAGTTTTCCAATATAGGACAAAGTTTAATGGTGAAATGAAACAATAACTATCTACTGGTCAGGCTTGAGTAGCCGAACTTTCGAAGATGGCCCATGTTCCTTCTTTCGAATGTGTTCTTAGCTATTCAATGAGCTCTTGAATTCAGTCAGTGCCACTGGTGTCGTGCCGTGATCCGACCGTAAAACGTCTCCCCTTACGTCATCTATAGTGCAGATTATATATACTTTTTCCTTTGAGGTCAAGAAAATATTCTGAGAAATCAGAGTTTTTTTATTGGTTTAGATTTATAGTCTAGATTATTGCTTTTTCTTTCTTTTAGATCTTTTATGGTACTAATCAGTCTTTGAATTTACTGCCTTATCAAAATTAAGAAATTACATTATGCTTTCTCTGGCTTTCGTAACCAAAACATAGCGGGGTCACTGATGCGGTTTGAGTAGCCGAATTCTCGAAGTATGGCTATGTACCTTCCTTCGAATGTGTGCAGTGTTCTTGAAGAATTAGAATAGTATCTACTTTATCAACTGCCGACTGAATATCTATGTCAACCAAGCAGTAAATGGATACCTTTTTTTCAAATCAGGGGAAAACAAGACAGCGAAAGGAAAAGATGGGCTTCGCCTTTCATATACTATGCCCAAGATACATTGACCCTAACCACCTACCCCCATCCTACTCCTCCCCAAAGCCACCGCCCCTACGGTCATTAGGCTATAGGAAACCTTTACCTTTACTCAATTTATAGTTTGGATCCAGGTATACAAATTCAAATAAAAATCTAATCCTTCATGAGCACAAAACACTAAACACATTCGAAAGAAGGAGCATGGGCCATACTTCGAGGTTACGACTACTAAAGCCTAATCAATGACCCTGACATGACCCATAACTTCCGTAACTAAAGGTAAAGATCCGTATGAAACCGTATTGGTCTTCAACTTGGGACTGCGGAATTATGGGTTCAGTTACGGATAAGATACGGAATAGATATGGATGAGATACGGATTAGATACGGATAGATGCAGATAAATGCGTTCAGTTACGAACTTTTACGGTTGACTCATCCGCGCCCGAATTTTGAACCTTTTCAAAATTTCGACGCGGATCCTGCGGACCCTGCGGATATGATACGGACAGTAATGGACTCTGCGGATGCAATACGGATCCATAACGGATTAAATGGATAGATACGAATAGATACGGACGGACCATCCGTAGCATCCGCAGAATCCGTATATGTGTGTGTGACTGGGGCATAAACGAAGAGTCTGATCGGACTGGTCAAATGCCCAGGCTGATCTGAGTCTGCGCTGGGCGCACAGCCACTTTGTTGGTTTCTCGTGTCACGGCTATAATGCAGATATGTTAAGTCTTCTAGTTCCCACAAAATCAATTGCAGTAATATATATATATATATTTTTTTTTGGCTGAAAATTTTGCTCTCGGAAGTCAGATGCCAAAATCCGTATATGCAAAGCGTAACGCACCAACATATCGGCTTAGTTTTCCATTTTCAGACATTCCCTCCTATTTTATCTTGGTAAAATGATGTAACTGTCCATTGTCTCTTAGTTAAAATAATTCTCAATCATATCAATGATTTTTAATCATAAAAAAGGTGTTTTATAGCGACTGAACAGGTAAGCGTAATGACGATCTCTCAGATTTTGCCACACTTGACCTTTGAAAATGAATCTTGACATCTATGTGAAATAGCCCTTCAAACAACATGGTCTAATTCAATGATAGTGTAGTTTAAATATGACTAAATTATTATAGTCCAGATACATTCGACAAACAGATCCGACCAATGTCGGTCTGATATTTCGCGCCATGCCAGTCTGCCTTAACAGCAATTTTAATATATGCCCGTTGAACACAGAAAAGACCAGAATCTGTCAGAAAAACCTAAAAAGAAATGGACATATTACAGAGAAAACTGTCTGCTTTTGAAAACAAATTGATAAACAAGGCAGAATACCCTTCCACCTAGGTCAGTAAAGCCTGCAAAGATATAAAAATGTATAAATGCTTAATATAGAAATACAGTCAACTCTTGATGTCTCGAATACTGATATTTTAAAATAGGCAGAGGCTATTGACAGTCAACTGTAAATAGCCAAAAATCGTTAAAATGGCTATTTACAGTTAACTGTCAGTAGCCAAAAAACGTTAAATTGGCTATCTACAGTTGACTGTAGATAGCCAAATATCGTTTAAATGGCTATTTACAGTTGACTGCATTTAAGGCTTTCTACAATTTAAAGTTAAAAGTTATGGATATGTGTAGTCAGTTTATCATTTCAGCAAGTTTCGCGAGGATAAAGTTTCAGGTTCAGTTTTATATGATCTTTTTGCTGCAAAGTCTTATGAAATAATGTTCAGTCGTGCTTGTCGAGGGGCTAATGCTCTGGACCCGTAATTCAGAGGACCGGCTAGGTTCGTTGTTTCCATTGATCTCTAGTCTCTGGATTTTTTACCCTTTTCGTTATCTATTACATGACTGAAATACTGTGGAAAGACCTGTGTGACTTTAAATTATCTATCAGCTCTACTATATTAGGTAATGCAAAGTGTGTGAAAAATCATCAAAATCATTCGAGAAATAAGCAACAACCACATAAATGTTTCACCTTTTTGAATTCATTACTTTCTGGAAGAAACAAACTCGTGGCCCGACTGTGACTCAAACCGAAGACCTCGGGCGTACCGTATCACATGATCATAAATGAAACTATTTGTAAACGGCTTTGGCATCACACCTTTATCTAGCAGCTGCTCCTCTAAACATCTTACCAACTAAACTGGAATTTGAATGTGTTTTCTGTTGGAAATTAAAATCTAGAAGAATTCCTTCAAGAGCAGAGAACACATTCGAAAGAAGGATCATGGGGCATTAGGTTATAGGCAGATTCGGAAAATTTGTATTTCGTAAAACAAATCATACACTAACTCACAAATTTCTGTGTTCTACACAGACTTTGTTCTTCCACTTTAAAGGAATCAAATTTTATCAAGCGACACAATTTTCCATTTTTAAAATGACTGTGTGATTCTTTATCTAACGTCCGTCTTAATATTAAATTAAGACGGGTGGGCTTCAATGAAGGACTTTGAAGAAACTTAACTGTAAATAGCCATATTAACGTTTATTGGCTATTGACAGTCAACTGTAAATAGCCATTTTAACGTTTATTGGCTATTTACAGTTAACTGTAAATAGCCACTCCGTTTAAAATACCCCCTTATATCAAAATATAATTTGGACACATTTCCTACTAGGAAATGTGTATCCAAATTACATTTTGATATATGTTTACTTATAGTTCATCTCCTCTTATCTCAAACTACTGATATCTCAAAATAATTTTCTGGTAACGTTACCACAGATATCGAGAGTTGCCTGAATGTAAATTGAAAAACTTATGGAAAATTATAATTAAATAATTGCATGCGTTTGGTCAAAGCGGAGATTAAAACTTGAATGTTGAAAAAGAAATGAAAACTGCAACTTTTGATTAAAGCAACAGAGGTTAAGCAATAAATAAATTAGAAATGGAGGACAGAATTATTTAATCGACCATATTATGCTAGTTAAAACGATATACGCAGTTCGCAGTGTGAACGCAAATTAATAAACCCGTTCCAAGATAAAGCTAATGGCTCCAGTATCTGTAGAACAGTATAAAAACAAACAAACAAAAAGAAAAAACACCTGTTTTGCGTTTGAAAGTCAAATACTATCCATGATTTCAAGCGGCCCATTACTTTGCTCGAATATGCACAAGAGAAAAGTGCACAACACAAATTCAGCAAACCATAAAAAGAAAAAACAGAAACAGAGGAATAAAAGTGATTCAGTTACCAAAGGCACATGGATTGAGGTTTGACTTTCTAATGACCAAATGTTGGTAACAACAAAAATTTGCACGCAAACATTTTAGCGGACTGTGCCATCCTCTTTTCAGATTTCTTGTTCAGTTTATTTGTCTTGCAGTCGATGTTTCCTTTTATATATATTTTTACTAAAAAGCGTGCGTATGTGTGTGTCTTGGAGGGAGGGGGAGGGAGGGGAGGGATGGAAGATGGGGGTTGACTTGAATTCCTCAGGGCGGACTTTAATTGGTGCGTTATTTCATTAACATATTTACTGTACCCATAACGGTCATGGCTGATGCCACTACCACGAACTGAACGTGATCTTTATGAACGCTTCAAGTTATAGTGTAACAAGGATTATATGAGCCGCGACACGAGAAAACCAACAATGTGGTTGTGCGCCCAGCGCAGACTCAGATCAGCCTGGGCATCCGCCCAGTCTGATCAGAGTCTTCGCTGTCCGCATGGATGTAGCTTAGACCCTAAGCTACCCTTTAAGCACTTAGCGAAGAGTATGATCAAACTGGGCGGATGCTCAGGCTGATCTGAGCCTTGGCTGGGCGCACAACCACTTTGTTTTCTCGTGTCGCGGCTCATATCAAAAATGAAAGTGTGCTTTATAGTTTGATGTAAGCTTCGTCAGGAATCCTGCAATAAAACCATGCAGAATAAAACTAAGCTGTAAAAGCAAAATAATTATAGCTGCACAGCACTTCGACAAAACGAAAAAATAAATAAATAAATAAAATACAAAAACAAAAAATCGAACAAATAAGCAATAGAATTCCGTGCAAAACGTATACGGTAGCCATTTGTGAGCTATTTATCATACCATCAATAGGTATGAGTGAAAACAAATATTGTTTTGGGGAAATAGGCTCAAATTCTGTTTGGTAAGAGTGTTACGAAATGGATCTAATCGTCCACTATGTCGTCGAGATTATTTTAATCCTTTCAATCAGTAAGGCTACAGTTTTTAGGGTAACTGCGGTAATAAAACGTTTACGGAAATTGTGACTACGTTATGCATGGGTTGTTTGTGAATACCTCTCGTGGACAGCATATTGCATGATTTTAAGGTGAATACCTGCACGAGTCTTTTGATTGTGGAAAGCGCTTTGCATGATTTTAATGTGAGACGCATAGTATTTATACGCCTATCTTTTAATGAAAAGTTAGACGTGGCTGTTTAATTCTTGATGGATGTTATATTGTTGTGTGCCCAGATTCTGTGTTAAGACCTAGAAGGGTAAGATTTTATTATATTTATTTAGAATAGTTTGGCTAAGAATGAAAAATGTGACTTCTGATTGATATGGTATGATTATATGTGTCGACTGATTTGATTTTGTTGGCAGTGACCAGGCTGCGCATGTGTCGACCGATTTTGTTAGTAAGCATGCTGCGCATAATATTTGTATATTAGGAAGTTTTGTAAATTTCGGAAATAGTTTATATCACTGATGTTGGTTGCAATGGTGTGCGTCTATTTGACGTCCAGTGACGTCAGTTACATTCATGTTATTCATGTGACGTCAGTTGCATTCATGTTATTGCGACGTCAGCACTTTTTATATTAGTTTCACGTATACGTGGCCTATAGAAGTAGATTGATTTGTAATGGAACTAATTTATATACTCGTGACGTCAATTGACGCCATAGCATGCACCGCATTAAGGGTTTTTTCCATAAGTTATAATGGTAACATTTGGTCATCATGCGTTTGATTTGCCTTCATTAGACGGCGTCATATGATATAACATCATTGATGTCATGATGTCAGATCAAACGTTATGATCCCAAATGTGTGAGAAACGCTTATTCAGCTATTATATTCTATGGCAAATGGTATTACGCTTAGTTTAAAGAAATGAATTAATAAATATGCGAGTTAGATTTTGGTCAATCAATTTAATGTAAATAGGTCATTGTTTAGATTATTCATGTTTTATGTGGGGTATGTCATGGTAATGCCTGTTGACGTCAGTATACTTCTTGACAATGTTTGACGTCAGATCCTTCGACGCACATGCGTAGTAGGATCTGCGTTTCTTCATTGGCGGAAGTGGTAAGCGCACTTTTAGCTTTACATCGTGAGCGCGAGTCGTGTCTAGTGACACGGCTGGCGTGTGCACGTTATGCTCGGCATTCGCCGAGGGCGTTGTATTGTATTTCCAAGACAGGCCCAAGTCTTACGTATTGTTATTATGTAGTTACAATGTATTAAGTGTAAGTTCGTTATTTTTAGGCACATCAAGTCCGGCAGTAAGCTGTTAGGACTTAGAGCCACGTCTCACCTGGAGATTCGATTTACGTCTCCAGGTTAATACCAACCCGGGTAGAGGCAGTTACAACGCCGTTTGTGCATGGTTCCCAAGCAGAGGCGGGAAGCACAAAATGTAGGCGGAAGTGGTTAGCACAGTTTTGCCAGATTCTGTGATAAGATCTGAAGGTCACATCAAGTGTGGGACAGTGTTCGTCCACTAAGGTGTATTAATATATATATAGACTGGTCCCTGGTACGATCCAGGGAGCGACCAGTATATAATCGTGCACGTGTGAATATAAGTTGGTGTTCCTCATGATATATGGACTGGCCCATGACATGATCCAGGGAACGACGAATTGAAGTCTACCAACATAAGGCCTTGTTTTTTTGTATGAGCTCAAATTAACGTTTGTTCTATTCTTTGTGTTTTCCTTTAGTTCATGGCGCTGAGCCGAGTACGGTGTTGACGTCAGACAGTAATCTATTTGCGCATTGCACGCAAATCGATTACAGATTTGAAACAAACACCTTACTTGGGCCAGCGACATGAACTGATATGTGTTGTATATTATTGTGATTGTGACAGTTGTAAATTGTATTGTTGTATATAGAATTTACATTATATATAAACTTAAAAAAATTCTAACGTTGTTAGAGTTTCCTTGTCAGTGTATTACACTAGTAGATAACCCTTTAACTGGAAGTCACCCTCCGCCGTCCTGGCGACGCATAAGGCTCTACACCCGTGTCGACCGAGTGTAAAACCTTCTGCGTAACATGGTGTCATGAAGTAACGGGATTTGACTTCTGGTTAATATCTGCCAGTGTAAGACATTGACAATATATACAGAATCTAGGCACAATTTTGTCAGACATTTTTTATTATTATTGACTTTCTGATTGTTCTTTTCTAAGGTGACGTAAGGCTGTGAATTTTAGGAGAGCAATTTTGCCACTAAATTCTTTGTAATTGTAACCAACACTCAATTAAGGTCAACTATCCTTATTCCCTGCGTGATGAAGTGCGATAGCCCATGCATTAATTTGTGATAGAATGTAACAGGTTGCATATCTGAGTGGGGAAACTGAGGTATATAGACCTGAATTGTCTTGGCACGGATGATAAGTATTTAGTTTTAAGGTCCGTTTGAGTACCTTGGCACTGCTGTTGCATGACAATCTGTTAGTTCATTAATTCAAACGTTTGTACGTAGTGTCGTAACCGTTACTGGGGTCCATTTTATGTCCTGATTTAGTAACGTAGGTCACTCGTAACGTTATATAATATCGTTACAATAAATTAAACCTAATAGCGGAATCTTAAGTTTGATTTACCGTTGGTATCTTATAAGGTTTTGTAATGTAGGACGTACAGTTGTCGTGTCAGTGTTAATACGTTACGTTACATACGTTACGTTTGTATATCCGATACGCTAGATCAAGTTGAGCGTAATTGTAATGTGGGTTATTTACGTCATCTAATTACGTCATCTAATAGTGAAAAGTAATTCTCGGCAAAGTCAACGTCAGTTTATGACGTCATTTCCGGTCTGTTATGAACGTAACTTTAATGGCTACGTCCAGATCGCGAGTATACTAATTAATCAACGTTTTAGTTGGATTAGTTCGTTATTATTATTGTTAACGTTTTAGTTAACGTGTGTGACTATAAGTGAACGTCGGTTTCAGTTAAGTAAACGTGAGCATTACGTTAAGCGTCATGGATCAGTTAGTTAAGACGGGAAGGGAGTTAGGTTATGAAGGGCAGGCATTGCAGGAATTTGTAAAGCAACAGCAAGAGACTGAGAGGGCAGAAAGGCACGCGGTAAGGGCACTTGATAAAGAAAAGATTGCGCAGGCCGATAAAGACAGGGAAATTGAGTTAGCTAGGATCGCGCAGGCCGAAAGAGATAGGGAAATTGAGTTAGCTAGGATCGCGCAGGCCGAAAGAGATAGGGAAATTGAGTTAGCTAAGATTGCGGCGGATAGGGCGACGGAAGAAGCTAAGATTGCGGCGGATAGGGAAATCGAGATGGCGCGAATTGAAAGCACAGAGCGGCAAGCCGAGAAAGATAGGGAAGCTAAGTTGTCTCAAGTCGAAAGCGATAAGGAAGCGAAGTTGTCGAGCGAAGTTGAGTTAGAAAAGTTGAAGTATAGTTTTGAATTGCAGCAACGCGAGTTAAAGAATCAGATAGATTTGCAGAAGGTAACGTTTAGAGTTGAATTAGAAAAACAGAAGGCTGAAAAGTTAGCGCATGCGCGAGATCCCAAGTTACCGTATTTTGATGAAAGTAAGGACAAAATGGATAGTTACTTATCAAGGTTTGAGAAATACGCGACGGCGAACAAATGGGATAAAAACGTTTGGGCTGCATATTTAAGCGCATTACTTAAAGGTCGCGCGCTTGATGTTTATGATAGATTGTCTGTAGATGATGCAGCAGATTATGACAAGTTGAAAGATGCGTTGTTAAAGAATTTTGATATGACTGAACGCGGATTTAGGAAGAAATTTCGCTATGATAGGCCTGAAAAGTCCGAAACGTTTATTCAGTTTAGTAGTAGACTTAGGTCGTATCTTAATAAATGGTTGAAAATGGCGAAGGTAGACCAGTCTTATGAATCTGTTTGCGATTTTTTCGCTAGAGATCAGTTTTTAGAATCCTGTAGTAAAGAACTATATGTTCATTTGAAACCGAAAACATTCACGAATCTAGGTGAGATGGCTAGGGAAGCAGATTTATTTGCAGAAGCACGTGGCGGTGTCTACGCTTGTGTTAATAAGGGGCAGCGTGATAGTAAGGGCGTAACTCAGAGTAGATCTGATAATAAGCCGAGTGCGAAGCCAGAGATAAAATGTAGTATTTGCGGTAAGGGACATTTAACATATAAATGTTTTAAGAATCCCGATAGGAAGCAAGCATATAGTGCGGAGGTAGGTGCAAGTGCAAGCGGGTATAGCGGAAGTAAGGGGAGTAGTTATGCACCGAAAGATGAGACACAAAGATCACAGAGTAAGAGCGATACTGTACAGACGAAGGGTAGTAATTCAGATCGTGGCCGTGGTCGGGGTTATTCCCGCGGACGTGGTCGGGGTGGCGGACATCAAATGAGCTTTTGTAAAACTACAATGAATAGGTCTCATGAAATTGAAGGTCTCTATAAGAGTAAGGAAGAAAGTCCACTAATCAATGATAACGTGGATAGGGAAGGTGTCTGTTACTTTTTAAGGTCGCGATTACCAACAGCGCAGGGTACGGTTAATGGTAAGACTGTTGTAGTTTTAAGGGACACAGGTTGTACTGGGTGTGTCGTTCGTAGAAACTTGGTTTCTAATGATCAGTTACTTGGTAGAGAATCTGATGTAACTTTGATTGATGAATCTACCCAAAGGTATCCCTTAGCAATGGTTGACATAGATTGTCCATTTTTCACAGGAAAAACTGAGGCATTGTGCATGGAAGATACATTGTATGACCTGGTTATTGGAAATATTGACGGGTCAAAACTTCCCGATATGTCCCATTTTGCAATGGCGGCAGTGACTAGGTCACAAGCTAAGCAAGGTGAAGAGGTCTATAAGAAACTTAAAGTTCCTGATCAAATTATTGCTAGTGATAAGGAGGCATTGAAGCAGGCCCAAGTTGTTGACCCTAAATTGAATGGCATAAGGCAAAGAGTGGAATCTGGGAATGTGACTATTAGTCGTGGATTGAACCGGGGTGAAACTAAGTTTATTCGAAAGAAAGATTTATTGTATAGGCAGTTTACTAAGGGAAACAAGGTCACTTTGCAACTTATTATCCCTGAAGGTTTTCGTGAAAAGGTGTTAAGATTGGCGCACGAAACCTTGATGTCAGGTCATTTGGGCATAAAGAAAACTATGGATAGAGTTTTAACTGAGTTCTTTTGGCCTGGAATTTGTGGTGATGTGGCAAGGTTTTGTAAATCTTGTGACATATGTCAAAGGACTATTCAAAAAGGTCGTGTCACTAAGGTTCCTTTAGGAAAGTTGCCACAGATTGACACACCATTTAAACGAGTCGCTGTTGATATAGTTGGACCGATAGAACCTCGTTCTGACAGGAAATCCCGCTATATTTTAACAATGATAGACTATGCGACGAGATATCCTGAGGCGGTAGCGTTACCCGGCATTGAAACGGAACGCGTAGCCGAAGCGTTAGTTGAGATGTTTAGTAGAGTTGGCATACCTGATGAAATGTTAACAGATTGCGGAAGTCAGTTTACTGCTGAAGTTATGAAAGAAGTAAGCAGGCTGTTATCACTCCAGCAGTTAACCACGACGCCGTATCATCCTATCTGCAACGGTCTCGTAGAGCGTTTTCACGCGACGTTGAAGCAAATGCTACGTAGGATGTGCGCAGAACGTCCAAAAGACTGGGATAAATATCTCCCAGCACTACTGTTTGCAATAAGGGAGGTTCCGCAGGAGTCATTAGGGTTTTCTCCGTTCGAACTGTTATACGGACGTAACGTTAAGGGCCCTATGGCAATATTACGTGAATTATGGTCTGAAGAGGTACAGGATGAGCAGGTTCTGTCTACGTACCAGTACGTAATTGAGTTGAGAGAACGGTTAGAGCAGACGTGTAAGTTAGCACATGATAATTTACGGAAAGTACAAGTAAAGCAAAAGGCTTATTATGACAAACGCGCTAGGTCGCGTAAATTTAACGTGGGAGATAAAGTACTGTTATTACTGCCAACTGACAGTAATAAACTGTTATTGCAGTGGAAGGGTCCATATGAAGTAGTAGAGGTGGTGAATAGAATGGACTATAAAATCGACGTCAATGGTGTCGTGAGTACATATCATGCTAATATGCTGAAACAGTATGTCGAACGTCGTACTGTGCCGTCACATTGTTTATTGTCTACTGAGACTACAGAGTCGGTTGATGACGATGGTAGTGATGAATTTTCTCTTGATGATTGTGCTTTTCCGACAGCTAAAGAGCCGGAAACTTATAATGACGTCAGTATTTCAGATACGTTAACGTCAGAACAACGTATGGAGGTTGAAGCGTTGATTAAACAGTACCCGGATGTACTATCAAGTTTACCCGGTCGAACTGATCAAATACAGCACGATATCAAACTACTCACGTCAGAACCCATACGGACGAAGGGTTATTCTATCCCGTATAAGACGCGTAACGTCATGGAGACGGAGATACAGGATATGTTGGATTTAGGGGTAATCGAGCCGTCGATTTCACCGTATTCATCTCCTGTTGTCCTAGTTCCGAAGAAAGACGGATCAGTTAGATTCTGTATCGACTTCCGGAAGCTTAACAAAGTGACGGAATTCGATGCAGAACCTATGCCAAATATGGAGGAGGTTATCAATAAAATGTCGGGACATAGATTCTTTACAAAGATGGACCTGAGTAAGGGTTATTGGCAAGTCAGTCTTACTGAAAGGTCTAAACCTTTGACGGCATTTGAAACGCCTAAGGGTTTATTCCAGTTTAAAACTATGCCCTTCGGTTTGGTCAATTCGGGAGCCTCATTTTGTAGGTTAATGAGAATCATATTGTCCAATCTCCCAAATGTTGACAGCTTTGTTGATGACATGTGGATATTTACTGAAACATGGAAGGATCATGTGACGTCATTACGTCAAGTGTTAGATCGGCTCAGGTCGGCCAAATTGACGGCAAAACCATCTAAATGCATGATCGGTTATGGCAGTATCGAGTGCCTTGGTCACAATATCGTCGGACAGACGGTACGACCGCAAGAGGACAAGATACAGGCTATCAGAGATGCTCCTCGTCCATGTACGAAAAGGCAAATTAAATCTTTTCTGGGATTAGCTGGGTTTTACCGTCGTTTTATCCCAAATTTCTCATCCATAGCTTCTCCTCTGACTGATTTAACTAAACGGGATAGACCTAATTCTATCAAAGATTGGCAAGACCAGCATGAAAGGGCATTTCAAACCCTGAAGAGTAGGCTCACGTCTAGTCCTATTCTTCGCTTACCTGTTTTTCAAGAAGGTAACCCGTTTGTACTTCGAACAGACGCTTCAGACGTTGGTCTTGGAGCCATTTTGCTTCAGGAGTTCGAAGGTGAAGGTCGTTTGCCGATTGCTTATGCTAGCAAGAAATTGTTACCTCGGGAAAAGAACTACTCTGTAATTGAGAAGGAATGTTTGGGTATTATCTGGGGTGTTGAGAAATTTCGTAAGTACCTGTATGGGGCGGAGTTCCTACTTGAAACTGACCACAAACCTTTGTCTTATATGCAGACAGCTAAGGTGCTCAATCCCCGAATCATGCGTTGGGCCATGAAATTACAGCCGTACAGATTCAGGATCGTTGCTATCCGCGGCCAAGATAATTTGGGGGCGGACTACCTTAGTAGATAGTTTGGCCACGTTATGCATCGCACCGTTGTTGTGTATATAGCTAGTTTTCCAGTTTTGACATAGCCTACGATTCGATCGCATTTCGTACTATTTCAGAAAAGAAACATTATGTTTTTTTCTCCCTAAGGGGAAACCTATGTTACGAAATGGATCTAATCGTCCACTATGTCGTCGAGATTATTTTAATCCTTTCAATCAGTAAGGCTACAGTTTTTAGGGTAACTGCGGTAATAAAACGTTTACGGAAATTGTGACTACGTTATGCATGGGTTGTTTGTGAATACCTCTCGTGGACAGCATATTGCATGATTTTAAGGTGAATACCTGCACGAGTCTTTTGATTGTGGAAAGCGCTTTGCATGATTTTAATGTGAGACGCATAGTATTTATACGCCTATCTTTTAATGAAAAGTTAGACGTGGCTGTTTAATTCTTGATGGATGTTATATTGTTGTGTGCCCAGATTCTGTGTTAAGACCTAGAAGGGTAAGATTTTATTATATTTATTTAGAATAGTTTGGCTAAGAATGAAAAATGTGACTTCTGATTGATATGGTATGATTATATGTGTCGACTGATTTGATTTTGTTGGCAGTGACCAGGCTGCGCATGTGTCGACCGATTTTGTTAGTAAGCATGCTGCGCATAATATTTGTATATTAGGAAGTTTTGTAAATTTCGGAAATAGTTTATATCACTGATGTTGGTTGCAATGGTGTGCGTCTATTTGACGTCCAGTGACGTCAGTTGCATTCATGTTATTCATGTGACGTCAGTTGCATTCATGTTATTGCGACGTCAGCACTTTTTATATTAGTTTCACGTATACGTGGCCTATAGAAGTAGATTGATTTGTAATGGAACTAATTTATATACTCGTGACGTCAATTGACGCCATAGCATGCACCGCATTAAGGGTTTTTTCCATAAGTTATAATGGTAACATTTGGTCATCATGCGTTTGATTTGCCTTCATTAGACGGCGTCATATGATATAACATCATTGATGTCATGATGTCAGATCAAACGTTATGATCCCAAATGTGTGAGAAACGCTTATTCAGCTATTATATTCTATGGCAAATGGTATTACGCTTAGTTTAAAGAAATGAATTAATAAATATGCGAGTTAGATTTTGGTCAATCAATTTAATGTAAATAGGTCATTGTTTAGATTATTCATGTTTTATGTGGGGTATGTCATGGTAATGCCTGTTGACGTCAGTATACTTCTTGACAATGTTTGACGTCAGATCCTTCGACGCACATGCGTAGTAGGATCTGCGTTTCTTCATTGGCGGAAGTGGTAAGCGCACTTTTAGCTTTACATCGTGAGCGCAAGTCGTGTCTAGTGACACGGCTGGCGTGTGCACGTTATGCTCGGCATTCGCCGAGGGCGTTGTATTGTATTTCCAAGACAGGCCCAAGTCTTACGTATTGTTATTATGTAGTTACAATGTATTAAGTGTAAGTTCGTTATTTTTAGGCACATCAAGTCCGGCAGTAAGCTGTTAGGACTTAGAGCCACGTCTCACCTGGAGATTCGATTTACGTCTCCAGGTTAATACCAACCCGGGTAGAGGCAGTTACAACGCCGTTTGTGCATGGTTCCCAAGCAGAGGCGGGAAGCACAAAATGTAGGCGGAAGTGGTTAGCACAGTTTTGCCAGATTCTGTGATAAGATCTGAAGGTCACATCAAGTGTGGGACAGTGTTCGTCCACTAAGGTGTATTAATATATATATAGACTGGTCCCTGGTACGATCCAGGGAGCGACCAGTATATAATCGTGCACGTGTGAATATAAGTTGGTGTTCCTCATGATATATGGACTGGCCCATGACATGATCCAGGGAACGACGAATTGAAGTCTACCAACATAAGGCCTTGTTTTTTTGTATGAGCTCAAATTAACGTTTGTTCTATTCTTTGTGTTTTCCTTTAGTTCATGGCGCTGAGCCGAGTACGGTGTTGACGTCAGACAGTAATCTATTTGCGCATTGCACGCAAATCGATTACAGATTTGAAACAAACACCTTACTTGGGCCAGCGACATGAACTGATATGTGTTGTATATTATTGTGATTGTGACAGTTGTAAATTGTATTGTTGTATATAGAATTTACATTATATATAAACTTAAAAAAATTCTAACGTTGTTAGAGTTTCCTTGTCAGTGTATT
Organism: Ctena decussata; assembly: GCA_963989385.1. NCBI lineage: Eukaryota > Metazoa > Mollusca > Bivalvia > Lucinida > Lucinidae > Ctena > Ctena decussata. The sequence continues at coordinate 59,543,298 of OZ022506.1, forward strand.
ACACTAGTAGATAACCCTTTAACTGGAAGTCACCCTCCGCCGTCCTGGCGACGCATAAGGCTCTACACCCGTGTCGACCGAGTGTAAAACCTTCTGCGTAACAAAGAGGCAACATTTGAAGCTGTTTCCCAAATGTGATTTGTTTAATAAATAAGTGTTCAGACTAAAGACAGTATTCAAAGACAATATTCAAAGAAATATCATAGCTATCGACAAAGAAAAAAACTAAGCTTTTGAATTGCCTGCATTCCTGGATTTCCAAAAGACTGGACATATATACAGGTCAAATCGTATATATTCGGCTATTAAACGGCGTTTTCCCCTCTCTATCAAATATCTAAATCTGTCTCATGAAATTCTGCTATAAGATGGATTTCCCCTTCCCAAACCCAAAATCTAGATCCGTCTTATAAGATGGATCTATGTTTTTGGAATTGATTTAGAAGGAGCAAAATGTGGATAAGACAGATCTAGATTTTTTTGATTGTTTTGGAAGGAGAAAATAGTGAAAAACTTCGACTTAACCGAACAAATACGGTACACAAAAGGACAACCACCACCATGAACAAAGGAGAAATGAAGTATTCCATTCTCTGAAAAATGAAGCAGCATTCAGCATGTTCAGATCAACATACTTCGCTATGGCGGATACCCATAGCCATGTTTCTGGAAATTCCTTCCTAATTTGACCAACTGGAGCTGTCGGTCTGCCGCCTCCTCCCATTCGCAAATAGCTGCCTGATCCTGCAACAGCCACTGGTGCTCCATAGTCCATACTGTATGAAACCTGTCCCCCTGAAACCACACACAGACTGCTTTTATTACTGTATACAGTTTAAGATAAAATTACAAACATACTCAGCAATGGCAGATGCCCAAATCCAGGTCTCTGGAAATTCTCTACGAATTTGACCCTCAGGTGCTCCAGCGCCCCCGCCCCCCATTGACATAGACCTCGACTCCACCATGTCCATTGCCATCCCTGGAGCGCCAGCAGCAAAACTTCGAGCATGACCTCCGAAATTAGCGCGCCGGTTAACTGAAAACACAACGAAAGAAAACAACATTTTGTTTCATTATTAAAAATCTATCAGATCAGCCTTGAAGACTGTTCATATCACATTGATTGTGATGTACGTGTAACGTCCCTTTAAGGTTGCTTGGTTTTGCCTTTATTTAAGAAATAACTCATTTTTCTGATCGAAGTGTATACTACATTGGGTCGCGTGCAAAGTGAATGAACTCCGAAGGTTCATGTAAACTTTGCTTGTGACCCAATGTAGTTTACTCTTCGCTAATTTCAGAAAAATAAGTTCATTGCTGATATTTACATTCGTTTCAATCAAATCCTTGACGAAAAGTTTTTATATACACGCTAAAACTAAAGTAATAAAACATTTACACGCAGTTTTCCGCGATTAGCGGAACAGCGTCTATGACGTCATTACGTCACCGACGTCAAATCAGATTGTAGAGAGTTACGCTTTATTTCGATTTAAATTCTTGTGAGGTCCCGTGGCTCAGTATAATGACTGAAATGTAAACTACATTACGTTCTAATAGTTTACTATAGGGCATTTAGAGTCTACTAAAATGACTGACTTTAGATAACTGGTGGACATGACTTATTAATTAATGCCCCCCCCCCCTCGACAAAAGACAATAAACGGAAAAATATGGGTTTCTGAAATCAAACCAAACCTAAAAATGCACCTATATCTGTCTGACAAGGAAAATACAATGACCAATAACCGAGGCACACCCTGTCCTAAACACTATGTGAAAAAAGTAAAAATAAAACGGCACATAAAGTAAAAGAAGACAAGCGAAAAACCAATAGGTGAGCTCCGAGGCTTTCAAACAATGTACATAACGTCAAAGACTAATAGAAAGCAAACCTGTACTGCAATGCATGTATGAGCCGCGACACGACAAAACCAACAATGTGGTCGTGCGCCCAGCGAAGACTCGGATCAGCCTAGACAGCTGCCCAGTTTCACCAGACTCTTCGTTAATTGCTCAAAGGATAGCTAAGGGTCTAAGCTACCCCCATGCGGACAGCGAAGACTCTGATCAGACTGGGCGGATGCCCAGGCTGATCTGAGTCTACGCTGGGCGTACAACCACATTGTTGGTTTTGTCGTGTCGCGGTTTGTATAAACACGTATGTGGATCTAGGTATATTAAGCTATTTAACACCAAGCCATCATCATTCATTTCTGCGACTTAGAGTTACAGGTTTTATTTTTGGTTTGAATAACTGCCTTTCGTATGTCATGTTTGATCTTTAAAATATGAATGTTTGTACCCCAGGTCCCAGGTATCATACCGTTTTCTAGGATCGGTTGATTTCATGCTAATCTTGTATCGGCGTGAGTTTTTTTAGCTCGGAGTAAGTACACACGGTCCGTTTAAGTACTGATAAAATCAGAACAAACGACCATCAACAATGTAGACATACATGTTTTTTTTTTTTTTTTTTTTTAATAATTTATCCGTCATGCAGGTTAAAATATTTAAAATTTGTAGCAAGCAGAAATAAATATGCATCGGGGCAAAATATCTGAATCGAAACATAAAAATGACAATAATTGGGTTTGGCCAGCAATAACTCCCATTTGCGTTAATTATGGTGGTTTGCCTTTGCCTTTGAGTATATGGAAAAAAATATTTTTTAACTTTCCATATTGGAGCTCTTTTCAGAAATCTATCACAAATGGTAAAAAAATATCATTTTTCGGGCACAAACCCTTCATTGAGTCCGAGTAATGACTGCAGATTGGCCTTAACAAATATACGGAAAACTAGAGTATCAAATGAATAATACTTAATTACGATCCCACAAGTTATATCGATAAAGATTTGTATTTGGTCTTAAAAATATGAAAAATTTATATCAATTAAACAATACTTGATTATAATCCCACAAATTAAACTGATAAAGATTTGCATTAAATCTTAAAATAGAAAAACAAGGGTATCAATTAAATAATACGTACGATCCCACAAGTTAGACTGATAATGTTTTGCATATGATCTTAAAAATGTAATAAAAGGGTATCAGTAAAATGAATACTTACGATCCCAAAAGTTAAACTAATATGAGCCGCGACACGACAAAACCAACAATGTGGTTGTGCGCCCAGCGCAGACTCAGATCAGCCTGGGCATCCGCCCAGGCTGATCAGAGTCTTCGCTGTCCGCATGGAGGTAGCTCAGTCCCTTAGCTACCCTTTAAGCATTTAGCAAATAGCCTGAGCAGACTGGGTGGATGCCCAGGCTGATCTGAGAGCTACCTCCATGCGGACAGCGAAGACTCTGATCAGCCTGGGCGGATGCCCAGGCTGATCTGAGTCTGCGCTGGGCGCACAACCACATTGTTGGTTTTGTCATGTCACGGCTCATATAGATTTGCATTTGATTACAAACATATGAAAAATTGAAAAGCAATTTAACAATACTTACGATCCCACAAGTTAAACCGGTAAAGATTTGCATCCGTCAGAACTTTCAGTTGTGCGTTCTGAAAATAAAATTATGGCATTGCTTCCAAAACACTAACACTCAGATCAGAACATTCGGATCAGTCTGCGCTGAACTGATGCAGCATCTCTATTTGTTGCTTTATATGATTGGCGCCATGCAAAATGGATCCTTAAGCCATTTGCGTACTGCCTATGCTAAAGTCTTCCTGCCAAGTTGTGCAAAAAATGCCAGAGTCAGTGCTCTAGATAAGAAGGGGTAACAGGGATAATTTAGGGATACTTTTCCGTATACACCATAAAAGCATAGCTTGCGACCCCTCATTAGAACCGTCTTGCCAAGACGGTTCTAATGAGGGGTCACAACATAATATGATTTGTTGAGAAATAAAAAAAATAATTATTCTCAATACCCACTCTTATTTGGAGCTCTGCAGTGTCTTCACTTTGGCTTTTTCAATTTGGCAGGACTCTTAGATGGTACCGGGCAGGACCGGGCAGGACCATGATGTCAAAATGACGTCGTATTTGGACGTTGATGTGACGGCATCACGTCGTATCGATTCCATTACGACGTCATTTCGGCACATATTATTGTATTGACGTAGATGCGATTCATCAGGTCGCATCATTTCATTATGACGTCATCAGGTCGTTAGGTGCCTGTTGGATATGAGCGAGAAGAGATGATTGATCAGACAACCTGAACTGGGAGTTTTCTGTTCGCATATGCCGTGCGTCATCTTTTCACATGACGTAAATCATATACTCTGGCTCCGAATGCTGTTGATACGTGGTCAACTCGTAAAGGAGAGAATGTTCTCCAAGGGAACCAATTTTAATTTCCGTTACAAATTCTTTCTTTATCAGTATGCCCCGTTTTCGAAGTTTCTTTTCCCAAGGAAGCAAACAGGAAGTCAGAAAAGCTGTCTCCTTTTTTGTCAAAATACGGAAAACATGGAGTTGTAGCTATACACCTTAATTTTCTTTCGTTGGAAAGGTCTAGTACCAATTGACTGGTAATGGTCATGTTACGTAAAAATCGCTTTTACCAGTCAACTGGCAGCAGCGAAAAAACCCTTAAAACGCCATTACATGTACCAGTTGGTTGGTAATAGCGGTTTTAACGTGACATCGCTATTGCCAGTAAACTGGCAATAGCGATGTCACGTTGATATTGCTCTTACTAGTCGACCGGCAACGGCGATTTCAACTTTAAATGGCTGTTGCCAGTCAACTGTCTATAGTGATTTTAATGGATTATCGCTATTGCCAGTAGACTGGTTTTAGCCATTTCGTAATTAAATCCGCGAAAAGCAGAAAAAATGTTAGGTGACGCATGAGGTACATTATTATATCAAATGGGCAACTTAGTGCCGTCACGTTCTAAAATGCGAAATGGTGTCAAATGAAAGATTCCGATACTAGTAGGCATGCAATCTCCCATTATTGTACAAACATGTGAATAATATATTCTGATTTCAAGGATTATAATAAGTTAAAAAATGAAAACATTCTGAAAGACATCAATCCCACTTTGATGAAAATGAGGAATCGCAATCTGACGTATCAAATTGCACAGGAACTGTAAAATGTAATGGTGAATAGATTTACAACGTGCATGAACGTTTAAAGGACTGTTAAAATGATAAAACTACAAAACGAGGCTTACATTGAATACATCTGAAGCATCATCAGCAGTAAGTGGCCACGGCATAATCATCCCCCAACCCCTGGCAATATAGGGCGTGTCTCCATACTGAGACAATTCATTTTCTACCTGCAATTGTAAAAGAGAATGTGTTAGAAAGTTTTTTTAACATATGCACAACTAAAATCAATTAAACTAAAAATAACCTGTGTAAATGACTAAGGAGACGAACTAAATAAAAATAAGCTTATGATTTCGTTCTCATCCTACTGTTTTCATTTCTCACCATTGCTGTTACCATGAATTTATGTGCTTTCGGAAATAGCATATGTTTAAACCAAAGACTTGTGTGAGAAAGTGTATGTCCTTGCAGATTGGAACTGATATTGAAATGGTCGCAGTTCCCTAACAACAGCTATTCTATTCTATTCTATCCTATTACCTTACAAGGTCGTTGGGGCACCACAGATGACTTTGAAACAAATTAGGGCTTAAGGCTTGCTATTTTGAAACCCTAACAAAGCTACCAGATTTAAGCGTATGTCCCTGGTAACCTTGGTAACTGGGGGCTATGGCACCATCCATATCTGAAAAAGGCTGCATGCGATTTCAGACCACAGCAGATAGTAGAATGGTAAGGGGCATGGTATAATAACCAGCCACCCCCCATCCCCAAATTTGAAGTTATTTTTCACAATGATTGTACTCATATGAGAGGTAAAGCTCTTTTTCTATCACCTTATAGATTCTAGGTGATGCCTACCCAACGTACTTGAAATAAATAGTTTTAGAAGGATATCAGGTAGAAAAAATGAATATATCAGCAGCATAAGACTATATATAGACATTGTGATACAGAAAGAATTACAGTTTGTCTTTCTATTAATAATATGCGTTTTACGAGAGATTTAATATGTGTCTCATATGCATATATATATATATATATATATATATATATATATATATATATATATATATATATATATATATATATATATATATATATATATATATATATACTTAGGGACACCGTTTGGTTGGTAAATCATGGCAAAACTGATCTTAGCCACACCCTCCTAGTTGTCCCTTTGCAAAATTTATTACTGTGTTTGTTCCTTTGAATTTTTTGGTTGTTTGTTTTCTCTTGTTTTGTATGAAACATATTCATATTACGAATGAAGAAACATACTCATAAAACGAATGAAACAGGGTCATAATAATTGTACTCTACAATATGCATATAGTGGGCATGGAAACTAGTAGATCATTTCAACTTAATCAATTGACTGATGCCTTGTGTCCCATTAAAGAAACACAGGCAAACAGTACTGACCCAGATTAGACGCCGCAACATGCGGCGTCTAATCAGGGTCTGCACTATTTGCATAAGACAGATGAGTATTTCACCTAAAAATAAAATAATAAAAAACAAAATGATTAAAATAAGCTAAACCAGACACCCCTTAATCGACGAATGGACTCATCCAATTTGTAAGGACAAAAGAGCCCACCAGGCATAAACGGGTTAAAACATAATACTTACCCGTTCCTGCGTTATGTCATTTCCACTAGCCAATAGACGAACACTTCTGTCTACCACGAGAACGTTTACTGCAGAACCTGCGTCTGCTTTAACTCTCAAGTTGACGTCAGTCTTTGGTTTAACGTTGTCGGTCTGGTCAAACTCAATAGTAACCTGCAGTAATAACACATAATATGCATGTAACTGTTAGGGTTGTTGATTATGAGAGACTCTGTATTCTCTTATATATGCCCATTGACACACTCAACGTTGACTGGTAAACTTTGAATTAAACAAGATTCAAAGTCATTACGTTAAATCAACGTTTATTCAATTTTAATTCACCAATGTGTGCCTGCTGGGACGCACTTATACGCACATGTGTATATTGTCGTAATGTTTGTGGCTACACTTCTGACCCATGTTAGTTGAGTTAAGATAGTTAAAATGAAAACTGTAAGATCAAGCTGGAAAAAGAATTTCGCATCGTCAAATAACTAATAACTAACCAAGTAATCACTTTTCCGAAAAAATAAACTCTCTCTCTCTCTCTCTCTGTCTCTCTCTCTCTCTCTCATGTATCTATGTGTCTGCGTGCATGATGCGTGGTTGTGTTGTACATCAAACAAAACCAACGTTTAATAAAACCTCCCACCAAAACGTTTCATGGTGTCTTTAGAGTTTTTACATCGACCCCAATCTTATGCGATCTTATGCAAACATGTATAGTGAATTGTCGATATCTCAAAGTCGATTTTCATTTTAAACTTTTTAAAATTTACATGTCTCATAGTAAATTTTCTTGTCCCAGGTAGCAGTTTGAGATATCCGAAGCTCAAATTAAAAAAGAAAATTGGAAATATGCCAAAACTTAATTTTTTGATATAGCAGGGTACTTTGAGGTATCAGTATTTGAGAGACAACTGTATTTTCTCCCAAACATGCATACCGGAAATGAGCAGTGTCAAGTATCCAAGGAGACAAATACCATGGCTACCAACCTTATTCTCGTAGATTTCTTCTACCACAAAGTTGAGTCCATCAGCCACTATTTCGTCATCATCACGTATGAAGTAAGCAATAAAGCGAGCAGATGGGGCCATGTCACGTGACACTCTGAAGGGAATCGTGACTTCTGGATTTGGTCCGTATATGTCAAACTTTCCGCTGTCTACAATCCTGTTTTTCGAGACAATCTACAAACAAAGAAATTTGAATAAATGCTTTAATACTTTAAGCACCAGAGACAAATATAGCTAAAGAGGCAAACATCAAAGTTCCTGATGAGGTGGCTCATGATGAGCCGCCTCATCTAGATCTACACTGTTTGCCCTCTTGTCTCTGAATTCTCAATATGATATAGCTTGGACAATTTTTTTTTTGAAATTTTGCAGACGGAAATTTTTTCGTCTGCTATTTGGCAGTTAAAGCCTTTATGAATACTTTTGCCTACCCTTCGTGCATATTTCAATAAGGTGAGCGGTTACATTTTAGATGAAGAGACCCAGCCAATTTTCTGAATGGGTGTTTAAAAGAAAGAATTTGTCAGTTAACCTAACCCCACTATTCCTGGGCAGGCTTAGACCTCCTATGCGGTTAACCATTACTTAGTGCACATATTTTCGCCAGTAACTGACAACTGCCCTTCTTGAATCAGCGGAAGGAGAAACGAAAGTATGTGACCATAGCGGGTAGCGAACCCAGGACCTCTGACTTATAATTGAGGTGCCCTTTCGACTGCGCTACGCGGCTCGTCGTTGGTTTTTTTTTTTTTTTTTTTTTTTTTTTTGTAAAATGTTAAACGTTTGACAAGTGTTTTGTACACAAAACAAATGACAAACAATTATTAAACCAGTGCACTCACGAGGTATGTTCCTTGTGCAGGGATCTCGCTGCTGGTAACTTTAAAGATAGCGCTCTCCCCAACCTGTGAAAGAATAAGAATAATACGTCGAGTATGAGCTCACACCGGGTAGGCGGCAATCGAAACCGCTTATGCAGTCGACGAACGCGGATAAAAAACCATTAGAAACAGAGTTTTCGATTGCAAATCGTTGCCAATTGCAATCAATAACACTGTTTTTAACGTTGTTTTTTTTTATACGCGTCCATCGACTGTTAAGAGCGTTTTCGATTGCCGTCTACCTGGTGTGGATCTGTGCCAACAGCAGCCTTGTTTAACCCATTCATGCCTAGTGTCCCATAAAGGGGACGTTGGCAAACAGTGCATACCCAGATCAGACGCCGCAAAACGCGGCGTCTGATCAGGGTCAACACTTTTTGCATAAGACAAATGTGGTTTTGTTTTTAAAATACAAAATAAAAAAGATGAAAATGAAAGTAAAATCGACATCCCTTAAGTCACAAATTGACTCATCCAATGTGTAAAGATAGAAGAGTCCACTGGGCATAAATGGGTTAACGAATATGCAAAATACATATGCACAGGCCGAGCGCGCAGCCTCAGTAGAAAAGATACTGCCCGACCTTACAATACAACAGACCCTGTGGATTCTATTATAAAGCCAGCGGAAATTCCTCTGGTCTGTTTTCAGGCCGGCCTTGGCATACGCATATTGCACACTTTTGAATGATATTGTATCACAATGGTATTGGATGGACGGCTTTCGACTTAACGTCCTTTTCAAATGTAGTCAGTCATTTCAGGACGACCGGAAAATAACAACGAACGACATCTGCAGTGGAATCCCGTTTATAGTTTAAATGATTTCCTTTTGCCTTCAATCGGACACAAACCGGACCTCTAGCTTGGCAGACCAGCTCTTAACCCACTGATCTATCAAAGCTCATTCTCAAACTGGTATTTTTCGACAGGAGGCTCTAAAGATTCGAACATTGGGTCAGTCATATTTGCGAAGTTCATTTGTTACCTTATAATTTAGCCGCGACACGACAAAACCAACAATGTGGTTGTGCGCCCTGTGCAGACTCAGATTAGCCTGGGCATCTGCCCAGTCTGATCAGAGTCTTCGCCTGCGCTTAAAGGGTAGCTAAGTATCTAAGCTACCTCCATGCGGACAGAGAAGACTCTGATCAGACTGGGCGACTGCCCAGGCTGATCTGAGTCTTCGCTGTGCCCACAACCACATTGTTGGTTTTGTCGTGTCGCGGCTCATATGTTTAACCTATTCAGACACCCTGGTTAATTATGTATATACAAGGGTTGTTACTAAACGAAGAAAGAGCTACGAAACGATAAAGTCATAGTTACAAAACGACCTGGTCATCGCGGCTAAACAAATTTGTTTAGCCGCGATGACCAGGTCGTTTGGGAACAATGACTCTTTCTCGTTTCGTAATAGCTCCTTTTCATTCCGTAACAGCTTTTAAAACATAGTAAACGAGGTGTGTATTTACATTATGAAAATGAATACAAGTCTGTATGCAGACACATGTGCTGCATGCATGTCCGTGCCTACCCGTAACACGCATGGGTTCCGGTATGCCACCGTTGACAATAATCGTTTTCATGATGAAAATCTGTTTGGTAACATGACCTGCAAGAATTATCCAGCCTCTAAAAAAACATTTTATGCAAGTATTAAAAATAATTATTGAAATCTATTCAGAAGTTACCTTCATTGGACTATTGGTGCCCGTCTCGGCTTTCAAGAACACTTCACTTGGCGACCGGAAACGACTAATTTCCTTGTAAACACGTTTGTCTCTGAATTCAGCCTGGAAAAAAAAGACAAAATTCAAAATTGCAAGTGTTTGACAGAAATTTCAACATGTTTTATTATTTTCGATTGTTTTGAGATAACATTATACTAACCCCGGTGGTTTAACATCAACGTCCAAAGAAGCAGACGACACGAATTACGTGTGCAAAATTATATTTAAAATTCGAAGCCTAGAGGGCAAACAGAATAGAACCAGATGAGGTGGCTCATTATGAGCCACTTCATCTGGATTTACGTTGTTTGCGAATTCAATTGTTTTCCTCATCTGCACCTATGCTGTTTGCAAACGCAATTACTTTCATGTAAAATTAGATAGCTACATGTATTGTCTTTACTGGTAGCATGCATCATTGCCGTATCATTGCCAGTACCATAATAGGAGTCACAAATTTCTGACTACAGTCAAACCTGCTTATGTGGTAACCTCTGTTAAGGGACCACCTGCCTTTAGCAGCCACCTTTTTAGGGCTCCTTGAACCAAAATACAGTAAAAATGAACCTGTATTAAGGAGCCACATGTCTTAGGCAGCCAATGTTAGTTCTTCCTTAGGGTGACCCCTTAAGACAGGATTGACTGAAATATACATGTATAATACTTTACAGAATGTGATAGTTTGACATTCAAAGATTCTTACTTGTATCAAATTAAGCAAGCGGTTCAGACAAGAAGATTTCTGGGTTTTGATAACTTCAAGATAAAGTTTCATTTTATCTTTTCATAAATATATTTGCCCATCTTTAGACCCTTCTTGTCGTGTGAAACAGCTTTTGCGACTTTCTGTTTGCTTCCCAGGGGGTCAAAGCTCTTTTAAAAAATTAAAAGAAACAATTTGCTTAACCGTATTGCACTCAGAACGGCCAAAAAATCTATATGAGCCGCGACGTGAGAAAACCACAAATGTGGTTATGCGCTAAACGCAGACTCAGATCAGCCTGGGCATCCGCCCAGTCAGATCAGAGTCTTCGCTGTCCGCATGGAGGTAGCTTAGATTCTTAGCTACCGTTTGAGCACTTAACAAAGAATCTGGTCAAACTGGGTGGATGCCCGGGCTGATCTGAGTTCACTGGGCGCACAACCACATTGTTGGTTTTCTCTTGTCACGGCTCATATATTTTTGGCCATTCTGAGTGCAATGAGGTTAAAGGCGGCAAAGTCTTTCCTTTTGGTGTTGCTCTGATTGAGAACGAATCTCAGCGGACACATGACGTCAAAATGACGTCATTTTGACGTTGTACGCCTGCTGGGATATTAAACTGAAAATGGTAGGGCTGCTACCCATGAATGTGTCTTTATTTACCATAATTGTTCCGGTGGCGGCATCGTCAGGAATGTCCAGATTGAAGGACACTGTACCATCCACAGCAATCGGGAAACTCATTTCTTCCATCATAATTGTCTCCCCTTCTATAAATGGAGATACGGCTTCATAGTCTAGGGTTTCGACGGAATGTGGTATTGTACCGGTCTTGGGTTTGTCAGTATAGTAGGTCACTGTGATCTTCAGTGGCTCAGTGAGTCCGACAGGCGGGCTGTTGTCTTGACGACTGATCTTAGCCTGGAGGAAAAAAGAAAGAGAAGCTACTGTTAAAATCCTAAGTTCATGTATTAAGGCAGGTGGATCTAAGCAAATAGTGCAGACCCAGATCTGACTGCTCCTACAACCTCATCAAAGTCTATGCTGTTTTTTTCAGTCCATACACTGTAAAAAAAAAATCCGTAGTTTTTACGGTAGAATAACTGGCAACCAGCTGCCAGTCCATTTCCCGTTATTTTTATGGTCGCCCGTAAAAATTGCAGGAATCATCAAGCAGAGTAGGATAGAATAGAACAGATGTTGTTTTGGTCATAAAGCCCTTCAATTCTATAAAGGTATTTTTGAGTGCTGACAGTTAACAAAACACTTCCAAATCGTGATTTCTAAAAAAATGTTCTACAGGCAAACGCCCGTAAAAATAACGGTAAATTAACTGGCAGCCAGCTTCCAGGTATTTTACCGTAAAATCTACAATTTTTTTTACAGTGTACGCATCTTCACAACGCATTACTTCAAGATAAAACCAACCCAGGGGCGCATGACGTCGAAATGACGTCGTACAGACGCCGTCGCATCGACGTCAATCCGACGTCATTTAGACGTCATGTGCCTACTGGGAATTTGAAAATGTTCCATTTTAAGGATAATTACTTAAGAGTCATTCTCTGTAAGCACCAAAATCAGGTGAAAATGACATGTCTCAGATTTTCGCGAAACTCAGTGTCTTTTTTGCTTATGTCAAGTGATGAACAAAAATTTAAGTTTTTCTTCGATGAAACTATCCGTTGCCATGGCAACCAGGATTTTGTGTTTTTCAGCTTAATCTGGTGATTTTTCAAATGAAAAATGCAAGATTTGACTCCAATTGTTCTGTTAGTAATTCACAACAAATGGTATTGATACTTACATTTTACAAGAGAACCATGTAAGTGCTGCTTACAAATACAGAAAATTCTCTTCATATTGCTATGGTCAAGCAGTCAGTGACCTTGACTTCCACCTAGTAAGGCGTCTATTTCAAAACATCAAAAATTAGCAAATTTTTAAGACGTTTTACTAAAAAATGCGGCTATAGATTTTTTTCTTTCTCTTGGTGCAGAGAGTACAAAGCCTAGTTGTTGATATATCAAAAAATTGGAGATGGTATATTTTTTAAATTGAAAATATTTTTCTTTGAATTTAGTGACCGTCAGAGAAATCAGAAGAAACTTTCATAATTGAAATTCTGAGATAAAATACAATACCTTGAACATTTTCAAAACGTATGAGCCAAAATACAAGTTGATGCATGATTAACAACTAAAGAAAACTACATAGAGAGTTTTCACCCTCAAAAATACGTTAGTACCTTACAATTTGGGGTTAAATTACCCCACCCACTTTCTTTCAATGCAAAACCAAATTAAAAGTTGCATTCTACAATGAATATATTTCAGTCTTTGCTGATTTTGAATGGTCTAGGGGGCTTCTACAAGCTCATTATTTCTGTAGTCTTTCAATATTTTAATAATATTCCCACAGTGGTTGGTGGGTGGGGGGCGGGATGGGGGACATATTGTTTTTTTTGGTGCGGATCCAATCAGAGTCTGTGTAGCCCTTGCCTGCACTCTATGTCCTGTAGGAATAAATGGATTATGACCATACTTGCATGCATACCTAATTGGGTAGGGGTAAAGAACTAACTAGACTTTGCTGACCTTGACCCTATTTTCAAGGTCACAGAAGGTCAAAGAATGATGAAAAATGGATTTTCTGCACCGTATCATCTAAATGGATAAATTGATTTTTACCACACTTGCACAAATATATCATTGTGAAATGGAAAAGAACTGGCTAGATTTTCTGACCTTGACCTTATTTTCAAGGTCATGGAAGGTCACTGAGTGCTGGAAAAAATGGCTTGTCAGCACGTTATCTTCTGAACTGAATGGATGGATGGATTTAAAGCAAATCTGAACAGATATATCACTCTGAAATGGAAAACAAATTGATTAGATTTTGGTGACCTTGACCCTACTTTCAAGGTCACAGGAGGTCAGAATTGTTGAAAAATGGCTTGTCTGAACCATAGCTTCTGAATGGATGGATGGGTTTTAACCAAACTTGCATAAACATATCACTGGGAGATGGAAAAGAAACTGATAAGATATTGGTAACCTTGACCTCATTTTCGAGGTCACAGGAGGTTGTAGGGTGTTGAAATATGGCTTGTCTGCATGATAACTCCTAATGATATTGATGGATTGCGACCAAACATAGATAGGTTTATAATCGGGAGATGGAAAAGAACTGATTAGATGGTGGTTACCTGGACCCAAATTTCAAGAGTTACAAGAGATCCTAAATTTGCAATATTTAGGAAAAATGATACAGCTGAGAAAGGATAGGAGGGGGTTTATCTGTTTTTGTGAAAGAAACATTTCTAGTTTATTTTATTTAGCACATAGTAACCATGGCAACCAATTTTCTATCAGTAGTCTGTTTCTGTTGGAAATGAATATTTAAAATGGATGGATAGATGACTTGCGATTTTTTGTCCTTTTCAACAGTATTTCAGTCATATCAAGACAATGGGACTGTGATAATGTGTGAAATGGAACCCCGTTTACGGTAGCAAATATTCTCATCTCAAGCGGGGTTCAAACCCGGTCCGCTACCTCAGTTGGCCAGCGCTTAACCCACTGAGCTACCGGGGCTCCGGGATATTTAAAACAAGAGGCCCACGGGCCACAAAGCTCACCAGATCTCTAGCTCAAAATTGCTATCAAATTTGTATAGGCTCAAAATTGCTGTCACATTTGTACAGGCTAATACAAAAGTCTCAGTCTGACAGTCTGTTGAGTTGATAGCAAAATATATAACAATTTTGCATATATTGATTGCAGTAAATGCCATTTTTTAATTTTCCACATTACACGTCAGTGCAACTCTTAAGTTGCCATAGCAACCAAACTAAAGAGCCTATTTTATAAAAAAAAAACATAAATTTTCAATCCCCCTGCCTAAGGATTCTACAGATGAAATCTGGGCCTTATCGGCCCAAGGGCTTCTGAGGAGATAAAAAAAATTAAATTAAGTATTTTTTTCCATTTTTTGCAATAAAAGGAGCAGTGGGCAAAAAAAAAAACATAGCTAATAAGAGACTTCTCAAGACACTCTATAAAAGTTTTGTCAATATATCCGCAATGGCTTGGGTTTCAATTTTCCCCATTATAAGTCAAAGGGAACTCCTAAGTTGCCATTGCAACCAAACTCAAGGGCCAATGATCATAAAAAACACAAACTTTCAATTTTCCAGCCCATAGATGCCACAGATGCAATCTGGGCCTTATCGACCCAGTGGCTTCAGAGGAGATAATTTTTTAAGTACTTTTTCCATATTTTATTTTTTTTTGCATTTCGGTTTCCATGGCAACCAATAAAATGAGCAGTGGGCCAAAAAACATATAGCTGATAGAAGACATCTCAAGGAACATTTCTATAAAAGTTTTATCAACATATCTGCAATGGCTTGGCAGAAAATGCCATTTTTCAATTTGCCCCATTATAAGTCAATAGGAACTCTAAGTTGCCATAGCAACCAAACTAAAGGGCTGATGATGGTAAAAAACATAAACTTTCAATCCCCCAGTCCAAGGATGCCACAGATGAAATTTGGGCCCAAACAGCCTAGTGGCTTCAGAGGAGATAATTTTTTAAGTATTTTTTCCATTTTTTTTTATTTGCATTTCGGTTTCCATGGCAACCAATAAAAGGAGCAGTGGGCCAAAAAAAATATAGCTGATAGAAGACATCTCAAGGAACATTTCTATAAAAGTTTTATCAACATATCTGCTATGGCTTGGCAGAAAATGCAATTTTTCAATTTTCCCCATTATAAGTCAATAGGAATTCTAAGTTGCCATAGCAACCAAACTAAAAGGCCAATTTTCATAAAAAACATAAACTTTCAATCCCCCAGCCCAAGGATGCCACAGATGAAATTTGGGCCCAATCGGCCTTGTGGCTTCAGAGGAGATGTCGTTTAAAAGTGTTGACGGACGACAGACGACGACGACGACAGACGACGACATACGACGACGACGACGGACCACTGCCTATCCTATAAGCTCCCCCGGAGCCTTCGGCTCTGGTGAGCTAAAAACATTCAAATTTAGTTGAAAAGTGTTGATTGTGATGTTCTATCTATGTATACACTTTCTATTGAACAAATAATTCTCACCTTGGACAATAATTCGGTATATTTTAGTTGCTATGGATACAACCAGATGTGCCATCAAAAAAGCAGTTGACAATTTGAGTGCATCTGGTAGCAAGCAAATAAAGGACATTAAATGAGCAGAAATACATTTAAATATTTCATAATGGCGAAGAAAATTTGCATATATATTATCATATTGATAAGCATATTTATGTCCCCCCCCCCCCACCATTGGGGGAAGGGGAGTTGGGGAAAGAGGAAAGGGAAGGCGGGTATGTTGTTTTGATGCAGATCCCGCCTGCATTGGTGTCGGTGTCTGTGTGTCAGCATAACCTCATGTCTGCACTCTATTTCTTGAAGGGATAAATGTATTTTCACCAAACTTGCAAAGATACATCTTTGGGTGGGGAAAAAGAGCTAATTAGATTTTGGTGACGTTGACCACATTTCAAGGTCATATAAGGTATCTGAATGTCTTGTTGGCACCATATGTCCTGAAGGGGTAGATAGATTTAGATCAAACTTGCACAAATATATCACAGGGAAGTGGAAAAGAACTGAAAAAAAGTCGGTGACCTTGAAAATATTTTCAGGTCACAGGAGGTCAAAAACAGTGAAAATGGTTTGTATGCACCATATCTTCTGAAGGGATTTATGAAGTTTGATCAAACTTGCACAGGTATATTATAAGGAGGTGGGGAGACACTGTTAGACTTTGGTGACATTGACCTTATATTCAAGGTCACATGAGGACTTACAGTGTTAAAAATGGCTTGCTTGTACCATATCTCCGGTTTGAACAGATCGAGTGTGACCAAACTTGCACAGACACACCATTGGAACATGGGAAAAAATTAATTAGATGGTTGTCCAGGGACAACTTGTTGAGCCCACTGTTTGCTATAGTGACCTATAAGTATGTCAAGACTAACTGCTTCATTTATTACTTATTAGAATGAATCCAAACCATATCATGATACAGCATATTTCTATTTTTTCTTATGAAGGAAAACAAGTGGAACTATAGCCATGACAAGCACACATTAGGACAATTTTATTATTTGACCGTGAAGTGTGACCTTGACCTTGGACAAACCTGAAACAAACATTTCTACTCGTCAAGGAGAACAATTGTGCCAAATAATTTTGAAATTCATGCATAACTGTATAAATTATATGGCCCGGACAAGCTCAGTTTATGATATTTTTTTATCATTTGACCTTCAAATGTGACCTTGACCTTGGACAAACTTTAATAAATTCCACATGCCACTTCTACTCATCAAGGAGAACAATTGTGCCAAACTGTTTTGAAATTCATCCATTAATGTTAAAGTAATAGACAGGACAAGCACCATTTATGACTATTTTTATCATTTGACCTTCAAGTGTAGCCTTGACCTTGGATATACCTGCAGATATTTCAAATGGTACTTAAAGTCATCAAGGAAAACAAATGTGCCTTTTTTATTTAAACCATGCATAAATGTAGCTGTTATGGCCCGGACAAGCTCAATTTATGACATTTTTTATCAGTTGACCTTCGAATGTGACCTTGATCTTAGCCCTACCTGACCAAATGTTCCAAATGGCACTTTTACTCATAAAAGAGAACAATTGTGCCAAATTATTTTGAAATCCATCTATTAATGTAGAAGTAATGGCTCAGACAAACTCAATATATGACCATTTTACCATTTGACCTTTGAGTGTGACCTTGACCTTGGACCTACCTGAACGAATGTTTCAAATGACTCTTCTGCTCATCAAGGAGAACAGCTGTGCACAATTATTTTGAAATTTATCCATAAATATAGAAGTTTTAAATGTCCCAGGAAGTCATAGAAAGCTGCTAAATGGATTGTTTGACCTTTATTCTGTTTTGAAGGTCAAAGATGGTCTTAAAATGTTTAAAAAATGGCTTATCTATATCCTTTATTACGAAGCATTTGTTGGAATTATATTAAACTAGCCCTAAATTATCATTTGAAGGTGATTCATAACTGATTATTAGGGCCCCGCCAGACGAAGTAATTTGTAATTTTTTTTGGTACGGTAATCGTGTCCACTCCATAACTCTGAAACTCTTTGTGATATTTTCATGAAACTTGGTACAAATATAATGCATCAGACAATGTGCGGCGAGAAAGAACCTTAACTCCACCTACATTGTTTACTGAAATATGCCCCTTTGTATTTTTTTGGTACGGAAATCGTGTCCCCTCCATAACTTTGAAACTGTTTGAGATATTTTCACGAAACTTGGTACAAATGTAAAGCATTATCAGACGATGTGCAGAGAACAAAAAGCGTAACTCTTTCTACATTTTTCACTGAATAATACCCCTGTGTAATTTCATAACGGAAATCGTGTCTGCTCCATAACTCTAAGCCCGTTTTAGATATTTTCACAAAACTTGGTACGAAAGGAAAACATCATCAGAAGATTTGCAGACAATAAAAACCATAACTCTACCTATATTTTTACTGAATGATGCCCCTTTGTTATTTTCAGTACGGAAATCTTGTCAGCTCTATAACCTTAAAACTCGTAAAGATATTTTCATGAAACTATGTAGAAAACATTGTTAGACGATGTACTTTTGTACTGAATTATTTCCCTTTGTAATTTAAAGTATAGAAATTTTGTCTGCTATTCAGCTTTTAAACCGTCAAAGATATTTTCTTGGAATTTTGTACAAATATAAAGCATTATCAGATGATGTGAAGAGAATTAAAACTGTAACTTCATCTACATTTTCTACAGAATTATGCCCTTTTCTAATATTCAGTATAGAAATCATTCCACGCTCTAACTTTAAAACTGTAGAAGATGTTTTCTTATAAATTGACACAAATGTAAAGCATGTAAATGTAAAGCATCATCAAACAATTTGTAGAGAAAAAGAACCATAACTGCACCTTCATTTATGTTAGGCAGAGTTATATACCTTTGTAATTTTGGGTATTGAGACCTTGTCCAATCTATGACTTTAAATAATAATAAAAGTTTAGATCCTTTAAGAGCAAAGAAAACATTCATAAGTAAGAAGTTGGGCCATACCGCGGTTTCGGCTATTCAAGCCTCATCAGTGACCCTTTAAATCTGGCACAAGGAGCCAGAGGAAAAAAACAGTAAATTTGCAGGTTTAACATGGCAAGCCTTTGAAGATATTTTCACAAAACTTGGTACAAATATAAAGCATCATCAGAATATCTGAAGGTGTGCAGAGTGCAAGAATGGTAACTCCAGTTTCCTGCTTTACATAGTGGTTGCCTTTGTTTTAATCAGTCATAATTTTGTTTTTTGCCTGTATCTTAATTACTCTACCAGAGGCTTAATTCCAAACAACATGAAGTCAGACAACATGGTAACAGAAAGCTGTTAATGTATTTTCTGGTCGGGGACATACGACTAAAATTCCACCAGCAGTCTCATAAAGGCGGGGCCCTGTTAGTTACCATGTTTCAAGTTAAGTTTTAGTGACTTTGACCCTATTCTTAAGGGTCATTTGTTGATTTGTCCTGAAAAACGAAGATGTATCTTTAACCAGTAGATTCATTTTTACCAAACTTGCAAAGATCAACCTTTTAGGCAAGACAAAGACTTAGAACTTGGCAACCTTGATGCCATTTTAAAGGTCACAGGAGTATTTTGTCAAACCCGCTTGCCGTAAGCGAGATAGTCGACAAAACTTCAGTTTGGTGTATGTGCATGCATATATGCATGCGTGCCTCATCAAGAACTTTTACAAAAAACAAAGGACAATAGACAAGAAAGCTTATTCAGACCAGACATGTGATGAGCAACTTTAAAACAAGTGTACCAGGTGCTATTTTATCACCAAAACTCATAGTATGTAACTTATGAATTTGTTGTATAACTAAATGAGGTGGGTGGGGTAACTCACCCCCTAGATATACATATTAAACATATTAAGGAATGAAAAAATATAAACACTGTATGTGTGGTTTATCTCTTCTCCAATGCATGTCTCTACTTATGCTCAATTGCTGTTCTTTCTCTACATTGTACTACATACACTAAGATTGACTGATTTCTTTGTGGAAGGAATGAGTGTTTTTTGTCATAGCAACTATAAAAATACTGATTTATCGTATATTATTTAACAAAATCAACGCTTAGAATTCGTATGCATATGTAAAAAGTAAATAACAAGGAATACATTTACTCAGCATTGAAACGATTTTCTGTAAATATCCGTGTCAATGAACACTGACCCATAATAGAATAACAGTTACCATGGTTACCAAATGATAGACAATGTAAAAACAATGACAGCAAACATATGGTGATCTTTTAAAAATGTTTCAGTTTACTCACAATTATGGAAACTTGAGATGTATTATCCATGGCATGTAACTTTTGCATTCATTTCATATTTAGTGGAAGTGGGTGGGGTAATTGCACCCCAAATTGTAAATTTTAAGCATACTTCTGAATGAAAATAGTATTTATGTAACTTTCCTCTACTGTATTCAATGTATTTATTTGTATTTCTGCTCATATTTGCTTAACATTCTCCAGATATTATCTCTTATAACAGATTTTCTGCTATCACAGTTTCTTCTGATTTTCCTGACGGTGACTTAATTGAAAGAAAAATATTTTCAATTTAAAAAATATACCATCTCCAATTTTTTGATATATTAAGAGCTAGGTGTTATACTCTCTGTACAAAGAGAATGAAAAAAATCTATAGCCGCATTTTCTAACAAAGTGCTTTCAAAATTGGCCAATTTTTGGTATTTTTAAAGGGATGCTTTACTAGATAGAAGTCAAGGTCACCAACTCCTTGACCATAGAAATATCAAGAAAAAATTTTCTATCCGTACACAGCACTCACATGGGTCTTTTAAAAGACATGAAAGTCAATAACATTTGTTGAGAAATACTATCAATACAACTGGTGTCAAATCTGGCATTTTTATATGAAAAATCACCAAATTAGGCCAAAAAACAGAAAATCCTCGTTGCCATGGAAACGGACAGTTTGATTGGAGAAAAAATTGTATTTTTGTTCATCACTTGACATAAGCAAAAGAGACACTAATTTTCATCAAATTCTGAGATATGTCATTTTCACCCCCTATTGCAATTTTTTGGTGCTTACAGAGAATTACTCTTAAGTATGTTAGGTGTACCATTTTTTTTAATATGTCCGAATATCTGCTTGCTAAAGCTCGTTGAAAGAATACACCACCGTACAGTCGCACAAATCATGATATATGTGTATGACTTACCAAAACGGGGTATGGATTGAATCCTGGTTTGAAGTTGTCCGGCATATTTGGATGGAATTCAAGCTTGTAAGGGTTGCTATGGTACTGTATGTTCGCCGTACCCTCATGGGTGATGCCCGAAATACCCTCAGTGACGTTAGCTTTAACCACCAAGGTCTTGTATTGGAAGTGCCGAGTCAGTCTTTCTAACACGACTCTGTCTATGTTAAATGTTGTGTCACCGTCAATCTGAAAAATCAAAGATCAGTTTGTTTGGTTGTTTTGGGTTTAACGGCCTTTTGAGACAGGCCGAAAGAAAACAAAGAAAAACAGAGACAAGTTATCCGAGTGGTTATAAGTTAAACTGCTATTGACAGTTGACTGCTAATAGCCATTTTACGATGAAATCACTAAATTAATGCCAGTTGCCTGGCAAATGCAATTAAACCTTAAAATAGCTATTGCTAGTCAACGACCGATACATAGCCGCGGTTTTACACGCTTTTTCGCTGCTACCCAGCAGGCACATGAGTCTACACGACGTCATATTGACGTCGATAGGACCTGATCACTTCGCATCGACGTCAACACGACGTCATTTCAACGTCATGTGCCTGCTGGGTACCAGTTGACTGATCCTAGCGGTTTAAATGTAACATGTTAATTACCAATCAACTGATAGCAGACCTTTCCTAGTTAAACGTGTTCTTATCCAAGTGCCCCCCATTTCACAGCATGGAGCAAGTTTTGTGACTACCGCTTTACATTTCTGGAAGAGGAAGTCCTTTAAAAAATCGTGTTAACCGACTTAAATGAAAGAACTGCTCCCCCCCCCCCCCCACGCCCCTCCTCTGCGCGAGAAGATTCGTTTCTTTAAAAGTTGGCTCCAACTGAGCAGGGAGGAAAAGAGTAAATGGCTGCGCTGTTTTTCCTGAAAAAGAATGCAAAGGCACCCGGATAGCTCACTCTTCGCAAGCCAAGGGTACTAAGTCCATTTTGTTCCGTACGTACGGAACAAAGTGGGCTTAGTACCCTTGGCTTGCGAAGATGTGGCCCGTAAAATAAATACATACACATTCATCTCTTTTCTTTGACTTGGAGAAAACACTGACAGACGCGGTGCCAGGAGGTGCATCTTATGGGTTCGTTCCGCTGAGCCTCCTGGGGAACATCGTTATGATAATTGGACGAAAAAAAGAAAAATAGTACGCAAGACATAGGTATTGAATTATTGTCAAGTTTGCGTATTTGCATACTGAAGCTTTGTAATTTGGGCCGCGACACAAAAAATCCAACAAAGTGGCATATGCGCCACGTGATGACTCTGATCAGACTGGGCATCTGCAAAGTCTGACCAGAGTCTTTGCTTTATGCTTAAAGGGTAGCTAAGAGTCTAAGCTACCTTAAAGATGCGGATAACGAAGACTCGGATCAGACTGGGCGGATGCCAGGCTGATATGATTCACTGCTAGGCGCACATGCCACTATGGTGCTTTTTTCAGGTCGCGGCACATTTAACCAAGAGTTTAATACATGTACCACCACATAAAGGCATAACAATATGAAATTATGTTGGCATAAGCCCCAGGACGCTTCATTTGGGTATATAACATAATTGTGCGTACCACGATGTTACCCCCAGTTATGCCTTAAGACACCTACCGCCTTTTCTGTCCTGATTGCCCTGGGATCATAGAAGCCTCGGCCCCATGGTCTAGTAATCGTCAAACGAAGAAACCCTTGAACTGGTTTACCAAATGTATATCTGAAATCAAAAAGCAGAAAGTACTAATTAGAGCATGCTGACTTTGCGTACCCATCTGCCGCTATACTTTTGCGTTAAAGCTGGCCTGGGGCATTTTTATTCGGACTATTAGGCAGATAATCTTAATATCTTCGTCCACTTTTCTTATCGAAAAGTGGATAATTTTTCATAACTTTATGCGCTAAGTACGCAAAGATAACAAAGTATATTCTAATAGCATGAGCAAATAAGCGAATGGATTGACAACCGGGCAGGCGGAAGATTCATGTCTCTACTCATACAAGTTTAAACAAAAACTGTGCTGCCTCGCAGAAAAAAAAATAATCTCGGCGGAGTCCGACAATGAAAATGTACACTTCGCAGCGCTATATGTAATCTTTAACGATGCCAGTTAGAGTTTTTTTTTAAGTTCGTGCAATTAGTTTTTCTTCTTTGCTTTCAACAATAGATTTTTTTTTATTTCTTCTTTTTATTTTATTTATTGATTTTTTTTTTTTTTTTTTTTTTTTTTTTGCTTTCTCAACAATAGATTGTTTTTGCTTTCTCAACAATAGAGATTTAAAATAGCTAATATTTCTGAAAAAGAAGCTTTTGTATACGTTATGAAAGGGGTTGCCACTACTAAAGAAAATAATTTATAATTTCCTTGGAGATTGTTTTTACCTTTTATGTGTAGCATTATTTTTAAGAAAAGAAAAATCTCTTTATCAATATGTTAGGCGAACCACGTTAAGTGTGTTGATGAGTATAAACACATATTCCCAGCGGGCACATGACGTCGAAATGACGTTGTCATTTAGACGTCATGTGCAAACTGGGAATGAGACTTCCCAGCGGCCACATGACGTCGAAATGACGTCGATGCAACGTCATTACGTCGCACTGGCGTCCGTCCGACGTCATTTAGATGTCATATGCCTACTGGGAATGCGATTTCCTTACTGTGTATTCTAAAACATACATAATTTTTCAGTTTGTAATGAGCGTAAGACGGACATACCTGGCAGAGACTGATCCGGTTAAGAATTGTTCATTCTCGTCCCCGAAAGATGGCAGCCTCACTGTGACTTCAAATTTTGGAAGCACTTGATGAAATTAAGAGACAGACCAATTAACACTTTAACAAGCACTAGTGACGAAAATAGCATAATTTGCAAACAGTGTAGATCCTGATGAAGCGACTCATAATGAGCCGCCTCATCTGGATCTACACTGTTTGCCCTTAAATCTTTGAATTCTCAATATGAATTGTCTTGGACAAGGCGGTTTTGAATTTTCGCAGACGTCAATTTTGTCGTCTGCTTTTTGGTGCTAAAAGAGTTAATCTACATTGTTTCTCATCCCATCTGTATCTGGTGGACGCTTTATATAAATATAAAATAAGTGACTGCTCTATTTTAGGGCAATACGGTCATTCCGCTTTTTGATGTCCCAATTGTTACAACTTTTACTGTAGTTATGCATGAACATTAGTCCCAGCAGGCCCACAATGCTGCCTCAACATTGAATCAGCATTGATTCAACGTCAAGACGTTGAATTAACGTATATTCAATGTTGATTCAACGTTGTTTGCACAGTGGGACAGTACTGTGGTAGGTTATGCAGAAATGCATGTAAGTGCAAAGTGTTGCAAAAAGATAAGTTTTAATCTGACTGCGAGCAGTGCAAATCAAGATCAGACTGCTTGTTTTCACTTTTCATCTCCTGATATAGGCATAAGCGGTTTTATCATTCATCTTGCTGCAAACTTTATCAGCAAGCCTCGCCATTCCTACGCTGTTTCTGGTCTCGCCTGATAAACTCGATATCAAAAGACACTAACATGGTATTGTCCAATTATCGCCCTGAGGATGAAGTCGAAGCCGCATTTACATTATTGTATCCGAGGTATTATAATGCTATGAGTATACGACTATGTTTTTTCGCCATTTTCTCTTTCTTTAAAGACTATGTGTTTGCGTCCTCTTTCATAAGTAGATTTAAATGGATTATGATACTTGAGTATCATCCCAGCAGGCACACAAGGTGGAATCAACCTTGAATCAACCTCGATTCAACGTCATGACGTTGAATCAAGGTTGAATCAATCTTGATTCAATCTTTAGTGCCCAGTGGGGTAACTCTTTCAGTACCTACCGTATTCCTCTACATCGAAGTAGTAATTGGTCCTGCCGCTGTCCATCCCCTGGAAATTATGAGAAAGAAAATAATCGTGAGTACTGCAGAAAAGAGTTCCAAGCCTTTACTAACAAGTCGACGCAAGTGGAATAAAACCTATGCTGTTGCTGATTTGTCAATGTGTATGCTTGTCAGGGTTTATTCAGTTCGCCATTCTAAGGAGAAAGGGTACAATTTTAGGGGATGTTATTCCACATTTTTAACAAAATGGAACTAGTTTTCTTGCAGCCCAGATAAGGCTATCCATGATTTTTGCTGGGGATAGAAATTCTTATCTTACCCTGGTTATCTGACCCGTGGGTAGGATAAAAAAAATAAAGTTTTCGCGTGACTTCGGTTTGCATTGGTTGTATTGGACGTCACGTAACTTCGTCGCAAGCTGACGTCATAACAACGTCAGAAATCACAACAGTTGTAAAAATGGCGGACGTCGAAACGCAGTATCTAGAGGAATCTTTGATGTAATTAAAGCTTCAGCACTTAAAGGTACATGTATGCAAAAAAAGAATTACCATGAGTGTGAGGTACGGACAGACAAATCTGTCCCTCGGCAAGCCTCGTAATGCTAAACAGTGACCCTTGGGACAGATTCGTCTATCCATACCTCACACTCATGGTAAATTCTTATATTTTGACTGCCTGTCTTCTTCTTGGACGACTTAATACTTCCAAAATGAGGAAAGAATCCGCTCCTACGAGAAAAATCCTTATCCAAAGATTTTACCACCAACGATAAGGGAGACAAAAAAATCAAATTGGCAGAGTTTTTCCCTGAAAGAATACCCACTCACATTAAGTGGGGTTGGGGGGTTGTCTGACTTTAAGACCCAGCCAGCTGCAGTATATCTACAGTCAACTTCCGATATCTCGAGTACTGATATCTCAAAGTAACTATTATATCAAAGAGTACAGATCGGACACATTACCTGTTATCATTTACATTTCAACTCATGTTATTTCAAACTACTGATATCTCAAAGTAAATTTTCTGGGAGCAGAAAGTTTACTTTAAGATATCAGTAGTTTGGATGAACTTCGACAGTGAGACTTGACTGTACGTGTATTTGTTGACCGAATCAATACATGAAAAACAAATTAAAACACTGATATTGCATGCATAGCATTTGTCACTGCATAAAGCAACTAAGTACGCATTTCGGGTAAGTAAGTTCGATTCCGTGTCTTGTTGGAGACACTTGCCAACAGGTTTTGTACACTACTGGACAGGGCTGGGTGTAAAGGCGCCTGACTGAGTAAAGGGTCCTTCTAGTTACACAGTGACCTCCCAGAGCGTTGACTGAATCACAGTACCGGCTACAGTAAACTGCACTCGGATTTTGATCAGTCCGACCAATTAACCCGGTTATGCCTAGCGTCCCGTAAATGAGATACAGGCAAACAGCCCAGACCCAGACCAGACGCCGCAAAACGCGGCGTCTGATCAGTGCCTTCACTGTTTGCATAGAATTTACAGCAGTTTCTGCAAACATGATAGAAAATACTTGTAAATACACCAAACACCCCTAAAATGATGAATGGACCCATCTAATTTATAAGGGTAGAAGAGTCCACTGGGCTTAAAATGGGTTAAGCGAACAAACAACGACAAAACAATGTACTTACTACCGGCACAACTTCTATTTTCCAGTTCCCCAGAGGGGGCATGTCAGATAACTCCAGCTCACCGTCTATCCCTTGAACCCCACTTGGTTCCCCATTGAGCTCGTCAATTTTATTTCCTTTATTATCCTGTCGACGAAAAACAGACAAACTCTATCATTTCTTAAACTATCGTTATCTCAATCACTTAAACACTGGTATTTTTTCGGGAGCATCAATACACTTTGTGGTGCCCCCGCTTGTGGGTATGCACACATAAACATAGATACCGAGACAATATATATGTTAAAATAGACAAGTAGATTCAGTCGACAAACACGATAGATAGTATATATTCTGTGTTATTGTATAATTGAGGGATACAGATTCAAATAAGTCTCTTGACTTCCTTCTGGATCCCTTTTGTATAATATATGTATTTATTTCATAGTGTCCATTGAATGTGTGTTTGTTATACGAAAGAAATAAAGTTTAAACCAAACACTGGTATTTTAAAGTACGTCTATTCGTAGGCGTCCTCCCAAATTGACCAATGGAGTAGCTTTATTCGAAGTTAGCCCTATATGGTACAACGGTGCACCGACAACAGAGGTTTGCAGGAAGGCAATCTTTTTTTTTTCTTTTTTTTTTTTGCTGAGCACATAATGAACGTTAATCTCCTGAAGTTCGTTTTATGTGACTGCCATATTTGGAAGTCATGACCACATCACTTCCGTATGAATAGTGGCAAATACCTTGTCTACAATGTTTGTGAATATAAGCAAATTTGGTTAAAGAAAAAGTACTTAAAGCTTCCTCGGTAAGAGGATTCCCTCGAAAGAGTCAGATTTTGATTTGGCTCAGCTGCAAAGGGTTTAGGATACAGGTTGGTAAGTCTAGAATAATTAATTTACATCATCTGCAGAGGGAGATAACTTCACAGATATGGCAAGAATTTTAGTTTGTAATGTCACTGAAAAATTGTCGGAGCGTGGCAAACACTGTTTGACATGCTACGAGACCTATGACGCCATATCTATTATGATAGCAACTAATAGTTCATATCAATGTCAAATGATTTCATCTATACGTCATTTTGCCAAGTTACATAATACAACAGTTGGATATTCCATAGTTGCTTTGGTGACATATCTACCACGTCATTGGTATTGGTGCATGGCAAACAGTGTATGCTATGCTCCCCTCGAATAATAAGTGAGATGCTAGAATCTACCTGTAATTCATGCATGGAAAAGTGTGATTTCCTCAAACTTATAATTCGTTCTCAAATATTTAATTCCCTGTTATCTGTACTTACATAGAAACTAACGTCCAGTAAAACATCAAGTGGGTCCAAATCTCCATTTGTGGCGAAAATTCTGTATTTGACTGCAACATGGATAAATAAATAAATTAACGATATTGATGCCATACAGTGTGTTATATTCTAAATATGAGCCGCGACACGAGAAAACCAACAATGTGGTTGTGCGCCCAGCGAAGACTCAGATCAGCCTGGGTATCTACCCAGTTTCACCAGACTCTTCTTTAAGTGCTCAAAGGTTAGCTAAGGTTCTAAGCTACCTCCATGCGGACAGCGAAGACTCTGATCAGACTGGGCAGATGCCCAGGCTGATCTGAGTCTGCGCTGGGCGCACAAACACATTGTTGGTTTTGTCGTGATGCGGCTCATATATACCAGAAATGATTGACAATCGCATTTTTCATAATATTTTAATCCTAGCTGTTTCAGTAAATCATTTGCATGGCGGAATATTAAGAAATGAATGTAATGCATAATTTTTAGCTAAAGTATTTCATTTTACTAGATTTTTCGGTAATTTAAACGCATTTATCCCATAATAAGATGGATTTTTTAGATCATTTTTGAAGTAGAAGTCTTAAACTAGATACTACTGCTTTAAGCTTACACATTCTGATTGGTGCTAAATATTATCAAACAATACCAGGTTTGATCAATGTTATTATGTGTCATAAAATATTTAAGTCTTGATGTTGGTGACCAAGTTTTTTTAAGCAACTGAAATTGGGTTTGGCTCATTAACGGTAAAATTTCATAAATTCTTTAGCTCTGCAATATTCGAGACAGACTGAAATGAGTATTTAACAAGGGTGATCATATTTTCTCATATCATATTACATAAAAATCATTAGTGTTATTGTATAGTTATGCTTGTCTGTCATTATTACTTTCGATATAATGACTAAATCTAGTATACTACCCTGCTGAAACTTTAGCTTTTTTCATAGAATTTGGTGACATTTGAAAACCTGTCTGTTGTTCAGATCCTAATAGCTTTTTATACCACCCTTACCAGAAAACGCTAACTTTACCACGAAATATTACGCTGTGAGCAAGGTCTACACTGATAAGGGTGGTATAAAATAGTTAAACCACGATTTGTCTGCCTGTACGGGAGATAATCCACGAGCTAAAGCTCGTGGATTCTCTCCGCGTACAGGCGGACAAACAGCGAGTGGATTATCTCCCGTACATGCGTACAAACTATGGTGTAACTATTAATTATAAAATAAAGACGATATCACACATATTTGCTAATTGTGAAGTAGTAATGTTTCTGTATCTGATAGAGTAATTTTAAACAAAATGCTTTCTTTAGCATTTTCTTGTACACAGTTTATTTCAAATTTCATCTTATTTTGCAATTTTGCTCAAATTCTGCACTTGGTTAATTAAAGGAGAGATAATCCACGTCTTTTAAATGACTGACAAACATCAGAGACACCACACTGTAGTTCAGTGACGAATATATCAACAATATACCAAATCATTTCCATTTATTTCATATAGAGCTAGAAAACTACTGACTGAAATTTAGTAAAAATTCTCAATGATTTCTGGTCATACTGTAAAGACTTTTTACAATAGACGAAGTCTGGTGAAATCTGTTAAAACTTTAAGCGCCAGAGACTAAAATAGACTAACTCATGATGTACGAACCACTTCATCTGAATCTACACTGTTTGCCTTGTAGTCTTTGAATTCTCACAATTTTTGAAATTTTCCAGAAGTAAATTTTGTTGTCTGCATTTTGGCGCTAAAAGGGTTGAAACGACTATAAATGTACATTACTTTTATAGTAACCTGATCAGACGCTCAAGCGCTGCTCCCAGATTTCATATTTTTGTTAAGTATATTCTTTGAGCATTAAATTAACAAATATTTGCAAAAGTAAAACCTAACATTTTGAGTTTGACTATTTGCTTGGCCCACTGTTATGTTGTCTATACTCGTGCGGGTAGACATTCTAGTCACGAAGGACAGTCTGCCATTAGTCACTCACGAGGCAGCTTGACCTTTACGCTATTGTTGTCATCAAACTGGGAATTCGAAACATCCCGATATTCTTCAAGTTCAATCTTGGTATTCCAGGTTTTATCAGACAATCTTGAGAGAGAGAGAGAGAGAGAGAGAGAGAGAGAGAGAGAGAGAGAGAGAGAGAGAGAGTTAAGCTATTCACATATATCGTCGTGAGCGCTGTTTACATACATGTACATGTCGTGAGCAGTCTCATGAAATAACACAGAACTGCATATGATATTACAAGGAAGCACTATGTACTGTACCACAATGTACAATTGACGGCCTTTTCAACAGTTTTTCAACCATGGAGGCTAATAATGAAAGCAAAGTGGTATGAAACCCACCATCCGCACTCAACGTTGACCAAGCTTTTTGTGAAATCTATACTTGTAAAAAAGATAGTTCTCAATTAATAAGGCAGTGTATTGAAGCGAATATCTTGCTGAGGACAGGAGCAATCTAAAGGACGGTTGTTGTTGCTTTACGTCCATGGTGAACAACTATGATCATATCGGGACGGTCAGTTAACCTAACCACACTATTCCTGGGCAGGCTCAGACCTCCTAAGCGGTTTACCAGTACTAAGTGCACATACTTTCGCCAGTAACTGACAACTGCCTTTCTTGAATAGGAAAGTAAGTGGCCGGACCGGTTATGGAACCTGCTCTTAGACTAGCTCTTGAGTCAGACGCGTTATGATCGTTTTATTAAAATGAACGGAACATTCCCAGCAGGCACATGACGTTGAAATGACGTCGTACTGACGCCGATGCGACGTCATCGACGTCAGTACGACGTCATTTTGACGTCATGTGCCTGCTGGGTTATCAGGGCAAGCGATTCTGTCATTTTAATTTTATTTCTCTTCTCAATAGGGGACAAGTTTTAAAGGGAAAAAATGCTCCTGTGAGAGCAAAATTTCCCTTTGAGAGTAGACCCTACTTATGAAGGGCTTTTTTCTTCAAGGATGTGAACAGGAAGTCAATGAAGCGGTTCACCTTGGCAACATGGCGAAAAACATGGAGGCATGAAGACACCTTAAAAATATCATTACATGTATTTTAGTACAGAAAATGGCTATATATATCTCGTTTTCGCAAGCAAAGGATATTAAGTCCACTTTGTTCCGTAAAGCAAGCAAAGGATATTAAGTCCACTTTGTTCCGTAAAGCAAGTAAAGGATATTAAGTCCACTTTGTTCCTTACGGAGCAAAGTGGACTTAGTATCCTTGGCTTGCGAAGATGCATATACCTGTATCTCCAGGCTTGTATTTGGCTTTGTCCGTCTGTACGAATATGGACA
The DNA here is from genome assembly GCA_963989385.1 of Ctena decussata. NCBI lineage: Eukaryota > Metazoa > Mollusca > Bivalvia > Lucinida > Lucinidae > Ctena > Ctena decussata. Next base: position 59,574,829 of record OZ022506.1, read on the forward strand.
TGGATTTATGTTTCCCCCAAACCCAAGTACTGTTTTTAAATTCTATTGAACCTGATCCAGTTATGTTCACTCTGTATGAGCCCCAAGAAATAATATCAGGAACCTAAAGAGAAACGGGAACAAACATTTAAAAAAATATCAAAGCTGTAATTAAAGGAATGCAATGAAACAATTTTGCACTAAAATGAATAAAATGAAAATAATACTGAAAATGCTTAGTTTCCAATCGTTTGGTGCGTTAAACTCGACAAGGTCTCGTTGCAACAGCGTTTATAAACTTCATTTAATGTAACAGCAATTATTTTCAATGTTTCACTAAGTCAACCCATTTTGTGCCTATTTTCCCATAAACAGGACACTGGCTAACAGTGCATACCCAGAAAAGAAGCCACAAAACGCAGTGTCTGATCAGGGTTTACACTATTTCATCAGACAAATGGGTTTTTCTCATTAAAAGAAGATAAAAACTAGAAAATGTGTTTATGAAACACTATGCCCCCAACCATATGCTTGTCTCTAGAGAAGGTTCATCCAATAATGCTTGTACCTTTGTACCATAGGCTTACAATGCACTAAGTCGAAAAAGAGGCTTAACTCAGTCAAAAATTTACGAATTGTTTTTGAAAGTTAATCAGGTCATCTACACCTTGGGCAATATCAACCTGCAAAAATCATGATCCTAGCATCAGGGGTTCTCCAGATATTTTGTTCACAAGCTTCCATAGGCAAATAATGCACTAAGTTGAAAAAGGGGCATAACTCAATCCAAAATTTACAAATTATTTTCAAAAGTTAATCAGGTCATCTACACCACAGGCAGTATCTTCCTGCATAAAATCATGCTCCTAGCATCAGGTGTTCTTGAGATATTTTGTTCACAAGGTTCCATAGGCTTACAATGCACTAAGTCGAAAAAGGGGAATAACTCAATCAAAAATTCACGATTTTTTTTCAAAAGTTAATCAGGTCATCTACACCACAGGCAGTATCTTCCTGCAAAAAATCATGCTCCTAGCTTCAGGGGTTCTATTTTGTTCACAAGGTTCCATAGGCTTACAATGCACTAAGTCGAAAAAGGGGCATAACTCGGTCAAAAATTCACAAATTTGTTTCAAAAGTTAATCAGGTCATCTACACCTTGGGATTTCTCATCTTGCAAAGCCTCATGATCCTAGCATCAGGGGTTCTTGAGATATTTTGTTCACAAGGTTCCACAGGCTAAGTCGAAAAAGGGGCATAAATCTGGAAATACATTGCCGGCGGAAAAATAAAAAAATACGGGTCTGCTTATTTTCCATACTGATCATGTGTATAAAGTTTCAAGTTCCTAGCTCTTATTGTTCTTGACTATATGTAAAGGTACCTTTGTACCATAGGCCTCAATGCACTAAGTCGAAAAAGGGGAATAACTCATTCAAAAATTCACGAATTTTTTTCAAAAGTTAATCAGGTCATCTACACCACAGGCAGTATCTTCCTGCAAATGATCATGCTCCTAGCTTCAGGGGTTCTTGAGATATTTTGTTCACAAGGTTCCATAGGCTTACAATGCACTAAGTCGAAAAAGGGGCATAACTTGGTCAAAAATTCACGAATTTGTTTCAAAAGTTAATCAGGTCATCTACACCTTGGGCATTCTCATCTTGCAAAGCCTCATGATCCTAGCATCAGGGGTTCTTGAGATATTTTGTTCACAAGGTTCCACAGGCTAAGTCGAAAAAGGGGCATAACTCTGGAAATACATTGCCGGCTGAAAAATAAAAAAAATACGGGTCTGCTTATTTTCCATACTGATCATGTATATAAAGTTTCAAGTTCCTAGCTCTTATTGTTCTTGACTATATGTAAGGGTACCTTTGTACCATAGGCCTCAATGCACTAAGTCGAAAAAGGGGAATAACTCGATCAAAAATTCACGAATTTTTTTCAAAAGTTAATCAGGTCATCTACACCACAGGCAGTATCTTCCTGCAAAAAATCATGCTCCTAGCTTCAGGGGTTCTTGAGATATTTTGTTCACAAGGTTCCATAGGCTTACAATGCACTAAGTCGAAAAAGGGGCATAACTCGGTCAAAAATTCACGAATTTGTTTCAAAAGTTAATCAGGTCATCTACATCTTGGGCATTCTCATCTTGCAAAGCCTCATGATCCTAGCATCAGGGGTTCTTGAGATATTTTGTTCACAAGGTTCCACAGGCTAAGTCGAAAAAGGGGCATAACTCTGGAAATACATTGCCGGCTGAAAAATAAAAAAATACGGGTCTGCTTATTTTCCATACTGATCATGTGTATAAAGTTTCAAGTTCCTAGCTCTTATTGTTCTTGACTATGTGTAAGGGTACCTTTGTACCATAGGCCTCAATGCACTAAGTCGAAAAAGGGGAATAACTCGATCAAAAATTCACGAATTTTTTTCAAAAGTTAATCAGGTCATCTACACCACAGGCAGTATCTTACTGCAAAAATTCATGGTCCTAGCTTCAGGGGTTCTTGAGATATTTTGTTCACAAGGTTCCATAGGCTTACAATGCACTAAGTCGAAAAAGGGGCATAACTCGGTCAAAAATTCACGAATTTGTTTCAAAAGTTAATCAGGTCATCTACACCTTGGGCATTCTCATCCTGCAAAACCTCATGATCCTAGCATCAGGGGTTCTTGAGATATTTTGTTCACAAGGTTCCGCAGGCTAAGTCGAAAAAGGGGCATAACTCTTGAAATATGTGACCCGCGGAAAAAAGAAAAAACACATGTTCGCTTATTTTTCATACTGATCATGTGTATAAAGTTTCAAGCTCCTAGCTCTTACGGTTCTTGATATGACAGACGGACAGACGGACAGACGGACAGGCCCAAACCAATATGCCCCCACAATTTCTCCGAAATTGGGGGCATAAAAATACGGGTCTAGTTATTTTCCATACTGATCATGTTTATAAAGTTTCAAGTTCCTAGCTCTTATTGTGCTTGACTATATGTAAGGGTACCTTTGTACCATAGGCCTCAATGCACTAAGTCGAAAAAGGGGAATAACTCGATCAAAAATTCACGATTTTTTTTCAAAAGTTAATCAGGTCATCTACACCACAGGCAGTATCTTCCTGCATAAAATCATGCTCCTAGCATCAGGGGTTCTTGAGATATTTTGTTCACAAGGTTCCACAGGCTAAGTCGAAAAAGGGGCATAAATCTGGAAATACATTGCCGGCGGAAAAATAAAAAAATACGGGTGTGCTTATTTTCCATACTGATCATGTGTATAAAGTTTCAAGTTCCTAGCACTTATTGTTCTTGACTATATGTAAGGGTACCTTTGTACCATAGGCCTCAATGCACTAAGTCGAAAAAGGGGAATAACTCGATCAAAAATTCACGATTTTTTTTCAAAAGTTAATCAGGTCATCTACACCGCAGGCAGTATCTTCCTGCAAAAAATCATGCTCCTAGCTTCAGGGGTTCTTGAGATATTTTGTTCACAAGGTTCCATAGGCTTACAATGCACTAAGTCGAAAAAGGGGCATAACTCAGTCAAAAATTCACGAATTTGTTTCAAAAGTTAATCAGGTCATCTACACCTTAGGCATTCTCATCCTGCAAAACCTCATGATCCTAGCATCAGGGGTTCTTGAGATATTTTGTTCACAAGGTTCCGCAGGCTAAGTCGAAAAAGGGGCATAACTCTTGAAATATGTGACCCGCGGAAAAAAGAAAAAACACGTGTTCGCTTATTTTTCATACTGATCATGTGTATAAAGTTTCAAGCTCCTAGCTCTTACGGTTCTTGATATGACAGACGGACAGACGGACAGACGGACGGACGGACAGACGGACAGACGGACAGGCCCAAACCAATATGCCCCCACAATTTCTCCGAAATTGGGGGCATAATGATACAAATGAGCTCAACCGGACACCCCTTTATCGACAAATGGACTCATCCATTTGATAAGGATAGAATAGTCCACTGGGATTAAATGGGTTAATAATTAGGATAGAGTCGGGTAACTTCGGACAGCGGGTAAAGTCGGACATACCATTGAACACAGTGAAAATCCAGATGAGACGGCTCATAATGAGCCGTCTCATCAGGATTTTCACTGCTTGACCAGTTATTTTTGTTTTAATTCCAAACAACTGACATATAAAGGAAACAATGTCACTGTCCGAATTTACCTGTTGTCCGAATTAACATGCTGACCGAAGTTACCCGACTCTACCCTAAGTGGTGGCAGTCTGTATTAATGCCCATTCAAGATTAGGGTCAAGTCTGGTAAATTCGGACAGCCGGTAAATTCGGACAGTGACATTGTTTCATTTATATGGAACAATGGATGGCATTAAAACAAAAATAACAGGGCAAACAGTGAAAATTCTGAGCCGTCTCATCTGGATTTTCACTGTGTGCAATGGTATAGCCGACTTAACCCGCTGTCCGAAGCTACCGGACTCGACCCTATCAGTCAAAGTTTAGAACCTGAAATAACTTTCAAATCCATGGCTGGCGAAATCGCCAAAGCGATGTAAATACTCACCCTTAATGTTAACGTAACTTCTTGCTGACCTGAAAAATACAAAATATCAATGACTGAGACTTAAGTCAGGAAACGTGAAAATGTCGATTGAATCTCTCTCTCTCTCTGTCTATCCCCCCTCTCTCTCTCTCTCTCCCCCTCTCTCTCTCTCTCTCTCTCTACATTGACTGCTGTAGCAACACAAACAAAGGATAATGAAACTATTTCTACTATATGTACTATTTTTTTTTAAACGAAAAATATGGACATTTTCAGTCATAGAATAGATTTGTTATTTTTCATTTTATTTTATCTATCTTTATCTTATTTTTGTTTGGTTTGTTGGTGAACTGCCATTCAATTTACGCCAAACATCATGCTTCAAACAAAGTGGAAGCCCGGCAGCCCAGTGGATAAAACGCAACCCCGTGATCTAGCCGTTCCAGGCTCGATTCTCGCTAGAGACGGCAATTGATTCAACCGTAAAAAGGGCTCCATTGCACATAGCCTGCGACAGTCTGCATGCTTAGTGATTAACCCAATCACGGTTGATAACTTTGTTGCACTCTTTAATTGCACACCGGGGGATCGGTCGTCAGACTCTATGATGGCCCCGACCTAAAGCTATATATTTTAGTTGGTTGGGACCGGAGCCTTTTTGTCTGTTGCTTGGTCCACCGGGGCTCAACTGGTGACCTTCTTTTGCTTCAGATTTCCAGTGGGGTCGTTTGGCAGGACAGGGATCTCCACCTGTCAGACGGCCCGTTGTATCTGTTGAGTCCTCGTCTTTGCTTCTTCATGGTGTTGAAATTTGATTTATGTGTTTACCGTGATGATTCATTGACGAGTTAGAGGGTTATCATGCGAACCGAACTACCAACTAAATGTTTTGTACCACTTCAGAAACTGAGGGTGAGGTTGGGCCTGTAAAATCGATTTAAGCCCCCCCCCCCCCCCCCCCCCCCCCAGTAATTCATTACTGACCGTTCCAAGGCGGTAGTTCTGTTGTGGTTCTCTGTTGCCTGTTTTTGGTGTCAGAGTTTCTGTGATGTTTTACCTTATGTATGTTCTTATTATTTTTGGTTCGGTTTGGGTTACTGAGTGGCCACCTTTTGGGAACAAGCTGCTCACTCGGTTGGCCATATGTTCTCTGTATCTTGATTATTTGTAATCTTAGTTGTTTCCAACTATGGTTTGAGGGCTGGATTTGGATTTTGATTGTTTCAGTTCCTGGTCTTTGCATACTTTTTACTTTCATTATCATCCTCCCATCGTTTGATATGACTGAAGTCATTGATCCATTCCTGCATCAAAACTAAACAGACTTTGATCTTGAAAAAAAAAATGAAATTTTCCTTTCAATGTGTTTCCTTTAAAACCAAACACGAATTTGGAAAGATTAAAGCAAAATGTCATGAAAATTGTTTCCCTCTTAAAAAGATGGATGGATGGATGACTTGCGATTTCACATCCATTTTTACAGAATTTAAATCATATCAGGGCGATGGGTGGGTGATTATGAAAGGCTGTGTAAAGATTCCCGCCTACAGCGGGGCTCGAACCCGGGACCGCTAGATCAGCTTAGCCCACTGAGCTTCCTGGGCTCCTCCGCTCTGAAAAATGACCACAAACCATAGAGATGGATGGACGGATAACTTGTACGTCCTTTTCAACAGTATTCAGTCAAATCAGGATATTAATAAACTGCAATAAAACTAGGTTTAGGCTACGATTGAAAAGATAATCGCCACTAACGGGAATCGAACCCGGAACCGCTAGATCAGCAGGCCAGCGCTTACCGGCGCTACTGCAAATCAGAGATGTAATCAGTACCCATGCACCATAAGATGATTCTTACCAGTGGAATGTACAGTGTCTGTCGCCAGGGTCTCATTGTCTTTCAGTAACAAGGCTGTGACGGTTTGTGACGTCACTGGTTGAAGAAACGTCACTGGAATGTTTAGATCCGTGTTTGGACGTACATACTGTGGGACTATAGCTATGTAGGATCTGAAAAAGAAGGCAGAGAGCGATAAACTCCGTGACGAAACAATAAACAGCCCAGCAAGCACATATGAGCCACGACACGACAAAACCAACAATGTGGTCGTGCGCACTGCGCAGACTCAGATCAATCTAGGTTTCCGCCAAGTTTGATCAGACCCTTCGTTAATTGCTCAAAGGGTAGCTATGGGTCTAAGTTACCTTCATGCGGACAGCGAAGACTCTGATCAGACTGGGCGGATGCCCAGGCTGATCTGAGTCTGCGCTGGGCGCACAACCACATTGTTGGTTTTGTCGTGTCGCGGCTCATATACATGAAATTAAAAACAATGTCGAATCAATGTTGAGACAATATCGTGACTTTGAATCTACGTTGTAACAATGGCAGGATGAAATGGAGGCTTATTCATTCACCTGGAGAATATTTGTCTTTTATTTATTTATTTATTTATTTATTTTATTTTTTTTTTGAAAACTTTCTGTGTATAGAGGATCTTTCACGAGTGGTCATTTCATTTCGGCGAGTTTCATAAATTTAATATAAAATGACCAAGAGTGTAAGATTCTGTTTATCATATGTCCATTTAAAATGAGATTTTAACGCCTTAAAACCGAACATTATTTCAATTAGAAAAATGCATTGTTGACATGGACGTTGTCAATGACGTTACGTGTACGCGCCAAAGTTTTGTTACGCGTGTGGTCATGCGATTTTTATTGCACGACGTTATCCACTGAATAACAGCGGCGTCATATGATAAATTTATTTATTTTCCTTTTTCTGACGTTTTTACAGATTTCAATTTATTCTTATTTTATTTACTTATTTCATAAGATCTCAAACTCCATTAATTTTCAAAAATATTTGTTATCAACTTCCCTATTTTATTATTATCATTATTATTATTATTTTCTGATTAGGGATACTATGGTAAGTATACAAATAAATAATTTAGAAAACTCACGCTGGTTTTGGTGGCGGTCTTGGTCGCTCTACTGGAAGAACTTCTATTGGTATAAGCGGAGGTGGTCCTTCCGCTGGTATAAGCGGTGGTGACCGCGATTGCACTTGAAGTCCAACGGACAAAACTAGCAAACTACGAAGGATTAGATCCATCTCCTGAAAAAGAAAACAAATTACCGTAAAAATGTGTATCTTGGGACAGATAAGTCAGAGCAAACAGTGGAGACCCAGATCAGACTGCTCCTGAGGAGCAGTCTGATCAGGGTCTACACTATTTGACATTCCATCTGCATCCTAAAACGTATTATTTTACTGAAAATCAAAATTGTTTGGTTTTAGGACAATCACAGTAATTATTTTAGGTGTCCCAAGTTTTAGAATTTTACGGCTGAAACAACATTGTGAGATGGTTGCTTAGGGCCTGACTTTTTCGTTTCGCGTAGAAAACATTGATTTCTCGGGATGGCTGTCGGAGCGGTTACCCGGGGATCACAATATGAACGAGAAGGACTTCTGTCAGTTTTAGTTTTCTTTCTCTTCTCAAAGTGAGTCGACTCTTGAACTAAAGAATTGCTCCCCTGTCCAGATGTTGAATCAACGTTTGTTCAACGTTGTTTCATTGCTGTTTTCCTACTGGGAATGCATCTTAACACAAATGACTGGCTTATGTGACTCGGCGAGCCTCGTTTTCCGGCCGACAGCAACGCTCGCCCGACAGACTGTCTACCAAGAAAAAATGGTAAGAAGTCAAATCTTACTTTGTCCTAGGAACAAACACAGAAATGTTCGTCTACAATGTGACTGTGTAGTTGTAGAATTATAAATATAGGCTTTCAGGCCGTGACGTCAATTTTGGCGTTTGTTGATATTTTGACGTCATACAATGGCGTTTTACGTCACGTGTGCGTGATAGAGTTATAGAGAATACCATGTTAGTGTCTTTTGATATCAAGTTTATCAGGCGAGATCAGAAACAGCGTAGGAATGGCGAGGCTTGCCGAGCCAGTCCGACGTGTTTCTGGTCGAGCCTGATAAACTTGATATCAAAAGACACTTACGTGGTTTTCTATTTATCATGCACCATGAAGATTTTACGGCGTAAAGAGCGGCAAACAAGTGATAAGCAAACGCAATTTTATTCGAACTTGCTGACGTCGCGAATGCGTTATGACGTAAGTCGGTGACGTCAATTTCCCAATCGAAATCTGATATCATGGCCAACGTCAGGGTGTAGCCAATCGTCTCCAGAGATCGCTTCTTGAGGCATGACCTGATAACATTCGCGCAAGCGCAGTTCTATAGTGACATGATATCACATCATGTTATCATACCCCTGTTATCAGGAGAATTATGCAGCAGATGCATGATAAATATGGTTTCTACCCCTGCTTGATAAAAGTTCGACATGCGGAGAGAAAGAGCCAGAGAGTGGCAAAAGAGTGACAGACAAAAGATGAAGGAACATGAAAGACGTGCATTTCAGAAGGTCTTTGAATAACAAAAATCACGGTTTACCGAATTAAGATTAAATTACCTCTGAGAAATGTAAGCGCCTATGTAATCGCTTGTTGTAACAGGGAAAAGCACTTCTGTTTCAAAGTACTTTGCTGGCGAATTCCTGTTACTTTTTTTTGTTTAAAGAAATACTTCACATGTTTCCGTTTCTCAAGAATTAAATCTTAGTATGTCCTAGTAAAACAGACGCGGAAGTGTTATATAGTGGAAGAGCATTGAACCATTTTCAACAGCTCATGGGTGGCTTAATCCAGCTGCTAACTTTCTCCAGCCCCTGCAGTTTGTCCGCAATCCTGCGGATGTCAAACACTGTCACTCACTCAGACATTATTATAAAAACAAAACCGAATGTTAAGGTAGATCTGTACATTTTCATGAGAGGCAATCCTAGGTTTTTGTTTTTGATACTTTAATTCCTTTTTCACTGGTATGGACTCTTAAAAAGAATTTGCTTCTCTTTTAAGGAATTCTTTTCTTTAAGAGTAAATTCCGTTTTGGAAAAGCTTTGTGCTCCCAGGAAGCTAACAAGAAGTCATAGTTGTTCCCCTTTGTGAATATTGCGAAGAAACCATGGAGGTGAACCCAGATACCTTAACCACCCACTGGGCACACAACGTTGAAGCAACATTGAATAAACGTTGTGTGCCAGCTGGTTACTAGAATCGATATGAATGGGAGACATGACACAGAAGTTCCTTCCCGTGCATGTAACCTTGTGAAACACATGCATATGGCATTCAGAATTAATTTTATGGTATACGAGAATATATATGAGCCGCGACACGACAAAACCAACAATGTGGTTGTGAGCCCAGCGCAGGCTCAGATCAGCTTGGGTATCCGCTCACTTTGATCAGACTCTTTATTAAGTGCTCAAAGGGAAGCTAAGGGTCTAAGCTACCTTCATGCGGACAGCGAAGACTCTGATCAGACTGGGCGGATGCCCAGGCTGATCTGAGTCTGCGCTGGGCGCACAACCACATTGTTGTTTTCTCGTGTCGCGGCTCATATATACCATATTAAGTCTATTAAACGCCCGAGGCGTTGCATTTTACGAAAGAGGGGCGTTATTTAGAGCCCAAATTGTAGTTAATCAGCCATTGTCAAAATACCCCTTATAAGGAGTATTAAGGTGAATGGGTACATGTATACTTTCAGAGACAGTAGCTCTACTATTTTCGCCTCTCATCTCAGCAGGGGTGGGGCCAACTCTTAAAAAAAAGAATTTGCTCCTCTAAGAGCAAATTTCTTTCTGTAAGTGTAGACCCCGTTTCAAAGAGCTATATCAACCGAAAAAGCAAACAGGAATTCAAGCAAGTTAATATACCATTATTTTCAGAAAAGAGGCAGGGGGCGGGGGCGTTATTAGAGCAGCCCTGGGCATTTAATAAGATAAATACGGTTCTTATGTCGATGTTGTTTTTTCTGCCAGTTTACAGAGGGTACAACATTTAGGGGATAACTGTCTTGAAAACTAGCATTTTGGGAGGTAAATCATCGGTTTTATGGTCGGAAATTTCGTTTTACGGCGACGCGCCAGCGGAGCCGTAAAACGCAATTTGCGACTATAAAACCGATGATTTACCTCCCAAAATGACAATTTTCAATACAGTTATCCCCATTCTAATGCGCTTTCCACATTTTCACCTTTCATAATGTACTAGTCTGCACTAGTTTGCACCCATTTCAGGGGCTGTCAGCAACGTTAAACCAGACGTCAGCCAATGAGAAACGACATTACTTAATGACGTCGGGTTTGCGACAGTATATCGCAGAATATACTGTCGCAAATTTTTGACGTTATCCAGTCAGACGTCGCGTTATGTTTGTAAGTACATTAGAATTGTGACTGATAGTTTTTTTCCTTAGACCACCGATACATTTGCAAATGGGGTCAGCACGAAGAGGAGAGAAATTGCTCCTAATGGAACAATTTCGTTCCTTTATCAGTTACAGTACATGTACTGTTGACACCTAGGCCGTGCTCGATTGGGCTGTGCACACAGTCGGGATTTTTGGAACATCAGTCGAGTGCTCTGGTACATTGCGCTGACACGGTGCGCACTGTTCCAAAAGAGGTGTGGTGTGAACATAACAAATAGTCAAAAGTAAATGGCGGACAAGCAGATGACACATGGAAGTATATAGCTCTAAAATTGTATGATGGAATTTGAGTTGTTTTCCCTTAAAATTTAGATTGCATGACCCGAATGACGTCAAACAGAAGAGATGTGTGTGTCTCAAAACGCCATCATATCATGATTGTTCAATAGCCGTGCATTCGCCCCTTTCCTGCTAGTTTGAGATGTTCAAATAGCTGTTCTGGCACCGTGCGCACAGCCCAATCGAGCAGGGCCCTATTGAGCAGAGAGGCAAAGTTAAGACTGGAAGAGTTATGCTGAAGTATTCATTCACCATAACCCGTTATTGCCGAGTGGATTCTTCCCCTTCACATGTTGGACGGGTCCATTTCCAGTCAGAAGAGGAGCCCCGGTAGCTCTTTATGCTAAGCGCTGGCCTGCTGATCAAGCGGTCCCCTGGTTCGAGCACTGCTGTAGGCGGAAATCTGTTAAATCGTAAACGTGCATCCGTTGCACACAGCCTTTCATTATTACCCTCTCATCGTCCTGATATGACTGAAATACTGTTAAACAGGACGTAAAATCGCAAGTCATCCATCCATCCACTATAAAAGTTTGTCTGGTTTGAATTTACCTAGAAACAGTTGACTTTAATGCAAACAGTGTAGACCCTGACCAGACGCCGCGTTCTGATCTGTGTCTACATAGTATGAAAGTGTCTCATTTTTGGCATTAAACTGAGTATCTTGGCCTACACTGTGTCCTTAGACACACCTGTCCAAACTTGTTGCTTAAATACGGTACATTTCTCATTAGCAAAAAAGAAGATTCGCTGCAACGTAACAAGTAGTGTTTGTTGATTAATTAAGATTTTGACGCGTTTAGGCCAAAGTTTTCTGACCTTACGTTTTCTTTACGTGTATTTACGTGATTTATTAGGCAAATTTCACCGTAAAATTCGTTTTTATTGGGACACATGTCTGATCAAACAGCCTAGACTCAGATCAGACTGCCGGGGCAGTCTGATCAGGGTCTACGCTTTTTGCAAATCCGACAACAATGTAAGAAGTAAAATCGACATATACAAACTCTTAAGGATAATTTACGTGACTAGTTTGTTTAGGTGTCCCAATATACAAAGCAATCACGATACATTAATTTTGTCAACGTTTGTTCACGGTATCTAAGCTACTTAAATCGCTTCATGAATATATTGTCTTTCTTTTTTCATGTATCTTGTAAATTACGACAAATTAGCGTTACTAATGTAACCAAGGAATTTAAACGCGATCATAGTGTATCGCGCTAGTTGCGAATGCATCGGATGGTACTCCGGTGACACTTTTTATTTTTATTTTGTATAACCCTTAACACCTCGCGTCCCTTAAATAGGACATGGGCAATCAGACAAACGGGAATCCGTTCTAAAATAAAAATTAGAATAATATACATAAACTAAGCCAGACACCCATGATATAAGAAATTTTACATGTACCAAAATCTCAGAATCTGATATTTCTTAAAAAAAAATATTTGACGATTTGTGCATTTTTGGTATGCAGGTTGACCATAGGGTATATTGATTCCGCTAATTTTCGCTTCCTGCCGAGACTGTACATCAAATTTGGCTTCCGCCGAGACTGTCCGCGATCTTTTGCTTCCTGCCGAGACTTCTGTACATGATAAATGGCTTCCTGCAGAGACTGTCCGTGTGATTCTGCTTCCTGCCGAGGCTCTCGGCAGGAAGCAGATTCACGCGGACAGTCTCGGCAGGAAGCCATTTTACGAGGACAGTAGTCTCTGCAGGAAGCAAGAGTTCGCGGACAGTCTCGGCGGAAGCCAATATGTTGGACAGTCTCTGCAGGAAGCGAAAATTGGCGGAATCGATTATCGTTGTATCGAGAGATTGAGAACCGGCTGCCTTCTGTTACCAGTCGACTGTCAATAGCGATTTTAACGTAAAATGGCTATTACCAGCCGACTGTCACTGGACCTTTCCCTTTTTCTTATTTATTTATTTATATTTTTATTTTATTATTTTAGTATTTTTCATTTATTTATTCATTTATTTACTTATTTATTTATTTTGAGAAGCACCATGAACTTAGTGCACTCAGAACTGGCAACTTTACGCAGCGAAATAAATTAATGTCTAGGGGCTTATATGCGCAAATATTTTATGTCTTTGCAATGCTGTGAATGAAAGTATGACGGTCAAATATGTAGGAGTACACCTAGATCTTGCATGAAATTTCCATGAAATCTTAGGTCTAATTGCATCTGCGAACAGTGAAGATTTATGCAGCATCTACATGTAGCTGCTAAAATGATAAAAAAACCTTCACTTTTCCGTATTCAGATACTTCAGGATCTGTTTGAAAGAGGAATCTAATCACCCTGTGTGGACAGAATACCCTCAATGTTTGACCCGAAACCCTTCCTGCCTCTAAATATTTGAATTTTGCAAATCCTAGCGAACTACATGTATGCTTCCCCTTTGCAGGCTGTTAAGTATAAATAAGGACTTTCAGGTCGCTTTTAATTAACATAATAGAACATTGGCGAACAGAGCGTATTTCCAGACTAAATAGTACAGTGCACAGACTGATCTTGGCATGCATGCATTGATTGCATACACACTTATCCTATAAGCCACCTGTATTAAGTGATCGCCTCTAACTTGAGAAGCCCGGTAAACGCAAATAAGTATGCCTAAGCAGTACCTGTCTTCAGGAATGACCTGCGCAAAAAGCCGGTTTTAAAAGCTTCACCTGTATTAAGCAAGTACTAGCAGCTGTTCCTTGGTACATTGTCCAGGCCCGGATCCAGACCATCGCGTACTGGTGGGGCTCTGGATAACTGGTGGAGCTGGGAGGTGCCGAAATGTATGTGTCTGGGGGAGGGGGCTTGAAAATATGACATATTTATGGTTCAATTTCAAGTAATTTTTTTATATATTTTTTTCCTTGAAATATATGTTGTGACATCTCATTAGAATCGCCTCCCCGAGGCGATTCTAATGAGATTTCGCAACATATATTTTGAATATTTTGATGTAACCTGATTGGATATTTTTTCTCAAACTGTCATCAGATACTTCTTTTTATCTGGAGGCCTACATATTATACATACAATGTAACACATATTACATATTATACATAACACAGAGGCCAAATGGCGGGGCTGCAGCCCCAAAGCCCACCCCCTGGATCCGGGGCTGTTGTCTTCCTATAGGTTCTTGCTTAGGGTTTCACAGACTATTTTGATATAAATAAGGCTAGAGTTCATGCTAAATAATAAACGGAACACTTACATAACAATATATAAAATTAAATTATTTATTCCTTTTTGTAAGAATTCCTCGAACTTGTATTTTCATAAAATGCTAAATACGCTACAAAACGTCCGGTATAAATAAGGATTTTCAGGGTCACGTGCTATATTTTTTGAACGCCTGTCTACTCATGGAAAATGTCACACAACGGCTGGTAACATCCTAGACGGATATTAATATATTTTGCCAAGTGCAAATGAGAACCATTTATTAAACCAAACAAGCGCCCCAGGGAATGTAACACTTGGTACGGCGGCAGCATGCGGTGGTACCAGATTTTAGAAATGCTGACCAACCAGAATTGAGAGAATTCTGGCAACAGAAAAGGGGATAAACAGGAACCGGAAGCAATAAGAAGTTATGAAGACTTTCTTAATCGCTTATTACTTACTTTACTTGTTTACTTATTTATCTGTTTTTGATTTAAAAATATATATGCCTTTATATTTATTTTCTTCATTATCTCATTTTAGTTAGGATCTGAAACAACACGAATTTCCAAACAAACGAGCGGGACCCATGGGACCGCATTACATATTTAAGAATTTAAAGTAAAAAATGAAAAAGTTAAAGTTGCAAACAGCGCAGATCCAGATGAGGGGGATTGGGGTCTCATAGTGAGCCGCCTCATCTGGATCTCTAATTAATAATATTGGTTGGACGTAACTTGTTTGAAATTTTGCAGACGCAAATTATGTCGTGTGCTTTGTTTCTGCGCTTTAAGCGTCGAGGCAGCCGTAGTTGGCATGGCTGCTCTTGTCATCCACACCCAGAATTTACCCCTTTATTTCTTTCTTTTGCATTATTTATTTATTTCATCTATGACCTTAGAATATGTGCAACCAGCGAGAGCTGAAAACCGTGAGCCTGCTCATCAGTGTATGCTGAACAGCTAGATTGGGGCTACAAATATTGAAATCAAAAGCTATGCCCGTCAGACGCACAACGTTAAATCAACATTGAATCAATGTTTAACCAACGTTGTTTGCCCGGTAGGCAGGTTCTACGGAAACGAATCTATTCAAGATCTAAATGCCTGACACAGGTAAATCAAGCCCGTCGACAGTTTAACCCTGTGGCGGGCGTGGCTGTGCAGTGTGGACCTAACAATGCTACGTTGATGCGCAAACTGATCCGGGTCTGCGTTAGTCTAGCATGTTCTTAGATGACGAGCTCTTTTGAATGAGTATGGGATACATGTACTAACTAGTAGCTTATCACTTATGTGGGTTGCGTCCGTATGATCCGGCTCGAGGCGTCTGTGAGGGAGGAAAAACTATCTGAGCCACGACACGAGAATTTCAACAAAGTGGTTGTGCGTTCAGCGCAGACTCAGATCAGCCTGGGCATCCGCACAGTCTGATCAGAGTCTTCGCTGTCCGCACGGAGTTAGCGTAGACCCTGAGCTACCCTTAAAGCGCTTAGCGAAGAGTCTAAGCGGATTGGGTGGATGTCTAGGCTGATCTGAGTCTATGCTGGGCGCACAACCACTTTGTTGGTTTTCCCGTATCGCGGCTCACCTGTGATAGGCCGGTGAGTCTCTCCGGCTACCCCGGCTTCCACCAATGGTTAGAGCTACGAAATAAAAATATTATCGAAAAAACAAAACGTTAGACGCATGCTGAGTAAACATACCTTAACACTTTAATGACTTGCGGCCTATAAAAAGGACATTGGCATAGCTCGACTGGCAATTTAAGTTACCGTAAGTTACACTTCGCGTGCCGCGAGTCGTGAGTGCATATGGTTAGTACGGTGCCTGGCGAAGGTTCTACAAGGCATGCAGAATACCGGAACTAAAATCCTCCAACCGCGTTTCGTTTCATGAAAACGTAGTTGGCAAAACAAGCTTTGCCGTGGGGGTGAAAAAAATAGCACGATCAAAAGATGTTGTTTGTATATAAACAAAAATACATATGACCTTAATGTAGTTAAGATATATAATCTCTTGGTTCCCGGCTACATGGAAACAAGCAAGAACAGGGAATATGATAAACAACCTCGCGGCCACTTAGGAATTTATTTATAAAGCGCGTGCTGGTTAGGCCCGCGCACTCGGATCAGGACATTCCCTGTTCTCAAAGAGATTCTATTGAGTAAGAGACTGTACCCAGCAGTCACACAATGTTACATCAACATTGAATAAACGCTCATGCAACGTTATGACGACATTGATTCAATGTTCATATAACTCTGTGGAACTGAACTCAATAGAGCCGCGACACGGAAAAAGCAACAAAGTGGTAGTGCGCCCAGAGCAGACTCTGATCAGCCTGGGCATCAGCCCAGTCTGATAAGAGTCTTCGCTCTCCGCATGGAGGTACATGTAGCTTGGGAAATCAGCGACCCTTTGTGCGCTCAGGGAAGAGTCTGATCAGACTTTGCGGATACCCAGGCTGATCTGAGTGCAATGGGCGCACAAACACTTTGTTGGTTTTCTGGTATCGCGGTTTTATGTCATTTACATCGGGCTTGAGCATGAGTTTTCTCATAATAATCAAAGGTACTAATTGAGCCGCGACACATGGAACCCGACAAAGTGGTTGTGCGCTCGACGCAGACTCATATCAGCCTGGGCATCCGCCCAGTCTGATCAGTCTTCGCTGTCCGCATGAAGCTAGCTTAGACCTTTAGCTACCATTTAAGCGCTTAGGGAAGACTTTGGTCAGACTGGACTGATGCCCAGGCTGATGTGAGTCTGCGTTGGGCGAAGTGCCACTTTGTTGGGTTTGTCGTGACGCGGCTCGATTTTATTCCAGCAGGATCCAGACTAACGTTGGTTCTGCTACATGACCCAACATTGATTTAGTGCCGATTCAACGTTGCGTATCCAAGAAATAAATAAATAAAGGCATGGACAGAGTCGGGGACAGGAGTGTGCAATTATGGATCCGTTAGGAACCATTGTTATGAAAATGAGGAAAACATAACAAAGGCATGCTAATACTACTTTAGAAAAAAAACGCGTGTATTTGTGCTCATGCATTTCATGTTTGTGGCGAAAACGTGTGATGTTAAAGGATATCCGGGTTTAAACGTTAATGACGTATGACTTACATTCTCAGTTGTTCAACGGCCAAGTTGTTTATATGTAATGGCCGAATTGATGCATAGTAGATTTGCATTTTAACAGCTTAGTTGAGGGGGGGAGGGGGGGGGGGGGGGGGGGCAGTAATGGCCGAATTGATGCATAGTAGATTTGCATTTTAACAGCTTAGTTGGAGGGGGGGAGGGGGGAGTGGGGTATATATTTTAAATTTTATACGGTGGGAAGGGGAACCGGGTCGAGTGGAAGCACTGTCTGACTTCAAATATACGGGCGCTCTGTCATTGACTCAGTGGTACCCTGATAACCACAGCACCCACGTCCACTATCTTATCCAGCGGGCCCCTGACGTTGAAATAACGTAGTACCAACGTTGATGCGACGTCATCACGTCGCATCGACGTCAGTGCGACGTCATTCCGACGTCATGTGTCTGTTGGGTTAGCTTCTCTCTCATCATGTTCCCCTTTCACATTTCCTTTCACTGCTGGGCAGACAGAGTCAGTTTCAGTTAGTGCACCAAAGGATTCGAATTCATGACTTTCAAACACGGAAGCCGAACGCGCTAACCATGAACAATGTGTTCCAAAAAAGTTCTTAACAGTTAAAACGCAGAGAGAGAGAGAGAGAGAGAGAGAGAGAGAGAGAGAGAGAGAGAGAGAGATTGCAGAACAGCATTGATTCAAGTGAGACAGCTCATAAAACCGCCTCTTCTTGATCTACACTGTGCCAATTCAACTTAACGTAGACATTTTTGCAGACGTAAAGTTTTGCCGTCTCCGTTTTTGATGCGTCAATGATTTTATCTAAATTGGGCAGACCTAACACCAAAAAACGTACAGGGCGCAATAACGCAGATAATATGTCAAATTGTAAAAGTTTCATTACATTTCGCACTTGCATTTTTAGGTAAATTAGACATTATGCTTTTGGATAAATTGGCATAGTTGCTTCTTGTTAATTAGGGAACCCCGTTTATAGCTCAGTGGGTTAAGCGCTGGCCTACTGATTTAGCGGACCCGGGTTCGAGCCCCGCTTGAGGCGAGAATCTTTCCTACTGTAAACGGGGTTCCATTGCACACAACCTTTCATCACCACAATCTCATCGTCCTGATATGACTGAAATATTGTTGAAAAGAACGCAAAATCGCAAGTCATCCATCCATCCATATCTTGTTAAATTATGATGACTTATTTCTACGAATAAAAATCCGAATTAGCACCTGACTGATCAAAACATCTTAAGAGTTTGGATGGGTTGAATGGTGGTTGTTTTGGGTTTGTGACGACACTTTGAGACAGCATGTCTGTATATATCGAGCCGTCTCGCAGAGAGAGAGAGAGGGCGGGGGGGGGGGGGGGGGGGGGGGGGGGGCTTGCGATTGGCTACATAAGCATTTCATATAATACACAAAGGATGTCACCGTTCTCTGACCAACACGTAAACTCTCAAATGTCATGATTCAAATTGTGATGAATAGTTTGATAATTTGCACAATTCTGGGGTTATACTTGAAATTTTCGCATTATATGCAACTTTAGTACGACAGTGTCAAGCAATTACAGAGACATATATTTACCTACGACATTTTAAAACTGCTCATACAGCAATTTTTAGAGGATTTTTGTAAATAACGCAAATGACACTTTTTTGCCTACTGTAACTGGCGGAAAGCTGTTTGTACTTATTGAAAGCTACGGTACCCTGTGATCTTCCAGATCAGACTGCGCCCACAAATGTGTAAAAGGAGGTTACATGTATACTGATTGTATACCCTACTGACGAATATAAATGAGCCGCGACACGAGAAAACCAACAATGTGGTTGTGCGCCCAACACAGACTCAGATCAGCCCGGGCATCCGCCCAGTCTGATCAGAATCTTCGCTTTGCGCTTGAAGGGTAGCTAAGGGTCTAAGCTACATTCATGCGGACAACGAAGACTCTGATCAGACTGGGCGGATGCCCAGGCTGATCCGAGTCTGCGCTGGGCGCACAACCACATTGTTGGTTTTGTCGTGTCGCGGCTCAAATTACGCGTTGTGATATGCTCCATTTAAAAACCTATTACTTGCGATTTTCAAATAAAGTAGCCTCCCTTACTATATTTATAATATACTATATTCCTGCTTCGATTTCAATGTAAAAATACATAGAAGTAAATAATTTGAAGCAAAATTATATCATTTTACAATCTTTTCAATCAAGTAGATAGTTTTGATTATACATAATGTATATTTGATGGCTAAATTACGATCTTTTTGAAGTGAATTTTTCTTATTCTTTTACCATATGAAAATGTCTTTTTGTTAATATATATTTTGATTTGCAGGTAGGCAAAATTGCAACGATCATAAAGGTTATTCTTTCAAGTTTCTCGAGATGGGCAGGAAAACTGTCCAGAAAATTAACGTCAGAAACAGCATCCTTCTCCCAACAGCACTGAGACGTGATTACATAATCTGACTAAATTACTGTTGTAAACGTGGTAAAAAACGCACATCATCTATCCGACCCGTAGTTTCTGATATGTCAAAGGACGAAACATTTATATTTATTCATTTAGGCTATTTATTTGAAATTTTGCTTACGTTAATTTTATTTCGCGCTGTGAGGGTTAACACACAGCTGAATTATGAGGTTTTAAGTTAAATGATATGACAGTGCTTCCGAGCCGTCCTGATATTTCACTTTGACGGTTACCATTTACGTAACTTACAGGTAACTGTTTCTTGTAGCAGATTGTAACGTTACATAGCCCTAGTTATTTTGGCATTGAAACTGAAAACCGGGCGAGCCGCAAGAAAATGTGCTTTAAGATTAACTGGTTCCCTTTCACGGGAATCATTTCCGTTTTCATTTCTGCCTCGCTTCTTTACGCGGGTCAACTCTTACAGAAAAGAATTTGCTCCTCGCGGAGCAAATTCTTTCCTTTAAGAGTTGGGCCCTTTTAAAGGGTTTCGTCAAACAGAGAAGGAAACAGGAAGACACAAAAGTTGTTTCCCTTTGTATTAAACGGCCGAAAGAACATGGAGGTGAGCCCATTCACCTAAATACATAGTTTGAACAGAAAAAGACCCCAAACAGACTGCTCATCTGCGCAAACTTGTTTATATTTGATTCTGATGAAACTCTTTCGGTGGCATATAGTAGCAAAGACTATGATCGGGCCGCACGGGTGCGCAAGCTAATCTAAGTCTTTGCTGTTTGCACATGCTGTTAAGATTCTTTTAAAATGGCATGACAAAAAGTACACCTGCAGCGAAACCACATGGACCTTGTCGAATGAAATTATGAAATACTTGTGATGTATTGAGACCTTTTCATAAGCGCGGTACATATATATATCTGTATATAGCTATTTGTAATTTCTTCTAAAACGTAAACGGGTTCCACTGCGCACAGTCATTCATCAGCACCCTTCCATCGGCTCGACGTGGCTGAGAAACTATTGCAAGGGTCTTAAAGCCGCGACAAATACTTTATCGCTCGGCAACCAACATGATAATTATATCAGTTCCATTTTTTTTTGATGTTTATGGTTTACTTTCAATTGTATTTATTTGTTTATTTATTTATTTATCTATTTTTATTTATTTTCATTCTTCGGACTAAACTCAACCTGTTTAGAAAAATCTCATCTGGAATTCTGAATTTCTATTGCGTCTTCTGGTTCGAGGGTTTACAAAAAATGTCATTTTTGACCACATTCACGTCCACTGGTGTTTTAACCCTCCCGGGAACTTTGAATTAGCGTTAGCCCTAAAAACGCCAAAAAGCAGACGACAACATTTGAGCCTCAACACGAGAAAAACCAACAAAGTGGCATGTGCGCTAAAAGGATAGATAGCTAATGGTTAAAGCTACCTCAATGTGGACAGCGAAGACTATGATCAGACTGGGCGGATGCCCAGGCTGATCTGAGTCTGCGCTGGGCGCACAGCCACGTTTTTTGTTCAGAGCCGGCTCACGATGAGCCGCCTCAAGTGGATCTACGCTGTTTGCAAATTTAACAAGTTCCATTTCCGGCATTTTAAGTGCTAACTAAATAAGTAGATGAGAGCAAAACTAATACATATTGATTATCGACTTAATCATATTTACATTTTTAATGCGGAAGAAAAACTTACAACTCGTTCCAGGGATTATGTAAACATTTCTATGCAACTTTTAAGTCATTTCAGTGAACTATATGGACCTGTGTAATTCGGAAGGTAAAACAGATTTGTTATATTAATATAAAATTAATTTAGCATGCATAAGATAGAGCATGGTACGTCCCAGCTGACACTCAAGGTTGAATCAACATTGAACCAACATTGATTCAACGTCGTGACGTTGAATCAGCTGAATCAAGGTTGATTAAACCTTGTATGCCCAGTGGGGTACATGTACGCCTCCACGAACCGACTGTGCAGGCGGACAAGCAATGTTTTATCTTATTACACATACCCAGTGTAGACATTGCACGTTACATGCACGCGGCATTTCATGCTGTAAATCAGTTTGGTACCTATAGAGGGACTGGGGTATGAAACAAAAAATCTAAGTGATAGTTTTTATCCGTATTGACATCGCAGTACATTTATGAGGAACTAAAAATAAATAAAATGATAAAATATTAACCCTGGTTAGATTGGAAATTCGTTTTGGGGTATTTTGCTAACGGTGTAGACTCAATTCAGACGCCGCGGATCAGGGTCTACACTGTTTGCTTACAGGAATTTCCATGCAAACTACAATAAAAGTGAAAACGACCACCAGGAACCCCTAAATCTAGAAATGGACTCGTCCAAATGATAAGGATTGACGAGTTCACTAGTCAACAAAGGGTTACCAATTGCAGAGCACATGTAATTTAATGTTCTTATCCATGTGTCGTTCTATTATTTGTGTTGATCCGTCGTGCTTTTATTTAGAGTCAGCTTAAGTTCTCTATCTTTCTCTCTCTTGAGAGAAAAACAGAAAAAAACAGAGAGAAAGTGTGTGACAGATATACGCACAGAAAGTCACACAGACTGTACTTTATCTTCAGAGTGAGACATCGTTGATATCAGTGGATGGAGAAAGGGCAAAAAATGAGCAAACATAGACCCGATTAGGATCATCGCAAAAGAAAACAACGTGATTGCAGTTATAAGCCGAACCATTAGAAA
Source organism: Ctena decussata (assembly GCA_963989385.1). Lineage (NCBI taxonomy): Eukaryota > Metazoa > Mollusca > Bivalvia > Lucinida > Lucinidae > Ctena > Ctena decussata. Next base: position 59,597,440 of record OZ022506.1, read on the forward strand.
GGGAATCTTGACCATGTTTTAGCAGTGAAGGGTTAAATACTGTAAACCTGAACATCAGAGGCTTTTGCTGTTCTATGGTGGCTGGTTTGTGCCATTTCGTCTCTTCGTCTTTTCGCCGCGAAAAGACGCCACGCGAAAAGACGGAAAGACGCCATGCGAAAAGACGCAAAGACGAAAAAACGCCAGGCGAAAAGACGAAAAGACGAAATAACGCCATGCGAAAAGACGAAAAGACGAAACCCGCCACGCGAAAAGACGAAATTTCAGCGCGAAAAGACGAAAAAACGCCATGCGAATAGACGCCATTTGAAACTCTTAATTTCTCGTCTTTTCGCGTGGCGTCTTTTCGTCTTTTCGTCTTTTCGCCTGGCGTCTTTTCGTCGTTTCGTCTTTTCGCATGGCGTTATTTCGTCTTTTCGTCTTTTCGCGTGGCGTTATTTCGTCTTTTCGCGTGGCGTTATTTCGTCTTTTCGTCTTTTCGCGTGGCGTCTTTTCGTATTTTCGTCTTTTCGCATCACGTGTTTTGCATTAAGATGTATCAATAAATCCTATTCTAAATGCAGTTAATACTTTTAAAACTTAGACAGGTGTTTCTTGTTTAAACGGTGTAGACCCTGATCAGAATGCAATCTGTAAAGAAGTGTACTAATCACGGTTTGCAGTTTTTGCCCCTAAACTGTTCTTTTAAAAACATTACCAAAACAAGTCGCCCAAGGGCAACGATCGCTCACCTGCCAGTATATGCTCAGGTCAAGTGGCCAAAATGAAAGCTTTCGGCTCAGGCAGGCTAATAAACAGGCTGCAATCCTAAAGGATTGGATAGTGAGTGTGCAAACTGTTCCACCATGGCCACTTCTATAAAATCACTAAATGACCTTGACCTCTAGTATTTATAGAGGTTATGATATGAAAAAATAATGATACAGTATTTTCCCTAATTTGACATACATTTAACTGCAGCTAACCCAAAATTTGAACAAGTTTATAGTTTTCTAAAGACGTGCCAATCGCAGACAGAGCAGAGCCTGATTAGACTTCTCTTTGGCTTTCGCATATGTGCCCCAATATATAAGAATTTTATATTGAAAATGTGCCCCCTTCCGCCATTTTTACAAAGGGGCACAACTACCGTTACTTCCTCTACAAGTCTTCTTTAAACGACAGGGATGGATTTTGCTAGCTCAACTAGGGCAGCTGAAGACAGGACTAGGTGGAAAAGGAGTGTTGTAGAGTCATCTGTGGTGCCCCAACGACCTCACAAGATTATGGGAAAGACTAGACTAGACTAGCGGTTGCAGTCAGTTCGACCCCCCGCCCCCTCTACACACACACACACACACACACACACACACACACACACACACACACACACACTCGCCTCAGTGGTCCTTCAGATGTGACTCTAAACCGCGAGGTCATGTCTTCATATGACCTTAGCATTGGTGGGACATTTTACCCAATTCTCTCGATCTCTCAGTTTGAACAATAATATTGTAACACGGTTTACTCAGAAAATACATTAAGTAGTAGATTAGGTGCTAGCATTAAGTAATAAATTTGGACCATGTTACCATTATGATCCTCAATCCTAGGACATATGTGTCCTAGGAAAACAGTGGTCTGGTCAGGCTCTGCATTCAATCTGGTAACCATTCTGCGTATGTTATGATACAGCTCGAGATATTAAAATCTACTTGTTCAAATTTAAAAAAGAAAAGAAAAGAAAAGAAAAACGGTTATTTTTACGTAGGATGCATGGAGACACAGGCTTCAACATATTTGTATCTGTGCCTAAGGTGAACGGGACCACTCTCAATGGGAAGCAGTTTTGCATTTTTGCCTCCTTTCTTAAGGAGGGTCAGCTCTTGAAAGTAGAATTTGGTCCTCTAGGAGCAAATTCTTTCCTTGAAGAGTAGACCTATTTAAGAATCTAACTTTCTGTTTGCTTCACTTTCCTATCTTGGGAAGCAAAGAGAATGTCACAAAAGTTGTTCCTCTATGTAAATATGACAGAAGGGGACAAAATGTTCAATATTAGAGAGATCTTTCTTGGAGGTGTATACATTCAGCTATTGATTGATTGATTGATTTATTGCTTAACGTCCGCAGTTAACATCTATGGTCATGTCGGGACGGTCAGTTAACCTAACCACACTATTCCTGGGCAGGCTTAGACCTCCTAAGCGGTTAACCAGTACTAAGTGCACATACTTTCGCCAGTAACTGACAACTGCCCTTCTTGAATCAGCGGAAGGAGAAACGAAAGTATGTGGCCAGACCAGGTATCGAACCCAGAACGAACCCAGAACCTCTGACATATGAGTCAGGTGCCCTACCGTTTGCTCTACGCGGCCCGGCATACATTCAGCTATACAGTCAAACCTGCTTTTGGGCAGCTATACAGTCAAACCTGCTTATGTTGTCACCTCTATTAAGGGATCACCTCGCTTAAGCAGCCACCTTTTCTTGGTCCTTTGAACCAAAATACAGTGCAAATGAAATGTATTAAGGGGTCAACTGTCTTAAGTAACCACTTTTTGTCCTTCCCTTGGGTGACCCCTTAAGACAGGTTTGACGGTATTTCTCAACAAGAGCTGTCGCCTGACAGCATAGCTCGCCTGAAATGGTGCTTGCCCATCACACAGCCACTATGGTGGTGTGGACTGCTATGCATAAAACTTCATGCAAGCATGTCCATAATGAAAACACATTTATAAACAAAAGCTATCTCAGAAATAAGTCTTAAAATAAAATTATAATAAAAAAAATGAAATGAAATTTCGAAGTCCATGAGCTTGAGGTAAAAAAACTGACAGGTGGTGGTGGTGGTGGTGGTGGTGGGGGGGGGGGGGGGGGGTGGGGGGGGGGGGGGGGGGGGGGGGGGCTAGGATGTATCAAAACCCTGAACCATTATCTAACATCAGTCCAAGTATCAGTATCAACTGAGTCCATCATCATGGCACTGTGAAATTATGTCTTCATAAAAATAAAACTTTAACCAAAATCTTTAAAACAAAATTCTAAGTCGATGACCTTGACTTCAAGGTCATCCAGTGGGTTAAGTATAAGGTGTTTTGTAAAAAATCAAAAAAGAGTCCAACATCAGTTCAAGTATAAACTAAATCTCTGCAAAGCATTATGAATCAGTATGCAATTACAAAACTTTAAAAAAGACAAAAATTTCCTAAGTCCCTGACCTTGACATCAAGATCACTGAGCGAGGTAGGGGTAGTACTCTGTAGATCTAACTACAGTGCAAATATAAAAAGAATTCATCTATGGGTTCAGGAGATATGTGTCTTTAAAAAACTTTAACCAAAACATCCAATCAATAAAAAGACAATATTCTAAGTCCATGACCTTGATATCAAGGTCACGGAGGGGGGTGGGGGTAGTACCTTCGAAAACTTTAGACCAATATCTAACTTTAATGCAAGTATCAAAGGAATCCATCCATGGGTTAAGGAGATATTGGGCTTTATAAAACTTTAACCAAAACATCCAGTTCAAAAAAACTACCAATTTTCTAAGTCCATGACCTTGACATCAAGGTCACCGAGTGGGGTGGGGGTGGTACCCTGTTAAACCTTAGACCAATATCTAACTACAGTGCAAGTATCAAAAGAATCCATCCATGGGTTAAGGAGATATAGGTCTTTAAAAAACTTTAACCAAAACATCCAATCCGAACGCCGACGCGGACGCTGACGCGGACGCGGACGCTGACGCGGACGCGGACGCAGACGCCGTGGTGACAACAATAGCTCTTCCTGAACTTTCGTTCAGGCGAGCTAAAAATGCTTGCGACAACAATGTACTAGGTCTGCCTACGCTCCTCAGTGCGCAAATTTGCGTCTGCTATTTTTTAAGTCAACATGGCCCAGATTTTTTAATCAATAACTGTAATTATTGCCGACCCCATACTAATACTTATAGCTATCCTTTTCACTTTTAACAAGTTTTATTTTTCTGTCGGATAAAATAGAGTTTCAGTGGCAAATCCCTTCTAATTTTCATAAGACTGCTGCTGGACTTGACTGATTATCTTGATTATATCTGTCTTTGATCTCAGTCAACAAGGCACAAATTTTTTATTCAATCTAAACGGTACCATACTGACCGAAAATGTTGCCGACCCCAGTGCACGTTAATTTTATAGTCTATCCTTACAATTTTTAGCTGTCAAAAAGATATATTTATATATTAAAAGAAGCATTTCAGTGGCAAATTCTGTGATCAGACTGCTTCTGTAGCTGCGTTTGCAGTAGTCTGATATGAGTCTATATTGGTTACTCAGACAAACTGTCTTAGTATTAGGAATCAATACAGGAATCAATACAGTTATCAATAGAAGGGTATTTGTGTGTCGTTATTTCGTCTTTTCGTCTTTTCGCCTGGCGTCTTTTCGTCTTTTCGTCTTTTCGCATGGCGTCATTTCGTCTTTTCGCGTGGCGTTATTTCGTCTTTTCGCATTTCGTTATTTCGTCTTTTCGCGCCGAAAAGACGAAAAGACGCCATGCGAAAAGACGAAAAGACGAAATAACGCCACGCGAAAAGACGAAATAACGCCACGCGAAAAGACGAAAAGACGAAATAACGCCACGCGAAAAGACGAAATAACGCCATGCGAAAAGACGAAATAACGCCATGCGAAAAGACGAAAAGACGAAAAGACGCCAGGCGAAAAGACGAAAAGACGAAAAGACACCACGCGAAAAGACGTCAAATTAAGAGTTTCAAATGGCGTCTTTTCGCATGGCGTTTTTTCGTCTTTTCGCGCTGAAATTTCGTCTTTTCGCGTGGCGGGTTTCGTCTTTTCGTCTTTTCGCATGGCGTTATTTCGTCTTTTCGTCTTTTCGCCTGGCGTTTTTTCGTCTTTTCGTCTTTTCGCATGGCGTCTTTTCGTCTTTTCGCGTGGCGTCTTTTCGCGGCGAAAAGACGAAAAGACGAAATGGCACAAACCAGCCACCATACTGTTCTCTATACTAGTACATGATTCCGAAGGATCATGAATGGTTGATATCCTAATTGCGACGATGCGCTAGTCTTTCAAAATCGATTTCATATTGACCTAATCAATGAGAAATCCTTAGGTGATCTTAATTAACAAACAGCTTCCATTGAAATTGCACGGAGTTAAAAAGAACGTGACGGAATTTTAAGTGTAGGTTCCTGTACTTTGGAATGCATCATAATTTTGATGAACTTTCATCCAACCTGTTGGAAAGCACTTATTAAAGGAAATTAATAAGTTTCACTAAAAAGTGTAAATCAAAAAAATATTAGAAAAGTTGTTTTGCAAGGGATTTCCCAACTCTGCTTCGCACACCAGTTAGCGCTATTTTTAGTTCGCGCCAAAAATAGATAACGCATCTGATGCCATGCTGCATTGCATTTTGGGATAGTTTTAACCCATCCACCATGCCAGGACCTCTAGGAGAGCTCACGTCCAGGGAAAAATAACCTTTGGAGAATGGCATCAGAAATTGCGCACTTATAGACATAATAAACATAGTTATTTTTAGAACTGGAATTCCAACGAAAGAAAATAAACCAAAAGGGAAAACGACTATTTTCTTCAACATCTGACGAGTTTCTCAGTAGCAACAAATTCAGAAAAATAAGAGAATTCAATACTGCTCAGAAAAAGACGAAATTATTTTGTGGACATATCTGACATCCCTAGCCCAGGAACCTACCTTTAAGCAGTGACCCCAACGATCACCCCACGCTACATCAATATCAACATTAAACCAGCTCCCCCACCGCCTATCCCCCCCCCCGCCCCAAACCCCCTCCCCACTTCCCTCTCCTCCCCCAACCAGATTCAAACATCGTCTATTCTGGAGCTGTTTCAAGCAAATGTGGCTCATAGCGTTTCGAAATACACTTCTAACAGAATAGAATCATACATGTACCCCGATATGTGAGATCTTGCGGTTTTGTTCAGGGATAAATCTTGTAAATCCCTCAAAATTGAAAAGTAATTTAGTGCCACGGGAGTTACAGGCTGGCTGCCTTGACTGGTTTATGCATGATGACTAGCTTTATAATGCAATGCGATAGAATTTACAATTGGGTGGGAGGCGGATGAGCGGGGAGACGTTCACTTGAAACAGCTCAAATATGCTAGGGCTTTGAGCCATGTTTCCTTGAAACATCTCCGGTACGCAGGTCCTTGAAACATGCTCGAATCAAACAGCTTCAATATGCATGCCGCTTCGAATGAAACATCTCAAGTGCACCAGGGTCCGAGGTTATAAAACTTGAGAATAATCTCAATCTCAAAATAAAAGACACTAATTGGCAGCTTCCGAGCAGCCAATCTGTGTGCTTTATTTTGAGTTTGAGATTGTACTCAAGTTTTATAACCTCCGATCCAAGCTTTGAACCATGATCACTTGATAGAGCCCAAATATGACAGTTCGCATGAAGCATCTCCAGTGCGCCAGGATATGAACCATGATCGCTTGAAACATCTCAGATATGTGCAGTCTGCCGGGCTGTGAACCATGGACACTTGAAAGATCTCAAATATACCGGTTCGCATGAAACATCTCCAATGCGCCAGGCTATGAACCACGATCACTTGATAGATCCCCAGTATATGAGCCGCGACACGAGGAAACCAAAAAAAAAAAAAAAAAAAAACGCAAACGCAGCTTTGGACGAACTTGTTGACGTTGCGAATACGTTATGATGTAAGACGGTGACGTCATTTAAACAATCGAACGTTGTTATCACTTTCAGCGTTAGTATATAGCCAATCGTCTTCCGAGATCGCTTCTGAAGGCATCACCTGATAACATTCGCGCAAGCGCAGTTCTAAAGTGACGTATTAGCACATCATGTTATCATACCCCTGTTATCGGGTGAATTTTGCAGCAGATACATAATAAATTATTAAATATCCCGTTCTATACTATTGTCTTTTCGGAATGTGGGGTTAAGCGTAATTTCGTATTCTTTACGTTTCAGATAAATCTAGTCAGAATACCAAGATGTCGGCGTCACTAAATATCATCGCCCTTGTGCCTTTCTGTGTGCATGTCTTGGCAGGGATGGCAGCATTGATGAACTTGAATGCAACAGATGCGAAGGTATGCAATCGGTAATCTTCGTTTGATTCCGTAACATATAAAAAAAATGATAAAAAAAAAAAGTAAAATAAAAAATAAAAAAACTCAATTACTGCCAAGTACATGTATGCTCGAATTTCCTCGATTATAAGACGGGGTTTTACCTTAAAATAATTAAAAGATTCTAGATTCATTTTATAAGAAAACAATTCCAATAATCTAGATCCGTCTTATGAGACGGATCTAGATATTTGTGATTGTTTTCGAAGGGAAACCTCCATCTCATAGCTACATTTTACGACTTATAGACATAATAGCGGCGAGTTTGGAAGGATACATGTAAATGTCTGTCTTAAAACCAAACAAATATTGTAAAAGTATAGACTTCAAAGTACTTGCAAGAGTGCGGGGAATGTTTAAACCGTAGCAATACTGCTTATGTATCACATGGTATTAGATTTTATGTGATTAGAAGGATCATTCCAATATTTTTGGCATTATCAGAAAATTTTAGTTTGAACTAACGTTAAATTTTCTTTTAGAAATAAGCTTCTGTATTTTTCGCAAATTTTGGACGACATCACTAATGACTTCAAAAAAATGCATTTGAGCCGCGACACGAGGAAACCAACAAAGTGGTTGTTCACCCAGCGCAGACTCAGATCAGCCTGGGCATCCGTCCAGTCTGATCAGAATCTTCGCTAAGCACTTAGAGGGTAGCTAAGAATTCTAAGCTACCTCCATGCGGACAGGGAAGACTCTGATCAGACTGGGCGGATGCCCAGGCTGATCTGAGTCAGCACCGGGCGCACAACCACTTTGTTGGTTTTGTCGTGTCGCGGCTCATTTGTGAAAATTGCATTGAGGTTTAAACAGTTGCGGTAAGTTTATATAAGGGTATGTTTAGGGCAAGCTAAAAGTTAGTTCACATGGAAAAATCTTCTAGGTTTGTAGGCAGGCAGAATTTATGAATGTTTGAACACAAGCCTCACAATAAGATTTCTTGCACCCTTGCAAATGCATTACAATAACAATACATGTAGGTGGAAAACAATGTTTTAGGGGAAGACTTTAGTCACTTGGCTGTAGATAGCTGCTTCCAGGTTTAAACCCAGCAGGCACATGACGACGTTATGACATTACAATGGGGTCAATGTTACGTCATCAACGCCAGAACGACGTCATTCCGACATCATGTGGCTGCTGGGAAGCAAGTGGTCGAGTGTTCCCTTTCGCTCAAGCAGTTTTGGATTATTGGGGCCTTTTTCAAATAAGCTTAGTATGGCTTTTGTGATTTTTTCTTTCCCGTTGAGAAGTTAGGGAAGGGTTTTTAAAAACTATCAGAAGAGTGCAAACTCACAAAACTGAGCGATTTTGATGCAGACCTTGACCACAAAGTCAAGGACAGGGATACAATGTGGCCTTTATGATTCCATTGTGTTACCTAGCTGATTGATGTAATTTTCAAAATGTCAGGTCTGTGTATCTAAATTATCTATTTAATATGGGAAAAAAGTTCTATACAAGCTGTTAGGTTTATAGCATTTACATGAAATAAATGATGATATGTTTTGTTCACGTTTACGCAAAATGGTGGTGGAAAGATATGTTCTTATATGAGCCGCGACATGATAATACCAACAAAGTGGCATGTGTGTCCAGCGCAGACTCAGATCAGCCCGGGCATCCGCCCGGTCTGATCAGAGTCTTCGCTTTGCGCTTAAAGAGTAGCTCAGGGTCTAAGCCAGCTACATGCGGACAGCGAAGACTCTGACCAGACTGGACGGTGGCCCAGGCTCAGCTGAGTCTCTCGCTGGGCGCACATGCCACTTTGCTGGGTTTTTTTCAAGTGGCGTCTCATATATGATAGAAGCTCCTTAGCAAGGTTTCATAGTGCTTCAGATAAGAAGGAGTGGCCGGAATATTCTACATTTCTCCATAAAACATACATTGTGACCCCTCTTTAGAACCGTTTCGTCGAGACAGTTCTAGTGACCAGACGGTTCAAATGAGGGATAACAATGTATATTTCTATTGAGTTCTCTTAGAAAAAATTATCCTAACCCCACTACCGCATCACCCAGAAACCCACTCCCGCATCACCCAGAAATGACCATTATAGTACCTGTTCAGTGGATAAAGCCAGTTTAAACCATTAAAGCTGTCTTATGCAAATAATGAAGAACAAAGTTCCAGATCAGACCTGGAATTCTTAGTGTGACAGTATAGATCTGTAAACGCCAGCGAATCACTCACAAACTTAATAGAGCAGGGCTTTATGTTGTGTAAACGCCGGCGAATCACTCATAAGCTGAATAAAACCCGAAGTGCTTTATGTTGAGTTTGTGAGTGATTCCCCGGCTTTTACACATCCATAAAATCCACACACAGAAATAATTATAATAGTTATTATAATAATAGTAATAATAAAATTCATTTCTTATAATTCCAACTCATTCTCTTTTATCATCAAAAAATGTCAGCTATATCGAGTATTTTAGACACTGCCGCAAGGAAAATAGTCCAAGTAGTTCTTGATGTCTGGTTAAGGAGATTTATCAAGGTATAATCGCAGTTTTCTGTACGTTCTTGACCAAGCAAATTGCGTTTAATAATCTGTAGAAAATTGTTGGAATTATTGCTTCAGTCAGTCTTTCCAAATGCACGGACTCTTGTACAGATACACGTAAAGAAGAGAGGGACATTAAAGTTAAACAATGAAATCTGAGTTCAAAGAAAATTGGTAAACCTGGCCAGACAGCGAATGTCTTCAAGCTGGTCCAAAAACCAGTATCTGCAAGGTAGCCAAAGAACTCGCATTCGTCTGTCTCATGATGTGTTCTGTTTCCCACAATTTCACTCCTATCATAATTATCATATTATCAGAGCTCCAGATAAGAGGGGGTATTGAGGATAATTCAAAGATATTTTTTTTCTTTCTCAACGAAAACATATGTTGTGACCCCTCATTAGAACCGTCTCGACGAGACGGTTCCAATGATGGGTCACAAAATATGTTTTTTTTTGGAGAAATATGCATAATTATCCCTAAATTATCTCCTTTACCCCTTCTTATCTGGAGCACTGATATTATGTTACATTTCAGGTGGATACACTGGAATACTGGATGAAGACCCTAACCAACACGCTCAGCATCTACACGTCCACAGATTATGCCATGCAATACTACAGCGCAATACTACAAATCACATGTGCAGTGGTGGCCGCAGTGACCCACTTTATCGGTCCCTTAAACCTACGGAGGCTTAGTTATGCTATTCTGCTGACATTGTGTACAGTGACCCTTGTGAGACATTATTTAAACAGTGATGGACCTTCATTATTTGGGTGTTTCTATTGTAATATAGCATTTTACGTTATACTGGTGTTCTACCAACAGCAGAGAGAGGACGTACCACAGATAACAAAAGCAAAACTACAATGAAAAGGCTTAAAATAGGGACCTACTTGATCTGCAAAGCCAGTCCTTAACAGTTATTTTTTTCAAAAGGACCATCAGATACAAATGTTGTTTTTGAGGGCTGACTTGTCAGACCTGGTCAAACTATACAGTCAATCCTGTCTCAAAGGCCACCTCTATTAATCAAAAACCTGCCCTAAAAAGCCAAAATGTTTAATCCCAAAGTAGCATTTTCAGCGTAAATCGCTTTGTATTATGCACCTGCCTTAAGCAAGCAGTTCCATACTGTTTGCTTTAAGCAGGTGCTTGCATAATGCTGGTGTTTTCGCCCTACCTAGGGTGTTTGCAGGTTTGACTGTATCATCAAACTACAGATTCTATTAAGGTGTATGGGTACACCACCATGTTTGTTTCGAGCAACGTCTACTGGTGTAGCCTGATGATAGTGTTATAAAATTGTTATACCATGGTTATTCCGCCTATACGAGAAGATAGCCTACTCGCCTAAGCCTCAGACAGGTAGACAGAGCACGGTATATCCACCACTGAAAGCACATTCAAATAGTTAATATTCAAATCAGTCAGCTCATCTGTCAAGTCTAAAAAGGTCTTCGGTTTTCAGACTGCAGATTCTTGCGGGTCCACAGACTGTTGGCTTTAAAAAGGGAAAACTCTGATCAGACTGTGTAGCTACATGTACACTACTCAAATATGCTATCATATAATTGAGCCGCGACACGAGAAAACCAACAAGGTGGTTATGCGCGTAGCGCAGTCTCAGATCAGCCCGGGCATCCAGCAAGTCTGATCAGACTATTCGCTTAAGCGCTTTTAAATGGTACCTAAGGGCCTAACTACCTCCATGCGGACAGCGAAGGCTCTGGTCAGACTGGGCGGAAGCCCAGGCTGATCTGAGTCTGCGCCGGGCGCACAACTACTTTGTTGGTTTTCTTGGTTCGCGGTTCATATACTTTTTCATTACCAGGCAATCTTATTTTTCTTCGGGTAATTAAATATGTTTTGATCTCCTTAAAGTTGTTCTACTTTTGTTTTCAGTTCAGTCTTCATTCAGCTTCTAGGGTCGAGTCGGGTAATTTCGGACAGCGGGTAAATTCGAACTAACCATTGCAGACAGTGAAAATCCAGATGAGACGGCTCATAACAAGCCGTCTCATTAGCATTTTCACTGTCATAGCGAGCCGTCTCATCAGGATTTTCACTGTTTGACCAGTTAATTTTGTTTTAATTCCAAACAACTGACATATAAAGGAACAAAATGTCACTGTCCGAATTTACCTGCTGTCCGAATTTACCTGACTTCGTGCTGAAGTTGGCGATTATTGGCAAGGGTGGTATGATGTGTAAATGAACACGTGTAATGCAGTTTCCTTTTTTAAATAAAAGTTCACAACTATACTACAAGTACTGTGAAACGTTATAAAATATAGTACACACTTCAAAAACATCTGACATAGTTTAAATCATGTTCAATTTTGTGATGAACAATTAAAATGAACCGCGACACGACAAAAACAACAAAGTGGCATGTGCTCCCAGTGAAGATTCAGATCAGCCTGGGCGTCCGTCCAGCCTGATCAGAGTCCTCGCTGTGCGCTTAAAGGGGAGCCAAGTGTCAAAGGTAGCTCCATGCGGGCAATGAAGACTCTGATCAGACATGGCGGATGCTCAGGCTGATCTGAGTCTTTGCTGGGCGCACATGCCACTTTGTCGGTTTTGTCGTGTCGCGGCACAATTTAATAGAGCTTTTTCGGCTTAGAAACTGTGATGCAGTTGTTCCATTTAACCCATTGAAACCATCAAAGTTAGGCCCAGAAATATAAGCAAACATTCCAGATTCAGACCTGACCATGCAGATTGCACCACTTTACCAGGGTATTTGGTGCCTATTTAACAGCAACTGGTAATTGAAAAGCATATATAGACTGGGCTTAAACTAGAGTGGCTCCAGTCCTTGTGTTTTAATTGCATATCTGTAAGAAGGCTAACTCTGCAAGGAATAATTATTACATCAAGTAATTGCAGAGTTACCGTAGAAACACAAAATGGTTGGCCATCAGAATAAAAAGAGCCACATTATGCCTTCTACTATTTGAATACATATTAACCATTTAGCCTGGAAGCCAGGCTATGCTTAAACTAGAGGCTGAAGTTTCCATGGTTAAAGCATGTAGCATATTCACGGGGGTAAATCAATACGTGAAGGGACACCCTAGTCTTGCAAAATTACGTAAATTTTCTGTAAGTATTGCCACAGTTTTGCGACTCACGGAGTAAAAATCTCATTTTTTTCAAAAACCACATTTGCAATGGTGTTGTCAATGAGCGCACGCTATTTGGTTATGATTTGTTTCGAGATATATGCAAATATTTACATTATCACTGCAAAGCTCTCTGTAAACCCAATTAAGTGATGCGGGAGTCAATGTTTTTACAAGTCAATAATTACATTGTGTCACGCGCTTCAGAGTGACAGCTCATCCCACTAAATAGCACGTGCAATCTTCAACATTCCATGTACTTGAATGGCTAGTAAACATTGAGTGACAGCTCGCTACGCCTACTTGCACGTGCAATCTACAACAGGAGGTGGAATTTACTGGTAGGCAGTGACAATGCGGCTGTTCCAAACTATTGCAAAATTCGGCCGGGAATGTTTTTAAAACGATTCTTATATATGTATTTCTTATTTTTGTTTATTTTTTTATTGATCAAAAGCATCGTTTAATAATATAAATATAAGGAATGAATGTTATTTTAATAACGTTTACTGAAGTATAAACTACATCGGGTCACGAGCAAAGTTTACGTAAACCCCTTCGGGGTTCACTTACTTTGCTCGTGACCCGATGTAGTTTATACTTCAGTAAACGTTAAAAAAATAGCATTCATTTCTTAATAGAATAGTGTAAATCATGCGAGTTAATTCGGTCACAAATGTCTTTCTGTCTGTTGATTTCAAGTACATGTGACTTTGGAACAAATTTAGAAAGGAATCAAAGAAGATGCGAAGTTTGGTTTATATTTTTCATGTTAATTTAAGCTTCGGTTTAATATTCTTTCTGGTCGTAATCAAATTATTTTCCATCGTTTTAAGGAAGAGAACAACTACGCATTTTATTGACCGTTTTGCTTAATGTACGATAAATTTGACAGTTTATGCTGTGACATTTTCTTTGACACAGTCAGAGTTCTTCATGTTTTTAACCCATGTATATGGCGGATTCACAAATGTATGAGTCAGAGTATACATTCTATATTAGAAATACGTTGAGTCGAGAATTTTAACGAAAAAAAAGTAAGCTTATAGTCATATGCCTCAGAAATTATCATGATGTGCACTTGAAGAGGCATGTGCGGTAATTGAATGGAATGAGGTATGCATGTGACGCGATAGTGTTTGCTGTTAACGGATATTTTAGTGATGTACACAGACCTGTGACAGGCATCACACGGGGGCATCGTGCGTGTTTTTTTCTTTCAAATGTCGGTACTGCCACTACCATTTTACATGCCCCATCCCACCAAATTAAGCCAAAATAAATACCTTGCGTCACCATAGAGTATAATGTAACTCGTATGATGTGGATGCGGTCAACATTTCGAATATCTATACTGAACATAAAAATGCAGTAACATGCACAGGTTTTAATATAAGAGGTGTCCACCGCATCCTTATGCAAACATAAATCAGCTTGTGCGGTGGGCCGGGCGGTGGCACAGTCTCATCACAGACATTCTGTTTGCATGAACGACCCATTAGACCTGTGGAATCAATATAGTGAAATGCCAATTTTCTAATTTGATGTATGGACAACTATAAAATGTAGAAGGGACCTGAGGTCATTTACGCTCCTCGATGAGCAAAGTCTTTCCCTTAATAGTTGATCTCATTGAAAGAGGATGCAGTTATTAAGAGCAGAGTTGCTTCCCTTGAAAGTGTAATCCTTCATCTTTTAAAAAGAATGGTAAACTTTTCTTATAGCCTTCACTGCTAACCTTATTTTTATAAGGCAAGTGCTGCCGAGATGGTTTATGTCAATATTTCTAAAGCAGTCATATGGTAAAGTGTATCAGTAAGCAGCCAGTTGTAGCAAAATAGGCCGTGTGGCGGCCGTAAAACGTCTCCCCGTACATCATCATAGTGCAGATTATATTTTCTGGTCCTTTGGGATCATTGGGTTCATTTCAGTTATCTTAAAAAATAGAGTTCCGCTTAAACCTGTGCTAGGGGGCGTTGCTGGTGTCGCACAAGTCATTACTAGTCATGAACAGACTCAATTAAACCGAGTCTGCTATTTTCTGTTCTTTGATGTATTCCTTGCTTCCAAAGGATCTTACTATTCAGAACTTATTTAAACTGTGCTGACCGAATGGGCAATCAACCTTAGTGAAAAGTGGACTTGTCGGTTAGCATCGGAACTTTTGTTTTCTTTCAAATTCGTATACATGCAACACTATAGTATAGCCAAACCTGTCTTAAAGGGTCACCCAAGGGAAGGACAAATTGTGGCTGCTAGTAGTAGTGGTATTCCAATTCTCATATCGACGTTGCCCCGCACCTCAGCGGAACGAATGTTTAGCCGCAGTAACGTGGCGCGAGGCTTGTGGCTGCTAAAGACACATAGCCCCATTATACAGGTTCAGTTGCACTGTATTTTGGCAAATGGGACCCTGAAAATGTGTTTTTAGAAATCGGGTGATCCTTTAGTAGAGATGGGTACATGAGCCGGTTTGACAGAGTTACGGCTCCTTGAGAGTTCTGGCGTTTTGAACAAACCATTCCCTTTAGTGGCGTGTCCTTTTAGGGCCAGGCGCAAGGCTTGGGGCACAGTGTTTTACAAACACATTTCTTACCACTATTTTGTCACTAGTGATGTTTATGATACGCTCGTATGGTCTGATAACGCAGTACACGTGCAGCACTTATCTGCGTATTTATCCCTTATTAGGTTTTAGTTTGGTGAAATGTACATGTAAACTGGAAGAGAGACAAACAAAATTATACCGATAAAAATTACTCTGATAATGTAACACTTTTGATATTTTCGAAAAAAAATGGCTATTGTGATTTTTGTAATGGATTATTCACGGAAAGTGTGGTATTATTCACAAAAGTTTTGGATTTTGAGAGTGGGGCTAATTATTGCACGTGCTGTAGAATCGAATACATAAGAACTGAGTAAGTGAATTTGGGTTGAACGTCCCACCAACAACTAGGTCATACGGAGACGGAACATCGGTTTGAAGTCTCATCCGAAAGGACCGGAGAAGCGGGGAATCGATCTTACGACCCTCCTGGATTGGTAGTCCAGCGCGTTATCCACTACACTGCTGTCGCTCCTTGCAGTTCATATACCATCTGGTGCAGTTTCTTACGGTAAGCAAAACGTTTGTATGATAGTAATTTTCTAAAAATTTAGTTTGTACACAATACCGTTCCAACACAACAATTGTTCTCTCAGTGGACACCCTGGTCGGACTGATCCGGGTCTACACCGTTTGACCAGACATGTCGATGGTAGAGTTGTCCGAAAACTCCTGCCGGATGCCGTATAGACATGACGTGACCTACCACTTTGACAACAAATATTAGGACACTGTTATCTAAGCAAACGGTGTAGACCCAAGATAGACTTTTCTTCCGGAACAGTCTGATTGGGGTCCGCACTGCTGGCCACATTTCCAGAAATCTTGACAACATCGCCTTACAGCAAAATTAAAGACGTTGTAAAACTTTAGGACATCAATAGTCATTTGGCAAAGGCATACTTGAGACAGTGGAATTACGCAGCTGGTGGGAAGTCACCTCAGGTCCGAAAATATTAGTTGTTTTCTTTTCTGATTAGCTATTGTATGTTAGATACTCATTTTATGTGTTCTTCGTAGCATTAATGGTATTTTTACAAATGAAATGCCAACGTGCATCTACCATTTACTGGAAATAAGTGGGGTAGACCAACAAACATTTTTTTTTTTTCGTTCAATATAATGCAAGGCGCAACGCATTCTTACAGTACATTTTTTAATCATAACAAGAGCTTATAAGTCGGTCACATTGATTCAGAGGAAAGAAAATTCTAACCTTCAGACTGCCAGTTTCCTAAGTTACGAGCAAGTATATAGTAATGAAAAGTAATCATTGGAGCAATACTAGTATTTGCACTTATTAACAATGGACATATACAAGTCTATACTAGGAAATCATGTGCGTACACCGTTGTTTTTATGCATGGAAACGAATCCTGCAACACGTTCTTAGAGTGTATCATATAAACAATCACAGAGGAAGCTAATTTTGTCAGAAAAAGAGACGAAAAAGTTCAGATTGATTCAAAAGAAAGAAAATTCCTACCTTCAACCAGCCAGCCTCAAAAAATGTACACTACCTTGACAAACTAGAACCGAATTGGCACGTTAACTACTGCATCTTACGTGAAACATTTTTAACGAATATTAACTTTAAAGAATCCTCCAAAGCGTGACCAGTTCACTTTTTCTATAAATGTCCCGTCATGCTTATAATTGGTACATATTTCACCAAAACACTCGTGTTGACATAATGTTTCATCAAAAACGAAAGTACACCGTGGCAAAACTTTTACCAAATACGCCCGGAAACGCAAGACTAGGTTATCTCTTTACGTATTGATTTACCCCCTTGATATTGGCACACTATCGCAAATTTCTACACCATTCTCGCTAGCCAACGGTACTAAATCCGCTTTGTTCCTTACTTAAGGAACAAAGTGGATTTAAGACCCCTGGCTTGCGAAGATACCTCTACATTTGACAGGAGAGTAGATCCAAACATAATAAGTCATAATAGCTTCACACTACCCCACTTCATGAACACTCTATGATACAATCTAAGCCAGTCTGATCATCAAACTGCCATGAGTTTTACAGATTATTGATTATAAGGTGTATGGGTACATCTCCATAGTTTTTCCCCATTTGTGAAAAGGGAAAAAACTTTTGTAACTTCCTGAGTGCTTCCCTGGATAACACAGCTTTTCGAATATGAGGTCTACTGTTAAAGGAAAGAATTTACTCTTACAGGAGCAAATTCTTCCCTTTTTAAGTAGACCTCCACTGTACTCTGACTTCATTTATTCAAATTTATAGGCCATATTCCGATTTATATAGAGGATCTTACATGAGTGCTCCTGAATTATTGAATTTATTAAACGAGTTGGGGAAAACGATAAGATGCGAGGCTCTGCCGAGCATCTTATCGTTTTTCCCCAACGAGTTTAATAAATTCAATAATACAGGAGCACGAATGCAAGATTCTATTTATCATATGACGCTAAAATCATATTTTATTAGCAGATTTTTCACTAAAACGTCACGATTTCACCATTAGAAAACGCAACGTTTTTATGGACCTAAACGCATAACGTTAGACGTAATTTGCATATTTAATCCACTAGTGGATTATCGTTTTTAATGCATGGCTTTATTACACTCTCAGATGCAACGTCATATGATAAACAATCTTAATGAAAGTCTTAAACTTAAGGCCCTGGTAGCTCAATAGGTTAAGCGCTGGCATACTGATCTAGCGGCCCCAGATTCGAGACCCGCTGGAGGCAGAAATCATTCCAACCGTTAATGGGGGCTCATTGCACACAACCTTTCATTATTAACATAATAAATGTTTTTAAACCAAAGTAATTTGCATAATTAAGCACAAAATTGCTTCCGTATTTATTGGTTTATAAGATTGGACAATACACAGTTCCAAGCCACACCAAGAATGTCACACAAAATCACATGATATCGGATACCTGCCCAATGTAACGACAACTTAGCACGTGACATAGTCTCACAAACAAATCGCACGTGGTCAATACCAACATAAGTCCGTGATCTTACCTTTCAGTTAATGAAGGGATGTATACCTGTTTTAAATTTACCCTGCTTTGCAAGAGCAGAACGCATCGGAAATGCATGATGCGCCAACTACCATGTGTAGGCCATGAGGAGGCTGATTCTTCGCCATATATCGCCAACATTTAGCAGGCACTTGCATTTGTCATTTGTTTTTCCGCCATCTTTGTGTAAGCTTGTGAGACGTAGTAACAGTAACTAAGCAGGCGGAGCTTAGCAGCTATTTTCGGAACTGTGTATTCCCTTCCGAAACAATCCCTGAAATCTAGACCCATCTTGCAAGATGGATCTAGACTTTTGGGATTGCTTTGGAAGAGCAAACCCTATCTTGAACCGATTTACACACAATTAATTAACAAATCTGGGGTGGATGGATGAACGGATGGATTGCGAGTTTACGTCCTTAGTAATATCAGGACGATGGGTGGGTGAGAATGATAGGCTGTGTGCAATGGAACCCCGTTTACGACTGAAAATATTACCGCCTTCAGCGGGGCTCGAACCCGGATCCACTAGATTACATATTTGGGGGTACTTTTGGAAAGAGAACTCGCCATCTTAGCCGTACAATACTGTAAAATACTATGTAATATGTAAACAATCGCCTTTGCAAAACATGTAGACGCAGATCAAATTCCCCTCTGATCAGGGTCTGCACTGTTAATCATTTAGTCATGGTACATCTACTGGCTGCCTTGGACAACTGGGCTAGCCTGAATTCAGAAATGAAGAAGTATGTAACCGTGTTTTTTTTTCAGTTTTAAGACAAGGGTTTTCCCTTTAAAACAATCTCGAAAATCTAGCACTATCTTAAGAGATGAGTCGAGATTTTTAGGACTGCTTCAGAAGGAACTCCCATTATATAGCAGATTTTCATAAGACTGATTTAGATACTTGGCGTCATTCTAGAGATAGATCAATGCTTTTTACAGCTGAATAAATACGGGTTTTCCTTGTAAAATAATCTCGAAAATCACGACCCATCTTATAAGATTCATCTAGAATTTTAGGACTGCTTTAGAAGGGAAAATGCCGTCATATAGCAAAATTTCATAGGACTGATTTTAATATTTGACGTTATTCTAGAGATGAAAAAAGAAACGTTAGGCCTAGGGTATAGTCGGGTAACTTCGGACATGCGGGTAAATTCGGACATACAATTGCAAACAATGAAAATCCAGATGAGACGGCTCATAATGAGCCGTCCCATCAGGATTTTCACTGTTTGGCCAGTTATTTTGTGTTTAAGTTCCAAACAACTGACATATAAAGGAAACAATGTCAGCGTCCGAATTTACCCGCTGTCCGAAGTTACACGACTCTCCCCTACACAGCCGGAAATATACGGGAAAGCAAACAACAGAGATACATTATTATCTTATATGCCGAATTAAAATTTTGGGGGGATTAATTTCGGAGGGAAAATCCCATCTCATGGCTGAAATTTCACAAGACTGAATTACAATATACGGAATGTTGGAATGATAAAAATCGAATTACAAAAAACAAGAAGACCGCTGAACGCTGTTTGTCTTGCCTCACTGCACTTTGTCACAAAACAGAGCCAAACCGGAAAACTAGACGATAGGGGAGAGTCGGATAACTTCGGACAGCGGGGAAATTCGGACACTGACACTGTTTCCTTTATATGTCAGTTGTTTGGAGCTGAAACAAAAAATAACTGGCCAAACAGTGAAAATCCTGATGAGACGGCTCATAATGAGCCGTCTCATCTGGATTTTCATTGTTTGCAATTGTATGTCCGAATTTACCCGCATGTCCGAAGTTACCCGACTATACCCTAGTTTTAGGCTGCCACTGACAGAGCTGGAAAAGTAATAAGTATGCATTTCTTTGGCTAGTCGCAGGTGGGGTGGGGGATGTTGAGAGTGGGGCTTATTATGATGAAAATAAATCCTTCAAAAGATACAAAATATGGTACATTTATACATTCAAGGTTGCCACTGATTGTCAACGATAAGATTCCCTGACTTTTCCCAGATTTTCCATAATATTTTTTTTCATTTTCTATTCCCTTTTGTGGATCCAAATGCTAGCTTTACTCTGCTAAAGGTATGCCTTGAGATCGGGCAAAGGAGCAAGTTATTTTTTTTCCTTCATGAGTATTCCCCAAAAGACATGGAAGATAAATGTTACTTCGGTGGATAGTTATCTTTTCCAGAAAAGAATTTAAAAAAACATTCTAATGCATTTACAAATATAACACGACGTCTGATTGGATAACGTCAAAAATTTGCGACAGTATATTCTGCGATATACTGTCGCAAATCCGACGTCATTAAAACGTCGCTTCTCGTTGGCTGACGTTTGGTTTTATGTTGCTGACAGCGCTTGCAATGGGTGCAAACTAGTACATAATGAAAGGGGAAAGTGTGAAAAAGTGCATTAGAATGGGGATAACTGCATTGAAAATTGTCATTTGGGTTTTATGGTCGCAAATTGCGTTTTACGGCTCCGCTGGCGCGTCGCCGTAAAACGAAATTTCCGACCATAAAACCGATGATTTACCTTCCCAAATGACAATTTTCAAGACAGTTAACCCTTAATTCTTGAACAGAATACTGACCCCTTAATTCTTGAACAGAATACTGACATTTCCTGGAGTCTGCCATAGCAATAATTTAAATTCCTCGGGCCGTATTTATAAAACCACTTAAGTTGTTGCTATGCTGTCGCTAAGGCTAAATAACTATATTGGAGATTCCCTACAACTATGAAATTTGGTCTGGAGGAACAGTCTGAAAAAGACTGTTCCTCGTGAGCAAATTTCATAGTTGTAGGGAATCTCCTTCATAGAAATTCGGCCTTAGCAACAGCATAGCAACCACTTAAGACGTTTTATAAATACGGCCCCTGGACTTTTCTCTGACTTTTTAAGACATTTCAAAATTTAATTGATCGAACAAAAGTGTGGCATTTCCCTGACTTGTAAAACAATCATTTGTCCTGAGATATTATAGTACAACTAGAAGTGTCATATACATGAGGCAACAACACATACGAAATTAAGAGTCCTAGGGAAGACAAACATACATCAATGTTAACAAGATCCACATGAAAAATAAATACCTGCATCACAACTACATCGAATTTTGTTCTGGTACAATTATGTCAATAAGGCAGTATCGTATGTGCTCTGTTAAAAGGCAGACAGTTTTCCCCTTCTGAAACAATTCCAAAATCTAAATCCATCTTACAAGATGGATTTAGATTTTTGGGATTGTTTTGGAAGGGAAAACCCTATCTTATAGCAGAATTTCATAAGTCTGATTTAGATATTTGGCGTCATTCTAGAGAGAGGAAAACGCCATTTTATAGCCATTAAATATGATATACCATTTGAGCCACGACAAGACAAAATAAACAATGTGGTTTGTGCGCCACGCGAAGACTCAGATCAGCCTGGGTATCCACCCAGACTAATCAGAGCCTTCGCTGTCGGCAGTGAGGTACATTTACAATTAGCTACCCTTTAATCGCCCAGCAAAGACTCTGATTAGACTGGGCGAATGTCCAGGCTGATCGTAGTCTTTGCGCGGCGTATATTCCACGCCACTTTTTTGGTTTTGTCCGAGTCGCGGATCATATCACTTTAAGATAGACGTTGACATTAAAACTTTAACTAGATTTTTCTCTGACTTTTCAAAATTTATCTGATCGAACAAAAGTGTGGCATTTCCCTGACTTGTAAAAAAATCATTTTTTCTGAGATACTATTATAGTACAACTAGAAGCGTCATATACATGAGGCAACAGCACATACGAAGTTAAGAGTCCTAGGGAAGACAAACATACATCAATGTTAACAAGATCCACATGAAAAAAATAACCTGCATCACAACTACATGGAATTTTGTTCTGGTACAATTATGTCAATAAGGCAGTACCGTATGTCCTCTGTTAAAAGGCAGACGCCCCCCCCCCCCCCCCCCCCACACCTTTGAAAAAGAATCCAAAAATCCAGATCCATTTTACAAATAGATTTAGATTTTTGGGATTGTTTTGGAAGGGAAACCCCCATGTTATAACAGAATTTCACAAGTCTGATTTAGATACCTTGCGTCATTCTAGAGAGGGGAAAATGTCACTTTATAGCCAAATAAATAAGGTATACCACTTTAGCCCCGACATGACAAAACCAACAATGTGGCTTGTGCGCCACGCAAAGACTCAGATCAGCCTGGGTATCCATCCAGCCTAATCAAAGCCTTCGCTGTCGGCAGTGAGGTACATTTACACTTAGCTACCCTTTAATCGCACAGCAGACTCTGATTAGACTGGGCGGATGCCCAGGCTGATCTTAGTCTTTGCGTGCGCACATTCCACACCACACATTTGGTTTTGTCGTGTCGCGAATCAATAAAATAGTAGTTAGACTACCTCAGCAATTTACTTTTCTCCCTCATTTCTTTAAAGATATACACCCGCATTCATATTTATTGTAAATTTCCCTTTTCTCACGAAAAAATTTATCACGTGCACGATAATGACAAAAGTATTTTCGCTGAAAATATTAACACAAATCTTAATTTTGCTGTTTACTGTAAATCAGTTCCATTTTTGTGAGTATTTCATGATGAAATAAACGGGAGTAGACCTTTAACATACACGTTTATTGTGTCGTTCTAAAATTACTTCTTGATACTGGGGTATCAGAATGCAAATCGAACATAATGTGTTCGAGTTCACCATTAAAGGAATTTTGCAATCCCCCAGTGTAGTAGTAATGTTACCTTGGACACGGTAGTAATTCAATAGGAACATGAGCCCCGACACGACAAAACCAACAATGTGGTTGTGCGCCCAGCGCAGACTCAGATCAGCCTGGGCACCCGCCCTGTCTGCATGAAGGTAGACTAGACCCTTAGCTACCCTTTAAGCGCTTAGCAAAGAGTCTGTTCAGACTGAGCGGATGCCCAGGCTGATCTGAGTCTGTGCTGGGCGCATAACCACTTTGTTGGTTTTCTCGTGTCGCGGCTCACATCTTTTTTCAAGTATCAGGTATACTGCAGAGGATGTGAGCCATGACACGAGAAAACCAACAAAGTGGCATGTGTGGCCATCGAAGACTCAGATCAGCCTAGGGATCCGCCAAGTCTCATTAGTGTCTTTGGTGTCGGCATGGAGATTGTTAAACCCTGAGGTACCCTTTAAGCGCACAACAAAGACTCTGATCAGGCCCAGGCTGATATGGGTCTTCGCTGGGTCACACGCCACTTTGTTTGTTTTCTCGTGTCGCGACTCTAATTTTGATAAAAATAACTAAAGACATTGATGAAACAATAGTCAACGTGTTTTACAGCTTGACATCTTACGAAAACCCAACTTTAAAGTACTTTAAAAGAGTGCAAGACGATTCGTAATTCTATGTTTCGTACCAAGTGAAATCTCTATAAAAATTGATTATTTCCAAATTTGAAAGTTGTGTGTCTGGTTATGCCACAACAACTTAGTAAACATCTTTCTATAAGTTTCTCAATGAATTTTAGGGGAAACTTGTAAAATAAAGATTTTTTCTCGAAAAGTGAACCACTTTTCCTCTGCACCATTAAATGATCCGATGGAATATCACTACCGTGCTATCAAGGCACCGTATGATCCTATAGAATTACTACCATGCTATCAAAACCGCTTCTGATTTACGTTACGTTTATTGTGGAGGAAACTGATGGCTAGTCTAAATAATACATTCATCTATAAATGACGCCATGATAAGGTAACATAAATGATATAGGTCAGTTAAAATAGGAAATATCCCATGGATTATTTTATCTGATGTGCTACCGAAAAACATAATTATTGTTCTGAACTGCAAATTCTTCTTGAGAAATAGTGAAATAGACCGTAACCAGGATGCTCAGTTCAGTATCAAGTCCACCATACTAACATCTTAGAACCAGCCCCGGATCCAGAGGGTGGGCTTTTGGGCTTCAGCCCCGCCATCCGGGCTTCCCCGCAATCTGGGCCTCTATTTTATGCATAATATGTAGGCTTCCATGTAATGTTAAGTATCTGATGACTGTTTGAGATAATTTATCCATGTGGTTGGATTAAAATATATGTTGTGATATCTCATTAGAATTGCCTCGCCGAGGCGATTCTAATTCGTCATTACAACATATATTTCAAGGCAAGATAGTATCAAAAATTCTCATCAAATTGGTCTCTAGTTATGCCATATACTTGCAAGTCCCTTCTTCCTCCCCTGCCCCCCCCCCCCCCCCCTCTTATACACACTTACATCTTGACACCTCCCATGCCCACCAGTTGTCCAGTTACCCCAACAGTATTTGATGATCTGGATCCGGGCAAAAAAACTTATCAGAATTATCATGTAAATGTTACCATACTGATTATACATACAGGATCTTACATGAGTGCTCAAGTATTATTTAATTTATTAAGTGAAATGGAGAAAAACGATAAGCTGCGAGGCTATGCCTAGCATCTTATCGGGTTTCCCTAACGAGTTTCATAATTTCAATAATACAGGAGCAAGAATGCAAGATTCTATTAACATGTATCATATGACATTTAAATTGTATTTTAAAAGCAAATTTTGCACTAAAACGTCACTGTTTCGCCATTAGAAGACGCGAAGTTTTTATGTACAGTACGTAAACGCTTAACGTTACAACGTAATTTGCATATTGAATCCACCAGTTGATTATCGTTTTTAATGCATGGCTTCATTACACTCTAAGATGCGACGTCATATGATAAACGTATGTCTTACATCATCTATACTGCTCACAAAAAGTAGGAGATATCATGGCATAAAAGTGAGTAAAAAGTAAAAAAAAAAAATGACTGGTTAAGATAATTATTGTATATTGATAAAGCACAATTCAAGTGACAATATTCAGTTAAAACTGAAATAGTCACAGCAGGTCGCGTGACCCAGAGCAACCAACACATAAAGGACTCTGGGGTCTACACCTCAAATTCGCAATAGCAAAAAAAATCTTTTGGACCCTCAGTTTCTGTGAATTTTTAAGTTCTTCATATTTTCCACACTGAAAACATCCACTTCTATGGATTTATCGCTTTATTTCATGTGTAGGCTCTTGCAATTGTCACAATCGGTGAGACAATTCAGCACGAAATGGCATCGTTTACGCCTACCATTTCGTCCTGTGATCAACCCACACGACAAAAGTATCTGTAGCTTATTAATTGAAGCATTAGGAGTATGTCTTCATAAAGCTTGCATAAAATGATTAGTCATTGTAGTGCTGGATTGTGCGAAGTTTCGCTGCTGACCCTTTGTCTACTGCCAATTTGTTCTAGGTCACGTGATAAGCTTATATTATAATTCTTAATGTTGCTTTCTTAAATGTCTTAATACCCCTTACTTATTTTGAGCAGTATATATTGAAACACATATAATCATACAGACATATATATGGTATAGTAACATGTGGAAACATGAACCAAACACACCCCATGAACTAATTGGTTGATAAGTTCAATCATATTTTCGTCTAAAACAATTTGATCCGTATCACAACAAAACCAACAAATTAGCATGTGTGCCCAGCGAAGCTACAAATCAACCTGGGCATTCACCCAGTGTGATCAGAGTATTCAATATATTTCCGCATGGAGCTAACTTAGATCCTCAGATACCTTCTAAGCACAAAGCAAAGACATTTGAGCCGCGACACGAGAAAACCAACAGAGTGGTTGTGCGCCCAGCGCAGACTCAGATCAGCCTGTGCATCCGCCAAGTCTGATCAGTGTCCTCGCTGTCCGCATGAAGGTAGCTTAGACCCTTAGCTACCTTTAAGCGCTAAGCGAAGAGCCTGATCTAACTGGGAAGGTGCTCAGACTGATCTGAGTCTGCGCTGGATGCACAACCACTTTGTCGGTTTTCTTGCATCGCGGCTCATTTATCGGAATGGGTGGCTGCCTTGGCTGATCTGAGTCTTCGCCGTATGTACATGCCACTTTGTTATGTCATGTTGCTATTCACTTGTAACTGCCGGAATCCGAGCTAAATTGAAAAAAAAAATAATCTATCCATTCATCCGTCAATCCATCCATCCATCGACCCAACCATCCATCCATCCGTCTATCCATCCATCCACTCATCCATCTGTCTACCCAGACTTATTATATCAGCAAAGTTCTACACCTGTACCATGAAGCCTATCTTTTAACTTCTCTTTAAAAGTTTCAACCGCAACTTCGTTAGCGTCCCACTCCAAAAACATTCCTCTCCTCATTTGGGTGTAAAGATTTACCGGGACTTTTCTCGCCGGTACATTGCCAACCTTTATAACAATGATGTCATCCAGCTCATCATTGTGGTACATGGTGGTTGCCTGATCTAACTCAAATTTATTCATTCCGTCGTTAACGTAGTGCTGAGTTAGAACTACAATCATCTTTGTGCTCCTGGATAAGTGCTCGTGGATGTTTGCTATTGCGCTCACGCCTGCAACAAAACAAGATTTTATTCAAAATTTATGAAAGAATTGCTTGATGCAGTACAGTCATAGTTGTATCAGCTGAGTGAAAATCTAGGAGGAAAAAATGATAATTAAGCAAAAAAAAAAAAAACAAAAAAAAAAAAAAAAGTGCCCATTTTGGAATAGACTGAGTTTAATAGCTGTAGCAGACACGGTAGCTAAGTAGATTGAGCGCAGGCCTGCTGATCTTGCGATCGTGGGTTCGAGCCCCGCTTGAGGCGGAAATCTTTTCAAATGCAAACGGGGTTCCGTTGCACACATTTCATTATCAACTTCTCATCGTCCTAGTATGACTGAAATACTCGAAATACTGTTGAAAAATACTTAAAAGCGCAAGTCATCCATGCATATAATAGTAGTAATTGAGCCTCGTCGTGAGGAAATATGGGCCGCGACGCGACAAAACCAACAATGTGGTTGTGCGCCCAGCGCAGACTCAGATCAGCCTGGGCATCCGCCCAGTCTGATCAGAGTCTTCGCTGTCCGCATGAATGTAGCTTAGACCCTTAGCTACACTTTGAGCACTTAACGAAGAGTCTGATCAAACTGGGCAGATGCCCAGGCTGGTCTGAGTCTGCGCGGGGCGCACAGCCACATTGTTGGTTTTGTCGTGTCGCGGCTCAATTATGTCGTCGGAGTAAACGTCCAGGTCAGAAACAAATCGGCCTGCGCAGCCACAGAGGCTAGCTAGACACATGCAGTTTCGGATATAGAAACAACAATAGAGACGCTGATCAGACTGTGCGGATGCAGTCTGATCTGCGCCTTAGTTCTTCGCATGTGGTTAAAACAGGTTTTCTCACGACGCGGCTCGTATTTAAATTTAAAACACGCGCATACACAAAGAAAACGGGAGCTGGAGCTCATTAAAATTCCATTTTGTCATATCTCTGTCTTTTCTTTTCACCAATCTCTTGCATTATACATCAGTCCAAAAACGCCACAGTTTATATAAGATATTGTTATTGATAGACGTCCAACTGCTTACTTATACAGAAGAGCATGTGATTTGTCGGAGGCACAGTCATGACTTACCTGGATCTTGGTCTCTTGCGTCATGGTAAAGTTTGAAATCACCCCCGAATATATTGTCATCATAGCGACCGTTGTCAACGCCCGGGAGGAGATGGTGTAAAACCCAGTCGTCGTCATTCTCGCTGGATGATATATAAGCGTCGTAGAAACCTTGAGCGCGGTCATCGTTGATCGCTCCATAATTTGCCCTTTGTTCACGCTGTCGTGTATTTGTGAGAAATAGTCTCCCGCGTTTACATAACAGATAAAGGCGTAAACGCAGTCGCCATCTGTTTTTGTACACTGCAATGCCAGCACTTATACAAATAAACAACGCAGCTGACACAGACCCAGCAATGGCATCTATCGGAACGCTTCTGCAGTCGATTTTATCCTTTGTAAAGTCATGGAGAGGCCTTCCCCGCCACTCTTCGGGTGCATTGCATGTATAATTTCTTTTGTCTGGTAAAACTATAGATGTTTTGTCTAACCACTCCCTAAACCACAGAAGGTCACAGTTACAAACAAACGGATTTCCCGTCAAATCCAGTTCTTGAAGATTATCCAGGTCATGGAGATTGCTTTCGGTAAGGACGGTTATCAGGTTGTGACTTAGGTCTAATTTCGCGAGGTTCTTTGTGAATTTGAACAAATAAGTTCCCCATCCTGAAAGTTTATTATTGTTAATTTTCAACACCTTTAAAGACTCTTGATCCCGAAAAACAGAACCCGATAAATAGCGAATATGATTGCTGGAAATAGAGATCTCTTCCAATTCTGTTAGACCTCTGAACAATAAGTCCCCTCTTCTTGATTCAAACACATATTTACCGAGATTATTTCCCCCTAAATGAAGAGCTCGTAAGGCCACCAGTGACCTGAAAATATCTCCAGGTATTTCTTCACAATCGTTATTTGACAGATCCAGAACACGAAGGGAGACAAGTCCATCAAAAAAGAGGCGGTCAAACACGTCCAATTTATTATTTCCAAGGTATAAGTGTGTGAGATTTTGTAGAGGCTCATATGAACTTGCTGCGACAAAAGAGATGTGGTTTTGAGCTAAATCGAGCACTTGTAAATTGCGAAGACCATCAAATGCATTCGGCCCTAAATAATCAATATTGTTGTTACTGAGTATTAGTCTTTTTAGTTTGCCAAGATAGCTTATTTTTCTCGGTTCTAGGTTTGTGATTCGATTTTCTCTTAAATCAAGAAATTCTAGAGATTCTGGCAAAAATTGGGGAAATAATGTTAGTCTATTTGCTGCAAAACTAATCCACATCAAGTTCTTTGATCCAGAAAACTCGCTTTCGCTAAACTGAAAAAGTTCCTCTTTCGTTACACGAATGATTAAAATATTTCTATATTCTTCTAGTGCTACCTCCGATGTAATAGATTTGAAATCTGAACAAAGGCCTAGATTTATATTGTATGTTCTAATTTTCATAAAAACACTGAGGCCAGCGTGCAACATGTTTTGTGTACGAAATACTCCAGATAAATCCAGGAACGTCAGCTGTTTTCTGCTCAGCCCATCTGCGATATTTGACAATGCTTCTATGTTAAGAGAGTTGTGTTGTAACTCTAAATTCTGAATTGATTTAATTCTGTCAAAGGTGCCAGGAGCAACAGTGTCGATGTCGTTAAACGCTAGCTTCATGTCCAGTATTGTTGATCCAGCTAACGAAGAGAAAGTCAAATTATCCAAAGTTTTTATGTTATTCCGAGACAAATCTAGTGTCAGATTACAACTTTGTCTGTAGGACGAAGGGAAAGTTGCATTAACAATCCTATTGCGAGAAAGTAATAGTTTGCTTAAACAGGACTGAGATCCAACAGAGGGGACCTCCGATAGTAAATTGCGTTCCAGATCTATATCTATAAGACTCTCTAACCCGTCGAACGCAAACGGTTCAATTATCTGTACCTGGTTAAAACTCAGATCAAGCCTTTGCAATTTTGTCAGCTTTGAGAAGGCTCGAGTAGGTATTGTGTCGATGTAGTTTAAATGCAGACTGATATCTGTAAGACTCTCTAACCCGTCGAACGCATACGGTTCGATTGTCTTTATTTCATTATCACCCAGATCAAGACTTTGCAGTTTTGTCAGCTTTGAGAAGGCTCGAGTAGGTATTGTGTCGATGTAGTTAAAATGCAGATTGATATCTGTAAGACTCTCTAACCCGTCGAACGCATACGGTTCGATTGTCTTTATTTCATTATCACCCAGATCAAGACTTTGCAGTTTTGTCAGCTTTGAGAAGGCTCGAGTAGGTATTGTGTCGATGTTGTTAAAATGCAGACTGATATCTGTAAGACTCTCTAACCCCTCGAACGCAGTAGGTTCAATTGTCTTTATTTGATTTCTACCCAGATCAAGACTTTGCAGTTTTGTCAGCTTTGAGAAGGCTCGAGTAGGTATTGTGTCGATGTTGTTAAAATACAGACTGATATCTGTAAGACTCTCTAACCCCTCGAACGCAGTAGGTTCAATTGTCCTTATTTGATTATCACCCAGATCAAGACTTTGCAGTTTTGTCAGCTTTGAGAAGGCTAGAGTAGGTATTGGGTCAATGGAGTTCTCAGACAGATCAATGTCCGTAAGTTTCTCTAGCCCCTCGAACGCAGACGGTTCAATTATCTTGATTTTGTTAAAACTCAGCTTAAGACTTTGTAAACTCAACAGCTTTGAAAACGCTCCACTCGGTATAGTGTGGATGAAGTTGCCGATTAAGTCCAAGTGTAAGGCTGTAACTGGGATGGCTGGAATAGATGTAAGATATTGGTAGCTACAATCCACACTAGTAATTTCCTTATTGCAGTTGCACTGGGGTAGGTTGGGGCATTTGTATCCCGTCACAATTTCCGTCCGCAGGACTGTGCCTATAAACAGAGCCATGAGGACAGCACGGTTTCTGAAAATATGTACAGTGAAATCTGTCTCAGTGGCCACCTCTATTATGCGAGAAATCTGTATTCAGCAAGCCTGTTTTCAATTTTCCCAACAGACAAATGCATTGAAATGTACCCGTATTAAGCAAGCGCCTGTCTTAAGCAAGCAGATATTGCTTATCCATTAGATGGTTGCTTAATATACACGGCTGGTTAGCTACATGTATGTATATATAAGGGCTGTCACGGAACGAAAAAGAGCTGTTACGAAACGAAAAAGTCATAGTTACCAAACGGCATGGTCATCAGGTCGTTTGGTAACTATGACTTTTTTCGTTTCGTAACATGTCATTTTCGTTTTTAACAGCCCTTGTATATACATGTACATAGTTAACCAGAGGTGATTTAGGTTGGACTGTACAAGAAATGAATGAAACAGTATGCTAGCTGCAACACCAGAATGCTATTGATTCGTCACTTTAAGGTTAACTCACTTAATTTGCGATCTGTAGCCCATATTCAAACTAAACTCAAACTCTATCTATGCCTTGATCCAAAAGAAATGTCAGGGCGGAAACAAATATGCGCTGGCAATCTCTGTCAAATTCGGTGAATCCACTAGAAGATTCGGTAGAATAAATTTTGCACGCTTGTTCAAGTTCACTAAGCATAACGCATTGTTATTGTACCTCTCGTCACCACATTTACTGTCGTGTATGAAAGACGTATCAAGTAAGAAGGAAGGTGCATTTTATTAAGGTGATAGTGATATTCTGCGCATAAGGAAGCGCCGTTTACGGTGAGACGAATTCCGCCGCGGCGGGATTCGAACTAGGTAAGCCAGGTCTAAGCAGACTGCATTTCCAACGTTTATATACTTGTAACATCATCCCTGAATGCAAAACCTTAAAATAAGAGTCAGCATAGTGTCTAAGTCGGGCACATCCTACATATTAATACTCGTGACAATTTATTTACGCTTGTATTCGCGAATATCTCTAGGCTCGCAAAATGAAACATTTCACTTGAATTTCAGGGAGTAAACAGCCAAGTGCAATGTTATCAAACGTCGTATCAACGTTGACGCACTCTAAATCTAAAAGCAAAATCGTGCCAACATTAACATTAATACGTTCTTTCAGCGGGTTTGTTCCCACTGGATGTTTTGCCGCAACTGCAATACTTGAGACATGCCAACATAATGCTTTTCATACAATGTGCAGATTATCGGTGTAAAAGCGAAGCATCAGATAAGCCTGTGAATCCTCCCTGTATAATAATCAGCTTCTTTCCTATAAATTACTTGATGGATTCAGACATAACACATTGTTGGGCCTTTTTTATCACTTGAAATGGGAACAAAACACAAGCCTGTACATTCTGTATGTTCGAAAAGAAAATATTTGGATCATAAGGAAATGCTATCGTCTCCGTTCATATAGACGATATTTGGATCATAAGGAATATACAAAGTGAATTCGGTCACACAGGCTGTAAATTTCGCAAGAAAAGGCTGCTAAGTCCACTTTGCTTCTTATTTTGTTTATTACGTAAGGGACAAAGTGGACTTTGTACACTTGGCTTGCGAAGATGACAGGCTTTATGATTATACATTAAGATCAGAAGTTGGGCTGTGCATGTACTAAAATAGCAAGTGCGAACAGCGAAGACTCAGATAAGCCTGTGCATTCATTTCATCCCTATCTATGTACATGGCAAACCACAACTTTATGTTCTTTATTTTCGTTACTGAAAAGGCTAAACTTATTGAAAGTGTGAACAAACATGACTCAGGTCAGTCTGTGCATCCTCGCAGTTGATCTGGTAAATTTAAATAGTAAATGATTGGCGTTGCCTGAAAAGATACCTCATTGGATGTGCGAAAAGGAAATAATAAGATCAGCTTGTGTATCTGATCAGTCGTGGGTGAAGCGCCGGCCTGCTGATCTAGCGGTCCCGAGCTCGATTCCCGGAGGCGTCCTCAATCGCAAACCGGGTTCTGTTGCAAAGGGCCTTTCATTATCACCCTCCCATCGTCCTGATAAGACTGAAATACTGCTGAAAAGGACGTAAAATCGCGCCATCAATCCACCCCTTTTTGATCGACATTGTACATGGACAGGTAATATGGCTAGCCAGTTGTCCAGTTGCTGCATAACTTTACATCGTATTTGCAAGTTTTGTTACAGCTAAATAATCTTTGTTACCGGTGAGTGAGCAGCGTGTTTGTCCTGTGCCCCTTTAAGTACAGTAGAAAAGTCTAGGGGAAGGTACAAAGATAACTCCGCCCTGACATTTCGTTTGGATCAGATACCTCGACTCGAACTTACCGGATAAATAGCTAAAATTGCCTATCGGTCCATGATTGAATCGAGGTGAGGTCGAGTCGTATTCAAAGATATGAATGCAGCTGGAGATAACTCCAATACGTAAGGTTTGGTCGATGAGCGGTGAATCTCCCTCGACGGCTACTCGAGATCAGCGTTTTCATCGTTATTTTTTATGGTTATTTTATTACAATTTCAAGAAGCACGACTACCAGAAGTTGTTGTTACAAGACAGAGGGATTCTATTTAAGAGATGATCAAAATCTCTCTCTCTCTTTCTCTGTCTCTCTCTCTCTCGCTCTCTCTCTCTCTCTTCTTTGTTCGTCTGTGAGAAATTCATACTAAGCTGTGTCGGATGTCCGTACAGTACTGGGTAGCTTTCAGTGTCGAGCCGCCCCTTTTGTGTTAGCTTGAGGATGTTTCGCCCGCCTGTAGGGAGATATTATGCACGAACTTAAGCGAGTATATTAGTGACCGTACAGGTGGACAAACCTCGATTTATCTCACTTTTAGCACGATACCCAGTGTAGACCTTGCATGTTACGGGGTATCTCATGCTAAGGATTAGGGTGTCAAAAGATCGTACTATATATCTGGATAATAACAGGGGAGGGGCTGGCGTCATACTCGTTTGCTTGCAGCAGGTGCGGGATGGCTTTCGGACTTTTTATTCTCGTCAATACCACCTTCTTTACCTTCTCCCTGTTTCTTGGAGGCCACTCGATGTTGATTGAAATACTGTCTTAAATAGCCTTAAAACCCAAAAACAACCAAACAACCACGTCCAAACCTGTCAAAAGTCAGTTGAATTTTTAACTTGTGATATCCTTACAATGTTGAGCCTCAATGTAAATTTTGATCAGGAAATTCTGACATTATTTTCACATTTTAGCGGGAACCCATCTAAAAATCAAGAACTACAAAGTGACGTTATTCCTTCAGTTTAGTTTAAACATATTTAATTGCCATATTGTTAGCAATGGGGTTGGGCCACAAGTTCTACCAACATTAGTTACGGCCCTTCCCCTAAAATATAAATAAAAGGAAAAGAACTAAATAAGCTTGTAGCTTCCATTCCTATCCTATTAAATATCTATACTGAAAGGATTTAAAAACTTCCACTTTTTTATTGCTGGCTGCTGATCTGTTCACTCATGGCAGTGTTTAATATTTAACGACAAAATGCTTAAAACTTATCAAATTTAATGATGACGCAGTTTATTTGTATCATTTACTTAAATGACGTCAGTAATAGAGCGTTACGTCACTGAATGCAAATGGCGATGACGGCGTTATCTTATGCAACACTCTTTTTGACCATTTCCTACTGTCTTGATATTGTGACGTCATCCACATTGATTTGCAAGTATCATTGCGGATGATGCTGTCGCGCAAAGCCTATGACGGATACGGCGTCGACGTAAGTTAACGTCATGATCTCTGGGTTTTAATCTCGGTTAGGTGCTTTTCTGACTGTCTTTTGAGCTTCCTGTATTCCGTGCACATCGTCTGAGATTTTACTTGCCGTAATTAACACATAAAATTGTCTCGCGACGTCACTTTTTGAAATTTCAGTATTTATCTGGCCCAAAACTCTGCACCTGTTTGCGATGTTTAGGCGCGGTAGGCCAAACAAAGCTACATACCGCGTTCAAACTTTTAAAATTCAATTTCATAATGTAAGAGAAATGTTTCATCAGAAAACTGTATACATGAAGCTTTAACTCCGTATTTAAACGGTACTAAGAACACGAGGAACACGTGCTTATTCCTAACCGATTCGGTTGAACGATTTCAAATTCGATATATTGATATAATCAGGTAGAAGAGAATATATATGTTGTAAAATTTCGGTGGACGTAGCTGCATTCATTTTTGAGATATTCAAAATTAATGGGTGGAAGTTTTTAAATCCTTTCAGTATATTTTGTAAAATGTTGTATGTCTATATTTTGTTGAAATAAATATGTTTAAACTAAATAAAAGGTGAACAAAGGCGATACAAGTACAAACAAAAAATCAGGTGAAGTATAAGAAACAAATGCAAATAATAAAGGAAAAGGGAAAAAGGTGTCAAAAATTAGGTGAAATAGAATACTGTAAAGAAGGATAGAAGTAACAGCTCAATGGGCACACAGCATGAATCACCTTGTAATCAACGCTGATTCAACGTCCAGGCACTGAATCAACGCTTTTCCAAAGCCCACTGAATCAACATTTTTCCAAAACCGATTCAATGTCGCTCGCCCACTGGGCATGTAAATAAAAGAATGAAAACTAAATTATGATAAAAAAAGCCGTATGGGGCCCTTATTTTTGAGGCTGACTTGTCTCCAGTCAACATGAATGTATGTTACAAATGCCATTGAGATCCAACGAATGTTGTAAAAGTAGAAACACAAAATGCGAACATCAGAGTGGCGGATAGATTGAAAACATACTACCCCCCACACACCCCTCGAATTCCTTTTGTGATGAAGGTAGTGGTTGTGACTGGGGGCGGGAGGGGGGCATGGGTGTATTACAACGGATAATTATTTTAGCATACTAAGCTTCAACATACATATATGAGCCGCGACACGACAAAACCAACAATGTGGTTGTGCGCTCAGTGCAGACTCAGGTCAGCCTTGGCATCAGCCCATTTTGACAAGACTCTTCCTTAAGTCCTCAAAGGGTAGCTAAGGGTCTGAGCTACCTCCATGAGGATAGCGAAGACTTTGATCAGACTGGGCGGATGCCCAGGCTGATCTGAGTCTGCGCTGGGCGCACAACCACATTGTTGGTTTTCTCGTGTTGCGGCTCATATATTCTTTTTATTCTATTTATTTTTGCTATTGTTATATTATTAGAAGAGGGTGCTTATCAGCTTATTATAAATGTTCTACAGTGACCTTATCTACATATCCCTAACTTGCCTTGAACCAAATACTGCTACAAACATTTAAAATAAAACTGATAAGCACCCTCTTCTAATAATATAACAATAGCAAAAATAAATAGAATAAAAAGAATATATACATACATATATAAGCCGCGACACGACAAAACCAACAATGTGGTTGTGCGCTAAGTGCAGACTCAGGTCAGCCTTGGCATCAGCCCATTTTGACCAGACTCTTCGTTAAGTCCTCAAATGGTAGCTAAGGGTCTGAGCTACCTCCATGCGGATAGCGAAGACTTTGATCAGACTGGGCGGATGCCCAGGCTGATCTGAGTCTGCGCTGGGCGCACAACCACATTGTTGATTTTCTCGTGTCGCGGCTCATATATTCTTTTTATTCTATTTATTTTTGCTATTGTTATATTATTAGAAGAGGGTGCTTATCAGCTTATTATAAATGTTCTACAGTGACCTTATCTACATATCCCTAGCTTGCCTTGAACCAAGTACTGCTACAAATTATTAGTTTTAAACACACAGAAAAAAAATAACACTTTAAGCACCAAAACGGCATATGACAAAATTTATGTCTGCAAAATTTCAAAAAATGTTTCGTCCAAGCTAAATGGTGTTGTGAATTCAAAGACTAGAGGGCATACAGAATAGGATTTTCAGGAAAGATATGTGAAACATCCAAAGTTTTTCTAATCCCATGAAGAATCAAAATGAAAATTAGGGGGGGGGGAGGGGGGGGGTGGAAATAGAGTGTTATTTTTGGGGAACAGGGGAACAAGAAAAATAATTTTGGAGAAAAGGCCGTTTTAATGACAGGTTCTATCTTTAATTTATAGCTATCGCAGGCCAAAAATTGGAAATTGGCTTTCGCTGCCATCCGCAGTGAAGTTAAGTACGGCATGAATTGCATGCATGTATCACATTAGAACGGTAGAGCAATCTTATTTAAACTTCTTATTTGCAAAGACGAACTACTATTATATCCATAGTTCCAAATAGTGATATCCATAAATAGGCCGAATACTTGTTATCCATAATTCAACAAATGGTTATCACTACTTCGATATATCTTTTAACATTTGATGGTTTTTTGAATCTCTTATAGAAACGTTTTAAATTGCTGACGTTTAGACGCTATATGCCCTTACCAGGGTTGAGCGTCTATAAATAACTTAACATTCATTCATTCATGGATATACAATAATAATAGATGTCATTAATTCGATGCATGGATATCAGTTATTTTATTTATTGATATTCATAATTTGAATTAGGGATATCCATAAATAGAAAGAACTCTGAAAATCCATAATTCGGATTATGGATACGATAAATCGAATTAGTGATATCTATAATTCAAATTGTGATATCCATAAATCATTTGGATTATTTGATATCCATAATTCGAATAATGGATATTCATTATTCGAATTATGGTATCCAAAATAATTAGAAATGCCCTTCAATAATTGAGGATATCACTTATTCGAATAATGAATATCATTAATTCGAATTATAGATATCCGTAAATGATAACGGATGTCTATAGAAAAGGAATAAATAGTAACCCGGCACCCCATAAAAGTACAGGGACCTAATCAGCATAAGGCGCCTATTATAAGTGATTTGACAGTGTTTCCACAAAAGAGGTCGGTTGATGTGTGCTCACAAGTGGACATGCTTTGGTTCCACCGGAACCATTTTTGGTTTTGGAGTTTAGCGACACTAACAAAGATAGCCATACAGAAATGGGCATCTGTAGCAATAAATATAGCTGCCACGCTTATATTGGAATGCATAAGAATATTGATTTGCTGAACGATGCCGTCAGTGATCCACGGTACAGTTGCACGAAGACCACAGGGTATAATCGATTCCGCTAATTTTCGCTTCCTGCAGAGACTGTACATCATATTTGGATTCCGCCGAGACTGTCCGCGAACTCTTGCTTCCTGCAGGGACTACTGTCCTCGAGAAATGGCTTCCTGTCGAGACTGTCCGCGTGAATCTGCTTCCTGCCGAGGCTCTCGGCAGGAAGCAGAATCACGCGGACAGTCTCTGCAGGAAGCCATTTATCATGTACAGAAGTCTCGGCAGGACGCAAGAGTTCGCCGACAGTCTCGGCGGAAGCCAAATATGATGTACAGTCTCTGCAGGAAGCGAAAATTAGCGGAATCGATTATACCCTGTGAAGACCTTGTTTCCGATGATTCAATCATTTTCATTCATATAGTATCAGTTGCAGTGTCAAAACGAAACACGACACGATTCGGATATGACTGCTGAAACGTACCCGAGTCACATCAAACTAAACCACATTAGAAACCAGGACGAAATTTTTGGACATTTAAACCTGTTGAAGCTCCGCACCGCCCTCCCCCCCCCCCCCCCCTGCCCCGTCCCCGCTCCGCTCCTCCTCAGTAATTTTTACCGACAATGTCAGAGGCATTCCATCTCTTATTGTGGTTTATTTTGGCTGTCTAGTTTTGTCCGCTTTCGTCTGCCTTTCCAGCGGGCACCAGACAACGAAATGACGTCAGAGCAACGTTATTCAGACGTCATGTGCCTGTTGTATTCCTTTCCAAACCCTTTAGCACGATGTAAAAGTAAATAAAACAAGACCATTAGATATAATTACAATTGAATTTTAACTTTATGTGGAAGTTAATGTATTCCGTCATCGAGAACAATGATTGATCATCGTAAAATTAGCAAGTTTGATTTGAATCTCAGGAACAACCGCACAAATCAAGTACCTACGTATCTATCTGAAAACAGTACCTACGTATCTATCTGAAAACACATTTTGGGAAAAAAAAATGTTGTGATAAGCTCAGCCTCGGATCCAGGGGATGCGCTTTGGGGCTTCAGCCCCGCCATCTGGGCCCCTGTGTTATTTATAATATACAGGCCTTCAGATAATAATGGGTGTCTAATTTCAGTTTGAGATAATTTATCCGTGTGGTTAAATTGAAATATTTATGACATCTCATTAGAATCGCCTCGCCGAGGCAATTCTAATGAGATATCACAACATATACATTTAAGGGCGAAAAGACCTTATCAAACATTCTCATCAAACTGATCCCTAAGTATGTCATATATTTAAAAACACCCCACCCCTCACACCTCCCCCTAAACACTCATACAACGCGACACCTCCCATCCCCACCAGTAATTCAGAGCCTCTCCAGTACGTGGTGGTCTGGATCCGGGCCTTGAGCTGTAAGTTTTTTTTTCTGTTTCACCAATTTAATGTATTGTAACGCTAAAATGTTTTGGCAAAGAAGGAATAACTGCTTTCATAATCATTAATACGAGGCCCTTTTTATTCGAAAATGTGAAGTTTGGGACATTTGGTCTGAATTCGCTTTGTGCAGTGCTTACTCACAGGGTATAATCGATTCTGCCAATATTCGCTTCCTGCAGAGACTGTCCGTCATATTTGGCTTCCGCCGAGACTGTCCGCGAGCTCTTGCTTCTTGCAGAGACTACTGTCCTCGAGGAATGGCTTCCTGCCGAGACTGTCCGCGTGAATCTGCTTCCTGCCGAGAGCCTCGGCAGGAAGCAGATTCACGCGGACAGTCTCGGCAGGAAGCCATTTATCATGTACAGAAGTCTCGGCAGGAAGCAAGAGCTCGCGGACAGTCTCGGCGGAAGCCAGATATGATGTACAGTCTCTGCAGGAAGCGAAAATTGGCGGAATCGATTATACCCTGTGTTACTTAAATCTAATTAAATTTGATGATTCTGAAATGCCTAAGCATTGGTTTTGATAACAGAACGCAATTATCCTCATACTAAAAATTAGAACTTAACCATTATGATTTCTAATAATCCGGGTATATTTACTTAAAAAATATGCTAAACTTTTTGCGAGGAATATATTCATTATCATGACCTACAGCATCTGAAAATACCCTGGCAACTACTCATCATAAAGCTTTCAAACGTGAGTCATGGGCACCTTCGAAAATCCGCTTGTATTCGATAATTTCTCGCCTCTGGGCTCCTGTCCGGATTAGAGCTTCAGGTCGAAAACATGGAAACTACAAAATGTGTTACTTTTGTTGTTGCTTGTTTAGTTTCCATGTTTGTTTGTTTAATTATTTTTGCTGATCGAAGTCAAGTCATTTACCC
This sequence comes from Ctena decussata, assembly GCA_963989385.1. Taxonomy (NCBI): domain Eukaryota; kingdom Metazoa; phylum Mollusca; class Bivalvia; order Lucinida; family Lucinidae; genus Ctena; species Ctena decussata. The sequence continues at coordinate 59,637,624 of OZ022506.1, forward strand.
CTTCTTAAGACATTAGACAAATACATCAACCCAACAAATGCCCCAATATTCTTATTGTAAACATATTTTATTGCTCAAAATGCCAAATACAAGCAAAAAAGTGTCGGGCCACAAAATCCAAAACATTAGGTCACTTTTTCACTTAATGATCTTAACCTCTAGAATTCATACGGGGTGAAGTCGACTGCATATGTCACAGAGCAAAATAACAACAGCAACAAATGCACTTTTTCAGCTTTTTCGATTCAAAAGCCTAGGGGACCAAATTTGACCTTGCCGTCTATAACATTTTAAGAGCAAAACTCTGAAACGCTAAAGAATGGAATTAAAATCCGTTTTTTCTCTTTCCATAGGGTATTCATTGGAAATGGAACTTCCCAAAGAAAGTTTTTATACAAAATTTCAAGATCCTAGCATTTAATTTCACTAAAATTCAATAAAGCAAAAAAAAGGCGTGACATAAGAGCCATCACAATCGTCTAAAGCGCTCAAACATCGGACAAAAATAAAACTACCACGACTTTCTCGAAAATAGTAGACACAGTGCGACTTTAATACGCACAGTTAAATTGAAAACAAATAAAACGTAATTAACTTGGTATATAAGAAAGAAAGAAAGAAAGAAAGAAAGAAACGTTATCTATCCCTCACATGTCTTTGTTTTGAAACAAGCAAACAGACAATAAATAAATAAATCTTGCCTCCATATGGTAGCCATCATTGTTCAGCTTCAAACAAGGGTATATTACACCAGACTTCCCTCAGCTTGCAAGGGGCTTATGCTATATATTTGACGGATACACGATCTGGTATGAGAATGTTAGTTTGAGAAGGGTCCAATTTCATCTGAAATTTAAGCCGTAATTCTTAAACGAATGAATTCTACAATAAAACTTCGCAGGTATTCTTATCAACGAAAACGGGAAGCAAAAGCAAAATGAACAAATGAGCCGCGACACGACAAAACCAACAATGTGGTTGTGCGCCCATCGCAGACTCATATCAGTCTGGGCATCCGCCCAGTCTGATCAGAGTCTTCGCTGTCCGCATAGATGTAGCTTAGACCCTTAGCTACCCTTAAAACGCTTAGTGAAGAGTCTGGACGGACTGAGTGAATGTCCAGTCTGATCTGAGTCTGCGCTGGTCGCACAACCATATTGTTGGTTTTGTTGTGTCGCGGCTCAAATACAGAAGATGCGAACGGCTCTGCCTTCCGTAAGTGAAATGATCACCATGCCAGAGGCCACACATCCATACTAACCTTATTGAGTTGCACCATGGATCCAGGTGCCGGAGTAGGGTTGCACCATGTCTCGAATGATATTTTATGGCAATGTTTATATAGTCAGCTATTATATTGTAATCAGCTATTATATTGTAGGCGTCTCACCTGATGTCTGCAGCTAAGGTGCCCCGCGGAATGCGACAGTAAGTGTGGCTCGGAGAGGGATGCTTGTTGCCTGCCGAGACATGCCCATCATTTCTTTTCTTTCAAATTTTTGGGCTTCAGCGACACTGAGAGACTTGTGTCTGTTGCACTTAAGTTAGTATTGATACGTTTACGTTGTAGCTTCCTGCGAGGGGTTACCATTCATGTTTATGTCCAGCTTGATAGTTTATGGCAATGTTTTGGTAGTCAGCAATTGCATGACAGCACCTCACTAGGAGATTTATTCGCGTTTATGTCTATTGTAATACTTTAGAGCAATGCTTGGGTAATTAGCTATTGTATTATAGCTCTCGCTAGAAATTATTTTCACGTGTATGGTTGGCTTGACAATGTTTATACAGTCAGCTATTAAATTGTAGCTCTCCGCTACGGGCTATCTTAAAGTTTCAGTCTGGCTTGATAGTTTGTGGCAATGATAATGTAGTCAGCTGTAATATTGAAGCTCTCCGCTAGAGGGTATCTTTACGTTTATGTCTGGCTTGATAGTTTAAGCTCTCCGATAGAGGCTATCTTCACGGTGATGTCAGGCTTGATAGTTTATAGCAATGTTTGTTTAGTCCGATTTAATATTGTAGCTCTTTGCTAGGGGCTATCCTTACGTTCGTGTCTAGCTTGATAGTTTCAGAAAATGTTTATGTAGAAAACTATTATATTTTAGTTCTCCGCTAGGGCCTGTTTTCACATTGACGTAAGACTTGATAGGTTACGGCGATGTTTATGTAGGCAGGTATTATATTAAAGCTCTCTGCTAGAGGTTATCTTTACGTTTATGTCTCGCTTGATAATTTACGGCGATGTTTGTCAGTCAGGAGCATAACCTCTACTAGTACAAGTAAAAAAAAAAAAAAAAACTAGAAGCAGTTATAGAAACCAACAGACGAGTTGTTTGCCGCAAACAACGAGTGTTGGTTGCTTTACGATATAAGGCGCATTCTGTGCTACTCTATTATGTCCTGTACCACTAAGGCTTCGAATTTTTGTGTCACTGAATTTCCGGTAAACGTTTTTTTCTTGGGAGAACTGAGACGCTGGCATTTTTATTGGACGAAAATAGATTCCTGAACTTCCGCCGCCACTTCCCTGGAAACACGCGAATGTGTTAAAAAAAATCCTATGATGGCCGTCAGAATTCGGCTAGAAGGCCGTACAGCTCGAAGAAAAAAACACCCTTACCTCTTCACTGCAGCTTCTCGGCACCTGTTTATTGGTGACACGCATTATTTCTAGGTCGGCAGCAGACAGGTGCACACGTTTTGTAGCTAGCAAGCTTTACAAATTTCTAGAAACGACATAGGCTGACAGAGAAATAGAATCTTTCTGCAAAACAGCTGATCTAGTTATCGATTGGTTGCAGCACCAGTGTGACGTTGCATCATTTATGCGTGACGTCAAAATCAATACTGGTTGCGTTCGGGGTTCTGCCAATGTCACCACTGGCATGCCAATGCCGCTCTGAGTTTCACTATTGGCCCCAATGGCTCTACCATTGAAACCAGTATTGCCGACCACTGGCTGCCAATACTGCAGACAACTTAGGGCATGGGAAAAATCACAGTGGCGTCATTCAATATGGCAATTTATTGAATCCATCATAAACACTCGAGTTGACACAGGAGAATTTTCCCCACAATAATGAAAGAAAATTAGAAAAACTAAAAATTTCTAAGCACAGAAAAATATTGGTTCTGCAGTAGTGCCATAGGCGCCATCGGCTCTGCCTGTGGTACTATTGGCGCCTTTCTCTCTACCAATAGAACTGGTGACATTGCCAATTTTGCCAGTGGTCACCCGGTCAACGGTTGCTAATGTCACCATTGGCTGCCGATACTGTTCAGGGTTTTACGGTTGCCAATAATACCCTTCTATCTGTCTGTCAGTCTGTCTGTATGTCTTTCTCTCTCTCTCTCTTTTCAAAAACTCGTGCACTGTTCTGTCTCTTGCCTAGGCTTACTTTTTTATTCTCATTTCATTTATTTAATATCTCATGATAGGGATGATACGACTGTGTTGAACAGATGTCGACCGAAAATGGTAAAATCAATCAATCAGCTAATCAATCAATCTCATAACACATAAATGATACCGATGTCCAAACTGCTTTTTGTTTTCTTTTTTCCAAATTTCTTCATCTTCTCTATCAGGCTGGTAATCCCATCTACCGACGAGAGGCACACAAGCTCGAAATGATGCCGTATGTGCATCTCTGGGACATCATGTGAGAGGGGTCCAAATCACGAGCTGCCGCTGCTGTCCCCAACAGCAGCTGCTGATCTCCCAACAGCAGCTGCTACTGCGACAATAGCTGCTGCTGAGGATTTCTCTGTAAATTATAGTTAATGACTAAAATTCATGCAGGAAAGTATGTGTGAAGCCGTCATACTCTAATATATTGCAAATTCTACCTAATGAACGATTGCTACATGCCTGTATTTGAAACAAAAACAAAAATGCCAATCTATTGATATTTGAGAGTGCAGCTGCATGTATAGAAAGTGTGAGACAATAGCAGTTCTCGTTCATTTTGCAAGTATTCGCTTTTTAAAAAAAAATGCCAACGCTCATTGGGCATACCGTTTAAAAGACAAATTTATGTGTAGGGAAAGAGTTTTTTGTGTGTTTTTAATCAGCTAAGTGCTTGGGTGAAGCATTAATGCTAAACAATATCTTGCAATGATTTATGGTATTTATACACAAGAAAATACTGAAAAAATACGGAGAGTCAAACGTCATGTAACATTTTCAGTAGTGTTGTCATTGGGTTTTTGCAAATTTCAAACGGCAAATTCTTCAGTGAAAAGGGTTTATCCTACCATTGGTTGTCTCCTCACAGCAGGCACACAGAGTTGAATCAACACTGACTCAACGTTGATTCCACGTCGTGACATTGAATCAAGGTTGTGTCAATGTTGATTTAACGCGAGGTGCCCAGCTAACGCTTTTCTGTCCAATCGGAACGTATAGGGAAGCTAAATGCAGCGAGTTGGATTCACGGCATATATTTCATTTATTTTTTTTTTCTTTCTTTTTGCGATAAATACACGTAACACAGACCAAGGATTGATTCGGAGACAAGTCTTAGAATGTTCGAATGGGTTATCTGCTTAAGAAATGACATTTTCAGGTTATATTTTTTATTCTTTTCCCACTTTTTTCTCAGAAAAGACCTGCGATTTTACGATCTGTTCAACAGGTTTCAGTCATACATGTACATGTATCCGGTCGATAGGAGGGTGATGATGATAGGTTGTGGGCTATGGAACCCCGTTTACGATTAAAAAAGACTTTTTTTGCGAGAATTTTGACGTTGAAACTATGTCGCCTGACCATGTCCAACTGGCCAGAGCTCACAGTTGTAAGAGTTTGATTTTAAGAGAGTCTTTATTTAAAGATTGACAATTATAAGCAATTCCAGCAATGCACCATGTCAACTAGACTATGAAGCTTGCTTAAGGGTTCTTGAGGTATATGATAATATATTCTGCAACACCTTTTGTCCATCCGCCAGTCTATGCGTCCGTCTGTCACCAGCGGATTTCCTATATCTTACGTAAGTAATATAAGATAGATATCACCGAACCTCTATGGGGTGCCGGTTAACTATTCATTATCGTTTTATGATATCGATAAGTGAAAAAGTGCTATCCACTATACAAATAAGCGACATCGATAATTATTCATGAATATCCGTGATTCGACTTATAGATGTACAGTATTCGAAGTATGAATATCAACTAGTCTAACTACTTTATGGATATCACCGATTCGATTCATGAATATCCATAAATCGATTTATAGATATCAACAAATTTGCCCATTTATGGATATCACTAAGTCAAATTATTGATGTCAATAAATCGAAATTGTGATATTTATAATTCGAATTAGTGCTATCCATTTCTCATTTAGATTATTGGATATCCACACTTTGGATTATTGATATCCATAATTTGTGGACTGCCTGCTGTTGAAGTTAGGTAGTGATAGTGGTATCTTCTGCTACTACTGTAATGATATCTGTATTTGCCATCTATTGGTGGACTGCTTGCTGTTAAAGATAGATAATGCGAGTGACAGCTGTTGGTACTGCTGGAGTGATATCTGTATCTGCCATCTGTTGGTGGACAGCCTGCTGTTAGAGATAGGTAGAGAAAGTGACATCTGTTAATACTGCTGTAATGATATCTGTATCTGCCATCTGTTGGTGGACGGCCTGCTATTAAAATATAGGTAATAAGAGTAACTTTAGTTTTATTGCTGAAATGATATCTGTATCTGGTGATGGTAATGATAACAGGGGCTGCTACTGGAACAAAACTTACCGTTGATAGTGCTACTGACCACCATCAGCAGCTGCCAAAGAACCATCAGCAGCTGTTGCTTTCATCAAATGATGCAGCAAAAACTATTCTTCCTACTTATAGTAGCCGATGATGCCCCTCTATTCTTCCATATCGTCAGATGATGCGGTAACTTATGATAACAACAGCAGCTGCTAATGCCACCACAATCAGCAGCTGCCAAACCACCATCAGCAGCTGATGCTTTTATCAGACGCAGCTGCAGCAGCAGCTGCCATACCGCCATCAGCAGCTGATGCTTTCCTCAAAAGCAGCATCAAAAGCTTTTCCTACTACTAATGGCAGCAGCTTATGTCCTTTTTGTTCTCCGATATCAGCAGATGATGGTGTCATTAACAGTAAGAGCAAGGCTGCTTATGTCACCACCGTCAGCAGCTGCAAAACCACCATCAGCAGCTGCAAAACAACCATCAGCAGCTGTTGCTTTTATCAGACACAGCTGCAGCAGCAGCTGCCATACCGCCATAAGCAGCTGATGCTTTCATCCAAAGCAGCATCAAAAGTTTTTCCTACTACTGATGGCAGCAGCTTATGTCCTTTTTGTTCTCCGATATCAGCAGATGATGGTGTCATTAAAAGTAACAGCAGCAGCTGCCAAAGAGCCACCTCCATCAGCTCCTGCCAAACCACCATCACCAGCTGCTTAACCAACATCAGCAGCTGATGCTTTTATCAGACGCAGCTGCAGCAGCAGCTGCCATACCGCCATCAGCAGCTGATGCTGATTAACAGTAACATCAGAAGCTGCTTATTGTACCACTGATAATAACAGCAGCACCTGCTTATGCCACCAGCATCAGCAGCTGCCAAACTACCATCTGCAGCTGCTCAACCACCATCAGCAGCTGATGCATTCTCAAAAGCAGCTGCAGTAGCAGCTGCCATACCGCCATCAGCAGGTGATGCTTTCCTCAAAGCAGCATCAAAAGTTTTTCCTACTACTGATGTCAGCAGCTTATGTCCCTTTTGTTCTCAGATATCGGCAGATGATGGTGACATTTACAGTAACATCAGCAGCTGCTTACGTTACCACTATCAGCAGCTGCCAAAGAACCATAAGCAGCTGTTGCTTTCATGAAACGATGCAGCAAAAATCTATTTGTACTACTTATAGTAGCCGATGATGCCCCTCTGTTCTTCCGTATCGTCAGATGATGCGGTAACTTATGATAACAGCAGCAGCTGCTAATGCCACCACAATCAGCAGCTGCCAAGCCACCATCAGCAGCTGCAAAACCACCATCAGCAGCTGATGCTTTTATCTGACGCAGCTACAGCAGCAGCTGCCATACCGCCATCAGCAGCTGATGCTTTCCTCAAAAGCAGCATCAAAAGTTTTTCCTACTACTGATGTCAGCAGCTTATGTCCCTTTTGTTCTCAGATATCGGCAGATGATGGTGACATTTACAGTAACATCAGCAGCTGCTTACGTTACCACTATCAGCAGCTGCCAAAGAACCATAAGCAGCTGTTGCTTTCATGAAACGATGCAGCAAAAATCTATTTGTACTACTTATAGTAGCCGATGATGCCCCTCTGTTCTTCCGTATCGTCAGATGATGCGGTAACTTATGATAACAGCAGCAGCTGCTAATGCCACCACAATCAGCAGCTGCCAAGCCACCATCAGCAGCTGCAAAACCACCATCAGCAGCTGATGCTTTTATCTGACGCAGCTACAGCAGCAGCTGCCATACCGCCATCAGCAGCTGATGCTTTCCTCAAAAGCAGCATCCAAAGCTTTTCCTACTACTAATGGCAGCAGCTTATGTCCTTTTTGTTCTCCGATATCGGCAGATGATGGTGTCATTAACAGTAAGAGCAAAGCTGCTTATGTCACCACCGTAAGCAGCTGCAAAACAACCATCAGCAGCTGCAAAACAACCATCAGCAGCTGTTGCTTTTATCAGACATAGCTGCAGCAGCAGCTGCCATACCGCCATCAGCAGCTGATGCTTTCATCCAAAGCAGCATCAAAAGTTTTTCCTACTACTGATGGCAGCAGCTTATGTCCTTTTTGTTCTCCGATATCAGCAGATGATGGTGTCATTAAAAGTAACAGCAGCAGCTGCCAAAGAGCCACCTCCATCAGCTCCTGCCAAACCACCATCAGCAGCTGCTTAACCAACATCAGCAGCTGATGTTTTCATCAGACGCAGCTGCAGCAGCAGCTGCCATACCGCCATCAGCAGCTGATGCTGATTAACAGTAACATCAGAAGCTGCTTATTGTATCACTGATAATAACAGCATCATATAGATGATGGTGACATTTACAGTAACATCAGCAGCTGCTTACATTACCACTATCAGCAGCTGCCAAAGAACCATAAGCAGCTGTTGATTTCATGAAACGATGCAGCAAAAATCTATTTGTACTACTTATAGTAGCCGATGATGCCCCTCTGTTCTTCCATATCGACAGATGTTGTAGTCACTGATGATAACAGCAGCAGTTGCTTATGCCACCACCATCAGCAGCTGCCAACCACCATCAGCAACTACTAAACCACCATCAGCAGCTGATGCTTTTATCAGACGCAGCTGCAGAAGCTGATGCTTTCATCAAAAGCAGCTTCAAAAGTTTTTTCTACTTCTGATGACAGCAGCTTATGTTCCTTTTGTTCTCCGGTATCGGCAGATGATGGTGTCATTAACAGTAACATCAGCAGCTGCTTATGATACTACCATCAGTAGCTGCCAAAGAACAATTAGCAGCTGTTGCGTTCATCAAGAGGTGCAGCAAAAACTATTCTTTATATTTATAGTAGCAGCTGATGCCCCTCTGTTCTTCCTTATCGGCAGATGATGTGGTTACTGATCATAACAACAGCAGCTGCTTATGCCACCACCATCAGCAGCTGCCAAACCACCATCAGCAGCTGATGTTTTTATCAAACGCAGCTGCAGAAGCTATTCTAACTACTAATAGCAGCAGTTGATGCCTCTCTGTTCTTTCTTACGGCAGATGATATGGTCACTGATGATAACTGCAGCAGCTGCTTATGCCACCAACATCAGCAGCTGCCAAACCACCATCAGCAGCTGATGATTTCATCAAAAGCAGCAGAAAAAACGATTCTTACTCATGATGGCAGCAGATGATGTCCCTCTGTTCTCTGATTACGGCAGATGATGTTGTCAATAAAACTATCATCAGCAGTTGCTTTGTACACCAATATCAGCAGCTGCCAAACCATCAGCAGCAGCTGATGTTTCCATCAGAAGAAGAGGCAAAAGATATTCTAACTTCTAATGACAGCAGTTGCTGTCCCTCTGTTCTTCGACATCGGCAGACGATGTGGTCACTTATATTAACATCAGCAGCTGCTTATGACACCAACATCAGCAGCTGTCAAACCACCATCAGCAGCTGATGCTTACATCATAAGCAGCATCAAAAGATTTTTCTTACTACTGATGGCAGCAGCTTATGTCCCTTTGTTCTCCGATATCGGCAGATGATGGTGTCATTAACAGTAACATCAGCAGCTGCTTATGATACCGCCATCAGCAGCTGCCGAAGAACCATCAGCAGCTGTTTCTTTCATCAAAAGATGCAGCAAAAGCTATTCTTTCTTCTTATGGCAGCAGCAAGTGTTCTTCTGTTTTTCCATATCGGCAGATAATTTGGTCACTGTGTAACAGGACGAGCCCCAAAAATGTAACTGGACAAGCCCCAAAAATGTAACGGGACGAGCCCTTTAATAGTTCAAAGGGAAAAAAACGCAATATCAGCTCTCAACTTAAGTATTAAACTGTCCTGAAATAGTATATCGCACTATTTCTTCTATCATAATGGCTCTCTTATGCTTTGTACAAGTTAATACACATAAGTATTTGTCCGTTTAGCCCCAATCAGCACCCCCGGGCAGGTCAATAGCCCTGTCTAACACTAAACACGAACAATAGTGTTGTACGGACTAACGAACAAATACTGTCCTACAGACAGACAGACAGACAGACCCAGATGACAGACAGACGGACGACCAGTCCCAGTCGAGGACAGTCAGACAGACGAACAATAGCAAACCTTCTCCCCACGGGTTCTTCTTTTGAGCTTGTCTGAGAATATGAAAAAAAGTAATTTGTATTCAATGATTTTATTCACATTAATGAAAAATGGCAGGATTTCAGATAATGTTTCCTCTATAGCCTAACACTAACTAGCAAGCTTATTTTAGTTTAAGTGAACGTATTTTGCAGCCAAACCCCAGAGTTAGGGGGTGAGGAAATTTAGCAAAGATCAGATTTCAGAAATTTGAGATCAAGTAAAACATGGTAGGCCTACTTGACTTGTGTTCCTGAGAACGACTTCTTAGGCAAAATTGGTATCTATTGGAAAACTTATTAATTGTATCAGAATATACAATCACACTTTACCGTAGCATATAAATTATTATAAGTATAAACCAGATATTATAGACAAATACCAACTTTATAAGCATAATTTCCAATTCTCAGCCGTTTTAACTAAATTATACTAACAACACAAAATGAAAGCACATGTTCAGGCAGATTATATTACTAATTGAAGAACGGCTTTTTAACCTGTAGACTGCACAATAAATAGCATTTTCCGGACATAATTTTCTGAGTATTTCGCTTCAAGGGAGACTATAGATTCACACCTAATAAACCATTTATGTGATAATTCTCTTCCAACCGAGAATTCTGCTTGCCAAGTATATACTACCCTTACAACTGATATTAAAATCAGCAGTTGCTTATGATACCAGCACCAGCAGCTGCAAAAACCACCATCAGTAGCTGCTGATGCTTTTATCAAGATCAGCAGCAAAAGCTATTCTTACTCATGATGGCATCAGCTGATGTCCCTCTGTTCCGATATCAACAAATGATCAGCAAATTAGTCATTAATACTGAGATGAGCTGTTGCTTATGATACCACCATCAGCTACTGCTAAACCACCATTAGCAGCTGATGCTTTTATCAAACGCAGCTGCAGAAGCTATTCTTACTAATAATAGCAGCAGAAGCTATTCTTACTAATAATAGCAGCGGGTGATGCCCCTCTGTTCTTCCATATTGGCAGATTATGTGGTCACTGATAATAACAGCAGCAGCTGCTTATGCCACCATCACCAGCTGCCAAACCGCCATCAGCAGCTGATGCTTTCATCATAAGCAGCATCAACAGTTTGTCCTATTACTGATCGCAGCAGCTAATGTCCCTTTGTTCTCCGATATCGGCAGATGATGGTGTAATTAACAGTAACATCAGCAGCTGCTTATGTTACCGCCATCATCAGCTGCCAAAGAACCATCAGCAGCTGATGCTTTCGTCAAAAGATGCAGCAAAAGCTATTTTTACTTCTAATAGGTAGCAAGTGTCCTTTTGTTCTTTCATATCGGCAAATGATGTGGTCGCAGATATTAACATCAGCAGCTGCTTATCACATCACCACCACATCACCACCAACAGCTGCCAAACCACCAACAGTAGCTGCTGATGTTTTCATAAAAAAGCAGCAAAAGCTATTCTTTCTCATGATTGCAGCAGCTGATATCCCATTGATCTCCAATATCGCCAAATGATGTTGTCATTAATACGAAAATGAGCACCTGCTTACGACACAACCATCAGCAACTGCTAAACCACCATCAGCAGCTGATGCTTTTATCAAACGCATCTGCAGAAGCTATTCTTACTACTAATAGCAGCAGCTGAGTGTCAGCTGTTGCTGCTGTTGGATTAAATATCTGTATCTACCATCTGTTGGTGGACTGCCTGCTGTTGAAGATAGGTAATGAGAGCGACAGCTGTTGCTACTGCTTGATTGAATATCTGTATCAGCAAGCAGCTTGTAGATTGCCTGCTGTTGAAGATAGGTGGTGACAGTGACAGCTGTTGCCGCTGCTGCATTAAATATCTGTATCTGCTATCTGTTTGTGGACTGCCTGCTGTTGAAGAAGGATAGTGAGGGTGACAGCTGTTGCTGCTGCTGGATTGAATATCTGTATCTGCAAGCAGTTGGTGGACTGCCTGCTGTTGAAGATAGATAGTGAGAGTGACAGCTGTTGCTGCTGCTGGATTAAATATTTGTTCATGCAATCTGTTGGTGGACTGCCTGCTGTTGAAGATAGATAGTGAGAGTGACAGCTGTTGCTGCTGCTGGATTAAATTTCTATATCTGCCATCTGCTTGCTGTTGACGATAGGTAGTGAGGGTGACAGCTGTTGCTGCTGCTGTACTAGATATCTGTATCTGCCTTCTGTTTATGGACTGCCTGCTGTTGAAGACAGGTGATCAGAGTTACAGCTGTTGCTCCTGCTGTATTAAATATCTGTATCTGCCATCTGTTGGTGGACTGCCTGCAGTTCAAGAAAGGTAGTGGGAGCGACAGCTGTTGCTGCTGCTGGATTAAATATCTGTATCTACCATCTGTAGGTGGACTGCCTGCTGTTGAAGATAGGTAGTGAAAGTGACAGCTGTTGCTGCTGCTGGACTAAATATCAGTATCTACATTCTGTTGGTGGACTGCCTGCTGTTGAAGATATGTAATGAGAGTGACAGCTGTTGCTGCTGCTGGATTAAATATCTGTATCTGCCATCTGTTTGTGCACTGCCCGTTTTGAAGATAGGTATTGAGTTACAGCTGTTGCTGCTGCTGGACAAATTATCTGTATCTGCCATCTGATGGACTGCCTGCTGTTGAAGATAGATAGTGAGAGTGACAGCTGTTGCTGCTGCTGGATTAAATTTCTATATCTGCCATCTGCTTGCTGTTGACGATAGGTAGTGAGGGTGACAGCTGTTGCTGCTGCTGTACTAGATATCTGTATCTGCCTTCTGTTTATGGACTGCCTGCTGTTGAAGACAGGTGATCAGAGTTACAGCTGTTGCTCCTGCTGTATTAAATATCTGTATCTGCCATCTGTTGGTGGACTGCCTGCTGTTCAAGAAAGGTAGTGAGAGCGACAGCTGTTGCTGCTGCTGGATTAAGTATCTGTATCTACCATCTGTAGGTGGACTGCCTGCTGCTGAAGATAGGTAGTGAGAGTGACAGCTGTTGCTGCTGCTGGATTAAATATCTGTATCTGCCATCTGTTGATGAACTGCCTGCTGTTGAAGATAGGTAGTGAGAATGGCAGGTGTTGCTTCTGCTGGATTAAATATCTGTATATGTCATCTGTTTGTGGACTGCCTGCTGTTGAAGGAAAGTAGTGAGAGTGACTTCAGTTGCTGCTGCTTGAATTATATCTTTTTTTCTACCATCTGTTGGTGGTTATACTCATGATACCAGGCGCTGCTTCTGGAGACGAAACTAACCTTTGCTGCTGCCTTCTGTTACGAGGGTGATAGCTGCTGCTACAGTGGACGGAGTGATATCTGCAGTAAGTTTTAGTGAGAATTACTACTTCTTGTGGTGTACGTGACTAGAGTGATATATTGTGCTGTTGTTTATCAACGAGTGAAAACTGATGCTGATGGTTTCTGTGATATTTGCTGTGACAACAGCAGCAGCTGTTGTATCTTCAAATTAACAGCAGTATTAGTTATTTCATTCCTCCCCTTAGACAACAACAGCAAATCTTTTTCTCCACCTAGGTTGCAGGATGCGTCTCTTTTTAAACCAGCTGCAGCAGCGTGTGAATTAAAAAACCCCATAAAATCTGCTACTTCTATCATCAGAAAAGAATAAGACAAAAGCGATAAACCGTACTAACTGCAACTGCGGCATTAGCAATTGTACCTATTAAAAACCACCATCAACAGCTAATGCTTTCGACAGATGGTGGTGCCACTAAAAACAACACCAGCAGCTGCTTATGATACTACCATCAGTAACTGACACCACCATCAGCAGCCTATGCTTTTACTTACAGCAGCAGCAAAATGTACTCTAAACACTAGTGGCAACAGCTGACATCCCTCTGATCTCCGATATTGGCAGATGATAGTGTCATTTACTAAAAGCAGCGGCTGCTTATGACACCACCATCAGCAACTGACATCACCATTAGCAGCTAATACTTAATCAACAGCATCCGTAATGGTTATTCTCAATACTAATGACAGTAGCTGATATCCCTCTGTTCTCCGATATCGGCAGATGGTAGGGTCACTGTCACTAGTAATAACATCAGCAGCTCATTCTGACACCACCATTTGCAACTGACATCACCATCAGCAGCTGATGCTTTCATCAACAGCAGTAGTTATTCTAAATACTTATGGCAGCAGCTAATGTCCCGCTGTTCTCCAATATCAAAAGATGGTGGTGTCACTATCACTAATAAACAACATCAGGAGCTGCTTATGACACCACCATCAGCAACTGACTACATTATCAGCAGTTGAAGATTTCATCAACAACAGCAGCAAAAGTTATCCTGAATACATTATGGCAGCAGCTGATGTCCTTCTGTTCTCCGATATCGGCAGATGGTGGTGTAACTATAAAAAAAACACTAGCAGCTGCTTATGACACCAGCATCAGGAACTGACTTCTCCATCAGCAGCTATTGCTTTTACTTACAGCAGCAGCAAAAGTTATTCTCAGTACTAATGGCAGCACCTGATGTCCCTCTGATCTTCAATATCGACAGATGATGTGGTCTCTGGTACAAACATCAGCATCTGCTAATGAAAACTGGCGGAGCAGCAGATGTTACTCCTGTCAAACCACCAACATTAGTGTCTGCAAATACTACACACGGCAAAAACAGTAATATAAGCCTAAATCCTTACTATAAACAGTGACTGACACTTTTAATAACACCATTATAACAGGCAGCATATATCAATCTTAAAAAAAAGAAAAGAATGTTGAAAACATCAGCATCAGTTGTCACTATCATACCACGAACAGAAGCAGCAGTGTAACAGCAACAAAGTAGAAAAAGTTGCAACACTCTCTATCAACAACTAGAAACAACAAATATTAGGCCCCAGCACAAAATATCAAAAGATGTCAGTCTTGCAATAAAAAGAGTGTCAGGAAGTGTCTCTCTCACCACCAAATGTTGCATCACAAATTCTTTTCACACTCGTAGCATTTATATATATATATATGAAGAAGAATGTTTATTCAAGTGCTATATAGGTTATGTAGCCCTTGAGCATATACATGTACATACATGCAATACAAATATAAACGATGTGACAGGTAGTACAATAAGTGCATAATATCACCTTAATAAATACAGAATAATATGTGAGTCAAGAATCATTAATACTTAAAGCTATTAATTTCTTTCCTCTGAGCTATATCCTAACCTATCCCACTTAGACCTTATCTTTGCTTGGTGAAAACTGTGTGACTCTTCTTGTAATATCCCTTCGGGCACTATGCCTAACCTGCATTGAACCAACGTCGATTCGACATCATGACGTCGAATCGTCTTCGGTTCAAAGCTGATCAAACCCCATGTGCCCGACTGGTTATTTGTAAGGTAACTTAATTCGTTGCGACCCCTAAACTACATACAAGGCACATCTGTCATGCGAATTGGAGAGAACTGTGTGACTCTTCTTGTAATATCCCTTCGGCACTATGCTTAGCCAGCATTTGACCAACGTCGATTCGATATCATGACGTCGAACCGACGCTGGTCCAAACTTGATGAAACCCCATGTGCCCGACGGGATATTTGTAAGGTAACTTAATTCGTTGCGAGCCCTAAACTACATATAACGCACATCTCTTATGCAAAATGGAGAGAACTGTGTGACTCTTCTTGTAATATCCCTTCGGGCACTATGTTAAGCCAGCATTGAACCAACGTCGATTCGATATCATGACGTCGAACCGACGCTGGTTCAAAGCTGATCAAACCCCCATGTGCCCGACGGGATATTTGTTAGGTAACTTAACTCGTTGCGAGCCCTAAACTACATATAAGGCACATCTGTTATGCAAATTGAAGAGAACTGTGTGACGCTTCTTATTGTAATATCCCTTCGGGCACTATGATTAGCCAGCATTGAACCAATGCCGATTCGATATCATGACGTCGAATCGACGTGGGCTCAAAGCTGATCAAACCCCATGTGCCCGACGGGATATTTGAAAGGTAACGTAATTCGTTGCGAGCCCTAAACTACATATAACGCATATCTGTCATGCAAAACACCCAAAGTGGCTATGTGAAAAAGCAAACACCAGTTTGAGTACCTAAACAAACAAAACAGTTTAAACACATATTTGAAGGAAAAAAGAGAAAATAAACCTTACGTAAATATATGGCAGCAGAGTGACATCAGCTGCTATATATTTTTTTTTCGTTGATGCTGACAATGGCTTTCTGAACAACCCTAACGACCTTGCATATTCAAGGATTCTGTTGTTTTTATTTCTCTGTTTATACCAGTACCATGGTCTTGCATGCTCTTAGTATTAGTCTTCAAACACATACATTGAGATGACACTAGAAGCTCTAAATGCAGGAAAAAATAATTGTAATTAAATAAATAAACTTGAAAAATTAACTTCTGAAAATTAACTTTGACCTTGTCTTTTTTTTTCAAACATCTTGCTGATCTTACCCAACAAGTAGAGCCAAACTAAAAACAGGGGATAAATGAGCAATAAAAAGGCAAAGAAGAAGAGAGGGAAAAGAGAAAAGAGTGGCCAAGATCTGTAGGAAAATTTAAAAACGATGAGAAAAAATAAATGTCATGTCGAATAGCTAATTAAAGTATCTTCTGTGGGAGTCTCAGCTGAAGTTGCGGACCTGGTGTTGTCCCGGGGGCAGCAGCAGTTGTTTCTTTCTGTACAGCTGCAGTTGATAGTTGATGCCAGAGGTACTATTGACCTACCTTAAATTAACTTGCAAGCTGAGCGAAAACGGATTTGCGATATATCGGTATTACGGTATTGTGAGACAACTTTATCATGTTTTTTTAAAGATACGTTTTCTGTAATAAGTACTTTAACTCCGAAATTCAACGCAGTTTAATACGGAGCCCGGGAAGGGCCATGGCAATACATATACTGATTTCGTTCCCACGCAATGCATTTCGTTCCCACGCATTACTTTTTCGATTCCTCAGTTTAGTAATTCATTCCCTCAAAATAAAATTCCGTTCTAACGCTTTACTTTTTCGTTTCCATGCATTGTTTTTTCGTTCCATCAATTTAGTATTTCGTTTCCTCAAAATAATATTCCGTTCCCCCGCTTTACTTTATCGTTCCCTTAAAATGGCATTTCGTTCGCTCAAAATGATATTCCATTCCTACGCTTTACTTTTTCGTTCCCTCAAAATAGCAATTCGTTCCCTCAAAATAATATTCCGTTCCCATGCATTACTTTTTCGTTTCCTCAAAATATTAATTCGTTCCCTCAAAATAATATTTCGTTCCTCCAAAATAACATTTCGTTTCCACGCATTACCATTTCGTTTGCACGTACTAATATTTCTTTCTCTTGCAAAAGAAATTCGTGTCCTTAAAATGGTATTTTGTTACCTAGCAATAATATTTCGTTCTATCACAGTAGTATTTTGAGCCTTCAAATTACTATTCCGTTCACTCGAAATAATATTTCGTTCCCACGATTTACTATTACGAGGCCTCGCAATAATACTACATCTATTTTTAGCTTTACACCGATCGATGTATCATGGTCTTTCAGAGCGGGCATTAAATAATGATAATCAATTTGGTCAACATTGCATTAAAAATGTGAACATTACGATCGAACTACATATTCTATTAACAATACAAAAATTAAGAAACTGAGAAAACATAGAACAATTTCGCTGCTTTATTCCTAGTGAAATTTTAACGCTGGTACAACGTCTGCCCAACGTTGGACAAACATCATTGGCGTTTCAACGGTTAGTTGGGTCAACGTTGTCCCAACATCGAGTGCTCACTCGGCGGTGTCGACTATCAGTAGGCGGAGTACTTGGATGGTTTACGAGGGGCTCTGGTTTCGTGATCAGTAGAGCTACGATTTTGTCCTCATCTGTTACATTTGGAAGGTGGCCCTGGGCTTGAGGGGCACACAGGTGGTGATGGCTAAGTTGCTTCCAGTGAAGAGGAGTCTGTTTTTTGTGACTTCCTCTTTGTTTCCTTTGGCAGTGTGACCATTTCGAGGGGGTTTGCTCTCGAGGGAGGAATTTGCTCCAAGGGGAGCAAATTCTTTCCTTTAAGACTTGGCCCCAGTTTTGGGTTTACAGAGACTGGGGGAGGAGGGCTGAATTGTTTCCCTTGAACGTGTACTCATTCCCCTTTTGTAGGGACTTGGTAAGCCAGAGCTAAACTTGGGGTTCGAAAATACACCAGCAATTTAATCGTGACAGTTGGCATAATAACCTTTGAGCTATGGTAAAACAGTGGTGTGGGGGTGCATCTCCCTATTTTTCTGCCAGGAACACAACTGTTATAACTTCCTTCTTGCTTCCCCTGTGGCAGTGCCTTTTCTGGCAGACCTGCTTTAGAGGGAGAGCATTTGCTTCAATGGGGGTAAATTCGTTTCATCGGGAGTTTGCCCCGAATTAGAGGGGGCACAGAGATTGGGATGACTAAAAGTACAAGACTGGCTCCAGTTAGTAAAATAAATAAAATACAATAATAATAACAATAATAATAATAATAATAATAATAATAATAATAATGATAATAATGAAAATAAAATAATGATAAAATAAAAGATATGGTTGGCCCTCAGAACAAACGGTGTCACTTTAAGACTTGTACCATTTAGCCTGGAAGCCAGGCTGCTGAAATGCACTATGGTTTTGCTTTTATCATCACCGAATACTTTTGCAAGAAAACGAAAAGCTATTTCATATGAACGAAATGTTAATTTGAGGGAACGAAATACTATGGTAAGGAAATAAAATGTTATTGCGTAGGAAAGAACTAGTAATGCGTGGGAACGGAATATTATTTTGGGGGAACGAAATGGATAAATTGAGGGAACGAGAAAGTAATGCGTGGGAACGAAATATTATTTTGAGGGAACAAAATATTATTTTGAGAGAACGAAATTGTAAAGCGTGGGAACGGAATAATATTTTGAGGAAACGAACTGCTATTTTGAGGAAACGAAATAGTAAAGTGGGGGAACGGAATGCTATTTTGAGGGAACGAAATGCTATTTTGAGGGAACGAAAAAGTAAAGTTTGGGAACGGAATATTGCTTTGAGAGAACGAAATATTAAACTGAAGGAACGAAAAAGTAAAGCGTGGGAAAAGAATATTATTTTGAGGGAATGAAATGTTAAATTGAGGGAATGAAAAAGTAATGCGTGGGAACAAAATGCATTTCGTGGGAACGAAATCAGTATATGTATTGCTATGTCCCCTCCCGGGCTCCGTAGTTTAAGATGTTAATGGTCATATTTAACTCTGAGTTTATTTCATTTATAATAATTAATAACATTAAATAATACGCGGACTCTCAAACACTGTACACGTATCCTAGTGATAATTCGAATTATGAACATCAATATTTTTACAGATATCCATAATTCGAATTATCGATATCCATAATTCGAACTCAGGATATCCGAAAATCATAATTATTAATAGATATAATTTGTATCATGGATATCACAAATCCGATTTTTGGATATTCATATTTTGATTTATGGATGGTCATAAATCGAATTATGGATATCGGATATCACTTATTACTAATGGATATTAATAAATCAACTAGCTGATACCAATGTCGAATTAGTGATATCCATTAATCATTAAGATTATTAGATATCCATAATTCAAATATTAAGTAAAATCCATAATTCGGGTTACGGATATCAATATTTTGGCCCGTTATGTATAACACTAATTAGAATTATGGATATCAGATATTCTTCGTTACAAATAATAAGTTTAAATAACGACTGCTCTGCGATTATTTATGGATATTTACTATTCAAATTATGAATATCAATTATTCAGCCCGATTTCTTGATATAACTTATTTAAAATATGGATATCCCTACTTCAAATTACATATATGAGCCGCGACACGGGAAAACCAACAATCTGGTTGTGCACCCAGCGCAGACTCAGATCAGCCTGGGCATCCGCCCAGTCTGACCAGAGTCTTCGCTGTCCGCATGGAGGTAGCTAAGACCCTTAGCTACCCTTTGGGCACTAAACGAAGAGTCTGATCAAACTTGGCGAATGCCCAGGCTGATCTGAATCTGCACTGGGTGCACAACCACATTGTTGGTTTTCTCGTGTCACGGCTCATATGTATTCCATGATACTGCCCATAGCTATCAATAACTCTAATTATGGCTATCCATAAATCGAATTAGTGATATCATAATTCGAATTGGTGATATCCATAAAATCGGATATTTGACATCCATGATTCGAAGTTGTGATATCCATTCTTTGAATAAGTGATATCAATAAATGGGCTGACCAAGACCTGACAAATGTAACAATTTTCTACTTGCTCACTGCACACTGGGAAAGCAAATACTTTTATTTGACCAGCAAAATTTCTTGCTTCTCCAGAATTATTGTTGTAACACAAATTTCCGATGAAAGAGATTACAGGTGTGATCTACGAGACAGGGCTGAGATATATGATAAACTTTATTTTTCAGCATTTTTTACATGTATCAACCAAATAAAAGAGTGCTGAAAATGTCTCCTTCCCCACCCCAACCTGCATTCGCACTGCTGATTTTTTTTCATCTCTCGTAACGATGTTCCCGAAGTGGCTCAGCGGTTTCCATCTGTTGGATTTTATTGTATGTGTATTTCAATTCTCGTAACGACATTGGATTTTATGTACTGTTCTGTTTCAGTTCTCCTAACGACGTTCGCCAAGTGCGTACGTAACTATAGTTGCACACCCCTGGCGCCGAGTGTTCGTCCAAGTCCTATGTATATTGTTTTGTTCTCTTCTCTTCTCCTAACGACGTTCCCGATGTGGTCAGCGATACGTAACTATGACTATAGTTGCACACAGCCGTCCAAATTTATATTTTGTAATCGACCCTATTAGCGCACGTGACCCAATAAGCGCAGATCATGGGAAGTTCTGAGGCATATGATTTTTAGCGCACATATTCTTACTGGTTTATCCCTTTGATTGCTTGTTACAAGTGCTGAAAACACTATAAAATCTTACAGTTTTCACTATCAAAGCATCTCCATCCTGCATGACTATATGCAGCTTTTCTGTAATCTATATATAATAATTCTTTGAAATGTGCGTTTATTAGGAAGAATGTCTACTGAAAGTATTTAATGTTCAGCGCACAGTGCGCTAAACGGGTCGAATACGGTACACCTTTATATTTTTGCATATAATTTAGAAGCTTATTATATTTTGTTGGTATGTAAGGGAAGCAAACTATTCCAATTCAGTCTCTTTTTGTACCATGTTTTAATCTTTGCCAAGGAAATAGATTTATTTTTTTTTTTTTGTATTTATTTTTTTTTAAACTTATTTTTGTAGCTATTCCATTCTAGTATATATTATTCTCGCAAAGGAAATAAGTTAACATGTCTGTAAACTATATATAGGCACAAGGGAGAAACCTGCGAAAGATAAATCCTATTATTGTATAACTGCAACTACAGTTATTCATTTTAAACACAGACGTTATTATTATTATTATTATTATCATCATTTGTCATTATTATTTTGGGCTTTACAGCCCTTACAAGAACACTTACCCATATCGAGCCGATCGTTCCTAGAAAGTGGGCTAAAACCAAACTTACTGGGGTAAAACGTCATCAGCTGCTGCGAGGCTATCAGCAGCTGCTGCGAGGCTATCAGCAGCTGCTGCTGAGGCTAGCAGCGGCAGCTCGTGATTTGGATGTTACTGCATCATGTCGGCGAACTGACATCGAAACCAAGTCATTTCGACCTCGTGTGTCCACTGGGTAGTGATTGGCGTCGCATGAAATGGTGCCTTAAGCCATGTAAATACATCGAATACTCGAATCTGCCTGCGCATTTCAGCAAATTAGTCAAGATTTAATTGATCATATACGAATGTGACCAAGGAATACTCATATCAGACGACGCAAGCTATTTACTCCGAGTATAGGTAGGGACGACAGAGGCACTGTTAAAATGAAAGGGAAAATATTTAATCCTTGGGTGTCGTAATTTTAGTTTGAGCTGTCCTATTCTTTAGATTGTTTTGTTTTACTACATAAAAAAGTTTTCCAGGATTTCTGTGCTGTAGGACGGAGTTGCATAAAAGTATTAAAACAGGAGCTATGGATAGCTCCTGTTTTAATACTTTTATGCAACTCCGTGCTACAATTTTCTCGTTTCAGTCTTTTTTTTTTTTTTTTTTTTTTGAGTCATAATGTAAGTTGGTTGCAATATATGTAGCGCCTATTTCATATTATTTTTTTACAACTACAGCAAAAGTAACCTGTTTAAGTTATAGTGTCTTTTTTCACCTTCATATTCTGGAGTTATCGTAATTTTTTATGGATTGGTGGCTATTTTTTCTCTTACATAATTTTTTGATTAAGTAATAAAACCCTGTACGCTTCGTCTAGACAATAAGGAAGTTAACTACCTTTTACTTTAAAGCACTTTTTTATACCGAACAAAAAAAACCGTTACATGTACTTTCAATGCGCGTTTTGTTTAAACTGACGTAGAATTTGCCAGTGCTATTTTATGTGTAACTGACAAACAGTTTTCGAAGTCCAGAAAATGAATATCACAGCAAAAACTGCGAAATTAATGTCTCCAGATTAGTTTGAGTCAATGACGAGTCAAAATTTGAAAGTGCTATTTCGAGGTGATTTTTGGAGACCCGTATGCCACTCAGGTTGTCAGCCCATGTAAGCACACTGTAAAAAAATCTGTAGATTTTACGGTAGAATAACTGGAAACCAGCTGCCAGTCCTTTTACCGTTATTTTTTACGGGCGTTTGCCTTTAAGACATTGTTGGAAATCACGAAATTGAAGTTTTATTTTAACTTGGCGCACTCGAAAATGACTTTGTATTGTTGAAGGGATAACTGACCAAAACGACACCTGCTCTATTCTGTCACACTGTGCTTGATGATCCCTGCAATTTTTACGGGCGCCTGTAAAAATAACGATAAAAGAACTGGCAGCTGGTTGCCAGTTATTTTTACCGTAAAATCTACTGATGTTTATCAGGCACTATTTGTTACGAAAATGGTCCAATCGCCGCTTCCAAAGGGCTGATCAGTGAAGCACAATGCTTGGAATACCGCTTTTCAGGACACTTGACTCTGACTTTCTTGTTTTGCACTGAAAATCCCATAGACAATTCAATGTGGTATACCACGGACAATTAACTTGTTTGATCAAACTTTTTCATCGTGAAACCATTGTCTGGAAAAGCTGGAATAAGATCCATGAATTAAACTTTAAAATTCTATTGAAACATACTGGTTAATCGGAGTAACTGATTTGCTATACTTTTAATTGCAAGGGAGGCGATTTCAAAGACACAGAATCTTTAACACATTATTTCTTTAAACTGCAGATTAAATTTCATAGGGTTCATAGGGTTTCTTATTGGCGTTTAAGTTAAATCCAGAAGTGTAAAACTTTTAGCCCTTGCGCAGGCGCATTAAGCGTTTCACATTTGTCTGTGGTGTTTTCAGTCACATTGGAATAATTCTGTATAGTCCGTTTGGTCTCAAGTGCAAACAGGGTTTTGCCTATTTTCTCGAAAACGATGAAAGTTCCATCAAATGTTCTAAGTCATAATGACTCCTATAACTATACATAACAGAATACGAAAAATCCAATTTTTTTATGCTTTTGTAAAACATTTTCCATTAACAGTAGTGTAGAAATTAAGCAATTTCAGTGAAGGGCGTCATATGCTTGTTAGAACAGCCAAAATATTGTTGATAGGCAATAGCGTAAACTCGTTGTTTACTACAGTTGTGGAAGTATATGAATGAAAAAGTAAAATGTATTCACGTGTCCGCACGCGTAACGCATGGTGTCGCTGGTCAGGTGATTCTGTGTTGTAAATAAATATTTAACTATTATATAGTTTTGCGAGTAAAAATTGTATGTTTCAAAATTTGATAATCTATGGGTGAAACAAAATGTAGAAAAAAAGGATTATAAATAAAATTTCAATTAATTATGCAAATTTTGTTCTAGGGATGGCATACATTGGTCACATGCTCTAATACGTAAGACTAAACGGGAATTCCAACAGCCAAGTTTTACTCCCTTGTAATTAAGAGGCGAAAAGGACATATCGTAGGTCCTGTTTTGTAAAGAAACTTTTTTATAAAAAGCCACACATTTCCACAAAATTCTGATTTGGTTATGTATAGGATAAAATTCAAGAATGAGCAATTCGAAAATCTTCTACCGCTCACCAATTTTAAGAAAATATTGGGGATGCCGTTTGCATTTGGGAGCAAACGGACTATAACAATTTATGCAAATCGAAAAGCGATTAGTTCATGAGGTTGTCTGACATCTTGCATTTGAGAGAATACCTTAGCAATATTTGAAAATATTTTTTTAGCTTCAAATTCATGACTAATATATGTAACGTTTCTTTTTTGGTTCAGTATGTTTTTGGAAATTGGAAATCTGACCTTGGCCTAAATAATTTCAGACATAACCTAAAAAAAGTTATTTTCTACAGCCTCACTTTGAAATCAGTGTAAATAGGGTACTTTATAACTGCTTCAGGTTGTATTTTTGGATTTTTAAAGGTTATGCTCCTGACTGTTTGTATAGGCAACTATGATATTGAAACTCTCCGCAAGAGGCTATCTTTACGTTTATGTCTGACTTGATATTTTATGGCAATGTTTTGGGCAGTCAGGTATTATATTGAAGCTCTCTGCTAGAGGCTATCTTCACGGTGATGGCAGGCTCAATAGTTTATAGCAATGTGTGTTTAGTCAGATTTACTATTGTAGTTCTCTGCTAGGGGCTATCTTTACGTTTGTGTCTGGCTTGATAGTTTATGAAAAATGTCTATGTTGAAAGCCATTCTATTGTAGCTCTCCGCTAGGGGCTATTTTCGCATTGACGCCGGGCTTGATAGTTTACCGCGATGTTTTGTGTAGGCAGGTATTTATAATTGAGCCGCGACGCGAGAAAATCAACAATGTGGTTGTGCGACCAGTGCATACTCAGATCAGCCTGTACATCTTCATAGTTTACTCAGACTCTTCGTTAAGAGCTCAAAGGGTAGCTAAGGGTCTAAGCTACCTCCATGCGGACAGTGAAGACTCTGATCAGACTGGGCGGATGCCCAGGCTGATTTGAGTCTGCGCTGGGCGCACAACCACTTTGTTGGTTTTCTCGTGTCGCGGCTTATTATTGAAATTCTCCGCTAGAGGCTAACTTTACGTTTATGTCTGGCTTTATAGTTTACGGCATTATTTGTCTAATCATGCATCATATTGAAGCTCTCTGCTACAGGCTACATGTATCTTTATGTTTATGTCTTGCTAGATAGTTTACAGCAATGTTTGTGTAGTCAAGTATTATATTGAAGCTCTACGCTAGAGGATATATTTACGTTTATGTCTTGCTTGAGAGTTTAAGGCGTTGGTGGGACTTTAAACCCGAGTTCACTCACTCACCCGACTAAATAAACATTGGCGAGAACTATCAATCTAGACACAAACATGAAGAAGGCTCCTTGTAGGATCGACAATATAAATGCTGACTACAAAAGTATCGCAGAAAACTTTCAAGCTGGACATAAATTGGAAGCTGGTCCCCAGCAGGGATCTACAGTATCAAAGCTGACTAACTGTCCGTTAAAGGCTATCTTCATGTATATGTCAATGTTTGTTTAGTCAGCTTTAATGCTGCAGGTCTCCGCTAGGGGCTATTTTCACGTTTGGTTTTTGGCTTGATAGTTTATGGTAATGTATATGTAGTCCGCTATTAAATTGTAGCTCTCCCCTAGCGTCTATGTTCACGTTTGTGTCTGGCTTGATAGCTTATGGCAATGTTAAGGTGGTGATTTATGGTAAATGTAAAAATCTGCATAAAAGCATAAAAAAGGAACTTATCTCCCTGAAAGCTAGCAGACTTCTTATTTTCGTAGTTCTTTACAGTTTAGAATACAAAATAGACGTACATGCTGCTTAAAAAAGTGTTTTTATAAGGAAAGTTCAAAGGGTAATTTTCTGCGAATAAATCTGAAAATATAATATCGTTATTGAAAATTTACGTAGTGCTGAAGGTGCACTATTGCATAATGAAGAGCGTCCTAGCAATTATTTATTCCAACTCTTTCTCAAATTGTAATGTAGACCAGATGAAAACGGTAGCTTTTTCTCAATGTTCAGCCATGTACAAAGTCAATGTACACTGGACGCATTTATTAAATATAGGGTAGGCAAGCATACCTATGTTAACACCTACAATATAAATAATACATTACTGACAT
This sequence comes from Ctena decussata, assembly GCA_963989385.1. Lineage (NCBI taxonomy): Eukaryota > Metazoa > Mollusca > Bivalvia > Lucinida > Lucinidae > Ctena > Ctena decussata. The sequence continues at coordinate 59,663,778 of OZ022506.1, forward strand.
GATCAGTGGTGTGTAGATGAAATTGTTTAACCTTGTTAAAATAGTATCTCCTGTCTCACCTGTGTGTTTTGACAAAAAAAAATTGGACACAGACTGCATCTTTTTTCAACTGCTCAGCCTGATAATGTGTGAAAGAGATGGAAAAAATAATTGCTAGGACGCTCTCCATTATGCAACTAGGTACTCTAAGCACTAAGTATATTTTCAATTATGATATTATTTTTTCAGATTTATTCGCAGAAAATTACCCTTTGATCTTCTCTTATAAAAACACTTTTTAACATTAACAAATGCTGCATTTCGGGATTCTAGATTATGAGAAACAACATAAAGAAGGCATCTGCTAAGTTTTGGAAAGATCAGTGTTACTTTGAGTATTTTATGCTGATTTTTGTCTTTGTCCCAAATCAGTGATTATCACCACCTTAATGTAGTCAATTCTTTTATTCTAGCTCTCCGCTAGGGGCTATTTTCACGTTAATATCAGGCTGATAATTGACGGCTATGTTTTTGTAGTCAGCTATAATAATGTTGCACCATGCTAGGAGCTATCTTTACGGACGAGTCATTTATTATCAGGTTGGGGGCCGGGTACATTTAGGGGGTGGGGGTCGGAATATTTATTGGGGTGATGTACTGGGGGGGGGGTCGAAAATCAATAAGTCTCGGAGCAGGTGGGTCATATATTTTATTAGGCATATTGAAGGGTCAACATCCTTCCATCAGTCTTCATTTTTAAAAAGTCTCAGCTTGTAGGGGGCTTCGCCCCCCACCCCCGACCCCCATTACTCCTAAAATTTCAGACTCTTTTCTTTCAAACTCAAAACTTAAAGATATTTATGGAAATGATACACAAAACTTGAGGAGCTTCATATCGAAAAAGCAGATCTTTTCATTGATTTTGTTAGAATAACAGTAAAATCATGTCAAGTAGATGATTTTGTTTTTCAATTAAATTTAATGCCTGCGTTTGTGATATCGGCTCTCCGGGTGCCTTTTCATCAGCAAAACTTCTGTGGCTTCTCTCCAGTATGTGCGGCTAAAATGGAAGTAAACCGTAAAGGGACGTTACAATAGTTATCACAAATGCTTTGTTTAAAAGTCAGAATTTCAAAAGAGTGTTTTCCTGGCCGGAATGATAGACGCTTTACGCAAACACTAACAATCTGTTACGTACGTTACATTAGTTTAATTATGTGTTGTGAGGTCAAAATATTTTTTAAACGTTTGCATTATATCATGTTTAACATGACCTTATTACAAAAGACCCAATCTGTCAGTTTTAAAGCTATATGGTCTGTAACTTCAAGGAATTTATTTTTGGTGGCAATGTTTCTTATTTTCAAGAATACAGTAATTAAGCCCAGATGGCCATGAAACACTCATGATAATAACAAATCTAAGCCAGTACTGCTACAAAAAACAATAGTAATTTAGGTAAACTATTAACTGTCTAGAATTTTATTCATCCCGAATGTAATTACTTGAAAGTAAAAAGCTCCTGTTTTCACAGAGGTTATGACCTTTTCATGCATTTGTCAGGTGTAATGAATAGATTTATCATGAGAACTTAGTTTTACTCAACTTTTAAAATTGCTAAAAATAAAACATTTAAAAGTTGTAAAAATGATCAAAAGTTACAGACCATATAACTATAAATAGCTTGTTATCCATCTTTTGTACGAATCATTGTGCGAAAAATGACTTTTCAGCCTTCAACAGGGAATAGGTGTAACCAAGTTCAAGGTTAACAAAGTATAAAAGCTAGAGGTCTCAAGTTTGTTTTACTAGAAATGTATTGAAAGTTGCTAGTCAGACAATAGAAAAAAGTGAACAGTTTGGGCTATTTTGTCATAGAGTTTTCGTAAAATGCAACGATTTAAATTAGTATTTTAAATGTTCAAGGGGTACATTATGTGTCACGAAAATAACAGCACAAAAGTTCTAAATTATTTCAGAAGTAGCTTAACTTATATTAAATTAATCATCCTACAAAACATATTGACATTTGATACATTTATAATGTTTAAGCATACTTCCTATTGACTTCAATGAATATTTTTGATATTCTAAATTTAATGGGGTAACGTAAATAACTGGCCACTACAGAGTTACGCAAGGTTTGCCAAGGTGGCAAACGCTGAATTTTATAACTACAGACCAAGACGATCATTTTGATATTTGAAAACAAATGTTACACTCCGTAGACCACTATCTCCCTTTTCTAGGCCACTTACGCAATCATATTCGCTCAACTACTATAATATTGTAGCTCTCTGCAAGAGAGTATCTTCACGTTTATGTCTTGCTTGACAGCTTACGGCAATGTTTGTGTCATCTATTTTGTAGCTCTCCGCTAGGTGTATGTTAAGTGTTATGTCTGGCTTGATAGTTTACGGCAATGTTTCTGTAGTCAGTTTTTTATCGTAGATCTCTGCTAGGGCTTATCTTCACATTTATGTCCAGCTTGATTGTTTACTGCAATGTTGTATAGTCATATTTTATATTGTCGATCCCTGCCATGGACTTTCTTTACGTTTATGTCCAGCTTGACAGTCTAGGGCAATGTGTGTGGTGTCAGATTTTATATTGTAGATGTAGATGCTTGCTAGGGGCTATCCTCTCATTTTTGTCCAGCTTTATAGTTTACAGCAGCGTTAATGTAATCAGCTATTATGTTGTAGCTCCCTGCTAGCGGTACGTTTATTGTCTGGCTTGACAGTTTATGGCAATGTTTGTGTAGTCAGCTATTATCTTTTGGTGCCCTGCTAGCGGTTATATTCACGTTTTTCGTCTGATTTGATGTGTTAATTTGACAATTTTAGTGTGGTAAGCTAGTGCATTGTGACCATTTATGGGTAGGGGGGGGGGTTTAGCTGGGTATCTGACTATTCGTTATATTGTTATGCCTATTATAGACATATCTGTTTGACATTATCTACTTCTTTTCCCCTAGGTGTCATTGGAAAAAATGGATCTTTCGGAAATGAGATACTCTTCAAATTTGTTATAACAGCTCGCCGGATGGATCGAGTTTGTTCAAGAGTGACATCAGAAAAGGTAGCTTCGCTCATACAGATAGCATCGGCAACACCCCTCACACATTTAGCATCGGTAACTTCCCTCACACAATTAGCATCGGCAACTTCCCTAACACAATTAGCATCGGTAACTTCCCTCACACAATTAGCATCGGCAACTTCCCTCACACAATTAGCGTCGGCAACTCTCCTAACACAATTAGCATCGGTAACTTCCCTCACACAATTAGCATCGGTAACTTCCCTAACACAATTAGCATCGGTAACTTCCCTTACACAATTAGCATCGGCAACTTCCCTCGCACAATAAGCGTCGGCAACTTTCCTAACACAATTAGCATCGGTAACTTCCCTCACACAATTAGCATCGGCAACATCCCTCACACAATTAGCATCGGCAATAGCATCGGCAACTTCCCTCGCACAATTAGCATCGGCAACTTCCCTCATACAATTAGCTCCGGCAACATCCCTTACACAATTAGCATCGGCAATAGCATCGGCAACTTCCCTCGCACAATTAGCATCGGAAGCTTCCCTCACACAATTAGCATCGGCAACTTCTCTTGTATAATTAGCATCGGAAACTTCCTTCACACAATTAGCATCGGCAACTTCCCTCGTACAATTAGCATCGGAAACTTCCCTCACACATTTAGCATCGGAAACTTCCCTCACAGATTACAGTGTACATGTACGAGGGCGAGTCGATAGGTACCCAGCCTTACGTATTTCCGGTTGAGATACATCTCTTCTTTTTTTATGTAAATGCCCTCTTGTGTGATGCACTTAGACTAACGGTGTTCAAGTGCCATCAGCCCAGAACTGAAAAAGTCAGGGTCTTTTCCATTGACCCCCCCCCCCCCCTTCAACTGCCGTCACAAATTCTTCGTCAGACCGGAAATGACGTCCAGGGTTATCCTTTTTCAAGTTTGGGAATAGGAAGAAGTCGCTAGGAGCTATGTCAGGCGAATAGGCAGGATGTGGTATTAATTCATACCCGTTTCGCTCTACAGCATCCAGTGCAACTTTGCAAGTGTGGACTCTCGCATTGTCCTGCTGCAGCAGAACACCTTTAGAGAGTTTACCTCGGCGTTTTTCACGGATGGCGGTTCTCAGCTGGTCTAGCAAGTTTGCATAGTACACTCCAGTTATTGTACTTCTCTTAGGAAAAAAGTCCGACATAATAACGCCTTTTGCGTCCCAAAATACTGTGGCTATCACCTTGCCAGCAGATGGTTGCGTTTTGAACTACTTTGGCCTCGGGGTCCCAGGCCCTACCCACTGACGACCCTGAGCTTTATTCTTCGGCTCATAATAATGAACCCAAGTCTCATCTACAGTCACCAGACGCAAAAGAAAATCATCTTTTGACCTAAAACGCTTCAGCAAGGCGCTGCATACTGATGCTCTGGTTGCCATTTGCTCATCGCTAAGGGATCTAGGAACCCAACGGGCTGTTAGCTTGCGCATACCTAAACGATCATGTAAGATTGTTGAAACGCTACCATGTGAAATGCCTTATGCCTTCGCTATTTCTTCCACCTGAATTCGCCTATCAGAGTATATCAGATCCCCAACTTTGTTACACATTTCTTCGTCGGTGGCATCCAGTGGGTGTCCAGACCTGGTTTCATCTTCTAAAGACGTTCTACCGCGTTTGAATTCCCCTACCCAGAATTTAACCTGAGCATACGATGGTGCAGAAGACCCATAAACATCAGCTAAATCGCCGTGTATTTCCTGTCTCGTTTTACTTTTTAATGACAGATTCTATCTGTCATTTCTAGCTGTCGTAGGCCAAATATTGGAACTGGCTTTCACCGCCAAGTGTATACATGTGCATCCGAAATGAAATATAGTACGGCTAGAATTTGTGTATATCTCTACGCCAGTTATTAATGGCACTGAATGCCGTGTTTACTACCCTGTGTCCAATATACGCCAAAGACACACTTCAACAGAGGGAAAACTAATAATTTCATTTTATAGCCTTCTACTGTTTACATTTCATGAAACTTGATCGGGATCTCCACTGTCTTTCAGACTTCAAGGTCTACACTGATGTATTGCCAAAGCAATGTACAAATGCACACTCTGCTCGGATCTGGGTCTACACCAGCTGTTCCATTTTTTGTCGTTACGGTAACTGATCTTGTGCGCAGTAGGCTAAAAACACCCTGTTTAATCTGGGTCATCGCCGGCTGTTCCAGCATTTCGGGTCATTGCGGTAACTGAACTTGTGCGCAGTATGCTAGAAGCACCCTGCTCAGATCTGGGTCTACACCGGCTGTTCCAGCATTTCGGGTCATTACGGTAACTGAACTTGTGCGCAGTATGCTAATTTACGCTTATCGTAAAATAGAAGAAGTATTGAGGAATACGTGTATACCAAGATCAGACGTCACAGAAAACAGCGTCTAGTCAGGGCATACACTATTGGCTTTAAATTACAGGAAATTCTGAAGAAAAATAAAAATCAAGTTAAACACCCCTTATAATGGAAATCGAAACTAGAAGAATCTATTTTGCAGTTATTCATTAATCTTAACTATTCTCACCGAAAACCCGAATTTACAAAGTTCTACCTTTACAGTTTCTAAAATAGAATGGCACCATTATCTGACCTTTGACCGACTACGTTACTAAGCGGCGTTTGATAGAGCCAAACATCGCATAATGGCAAGACCGTATATATCATCCAACAAGGTTGTCTGCTTCCTTAGAGGAATCACCTTTCTAATCTAAATGATGGGCTACCGAAAATCAAGGTTTCTAAATGCCGAGGATACAGGTATGGAGCAGAAACTGGTGAGGTATAGTCTTCATGATGCATAGTCTGCAGATAAGAATAAGGGAGACTCTGATAAGACAGTCGTTAATACTGGCCGATGGGTTACTTTTCTAGATTTAGCATTCCATCTTTCTGATAGAATCTGTCATTTCAGGGCTTCAGAGCCCTTTGATTAAATACAGGTACCGAATTACAGCACGGTACTCAACTTTAGATGAAAAGCATGCCTTTGCATCACTAGCCATGCTTGACATTCAATATCTTATTAAAGAATGACTCGATACGTGTGCAATTTTGCCTCCATGTATAAAACATGTATTGAAACAAGGCATAAAATTAGTGAAATGGGATAGGGATAGGCTGGTTACTTATTGACTCGGCCTCGTACCATCAGCTAACTTAAAGGCGGCTTTCTGCGTTCAGATGTTTGATTCATAATGTCCCCAACAGAAAGACGTAGATAGAATAATATGACTATGATTCGTGCTTCTGTAACGCGCCAGAAATGTTGCCTGACCGACGAGGTTAGTAAAACAATGAATGTGCGCCCAGTGTGTAGCTTAGGTTTTAGTGTTTCTTCGTACAGATATGCTGATCTGAGTCCTCACTAGGTGCACTTGTAAGTCTTTTGTTGGTTTCGCCAGTCAGTGGCTCATAAAGTGTATAGATTCAATCTCTGTTTCAGTGTCAGAACGAAATCGGATCTAAGGACTACGTGCATTAAGGCCCAAAAATGGCCCCCAACCGAATGGACTCATATTGGTAGGAATAATAGATGTGTTATTCCCATAAATGAAACTGATAAGGAAATTTGTGACAGACATTATGTATGGAGACAAAATGGGGTCAAGGGTTATGACCCTTAAGCCATTCTTTATACCAGCAAAATGACATTGCTGTGTATATTTTTGAATCATGTAATTATATTTATCTTTTTGAACGAGTCTTAATCATACGCCCGGCATAAGAAGTATTTCAGGAATATTTGTTATGTATTTTCCTCCGTTCGGTCATTTGTTAGTCCATTTGTTCGTCCATCAGTTTGTCCGTTCGTCAACTTTTACTTTAAAGTTTTGTGTTAAATATTTTTAATTGTTTATATCTCTGTCACCATATATAAGATCTTTTCCATATTTAGATTATGATATCTCCATAGGATTACCTTTGACAGGGTATATCTAACATGCACAGTAAGGCCCCTGGGGTGGAGCCCGGGTCAATAATTAGGACATAGACATTTTCATTATGTAAAAGTTTTGTGTTAAACTTGTGGTTGCTCACTTGTTCTCTGATCCACCTTCAGTCTTTTGACTGTTTCCATTGCCCTTGAAAGAACTTATTTATATTTTCATGAAAGGTAAGATTTACTTTCATAAATATAATTGATTGTAAACAGTGTCATATAAAAATGTTTTGCTGTCCATTTCAGCCTATAGCTGGGCTCAAATGTGTCAGTCATTTTTGAAAGCCTAAATGGCAACATTTCAAACTACTTGCTGGCTGACTTCAAAATCAGTCAATTTCTGCTTGACACCTGTCAGTATGCAACAAAAAACAAATTATATTATTGATTTTGTATGAGTGATATGATGTTTATTAATGCAAACTTCCGTTTCTATAAACATTTAGTGTTTGCCCCAGATAATAAACCAATCAGATCACCTGAATTTTCAAATTTTCAATAGATTTATTGGTGTAGACTCATCACTTATCCATGAAGAGAGTCTTCACCAATAAATCTACTGAAGACTTGAAAATTCAAGTGATCAGAAATGTACAGTCTTCTGTGGCTTGTCACGTCTAAAAATAGCTTCAACATGACAGGTCAAATTGATTTAAAGTCGATGTAGATTTCTGAATGAGCGTTTTTTCTCATTACCGAGGAACAGATGAAGGGGAGTATTTGGCAGTATTCTCCATAAAAAGTATTTTATGGTTACTCATTAGAACCACCTCGACGAGGCGGTTCTATGGCTATCCACAACATTTTTAAAATAAACACCCAAAGAACTGCCTCATCGAGGCGATTCTAATAAGTATCCACATGTTTTTACAATATCATTGTTTTAAAGCATATTGTAGATATTAGTTAGAATTGCCTCGAAAAGGCAGTTCTAATGAATATCCACAACATACGTTTTTCATGAAGAAATAAAAATAATCCCAAATTATCACAAAATACTCCTCTTATATGTTCCTCTGTAATAAGATGCATCTCGTAACACAAATCAAATAACTATGATTTGTGGAATCCTCATTCAACAAAGGAAAATCAAAGTGACCAGCCATGTTCGAGCTCTAAAAACTGAATGAATGGGAATGAGCAAAGTCATCTGAACATGAACACAAATTATAAATGACAGCATGACACTCACTCTAGAAGCAGTATTCTAATTATGCTCCTCGTCTCCAAGCTAACTGAAAGCATGGCAAAAGCTTTAAAAGCAGTATTCTAATTAAGCCCCTCCTCGCCAAGCTATTTTGGGACTGTCATGATATTGCATCATGTTTCGACATTGCATCATTACTATAATCAAAGTACATTGGAGAGTGGTCATTTTGGGATTTTTTTATTTATCATTACTATTTTTTTTTTTTTAAACCCAAAATATCTCTCTAACAAATGTTGGAAAACAGGGCAGACCAGGATCAGTTAATTATCTGGGGCAAACACTAAGCCGGTTAGAGGCTATGAAGAGAAATCTTCGCAATTAAGAACCTTCCGCTCGCTACGCTCGCTTCAGGTTCTTAATTGCGAAGATTTCTCTTCATAGCCTCTAACCTATACGTAGATATACCAAGAAAAAAAAAGTTAAAATTTCCAAAAACAAGCTCTGGAATAGTGGTGCCATGATCAGTAAAGGAAGCATAACTGAAGCAAGTTATCGTAATCTTTTCTTAATTGTGAGACAGAACTTCCTGCGCAGTAAGTACAAATCCTGATAAGACTGCATTTTATTAGAAACAGCTCACTCAGAGGCTGCACTATTGTTGTTTTACAAACACTCTGTCTTTATAGGATAGCTACTGTAACGGCTTAAAAATTCCCATTTTAGGGTAATTCGACTGATGCAACATATTTTAGGATAGTAATTGTAACTCATATAAAAATATGATCACATTTTTAGGGTAATTCAATTCGGGAAAGTTTCTTAAAATTACATTAAAATCTTAGTTCCTATGCCTTCGAATAGTCACTTACAGCGAGTGGTGTATTTCGCCAATGCTATTTACAGGCAAATTATAGGTAAAATCCTGTCTTCGGAAGTCATTTTTTTAAGAATTAAGTATGAGCACAACCATTAACCAACAAAATCTTTCAATATGATGTGAAGTGTAGCAGTATACATCATATGTTAAAAGGATTTTTTGGTTAACGCTTGTGCTCTATTCTAATTTGTAAACTGAATGTCTAAAAATTGACCAAAAATGACAAATTCCATGATTTAAGCCTGTTTCAGCAGCCATTTTATCATACTTAAAGCACAGCAAGATTCAAATTTTAACTGAAATGAAACACTAGAAGTATTGGTCTAATGAAATCATGCAATGAAATACTTTTATCTCGACTTTCATATTTTGGCCTAAGATGGGGGCCAAAAACTGGCCTTAACGCACGTAGTCCTTTGAGGTGAAATTAAATCATTTGAAATAATTGAGCAATGAATCCAACTTCACTTTTGCTGAAATGTTAAACTCAGTAATGTCAGGTTTGTAGACTTAAATTTCTTTGGCAATTTAGGCCTTTTCGGTGAAATAGTTAAGAGGTTCACATAATTTGTGTTGCTAATTATGCATACTTTTACTGCGCCATATAAAAAGCAACTTAATACCTGAACGCTCCGACTTTTCGACAAGGTCAGCCAATGTATTGATCATCAAACTATTCTGTATTTGAAGCAACACAGGGTATAATCGATTCCGCCAATTTTCGCTTCCTGCAGAGACTGTACATCATATTTGGCTTCCGCCGAGACTGTCCGCGAGCTCTTGCTTCCTGCCGAGACTTCTGTACATGATAAATGGCTTCCTGCAGAGACTGTCCGCGTGATTCTGCTTCCTGCCGAGGCTCTCGGCAGGAAGCAGAGTCACGCGGACAGTCTCGGCAGGAAGCCATTCCTCGAGGACAGTAGTCTCGGCAGGAAGCAAGAGTTCGCGGACAGTCTCGGCGGAAGCCAAATATGACGGACAGTCTCTGCAGGAAGCGAATATTGGCGGAATCGATTATACCCTGTGAGCAAGAAACTTCCAATTTTCTGATGCAACGAACCACCATAAGCTGATGCTAATTTCTTTGCAAGTTTGAATGTTTTTGTGATACCTACACCTAGCTCTTTGTTGAGTAGCAGGATGCCAAGGCACTGAGGTTTTATGAATGAGTCCATTGTTTCGCACGAATGTTTTGGAATTCCTCGCTCGTAAATGTTTTCATTATCTATTCTATCTCATCTAACAAGGTCGTTGGGGTACCGAAGATGACTTCGAAACGATCCCTTTCAGTTGAGCTGGCAAAGTCCATTCCTGTCTACTCTTTAACATTGTCTTCCCATCTCTTATTCTGTCTACCTCCTCTTCTTTTTCCTTTCACTGTGTCCTGGAGAATCGCCTTTGCTAAAGTAGAAGACCTTGCGATATAGCCAACACACCTTAGTTCCCGTTTCTTGACCAGGATCAGGAGTTCATCATATTCTCCAATATCTGATTGGATCTTTCTGCGAACTCCTCATTGGTTACATGGTCCTTGTACGAAATGTTCAGTAACCTTCGGTAGCATTACATCTCAAAGGCCTGCGTTTTTTCCTTAACTCTGCTGTCAAGGTCCACGATACACAGACATACAGAAATGACAAGGGAGTGAATAAATTTCACCTTTGATCCATTGGATTTGTTGTTATCTCTACAAATTGGCTTCAGCTTTATAAGATCTGAAGTGCATGTGCAGTCCTTGAGAGAATCTCCAGTTTAGAATCATCATCTGACACAACTGCTCCAAGGTATTTACCAAGCTTCTGCCCTTTTACCTCTGTCCCCCTCTGTATGCCATTGGCGCTATTTCTTCTCGGCACTGATCTTATTCTTATACCCTGTGCAGGTTTAGTCGAGACTGTCAACTAGGGCTTCTAGTTCCTGTTCTTCCTCAGCTACAGTGTCTATATAATCAGCAAATCGCAGATTGGTAATATTTCTGTCGCCTAGGCTAAACTTCAGGCATAAGGCATCGCCTTGACTACCTGACTCAGCAGACACCTTGACCTATATTTCGTGCTTCAGTGGCTTTGCCTTTTTTTCATGTCAACCTTTGCAATCTCCTCAAATGTAATGCTTACAACTGTCAAACCTTGCATAAGGCATCTCCTCGACTTCCTGACTCGCAGCATGCTTTGACCCAGTGACCTTGACCTATATTAAATAGAGACCCAATGACCTTGCCCCCCAGCAGGTGTGACACCGCCTTCCGCGGAGTTCTTGTCTCTTATTTAAAGGGTGGGTGGGGAAACATACATAACAAGTAAGTTGTTTTATATGCAGTCTACAATCATCCGGAGTAAACATGCTCTTTAAACACTTGCTAAGGAAACTTCAAAAGTTACTTTCTGCAGCAAATTTAGTCCAGGAAACTAACTCAAAAAAAATGAAAAAGCACAATAAGCTTGCTTTCAGCTTTCCTCCAGATTTAAAACAAGGAAATTGGTCAATACAAGGCACTTTGTCACTGGCCTATCCTTTTTTTTTGTTCGACCTGACCCTCAGTGCATCTTTTCTAGTTTTCTCTCTGGTAAAAGTCTCCTTTTATTCCAAGATTTTTTTAGATTTTTTACAACTCAGATTTTCTGTTGTGTTTCTATTTGTGATGCAGACAGGAAAAGGAAGTTGGTATAGCTCATGGCTCCCAGTTAGGAAATGGAAATTTGGCAGAGCTGGGTCTCAGAGTTTTACAAATCCATGGATTTCAGTGTAAAAAGTTTGACTGTATTATGTCAGCATGTTTGAATGAAGATAATTTAAACCTGACTGATTTTTAAGGCCCCGCCTGACCAAGTCGGTGGAGGTCCTATAGTAATCACATTGTCTGTCTGTCTGTCTGTCCGTCAGTCAATCAGTCAGACATTCTGTGTCCGGCCCATAACTTTTTGACACTTTTAGATATTTTCATGAAACCTTGCATACTAATTCACCAACATCTGTGAGGATGAGACTATGGCAAGAGGTATAACTCTGGGATCCTGTGGTACTGAATTATCTCCACTTGAATGTTGTTTGGTCAAGATTTGGTGTCTGACTCATAACTGTATAATCTCTGGTGCTAACTTATCTCCCCTTGAATTTTTAACCCTTCATCATGATATTAGTGTCCTCCTGATTACTTTATAAGGGTTTGAAATATTTTCTTGAAACCTTGCATATTAGTAACCACTATCAGAGGATTAAATTTTTGCAAGTGACATAACTCTGGGACCTGTATGTGTTGAATTATCTCCCCTTGAATATTGATAGGTCAAGATTTGGTGTGTGCACCATGACTTCATATGCCTCAAGATATTTTCATGAAACATTGCATTTTTAATAGCGAGCACTCGCTTGCAGGCGCTACGCCTGCAATTCAAAGCTCCAAAGGAGCTTTGAAAGAGCGGGAGCTCTATGGTAGAGGATTGGTAAGGCATATTTTTACCTGTAAGATACATTACTTTCAATGGAATTTCTTTCGTTACGACACCAAACGGTAGTTATAATTAGACTGGTTCACATAGAAATCAGCAAAAAAATAAGAAATACAGGGCGTACAATCTTTCTGTCGCTACGTTACGTAATGACGGCAAACGTTCCGTTTGAGAAAAACAAGATGGCGTCAACGTTAACCGCTTCTGTGATCACACAAAATGCAAGGAGGCTGAATGTTGGGTAAAATTTAAAGGAAATAAAGCGCCGTAGAGAAGGAACTGAAAAATTATAGCCCGTTTTCCGAGGAGATAGTTTACAATGGGAAAATCTGTTTTCTGACAGTTTCTCATCAGTTTGTAGAGGAGTTCGCAGCTGTGGAGTTGCAATGCTTTTTTTACAAATTTCGTACGACAAAAAAAAAAACGTTGTGAAATTGAAATCAGAATCTTACAATGAGTAGTCAGATCAGGGTCTACACTTCGATCACGCATTTTATGTCCGAAACTTTAGAGTTAACATGGTAGCAGCTATAGAAAGGGTTTATCATTCCACCCACACATTGTAATGAGCGATGTGCTTGCCTATAGGCAGTGCCTATTTTCATATTAATCACCAACAGAGGATGGGCACTGGGCAAGAAGCATAACTGGTATCCCCCGATGATAAATTATCTCCCCTTGAATTTTTGTCCATCTGACTGTCCGTCTTGATCTTTATGTCTAGTCCATACCTTTTTAACACATTGAGATATTTTCATGAAACCAAGCATACATATTCACCAGCATCAGAGGATTGATAGTGTGTAAGATGAATAACTATGGGTTCCCCCTGTGTTGAATTATCTCCACTTGAAAATTGGAATATCATGATTTGGTGTCTAGTTCATAACTTATTAACACCTTGAAGAATTTTCATGAAACCTTGCATACTTAATAATCACAACCAGAGGATGTGCACTTGGCAAGAAACAAAACTTTGGGATCCCCTGATGTTGAATTATCTCCCCTTGAATGTTCATTCATGTGAAAGTCTTTGATGTTGAATTACCTCACCTTGAATACTGATATGTAAATACTTGGTGTCTTGTCCATAACTTTTAAAGAAATTTTCTAATTGCTATATTCAATTACCATCAGATCTGTGGAAGGAACATTATTCTGCGATCTCATGTTGATTTATCTCACCTTGACTGTTGGCCAGTTATGATTTTTGAGTCTGGTTTATAGCTTTATAACCCTTTACTATGTGTTCATGAGACCTACCATTACCATATTTACTGGAATAAGAGAATGGAGTTCAATTATTGCCCTTTGAATTTTGACCTGTCATGAGATCATGGTCTAATAGAAAGGCGGGGGCCTGTCAGTGACCATGATTCTAGTTTATCTATTGCACCTTCAATCGTTGGTCAGTATTATCAGTTTAGTTCAAGGCAGGTGAATTTTCCAAATTTAAGTATATGAGACAAAGAAAAATGACTTTGTGCTGAAGTTGAGAGAGGGGCTTTCATGGCCGAGTGATTCAGACAGGTAGTTTGTATCCCAGTGAAAATAAGCAGTCTGAACAGCGTTGCTATTTGGACCCATTAACTATCATGCAGGGTATTCATTTGCTACCGGATGCATTAGTTACTCCATCTCTCTAGTTGTAATACAGCAAACTTTCATTGTCCACCTTTTATGAGTTTTAAGGACTAAGATGACCATGACTGAATTTAAATATGCAAAGTGATTTTAACTGACCATTAAGATTTTCAAGTTCTTACATTATGGTGAAAAAATCCTAAGTTCTCATAATCAATTGAAGTCTGACATTTCCATTTCAAAATTACTCTAAGTCCTGAACTTTCTAATTTTTCCATTTGATTAAAAACTAAGTTCACATTTTCCATATGTTTCCATTTGAAAATTTTCTGAGTCTGAATTTTACACGGAAATCCATGTGAAAATTTCCAACTTTTACGCATACAAAAATTATAATCCATGAATTTCCATGTACATACATGGATTTCTGCGTAAAAAGTTCGAATTTACGTGGATTTCCATAATTTTTTACACGGAAATCCTGTGGATGTCCATGGAAATTTGAGAGAAGGGAGGTTTTGAGATGTTAACATTCAAATGTGATCTTTTGCAAGCTCATTTTTATCGAAAATAGCCTCAACAGTTGGATGAAATTACTTCTAAGAAGACCCAGATAAGACTGCTCCTATGAAATAAATAGTTTATTTGTTCAAATATTTAAAGACATAATGATATTTTCACTCTTAATTGTAACATGCAAATGATAACCGTATTTCTTAGTTTAACATAAGACCAAGGGTTTTTTCCTCCAAAATACCCAAAAATCTAGATCCATCCTACATGTATAAGACTGTTCTTATGAAATAAATAATTAATTACCTCAAAAGTGCTTGAAGAAATATTGTAGTTTCACTCTTATTTGTAACATGCAAATGATAACCATATTTCTTAGTTTAACATAAGACCAATGGATTTTCCCTCCAAAACACCCAAAAATCTAGATCCATTGTACATGTATAAGAGTGTTCTTATGAAATAAATGATAACCTCAAAAGTGCTTACAGAAATATGGTATTTTCACTCTTAGTTGTAACATGCAAATGATACCCTTATTTATCATATACCTATCAGTGGTACACCCTTTGAACTGCATGTTTTCTGGCCATCTGATACAGACAGCCGTATCAAACTGATGTTTTCTGAATCCGTATCACTATCCTTTAAAACGAGGCTATGTCTGAGTTCCAGCTTCAGGCACGTCATACTTTAACGTGCATCGTAGAAACGAGAACCAGAAAAACAAAACAAGTGACGTTACGTCAACAAACACGTCAAAAAGCGTGCCTTGATAGCGTAATTGGAAGCGTTTGTCTCACGACTAGCTACATACCTTTGTCGCACAGGTTCGAATCCGGGTCCATGCATTAGCGTTGGCAAGTGTGCATGGTTGGCTGTTCCCTAAGGTATATAATAAACAAATTATTATTATAGTAACTTGATCTGGCGTACTGTATCACGTCTCGAGGACGAGTTCATACCACCTGATCACCCTTGACGCAAGCGTCTCGGGTGATCCGATGGTATGAGCTCATCCACTCGACGTGATACAGTTCGCCAGATCAAGTTACTATTATAATAATGTGTATTTCTTAGTTATAAGACCGAGGGTTTTCCCTCCAAAATCGACCCAGAAATCTAGATCCATCCTACATGTATAAGACAGATCTAGATTTTTGAAATTATTTAGGAAGGGAAAAATCATCTTGTAACAGAATTTCATAAGACTGATTTAGATATTGGGTAAGATAGATAGTTTATTGATGCAATAAGCCACATGGCCCATGAGCATTGGGGAACATTCAAGAAAAGGGAAACTCCGTTTGAGCCGCGAAATGACAAAACCAACAAAGTGGTTGTGCGCCCAGCGCAGACTCAGATCAGCCTGGGCATCTGCCCAGTAAATACATGTAGGTAACATTGCAAGCACATGAGATTTTCATGAGTTTCAACCACATTGTTGGTTTTCTTGTGTCGCGGCTCATTTTATAGCCAAGTAAATACATGTAGGTAACATGGCAAACACATGAGATTTTCATTAGTTTCAAGAATTTTATTGCAAGTTTATTGCACATTTTTTTTTTCAATATTCTGTCATGAAATATTCAACTTTATAGGCTATACTGTATTTCTTCGGTTTTAAGATGGAAAGGGGAAAGGGGGGTCGGGGAGGAGGGAGTTCCCTTCCAAATAATTCATAAAATCTAGATCTGCCATCTTGTAAGATGGATCTAGATTTTTTGGGATAGTTTTCAAAGGGAAAACCCATCTCACAGCTGAATTTCACGAGACAGGCTTAAATATTTGCTGATATGTTGGAAGGAAAAACTCATTATAACCCAACAAATACAGTTCTACAATTCATACAATCTTCATATATGAGCCGCGACACAAGAAAACCAACAAAGTGGTTGTGCACCCAGCACAGACTCAGATCAGCCTGGGCATCCGCCCAGTCCAATCAGAGTCTTGGTGGCGGCATGGAGGTAGCCCAGACTCTTAGCTACCTTTTAAGCTCTTGGCAAAGAGTCTGATCGGACTGTGTGGATACCCAGGCTGATCTGAGTCTGCGCTGGGCGCACAACCACATTGTTGGTTTTGTCGTGTCGCGGCTCATATGGCTTAAACTTAAAGAAAGTATTCCAGCGCTCTTAAAGAATTTTTTTTATACTGAACTTTAGTGTAATATTACATATAAAAAAATTGTTTTTAAACTCAATTTGCTCACTTAGCACAAAAGTACTAAACACTACGTGATATGAAACAAGACCTGTCACAGTGACAGGATAGCTAGCCTGACAGCGCCTTTCCCATCACATAAACAAGAGGCCCACGGGCCACAAAGCTCACCAGATCTCTAGCTCAAAATTGCTATCAAATTTGTATAGGCTCAAAATTGCTACAAAGTCTCAGTCTGATAGTCTGTTGAGTTGATAACAAAATATATAACTATTTTCCATATATTGATTGCCGTAAATGCCATTTTTTAATTTTCCCCATTACAAGTCAATGCAACTCTAAGTTGCCATTATAAAAAAAAACATAAATTTTCAGTTCCCCAGCCTAAGGATACTACAGATGAAATCTGGGCCTTATCGGCCCAATGGCATCTGAGGAGATAATTTTTTGTAAGTATCTTTTTTTCCCATTTTTTTGCGTTTTGGTTTCCATGGCAACCAATAAAAGGAGCAGTGGACAAAAAAACATAGCTAATAAGAGACTTCTCAAGGAACAATCTATAAAAGTTTTGTCAACATATCTGCAATGGCTTGGCAGTAAATGCCATGTTTCAATTTTCCCAATCATAAGTCTAAGTTGCTATAGCAACCAAACTAAAAGGCCATTTTTCATAAAAAACACAAACTTTCAATTCCCCAGCCCAAGGATGTCACAGATGAAATCTGGGCCTTATCGGCCCAGTGGCTTCAGAGGAAATAATTTTTAAGTATTTTTTTCCATTCTTTTTACATTTCGGTTTCCATGGCAACCAATAAAAAGAGCAGTGGGCCAAAAAAACATATAGCTGATAGAAGACATCTAAAGGAACATTTCTGTAAAAGTTTTATCAACATATCTGCAATGGCTTGGCAGAAAATGCCATTTTTTAATTTTCCCCATTATAAGTCAATGGGGACTCTAAGTTGCCATAGCAACCAAACTAAAGGGCCGATGATCATAAAAAACACAAAGCCAAAAGAT
The DNA here is from genome assembly GCA_963989385.1 of Ctena decussata. NCBI lineage: Eukaryota > Metazoa > Mollusca > Bivalvia > Lucinida > Lucinidae > Ctena > Ctena decussata. The sequence goes on from OZ022506.1 coordinate 59,681,552, forward strand.
GCCACAGATGAAATCTGGGCCTTATCTGCCCAGTGGCTTCAGAGGAGATAATTTTTTAAGTATTTTTTCCATTTTTTTTCATTTTGGTTTCCATGGCAACCCATAAAAGGAGCAGTGGGGCAAAAAACATATAGCTGATAGAAGACATCTCGAGGAACATTTCTATAAAAATTTTATCAACATATCCGCAATGGCTTCGCAGAAAATGCTATTTTTCAATTTTCCCCATTGTAAGTCAATGGGAACTCTGAGTTGCCATAGAAACCAAACTAAATGGCCAATTTTCATAAAAAACACAAACTATCAATCCCCCCAGCCCAAGCATCCCACAGATGAAATTTGGGCCCAATTGGCCAAGTGGCTTCAGAGGAGATGTTGTTTAAAAGTGTTGAGGGACGACGACGACGACGACAGACGACATACGACGACGAAGGACCACTGCCTATCCTATAAGCTCCCCCGGAGCCTTCGGCTCTGGTGAGCTAAAAACTTTAACATAAAACTTTAACACTTTGCCAACCTGCCGCTAACGCCAATGCCAACGCCGATGCCAGGAGTAGTACAATAGCTCTTCCTGAACTTTGTTCAGGTGAGATAAAAATTGTTTGTAGTGAAGTATGCATTTGCGAATTGTGAAAACTCGGATTAAACACCTTTCCGATCATGTCGGGGACTGTACTGTATATCATTTAGCATGTTTTGTGAATATTGGTTGGTTGGTTGGTTGTTTTGGGTTTAACAGCCCTTTGAGACAGTATTTCAGTCTATATCAGGCCGTCTCCCAAAGAGAGGGAGAAAGAAGAAAGAAATGATAGACGAGAGAAAAAACGTCCAAACAACCCCCACCCGCACCTACTGCAAGCACAGTAAGCCCTTGGTCTACTTCTATTCAAATAAGTAGGACGCCCCTGCACTGGAAGTTACACGCAACACCTTTGCACCACCCAACCACCCCCTGTTTTATGAATACATCTACTGGTTGTCCGGGGCACCTGGGCTTGACCATATTCAAAGGTGAAGAAGTCTATTACCATATTTGGTTAAAAGACAGGGGTTTTCCCTTCCAAAACAATCCCAAAAATCTAGACCCATCTCAGAAGATAGATCTAGACTTTTGAATTTGCTTCAGAAAGGACAAACCCATCATATAGCAGAATTTCATAAGCCTCAGTCAGATATTTGTTCCACTTCTGCTCAGGGGAGACAATTGTATTATGACAATAAATACTTCAATAATACATTGTTTATTTATATATTTCGGGTTGCCACTCATTCTCCACTTCAACATTCCCTGACTTTTCCCTGACTTTTTCCATGACATTTTATCATTTTCAATTTTTCCATGCCCTTTTATGGATTCAAAAATTGACTATACTACAGTAGAACTTCACTGGCTCGAACATGCTTGGGACCATGAAAATTAGTTCCAGCCAAGGGTAGTTCTAGCCATCCAGGGTTAGTTTCCATATAAAGTGACCTCTAGGGACAAAGTAAAGAGTTCTAGTCTGGCAGGATGAACGAGCCATCAGGGTTTGAGCCATTGAAGTTATGCTGTATTTGAGCCCCGACACAACAAAAACCAACAAAGTGGTTTGGCGCCCAGCACAGACTCAGATCAGCCTGGGCATCCGCCCAGTCTGATCAGAGTCTTTGCTGACCGTATGGAGGTAGCTTAGACCCTTAGCTACCCTTTAAGCACTTAGTGAAGAGTCTGATCAGACACAGTTGATGCCCAGGCTGATCTGAGTCTGCACTGGGCGCACAACCACTTTGTTGATTTTCTCTTGTCGCGGCTCATTTGCTTTAATAGTGCTAAAGGTATCACTTAAAAATTGAGGATTACTCTTACAGGATACACTTTGCTCCTAGGGGAGCAAATTTCTTTTCTTCTAAAGTGGTATCAAAACAGGGGGAACTGTGCAAGGATTATCTTTCCCAAGAATATATCCTTTCCCCTTGAGAAGAATAATGACATGTGCTGAAGACTGCCAGTTCCAGCAAATTTCACATTCCTTGACTTTTCCCTGACCTTACAAGTCCTTAATAACTTTTCCTGACCAACCACAAAATTCCCTGATTTTTCTCCAACCTGGATAACAAGACCTGTCAACGGGACAGGATAGCTCGCCTGACAACGCCTTGCCCACCACATAAAAAACTTTAACGTAAAACTTTAACATTTTGCTAATGCCTACGCCGCCGCCAAGCCAACCCCAACGCCGACGCCGGGGGTAGTACAATAGCTCTTCCTGAACTTTGTTCAGGTGAGCTAAAATTCATTTTCCAGATGTTTTCCCCAGACTGTGGGAACCCTGGTATTTCATATTAATGCAACGAAACTACGTATACTTGAGACATTAATAGCACATACGAAATTTAGAGTCTTCGTAAAGACACACATGCATTACCGCAAAAACTCTATATATTGGGACAGTTAAGTCTGAGCAAATAGTGCAAACCCAGATCAGACTGCTCCTCAAGGAGCAGTCTGATCAGGGCTTACACTATTTGCCATCCCATTTGAATTTTTTGACACATTACTGCACTGTAAAACCAAACTGTTCCAATTTTAGGACAATTATGGTAATTATTTTTGGTGTCCCAATATTTAGAATTTTTACGGTATTTCAACAAGATCCATTTGAAGAAGCACCAACTAATCTGCACTGCATTTGACCAGATATACTTATCAGAGCTCCAGACGTGGGGTTTTGAGAATAATTCTGAGTTATATTTTTTTTTTCTCATTGAAAACATGTTGTAACCCTCTTTAGAATCATCACAGTGAGACGGTTTCAATGTGAGGTCACAACATATACTATGGAGAAATATGGAAAATTATCCCAAAACCATATCTGCTACAGTAACTTCTGTTTATCTGGGTCCAAGGTTATAAAACTTGAGTATAATCTCAAACTCAAAATAAAGGACACTGATTGGCTGCTTCTGAGCATGTGCTCAGAAGCAGCCAATCAGTGTGCTTTATTTTGAGTTTGAGAATGTACTTAAGTTTTGTAACCTCCGGACCAGGTCATCATAGAAGTATATCCTTTACCCACCATTTATTTGCCTGCTCTCTGTCTTAAAAGTGTCAAAACAGCGGATGACTAAATTTACATCATTTACACAAAAAAGTTTTGTCCAAGCTATATGACATTCTGAATTCAAACACTAGATGACAAACAGCATAGACACAGATGAGGTGTCTCATTATGAGCCACAACATCAGGATCTATACTGTTTACAAGTTCAACTATTTTCATCTTTGGCGCTCGAAGTTTTAACTGAGCAATGAAAACAAGAACAAAATTTTGCAGTTACACCTATTTGTACACAAAGCCTCATCACAGAGCATACAAGAATGCTTGTTACACATCCTCCATTATTAATCCAATCTTTTCATTCACACGTTTACATCCAGTTGTGGAGAATATTCCCACACCCTCAGGATAATAGGTCAATTCGTCGGCAATCTCTTGCACTTTCTTCTCCGAGATCCTGTCTTGAGACTTATAATAGCCATTCAGTATAAGTCCGTCCCTGATACACTGTTTAATATGACGTCTTTCTAATGGTAGAAATGGGATGTACGCTGTTATCAGATGTTTTGTTATTAGCTCACTGTGCCATAAACCACCTGCCAAAAAGAGAGAAATTCGTAACCGTAAAAGCTCTTAAAATTGGGGCAACAAAACTAGTCACCATACCTGCACTAAAAATAGAACAGTTTGGTTTTATGATGCAGAAATGCATCCAAAAGATGCAGATGGTATGGCAAACAATGTAGACCCTGACCAGACTGCCCTCTGCTCTGGGTCTGCCCTTTTTGCTGAAATCTATCTGCCCTCATATTTTGACTTTTTACAGTATTCGAATGTCAAATGTACCCTAATGTGCTTAAGTATGGGGACACTTAAAATAATTAATTTTCCGTTTGTCCCAAATGGAAAATTCATTATTTTTAGGTGTCCCAATATATATGCACTTTACGGTAGCTCTTCCACTCTTCCACAAGCCTTGCCAATGTGCTCCCAGTGCCACTACAGAAAACTCACAATATCTCAAACACTGATATCTAAAGACACCCTCTTATATCAAGGAATATAATTTGGACATATTTCCTATATTTCTTTACATTTCAACTCCTTTTATCTCAAACTACTGATATCTCAAAGTAAATTTTCTGAGACCAGAAAATTTACTTTGAGATATCGGTAGTTTGGATGAACCTCGACTTTGAGATATTGAGGGTTGATTATTACCTTTTCTTTCATCAGTCCTGCATACATACCTAGCCACGTTAAGTAAGACTACATCTCACTTATTCAGGCTATTCAAGTACCAAATCTCAATCATCTTTGCTAGCCAAGGGTACTAAATCCACTTTGTTCCTTACATATGTAAGGATCAAAGTGGACTTAGTACCCTTTGCTAGCATCTTCCTCAACCAAGGGTACTAAGTCCACTTTGTTCCTTACTAAGAACACTCTATTCATAACAAAAAGGACTACATGCCATAGGCTAGCAAAGATGAATCTCAATGCTTTTTAAATCTTATTTATTTGCAATACTTAGTTCAACTTAAAATGTAAAACTGGATGCAGTACAGTGGATGCAGTTCTCCATCCAGTTCTACATTTTAAGAAGAACTACAATAATAATAGGTCACTGGTCAAGTCGTTATAGGCACCTGGCTATGGTGCTGAAGGTCGCAGGCTCGAATCCCCAGTGAGCCAGCCAGTAACAGTTGAAAAACTCTCTCTGTTAACCCAGCAGTAAACAGGTTGTTTTTAGAGTCAGAGAAGGATAAGAGCAGCAAAAGAAGAGGGTACTTAGTCCAATTTGTTCCTTACATACGTAAGGAACAAATGGTACTAAGTCCACTCTGTTCCTTTCTAAAGAACCTTTCATATGCCCTGCTCAGATTGTGGTCGGACTCTTACCCCAACTGCCCCTTCATCCAGTAAGCACCCAATGTTGTATGAATTTCATACTTACAAAACATGGCAGGAGTTCTATACTTACTTTTAGCTATAAAATGTTGTATGATTTTGATACTAACTTTAAATATTGAATATTGTATAATTTCCTTACTTTTATTATTCAACACTGTATGATTTTCATACTTTAAGCATTCAATGTTGACTGTACTATATCCATATACAAGAGGACCAATGGTCCTGTAGCTCACCTGACACTTGGTCCTGATATATATTTTAATGTTTATGATGGGCTTGAGTGCCCAAAGCTACATACCAAGTTTCAAGGTCATACACCTTTTGGTTCTGGAGAAGAAGATTTTGAAGTTTTTTTACCATATATGGCATGGCGGCCACCTTGGTCAAGACCCTGAGAACAAACTTTTATTCCCTGATCACACTTAGACTCCATATGAAATTTCGCTTCAATCAGACCAGTGGTTTCAGAGGAGTAGATGTTTTGAAAATCTTGATGACGGACAGACCGACAATATGACCTTGACCTTTCAGTGACATAATATCTTCATCTGGTCATTTAGTTGACCATATATACCATGTATTGTACCTAAGACTTAAATAATTTCTGAGAAATCCACTGTATAAGCGTTTTCCCATATAAAAGCCTAACATACCAAAGTTGACCATGTCGTAAATTAATTCAAGGTCAACACATGGTCATCATTTGTATAAACTATGATGGGCCAGCATGCCCGATGCTACATACCAAGTTTCAAGGTCATAGGCCTTTTGGTTCTAGAGAAGAAGATTTTTGAAGGGTTTTTACCATATATGGGCATGGTGGCCATCTTGGTCATGTGACCCAGACCCTGGGTATAAACTTTCGTTCCCCAATCCCACTGAGACTCCATATGAAATTTGGCTTCAATCGGCCCAGTGGTTTCAGAGGAGAAGATATTTGAAAATCTTGACGACGGATGGTCCGACGCAATGACCCTGACCTTTAGTGACACAATATCTTCATCTGGTCATTTAGTCGACCATGTATACCAAGTATTGTACCTAATACTTAAATAGTTTCTGAGAAATCCACTGTTTAAGCGTTTTCCAATATAAAAGCCTAACGTACCAAAGTTGACCATCCCGTAAATTAGGTCAAGGTCAACGCAAGGTCATGATTTGTATAAAATATGATGGCCTCTCATGTCCGATGCTACATACCAAGTTTCAAGGTCATAGGCCTTTTGGTTCTGGAGAAGAAGATTTTTGAAGGGTTTTTACCATATATGGGCGTGGCGGCCATCTTGGTCATGTGACCTGGACCAAATATATAAACTTTCGTTCTCACATCCCACTGAGACTCCATATGAAATTTGGCTTCAATCAGCCTAGTGGTTTCAGAGGAGAACATGTTTGAAAATCTTGATGACAGATGGTCCGACGGAATGACCTTGACCTTTAGTGACATAATATCTTCATCTGGTCATTTAGTCGACCATATATATCAAGTATTGTACCTAAGACTTAAATAGTTTCTGAGAAATCCACTGTTTAAGCGTTTTCCAATATAAAAGCCTAATGTACCAAAGTTGACCATGCAGTAAATTAGGTCAAGGTCAACGCAAGGTCATGATTTGTATAAACTTTGATAAGCCCGCATGCCCGATGCTACACACCAAGTTTCAAGGTCATAGGCCTTTTGGTTCTGGAGAAGAAGATGTTTGAAGGGTTTTTACCAAATATGGGCATGGCGGCCATCTTGGTCATGTGACCTGGACCAAATATATAAACTTTCATTCCCCCATCCCACTGAGACTCCATATGAAATTTGGCTTCAATCGGCCCAGTGGTTTCAGAGGAGAAGATGTTTGAAAATCTTGACGACGGATGGTCCGACGGAATGACCTTGACCTTTAGTGACATAATATCTTCATCTGGTCATTTAGTCAACCATGTATACAAAGTATTGTACCTTAGACTTAAATAGTTTCTGAGAAATCCACCGTTTAAGCGTTTTCCCATATAAAAGCCTAACGTACCAAAGTTGACCATCCCGTAAATTAGGTCAAGGTCAACGCAAGGTCATGATTTGTATAAAATATGATGGCCTCTCATGTCCGATGCTACATACCAAGTTTCAAGGTCATAGGCCTTTTGGTTCTGGAGAAGAAGATTTTTGAAGGGTTTTTACCATATATGGGCGTGGCGGCCATCTTGGTCATGTGACCTGGACCAAATATATAAACTTTCGTTCTCACATCCCACTGAGACTCCATATGAAATTTGGCTTCAATCGGCCTAGTGGTTTCAGAGGAGAACATGTTTGAAAATCTTGACGACAGATGGTCCGACGGAATGACCTTGACCTTTAGTGACATAATATCTTCATCTGGTCATTAAGTCGACCATATATATCAAGTATTGTACCTAAGACTTAAATAGTTTCTGAGAAATCCACTGTTTAAGCGTTTTCCAATATAAAAGCCTAATGTACCAAAGTTGACCATGCAGTAAATTAGGTCAAGGTCAACGCAAGGTCATGATTTGTATAAACTTTGATGGGCCCGCATGCCCGATGCTACACACCAAGTTTCAAGGTCATAGGCCTTTTGGTTCTGGAGAAGAAGATTTTTGAAGGGTTTTTACCAAATATGGGCATGGCGGCCATCTTGGTCATGTGACCTGGACCAAATATATAAACTTTCATTCCCCCATCCCACTTAGACTCCATATGACATTTGGCTTCAATCGGCCCAGTGGTTTCAGAGGAGAAGATGTTTGAAAATCTTGACGACGGATGGTCCGACGGAATGACCTTGACCTTTAGTGACATAATATCTTCATCTGGTCATTTAGTCAACCATGTATACAAAGTATTGTACCTTAGACTTAAATAGTTTCTGAGAAATCCACCGTTTAAGCGTTTTCCCATATAAAAGCCTAACGTACCAAAGTTGACCATGTCATAAATCAGGTCAAGGTCATCACAAGGTCATGATTTATATAAATTATGATGGGCCCGCATGCCCGATGCTACATACCAAGTTTCAAGGTCATAGGCCTTTTGGTTCTGGAGAAGAAGATTTTTGAAGGGTTTTTACCATATATGGGCGTGGCGGCCATCTTGGTCATGTGACCTGGACCAAATATATAAACTTTCGTTCCATCATCCTGTTAAGGCTCCATATGAAATTTGGCTTCAATCCACCCAGTGGTTTCTGAGAAGAAGATGTTTAAAATTGTGGACGCCGACGACGACGACGACGCCGACGACGACGGACGACGGACCAAGTCTATACTATAAGCTCACCACAGGTGAGCTAATAATATAGTATTTAATGCTGTATTATTTATTGTAAGTACTTTTTCCGTTTTAATTCTGTATGAATTTCTGGAATACTTTCTTTCAACATTCAATGCTGTATGATTTTCAATTTCAGTGCTGAATGACTTCCATACTTACTTGTTTTTCTATTTTTGTACCTACTTCTAGCACTAACTGCTGTATGATTTCCATACTTACATTTAGCATTCAAGATAGTATGATTTGCAAACTTACTTCCAGCTCTCAATGTTGTATGATTTCCATACCTACTTTTAGCATCCAATGTTGTATTATATCCTACTTTAACCATTCAATACTGTTACAGTATTAATTCTGAACATACTTTTGCATTTGATGTTGTATAACTGCTTTTCCTAATTTTAACACTTCATGCTTTATGATTTATGCACTTACTTTTCAGTTTTAATTGTGCATTTATTTCCAGCTTACTTGCTTCCAACCTTCAATGCTGTATGATCATACATACTTTTCTGCACTAATCAATGTTGTATGATTTCCATTCTTACTTTTAGCATTCAATGTTGTTTGACTTCCTACTTTAACCATTCAATGTTATATGATTTCTATACTTACTTTTAGCATTCAATATTGTATGATTTCCGTACTTACTTTTAGCATTCAATGTTGTTTGCCTTCCTACTTTAACCATTCAATGTTGTATGATTTCCATACTTACTTTTAGCATCCAATGTTATATGATTTCTTTTCTTACTTTTAGCATTCAATATTGTATGATTTCCACACTTACTTTTAGCATTTAATGTTGTATGATTTCCATACTTACTTTTAGCATTCAATGCTGGCAGTTGTATGATTTTCTCCATATCTTTCAGTGTGATTTTCTCCCTTGGATTCCCACTAGTCCAGTGATTTATTGACTCTTCTGCTATATCATTACCTGCTGTATTGCTGAGAAAAATGGGAAAATAAAAAATAGAAATGAGCCGCGACACAACAAAACCAACAATGTGGTTGTGCTGCCAGCGCAGACTCAGATCAGCCTGGGCATCCGCCCAGTCTGATCAGAATTTTCGCTGTCCGCATGGAGGTAGCTGAGTCCCTTAGCTACCCTTTTAGCACTTAACAAAGAGTCTGATCAAACTGGGGGGATGCCCAGGCTAATCTGAGTCTGCACTGGGCGCAACACCACATTGTTGGTTTTGTTGTGTCGCGGCTCAAACGTGTATCATAAAAACTCTAATGATCAGGACAGATAGGTCTAAGCAAACAGTACAAGCCCTGATCAGACTGCTCCTAAAGTCTGATCTGGACTGTCTGCAAGCAGTGCAAGCTCAGATCAGACTGCTCCTGAGGCAGCAGTCTGATCTGGGCTTGCACAGTTTGCTTAGATATATATTTGAGCCGCAATGCGAGAAAACCAACAATGTGGTTGAGCGTCCAGCCCAGACTCAGATCAGCCTGGGCATCCACCCAGTCTGATCAGAGTCTTCGCTGACCGCATGGAGGTAACTTAGACCCTTGGCTACCCTTTAAGCGCTTAGCAAAGTGTCTGATCGGACTGGGCCTCAATGCTCAGGTTGATCTGAGTCTGTGCTGGGCGCACAACCACATTGTTGGTTTTATCGTGTCGTGTCGTGGCTCATTTCATAAAAATTAGGATTTTTAAGGTAAATTTGTAGGCTAAATTACTTTGTATTAAGCAGACCTGATCCTTATCAGCCTGTTCCTTTATTAGCACTCTAATCTAGGTCTGGAATATTTGCTCAGGCATGTCAGAGCAAATATTTTCCTTAAGCAGTAATCTAAACCTCATTCTGTTTGCTTAAAAGTTAGTATTTTTAAGGTAAATTTGTGGGCTAAACTACTTTTCATTAGACAGACCTGTTCCTGATCAGCCTGTTCCTTTATGAGCATTCTAATCTAGGTCTGGAATATTTGCTCAGGCATGTCTGCTAAATGTAGTGAAGATAAATGGATGAACCATCAGGGGGAGAAACTCTGTTATTTTCATGTTTGTGTCCCTTCACAACTGAGGTGTTCTTTTAGAGGACAAAATTTGCTCATATAGGAGCAAATATTTTCCTTGAAAACTAATTTAAAACTTTAATATTTTGCTACCGCCACCTTCAACGCTAATGCAGAGGGGAGGGGGTAGTGCAATAGCTCTTCCTGTACATTCGTATAGGTGAGCTAAAATTGTGGAAAGGCATGGCGGTGAACCAATACACCTTAATTCAACAATAGTTGAGCCACGATTAAAAAAATGAACAAAGTGGCAAGTATTGCCAGTAAAGACTCAGATCAGCCTGGGCATCTGCCTAGTCTGATAAGAGTCTTTGCTGTGCCCATGGAGCTAGTTTTAAGCACACAGTCAGGACTAATCAGAATGGGCAGATGCCTAGGCTCATCTGAGTCTTAGCTGGCATCACATACCACTTTTTGGTTTTGTTGTGTTGTGCCTAAATCTTAGTTTAGCAAGGGAAATAAACTATCTCATATCATACATTTTACATTTGACAGAGTACTGTATCTTGAATATTAGAATAATAAGTTACCACCATATGTGCTTCAGAGCCCTAGATAAGAGGGAGTATTTGGTGATAATTAGGGATAATTTTTGTTAATTCTGGATAAAAACATATGTTGTGACCCCTCATCTGAACCGTCTCGACGAGACGGTTCAGATGAGGGGTCAGAACATATGGTTTCGATGAGAAATTAGAAAAATTATCCTTAATTATCATCAAATACTCCCTCTTATCTAGAGCTCTGTGCTTGATCTTTTCTGGGCCCAGTTGTTCAGAGCATCTCTAGCTTAGCAAAGTCATTAGGCGAAGATTCGTTCAGTCTTACAGTTCTCAAAATATCAATTGGGGTAATATGTTTTGCTGAAAAACCTTGCGTTTTTATAGCCAAAAAAAAAAACAAGAGCTGTCCCCTGACAGCATAGCTCGCCTGAATAGGTGCTTGCCCATCACACAGTCGCTTTGGTGGTGTGGACTGCTATGCATGAAACTTCAGGCAAGCATGTCCACAATGACAACATAAACAAAAGCTATCTCAGAAATAAGTCTTAAAATAAAATAAAATAAAATCCATATGAAATTTCAAAGTCCATGAGCTTGAGGTCAAAGAAGTTAGGGGTGAGTTGGATTGTGTGTGTGTGTGGGGGGGGTGGGGGGGGGTGGGGGGGCGGTGGAGGCTTCTAGGATGTATCAAAACCTTGAACCATTATCTAACATCAGTTCAAATATTAGTATCAACTGAGTCCATTCTGGCACTGTGAAATTACATCTTCATAAATATAAAACTTTAACCAAAATCTTTAAGACAAAATTCAAAGTTGATGACCTTGACTTCAAGGTCATCCAGTGGGGTAAGTATATAGTTTTGTAAAAACTCAAAATAGTGTCTTACATCAGTTTAAGTGTAAACTAAATCTCTGCCAAGCATCATGAATCAGTATGCAATTAGAAAACTTAAATAGAGACCAAATTTCCTAAGTCCATGACCTTGACATCAAGGCCACTGAGTGGGGTAGGGGTAGTACTCTGTAGAACTTTGGACTAATATCTAAATACAGTGCAAATATAAGAAGAATTCATTTGTGGATTCAGGAGATATGTGTCTTTAAAAAAAAACTTTAACCAAAACATCCAATCAATAAAAAGACAATTTTCTAAGTCCATGACCTTGACATCAAGGTCACTGAGGGGGAAGGTGGTAGTACCTTGGAAAACTTTGGACCAATATCTAACTACAGTGCAAGTACCAAAGGAATCCATCCATGTGTTAAAGAGATATTGGGCTTTATAAAACTTTAACCAAAACATCCAGTCCAAAAAACTTCCAATTTTCTAAGTCCATGACCTTGACAACAAGGTCAAGGAGTGGGGCGGGGGTGGTACCCTGTTAAACTTTGGACCATTATCTAACTACAGTGCAAGTATCAAAAGAATCCATCCATGGGTTTAGGAGATATAGGTCTTTAAAAAACTTTAACCAAAACATCCAATCCGGACGCCGACGCTGACGCGGACGCTGACGCCAGGGTGACAACAATAGCTCTTCCTGAACTTTCATTCAGGGAGCTAAAAAGTGGCAGTGTTTTAAGTAAATTACATTGAAAAATTTAACATCTTGTTAACTACGATATTGTTAGTTTTGAAAAAAAAAAAACAGCTCCTGACAAGTATCTAAGATGTGTGGTCAACATCAGGGTGCCCACTCTTCTTTGGAAACAAAATTCCCTGACCGAATTCCATTTTTGCCAGACTAAAATGTCCTTATTAAACCATCATGACCTTATACTTCAGCACTAAGGTTTGCGCATGCAGTAGCTGTTTTGGGACGCAGAAAAATCAACAGAACAGCCAACATATTTCAAAACTTTGTAAAGCTTTGCAAGGTACAGTACATACTGGACTACACCACTTGTTCCAGAAAAGCAGTTATGAAAAAGCAAAATTTAGAACTATCAACAGACACTTTAACCATCAAAAATACATATTTTTTGTCCAAAAAGTTTAAAATTCCCGGACCTTTCCCTGACTTTTAAGCATTTTGGGATTTCCCTGACCATTTTTTAAAAATCCCTAACTTTACCCTGACCTTGAGGAAAATTCAAATTTTGAGGAAAATTCAAATTTGCCTACTTTTCCCTGACCAGTGGGCACCCTGAGCATGAGCAACATGTATTATGTGCTTAAGCCACAGATGGTACACCATGACATTTGTGCACACTTAAGGGGGCCCCTATGACACAGGTACTCGTTTCATGCAATGTGAGCCTCTCATACCCTATACACTATAGTGATAGTGTATAGGGTATGAAGGGCTCACATTGCATGAAACAAGTGCCTGTGCCCTATGAGCCCTTTCCTCAAAAATTATTTATAATTGTTCTATGCACACCTTTGTTTTCATAAAAAACTACAGTGCTTTTTTGTGCACAATAAGTTTGAACACTTAATACAAGCATTTTTATTTTTCACCAAAAGCTCCTCACATTTTTTCAGCAAAATATACTATCATACTTGATTTTACGTGTACTATACGATTTATCAAATCCTTGGCTTCTGACTTCATAAAGCTAACAATGCTTTGAATAACTGGGCCCAGATTAGGACTGAGTATTTGCCTGCAAAAACTGTACTGCAATATATTCTATATTGTGATAAGTATTGAATACAAAGCGGGTAAGAAACACAGTGTTGCTGAAAATGGTTTCATAGTCACCACTGGTTGGGAGCGTACCGTACATGTGACCAGGTTGTCGGATTTGTATAGTGGACAAATCTTTGTCCGTTTTGTGACCTTCAGGACGTGTCTGCGTGAACTTTACTCTTGTTTATTGATTTTTTACTATTTGGATTTAAACAACTTGGTAAGCGTGTTTTATTTATTTATGTTATCCATAATGGACGTCTTTGGAGCTGGCTAGCTTTTGCTTTCTTTGCTCTAAATCTATTTTTTCATCTGCAAATCACTGGTGTTTATAATAAGATCAGTTCACCTGTAACCAGAAAATCAACCGATTTAGCGTTTATATTCGAAAACCTTGTCAGTACATCCCTTTTTAAGAGAGATTAATAATCTATAAAGAGATTTACTCATGATAAATATCCTTAAACTACGGGAAGAAACCACAGGAGAAGCAAGACTGAGCTTCCCCATTTTTTTCTGACTGTATGGGATGTCTCATATTTGCTGTATGGTTTGTGATATGATGCGCTGTTTTGACTGTATGGGATGTCCTATTTATGTGTGATACTTATTCAACAATATATTGCATTTTTGTTTTATTCAATTAAATATAAATGTTTAAATGTCTAGCGAAGCTTTGTTACAATAGCAATTACTTATTAATTCACTCAATCTTGGAGAAAATGGCTGAAGTACTAGTCTACTGAAATGACCACAAGCAGGTAGTATGACCTATTCTACACAATATCTTGGTTCAAAAGGTGCCAGAAATGGCATTTTTCACAGTCTGTCACTCAAAACGGGGTATGATTTTTACCCCACCTTGGCCTTTATGCTCATTTGTGAGCTTATAGTATAGCCATGCTAAGGGAAGATTTACTGTTATCAGGTTGGGTTGGGTGGTGGGGAGGGGTGGCGGGTGCATTCAGGTGTGTGTGTGGGGGGGGGGGGGGGGGGGAGGGGGAGCATGCACTTTTCAAGCAACAATGGGTGGGAAATTTGCACCACTCATTGCTCTGAGGGATGATGACATGGACATAGATACCAAGATTACCGCCTACAATACAGTAGTGACTGATGCAGCCAGTGAGATGCTTGGGAAGGAATGCCGCAGGAAAAAGCCCTGGGTCACCAGTGATGTTCTCTACCTCTGTGATGAGAGGGGAAATTTGAAGAAGAAGCGGTATAATGCAGGAGGAGCAAAAGGATTCAGGGAAGTAAACAAGAGGATTCAAAAGGCAGTGAAGAAAGTGAAGGAGGACTGGATAGGTATTCAGTGCGAGGAGATCGAAACTTGCCTGAACAAAACAACAGCAAGAAAGCATACCAGCTGGTGAAGGATCTAACTTCAGAGAAACAGGGTAGATCCACAACTATCCAGGACAGGTCTGGGATATGCCTTACAGAGGAACAAGAGATTCTCAGCAGATGGACAGAATAATGCTCAGAACTATACAACCATGAGACTTATGATGACAATGGGCTTCTGGACTGCAATCAGCCCCCAGAAGAAGATCAACAACCGATCCTTCGTGAGGAAGTTGAGATTGGAGTATCAGCACTAAAGAAGGGGAAGTCTGTCGGAGTTGATAATATACCAGCAGAACTTGTTCAAGCTGGCAGGGAGACCATGATTGATGTTTTAACAGATATCTGTAACAGAATCTGGAGAACGGGAGAATGGCCTACCCCATGGACTCAGTCGCTGATTATTACACTCCCTAAAAAGGGCAACCTACAGCTCTGCCAGAACTACAGAACCATCAGCCTCATCAGTCATTCAAGCCAAGTCATGCTGAAAGTCATCTTGAACAGGCTTAAACCACAAGCCGAAGAGATAATCCCTGAGGAACAGGCTGGGTTCCGAGCAGGAAGGAGCACCACAGAACTGATATTGAACCTTAGAATCCTGTGTGAAAAGTATGTCAAACATCAGCAGAATCTGTACCATGTCTTCATTGATTTCAAAAAAGCCTCTAACAGGGTATGACATGCAGCCTTATGGGCAGCGATGCGGAAGTACAATATCAGTGCAAATCTAGTTCACACCATTGATCAGCTATAGGACAAGGCGAAAGGCACAGGAGAATGGTTCAGAACAACAGTTGGCAGAAGACAATGATGTCTTTCGTCACCTACCCTCTTAAACATTTTTCTCGAACGGATAATGTCTGATGCTCTGGAAGAACATGAGGGAAAGGTTAGCATAGGCCGCAGAAACTTTACCAATCTGCGGTTTGCCGATGGCATAGACGCTCTTCCTGAGGGAGAGCAGGAACTAGAAGCCCTAGTTGAAAGTCTCGACCAAACTTGCACAAGGTATAAGATGGAGATCAGTTGTGAGAAGACCAAACTGATGACAAACAGCGCAGATAGCATCTAGAGGGATGGCTCAAAATAGGAGGTTCTCTCAAGGATTGCACAAGCCATTTCAGCTCTTACCAAACTGAAATCAATTTGGAGAGATAACAAAATATCTCTTGACTCAAAGGTGAAACTTATGCACTCTCTTGTCATTTCCATATTTCTGTATGCCTGTGAATCGAGAACCTTGACAGCAGAGTAAGAGAAAAGAATGCTGGCCTTTGAGATGAGATGCTACGGAATGTTACCGTACATTTTGTACAAGGACCATATAACCAATGAGGAGGTTTGCAGAAAAATCCAAGCAGCCATTGGAGAATACGATGAACTCATGATGCTGGTCAAGAAACGGAAACTGAGGTGGTTTGGCCGCGTCTCAAGGTCTTCTGGTTAAGCAAAGACGATTCTACAGGACACAGTGAAAGGAAAAAGAAGAAGAGGTAGGCAGAAGAAGAGGCGGGAAGACAATATTAAAGAGTGGACAGGGATGGATTTTGCCAGCTCAACTAGGGCAGCTGAAAACAGGACAAGGTGGAAAGGGATTGTTTCGAAGCCATATGTGGTGCCCCAACGACTTAGTAAGATTATGGGATAGAATAGAATAGAACAGACAATAAGCTGTTCTCCGACGGGGGAGGTGCAGGGGCGAACAGAACGTGAGGTCATATGTTTTGTTTGACATATGGTGATGGGAGTTCAGAATTCTTCCACCAGTCTTCAATTTCGCCCCACAGACACCCTCTCCCCCCCTCCCCCCATTACTCCTACTTTTTTCAGATTCTGTTATTTCAACTTTGATTTGCCAGTAGGACAGTATACAATGGTCTATAAAATCATGTCTAGAAGACGATTTCGTCCTCAAGTAAAATAAATTCCCGCGTTTGTGGTATCAGATCTCCTAGGGTGCCTTGCCATCAGCAAAAACTGCTGTCCTGCGCCCAAGACCCCACTTAATATTATTAACAGCTTTATAGGGTTTTGATTGATTGATTGATTGATTTGTTGTTTTACATCCACGGTAAACAGCTACGGTCATGTCGGGACAGCCATTTAACCTAACCACACTATTCCTGGACAGGCTTTGACCTCCTAAAAGGTTAACCAGTACTAAATGCACATACTTAGTAATATGCTGTTTGTGTGAAGGGTCGCTGTGGGGAGTAGGGGTTGTGGTGTGTGTGTGTGGGGGGGGGGGGGGGAGGGGAATAAGTGAATCATATGAAAATGTACTCCTGCCCATCCAACCCCAAACTGATAATAAATGAGTCATCCCATAGCCAGTCATCAGGTGGGACAAACGAGAAAAATAATGGCCGTGTCACAGTACTGAGTCTATGTTTAAAGAGTGTGTAAACACACCCAGATTGTTTTGTGTAAGCAGCGAAATTGACAGTTTATATTCCTTCTTCGGTTTATAAGCTGTTATTAGGCCAAGTTTCTACACGCCCAAAACATTAGTTGTAATACAGTCAAACCTGTCTTAAGGGGTCACCCCATGGGACCCACAAATATTGGCTGCTTAAGACAGGTGACCCTTTAATACAGGTTCATTTGCACTGTATTTTGGTCTAAGGGACCCCAAAAAAGTGGCTGCTAAAGACAGGTGACCCCTGAATACAGTGACCCTTTAAGACAGGTTTGACTGTATATTTGTAGCCTATCCTATGAAAATATTGAAAAGAGTTCTGTGCTATGTTATCACACACTATACAGTATAACTGAGACACAGCATACAGTACTGAGAATCGGTTTTGCAACACACGATACAGAACAGATTTGGACCCCTCTATCATTTTCTTTGAAAATAATTGCCCTTACATAGCATGATATCTAACAAGATCAATGAATCCTGAGCCGACATACACCATAAAATAAATGTAACAAAGTTACGGTCGTTTCATGTAAAATTAATGGACAGATTTGAAGAAATGGTATGGATGCACCTTTTGAAATCGAAAGTAGAGTAGTGATTTTCTCAAATGAAATGTGAAAATAAAGCACATCATAACACTCTACAGAAATTCAAGGTAGCATGTCGAAAAGATCTGTAGTTAGGCTTGTCGAACTATCGGTATTAAGTTGAAACTCCCTTACTTTATATTTTAAAACACAACAATAAACAGTTCTGAAACTTACCAGCCATATTTGAACAAAGATGCGTCCACTATACACATCGGTACAATGGGTCACATATACTGTAGGCTCCCAACCAGTGGTAAGCCCAAAGTAAACTCTACAATGTTGTGCTGTACTGGTTTATGTATAGTGGAGTTGGGTAAATATCCGACAGCGGGTAAATTCGGACATACCATTGCAAACAGTGAAAATCCAGATGAGACGGTTAATAATTAGCCGTCTTATCAGGATTTTCACTGTTTGTTTAAATTCCAAACAACTGACATATAAAGGAAACAATGTCACTGTCCAAATTTACCCGCTGTTCGAATTTACCCGACTTTCCTATAATTACCAGTCAATGTTGGTGATAATTGAAAGGACACAGTCTCAAATGTCTGAATTTGATTAGTGTATGTTCAATTATTGTTTACAACCTGGACAAAGTACTAAAATAAATACTGCACCGTAAAAAAAAGGCAGTATACTGATATGAGCAACACAATGTGATTTCCAACAATATGGCATTGGTGACAAGCAGTCTGATCTGAGCCTTTGCTGCTCACATCAGCCATCTATGGAAATGGCCCAAGCCACAGAGCCACAGTGAGGTTAGATTACCCTGTATAAATTAGACGGATGATCTGAATATCACAAAATTACCACACTGTTGGAAGTCACATTATATAACTATATTATTACACCCTTAGTCCAGATACTGAGCTGACCTGATACAGATATATGATAACCAATCAAATGTTTCATTGAAACTTTACTGTCTATATACAGTCATTTCAAAATGGCCTCCCTTTTCTGCCCCATACTTACCTCAGAAAGAAAAAAGTAGCTTTCCTGTAATCTACACCTTTTAACTCATCATAATAGTCAAGATATGGCTTGATTGTGTCTATAAGTCCAGCAGGCATTTTATCCATCTCGTCAAATATGAAAAACGACCTGGGACAATCTTTTACAGCTTCCTCGATCATCACTCTTAAATTATCCTGCAAATCATGATACATGTAAGAAATAGAGGATCTTACATGAGTGCTCATGTATTACTGAATTTATTAAACGAGTTGGGGAAAAAGAAAAGATGCGAGGCTCTGCCGAGCATCTTATCGTTTTCACCAACGAGTTTAATAAATTCAATAATACAGGAGCACGAATGCAAGATTCTATTTATCATATGACACTAAAATTGCATTTTATTAGCAAAACTTGCACTAAAACTTCACCGTTTCGCCATTAGAAAACGCGACGTTTTAATGGACTTCAACGTATAACGTTACGACGTAATTTGCATATTTAATCCACTAGTGGAATATCGTTTTTAATGCATGGATTTATTACACTCTCAGATGCGACGTCATATGATAATTCTTTCTCTTGAATAGTCCTACTAGAGTCGTAAAATTCTCTGCATTTCCTTGCACGAATTTGTATGGGTAACAGGATGAGGCAATTTTTCAATACAAATACAATGTAATTTTTTACTCATTTTTTTGCTCTGCAATTTTCTAAAAACGCATGGCCTATAACAACACTGTAAATGCTTAGCTATCCTTCTTACTGTCAACCCTCAATTTACATGTTTTACAGCAAATAATATAATGTTGTCAGCAAATTTAAGTCAATAATACGACGGAAAAAGGATAAAAGAAATTGAATTATTAAACATGCTGAGTTTCTCTAGAGGCCATATTTCATACATTAACAAGAGCTACATTAAAATAGAGGCATCGTAGTTGAGTGATTAGATTGCCTCGGTTATGATGCAGAAAGTTGCCGTAAGGTCATAAGTTTGTGGCTCATCATTGCCATCCAACTACTGGAAAACTCTCTGTCAACCCAGCAGTAAATGGGTACCTTTTTTGAATCAGGGAAGAATAAGGAAGTGAAAGGAGAGAGATGGGCTCCGCCTCTCATCAGCTGTGCCCAAAAAACAGTGGGTCTCTAACCCCCACTACCCCTACGGCTATTAGGCAATAGGAAAACTTTACCTTTTTCATCACATTTAAATGTTTGTCATATACTTCCTCCGTAGAAATTTTAAAAATTGTAAAACCTATAATAATTACCTAAAAATGAAGTAGTTCAGTTTATTCAGGAAACCTTTACCTTTTTTATCACATTTAAATGTTTGTCATATACTTCCTCCATGTGAATATCTTAAAAATTTTAAAACTTGTAAAACCTAAAATAATTACCAAAACATGAAATAGTTCAGTTTATTATAAACAATGAAATGAGCCACGACGTGAGAAAACCAACAATGTGGTTGTGCGCCCAGCGCAGACTCAGATCAGCCTGGGCATCCGCCCAGTCTGATCAGAGTCTTCGCTTTCCGCATGAAGGTAGCTTAGTCCCTCAGCTACCCTTTAAGCGCTTAGCAAAGAGTCTGATCAGACTGGGTGAATGCCCAGGCTGATCCTAGTCTGCGCTGGGCGGACGACCACATTGTTGGTTTTCTCGTGTCGCGGCTCATATAATTACCTAAAAATGAAATAGTTCAGTTTATTATAAACAATGAAATTATATGTCCAAAAGATGAAGATGTAATGGCAGACAGTGCAAACCCTTCTCAGACGGCTCCCATAGCAGCAGTCTGATCAAGGTATGCACTGTTTGCTCAGACTTATCCGTCTTTAATTTTAGCATTTTGATGATAGTTAGTGAAATTCAGAATAAATACCGTAAAAATTCTATGTATTGGGACAGTTAGGTTTCAGCAAATAATGCAAACCCAGATCAGACTGCTCCTCAAAGAGCAGTCTGATCAGGGTTTACACTATTTACCATCCCATTAGCATATTTTGGACACATCACTGCACTGTAAAACCAAACTGTTCCAATTTTTAGGACAATTACGGTAATTGTTTTAGTGTCCCGATACTTAGAATTTTTAGGGTAAATACCTTATAAAGAGGCACCATCTCTGTATGCGGAAATTCTTTTGTGGCTGATATGAGGTGAACATATTTACTCTTCATTCCTTTGCTGAACATCTTTTGAGCAACAATAGTACTGACATAATTCTTCCCCGTGCCCGTCCAACCATGAAATGACAAAGCCAGTGCTTTACTTGGATTATCTCTGGCATGGGCTTTCAGATGCTTAATAATCGGTTCAATGACGAGATGCTGACCATACAGCTTTCTGTTAAGCTCTTCATGCAAAGCTGTAAATAATGACAGCATTAAAAGGTTATGGCATAAAAATTAAAACTTTGAAGAAATATTTTTTTGTCAGTTAAAGGTTTATAAAAGCCAAGAAGACAATATTGTTAAAAGCATCGCAAACAACTGCATGATACCCTGCCACCGCAAACCTATTTCACTCGTCAACTTTTTGCTGATTTATTTTATTATGGCAAGGGCAGCCTGTGATCCCCATGGAACAAAATGTTTGTCATAAGAAGACACAGAAAAATCCCTGTTCACTCTGAACACATACATAAAGATACATTTAGTGGGTAGATAACAGTGCTTGACACTCCCTAGATTAATGTGGTGGCCCAAAAGTTCAGCAGGCCACATTTTCAGTGGCCCACATTAGCCACTAGCTAAATGTCCGATGCATTTATTATTGCCAGACAGGTAAATTTGGGCCACTAAAGTTCATAATTTGAAACTTTTTGGTGGCCCCAGACAAAATTTAGGCGCATTTGGCCACTGGCTGTTTCCAGCACTGTAGATAACCTTATGGTCAAACTGACATCAGAAGAAGCTTTCATCTCTCCTATCATTAGCTACAAGTTCCATAAAAATCTATCTAAATTATGATTTATAAAATTATACAGATTTTATCATCATTTTATGCATGTACATGTATATTAGCCGGGAGGCAGGGGCAGATAACCAAAACGGGGTAAATTTTAAGTGTCACAGGATGCCTTTATATTACTCTGATCATTTGCTTTAAGTTTCAGTCTGATTTCTAGATTTTTTTTTCATGATTTTACACACCTATATAGCCCACAGGGCAGGGGCAGGTAACCCCTGAGGACAAAACTTCTATGGTAACACAAAGCTGTTGTCGATTCAATCATTTTTGTGAAGAAGACCATGATATTTCAAACAGTAATGGAAGCAGAGGCTAAAAACTATTTGTTGTATATTGACAAGTGCCATTTACTCTGTCAGACATGATAAAAATTTGCCCATTAACAATCCCAAGCCTGACATCCTTGGTAAAAAATGATACGCAAAATTAAAAAAAAATCTGTTAATAAATACTCAGGTTACTGAATGGAAATGAAGTGCAGACAGATGGATGGATGGACATACACACTACAGATGGATGGATGGACACACGGATGGCCCAGAGCTCTAGATAAGAGGGAGTATTTGGTGATAATTAGAGATAATTTTTGTTAATTCTGCATAAAAACGTATGTTGTGACCCCTCATCTGAACCGTCTCGACGAGACGGTTCAGATGAGGGGTCACAACATATGGTTTCGTTGGGAAATAAGAAAAATTATCCTTAATTATCATCAAATACTCCTTCTTATCTAGAGCTCTGTGGCCAATGTGAAATTATCTTACCCTGCCACTTACGTGTGGCAGGGTATAAAAAGTGGACAGGCATGGATTTTGCCAGCACAACTACAGCAGTTGAAGACAGGTGAAAGTCATCTAAGGTACCTTATTGATCTTGAAAGGTTATGTGATAGACTAGACCAGGTTTATGATTTAAACATTAGCTTTGCATACAGATACATTACATATTTGTTGTGTATAAATGTTAAAAAAAGTACCTGAAACTTTCAGAGCAGCAATGGCATCGTGCATAAAAGACCTTGCCTATCATAATGGCATGACTTGTGCTTGTATAATATAAACATTAAACACAGGGATGTGCAAATACTATGCCAGACTTGTCCTACTTGTTCCGTTTGACTCTGGACAAGTGAGAAATTTCATTTTACTTGCCCTGGGACAAGTATTCAAAACGTCATCAGTTGAAGTGTTTGAGAATAATTTCTGAGGTATTTTTCATATTTTCTCATGAAAACATATGTCATGGGTTCCTGTCAGAATCGCTTCATTGAAGCAATTCTAACAGGTGCCCATTACATATGTTCTAATTCGAAGCTTTGTGACAATTTAATAGCCGAAATCTATCACCAACTCTTCCTCTTTTCATTATCTATAATTCCTTATTTCAAGCATGCTTTTTTCTGGGCAAGTAAATATTTGTTTGGACAAGTTAATTTTGTGTATTTGCTTGTCCATGGACAAGTAGAAAATTTTGATATTTCCACAGCCCTGCTAAACAGAAATGCATTGTTGCAGACACACTGACCTGCAACCAACATATTCAATTTTCACATTTGAGATTAGCAAGGATGCACAGATGGTATAATACATATATGCTACAATGGAAGACTCTGATTAGAATGAGAAAGTAGACGTATGCCTTTCCTGTTCTGGTGGAGCCCCAGTAGCTCAGTAGGTTTAGTACTGGCCTGCTGATCTAGTGGTCTTGGGTTTGAAACCCATTGGAGATGGAAATCTTTACAACTGTAAACGGGGTTCCACTGCACACAGCCTTTCATCATCACCCTCCCATTGTCCTGATATGACTGAAATACTGTTAAAAAGGACATCAAATAGCAAGTCATCTATCCATACATCCACTTATCCTGCATGCTATAAGGCACCAATTTGAGCCATGTCAATCAAATGGTATTTACTAAAAAGCTTTGATACTGCTGGCTGAAAAGATCTCTTACTTTTGAAAATTAGAAGGGATGAATTTCCGGTAGTTGCAATTTTTAGGTATGGCCAGTGAATGCAAAACAAAATACGCCACTTACTGTTGTCCAATATTATTGAACTGTTAATGAATTTCAAAAGCCACTTCTTGTGCACTTTGATATGCCTTCAGAATAAAACAAGAATTCCGCGGAATGCTATGTCACACCTGCATTGCACTTCCACAGTAGCAGAGCCTAGGTCATGGCCCACTGATGTTCCATGCAATATTGCAACTAAATATACCAAGTGGTTCTGAAATAGAAGCTGATTTTGTTGTTTTTGCCATTTTTAGTAAAGGCAGCCATCTTGGATTCTCGACCTGGCTGAATTTTACCTTTATATGAAATTTGAAAACTATGGGTGCAATGGTTTTGGAGAAATTAATTGAACAGCTAGACTTTAACACCAGGGTTAACGTAAATGTTACAATGGCGGCCATCTTGGATTCTTGACCTGGCTGAACTTTACCATTCTGAAGTCTTGCAGTCTGGTCATGCTCTATATGGAATTTGAGAACAATAGGTACAGTGATTTTTCATTAAATAGAATTTAATGCCAGAGTTAACTTAAAATTAATGTGAACGGAAATTTGTTGCAATGGCGGCCATCTTGGATTCTCGACCTGGCTGATTTTTATCATTCTGAGGTCTTGCAGTCTGGTCATGCTCCATGTAAAATTTAAGAACAATGGGTACAGTGGTTTTTAATTTAATAGAATTTAATGCCAGGGTTAATGTAAAATTAATGTGAACGGAAATTTGTTGCAATGGCGGCCATCTTGGATTCTCGACCGGCTGATTTTTATCATTCTGAGGTCTTGCAGTCTGGTCATGCTTCATGTAAAATTTAAGAACAATGGGTACAGTGGTTTTTAATTTAATAGAATTTAACGCCAGAGTTAACTTAAAATTAATGTGAACGGAAATTTGTTGCAATGGTGGCCATCTTGGATTCTCGACCTGGCTGATTTTTATCATTCTGAGGTCTTGCAGTCTGGTCATGATCCATATGAAATTTGAGAACCATGGGTGCAGTGGTTTTGGAGAAATTAATATTTAACGCAAGGGTTGACGTAAATGTGAACGGACTGACGGACGGACTGACGGACGGAAAACCGGACGCCTATATCGCACCTTGCTAAAGCAGGTGCGACAATAATAGCAGCGCATGTGATACTACAACAGGTAACTATTGCTATGTGATACTACAACAGGTAACTATTGCTATTGCTACAACAGGTAACTATTGCTATTTAAAGGCAAATGGCAGAGTGGTTCAGCTTTGCAGTGCTGGGATATAGTGCAGTCCCGTAGCTTGTGGGTTCAAATCCTAATTGGGCAAACAGCAGAGCTCTGCAAAAAAAAAAAAAATACCATATTAATCCTAATAAATGCCCCTGCTCTAATAAACACACGCTACCTCTTTTCCAAAAATAGTTGTATATTGACTTGCATGAATTCCTGTTTGCTTCTCTGGATGAGGTAGCTCTTTGAAATAGGGTCTACTCTTTTTAGGAAAGAACTTGCTCCTAAAAGAGCGAAGTCGATCCTTAGAAAGGTTGATTCTTACTGAGAAGGGAGGCAAAACAAGTAGAGCTGCTTCCTCTGGAGGTATACCCATTAAAGGTAGGTTCCTGTACTTTGGAGTGCATCATAATTTTGATGAACTTTCATCCAAGTTGTTGGAAAGCACTTATAAAAGGGAATTGATAAGTTTCACTAAAAAGTGTAAATCAAAAAAATATGAGAAAAGTTGTTTTGCAAGGGATTTCCTAACTCTGCTTCGCACACCAGTTAGCGCTATTTTTAGTTCCCGCCAAAAATAGATAACGCAGCTGATGTCATGCTGCATAGCATTTTGGGATAGTTTTTACCCGTCCGCCATGCCAGGATCTCTAGGAGAGCTCACGTCAAGGGAAAATTGACCTTTGGAGAATGGCATCAGAAATTGCACACTTATAGACATAATAAACATAGTTATTTTTAGAGCTGGAATTCCAACGAAAGAAAATAAACCAAAAGGGAAAACGACTATTTTCTTCAACATCTGACGATTTTCTCAGTAGCAACAAATTCAGAAAAATAAGAGACTTCAATACTGCTCAGAAAAAGACAAAATTATTTTGTGGACATAATTGACATCGCTAGCTCAGGAACCTACCTTTAACTTTATAATGCTGCTTATTAGAGGTATTTTGGCAGTGGCTGATTTGCTACTTTTTAGTCCCTAAATAACAGCCCAAGCCTCCTACTTTCATAAAAACCAATGCCCCCAGGAATGGGGGTGTTAAATAGGCTTAGTATGGTATATATATTAATTACAGCATTAATTTGCCATTTAAGGGAAGCATATATCTGCTACACAAGTGAAGAAGAAAATACTTAAGATGGGGGCTGTGAAATTAAGACTTAGCCCCTACAGTATACATTTCAGCCCCGGATCCAGGGGGTGGGCTTTGGGGCTTAAGCCCCACCACCTGTAGGTAATAAGGAGCACCTGATGATAATTTGAGATGATATTCTATACTTTAGATTGAAATATGCCGCCACTCCCGGTTTTCTACGATCAAATTGTGCCCGTAGTGATTTCAAATTACACTGAATATTTGGAACCCAATTTATCATTCTAAATGACCAAACAGTCTTTCTTTTACACCACCAGAGCATTCTTTTCCGACAATACTTGTGGCGAGTTGACAGAGGAGGCCATATTTGATCACATGGCCTGTTAGTTTTTGGTAACCACACCTCCCAGTTTTCGACGATAGAAAATCGGTATCGTAATATTCATCATGAAATTAAACGGAACGGTTAGAGAATGTGGTTATTTTATTGCACAGTGTTTCCGATTATAGCAGATGGCTTTATAATTTCTTGCTCCTCCGAAAATATGCAGTGCATTGAGTTTATGTGACCTACTCCTAAAAATAGTTTGTTCATTGCGAAAAGGAGCCATTGCACAAGTGGGCGGGGCCTAAGTTTACTACTCTATTTGTATTGGTCGAATGCACCTACTGACGATTTTGATTTTAGATGGTTTACCCTCTAGCAGCATTATGCCATAGCAACTCCCGGGCTTATCTCTGAACTGCTCACATCGTCAAAAACCGAGTGTGGTCAAATTCCGGGTGCTTAGCCATATATGTTGTGACAGCTCATTGGAATCACCTCGTTGAGGCGACTCCAGTGGGATGCCGTAACATATATTTCAAGGCAAGCATGATATTATCTTGAATTTTCATCCAATACTCTTTTTTATCTGGAACCCTGATTATGGCTTCTTTCTCTGGGTCCTAAGCCCCACCAGTTGTCCAGAGAGAGCCCTGCCATCTAGTTGTGGTCTAGATCTGGGCCTGCATTTGTTTGCAATTTAAAAGCTTTGAAAGCCAAAGAACCTGTAAAATTTGTTGATATCCATCTATCAGTACAACATTCTTGAAAGAAACACCTGCCACCAGCCAGGAAAGCAGAAATCACACCAACTGCTCCAACTGTGGCAATAGTCATTGTCACTGGTTCACCATTTGATAAATCAAACCGCCAAGACAAAAGAAACGCAGTCAAAATTATCACTTTATGACCTTTCATTTCAAAGTTTGTCATTTAACCCCATTATATACAAAGCACACTGCTCAAAAATAAGTGTTTGCAAATCATAATCTAATTTTAAAACCCGATTCGGAAACCGAAAGTAGAAACCGGAAACTGGACTGACTATTGTTATGACAGCCGTGTTATTTTTAACTGGCACAGCTGCTGTTGGGCGCTCTTCCAATACAGGCCGAACTACATAAGAGGCAGTTAAGTCTACTCCACTCCATTGCCCGTTCTAGAAATGAGAAGATAAAGGGGTTGATGGCTCGACAGCTGACACTTAAATGCCAGGGTAGTTTCTTTTGTAAGGTTGAATGCATCTTGGATATGTATAACCTTCCTCAGCCCTCTTGTCTTGAAAATTATACAAAGTTCTCCTGGAAAAAAGATCACTCGTGAGTCAATATGTCAGTTCTGGACCCAGTGTTTGGTTGCAGATGCACAGACGAGGTCTACCCTGGTTAACTGTAATCTTACTTCGATGGCGGTGGGTGTTACTCATACAGTATGGGAATCAGCTGCAAACAACGTGCATGATATTAGAAGAAGTGTCACTAAAGTACGTATGATGACAGGAGTATATATGCTTCAGTCCACAAAAGCTAGATTCAATCAGTACAGTGTGGATGAGACCTGTCCGTTGTGTAGACTCGGCCCAGAAGATTTACTTCATGTTCTCCTTCGTTGCCCTGCTCTGGCTGAGATTAGAGACTCGTCATTGAAAGATATCAGGGTGTTCCTGGCTAGTCAGTTTGGTCAGCAATTCTGGGCATCCCGATCAAGGACGGAGTTGGTGAAGATTCTGCTAGATAGTCACAACCTGATGAGCCTGCAGGGGGCCCGTGTTGCAGATGAGGTCTTGTTGCAGCTGGAGGCTCTGAGTCGTAGGTACTGTTTCCGGTTGCATGCAAAAAGGTTGCAACTATACAGAAATTTGTCCAATTAAGCCATATCCCCGATTTATCAATGTGGCCGCCACCACAAGTCTAACCTGTCTGTACATAGTGTGTATATTGCTGCTATTCCTGGATTTACCTACTTATGTGAAACAACAAATCAACGTAAAACATCTACCGGTCAACGACCTGGGTGCGCCATTCTACTGGCGGGATTTACAGAAACAGAAACAGAAACAGAAACAGGCACCGAAGATGGCTCACCGCCATTCCACTGATAATAGGTATTTTAAAATTAAAAGCTAGGATCACACACCGGCCGCTAGCCTGGCTCAAGTCGAATATGTATATTATTCTGGTGGTCAAATTGGCCTGGTAACTTTCAGAAGAGGTTCTGCAATTTGATACTCTTCCTACAAATTCTTGAGTTAATCAATGCAACATAATATGAAATTAAGGCACTGCCTTTGTGCGAACACACTCTATTCGGTCCTTGAAGATCGTGCTACCCTATAGGCACCACCTTGTCATTGTAGTCTGGTTCAAATGGCCCGAGCGTGCGCACCTGGATTAGCAAACTGTTTCTTACCTACGAGACAGAGTTTGTTCTATTTTTAGCGGTGCTGGAAAATTCTGTCTTGCCCATGGGCTGAGACAGCTCACAAGAGCTTGAATTCCGTGTACCACTACGCGCTCCTTGAAATACGGTGCGCCCGGCTTGGCGATTCCATACTTTATGCATTATTCTTTCATAGGAATGAATTGCTACATCCATAAAATCCAATCCAAGAAAGGTTATTCAATCTTTATTACCCCATTATAACCTGTTTCAAGGTCTTAAAGTCGGAAAAAGATAAAAAATAGTCAATGTTTCACCGTGACAAACACTGTCGAGGAGGCCGCCATTTTGAAGACGCTACCAACTGACGTTTGAAATGACGTCACAATTAACGTCATACACGCGCTTTCTGTAGTCGTCTCAATATAAATTTTGTTCTTTAATATAAATTTCAATTAGAAAATCTAAAAATGCGGATTTGTCAAGGACCTATTTTCTACTTGTCTTTACACTACAGCAGCCATGAGGGTGACACGGTTGTACTACTTACACTTGTACACGTTCGCATGAAATAGGCATATTAGTTCCCAGTTCAATTTGAAGTAAATATTATCGTCGTAGGTAAGAAAAATAATCAATCATTGGTCTCCGATGCGGACAGGGAAATCCCAACCCTCGGGCACACGGGGTGTGTCGGAAACTCGGCAAGCCTCGTTTCCGACACACCCCGTATGCCCTCAGGTTGTGATTTCCCTGTCCGCATCGGAGACCAGTGATAGATTCCATTTATCTTATGCTATAATGGTAATGGTGACATCTTTGAGAGAACGGTGCAGCTTGTGTGACAGATTGGAATTCCTTGGAAGATTCCGTTATTTCTGCTGCTGAGTGTGCAGAGGATTCAGTTACTAAGTTTACTTATCTTGTAAGGGCTAGGGACTAGTTCCCTGATTCACAGGTCCTGGTGAATGATTGCCCTTGGACGTATCACCTGTAAACAATTCTGTTTCTGATTCTGATCCATGCTGCACTGAAGCTGTGTGCGCAGGTTTCTGCCATTTTTACAAAGGGGAGTCAACTTATGTGTCTTCCTGCATTTTCATCTTGGCACTCAAGTTGGCAAGGTGGCCTTTTTTGATGCGCGCGCGTGTGTGTGTGTGGGGGGGGGCGTCCACTCTGAAGGGAGGAAATTTGCTCTATAGGGAGCAAACTCTTTCCTTTGTTTGGGTGTTGGCCCCAGTTTTGAAGTCACAGAGTCTGAGTTTGCCAACCTCTTTCCTTGAGGGTGTTCTCATTAACCTTATCGTTATCATTCAGATACTTTAACAGTTAAGGTGGAAAAAAAACACCAGCTTAACTGACCATTCTAACTGGTCCGGACCTTTTTAGCCTAGTGGTTGTGCGCTCGCTTTATAATCTTGGGGTGGTGAGATCGATCCCGGTCGGCCTATTACAGTTGCAGCTAACTGTTTGGCAAAATAAAGTTCAAGCTATGGTACAGTTCGGGTGTGTGGTGCACCTTCATATTTTTCGCCACTTTTACAAAAGTAGGCAGCCTTTATGATTTTTTTTGCTTCCTCGGGAGGCATAGCCCTTCCAGGTGGGTTTTCTATGGGGGAGAGCATTTGCTCCAATGAATGGGAGCAAATTCTTTTCTTAGGGGGTTGGTCTTGAGTTGGAGGGGGCGCAGAGATTGGATGGCTGAATAGCTTCCTCTGGAGATGTTTCACTTTAACATTATACACTACTCAAAATATTTAAAGGAGCAGTTGATATTTCCCCATAGACATTAATTACTACAATATAAACCCAGTTCAATGGCCCATAAATTCGACCGCCAGCGGCCGAGAATTTTCCATTCTTTTGCAGGATTTTGAAGAAGGATCGAAGTTTAAGACAACAAGAAATTCAATAGAACTGATGCCCTAATCATTTCCATGGAACAACTTATGGCAATTTTCGAATTTTCTAAAATTGATGCATTTTTCTATAAGTCTATAAAATCTCATAAACTTGAGTTAAAACTGATACTTCTAAACGGGTCACCTTGTAAGACATTCAGTTTCGTTTACAAAATGGTTGTTTTCAATTGTGGTTGAAATTTTCATAATTTTCATCTGTTTAAAAAAATTACAAGGTTTTAACCAAAATTCCATTTTTCACAAAAATCAGTCCATGGACATTTGCAGGATAGATATTGGATCTAAATTAGTGTTGCCACTAAATTCGAGATCCTCTTTAAAAATTGGCAAATTGATTGGAAACTCTGTGTCTTCGTCCATTGAAAGTAAATGACTCTTAAAGTGGGGATGCGTTGCACTGTCGTCTATGGAAAAATCATTAGGTTCTCCTTTAAATATTTTGAGTAGTGTATATAGTAAGTAAACCATACACTGTCATGGTTAAAAACTACATTACTTGCATGTACCGAATTTTTTATGTATTGTATTTTTGTGCTATACTTGGTGTCAGTCCTGAAACTGGATTTAAAAACAGTTAACTGATTTCATTTGATTTGAAGACGTTGCTAAGCCGCCAATACCCATAAGCGACATGAGCCTCGTTGTGCAGGAAAGGGCATCAGCAACGGGGTCATGCACTGGAGTAACACATAGTAGAAAAAAGAAAGAAAAAAAGATTAAGAAAAAAAGAAAGAAAAAAAAAAAGAAGAAGAAAGAAAGAACACCTTGTAGGGTTCAATGCTGGTTTTGCAATCCTTAAGACAGGCTTGAACGTCATGCCAGTATCAGTTAGAGTCTGTATTTAAATGTCAAAGAAGACATTCGCAGTGCCTATTAAGAAAGAACCACAGTAGACTTGTTCGATATGCAGATAGAAAGGAAATATATGTAGGCTCGCCTTCCTAAGCTGTTCTTATGGTCTGATGTCACAATATTAAGCTGCTTTGTGACAGTGGTGGGGTGCACTAATCATCTGGAAGTCCACACTTTCCTCAGCGATCTGCACCATTAAGAGGCAGGGATTCAACCGTCTTCAAAATGATATTATCGGAAGTCAGTCCTGCTGCCCTCTCTCTGCAAACCTTAAATTCCACAGCTGAGAGACACTTCAGATAATTAGTGTAATTCTGAGTATTAAATTATATGGTGTTTAAAATTGTACTCATGATGGTTGCTTTGATTAGCAAATCAAAGAATTTGTTTTTGTATCTGATTGTTATCTATTCGGTTCCAAAGATAAATGAAAAGTGCTAAAATATAGATGTTAAGGCTGTGTCATGATTTTTTTACAAAAATAAATCGTAGAAATCAATTATTTATTCAACGTGTTTGTTAAAACTGGCCAAACACACCATTCTCGCTCCATTCTAACCTAGGTGGGTTCTCTGGTGCGCTTTCGGGTGCGCCGTCATTTCAAATTCACATGACGCGCCACGGTGCTGGGTTTTACCTAGGAACTCAGTTCCGGTCTAGACTAAGTTCCGGTCACGAGCAGACGACATAACCGAAATCCGTTTACAGTTTGATCTTTTCTTTTTTACGAACATATTTAACAAAAACG
Source organism: Ctena decussata (assembly GCA_963989385.1). Lineage (NCBI taxonomy): Eukaryota > Metazoa > Mollusca > Bivalvia > Lucinida > Lucinidae > Ctena > Ctena decussata. Next base: position 59,713,815 of record OZ022506.1, read on the forward strand.
AGAATTGTTGTAGCGAGAAATATTTTTAAATGTAAATTTCCTTTATAGAGTGATTGCAAAAATATTTTTTATGACTCGTAAAAGATAAGAGCACTTGGTTCGTGACTAGTCTCGCGATAACTTTCGAACTTCCGGTTCTCCAAGATGGCCGCAGCCATGATCGTTACCATACATTTTATCTTCCTAAGTGTATAGGACCAAAACTGATACAGTAAAGCGAACATACTTCGTGTGTTCGCTATTACATGTGCCATAAAGTATCCATTACACTAACAAAGATTTTTTTTCTCTTTCACTCCGAGATATCAATTAGTTTTGGTTTTTCCAAATAAGCTCTCTACCTGTCAATGGATTTTAGGGAATAGTTTGACACCTGGAATGGAATTGAATGGATGACACGATCTACATGAACTGGTTGCAATTTGCACCAAGAGCGTATGTGGACTGTGGTTTTCTTTCAGGAAGACATTGCTCCCTCAGAGGGAGCAAATTATTTCTTGTTAGAGTGACATTCCAAATCAATGAAAAAAAGTGGAAAAGGTCATTCCATTACGCTCCATTCCATTCCACATTTTAAAGCACGCCAAATTAGAAAAGCTGGTGGCATATTGTTCAATAGTCGGCAGATTTACCTTTGAACCAACTTGTCTTAAACCAGAACAGGCGGTCAGCTGTATCGCATTGTTCATTCAAATTCAAACTGATTCTATCCTCACTAGTCAAGATATGATTCATGACTGTCTATTTCATGAGCCATCCTTTATATATTCAGTCTGATTAGTGCCAGCTAGTCCAATCATTGCGGTGGTATCAAGTGTAACTCTTCTTAAAACAGGCTTCTTTGCATTGGATCTTAATTCCTGATCATTTCCTATCTTTTTGCTTAAATGGTGTTGATCAGATCAAATAAATTATGTTTTTTAGTTTTTTTATGCATTTGAATGTATATGCATTAAAAGGCCAGTGTGTCGGTTCGTCTGTTCTTTAAAGACTGATTTTGCTTTCTCCAGAGGCGTTTGATTTTTTTTTTTTTTTAAGATAATTTATTTTATTTTCAATACTTCAACCATCAGCTATTCACTAGAAGGTATAGGCTGAGTATAAAACTGTCAGTTTGTCTGTTTTGAGCCTTTTTTCTTTCTCTAGAGGCCTTTTCTTAACACGGAATTGAATTATTTTAGATGATTTAATTAAGAGTTGAAATTTGACATTCAGCATTGATCGTGTGATGAAGCCAGTGGGCGGAGCTAAAATTCCACGAAGCGCGAAGCGATTCTTGTAGAATTTTAGTGATGACCACTGGCTTCTTCACACGATCAATGCTGAAAAACCAAATTTTATTCTTAGATTTACACTTTATATTTAGACCCTTCCTGTGCCTGTTTTCGTGGTAATTTGATGTAAAATATGCAAAATATGCGTTGAAGAAAAGGCAGAAACGACGTATCCGCCCATTACGTTAAACAGCCGTCGCCATAACGTGGCGTCAGTCGAACTTCGTTACATGGACCAATCCAGACGTTTGTTTACCTTAGACGTCGCTTGACGACAACGTCACATGATCAACTGTAGTTCATCGGTGTATGGAGCCAGTTGCTCTATATGGTTTACCTATGGGAAGTCAGTGGCAAGTGTAAATAAATTATTTTAAATGTTTTTATCCACAGCAATCTAAGAGCAATGGAATCTTCCTCCATACCCCAATTTAATTTGGATACATCCATCTTATATATCGACTTTTAAGTGACGTTTATTTTCTATTCTATTCTATCCCGTAACCTTACTAGGACGTTGGGGCATCCCTGATAAAGAGAAGGAAAGATAGTAGACTCATAATGCTTTACAAAGGTCTGAGGGATGCAGCCAGTATACCCATAAATGACCTTGTTCCTCCAAGTAGGCGTACCAGGAATCATCATTCCCTGTCATTTCAAACCCCATTGGCTTGAACTGACATTTACAAGTCCAGGTTCTTCCCCCAGACTATTAGAGATTGGAATTCCCTGTAAGATTCACTTATTTCTGCTGCTGAGGGTGCAGAGGATTCAGTTACTAAGTTTATATAAGGGCTAGGGACTAGCTTCCCTGATTCACAGGTCCTGGTGAATGATTGTCCTTGGACGTATCACCAGTAAACAATTCTGATACTGATTCTGATTCTGGGCACCACAGATGACTTCGAAACAACTCTTTTCCACCTTGTCCTGTTTTCAGCTGCCTTAGCTGAGCTGGCAAAATCTATTTTCCGTTTCTTGACCAGCGTCAGGAATTCATTATATTCTCCAATGGCTGCTTGGATCTTTCTGCGAACCTCCTCATTGGTTATTGTACGTTATGTTCAGTAATCTTCGGTAGCATCTCATCTCAAAGGCCTGCGTTTTTTTCTCTAACTCTGCTGTCGAGGTTCACGAGTCACAGGCATACAGAAATATGGAAATGACAAGGGAGCGCATAAGTTTCACCTTAGATCCAAGAGATATTTTGTTATCTCTTCAAATTGGTTCAGCTTGGTAAGAGCTGAAGTGGCTTGTGCAATCCTTGAGAGAACCTCCTGTTTTGAGTATGAGACAACTGCTCCAAGGTATTTGAAGTTTGTAACGGTACCCAGCTTCTGCCCTTTTACCTTGATCTCCCTCTGGTCTGTAGCCCGGACTATGTTTCAGACTAACATAGTTATTAGAACACAGAGTGGGCTAAACGCACCAAACGCTTAAGCATCACACATATTAGAGTTTCAGAAATGACAGTCGAACTAGTTTTGTTCTGTTCTATCCCATAACCTTACTAGGTCGTTGGGGCACCACAGCTGACTTCAAAACAATCCCTTTCCACCTTTTTCTGTCTTCAGCTGCCCTAGTTGAGCTGGCAAAATCCATTCCAGTCCACTCCTTGATATTGTCTTCCCACGTCTTCTTCTGTCTACCTCTTCTTCTTTTTCCTTTCACTGTGCCCTAAAGAATTGTCTTTGCTAAACCAGAAGACCTTGAGACGTGGCCAAACCACCTTAGTTTCCGTTTCTTGACCAGCGTCAGGAGTTCATCAAATTCTCCAATGGCTGCTTGGATCTTCCTGCGAACCTCCTCATTGGTTATATGGTCCTTGTACGAAATGTTCAGTAACCTTCGGTAGCATCTCATCTCAAAGGCCTGCGTTCTTTTCTCTAACTCTGCTGTCAAGGTCCATGATTCACAGGCATACAGAAATATGGAAATGACAAGGGAGCGCATAAGTGTCACCTTTGATCCAAGAGATATGTTGTTATCTCTCCAAATTGGTTTCAACTTGGCAAGAGCTGAAGTGGCCTTTTGCTATCCTTGAGAGAACCTCCTGTTTTGAGCCATCATCTGAGACAACTGCTTTAAGGTATTCGAAGCTGCTTACAGTACCCAGCTTCTGCCCCTTTATCTTGATCTCCCTCTGGATGCCCTCTGCGCTGTTTGTCATCAGTTTGGTCTTCTCAGCACTGATCTCCATCTTATACCTTGTGCAGGTCTGGTCGAGATTTTCAACTAGAGCTTCTAGTTCCTGCTCTTCCTCAGCAAGAGCGTCTATGTCATCTGCAAGCCGTAGGTTGGTTATATTTCTGCCGCCTATGCTAACCTTTCCGTCATGTTCTTCCAGAGCATCAGACATGATCCGTTCGAGAAAAATGTTGAAGAGGGTGGGTGACAGAAGACATCCTTGTCTTACTCCAACTGTTGTTCTGAACCATTCTCCTGTGCTGCCATTTATCAGCACTGCACTTGTAGCCTTGTCGTATAGCTGCTCAATGGTGCGAACTAGGTTTGCATTGATATTGTACTTCCTCATGGTGGCCCATAAGGCTGCATGCCATACCCTGTCGAAGGCTTTTTTGAAATCAATGAAGACATGGTACAGTGAAGAAAGCGAAGGAGGACTGGATAGCTAGTCAGTGCGAGGAGATCGAAACTTGCCAGAACAAAAACAACAGCAAGAAAGCTTACCAGCTGGTGAAAGATCTAACTTCAGAGAAACAGGGTAGATCTACAACTATCCAGGACAAGTCTGGGAAATGCCTTACAGAAGAACAAGAGATTCTCAGCAGATGGACAGAATATTGCTCAGAATTACATAACCATGAGACTGATGGTGACAATACGGTTCTGGACGGACTGCAGTCAGCCCCCAGAAGAAGCTCAACAACCTATCCTTCATGAGGAAGTTGAGATTGCAGTAGCAGCACTGAAGAAGGGAAAATCTGCCGGAGTTGATAATATACCAGCAGAACTTGTTCAAGCTGGAGGGGAGACCATGATTGATGTTTTAACAGATATCTGTAACAGGATCTGGAGAACAGGAGAATGGCCTACCCCATGGACTCAGAACTAGTATATTCCATTATTCTTATAAAGTGCATTTCAGACTCTCCGACTGAAACAGCGCCTATGTATGTAGATATCAACCATGCAGGCACACAACTTAGAACCAAACTGATACTATAAATCAACACTGATACAAATTCAAATTGAATCGGCATTGATTCAAATTTAATTCATAGCTGTAAACCACTGGGATGTTTCAACGCCGTAGTCTGAAAAGTAACGGGGAATAAATTATTATGCATTTACACGTAGAGTGCCTGACACCTGAGCCCCCGGGCAGACCGATACAAACACACATGTTCCACACTGTGACATGATTTGTAAACATTGTATGACTGTATTGATAAATTTCCTTTGGCTCCATACAAGATACATAACTGACGCATTATCCAGGGGAGAGTCTGGTAACTTCGGACATGCGGGTAAATTCGGACATATCATTGCGAACAGTGAAAATCAAAATGAGACGGCTCATCATGAGCCGTCTCATCAGGAATTTCACTGTTTAGCCAGTTATTTTAGTTTTAGTTCCAAACAAATGACATATAAAGAAAACAATGTCACTGTCCGAATTTACCCGCTGTCCGAAGTTGCCTGACTCTCCCTCAGTGCAAGAACAATTACTGAAGCACCTCATATTATCGTCATATTTTACAGTAGCTCTTGTGCTGAAGAAGCAATAATACCACCGAAAGAAACTTATACAGCAGTTTTCTTTCTAAAGAATGATAAAATATGCCATACTGGTGTATTTGACGGCGTTTGTTTTTCATTATTTAATGGTCGTGTTAAGTGACCGTCAACAATGTGGCAATTTTGTCATGTGAAATTCATCACCGTTGCCTCTATGGCTTAGGTAGCTTCCATAGAAGGGTGAGGTTAATTGGTGACAAACAAAGGCTCAGATCAGACAGCACTGAACACTGAAGAACAGTCTGATCAGAGCATTCGCTTGTCACCAATTCCACTTTGTTAGAAATCACATGATTTGGCTTAAAATTTCGATATCCGTTATTGCAAACTTCTTAGCGAAGACTCAGACCATCCTGTGAATTGAGCAGGCTGATCTGAGTCTCCGCTTTTCACACACGCTGGAAGGCACCGTTTAGTGTTGTGCGATTCTTATATCATTTTACATAACTACAGGCCATCCAATTACGTTGCACTTGCACAATGGACGTGCAGTGACAACCAGGCAAAAACCTTTGCACAATTGATGCCCAGTGGCAACCTAGAAAAAGCCCTTGTACAAGACGCCCAACATTGGAAAACCCCTTGTACAACGGAGCCCAGTAACCTGTAGCTTAGACCAGGTGGGTTTTTAAGTTGAGTTTTCCATCGTTTGAATCTGGCTAAATTGTTTGATCGGAAAAGCGGTATTTGACGGGTATTTGACGGGTATTTGAAAGAAACTATCAAACAGTGTATATACAGATCAGACAACTTATGCATGGCAATCTCACGTTGACGTGTACTGTTTTAATGCATGACTTGTGTTTCGAGATAAAGGGGCAGATAATTTCTGGATCGCAATTAAAGAAAAAAAAAAAGGCTACGTCATACTCTGTTATTACGGCCTACGCGTGTACATAACACACTTGTTGTCGATTTGTTTTCTAAAAGTTCTTTCGCAATTGCCGGAAACTGACGCCAGAATCGAGACGCATCATCTAATCGCAATGTACTTGATATTTTTGCTGCGACTCGAGAATATGTACATTTCAAATTATTCGTGTAGCAAATACTCGAATTAACTTGCACATCCACGCAGCCAGATTGGAGATTTCTCTGTTTGTGATAAGTATATGGTCTATTTTGCAAACAGCGAAAACTCAGAACAGCCTGCAGAACTCTGCAGGCTGATCCGAGTCTTTGCTATTCGCACACGCTGGAAGGTACAATTTACTGTTGTGTGATTCATATTTAATATAACATAACTATAGGCCATCCAATTAAGTTATTTATATATGCAACTCCTGCTGGAACATTAAATTGTCCCATTAGGCATATTTATCGTGTTACAATGGTGACGAACCAAGCATCATTATTCCAATATTGACTTTATAAAAGTACCGTGGTTTTCTGGTCAGACTGCAGACAGAAATTGGCCACCGTAAAGGGTGAAATTGACATCACTTGTGAAAGTGACATCTTTGACATTTAGTTTCATTTGCAGACATTAGTCTACCTTATCAGGACTCTAAGGTCAGTACTCTTATTCTTTCTTTTGAATCATACTTATTCTTTGAATGCATAAATTCCTTTTTATCCCGTTTTGTCGTCCTGACATGACTGAAATATTGTTGAAATGGACTTAAATGCACCAAGTCATCAATCATATTTTATCAGGACTCAAACGTCAGTACTATTCATTCTTATTTTTCAAATGCATAAATTCCTTGCCATCCCTTTCTGTTGTTCTGACATGACTGAAATACTACTGAATCCCTTCAAGCTATTGTAAAAATGTTATATATTGTTTGTATGCGGCCTACAGTAATTTGAATAAAATATTGTTTACACTAAATACCGACTAGGAGGTCATCCAACAGCCACCCTTTCTATCTTTCTGTTTGAAGAACATTATTATTTGCCTAAAATCTGGAAAACCAAATGGGTCTAGCTGCCTTTAGCAATCGCTCGATCGGGGGACAAAAGACTACATGCTGAAGACAGTGTATGCTAAAATGCTCTAATGAGAGAAAGGTTATGGCTAAATGGAAGTGGCAGATTTCAAGGACTTTTCTTTTTCTTTTCTTTTCTTTTCTTACGACCAGAACTAAAACAGTGACGCAGATCTGCTTCTTTTCCTCTCCGATTTTTGCTGTTCTTCTTTCAATGATTTTTTTTCCTACACGACAAATTCTCTTGATTTATTATCTGAATATATTTTGGAAAATCTTTGTTTTTCTTTCTTTTTTTTTTTTGTTTTTTTTTTTGGTTATGTAATTATTTATTTTTCTCCAAATGTTTAACATTTTGTCATCACTGAGTTGGTCATTTTGAGATTACTGCGTAAACGTATGTAGAGAAATTCTCAAGTTCGAGATCCGCCAGCATTGTTGCACAGTGCAATAAAATTGGGCCACGACACGAGAAAACCAACGAAGTGGTTGTGCGCCAAGCGCAGACTCAGATCAGCCTGGGCATCCGCCCACTCCGATCAGATTCTTCGCTAAGTGCTTTAAGGGTAGCTAAGGATCTAAACTACCTCCATGCGGACAGCGAAGACTCTGCTCAGACTGGGCAGATGCCCAGGCTGATCTGAGTCTGCGCTGGGCGCACAACCACTGTTGGTTTTCTCGTGTCGCGGCTCAAATTGGCTCAACAGAGTCGGTTAGTTTTGCTTTTTTTCTTAAAGGTCGAGCTGCTGAACCGGTTCAGAAATAGATGTTTTTTTGTGTTTTTTTTTTAATTTTTGCAAGTTTGAATAGATGCGGTTGAATTTTAATTTTAAAAAGCTTGCCAAAATGTGGACAAGTATCTGACTTTGCCGTGTTTCGAGTCGTTAAGTCAGGTTTTCCACGGCTTTCGCGCCAATAGTAATCCTGGCTATGTTCGTAGGGTGAATTCGGGGTTAACATCCCACCAACACTTAGGTCATACAGAGATACCCTGGAGTATGGTATACCAGCCTACGAATCGAAATATGAGTTCATAATCGTATAGCTAGCAGCTAAAAAGATTTCCATTTAGATATCCTGTAATCACATTCACTAGAGGATGATACAATAAATACAATACGATAAATATTTAACATGGTTACCCCATTAATACTCAGCGTCTCATGTCGAATAAATGTTTCCACTTTGCGCAAGACACACATGCTGACAAAGAGTTGGCTGATGAGTGGGTACTTATACTTAAGGACTAAAGCTCTGCACGGATGTTCCTTTATAGTTTGTTATTTATTCATTTGCCAGCAGAATGTGGCAATCAAAAGATAAATTGAATGACCTTGTGTTATCAAAATAAATAAATAAATAAATAAAACAAAAACACACATTTCAATTAAGGGTTTGGGTATAAGGGTCCGAGGTTATAAAACTTGAGTATAATCTCAAACTCAAAAAAAGCACAAGGATTGGCTGCTTCCAAGCATGTGCTCGGAAGCAGCCAATCAGTGTGCTTTGTTTTGAGTTTGAGAATGTACTCAAGTTTTATAACCTCCGGGCCAGCTCTGCTATTAACAATATTTCCTCCCTTCTCCGTGGGTATCAACTCTTAAAGGATCAAACTGTTTACTCTCTTAAGAGTAGTCCCCAGTTTGGAAAAGTTTCATCGACCAGACAACCAAACAGGAAGTCATTAAAGTTGGTTGACCTCTTCGCCTTGAAAACTTCCAGCATATACAAGGATACGGACATTTTGCTTAGATTTATGATGACCATATAATTTAAATCCAAAACAGGCAACTATATCGCTGATTGTTTTCTTTCATTATTTTCAGTTTGGACCACCAGAGACCAAGAATAAACATACCATGAAGTCTTTGTGGACAATAAACCTGTTACTTTTAATTTCACTGGCTCTCGATGACGTCAAATGCCTCCCAACGATACGTCCAAAATTTCTTCCACAAATGAGGGCTGAAGATTCCGTAGAACAGCCGGAGCCGACGACGCCGCCTGGCTGTTTACACGAAGCTGTTTTTTATCCTGCAAATAGTTTTATTAGACGAACTTACGACGCTACTGCTGACTGGTGTTATGGACTATTTTGTAATAGTAATGGTCTAGTTGTACCATGGGACGGCTCAACTTGTACATGAACGAGTATAATGTTTTAAGAGGAAATGTGTTTGTTAATTTATCAAGAATGTCTGCACATCCGGGGTTTGGCCTCCTGTTTTCTCAGCCATTTTTACGAGAGAAATCTCTTAAACTGTATGATTCTGCAAATAGTTTTATTAGACGAACTTATGACGCTTCCTCTGACTGGTGTTATGGACTATTTTGTAATAGTAATGGTCTTGTTGTACCATGGGACGGTTCGACTTGCACGTGAATGAAAGAAACTATATTTATTAACCCATTAATGCCTGGCGTTCTATAAATGGAACATAGGTCAAACAGTGCAAACCCAGACCAGACGCCGCATAATGCGGCGTCTGATCAGGGTCTGCACTATTTTCATTAGACAAATGGGCATTTTCCTTAAAATAACTTTTTAAGATAAAATGATAAAATTAAATTCAACCGGACACCCCTTAGTCGACAAAAGGACTCATCCATTTGATAAAGATGGAATAGGCCACTAGGCATAAATGGGTTATGATGAATGTATACACACACAAGGCTAGGCCTCCAATTTTCTCAGTAAAGTTTCAAACGACAGACAGCTTAAACTGTATGGATACACTGCCATGTTTTGCCTCCGTTTTTCCAAAGGGATATAACTTTTGTAATTGCTCTTTGCTTCCCCGGACGTCCAAACATTTCAGAAACAAAAATATTCTCTTAGGAAATCATTTGTTCCTTGAGGAGCAAATTCTTAAATTAAGGGTTGACCACCATTGAGAGTCGAGGCAAAATGAAGATGACAGAGTTGTATCCCCTTAAGGAGTATCCATTCACCTTAAATAGATTAATATAGTTTTCTCTTTGAAAAAGGGCACAGTGATATCCTTCTTGGAGGTGTATCCGTGAACGTTTTTTCTTTCTTTCTTTCTTTCTTTTGTTTTGTTTTAATTCATTTAATTTCTTTTATTTTTCATTTTATTTCCTTAATTTTTTGTTTATTTATTTTATTTTATTATTTCATCTATTTTTTTTTTTTGATCACTAAAAAAAGTACGATGCATGACATGTGGATTATTTTATAAAATGGATGGGATCACAATTTCATGGACAAACATCAGAAGTGCCTTCAACTATGTGGGCGTTCGAGCGAGTACTTGAGAAAGGTGATCAGTCAGAGGCGCTTACTTAGTACTTTTTTTTCTTTCCTAGGTTTTCTCTCTCTTTCTCTCTCTCTCTCTCTCTCTCTCTCTCTCTCTCTAGACGGCCCCCATTTAGACACGACCCTGGGTAAAATATGTCGGCGCTCATTATCAGCCAATCAGGAACTGTTTTTGCAGTCGCCATGTTGGTAAGAAAGCGCTAGCGAGGGCTCGATAGCGGCGCATGCTGGTGTTCAGAAAGAGAGTGCTCGATCGAGATGATGGGATACACCCATAAAAAGATGATTCTTGCCTAGTCGCATTTATCGCCCCCGTTTACTTGAGACAACGTGTAAGGTGAATGTGTACACTTTCAGGGGAAACAATCTGCCATTTTCATTTTTGCCGCACTTTCCATTCTGGGCAACATCTTAAAGGAAAGAAGTTTCTCCTCTGCGCCATCATTCCATCGGTTTTAACGTTACCAGGCGCCAAAGGCACAAGGAGGCAACGCCGCTCCTCCGGAACATTTTTTTCCTTTAAGTATAGACCTACTTTTTGGAAGGGCTTCAACTTTCAAAGAAGTAGACAGGAAGTCAGAAAATTGTCCGCCTTAGAAAAAATACAGAAAAACAGAGGTGTACCCGATAATACCATGAATATTATATACATAAACGTTTGTCATGTAATCTTGTTAAATTATGTTAGATATGTGTTGTTTGATGATATATCAGTTTTGTCAGTGACGCATAATGGTCAGTTTTACCATTGATATAATAATATACCTACGATTTCATGTACTGAATCTTAGCAAGTTAAGGGTACTAAGTCCACTTTGTTCCTTACGTTTTGTACTTAAGGAACAAAGTGGCTTTAGTACCCCCAAGATCATTTTGTTCCTTACGTCACGTACGTATGGAACAAAGTAGCCTTAGTACCCTTAAGACCATTTTGTTCCTTACCTTTCGTACATAAGGAACAAAGTGGCCTTAGTACATTTGGGTTGCGAAGATGCATGTACTGGTGTTATAGACTCCTTTGTAATAATGATAGAGTTTATGCTCAACCTGATCATGAACAAAGATATTGCTGTGAGAAAAATGAATACATGTTGATTTCGATATAGCTCTAGTTGTTTGATGAAATATTAGTTTTAGCACTCAGCCGCATACAATATCATAGATGGTGTAAACGACTTTACGTAATAGTGACGGTCTTTGTGGCTCAACCAGCATTCGAGAGATCACCGATGTCCTGAAAATATTTTCATCCCATCTGAATTTGACTTCTTTTAAAATACTAATGGGTTAAAGTTCATAGGAGGTAACTCAGACATTTTCTTTTTTTCCATTCCTTCTCAATGGAGTCAACTCTAAAAAGACCGAATATGCTGTCTCAGTGCATCAGTGCTGATATCCATTCTAATGCACTTACAATTATAACGCGACGCCTGATTGGATAACGTCAAACTTTGCGACAGTATATATCGCAGAATATACTGTCGCAAACCCGACGTCATTAAGTTACGTCGCTTCTCATTGGCTAACGTTTAGTTTTACGTTGCTGACAGCGCTTGACATTGGTGCAAACCAGTACATTATGAAACGTGCAATTGTGGAAAAGTGCATTAGAATGTGGATAACAGTATTGAAAATTGTCAATGGGGGAGGGGGGAGGGGGGGGGGGTAAATCATCGGTTTTATGGTCGCAAATTGCGTTTTACGGCTCCGCTTGCGCGACGCCGTAAAACAAAATTTCTGACCATGAAACCGATGATTTTACCTTCCCAAATGACATTTTCAAGACAGTTATCCCCTAAATGACTGAACTTGAACGGATTCAAACTCAGCAACGTGAAAGAGGCGACCAGTGGAATTGTAATTTTAATTACGACTGCATACCCTTGATCTTTTTGTCGAAGATATAATAATTAAAAGTTACTCCTCCATGTGAACAACTCATACTTTACGGCTAGAAGCATTTATAACTTCAATTGCTCTAAAAATAACTCTTGTGTTACGACTATAAGTTACTGCGGTCAAAATGAAAGCTCTATGTTTCAGGTGCTGGGAGGGCTTATCCAGTCCGGACAAGGACATAATGGAAGCTTATCCTAGCAAGCACATGACATTTATGCAAGGTTGCATGAACTTCACTGAACGCAACGTCACAACGCTGCATCGACGTTGATGCGACGTTGCCTTAACGTTATGTTGCCGCTGGATAAATGAATTTCTTATATCGCTCAGGCACCATGACTCTTTTACCTTCGACATTTTTTTTGAAGATATTTCTTGTTACGATTACATTGCGGTTTTACGGAATACCGTTTATGCAACATAGAATTGCCTGTGGTACCCGAATATGGGACAGATTAGGCTGAACTAGGAAAACCGGTGGAAGAAAGACAAAGTATATAAATTTATTTGTTTATCCTATAATATTAAATTCAGCACGACAGGCGCTCAGGTTTGGTATTTAACTGGCTGGCAGGGTTGGGTAGAACTAAGGTAGGTGACTAACGTCATTTTGGTACCTACCATAGTTGTTCGGCAGTAACTTTAGTTCCTTGGGTTCCTACGATAGTTCCAGCCGAAAAAGGCCGTCAGTGTCGCAAAGAACCTGTCTGCAGGCACACACACAATGTCATATCAGCGTCAATCCACCGTTATGCCGTACCAACGACGTTCATACGATGTCGCCTTGCTGCCAAACATCATGCTTGCGCAAAGTCCTTTAAATTTCCCCGAGACTGGCATCTGACCCGCGACACGAGAAAACCAACAAAGTGGTTGTGCGCCCAACGCAGACTAAGATCAGCCTGGGTATCCACCCACTCCAATCACTCTTTGCTAAGCACTTAAATGGTAGCTAAAAGTCTAAGCTACCTCCATGCGGACAGCGAAGACTCTGATCAGACTGGGTGGATGCTCAGACTGATCTGAGTGTGCGCTGGGCGCACAACCACTTTGTTGGTATTCTCGTGTCGCGGCTCATTAATTTCCCTTTTATTGGCATCTATACTGCTTTAAAAATTCCGGCGAACTGATGCTTTGCATGGACACAGTCATTTTTCAATATCTTGAAGTCGAAATTCATCTTATACTACTGATAACTCAAAGTAAATTTCTGGTCCCAGAAAATTTACTTTCAGTTGCAAGAAGCTTGAGAAAACGGGATTTGAACTCTAAAGAAAAATAGGAAAAGTGCCCAAACTAAAGTCAAACCTGTCTTAAGGGGTCACCCAAGGAAAGCAAAAAAAAATTGGCTGCTTCAGACAAGTGACCCCTTAATACAGGTTCATTTACACTGTAAATTGGTTCAAGGGACCCAGAAAATGTGGCTGCTTAAAGCGTTGGTTTAATGTTGATTCAACTTAGTGTGCCTGCCTTGAAAGATAACTGTTATTGTGTCCACCGTACAAGCAGGGCATTTTAATCTGGTTCTGCATTTATTACTCCTAAATCTGTCATATCCGGCATAGACACAAAATCGATAAGCGATGTCCAGTCCAAAATCACAGAGCTTATTAAGGTACTGTAGGTATAGCCTGTTTGCTTCCAAATGCAAACTTTTCCAAAACTGGTGAGAGGTAGACGATTTTCGAATTGCTCATTCTCAATTTTTATCCTATACATAACAAAATCATAATTTTGTAGAAATGTGAGGCTTTTCATAAAAAAGTTTCTTTACAGAAAATGGACCTAAAATATGTCATTTTCGCCTCTTAATTACAAGGAAGTAAAACCTGTTGGAATTCACGTTAGGTCTTACGTATTAATAGAGCATGTGACCAATGTATGCTAGCCTTGCAACAAAATTTGCATAATTATTTGAAATTTTATTCTGAATCCATGATTTCTACTTTTTTTTCACCCATATTCTATCAAATTTTGAAAAAATACCCGTTTTACTCGTAAAACTATATAATACTTAAATATTTATTTACAACATAGTATCACCTGACCAGTGACACCATGCGTTACGCGTGCAGACACGTGAATACATTTTACCATTTCATTCATACACGCCCACAACTGAGGTAAACAATGAGTTTACGTCATTGCCTATCAACAATATTTTGGCTGTTCTAACTAGCATACGACGCCCTTCAGTGATATAGCTCTGTTTCTGCATTACTGTTAATGCAAAATATTTTACAAAAGCATCCAAAAATTTGGATTTTTCGTATTCTGTTATGTATAGTTATAGGAATCAGAAAGACATTTAAACATCCAATGGAACTTTCATCGTTTTCGAGAAAATAAGCAAATCCCCGTTTGCACTTGGGAGCAAACGGACTATAACAATATTTATGTAAATTTTCACTATCTTGAATAACGTACGGCGTATTATATTTTGCTAAGCATTGCACATTTTATTACGAAAGCCTATAAGGACATTTTTAAAACGAGAAACCAACTCGTTCTGACGAGAAGCCAACTCGTTTTAACGAAAAGCCAACTCGTAAAAACGAGATCAAGATAAAAAGACAGAAGCTGTGTACCGTAACAAGCTTCAAATACCTTGAAGCAGTTGTCTCAGATGACGGCTCAAAACCGAAGGTTCTCTCTAGGACTGCACAAGCCACCGCAGCTTTAACAAAGCTGAAGCCAAATTGGAGAGATAGCAACGAACCTCTTGGATCAAAGGTTGAAATGATGCGTTCCCTTGTCATTCCCTTTTTTTGTAGACCTTGACAGCAGAGTTAGTGGAAGGAATGCAGGCCTTTGAGATGAGATGCTACCGAAGGATACTAAACATTTTGTACAAGGACCACATAACCAATGCAATGAGGCGGTTCACAGAAAGATCCAAGCAGCCGTTGGAGAATGAGATGAATTCCTGACCATGCTCAAGAAACAGACACTAAGGTGATTTTGCCACATCTCAAGGTCTTCCGGCTAACCCTCAGCATAAACGATTCTACAGGACACAGCAAAAGGAAAAAGAAGAGGTAGACAGAAGAAGAGGTGGGAAGACAATAGTAAACAGTGGACAGGGTTGGAATTTGCCAGTTCAACTAGAGCAGTTGAAAACAGAACAAGGCGAAAAGAGATTGTTGCGAAGCCATCTGTGGTGCCCCAACGACCTTGCAAGGTTAATGGATAAAATAGAATAGAATATATGTAGTCCATGTTTGTATGTTTTCGAAACTTTAACGCTGTTGGTTAAAAGAAGTGGGTAAAATAATACAAGCATCACTAAAATGCGAATAAGAATCCATGACCATGGTGACTATTATCTCCATCGACTACTAGCAATCGCGCACCTGGTAATAAGACCTTTCTGATCCTTAGCGTTTCTAGGAGCCACGGTAGCTCTGTAGGTTAAGGGCTGCTGATCTAGCCGTCCCGGGTTCGAGCCCAGCTACTGGGCCGCTAGAGGCGAGAATCTTTCTAACCGTAAACGGGTTCCATTGCACACAGCATTCTATTATCACCCTCCCATCGTCCTGATATGACTGAAATATTGTTAAAAAGGACGTAAAATCACCAGTCATCCAACCAACCATACGTTTCTGCTTTATATAGCAAGTGATTGGCTGTTGTATATACAGTAATGAGGGTAATGTAAATGACTGCCATGATTACGGTTTTAAGCATGCATTCATTTATGACCATTCACTTAAATCTGACATGCAGTTACATTATATGCAGCAGACGCAACTGACGAGGTCCTGATTGAAATCCGGCAACTAAACTGTATAAGACACAGCAGCAGACAGTTTCTATGGGGTTCTTTTGAAAGAAGCCAAGTTGTTTTTAGCATTACTCAGTGCCTGACACTTATGGGAGTAGCATAGCGGATCCTAGCTAAGGGTCAGGTTTTACAGGTTATTGAGGGACTCGGTCAATATTTCATGTATTTAGTAAATATTTCATTATAAACGACAATTTGATTTTACGTAAAATTGCATCAATGAAATTTCTCGATAACTACTAATTACATGTAATATTGACCGAAGCCCTTAATAAACGTTAAAACACCGGAAAGCGAGTGCTTCAGTATCACTCTTCTCACATACTTTAAATTGATTTCTAGTTAATTAGATGAATTTATTTGTTAAACATCTATAAACATGATAAAATGATGTGTCTTTCGGTTCTTCTGTGTTGTTCCTAGCCTGAAGAATAAACGTGTAAGTACTAAGTACATTAAGCTGTCAAAGAAGATTATGTATGCATACAATGCACCAGTCCTCGTTAGACAGTGATTCGTTAGGTACCCTAGAATGCATGAAATCAAGTGTGCTCAAATTTTTCCTGAAAAAAAAAGGTGAGCACATAGTTCGTCAAAAATGGCCGTTATTTTGCGTGCGTTGGAAAATTTAACTTATCATTAACTAAGCATATGTACATGTATAACGACTCCGTTAGTTTGGGAAACAACAGGGCCCTGGACAACTGTTTTTTTTTTTTTTTTTTTTTTTTTTTTTTTTGTAAAAATAGCAGCCAAGCCTCAAATGCAGATCTCTCTCTCTCTCTCTCTCTCTCTCTCTCTCAAATTTCCATGTTCTAGAGCACGTGCTTGACCGTTCTGGCTCAAACATTGTTTATCATTATATGTAATACTATTAAAGGTGTGAACGGTTCGATTTAAATGAAACCTTTCCATTTTAGCCCAAAGGAACAATTTACATATTTATGATATATCTTAATTCTGAACTCTTTATCACCTTTTAGCTCATTCGCACGATTAAGTAAAAAAATCAACATTTTCAGAGGTTCATATTATTTTGAAATACAACTGTTTAAGGGGTTAAAGTTACATTCTACAGTAAGGCCGCGTTTACACGAGCGAATGTTCTATGTCACAGAAACTCTAACCAAGAAAATATGACAAACATTTTGCGTTTACACGGAGCAACTTATTTGTTATAGAAAATGTGCCATAGAATCTTTGTCACATAAACTTTGGCAATGAAATATTTGCTGCAGTGTTCACACGACCAAATATTATTCGTCAAAGATACCTGCAGCAATGAAACAAAATCTTTGCCACATTTTCCACGCTTACAGCGAAGTTCTTTGTTACATAATCTTTAGCAAAGTTCTCCGTTTACACGGACAAATTCAATATATCGAAGTAACTTTACCATATTTATTTGGCAAAGAAACATTGTCATATTTTGGCATTTACACGAGCAAATAATTCTGTGGCAAACCTACTTTGTCATAGAAACTTTGGTCGTGTAAACGCGGCCTAAAGTTTGGAAAGCAACAGGGCCCTGGACAACTTGCTTTTTTTCTTGTAAAAATAGCAGCCAAGCCTCAAATGCAGATCTCTCTCTCTCTCCCCTCTCTCAAATTTCCATGTTCTAGAGCACGTGCTTGTGCATGTTTGACCGTTCTGGCTCATACATTGTTTATCATATACGTACATGTAATACTATCAAAGGTGTGAACGGTTCGATATAAATGAAACGTTGCCATTTTAGCCCAAAGGAACAATTGACATATTTATGATATATCTTAATTCTGATCACCTTTTAGCTCATTCGCACGATTAAGTCAATAAATCAACATTTTTATCAGAGGTTCATATTATTTTGAAATACAACTGTTTAAGGGGTTAAAGTTACATTCTACAGTAATTGTACTTTGTAGTCACCATGGACGGAGTGAAAAAAAACTACAAATTTTTCTGGGTTTTTTTCTGTTATAAGACGGATGTTTTTTTCTTCTTCAAAAAATAAAAAACCTCCAAAAAATCTAGATCCGTCCTATAAGACGGATCTATATCTTGGGATTGTTTTGAAAGAGAAAACCCCTTATTATAACAGAATTTCATGACTGATTTAGACATTTGAGTTCATTCTAAAGAGGGGGCATCTTCTTCTTGTAGTCGAATAAACATGGTATATCAGGAAACGTCATAAAGGCGTGGATAGGGCGGAGTTTACTTAAGATTTGAAATTTGATTTTTCAGCGTTCATCGTGTGATGAAGCCAATGGGCGGAGCTAAAATTCCATTCGCGCTTCTAGTAGAATTTTAGCGACGACCACTGGCTTCTTCACACGATGAACGCTGAAAAATCAAATTTTTATTCTTATATTTACACTTTATTTTTAGACTCTTCCTGTGCTGTTTTCGTGGTAATTTAATGTAGAATATGCAAAATATGCGTCGACGAAAAGACAGAAACGATATATTCGGCCATTACGTTAAACAGCCGTCGCCATAACGTGGCGTCAATCGAACGTAACGTGGACCAGTCAAGACGTTTGTTTACCTTAAACGTCGCTAGACGACAACGTCACATGATCAACTGTCGTTCATCGGTGTATGAAGCCAGTTGCTCTATACAGTTTACCTATGGGAAGTCAGTGGCAAGTGTAAATATTATTATGTTGTTTACGATAACGTCAGCAATTGGCGTTAGTTGTTACTGACGTCAGCGTGACATAGTCAGCATGACGCCATGACATTTCGTGCTCCGCTCGGCCGTCTGGCTGCTCGTTAAAACGTCAACTAAGGGCGGTTTCCGATCACATTTCACTGATGCGTTGTTTTACAGAATCTATACATATCCCATTCGGCTTTCGAGACAGAACATTTCTAACACGTCATGTTTTTTTTTTTGTTGTTGTTGTTGTCTTTAATAGGGGATATTTAGACCTCTTGACAGCACACCCTTAGACACGGTATGAAATTTATTTTAATACCTTAACGAAAAGCAAAAAAGAATAAAAAAAATGCGAAAAACATATTCAAGCGCTTTTAAAAACAACAAAAAAAAAAAAAAAAACGCCTAACCCTCAGATTTTCAGACGTCATAGAAAAGAAGCATTGTTTCACATGTTTACATCACATAAAATAAAATGAAATAAGCCGACCATAAAATATTTCATGCAGCTTTGGTCATTTTAACATTAGAGCAGAATTAGCAAACTTTATTTATCATATGACGTCGCTTCTGAGAGTGTAATAAAGCCATGCATTAAAAACGATAATCCACTAGTGGATTAACTATGCAAATTACGTCGTAACGTTATACGTTGACGTCCATTAAAACGTCGTGTTTTATAATGGCGAAATCGTGACGTTTTAGTGCAAATTTTGCTAATAAAATGCGATTTTAGTGTCATATGATAAATAGAATCTTGCATTCGTGCTCGTGTATTATTGAATTTATTAAACTCGTTGGGGAAAACGATAAGATGCTCGGCAAAGCCTCGCATCTTATCTTTTTCCCCAACTCGTTTAATAAATTCAATAATACAGGAGCACTCATGTAAGATCCTCTATTAATGTAATTCATATTGCTTGCCGAAAGAGTCTGTTTAAAAATTCAAGATTTCTTTTGCGCTTAGTTCCTTGATTCGTTGCTGTGTGTGGTGCGGTAACTGGTTCCGTTGTGGTCGGTGGAGTCGTTGTAGGAAAACAATTAAAGTTATCCCACTGAAGTTCATTACCCTCTGCGTCGCAGAATGAACCGAAACACCAGTTCGAGTCTCTATCCTCCCCTCGAGAGATCTCTGACCCAGGAGGAAAGAATTCGCCATTAACTTCACAGCCAGGGGGCGTGGTTGGAGGAGGTGGTGTCGTGGGTTCGGGCGTGGTAGTGGGAAAACAGTAAAAATTATCCCAAGCAAGAGTCTCACCATTTTCGTCACAGTATGCGCCATGACACCAGTTTGCTTCACGGTCCTCTGTTTTGTAGATCTCTGTGTTTGGTGGATAATAAGTGCCTAAATATTTACACCCAGGTGGTGCCGTTGTTGGGCCAGGCGTCTGTTGGGTGATGTCTAAGTATAATGCCCTAAGCAATTCGAGCAGTTTGGATATATGATTCCGTTTACGGCTAGTTTCCTTCACGTCCGTGCCTTTAAGCAATTTGAGCAGTTTGGATATAAAAGTTCGTTTAGGTCTAGCTTCCTTTGCATCTGTAACCAGTAATACCATCAACAGAAACAAGACAAATCCCAAATACCATTTCATTGTTTAGTCTGAAATAGAAAATATATTATACAATTTGCAACGCTACATTGAAAATTTAAAATCTAAAGCTTTAATGATAAAAACTAATACTCTGATTTTTATACATGATGCTACACAATTCACATGGCTTCCATTTAATTTTCTTTCCTCGGCATCTTTTTATTCAGGTTTCTGAGTCACATATTGCGTCATTTAAATAATGGAGTTGTGTCTGTTAGTACACATTAATGAGCCGCGACGCGACAAAAGCAACAATGTGGCTGTGCGCCAAGCGCAGACTCAAATCAGCCTGGGCATCCGCCCAGTCTGATCAGAGTCTTCACTGTCCGCATGGAGGTAGCTTAGACCTTCAGCTACCCATAAAGCGCTTAGCGAAGGGTCTGAGCAGACTGGATGGATGCCCAAACTGATCCGAGTCTGCGCTTGGCGCACAACCACGTTGTTGTTTTGTCGTGTCGCGGTTTTCAGAGTAACGATTACAATGAAATTGAAAGTGTCGGTGGATTTAATTTCACCGTGCTGAATTTCAATTGGTAAATGTAATCATCCCATTGGATTTTTAAGCCTTTTTTGTAAGCTAGAAGACCCATTATCTCTGTCGAATACCTCAAACAGTAGCCCATGTATTTTCCATTGAAAACAAGTGTAGCGTTTGTATTTCACTTCAGTGTAAAATTCATCTCAGAAGGTGCAAAATGTTAAGCCCCAGTCACACATTCACGGTTCAGGCCACGGTTCACCACGGTTTCACAAACCGTAGCACACCGTCGCAATTCGTAGTAGCATCGTAGATGCATCCGTCGTGTTCCGTAATGATCCCTGAAGAACCGTGGTGATCCGGGAGTCGCTACGGAAATTTTAAACTGTTTAAAACTTCCGTGGTGAACCGTGGTGGGTTGTGGGTGTGGCCTAAACCGTAGCGCAACCGTAACAGAATCGTGCTCATTCGTAGCGCTACCGTAGGTGTATCCGTGAATATCCCTGGCTTTCCGTAGGTATTCGTAGACAACCGTGTTAGTTTTGTCACTACGAAAAGTCACTTTTTATTCAAGAGAAAAAGTTTTTAGACTCGAAAGTTTATGATCTTCGATTACTTTCCGTGTCAATGCAAAATGCCTACTCAAAGATATGTTTTAGTATGTATAAAAATTTTATTTGTTAACCGATTTTCAAAATGTTTGCTGCACATTTTTCGATAAATTCAGTACTGTATAATGCCATAAAATACTTTTCTTGCCTACAAATAAATTAAACATCATCATCAAAAATCACTATCATGACCACGTTAAACCGTAGACAATCGTAGGAGCCGTACTAGCACCATATCGAACCGTAGTGGCATCGTAAGCGTCCGTAACACGACCGTGGAATACCCTTGTTATCCGTAGTGCTGCCGCCTTGCACCGTCATGAATTCGTAGATGATCCGTACAGACACCGTACAAACACCGTGAGAAACCCTAATGGAACCCTGGTAAACCGTAGTGATGCTGTATTTTCTACGGTTCATCCCGGTTTTGCCGTCTAGGTCAAACCGTGGTTAGTCGTGGTGAACCGTAGCCTGATCCGTAAATGTGTGACTGGGGCTTAAAAACGATTTTATTTCCTAACTTCAGTACTATCTTTTAGACTTTACATAGTCTTTCTTCTCTTTGATATCGGACGTTTGTATTTGATGGTATAATATAGATACACATGTAGACCATATGCTACCCTTTAAGCGCATGCGAAGACTCTCATCAGACTGGGCGGATGCCCAGGCTGATCAGAGTCTGCGCTAGGCGCACAACCACTTTGTCGGTTTTCTCGTGTCGCAGCTCATATATACCTTGAATTTAGCCTCATTCTCATATGAGATATATGTACATTTGCGTTTTATTACCGATTTCGATTAGCTATTTACATTCCTTGTGTTCCGTTTTGGGAAGAAACAGAATAAGTTTTTAACTAAACCGAATGTAGTTAGCGTTGCGTGAAAATCTGCCTAAGGCCGCATGCGTATAGTGAATACTGCGCATGTTTTCACACTACGTCGAAGGGGGTGACTGTGGCCAGACTCCGCGGGTGTACGAGCTGATCCGACTTTGCGCGTGCCGTACATCATGTGTGGTCGCATTCGTAATCCACTCATTTTTTTTTTTTTTTTTTTTTTGTAAATATTTTCTTATATTTTGTACCATTTGTGCTTCTTATCATCCTACCGTTTGCTGTATTTGTTATACCTGACAAAGGGGAAATAAAGAGTATGCAGGCCCGGATCCAGACCACCACGTACTGGTGGGGCTCTGGATAACTGGTGGGGCTGAGAGGTGTCAAAAAGTATGTGTGTGTGTATGTATTAGGAGGCGTGTTTGAAAATATGACATATTTAGGGATCAATTTGATGTAGATTTTCAGAAGATTTCTTTTTTGCCTTGAAATATGTGTTGTGATATTTCAATAGAATCGCCTCGCCGAGGCGATTCTAATGAGATATTGCAACATATATTTTAATCTAAACATGGCTCGGTGGCGGGGCTGAAGCCCCAAAGCCCATCCCCTGGATCCGGGGGTGGTATATATAGAAACCTTTTCAATATACAAAGATACATTGATACTACGTTTGAGAGTACTGTTTTTTATAGTACAAAATCATTAAAAAACAATCACTGTATGTCTAACCTATAAAATTACTCAAATGCATCGTCAAAAGTTTTCAAAATTACACTTATTTACACAAAAACAAGCAGAGCGTTTCTATCACTTTCAAATGCTAACCTTGTTGTTGCATATTACAGTCAGCGACAGGCTGAAGTAATCAAATATGAAACATTGATGCGTACAGTATACTCAGAGCGACCCTCCTTTGTGTGTGTGTGTGGGGGGGGGGGGGGGGAGCGTCATTTACTTTCGCGTAGATGGTCAGAAGATTAAAATCGGGTGTCACTTTTCCTTAAGATAATGACAGGGTTCGTTATTCTATGGGGAGGAGCTATTTTACTTCGCATTTGGGGACTCACTACCGGGGGTCGGGGAGTCACTATTCTTTGAAGACTAATGACCGTGGCGTCGTTTTCCTAAGAGGGTCATGGCAGCCTTAAAGTTGCAATAAGTTCATAACATTTTGTTGTATATGTACGTAATATGATATTGAAATATTAAAATCTGCAAACAACCCCCACCAGCACCTAATGCAACCACGGCAGGCCCTTGTCCAACTATCAAACTATAAGTAGGATGCCGCGGCACTGAAAGTTAACCCAGGCAGAACCGTCACCCGACCGCAACCATCCGCGGTTCGGGCAGAATAATTTATGTAGAAATGTATAAAACTTGCCTTTTATCTACCAAATATTTCCTATTCCTCTTACATGCATGTGCACAGTGATTTGATTTCGTTCAAAATTATCTGACACTTTTGCGATTAAAAAAGAAACAGCAAAAATACAACCCCACCGCAGGAAAAGATGCCTCAGTGTTCAGGTATTCAAACAGAAAATGAAGTCTGTTCAGAAATCTTTCCATTTCTACCGACAATCAAATCATCCATTCTATAACCTTTTCAGGTGACCAGAGAAAGTTTTGATCAGTCTGCGCAAATGCGCAGTCTGGCCAAAAATTTCTCTATTTACACATGCGAAAACGGCTAGAGTCACACCATGATAATATCTATATTTACAGGATGTGGTCACCTCGGGCTTGCATTTTTAATATCCTAACCCGTTTCGCGAGAAAATCTGTTTCTTTGCCTTGTTCAGCCAAGCTCCCATAATGCTTTAAGGTGCGTTTATTACTCGTCGACACATGTGCGTCACAGTGTAAACACTCAAATGACACAAATCTGCCGCATGCAGCATATAAAGAAGTTTTGCATCAGCTAAATCAACTTATGTATCTAAGAGGTACATGTATACAAGAAATGAATGCCTCTGTTTGTTCTGCGATGGTGCTGGGTATAACTTTCAGTGCCGGGGCATTCTACTGATTTGGATGATAGTAGGGCAGGGGCCTACTGTGCTTGTAGTGGGTGCGGGTGGGGGTTGTTTAGACTTTTTACTCTCTCGATAGAGACTCAAAAACCCGTTAAACCTCGAACAACCAACCAACTGTTTTGCTTAGTGGTTTCTGTAACTCGCACACGTATGCCTCTGTAAACACCTGACAAAATAGAGGACAGAACTGATCCCCGTCGGGCTAGGTAAAAGTTGCTGACTGCCTAGTTGCTTTGGCTTTTAACAATCATCCTGAATAAAGCTTTTACTTTTTAAAAGCCTATATCTACCAAGACGGACGGAACTCGAAGACCAACTTTTCATATTTATAATACCGAAATCATATACAATTGACCCTGTATGTCATTGCTACTCATATGACTTTTACACAGGTAGAGTATTGGCTCTATGGAAAAAAGTACGGTGATACCGGTATATAATCTAAATGGTTGCATGACACGTGTCGCCGTAAAAAATCCTTTACAACGAGTATACATGAGGCCACATCTTCGCTAGCCTAGATTACTAATTCCACTTTTTTCCTTACGTACGTAAGTAACAAAGTGGCCTAAGTATCCATGGCTTGCTCGAAGGTGCTTTGGCCAGCAAACCGCATTCCAGGTAATTTTACGACATGCATGGTTCAATTGTTGAAGACATTTGGGATTCCATGCACTCTCAAGGAAGGCAAGCTAGCTGTTATGTAATCTTGACCAGTTTTGCAACGGAGCTTCTGAGTAATGACTGAGTAGTCTTGTTCAACCTGCCTCATGATACACACACCCTGATCAGTTGGTCTTACTACTTATGGTAACGGGCAAATCCTTATTAAACCACTGCGGCCTCCTCACTGACTGACAGGGCAAGGCAATTAGCTGCGTGCGCAAGACGTAGTCTGAGTCAAACCTGACCCAGAATTCTATATCTGGGGCAGGCGACCATTTTGGATCACCTTTGTCTTTTGCGTGCGTCTAATGCGGTATCAATGCTGCTTCTGCCTTAATTGACTGACAGGTGCGTTCATCTCTTAAAGACAAATATTATCTACTACATGTATATAGAACACACCCTCAGTGTATAATGGGTTTATGACCCTGTTATGTCATTATCTGGCCGGGCCGGGTAGCGCAATCGGTAGGGCACCTGACTCGTAAGTCAGAGGTCCTGGGTTCGAATCCCGGTCTGGCCACATACTTTCGTTTCTCCTTCCGCTGATTCAAGAAGGGCAGTTGTCAGTTACTGGCGAATGTATGTGCACTAAGTACTGGTTAACCGTTAGGTGGTCTAAGCCTGGCCAGGAATAGTGTGGTTAGGTTAACTGACCGTCCCGACATGACCTTAGTTGTTTACCGTGGACGTAAAGCATCAAATCAAATCAAAAATCAAATGTCATTATCTATGTGAGATGGGATATTTCCTTTGATAAAATAGCAGTGCCACTGACTGTTGCATAATGGATTTATGACTCCCAATAATCAAGAATATTTGCCTTGAAAGACAAATATTCTTGTTTATTGGGTGTCGTAATCCGATCATGCAACAGTCCAGTGACACTGCTAGTTCATCAAAGCAAATACCCTTTGTCACATAGATAATTCCATAACAGGGTTATAAAACTAATAAAGACCGGGGTCGTGTTCTGTATAGAGAATATTTGTCTTTATTAAAATGGTGTTAGCTGCAGGGGCAGTACGTTGCTAGGACGCTATAACTATCATGCAACGGGGTGCATAGGAAAAGGTATGGCGTGTCAACAATGGAATCATGTATTCAAGCTACCTATAGGAGAAAAAAAAACATGAAGGGGTTTTCTTGCCTACATGTGCTGCTCAAGGTATCATGGGGTCCAGGTGCTACCACGCTAATGTTGTAAGGCCTCATTAATTCATGGTCCCCGTTTCGTAGGAAGCGCAGTGGTGTCATACATGCGGGTATACATGTAGTATAAATATAAGTTGGTGCCTCGGTCTGCATTTGCCGGCAAGTCTAATGGGAGGTAGATTGAACCAGGGTTCGAGGTTATTAACCTTGAGTATAATCTCAAACTCAAAATAAAGCACACTGATTGGCTGCTTCCGAGCATATGCTCGGAAGCAGCCAATCAGTGTGCTTTATTTTGAGTTTGAGAATGTACTCAAGTTTTATTACCTCTGGGCCTGGCATATGGTAGACAAGCAACGTCTTCATAAGCAGCTTATACCGCTTTCACCTGAGTTAAGTTCACCTGGGAATTTAGGCGTGAGCATGATGAACCACCAGCGAAACCTGCTGGTTCAGCACGGCCCCCAAATGCCTTGACGGCGAATATGGGCCCAAAAGACCCTCTACATGTGTTTCTACATTGCGTGGCTCCAGTGGATAACTCCGATGCCGCCACGCCCTTTCCTTAAACTGGTTCCGCTGTTGTCCACCACAGTGTGTGACAACTGGCAAAGACTACAGTTACGACGGCTTTCATTGGGTAATGCATTTGCCAATCAACTAGTCCGTAACAAATGAAATTCGGCGTGGTGGAATTTCACTGCGATTTTGAATTTCGTCATTCAAACCAAACTAATTTTAATGAAAATAAACTCCATCAAGCAAACTAAGCTTAAGAAACACTGAAAATCGAAAACACGCCATCATAAAAGAACATCCCGTGCCATATTTTTTTGGTTTCTTGGAGTTACTTCCCCTGATCTCGTTAATTCTCACTCAAGTCTCCGATCCCTATATGCGGTAGCTATAAGGGGAGAGAACCAGTCTAGCCCTTTCCCACGCAACGGGCTTATCGGTAATGGCGGCCAATCAACGTCTTGCACACGCAGATAAAATTGTCTTACCTGAATTTGAGTTCATCTGTCAACCAACAAATGCCCGAGCGGCGTGAATTTTGCATGAGCCGCACGGGAATCTCAAGCTGTCGCCATTACTACATGTATGAGAGCATTGCTATTACTGTACGTTGTGCAGCGGACGACCCAGAAGTAAGCTGAAGTAGTTTTCGGACTCAGATGCGTGCATAGCGGATCAGTTCAAACCAGACTACCATGTGTGTAGCTCAGTCAACCTGATTGCCATAATGCCTTGACAGCAAATGCTGGACCAGGAAACTCTTGCCCATTCTCCGTGATTTTTGTACTATGCATGACTCCAGTGCTTGACTTTATTGCCGACACTCTTACTTCTTCCCAGGAAAACCGGACTTATGGGCATGGTGGCCTAGCAATAGTCTTACAATAGTCTTCCTAAGTTAACACCTGGTTAACTATGTTTTCAAGGCTGTTAGAAACGAAAAAGAGCTGTTACGAAACGAAAAAGAGTCAGTTACCAAACGACCTGGTCATCAGGTCGTTTGGTAACTGAGTCTTTTTCGTTTTCGTAAAAACCTTTTTTTCGTTTCGTAACATCCCTTGTTTATATATGTAGTCTACCAGGGTGTGAAGTTGGGGTAAATCTATAAAGCAGAATGTACGAGCAGCGTGGATGTCGCATGAGCCGCACAGATATCTCATGATGTTGCCACTACCGTGAGATGGTTGAACTGATTACTTAATATTTCACGTTTTTTTTTTTCAGTCATATCAGGACGATGGAAAGGTGACAGTGAAAGGATGAGTGTGTGCACTGGAACCACGTATACGGTTGGAACGGAACGATTTCCGTCTCTAACGGGCCTCGGGACCACTAGATCAACAGGCCAGCGCTTTTTAACACCTACCGAGCTACCGAGAATGGGAACGATGCATTGGTTAGTTATGCATTATCAGGTGACGTTTGAGTGACAATCTGGGTGTGGCTTCGAAATTAATATGTCATGCCAACATTTCATGCCAGCTGATAATAGACCCTTTCGAGCCAACCTAGAATATCACTCAAAAGTCACCCAACAGTGTATAACTGACCAATGCAGCGACAACTTAGCAATTGACATAGTCCCACAAGCAAAACGCCACGTGTTCGATGCACCACAATAAGTCCGTGATTACCTTACAGATAATGAAGAGACGCATACCCGTTTAATTAAAGTAGGCGTGGCTTTGAAAAGGTGAACTTGATTTGAGCCGCGACACGACAAAACCAACAACGTGGTTGTGCGCCCAGTGCAGACTCAGATCAGCCATGGTATCCGCCCAGTTTGACCAGACTCTTCGTTAAGTGCTCAAGGGTAGCTAAGTGTCTAAGCTACCGCCATGCGGACAGCGAAGACTCTGATCAGACTGGGCGGATGCCCAGGCTGATCTGAGTCTGCGCTGGGCGCACAACCACATTCATGGTTTTGTCATGTCGCGGCTCATTTAATTATTATATCCATTCTGTTTTTGACATCTGGGGAAATATTTGTTTTGATTGGAATAATTGACGAGCCCGTATAGGATAATATATGAGTCCGTCAGGGCTCACAAATTCAGTCAGTCAGTTCAAATATCTACCCACACCTGTGATGACAAAAATTACGTCAGACTGTAGTGAAATTTCGAGAATGTTTTGTCCAAGCCATATGCATATCATAATGAGAAATGAAAGACTACAGAGCAAACTATGTACATGTAGATGCAGATGAGACGCCACATCTGGCATTACGTTGTTTACACATTCAACTATTTGAGCCGCGACACGACAAAACCAACAATGTGGTTGTGCGCAAAGCGCAGACTCTGATCAGCCTGGGCATCTGCCCAGATAATCAGACTCTTTCTTAAGGGCTCAAAGGGTAGCTTAGGGTCCTAGCTACCTCTAGGACAGCGAAGACTCTGATCAGATTGGGCGGATGCCCAGGCTGATATGAGTCCGCGCTGGGCGCACAACCACATTGTTGGTTTTGTCGTGTCGTGGCTCATTACTTTTTTGGCGCTTAAAGTATTACATGTAATCCATAGCCTACTACAAAAATAAATTTTCGTAATAAAAGTAAAACAAATAAAAATCAGCCTAAGATTTTCTTTTCTTTATTTTCGTTTATTAACATTTGTTTATTTTCTAATTAGGGAGTCCGGTGTTGTTGTTGACGGTGTCGTAGGATGACATTCAAAGTTATCCCAGGCAATTACATTCCCATCATCCCCACAAAAATTTCCATAGCACCAATTTTTGTCCTTATCCTCCCCCTTTGAGATCTGTTCTCCGGGGGCATAAAATTTACCATTCAAATAGCAGCCGATTTTTCGTATCGGGATTGGTCCGGAGAATAGTCCGGGAATAGCTCTTGCGGCACGAATGGTCTCCGACTTCTGTGACGTCACAATAACTGCCTCTTGGTCACCTTTGACAGTTGTTAGAGATGAGAACAGGAAGGTCAAAAGCAAATGGAAAGAAGACTGCATTTTTATGCCTGAAAAAATCGGGAAGAAACTTTGAAGTCTGTTAATTTGCCGGAAAATGATGTTCCAACTTGAATATAACAACAAAACTTAGGTTCAAATATTTCTACATGTAAAAGTGACTTGATGGCTGAAATATACGGCTGCTACATGTATGAGTTTAGAGGTGCATAAAGAACAAAATCATCATTTTGCTCTGAATTATACAAATACTCACAAAATATGCATATTATAGAACATTTTATGTTCTTGTATGAAAAATAAATATCTGTTAAATTAGTCAAATATTACCTTGAATTTGGCCAAGTTTGGGAAATGAGAATTCCATTTGCCTCCATCAGAAATATATTTTTGTACCAACATATAGTGTAATAATACTATGTAAAATTTCCGTAATTAATTTTACAAGCTCACTTTTTCTGCTTATTGTATATCACCCAACACTCATCTGATAGTCACTTGCAATAGATACATGAGGGGTAGTTTTACAGGCAAATTTACATAGGTTGGGGGGGGGGGGGGGGGGGGGGGGTTGTTAACCATAGAAATTAACTTTTAATGACCTATTGGTGAAAATAAAAACATCCCGACTGCTTTTTTAGTTCATGAATTTCATGAATTATGCTATATATGTATATTGGTGCAAAAGATATATATATTTCTGCCGAAGGAAAAATGAGTTCTACGTTTCCAAATTTTGACCAAGATCAAGATAGTAGATTTCACAATTGTGTAGATTTCATTCAACAACAAATATACAATGTATAATCTATAATAGGCATATCTTATAAATATTTCTGTAATTCAAAACAAGATTGCATATCGTTCTCGTTACACGTCAAAATACAAAAAAACACCCGTATATTTTAGCCACCAAGTCATTTTGACATGTTAAAGTACCTCTTTTGCCATTAAAGGCAGATAAAATAGATGTGTCCAGTGCCTTGGTATCACTACATCTCTCTCTCTCTCTCTCTCTCTCTCTCTCTCTCTCTCTCTCTCTCATTACTACTGCTTTTTCTTTTTTTTCTTCTTCTCCTTTTTTTTTCTTCATTAAATGACAATATCTTATAGTTACCTTTCTATTCTCCAAGCCTACCAGCAACTCCTGATGTCACTAGATAACTAAATGCAGCGAAAGTGTGATCTGTGCTTAAAACCATCACCCGGCGGGATTATCTCAGTTCCAGAAGACAAATATGTAAATTACGGCACGTGTGCCTTAACCGCGAAGACTGAGATCAGCATGCTTACCCGGATGCAAATGATGGAGGCGGGGTTGGGGAACTAAGTACCCGGAGGCAAAATACATGTATGTAGGCGGTGTTGGGGAACTAAGAAATGATGTAGGCGGGGTTGGGGAACTAAGTACTTAGTTCCCCAAGCCCGCCTACATCTTTTGCATCGACAATTTAATGATCATAAGGAATATGAGCCACGACGTGAGAAAATCAACAATGTGGTTGTGCGCCCAGCGCAGACTCAGATCAGCCTGGGCATCCGCCCAGTCTGATCAGTGTCTTCGCTGTCCGCATGGAGGTAGTTTAGACCCTTAGCTATCCTTTAAGCGCTTAGCGAAGGGTCTGATCAGGCTGGGTAGATGTCCAGGCTGATCTGAGTCTGAGCTGGGCGGACAACCACTTTGTTGGTTTTCTCGTGTCGCGGCTCCTATAACCTGAGATCAGTCTGTAGATCTGCGCCTTGCGTTAAGGTATTTAGGTGCACCTCTATGTTTTTCCACAGTTTCCTTTACAAAGGGGAACAAATATTTACGACTTCCGATTTCTTCCCTGGATGACGTACCCTTTGTAAAATGGGATCCACGCTTAAAGATAAATATTTGCTCCCAAGGGGGAGGGGCTAATTCTTTCCTTTAAGAGTTGACCCCTTTTAAGAAAGGAGCCGAAAATGAAAATTGCAGAGTTGCATCCCCTGAAAATGTTCCAATTTACCATACATTGTAAGTCATGATTTGGTTATTCGCCTTGCGGGTCAGTGTCGTGCCTGACAATGGAAAACCCATAAAACTTTTCATGTGCAAACAGTACCGACAAGAACCGTCATCAGACCAAGCCCTTCTGTCAAATATACACAGGACATCTGAAGCGCTGATCAAACTTTGTTGAGTATAAGGTAGGTTTAAGTCTTGAAGCTGTGTTGAGTTCTTTTTTCTATTGCTGCTCCTCTATTATTTTCTTATGGTTTGGAGCTGTGCAGCTGGCACCATTAAATTGCCTACCGGCAAAAATTAAAGTGAATGGACTTTCAGGGGAAGTAACTCTGTCTTTTCAGTTTGCCTGCCTGTCTGCCAAGTGGATATGAAATTTTTCGTTTGAACAAAAAATACTTGAATGTGTGAAAAATAAGGCAAAAATATGACTAATTCGATATAAGTCAGGGAATCTTTTCCCTGACTCATATCGAATTAGCTATAGTTTTGCCATATGTGTTTTATTAGCAAAATGTTTGGCGAAACATTAATCATTTACCATCTAGTTCCCCCACTGTGTGGTAGACTATTGGTATGAGACAGGTAAAGGCGAAGGATTTATGTACTCTTATATACTTAAGGACAAAAGTTCTGCACAGATGTTAAAGAACCATCCGTGCAGAACTTTTGTCCTTAAGTATACGTAGTTTACTATACTGAACAAAAAAAAAGAAACGTTACAAAGATTAATTATGAATTTTAAGCTAAAGAACAACATTTTCAAATCTTGCTACGTTATTCTCTCAGATGCAAGATGTCAGACAACCTCTTGAAGTAATCGCTTTTCGATTTGCATAAATTGTTATAGAATTATTCCAATTTGACTGAAAACACCACAGACAATGTGAAACGCTTAATGCGCATGCACAAGGGCTTAAATTTTGACACTTTTGGATTTGCCATGTAACTGCCAATAAGAAACCCTGTGAACCCTATGAAATTTAACTGCAGTTCAAAGAAATAATGTGTTAAAGATTTTATGTCTTTGAAATTGTCTCCTTTGCAAATAAAAGTATAGCAAATCATTTACTCCAATTAACCAGTATGTTTCAATAAGATTTTCAAGTTTAATTGATGGATCTTATTCCAGCTTCTCAAGACAATGGTTCATGATGACAAAAGTTTGATTAAACTGCTTAATTATCTGTGGTATGCCACATTACACTGTCTATGGGATTTTCAGTGCAAAGCATGAAAGTCAGAGTCCAAGTGTCCCGAAAAGCGGTATTCCAAGCATTGTGCTTCACTGATCAGCCCTTTGAAATTGGACCATTTTCGTAACATATAGTGCCTGATAAACATCTAAGAGGTAACCTGTTTACATGGGCTGACAACCTGAGTTAAATACGGGTCTCCAAATATTACCTAGAAATAGCACTTTCAAATTCTGACCCCTTATTTACTCAAACTAAACTGAAGACATTAATTTCGCAGTTTTTTGTGATATTCATTTTCTGGACTTCGAAAATGTTTTGTCAGTCAAAAATGTAATAGCATTGGCAAAATCTTTATTCACCTCAAAGAAAACGTGCATTAAAAGTACACGTAACGTTTCTTTTTTTGTTCAGTATATGTTGTTTATTTTAATATAAGCAAACAGAATTCAGCCTTATATTTTATTTGATTATTTCCTCCTGTTCGTTTTCCAATTTGGTTACTTAAGGAAATCGGCTCACATCCTGGGGCATGAAATTGCATTCCCGTCCTTGCCATAAAAACTCCCATAGCAGTTCTCGTATTCATACTCCTCCCTTGAGATCACTGCCCCAGGGGCATAAAATCTTCGCGCATTGGTCCGGGGGCTCGTTCCGCGATTGCTCTCCGAATGGTCGCGGACTTCGGTGACGCCACAGGAGCAGGACTGGGTAAACAGTTGAACTTCTCCAAATGGTATATTTCCCCGTATCTGTTGCATCTTGTCGTGAAACTCCAGTCGTTTACTTTATCTTCTACTTTGAGAATATCTGAACTTGCTGGGAAATGTTTACCAAAGTAATGGCAACCGGGCGACTGAGGTTTTGGAGTGGTCTTTGCAATTGCGGACCAGCCCTTTCTGAATACATTTAGGAGGATCGCTGACGCCGACGCCCTAGTCGCGGAACTCGGCTTACAGTTGAGTTTCTCCGAATGAAAAATCTCGCCTTTTTCATTGCAAGTAGTTATAAAGCTCCACTGATTAGCTTTGTCTTCTTCTCTTAGAATCACCGTATTTGGAGAAACAATTTTACCGAAGTAGTCACAGTTGTAAGTTGTTTCCATTACGCCTCGTTTATTTCTTAAGAACGTCAGAGGAGGTGGCCTACGAGTCACTGTTTTTTCGTCGCCCCTGACGTGTATTAGAACTGAGAGCAGGGAGGTCAAGTTCAGTAACAGCAGATGGGAAAATGAAGACTGCATTTTCATGTCTGAAACAAATAATAAGTTGTGAAGTTCATAAAAAATGATTTTCTAACTTAGATAAAACAATAAAACATAACTCCACATTTTATGAACTCATTCAGTTTACATGTGAATACATGTACTTATTCATTCACTAAATAGATTTTATTGATAAAATTAAGTAATAATGAAATCAAATCTATTCTATTCTATTCTATCCTATAACCTTACTAGGTCGTTGGGGCACCACAGATGACTTCGAAACAATGCCTTTCCACCTTGTCCTGTCTTCAGCTGCCCTAGTAAGTTGAGCAGGCAAAATCCATCCCTGTCCACTCCTCAATATTGTCTTCCCACCTCTTCTTCTGTCTACCTCTTCTTCTTTTTCCTTTCACTGTGCCCTGTAGAATCGTCTTTGCTAAACCAGAAGACCTTGAGACGTGGCCAAACCACCTAAGTTTCCGTTTCTTGACCAGCGTCAGAAGTTCATCATATTCTCCAATGGCTGCTTGGATCTTCCTGCGAACCTCCTCATTGGTTATATGGTCCTTGTACGAAATGTTCAGTAACCTTCGGTAGCATCTCATCTCAAAGGCCTGTGTTCTTTTCTCTAACTCTGCTGTCAATGTCTACGATTCACAGGCATACAGAAATATGGAAATGACAAGGGAGCGCATAAGTTTCACCTTCGATCCAAGAGATATGTTGTTATCTCTCCAAATTGGTTTCAGCTTGGTAAGAGCTGAAGTGGCTTGTGCAATCCTTGAGAGAACCTCCTGTTTAAAGCCATCATCTGAGACAATTGCTCCAAGGTATTTGAAGCTTGTTACGGTACCCAGCTTCTGTCCTTTTACCTATATCTCCCTCTGGATGCCATCTGCGCTGTTTGTCATCAGTTTAGTCTTCTCAGCACTGATCTCCACCTTTTATACATTGTGCAGGGTATGTCAAGACTTTCAACTAGAGCTTCTAGTTCCTGCTCTTCCTCAGCTAGAGCATCTATGTAATCGGCAACCCGCAGATTGGTAATGTTTCTGCCGCCTATGCTAACCGTTCCATCATGTTCTTCCAGAGCATCAAACATGATCCGTTCGAGAAAACTGTTGAAGAGGGTGGGTGACAGAAGAAATCCTTGTCTTACTCCAACTGTTGTTCTGAACCATTCTCCTGTGCTGCCATTTATCAGGACTGCACTTGTAGTCTTGTCATATAGCTGCTTAATGGTGCGAACTAGATTTGCACTGATATTGTACTTCTGCATGGTGGCCCATACGGCTGCGTGCCATACCCTGTCAAAGGCTTTTTTGAAACCAATGAAGACATGGAACAGATTCTGCTGATGTTGGAGATACTTTTCACACAGGATTCTAGGGTTGAAGATCTGTTCTGTGGTGCTCCTTCCTGCTCGGAACCC
Source organism: Ctena decussata (assembly GCA_963989385.1). Taxonomy (NCBI): domain Eukaryota; kingdom Metazoa; phylum Mollusca; class Bivalvia; order Lucinida; family Lucinidae; genus Ctena; species Ctena decussata. Next base: position 59,749,040 of record OZ022506.1, read on the forward strand.
AGCCTGTTCCTCAGCGATTATCTCCTCGGCTTGTGGTTTAAGCCTGTTCAAGATGACTTTCAGCATGACTTTGCTTGATTGAATGATGAGGCTTATGGTTTTGTAGTTCTGGCTGTGCTGTAGGTTGCCCTTTTTAGGAAGCGTAATATTCAGCGACTGAGTCCATGGAGTAGGCCATTCTCCTGTTCTCCAGATCCTGTTACAGATATCTGTTAAAACATCAGTCATGGTTTCCCCGCCAGCTTGAACAAGTTCTGCTGGTACATTATCAACTCCGGCAGATTTCCCCTTCTTTAGTGCTGCTACTGCAATCTCGACTTCCTCACGAAGGATCGGTGCTTGATCTTCTTCTATGGGCTGATTGCATTCCAGAACTGCATCGTCACCGCAAGTCTCATGGTTGTATAGTTCTGAGCAATATTCTGTCCATCTGCTGAGAATCTCTTTTTCCTCTGCAAGGCATTTCCCTGACTTGTCTGGATAGTTGTAGATATACCCTGTTTCTCTGAAGTTAGATCCTTCACCAGCTGGTATGCTTTGTTGCTGTTTTTTTAGTTTAGGCAAGTTTCGATCTCCTCGCACTGACCAGCTATCCAGTCCTCCTCCGCTTTTTTCACTGCCTTCTGAATCCTCTTGTTTGCGTCCTTGTATTCTTTTGCTCCTCCCGCCTCATACCTCTTCTTCTTCCAATTTCTCCTCTCATCACAGAGGTTGAGAACATCTCTGGTGACCCAGGGCTTTTTCCTGCGACGTTCTTTCCCAAGTATCTCACTGGCTGCCTCCGTCACTACTGTATTGTAGGTGGTAATCATGGTATCTATGTCCATGTCATCATCCCTCAGACCAATGAGTGGTGCAAATTTTTCACCTATTGTTGCTTGAAAAGTGCATGCCACATCTGGGTCCCTTAGCTTCTCAAGATCAAACTTAAGTCTTGGCTGGGTTGGCTTTCTAGCTTTCTTCAGACGAGCTCGGAAGGTCATCATCGCCAGGTCATGGTCACTTCCTATGTCTGTTCCAGGAAAACTCCTAGTCCTATGGATGTTGACTCCTGATCGGAAGCGCTTCCACACCAAGATGTAATCAATCTGATTGTGATGTTTCCCATCTGGACAGTGCCATGTCCATCTTCTTGATGGTTTGTGAGGGCCAAGGGTGTTTGTCAGTAGTAGGCTGTTACAGGTTGCAAACTCTAGAAGTCTGAGACCTCTCTCATTTGTCTCGACATTGCAGTAGGGTCCACAAACGGTTTCCCAGTGTGCCTGTGCATCTTTTCCAACTTTAGCATTCCAATCCCCTTGTACAACCAGAATGTCCTTCTTGGGTGTTTGGTCTATGATTTCCTGGAGTTGCTGTTAGAAGTGTTCTACCTCACTGTCGTCATGCCCAAATGTTGATGCATAAACCTGTGTAATTGTGATGTGGAAAGGAGCTGCTCTCAGGCGATTTGAAATCAGTCTGCTGGAGACTGGTCGGCATCCGAAGACAGTACTCACCATGCCCTTATGCACAAGAAATCCAACCCCATACTCATGTTTGTCCTCTTCTCCACTGAAATAAACCTTGTGTCTGTCATCTGTTGACATTTCACCAAAGGTTTTCCAGCGCAACTCACAGAGCCCCAGTATGTTCCAGTGATACCTGTCCATTGCATGTGTCAGCTCTTCAAGCTTCCCAGCTGGCCTCAGAGTCCTCACATTCCAGGTTCCAATTGAATTGTTCTCACTACCTCTGAAATTCTTAATCTGTGTTACAGATTTACCTAAGGATAAAATCTCTTCATCACAGCCTGTGTTTCATAACTGCCTTAGAATTTTCGCTAATTCTCCATAAAATTTTATAATGCCCTTCATTATGACCAATTTGACACGGTTCTAATCAGTAGCCAAGATGTATTGCATCAGGGGCATAATCTCAAAACAAACTGATTGATTCAAGGTCATGACGTTGAAACAACGTTGATCCAAACTTGTTTTAATTGTAAGCGCCCACTGGGACGTTTTGGGTGATAAATATGCGACTTTGTACTGCAAATTATCATTAACTTCTTACAAAGTCATCACCTTGTGGAAGCCCCCCCACACACACACACACACGCGCGCACACACATACATACAAACACAACACAACCACCAACAACAACACCACTAACAACACCACCGACCCGCATATCTAGCCTAATGCCAGACTCATTTGGCCCATTTTTGGCTTGCGCTTTCGAGCGCAAGCCAGTATTCAAGTGGTTTAGTGATACCGAGTTATTTTCGGAAGAAACGATACGTCACGTTTAGTCGGAAAATACCAGGAGAGTGTGTACACAGTGAGTGTGTAATGCAACGATTCGTTCTAAACTTTTTTAGGGCAGCAATTAAGCCAAAGAAATTGGAAAGTTCGTTCCGGTTTGAGACAGCATTTCTTCATTATTTTCTTCACAGACATAACAAACAAATACCTCGTCCGATTTTGTCTATTTTTATCCATATTCGATTTGCCTCATCTGCTAAAAATAACGATGGAAACTTTATTCTATTTTTGATAGTTCATGTGTTTTTTTTTTTTTTTTTTAATATTTCCGTTAAAAAGCACGTTTTTCTTTTACAAGTGCCTTGAACTTGGCCACATTTCGTTTGCTTTTTATAAACTGATGGCATAAAAAATGAAACTGTGAATGCAATGCAAAGTATTTGGCTTTGCATCCTAAGAAATATACCAAAACTTGTGTAAGAAACAGTGTTTATATATAGCTTAGCGCAAAGCATTAGCTTTTCCAAAAATCATGCAGCGGCGTCGCGAAGACTAGGCCTTAGGGCATCGCATAATCTGACTAGTCAGAGCAGCCGGCACACTGTCCAGCGCCGATGCATTCGTTGGATCTGATCAGTCTTTTTCGGCATATATATGTTCTGCGCAAAGTAAGAATCGGTACAATTCCGGAATTGTCCTGCGCAAAGTAGGAATTCTCACTTTGTGTTACAATTCCGGAATTGTACCGGTACAATTCTAGAATTGCGCAAGGGATTTGGTGGTTTATATCGAACGGGTAAATATTTCTGGGCAAAACTGGAAGTAACAGGGTAATGGTTTTGAAATAAGGAATCTGTATTTTTGACAAAATTACGGCCTTATTAAACTTAGCAGTTTTTGGGGAATGATATATGATTTCAAATTCTGATAACTTTTTCCAGTGTTTGAACAGTTGATTTGAAACTTGAACATATGTTGCAGAAATATGTAGATGTGCCTTTTGAAGAGGAAAATATTACTTTGTCAAAATTACGATTTTTTTCAAACTCAGAAATTTATAGGTATGGTTAAATGGCCGTATCAAACAAATAAATGCAAACATATATTTGTTAAACGCACTAACATCTAATTATTCTCACTTTGTCCCGATTCTCACTTTGCGCAGAGACAATTCCGGAATTGTCTTGCGCAAGGTAAGAATTCCCACTTTGCGCAACAAAGTGAGAATTCCTACTTTGCGCAGGACAATTCCGGAATTGTACCGATTCCAACTTTGCGCAGAACATATATATTCTTCATCTTTCATGCTGCGGCCAGACTGATCAGACTGCGCTTATGCCAGAGTGGGCTGATCAGTGTATCAGTGTAAAATCTGAAAGAGCAGAGTTCAAATTTATTGTTTAAAGACAGAACTTCTCTGCCGGGGGGTCTGGTTCCCATCTCATAGCATATTTACCTGTACAGGTAAAGGTGTGAAAATTTATTCAACCAATCAATGGACCAGAATTACCAGTTATGATCATTTTATTGGCTGACTGGAGGTGTCGACACTATGTGATCAAGAGAAAGAATGACACTGTTCTGTTCTGATCTGTTCAATTCTCGTATCGACGTTACCCAAGTGGCTCAACGGTACGTAACCATGGTTGCACACACTTGTCGCCGTGTGTCCGTCCAAACACTGTTGAAGTTAATCCTCCTTATATAGTGCCACCCCTGTCTTTAAATTTAGAAACAAGCGCTTTCGACGACTTTCTTCCCTTATCACATTTACTGAAAAGAGATAAATTTTATTTGTCGGGAGTTCATGGAAATACGAACGCAATGGGTTCCGTGCTTTGTTGTTCCCAAATGGTGTAAAGCAAGCTATTGTCCCAAACAACAGCAGCATGCATTTTCTTCTCAGAGTGCCAAATTTTGTTCCAGTCACTGCCACTGATGCCACTTAAACCAAAAATAAACTTCAGTAAATATAAATTTATTGTCTTCTTTTGATGCCAAGTTCAGATGTGCCAAGATTCCATAGACATGGGTTAGAAAAAGCCTCTCCTAAAATGGGTTTGAAACAGCCTCTCCTAAAATTTTGATTCAGACTAAATGTGACTCAACAGCCGCGAAGAAAATACTTGAAATAGGTCCATATAGTTATTTCCTGGAGACATGCCTAAAACGGCCGGCCAAAACGTTGAAAAACTGTTGTTTTTTGGTGTGTGTGTGTGTGTGTGTGTGTGTGTGTGTGTGTGTGTGTGTGTGTTTAAATATTTTTTTCAATTTGTTTTTCAAATAAATTCTACACTTGTTTTTACCTTACACCCGTGGATAATGCCACCATTCAATAAGTTAGAAATTAAATACTTTGCTAAATAAAAGTTAGCAACAGAAAGTGCACTAACAATCGGGTTCACTTCAATAAACAACTCATGAAAATTTCACTGTCTTAGCTGGACAAGCCTTCCTTTTAAAAGGAAATTTTATATTGCATTACTTCTATTCCAAGGAAAACCCTGGCCTGATGCGATGTATACTATGACAGGAAATTATTGACCCTGGTTATTCCAGTAAACCATTTGCATGGTGGACTATAAAGAGAGCAATGTAAGTTAACAAGCATTCTCAGTAATTTATGTCTGTTCGACCAAGGGTCTTAAATCGCAAAATAAGCTGGGATTTCCGGCAAGAGCTTTTCAGAAGTATCGGTCATATTCTAGACACTACTGCTTCAAGCTAATACATTAAGGTTTATGTTAAATATTAATATTTACATTCTTTGTGTATTTACTGAAAAACCCTATAGTAAACCATTGGAACGTAATGTACTTTACATTCCAATAATTACATTGAGACACGGGACGTCAATGGCGTAAAATAAACAATGGCTCTTTACTACCCGATTGGACGTCAGCAACGTCATGACGTCATGCATGCCGTTCTGCTGTTAGCAGAAAGAACTCCGTGTAAATGGTTTACTGCTTTAGTTTTAGCGCTTATATATGATTTTTCATGAAAGATTTGATTGAAACGAATGTAAATATAAGCAATGAACTTTATTTTTCTGATGTTTATCGAAGTGTAAACTACATTGGGTCACTAGCAAAGTTTCGGGGTTCATTCACTTTGCACGTGACCCAATGTAGTTTACACTTCGATAAACCTCAGAAAAATGAAATTCATTCCTCAAATAATGACATTCTGACACGCAACATAATGACGTCAAAATAAACCATGGCTCTCTACAATCTGACTGGACATCGGCAACGTCATGACTCCATTGACGCTGTTCGACTGCTAGCAGAAAAATTGCGCATTAATGTTTACTACATTAATTTTAGCCCTTTAATAAGATTTTCGTCAAGGTTTTGATTGAAACAAAATGTAAATATAAGCAATGAACTTAATTGTTTTGATGTTTATCGACGTGTAAACTACATTGGGTCAGTAGCAAAATTTACATGAACCACTGGGGTTCATTCACTTTGCACGCAGCCCAATGTAGTTTACAGTTCGATAAACCTCAGAAAAATGAAATCCGTTCTTTAATTAAACAATATATTTCTTGTTTTTGTTAACTGTTATACAATACTTTAGTCTTGGTGTTGTTAACTAAATTTTTTAAGCAATGTGTTGGGGCATTAAAGTTAAAATGTCATAAATTTCGGGGTCTGCAATATTCAAGGCATTGGGAAATGAACAGTTAACATGACTGATCTTATTTCCATATATTATATTACATATGTCTTTAGTGTTTGCAATTATATAGTTATGCTTGTATGTCACTGTTACTTTTCATTCACTGACTACATCTAGTAGCCCACTCTGTTGCAAATAGACCATTTTTCTGAGAACTTGGTGAAATTTTGAAAACCTAGCTGTTGCTCAGAACCACATGAGCCGCGACACGACAAAACCAACAATGTGGTTGTGCGCCCAGCGCAGACTCAGATCAGCCTGGGCATCCGCCCAGTCTGATCAGAGTCTTCGCTGTCCGCATGGGGGTAGCTTAGACCCTTAGCTGTCCTTTGAGCAATTCACGAAGAGTCTGGTGAAACTGGGCGACTGCCCAGGCTGATCTGAGTCTGCGCTGTGCGCACAACCACATTGTTGGTTTTGTCGTGTCGCGGCTCACATGTTTTCTTATAACATAGAGGTGATAAAAGATATAGCTGCTGATTGCACGGCAGTGTTGTCACAGGGTAAAATCGATTCCGCTAAATTTCGCTTCCTGCAGAGACTGTACATCATTTTTGGCTTCCGCCGAGACTGTCTGCGAACTCTTACTGCCTGCCGAGACTTCTGTATATGATAAATGGCTTCCTGCAGAGACTGTCCGCGTGATTCTGCTTCCTGCCGAGCCTCTCGGCAGGAAGCAGAGTCACGCGGACAGTCTCGTCAGGAAGCAGAATCACGCGGACAGTAGTCTCTGCAGGAAGCAAGAGTTCGCGGACAGTCTCGGCGGAAGCCAAATATGACGGACAGTCTCTGCAGGAAGCGAAAATTAGCGGAATCGATTATACCCTGTGGTTGTGTCTGAGTCTGAAAAATAATTTTAAATAAATTGTATCTGTTAAGCATTTTCTAGTTATCATTTTATTTCAAATTACATCTTATTTCGTGATTTTGCTCTAATTTTGTACTTCGTTAATTAAAGGGGAGACCATCCACATCATTAAGATGTCTGACAACTACCAAAGCTGCCACACTGTAGTTCAGTGACGAATATAGCAACAACATATCGAAGAAGTTTCAAAAGAGCTTGCAAAAACACAAAGCTGATGTTTACATGATTTCACGCAAAAATCAAGTCACCCACTAATGTAAAAGACATTGTTATATGGCTACATCTTCCATCTGAAGAATGTCATTTACATGTACCCAATATGAATATGAATATTTGAATGAGAGCATGCATTGAAAAGACATGAAACATCCGGTATGAGAGCGAACTTAACCTTGTTTAAGCTGCCCCTCTCTCCTAAAAATGTTGTTATAATGGACTTACCATACGCAATTACAGTGTTTGTCGGGTACGGTGATTACTAACCGTGAATAAACAGCGCTAATTTAAAGTTGCAAAAATGGGCATATGGTAAAAAGTTAATAAATCTGAGAAAATAGTGAAAGCCGAACTGCGTTTGCATTGAAAATTTACCAGTTTTTTTTTTTTTTTAACTTTTTATTTTGTTTTCATTACTATGATATTTTTGCAATTTAAGGCAGATGAAAAACAAACTTTTTCCAGTGACTTGATGTCAATAACTACTCTCTCTCTCTGTTTTTTTCTCTCTCTTTCTTATTACTACTTATTGTGTTTTTTGTTGTTTTTTTTCACAATATGAGAGTATCGTTTACATACCTTGCCTGTTTCCAAGCCTACCAGCAACTCCTGATGTCACTAGATAACTAAAAGCAGTAACGGTGTGAGCTGTGCTTAAAACCATCACCCGGCGGGAATATGTCAGTTCAAGAAGGCGAATATGTTTATTACGGCACATGTAAACGACGACGACTCAGATAAACATGCGTACTTACTTAGTCTTCAGTATCGTAGCAGTTCTCCTTTCCCGCTTCCATCCTTTGCATCCACAATTAAAAAATCATAAGGGGCATTAATTGGGACTAGAAATGTGTCCATAGGACACAGATGCCCCCGCCTAGTGTCTTAAGTAAGTTGGCGCATTGTTTAAGGTACTAGCACTTGAAGTATAACTAGGTTCTCAGAAGCAGACTTGTGTGGTACATGATTTTATTGCTTTCCTTAGGCAGATGTATTGTGCTTCTTGGATCAAGAGAAGGGTGGTTGGGGGTGGGGGGTCAAGACTGTGATATGTCATACTGACATTCTGTATCTTACCATGAAATGGATGCCAAGCAACTTTCCAAAAGAAATAGCCCGGAAACAAGTAACTTTTCAAAAATCTAGCAAATGGACACTATTTTTGTATAAAGTGAAGTTGAAAAAAGGGCAATAACTCTAACAGTAATTGGCGGAAATTATCTTAAAGTGAACTTGACGTGTATTTTATAATTATAATTCTGTGTATAAAATATAAATCCAATATATTAATCTTTCCAAAAGATGTCGAACGGAAACAATTTTTGTATAAAATAAATTCGAAAAAGGGCCATAACTCCCATAAAAATTCACGGATGTTACCCTAAATCAAACTTGAACTGTATTTTATGATATTATATACATGTACCTGTGAATAAAAAATGAGCTCAATACACTAATGTTTTAAAAAGATATCGAACGGAAACAATTTTTTGTACGTACTGGACGGACAGACGTACGTATAGACAGCGGTGATACTGTATGCCTGGCCCTCATTAAGAATGGCGAGGGCATAATCAGTCTGCATATAGATTTGCGTCTTTACTGTGCGCACCTGCGTTAAGGTGTTTTCCGCAAGTTTTTACAAGGTGGTAGGGAGGGAGTGGGGAAGCGACTTTTACTTCTTGTGTGCTTCTCTGGATGACGTAGCCCTTCTAAAACGAGGTCTGTTCTTAAAGAAAAGTATTTTCTGCAGAACCAGCTAATTCTTTGCTTGAGTTAATCCCTTTTGAGAAGAGAGGCAAACTGAAAATGGCAGAGTTGCGTCCCCTAAAAGTGTTCCAATTTACCTTAGGGCAGTTTTACTATTCATCTGCTGGCTCGGTGTTGTAACTAAACATGGGAAACCTATACAATTTTACAAAAAAGCAGCTATAACTTTCATCTGATCAGGACACCATGGCCATGTACGAATGGGCTGTGCACACAGTCGGATTTCAAGTACTCCGGAGCTGTGTTCTGGAACGATGAGCGCTGTTCCAGGCTAGAAAGTGGTATGAACTGGACAAATAGTCACGCAAAATGGCGGACAAGCAGACGACAGCGAAAACTGTATATGAAATATATGCAGTAAAGGGGGGGGGGGGGAGGGGGGGGGGGGGCGGGGGGGCCCTTTAGGAAACTTCTTTGCCATTATTTAAGAAACTGTCTGATCTAATTCGGAATAAACTTTTCTGTTACATGTAAAGGAAACGAAGTTGTCCACAAATATGCACTTAAATCTGGAAATATAGTAAGGGGCAAAACGCCCTTTTAGGTGGGGTAAAACGCCCTGGGCTATTTCTTGTCTTGTTTCCAGATTTGATAGTTGTTTCTAGACAATACCGATTCCTTTGCCTGAAAAGAATATTGCAGTTAGATCACATATATTACTTGATACTTCAAAAAAAATTTTCCTCAAGGGTGGGCGTTTTGTCCCCACTTATGTACCTTTCATCATGTAACGCGACTCATCTAGCTTCAGAAGCCTAGTCTCTGAGATTTTTTACCATGCAATGTTACCATGCGTTGTACCCCCACAGTTTGCTGTAGTTTTAGCAACAGAACATCTATCCATGATTTATCAGGGTAGCTGAAGTGTAGTCCTTTTGCCCCATACGGGCATTATTTGCTAGTCTATAAATAGATTTTTAACAGATGCACACAATAAGTAAACATTGCTTAGACTTTATCTTACAAACAGACTGTCGCAAAGTATGAAGTTATCTCAGCAAGATGAACTGTAGGAAAATATTCAATCATCCCGATTTACAGAAAACTACTCAAAATGTTTAAATTCATAATAAAAAGCTACAAGTAGATTCGCTTCTTCGAAGTGTCTTTTGATAAGGTGTCCCACAGTCTGACATATTTGTTTGAATAACACTTTACGCTCTACACCATCTTGATATAAAAGCCCTGAGCGTTTTACCCCGCATGGGCGTTTTGCCTCACCTTACCCTAGCTCTAAGCTTATATATAATAAAATTTGAACTCTTGTCCCTTAAAATTCAAATTTCGTTCACCCATCATGTCGCGTAACAGAAGAAATTGTGTTCTGCTAGGACGCGATCATGTCATGATTGTTCAATAGCCGTGCATTCGCCACTAGTATGCTAAATTCCGGAACTATTTGTTCAGCTCTCTGGCACAGTTCGCATACCCGAATCGAGCATGACTCTTGTAAAATATGCAATGGACGTCTAAAGCGCTGATCCAACTATGCAGAGGGCCAGGTGGATGTTTGAAAGCACATTTTGTGAGGAGATCTTTTTCCCATGTGGTGGCTGTATTACTTTTGTGTGGCTATGAGCTTTACATCTGACACCAGCGAACAGCCTGCTGCAAACGTTAAGGTGAATGAATACACTACCAGGGGAAGTAACTCTGTCATTTTTATTTTTGCCTCCCTTCTTACAAGGGATCAACTCTTAAAGAAAAGAATTTGCTCTTCTTCAACTCTTAAATAAAAGAATTTGCTCCTAAAGGAACAAATGTTTTTTCTTCTAGAGTTGACCCCATTTTGGAAGGGCAATATCGACCAGGGAAGCAAACAGAGAGTCACAAAGTTGTTCCCCTTCGTGAAAATGACAAAAATGTGGAGGTGTAGCCATTGAGCTACCAGAAATAAACCTCGTATGCTAGTCTGGTATATACAGGTACATTATGAATAAAGTATGCGTGTTTCTCTTATTTTACATTCCAGGGCACCTAGTCTAGTAGTTCAGTTACTTCGGGCATACATTCATTACAATGTTCATGCAGCATTTTGCTTACCTATGATAAGGGCGCGTTTACACGAGCAAAGTTTCTATGTCACAGAAACTTTAAGGGTGCGTTTACACGAGCAAAGTTTCTATGACAAAGTAGGTTTGTCACAGAAAAAATTGCTCGTGTAAATGCCAAAATATGACAATGTTTCTATGACAAATATATATGGTAAAGTTACTTCGATAAATTAAATTTGTCCGTGTAAACGGAGAACTTTGCTAAAGATTATGTAACGAAGAACTTTACAATAAGCGTGGAAAATGTGACAAAGATTTTGTTTCATCGCTGCAGGTAACTTTAACGAATAATATTTGGTCGTGTGAACACTGCAGCAAATATTTCATTGCCAAAGTTTATGTGACAAAAAGTATGCCACATTTTCTTTAACAAATAATTTGCTCCGTGTAAACGCAAAATGTTTGTCATACTTTCTTTGTTAAAGTTTCTGTGACATAGAAACGTTGCTCGTGTAAACGCGCCCTAACAAAGAAAGTATGACAAACATTTTGCGTTTACACGGAGCAAATTATTTGTTAAAGAAAATGTGCCATAGAATCTTTGTCACATAAACTTTGGCAATGAAATATTTGCTGCAGTGTTCACACGACCAAATATTATTCGTTAAAGTTACCTGCAGCGATGAAACAAAATCTTTGTCACATTTTCCATGCTTGTAGCAATGTTCTTTGTTACATAATCTTTAGCAAAGTTCTCCGTTTACACGGACAAATTCAACTTATCGAAGTAACTTTACCATATATATTTGTCAAAGAAACAGTGTCATATTTTGGCATTTACACGAGCAAATTTTCTGTGACAAACCTACTTTGTCATAGAAACTTTGGTCGTGTAAACGCGCTCTAAGTAAGGTTTATTGCTAAAAGATAAGTTGGACATCAGTCAGAATGTTACAAGGAATAGGAAAAATAAATAGGTGCCTGTTAGGGCTGGAGCGAGTACCCGGATACCCGAGGTCGGGTCGGGTAGACCAATTGCTCGAGTGCATTACAATGTAATGTACATATATTCTTTTTCAATAGAATTCTAGTTATTAAACAGAACAAGGTTTAGTGTGATTGTCTTGTATAAATTGCAATCATGTATTGCCAAACCATTTTTGCACATTGTAACAAGAGAAATGTGTACATTTTCGTAGCATTTCCATGCAAATGTGTGCAAAGAAAGATACCTTACTCATCATTTGATCTTAACGTATATTGTCTAGCTGTGGACGTAAACGGGTACACGGGTCAGGAAATAGGACTCGGGTACTTGGTTACAGAATCTCTACCCGTCCCAGCCCTAGTGCCTGCAATATAAGGACTCTTCTGACGGCCTACTTTAAAGTTAAATAGCTAGCACACGAGATGAACAGATAACACTGGAACATATTATGGTTCTGTAAGATGCTCTGGAAGACTTAAGTGATTTATCAAAAGATGGCAGACATAAAGATTACTTCAGCGGAGTAGAAGACAGACTTGAGTAAGGGGTTGGTTTTCTAATGAATATGGCGAGTCCCTGCAGGCACACAACGTTAAATGAACAATAAATGAATGTTGATTTAACGTTGTATAACGATGAATCAACGTTTATTTGATGTTCATTTAACGATGTACAGCCAGAATGCCAGTTTTAGATGTTCGTTCTATGATTGCCTGGAGCTGGTCATAGAAGTCACCAACCTCGAAGTCTTGATGTCCAGGGGCCGTATTTATAAAACGACTTAGTGGTTGCTATGCTGTTGCTAGGGCTGAATTTCTATGAAGGAGATTCCCTACAACTACGAAATTTGCTCTGGAGGAACAGTCTAAAAAGACTGTTCCTCCAGAGCAAATTTCATAGTTGTAGGGAATCTCCTTCATAGAAATGTCGCCTTAGCAACAGCATAGCAACGACTTAAGTCGTTTTAGGAATACGGCCCCAGATGTGGACATCTGAATGATGATGATATTGAGAGAAGCTGCTTTATTTTGAGTTTGGGATTATTCTCAAGTTTTATAACCTCGAACCCTGATGCAAGCATTGGAGGACTGAATAGATGTTCACCTTTAGGCGCTCGAAGCCTGCCTGAACCAAAACAACAGCAAGAGGGCATATCAGTTGGTAAATGGTCTGATCTTATTACATAGAAATAGGGTTGATCCATAACAGTTACTCTCCAGATCAAGTATGGAATGTCAAACAGAACAAGAGATTCTCAGCAGAATAGCAGAATAATAACTAGAACTAACCAATCACGAAAATGTGCGAGGACAATACAATTTTCGGCTGCAGTCAGAACCTAGAAGAATATCTATATCCAACTGTAAATGACACGTTGAGATTGCAGCACTGTCAGAAGAAGGGGAATTTCCTTCAAGAGCAGAGAATACGTTCACAAGAAGGAAGATGGGCCAGACTACGTAGTTTCGGCCAATAAAGCCTACATGTAATATCTGGTGACGAAATCAGAATAAAGCATACTGTAATTTCTTAATCTCAATTGGACAGTCGATTCAAAGACTGATTAGCATCAAAAAGGGTTCAAATAATATATAAAACAATGGTTTAGAAACCTATCTAAAATTTCAGATATCTCAGAATATATCCTCTGATCTCAAAGGACGAAAATAAAATATAATCATGTACGGGGAGACGTTTTTCGGCCGCCACACGGCACAACACCAGCTGCAGTGAGGAAAAATTAAAATCTTAGAGAGTTCTTTCAAGAGTAGAGAATACGTTCACAAGAAAATAACATGGGCCAGACTTCGTAGTTTCGGCTAATAAAGCCTCTTCAGTGACCCTGACAATATCTGGTGACGAAACCAGAGAAAAGCATATGGTAATTTCTTAATCTCAACTGGACAGTCGATTCAAAGACTGATAAGCATCAAAAAGGGTCCAAATAATATATAAAACAATGGTTTAGAATATGATTATAAACCAATCTAAAATTTCAGATATCTCAGAATATATCCTCTGATCTCAAAGGACGAAAATAGAATATAATCTGCACTATGGATGATGTACGGGGAGACGTTTTACGGCCGCCACACGGCACAACATCAGCTGCGAAAAAAGATAACATCCTAAAACAGGCGCGCAGACAATGGTTGATGTATTTACAATGGATCTGTAACAAGGCCAGATATCAAATACATGTATGATGATTGTGGCATCTGTACTTGTACAGAAAAAAACTAGTTAACAATCGTCTTTTCATATTCACAATAGTAGGGGAGAGTAGGGTAAATTCGGACATGGGGGTAAATTCCGACGGTGACATTCTTTCCTTTATATGTCAGTTATTTGGAACTCAAACAAAAATATCTGGCCAAACAGTGAAAATCCTGATGAGACGGCTCATTATGAGCCGTCTCATCTGGATTTTCACTGTTTGCAATCGTATGTCCGAATTTACCACCGTGTCCGAAGTTACCCGACTCTCCCCTATCTTCCTATAGTGAGAATAATACATTTGACGCAAGTGTCAAACAATGCTCCTCAATCACAATGTTGTCACTATACATGTATGCTTGTATTATATTGTATGCTTCATTCTCGTGATTTTGTACAATTAAGAAGATCTTGTGCTTGACAGCCAAGTGATATCAAATTCTTTTTTTTTTTTTTTTTTTATAAAATATCTTTTTACCTAGGTACCTTTCAGTATGATTCTTCTTTTCAGATTCAGTATTTTCTCTTCATGTCGGACCGCGTAGCACAGTCGGTAGAAAAGCTCATATTCTTGTGTCACAGCTAAATATAAATTAAGAGTTGCTGCTGTCTGTGACATCAGAACATTTGGTGATTATTGTTAATTAGACAATAATTCCAGTCATGGAGGAGGAAAATGACATCAAAAGTATGGCCGATTCTTCTGTTTTGGTACTCTCTCATGGACCCATATAAAAGCAACATTTTTTCAACATAAATATAAAGCCCATGCTAGAACTGTTTATCATGTTGAGAAAATAAGACCTGCATAATAATTCTGAAAATATAACCGGACAGCTTATTTTTGATGGCAAAAATATTTTTTTTCTAATGACCAAATGTTCTGATGTCACAGACAGCAACAACTCTTAATTTATACTTAGCTGTGGCACAAGAATGTGTGTTTTTCGAAGACGCATCTGACACACTGGCATTAAGGTGAGTGGGTACACTTTCAGGGGAGGCAAATCCTTCATTTTCATATTTGTCTACCTTCTCAATGGAGTCAACCATTGAAGAGGAATAATTTTGCTCCTCTAGGAGCAAATTATTTCTTTTAAGGGTAGACTCCTTTTTGAAGGGTTTTGTCTCTCAAAGAAGCAATCAGAAAGCCCCAAACTTCATCTCCATTGAAAAAAATAGCCGAAAAACATGGAGGTATACCCATTCACTTCAATATATTCCGGCATGGTAAAACTGTTCTGTTCGAACTAATACTTGTATATCTACTATCCTGCTGTTTGAAATGTTGTTTCTACAGATACAACGGCAACATTCCGTTTCAAACAACACAAAAGTCTTCGAAAAT
This sequence comes from Ctena decussata, assembly GCA_963989385.1. Taxonomy (NCBI): domain Eukaryota; kingdom Metazoa; phylum Mollusca; class Bivalvia; order Lucinida; family Lucinidae; genus Ctena; species Ctena decussata. Next base: position 59,764,372 of record OZ022506.1, read on the forward strand.
TATACCGATATCTTGAACTATTCATGGCATAAAGAAAAGGATTGATAGCTGATTTCAACCAGAGAATCCAGTTAGTTGCCTCATACCAGCTCAAGTTGATACATTCATCCCCACATATTGAAATTATTATTGTAAGAACGGTGTAAGGCGTCCAACAGACAAGGAATACCGCCACGAGAGTGGCAAGAAATCTCGCAGATTTGGAATCGCGTCTGGTCCGAGAAGACACACGAGTAAGTCGGCGAGATCTAAAGATGCTGTGTCTCATTGCAGCGATATTGATTGTAGCAACAGACGGTTTAAATTTTATTTTAGGTGAAATGGGGCTCAATCCAGTAGTTGTCATATCGTCTTTTGTCAGAAGATCATTTTCAACACAGACGCTTACAGAAGCACCTTCAGGTGGTATTCTTGGCATGTCTCTCACTTGCAGTCGTCCACGTATTTTAAAATAAATTACTGTGTTTAGTATTGTGAGGACTACGAACGGCAGAACGAATTCAATGACAGCCGAGAACGTCGTAAATCCGACGTCATGAGCAAACTCTACATCACAGTCCATATGCTCCACTATCGAATGACCAATCCATACATCCCAGCCAATAATAGATGGTCCATATAAAAGAAATGACAGCAACCAAGTTAATGCAACTTGTAGATACGCCTTCTTCAAAGTCACTTTCGAGGAGTACGCTGGACCAAATGAAATGAGAAGCAGGCGATCTAGGCTGAGCAATAACATAAGCAAGATAGACTCAAAACACAGAGTGAAATCTACAACGAGCCACACCTTACAAAAACCTATTCCTAGGTTCCAAGTAAACTCTTCGAGCGTATACCATGCATAAAATGGTAAGCTAAAGCTGCCTATCAGAAAGTCTGTAATTGCCAGGTTAAAGATGTAAAAGTCATACACAGTATGCAGCCGTTTGTCTCTTACGTATGCTATTACTGTCATTATGTTTCCCCCTACTGCCATCGTTCCAAGCAAAGCCATTCCGATTGCTGATGGGATGAGTACTTCCGGAGTCATGCGTAGGAAGTCAGTTTCAGAACTAGTCTCGTTTACACCAGCGGCATCCATGTTTTCTTCAGTGCTGTCCTGTTTTAAATAAGTTTGGTTTAAAATTTGACTTTTTAATCAGTATTAATAGTTAATGTCTTTTAATCAGGCTTTTATTCAGCATTTTATGTCTGTCTGTATACGGTTGTTTCAAACAACTGATAACTTAAGGTGAATAGGTACATTATGAGGGGCAGCCACCCGTCAATTTTCTTCTAAGCGTCCCTACTATGTAGGGGTCAACACTTAAAGGAAAGAATTTGCTCATAGGGGAGCAAATTCTTTCTTTCAAGAGTAGACTCTATTATGAAGGGTTTCGTCAGTCAGGGATGCAAACAGGAAGACACAAAAGTTGCTTCCCTTTGGAAAAAGGAGTAAACATGGAGGTATGCGCATTTACCTTAATTGTTTTCTGTTTAAATCTCTTCATTGTGCGCTCCTTACATCTGACTTTTGTTTCCCAAACTCATGTTGAAAGTAATCAGAAATTGAATGATCTTTCTTTCATTTTTTTCTTTTCAAAATAAAGAGTTTGTTTTCATAGAAGAATCATGATTTCTATACTAATACAGGAATGCAAGCTTACATTTATCTCACTGAAAACACATGCATTCATCTTAAAGTGACAGAATAAAATATTTATGCTAGGGAAAAGCACGACTTGGCTCGACAGGGTTTTAACCCTTTTAAGCGCCAAAGAGCAGACGACAAAATTAACGTCTGCAAAATTTCAAGAAATGCCTTGTTCAAGATATATCATATTGAGAATTCACAGACTAGAGGGTAAACAATGTAGATCTAGATGAGGCGGCTCATGATGAGCCGCCTCTTCAGGATCTACGCTGTTTGCAAATTCTGCTATTTTCGTCTCTGGCGCTGAATGTGTTAAATATTGCTAATGTTTTACGTGTATTATTCAGTATTTGTCACACATATGAAGGATAATAAACGGCTACTTACCACTTCTTTGTACTGTACTCTGATGCACATTTCCAGTGTATACAAAATGTTTACAGTTTATATCTTTATTATTTTATTGCATTTAACCGAGATTTATCAAGGGGCCATGTCAAGGAAAACACGCCCATGTATACAAAAATTTTAGGTACAATCTTACGCTGTTTTAATATTCAAATTATTGATATCTCTAATAATCCGATTTTACGACATCTTTGAAAAAGTCTGCAATGCCAAAATGCCTTTCTTTATGCGGTTATTAACGGTATTTCTTTCCATTCAAATCACTTATACAGTAATTATATTATGTTGGCATCTTGGGATACAGATTTGAATAGGTCTGTTGACTTTTTCTGAATCCCATTTGCATATTACTTGCCGTTTGTAACAGTACAATTGTTGTTTGTACTACATAAAAGCAAATTAGTGATATTGCAAAATCGATAATCTGGGATATCAAAAATGATCATTTCATTGCGAGAAAAAGAAAAAATAAAATAAAAAAAAGATATCTCAGTGTACCTTCTTATACCAAAGAATATAGTTTGGACTCATTTGCTATTTTTCTTAACATTTCAATTACTGTCATCCTGTTGTCTCAACCCCCTCCTATCTCAATGTATATTTTCTGGGACCAGTACATTTTCTAGGACCAGAACATTTACTTTGAGATATCAGCAGTTTGAGATGAACTTCGACTTTGGGATATTGAGAGCTAACTGCATAATAGTATAGTGTAGCCTATCCCATAACAATGAAAGATCGTTGGCGCACCACAGATGACTTTACAACAGTGCCCTTCCTAGTCCTGTCTTCGGCTGCCCTAGTTGTTGTACAAGCCTTCCATCCCTGTCTGACTTCCAATCTCTTCTTTTGTTTACGTCTTCTTTTCCTCATAGATGAAATACAAAACTATTCTCGTGAAATCTGTATCACGCATTAAGGGTTGAATCTCTTAGATCTCAGAACCAGATAAGGGGTTTCATGTAAATCGTTTAGTTATATTAGAAAATCACATCAATGAATTCACATGTTCATACCCATTTTGTGCTTTCACTTATTCTTTATTTTCTTACCAGGTCAATTATTTATTGGGATATCATCAATTCGGTTTTGTGATATCACATTTGATTTTCTGATATCCTAAGTTCAAAATTGATTGTCACTATACTTTGTGATATCACATAACACATTTAGTGGTGTCACGGTATACACTGTGCTATCAAAAAATAATTAGTTATATTTCAAATAGAATTAGTTATAAAATCGAAAATTTGATATAAGAGAAAGCAAAACCTCTCATATTAAATGAGACGGAGTTCACATTTACGGAAAATGTACTTTTGAATCTTTGTGTACATTTCCTGTTACAACCTTACTATGCCAAGGTTGGTTGGTTGTTTAAGGTTTAACGGCCCTTTGAGACAGTATTTAAGTCTATATCGGACCGTCTTCCAGAGAGGGAGGAGAAAGAAAAGAGATATGACGGGCGAGGAAAAAATATATCCAAACAACCTCACCCGCACCTACTGCAAGCACAGAAGGCCTTGCCCTACTTTTATCCAAATAAGTAGGACGTCCCGGCATTGGAAGCTATAACCAGCACCATCGCCCACCCACCACCCCAACCATACCAATGATTATGGTAAACAGAAGGAAAATATTATTTGGAGTATCTATATAGCACCTACCGTGTATGGCATCCTGTTTGCGCTTTAGATACATGTGTACAAGGATCATGTAACTTCGGACAGCAGGTCAATTCGGACAAACCATTGCAAACAGTGAAAATCCAGATGAGACGGCTCATTATGAGCCGTCTCATCAGGATTTTTACTGTTTGTCCAGTTAATTTTGTTTTGAATCCAAACAAATGACATGTAAAGGAAACAATGTCTCTGTCCGAATTTACCTGCTGTCCGAATGTACCTAACTTGACACTATCAGGCGAAAAAAATGGCCATGATACTGTTCACTGTGAGCGCTTTTTTCCCCTGAAAATTTATAAATGACACAGTTGCGCAAAAAGGAATCTTGCAATATCTATGTAAACCTGCGCCTTCGCGCAATCTTATCAAAGTCCTCATCTGTTGTTGTCGTTGTTGTTTACAGCCTTCTGTCCGAATTAGCTCTCTGGTATTCTCGGGTGTCTTCGGTACGGTCCGCTATGATAAAATTATATTCACTTTGCAGATTTCCCAGCTTCATAGATCATACCGCGCGAAGGCGCACACTGTTTTGCGCCGTTCCTGTTCCTGTGTAGTAAGGTACTATCTAACGCGACACCAATCAATTTTGTTGGACAGGGCGGTCAAGTACTATTATCAGGAGTCAAGTTTTAGAGAAGATGCACTACCATAAAACTTCTACAACTTAGGACACCGAAAGTTACTGTAAGTGTCCTAAAAGGAAACAACGGTGCCACAATGCAGTAATGCGTTCAATAGATGCAAATGGAATGACAAAACAGCACAAACACTGATCAGAGTGCTCCTGTTGGTCTGATCCGGGCCTGCACTTTTTTCTTTGACCTATTTGTCGCAATATTTAGAATTTTACGATATCCCCAAACGGTGGGACACCTTTGCAAATTTCTGTTATTGTTCTGAAATTGACGATAGCTATATAGTGGATACACTGAACTGGCATTCATAACACGCACGCAAAGCAACGCACAGCAAATGAAAATTTTTAACTGAAGAAATCGATCGTTTTCATATATTACTAAACTTAATTTCAAATATTTTTTCTTACGACCCGATAAAACGACAACTCAATCAAATCACTTTTTTCTATCTTTGTTTTTTTTTTTTCCTGCTTGTTTGATAGGAAATCAAATATCGTTAAATTTTAGAATAATCTGGTATAACCGCTGTGCAAAAATGTTTATTGCCGGGGTCGTTACAGCCGGAAAATTGTTGATTGATTGATTGTTTTGGGTTTCACGGCCCGTTGAGACAGTATTTCAGTCTATATCGGGCCGTCTCCCAGAGAGGGAGAAAGAGTAGAAACGATAGACGAGAGAAAAAATGTCCAAACAACCCCCACCCGCACCTACTGCAAGCACAGTAGGCCCTTGCCCTACAATGTTCCAAATCAGTAGGACGCCCCGGAACTGGAAGTTACATACAGCACCATCGCACCACCCGACCACCCCCGGAAAATTGTTTTAACATTTTATGAATACTCTTATCGGGGCAACTTTTGATTCCAGTTTCAAAATCCGTAAGCCAGTTTGGTATATTAAACGTGTTCGCAGAATTCCAAAGAGTCACTATCCTGATCAGACCGCTCTTCTGATCTAAGTATTCATTGTTACATTGAAGTAGTCAGATCAGGACTTACCTTTTTGTACACCCTTTTGAAAAAACGGGACGTATTATGTTATGGCGCTGGCGTACGTCCGTCCATTCGTTGTGAACTTTATGTTTACATAGAATCGAGCTGAAACTTGGTATATAAAAAGACTTTGAGGTGGACCATCGCATTTCGTTCCAAGTTACAGACGTTTACTTAGATTTTTAGGGGGTTCGTTTCCGGGTAACTCCTCCTATATTTTTTATCAAAATAAGCAGAAACCTAGAAATAGTAAGAATGGGATGTTGGGTAGCACATATTGTTTGGAGGTGCGCTCCAATGATTTTTAGCAAAGTTACAGCCCTTTAATAAAATTAAATAATTTCAGTTTTGTCCTGTGCACACCATAACAATGTTAGTCTTTGGAATATCATGATGAAATCTGATAGCAATGTACGAGGGGTGTTCGAAAAGTTTTGCAAATGACGTAATTTCTCGATAACCACCAAACAGACAGAACTTCTGATTGCAGAAACACATAAAATTATGATATGCGTTGAGACGTCTGAAAAACCGGTGCATTTTTTAAAAAGGTTGCATTGTTATCTTCTTTGAAAGAGGTATACCCTAAAGACACTGCAAAATTTTACTTTAGTAGGCCGTAATTTATATAGCAGCAGTCTTTGATTTTTCTCTATCTTTGTTCATTAAAGACAATGCCCAGACAATGCTGTCCTGTAAATATCGCGGAAATTATTTTTAATATAGGTTCCCTACTGGCCCGGAAATACGGATTATCCGTACTTTATGTTGTGGCAATTTCACACTTTCTACCAAAATTTGATGATTTTGTAATGAAAACAAGTATATTAGCATTCAAAATCTTGTTAGCAAGAGCATTTACATGGGTCAATGAAAACCTGTCAATAAATTCAAATTAATACCACAAACGAAGCGTCTGCAAGCTTTCAAAAATGACTTTGACGTATATTTCAGTAACGTCATAGGAACTGCGCATTGCTTTGCAAGGAATAAATCGATAAAAGTTGCAACGCTTCTAACTTCTGTATGGATATTGTAGAAAACGATGGACAAGCAAATGACAAAAACTAATTTTGTATTTACAAGGATATTCGACTTGAATGCGTAACACTGAAAAGATTTTATATATAAAATTAGCCCAGTGGTATGACTAGGACCCATTAAAATGAGTTGTTACTCAAAAAGGAAAAGTGTCTTTGTATAGTGTTTGGTATCATCTTAAAGCCAAAATGCAGTGCTTTTAGTAAATGCAAAGCAGTTGTACCCAGCTTGTCCCTAGACAAAGTCATGAGGCCATTTGCAAATCTTTTCGAACACCCCTCGTATATGAGGTTAATACGGAATTCCTCATATAAGAATGGTTGCCCCCCCCCCCCTTCTCCCAACCCACTTCACCCCTCCCCTCTTACATGGTTTCGGAGCTTTACTTATTTTTCGAGTTATGTCCCTTCGATTAATTTTCAAAATTCATTCTTGTGTACGCCATAACTAGGTAACCGTATGGCATATTTTGATGAAAATATATTGCAATGCGAAATTGATTGAGACGCCGTGCCACATATAAGAATAATTGTTTTCTCTTCCTTACTTCGTTTCGGAATTACATCTGTTGATTAAATTTTAAGGCGATTCTTGTGCATGTCATAAGTACGTAAACTTTTAAATACCTTGATGAAACTTTATACTCGTACATGTAGAGATGAGTTTTATCTTGAGACAGTATGTCGCATATGAGTTATTGCTCGCCCTTCCTTCATTTTGGAGTTACATCCCTTTGCTTAGATTTTAGGCTATTCTTTTGAGAATGCTAAGTAGGTTGCCGTTTGTAATATCTTACTGAAACTTTTTAGCAAGACGGTGTGTGTCATATTAGAAATATTGCTCCCCCTTACTTTTTTTTTGAGATACGTCCCTTTGTTGTTTTTTTAGAATTTGTTTTGTGCGTCAATACAGGGCTCTTGTTTGGAATATCTTGATGACACTTTATAGCAATGTGCCTTAGTTTGAGACTATGCGTGGAGTATGGGAATGCACTGTTTACTTAGACCCGGTTGCTCCCCCTTTCTTAATATTGGAGCTACATCCCTTTGATAAGTATCTACAGACTATTCCTGTGTGTGGGTAATTTTCATGTCTATAGATCTGCTCGAGGTACTGACTGGGGCTGTCTCAAATACGGACATATATTGCCCCGCTTGCGTTGCTCTTGTTTGCCTATATAGCTCTGTCTTAAGGTGAATGGGTATACACACCTCGATGATTTTATGGCCATTTTTGAGAGGAGATTCTATTTGATTCCCTATTGACGAAACTCTACTGTTAAAAGAAAGAATTTGCTTTTAAAACAGCAAATTCATCCCTTTTAGATTGACCTCCAACTGATCGAAGAAAGAAAATGATCATTATGGAAAATAAGGAAGACAAAGGGAAAAGAAAGAAAACAGAAAGAAAGAAAGGTGCTTCTCGTGAAAGTGATCGGGTTTACCCAAATAATTATACCGATCGTGCCTTGGACTGTATTGCTCTATTCTTAAGGCGGAGGGATATAGTTTTGTCCATGTCCATCCGTCCGTCCTTCTGTCCGTATGTCTTTCCGTCCGTCCGCCCCTCTGTCCTTACGGAGCCATAGCTAAGTATCCACTAAAAAGGAATATCATGAAACTTGGAATAAATATACATCACTATAAGGCAATAGTGCACGTAAAGTTTGATCAGACTGGCTTCAGAAATGCATGAGTTATCGCTCTTGAATTGATTTAAAACCAATAAAATGGGTCATTACTAAATAACCAATTATCCGAATTTTATGAAACTTAAAATAAATGTGTATCACTATAGTGCATGAGTTATTGCCCTTGAATCAATTTAAAGTTGACAAATTGAGCCATAACTAAGTAATTAATAAATGTAACTCTATGAAACATCTACTAAATAACAGGGTGGTTCTTGTCAAGTTTTGCTGGACTTGTTCGAGTAGTGCATGAGATAATGCCCTTAAATCACTTTGATTTAGGCAAATTGAGTCATAACTAAATAACCAATGGATGGTATTTTACGAACTTAAAACAGTTATATATTATTATAACATGGCAGTGGACATCAAGTTTTGTCATGATGACATCAGTAATGCATAAGTTATTTCCCTTGATTTTTATATAAACTACACAATTACCCATACTGAGGCACCGGTAGACGAAATTTCTTGAAACTGGATATGAATATGTATTATCATAGTGCGCTGATGCTGAGGCAAGTTGTTTAGAATGGGTTATTGCCCCTGTTTGATTTATAATCCACAGGTTCAGTTGTAACTAAGTAACCAGTGAACAAAATTTTGTCAAACTTGAAATAATCCATAAACAAATCAGCCATTTCGGCCGGGGATATTAATTCAACGTAATTGCTTGTCACTCACAACAAAAATCGTATATTCCTTCATACAAAAGTTATGTTGTCCGTCGTTTTCTATGAACCAAAGGACCAATGGTCCTGTAGCTCACCTGACACCTTCTGTCAACAGACACAATTTGTCATTTCGCTCATTTGTTACAAATTTAAAACCAGTAGCTTAAAAGGTGTGCATTTTTTAATTTTAAAATCTCAGTGACCTTGAGCAAAATTAGAAAAATGACCTTGACCTTTGATGACCTTATGTCTTCATGTATTCATTTAGTTAACCATATTTTCCAATTATCATATCTAGGCTTAAGAAAATTCCATGAAATCAACTGTTAAAGCATTTTCCCATATAAAAGCATAACATACCAAAGTTGACCTTGCCATAAATTAGGTCAAGGTCAATGCACCGTCATGATTTGTACAAACTATGATAGGTCCGAGTCCTCAATGCTACATACCAAACCACGAGGACATTGTGCCTTTGGTTCTGAAGAAGAAGATTTTTGAAGGAGTTTTACCATATATGGGCATGTCTTAGACTTGAATGGTTTTTGAGAAACACACTGCTTAAGCATTTACCAATGCATCAAAATCGACCTTACCATAAATTAGGTCACAGTCAATGCACAGTCCTGATTTGTATCAATTATGATGGGCTCAAGTTCTAAATGCTACATACCAAGTATCAAGGTTATAGGCCTTTTAGTTCTAGAGAAGAAGATTTTTGAAGGGGTTTTACCATATATGGACATGGCGGCCATCTTGGTCATGTGATCCAGATCCCGGTAACCAACTTTCGTTTCCCCATCCCACTAAGACTGCATATGAAATTTGGCTTCAATCGGGGAAGCAGTTTCAGAGAAGATGTTTGAAAATCTTGACAACAGATGGACGGACAGAATGACCTTGACCTTTAGCGATGATATCTTCATCTGGTCCTTTAGTTAACCATATATTCTAAATATTGTACCTTGGACTTGAATAGTTTCTGAAAAATCCACTGTTTAAGCATTTTCCCATATAAAAGCCTAACCTTCCAAAGTTGACAGTGTCATAAATTAGGTCAAGGTCAACACACGGTCATCATTTGTATAAACTACAATTGGCCCCAGTGCCCAATGCTACATACCAAGTTTCAAGGTCATACGCCGTTTGGGTCTGAAGAAGAAGATTATTGAAAGGTTTTTACTATATATGGGCGTGGTGGCCATCTTAGTCATGTTGCCCAGACCCTGGTAACAAACTTTCGTTCCCCCATCCCAATTTGGCCTCAATCAGCCCAGTGCTTTCAGAGGAGAAGATGTTTCAATCAGCCCAGTGGTTTCAGAGGAGATGTTTGAAAATCTTGACGACGGACGGGCTGACAGAATGACATTGATCTTAATTTTATAATATCTTCAGTTGTTCATTTAGCTGACCATATATCCCAAATATTGTACCTTAGACTTAAATAGTTTCTGAGAAATCCACGGTTTAAGCGTTTTCCAATATAAAAGCCTAAGATACCGACGTTGGCCATGTCATAAATTAGGTCAAGGTCAACGCACGGTCATCATTTATATAAACTATGATGGGCTTGAATGCCCAATGATACTTACCAAGTTTCAAGGTCATATGCCTTTTGATTCTGGAGAAGAAGATGTTTGAATGATTTTTATTATATATGGGCATGGCGGCCATATTGGTCATATGACTCATACCCCGGGTATAAACTTTCGTTTCCCCATCCCACTGAGACTCCATATGAAATTTGGCTTCAATCGGCCCAGTGGTTTCAGAGTAGAAGATGTTTGAAAATCTTGACAACGGATGGACGGACGGAATAACCTTGACCTTTAGTGACATAATATCTTCATTTGTTCATTTAGCTGATCATGTATATCAAGTATTATACCTTAGACTTAAAAAACTTCTGAGACATCCACTGTTTAAGCGTTTTCCCATATAAAAGCCTAACGTACCGAAGTTGACCGTGTCATAAATTATGTCAAGGGCCCGCATACCCAATGCTACACACCAAGTGTCAGGGTCATAGGCCTTTTGGTTCTAGAGAAGAAGATTTTTGAAGGGTTTTTACCATATATGGGCGTAGCGGCTATCTTGGTCATGTGACCCAGATACCCGAACAAACTTTCGTTCCCCCGACCTAGGTAGGCTCCATATGAAATATGGCTTCAATCGGCCCAGTGGGTTCAGAGGAGAAGATGTTTGAAAATGTTGACGACGGTCGACGGACGGACGGACGACGGATGCCTGGCTTACAATGTACCATAAGCTCACCTATGAGCCAAAAGGCTCAGGTGAGCTAATAATGTAGTAAAATTTAAATGATAAATGCCAATCCGAACTTAAAAAGACACGAGTTACCATTAATAGGATCTCCAAACAGTGCACCAGTTTCAAAGTTTATTTTTCTTCTGAGAAGCAAACAGGAAGTCACAGTATCTGTTCACCGTTCTAAAAATGGCAAAAAACATAGAGATGCACCGGTGCCTTGAATGTGAGTTTACACGGCGACACATGTTGCATGACACATTAGTGGGTTATGTTTAGACGATTTGACATGTTTGTGTAATGAAACGGGATTTTGGGCTGTTTACACGGTGACACATGTGGCACGACACATGTTTTATGCAGTATGTGTCATCGTGCAACCCCACCTTTAGATGCCTAACACTTGCAATACAATCAACAAATATGATGATGATGACGAGGAAGTAAAGGCATCCGTAAATCACTTGTCATAAAATGTGAATGAATACAACCATATGTTTTCTCAAATAATGAACTGCCTCTTACTATGAAAATAAGGTCAGCTGTCACTTAAATACAGCATAGTTTTAGCTGTAAACAAGGTAAACATATTATACAACATATGAGCCGCGACACGAGAAAACCAACAAAGTGGTTGTACGCCCAGTGCAGACTCAGATCGGCCTGGGCATCTGCCCCGTCTGATCAGTCTTCGCTGTCCGCATGGAGGTAGCTTAGACCCTTAACTACCCTCTAAGCGCTTAGCGTAGAGTCTGATTAGACTGGGTGGATGCTCAGGCTGATTTGAGTCTTCGCTGGCGCACAACCACTTTGTTGGTTTTCTCGTGTCGCGGCTGAAATACATTTTTGCAACCGATACAGTACCGCAACCGGTCTTACTACGGAATGGAATGTTGCTGGAGTGCAAATAAGCACAGTACAGTACCGCCAACCGCCTAACTTCCGAATAAAATTGCTGGTAGTGGGTGAACTCAGGTTTAACTTCCACCAACAAATTGGTCATACGGAGGCGGGTCCTTGGTTTAAAGTTCCATCAGAAAGACCGGGAAAGCGGGAGATCGATCTTGCAACAAAAAATTGGTAGGCCAGCATGTTCTTTACTACACTGCCTCCGCTCCTGTTGAGTACAAACATGGTATGTAAATAAGTGTATTATACGTTCCCTAAATGATAATGTGGATATAGAGTGTCTGGGAGAAAAGCAAAGATTTCAAAAACTGCATTGCTTGTTTTGGGTTTCACGGCCCTTTGAGACATTATTTCAGTCTATATCGGGCCGTCTCCCAGAGAGGGAGAAAGAGGAGAAACGATAGACGAGAGAAAAAATGTCCAAACAACCCCCACCCGCACCTACTGCAAGCACAGTAGGCCCTTGCCCTACAATGTTCCAAATCAGTAGGACGCCCCGGAACTGGAAGTTACATACAGCACCATCGCACCACCCGACCACCCCCGGAAAATTGTTTTAAACATTTTATGAATACTCTTATCGGGGCAACTTTTGATTCCAGTTTCAAAATCCATAAGCCAGTTTGGTATATTAAACGTGTTTGCAGAATTCCAAAGAGTGACTATCCTGATCAGACTGCTCTTCTGATCTAAGTATTCATTGTTACAAAGAAGTAGTCAGATCAGGACTTTCCTTTTTGTACACCCTTTTGAAAAAAAACGGGACGTATTATGTTATGGCGCTGGCGTACGTCCGTCCGTTCGTTGTTAACTTTATGTTTACATAGAATCAAGCTGAAACTTGGTATATAAAAAGACTTTGAGGTGGACCATCGCATTTCGTTCCAAGTTACAGACGTTTACTTAGATTTTTAGGGGGTTCGTTTCCGGGTAACTCCTCCTATATTTTTTATCCAAATAAGCAGAAACCTAGAAATAGTAAGAATGGGATGTTGGGTAGCACATATTGTTTGGAGGTGCGCTCCAATGATTTTTAGCAAAGTTGCAGCCCTTTAATAAAATCAAATATTTCTGTTTTGTCCTATGCACACCATAACAATGTTAGTCTTTGGAATATCATGATGAAACCTGATAGCAAGTATATGAGGTTAATACGGAATTCCTCATATAAGAATGGTTGCCCCCCCCCCCCCACTCTCCCAACACACTTCACCCCTCCCCTCTTACATGGTTTGGAGCTTTACTTATTTTTCGAGTTATGTCCCTTCGATTAATTTTCAAAATTCATTCTTGTGTACGCCATAACTAGGTAACCGTATGGAATATTTTGATGAAAATATATTGCAATGCGAAATAGATTGAGACGCCGTGCCAGATATAAGAATAATTGCTCTCTCTTCCTTACTTCGTTTCGGAATTACATCTGTTGATTAAATTTTAAGGCGATTCTTGTGCATGTCATAAGTACCTAAACTTTTAAATATCTTGATGAAACTTTATACTCGTACATGTAGAGATGAGTTTTATGTTGAGACAGTATGTCGCTTATGAGTTATTGCTCGCCCTTCCTTCATTTTGGATTTACATCCCTTTGCTTAGATTTTATGCTATTCTTTTGAGAATGCTAGGTTGCCGTTTGTAATATCTTACTGAAACTTTGTAGCAAGATGGTGTGTGTCATATTAGAAATATTGCTCCCCCTTACTTTCTTTTTGAGATACGTCCCTTTGTTGTTGTTTTTTTAGAATTTGTTTTGTGCGTCATTACAGGGCTCTTGTTTGGAATATCTTGATGACACTTTATAGCAATGTGCCTTAGTTTGAGACTATGCGTGGAGTATGGGAATGCACTGTTTACTTAGACCCGGTTGCTCCCCCTTTCTTAATATTGGAGCTACATCCCTTTGATAAGTATCTACAGACTATTCCTGTGTGTGGGTAATTTTCATGTCTATAGATCTGCTCGAGGTACTGACTGGGGCTGACTCAAATACGGACATATATTGCCCCGCTTGCGTTGCTCTTGTTGGCTTATATTGCTCTGTCTTAAGGTGAATGGGTATACACACCTCGATGATTTTATTGCCATTTTTGAGAGGAGATTCTATTTGGTTCCCTATTGACGAAACTCTACTGTTAAAAGAAAGAATTTGCTTTTAAAACAGCAAATTCATCCCTTTTAGATGGACCTCCAACTGATCGAAGAAAGAAAATGATCATTATGGAAAATGTGGAAGACAAAGGGAAAAGAAAGACAACAGAAAGAAAGAAAGGTGCTTCTCGTGAAAGTGATCGGGTTTACCCAAATAATTATCGTGCCTTGGACTGTATTGCTCTATTCTTAAGGCGGAGGGATATAGTTTTGTCCATGTCCATCCGTCCGTCCTTCTGTCCGTACGTCTTTCCGTCCGTCCGCCTCTCTGTCCTTACGGAGCCATAACTAAGTAACCACTAAAAAGGAATATCATGAAACTTGGAATAAATATACATCACTATAAGGCAATAGTGCACGTAAAGTTTGATCAGACTGGCTTCAGAAGTGCATGAGTTATCGCTCTTGAATTGATTTAAAACCAGTAAAATGGGTCATTACTAAGTAACCAATTATCCGAATTTATGAAACTTAAAATAAATGTGTATCACTATAGTGCATGAGTTATTGCCCTTGAACCAATTTAAAGTTATCAAATTGAGCGATAACTAAGTAATTAATGAATGTAACTCTATGAAACATCTACTAAATAACAGGGTGGTTCTTGTCAAGTTTTGCTGGACTTGTTTGAGTAGTGCATGAGATAATGCCCTTAAATCACTTTGATTTAGGCAAATTGAGTCATAACTAAATAACCAATGGATGGTATTTTACGAACTTAAAACAGTTATATATCATTATAACATGGCAGTGGACATCAAGTTTTGTCATGATGACATCAGTAATGCATAAGTTATTTCCCTTGATTTTTATATGAACTACACAATTACCCATACTTAGGCACCGGTAGACGAAATTTCTTGAAACTGGATTTGAATATGTATTATCATAGTACGCTGATGCTGAGGCAAGTTGTTTAGAATGGGTTATTGCCCCTGTTTGATTTAAAATCCACAGGTTCAGTTGTAACTAAGTAACCAGTGAACAAAATTTTGTCAAACTTGAAATAATCCATAAACAAATCAGCCATTTCGGCCGGGGATATTAATTCAACGTAATTGCTTGTCACTCACAACAAAATCGTATATTCCTTCATACAAAAGTTATGTTGTCCGTCGTTTTCTATGAACCAAAGGACCAATGGTCCTGTAGCTCACCTGACACCTTCTGTCAACAGACACAAGGACTTCTATGGTTAAGGCGTGAATTTTCCCCATGATAAAAAAAGTTATACGGATCACTGACTTCTGCTTTGCATTTTTGACTATGACATGTAATTTGCATGACAAATGAATTTTCAACTGTTTGTGTCTATGTAAAGTACGTTAAACATACGTTGACGTTGACGTCATTGTTGAGATAAATTGTAAATAATCCTCAAACTGATCGTTGAAATAATGAATTATTGTATACATTTCACCCTTTTTTGACTTACATTACTTACATATCAGACAACACTGGATAGTTTTGACTATATATATGTGACCTTGACCTCATTTCAAGGTCATGGTACACAATATAATCCTTGAAGATCACAGTGCTACTGTTGACCATTCTTCTTCTTTGGCTTACTGAGTATCGTTCCCCCCCCGTGACCCAGCTTCCCACTCATATATATTGCGTACTTGGATCACATAAGTCCGCTGCATGAAGGAAATGCTGGGTCACGGGGGGGAAAGTACTTGTACCTTAATTATAGTGAAGCGTTCTATTTTGGCCGTTTTGACCGGAAGTGTAACTATGGTTTTGCATGTTTAAATGCCAGTCAGGCGTAACAAGAAGAAAATCATTGTTTTGTACTGTGATATGCGTGTATTTAGCATGCATGTATGACAAAAATGTATGGAATATGAATGACTGGTTTCAAAACTTTTATTACCTCAAAAGATGAGGTATGCGAAAACCTTGAATTAAGGGTAGGTAGGGTCAGAATGGATTATCTCCCCATGTCTTTGGGTCTGAATCACAAATGATCTGATTTCATACGGTTTACATATTTGTGGAAGCTCTGCTAAGACAAATTTGCACACATTATACTTTTGAAAATTCGGACCTGTCGCGCCGGTCTAATGGGGAAAATCCTCGCCTTAATCATAGAAGTCCTTTGTCATTTCGCTCATTTGTTACAAATTTGAAACCAGTAGCTTAAAAAGTGTGCATTTTTTAATTTTAAAATCTCAGTGACCTTGAGCAAAGTTAAAAAAAATGACCTTGACCTTTGATGACCTTATGTCTTCATGTATTCATTTAGTTAACCATATTTTCCAATTATCATATCTAGGCTTAAGAAAATTCCATGAAATCAACTGTTTAAGCATTTTCCCATATAAAGCATAACATACCAAAGTTGACCTTGCCATAAATTAGGTCAAGGTCAATGCACCGTTATGATTTGTACAAACTATGATGGGTCCAAGTCCTCAATGGTACATACCAAACCACGAGGACATTGTGCCTTTGGTTCTGAAGAAGAAGATTTTTGAAGGAGTTTTACCATATATGGGCATGTCTTAGACTTGAATGTTTTTTGAGAAACACACTGCTTAAGCATTTTCCAATGCATCAAAATTGACCTTGCCATAAATTAGGTCACAGTCAATGCACAGTCCTGATTTGTATAAATTATGATGGGCTCAAGTTCTAAATGCTACATACCAAGTTTCAAGGTCATAGGCCTTTTAGTTCTAGAGAAGAAGATTTTTGAAGGGGTTTTACCATATATGGACATGGCGGCCATCTTGGTCATGTGACCCAGATCCCGGGAACCAACTTTCGTTCCCCCATCCCACTAAGACTGCATATGAAATTTGGCTTCAATCGGGGAAGTAGTTTCAGAGAAGATGTTTGAAAATCCTGACAACAGATGGACGGACAGAATGACCTTGACCTTTAGCGATGATATCTTCATCTGGTCCTTTAGTTAACCATATATTCTAAATATTGTACATTGGACTTGAATAGTTTCTGAAAAATCCACTGTTTAAGCATTTTCCCATATAAAAGCCTAACATACCAAAGTTGACAGTGTCATTAATTAGGTCAAGGTCAACACACGGTCATCATTTGTATAAACTACAATTGGCCCCAGTGCCCAATGCTACATACCAAGTTTCAAGGTCATAGGCCGTTTGGTTCTGAAGAAGAAGATTATTGAAAGGTTTTTACTATATATGGGCGTGGTGGCCATCTTGGTCATGTTGCCCAGACCCTGGTAACAAACTTTCGTTCCCCCATCCCAATTTGGCCTCAATCAGCCCAGTGTCTTCAGAGGAGAAGATGTTTCAATCAGGCCAGTGGTTTCAGAGGAGAAGATGTTTGAAAATCTTGACGACGGACGGGCTGATAGAATGACATTGATCTTAAGTGATATACTATCTTCAGTTGTTCATTTAGCTGACCATATATACACCAAACATTGTACCTTAGACTTAAATAATTTCTGAGAAGTCCGCGGTTTAAGCGTTTTCCAATATAAAAGCCTAAGGTACCGAAGTTGGCCATGTCATAAATTAGGTCAAGGTCAACGCATGGTCATCATTTGTATAAACTATGATGGGCTTGAATGCCCAATGATACATACCAAGTTTCAAGATCATAGGCCTTTTGATTCTGGAGAAGAAGATTTTTGCTTGATTTTTATTATATATGGGCATGGCGGCCATATTGGTCATATGACCCATACCCCGGGTATAAACTTTCGTTCCCCCATCCCACTGAGACTCCATATGAAATTTGGCTTCAATCGGCCCAGTGGTTTCAGAGTAGAAGATGTTTGAAAATCTTGACGACGGATGGACGGACGGAATAACCTTGACCTTTAGTGACATAATATCTTCATTTGTTCATTTAGCTGATCATGTATATCAAGTATTATACCTTAGACTTAAAAAACTTCTAAGACATCCACTTTTTAAGCGTTTTCCCATATAAAAGCCTAACGTACCGAAGTTGACCGTGTCATAAATTTTGTCAAGGGCCCGCATACCCAATGCTACATACCAAGTGTCAGGGTCATAGGCCTTTTGGTTCTAGAGAAGAAGATTTTTGAAGGGTTTTTACCATATATGGGCGTGGCGGCAATCTTGGTCATGTGGCCCAAATACCCGAACAAACTTTCGTTCCCCCGACCTAGGTAGGCTCCATATGAAATATGGCTTCAATCGGCCCAGTGGGTTCAGAGGAGAAGATGTTTGAAAATGTTGACGACGGTCGACGGACGGATGGACGACGGATGCCTGGCTATACCATAAGCTCACCTATGAGCCAAAAGGCTCAGGTGAGCTAATAATGTAGTAAAATTTAAATGATAAATGCCAATCCGAACTTAAAAAGACACGAGTTACCATTAATAGGATCTCCAAACAGTGCACCAGTTTCAAAGTTTATTTTTCTTCTGAGAAGCAAACAGGAAGTCACAGAATCTGTTCACCGTTCTAAAAATGGCAAAAACATAGAGATGCACCGGTGCCTTGAATGTGAGTTTACACGGCGACACATGTTGCATGACTTATTAGTGTCATGCCACCATTTTAGTCCCAAGTGGGTTATGTTTAGACGATTAGACATGTTTGTGTAATGAAACGGAATTTTGGGCTGTTTACACGGTGACACATGTGGCACGACACATGTTTTATGCAGTATGTGTCATCGTGCAACCCCACCTTTAGATGCCTAACACTTGCAATACAATCAACAAATATGATGATGATGACGAGGAAGTAAAGGCATCCGTTAATCACTTGTCATAAAATGTGAATGAATACAACCATATGTTTTCTCAAATAATGAACTGCCTCTTACTATGAAAATAAGGTCAGCTGTCACTTAAATACAGCATAGTTTTAGCTGTAAACAAGGTAAACATATTATACAACATATGAGCCGCGACACGAGAAAACCAACAAAGTGGTTGTACGCCCAGTGCAGACTCAGATCGGCCTTGGCATCCGCCCCGTCTGATCAGTCTTCGCTGTCCGCATGGAGGTAGCTTAGACCCTTAACTACCCTCTAAGCGCTTAGCGTAGAGTCTGATTAGACTGGGTGGATGCTCAGGCTGATCTGAGTCTTCGCTGGCGCACAACCACTTTGTTGGTTTTCTCGTGTCGCGGCTCAAATACATTTTTGCAACCGATACAGTACCGCAACCGGTCTTACTACGGAATGGAATGTTGCTGGAGTGCAAATAAGCACAGTACAGTACCGCCAACCGCCTAACTTCCGAATAAAATTGCTGGTAGTGGGTGAACTCAGGTTTAACTTTCCACCAACAAATTGGTCATACGGAGGCGGGTCCTTGGTTTAAAGTTCCATCCGAAAGACCGGGAAAGCGGGAGATCGATCTTGCAACCACTGGATTGGTAGGCCAGCATGTTCTTTACTACACTGCCACCGCTCCTGTTGAGTACAAACATGGTATGTAAATAAGTTTATTATACGTTCCCTAAATGATAATGTGGATATAAAGTGTCTGGGAGAAAAGCAAATATTTTAAAAACTGCATTGCTTGTTTTGGGTTTCACGGCCCGCCAGCCGCCTAACTTCCGAATAAAATTGCTGGTAGTGGGTGAACTCAGGTTTAACTTTCCACCAACGAATTGGTCATACGGAGGCGGGTCCTTGGTTTAAAGTTCCATCCGAAAGACCGGGGAAGCAGGAGATCGATCTTGCAACCACTGGATTGGTAGGCCTGCATGTTCTTTACTACACTGCCACCGCTCCTGTTGAGTACAAACATGGTATGTAAATAAGTTTATTATACGTTCCCTAAATGATAATGTGGATATAGAGTGTCTGGGAGAAAAGCAAAGATTTCAAAAACTGCATACATCAACCATTTATTCACATATACAAAACATTTGAACACACATACAGGTGCCAAAGTCGATGAGCAAACAACCAACCGAGTTGCATCATTTAATACCAGGAGTGCAATTACCATATTTCGTCAGATACCAGAAGGGTTGTTCCGTTTTAAAACGATAGCAAAGATTTAGATCCGTCTTGTAAGACGGATCTAGATCTTTAGGATTGTTTTGGAAGAAAAAAATCCTTTTTATAGCTGAATTACACAAAAAGATTTAGATATCTGCGGTAATTTTATGAGGATTTACCTATAACCGAAAAGATACGGTAAGTAAAACAGAATAACAGCCAGCTGGTCATCGGGGATAAATAAAGCTGGCATAAAAAAAGAATAGAAAAAAAGTTTTTACAGCTAATTTAAAACTGATATGTCCTTTGAAAGCGAGTTTTAACGTCACTTACTCAGTTCAAGGCAATTGCCGTCGAACAAGTTCAGATACCTTAAATTCGTGGTGATTTCCAAGATCTAATCTCAGATGGTAATCGATACATATATCTTTCCCCTTACTCAAGTACGTAGCATGATAGCAAGACATTAAATTGGCTAGCTCTCCGGTTCGAAAATGTATATTATTGACTGTGATGTTTTACATGAATACATGTATATAGTGGCGTGCCTGCGAAAATATAAAGATTGTATCCTTTGAAAACACCGCTCTATTTTTCTTTACATTAAGTACTATCATTGCTTGTCATTCTATCAATGCTTTTGAAATCCTGTTGCTTTGAGCCTATTAATTCGGTTCTATGGACAGGTCTGCTGTCTAAAATATTAAACACTGACGGTTTACTTCTTAATATATATAATGTATACAGTTTGAAAAAAAAGTATATATGAGCCTCGACGCGACAAAACCAAGAAAGTGGCATGAGCGACAAGCGAAGACTCAGATGAGCCTGGGCATCCGCCCAGTCTGATCAGAGTCTTTGCTGTCCGCACAGACCTAGCTTATACCCTTAGCTATCCTTTAAGCGCACAAAAAAGACACTGTTCAGACGGGACGGCTGCCAAAGCTGATCTGAGTCTTCGCTTGGCGCACATGCCACTGTTGGTTTTGTCGTGACGCGGCTCATAAGCAGTTTGGACAGTAACAGATCCGAAAGAAACTGGCTTTCCTTTCTGTTGTCGCCGTTGTAGATTTTGTTGTCATTCTGAAAGCCCACATTGTTTTATTCCTGTGGACCGTTTCATGGTTTCGCCCCAAATTCATCTAGCCTTGTGCCTCACAGAAAATCTTGAGATTCGTGAATTTTATATCCTTGTTATCTCAGTTTCACACGAGAATAACGTATTTTATCACGCATGTACCATTCCACCATTTTTGCTGAAGCGTGATAAATATTGAACCGGATTTCCCCTATTCAATCATACTGACTGACAGTAAACTAGAATAACCACCAGCTTCTCGTTGTTGGCTGGACTGCTGGTGGGGGTGTGGCCACAGCCATAGGCTGGTTTTGACAAGAGTCTTCCCAATGAACAAACACGTTATCCCCTTCACAGTAGTAACCGTAACACAAGTCACCTATTGTCCCAACAACAACGTCATTATTAGGCTGGTAATACTGCCCACCGTGGTAACATCCCATCGTCGGCCGGGCTGGTTGTGGAGCTCGGCGGCCACCACCTCCTCCTCGTCCACCACCTCCTTGTCCTTGACCTTGCCGTCTTCCTTGACCTCGACCCTGTCCTCGCCGCCCTCCCTGACCCTGGCCGCGCCCTTGACCTTGTCCTGCGTTTGGATCTCTACCCGGACTTGGAGTAGCGCCTACATTGTTGACATTGGTACACCAGTCCTCCCAATTTACAACCTGTGAGTCCTGACTACAGTATGATCCATAACACCTTTCGCCAGCACGATGGCTAGAAATATCCATGTTAGGCTCGTACCACTGACCACCATGATCGCAGCCTTTTTTGCCACCACGTCCTCCTGAACCTCGGCGCTGACCCGGGGGCACCCATCTGTCTCTTCCACTACCGCTGCTATGGCTACTGGTATCTCTCATTGAATTCGGGGGACAGTTGTAATCATCCCAGAACTGGATTTTACCCACAGAATCGCAGTATGTTACATAACACCAGCGGTCATGCTGTCCCCTTATAATGTCACTTCCAGGTGTATAATACTGCCCCTCCCAAAAACAGTCTTTTATTTCTGGTTGTGCTGTCGGCACATTAAAAGGTTTTGGGGGAGCCGGTAAACCTTTCGGAGGTACCCCCTTTTTCGGGTCGACAATTTCTGCTGGAACTTTGCTTAAATTTTTCGGACCAACGCCGCTACTGAGAAGGTTCATCATTCTAGTGAGAAGATCTTTCCATTGATCTGCTGACTGTTGTCCCGGTGGGCCTGCCTGAGGTGGAGGCTGGGCTGCTGCTCCGGGGCCCGAGGGTACAAATGGCTGTGGTCCTTGCTGGCCTGGAGGTGGCGGTCCGCTCCTGTCTGGAGGCGGAGGTCCTCTTCTGTCTGGAGGTGGTGGTCCTCCTCTGCCTGGAGGTGGTGGCCCTCCTCTGTCTGGAGGTGGTGGTCCACTTCTGTCCAAGGGCGGAGGTCCTGGTCCGCCTCTAGGTGGCGGACCCTGTTGCCTTTCAGGAGGTGGCGGACCAGGCGGTCCTCTCTTTGGAGGTTGGCATTGGACACATGACAATCCAACAACGAGTAAAACTGTTACTGATAGCAAACACCTCCTGCAAACAGAAATAACATATCGTCAGTAACCTTTAACCCATTATTTCTCAAAATTCTTTGCAAACAATGTAGACACAGATCAGACGCCGCATAATGCGACGCCTGATCAGAGCCTTCTCTGTTTGCAATAAATAAAGAATTTCCAGAAATCAAAAATAAAGAATTTCCAGAAATAAAAAAATTATACTCGCATTCAAGTCAGATACTCATTAAGGTGGTGATTTGTGGTAAATGTAAAAATCTGCATAAAACCATACAAAATAGCGTATCTCCCTGAAAGTTAGCAGACTTCTTATTTTTGTTGCTCTCTGCAGTTTAGAATACAAAATAGAAGTACATGCTGCTTAAAAAAGTGTTTTTAGAAGAATGATCAAGGGGTAATTTTCTGCGCAGAAATCTGAAAAAAATAACATCGTTTTTTAGAAAATTTACGTAGCGCTGTAGGTACATTATTGCATTATGAAGAGCGTCCTAGCAATTATTTGTTCAAACTCTTTCTCAAGTTGTAAGGTAGACCAGATAAAAACGGTAGCTTATTCTCAAATGCTCAACCATGTATATGGTGCATGTACACTGGATGCATTTATTAAATATAGGGTAGGCAAATATACCTATATAACACCTACAATATAAATAATATATTACTGATACTAAGACAAGTGTGTAAATGAAATTGTTCAACCTTGTTTAAATAGCTTCACCTGTGTTTTTAACAACAAATTTAGACACAAGCTATGTCTATTTTTATCTGCTCAGCCTTATAACGTGTGAAAGAGTTGGAAAAATAATTGCTAGGACGCTCTTCGTAATGATATAAGCTACCCACAGCAATAAGTATGTTTTCAATAACGATTTAATTTTTCTTTTAGATTTCTGCGCAGAAAAATACCCTTCGAACTTTCCTTATGAAAACACTTTTTAACAGCAACAAATCCTGCAATTTGGAATTCTAAATTATAACTAGAATTGTTTTTCTACGAAAAAACAGAATGTCTCCCCCCTTTTGATGTCAAAAGGATCAGTCATTAAGACGCCAAGGGAAAAACAATATGTTTCCCTACCCTGAAGCAGGGATTCATAATAAGTAAAAAGTATAAATGCAAGAGTTATAGTTGTTATGCTCTGCATGTCATGTAATGTTGACTGATATTCATATTTAGTTTTTGTCAAAAAATATAAATGCAAGAGTGACTGTGCTCTGCACTTCGTCTAGTTATATGTTGACTGATATTTGTATGAAGTTTCATGAATATAGCTCAAATGGTTTTCAAGTTATAGCGCTTAGACGATTGAGACAAGATTTTGTGAATGACAAAGTTCCAAGGGAAATAACTCAAATAGTATAAATGCTATGCTCTGCAGGTTGTTTAGTGTTGACTGACATTTGTATGAAGTTTCGTGAATATAGCTTGTCCGGTTTTCAAGTAATAAAGCGATTGAGACACGATTTTGTGACTGACAAAGGTCCAAGGGAAATAACTCAAGAAGTATAAATGCAAGAGTTATGGTTCTTGCACTATGCAATTCTTCTAATGTTGATTGATATTTGTATGAAGTTTCGTGAATATAGCTTGAATGGTTTTCAAGTTATAGAGCAGACACTGAGACACGATTTTGTGACTGACAAAGTTCTAAGGGAAATAACTCAAATAGTATAAATGCTAAAGTTATGGTTCTTGCATTCTGCATGTCGTCTGATGTTGATTGATATTTGTATGAAGTTTCATGAATATAGCTTGAATGGTTTTAAAGTTATAGACGGACTCGACTGAGACGCAATTTTGTGATGGACAAAGTTCCAAGGGAAATAACTCAAAAAGTATAAATGCCAGAGTTACCATTTGTGCACTCTGCACATTGCCTCATGTTGATTGATATTTGTATGAAGTTTCGTGAATAAAGCTTGAGCAGTTTTCAAGTTATAGAGCCGACACGATTGAAACACAATTTTGTGATGGACTAAGTTCCAAGGGAAATAACTCAAAAAGTATAAATGCCAGAGTTATAATTCTTGCACTCTGCACGTTGTCTCATGTTGATTGATATTTATATGAAGTTTCGCAAATATAGCTTGAGCGGTTTTCAAGTTATAGAACGGACACGATTGAAACACAATTTTGTGATGGACTAAGTTCCAAGGGAAATAACTCAAAAAGTATAAATGTCAGAGTTACCATTCTTGCACTCTGCACGTCGTCTCATGTTGATTGATATTTATATGAAGTTTCGCGAATATAGCTTGAGCGGTTTTCAAGTTATAGAACGGACACGATTGAAACACAATTTTGTGATGGACTAAGTTCCAAGGGAAATAACTCAAAAAGTATAAATGTCAGAGTTACCATTCTTGCACTCTGCACGTCGTCTCATGTTGATTGATATTTATATGAAGTTTCGCGAATATAGCTTGAGCGGTTTTCAAGTTATAGAACGGACACGATTGAAACACAATTTTGTGATGGACTAAGTTCCAAGGGAAATAACTCAAAAAGTATAAATGTCAGAGTTACCATTCTTGCACTCTGCACGTCGTCTCATGTTGATTGATATTTATATGAAGTTTCGCGAATATAGCTCGAGCGGTTTGCAAGTTATAGAACGGACACGATTTGTGACAGACGGACGGACGGACAGACGGACAGACGGACAGACAGACAGACGCCCGGGGAAAAACAATATGTCTCCCGACCCTGAAGGGGGGAGACATAATAAACAACATAGAGGAGACATCTGCTAAGTTTTGGGAAGATCTGGGGCCATATTTATAAATCCACTTGAGTCTTTGCTATGCAGTTGCTAAGGATAAATTTCTGTGAAGGAGATTCCCTACAACTATGAAATTTGCTCTGGAGGAACAGTCTTTTTAGACCGTTCCTCCAGAGCAAATTTCATAGTTGTAGGGAATTCCCTTCATAGAAAATTTGCCGTAGCAACAGCATAGCGACGATTTAAGTCGTTTTATGAATATGGCCCGTGTTGTATTTTCAGCATTTTATGCAGATTGTTGTCTTTGCCCCAGATCAGTGATCGTCACCACCTTAAACATTAAATCGACCTCTGCCGCCTGTGAGGTTAAAGAGCCGAGTACCCGTGAACCAAGCCGTATAAGCCAGGACCAGACTGGTCAATCAGAAACAGGATCAGAACTGTTTGTCATTCCCAATACTTCTCACGATAGGACAAACGGACACGCCCAATTTGTAATGATTACCCAACTACATTAAAAATAATTTGGTTGACCCGTTATAGGGTAGTCAAAAGGCAACTCTTACAGCCAACTCTCGACAGCTCAGAATTTTATGTCGACGTTTTGCGGTTTCTATATTTCTATGTCGACCTTCCTGACGATTTAAAGCTTGAATAGCAGAAGAATTATGTGCCCTAACTTCGTAATTTTTATTAATTTCTTAATTTGAAAAGCCGCTTCATTTTTCACGTTTATTTATAGAGTTAATTTTCCAGTCTTACATTTGTCCTTTCCATTCAGCAAGATTATTTGAGCCGCGACAGGAGAAAACCAACAAAGTGGTTGTGCGCCCAGCGCAGACTCAGATCAGCCTGGGCATCCGCCCATTCTGATGAGAGTCTTCGCTGTCCGCATCGAGGTAGCTAAGACCTTTAGCTATCCTTTAAGCGCTTAGTGAAGAGTCTCACCAAACAGGGTGGGGTGCTCAGGCTGATCTGAGTCTGCGCTGGGCGCACAACCACATTGTTGGTTTTCTCGTGTCGCGGCTCAAAATTTTGTCAGATTTCTTATTAGCATATGTCACTTAAAGGTGCCGATTAATGTTTGTGTTTTATTTGCTGAAAAAAATGAACGCTCATTAAACTAACAAATGTATTCCAACCCTCCTGTCGGTGAATGCATAGTAAATAGCCACTTCGGAATAAGTACCGTAACAGTGATATTGACCCTGACTTGGATGAAATGAACAGCCTTGTGTTAATTTATATTCTCGGGAATCTGTAAACATTCAAAGTTTTAAGGCAGACAGGTTTGAGTAAACTCTGCAGAACCTGATCAGACTGCTCCTAAAAGAGCCATCTGATCAGGGTCAATGATTGTCATTTCTACGGAATCTTGTTGGTGCACTACTAAAATGACAAATGATGCTGTTCCATTTAAGGACAACTATGGCTACACTGCAAACGTACGGTATAATAACTGACAACCAGATGCTAGCACGTTCCTCGTGGCGCCGCCGTAGAAAATTTGCAGGAATTATCACGCAGAGTAGGATAGAATAGGACAGCTATATTTTGTTCATATAGGCCTTCAACACTATAAAAGTATTTTCAAATCGGCCAGTTAGCATAACCAATAGGGGTTTGAATCTTGTTGATTTAGGTAAAAGAATACTGTTTGTATATACAATCAGTATTATTTTCTACAAATCAGTATGATTCAAGCCCGTGTACATAACCCTACCATATCGTGATTTATAAGAATGTTCTACGAGAAGACACCCGTAAAACATAACTACAGAAAATGAACTACAAGCCAGATGCCAGGTATTTTACCGTACTATATATTGATTTGTTTTACAGACTCATTGTATTATTTCATGTTTCTACTTTTTTCTTCTTCTTCTTTTAGATTTTTTTTTAATGGTACGCAGTCTGCATGCATACCTGGCTGAGGTCTACTTATTCTCTTGACTCACTGCAAATGATCAGGCCAGACTGCTAATGCATGTAGTAGTTGACAATACAATTACATACACTCATGACATGTTTCTTTTTCCAGTACATGTATCTTGATCCATTGAAGGACTGATAATATTCCAGAAGCAAACGTTTTATTTTATTTTTTTTATTTTGTGGGAGGTGGGGGGGGGGGGGGGGCTTTTTCGCGGGGGAGGGTGGGGTTCGCTCGCTCGTGCGTGTGCCTGTGTGTGCATTCCTACACAAAACTAGTTTATTATTTTTACTTCTATAACGCGCGCGTTACGTAAGTACAGACTCAACGAAAATCAAACTGCTAAATTCCAATATTTATTTATGATTATTTTTACTTTTATACGCCCGTCGAAGACGGGTCGTAATATGTTGTGGCGTCCGTCCGTCCTTCCGTATGTCTGCCCTTCCGTTAACTTTTCGAGTTCGCTCCAGATCTCCCTAACCCCTTGAAAGATATTTTTTGAAACTTTGGTCAGATATTCACCTTATCGAGGCAATTTGCTGAACGCATATTTCACCGATGTACGACAAAGGTCAAGGGACACACTTAGAGGTCAAAGGTCAAATTGTAACATTTCATGTCCGCTCTATATCTCGAAAACCGTTTAAGATTTCTTCATGAAAGTTTGTACAAATATAAAGCATTATCAGGCAATGTGCAGAGAGAAAAAAAAA
The DNA here is from genome assembly GCA_963989385.1 of Ctena decussata. Classification (NCBI taxonomy): domain Eukaryota; kingdom Metazoa; phylum Mollusca; class Bivalvia; order Lucinida; family Lucinidae; genus Ctena; species Ctena decussata. The sequence goes on from OZ022506.1 coordinate 59,792,371, forward strand.
CATAACCGCATTTTCAGTTTTGACGGAATTATGTCCCTTTGTATATTTTTGTATCGTAATTTCATGAAAGCTTCGTGTCCGCTCCATATCTCGAAAACCGTTTAAGATTTCTTCATGAAAGTTTGTATAAATACATGTGTAAAGAAGCATCAGTCAATGTGCAAAGGTAAGGAACCATAACCCCATTCTCAGTTTTGACAGTATTTTGTCCCTTTGTATTGTTCGTACATTAATAATTTTCATATAAGCTTTGTGTCCGCTTCATATCTCGAAAACTGTTTAAGATTTCTTCATGAAAGTTTGTATAAATATAAAGCATCATCAGTCGGTGTGCAGAGAAAAAGAACCATAACCTACTTTCACTTTTAACAAAATTATGCCCCTGTGTATTTTTCCTATTGTAATTTTGAATTAAGTTTGTGTCCTCTCCATATCTCCTTAACTCTTCGAAAGATTTTTTTTAAGCTGTATAAGATTTCTTCATAAAAATTTATACAAATATGGAGCATCATCAAACAATGCACAGAGAAAAAGAACCATAATCGTACTTTCAGTTTTGACAGAATTGTGCAACTTTGTTTTTTTACATATAATTATTTGTTATTAGCTTTGTGCCTGCTCCATATCTTGAAAACCGTTTAAGATTTCTTCATGAAAGTTTGTAAAAATATCAGTCGATATGCAGAGAAAAAGAACCATAACCCTACTTTCAGTTCTGATGGAATACTGGCCCTAAGTATTTTTTGTCGAGGAATTTCATATTAGTTACGTTTGTTTTGTAGTTTTACATCCTCCTTAAGCTACTGACAAAGTTCTGTCATCTCTTGTTTTCTTTCCAACTTTTAGCCCCAACGGGCGTATATTGCCCCGCTCAGCGGAGCTCTTGTTTTTAAACTTTTATTATTATTATTATCTTTGTTTTATTTATTACTTTTATTTAAAAAATCGCGACCGTAAGTACAGATTCAGCTGAAGTATATCTTTAGAATTTTAAGACATTTAGTAGCCAGAGCCCAAATATTCAAATCTCCGTGATTGAAAGAAAATATGCAATATGAAATATGTTCACGAGACATTTTATACACGTTTTCAGGTTGATTATAATTCTAAAATTAGCATGTATGTGCGTGGCAGGAATATTAAAGAGCACGGTAAAGTACTTATATATTGGGATCTCGTTTGAATGTTAAAGTTATCCTAAAATAAGAACCTGTGGTGATGTGTCAGATTGCGCTAGAGGCAAACAGTGTGAACCCCGTCCAGACTGCTCCTTAGTAGCAGTCTGGACAGGGTACACACTGTTTGCTCAAAGGTCCACTCTGTATGCTCAAGTAGTATGTCTCAATACTCATGGCCATTGCGTCTTTCACTTTGACAGTCGCTGAATATTATGGGCATTAGTAGGATGAGTTTCCGACCTTACACTTATTGAGGTTATGAATGTATGCCTTGAGGGGGTTATGACAGCATGGAGATTTGTTACTTTCTGACGTTTTTTTTATCCTTGTTATATGACGCCATTACGGCAACGTTCTTAATGTTGTTATTAAACTCACGCATACAGATTTTACTTGGGTGTCCTTTGTGTTTCTTTGTTTTCAGCTCTCGATATCTCAAAGTCTAAGTTCATCCTAAACTATGTTGCAACTCAAAGTAAATTTCGGGTCCCAGAAAATTTACTTTGGGATATCAGTTGTTATCTAGCAGGAGTTTAAATGTCTACTTAAAAGTTTCGGCTACTCATGCCTCATCAGTGACCCTCATATGATTCAATTTCTTAATTTCAGTGTGATTCTTTACAAATGAAAAAATTCTGATTTTTTTTTCAGAACTTTATCCTCTAATCTCTGACAAGAATAGCTTATAATCTGCACTATGGGTGTGATGTACGGGGAGACGTTTTACGTGCGTCACACAGCATAACACCAGCTGCAGTGTAGTCAAAATAAAATCTAAAAGATTTCCTTCTAGAGCAGAGAACACATTCGAAAGAGGAAAAATAGCCCATACTTCAAGGTTTCGGATACTCAAGCCCCATCAGTGACCCACACATGATCTGGTGACGAAAGCCAGAGAAAACATATTGTAATATATTAATTTCAGTAAGATTCTAAACCAACCAAAAATTTCTGATTTCTCAGAATATATCATCTGATTTCAAAGGACAGCAATAAAATATAATCTACACTATTGATCATGTACGGAGAGACATTTTACGGCCGCCACACGGCATAACACCAGCTGCAGTGAAGTCAATTAAAAATCTAAATGAGTTCCTTCAAATTGCAGAAATTAAACGCAATTGAAAGAAGAAACTTTGCCATTACCTAAAAGTTTCAGCTACTCAAGCCTCATCAGGTGACGAAATCCATAGAAAACATAATATTGAGCCGCGACACGAGAAAACCATCAATGTGGTTGTGCGCCCGGTGCAGACTCAGATCAGCCTGGGCATCTGCACAGTTTGATCAGACTCTTCGTTAAAGGCTCATAGGTTAGCTAAGGGACAAAGCTACCTCCATGCGGACAGCGAAGACTCTGATCAGACTGGGCGGATGCCCAGGCTGATCTGAGTCTGCGCTGGGCGTGTAACCACTTTGTTGGTTTTGTCGTGTCGAGGCTCAATTATTGTTATTTCTTTAAACCAATAAAAATCCTGATGTCTAAGAATATATCATCTGATTTCAAAGGACAGCAATAAAATATAATCTAAACTATTGGTGATGTATGAGGAGTATTACGAAAATCAAAATTCTTTAAATCTTTCTACCGTAGTCTCCTTAAAACAGATTTCCAAAGTCATTAAGATCACTTTGTCTTCATAATAAAAGCGAAAATAAAAGATTCGAAAATCAGTACTAGACAAGCGTTTCCAACCAACTTCTACATCTACGGTCATAATAACATCATCATACACGTATATGTGACTGAATTATTGCGAACAAAAATACTCGAACGTTACTCACCCTCTGACTTACACAAGATTTGTAATATAACTTCTCATGGAATTAGGGTCAAGTCAGGTAAATTCGGACAGCATGTTAATTCGGACAGTGACATTGTTTACTTTATATGTCAGTTGTTTTGTAATTAAAACAAAATCAATTAGGCAAACAGTGCACATATGCGCCGTCACACGTGGATATTCACTGTTTGCAGTGGTATGTCCGAATTTACCCGCTGTCCGAAGTTACCCGACTCGACCCTACATCTTTCGGTAACTAAACCCAGCATGATTTGTGACAGTGCATGTATGTCTGCTTTATTCTATGCAGGCTGCTTTGCAACACCAAGTTACATTTAGTATAATCTGCATACAAAAAACCCTATTAATGACCCTGGTTTTCGTAACAGGTAATTTAGAAACAGTCATCATAAAAAAAACAAAAAAAAACGCAAAACCAGTTATATAGTTATTTATGTTGATAATATAAATAATTAACATAGTATCTGTCCATCTGTAGCATGCCTTTGGACGGTTACTGAGGTAGTTTATGAAGTACAGAGACTTTCCTGTCATTTCCGTACACGAAAGTCAGTGATACATGAATTTACCCTGTGCCGCAAAGGGAAGGGTCATACAAAATTATAACAGTCTTAATTGCTTCTTTAGAACGTCTTTCAGAGCAAATGAGGCGCACAGAAAATTCGTGCTTGTTTTGTTTTGTTTTGTTTTGCTTATGTTACTTAAACTTTTCGCAATGTGATCATTTGGAGTGCATAAACTATGCAAATGTCAATTGCTTAATGAATTTCAGTGTGGCAAGATGACACTTCCTTGACATGGAAACTAATTAAGTGTGTGCAAGTTCAACGATAATAGATGCAACCATCGTTGTTAATTAATTAAATATTTTAATATTGGGACACTAAAATAGTTATCGTAACTGTCCTAAAAAAGCAACAGTTTGGTTTAACAATACAGTAATGTGTTTTTTAAAAGATGCATATGAAATGCCTTAAAGTGCAGACTTGTTTAGACTGATCCTTTTGGTCTGGTCTGCACAGTTTGCTAGAACCGACTCGTATCTGTCCCAATACCTACAAAACTCCCGGTAGCTGAAATCCTAAGGCTGTAATAGATAGTGCACAATTAAGTCAGTGACACCATATTAAGGTAAGGGTAACACTATCGAGAGAGGTTATTCCGTTTAAGAAGACTTGTTCTCCTTTTTCATTTATGACTTCTTTGAAAAGACAGAATTTGTTCCTGTGAAAAGCAAGTTCTTGTAGGCACACAACCTTTTAATCAACTTTTAATTAACGTTGTTTAATCAACGTTGATTCAAAGTAGATTCAAGGTTGTGTTCTCTTTGGGCTTTATGCCTAGCCCCTATTTAAAAGGAATTTTATTGTTAAAGAAAGCATAAAGTAAATCCCTGAGTCAAAATGAAAAAAAAAATCGGTTGTATATCTGCACACTTTAACTTGATTTACATTGCAATTACAATGGCGTTATAGCTACTGAGTGTGGAAAGGTCAATATTTTATCCCAAAGCCTTACAGAGGATGCGGGCCTTGAGCTATATACCATTGGCGAGATGAGAGGTATGGGGCTTTGATAGAAAAGGAATTCGTATATTACAAACGAAATCCTCTAGCTGTCTAAGTCTACTGTCGAGTATAGGTCATGTGGGATATCGAAAATACATGTATGTCTATCAAGACTGTGAAATGGGCCAGATTATAAGCGCGAAGAGCTGCGGAATTCTTGAAAAGGGCAGAAGCCTTAACTCCCCCTCGTCCAACCTTGATGAATGGTCCCTTATCAAACTAATGTTGATGTTACAAGACACATTTGCGTTTTGCAATTTTGATTCTTAGAAATACTAAAGTAAATGGGCAATGATCTGGCCGCGAGGTTATAAAACTTGTCTACATTCTCAGACTCAAAATAAAGCCCACTGATTGGCTGCTTCCGAGCACATGCCCGGAAGCAGCCAATCAGTGTGCTTTATTTTGAGGTGAGATTATTCTCAAGTTTTATAACCTCGAACCCAGGAACTGATATAATCAAATTCTACACCCCAACCAGAATAGCAAACGGGAAATAGTTACACGAAGTAACAACACCAACACCAGCAAGTAGGATAAAACGAGTAGATAACAAAATGAACAGCCCCTTTCCTAAGAGATCAAAAGAAAGACTTTGTAGAATGCGTATTGGAGTCGATGGTCTAGGAATGGGAAGCACAGATTACGTCAGAATCGCGGACATGTTTAATAAAAATATGGCAACTTTCTTGAAGACATTTCTTGCAAAGCATCCATCAAAACCTTTGGTATTGATGTATAGACCTGTTCATTTTATGGGGGCTCAACGGGAGTTTTATATTATGACAATATCTTGCCTATAGCTTACTATCGATTCCAAGAAGAAGAGGTAACAAACAAATGCTAGTACAAACTGAAGTGAGTAACGGAATACAAAGCAATCAAACGAGGTGATTCTTGGAAATGAAACCACTGAGTAAACTGGCTGCCACTTATGAGGATTTGAGAGCAAATTTTAATGCCATATCAAAACATTCAACTCGTATTTTATACCAATTAAAAAAGAAAAACTTAAATAACACTAATCAGACAGAGCTCTTTCTTCTGATTGAGAAAAACAGTTTCCCTGCGGCTGCTCTTCAGTTCAGTTCAGTTTAATTCCCAAAACTGCTCTGATCGTATATTATATATTTAAAGTCACATCCTTAGAAATTAAAAATTATAATGTGAAGCTACATAATGAATCCATAATACCATACAGTTACAAGATAACTGTATCATTAATTTTTACATGGTAAAGGAGTATAACTGTCCGTCAAATGTCACCTCTCAAACGCACCAGATATACTTTTGACCTTTGCAAATAAAATTTCGGGCACATACAATAGAGCCGCGTCATGGGAATTCCAACGATGGTAATTTTTTGTTATGTGATATTCAGATCTTCCTTCTCATTTCTACAGAGTAATCAGAGACCCAACTGTTTGCTCTATAGCTTGGGTCACTTCCATAGATGGCTGATGTGACAAGCTAAGGCTTATGTGCAGTCTGATCGGAGCCTTTGCTTGTCACCAATGCCACTCTGCTGGAAATCACATGATGTGGCCCAATTATTATAAAGAAACAGTTCCAATGGACAGATTGCTCTGCCAGGAAGTGCAGCCATGGATTCATTCTGCTTAGCCTCCAGGGGGCGTATGTATAAAACCACATAAGCCGTTGCTATGTTGTTGCTAAGGCTTAATTTCTATGAAAGAGAGTCCCTACAACTATGAAACTTGCTCTGGAGGAACAGTCTTTATCAGACTGTTCCTCCAGAGCAAATTTCGTAGTTGTAGGGAATCTCCTTTATAGAATTTCAGTCTTAGCAACAGCATAGCAATCACTGAAGTCATTTTATAAATACGGCCCCTGGAGTTCATTGCTACGAGAACTGAACTGAGTGCGAGAACTCGGGATTAACATCCCACCAACCACTAGGCCATACGAAGACCGGGCCTCGGTTTAAAGTCTCATCTGAAAGACCTGAAAAACAGGGAATCTATCTTGCGCCCCCTGGATTGGTAGTCCAGCGTGTTATCCACTACGCTACCGCCGCCCCTTACGAGAACTGAAACAATACAACGTTATAAATTTTCGGGATGTAGGCAACCAACATATAGTATGAACAGTAGTAAAAATATTAAAATTATGTATTTGATTTATCGCTATTATATTTTTCCTGTTAATGTATGCATGATACAGGCAAAAACTATGATATGTGTGTATAAACTGTCATATTATTTGACTTGCGTTGAATCCAAAGTAAGGCTACAACAGACATGTTTGTTGATTTGTTGTTACATTGGTATTTTAGATGAAGTGCAATGTCCTAAAATGGTACCACAGACGTGGAGTATACAGTTGATTCTCGTTACTTTGAACACAGATATCTCTCAGTACCTCTTGTATTAAAAAGAGTTTAGTTTGGACACTTTTCCTATTTTTCTTTGCATTTTAAGTCGTTATCTCAAAGTACTGGTATCTCACTTTGCGATATCAGTAGTTTGATACAAATCTCGAATTTGAGATATCGAGAGCTAAATGTAATTAAAATTTTGCGAACATACATGTATGATTGAGCCACATCATTTGATTTCAAACAAAGTGACCTTGGTGACAAACAAAGGCTCTGATCAGTCTGCACTTGCGAGCCTTCACTTGTCGTACCAGCCAACTATGGAACTGGCCCAAAACCATACAGCCAACAGTAAAGCCTCTACAGAGCCGTTTATTCTATTAGTAATAACGGCATGATAGTAGTCATCAATCTTCATATAAGCATAGCCGTCTTTCGGCATCAAATATTACCTTCCTTTTCGCAATAAAAGGCTTTTAGTTAGCTTTGTTTCAAATCTTCTCAAATCTAAAGAAGTTCCATGGGCTCATTCCCATGGTATAAGCAAGTAGTTATTATTTAAATATCAATGATGCTATTTTCTGACTGGGCGCATACCTATGACGCAAACGGCACAGTCAGTTTCATGACAAATCAGAAAATTATTCTCTTTTAAAATTGCATGAAAGGCGAGTGTCAGTAAATTTTCACATTACAGGACCAGCAACGGTGAAAAACAAGCTTTAATGCATATGCCATTAGGAGAGCATCTGCGCAGACAGATAAGGTCACTGTAAATGCCGAGTCTTTAAATGGGTTCTAAGGGATAACTCAACCTGCACAGTCTCACAAACGAAGACGTAAGACTGTGCATGCTGAACTAAGACTTTTATGTTCACATCCTCCAAGACACATTCTCTCACTTCTATCATGATTAACTGCCCTTTACTACGCTGTCTCACTTCCGTGCGATTATCATAATTTGGCCCTGGGAAAGTGGGTACTATGTATAATGGTGCTTTAAGGCCATGGCGTGGATCGTGAAATATAGAAGTTTATGACAGTCAAAAGACGCCGGGTGCTCGGAGAAGATTCTGCTACCTGTGCGTTAAGCCTCCTCATTCTGCAGGATACACATACCAATCTTAGTCACCGTTTTATGGTTAAACCAAGATGCCATTTTCTCCGGTTTATGTTTAGAATATTTTCTGGTAATTAGCCTATTTTAAGGCATCAGTTAATTTACTTTAGGAATATCTTGTCCAGCTGGAGGCATAAAATCCTCTATACATAGCTGTAAAACAAGACTTGCTGAATCAGGCTGACAAAATCGGTCCAAGCGGACATTCAACTATATGTATTGGTTTAGTTAAAGATTTACACCCACAATATTTCTATTAAATTTTAAATTTCTCACAAAACATTATATTCTGGGCATGATAATGATTGCTATTAAAAGTACATTTATCTGCCAAATTTATGATTTGTAATGGTCACTGAAAATAGGAGAATTTAAGGAAAAGCACAAAAAGAGCGGCAATAGCGGGTCACCATTCCCGCCAAAACGTAAGACTTGATACGCCCAGCAATCATAGTTAATCAGGTTAAAGTTATATCATGGATAATTTTAAGCCCTTTCTTTACTCTTTAGACAGTTATTGGCTGAAAACAACTCACGTGCACAGATTAGAGGTTAATGCTATTGTTAAGTTATTTACTCCACCAATCATAAAATTCAAAACATGCTTGCAGAAACGCCTGTGGGAGTCAATCAATTTATGACGACAAAATATTCGTGAATATTCAAGAGGGGTATGCATTGAAATATCGTCTCTGCCTCCGTAACCAAGATGTTTTCGCTGTAGATTTTTTTAACACATCTTAATTATGTTGCATACAACTAACCAGCTTCATAATTTTGTGATTATTTCGTAATGAAATACGAGGGAGTATACCTTTAATCAGTACTGCCTGCTGCGACAATGTCTTTAAGATTAAGAATACGATTTTTTCAAAGAATACAACAATTCCACGAACTATAACATAGTTTAGCGATTGCATAACAATAATTATGATAATGATAAATAATAATAGAAATAAATAATAAAAATTATATTTTTATAATGTTAAAGCTATACAACTGCTAGATGTGTCGACCTCATCGCTGCCTTTTGACACCCCCGAAGCATTGCTATCAAAATTGAGCCGCGACACGAGAATACCAACAAAGTGGTTGTGCGCCCAGCGCAGAATTAGATCAGCCTGGGCATCCGCCCAGTCTGATCAGAGTCTTCGCTGTCCGAATGGAGGTAGCTTAGACCCTTAGTTACCCTTTGAGCACAAATCGAAGAGTCTGTTCAAACTTGGTGCATGCCTAGGCTGATCTTAGCCTGCGCTGGGCGCACAACCACATTGTTGGTTTTGTCGTGTCGCGGCTCAATTATAAAGATTGATGGATGACATGCAATTTTTCGTTCTTTTCTCAACAGTATTTCAGTTATGTCAGGACAATGGGAGGGTGATAATGAGAGGCTGTGTGCGATGGATTTTTTTTACGGTTCGAATGATTTCCACCTCTAGTGGACCCGCTGGAAGTAGAAATCTTTCCAATGGTAAAAGAAGTTCCATAGCACACAGCCTTTCTTATCACTCACCCATCGTCCTGATATGACTGAAATACCGTTAAAAAGGATGTATAATCGCAAGTCATCCAGCCATCTATTGATTAAAATGTTAACGTGTAATGGCTGTACAAACTGCATACATAACTGACCTGTCGTTTGTCCCTTTCATCTTTCTCAGTGCGTAACAAGGAACGGGCGTGTTGAGGAACTTTACAAGAGGAAACGCTTGCGTCAAAAATTATCGATTAGTCGGGGCTTCTTAAGTTTTGGATAAAGAATATATTAGCCGCGACACGACAAAACCAACAAAGTGGTTGTGCCCCGCGCAGACTCAGATCAGCCTGGGCATCCACCCAGTTTGACCAGAATCTGTTAAGTGCTCAAAGGGTAGCTGAGAGTCTAAGCTACCTCCATGCGGACAGCGAAGACTCTGATCAGACTGGGCGGATGCCCAGGCTGATCTGAGTCTGCGCTGGGCGCACAGCCACATTGTTGGTTTTCTCGCGTCCCGGCTCAATTATAAGATTAAGCGTGTGATGTACGCTGTCATTAATTCAAGAGATGAACACGGTTATTAATTTCCCAACGTCTTATGAAAATATATGGCAAGACTAAAATCAGACAAACTACATACATCTTCTGAAGGCCTACCGCGTTGGAAACTCAAGACATCAGCAGTAAATTTAGTATCTTTCTGAAGTGTTGAGTGATCTCTAATTCACTAATGGTCAAGTTTTTTTTCCCCTATATATTTTTAAAACCAATCTGCAGGAAAAAATACTATGACGGATCGCATTAAAGGTTTATTTGCCGTATAAAATCATTCCTGAATTGTCTTCAAACCCGTTCTCTGGTGCTTTTATATAAAGTGTTGATGTTGGCAATGCAGAATGGCGTCGGAAAAATTCGTTTTTACGAATAGTTGCAGACAATATTCTAAGTAAGTACTTCACAGGGTATAATCGATTCCGCCAATTTTCGCTTCCTGCAGAGACTGTCCGCCATATTTGGCTTCCGCCGAGACTGTCCGCGAACTCTTGCTTCCTGCCGAGACTTCTGTACATGATAAATGGCTTCCTGCAGGGACTGTCCGCGTGATTCTGCTTCCTGCCGAGCCTCTCGGCAGGAACTTGCAGAGTCACGCGGACAGTCTCGGCAGGAAGCCATTTTTCGAGGACAGTAGTCTCTGCAGGAAGCAAGAGTTCGCGGACAGTCTCGGCGGAAGCCAAATATGACGGACAGTCTCTGCAGGAAGCGAAAATTAGCGGAATCGATTATACCCTGTGTTATTGACAATATTCTTAGGTAGTACTCGGGGATACACAAGGAAACATAGATATGTGATGTCTAAGTCATGGTTTACGACCGTCTTTGGCGTATTTGACTTTTATTGATGTATTAATTGTCCAAATACATACTACTTACTTGATTTATGTGTATCTTGTGTGAAATATAAGTTCAGCATTCTTCTAAAAGAACCCTTCATGTATACGCCTATGCAAAAGCTAAGTGTCCTTAACATGTTTCGTGTTAAGCATGTATGAGCCGCGACACGAGAAAACCAACAAAGTGGTTGTGCGGCCAGTGCAGACTCAGATCAGCCTGGGCATCCACCCAGTCTGATAAGAATTTTCGCTAAGTGCTAAATGGTAGCTAAGGGTCTAAGCTACCTCCATGCGGACAGAGAATACTCTGATCAGACTGGGCGGATGCCCAGGCTGATCTGAGTCTGCGCTGGGCGCACAACCACATTGTTGGTTTTGTCGTGTCGCGGCTCATATACATTGTGTAGCCTGTTGCCAGCAAGTCATCCAAAAGTGAACGAAGGATTCGAAGCAAGCGCGTTGTTGCCTAAACGCAAATACACCGGTGCCTGTTGAAAGTTTTTCATACTGAAGCTCAATAAGGATAAATTAGACAAGATTTCTATATCAGCTGCAAACTGGCATGCCAGTGTGAAATATAACGGGTAAAATACTAGACCCCACCCGCCCACCCCTACCCCGGAGTAAAAATCATGATTTTGCCTACCATATCATAGGCACCATTGTCGGACTGCGAGATCTTTTATTTTTTTACCAAAATATTATGCTTATTTACTGTCATTGTGATTGTGAGTTGTATGTGTATCTGCGCTATAAATATATTGACAAGGTCGTCTCTTAGTAAATCACTGTTTGTGTCTCAAACGCTGTCTTAAAGCTTTGGAATTCTGTTTTATTTAATCACTGTGTTCATTTAGAGCCATTTAGTTAGTTTAAATAATATTTTATTTGTATAAAAATTTGAATGTACAAACATATCAATACATGGTTTCATATTATTAAGTTATACAAATGGGATTCAGAAGGAAGTCATATGACTTTTGTGAATCTGTATCCCATACTTAAAATACTAAAATACTAATTTACAATAAGCTGAATGTGATTTGAACCAAGAGTAAAATAGGTAGACATTTTAATGTGACATTGTTCATATCCTTACCATGAAGTACATATAGAGATGACAAGAAAAAGAAAAGAAGAAAGCGAGAAAGAAAGGAAAGGGAAAAAAGAGGAAATTGAAAGGAAAAGAAAAGGAAAAAGGAAAAGCTCCACGAGGAATGATTAGCTATTTATAGCTAAAGTATTATTTTATAAGAAAAACAAGACCCATTTGAAAACACGCCCAAGGACATGCTCGGAAGCAACCGATCAGTGTGCTTTATTTTGAGTTTGAGATTATTCTCAAGTTTTATAACCTCGGACGCAGTTCTAAGTGCTAGAAGGCGTGGTCAGTGTTGCAACTTCCATTACTGTTCAGGAACAAACAGACTTCTTCAAATCCAGTCTGCTAGTTTCTTTGGTGAAGTCCTTGCTACCAATTAAAGAATCTAATTATTTTCAGAGCTAGGGTCGAGTAGGGTAAATTCGGACAGCGGGTAAATTCGGACAAACCATTGCAAACAGTGAAAATCTTGACGAGACGGCTCATTATGGGCCGTCTCATCAGGATTCTCACTGTTTGCTCAGTTATTTTTGTTTTAATTCCAAACAACTGACATATTAAGGAAACAATGTCACTGTCCGAATTTACTAGCTGTCCGAATTTACCTGACTTGATCGTAATTGTCTTGCTTTTAGGTGTCTGTCAAGCCTAAGTTTGCGTTTTTCGTACTAAAGAAAAGACAGGAATAAAAATTAAAAACATTTCCATAATTAAATGCCATGCTAATTTTTGTAGACATGTATAAATGATATATATACAATGATGAATTTGTCGATATCTGTGAGCAAAATAATTCATTGAGTACTAAATCATGAATCCAAAAGAAATTAATTAAATTTATCATGTTAATATGTAAATTAGACACATGATATGTAAATACGAACATTTATTTTCTGAAGTATAAGCATGAATTCCAAAATATGGGTTATGACACTGATTTAGACCGATGTTAATTGTTACAAAAATAGAAGCTTTGCAAGTTTCTAAAATTTAAGCTTATTTTAAAGAAGTTTCCCGTTTCGATATAATGTCACTCGTTTGACTATGAGCTGAACACAACAATAAGCATTACCCAAACGTGTCTTATATTTAATTAATGTAAACTATTCAACGAAAGAAACTGTAGGATTCAGATCTTTTGTTTGTATTGAAACACTGGAGAAGTGAATTTTCCAGTCTACTTGAGCAATAGCATGACGTCAGAAAATGCAAAAACCAGCTCCTTGAAACTCTAAGATTTTATTCGCATCGCAAATATACTATTTTAGCCAATGGAATTGTATCTCACAAACCCGTGATCTTGATTTCATTGTTTTCAAACGTCTAGTGAGCAATGCTGAGTGTCATACGTATGTCATCTGTGTCTTGCTTTCAGACAGAACGAGTATGAGTTTTGAGCTATAAGCTTGGTTCCGTGTATTATCATTTTAACTTAGATATAAGCAACATGAGTATCCCACATCAGACTGCTTAACTTTGAATTCCTCATTTCCATCAGTTACTCATTTCCACTCTCGGCCCGAAATAAGTGAAATATTGTTCACGGGGCCGTAAATTAGCACACCATCCAACCATTCTTTCGTCTTAGGAGGAGCCCGTATATTTTCGAACATACGTCGTTGTATATACTAGCAATTTACTACGAGTTCCATTGTTTCTGGTTTATGTTATATGGACTCACTTCCTTGTTAACCGTTATTTTCTCAAAAAGAGACAATTTTTGTGTTTTTCTTTCGCTGATCCGAATGAAGAAACCGTTGTAACAACGGATCTAGTCTTAAATGTTCCTAGGAGAACAAATTCTTTAAGTAGTGATCCCTATTGAGAAGGTGCTGAAAATGAAGCGACGGCGATGCTTTTCATGAAAGCTTATCCATTTCTTTATTTGTATGGGTACATATCTCAATGTGTGCATCTATTTACATATATTAAGTATCGTTCCATCGGGTCTATATTTACGTAAATGGGTATATACTTTCAAAGGATACGACTCTGTCATTTTAATTTTTGCCACTCTTCTCAACTGGAATCAATTTGTAACAGAAAAATAGCCATTAGAGGCGAAATGCTTTCCTTTGATAATAGACCCTTTACTTTGAAGGGCTAGTGTATGTCATCAAGGAAAGAACCGACAAGTTGTGAAAATTGAAGCACCCCATCCCCTCCTCCTCCCCACTCTTCCCCTACCCTTTGTTAAAATGGAGGAAAACATGGAGGTGTATTTATACACCCTAAAACATCTACTTCATTGTTCATTTGTGCATTTCAACAAACGTAATAATAGCATTCTGTGCTAATCCTAGTACAGACCGAACTAGAATATGACCTTTACAACAAATGACAGTTAAATTAATTGGCCAGGAAAGCTGAAAATCAACAAATCTCTTATTTATGTGAAAACAAAAAGTTTTCTAATTTGCATATGAGACATGATTCTTGAAGGTCTAACAGCTGACATATATGGCTGTTTTCATACCTAGATGATTAGATTTAAAGCCGTCTTCTGGGGAGCCATGTCATATTATTCTGGTACTTTTACCATATCTAATGCAAAACAAAACTAGGATCGTGACCTTTAATAATTACAAGAATTATAACAACACTAAATTTCCAAGCACGGTGCCATATAACTGCAAAGGACCTCTGACAGTTGTAATGTAAATTTGCCTATAAAAGGGGTCAAAAATTAACTTTTGGTGTACTTCAAAATATCCATAGAAATGTTTTCCTCAGAACTCTCTATTATTGGCACAAAAACAATTTTTCGGTTATTAAACACACAGACTGAGATTTTTGGTGTGAAAAGCAAGTTTCAAAATTATAATTAAATGTATGGAAAATTTGAAAAGTTTTATAAAGATACTTTCCCCCTGTGCCTCAGCTAGCCATTCTGCATGTATGTGTGTACTGTCAATATACACATTATACGAGGGTTGATCCAGAAGTAATGTCACTGCAGCTATAAAATCATGTAGAATAAAGGAAGACCAATAAAATTTTGTATCCAGGTACCTTAATCTATTTGCATTATGGGCTGAAAATGTCATAGAAATACAAGGCACAGTAACTGAGATATCGAGATAGACAGAAGGCATGGTAACAAAACGCGCCGCACGTCAATGACTTTGTTGACGCACCAGACGAAATTTCGATATTGTGTCATGTTCAAAGTAGCATATTCGCTGTTCCAGCATAGTACTAATGTCTCTTCACCTATGTTTATCTCATCTTTAATATTACTTGAAGGTCCCCGCAACTCAATTTTAAGAATTTTACACAATATTCGAATTTCAGAGCATTGATCTTCATATATGGGGTCCAAACAAGAGTGATGTTTTTGTCTGACATTGCACATAAAGGTCTTCCCGTTTTCGGACTATCCTCTAGCGACTCATCTGCACGCGTATCGCGCCGATTGCAGCTTTAAACAAGCCTCATAATAACTGCTGTTTCACCACATGTCTAACTAAACAGCCCAAGTGTCTCAATGGTGATATTCAAAATTCGAGGCAAAACCGCACATATCAGCTGACGCGCTTTTGTAAGAAATCAGCATTTTTACGCTCGGCAGTAACAAGCATTATCGCTAGCTAGCAAACTTCAAACCGCAGTGTCAATATTATAATTTCAACAGTGGGTGACAGAAATATTTTTTGTCATCGTATCAAAGTTTCATCTGATTTAGCGCGTTAGTTTGATTTTGATATGCGATTGCCTTTGAAAATTATGATCATGTAATTAACGTTATTCTGACGTGCGGCGCGATGGCGTCGGTGGCATACTTTGAACGTCTATATAATTGGAAAGAAAAAAGATTCCAAATATATTTTTATTCTGTAAATCAGAACTGAATTACAGTGCAGCTTGATATGATTTTTATAATAATGCTACAATGAATAAGCGCGAAGTGGACACAGTGACATTACTTCTGGATCAACCCTTGTATGTGTGTGGCAAGCTGAGGCACGGGGGGAATGATAGTCTACAGCCGAAAAACTGTAAAGTGGGTGGGGTTATTAGACCCATTGCATCTTAAAATCAGGATGGCATACATTTTATTGACATATTATTGCATGCTATATGCAGTTGTAGTATTTACTTTATTTTGAGCATGTTTAACAAAAGAAAATTTGGTAAATAAGAAAAATAAAAAAAATGTATTTTGGATGACCGAAAATTCCATTTATCCCCCTTGAGAAAGTCAGTGACAGTTAGTCTGCAGACATTATTTTTTTTTTCAAAATCAATTCGAGAACTTCTTTACAATGCATAAGTCTACGTGTTAATGCTAAAATCATCAACATTGGCTTCCCAGGGAAGCTTCAGAAATTTGTCGAAAAATAGGCAACTTTGCATTGAAACTGTCAGAGGTCCTTTCTTCTAAGTTTTGAGACCTATCAGTTTATCTGACATAGGACTGCATTGCAGAAATAACCTTGAAGGTGGGGCGTATGTAAAGGGCTCTCCTATAGATTTTTTTAAACAGGTGTATTTTTGCGTTTCATCCGAATATGAACAGGCTCGCCTTCGAGATATTTGCGTTCAAAGATGAAAACAAATGGACGCAAAATACGCTGTCGTCTGAACAACGTTGATAACCAGCAGGCACGAAAAGTTGAATCAAAATTGTATCGATGTTGTGTGCTCGTTGAGTGCCCTTCCAAAAAGGGTCTACATTTGCTCATTGATGGGGGGGGGGGGAGATAGAATTCTTTCCTTAAAGAGTAAACCGTTAATGAAAAGGGAGGCAATGTCAATGACAGAGTTGCCTCTCCTGAAAATGTATCCGTTTAAAAGGGCCAACATAATGTCCTTGCAGAATCTGATCAGGTAACATGTTACATGTATGATCTGGTTCGACGCTCTTTGCAATTGCATGTGGCCTTTACAATTCAGAGGAAGCAACTCCTTTTTTCATGCTTACTTCCCTTTTCAATGGGAAGCAACTCTTAAAGGAAGAATAAAATAAACAGAAGACCCCCCCCCCCCTTTAGGAGGGCTAGGTCATCGAGGTAGGCAAAATGGAAGTCACGAAAATACCGTCCCTCCAGCTGCCCTCATCCCAACCCCTCTTACTCCTTGCAAAAAACATGGCGGAAAACATGGAGGTGTTCTCAATAACAGAAAAGGTAAAATAGAACCAACATAATTGATCATAAATCGCTGAAACACAGACACAGATCATGCTGCAACACTGGGGATGCACAGTCATCATACTCTTGCAAGAGCTTTCTTCGTAAAACTGCATTCTAAACAGTTGGGGCCGATTGCACAAAACTATTTTATTTTATCCCTTGACTAAGGCTTATCCTGGGATAGCTAGCACTGAGTACTAAAGTGGATTGCAGAAAAGAAGTTTAAGCAGGGAATAGCTATCCCCGGGATAGTTATCCTAGGATAAGAGCAAGGTTAGCCCAGATAAAATTGTTGATGCAATTTGTCCCATATCACCTCTGTTGCCATTAGAAACTGAGTTAAACACTGCTAATACGTTGTATATGAGCTGTCCCTGCTGGAAATAAAGCATTTTTCTTGCACATGGGGGCAAGAAAAGAAGAGCCCATGATATTGGAATGCATCTTGCTTGTAGCTATATAGTATTAGGTTATACCCAACTCGCCACTTTTATAATGGCATACTGTCCTAAACAATCAAGGGACATATTGTATCAACACCAGATATGCCTTATTTTGAACCATTTCAGTTTGCTAACATTTTGCATAAACAAACGCTGTGTGTGTGTGTGACGTAAGCTATAGTAAAACAATTGAAGGATATTAAATTTCAATCATATTTGTGACTTTTCATGGAATATATACCAAATTAAATGTGCATGCATGTTCTTGTACCGGACGTATGCAACTGATGCGCAGGATTAATTAACGTCATGCTACAGTGGTTACTGGACGGTACCATTCCAAATGGTACTGATCCCCAACTGCAAAAAATCACAAACAATTAGATTGAGTTGAAATCTGCTTTTTCACAAGTAATTCACATAGGCAGCTTGCCTGATCATCTAAGCGCCTCTTACAATATTCTGATGCCAACTATTCTGCTGCTGATCAAGGCTAAACTAAAGAATTTCTAGGGCAGTGAGTAGGAGTAGTCTTGATTCTTCAATTTGCAAATGTGTCAAAAGCTTTTATAGTGTAACTAACGTTTTATGGGAATGACGGCCTCCTTATGGTAAACCATTCAAATGGTAAAAATACAATGTCATTTTTAAAATGACCTATTTTCGTTATTTAAAAATGAATCAAATGGTAAAAATACAACCCTAACCCTACAAGCCTTAGGCCCCATTTATTGTCCCGCTTTTGTTTTCTGCTGCTGGACGGGAAACCAGAACAAGAACATTGCATAATTCGTTTCCAAAACATGTTCCCCTTCCCTTTTTTTGCCAGTCATATCGCTCAAGATATGCACATCAATCTATACGTTATAGTCAGATCTGAAGGTTATACTGCCTAACATTTAAGAATTAAAATTTGATTTTTCAGCGTTCATCATGTGATGAAACCAGTGGGCGGAGCTAAAATTCCATGAAGCGCGAATCGCTTCTTGTAGAATTTTAGCGACGACCACTCCTGGTTCCCCTTTGAGCTGAAGCAAGACAATGAGGAAATTTTCACGTGTAAGCTATATATTATTGCTTATAATACCGAAAGTTGGTCATTTTGTTTGTCCACTGAAATAATTTTTCAACTATAAGCCCTTAGAACGCTTAAAACAAAAACTTTAAATTTCGAAGCCAGTGCCCTTGACCTCCGCCTCGTGGAGAAAAATACATGGATGGATGACTTGCGATTTTATGTCCTTTCAAAGGTATTTCAGTATTATCAGGAACCCTTTTTACGGTTGAAAAGATGTCACTGAGAACAAAGGAAGAATTATGTAACATATTATACATATATAAAATATCTACTGAAGTATCTAAAAATCCACCAAAGGATCAAGGGTAGACATACCGACCTTTAAAACTGTATGCCAAATTTTCAGGACTGAGTGATTTGACATGGTGTTCCTACACCCATACCCACCTGGATGCTAGATCTCAGTTATTGAAGTAGCTCTTCCAGTACTTTAGTACAGACTAGAAAATTGTGTCTGTAAGACACTAATGATGCCCCCGTGCAGCGCCTGTCACAGGACATGTGTACATTCCTAAAGCACCTTTTAAGCTAAATCACTATCTACAAAGAACCCACTAAAAACATTACACAAACTCCATAACCTATAGTGCAAAAATGCTGCATAAAAAACAAAGTTTGGAAGGCCATAATTCTGTCAATTTTTTTTTTATAATCAAAAATCAACATGCACCTCTTCAGTATGTCCACAACAAGTGTACAATGTCTGAAAATCAGCCACTGAAAATTGTGGGAGAAGTTGATTACACAAAGTACTTACCGTACAATGAAAACATATGCCTAAAATGACTAAGTTCAAAAGGCTGTAATTCTGTCAAAATTATTTCTACCTCCAACAAAAACCCACAGGCTCATTTTCAGTATTTACACAACATGTATGCAAGGTTTGAAAAAGATCCACTGAACACTGTGGGAGTAGTTGATTTCACAAACTCCATACCCTACAATGCAAAACATATGCCTAAAATGACTAAGTTCAAAAGGCCATAATTCTATCAAAATTATTTCTAGCTCCATCACAAACCCACATGCACATCTTCAATATGTCCACAGCAATTATGCAAGCTTTGGAAAAGATGCACTGAAAACTGCTGAAGGAGTTTTTTTTTTTTTTTTTGGTCGACTCCACCTCCCCATATTGACCCCATATCTTTTTACATATCGTGTATTTGTTATCAAATATATCAACTTATTTACAAATTACATTTTTATTGTTTATATATTACAATATTTACAAACATACACTGCTGAAGGAGTTGATTACACAATTTCCATACCCTACGATGTAAACAATTTGCGTAAAATGACTAAGTTTAAAAGGCCGTAATTCTGTCAAAATTATTTCTAGCTCCATCAAAAATCCACATGCACATCTTCAATATGTCCAAAGCAAGCATGCAAGCTTTGGGAAAGATCCATTGAAAACTGTGGAAGGAGTTGATTACATAAACTCCATACCCTACAATGCAAAATTTTGCATAAAATGACTAAGTTCAAAAGGCCGTAATTCTGTCAAAATTAATTTTGGCACCATCAAAAATCCACATGCACATTTTCAATATGTCCACAACATGTATGCAAAGTTTGAAAAAGATCCATTGAAAACTGTTGGAGGAGTTGATTACACAAACTCTATACCCTAAAGTGTGATGAACAGACAGACAGACGGACAGACGGACGGACAGACAGACAGGGGCAAATCTTAATGCCCCCTGACTATCCTCACGGGGGCATAAAAAGCCAAACTTTAATGACAAATTTTCATTGGCTATGCTGTTTGTTATAATTTATAACAGAGAAATTTTACTGAAGCTCTATTTTATCAGACATGCCGGTCTTTAAATGAATAATTATTTTGAAAACAACTAAATACATCAGACCACTGTATTAAGTGATTGGGATGAGGCATTGATGGGCAAATATCATTGTTCAGAAATTTAGATCTTTTGTCTAAAATTTGCTTCTGAAATCAATTTATTTATCTGATTGTTTGTATGCATGATTTTATTTGCTTTCTCATGAATTTTAATACATTGCTATGTGGAATTTGCTCATAATTCCTCCAGTACATCTCGCAACTTTGACATAAAAATGTCATAAAGTATGTCTTAAACTACCCCCTTTGAAGGTTTAAATATTCAATAGATGACGGATAAATTAACACCAAGGTTTAGCTAAAATAGTTTTGTGCAATCCAAAAAGTTAATCCTTTAGCCAGAGGATAGTTAAACTAGCTTTGTGCAATCCGGCTGCTTTAAACTTTCAGTTAACCTCGAGGTTAATTTAAAACTACATTGTGCAATCCAAAACTCTTAAACCTGAGGATAAACCAAAGGTTAACTCTTAAACTAGCTTTGTGCAATCGGCCCTTGGTATCTAAGTCGACCCTAAAGCGCCTAAAATGACAGTAGCTGATTTAAGCCGCGACACGAGAAAACCAACCAATGTGGTTGTGCGCCCAGCGCAGCCTCAGATCTGCCTGGGCATCCGCCCAGTCTGTTCAGAGTCTTTGTTGTCCGCATGGAAGTAGCTTAGAGCCTTAGTTAGATTTCAAGCGCTTAGCAAAGAGTCTGATCTGACTGGGCGGATGCCCAGGCTGATCTGAGTCTGCACTTGGCGCGCAACCACTTTGTTGGTTTTCTCGTGTCGCGGCTCAATTTTGAAAATAGCGTAGATCCAGTAAAGGTGGCTCAGCTTTGACTTGAATACTTGTTGCTTTATTATTATTGTTATTACTTAATTTATTTTATTTGATTTTTTTTAATCTTGCAGACGGACATTTTATCGTCTGCTTTTTGACACATAGCGAAACGGAGAACGAATCCACAGCTAGTATGAAATAAGTATGGAATCTGTCACGAGACCTTCGTACAGTTACAAAACATGATAATGATGATAATAGTAATAATGATAATTATAACGGCAGCAAAAAATAATAATGATAATAACTTTCAACTTTAGCGTCCACTGAAGCAATATAGTCTCTTTGATTACAATTAATTTTGATTTTTATTGTTTTCTTTTCTGTTTATCAACCGTCAGTATTTGTAGTCGCACTTTGAAAAACCGACACATGGAAATAAAAATAAAGCAATCGCAGAAATGGCAGGGAACCCTGCATGTTTTCTTTATTCTATTAAATCTTTTCTTATTTTTTTTTTCTTTTAAGGTAACAGGAAAAAATATGGAAGACAAAGATAAAAGAAAAAATAAAGTTGCGCTTGTAAATTAACCGGTTAAACAAAGAAAACTTACATGGTTAAATGTACAGTATCCGTGTCCGTTTGCTACTCTGCTTTTATGTAAACGTTAGTACTTATACGTAACTTACGTCTGTCACCATCTCGGCCACGCAACGTCAGTTTTAACAGATAAATATACCTATTTTTGCACCAAACCTCATGCCCGTCATGGCAAAACTATATACATAATAATAGGGTCTTGCTAGTAGAAAACGTTGTATAGCGTGTCAAACAGAAAAAGGTCTGCGAACCCCTACCCATTGTGCCCACAATCATACTTTCTTTCTCACACTCCTTTAGTAAGTCTTGTGTTTACCAATATCAGAAAACTGTGACAACCTGATTTCAACCTGAGCATATGCGCGGGCTTATCTGAGTCTTCACTGTTTATACCTTTATAAAGCCAGTTTTCGCTTGACAATACACACACCTTGATGCCAGAATGTATGTTATGACATTGGCTGTCAATTTTGATGTTATTATTTCACATTTGGTGTATGGACAAACGTCTTTTGCTGTCGAGCGACTGCACCCCAAGGTCTTAACATCGGGACATGACAGCATTTTATGTGATACATGTCACACCATTTATTCGTTTGTACGTTTTTGTCATTGCATTTATCAATTAAAACAAATAAACATAACTAATTGATATAAGTCATGGCGTGGTCAGTCCACCTGTATGAAGCGATATAATCTTTACATTATACTCTTCTTGCAATAAATCGTTAGCACGAAAACCTCGTAACGCTGCTTTGGGTGGTATTAATAGAGTGTGATGGGTTGAGGCCGAGACGAGGAAATCTCATGCTTATTTTCAAGATTGTTTCTGGCATGCGAGGCTTGCCGAGCATGATGCTTAAATTATCTGGAAACAAGTCTGAGATTACCCTGATGAGATCTCAACACCATCATTTATTATGTTTCTCAACCATGACATTTGATAGACTAGAATAACTTAAATCCATAACATTGTTCAGATCATTTATGATTACCTCGTTTGTACATACTTCAAGCTATTTTTCCATAACCTAGTAGTTATATCCTGTTAATTCACCTTATGTTAGTATTTTACAATCAGACAGTCAATCAGAAATCTACATGGCATTTTATAGACAACACTGGTTGTCCATTTCATATTCTGCGTGCAATTTACACGAAAAGTACCAAGTAAATTTGTTGAAATTTTACCACTGAGCACGATTGGGCTGACCTGAGCAATGATCAACAGTTTGATTCAGTTTTCAGAGTTTAGGCTTGAGACAGGAGGCCGAGATAGAAAAAAAGTCAGACATGTTAGAAACGGATAGTGTTTTCCAGTGTGTTGTGTGTGTGTGTGTGTGTGTGTGTGTGTGTGTGTGTGTGTGTGGAGAGAGAGAGAGAGAGAGAGAGAGAGAGAAGTAAGCAAGATCATAGTTCTTTTGCATTATATATTTGATAATCTGCGCTCTGGGGCTCCCTCTGTAACGCATTTTTAAAGGGATGTGGTACCCTTTCTGGGGAAAAACATGGCAAAGTATGTGCTAAAAGAGTAGACTACCTTTTTGAACTGGTTTCTTCCAGCAAAGCTAACAGGAAGACTACTAAAGTTGTTCCTCTTTGCGAAACGGCTAAAATTCATGGAAAACGCCTTCAAGGACTGGGTTTCTCCACACTCATACAAAGAGAAGAAGAATAACTAAAAACAGAGGGAAACTGTCACATCTGAAACATTTGGTTTCTCTCATTTACTTGTCATAAACATCATGTCTCTTAAATAAATCAAACTTAACCTTGTCACCAGTAATTCGTTTTTTTATTCAGTTATGTTAGTCTGACCAGGATCCACAGGGCAGAGTCTGCATTGTTACCGTCTAGCCAGAAGCTGGTTATCCATAACATACGTACAGTAACACGAAATTGAATAACTTCAGAATAACTATTTGTTAGAGAAAATCTTAAAATTTTATTGAAAGAATTTTGGTTTGCAATGTCATTGAAAAAGTGACATACACTGTTTGCCATGCCCCGACATCATTGACGCCATAGATATGTTACAATAGCAACTTAGAGCTCAAAGTGATGTCAAAAGGATGTCATCGAGACGTCTCTCTGCCAAGTTACTAACCACATCAGTTGGGCATTCCATAGCTCCTACGAGTATGGTAACAGATCTATGACCTCACTGGTATCGGAGCATGGCAAACAGTGTATGGCATAGGGTAACTCGCCCTTAAGTCGAACTTGCCCTTAAGTCGAACAAATCAAACCGTTGATATTTATGTTTCATCTTTGTGGCCCAATATCTGCTTAGATATAAAACGTTACCTTAATATATGAACAACATAAATAAAAGAGTCCAAAATATACAATATGCATTGTTATATGGCAATCTGTCGCCGCAACTCATCCCACTCGAGCTCCATCTGAATTTCAGAATTTGGATTTTGATATATTTTGTAAAATATTAAGTATCATGTGGAAAGAG
The DNA here is from genome assembly GCA_963989385.1 of Ctena decussata. NCBI lineage: Eukaryota > Metazoa > Mollusca > Bivalvia > Lucinida > Lucinidae > Ctena > Ctena decussata. Next base: position 59,816,715 of record OZ022506.1, read on the forward strand.
GAATCTCAGTCAACGAAATTTAATATTTTGATAATCTGATCCGTGGCTTCTTAATGCTTAAAATCATAAGTTCTTATTTGTCAAAATAAGTAAAATCTACAAAAGTGTACACATTTAACTCAAACCTATAATTTGCCATTGAGACGAACACCGATTCGCCCTAAAGTCGAACATGGGCATATGGTTTCGGAGACAGTTTTCTCACAGTATCAATGGCGCATACATTCAGTCATAAACCCAATGCGCAAACACATCTTTGTCTTTTATTGTATGCATGCAACAAGCGTCTGCGATTATCATAAATGAAGTAATACATATTATACGTGAGCCCCTTAAACGAATGTTTTACTACATGCACCAAGAGTAGTAACAAGGTGGATTTATCTGCATTTACGTACATTGCTGTGTGTTTCATTATCTCCTAAAATATGCTTGATTTGACACCAACTAAATATGATTTCGAAACATATGACTTAAAAAATGCGGATTCTTTGGATATCACAGACCCCACACGAGGTTGTCCTATAATGGCTGGATCAGTATATTTGTTCGAGTCAGGGGCAAGCCAGTTCGACTTAAGGGCTAATTTGGGTAGGTGGATAAAAACCGTTTTTGTGTCCTTATTTTACGAAGCCTGGCTAAAAGGTTACAGTTATTTGGTGCTGGGAAAGCTGCGCAAGCTATTGCTTCACCCAAACACGGAGTGGGTCGCAGCCAGGATCTGTAGGTGCAAGGTAATACAAAAGGTGTTCGACTCAAGGGCGAACTACCCTACTCCAAACAAAATTGAGCCGCCACACGAGAAAACCAACAAAGTGGTTGTGCTCCCCAACGCAGACTCAGATCAGCCTGAGCAACCGCCTAGTCTGAGCAGAGTCTTCCCTAAGCGCTTAAAGGGTAGCTATGGATGTAAGCTACCTTCATGCGGACAACGAAGACACTGATCAGACTGGGCGAATGCCCAGGCTGATATGAGTCTGCGCTGGGCGCACTACCACTATGTTGGTTTTCTCGCGTCGCGGCTCATTGATTATAATAGAGATGCTACCTGAAACTCATACAACGGAAAGGTGTGATTTTCTCAAAAGTATAATTCATTGACTGATTCTCAAATAATATAATTCTCTGTAAAATGTGTAAACCCGATACGGGTATTTTTTCCATATTTAAAAAAAAATGATTTCAAGCGACTGGTCCACTAACATGCCGGATAAACATGCAATTCCATTCCCACTTGAAAACTAAGAATCAAACTTCAGCAAATGGATTGTCAGCATATAACGATGCTGTTTGACTTATATTTAACTAGAGCATTATGAGAACACTATTTCATCTTTGTAAAAGATAAACTTATGGACTTCATAGACCCCCTGAAAGTGGCCAAACCGAAATAATTTCGGTTTGGCTACTTTTACGGGTTCTATGGATACCCCACCAAAAAAAAAGCCAAGCAAAAACTGTATACAAATTTTCGTTTCATATATACATGTACTAGTCGAAAGCCATTGCTCTATATATAGGCCAACTATACTTAATCGTGACATGAAGTTCTTATCCTCTGTCTCAGTTCCTAACAAGCCCTGGGATGCCACAGTCATAGACCATAGCCAAGCTGAAACATGGCATTTATATTATTGAATGGAGTAACCTGGAATGGAATGGAATGGAATGGACGAGACTATCTACAGTCCAATGGCTATAATTTGCTCTCAGAACCTGGGATGGTACTCTTACGGAACAGAATTTGCTCCCTCAGAGGCAGCAATTTTTTTCTTGTAAGAGTACCATCCTAAATGTTTGAATATGACTGATCGAGCAGGTTATCTTTGCCAGTCCAGTCCATTCCACACTCTTCTCTATCTGATTCAGTCCATTCTACTCCCTTTTCAAACTATGCCGAAATAATGCTATGGTAACAAAATAACAACGCAATCAGCCATCTCTCGCCCAACCAGCTGACAGCATTGCTGGGCTCAAACTAGTCTGGTTGCCAAATAGAGATTTTGGGTGCAACCCAAAAAAATAGTCCGCACAAAATGTTTTTGCACCAATATGTTCACCAACATGTCCATACACTGAATCTGAATGATGCCACCTTGGCATCATTGGGGAAATTAAAATATTCAAGATGGCGTCCAAGATGGCTGCCAAGGGATAAAATCCTCAATATCTTCTAAAGTATGTGGGCTAGAAACATACTTTTGGTGACTACTTATAGGTTTTCGAGGTCGAGGAATCGATTAAGAATGTCAAAAATTATTTCAGACAAATCAGTTACAAAATGGCGGACAAGATGGCCGCCAAAGCATAAAATCTCCATATCTTCTTTAGTATACGGGCTAGAAACATGATTTTGGTGTCTGCATATAGGTTTTCGGGGTCAAGGAATCCAAAAAGCATGTTAGAATTTACTTTAATGCACTTACTTACACAAAATGGCGGACAAGATGGCGGACGAAGCTGAATGTCTTAAGAAATGCACTTTTTGTTAGCAGAATTCAGGCTTTAGAAAGTTTTTTAACCCGGAATTTTGAAATTATAAGATCTATGAATGTTAAAAAAAACGAAGTCATAAAGACTTCTTTTTGCATCTGATTGTGTTATTACCAAGGATACCATGACGATCCATAAGAGCCCAGTCCAGGTATAGGCAGACAGCCCCGTTTAGAAAATTTCAGTCGTAACCGAATGACATTGACAGCTCGATAATTCATTATTATTTTAAGAATGTCGTTTTAATGGCTTTTTTATGTTCATAATTCCATGCATGTACCTTTTGGTAAAGTAAAATGATAGACAGAGATCAAGAACTAATACAATCAGACCCCACATTCCGCCCTCAAAACCAAAATACAACAAGAGCTGTCGCCTGACAGCATAGCTCGCCTGAATTGGTGCTTGCCCATCACACAGCCACTATGGTGGTTTGGACTGCTATGCATAAAACTTCATGCAAGCATGTCCATAATGAAAACACATTTATAAACAAAACCTATCTCAGAAATAAGTCTTAAAATAAAATTAAAATAAAAAAAAATGAAATGAAATTTCAAAGTCCATGAGCATGAGCTAAAAAAAAACTGATGGGTGGGGGGCTGGGGTGGGGTGGGGGGGGGGCTATGTGGACTGCTATGCATAAAACTTCGTGCAAGCATGCCCATAATGAAAACACATTTATAAACAAAAGCTATCGGGTGGGGGCTATGTGGACTGCTATGCATAAAACTTCATGCAAGCATGTCCATAATGAAAACACATTAATAAACAAAAGCTATCTCAGAAATAAGTCTTAATATAAAATTAAAATAAAAATAAATGAAATTTCAAAGTCCATGAGCTTGAGGTAAAAAAAACTGACAGGTGGGGGTTGGGGGGGGGGGATGGGGCTAGGATGTATCAAAACCTTGAACCATTATCTAACATCAGTCCAAGTATTAGTATCAACTGAGTCAATCATCATGGCACTGTGAAATTATGTCTTCATAAATATAAAACTTTAACCAAAATCTCTATGACAAAATTCTAAGTTGATGACCTTGACTTCAAGGTCACCCAGTGGGGTAAGTATAAGGTGTTTTGTAAAAACTCAAAAAAGAGTCTAACATCAGTTCAAGTATAAACTAAATCTCTGCAAAGAATTATGAATCAGAATGCAATTACAAAACTTTAAAAAAGACAAAAATTTCCTAAGTCCCTGACCTTGACATCAAGATCACTGAGCAGGGTTGGGGTAGTACTCTGTAGATCTAACTACAGTGCAAATATAAAAAGAATTCATCTATGGGTTCAGGAGATATGTGTCTTTAAAAAACTTTAACCAAAACAGCCAATCAATAAAAAGACAATATTATAAGTCCATGACCTTGACATCAAGGTCACAGACGGGGGTGGGGGTAGTACCTTCGAAAACTTTAGACCAATATCTAACTTTAGTGCAAGTATCAAAGGAATCCATCCATGGGTTAAGGAGATATTGGGCTTTATAAAACTTTAACCAAAACATCCAGTCCAATAAATCTACCAATTTTCTAAGTCCATGACCTTGACATCAAGGTCACGGAGTGGGGTGGAGGTGGTACCCTGTTAAACCACAGACCAATATCTAACTACAGTGCAAGTATCAAAAGAATCCATCCATGGGTTAAGGAGATATAGGTCGATAAAAAACTTTAACCAAAACATCCAATTCGGACGCGGACGCGGACGCCGACGCCGTGTTTACAACAATAGCTCTTCCTGAACTTTCGTTCAGGCGAGCTAAAAATGACATATAGTCGCGAAAGACAAGCATAGTAAATCGAATGAACAGCCCTCTCAGACATTCAGTTACCACAATTGAAAATAACAGTAACATTTATTTTCCTTATTTTTATCAGTGTTTCAAATAGGACAAAACAGAAAGCAAACTGGGCAGCTATAAGGTAACCTTATCGCTAGAAGACCACAGACAAGTGGACACAAGAACACGTAACGTTGAGGAACCAAAAGGGAAGTTAACTAGTTTTACTTGGTCCAAACCCATGCCTTCTGCTTCTGCAGTGGTTCAAAACATTTAGTTAGCATTTTGTCTGCATGAAGGGTACCCAACCCATCAATGAATCATCACAGACAGCAATTCAATCACGGATAAAACCTTCTGCTTCTGCAGTGGTTCAAAACATTTAGTTAGCATTTTGTCTGCATGAAGGGTACCCAACCCATCAATGAATCATCACAGACAGCAATTCAATCACGGATAAAACCTGTGATGATTCAAATATGAGGACTCGAGAGAAACAACGTATAGCGACACCTGAATAGCCAAGCAGTGGGGCAAATTTTGATCTTGGCACAAAGGGTTCTTTTACTTCGATTGATTAGCTGGATTTAAGTTTTGTAAGAAAAGGCCTTTTTTCCCCTCTGACTTTATAGATTTACTTCTTTTTCTGTATATTAGCTTTAAGCAGGGGTATATAACCCAGAAGGAAAAAATTCCAGTCGTAACAGAAAAAAAAAATCTTTACTTTGATCTTTTGTCAGGAGCTTAATAAAAATCACTTTCAGGTCTTTGATTTTATGCTGACATTATCTCAGTGTTACGCTTATAGCATATGGTGAGTTAGCGTATGGGCTAGAAGCAGGAATAAACAACTTTTGGCGACACAATTTTAATCTGCCAGGAAACAGTATTGCAGTTTTGGAAAGTCCCTTTTAGAGATGGTTCTAACTCTACTTGTAGATCTACCTTTTCTTTTCCAAATGCAAAGTCATTTATTTAGTTTCTATAAAGTACGTGCCCCGAGTTTAGGGGCATACGTGACCCAACGTTTACATATTGAAAACTTTTGAGGAATGTGAAATATTACATGAAAATACCAACTTATGTGTACTTCAGTGGTTCAGGAGACTAGGCCTTTTTAGATGAAACGGTGACATCTTGGGCCGCAAGAAGTTATTACCAATTTTCGTTCTCTCAGACAAATGGAAGTATAGCTATATATCAATTTATCCCAGTAGCCTTTGTGCCGTTGGAGCAGTGCATGGGTTGTTAGATTCTCATTGTGTCTCTGGCATAGCTCTATTATGAAAGGTCGGGCTAAATCTATCCTTCTGCCGTCTTTTGACCATCCTGGATTCTAGTCCGGTACGAGTACATATTTTTGCTAAGCCGACAGATAGCCGTTTTCAGTTGTTGTCAGAGATAGGATTCAAACCCCCTGTTTTCTGTACTTCAGCCAACTACTCTAGTAACTCAAAAGGTGATTTTGATCGGCCTAGCAGCTTTGGAGAAGAATCTGTTTGAATGTTATGGTGATCTAAGCTGACGGGTCTATGAAGCCAGTTTATGCTATTAACTTTCCCGTAGCATTGCTCGGTCTATGAAGTCAGTTTATGCTATTAACTTTCCTGTAGCATTGCTCGGAAGATTTAGTCAGGTAAGAATACTTGCACAAACTGGCATGACAATTACCTATGCACTTTTGAAGCTAAAACATTTTAAATATGCATGTACAATTTGCAGTCAACTGTCTATAATCATGGGTAGTTCTGTCTCCTTTATACTTGAAAGAACTGGGAAAACACAAAACAAATCTAAAGCTGTTTACAAAATTTGTTACTGCTTTGAAGTAAGTATGATCTTTTCTGACATGTAAATTTTCCATACCGGCCAGATGCTAAATTCTGGCTGTGGCTTGGCACGAACCTGCGACACTCACGCCACTCACGCCGACCATGAGCTATAATTTAACGACGCAAGCAACCAACAAATTCTGTAAATTCTCCATACCGCCCAGATGCTAAAAATCTGGCTGTGGCATGGCACGAACCTCCGACACTCACACCACTTACTGATTGCCGACCATGAGCTGTAATTCTAAACGACGCAAGCAATCAACAAATATATATCAGGGTTTCTTAACCTGAATTTTAATTGAAGAAAGTAAAATAGATAATAGAATATAACAAATTTCTTGTAACCTTTAGATTGTTACTCGTAACAACGGCTTTCTGTAATGACTAAAGCTTTGTCAACAGTTTATCTGCCCTTGCCTGCACTACTGAGGTTCTCGTAAACCATCTTGGCCCTCTTGTTAAAACACTGTTAAAATGGGACTTTTATAACTTCATTTTTATATTTAACAATCTTACACATAAAAATCCGGGTTTCTAATACACAAACCAGAATTCTGCTTTCGGAAAGTGCCTTTCTCCGACAATTAGTGCCGTGACCGTTGCTTTGTCCGCCATCTTGTCCGCCATTTTGGGTAACCGGTCTGCTTTAAATTAATTTCAACATGTTAAACCAATTCCTTGGCCTCAAAAACCCATATGTAGACACCAAAATTATGTTTCTAGCTCGTATACTAAAGAAGATATAGAGATTTTTATGTTTTGGCAGCCATCTTGTCCGCCATTTTGTAACTAATTTGTCTGAAATAATTTTTAACATGCTTAATCGATTCCTCGACCTCAAAAACCTATATGTAGCCACCAAAAGTATGTTTCTAGCCCTTATATTTAAGAAGATATTATGAATTTTATCCCTCGGCGGCCATCTTGGACGCCATCTTGAATATTTTAACTTCCCCAAGGATGCCAAGGTGGCATCATTTTGTTTCTGGTTAAGGACATCCTAAATAATAAGAATCTGCATCAAACATTTGTGCGGACTATTTTTTCGGGTTCTTGTCCCGGCATCCAGACTAAACATGCTGCTTGTACAGTCGTGCCTGATTAGCTAGGCCTCAGCCTCTATGTACACAATCATCACAGGCATAGTACATGTACCTCCGTGTGTGTTGAGCTTTGCGTGCTTATCTACAGTTTTTGCCGATGCCACCGCCGATGTTTAGCGACATTGCCACCATCGGTCGTCACCCTGATATCACTTGTTTCCAGTTCGTGGCACACTGGGTGCAGATTTCCTGATCTGTTGATATAAAAGAAATGAGCCACGACACGACAAACCCAACAGAATGGCATTTGCGCCCAGCGAAGATTCGGATCAGCCTGGGCATCCGCCCAGTCTGATCAGAGTCTTCGCTGTTCGCATGACCCTAGCATAGACCCATAGCTACCCATCAGCCGCCCAGCAAAGTTTCTGATCAGATTGGGCGGCTGCCTAGGCTGATCTGTAACTTCGCTAGGCGCACATACCACTTTGTTGGTTTTGTCTTGTCATGGCTCAATTTTAACGTATATGTGGCGCTTATGGAAGTCGAACCCTCGACATAACTCAGCGGGCACATGACGTCAAAATGACGTCATACTGACGTCACTGCGACGTCATTACGTTGCAGCGAAATCAGTTCGACGTCATTTCAACGCCATGTGCATTAAATATGATAGCATTGCATTAAATATGATAAAACTCAAAAAGACCAGCAATGAGTAGCAATTTGAAAGCCATACAAAGAAGAAAGAAAACTTAGATCCACAAGCGCAGAACAGTCAGTAGCAGAAATCTTCAATACATTCTGAAGAATGATACTCTATTTTGACGAAAATTGCAGACTTAGTATATAGCTGACTCCTATCTTTGCTAGGAAAGGGTACTAAGCCCACTTTGTATCTACGTACAGAAGGAACAAAGTGGACTTATTACCCTTGACTAGAGAAAATAAATTGACTCTATAAATGCGAAGTATTGTAATGTCGCAGCACTGTCTATGCCCCCCCCCACCCCCACCCCACGGCACCAACTTCAGTGGTACACTTTTTTCAAACTGGCTCAGAAGGAGCTAAGTGAAAGATGAAATAAATCAGGAGCAATATCCCTGGAAGCACATCAAAGGAACAAAAATAGCAGCCTCGATTTAATTGTTCATCTGCAGTAATGTAATGTTGTATTGTAACACTGCCTACGTCCCTAGCACCGGCTTCAACGGGATTTTGTTTTCAAGCTGACTCATAATAAGCCCAATAATCACAGGCAACCAACATATATCACAACTGGTTAACTGTGTTTTCAAGGTTGTTACGAAACGAAAAACCTGTCATCAGGTCGTTTGGTAACTACGACACTTTTTCGTTTCGTAACAGCTCTTTTTCGTTATCATCAGGTCATTTGGTAACTACGACTCTTTTTCGTTTCCCAGCAGCCCTTTTTCGTTTCGTAACAGCCCTTGTATATACATAGTTAACCAGGGGTGTATATGTAATCTGCAATATTATGATTATTATAATCACTGTACATGTAATGATGATTTTTCGAAACCGTAACAGACCTAAATATTACATTGTTACATGGGCCGCGACATGACAAAACAAACAAAATGGCATGTGCGCCCAGCGAAGACTCAGATCAGCCTGGGCATCCGCCCAGTCTGATCAGAGTCTTCGCCGTCCTCATGGAGGTAGCTTAGACCCTTAGCTATCCTTTAAGCGCAAGCAAAGACTCTGATTACACTGTGCAGCTGCCCAGGCTAATCTGATTCGTCGCAGAGCGCACATGCCACTTTGTTGGTTTGTCGTGTCGCGGCTCACACAGTTTTGAAAAGGTTTACGTTACACCATACAAATAACTTGGGTCAAATAACTTAGGATAGAGTTTAAGATCAGTTTTCAATGACTCTGCAAAACTTCAGGTTTTATGAAACCCTACACGTATGAGGACTTCCCTTTTATCTAATATTGCACTGTTTCACTGCATATGCCATATGCGCTATGCATCAATATTTTGTCATTTATTCGGGATGAAAAATCCTGCAAAATTGGGGAAGGGTTCATGTAAATATTAACAGGGAAATGACTTGAAAGTTAAAAAGCTACAAAAAACTGTAAGTACGTTTAAATATCCTTGAAATGCACTGTAAAAAAATACGTAGAGTTTACGGTAGAATAACTGGCAACCAGCTACCAGTCCATTCCCGTTATTTTTACGTGTGGTCAGTGTAGAACATTGTTCGAAATTACGATATGGTAGTGTCATATTTACTGGCCGCACTCGAAAAAAAAAAACTACAAAAACACTTAAGTTTATAGTGTTTAAGGGCAACAGGACCAAAATAACATCTGTTCTTTTCTATCCTACTCTGCTTGATAGTTCCTGCAAGTTTTTACAGGCGCCCGTAAAAATAACGGGAAATGGACTGGCAGCTGGTTGCCATTTATTTTACCATAAAATCTACTGAAATTTTTAATAATGTGAGAGAACTGAAATCTTACTCAGATATAGGGCATGCGTGTTTTCTTCTGCTTCATCTGCTTCCGACTTATTACTTGCTTCAGTTTTCTTTTGTCTCTCTCTCTCTCTCTCTCTCTCTCTCTCTCTCTCTCTCTCTCTCCTGATTCAAGAAGGGCAGTTGTCAGTTACTGGCGAAAGTATGTACACTTTGTACTGGTTAACCGCTTAGGAGGTCTAAGCCTGCCCAGGAATAGTGTGGTTCGGTTAACTGACCGTCCCGACATGACCCTAGTTGTTTACCGTGGACGTTAAGCATCAAATCAACCAACCAACAAACAACTCTCTCTCTCTCTCTCTCTCTCTCTCATATGTGTTTACTCATAAAAAATAAATAAACAAATAAAAGTAGAAAATCTTAAGATTTCAAAACAGGCTTTTTGCCAGTCAATCTAGCGAACATAAATTTTCCTGTCATAGTTACGGAGAAAAGTCTTTAAAAACGTACTTTTGCATTAAAGTATGGCTTTTAACTAACAGTATGGTTGTCTACACTGAAAAAGAAATCCGTACATTTTACGATAGAATAACTGGCAACTAGCTGCCAGTCCAATTCCTGTTATTTTTACGGGCGTTTGCCTGTAATTCATTTTCGGAACTCACGATATGGTGGTGTTATGTTAATTGGCCGCACTCGAAAATAACTTTATAGTGTTTAAGGGCTATATTACTAAAACATCACCTGCACTAATCTATACTTCTGTGCGTGATGGTTCCTGCAGTTTTTACGAGCGCCCATAAAAATAACGGGAAATGGACTGGCAGCTGGTTTAACATTATTTTACCGTAAAATCTATGGAATTTTTTTACAGTGTAGCATGTTTTTGATATACTCGTAATAAAAAGTAAATGCTGATAACAAGAAAAGTATAATACATGTATCTAAGGTCCGATGAAATATTGGCGGTTGAGTAGTCATTGTATAAGTAAGTGGTACAGCGGCTGAAAGTAAGCGGAAATGCAATTTTCTACATCATTCTTTTTATAACCTCTAATCCGCTTACTATAAACAGCTCTGTACCAGCTAATCTTTAACGAATTATTTTCAATATCATACCTGATGTTTTAACATTTAAACTACAACGTCATTCATTGCTCAAGATATTGTACTTATATAATATCTTATCATCTTTGATTTTCAATTCTGTTAATGTCTGAAAATAAAGACAGGCGACCAGAAATAAGGTTAAACTCGATATATTAGGTTCCAACAACTCATATTTCACTGCAAATAATACAAGATTTTTTTTTTGCATATAGGGGTAGGTGTACTGGTACGAATGAAAAAAAATGACACTGATATCTGAAGATGAAATTTTATTTTTTTATCTTTTATTTTATTTATTTACTTTTATTTTTATTATTATTATTATTATTATTATTATTATTATTTACTATTCCCGGTACTTTTCCCACCAAAACATTTGAACCCTTACTTCGCTTAATCAACCGCTAGAATATTACTCAGATGACCCCTGTGATTTCGTATTTAATTTCGTATGCGACTTGGGACATAGGTATATCATGTATATACGTCTGAACAAACCGTGCCAGGCGCAAAGTAGGCTGCTTCTAAAGTCTGGTCAGGTCCTACACTGTTTACTATTCTATCTACATCTTTTGGAAACATAACTTTGAATCGGCTGTCCAATTGAGATTATGAAATTACAGTATGCTCTTCTCTGGTTTCGTCACCAGATATTGTCAGGGTCACTGAAGAGGCTTTATTAGCCGAAACTACGTAGTCTGGCCCATGTTCCTTCTTATGAATGTATTCTCTGTTCTTGAAGGAACTCTTTCAGATTTTAATTAAAACAAACCTCCAATTTAAGTACATTTATGATGCCCCATTTTTTTTACACGTACGGACCCGCGACGTTCAATTTGCTGACCTCATGAAATTACTCATTTAACTAGAAATGTGTCCATCGTACACATATGCCCCCGCCGAGTGCCTTGATTAAGGTACTGGCACTTGTAGGATAACCAGGTTTATAGAGGCAGACTTGTATAATATAAAAGGACATTATAAGTCCAAGTAACGCCCGAAGTTTGAAATGTGAAACAAACTGCAGCCCTTTATTTAGTTTACAAATTCTTATACTAAATTTCAAGCTGCTACAATAATTGGAACCCTAAAATCTATCGCTTACTAAAATTTTAACCTTGCAAAATTAGCCTAAGTCCGAAGTCAGTGGACCGTGATATATGGATCTTCATGACCTGATTCTTGTGTATTCCCGTTGTACTTACAGATATAAACTCTCATACAAAATATCAAGTTGCTAAAATAATAGGAACCCTCAAGTCTACCTCTTACAAAAATCTTAACCTTGCAAAATTTGCCTAAGTCCGAAGTCAGTGGACCGTGACAAATAAACCATCATACCCCGATTCTTCTGTATTTCTGTTGTACTTATAGATATAAATCCTCATACAAAATTTCAAGTTGGTACAATAATAGGAACCTTAAAGTCTACCTCTCACAAAAATCTTAACCTTGCAAAATTGGTCTAAGTCCGAAGTCAGTAGATCGTGACATAGGGAACATCATACCTTGATTCTTGTATATTCCTGTTGTACTTATAGATATTAATCCTCATACAAAATTTCAAGTTGCTACAATAACAGGAGCTCTGAAATCTACCTCTTACAAAAATCTTAACCTGTGTCTAACAGGATCACGTACGTACGTACGGACAGACGTACGTAATAATGTACGAACGTATGCACGTACGCACAACCGAAACACTATATGCCCCCGGCATCATATGATGCGGGGGCATAAAAATAACCGTGTTTTGACAAATTTCAACTGCAGGCTTTCTACTGAAATTCGCATATGCATCGACAGAATGTTAACCGTTTCAGTATGCTGTTACTAGAGCCCTATATACTATAACTCCAATACCGCTTTAAAATTTATTTTCTACCGAATGTTTGTCTGGATCACTGTCCTTCCAATTCTGAGGCTACTTTTGGAAGGACCTCTATGCTTAAGGCGTGAATTTTCCCCATGATTAAAAAGTTATACGGATCACTGACTTCTGCTTTGCATTTATGACTATGACATGTAACTTGCATGACAAATGAATTTTTAAGTGTTTGTGTCCATGTAAAATACGTAAAACATACGTTGACGTTGACGTCATTTTTTAGATAAATGGTAAATTATCCTTAAACTGATCGTTGAAATAATGATTGATTGTATATATTTTACCCTTTTTTGACTTACATTACTTACATAACAGACAACACTGGATAGTTTTGACTATATGTAAGTGACCTTGACCTCAGTTCAAGGTCATGGTACACAATATTGTCCTTGAAGATCACAGTGCTACTGTTGACCAGTCTTCTTCTTTGGCTTACTGAGTATCGTTCCCCCCCGTGACCCAGCTTCCCACTCATATATATTGCGTACTTGCATCGCATAAGTCTGCTGCATGAAGGAAATGCTGGGTCACGGGGGGGGAAAGTACTTGTATTTTAGTTATAGTGAAGCGTTCCCTTTTGGCCGTTTTGACCGGAAGTAGAACTACGGTTTTGCATGTTTAAATGCCAATCAGGCGTGACAAGAAGAAAACCATTGCTTTGTATTGTGATATGTGTGTATTTAGCATGCATTTATGAGAAAAACTTATGGAATGAATGATTAATTTTAATATTTTTATTACCTCAAAAAATGAGGTATGCAAAAACCTTGAATTTAGGGTAGGTAGGGTCAGACTGGATTACTCCCCGTGTCTTTGGGTCTGAATCACAAATGATCTGATTTCATACGGTTTACATATTTGTGGAAGCTCTGCTAAGAAAAATTTGCACACTTTATACTTTGAAAATTCGGACCTGCCGCGCCGGTCTAATGGGGAAAATACTCGCCTTAATCATAGAAGTCCTTTGCAAACATGTTACCCCGAACAATTTCAAGACAATGGTCTGCTTCGCTATTTTACTCAGTTTGTTGTACATCATACGATTTCTGAAAGACGGCAATATGAGTCTTGATTTTGACGGAATAATTATATTTGTATAAGGCTAATTTCTATGGAAACAATGACCAATTAGAGATTTTGTTCCATATATTTTTATATTTGGGTCATCGCAGATCTCAATTATCAGAGATGCGTTTAAAATGTCACGGAATAAATTATATATTAACTGTAAAATATCGAATACTGAGGTGGTCATGTAATCCGATAAGATCAAATAAAAGTGCACTTTGCACTTAACAGTTTTACAATATTGCTATAACCTGATATTTTACATCGTAATCGTTTTGTCACAAACGTTTCTATTCTCTGTTGTAATTTGACTGAGTTACGTTGTCGTCATTTACTAGACTAAGTTACTAGTGTCTTCATTAACTTATTGACTTACAGTGTCGTCATTAACTTGACTAATTTACAGTGTCGTCATTAACGAGACTGACTTACAGTGTCGTCATTAACTTATTGACTTACAGTGTCGTCATTAACTTGACTAATTTACAGTGTCGTCATTAACTTGGCTGAGTTACGTTGTCGTCATTTACTTGGCTGAGTTACGTTGTCGTCATTACCTTGACTGACTTACAGTGTCGTCATTAACTTGACTGACTTACAGTGTCATTAACTTGACTGTCTTACAGTGTAGTCATTAACTTGACTGACTAACAGTATCGTCATTAACTTGACTGAGATACAGTGTCGTCATTAACTTGACTGAGTTACAGTGTCGTCGTAAACTTGACTGAGTTACTAGTGTCGTCATTAATTTGACTGACTTACAGTGTCATCATTACGTTGACTGACTTGCAGTGCCATCATTAAGTTAACTGACTTACAGTGTCATCTTTAAGTTGACTGACCTAGAGTGTCACCATTAAGTTGACTGACTTATAGTTTCCGTGTTACGTCATGAGTTTCTAATGTATGTAGCATTTTGGCAAACAAGCATCATTTTTCCCATACAATTTTGCAAATTGCAAATAAACAACAAAGCATTAACGAAGTCGCTAGTCAGAGATTTGTTAAGCCTTACAGCACTCACAAAATCAATTGTGGTAATATTTTTACTGAAATTTTGTGAAGAGCTTTTGCACTACAAAAGCTCATCACATGGTTTCGTTTTATGTATTTATTTATTTATTGCAAAAATGGTAGTGATTTACGTACATGCATACACGTCTCAAAATTAAACGTCTCGTTAACGATGCCATTAATTCTGAAAAACTGAGCCCAGATATTTGCGCAAGGCTCCGGAAGCACGGCACATTCTGGCATCGGTACAAACAGCGAAGAAGGGCCAAATAAATGTAATTCCCCCACAGCCCGCTGAATTTGCTTACAGTACATTTGAGTTCAGGACATTTGCTAGGAAATACTTCCTACACTGGAACCTGTCTAAGACTCTGTGTATGTTCTATTTCGTATATAGGCTCACCAATGGTGAAATAAAAAATATGCATCATCGTGCAAAATCTTAAGAAATCTGAACTGGCAAGATACACCTCTAGACCGCTGTTCCGAAAATATCCCTAAACAACCCAAGAAGTAAATATCAGTTCCAAAATGAATTTCATATTACTTTAAATAACTCAGTCAAGTCAGGATGATATAGAAAAGATACCTCTGTCCATCAAAGGCTTTATTACCACACTGGTACAAGATGCTTTAAAATCAATTTTAATTACGATCCGAAAAATCTTCAAAAACAATTGCCTTTCTGCAATATTTTGGACCATACAGAAAAATGCTACACTGCAATTTTATTTAAACAAGTTTCTTTTGAAAGCAGGACTATTCAGCAAACAGAAAATTAAAAGAAAAGCAGGGGTCATAGAGCTTATTTCTTTTTTACTAGACAAACTCTACCCCTACCCCCAGATAAATCACATGGAAAAAATTACATAAAACTTCGTTAAAAATAATGTAACGCATTCAGATAATTTTCATTTTGCTTGCGCACCAAAAGCTGCCATGATATGAATAAAATAAGTCATTTTAGAACGTTATAATCCACCAGGTTTAATCACAACCAACTTTAATGTCAAAAAATAAAATATTGCAAACAATCCTAATTTTACTTTTTGCCTAAAGTTTAGGGTTAATTTTATCACAAACAATGGTAAAATGACCCGAAATATTATTTAGACAACAATACTTTGCCATTTTCTTATCCATTTACAGTAAAATATTGACCTTACCATAACTTTCATTTTTGACGATAACATAAAAATGGCCACTTCCTAGCAAATGTCTTTAACACTTTCTAAAACGACTGCTACCGTTAACATCAAAGTACAGTTCATAACAATAATGTTCAGTCATATTTCGGAGCACAATCAAATGATGTGCGGCAATTATATTTTTCTTTGAGTGATGGAATAAAAAACAAGAGGGCCATGGTGGCCCTGAATCGCTCACCTGAGCATTAATCTGTTCACTGGCTCTGGTGTAGATTTATAAGAGTGTTTACCAGACATGGGAATGGCAGCCACCTTGGTCATGTGACCAAGATCATTTGAAGAACTTTCAATCCTTTGACCCATGCAGGCTCCATATGAAATTTGAGTTTAGTCTGCCTAGCGGTTTCAGAGATGTTTGAAAACGTTTATAGATGGATGACAGAGGCAGCTAACACTAATACTGTAAGGATCAGATGAGCTAAAAATGCCAGAGTCGCTTCCCCCAAACGTACCCGTCCATGTTGAGTTCCTTTGATGGATTTGAACTGGACTGAACTAGGCGAACACAGATGATAGAATGGTAGCATCATTTTCTCTCTGTGGTGAAATTAATGTTTTCCAAGGAGTTTATGGCTGGCATCATTGCAATGTTAGTTCTGATTCTTGAAGCATAACTTTATTAGATTTGACCTAGTGACCTAGTTTTTGACAGACATGACTCAGTTTCAAACCCGACCTAGGTTTTATGGAGAGGATATACATTCTGACAAAGATTCATGAAGACTGGATCAAACCTGTGCCCTCTAGGGTGTATACAAAGTTTTTCTAAGATTTGACCTAGTGACCTAGTTTTTGATCCGACACAACCCAGTTTCAAAGCTGGACTGGATATTGTGAGGATAAACATTCTGACAAAGTTTCATGAAGATTGGATAAAAACTGTGCCCTCTACAGCGTACACAATGTCTTTCTTATATTTGACCTAGTGACCTAGTTTTTGACCTGACATGACCTATTTTCAAATTTGGCCTAGATATTGTGACGATAAACATTCTGACAAAGTTTCAAAAAGATTGGATCAAAACTGTGCCCTCTAAAGCATACACAAGGTTATTCTAAGATTTGACCTGGTGACCGTGTTTTTGACCCGACTTAACCCAGTTTCAAATTTATCCCAGATATTGTTAGGATAAACATTCTGACACAGCTTCATTAGGTTTGGATCAAAACTGTGCCCTCTAGAGCGTACACAAGGTTTTTCTAATATTTGACCTAGTGACCTAGTTTTTCACCTGACATGACCCAGTTTCATACTTGGCCTGGATATTGTGAGAATAAAGATTCTGACAAAGTTTCATGAAGATTGGATCAAAACTGTACCCTCTATAGCGTACACAAGGTCGTTCTTATATTTGACCATGTGACCTTATTTTTAACCAAGTTTCAAACTTGTCCTAGAATTTATCAAGATAAACATTCTGACAGAGCTTTATGAAGATTGGATCAAAAAGGAGCCCTCTAGGGTGTATTCAAAGTTCTTCTAAGATTTGACCTAGTGACCTAGTTTTAGACCCGACATGACCCAGTTTCAAACTTGGCCTGGATATTGTGAAGATAAAAATTCTAACACAGTATCATGAAGATTGGATCAAATCTGTCTCCTCTGGAGCGTACACAAGGTCGTTCTTATATTTGACCTAGTGACCAAGTTTTGACCCGACACAACCTACTTTCTAAGCTGGCCGAGATATTGTGATGATAAACATTCTTACAAAGTTTTAATAAGATTAAATCAAAACTGTGTCCTCTAGAGCGTACACAAGGTTATCCTAAGATTTGACCAAGTGACCTAGTTTTTGTCCCGACGTGACCCAATTTCAAACGGCCTGGATATTGTAAGGCTAAACATTTTGACAAAGTTTCATGAAGATTGGATCAAAACTGTGGTCTCAAGAGCATACACAGGGTTTTTCTAATATTTGACCTAGTGGTCTAGTTTTTGACCCCACATGACCCAGTTTCGAACTTGGCCTGGATATTGTGAGGATAAACATTCTGACAAAGTGTCATGAAGATAGGATAAAAAAAACTGTGCCCTCTAGGGTGTACACAACGTTTTCCTAATATTTGACCTAGTGACCTAGTTTTGGCCAAACATGACCCAGTTTCGAACTTGGCCTGGATATTGTGATGAAAAAAATTCTGACAAAGTTTCATGAAGTTTGGATCAAAACTGTGACCTCTAGAGCGTACACAAGGTGTTTCTAAGATTTGACCTAGTGACCTAGTTTTTGATCCGATATGAGCCAGTTTCCAACTGGCCCTGGATATTGTGAGGATAAACATTCTGACAATGTTTCAGGAAGATTGGATCAAAACTGTGACCTCTACAGCATACACAAGGTTTTTTTTCTAAAATTTGACCTAGTGACCTAGTTTTTGACCCGACATGACCCAGTTTCGATCTTGGCCTGGATATTGTAAGGAAAAACATTCTGACAAAAGTTCATGAAGATTGGATCGAAACTGTGACCTCTAGAGCGTACACAAGGTTTTTCTAATATTTGACCTAGTGACCTAGGTTTTGACCCAATATGACCCAGTTTCAAACTTTGCATGGATATTGTAAGGATAAACATTCAGACAAAGGTTCATGAAGATTTAATCAAAACTGTGACCTCTAGAGCGTAAACAAGGTTTTTCTAAGATTTGACCTAATGACCTAGTTTTTGATACGACATGACCCAGTTTCTAACCTGGCCTATATATTGTAAGGATAAACATTCTGACAAAGTTTCATGAAGATTGGATCAAAACTGTGTCCTCTAGAGCGTACACAAGGTTTTTCTAAGATTTGACCAAGTGACCGAGTTTTTGACCCGACATGACCCAGTTTCAACTTGGCTTAGATATTGTGACGATAAACATTTTGACAAAGTTTCATGCAGTTTGGATCAAAACTGTGAACTCTAGAGCGTACACAAGGTTTTTCTAAGATTTGACCTAGTGACCTAGTTTTTGACCCGACATGACCCAGTTTCGAACTTGGCCTAGACTTTATAGATATAAACATTCTGACAAAGTTTCATACAGATTGGATCAAAATTGTGCCCTCTAGAGTGTACACAAGCAAAAGTTGACAGACGGAAGGACGGATGGACGTACGTACGACGGACGACGGACATCACGGTATCCCAAAAGCTCATCCTGAGCACGAAGTGCTCAGGTGAGCTAAAAATGTAAGCAAACAAAATAAAAGCAGCTGAATATATTAGTCATTCTTAAGCCATTGTACAGAGCCTGCAAGTTGAAAACAAAAATTAGACGATGTTTCATATTATATTGTACTATTATATAGATATATAGTTTATATTTAAACCAAAAAAATGTGTTTGTAATACATTATGCCCCAACAATATGCCTGCCCCTAACTAGGTCAACAAAAAGAAATAAAAATACGGGTCATTGTTTTATATTCTACTCATCAATTAAATATCAAGGCCAAAGCAGTTACAATTCTTGAGTAATAGAGAAACCCTTAAATATTATGTACAAACAGGAAAATGGACACAACCATGTCAATAATGAAATAAACATAACGCAGTCCTCATAAGAATGATTATTACACCGAATACTATAAGACCCAAAAGTTAAATCCAGTGACCTACACCTTAGCCCATAGCAGAATGTCAAATATGAGAATCCTAGCTCCAACAGGTTTTTCAGGACTTTGGGAACAAACTGTCATTCAATTTGTTCGAACAAGGGGCATAACCCTGTAGGTGCAAAGCCGATAGAAAATAAAATAAAAGCGAGTCTGCTTATTTCTTATGGTCTATCCACCCACCTATAAATTAACAAGGCTACAGCAGCTACAGTTCTTGCGTAATATATCATACCTACAATGTTTTGTACAAATAAGAAAAGGGGCATAAGTATGTCAATAATACACTCATTTTAATGTAATTATCATCAAAATGATAACCACATCAAATACTTAGTATACCAAAAATCAGGTCTTTAGGTTAAACGGTTCAAAAGCTGGAAAATGCCAAAATTAACAAAGGGATATAATTCAGTCAATTTATTGACGAAATTAGCCCAAAAATTAACAAGGTGATCTACACCTGAAACCCTACCAGTATGCAAAGTATGGACACCCTATCGCGAACATTTTTTTTCCCCAAAATTTTGCTGACAAACGTATATTAAAATTTTCGTAAAAGGGGCATAACTCTGTAACTAAGAAGCCGATGGAAAAAGATCTAAAAAATACGTGTCTACTGATTTTTATAGTCTATCCACCTATGAACAAGAGGGTCATGAGGCCCTGACTCGCTCACCCGAGTATGGTGGCCATGTAGGTCATGTGACCTAGACCACTTGAATTAATTTTTCGTTCCTTCAGCTCCTGGAGGCTGTGTATGAAATTTGGTTACAATTACCCCAGTGGCATTTTAGGAGATGTCTTAAATTGTCAAAATATGAATGACATGGCTTAGAGGTCTAAGAACGACCTTGACCTCTTGTACCCGCAAATCTTCAATGTACTATGACGACTGTATATACCAATGTTAGGCCAAAATCTTCCAAATTTGCAATGAAAACTTATGTTCTAGCATTTTCCCATACCTGACCTTGCCTTAAAAAAGGTCAAGGTCAGTCCAAGGTTATCATTTGAATAATCGTGATTGTACTCGAGTACCTGATGCTATATACACCAAGTTTCAAGGCGATTGATCACTTGGTTTTTTAGAAGATTTGCTTTTGCCATATACGGGCATGGCGGCCATGTTTGTCATGTCACCCAGACCGTTTGAACAAATGTTCGTTCCCTCAGCCCCTAGAGGCTCTATATGAAATTTGGTTTCAATTGGACCTGTGGCTTTTGAGGTGATGTGTGAAATAG
The DNA here is from genome assembly GCA_963989385.1 of Ctena decussata. Taxonomy (NCBI): domain Eukaryota; kingdom Metazoa; phylum Mollusca; class Bivalvia; order Lucinida; family Lucinidae; genus Ctena; species Ctena decussata. The sequence goes on from OZ022506.1 coordinate 59,837,457, forward strand.
TCACGATATGAGAATTTGGGTCAAAGGTCAAAGAATAACCTTGACCTCTAGTACATATTAGTTTTCACGTACTCATTAGGATGACTGTATATACCAATTTTCAGGTCAAAAGCTTCAACAGTTTCCAAGAAATCTTATGTTCTAGCATTTTTTCCATATAAAAGCAGCAGAAAGCAAAGGTTTGACTTCACAAAAAAAAGGTCAAGGTCAGCCCAAGGTCATAATTTGAACAATCCTAGTAGTACTCGTGTACCTTATGCTACATACCAAGTTTCAACGCCATCCGTTTACTGGTTCTGGAGAAGAAGATTGTTAAAGGTTTTTACCATATACGGGCGTAGCGGCCATGTGGGTCATGTGACCAGGACCGTTTGAACAAACTTTTGCCCACCCCCCCCCCGCCCCCCGCACCCTCTAGAGGCTCTATGTGAAATTCGGTTACAATTGTTGATCCAGTGGCTCTTGAGGAGATGGTTGAAATTGTCAAAATATGAGAGACCAGGAGCAAAGGTCAAAGTATGACCTTGACCTCTTGTACACATAAATTTTTCATGTACTCATTAAGATGACTGTATATAACACTTTTCAGGTCAAAATCGTCAATAGTTTCCAAGAAATCTTATGTTCTAGCATTTTCCCATATGAAAGCTACAAAACGCATTTGACTTTACCGTAAAAAAAGGTCAGTGTTAACCCAAGGTCATAATTTGAATAAGTTTGGTAGTACTCGCGTATCTGATGCTAGATACCAAGTTTCAAGGCCATCGGCCTATTGGTTCTGGAGAAGAAGATTTTAAAAGTTTTTATCATATATGGGCTTGGCAGCCATGTTGGTCATGTGACCAGGACAGTTTGAATAATTTTTTGTTCCCCCGCCCCAAAGAGGCTCTACATGAAATGTGTTATTATCGGCCCAGCGGTTTCAGAGAAGTCGTTTTAAAAGTGTGGACGGACGTACCGTCGACAGACGCCGTATCCTTCCCATCCTATAAGCTCCCCCGGAGCCACTGGCTAGCAAGGCTCCAGCAGTTACAGTTCTTAAATAATAGATCACACCTACAATGTTTTGTACAAGTAAAAAAGGGGCGTAACTCTGTCAATAATTAACTCAAAATAACGTACTTTTCATCAAAGTGAATGGCACATCAAATACTAATAGTATACCAAAAATCCGTTTCTAGGTTAAACGATTCACAAAGTGGAAAATGCCAAGGTTAACGAAGGTCCAGAACAGCCTGCTCCTAAACCATTTTCAGACAGCTAGGATAATTATTTTAGAAGTCCCAATTTTCAGCTTTTATAGTAATTTTGTTTTTTACTTCATTTATTTCGTTGCTTTTGTATTTTGTTTTTATTCATATTGTTTATTAGTTTTACAGGAGTACCAGTGTCAATATGAACACTACAAACGACACAACAATGGAGTACTGTGCGAACACTACCATCTTGCAAGTCCCTGACATAAAACTCCAGCCTTATCTCCAATACCTGCTCGGAACTATCACATCCGTGTTGGTCATTGTCACAATCGCCGGTAACATCATGACAGTTACTGCCTACATCATCGACAAGCAACTTAAGACTGTCTACAATACCTACATCTTCAACTTAGCCATTACGGATCTATTTATTGGGCTTATGATAATGCCTTTCGGAGGTTGTTACATGGTCAACGACTTTCGCTGGAAACTGGGAAGACCATTCTGCAAAGTATGGCTTGCGACTGCTTTTACTCTGCGTTTAGAATCGGTTTTTATGATTTTACTGCTGTGTTACGACAGATTTCTTCTAGTCAGATTTGGACATCGGTATGAGAACAAAGTAACAATGAAAATAACAATTGTTAATATAGCCATTACTTGGATCATCGCTTTCGCAGTGTATGGGCCAGCTATCATAGGATGGGATATCTGGTCTGGGTGTACAATAGTAGGAGAAAACGTCTGTGAGGTTGAATTTGCTCAAAATCCACAGTATACCATAAGTTCAGCTTTCTTAGAATTCTTTGTGCCATTAAAAGGTTTGGTAATCATTAACGGTCTTTTGTACTATAAAATCAGGCGATTAATATCTAAGAACGTTAAAACCGATAACGAAACAGAAGGTTTCATAGAAAACGACACTGATGACACACTGGCAGAACCATCCGAACTAGCGAATTCACCGCACTTTAATGAAATTGAAACCTCAGAAAATAAGCAAGAAGTTCGGATAACAAGTGGTAAAGAAACTAAAACGGAAGCCACAGAAGAAACTGTATCCGGAGCGGCAATCAATGAAACAGTCACAGATGACGACGGGAAAGCTCTGTCAACGGCTGAATTAGAAGAGAGCAACAAACAAGAACGAGCTTTAGCAGATGATAAAGTTTACCTTTATAATAAAGATCACTCATCAAGCGATGATGGCAAATCTGTCAGCAATACTCAAAAAGAAGAACCCAAAAAGGATGACGAGCAAGTAAAAACTGAAGAAGAATCAAAGAAGCCCACCACCTTAAATGCTAAAACTGCTAAACGTCAGTCTGAAGGAGAGACACCATCCACTGAAGAGAGGAAGAGAAAAAGTGGAGCTGTTGCAAAAACTCATGTCAGGTCCAAGTCTGATGCTACTGACACGGAGCCAGGTGAAATAATGAAATCGGTTATGAAAGTCATGGAAAAACATGGAAGTGGTACTCTTCTGGAGACTGACTTAACAACTGATTTCAGCAATGATGCAGAAATAGAGGATGATAGTGGAATAAATGAATCAGCAACTGCAAACGATAACGAAGAAATTTTGGAAACAGTAAAACAAAGTAGTGACCTTACAGGTTCTTTGCGAAGGAAGATTTCAGATTACGCCAGTAGAGTTTTGTATAAAAGACATAGCGGAGAAACTGTTGGTTTAGAAAAATTAAATGACAATGAGAGGTACGAAGAACGCAACATTGATGTAGCTATAGCTGAAAAGGAACGTCAAGATGCAGAAATGGCCAAAAGGAAAGCAGCAAGTATGCAGTCAACTGTTTCTTCCAGAATTCGAAGCAATACAAAAGCAGCCAGATTTCTAGCAATGCTGGTTATAGTGTTCTTTGTATGCTGGGCACCTTATACGATCGCTACAATCAAAAACGCTTTCTGTGAAGGGTGCGTTGACACGATTATCTACGAAGTATTGACCTGGCTTCTGTGGACAAAGTCTGCAATCAATCCAGTTTTGTATGCATACAACAGCTCGAGATACCGACAGAATTTTGTTAAGTTTCTCTGTGTCTGTTGCAGAAAGAAGGGGCAATAGAAAATCTTACAGGCGTGCTCATATGTTATTGAATTTTTTATTAAACGAGTTGGGGAAAAGGATAAGATGCGAGATTCTGCCGACGTAATTTGCATATTTAATCCACTAGTTGATTGTCGTTTTTAATGCATGACTTTATTAAACTCCCAGATGCGACATCATATGATAAAGCCAATAAAACACGTAATTTAATGACGTGATATATTTGCTTGAGCAAATTTGAAGTTTCTGTTGAATTAATTTCAGTTTGTAATGAATTGAAAAATTGGCGGAGCATGGCATACACTTTTTGGACAAAAGTGACGTGACTGAACGTCAGTCTGTAAAGGTACTTAGCACAACAGTTGGTAATTCCATAGTTGCTATGGTAACAGATCTAAGGCGTAATCACTTATAATTTGAGAGGAGCATGGCACAGTGTACGCCATGCTCCTTTCGAATTATAAGAAAAGTGTGATTTTCTCAAACCTAGAACTCATTCTCAAATTATTTAATTCTCTGTTACAAATCAAGTTCTGGAAGTCCTACTCAATATATGACTTCTTTCAAAGTGCTTCAAAATACATTTTTAAACTGGAAACAATATGTTTGATAGATGGACGACTTACGATGAGATAACAGTATCATTTTCATGACAGGACAATGGGGGAGTGCTAATGAAAAGGCGTGTTAAATGGAACCCGTTAACGGTTAATCATACGCCTCCAGCAGGAATCGAGCACGGAACCGCTAGTTCTGCGCTTAACCCACTGAGCGAGTATGTTTGGCATATCTTTTTCATAAATTATTCTTTCTTGCTATTTCTTCAGTAAATGTTTTTTGAGCAAAGTTAAAGGGCCGGTATATAATGCAGCCATAAAATGCAGCCGTATTAAATGTATAGGGAAAACGCAGCTGATAATGCAGCAGTAGGGAAAGGTGATAATGGCCTTATTGTTCAATGTTAAGTGAGTGTCAAATGGCTTTTAAGAAATATAAAGATGGGATACACATGTTTGAGAGTGTATAGGTTCAAAATATCATATTACAGGAGCTTGAAATTTTATCAAGACGATGATGCAAAAATAAAAAATATATATATATATATTATTTTTGTCTTCTTTTTTATCTTTATTTTTTGTTTGAATAAATTTGCAAACTCCTGCGTCATGATCAAGGAAAAGCTGAAACTGATATTTCTTTTATCATAATCATTTTATTATTTTATTACCTCTTCATTATACATAAACACTTTTCCAACTGACATAATAAACGAATGTTAACTTCTGCGCATGATATCATAATGATGTATACAGGGACATAGCCAGACCGTTTACTTTGTAGAAGCAAATATTTCAATCTGAAAGCATGCATCTCCAAGGGTGATCACTCTAATATGATAAAAATGCCCCCTTACGCCATTTTTTCAAAGTTGGAACAATTTCTGTGACTTCTTCTTTGTTTTCTTGCATAGACCACGTATGGTCTTGTTGCCGTGCCAATGCCTTCATATTTTGAGCGTCCCATCAGATTATCTCGTCATATGCATCCACTAATTTTCCGCCAGGTACATGCTACTACAGATTATTACCGGTATTCCTTTTTTCCAATGACTGTTGTTTTGTGGAACCGGCTCCCTACAGGTATAGTTCTCTTAAAAGATCTTGACTCCTTCAAGCTAGAAGTGAGCAAGATAAATCATCAAAGGCCATAGAAAATAAGATCTGTTTTTACCCTGCTTTTATCTCATTACTTTGCTAAAAATACTAACACTTTCATCTTTTTCTAATCTCACTATCATTCTTTTAGATCTCACTATCACTTTTTTACTTTTATTCTTGCTAACCCTGCGCATAACATTCTGTAGAGGGTGACGCAGTAAACATAGATAGATAGATAGATAGACCATCCGTTCTTGAATAGGGTTAATTCTTAAAGGAAAGAATTTGCTCCTGGAGGAGCAAATTCTTTCCTTTTAGAATTCACCCGCATTGTAGAGAAGGGAGGCAAAATGCAGAGTTGGTCCTCTTGAAAGTGTACCCATATACATTAAGCACAGATGGAGATGCTTACAGTTCTCCTTCTAGCTATGCCCCTGTATAGGGTGGACAAGGGTTCGCTAAATCGTGAAATTGTCGTTAACTACAGCGTATTTCCACTTACGCTGAAAAAATTTTACCTTAAAAGCATAAAATAAACCATCATGAAAATTATCCTAATATCTAGCTAAATGAGGTATGCAATAAATATAATATGTTTGTATTTTGCAGAGACGTGACTGTTTTAATATTGGGTAATTTTTCAGAATATCCTGTTTCCATTGGCGTCAGTAAGCAAAACTTACCACAAGAAAATGCCTTAATGAGATTAAAATAGAGCAGAATAGTAACTATAGATATCAGGAAAGGAAACAAGTTATTAATATCGCAGCAATAATTTAGCTAGATATTGGCGCAACTTTCCAGAAAATATGTCATCATACTTTTCTCACAGTTATTTTGTAGAAGAAATGCATTAAACTTAACGGCAATGTCATTATTTAATGAACACTCTTGTCCACTGTATGTAGAAAACTACATTCCCCTTTAAAATCTTATATGGGCGGTACGTTTAATTTGCAACCATTTTCTATATACACATAGCAAAAAAACAAAAGGGAGTAGACTTAAAATTTTCGGGTTTTCTATGTTATTCTATGTTTATTTCTTAAATGATAAATAGAATCTTGCATTCGTGCTCCTGTATTATAGAATTTATTAAACTCGTTGGGGAAGAGCGATAAGATGCTTGGTATAGCCTCGCATCTATTTTTTCCCCAACTCGTTCGATAAATTCAGTAGTACCTGAGCACTCATTTAAGATCCTCTATATAGCCGTCAACATGCAAAATAAATGGTGTTAAGTATATATACAAAATTGGATTTATAAAAAAAATGAACAAGTGAGCAAGGGCTTACGGATGCTCCCGGCCAGTGTCATCGCTTAATGGCTAGACAGATGAGCAGTCAGACAATCTTTATCAAACTCCAAAGCAGAGCTAGTCAAAAGGTTTGGTTTTTCGATTTCAGAAATATAAGGAATTATGCTAACAGCACATATAACTTTAATGCCACTTTCATTCACGAAATTTCAGAGTCTGTAACCTTGAACTTTGGATGGCCGGATGGATGGTTTAATATTGATTGGTAGGTTCAGAAATTTTCAAATGAAATATCAGACTAAAGCTGTAATGTTTTTTTAACAGTTTCCTACTAAATTAATTTAGAATGTCACCATAATTATTTAGTAAATATATATATTCCAGCCTTTTGGTCATGTTGATACACTAGCATTTGGCGTACTACAGCAACAGCAATTTATTTGATAACAGTATTTAATAATTAAATGTTTAAATTTGAGTAACAATTTATTTGATAACAGTATTTAATAATTAAATGTTTAAATGTTCATCATATTCATAATACTAGCACACAACAAATATAGTAGCAACAATTAATCTGATCTACTGTATCCATTTTGATTGATAGATCCCCAGCCAGTGATGTTTGACTGTTCTGTTTTCACACCTAGATAATCTCTGACACACGTCAGATAATTACCTGTATAAACAAACTATTTAAAGTATTGTTTGAAGAGCAACATGTACTTTATGTACCCAGACACATTACATTTCCACACCTTCTCCGTGATTGTCGATGCTGAAGTGTCCTTCATACTGAGATATCAACTGGTATCATATTGTGTTGCATATTCTGCATGCCACCTATTAACATCAGTTGGTAATATCGGTATGCTAAATAAAAAGAAAATGTAATACATTACGCAAGGTTATTTGTTTTTGTAAATAGTTAATGTACTTTACAACACTTATGCCATCATATGTATGATATGTTCTGTCCTCATGGGCTTTATAGCCTTTTGGAATTTGAAAAAATAAATAAACTCTCTAAACTCTCTAGAATCATTATTGAGCTCCCGCATGTATTTATTTTCAAAGAAAATGAAAGCTTCTCTGTTCTGAAGAAGAATTACTGAATTACTGATAAAATTTAGAATTACTGCCAACTAATCTTAAGAGAAATACATTTTCTATATTGCGAAATAAAATGAAATACAAAAGAAACAAATGATAACAAAACATTTAACTACTGCAAACTGTTCTTATGTTTATTACAGCACATACTTTTGCCATTTCTTATTTTAAAAATGATAAACCATCTGTTTATCATATCTGTCTATTTCCAACAAAATGATTAATTCGGGCGGAGAATACTCAGGTCGACTAGCTCTTTCGGAACCTTATCTTGCCACTTCATCCAGAGAGTTAGATCATAATTATTTTATTTACTTTGTTGGTTATCATTGGTGAACTATGGAAGCCCTGGAGGGACTTCTGACTTCATCACTTCACACTTCAGACTTCATCACTTCAGAGTTCAGACCTCATCACTTCAGACTTCAGAGTTCAGACTTCAGAGTTCAGACTTCAAACTTCAGAGTTCAGACTTCAGAGTTCAGACTTCAGACTTCAGAGTTCAGACTTCAAACTTCAGAGTTCAGACTTCAGAGTTCAGACTTCAAACTTCAGACTTCAGACTTCAGAGTTCACACTTCAGAGTTCAGACTTCAAACTTCAGAGTTCATACTTCAGAGTTCAGACTTCGGACTTCACACTTCGCACTTATTCTTTTAGGATGTTAGAATGGTGCGGGACTCTCCATTTTGGCTATAGTATGCTTTTACTTTGTTTTGCCAGAAGTCTGAAGTCTGAAGTATGAACTCTGAAGTACGAGGGATGATAAAATATACGTGGACTTTTGCTGTAGAATTTTTATCACTAATAGTAAACCCATTAAATTTGTAGTAAATACAAATTCGCCTTTCATCTATTCAGTGATGTATTTATTTTACCAGTCAATATTCGGAAAATAGTCTTTATGGATCGTCATAGTAACCTTACGACGTTACTGCGGAGCACGGTAAAACTTTGCCTTATTATTTCAAATTGTTTGGACATATCTAATATTTGCAGTAGAGTAAACTGCTTGATATTTTGTATGTTATTTGTTTATGGTTTCCACCTTTCACTGTCAAGGAATTATTGCCGTCAAAAGGTGGTATGCTTTCATAAGCGGCCTAAAACATGCTATGTGGGCCATACATGAGTGACGAAATGACGACAAACATTATACCGTGTATTTATGCAGATCCAATTTTTGTATATAATTGTAAAAAATGGGGAAAATTGAAGAATTGAAGAACATTCAGTTCAAATTTAATGTTATTTGATCCTTTTATGCTAGTTTTATCTGATGTTGGCACTGATTAAAGGGTTGAAGGCCTGCATTTAGACATACACCGCAAATATAGAGTACGTTGACACGATATTGAAAGCAAAAGTTTGGCTTGGATTTATGAACGTCTCAAGGTCTTCAGGTTTAGCAAAGACCATTCTACAGGGCACAGTGAAGGGAAAAAGAAGAAGAGGTAGACAGAAGAAGAGGTGGGAAGACAATATTAAAGAGTGGACAGGGATGGATTTTGCCAGCTCAGCTAGGGCAGCTTAACACAGGACAAGGTGGAAAGGGATTGTTTCGAAGTAATCTGTGGTGCTCCAACAACCTAGTAAGGTTATGGGATGTAATAGAATAGAATAGAAATATGAGGAGAGTATGATATTAAATTCTTCAAAACAATGGTATTCCATGCTGCTGTGTCTAGAATTGGAGATAATTATGAAATATCTGCAAAGAGGCTGTCAGTTTACGAAAACAGAGAAACAAAAGAACCACTGAAATGTTTATAAAAGACAAAACGTCAACGTCATTAACGCGGTGCTCCGCTGTACTGTAGCAGTACCTACCTTAAATAAAATAAAAGAAAATACTAATGAAATTTCATCAAAATTTCACATAACGCAGATAGAAAAAATGAATTTTTCGCGGTATAAGAAAAATACTATAATTGCATTATGCTCACCGTGACAGCAAAGTCCACGTATTTTTTTATCACCCCTCATAAGAAGTTTGAAGCGTGAACTCTGAAGTCTGAAGTGTGAACTTTGAAGTCTGAACTCTGAAGTGTGAACTCTGAAGTCTGAAGTCTGAAGTCTGAACTCTGAAGTATGAACTCTGAAGTATGAAGTCTGAACTCTGAAGTTTGAAGTCTGAACTCTGAAGTCTGAACTCTGAAGTCTGAGCTCTGAAGTATGAACTCTGAAGTCTGAACTCTGAAGTTTGAAGTCTGAACTCTGAAGTTATGAAGTATGAACTCTGAAGTGATGAAGTCTGAAGTGTGAAGTCATGAAGTCAGAAGTGTGAAGTACGAAGTGATGAAGTATGAACTCTGAAGTGATGAAGTCTGAAGTGTGAAGTGATGAAGTCAGAAGTCCCTCCAGGGCTTCCATAGTGAACTGATCATCTTTCATTAATACACAGTGTTCCACTGACATACCTTGGTAAGCAACATTTACATATAATTATTGATAATATGGTAATTACTCTTAACATTTTAAGTAATTATAATACATGTATTATAGTTAATAAAAATAATAATAATTATTATAATAATAATAACAGAAAAATGAATTAAAAATGATCAAGTTATGATATAGGCTATTTCCAGAGGAAAGCAGTTTAATATTGTCTCTACAAATTCTGATTTTAGGCTGATAAAGTGTTGTTTTAAACTTAACATTAAAATGCATAGTTATCTTCTCAATAACTCAGACCCGACATTTTTATATGCAGAAAATAAGAAAATGAAAATAGTATTTTACACGAAAAAGTCAGAATTCTTCAACCTGATAAATTGGGATAAATGTCAAAATGCATATAAGCATTCCATCTTTCTAAATCCATAAATTGAATCATCGTTTATTTGTTTGCAAATTTTCTGCAGAATTGAAATATGCTAACTTTTTGGCGAGATGTGTATATTATGAATTTTATTTATTGCACAAGTATACCCGTTTACCGGGTTAAGGGCAAATAACATACATGTAACAATTTACAAGAAACAAATACAAATTTAAACATACACACAAACACTCACATACATTCTTACCATATGCCATGAAAAAAAGGAGAAGAAGAAGATAAAGAAGAAGAAGATTTTGTATATTAAAGAAGAAGAAGATTTTGTATATTATGTGACAAAAACAAAACAGAATGTATCAATTGCTTAAAACAATATCAACTCCATTTTTCCCCCTTAAGCAACTACACTTTTTGACAATATCTGCAGTCATTACAACCAACAAGAGGCCTATTAACACATTTTCCTACTATGTCTATATTGGCTGCATTCCCTAACATTTCTATAGTGACTGCGTTTTTCCTATATAATTTATATAGCTGCATAAAAAGCTGCATTTTATACAGGCCCAAGTTAAATGTATAAAAGGTGTGAACATCTCCAAGTTTTCCAACTTTAAAAAAAAAGCAAGCCAAGTTTGGCAATTACCGGTCACATCTGCAAGGCCGTCGTCGCCGGTCCGGCAGGTCCGGCGAGCGCCGGACCACTTTTTTGGCCGAGTATGCTATCTGCCGTACCACTTTTTTTCTTTGTAGCCGATTTTTCTTTCGTGCTGACCTTTTATTTTATTGAATCGCATCATCAAAAGTGCCGCAATTTATCAATGAAATTATCAATGACGCTCGTTACTCATGTCATCAATAAACCTGGCCGAGGTGTGAAAACATGCCGTCACACACCATGCAAAACACTGCAGTTATTATATTGACACCTTCTTGATTAATTTCATAATCGTTAAAGGATTATTTTCAGTGGACGATTTACCAAAGACATGATAAACTCTATTAAAGAAATTCTTCGTTTTGATATTTGTATGCCAGCAATGGTATGAAAACAAAATACAGCGGCATGTTTTTTCTCGGCGCAACAGAAGAAAGTTTTAATCCCCTCAATGTGTTTTTTCTAATTACTGTAATCTAAGTCAAAGAACATGTTGGGCGGCAAAGTATGTATAAAACATTTTGAATTTACATGTATAAGCATTCTAAGTCCCGAGACTGTACCGAAAGTGTTATTCCATTATGGATATACAAGTGCCGCCTGTTCCAAATTAGCCAAAAGCTTTTCGGTTTCCCACAACGTACATTTGGTGTAAAAAAAGCCGGAGCAGAAAAGTTTTCAGCCGTCGTGGTTTGACAGTAGGCCGTGGCTTCATTATGATGAAGCAAAAGATCTCGCGTTTTGTCATCTCTGTATGTTGGCCTATCGGCAAATAAAACAAACAAAAATAAAACAACTTTTGTGGGATTATATCTGTATCAGGCTTAATTTTGCATGAACGCAGAAATTGATGCCAGCGCCTGATGAGACTCGCAGACTGAGAGGGGTCGAAATAGTTGTTAAAGATCTTCTTGAGTCTTACGTTTGTTCTTTTTCGTATTTAACTTGCAAAACTTCGTGACCAAAACGACTGCAGTTTGGTCCCAAACGCATCCAAAACTGCATTTAAAACGCACATAGAGACGCTCCCTCTCGTGCTCTCCCCCCTCTCGTGCCTTCGGCACTCGTTGCTATCCTCCGCCGGACCAGTTTTTACTACACGGCGACGGGCCTGCCATCTATATGACAAAGCTCTTCCAAATTGGGGTCTACTATTAAAGGCAAGAATTTGCCCCTAGGATAGGGGTGGGGCAAGTTCTTTCCTTAATTAATTGGCCCCAGTTGAGAAGGGCGACAAAAATCTAAATCACACGGCTGCTTGCCCTGAAAGTTTACGCATATTTACTTGATTTAACAATCCTGCTCATGTAGGATAAGGAAATGTCAACCTCAGGTCGAAATTTCGACCCCAGGTCTGACAGAAAAAATCTCAACCTTGGGTCGAAATTTCAAAATTTCGACCCGAGGTTGAGATTTTTTTCTGTCAGACATGGGATGGCTTATGGTGGATTATTTTTCTCCAAATTTTTGAGAACTTATAACTTCAAATCAGTGACCTATATAGATATAGATCACTGCTCAAATTGAATTAAACTTCGGGACAGGATTTTTTTTATCTGAGGTAAATTTTGAGCAGCCTATTGTGTTTATCAGACCTGAAAATGAGTTGAAAATAACAGGAAAGGTCTGTTGATGCTTCGCCAAACGAAAAAACAAAAACAAACGTTGATGCAGCTACGGTGTGCAACAAGTTGCTAACAACATTGCATTAGGGCATTTATTAAAGTAATTAAAATTTAATGATGTCAAAAATCTCTGATCTGCTGTCAAACGTCGTTTTATTTTTTTGTTTTTTGTTTTTTTTGCATGTCCATTTTCTTCAATTAAAATGGATGTTTTAATCACAAATGGAATAACTGCCAATTATAATGGAAGAAAGCTATTGCTAATTAAGGAATGAATTTCATTTTTCTGAGGTTTATCGAAGTGTAAACTACATTGGTTCACGTGCAAAGTGAATGAACCCCGAAGGGGTTCATGTAAACTTTGCTAGTGACCCAATGTAGTTTACACTTCAATAAACCTCAGAAAAATTAAGTTCATTGCTTATATTTACATTCGTTTCAATCAAATCTTTCATGAAAAATTTTATATAAGCGCTAAAATTGAAGCAGTAAAACATGTACACGCAGTTTTTTCTGCTAACAGCAGAACGGCGTGCATGATGTCAGGACGTTGCTGACTTCCAATCAGGTTGTAGAGAACCATTGTTTATTTTTACGTCATTGACGTCGCGTGTCTCAAAGTAATTATTGGAATGTAAACTACATTACGTTCCATTGGTTTACTATGGGGCTTTTCAGTACATACTCCAAGAATGTAAATATTGAAAGTTAAAAGTTCTTTATATGAGCTGATCTGACAGCCTATCTTGAATATTAAAGTGGAAGTAACTATGCATTGAACTTTTACCTCAAGTCTCTGAAGTGCTCATTCTGGGAACAATCTTACAGCAAAGACGATCCACATCCCAAATTTTAAGGAATTTTGGTTTCGCCAGTTCATCTTGCTATTGAACTTAGCATGAAATAAATAGGGTAAAGTCGGGTAACTTCGGACAGCGGGTAAATTGGGACATACCACTGCAAACAGTAAAAGTCCAGATGAGACTGCTCATGTTGAGCCGTCTCATCATGATTTTCAAAGTTTGCCCAGTTAATTTTGTTTGAATTCCGAACAACTGACATATAAAGGAAACAATGTCACTATCCGAATTTACCTGCTGTCCCGAATTTACCCGACTTTACCCTCGCATACTGATGCTAGCATGCATAAATCATACCCTTGCAGCCAGTAGGTTTCAAAATAGAGATTTTCCCATAAAAGTCAAATATCGCAGACCCAGATCAGACTACTCATAATAATGGAGCCGTCTGGTCTTTTGGACACATTACTTCTTTGGAAACCCAAACTGTTCCACTTTTTAGGACAAATAATTATTATTTCAGGTGTCCAAATTCTCAGAATGTTTACCGTATCCAAATCAGATCTTCAGCCTTAATTAATACATGGTTCATAAAACATCTGAAGAAAGCAAAATGAGTTATGATGTGTGTAATTGTAATTGCAATTCCTTGGTTTTAACCCATCCGCCATGCCAGGACCTCTAGGAGAGCTCACGGCAAGGGAAAATTGACCTTTGGAGAATGGCATCAGAAACTGCGCACTTATAGACATAATAAACATATTTATTTTTAGAACTGGAATTCCAACGAAATAAAATAAACCAAAGGAGAAAACGACTATTTTCTTCAAATCTGACGAGTTTCTCAGTTGTAACAAATTCAGAAAAATAAGAGAATTCAATACTGCTCAGAAAAAGACGAAATTATTTTGTGGACATAATTGTTATCGCTAGTCCAGGAACCTACCTTTAACAAGCATCTGACAATTTCCAAATTTCCATTGTAACAGCAGCATGCTTCCAAAAAAAAAATTATCACTGCTCCATTGCAAAACAACATGGGAAACAAGATCCCCCCTTCCAAACAAACAAAAAAAAAACTCTTTCCAAAGACATCAGGCTAGAACAGATATCTGAGCATGCTCCACTGAAATATTTTAAAAGGAAAATTTGTAAAATTTCTATACGATTTAAAATACATCAATCAGGATTTTTGACAGCCAAACCTTCAAAGTCAGATGCGAATATGAGCCGCGACACGACAAAACCTACAATGTGGTTGTGCGCCCAGCACAGACTCAAGATCAGCCTGGGCATCCGCCCAGTCTGATCAGAGTCTTCCCTGTCCGCATGTAGGTAGGTTAGACCCTTAGCTACCCTTTAAGCGCATAGCGAAAAGTCTGATCTGACTGGGCAGATGCCCAGGCTGATCTGAGTCTGCGCTGGGCGCACAACCACATTGTTGTTTTTGTCGTGTCGTGGCTCAATTATGATTTTGAATTGATCCCGTCAAGCACATACATGGTCGAGTATATATCTTAATGCGAGTTTACTTTCAGGAAAAGCATTCTCTCTGTCACTTTCATTTTTGCCTCTCTACCCCTTATTGGGTAAACACGTAAAAGAATTTGCTCCTCCTGGTGCAAATTCTTTGCTTTAAGAGTAGACCCCTTATTGTAAAGACTTTGTTTTTCGGGGAAGCAAAAGGAAGTCATGAAAGTTCTTCCCCTCTGTTAAAATGTCAGAGAATCTTGGAAGCTGTACTTATACAACTCAAGCAGAACGCTCTAGCTGCTTACATTATATTCATGTCATAAACTTCTTTCAAACTTGACACAGTCACAGCAGAGACAACAACTGCAGCCAGGCTATGTAAAAATAGTACCAAAGTGAGACAAAATTTCACATTTTGTCCCTCTGGGGGTAGAATTTATAAGATTTTGAAAATCTAAGTTCTTTTTGAGAATGCAGTACTTGTTCTGGTTTTCTTGAAATGTAAAACTGGATGGAGTATCCCACCTAATATTACATTTAAATGTGAATGGATGCAGTTTCCGGGAAAGTAACTCTGCTATTTTCATTTTGCCTCCCTCAGTATAAGTTGGCTCTTATAACATGCTCCTCTGGGAGCATTTTTTTTTTTCTTTAAGAGTAAACCAGCTTTTGGTTTGTAAGGGTTTCTGTTTGTTTCCCTGGATGATAAGACCCTTCCAAAGAGGTTTTTACTTTAAAAGGAATTTGCTCAAAATCTGCTCTTAGAGGAGCAAATTCTTTCCTTTGTGAACTGACCTCTATTGACTAGGGAAAGACTGCATCTATACAAGGAATATTCCAGACAATCTCTAGATCCAGCACAGTCTTGTCAGAGCAGTCATAAATGTATTTATGATGTGTGGAATCTTTGGGTAGTTCCATTTCCAGTTACAGGGTCATCAGATTCTAAGTTTTCAGCATCTGATCTGGGTCTACACTATTTGCCAATGTCCCTTGTATGGGATCCAAGCATCAATGGGTGAAGTGCCTTTAGACATGGTAAGTTTCTTAGAGAGCACAACTGATGTCTGCAAACTAAAAAGGCTGGACCAAACTGAAAGGACGGCGACTCATTTTGGGCAGAAAATAAAGCAACAACAAACCAATAAGTTATCTTTTCATCTTTTTTTTTTTTCATTTTTTTTTTATTTATTTACTTCTGTTTTTTCATTATGTCTCCCCCCTTCAGGGTCGGGAGACATATTGTTTTTCCCCGGGCGTCTGTCCGTCTGTCTGTCTGTCCGTCTGTCACAAATCGTGTCCGTTCTATAACTTGAAAACCGCTCAAGCTATATTCCCGAAACTTCATATAAATATCAATCAACATGAGACGACGTGCAGAGTGCAAGAACGGTAACTCTGGCATATATACTTTTTGAGTTATCTCCCTTGGAACTTAGTCCATCACAAAATTGTGTTTCAATCGTGTCCGTTCTATAACTTGAAAACCGCTCAAGTTATATTCGCGAAACTTCATATAAATTCAATCAACATGAGACGACGTGCAGAGTGCAGGAATGGTAACTCTGGCATTTATACTTTTTGAGTTATTTCCCTTGGAACTTAGTCCATCACAAAATTGTGTTTCAATCGTGTCCGTTCTATAACTTGAAAACCGCTCAAGCTATATTCGCGAAACTTCATATAAATATCAATCAACATGAGACGACGTGCAGAGTGCAAGAATGGTAACTCTGGCATTTATACTTTTTGAGTTATTTCCCTTGGAACTTTGTCCATCACAAAATTGTGTTTCAATTGTGTCCGCTCTATAACTTGAAAACTGCTCAAGCTTTATTCACGAAACTTCATACAAATATCAATCAACATGAGGCGATGTGCAGAGTGCACAAATGCTAACTCTGGCATTTATACTTTTTGAGTTATTTCCCTTGGAACTTTGTCCATCACAAAATTGCGTCTCAGTCGAGTCCGTCTATAACTTTATAACCATTCAAGCTATATTCATGAAAGTTCATACAAATATCAATCAACATGAGACGACGTGCAGAATGCACTCTGGCGTTTATACTTTTTGAGTTATTTCCCATGGAACTTTGTCCATCACAAAATTGCGTCTCGGTCGAGTCCTTCTATAACTATAAAACCATTCAAGCTATATTCATGAAAGTTCATACAAATATCAATCAACATCAGACGACATGCAGAATGCAAGAACCATAACTTTAGCATTTATACTATTTGAGTTATTTCCCTTAGAACTTTTTCAGTCACAAAATCGTGTCTCAGTCGTGTCTGCTCTATAACTTGAAAACCATTCAAGCTATATTCACGAAACTTCATACAAATATCAATCAACATTAGAAGAATTGCATAGTGCAAGAACCATAACTCTTGCATTTATACTTCTTGAGTTATTTCCCTTGGACCTTTGTCAGTCACAAAATCGTGTCTCAATCGCTTTATTACTTGAAAACCTGACAAGCTATATTCACGAAACTTCATACAAATGTCAGTCAACACTAGACAACCTGCAGAGCACAGCATTTATACTATTTGAGTTATTTCCCTTGGAACTTTGTCATTCACAAAATCTTGTCTCAATCGTCTAAGCTCTATAACTTGAAAACCGTTTAAGCTATATTCATGAAACTTCATACAGATATCAGTCAACATATAAATAGACGACGTGCAGAGCACTGTAACTCTTGCATTTATATTTTTTGACAAAAACTAAATATGAATATCAGTCAACATTACATGACATGCAGAGCATAACAACTATAACTCTTGCATTTATACTTTTTACTTATTATGAATCCCTGCTTCAGGGTAGGGAAACATATTGTTTTTCCCTTGGCGTCTTAATGACTGATCCTTTTGACATCAAAAAGGGGGGAGACCTTCTGTTTTTTCGTAGAAAAACAATTCTAGTTAATATGGTTATTATCTGTGCTTGTGTCCAGTTGTGCTTGTTTAATGAGGTCACAAAACCATCGTATGCATATTACCTCAATGTGTGCTGTGTGCTGCTCGGACGTAATATGCAGTTTTGCTTATTTGCTATGCCAGATGCCACCATCTATGTTCAACAACACGGCAATCATGACCACCACCCTTATACCACTTAGATTAAGCCCAACTCATGACACATTGGGTGCAGATTTCCTCGTCTCCTGGCTTAATAAAACTTTTTTCATGCTCAGCTGAGTTGAGCATGAAATTTTACCTGCTAATAAATAGCAAATTACTGATAAGTACGGTTGTTTTCTTGCTCAGTTTGGCTGAGTATGAAATTTTCTCTGCTTATGAATATGAAAATGCCAACATCAGTTGGCATTTTCATATTTATCAGCAGAGAAAATTTCATGCTCAGCTGAGTTGAGCACGAAAAAAGTTTTATAACCTCGGGGCCTGGTCTCCTGGCTTAATAAAACTGTTTGGATGAACCATCAAAGGGAGTCAAACCCACGACCCCATTCTTGAAAGGCAAATATGCAATCCACTAGGCCATGCTCTTGGCCTGACCATTTATCATCTTTGACCTTTGAGAACTTCTTTAAACTGAATGTAATCCACTTTTGAGATGATAATTCATATAAAACTGTTTTAAACTTTCACTTGTTCTGGGTGTAACAACACTAAGAGCCTGGTCAAAGTGATGTTGCTGCACTTGATTCGCTGCTATGTTCTCTTGGAGGGCAAATAATGCTGCCTCGTGGCATACTGATGTAATCTGGAAAAATAAAAGATAAACAGTTATGCCCCTTGCAGTAATGACTATATGAGTGGCATTATAGGAAACTTGTCCTAGGGAAATCCACAGAAAATCCAAGACAGGTCTTAGGGTCTTAGCAAACATTGTAGACCCAGATCGGACTGCTAATGAAGGAGCAGGCTGATCAGGGTCTACACTGTTTGTCATTCCAGCTACATTTTTGGATGCATTACTGAACTGTAAACTAGAAAATTGTGTCTGTAAGACACTAATGATGCCCCAGTACTGCACTTGTCATAGGACATGTGTACATCCCTAAAGCACCTTTCAACTTTCAAGCACAAAATTAATACTATTCACGAACAATCCACTGAAAACATTACACAAACTTCGTACCCTTTAGTGCAAAATTGCAGCCCAGTTTAAGTGACTAAGTTTAAAAGACCATAATTCCTTCAAAATTATTTTTTAATTCTTTTCTTTTTCATCAAAACCGGCATGCACATCTTTATCTTTATTATGTCCACAACAAGTCTACAATGTCTGTAAAACAGCCACTGAAAATTGTGGGAGGAGTTGATTATTACACAAAGTACTTATGCTACAATGCAAACATATACCTAAAATGACTAAAATGACTAAGTTGAAAAGGTCATAATTCTGTCAAAATTAATTCTAGTTCCAACAAAAACCCACATGCATATCTTCAATATGTCCACAGCATGTATGCAAGGTTTGAAAACAATCCATCGAAAATGGGGGGAGGAGTTGATTACACAAATTCCATACCCTTCAATGCAAAAATTTGCCTAAAATGACTAAGTTGAAAAGGTCGTAATTCTGTCAAAATTAATTGCAGCTCCATCAAAAATCCACTTGCACATTTTCAATATGTCCACAACAGGTACGCAAAGTTTGAAAAAGGTCCACTGAAAACTGTGGGAACAGTTGATTACACAAACTCCATACCCTACAGTGCAAAAATTTGCCTAAAATGACTAAGTTCAAAAGGCTGTAATTCTATCAAAATTAATTTTAGCTCCACCAAAAACCCACATGCACATTTTCAATATGGCCACAATAAGTATGCAAAGTTTGAAAAAGATCCATTGAAAACTGTAGGAGGAGTTGATGTAGGAGGAGTTGATTACACAAACTCTTTACCCTAAAGTGTGACGGACAGACAATCCATACCCTACAGTGCAAAAATTTGCCTAAAATGACTAAGTTCAAAAGGCTGTAATTCTATCAAAATTAATTTTAGCTCCACCAAAAACCCACATGCACATCTTCAATATGTCCACAATAAGTATGCAAAGTTTGAAAAAGATCCATTGAAAACTGTGGGAGACGTTGATTACACAAACTCTATACCCTAAAGTGTGACGGACAGACAGATGGACGGACAGACAGACGGACAGACAGGGGCAAATCTTAATGCCCCTTGACTATCGTCACGGGGGCATAAAAACAATAAAATGTTTTATTTTTAGATCAGTTATGGTAATTAATTGAAGCACCCAAATATATCAAGAATTTTCACAGTATGCAAACCTTGCACACACATTACGGTTACCAGTGAAAGTGTGCTAGTGCACTACCTGGCCTGAGCCCATAAAGTTCACTTTGGACTACACAGAGAAACCCTCTAAAAATAATATCAACTTTCAAGAAAAAATTTGCTTCTGCGAAATCCCATCATTTAAGAGTTGATTCTTACTGTCAAATGAGAAGTGCAGCAAAAATGAAAAAAGGTAGAGTTGCTTCCCCCGAGAGTGTACCCATTTCAGCTTTAATTTCTTAATCAGTTTACAGACTGGTCCGAGCAACAGCAGTTCAAAGGTGCCTGCAGACTGGTTCTCTCATATTGCAGCTCATGTGTTCTAACACTTGCCATGTTAATCTATAAAAAGCGCCTATAAAGTTGAATTTGCAAACAGGGTAATTCCAGATGAGGCTCATAATAACATTCTTTTTAAATTGTTTAAGGTATATGGTTACACTTCCAAGTTTTTCTGCAATTGTTTCAAAGAGAAAACACTTTTGGGTTTCCTGGATGCTTTCCCGTCGGACTAAACCCTTCCAAATGGAAGTCTACTCTTAAAAGAAAGAATATGCTCCTAGAGGAGAAAATTCTTTCCCTTCATGAGGAGCCGTATTTAGAAGGGAGGAAAACTGAAAATGACAGAGTTGCTTCCCTTAAGAAGTCCTATTTCAGAAACTTGAATTCATAACTTTTTTGCTCATACTTAATTCTATCTCTGAGAGTCCCAGAGGACTCTAAGTTTCTTGTGGGGGCATCTCAGGAATGATTTTCGGAGTAAATGATGCGAAATTCTGAGTCTGGGGAAATCCTGAGTAAAGTTTTACCTCTGCTCCAGAATAGCCATCAGTTCTACTGACCAAGGATGATACACTGACTTCTGGTGACACTGGCATTCTTCTCAGATGGAGGCTAAAGATTTCCTCTCTGGTAGCAGGGTCAGGGAGGGGGACATAAAGTATACGGTCAATACGTCCTGGTCTCAGCAATGCCTGTATAATGACAAAAAGTCTTTTACCAAGGTGAACGTTTAAGCCACGAAACGCACAAACCAACAAAGTGGATGTGCAGCCAGTCAAGACACAGATCAGCCTGGGCATCCGCACAGACTGATCAGAGTCTTTTTTGTGCTCTTAATGGTTAGCTTAGGTGTAAGCTGCTTCCATGGTGACTGAAGAGGCAGATGGCCGGACTCACCAGAGTCTGCACTGGGCGCACATACCACCTTGTTGGTTTTGTAGTGTCGTGGCTCGTTTATTCCATATACACAGATACAGACAGGTCTGAGCAAAGAGTGCAGACCTAAATCAGATTGCTCCTTTAGGGTTATTATTTATTTCTGTACTGTTCTCATACAGATGTGCTCAAGTAGTCTCGTGGGAATGAAGCCGAGACTCACACCACGTGGCACCAAGTCCATCTATGCACTCTCCAATTCAAAGATGGATAGGGTCAAGTCAGGTAAAGTCGGACAGCAGGTAAATTCAGACAGTGACATTGTCTCCTTCAAATATCCGTTGTTTGGAATTAAAACAAGATTAAATGGGAAATCAGTGAAAATCATGATGAGACAGCTCATTATGAGCCGTCTCATCTGGCTTTTCACTGTTTGTAATGATAAGTCCAAATTTACCCGCTGTCCGAAGTTACCAGACTAGACCATAATGACTTCCAATTTTATATTCTTTTCAACAGTCTTTCAGACATAGTAGGACCAATGGAGTGTGGCAATGAAGGGCTGAGTGCATTGGAACCCTGTTTTCAGTTGAAAAGATTTCTGCATCCAGCCAGTATCAAACCCGGAGATAGCAAGCACTTAACCCACTGAGCTACCAGGGCTCCCTCCAATTCAAAGAGGACAGGCAGAATAGAAAACTCCTATATCTCACCTTATCTATCATGTCAGGCCTGTTAGTTGCGGCTACTATGGTGACATCCTTCAATTTCTCAACACCATCTATCTCTGTTAACAACTGAGCCAACACTCTGTCAGCTACATTACTGCTCCCTGAAGAACTACAACAAAAGGTTTAGACATGTTTAGCTGGGGTCAGTTGTTCAAAACTAACAACGTCATTTATTAATGAGAGGTTAAATTTCGAATGTTAATATCTCAGAAGCGCCACCATTTTTTATTGAAAAAATGTGAGAAGCTTTAAGGCAAAAGCATCTCACATTTTTTCAACAAAAACTACAAGCTTATTTGGTTATAAAGCCATAAAACACTTAACAAGTTGACCTCTTTTTGAGCTTATTAGGCTAACAATGCTTTGAACAACTGGGCCCAGAACATTACCATTGTATTTCAACACCACTTGAGCCGTGACGTAACAAAACCACTAAACAATCATGTGCCCCATGCAAAGACTCAGATCAGCTTGAGCAGCTGTGAAGCCTGATCAGAGTCTTTGCCATGCATAAAAAGAGCAGCTAAGGATCTGAGCTAGTTCACTGTGGACAGGAAAGACTCTGATCAGACAGTGAGACTGGGTAGATGCCCAGGCTGATCTGAGTCTCTGCTAAGCACACATGCCAATTTGTTGTTTTTGTAGTGTCCTGAATCCAATATTCCGAGCATAGATCAACACCATTTGTTTCTGTGAGTTATTGTCCTAATGTGGCTGTGGGAACTACATTTGTGATAATTTGAAATTAAGAAGAATGGGTACAGCATCAGGGCCAGGCTACACAAAACTAACAACATTGTTAGTTAACCAGACATTAAATTTTTCAATGAATTATTATAATACTTAAAACACACACTGCCATTAGTGAGGAGCTTTTGAAGTGCAATTTTTCAGAAAAAAAATCTTGATATAATTGATTTTGTGAGTACTTTATGGCTTAACGAATCCTTGACTAACAGCTACATTAAGCGAACGAGGCTTTGGACAAATGGGCCCAGGTTTTCAAAGGGAGATCATTTTAGTGACTTCCTGTTTGTTTTCTCTGGATGATGATGAGACCCTTTTAATGAGGGGCCCACTCTATAGAAAAGAATTTGCTTCTAGAAGTGAGGGGTCTTGCCTTAATGAGCTGACCCCTACTGGATAGGAAGGTAAAAAGAAACTGGCAGGGGCTTTACTTTCCCTAAAAATGTACCTATTTATAATTTTAATATTAAGTTAATCATAATTCTTTTTAACTATCTAGACTCAAAACTGTTTGCCAAAGGGTATACTGACCCTAAACTATTCAAAGCACCAGAGCAAAACGTACAGACTCAGATCAGACTGCTCCAAATATTACAACAAGGCTGATCGAGGTCTGCAATGTCTGCCGTTTTGTTTTTCACCTTTCTGTTTATGGAGACAAAATTGGTGACCTCTCGTTTGCTTCTCTGCATGCCGAACTCCTTTCTAAAAGAAGCCTATTCTTAAAGACAAGAATAGGCTTCTAATTTGGATAATTATGGCACAACCTAGCCCATACCTTACCTGCCTCTCTCCACAGCTAAAGCATCAATCTCATCAAAGAACACTATAGAGGGCAAAGCAGCTCTGGCTTTTCTAAATACCTCCCTCACAGCTCTCTCAGATTCCCCCACCCACTTGCTGAATAGCTCAGGACCCTGAAAATTAAGACCATTTGACACAATCCATTTTATTGATTTTGTGATGCACAATTATTAAACAGTCATTAAACCTAAATCCCTCTTTAAGCTGTCTGACACATTATTTCAATTCCCTGCATTAAAGTGCAAAATAAATCTTTTCTTTAATATTACTATATGAATGTATATTCGCATATTAGACATGTGTAAGGCCATGCCATTTTTGATCTTGCAACATTACAACATAGAGCTGAAGCTTTGAATAGTCCTCCTCCTGTCAATACCTAAGCTGTCAGATATAACCAAGCTAAATATGTAAAGGTTGGTTGGTTGGTTGATTTGATGCTTAACGTCCACGGTAAACAACTAAGGTCATGTCGGGACGGTCAGTTAACCTAACCACACTATTCCTGGGCAGACGTAGACCTCCTAAGCGGTTAACCAGTACTAAGTGCACATACTTTCGTCAGTAACTGACAACTGCCCTTCTTGAATCAGCGGAAGAAGAAACGAAAGTATGTGGCCAGACCGGGATTCGAACCCAGGACCTCTGACTTACGAGTCAGGTGCCCTACTGATTGCGCTACCCGGCCCGGCAAATAAAATATGTAAAGGGGTTACCCGAATGTGCTTAAGTATTGGTACACCAAAAATCATTAGTTTTCCATAGCACATTATGGTGTTTACTTGACACCACCTTGCATTGATGTATGGTTCCTACTGAACTACATGTATCCATCAAATCCACACATATATGCAGTGCTATGAGTAACAAATATATCAACAGAAACCGCCAGACATCTATGTAGGGTACCATACACATGTGAGTTGAAATACAACATACATGTAGGTACAATAAAAGAACCATAATTATTGGCTGATGCAATTTAAAAAAAAATGCTTTATCTTAGGAATTTCTCTCTAAAAGGTAAGTGGGAACACCAAGGCACACAACTGTGTGACATTCATTTAGCTTCCTGTCATAATGGGGGTCAATTCCTAAAGGAAAGAATTTGCTCCCCTAAGAGTAAATTCTTTCTTTAAGCACATACCCTTTTTCACAGGGATTCTCTATCCAAGGAAGCAAGGAGGAAGTGCTAGAAGTTGTTTCCCTTCTTATATATGGCCAAAAAAATGGAGGTGTCCCTATTCACCTTAAGAAAGGGCTTAAGATAAAAACATATACCAGTATTACCTTAACAGCAATGAAGTTTAGCCCACTCTCAGTGGCCAATGCTTTGGCAATCATTGTTTTAGAACAACCTGGTGGTCCATACAACAATATCCCTCTCGGTGGAGCTATCCCCATCCTTGTAAAAGCTTCTGGATGTTTTAGTGGCCATTCTACTGCTTGTTTCAGCTTCAGTTTGACCTCTGCCTGTCCACCAATATCACTCCAGAGTACTTTTGGAACTTCAAGCTGGACTTCTCTCATTGCACTAGGCTGAACAACACTCATAGCAAATTTTAAGTCTTCAATAGTTATACAACATGTTGATAATGAATTATTACTGTTATGGTGATTGACTGATTTCAATGCATGAAGACTAGCCTCCTTACACAGAGCAACCAAATCTGCACCAACATAACCATGAGCAGCATCTGCAACATCATGTATATCTTGAGCACTTAAATTATTATTAACTTTCTTGAGAAGTTTCACCAAAATCTCTCTTCTATCAATAGCTGAGGGAACACCTATTTCAATCTCTCGGTCAAACCTCCCAGGTCTTCTTAGTGCTGGATCAATAACATCTGGTTTACTTGTTATACCTAGAACCAACACAAAACCTTTTGTACTACTCTCTTCTACACCATCCATAAGAGTAAGAAGACTTGCCACAACCCTCTTCTCTAATTCATTATGAGTTGTATCTCTTCTAGGACATACAGCATCTATTTCATCTATTACTATTAGACAAGGAGCTTTATCTTCCGCTTCCTTGAAAATCCTCCTCAGCTTAGCTTCAGTTCCTCCGTAGAACTTACTCCAAATCTCTGGACCAGCAATGTTCACCACGTGTATACCAGCTTCAGCACTCACTGCTCTAGCCAGAGCTGTCTTGCCTGTTCCAGATGGTCCGTAGATCAACACACCTCTCGGCAAGGGTAGGCCGTATGATTTAAATAAGTCTGGTGATTTCAGAGGAAGCTCAATCATTTCTCTTAAATTTTCTATTTGTTTAGCCAGTCCTCCAAGATCATCAAATCTTACCACAAACTTAGTACATGGATCATCCTTTATCTCATTATCTTTTAATGTATTAATGATGATTTCAGTTGCTGAACTAATCTCAAAGAATGTACTATGCTTTTCAAAACTTTTAGTTCTTACAATTTTAGGAGTACAATAGTCCTTTCTTAAATCTGAATTAGAGGAATCTAACTTTTCTTTCACACTACTGTTATTTAGATCAGCAGAAATATCTGCTTCTATAAATTTAGATGTATCACCTGATGACTCATTCATGACAGAATTATCTGATTTTTTGTTTGGAGTTGATGACATATTTATGCTCTGGTTGCCAGGGCAACTTTCAAAATCTGATATTTTCATTTCTGCTAGACTAGTATCAATATCTGACAGTTCTGACAAACTTAAATTACTTATATCCTCGGCTAAACTTGTTTCCATATTGTTTCTTTCACCACCAGGTGTAGTTATTGTGTATGACGTAGTCCCTGTGGTTTGGTTTATATTTTCAACTGTAAATGTATATTTATGTCCAAAATAACATAAACTGATCTGTCCTCCTTGACAACAAAACTGGCCTTCTGCAAGAAAATGAGGGGTACTGTATGAATCCTAAATATTGGGAAAGATAGGTCTACACACTCAGTGTAGACATAGATCAGACTGCTCCTGTAGGAGCAGTCTGATCAGGGTCTACACTGTTTGCCATTCCGTCTGCATCTTTCAGACACATTATTGCACCGAAATAACAAGGGCTTCGCAAGCGGCGCATAATACGCCCGTTTTAATGTCACAAAGGAATTATAGAATGAACAAGATTGTTTACAAAAGGACAGACAGGCAGACAAACAGGGGAAACCACACTTTAATTAATGACGGCAACATTATTTAAATATTTAACACATCAAATACTATTAGTATACCAAAAATCAGCTTCCAAGGTGAAGTGGCTCCTAAGTTGAGTAATGCCAAAGTCAAACAAGGGAGATAATTCATATACTTAATATACTACATATACCATTCTTGGTTCTAATGCATTCCCTTGACAATATACACATCTCGATAAAGTTGTGTTAAAATATTCTAAATGGTTAAGGAGTTACAGAGTAAACAGGAAATTTATGCATGGACAGATAATCCAGTAAGCAAGCCAGAGTCATGGTTCTTGCTCAGGATTCATTGACCCATCATTACACAAATTCCTACTAAGTTTCATTCTAATATTTCAAAGGGTTAAGGAGATATGGAGTGAATGGAAATGCCTTAAAATAATGATCAAAAGGAGGTTACTCCAAAATTAAGAAAGGGGGAGCAACCATTCTTATATGTGACAAATCATCTTGTGATCATGCACATTGCTATAAAGTTTCATCATGATATTCCAAACAGTTACTGAGTAAATGTATGCACAATATAAGTATACACAAAAATAGCCGAAAAGAACTAATAAAAGGGATGTAACTCAGTAACTAAGAAAGGGAGAGCAACCATTGTTGTACGCGACACATTGTTGGGACTTCATACACATTTCTATGAAGTTTCATGAAGATATCCCAAACAGTTATCTAGTTATGGCGCACACAAGACCTGCAGGAAAAAAAAAACAATCAAAGGGACATAACTTGGAAACTAAGGAAGGGGAAGCAACCATTCTTGTATGCGATACATTCCCCCTACCTACTACATATGCCTACAAAATTTCATGAAGATATCCCAAATGGTTATTGAGTTATGGCGCACACAAGAATGTTTAGGGAAAGAGGAAAGGGAGTTTACTCCAAAATTAAGAAAGGGGGAGCAACCATTCTTATATGCGACATATTACCCTGTGATCATGCACATTGCTATAAAGTTTCATCATGATATTCCAAACAGTTACTGAGTAAATGTATGCACAACATAAGTATACACAAAAACAGCCTAAAAGAACTAATAAAAGGGATGTAACTCAGAAACAAAGAAAGAGAGAGCAACCTTTATTGTACGCGACACATCGTTGGGACTTCATACACATTGCTATGAAGTTTCATGAAGATATCCCAAACAGTTATCTAGTTCTGGCACGCAAAAGACCTGTAGGGTAAAAAAAAACAATCAAAGGGGAATAACTTTGAAACCAAAGAAGGGTGAGCAACAATTCTTGTACGTGACACGTTCCCCCTACCTAATACATATGCCTACAAAATTTCATGAAGATATCCCAAACAGTTACTGAGTTATGGCGCGCACAAGAATGTTTACAGACGGACGGACAGGGCCATGACATAATATGTCCGTTTTTTTCAAAACGGGCGTATAAAAATTGTTCAGTCTTTTAAAGTTATGGTACCTTAATTATCTTAGATGTCCCAATTTTTAGAACTTTTATGCTACTGTATTAATCAGATTCATATCATCAATGCAGTAAGCTCTAGAATGCATAATGTAAAATCTGAGTAGTTTTTATGTGTGATTTGAATGAATGGGAACTAGAAAATTGTGTCTGTAAGACACTAATGATGCCCCCGTGCAGCGCCTGTCACAGGACATGTGTACATCCCTAAAGCACCTTTCAAGCACAAATGCTATTTACAAAGAATCCACTGAAAACATTTTACAAACTTTATACCCTATAGTGCAAAATGCAGCCCAAAATGACTAAGTTTAAAAGGCCATAATTCCTTCAGAATTATTTTTTTTCTATCATAACCAACATGCACATCTTCACTGTGTCCATAACAAGTCTCCAATGTCTGAAAAACAGCCAATGAAAATTGTGGGAGGAGTTGATTACACATTTTAGTACTTACCCTACAATGTAAACATATGCCTAAAATGACAAAGTTCAAAAGGCTATAATTCTGTCAAAATCAATTCTAGCTCCAACAAAAAGCCACATGCACATCTCCGATATGTCCATTACATGTATGCAAAGTTTGGAAAAGATCAATTGAAAACTGAGGGAGGAGTTGATTACACAAACTCCTCACCCTACAAATGTAAAAATTTGCCTAAAATGACTAAGTTCAAAAGGCCGTAATTCTGTCAAAATCAATTCTAGTTCCAACAAAAACCCACATGCACATCTTCAATATGTCCACAACATGTATGCAAGGTTTGAAAAAGATCCATTGAAAACTGTGGGAGGAGTTGATTACACAAACTGCATACCCTACAATGCAAACATTTGCCTAAAATGACTAAGTTCAGAAGGCGGTAATTCTGTCAAAATTAATTCTAGCTCCAACAAAAACCCACATGCACATCTTCAATATGTCTACAACATGTAAGCAAGGTTTGAAAAAGATCCATTGAAAACTGTGGGAGGAGTTGATTACACGAACTCTATACCATAAAGTGTGACGAACGGACGGACAGACAGGAGCAAATCTTAATGCCCCCTGACTATCGTCACGGGGGCATAAAATAAGGAACTCTGAAATTTTCGTTTTTGTCTGCCTGCTCCATGGGGTCAACTATTTAAGGAAAGAATTTGCTCCTCTAGGAGCAAATTCTTTACTTTAAGAGTAGACCCCTTTTGGAATGGCCTAGCTTATCTCCAGGGAAGCATACAGGAACAGGAAGTCACAGAAGTTGTTCCCCTTTCTAAAACTGAGGGGAAAAGATGAAGGTGTGCCAACGCACTTGAAAGAGAACATCTGCATAGTCTGTAGTAAAACAGTTAAAAAGGTGTAACTGTGATTTCTAAGAAAAAAGTTATCAGACTAGCTGACATACTCTCTGTTAAATCCCCATTCCATACTTATTGATTTCAGCTCAGCCTAAGAAGATGCTGACAAAATGGTTTTATGTTAACATGGATGGACATCCAAAGGCTATGGATACACAATCACATTTAATTTTGTTGCCTTTAACACAATGTTCTTTGCCATCAAGTTGGTCTAGCGTTAAGCAGAATGTTAAATGTTAAATAATTCACATGCAACTCCTGTTTGCTTAATTGTGAGAGGAAAAGTAAACAAATCTTACTTAGTTTGTTTTTCAGAAACTTGAGAAAACTTTCTTCCTTAAAGATGGGATCATGTACCCTGAAATGGAAAACAACAGGAGCCATGTCATAATTTATGGTGAATGGATACACAGTCAGGGAAAGTAACTCTGTGCCATTTTCATGTTTGCATACTGCCTTAATTGGTGTCAACTCTTAAAGGGAAGAATTTGCTCCCTGGGAGCACATTCTTTCCTTTAAGAATAGACCTCACTTTAGAAAGATTCCGTGGTCAAGGGAAGCAAACAGGAAGCCATAAGTGTTGTCTCCCTTAAGACAAATGGTGGAAAAAAAAATTGAGGTGTACCCGTTCACCTGAATATATATGTGCTATGAGACAAGAAAAGATACTTAATAATATAATCAAATAGCAAAGCTTCATATCTGCCTCTGCATCTATGCAGCCTGTGATCAGGGTTGATCCTGCTTGTATGAAGTATCCATGGATTCAGTGGCATCTCCATTTACATGTAGTTCAAAGTGACCTACATGTAATTGAAATGCACAAATGAGCCATGTCATGTGACTTCCAACAATGTGGTACTATTGTCATGTGACATTTAAAGATCATCCTCTTCATCTATACAGGGTAACCAGAGACCTCACTTTGGCTCTATGGCTTGGGTCACTTCCACAGATGGCTGATGTAACAAGCAAAGGCTATGATAAGACTGCACTTATGTGCAGTCTGATCATCACCAATGCTACATTGCTGGAAATCACAAGATGAGGCTAATTAATGTACAGGCAATAGATTTAATGAAGCCCTGGGCCTAGTTATTCAAAGCATTGTTAGCTTAACAAGTCCCTAGTCAAGGATTTGTTAAGTCTTCCAGAACAGGTAAAATCAAGTGTACTTATATTTTTAGCTGAAAAATTGAGAGGAGCTTTTGCACTGCTAAAGCTCCTCATATTCTTTTCAGCAAAAATGGCAGTGTTTTGTGTACACTATGTTACAAGCTTAAATGTTTCATTCAGTAACGAAGTAGTTAGTTTCACACAACTGGGCCAGCAGCTGCTGTACTGCAATTTTTGAGATCTGATGAGTTTTAAAGCTAATTGGTACATTTTCAGGGGAAATTACTCTGATGATTCCATTTTACCTTCTTTCCCAAGGAGGCCAGCCCTTACAGGAAAGAATTTGCTCCTCTAGAAGCGAATTCTATTCTTCAAAAGTATACCCATTGTTGAAAGGGTTTTGTGGCCCAGGGAGTGAAAAAGGAAGTCACCAAAGTTGTTTCCGCAAGTGAAAATGGTGGTAAAACATAAAGGTGTACCCATATGTTTAGACAATTTATTAATATCTTGTTATCATCAACTAATCCCCGGATGACCTCTGTCAAATGAAATGAACCTTTAAATAAATAAATTAAGTCCAAAGTGTATGAATACACAGACAAGTGATGGCCTGCAAAATTGAGTCCCACTGGAGGCTGACTTCTGTTTACTGCAAACAGGGCTAAACTGAAAATGGTCTTTCATTATCACCGTATCATCAGCTTGATGTGGTTGAAATACTGTTGAAAGGGACATAAAACTCCATCAGATAGATCTGTCTATCACTGCTTTGCCGCCATTTTTACAAGGAAGGTATATTTATTAGAATAATACATATATCTCAGGTAGTCCTGTCCCCTAGGGAGGCTACTCTTACAGGAAAAGAATTTGCCCTCTGTGAGGGCAAATTTTTTCCTGTAAGAGTAGCCTCCTAAGAGATGGGAGACAAGTACTTTCAGATCAGTGATCTCCCTTGGAAGTGTATCCATATGGCTTAAGAGATGAGCCATGACGCAACCAAACCAATCAAGTGACGTGTGCCTAGCAAAGACCTAGATCAGCCTGGGCATTAGCCTGGTCTGATTGCTCTCACCCTGGAGGTAGCTCAGACCCTCAGCTACCCTTTAAGTGTACAGAGAAGACTCTGGTTGAGCTGGACATATGCTCTGGCTGATCTTAGTAAATGGGCGAGTCACATGCCACTTTGTTGATTTGTCATGTCACAGCTCAAATGTGGGTAGAATTTAGATCTCTTACCTGGAATCAGAACACGCTAGCTCAACCAATGCGGCTGTAGTGAATTTGTCATGTGACTGTATGGTTACAAGATGACCTTTGACCTCACCAAGCTGTTCCAGTAAGTCATCTTGAACACCCACCCCAGTCAATGGCAATGAACTACAGGGCCAGGTCTGTCTCACATGGCTGTTACTGATGATACAATGGCCGCCAATACATATCCCCGCTACTTGCATAAGTGAAGGATGAAGTAGGATAAGGTCATCCTTGAACTTTGCAATATCTTGACCTTTGTCGCCTAAAGTAGGAGTGAAATTCAACAGATATGCTGTACTTGCCTTACAATATTTCTTTGGTTATAAGACAGAGGTATTTTGCTTCCAAAACAATCTCAATAATCTAGATCCATCTGATAAGATGGATCTAGATTTTTGGGATTGATTTTGAATAGAAAAATCTATCTAATACATGAACCTAATTACTCATGACTGTTTTACATACTTCATGCAGTGAAAAACAAGGCAGCCCAAATCTTGCAAGGGAGATGCCTTTTTATCATGCTTTACCTTTCTGTGAAGTTTGATGAAATTCACTTCAGCAGCCTCCAGTCAGTTTAGAGATATAATCTGACCTATGTGCCCTGATTATGACCCTGACCTTTGGTACAGGAACCTAAATTTTGTTTGTGACATACCATCTCATTATGTATTACCATTTCAGGAAGTTTAATGCAGTTTGCTTAAGAAGTCTTTTTCGTAATTGGGGAGAAACGACCTTTGACCTCAGACTGTGACCTTGCACTTGGGTGTGAAAGCCTATATCTTGTGTGTGTCTTACCTTCTCATTAAGCTTCATCTTTCTGTGACGCTTAAGGAAATTTGCTTTTGTATATTTATGAGCAATTGTTGATACATGATTTGCCATCTGACCCCAGATTGTGACCTTGACCTAGGGTTTGGGAATATAAATATTATGTGTGACAAACCTTCTCATCATGCTTTGTATTTCCGTGAAAGGACCTGGTATGATAAGGCCTATATTTGGCCCCCAGAAAACTTATTTTTCAAAAGTTCTATTTCGATAACTAAAATGCATTCATAGGAAAGTTCTAACCTAAAATGTGACAGCAAATACAAAATCAACCAGTTCTTGCATAAAATATTTGTGTTTTTAACCTTGAACATACCCATACCCCCAGCGGATTCTGGCGAAATTGATGAATTTGGTAGCCTTTGCGGCTTTCAAAATATATGAGCCCGGCCTCCAGCACATTTTATATTTTATATGAAGACATAATTTTGATATATTCACATGCCATGAAAATATTAAATGTGCTGGAGACCGGGCTCTATGTTTATTTTTAACTTTTTGTTACCAAACTGGCAGCGTTTGAAACATTTCCCCTGTTTTCTCAACACAAAAACGCCCATATCTCCGCTCATAGACAAAATAAACATATGTTGTGGGTATTCATTTTCTTAGTTAGAACACAAGGAATAGTTTGGTACACATTTCATTTTGATTTGTTGGAATTTTTTGGTTAGCGTCTCTAGACTTGCAAACTTGAGTGGGTGGGGTACCTTGACAGGCCTTGTTCAGTGCACAGGCAATTGGCCGTGGTACCCAACGTATAAGCATTTCATCATAAGCCTATTATCAAGAGCTTTCAAAAGCTATTGTAAATGACTTATTTCTTTAAAGGAAAAAATTATTAAACTCGGTTTTTCTAGCAATTTTCCTTCACATTATTGAACCAACATAGGCATGTCAGAAATCATGTTATTCTGAGAATTAACAAAAGTGAAACAAATTATTTCTGTTTGTTCCCACACGCACAAATGATAAGCAATAGAAACCATGCAATTTTAAGAGAATTTGAATGGGGGCCAAAAATGGCCCTTATCATACCAGGTCCTATGATGAAATTCAGTAATGTAGTTTTAAAGTAATCGCAGAGACACTATTTGACCTCTAAGCCCCGACAGTGACCTTGACCTTGGGTTTGGGAATATGGATATTATATGTGACAAATCTTCTCATTACTCTTTACATTTCTGTGAAATTTGATGAAATTCAGTTATGTAGTTTTAAAGTAATAGCAGAGACACTATTTGACCTCTAAGCCCCGACAGTGACCTTGACCTTGGGTTTGGGAATATGGATATTATATGTGACAAATCTTCTCATTACTCTTTACATTTCTGTGAAATTTGATGAAATTCAGTTATGTAGTTTTAAAGTAATAGCAGAGACACTATTTGACCTCTAACCCCCGACAGTGACCTTGACCTTGGGTGTGGGAACCAAACTCTTTCGCACGACACACCTTCTCATTGTGCTCTATCTATATGTGAAGTTTCATCAAATTTGCTTCAGTAGTTTAAAAGTTATAGCTGAGACACGATTTAAGACATGATTTGAACTTTAACCCAATCGTGACCTTGACCTTCGGCGTAAGAACCAAACTCTTGTGTGCGACACACCTTCTCAATGTGCTCTATCTTTCTGTGAAGTTTCATCAAATTTGCTTCAGTAGTTTTTAAGTTATGGCTGAGACACGATTTGTTGCGGACGGACGCACGGACGGACTGACGGTGCGATTTTAATATGCCACCCGAAGTTCCTTCGGGGGCATAAAAAACTGCCTCATAGCAAATAATTTCGGGAAGAAATACAGTATAATGTAAATTATACTCAGACATCTCTACAACTTTCCAAGTCAAACAACACTGCTATCTTTTGCTGTCTTAATCTTCTAAATGGAGAGGTGCCGTAGTCGAGTGGTTAGCGTGGCTCGGCGATTGTGCAGAAAGTCACTAAAGGTCATGAGTTTCCGGCTCACTGTTGCCATCCTATGACTGGAAAACTCTCTCTGTCAACCCAGCAGTAAATGACTACATGGGCACCTTTTTTGAATCAGGGAAGGATATTATTATTTATTTTTGGTATCACAGATTAGAAGCATAAAACAATACAATAAGATATAAAATACACATTTAAAATACATATGCAATATCTTAAAATTTGCAAAGTTCCATGGCTTGCCAATCACTACCCAGGATGACACAAAAAAGAGAAAGTGATTTCCCTTATTTCCATTGTGGTCCTGTGATGATGATTTGCAAGTCATGGTGAGGCACATTAGAAATACTGAAACTTAAAATTGATTAAGGACATTGACAGTTCTTAAAACTCAAGTTCATACAAGAATACGAGATCAGTGAAAACCCACAAAATTAAAAAACAAACTTATATATATATATTTCATTTAAAGCAAATTTAAGATATGAGCTTTAACAGCATTTTTAAAACTCTGATATCGAGATATACACTTAATATTGGTAGGTAGCTCGTTCCACAGTTTACAACCCCGAAATGCGAATGACTTTTTACCAAACCCTTTGACTTTAAGAAGTGAGAAACAACCATTTTCTCTAAACCTGGTTCCATATGAATGAACAGTATGCCTAGGAACAAAATGTTCTGTCATATAGTCCGGTGAAGTCTTTGAATTAATCTTAAAAACATGGTTCAAGACAATCTGGTCCACTCTTTTTGAAATAGGTAACCACCCAAGAGATCTAAAAACATCAGGACCTATATGAGACCTTGGGTCTAGATTCAAAACAAACCTGATGACCTTATTTTGAGTAATCTGAAGTTTGTTACATAAGAACTGAGTCAGACCAGGGTACCAAAAGGAACATGCATAGTCAAAATGACATTGGATTAAGGACATCACTAAAAGCTTCTTAGTTTTAAAATTTAAAAAGGCAATGGTGGGCACCAGAGCTTCCTTGCATTTGCCTTTTGAATAATGGAACTGACCATGGATTCACCAGAAAGGCTTTGCTCCAAAACTGCACCCAAATACTTTACAGAATCTTTGCCTTCAATGGCAGAGCCTTTACATGAAATGTTTAATGCAGATTTAGACTTTAGCCTAGGTCGGGACCCAAAAAGAACTGACTCTGTTTTCCCAAGATGTAGGGAAAGTTTGTTGTCGATCAACCATTCACTCACAACTGCAAGCTCTTTCTGCAACAATGACTCAATGTTAGTAACATCTTTATCAGATACCAATTTGGCAGAATCATCAGCGTACAAAAGAAGTTTTTCATCAAGAGCACCAGCCATGTCATTAACATAGATTAAAAACAGAAGGGGTCCAAGTATTGACCCCTGAGGAACCCCGCAAGTTAT
The DNA here is from genome assembly GCA_963989385.1 of Ctena decussata. Taxonomy (NCBI): domain Eukaryota; kingdom Metazoa; phylum Mollusca; class Bivalvia; order Lucinida; family Lucinidae; genus Ctena; species Ctena decussata. The sequence goes on from OZ022506.1 coordinate 59,873,307, forward strand.
ATTTGAACATGAAGACAAAGTACCAGATACATCAACAAGCTGTTGCCGATCTGATAGATATGACTGAAACCATCTAGTAATGTCCTGACTGAGACCTAAAGCTTCAAGTTTCATCAATAAAATACTATGGTCCACTGTGTCAAATGCTTTCTGCAGGTCTAGTAGAACCATTCTGACAAAGTGACCTTTATCCATCTGAAATTTAATAAAATCAGTTAAATGAATCAAACACGTATCAGTCGAATACCTGCTCCTGAAGCCAGACTGGAATTTGTAAAGAAGTTTTTTCTGATCAAGGTATGATTCGATTTGATCATAAACAACCCTCTCAAAAATCCTGGAAATTATAGTTAAAATAGCCACAGGACGATAGTTACCAACTTCTGTTCTGTCATTCTTTTTAAAAAGAGGTACAACTCTTGCTGACTTTAAATCATCAGGATTTTGCCTTGAATAAGTGAAAGGTTTATAACGTGACTCAGTGGGCAAGCTATAATTGATGCACCGTCTCTCACAAAGGCTTTAAGCGTGAAGGTATGCCATCCAGTCCGGTAGCTTTATTAGCACTTAATTTATTGAGATAACCAAGAACTTTATTCTCAGACACAATAGAGAAAGAGTAGCTGTCTGGTATTACACCTTTATTGTGATAAAAACTGTTCACAAAACTTTTACCAAATTTATTGACGCTTGCAGGCAGCTTTCCCACAAGTATAGATGCTACTGTTGTATAAAATGATTTGAATTTCTCAGCCACAGATAATTTTTCAAAACACAATTCCCCATCAATTTTAAGACCAATAGTACCTTTTTAAGGCAGCAAAAGGAGAGAGATGCACCCCTTTGAAACAATGATGAAAAAACATGGAGCTGCACCAATGCACATGGTATCATGATCACTTTGCTGAGGGAATATACCTTTGTTTTTTGTTATTGTTTTTTTAAAGCTAAACTTGTGCATACAAATATGTGATCAACCACCTGAAACAGTACTTTTGAAAGTCTTTCTTTCTTTCTATATTTACTGCTACACCCTCTTTTCAGAGTATTATGAGCAGGTGTACTTTTGTACACTCCAGTGTTGCAGGATAAAAGCCTACGTATAGCAGTGTAGCTATCATAAGTAGGGATCATTAACCTGCACAGGGCAGGACTCTCCCTGCACAGGGGGCCTCCAGTTAACATCCCGATCCGAAGGACGGCACACTTGTTAGCATCATCCCTGCTAATGATGCTAGAAAAACGCGTTCGGACATAGGAAGACTTCACCCTGGGTGAGGCTCGAACCCATGACCTCTGGCTTCAGAGTCAAGTGCACTGAGTGTACTGAGCCACTGCGCTTTTATATGGAAGACCCTGTCTAAAAGTGTGAATTAATACAAACAGAACCTGCCGAATATAGTAAGTACCTGTCAATGACCACTCTGAGATCACAGCACTCACAATGTTGCCTTTGACATGGCCATGTGTCAGCTGTGAATTTCCATTGCTGCACTCATCTTTATGCTTTGACAAGTCTCTGTAGCTTACAATACACTTGCATGCAACGCATTCGTGCCAATCTGACTGATTCTGTTTCTTTTTAGGAGGCATTTCACTGTAAAAATTACAAAACTCAAGCTGAACGTGATAGCAGCTGAAAGTGAAAGCGACATGTGCTTTTTGTTTTGGTCTCGTCAAATCTCGCCAAAGTGTAAAATCCAACAGATCAATCACGACTAGCTATACAGTTGTCGTGTCTAGATGACACGGGGTAGACAAGTATCTTCCCTTAGACACTTTTGCCGCTAGAGGGCTTCAAGTTCAGGGGCAGGGAACCCAGTTTATGTAGGGTAAAATGGGCACTGAGGCGTATTGAAAAAAATATTATCTCGCCCTTAATTCCAAGCATACTGATAAAATATGTCTAAAACCCTCTATGTCAACTCAGCAGTAACGTGTACCTTTTCCGAATCAGGAAGGATAGGGCAGCGAAAGGAGGGGGATGGGCTCTGCCTTTCATCTGCTGTGTCCAAGATACAATGGGCCTCTAACCCCCAGTGCCCCTGCGTCAATTAGGATATGAAAAACCTTTACCCCTACCGTTTTATTAAACTGGTCCCAAGTGACCTAATGCTAGCTATTAGGGCAGAGAACCAGTCTACCTTTTTAATTTACACAATGTCATAAAGATCCAGGGTTGTAGCCAGTCCAGACTACTACGACTTTCCACGACTAAGTATTGCTGCAAGTCTTTATTCTTAACTTTGGCTGTTTCTCTATCTTATTCTTCCGAGTATTTGGTAAAATATTTCATGCAACATGAAAGGAATATCGCCTGCTTTGGTCTTTGACAGTTTTGTAAATTTATTATTTCTTTCTTTCTTTCTTTTCTTTCTTTCTTTCTTTCTTTCTTTTTACGTTACTTACTTTCTTTCTTACTTACGTTACTTTTTACTTTCTTACTTCCTCAGAGGGTATCAGCCCTCGCCCTTCAGGGTCGGGCCGATACCGCAACTCGGGCTGAGATCAGGGCTGGGAACAAACAACCGTGTAATAAATAGAGATTATTAAATGGGTTTTTCGTTATCACCCGATTTATCACCTCGAGACTCCAATATCGGACCGAGGGCTTGCCCGAGGTTCGATATTGGTCGAGGGCTGATGAATCGGGTGATAAGGAAAAAACCCGGTGTTATGATCTGTTTATCATATAGATTCTAGTTAAGAAACAATGTACCGAAATAGTTGCTAGAAATCAATTTTTTTTGAAGTTGTGAAAACTTGTTACTACTGCTGAAGGCCAAGGGCTAAAAGGGCACCCAGCAAACACTACGACAGGGACACCCGAGTATGATTGTAATATTTTATTGTATAATGAACACCTGTTCTCAGAATAGACAATCAATAAAATAACGAAACATGAAAATATTTTTTCTAAGGAAAAACATTGTTTCTTTATTTTGTACATAAAGATATATATTGCGAAGCATATTTTAACATTTTTACACACAGGATGCATTTTGTGGGAAATTACAAATCACTACAGGGGTCAAGGGTAAATAAACAAGTAAGCTACTTTATTTACTTCAGTATATAGGATTGCTCACACTGTGCATCAGGCATAATTAAAGTGACTTTATATGATATATACTCAAAAGCAAAAATAACGCATATATTTCTTTTTAGAATTTTTATGTCAAAATAAAAATCTGCTGAAATTGACAAAACAAGGAAGATATTATCAATGTATGGAGTACACATCGTCGCAAACTTATTGAAATTTTGTTTGTTAATTCATGCGTAACGAAAGCGTAAACAATGAAGGGGTCAATCTCAACATTCACAAATACTGATCAGTTAACTCAGTGTCTTGAACTGAGTTGTACCTGGCTCCAAAACCGATGCCCTCTCTATCTGGGACGTTACAATGTCTCACAAACATCTTCAAGAATTTTCAGCATAGGTTACTCGTAATAAACAAGGTTATGCCCCTTTATGCAAATCCCGTAGAGTAAGCAAGATTTGCGATAGCAAAACAAAATTTTGTGGCTTTTTCAGCAAACCGAATTGGAAATGGATTCCAATTCAGGTTAAATAAAAGGGTAAATGGTCACAATCAAACGGAGTATGCAAACAAAGGGTAGTCACTCTGTTCTCCTTCCAATAATGCTACCGCAGATTGAAATTTTGGGCGCTGGATCCTTGAAAGCACTGTGCAAAATTGAATGAAAATCATACTGCATCTTTACCATAAAGAGCCGTCTACGGTTAGCGAATCAAGAGACAAGATTTTGTCAAGGAAAACATTTTTATCGGCTTTCAAATTTCGTAACTCAAACCGGAAGTGAGCAAAATACGTGCTCATTTTAAACCAAAATTTGTTTTAAACGGGTCCTTTGTTCATAGCCTTATTCATTTTGAATCCCAAATTACCAGATTTTTTTTTTTTAAGTTTTATACCGTTTTCCAGTTGGTTACATCCTGCTCAACTCACGTGCAGCAAAATCGTATTGATAATCTATTTGTTTGCCACTCTGAGCAAAAATCTTCATAATTATTTCGAAGAATGGCACTGTGACAATAAAAAGGTTGCAAAACTTATGTCCGCGTAAAGGCAAATCCCAATACTAAGTTAAAAGTAAAATCAATATATTTAAGGAGGCAAAACATGCGTTTCTTTTGCTGTTGAGTATGCTTATGTGTGTATGATTGTTTTATACGCAGAAAAAGACACATTATATATCCTATGATTTCCAGACAAAAAGGATTTTAAAAATACATATACTCATATGTATTTGTACTAAATATTTGTTAATTTTTCATTTCAATTTTTTTACAGGATCTCAGAAACTACACTACCTAGGAATACTTTATCAAAAAACTGTTTCTAATGTTTAGATGTGTAAAATTCAAGTATAAACTTACAAAAATGAAAGCATTTACAGTCGCAGGATGAAAATGAAAAATATAACGTAGCTTACAAAACCTGAAAAACCTATCTCTTGTATCTCTTGAATGATCATGTTAACCTTAGGTCAAGGTCATAGACTACGAAACATATGTAACAGTTACGTCAAAGCTTCTGCTATGGACTATGTTAACTAATGGATTTGATGTAAATTATCTGTCTGTCCATCCATTCATGGGTCAATTAAAGGATGCATTAAAGAATGTATTAAGTGGGTTTCATCAGGCGGTGGTGCTGGCGGGTGGTATGCGTGAGCCACTTCTTACATACTTTATTTTTGTAGTGCATCAATGACATTACGCAAAAACGCCAGTAACGTAGCTTATATAACGTAGCTTACAATATACATCGTGAATCGGCATATTTCGTGCAAGGAAAGAGCTGGATAACAGTTTTTGTTGACATTCTCACTTCCTCTATAAGCAAAACTAGTAGTAATGTAGGTATAGTCCTCGTTACCTATAGTTCATTCAAAACCTTGGTAACGTAGCCAACATCCTTATCCATTCTGATAAATGTGTATTGCTAAGAAGAACAATGCTTTACATAGGCATTAGTACATGTGGTGGTTTATTGATTCTAACAGTCATAAATGCATGAAATACTACTTTATATTCAGGTGAAACAGGTCTCATTGCCTGCTTACGTAGCTTAGCTTACATGCATTTTCGCGACATTGCTGCTAAGGAAATAGAAATTGTTAAACAAGTGTGATAGATTAAATACTGTTGCAGTTTTAAATGAAAACATATTACTTACTAATTGGACCTTTCGTTTCATGTGTAAGTACCAATATTTCATGGCAAATATTACGTAGTCATGTGTACCATGTAAAAAGGCATGCACTTTATTCCAGTTTCAGACTCTTTGGCCATCTATAATGAAACAACATTGTCATTAAATATTTCAATCTGCTATTGTAAATGGATAAACACATCATTTTTATAGTGTGGAAGAGTTTACTAGCAGTTGGTTGTACTTTTTATAAGTGTTTAGAAAACAAGACATCAAATTTAGGCACTTGATTGTCTATTCTGAGAATAGGTGTGAAACGAGGCAGGCAACTGACCACAAGTGTCAAATGAAACGAGGGATATTACGATAAGTCTTGCTAACACACAGCATCCCTGCGCCATCTGAAAGGTTTCCCACCCGTCCAGTCTTGTAGGGCTTGCCGTTTTGTAGCGTAACAAAACATTCAGCCATTTCATATTTATTTTGACAACAACGTGTTCCTTTCGATCTAACTAAGAAAATGGGTGGTCACACTTTATGTTTACGATGGATAATAAGAGAGATAGAAGCTCTGAAAGGATGGGAAATTTTCTATTCTGCCACATCGCAATCGCCATTTTAACGTCGAAGTATCTCACGCGACGTCGTTGACGTTAACGACGGGCTGATAAACGTACCAGACGGGAAAACCTTTATCAGACCGATGGGCAGGATAAAGACTCTGAAAGCCAAGCTTTATCAAACATGCTGATTGCTTCTTAGACAGTCTGAAATTCTGTTTCTATATGATAAAACTTCAAAGTTTTCCAACTTCTAGTTTAATAAAAGACTTTGCTCCTAGTGGAGCAAATTCTTTCCTTTTCAGAGTCGCCCTCAACTGTTAAGGCAAGCTTGTCATTTCGTTGTCACTGTTTGCGTATCAGAATTGAATGAAATACTTCACAGTACTTTTTCCAGGTGTAAAGTTCATGATAGGTCAAAGACGTTATTTGATAATATACACCCTGGTTAGATGGTTGGTCTTGCTACGGTCGTTAAATTTGGCCAGCCTTATAATGCAGGACCACAATTATATGAGTTATATGAATAAGATATAATGTAGCATGAAGATAATATATCTATAGGGTGGCCATTCTGTTTTTGCCTAAACTGCATTTTATGTGAAGAGCTAGTTTGTCCGCCATTTTATTTGAACCGCTGAAGCTCAACCGCCATTTCTTCGCTTATTTTCAAAATCTTTACCATTCAAACTTAAACATTCTCATATAGTTAATTAAATAAAACAGTGTCTTCAAAATAGTTCAAAAGGATTAATTTCATGGCGTGTGTGTTCTCTCGTAAAATGGGGTGCATTCGGTTCGGCCTCAAAGATGTATGTATCTGTATGTGTCTGTATGTGCATCAATGGAAGGTCAAGTCTTCCTTGGCAGCCTGCGTTCTCGAGAGGTCAGTAGTTTGACCTCCTTCAAAATAAATTCATTAGAGGTCAGTCCTACTGTACCCTTTAAACAAACCCAATACTTCACGGTTGACAGACGCAAATTTTATACCAGCCACCCACATTTACGAGATAAAACAAAAATACAAGTCGCTCAGGTTGGTGCAGATGTACTTGTTTGATATTAAGAAATTCATAGCTTATCAGCTCCACTCATTATCTTTTGTCGACAGTACATAAAACACACTTTAGACTGTTGCGACTTATTTAATGCTTTATTTTAATAAAAACAAAAATAATAATAATGTACCTTTGTCCAGATTAAACACAAACTTTCCCAGTTTCTTTATCACGCGCGAAAACCAGGACTATATATTACGTGAATTCAGAGGTTTATTCATTTGAGGGGAAAACAGTTTATGACGTATATACGAAATGAACACGAATGACTATATATTATTCGCGTACGACCTAAGAAAATGTTCAATTTTGTAACATTTGACTATACCGACGACTTATGTCCAATGTCCGTATGTTCGAACTCGCCCTAGCTGGGCAGGAGCCCCGGTAGCTCAGTAGGTTAAGCGCCTGCTGATCTAGCGGTCCTGCGTTCGAGCCTCGAAAATGGGGTTCCATTGCACACAGCCATTCATTATCACCCACCCATTGTCCTGATATGACTGAAATAGTGTTAAAAAGGACGTAAAATTGCAAGTCATGCATCAATCGTAGTTTCTGCATAACCTACATTGTCATATGCATTCATATTTTCTGCTGACAATGTCAATTACACACAGAAAAGAAGAGAAAAAAGCCGTCTCCTAAATCTAAACTTCGACAGTTATCTTTTTAAAGACACTTCTTGTTCCACAAATGTCACATAAGTTACTGCATTTGAGCCGCGGCACGAGAAAATCGTCAAAGTGACTGTGCGCCCAGCGCAGACTCAGATCAGCCTGGGCATCCGCCTAGTCTGAGCAGAGTCTTCGCTGGCCGCATCGAGGTAGCTTAGACCCTTAGCCACTCTTTAATTGCTGGAGCAAAACGTCTGATAAGACTGGGCGGATGCCCAAGCTGATCTGAGTCTGCGTTTAGAGCACAATCACATCGTTGCTTTTCTCGTGTTGCGGCTCATTTAATATTCTATTTTCCTGGAAAACAAAGTCAGACGACCAGAAATGCGGCTACGATTCGCACTTACGACAACGTTACGATTTCAGTGTAAACAGTACAAATTTACTGTTGAGGGTTAAAGTGGGTGTCGTGGTACTGCGACCAAAAATCTTATTTCAGCCCCTTACTTAACCGTTAGCGCATTACTTGGATGAACGGCGTATAATTGTATTTTCACTACCGGGTTTAAAATCAGTAACACAAAAAGATATATTTTTGCAGTTTCGATATCGCCATAAGACATGTAAGAACTTGCAGAATAGTGAGAACAACATATATAGACAGAATCAGTCAGGATTTTTAGGTCGGTACGCTCGAGTTATTGAAGGTGAGACTTTTTAAGCATCATAAATAAATAGGCCTATCTGTCATTAAAAACATAAACAATATGTTTTGTAAGGTCGAGTCGGGTAAATTGGGACATACCATTGCAAACCGTGAAAATCCAGATGAGACGGCTCATAATGAGCCGTCTTACCAGGATTGTTCACTGTTTGCCCAGTTAATTTTCTTAAAATTCCAAACATCTGACATATAAAGGAAACGATGTTCGAATTTACCCGCTGTCCGAATTTTTAATACCCGACTTAACCCTACTGGTTTTATTTTCCTATCCTCGTGCTTAACAAAGATATCGAAATATAAAACTCGCAATATGTCAGAGATATATGTTGTAATAACAGGAGATGACTCTTCAAAAGATTCTCAACTTTTCAGCCTTTGCTCTTCATTAACCTTAAATTCAACTTTCGTTTTCCATATGCATTTAATATATAGGTAAAAATTTGACTCATATGTCACAGACGGCAGTAGGGGCCAGAGCCCTCCAAAAAAATTTGGAAAAAGGGGACAACAATACAACCCCCCCCCACCCCACACACACACACACACATCACCAACACCACCACTAACAGTAACAACAACACAATCTCTGTAATACAGCTACTGTTTTATAAACTGCTCAATGTGACAAAATAGTTAAAGAAGCACTATAAATTCCATACGTCTGTATGCCAAACACTTCAGACTCAAATTAACTAATAAACAGGCTAGGCATCACTCCCAGCGGGCACATGGCGTCAACATGACGTCGTATTGACGTCAGTGCGACGTTAGTCCTTACTACGCCATGTGCCTGCTGGGCTGTCGATGTCTAGTCTGTTTGTTAGTTTGATGATGACAAGTTCTATATATAGATCGCAGATGGCAGTGTAATAGGTCTTTAGGAGTACATTACTGTTTGCTTCATTTCTATTTAACAGAATGGCTGAAAGCATTTATGAAGAGCATGGAACAAGCGATGAGTTTGTAGACCCATTCTGCGACACCTGTTATGAAGGAAAGGGCCTCAACGTCAGGGTATACGGATATTGTAAAGACTGTTTTCAGTTCATGTGCTCCGACTGTCACTTGGTGCACAGCAAGTTTCCACTGGCTAGAGGGCATACTGTTTTGCGGGGATCAAGTATGCCGCAGTCTCAGGCTGATAAACCACCAAAGTTTGACTATTGTGACAGTCATCTAAAACTACTGAAAAACGAATTTTGTTCCGAGCATAAAATTTTGATTTGTTCCTCATGTTCTTCTACCAACCACAATAAATGTTTTGTTGGAAGTGTAGACAATGTCTGTAAAACCGTAAATGTTTCTGAAATTGATTCATTGTACAGCGACATTAAAACTGTGCAGGATCAGGCGAGGTCAGTTCATTCCTCGCTTGAAACAAATATGCAGAATTTGACAGAACAAAGGAACACAATACTCAAAGAAGCACAAGCAATGTATGAGAAGATAATTTCTAAAGTAAATAAACTATTTAAAGACCTGCAGTCAGAAATTGAAACCACCTACCAATCCCAGGAATTGCTAATATCTCAGCAACAAGAGAGAATTGATCTTCTGGTAAATAGGCTTGATTCAGTTCTAACTGACTCACAAAAATTCAAAGGAAACCCCATTGACACGAAACTATTTCTTAAGGTACAAGATCTTGTTACAGACACTAAACAAATAACTGACGAATTAAGAACTGTCAATAAATCACTACGTTTGATATCACTCTCATTCAAGCCAGGTAAAGCAGTTCAAGACTTTCTGCTCCCCTCGGCAACATTGGGTTCCGTGTCTAAATCAGAGGCAAAGTATGACAAGGATATTGTGGTGAAAGATGCCGTGTTTCCCTGTTCTCAGTACAAGCCACCAAAAGCTGTCATGGTGCCGCCACAGGAAACTAGTCCATCTGGTCGGTCAACAGGTCCATCTGTGCCACTTTCCAAGATTACAGTTACTAAGAATTATACTCACAATATAAAACTGAAGGTTGATAAGTTCTCTTGCTTTGTTACTGGCTTGGCAATAACAAAGGACAGGAAAAGAATTATGGTTGATAAAGACAATGAAACAGTTAAGATGTTCTCTCATGATATGAAGTTCTTGTCCTCTGTCTCAGTTCCTGACCACCCCCGGGATATAGCTATGATCAGTGACGGAGCTGCTGCCGTTACTACTGACAAAAAATCACTGGTCTTACTGGAGATCTCTGGTAGTCAGCTCAGTATTAAGACCACAACGCCACTATCATATGATGTACGAGGTATCAGCAGATATAATGACAAATTAGTTGTCACCAGTCCAGGCAGTAAACCTCCTTCTGTGAAGCTGATTGACCAGACTGGAAGAGTTTACTGGTCAGTGTCATCTGATCAACAGAGACAGCCATTGTTTAGTAAGCTTTGGTACGTGAGTAGTCCTGGTGATGGGAGATCATCCACTGTGATAGTAACTGACGAGGGTAACAACACGTTGACGTTGTTGAATGGTGACACTGGAGAGGTTATCACTAGACGTCAGCTGAAGGAGAAGTATCCTACAGGTGTTACCACTGACTCTACTGGTAACGTCTATGTTTGTTACTGGGGGACACATGAGGTGGCAGTACTGTCAGGAGACTTGTCGGAGGAGAAGATTCTGCTGCCTAGTAGGTCAAGTCAAATTGATCGCCCAAACGCCATAGTATATGATGATCATCAACTGATCATATCTTCCAGCCTTTTCGATTGCTGTAATGATGTTTACGTTTTTCAGTTATCATGAATGTAAACGTGGAGAAGATATGCTTTTGACTTCCAAGCTTTAAATCATGATAATAAATCTCATAGGGAGAAGAACTCGATAAGCATATCGCTTCCGTTCTAATCCCATTGTTTGTTCTTGGTTTAAACAATATATTATTGATCAATTCACATTGTATAATTTACAATCTCAAGTAACAGGATCTGACAGTAAGCTAAAAGCTTATAGTGGTCATCTCCTGATGTAACAGGAACAAAAAAGAGCTGTTACAAACCGAAAAAGAGACATAGTTACCAAACGACCTGGTCATGACCAGGTCGTTTGGTACCTATGACTCATTTTCGTTTCGTAACAGCTCCCTTTCGTTTCGAAACAGCCCTTGTATACATAGTTTACCAGGGGTGGTGTAGACTGGCTCCAGACTCCAGCAATGACTATAAGCCAGTTAAAAAATCCATTAGATCTTAAAAGAGCCATCATTATTAAATTCAGCTAATTAGTATCATCTTTTTTCTGATTTTTTGCATTTGTGGTCATCTTATCATTTAATATACTCATGCCAGTCTAGGGGTGGTTATAAGGACCACGTGTCTTACTTCAAACCATATGGGTCAGGACAAGAGAACATGGACCTTACAGCAGTGAGTAAACAGGTAAAACTTAGATCAGCCTGCGCATCCGCTGTCTTCGCTGTTTTATATAAAATATCTTTTTAGGAGCCACACAACGTTCAGTGTCTGATAACACTGTTCGGATACGCAGACTGACCTGAGTCTTCAGTTTTGTACATGGTGTAACCCAGGGGACATACAGTGTTGAAACAACATTAAATCAACGTTGATTCAATGTCGGAATGTTGAATCAACATTGATTCAGTGTGTTTTAATGTTGTATGTCTGTTGAGAGGTACATCCTCTCTTGTCGAGCTCACGAATGCTACACACGGTTGAATCAATATTGAATCAACCTTGATTCAACGTAATGACGTTGAATCAATGTTGAATCAATATTTATTCAATCTTATGTGCCTGCTGGGACGCGATCGCATTTATATGTGTCACCATGTTGCATAAAAGTATGCAAAGTTGTACATAAAATTTGGAAAGGACGATTCAAGTTTAAATAGCCAAACTATGTGATATTTCAGTGAAACAAATTTTGATGAAATACAGTTTTGACAATGACCATATTGGTCTTCAGTGTTTAACGGTTGGTGATTCTGGTGTGTTATGTAAAGGCTTAACAGCCCCGCCTTTGCTCTAACTTTTCTTCTAGAGCAAGAGACACATTCTGAACATAAAGTTTTAAGGGAACACCGAATGCGAACACAAAATGTATGCTTAAGACATATGACTCGTTAATATATTTTCTTTTGCACTCAAGGTTGAATCAATCTTGAATCAACCTTGATTCAACGTTGATTAAACCTTGATCAACGTTTAATCAATGTTGATTCAAACTTGTGTGCCCAGGGGGTTGTTTCCCTTTCAATTGTAACATTGGCAGAAAAGGCATGGAGGTGTATCCATACGCCTTAAAACAGAAAATAGGTAAAAGCAGACTGTAGTATTTTTATTAGACTGGGTTGCCTGCCCCTGACAAAATACAGGGACAGGTAACGTGTAACGCCATTGCTGACGATCCACAGGGACCTGTATCAACTATGGGGCCCTAGTGTATTATGAGGCCCGTCCCTGTGGACGAATCATGCTTATTTTTAGCTCAATAGCTAGGCACTGTGTATTTTTTGGAGTGGAGTGTTGGAAGGGAGTGTTGGAGTGGAGTCAAATTATTGTTGCACTTTAATCTTAAAATGTTGCAGCTAGACATATTAAGAAACATCTTTAGGGTGACTAACTGAAGGCCCTAGTTGCTGATACCAGTCCATTTACATTTAAACACTTATATCAGAAGAAGTCAGACACTGTATCCTCAGGTGTTAATTCTTTAAATTATCAGCCTTGACAGATTTATACCTCAGGGCAAAGGAAAAGGAAGACAAAATGGAAAGTTTTATCGATTGTTAAGTTAGTTCCTTTTTCCTTATTTCTTTTTTCCTTATTCCTTTTTCCTTATTCGATTATCAGGTTCATAGAACTTTGCGAAACTCTGCAATAGAAGATTCGCATATAGCACATTCATGATCATTTTTACTTCTAAGAATAATGGTAAAGATTTTTAAAGCTCAACGGTACAAACTGCGAGTAAGGAAAAAGGAAATGAATGAAAAGTTCTTTTTTCCTTATTCGATTTTCTGGCTTATAGAACTTTGCGGATCTGTGCAATAGAAGATTCGCATATAGCACATTCGAGATCATTTTTACTTCTAAGAATAATGGCCATAGATTTCCAAAGCTTAAAGGTACAAACTGTGAATAAGGTAAAAGGAAATGAAACAAAATTTCCTTTTTCCTTATTCACTTTCTTTTGCTTTGGAATTTAGAAATCTATATCACTTTGCTTTGAAGTAAAAATCGCGAATGCGCTATATGTGAATGCTCTACTGCAGAGCTTCTATAAGTTCTATGGCCCTAAAAATCAAATAAGGAAAAGGGAATTTTTCATTCATTTCCTTTTTCCTTATTCGCAGTTTGTACCTTTGAAATACCGAAATCTATATCACTACGCTTAGAAGTAAAAATGATCGTGAATGCGCTATATGTGAATGTTTTAAGACAGCTTCGCAAAGTTTAATGAGCCTGAAAATCGAATAAAGAAAACGGAATTTTGTTTCATTTCCTTTTTCCTTATTCGCAGTTTGTACTCTTGAAATTCGGAAATCTATGTCACTATGCTTTGTAGTAAAAATGATCGTGAATGCGCTATATGTGAATGCTCTATTGCATAGCTTCACTAAGTTCAAAGGACCTCAAAATCGAATAAGGAAAAAGGAAATATTGATTTATTTCCTTTTTCCTTATTCGCAGTTTGTACCGTTGAGCTTTCGATTTGTTTACCTTTATGCAAGGAAGTAAAAAAGATCCTGAATGAGCTCTATGCAAATCTTCTAATGCACAGCTTCGCAAAGTTCTATGAGCCTGCGAATCGAATAAGGAAATAGGAATTTTTCTGTTATTTCCTTTTTCCTTATTCACAGTTTGTACCTTTGAACTTCGGATATCTATATCACTATGCTCAGAAGTAAAAATGATCAAGAATGGTCTATATGCAAAGCTTCTATTGCACAGCTTCGCAAGGTTATGTGACACTGTAAATCGAATAAGGAAAAAGGAATTTTTCATTCATTTCCTTTTTCCTTATTCGCAGCTTGTACCTCGGAGCTTTGGAAACCTATACCATTATGCTGAGGAGTAAAAATGATCGTGAATGCAATATATGTGAATGTGAGCGAGTTTACTGTCAGGAGAAACAACTCTGCCATTTTCATTTTTGCCTCTCTTCCCATTGGTGTCAACACTTAAACAAAGCTCCTCCTGGAGCAAATTCTTTCCTTTAAGATTAGGCTCCATTTTGGAAGGACTTTGTTCTTAAGGGAAGCAAAAAGGCAGTCATAAAAGTTCTTCCCATTCATAAAATGACAGAAAAACTTGGAACATGTAACCATATGGCTCAAGTAGACTCTTGTAGGGACTTACAGTATACCGGTACTCATGTTATAAATTCTTTCAAACCTGACACAGCCACAGCAGAGACAACAACTGCAGCCAGGCTATGTAAAAATAGTACCAGGTACTATTTTTACATAGCATGGCTCCAGTTATTGTCTCTGATTGACTCAGATATAAACTAGACAATCACTAAAGGTGATGAATGCCCCCGCCATATGCCTCACTAGAAAAGTAATGTGTTAAAACATATTTGTGTGAAGTTACATCAAAATCTGTCAATTAATAAAGGTGCTAGAGGGATGACTGAGTTTTTCTTAAAAATAGTAACTGTGACCTTGACCTTGGAACTACAACCATGAAAGGTTTACTTGTCCAAGATATTGTCATACTTAATATATGTGTGAAGTTCTGTCAAAATCAGTTAAAAAATAAAAGCGCTAGAGCCATGACAAAGATTTACATTTACCTATAATAGCATCTGTGACCTTGACCTTGGATCTACAATGATGAAACGTAAATTTGTCCCAGATATTGTCAAGCTAAATATTTGTGTCAAGTTATGCCAAAATCATTCCAGAGGGATGACAGCATATTTTCTAAAATAGCAAATATGACCTTGACCTTTACCCTGAAATTCTGGATCACGAACTTGTCCAAGATATTGTCACACTAAACATTTGAGTGAAGTTACATCAAAATTGTCAATGAATAGAGGAGTAGAGGAATGATAAAGTTTTTTTTCTAAAAATAGCAACTGTGACCTTGACCTTGGACCTGCGGTGCTGAAACAGTAATTTATTCAAGATATTGTTATACTTAACATTTATGTGAAGTTACATCAAAATCGATCTATAAATGAAAGCGCTGGAGCAATGCCCTAGCTTTTCTGAAAATAGCAACTGTGACCTTGACCTTCATCCTACAAACCTGAAACGCAAAGTTGTTCGAGGTTCTGTCATACCCAATAAAGCTGTGATGTAATATCAAAATCTGTCAATAAATGAGGCCGCTAGAGCGACTATAAAAGGTGAGATTGTATTTAAGCTATGGAAATATGTTCAAAATATGTATGTTATTCAAGGGGACATAATTCTGCAATAAAGACCTGACTGAAAGTTATGTTTCCTTTATGCACATGTTCAATGCATGTCTGAACTGTGTTGCAAGTTTCAAATCCCTACATCAAATACTATTGGAGGAGTTGCAGAGACAAGAACAGTACTACAAAGTGTGAAATATGGTCAAAATATACATGTCATTCAAGGGGATGTAATTCTGCCATAATGACCTGGATCAAAGTTTTGTTTCCTTTATGCACATGTTCTATGCATGTTTGAACTGTGTTCCAAGTTTCAAATCCCTACATCAAATACAATTGGAGGAGTTGCAGAGACAAGAACAGTACTACAAATGTGAAATATGGTCAAAATATGTATGTTATTCAAGGGGACATAATTCTGCAATAAAGACCTTAATCAAAGTTCTGTTTCCTTTATGCACATGTCTGAACTGTGTTGCAAGTTTCAACTCCCTACATTAAATACTGTAGGAGGAGTTACGGAGACAAGAACAGTACTCAAATGTGAAATATGGTTATAATATGTATATTATTCAAGGGGATATAATTCTGCAACCAAGACCTTAATCAAAGTTCTGTTTCCTTTATGCACATGTTCAATGCATGTCTGAACTTATAATATGTATATTATTCAAGGGGATATAATTCTGCCACCAAGACCTTAATCAAAGTTCTGTTTCCTTTATGCACATGTTCAATGCATGTCTGAACTGTGTTGCAAGTTTCAACTCCATATATCAAATACTGTAGGAGGAGTTGCGGAGACAAGAACAGTACTCAAATGTGAAATATGGTTATAATATGTATATTATTCAAGGGGACATAATTCTGCAATAAAGATCTTAATCAAAGTTCTGTTTCCTTTATGCACATGTTCAATGCATGTCTGAACTGTGTTCCAAGTTTCAGCTCCCTGCATCGAATACTGTAGGAGGAGTTGCGGAGACAAGAACAGTACTACAAAGTGTGATGGACGGATGTACGGACGTATGTACGGACGGACAAGGGCAAAACTATATGCCCCTCCCCACTTCGTGGCGGGGGCATAAAAAAGCTAAGTTTCACAACGTGAGACAAAATCTCACACAATTTTGGTCTTCTGGGGGGTAGTATTTATAAGATTTTGAAAATCTTAATTATTTTTGAGAATGTAGAACTTGTTCTAGTTTTCTTGAAATGTAAAACTGGATGGAGTATCCCAGCTAATATTACATTTAAAAGTGAATAAATGCACTTTCAGGAAAAGTGACTCTTCTATTTTTATTTTGCCTCCCTCAATATGAGTTGGCTCTTATAACATGCTCCTCTGGGAGCATTTTTTCCTTTAAGAGTAAACCAGTTATTGGTTTGGAAGGGTTTCTGTTGCTTTCCTAGATGATAACCCTTCCAACGAGGTTTCTACCTTAATAGGAATTTGCTCAAAATCTGCTATTAGAGGAGCAAATTCTTTCCTTTGTGAATTGACCTCTACTGAGAAGGGAAAGACTGCATCTATGGCACAAGGAATATTCAATACAATCTCTGGATCCAGCACATTCTTATCAGAGCATTATACAATTATTGACTATGGAGGCATTGGATATGATGTGATATTCGCCAGAGAATACCAATACTGACCTCGCCGAGGTCAATATTGGTATTCTCTGGCAAATATCACATTGAGATCAATATTTGGGATCTGATTCAGTCAGTTCCTGAACTGTATTTACTCTTTAAATTGGTATTCTCTGGCAAATATCACATCATATCCAATGACTCCATAGTCAACAATCGTTTTAGGATATAACAATAACAAAAAATTGCGTTGCCTGTTTTGTTTTCAGCGTCTGTTTCGTATCATGCCATGTTTGTTGTGATTGAGTGAAAGACACCGCTAACCCTTTCCCAATATAAGGTTTATGGAATAATCTAGTCTTTCTGGGTGTCCCAATACTGATTTCTTTAGTACGTGATTTAAATTTAGAAACTTAAAGTCAATGGGAAAAACCCCATGCCAATGAATATCACGAAATATTGAACAGGTTGAAATCTGCTCTGAGCCAATGAAAAATGTTTTCTTTATAGTATATATAATAATCATTAGTGTATTTATGATGATGTGTGGATTCTTTGGGCAGGTCCATTTCCAATTTCAGGGTCATCAGCAGATACTATGTTTTCAGCATCTGATCTGGGTCTACACTATTTGCCAATGTCCCTATTATGGGATCCAAGCAGTAAGATGGGTGAAGTGCCTTTAGACATGGTAGGTTTCTTAGAGCGCACAACTGATGTCTGCAAACTGAGAAGGCTGGACCAAACTGAAAGGACTGTGACTCATCTTGGGCAGAAAATAAAGCAACAACAAACTATTTGTTATCAAGCTTTTTGCTTTTCTTTTCTTTACTTTTCATACTCTTCTATTTGTTTTCTTTTTTTTCACCTTTTTTAATTTATTTTTTTATTGATTTATGATAATATTAATATCATCTTTGTTTATCCAGTTGAGCTTGTTTTATGACATCACAGTCCCTGGGTCCAAAACCATAATAGGCACATTACCCAGGGTTCAAGGTTATAAAACTTGAGAAAAATCTCAAACTCAAAATAAAGCACAATGATTGGCGGCTTCCGAGCATGTGCTCAGAAGCAGCCAATCAGTGTGCTTTATTCTGAGTTTGAAAATGTATTCAAGTTTTATAACCTCTGGGCCTGGTGTAAGATGTCTGCTGCATAGACATGTACAGTTGTGCCTGTATGCTGTGGCAAAACTAGGGCAGCTGGAGACAGTACTAAGGTGGAAAGGGATTTCTGCGAAGTCATCTGTGGTGTCCCATGGACCTTGAAAATTTATGGGACAGACTAGACTAGCTATGGCAGATGCCACCATCGATGTTCAACAACACTGCAATTATGATCACCACCTGATACTACTTAGTCCAGCTCAAGGCACACTGGGTGCAGATTTCAATGTCTTGTGACTTGATGAAAATGATCGGATGTACCACCAACTGGAGTCAAACCCACAACCCCATTCTTGAAAGGAAAATATGCGATCCATGAGGACATGCTCTCGGCTTGACAATTTATCATCTTTGACCTTTGAGAGTTTGTTTAAACTGAATGTAAGCCACTTTTGAGATGATAGTTCGTATAAAACTGTTTCAAACTTTCGCTAGTTCTGGGTGTAACAACACTAAGAGCCTGGTTAAAGTGGTGTTGCTGCACTTGATTGGCTGTTATGATCTCCTGAAGGGCAAATAATGCTGCCTCATGGCATACTGATGTAATCTGAAAAAAAAGGAGAGACTGATCAGGATCTGCACTGTTTTCCATTCCAGCTACATTTTTCGGATGCATTACTGAACTGTAAAACCAAACTGTTCTATCTTTTAATTAATTATGGTAATTATTTGAAGCACCCCAATATTTTAAGAATTTTTATGGTTTGCAAACCTTGCATACACATACCTGGGTGGTTGGGTGGTGCTACGGTGCTGGGTATAACTTCCAGTGCCGGGGGGTCCTACTGATTTGGATAACAGTAGGGCAAGGGCCTACTGTGCTTGCAGTGGGCGCGGGTGGGGGTTGTGTGGACATTTTTCTCTTGTCTATCATTTCTCTCTTCTTTCTCCCTCTCTTTGGGAGACAGTCCAATATAGACTGCAATACTGTCTCAAAGGGCCGTTAACCCAAAACAACCAACCAACCAACCTGGTGAGTGTACTAATGCACTATTAGGCCAAGCTATGTAAAGTTCACTTTCTGCAAATCACATATGGTGTTGGTGTACAGCTCTATGTTGTTTTCCCCCATTTACAAAAGAAAACACTTTTTGTTACAGTACCTCCTGTTGATTCCCAGGACGAAGAAGTTCTCCAAAAAATGAGGTCAACTCTAAAGGTAATAGTTTGCTTCTGTGAGAGCAAATTTCTTAATTTCAGAGTTGATTCTCACTGAGAAGTGCAGCAAAAATGAAAATGGTAGAGTCACTTCCCCATTCAGCTTATTTTCTTTCACGTTACTTTCTGGATGACTTTCTTATGCCCTGACCAGATTACCATATGTGTAGACTGGTCCTAGCAACAGCGGTTCACAGGCGCCTTCATGCTAGCTGAAGGTTCTCTTACATGGCAGTTCCTGTGTTCTTGACTTACAGATGGGTGGACGACTTGTGGTTTTAATACTTAAAGCGCCTAAAAAGTTGAACTTACAAACTGGGTAGATCTAGATGAGGTGGCTCATAATGAGATTCTTTATAACAGCAAATCCAGTTAAAGTTGTATGTTTACACTTCCATGTTTTTGAGCCATTTTATTCCAAGAGAAACATTTTTTGTGACTCCCTATTTGCTTCCCTGTCAGAGTAAACCCTTCCAAATGGAAGTCTAGTCTTCAAAGATAGAATATGCTCATAGAGGCAGAGCCCTAGATAAGAGGGAGTATTTGGTGATAATTAGGGATAATTTTTGTTAATTCTGGATAAAAACATATGTTGTGACCCCTCATCTGAACCGTCTCGACGAGACGGTTCAGATGAGGGGTCACAACATATGGTTTCAATGAGAAATAAAGAAATTATCCTTCAATTATCATCAAATACCCATCTTATCTAGAGCTCTGTAGAGGAGCCAATTCTTTCCTTCATGAGTGGAGCCCAATTTAGAAGGGAGGCAAAACTGAAAATGACAGAGTTGCTTCCCCTGAGTTTTTGCTGATACGTAATTCTTTTTCTGAGAGTCCCAGGGGATTCTACGTTTTTTGTGGGGGCATCTCAGGAATGATTTTAGTAGTAAATGATGCAAAATCCTGAGTCAGGGAAATTCTGAAAAACGTTTTACCTCTGCTCCAGAGTAGCCATCAGTTCTACTGACTAAGGATGATACACTGACTTCTGGTGACACTGGCATTCTTCTCAGATGGAGGCTGAAGATTTCCTCTCTGGTAGCAAGGTCAGGGAGGGGAACATACAGTATTCGGTCAATACGTCCTGGTCTCAGCAATGCCTGTATAATGACAAAAATTCTTTTACCAAGGTGAACGTTTAAGCCACGAAACGCAAAAACCAACAAAGTGGATGTGCAGCCAGTCAAGACACAGATCAGCCTGGGCATCCGCACAGACTGATCAGAGTCTTTTTTGTGCTCTTAATGGTTAGCTTAGGTGTAAGCTGCTTCCATGGTGACTGAAGAGGCAGATGGCCGGACTCACCAGAGTCTGCACTGGGCGCACATGCCACCTTGTTGGTTTTGTAGTGTCGTGGCTAGTTTATTCCATATACACAGATACAGACAGGTCTGAGCAAAGAGTGCAGACCTAAATCAGATTGCTCCTTTAGGGTTATTATTTATTTCTGTACTGTTCTCATACAGATGTGCTCAAGTAGTCTCGTGGGAATGAAGCCGAGACTCACACCACGTGGCACCAAGTCCATCTATGCACTCTCCAATGCAAAGATGGATAGGGTCAAGTCAGGTAAAGTCGGACAGCAGGTAAATTCAGACAGTGACATTGTCTCCTTCAAATATCCGTTGTTTGGAATTAAAACAAGATTAAATGGGAAATCAGTGAAAATCATGATGAGACAGCTCATTATGAGCCGTCTCATCTGGCTTTTCACTGTTTGTAATGATAAGTCCAAATTTACCCGCTGTCCGAAGTTACCAGACTAGACCATAATGACTTCCAATTTTATATTCTTTTCAACAGTCTTTCAGACATAGTAGGACCAATGGAGTGTGGCAATGAAGGGCTGAGTGCATTGGAACCCTGTTTTCAGTTGAAAAGATTTCTGCATCCAGCCAGTATCAAACCCGGAGATAGCAAGCACTTAACCCACTGAGCTACCAGGGCTCCCTCCAATTCAAAGAGGACAGGCAGAATAGAAAACTCCTATATCTCACCTTATCTATCATGTCAGGCCTGTTAGTTGCGGCTACTATGGTGACATCCTTCAATTTCTCAACACCATCTATCTCTGTTAACAACTGAGCCAACACTCTGTCAGCTACATTACTGCTCCCTGAAGAACTACAACAAAAGGTTTAGACATGTTTAGCTGGGGTCAGTTGTTCAAAACTAACAACGTCATTAATTAATGAGAGGTTAAATTTCGAATGTTAATATCTCAGAAGCGCCACCATTTTTTGTTGAAAAAATGTGAGAAGCTTTAAGGCAAAAGCATCTCACATTTTTTCAACAAAAACTACGAGCGTATTTGGTTATAAAGCCATAAAACACTTAACAAGTTGACCTCTTTTTGAGCTTATTAGGCTAACAATGCTTTGAACAACTGGGCTTAGAACATTACCATTGTATTTCAACACCACTTGAGCCGTGACGTAACAAAACCACTAAACAGACATGTGCCCCATGTGAAGACTCGGATCAGCTTGAGCAGCTGTGAAGCCTGATCAGAGTCTTTGCCATGCATATAAAGAGCAGCTACGGATCTGAGCTAGTTCACTGTGGACAGGGAAGACTCTGATCAGACAGTGAGACTGGGTAGATGCCCAAGCTGATCTGAGTCTCTGCTAAGCACACATGCCAATTTGTTGTTTTTGTAGTGTCCTGAATCCAATATTACGAGCATAGATCAACACCATTTGTTTCTGTGAGTTATTGTCCTAATGTGGCTGTGGGAACTACATTTGTGATAATTTGAAATTAAGAAGAATGGGTACAGCATCAGGGCCAGGCTACACAAAACTAACAACATTGTTAGTTAACCAGACATTAAATTTTTAAATGAATTATTATAATACTTAAAACACACACTGCCATTAGTGAGGAGCTTTTGAAGTGCAATTTTTCAGAAAAAAAAATCTTGATATAATTGATTTTGTGAGTACTTTATGGCTTAACGAATCCTTGACTAACAGCTACATTAAGCGAACGAGGCTTTGGACAAATGGTCCCAGGTTTTCAAAGGGAGATCATTTTAGTGACTTCCTGTTTGTTTTCTCTGGATGATGATGAGACCCTTTTAATGAGGGGTCCACTCTATAGAAAAGAATTTGCTTCTAGAAGTGAGGGGTCTTGCCTTAATGAGCTGACCCCTACTGGATAGGAAGGTAAAAAGAAACTGGCAGGGGCTTTACTTTCCCTAAAAATGTACCTATTTATAATTTTAATATTAAGTTAATCATAATTCTTTTTAACTATCTAGACTCAAAACTGTTTGCCAAAGGGTATACTGACCCTAAACTATTCAAAGCACCAGAGCAAAACGTACAGACTCAGATCAGACTGCTCCAAATATTACAAGAAGGCTGATCGAGGTCTGCAATGTCTGCCGTTTTGTTTTTCATCTTTCTGATTATGGAGACAAAATTGGTGACCTCTCGTTTGCTTCTCTGCATGCCGAACTCCTTTCTAAAAGAAGCCTATTCTTAAAGACAAGAATAGGCTTCTAATTTGGATAATTATGGCACAACCTAGCCCATACCTTACCTGCCTCTCTCCACAGCTAAAGCATCAATCTCATCAAAGAACACAATAGAGGGTGCAGCAGCTCTGGCTTTTCTAAACACCTCCCTCACAGCTCTCTCAGATTCCCCCACCCACTTGCTGAATAGCTCAGGACCCTGAAAATTAAGACCATTTGACAAAATCCATTTTAATGATTTTGTGATGCACAATTATTAAACAGTCTGTAAACCTAAATCCCTCTTTAAGCTGTCTGACATATTATTTCAATTCCCTGCATTAAAGTGCAAAATAAATCTTTTCTTTAATATTACTATATGAATGTATATTCGCATATTAGACATGTGTAAGGCCATGCCATTTTTGATCTTGCAACATTACAACATAGAGCTGAAGCTTTGAATAGTCCTCCTCCTGTCAATACCTAAGCTGTCAGACATAACCAAGCTAAATATGTAAAGGTTGGTTGGTTGGTTGATTTGATGCTTAACGTCCACGGTAAACAACTAAGGTCATGACGGGACGGTCAGTTAACCTAACCACACTATTCCTGGGCAGACTTAGACCTCCTAAGCGGTTAACCAGTACTAAGTGCACATACTTTCGTCAGTAACTGACAACTGCCCTTCTTGAATCAGCGGAAGAAGAAACGAAAGTATGTGGCCAGACCGGGATTCGAACCCAGGACCTCTGACTTACGAGTCAGGTGCCCTACTGATTGCGCTACCCGGCCCGGCAAATAAAATATGTAAAGGGGTTACCCGAATGTGCTTAAGTATTGGTACACCAAAAATCATTAGTTTTCCATAGCACATTATGGTGTTTACTTGACACCACCTTGCATTGATGTATGGTTCCTACTGAACTACATGTATCCATCAAATCCACACATATATGCAGTGCTATGAGTAACAAATATATCAACAGAAACCGCCAGACATCTATGTACGGTACCGTACACATGTGAGTTGAAATACAACATACATGTAGGTACAATAAAAGAACCATAATTATTGGCTGATGCAATTTAAAAAAAATGCTTTATCTTAGGAATTTCTCTCTAAAAGGTAAGTGGGAACACCAAGGCACACAACTGTGTGACATTCATTTAGCTTCCTGTCATAATGGGGGTCAATTCCTAAAGGAAAAAATTTGCTCCCCTAAGAGCAAATTCTTTCTTTAAGCACATACCCTTTTTCAAAGGGATTCTCTATCCAAGGAAGCAAGGAGGAAGTGCTAGAAGTTGTTTCCCTTCTTATATGTGGCCAAAAAAAATGGAGGTGTCCCTATTCACCTTAAGAAAGGGCTTAAGATAACTAGAGCATGTGAGCAGGGGCTCACGTATACCCCCGGCCAGCACCACCGCCTAAAAGAAACACTGCCACACTTAATACAAAACTTTAAAATAAATGATAATGAATGATAAGCAGAAAGAGGCTCAGATACTCTCTTACTTGATACAACTAGTCATACCAAATGTTTGGCCTAAATATCAAAATACTAGCAATAGTGATTCCTGAGACATCTGTGACAAAAATTAAATTGGAAAGAAAGAAAAAATGATCAAAAGAGGGAATGATACATATATGGAGGCTGATACTCTCTTACACAATATAACTAGTCACACCCAATATTTGTATCAAATTTCAAAATCCTAGCTGTAATGGTTCCTGAGAAATCTTCGACAGAAATTAAATTGGAGAGAAAGAAAAAAAGAGGGAATGATAAGCAGATAGAGGCTGATGGTCTCTTATATGATACAACTAGTCATACCCAACTTTGTAACAAATTTCAAAAACCTAGGTAAAGTGGCTCCTGAGAATTCTTTGACAAAAAAAATAATTGGAGAGGAAGAAAAAATGGACAAACAAAGGGAACAATTAGAGAAGGAGGCTGAAGTTCTCTTACACTATACAACTAGTTATACCAAACATTTGTACAAAATTTCAAAATCCTAGCTGTAGTGGTTCCTGAGAAATCTGTGACAGAAAAAAAGGTTAATTTAATTGGATAGGAAGAAAAAATGGACAAACAAAGGGAATAATAAGCAGGAAGAGGCTGATGTTTTCATACACATTACAATTAGTCATTACCAAGGTTTGTACTAAATTTCAAATACCCTTACAGTAGTAATTCCTGAGAAATCTCTGACAGAAATATAATTGGAGAGAAAGAAAAATGAACAAATGAAGGGAATGATAAGCAGCAGAAGGCCAATTCTCTCTTACACTGTGCAACTAGTCATACTTAACTTTTGTACCAAATTTCAAAATTCTAGCTGTACTGGTTCCTGAGAAATCTTTGACAAAAATTAAATTGGAGAGAAATTGGAGAGAAAGAAAAACTGGACAAACAAAGGAAATGACAAGCTGGAGCAGGCTGATACTCTCTTACACAGTACAACTAGTCATACCCAAGGTTTCTACCAAATTTCAGATACCCTTCCTGTAGAAGTTTTTGAGATATCTTTGACAGAAAATTAATTGGAGAGAAAGAAAAAATGGACAAATAAAGGGAATGATATGCAGCAGAAGGCTGATTCTCTCTTACAACGTACAACGAGTCATACTCAATGTTTGTACCAAATTTCAAAATTCTAGCTGTACTGGTTCCTGAGAAATCTTTGACAAAAATTCAATTGGAGCGAAATTGGAGAGAAAGAAAAACTGGACAAACAAAGGGAATGATAAGCTGGATCAGGCCGATTCTCTCTGACACGGTACAACTAGTCATACCAAACGTTTCTACCAAATTTCAGATACCCTTACTGTAGAAGTTTTTGAGATATCTTTGACAGAAAATTAATTGGAGAGAAAGAAAAAATGGACAAATAAAGGGAATGATAAGCAGCAGGAGGCTGATTCTCTCTTACACTGTACAACTAGTCATACCCAACGTTTGTACCAAATTTCAAAATCCTAGCTGTAGTGGTTCCTGAGAAATCTGTGACAGAAAAAAATGTTAACATACACACAAACATATTAACGGAAAAACCAAAAACTATATACCCCCTATTTACTTCGTATACCGGGGGTATAAAAACATATACCAGTATTACCTTAACAGCAATGAAGTTCAGCCCACTCTCAGTGGCCAAGGCTTTGGCAATCATTGTTTTAGAACAACCAGGTGGTCCATACAACAATATCCCTCTCGGTGGCGCTATTCCCATCCTTGTAAAAGCTTCTGGATGTTTCAGCGGCCATTCTACTGCTTGTTTGAGCTTCAGTTTGACCTCTGCTTGTCCACCAATATCGCTCCAGAGTACCTTTGGAACTTCAAGCTGGACTTCTCTCATTGCACTAGGCTGAACAACACTCATAGCGAATTTTAAGTCTTCAATAGTTATACAAGTTGATAATGAATCATTACTGTTATGGTAACTGACTGATTTCAATGCATGAAGACTAGCTTCTTTACACAGAGCAACCAGATCTGCCCCAACATACCCATGAGCCACATCTGCAATATCATGTATATTTTTATCACTTAAATTATTATTAACTTTCTTGAGAAGTTTCACTAAAATGTCTCTTCTATCAATAGCTGAAGGAACACCTATTTCAATCTCTCTGTCAAACCTCCCAGGTCTTCTGAGAGCCGGATCAATCACATCTGGTTTACTTGTTATACCTAGAACCAACACAAACCCTTTTGTACTATTCTCTTCTATACCATCCATAAGAGTAAGAAGACTTGCCACAACCCTCTTCTCTAATTCATTATGAGTTGTATCTCTTCTGGGACATACAGCATCTATTTCATCTATTACTATTAGACAAGGAGCTTTATCTTCAGCTTCTTTGAAAATCCTCCTCAGCTTAGCTTCAGTTTCTCCATAGAACTTGCTCCAAATCTCTGGACCAGCACTGTTCACCACATGTATACCAGCTTCAGCACTCACTGCTCTAGCCAGAGTTGTCTTGCCTGTTCCAGATGGCCCATAGATCAACACACCTCTCGGCAAGGGCAGGCCATACGATTTAAATAAGTCTGGTGATTTCAGAGGAAGCTCAATCATTTCTCTTAAAGTTTCTATTTGTTTAGCCAATCCTCCCAGATCATCAAATCTTACAACAAACTTAGTACATGGATCATAACTTATCTCATTATCTTGTGATGTTTTAATGATGATTTCAGTAGCTGAACTTATCTCAAAGAATACACTATGGTTCTCAAAACTTTTAGTTCTTACAATTTTAGGAGTACAATAGTCTTTACTTAAATGTGAATTAGGTGTATCTGACTTTTCTGTCATACTACTATCATTAAGATCAGTAGAAATATCCGCTTCTAGAGATTTAGACATATCACCTGATGACTCATTCATGTCAGAATTCTTTGGTATTTCATCTGATTTTCTGTTTGGAGTTGATGATATATTTATGCTCTGGTTGCCATGGCAACTCTCAAAATCTGATATTTTCATTTCCGCTAGACTAGTATCAATATCTGACAGTTCCGACAAACTTAAATTCCTTATTTCATCGGCTAAACTTGTTTCCACATTGTTTCTTTCACCACCAGGTGTAGTTATTGTGTATGATGTAGTCCCTGTGGTTTGGTTTATATTTTCAACTGTAAATGTATATTTATGTCCAAAATAACACAAACTGATCTGTCCTCCTTGACAACAAAACTGGCCTTCTGCAAGAAAATGAGGGGTACTGTATGAATCGTAAATATTGGGACAGATAGGTCTGCACACTCAGTGTAGACATAGATCAGACTGCTCCTATAGGAGCAGTCTGATCAGGGTCTACACTGTTTGCCATTCCGTCTGCATCTTTAAGACACATTATTGCACCGAAATAAAAATTGTTCAGTCTTTTAAAGTTATGGTACCTTAATTATTTTACATGTCCCAATTTTTAGAATTTTTATGTTACTGTATTAATCAGATTCATACCATCAATGCAGTAAGCTCTAGAATGCATAATGTAAAATCAGAGTAGTTTTTATGTGTGATTTGAATGAATGGGACAAAAAGGAACTCTGAAATTTTCGTTTTTGTCTGCCTGCTCCATGGGGCCAACTCTTTAAGGAAAGGATTTGCTCCTCTAGGAGCAAATTCTTCATTTTAAAAGTAGACCCCTTTTGGAATAGCCTAGCACATCTCCAGGTAAGCAAACAGGTACAGGAAGTCATAGAAGTTGTTCCCCTTTCTAAATCTGAGGGGAAAAGATGAAGGTGAGCCAACGCACTTGAAAGAGAACATCTGCATAGTCTGTAATAAAACAGTTAAAAAGTTGTAACTGTGATTTCTAAGAAAAAGTTATCAGACTAGCAGGCATACTCTCTTTTAAATCCCCATTCCATACTTAGTTGATTTCAGCTCAGCCTAAGAAGATGCTGACAAAATGGTTTTATGTTAACATGGATGGACATCCAAAGGCTATGGACACACAATTCAATTTTTTTATATTTTTTAAGCCTTTGAAACAACGTTCTTTGTCATCAAGTTGGTCTAACATTAAGCAGATGTTAAATGTTAAATAATTCACATGCAACTCCTGTTTGCTTAATTGTGAGATGAAAAATAAACACTATTACTTAATCTGTTCTTCAGAAACTTGAGAAAATTTTCTTCCTTAAAGATGGGATCATGTACCCTGAAATGGAAAACAAAAGAAGCCATGTCATTATTTAGAGTGAATGGACACACAGTCAGGGAAAGTAACTCTGTGCCATTTTCATGTTTGCATACTGCCTTAATTGGTGTCAACTCTTAAAGGGAAGAATTTGCTCCCTGGGAGCAAATTCTTTCCTTTAAGAATAGACCTCACTTTAGAAAGATTCCGTGGTCAAGGGAAGCAAACAGGAAGCCATAAGTGTTGTCTCCCTTAAAACAAATGGTGAAAAAAAAATTGAGGTGTACCCGTTCACCTGAATATATATGTGCTATGAGACAAGAAAAGATACTTAATAATATAATCAAATAGCAAAGCTTCAGATCTGCCTCTGCATCTATGCAGCCTGTGATCAGGGTTGATCCTGCTTGTATGAAGTATCCATGGATTCAGAGGCATCTCCATTTACATGTAGTTAAAGTGACCTAATTGAAATGCACAAATGAGACATGTCATGTGACTTCCAACAATGTGGTACTACTGTCATGTGACATTTAAAGATCATCCTCTTCATTTATACAGGGTAACCAGAGACCTCACTTTGGCTCTATGGCTTGGGTCACTTCCAAAGATGGCTGATGTAACAAGCAAAGGCTATGATCAGACTGCACTTATGTGCAGTCTGATCATCACCAATGCTACATTGCTGGAAATCACAAGATGAGGCTCATTAATGTACAGGCAATAGATTTAATGAAGCCTGGGCCTAGTTATTCAAAGCATTGTTAGCTTAACAAGTCCATAGTCTTGAGGATTTGTTAAGTCTTCCAGAACAGGTAAAATCAAGTGTACTTATATTTTTAGCTGAAAAATTGAGAGGAGCTTTTGCACTGCTAAAGCTCCTCATATTCTTTTCAGCAAAAATGGCAGTGTTTTGTGTACACTATGTTACAAGCTTAAATGTTTCATTCAGTAACGAAGTAGTTAGTTTCACACAACTGGGCCAGCAGCTGCTGTACTGCAATTTTTGAGATCTGATGAGTTTTAAAGCTAATTGGTACATTTTCAGGGGAAATTACTCTGATGATTCCATTTTACCTTCTTTCCCAAGGAGGCCAGCCCTTACAGGAAAGAATTTGCTCCTCTAGAAGCGAATTCTATTCTTCAAAAGTATACCCATTGTTGAAAGGGTTTTGTGGCCCAGGGAGTGAAAAAGGAAGTCACCAAAGTTGTTTCCGCAAGTGAAAATGGTCGTAAAACATAAAGGTGTACCCATATGTTTAGACAGTTTATCAACATCTTGTTATCATCAACTATTCCCCGGATGAGCTCTGTCAAATGAAATGAGCCTTTAAATAAATAAATTAAGTCCAAAGTGTATGAATACACAGACAAGTGATGGCCTGCAAAATTGAGTCCCACTGGAGGCTGATATCTGTTTACTGCAAACAGGGCTAAACTGAAAATGGTCTTTCATTATCAACGTATCATCAGCTTGATGTGGTTGAAATACTGTTGAAAGGGACATAAAACTCCATCTGTCTATCACTGCTTTGCCGCCATTTTTACAAGGAAGGTATATTTATTAGAATAATACATATTTCTCCAGTAGTCCTGTCCCATAAGGAGGCTACTCTAACAGGAAAAAATTTGCCCTCTGAGAGGATAAGCCCTGTAAGAATAGCCTCCTAAGAGATGGGAGATAAATACTTTTAGATCAGTGATCTCCCGTGGAAGTAAGAGTAGCCTCCTAAGAGATGGGAGATAAATACTTTTAGATCAGTGATCTCCCTTGGAAGTGTATCCATATGCCTTAAAAGATGAGCCGTGACACAACCAAACCAACAAAGTGACGTGTGCCTAGCAAAGACTTAGATCAGCCTGGGCATTATCCCAGTCTGATTGCTCTCATACTGGAGGTAGCCCAGACCCTTCGCTACCCTTTAAGTGTACAGAGAAGACTCTGGTTGAGCTGGACATAATGCTCTGGCTGATCTTAGTAATTGGGTAGTCACATGCCACTTTGTTGATTTTGTCATGTCACAGCTCAAATGTGGGTAGAATTTAGATCTCTTACCTGGAATCAGAACACGCTAGCTCAACCAATGCGGCTGTAGTGAATTTGTCATGTGACTGTAAGGTTACAAGATGACCTTTGACCTCACCAAGCTGTTCCAGTAAGTCATCTTGAACACCCACCCCAGTCAATGGCAATGAACTACAGGGCCAGGCCTGTCTCACATGGCTGTTACTGATGATACAATGGCCACTGATACATATTCCTGCTACTTGCATAAGTGAAGGATGAAGTAGGATAAGGTCATCCTTGAATTTTGCAATATCTTGACCTTTGTCACCTGAAGTAGGAGTGAAATTCAACACATATGCTGTATTTGCCTTACAATATTTCTTTGGTTATAAGACAGAGGTTTTTTGCTTCCAAAACAATCTCAAAAATCTAGATCCATCTCATAAGATGGATCTAGATTTTTGGGATTGATTTTGAAAAGAAAAATCTATCTTATACATGAACCTAATTACACATGACTGTTTTACATACTTCATGCAGTAAAAAAAACTGTCTCATAGCTGAATAGAAATATTCAGAAGAAATACAGTAGAATGTGAGTTATACTCAGACATCTCTACAACTTTCTAAGTTAAACAACACTCTATCTTTTGCTGTCTTAATCTTCTAAATGGAGAGGTGCCGTAGTCGAGTGGTTAGCGTGGCTCGGTGATTGTGCAGAAAGTCACTAAAGGTCATGAGTTCCCGGCTCACTGTTGCCATCCTATGACTGGAAAACTCTCTCTGTCAACCCAGCAGTAAATGACTACATGGGCACCTATTTTGAATCAGGAAAGGATAAGGCAGCAAAAGGAGAGAGATGGGCTCCGCCTTTATCTTATCTATCTATCTTCGTATACTGCCTATGCCCTTGCGAGCATTCTTGGCATGGTCTGCGCGTTTCAGTCCAAGATATAGTGAGTAAGTGGGTCTCTAATTCCCCCCACTGCCCCTACAGCTATTAGGAAACCTTTACCTTACATTTATTCTAAATGGAGATTTGCTCTTATAGAAAGAATTTGCATCTCTACATCAAGAGCAAATTCTTTCCTCATTGAATGAACCTGATTTTAGAAGCAGTTCATCATCCAGGGAAGTGAACAGGAAGTTACAATAGTTGCACCCCTTTGAAACAATGATGAAAAAACATGGAGCTGTACCAAAGCACATGGTATCATGATCACTTTGCTGAGGGAATATACCTTTGTTTTTTTTGTTATTGTTTTTTTAAAGCTAAACTTGTGCATACAAATATGTGATCAACCACCTGAAACAGTTCTTTTAAAAGTCTTTCTTTCTTTCTATATATACTGCTACACCCTCTTTTCAGAGTATTATGAGCAGGTGTACTTTTGTACACTCCAGTGTTGCAGGATAAAAGCCTATGTATAGCAGTGTAGCTATCATAAGTAGGGATCATTTACCTGCACAGGGGATGACTCTCCCTGCACAGGGGGCCTCCAGTTAACATCCCGATCCGAAGGACGGCACACTTGTTAGCGTCATCCCTGCTAATGATGCTAGAAAAACACGTTCAGACATAGGAAGACTTCACCCTGGGTGAGGCTCGAACCCATGACCTCTGGCTTCAGAGTCAAGTGCACTGAGTGTACTGAGCCACTGCGCTTTTATATGGAAGAACCTGTCTAAAAGTGTGAATTAATACAAATAGAATCTGCTGACTATAGTAAGTACCTGTCAATGACCACTCTGAGATCACAGCACTCACAATGTTGCCTTTGACATGGCCATGTGTCAGCTGTGAATTTCCATTGCTGCACTCATCTTTATGTTTTGACAAGTCTCTGTAGCTTACAATACACTTGCATGCAATGCATTCGTGCCAATCTGACTGATTCTGTCTCTTTTTAGGAGGCATTTCACTGTAAAAATGTCAAAACTCAAACTGAACGTGATCATGATGAACAGCTGAAAGTGAAAGCGACATGTGCTTTTTGTTTTGATCTCGTCAAATCTCGCCAAAGTGTAAAATCCAACAGATCACAATCACAACTAGCTATACAGTTGTCGTGTCTAGATGACACGGGGTAGACTAGTATCTTCCCTTAGACACTTTTGCCACTAGAGGGCTTCAAGTTCAGGGGCAGGCAACCCAGTTTATGTACGGTAAAATGGGCACTGAGGCGTATTGAAAAAAATGTTATCTCGCCCTTAATTCCAAGCTTACTGATAAAATATGTCTAAAACCCTCTATGTCAACTCAGCAGTAACGTATACCTTTTTCGAATCAGGAAGGATAGGGCAGCGAAAGGATGGGGATGGGCTCCGCCTTTCATCTGCTGTGTCCAAGATACAGTGGGCCTCTAACCCCCAGTGCCCCTGCGTCAATTAGGATATGAAAAACCTTTACCCCTACCTTTTAATTAAACTGGTCCCAAGTGACCTAATGCTAGCTTTTAGGGGAGAGAACCAGTCTACCTTTTAATTCACACATATAGATCCAGGGCTGTAGCCAGTCCAGACTACTACGACTTTCCACGACTAAGTATTGTTGCAAGTCTTTAATCTTAACTTGGGCTGTTTCTCTTTCTTATTCTTCCGAGTATTTGGTAAAATATTTCATGCAACATGAAAGGAATATCGCTTGTTATGGTCTTTGACAGTTTTGTAAAATTATTTATTTTTTTCTTTCTTTCTTTCTTTCTTTTCTTTCTTTCTTTCTTTCTTTCTTTCCTTCTACGTTACTTACTTTCTTTCTTACTTCCGTTACTTTTTACTTTCTTACTTCCTCAGAGGGTATCAGCCCTCGCCCTTCAGGGTCGGCCGATACCGCAACTCGGGCAGAGATCAGGGCTGGGAACAAACAACCGTGTAATAAATAGAGATTATTAAATGGGTTTTTCGTTATCACCCGATTTATCACCCCGAGACTCCAATATCGGACCGAGGGCTTGCCCGAGGTTCGATATTGGTCGAGGGCTGATGAATCGGGTGATAACGAAAAAAAACCCATGTTATGATCTGTTTATCATATACATGTAGATTCTAGTTAAGAAAAAATGTACCGAAATAGTTGCTAGAAATCATTTTTTTTGAAGTTGTGAAAACTTGTTACTACTGCTGAAGGCCAAGGGCTAAAAGGGCACCCAGCAAACACTACGACAGGGACACCCGAGTGTGATTGTAATATTTTATTGTATAATGAACACCTGTTCTCAGAATAGACAATCAATAAAATAACAAAACATGAAAATATTTTTTCTAAGGACAAACATTGTTTCTTTATTTTATACATAAAGATATATATTGCGAAGCATATTTTAACATTTTTACACACAGGATGCATTTTGTGGGAAATTACAAATCACTACAGGGGTCAAGGGTAAATAAACAAGTAAGCTACTTTATTTACTTCTGTATATAGGATTGCTCACACTGTGCATCAGGCATAATTAAAGTGACTTTATATGATATATACTCAAAAGCAAAAATAACGCGTATTTTTCTTTTTAGAGTTTTTATGTCAAAATAAAAATCTGCTGAAATTGACAAAACAGGGAAGATATTATCAATGTATGGAGTACACATCGTCGCAAACTTATTGAAATTTTGTTTGTTAATTCATGCGTAACGAAAGCGTAAACAATGAGGAGGTCAATCTCAACATTCACAAATACTGATCAGTTAACTCAGTGTCTTGAACTGAGTTGTACCTGGCTCCAAAACCGATGCCCCTCTATCGTCTCACAAACATCTTCAAGAATTTTCAGCATAGGCTACTCGTTATAAACAAGGTTATGTCCCTTTATGCAAATCCCGTAGAGTAAGCAAGATCTGCGATAGCAAAACAAAATTTTGTGGCTTTTTCAGCAAACCGAATTGGGAATGGATTCCAATTCAGGTTAAATAAATGGGTAAATGGTCACAATCAAACGGAGTATGCAAACAAAGGGTAGTAACTCTGTTCTCCTTCCAATAATGCAACCGCAGATTGAAATTTTGGGCGCTGGATCCTTGAAAGCACTGTGCAAAATTGAATGAAAATCATACTGCATCTTTACCATAAAGAGCAGTCTACGGTTAGCGAATCAAGAGACAAGATTTTTTCAAGGAAAACATTTTATCGGCTTTCCAATTTCGTAACTCAAACCGGAAGTGAGCAAAATACGTGCTCATTTCAAACCAAAATTTGTTTTAAACGGGTCCTTTGCTCATAGCCTTATTCATTTTGAATCCCAAATTACCAGTTCTTTCTAAAGATTTGATGATTCAGACGACTTACAAAAAGATTGAAAAACTTTGGAAAATGCGGATTTTTCCATGTGCGATTTAACTGTATAAGAATCTTTTTTTTTTTTAAGTTTTATACCGTTTTCCAGTTGGTTACATCCTGTTCAACTCACGTGCAGCAAAATCGTATTGATAATCTATTTGTTTGCCACTCTGAGCCAGAATTTTGTAAATTTTGTCTTTTTGACAAAAATCTTCATAATTATTTCGAATAATGGCGCTGTGACAATAAAAAGGTTGCAAAACTTATGGCCGCGTAAAGGCAAATCCCAATACTAAGTTAAAAGCAAAATCAATATATTTAAGGAGGCAAAACAAGACACAAAAAATATGCATTTCACTTGTTGTTGAGTATACTTATGTATGTATGATTGTTTTATATGCAGAAAAAGACACATTATATATCCTATGATTTCCATACGATAAGGATTTTAAAAATACATATTATACTCATATGTGTTTGTACTAAATATTTGTTAATTTTTCATTTCATTTTTTACAGGATCTCAGAAACTACACTACCTAGGAATACGTTATCATAAACTGTTTTTAATGTTTAAATGTGTAGAATTAGCAAGGATAAACTTACAAAAATGAACTGAAAGCATTTACAGTCGCAGAATGAAAATGAAAAAGATAACGTAGCTTACAAAACCTGAAAAACATATCTCTTGTACTCAATAGCAAGTTCGCTTGAATGAAATAAACCGTTTCAACAGCTGTTTCAACAACAACCTGTAATAAGTACGTTTCAACAGCCTGTAATAAGTACTGAATATAAAAAATAGCGCTGCTTATTTTCCAGTTTTTAAAGTTAATTCACAGACCCGTTGTAATCAAAAGGTCTAATTGAGTCAAGTAATGTAAATGCTGTTACCATATGTATTTGAATGACGTCTGTAATCTCAAACTTCAGAGAAAGTGTAATCTCAAACTTCTGAGAAAGTTTGTCTTAACACTTACTTGAACACTTACTTGAACACTTTGAAAGCTATGCCGTTATGTCACTATTTTCCCCTTTTCCATCCGTTTGTCCGTCTGTCCATCTATCCGTATGAACGGCACTGATATTTGCCTAAATGATTGGTTCTAGTTTTCTCGAGACCTTAAATTTAACTATTCTTGCGTACAAAGTGCTATTGCAGGATAGATATTTATGAATATACTAATTTACATCGTTTGAATGATCATGTTAACCTTAGGTCAAGGTCACAGACTACGAAACATATGTAACAGTTACGTCAAAGCTTCAGCTATGGACTATGTTAACTAATGGATTTGATGTAAATTATCTGTCTGTCCATCCATTCAGCGGTCAATTAAAGGATGCATTAAAGAATGTATTAAGTGGGTTTCATCAGGCGGTGGTGCTGGCGGGTGGTATGCGTGAGCCACTTCTTACATACTTTATTTTTGTAGCGCATCAATGACATTACGCAAAAACGCCAGTAACGTAGCTTACATAACGTAGCTTACATTATACATCGTGACTCGGCATATTTCGTGCAAGGAAAGAGCTGGGTACCAGTTTTTGTTGACATTCTCACTTCCTCTATAAGCAAAACTAGTAGTAATGTAGGTATAGTCCTCGTCACCTATAGTTCATTCAAAACCTTGGTAACGTAGCTTACATCCTTATCCATTCTGATAAATATGTATTGCTAAGAAGAACAATGCTTTACATAATATTCAGTGCATTAGCACATGTGGTGGTGTATTGATTCTAACAGTCATAAATGCATGAAATACTACTTTATATTCAGGTGAAACAGGTCTCATTGCCTGCTTACGTAGCTTACATGCATTTTCGCGACATTGCTGCTAAGAAAATAAAAATTGTTAAACAAGTGTGATAGATTAAATACTGTTGCAGTTTTAAATGAAAACATATTACTTACTAATTGGATCTTTCGTTGTCATGTGTAAGTACCAATATTTTATGGCAAATATTACGTAGTCATGTGTACCATGTAAAAAGGCATGCACTTTATTCCAGTTTCAGACTCTTTGACCATCTATAATGAAACAACATTGTCATTAAATATTTCAATCTGCTATTGTAAATGGATAAACACATCATTTTTATAGTGTGGAAGAGTTTACTAGCAGTTGGTTGTACTTTTTATAAGTGTTTAGAAAACAAGACATCAAATTTAGGCACTTGATTGTCGATTCTGAGAATAGGTGTGAAACGAGGCAGGCGACTGACCACAAGTGTCTAACTAGAAATGTTTTTCTGAGAAAAACTGATGTCCCCCACCAGCCCATTTCCCATCCCCTCTAATGAAAAAAAAGCCTGTAGTAAAATATCTAGGCAATTTTGGAGAAAATCCATCCTAACCTACATAGATGACTATGTCCTATAAAAAAGGGTCAAGGTCACCAAATGCTAAACATGTCTTAAACTTGTCACAACGATATATTCATGCAAGTCTGATGAATATCTGTCAATTAGACCTAGATATAACTAATTTTTAAGAGAAAAAAAATAAGCACTTTTAAGTTAGCTTTTGACCTTGAAAATGGGGTCAAGGTAATCAAAACACAGCAAATTGTTGAGATTGTCCCAATGGTATATCTATGAAAGTAAAGTGGAAATCAAGCCAAAGGCTAATGAGATATATCAATTTCAGAGAAATTTTCACATATCCAAGTCTTCCTGTGACCTTGAAAATGAGGTCAATGTCAACAAAATCTGATCAGCTCTTAAGCTAGTCCCAGTGATGTATCTATGCAAGTTTGGTGAAATTTCATCTATTGGTTCAAGAGATATTATGGGTACAAGAGATTGTCGTCTAAGTCCTCCAGTAACCTAGAAAATGAGTTCGAGGTCACCAAACTCTAATAAGCTCTTAAGCTAGTCCCAGTGATGTATCCAAGCAAGTTTGGTTAAATTCTATCCATTGGTTCATGAGATATTGTGGTAAAAGGAAATTGTCATCTGAGTCCTCCAGTGGCCTTGAAAATGAGGTCAAGGTCACCAAACTCTAACAAGCTCTTAAGCTAGTCCCAGTGATGTATCCAAGCAAGTTTGGTTAAATTCTATCCATTGGTTCATGAGATATTGTGGTAATAGGAAATTGTCATCTCAGTCCTCCAGTGACCTTGAAAATTAGGCCAAGGTCATCAAAATCTAATCAGCTTTTGAACTTGTCCCAATGATGTGTCCATGCAAATTTGGTTGAATTTCATCTATTGGTTCAAGAGATATCGTGGGTACAAGAAATTGTCATCTAAGTCCTCCAGTGACCTTGAAAATGAGGTCAAGGTCACCAAAATCTAATCAGCTCTCAAACTTGTCCAAATGATATATCCATGCAAGATTAGTGAAAATCCATCCGCTGGTTCAAGAGATATCGCGCATACAAGAAATTGTCAGCTTAGTCCTACAGTGACCTTGAAAATGAGGTCAAGGTCACCAAAATCTAATCAGCTCTTAAACTTGTCCAGATGATATATCTATGCAAGTTTGGTGAAATTCTATCAGTTGGTTCAAGAAATATTGTGCATACAAGAAATTGTCATCTAAGTCCTCCAGTGACCTTGAAAATGAGGTCAAGGTCACCAAAATCTAATCAGCTCTTCAACTTGTCCCAATAATATACCCATGCAAGTTTGGTGAAATTCCATCCATTGGTTCAAGAGAGATCGCGCATACAAGAAATCTGTCACGCCGACGCCGACGCCGACGGGATCCGCACTGAAACCAATATGTCCCCCCTCACCTTTGGTGTGGGGACATAATGAAACGAGGGATATTACGATAAGTCTTGCTAACACACAGCATCCCTGCGCCATCTGAAATGTTTCCCACCCGTCCAGTCTTGTAGGGCTTGTCGTTTTGTAGCGAAACAAAAAAAATTCAGCCATTTCATATTTATTTTGACAACAACGTGTTCCTTTCGATCTAACTAAGAAAATGGGTGGTCACACTTTATGTTTACGATGGATAATAAGAGAGATAGAAGCTCTGAAAGGATGGGAAATTTTCTGTTCTGCCACATCGCAATCGCCATTTTAACGTCGAAGTATCTCACGCGACCTCGTTGACGTTAACGATGGGCTGATAAACGTACCAGACGGGAAAACCTTTATCGGACCGATGGGCAGGATAAAGACTCTGAAAGCCAAGCTTTATCAAACATGCTGATTGCCTCTTAGACAGTCCGAAATTCTGTTTCTATATGATAAAACTTCACAGTTTTCCAACTTCTAGTTTATTAAAAGACTTTCTCCTAGTGGAGCAAATTCTTTCCTTTTCAGAGTCGTCCTCAACTGTTAAGGCAAGCTTGTCATTTCGTTGTCACTGTTTGAGTATCAGAATTGAATGGAATACTTCACAGTACTTTTTCCTGGTGTAAAGTTCATGATAGGTCAAAGACGTTATTTGATAATATACACCCTGGTTAGATGGTTGGTCTTGCTGCGGTCGTTAAATTTGGCCAGCCTTATAATGCAGGTCCACAATTATATGATTTATATGAATAAGATATAATGTAGCATGAAGATAATATATCTATAGGGTGGCCATTCTGTTTTTGCCTAAACTGCATTTTATGTGAAGAGCTAGTTTGTCCGCCATTTTATTTGAACCGCTGAAGCTCAACCGCCATTTCTTCGCTTATTTTCAAAATCTGTACCATTCAAACTTAAACATTCTCATATAGTTGATTAAATAAAACAGTGTCTTCAAAATAGTTCAAAAGGATTAATTTCATGGCGTGGCCTCAAAGATGTATGTATCTGTATGTGTCTGTATGTGCATCAATGGAAGGTCAAGTCTTCCTTGGCAGCCTGCGTTCTCGAGAGGTCAGTAGTTTGACCTCCTTCAAAATAAATTCCTAAGAGGTCAGTCCTACTGTACCCTCTCAACAAATCCATTATTTCACGGCTGACAGACGCCTGCTTGGTATACAGACAGAACCGAATTAGACATAGTCTCATCTTTCATGGGCGTCAGAGACCAGCGGTCTGCTATCGCAGGTCGAAGCCCTTAACAAACACGCTGCCTCGGGCCAGTGGAAGGATGCACTGCATCAATGGAAGGTCAAGTCTTCCTTGGCAGCCTGCGTTCTCGAGAGGTCAGTAGTTTGACCTCCTTCAAAATAAATTCATTAGAGGTCAGTCCTACTGTACCCTTTAAACAAACCCAATACTTCACGGTTGACAAACGCAAATTTTATACCAGCCACCCACATTTACGAGATAAAACAAAAATACAAGTCGCTCAGGTTGGTGCAGATGTACTTATTTGATATTAAGAAATTCATAGCCTATCAGCTCCACTCATTATCTTTTGTCGACAGTATATAAAACACACTTTAGACTGTTGCGACTTATTTAATGCTTTATTTTAATAAAAACAAAAATAATAATAATGTACCTTTGTCCAGATTAAACACAAACTTTCCTAGTTTCTTTATCACGCGCGAAAACTAGGACTATATTACCTGAAATCAGAGGTTTATTCATTTGAGGGGAAAACAGTTTATGACGTATATACGAAATGAACACGAATGACTATATATTATTCGCGTACGACCTAAGAAAATGTTCAATTTTGTAGCATTTGACTATACCGATGACTTACGTCCAATGTCCGTATGTTCGAACTCGCCCTAGCTGGGCAGGAGCCCCGGTAGCTCAGTAGGTTAAGCGTGGGCCTGCTGATCTAGCGGTCGTGCGTTCGAGCCTCGTAAATGGGGTTCCATTGCACACAGCCATTCATTATCCCCCACCCATTGTCCTGATATGACAGAAATAATGTTAAAAAGGACGTAAAATTGCAAGTCATGCATCAATCGTAGTTTCTGCATAACCTACATTGTCATATGCATTCATATTTTCTGCTGACAATGTCAGTAAGACACAGAAAAAAAGAGAAAAAAATACGTCTCCTAAATCTAAACTTCGACAGTTATCTTTTTAAAGACACTTCTTGTTTCACAAATATCACATAAGTTACTGCATTTGAGCCGCGGCACAATAAAATCAACAAAGTGGATGTGCGCCTAGCGCAGACTCAGCTCAGCCTGGGCATCCGCCCAGTCTGAGCAGAGTCTTCGCTGTCCGCATGGAGGTGTAGCTTAGACCCTTAGCTACCATTTAATTGCTCAACAAAGAGACTGATAGGACTGGGCGGATGCCCAAGCTGATCTGAGTCTGCATTTGGAGCACAGCCACATCGTTGATTTTGTTGTGTTGCGGCTAATATAATATTTGATCTTTCTGGAAAACAAAGCCAGATGACCAGAAATAAGGTTACAAATCGGACTTACTGACAACGTTACGATTTCACGGTGTAAACAGTACAAATTTTGTTTTTGCTTGTAAAAGTGGGTGTCCTGGTATTTGCGACCAGAAAAATAGAATCTATCATTGGTCTCCGATGCGGACAGGGAAATCCCAACCCGAGGGTATACGGGGTATGTCGGAAACGAGGCTTGCCGAGTTTCCGACACACCCCGTGTGCCCGAGGGTTGGGATTTCCCTGTCCGCATCGGAGACCAAGGATTGATTATTTTTCTTACCTACGATAATATACTCAAAAAAATATTAAAGGGTCAAACATTTACCCTGCGATTTCTGGAACATTTCAAACATTTGGTAAAATAAATCATTTCTACCTTCCATCTCATTTATTTTACAAGTTTTATACACATGAATCTTGAACCTATAGTCTTTGTCCTGACCAAGGCCAAGCTTCAAGTCAACCTACCCCTAAAATGAAAGTTGTTTGAATTCCCATAGAGAATTGATAGTGTGTCAGTTTGGTCGGGAATAACTTCTAAAATTGCTATGTGTTTTAAACTTCTTATAGCTTGCTGACCTTAAAAATGATTAAACTTGATGACTATTGAGCAATTTTTCAAAAAAATAATGAATTGGCGAAATCGAAAATTTTGGTGAATTTGTTCCCTATGGACTTCAAATAACTCTGATTTTGAGGGTAGTGTGAATTGAAGTCTGGACTTGGTAAAGATATAGGCGACATTTTCAAACTTCATGTCTACAAAACTTGTAAAATGAATGAAATGGAAGGTGGAAAAGATTTATTTTACCAAATGTTTAAAATGTTCCAGAAATCGTGGGGTAAAAGTTTGACCCTTTAATATTTTTTTTGAGTATATTTACTTCAAATTGAACTGGGAACTAATAGGCCTATTTCATGCAAACGTGTACAAGTGTAAGTAGTACAACCGTGTCACCCTCATGGCTGCTGTAGTGAACAGACAAGTAAAAAATAGGTCCTTGCCAAATCCGCATTTTTAGATTTTCTAATTGAAATTTATATTAAAGAACAAAATTTGTATTAAGACGACTACAGAAAGCGCGTGTATGACGTTAATTGTGACGTAGCGTCAACGTCATTTCAAACGTCAGTTGGTTACGTCTTCAAAATGGCGGCCTCCTCGACAGTGTTTCTCACGGTGAAACATTGACTATTTTAGATCTTTTTCCGACTTTAAGACCTTGAAACAGGCTATAATGGGATTATAAAGAATGAATAACCTTTCTTGGAATGGATTTTACCGTGTTTGTTACGGTGAAACATTGACTATTTTTACTTTAAAACCTTGAAACAGGCTATATAGTCCGGTCTCATGGTACCATGGGTTCCATGGTACCAGGGTAAATTGGATCTGGCTTTATTATGAAACTTAAACCATTTGCTGGGCCTTGATATTACTATATTGATAAAGTAGGGAGAGGCTACTTTGTACTACAAAATAATTTATAAGATAATTAGGATAAATATCTGAATAAGTATCAAATAAAGTAAAAAAATGGAAATTGTGATTTCTTAACTTTTCCAGCTACCACCAGTACTATAC
Source organism: Ctena decussata (assembly GCA_963989385.1). NCBI lineage: Eukaryota > Metazoa > Mollusca > Bivalvia > Lucinida > Lucinidae > Ctena > Ctena decussata. The sequence goes on from OZ022506.1 coordinate 59,915,952, forward strand.
AATTGTTGATATTTAATGATTGTCAGCAATAATTATTAATTCAACTTTTACTATTGAATGGTTCAACATACCCTTCCCTTAAAAATGCAAATAGAAATTACAACTTAAATGCATGCTTATTTATTTTTGGAGTGATTGATATATGGGCTGCCAATAAGCCTTAAAACTGAAAATAGCACAAATTTACACAAATAATTTTGATGGGAAATAAGCGAACTGGCTGCAACGGTTCAACATTCCTTTCTCTAAAGTTACTCTTACAAATAATTCTTGCTTGGTGAAACTACATTATAAGATAGCCACACAGTCCAAATAAATATCATACACTTTATGTCAAAATGGAGAAAATTTTAAGTAAGCCATTTCCAGATTTCAAATGGTCAAAACAAAATTATTAAAAGTTTTTATGAGTTCCAATAAGACTGATAATAACCATTAATATCTTGCCTGAAACTGTGTGAGATATTAGTATTTTTTATCATGTAAGCTTTATAAATTTGATAGCTTTCTGTTTGCCATGGTATCATGAGAATGTATTCTGACAGGAAAATAGATAGCATGACTTTGTTCGAGTCCTGCTTGTAAATAATAACGGGATTTATGTGAACATTAAACTTTATTATAACTTAGAACATGGTTTGTTGAAAATACTATTGTGCATCAATCAATGCAGTGCTGCATACAGCATGTGTTGTCTCACTTTAAACATTAAGTACCATGGTACCATGGAATTCCTGGCTAATGGGATTATAAAGAATGAATATCCTTTCTTGGGTTGAATAATTCATTCCTATGAAAGAATAATGCATAAAGTATGGAATCGCCAAGCCGGGCGCACCGTATTTCAAGGAGCGTGTAGTGGTACACAGAATTCAAGCTCGTGTGAGCTGTCCCAGCCCATGGGCAAGACAGAATGTTCCAGCACCGCTAAAAATAGAACAAACTCTGTCTCGTAGGTAAGAAATTCATATCTCTAGCACATGAATGCACTTTCACTTCTGCAAATCATATAATCTATAATATAGGAGATCTGAAACAAACTGATAAAAAAATGAACTTATCTTGATGATAAGTATATTTTCGCATTGTTTAAATGCTAGAAATTGAATTATATTTAAAACGTCATGAAAAAAATATTTAACCTATGGGGCAAGCTTATGAACGTTGTTTTAGTAAAACTTACATTGTATGTTACAGAATTAAACAAAACCAAAAAAACAAAAAAAAACAATCATTTTCCCGATTCGTTTCCTAGAAAAACAATGTTTAAGTGCAAAAATACCGTCAAAACTGTAATAGTATCGACTTATTTTGTTAATAAGTGATAACACAATAAAGAACGACTGAGTGTTCTAACTAATTTTAATGACTGTCTCAATTCACAATACACAGTATAGCATTGGTGAAGTATTTCAGAGAAGTGCCTAGCAGAGAGGCAGAAAGGTATTTATACCATCTAGCGGTGCGGTCCAGTCAAGCGTAACATGCAGTATGATTTGCTCATAATATAACATCTCCCTTCTTAAGAAAAACTAAATCATCACAGAACACAATGCAATATACTATCTGATAATCAAGTTCATTTTATGCACAGGTAAGGTATATGACCTCGGAGAGTTCATTCGGAGAGTTCATTCGCAGATACTTCGAGTAATTTATTATCAGAAACAAATGTCTGTAATGTCAGCACTTAGCGTCTGCACTTGTAATTACAATCATTGATATTCTGTGAATAACGGGTTTCCCACAAATTTATCGGACAGTTTGTTTATGCTACAGATAGAGCGTTTGAAACTTGAAGCTAGCACATGTTTAAACCTTGGCAGTAATTACATTGAAGTGTCAATATTAATAAACTACAGACTGTGTTTCCACTTATCTTAACGTCTTTTTCACATAGATTCAATAATCCTTGGCTTTACAGTTCGGCCATATCTCGTGATGTATGGCACCGTGTCTTTTGTCCCTGGTGGCATTTTTGAGTTATTGTCCGATTCATGTGAAACACTTTCATCACTGCACTGAGGTTCCTGAAGGGGCTCCTGAAGGGGTATTTCAACTTCTGTTTCCAAAGACATTTGATTTGATGGTGTTACATCATGATTTTGACTACTGACAGGTTCCTTTGTTTTGAGGAGGTGTCGCCTATTACGGCGATAAATAGCACCATCAGAGGTCTTAACAGAATATGATCTCTCATTGTGTTTTTGGATAACGACAGCTGGTTTCCAAGTTTTGTCCTGATTTTGAATTCTTGCCGATTCCCCTATTTCGAGCGGCTTTAATGGCTGTGCATGTCGGTCAAAATATTTCTTTTGATCTTTCTTTGATGTCTGGATTTTTTCTTTTACTTCCTCGCGGTTTGGCGTTTGTGGTAACAGCTGATCGCGAATGACAGGTAGGTTAGAGCGTAAGCGCCTTGAAAAGATCAGCTGACTAGGGGAGTAACCAAGTTTATTTTTAGAAGTACGGAATTCGAGTAGACCTAGATAAGGGTCTTTTCCGTCTGCCTTGGCCTTTGTAAATATTTTCTTGCAGATTCCGACAGATTTTTCCACCATTCCGTTTGACTGACTGTGTTTTGCAGAAATGGTTACATGGGTAAAATTCCATTCCCTAGCAAAGTTAGAGAAAAGTTCACAGGTGAACATTGCAGCATTGTCGCTAACGACAGTTTCTGGCGAGCCGTGGCGCGCGAAAATACTCTTAAGTTTTGCAATGATAGTACTTGCCTTTGTGCTGGGGAGTTTCTGCACTTCAAAATATTTGCTGTAGTAATCTACGGTAATTAGGAAATCTTGACCTTCCCACAGGAAAAGGTCAGTGGCTACGGTTTGCCATGGGTAGTCCGGAATATTGTGAGGTTGTAGCGGCTCCTTCGGGTTTGAGTTTCTGCGTTCGAGACATACAGAACAGTTTAATACCATGTCTGTTATTTCAGCAGATATTCTCGGCCAAAACATAACGTCTCGCGCTCTGTTCAAAGTTTTCTCAGTCCCAAAATGTCCTTGATGGAGAACTTCAAGCATTTTTGGTCTGAGAGCGCTCGGAATTACTAATTTATGGCCCTTCAATATTAGACCATTTACGACAGTGAGCTCGTCACGGAAATTCCAAAATTCTCTTAACTGCTCAGGACAATGTTGTCGCATTTCAGGCCAACCTTTTAGAATGACCTGCTTAAGTTGATCCATTTGGGGATCATGCTCGGTATGAGTTTTGATCCCTTGCATTTTCCGATCGCTGACAGGAAGGCTGGACAGTACAGTGTGTACATGTAGATCCATGCCCTCTGAGAGCTCTGGATATGTGTCTTTCAACATATTTCTGGACAGCGCGTCGGCGATGTGTAAATCGATTCCTCGCACGAAAGTAATGTCAAGGTCATATTTCTGCAGTTGCAGTAGCATTCTAGTTAATCTTGGTGGCGCTGCGTGCAGAGGTTTCTTTTTCACTGACACGAGAGGCAAATGATCCGTTTCAACTATGACCTTGCGGCCGTATACATATTGATGGAACCGTTTACATCCAAATAATATTGCAAACAATTCTTTCTCGATCTGGGCGTAGTTTATTTCTGATTGCGTCAGAGATTTTGATGCATAGGCAATCGGCCTACCATCCTGCATAAGCGTACAGCCTAGTCCAGATTTTGATGCGTCACACTGAAGTGTTAGGGGTTTCTCTTTATCGTAATAAACCAATACTGGTGCTTTGGTAATAAGGTCTTTGACCTTTGCAAATGCATCAGCTTGAGGCGTGTCCCACGAAAAGATAACGTCCTTTGCTAGAAGCATGCGAAGTGGACTCGTGATTTCAGCTAGATTTTCACAAAAGCGTGATAAATACGTCACCATTCCTAGGAAAGTCTCGAGCTCGGACCTGCATGTTGGCGGGTCCATGTTCGCTATCGCAGAAACCTTATTCTGGGACACTTTCACACCTTCAGATGACAAGACGTTGCCGAAGTACTCTACTTCAGACACACCTACTACAAACTTATCTTCATTGAAGCGAATGCCCTTCGCAAGAGCTCGTTCAATAACATTACGCAGATTCTGATCATGTTCTTCCCGGGTGCGCCCATAAACAAGTATATCATCTACTATTGCTATGACGCCTGGAAGATTTTCAAAACATTCATCAATTTTGGTTTGAAATTCGTCCTGGCTTGAACGTAAGCCAAACGGAAGTCTGAGGTAACGATACCTACCAAACGGTGTGTTGAATGTTGTAAGCAATGATGACTCTTTTTGCAATTTTATGTTCCAATAGCCGGAACGGGCATCGAGCTTTGTGAAGCAAGTCGCGCCGGATAGCTGAGGCAGAACGTCCTCGAGCGTTTTCATAGGGTAGTGCGGTCTTTTAATCGCTTTGTTCAGGTGTTCAGGGTCAATGCATATCCTTAGTTTACCTGATTGTTTATTTTCTATAGCGACCATGGAATTGACCCACTCTGTAGGTTCAGTGACCTTAGCAATTATTTGATTCTGTACCATGCGGTCAAGCTCCAATTTGACCTTATCGCGCAATGCAATTGGAATGCGTCTCGGCGGATTAACAACAGGTGTTATGGACGGGTCTAGGTGAATTTTGCATTCGCCTGGAAATAAGCCTATTCCTTTGAATGCCTCGGAGTACTGTATTAGTACTGCGTCCTTTGTGAGGTGCGGATTGTCGCGTGGCGTTTCGCATGACAAAACTAGTTTGATCAAATTGAGATCGATGCTTGATCTCAGACCAATAATTGGCGATGAGTACGTTTCTACCACGTAGAAAGTAAGTTCTTGCTGCTTACCTGAGCGTTGACAGGTGAGCTTTACGCAACCTAGCGTGTTTAGCGTATTACCGCTATAGGCGGTAAGTCTTGTTGCGGGTTGTTCAAGCGGGTGGCTCAGCTTTAATTGTGAGTATACTTGACGCGGCAAGATGTTAACTTGGGAACCAGTGTCAATTTTAAATTTAATTGGAAATGAATTTGGACCTACCTTGATATCAACAAAAGCCTGATCCATTTTACTATTACATTCCACACTATCAACAAAGAAATCATCACTATCACTATTTGAATTTTGCACTTGCAAATCACTGAGCCCTTCAGAAACTTCGTGCACTGATTTATGTGATTTCTTTGATCTACACATAGACTGAAAATGGTTCCACTTTTTGCAATGATGACACTGTTTTCCCTTAGCTTTACAAGTTTCTGTCTTTGTGTGTTTAGAACCGCAGTTGCCGCATGTGTCCCTTTCATCGGATGTTCTCATCCCGCCAGTATGTCCCGATCTCTGTTTCCCATTAGTCGGCCTCCTGGGTTGATTGGTCGGCTGACCCCCATGCGCCGTCGTCGGTCCCTTAGCGTTTCGCACGGCGTGTACCTCGACGGGAGCAGCGGACATCGTACGTAGCTGCTCTTGAGCGTATTCATAGCTCTGGGCTATGTGAATAGCCTTATCCAACGTAAGTTTGTCACCCTCGTTTATTAGCTTTTCTCTGATTTTTGGGGAGGTTACCCCAAAAACAATCCTATCCCGTACCATATCGTTCTCGTCCTGGTAGCTGCAGTCTTTGGCCAGCAATTTTAACTTTGTAATGAACTGGTCAACAGTTTGTGAGCCCTGCACTTCATTATTAAACTTGTATCTTGCGAACACAGGGTTTAACTTTGGCCTCACATAGTTCAAGAACTTGGTATAGTGGGGCTCAAGCTGTTTCTTTTCTTCCGCAGAAAGCGTCCACGTATTGTAAATGTTTCTGCCCTTTTCCCCCACCCACAGTAGGAGGTAAGTAACTTTCACTTCTTCTGGTTTATCTTTAATTGGTCCCTCAAACACCAGTTCCACATGTTGTTTAAAAGCCTTCCATGCTTCAGGGAGATTTCCCGACTCCCAGTCCATGCGCGGTTGTGGTATGCCTGATAAGTCCATTGTTAATTCCACAGAATTAAAGCAATTTCCAAACTGCAGATATATCAGTTATCCAACAAATTAATTAGTCCGCTATTCTGACACCATGTAATAGTATCGACTTATTTTGTTAATAAGTGATAACACAATAAAGAACGACTGAGTGTTCTAACTAATTTTAATGACTGTCTCAATTCACAATACACAGTATAGCATTGGTGAAGTATTTCAGAGAAGTGCCTAGCAGAGAGGCAGAAAGGTATTTATACCATCTAGCGGTGCGGTCCAGTCAAGCGTAACATGCAGTATGATTTGCTCATAATATAACAAAAACAGTCTATCCAAATTCTGCACCTGTTGCAAGCACAGCCGGGCCTTGCCCTATTATCTATATTATCTATTAACCTTTATTCCGATTCTACCATAGAGTAATGCCAACAAAAATGCGGAGATGGAATGGAAACTTTGAAGACCTTGAACATTCTGGTTCCTAAGGAACAGTCTGATCTCGGTATCCACTGTTTGTACAGACCTATCTGCCCGACCACTTAAGATCTTCACGGCATTGTTAGTGTGTGTTATTACAGTTGAACGGTTGCAGCGTGAACAATAACTATCTTTTGTCTTAACAAATAAAGAGCAATTATTCAGTATACAAATACATGTAACTTAGTTACACCATAAGACATATTTTTCAGTTTCGATATCGCCGTAAGACCTTAAACGAGTTGCAGAATAGTGAGAACAACATATATATATACAGAATCAGTCAGGAGTTTTAGTTCGGTACGATCGAGTTATTGAAGGTGAGACTTTTTAAGCTTCACAAATTATATCTGCCATTAAAAACATACACATTTATGTTTTGTACTAGTATAACATTCCTATCCTCAGACCTCATGCTTAACAAAAAAAAAAGAAATACAAAAATTCTCAATATATCAAATATATAGGTTGAAATAACAAAAAGTGACACCTTAAAAGTTTCTCAACCTTTCAGCTTTGCTCTTTATTAAATTCAACTTTCGTTTTCCCTATGCATTATATGGGTAAAATCCATACGTCTTTATATACTAAACACTTAGAATCAAATTTGCTAATAAACAGGCTAGGCATCACTCCAAGTGGGCATATGACGTCAACATGTCGTCGCATTGACGTCGAGGCGACGTATGTACGTCGCATCGATATCAATACGACGTCATGTGCCTGCTGGGCTGTCGCTGTCTAAGCTATTTGTCAGATTTGATGATGACGAGTTATTAATTTATATAAATAGATCGCATACGGCAGTTTAATAGGTCATTAGTAATTGTTTGCTTCATATTTATTTAACAGAATGGCTGAAAGCACTTATGAAGAGCATGGAACCAGCGATGAGTTTGTAGACCCTTTCTGCGACACCTGTTATGAAGAGCATGGAACCAGCGATGAGTTTGTAGACCCTTTCTGCGACACCTGTTACGAAGGAAAGGGCCTCAACGTCAGGGTATACGGATATTGTAAAGATTGTTTCCAGTTCATGTGCTCCGACTGTCACTTGGTGCACAGCAAGTTTCCACTGGCTAGAGGGCATACTGTTTTACGGGGATCAAGTATGCCGCAGTCTCAAGCTGATAAACCACCAACGTTTGACTATTGTGACAGTCATCCAAAACTAATGAAAAATGAATTTTGTTCCGAGCATAAGATTTTGATTTGTTCCTCTTGTTCTTCTACCAATCACAATAAATGTTTTGTTGGAAGTGTAGACAATGTCTGTAAAACTGTAAATGCTTCTGAAATTGGTTCTTTCTACAACGACATTAAAGCTGTGCAGGATCAGGCGAGATCAGTTCGTTCCTCGCTTGAAACAAATATGCAGAATTTGGCACAACAAAAGAACACAATACTCAAGGAAGCCCAGGCAATGTATAATAAGATTGTTTCTAAAGTAAATAAACTATTTAAAGACCTGCAGTCAGAAATTGAAACTACCTACCAATCCCAGGAATGGTTAATATCTCAAGAACAAGAGAAAATTAATCTTCTGGTAAATAGGCTTGAGTCAGTTCTAACTGACTCACAAAAATTCAAAGGAAAACCCATTGACACGAAACTATTTCTGAAGGTACAAGATCTTGTCACAGACACGAGACAAATAACTGATGAATTCAGAACCGTCAACAAATCATTACGTTTGATATCACTCTCATTCAAGCCAGGTAAAGCAGTTCAAGACCTTCTGCTCCCCTCGGCAACATTTGGTTCCGTGTCTAAATCAGAGGCAAAGAATAATAAGAATATTGTGGTGAAAGATGCCGTGTTTCCCTGTTCTCAGTACCAGCCACCAAAAGCTGTCAGGGTGCCGCCACAGCAAACTAGTCCATCTGGTCGGTCAACAGGTCCATCTGTACCACTTTCCAAGATTACAGTTACTAAGGATTATACTCACAGCATAAAACTGAAGGATGATAGGAATTGCTATGTTACTGGCTTGGCAATAACAAAGGAAGGGAAAAGAATTGTGGTTGATAACAGGAATAAAACAGTTAAGATGTTCTCTCATGATATGAAGTTCTTGTCCTCTGTCTCAATTCCTAACCAACCCCGGGATATTGCTGTGATCAGTGCAGAGTTGCTGTCGTTACTATTGCCGACAAATCACTCGTCATACTGGAGATATCTGGTAGTCAGCTCAGTATCAAGACCACAACACAATTATCATACGCTGTATGTGGTATCAGCAGATATAATGACAAATTAGTTGTCACCTGTCCAGGCAGTAAACCTTCCTCTGTGAAGCTGATTGACCAGACTGGTAGAGTTCACTGGTCAGTGTCGTCTGATCAACAGGGACAGCTACTCTTTAGTAACCCTAGGTACGTGAGTAGTCCTGGTGATGGGAGATTATCCACTGTGATAGTAACAGACGAGTGTAACAACACGTTGACGTTGTTGAATGGTGACACTGGAGAGGTTATCACTAGACGTCAGCTGAAGAGGAAGGATCCTAGCGGTGTTACCACTGACTCTGATGGTAACGTGTATGTCTGTTACAATTGGACATCTGAGGTGGCTGTACTGTCAGGAGACTTGTCGGAGGAGAAGATTCTGCTGCCTAGTAGGTCAAGTCAAATTGATTACCCAGACGCCATAGTGTATGATGCTCATCAACTGATCATATCCTCCAGCAGCTCCACTTGCAAAAATAATGTTTATGTTTATCAGTTATTATGAATATGAACGTAGAGAAGATATGCTTTTGACTTCCAAGCTTTAAATCATGATAATAAATCTCATAGGGAGAAGAACTCGATAAGCATATCGCTTCTGTTCTAATCCCATTGTTTGTTCTTGGTTTAAACAATATTTTATTAATCAATTCACATTGTATAATTTACAATCTCAAGTAACAGGATCTGACAGTAAGCTAAAAGCTTATAGTGGTCATCTCCTGATGTAACAGGAACAAAAAAGAGCTGTTACGAACCGAAAAAGAGACATAGTTACCAAACGACCTGGTCATGACCAGGTCGTTTGGTACCTATGACTCATTTTCGTTTCGTAACAGCTCCCTTTCGTTTCGAAACAGCCCTTGTATACATAGTTTACCAGGGGTGGTGTAGACTGGCTCCAGACTCCAGCAATGAATATAAGCCAGTTAAAAAAATCCATTAGATTTTTGTTCTGTTCTGATAAGAGCCATCATTATTAAATTCAGCTAATAAGTATCATCTTTTTTCTGATTTTTTGCATTTATGGTCATCTTATCATTTAATATACTCATGCCAGTCTAGGGGTGGTGATAAGGACCACGTGTCTTACTTTAGTGATAAACGACAAACCATATGGGTCAGGACAAGAGAACATGGACCTTACAGCAGTGAGTAAACAGGTAAAACTTAGATCAGCCTGCGCATCCGCTGTCTTCGCTGTTTTATATAAAATATCTTTTTAGGAGCCACACAACGTTCAGTGTCTGATAACACTGTTCGGATACGCAGACTGACCTGAGTCTTCAGTTTTGTACATGGTGTGACCCAGGGGACATACAGTGTTGAAACCACATTAAATCAACGTTGATTCAATGTCGGAATGTTAAATCAACATAGATTCAGTGTGTTTTAATGTTGTATGTCTGTTGAGAGGTACATCCTCTCTTGTCGAGCTCACGAATGCTACACACGGTTGAATCAATATTGAATCAACCTTGATTCAACGTAATGACATTGAATCAATGTTGAATCAATATTTATTCAATCTTATGTGCCTGCTGGGACGCGATCGCGATTATGTGTCACCATGTTGCATAAAAGTATGCAAAGTTGTACATAAAATTTGGAAAGGACGATTCAAGTTTAAATAGCCAAACTACGTGATATTTCAGTGAAACAAATTTTGATGAAATACAGTTTTGACAATGACCATATTGGTCTTCAGTGTTTAACGGTTGGTGATTCTGGTGTGTTATGTGAAGGCTTAACAGCCCCGCCTTTGCTCTAACTTTTCTTCTAGAGCAAGAGACACATTCTGAACATAAAGTTTTAAGGGAACACCGAATGCGAACACAAAATGTATGCTCAAGACATATGACTCGTTAATATATTTTCTTTTGCACTCTGTATTTGTTGAAGAGGCCAAACAAAATGGAGGTTAAAGAAGGCTCAATAGGGCTGAACCCTTAAATAAAAAAAGGCTCTCCTAAAAGTAATTTTTTTCCTCTAAGAGGAGACCCCATTATGGAAGGGACATTGTCTAGTGAAACAAACAGGAGCCCTCGAAAGTCCCAAGCAGGCACACAAGGTTGAATCAATCTTGAATTAACCTTGATTCAACGCCACGACGTTGAATCAATCTTGAATCAAGGTTGATTTAAACTTGTGTGCCCAGTGGGGTTCTTTCCCTCTCAATTGTAACATTGTCTTTGAATTTGAAGCCCTCTAGCGGCAAAAATGTCTAAGGAAAGGAACTAGTCTACATTGCCTAGTGAAACGAACAGGAAGTCATGAAAGTCCCAGCAGGCACACAAGGTTGAATCAATCTTGAATCAACCTTGATTCAACGTTGATTAAACCTTGATCAACGTTTAATCAATGTTGATTCAAACTTGTGTGCCCAGTGGGGTTGTTTCCCTTTCAATTGTAACATTGGCAGAAAAGGCATGGAGGTGTATCCATATGCCTTAAAACAGAAAATAGGTAAAAGCAGAATGTAGTATTTTTATTAGACTGGGTTGCCGGCCCCTGACAAAATACAGGGACAGGTAACGTGTAACGCCATTGCTGACGATCCACAGGACCTGTATCAACTATAGGGCCCTAGTGTATTATGAGGCCCGTCCCTGTGGACGAATCATGCTTATTTTTAGCTCAATAGCTAGGCACTGTGTATTTTTTGGAGTGGAGTGTTGGAAGGGAGTGTTGGAGTGGAGTCAAATTTTGGAGTTGAAAATATTGTTGCGCTTTAATCTTAAAATGTTGCAGCTAGACATATTAAGAAACATCTTTAGGGTGACTAACTGAAGGCCCTAGTTGCTGATACCAGTCCATTTACATTTAAACACTTATATCAGAAGAAGTCAGACACTGTATCCTCAGGTGTTTTAATTCTTTAAATTATCAGCCTTGACAGATTTATACCTCAGGGCAAAGGAAAAGGAATACAAAATGGAAAGTTTTAACGATTGTTAAGTTAGTTCCTTTTTCCTTATTCCTTTTTTCCTTATTCCTTTTTCCTTATTCGATTATCAGGTTCATAGAACTTTGCAAAACTCTGCAACAGAAGATTCGCATATAGCACATTCATGATCATTTTTACTTCTAAGAATAATGGTAAAGATTTTTAAAGCTCAACGGTACAAACTGCGAGTAAGGAAAAAGGAAATGAATGAAAAATTCCTTTTTCCTTATTCGATTTTCTGGCTTATAGAACTTTGCGGATCTGTGCAATAGAAGATTCGCATATAGCACATTCGAGATCATGTTTACTTCTAAGAATAAAGGCCATAGATTTCCAAAGCTTAAAGGTACAAACTGTGAATAAGGAAAAAGGAAATGAAACAAAATTTCCTTTTTCCTTATTCACTTTCTTTTGCTTTGGAATTTAGAAATCTATATCACTTTGCTTTGAATTAAAAATCGCGAATGCGCTATATGTGAATGCTCTATTGCAGAGCTTTTTTAAGTTCTATGGCCCTAAAAATCGAATAAGGAAAAGGGAATTTTTCATTCATTTCCTTTTTCCTTATTCGCAGCTTGTACCTCGGAGCTTTGGAAACCTATACCATTATGCTGAGGAATAAAAATGATCGTGAATGCAATATATGTGAATGTGAGTGAGTTTACTTTCAGGAGAAACAACTCTGCCATTTTCATTTTTGCCTCTCTTCCCATTGGTGTCAACACTTAAAGAAACAAATTTGCTCCTCCTGGAGCAAATTCTTTGCTTTAAGATTAGGCTCCTTTTTGGAAGGACTTTGTTCTTAAGGGAAGCAAATAGGCAGTCATAAAAGCTCTTCCCATTCATAAAATGGCAGAAAAACTTGGAACATGTAACCATTTGGCTCAAGTAGACTGTTGTAGGGACTTACAGTATACCGGTACTCATGTTATAAATTCTTTCAAACCTGACACAGCCACAGCAGAGACAACAACTGCAGCCAGGCTATGTAAAAATGGTACCAGGTACTATTGTTACATAGCATGGCTCCAATTATTGTCTCTGATTGACTCAGATATAAAAAAAAACTAAGTTTCACAACGTGAGACAAAATCTCACTCAATTTTGGTCTTCTGGGGGGTAGTATTTATAAGATTTTGAAAATCTTAGTTATTTTTGAGAATGAAGTACTTGTTCTGGTTTTCTTGAAATGTAAAACTGGATGGAGTATCCCACCTAGTATTACATTTAAAAGTGAATGGATGCACTTTCAGGGAAAGCAACACTGCTATTTTCATTTTGGCTCCCTCAGTATGAGTTGGCTCTTATAACATAATCCTCTTGGAGCATTTTTTTCCTTTAAGAGTAAACCAGTGTTTGGTTTGGAAGGTTTCTGTTGCTTTCCTGGATGAGAAATCCCTCCCAAAGAGGTTTCTATCTTAAAAGGAATTTGCTCAAAATCTGCTCTTAGAGGAGCAAATTCTTTCCTTTGTGAATTGACCTCTACTGAGAAGGGAAAGACTGCATTTATGGCACAAGGAAAATTCCAGACAATCTCTGGATCCAGCACAGTCTTGTCAGAGCATACATGTAATACAATTATTGACTATGGAGGCATTGGATATGATGTGATATTCACCAGAGAATACCAATATTGACCTCGCCGAGGTCAATATTGATATTCTCTGGTGAATATCACATCGAGGTAAATATTTGGGATCTGATTCAGTCAGTTCCTGAACTGCATTTACTCTTTAAACTGGTATTCTCTGGCAAATATCACATCATATCCAATGCCTCCATAGTCAACAATTGTGTTATTATATAATAATAACAAAAATTTTTGTTGCTTTTTTTGTTTTCAGTGTCTGTTTCGTATGCCATGTTTGTTGTGACTGAGTGTAAAACACCCTAATCTCTCTGGGTTTCCGAATATTGATTTCTTTACTACGTGATTTAAATTTAGAAACTTACAGTCAATGGGAAAAAACCCATGCCAGTGAATATCACGAAATATTGAATAGGTTGAAATCTGCTCTGAGCCAATGAAAACTGTTTTCTTTATAGGTTATAATAATCGTTAGTGTATTTATGATGTGTGGATTCTCTGGGCAGGTCCATTTCCAGTTACTGGGTCAGCAGATACCACATTTTCAGCATCTGATCTGGGTCTACACTATTTGCCAATGTTTCTTTTATGGGATCCAAGCATCAATGGGTGAAGTGCCTTTAGACATGGTAGGTTTCTTAAGAGCGCACAACTGATGTCTGCAAACTGAGAAGGCTGGACCAAACTGAAAGGACTGAGACTCATTTTGGGCAGAAAATAAAGCAACAACAAACCAAATAGTTACTTTTTCATCTTTTTTTTTTTTTCATTTTTATATTTATTTACTTCTATTGTTCATTAATATATTTATCAACTTTACTTGTCCAGTTGTGCTTGTTTAATGAGGTCACAAAACCATAATAGGCATATTACCTCACTTTATCAAATAACATCGCATCTGAGAGTGTAATAAAGCCATGCATTAAATTTGATAATCAACTAGTGGATTAAACATGCAAAACGTTGTAATGTTATGCGTTGACTTCAATAAAAACATCGTTTTTTTCTAATGGTGAAATCGTAATGTTTTAATGCAAACTTTCTCATAAAATGCAATTTTAGTGTCATATGATAAATAGAATCTTGCATTTGTGCTCCTGCATTATATAATTTATTAAACATTTTGGGGAAAACCTATAAGATGCTCAGCATAGCCTCGCATCTTATCGTCTTCTCCAACTCATTTAATAAATTCAATAATATATGAGCACTCATGTAAGATCCTCAATATGTGCTGTGTGTTGCTCTGACGTAATATGTAGTTTTGCCTGTTTGCTATGCCAGATGCCACCATCTATGTTTAACAACACTGCAATCATGACCATCATCCTGATACTACTAAGTCCAGCTCAAGTCATAATGGGTGCAGATTTCCTGGTCTCCTGCCTTAATAAAGCTGTTCGGATGAACCACAAAAGGGAGTCAAACCCACGGCCCCATTCTTGAAAGGCAAATATGCAATCCACTAGGCCATGCTCTTGATCTTGACCATTTATCATCTTTGACCTTTGAAAACTTCTTCATACTGAATGTAAGCCACTTTTGAGATGATAATTCATATAAAACTGTTTTAAACTTTCACTAGTTCTGGGTGTAACGACACTAAGAGCCTGGTCTAAGTGATGTTGCTGCACTTGATTGGCTGTTATGTTCTCTTGGAGGGCAAATAATGCAGCCTCGTGGCATACTGATGTAATCTGGAAAAAATAAACAATAAAGAGTTATGCCCCTTTCAGTAATGAATATATGAGTGATATAAATGTAAACTTTATTTATTTTACATCCATTGCATTGAAAGCTCACACGAACATATTTAAATACTCTCGATGGCACGGATGTTGGCGCGTTTGTGGTCCTATACTGGTGGAGGAAACCAGAGTACCAGGAAAAAAAAACACGGACCTCGGATGGGCGACCACTACCCTCTCACATGACGTCGCCGGGAATCGAACCCTGGCCGCAGAGGTGGAAAGCGAGTGTTCTATCCACTATGCTATCCAGGCCCCTATATGAATCCTGTTTTGGGGATTACAATTCTAATATGGGTCTTAGCAAACAGTGTTGACCCAGATCAGACTTCTCAAAAAGGAGAGACTGATCAGGATCAGCACTGTTTTTCATTCCAGCTACATTTTTTTGGATGCATTACTGAACTGTAAAACCAAACTGTTCTATCTTTAGATCAGTTATGGTAAATACATGTATTTGAAGCATCCCAATATTTTAAGAATTTTTATGGTTTGCAAACCTTGCATACACATACCTGGTGAGAGTGCTAATGCACTTTTAGGCCAGGCAATGTAAAGTTCACTTTCTGAAAATCACATAAGGTGTTGGTGTACAGCTCTATGTTGTTTTCCCCCATTTTACAAAAGAAAACACTTTTTGTTACAGTACCTCCTGTTGATTCCCTGGACAAAGAAGTTCTCCAAAAAATGAGGTCAACTCTAAAGGAAATAGTTTGCTTCAGTGAGAGCAAATTTCTTAATTTCAGAGTTGATTCTCACTGAGAAGTGCTGCAAAAATGAAAATGGTAGAGTCACTTCCCCATTCAGCTTAATTTCTTTCACGTTACATTCTGGATGACTTTCTTATGCCCTGACCAGATTACCATATGTGTAGACTGGTCCTAGCAACAGTGGTTCACAGGCGCCTTCATATGAAGCTAGCTGAAGGTTCTCTTACATGGCAGATCATGTGTTCTTGACTTACAGATGGGTGGACAACTTGTGGCTTTAATACTTAATGCGCCTAAAAAGTTGAACTTACAAACTGGGTAGATCTAGATGAGGTGGCTCATAATGAGATTCTTCATAACAGCAAATCCAGTTAAAGTTGTATGTTTACACTTCCATGTTTTTGAGCCATTTTGTTCAAAGAGAAACATTTTTTGTGACTCGCTATTGGCTTCCCAGTCAGAGTAAACCCTTCCAAATGGAAGTCTAGTCTTCAAAGAAAGAATATGCTCATAGAGGAGCAAATTCTTTCCTTCATGAGTGGAGCCCAATTTAGAAGGGAGGCAAAACTGAAAATGACAGAGTTGCTTCCCCTGAGAATTCCTATTTCTGAAATCTAATTCATAACTTTTTGGCTCAGACTTAATTCTATCTCTGAATGTCCCAGAGGTCTTTTGTGGGGGCATCTCAGGAATGATTTCGGTAGTAATGATGCTAAATCCTGAGTCAGGGAAATTCTGAAAAAAGTTTTACCTCTGCTCCAGAGTAGCCATCAGTTCTACTGACCAAGGATGATACACTGACTTCTGGTGACACTGGCATTCTTCTCAGATGAAGGTTAAAGATTTCCTCTCTGGTAGCAGGGTCAGGGAGGGGTACATAAAGTATACGGTCAATACGTCCTGGTCTCAGCAATGCCTATAAGGAAAAGATGAAAATGGTTTAATCATGCATCTTCTGCAAAATTTACCTGATAACAGGAGTATGATAACATGATGTGATATCATGTCACTGTGGAAATGCGCTTGCGTGAATGCCATCAGGGAATGCCTAAAGAAGCAATCTCTGAAGAGGATTGCTACATACTGATATTGGTCCTGATAACAGCTTTCGATTAGTTAAATGACATAACCTACTTACGTCACAACACATTCACCATGTCAATAAGTTCCAACATACCCGTGATTGCTTTTCATTTGCTTGACTTCTCTTTATGCCGTAAAATCTAATGATGATGACAGATAGAAAACTATGATAGTGTCTTTTGTTATCAAGTTTATCAGGCCCAACCAGTAACACATCGGACTGGCTCAGAAAGCCTCGCCTTTCCTACGCTGTTTCTGGTCTTGACCTGATAAACCTGATATCAAAAGACAGTTACATGGTATTCTCAATTTACCAACATCTATACCGTAAATATTCTAGACACCAACCATAAATATTCTAGGGCATAGCCACAGATAAAGATAGGTCTGAGCAAAGAGTGCAGACCTAGATCAGACTGCTCCTTTAGGGTTATTGTTTATTTCTGTACTGTTCTCATACAGATGTTCTCATGTAGTCTCATGGGAATGAATCAGAGACTCACATCTCATGGCACCAAGTCCATCTATGCCCTCTCCAATTCAAAGATGGATAGGGTCAAGTCAGTTAAATTCAGACAGCAGGTAAATTCAGACAGCATGTTAATTCAGACAATGACATAGTTTCTTTTATATGTTAGTTGTTTGGAATTAAAACAAGATTAACTGGGCAAACAGTGAAAATCCTGATGAGACGGCTCATTATGAGCCGTCTCATCTGGCTTTTCATTGTTTGTAATGAGAAGTCCAAATTTAACCGCTGTCCGAAGTTACCAGACTCGACCATAATGACTTCCAATTTTATATTCTTTTCAACAGTCTTTCAGACATAGTAGGACATAAATGGAGTGTGGCAATGAAGGGCTGAGTGCATTGGAACCCTGTTTTCAGTTGAAAAGATTCTGCATCCAGCCAGTATCAAACCCGGAGCTAGCAAGCACTTAACCCACTGAGCTACTAGGGCTCCCTCCAATTCAAAGAGGACAGGCAGAATAGAAAACTCCTATATCTCACCTTATCAATCATGTCAGGCCTGTTAGTTGCGGCTACTATGGTGACATCCTTCAATTTCTCAACACCATCTATCTCTGTTAACAACTGAGCCAACACTCTGTCAGCTACATTACTGCTCCCTGAAGAACTACAACAAAAGGTTTAGACATGTTTACCTGCGGTCGGTTGTTCAAAACTAACAACGTCATTAATTAACGAGAGGTTAAAATTTCGAACGTTAATATCTCAGAGATGCCACCATTTTTTGTTGAAAAAATGTGAGAAGCTTTAATGCAAAAGCTGCTCACATTTTTTCAACAAAAACTACGAGTGTATTTGGCTATAAAGCCATAAACACTTAACAAGTTGACCTCTTTTTGAGCTTGTTAGGTAACGATGCTTTGAACAACTGGGTCCAGAACATTACCATGGTATTTCAACACCACTTGAGCCGTGACATAACAAAACCAATAAAAAGACATGTGCCCCATGCGAAGACTCAGATCAGCATCAGCAGCTGTCAAGTCTGATCAGAGTCTTTGCTGTGCATATAAAGAGCAGCTAAGGATCTGAGCTAGTTCGCTGTGGACAGGGAAGACTCTGATCAGACAGTGAGACTGGGTAGATACCCAGGCTGATCTGAGTCTTCGCTAAGCATACATGTCAATTTGTTGTTTTTGTAGTGTCTTGAATCCAATATTATGATCATAAATCAACACCATTTGTTTCTGTAAGTTATTGTCCTATTGTGCTATAGGAACTTCATTTATAATAATTCAAAATTAAGGAGAATGGGTTCAGCACCAGAGCCCGGCTGTTCAATACTAACGACATTGTTAGTTAACGGGACATTAAATTTTCAAATGTATTATACGTAAACACACAGCCATTTTTTATTGAAAAAAAAAATGTGAAGATCTTTTGCACTACAGTGCAAAAGCTCCTCACAATTTTGCAGTAAAAAAATCATAATACAATTGATTTTGTGAGTACTGTATGGCTTAATGAAGCCTTGACTATCTAACAGCTTCATTGAGCTAACAAGGCTTTGAACAATTGGGTCCAGGTTTACAAAGAGATATCATTTTTGTGACTTCCTGTTTGTTTTCCCTGGATGATGACACCCTTCTAAAGAGGTGTCTACTCTGATGGAACAAAATGCTCCTAGAAGAGGAAGTTCTTTCCTTTTCAGTAAAAGAGCTGACTCCTACTGGAAAGAAAGGCAAAAAAAGAAAATGGTGGAGACTAAATGGTAGAGACTTTGTTTTCTCTAAAAATGAACCCAAACAGCTTAATAATTAGTTAACCATATTTCTTCTAATTATAGTCAACTTTCTCTAAGCCCACCCAAACAACTGATATCTCAAAGTAGGTTTTCTGGTTCCAGAAAATCTATTTTGAGAAACTAGAATTGTTTTTTAAAAAAAAACTGATGTCCCCCTACCAGCCCATTTCCCATCTCCTCTAATGAATAATAAAAGCCTGAACAAGTAAAATATCTAGGCAAGTTTGGAGAAAATCCATCCACTGGTTCTAAAGATATCCTACATAGATGACTTTGACCTTGAAAATGAGGTCAAGGCCACCAAAACCTAACCAGCTCTTAAACTTGTCCCATTGATGTGTCCATGCAAGTCTTGTGAAATTCCATCCATTGGTTCAGGAGATATAGTGGGTACAAGGAATTGTTGACTAAGTCCTCCAGTGACCTTGAAAATGAGGTCAAGGTCACCAAAATCTAATCATCTCTTCAACATGACCCAATGATGTATCCAAGCAAGTTTGGTGAAATTCCATCCATTGGTTCAAGAGATATCAGAGGTACAAGAAATTGTCGTTTGAGTTCTCCAGTGACCTTGAAAAGGAGGTCAAGGCCACCAAAACCTAATCAGCTCTTAAACTTGTCCTAGTGATGTATGCATGCAAGTCTAATGAAATTCCATCCATTGGTTCAGGAGATATAGAGTTTACAAGAAATTGTCATCTAAGTCTTCCAGTGACCTTGAAATGAGGTCAAGGTCACCAAAACCTAATCAGCTCTTAAACTTGTCCCACTGATGTATCCATGCCAGTTTGGTGAAATTCCATCCATTGGTTCAAGAGATATCGCACTCGCAAGAAATTGTCATCTAAGTCCTCCAGGTGATATTCCATCCATTGGTTCAGGAGATATAGAGTGTACAAGAAATTGTCATCTAAGTCTTCCAGTGACCTTGAAAATGAAATTAAGGTCGCCAAAACCTAACCAGCCCTTAAACTTGTCCCACTGATGTATCCATGTCAGTTTGGTGACATTCCATCCATTGGTTCCAGAGATATCGCACACGCAATAAATTGTCATCTAAGTCCTCCAGTGACCTAGAAAATGAGGCCAAGGTCACCGAAACCTTATCAGCTCTTAAACTTGTCCCAGTGATGTATCCATGCCAGTTTGGTGAAATTCCATCCATTGGTTCAAGAGATATCGTGGGTACAAGAAATTGTCATCTAAGTCCTCCTGTGACCTTGAAAATGAGGTCAAGGTCACCGAAATCTGCTAAGCTCTTAAACTTTTCCCATTGTTGCACCAATGCAAGTTTGGCGAAATTCCATCCACTGGTTCAGGAGATATAGTGGGTACAAGAAATTCTCACCTACGTCCTCCAGTGACCTTGAAAATGAGGTCAAGGTCACCAAAATCTATTCAGTTTTTAAACCTGTTCCAGTGATGTATCTATGCAAGTTTGGTGAAATTCCATCCATTGGTTCAGGAGATATGGTGGGTATAAGAAATTGTCATTTAAGTCCTCCAGTGACCTTGAAAATGAGGTCAAGGCCACCAAAATCTTATCAGCTCTTAAACTTGTCCTAGTGATGTATTTATGCAAGTTTGGTAATATTCCATCCATTGGTTCAATAGATATCACGCACGCAAGAAACTGTCATGCCGGCGCTGACGCCGACGCCCCCGATCCGCACTGAAACAATATGTCCCCCTCACCTTTGGTGGGGGGACATAATCAGTAGTTTTGGATAACAGGTGTTTAACTGTAAATAAAAATAGGGAATGTGTTCAAACTAGATTCTTTGATATAAGAGAGTAATCTGAGATATCAGCTCTGCTCAAGATATCCACAGCTTGACTGTATCTGGCTCTAAACTCCGTTCATTAATTCTGAAACTGGGTTTTTCGCTGCTTATACTTTTATAATCTAATCAATCCAGGTAAGACTGTGCATAGTGATAAAACTCGACTTCCGCCGATTTCTCATCAATGTGTCCTATGACTCTGTCCTTCGTAGGATGCTGGGCTAACCTGCACAAAACTGCAAAAGACAGATTTTCAATCCGAGACTAGGTCCATCGGACAGGTTGGAAACGCCTTTTAATACCAAATAAAGTGGTTGCTATAAATAGTTTTGTGTACAGGTGGGGTTAGTATTCTAACACATGCTCTGCGCGTGCGAAATTAGTCAGCGTGACAACAAGCTTGTCATCCAGATAATTTGTTCTCAATTTGAAATTGATTACACAACATAAATTCACACTGGACAAGGTTTTCAGCGTTTCATCATAGTATCGCCACCGGCAAACAACGTCTTAACGCCGTCATATCAGCGTCAGTGCGACGTAATGATGTTCACTGGCTTTATTTTAACGCAAATATTACAGCTTTCCGCAGTATGTAATAAAGTTCTTCAGTTCCAAAACATTTATTACCAATGTTGCGTTAAAACTGCAAAGCGAAATACAAGGGCAAAAGGACCAAACCGTGCACCTCTCAAACTTATTACAGCTCCCCTTAATCAGTCTATTCCTCCTACTTACCCCCCCCCCCCCCACCCCCTCTAAAGAATAACAAAATAATCCCCCACACACACACACACAACTTTAAACCCCTCCCCTCAATTAGGCTACCATCCATAAATCACAGGAATAAGAAAAAAAGTTCGGCTAATTTTTAAAGGCCCAATTGCTCTTTCAATGGTAAAAAATGTATGGAAAAAGTTTGTGGAGAGGTATCGCTGCAAGCATATCACTACAGGTTCGTCATTGTAAATGACCGCTATTTTCCAGATTTAATTATGTAAAACATTCTTGAGTTTCATATAAAAATGTTTTGAAATGTTATGAGTTTCATATAAAAATGTTTTAAAAATTATTTGGGTCATTTTAGTCAGCAACTAAAATGAACTACTTTCGATTTCATAAACTTGAATTAATTGGTAAAAATACAATGTACAAGAGTGGTGTCCCGTTCACTATCCCGCTTCTGTTTATCTAGAATCGCTCGACGGGAGCCAGAAAAGAAAATCGTCTTTAGTGGAAAAATACCAAGTAACTACGTGAGCTACATTTTTCAGTTTTAGGATTTTAGGATTAAAGATCAGATCCAGTTTCTTTACCTTATTTTGAATACTTGTACTTTTCTCAGGAAACTATCAAAAGTAGTATAGATCTACATATAAACAACGGGACGGTTGTATCATCCGACTCAGAAGCGAACTTCAAGGCCTATAAACATCCCTGCAAATATTTATTTTTTCTCCCTTCTATAAAGGTCTTCTTGCATATATATATATGAACCACGACACGACAAAACCAACAATGTGGTTGTGCGCCGAGCGCAGACTCAGATCAGCCTGGGCATCCGCCCAGTCTGATCAGAGTCTTCGCTGTCCGCGAGAAGGTAGATTAGTCTCTTGGCTATCCTTTAAGCGCTTAGCGAAGAGTCTGATCAGACTGGGCGGATGCCCAGGCTGATCTGACTCAGGGCTGGGCGCACAACCACATTGTTGGCTTTCTCGTGTCGCGGCTCAATTATATGTTCGTGTCACAGGGTAGAGGTCGGAGTGGTAGAATAATCGAGAGAATAGTTTGTTGAATGAAAAGAAGTGGGGGCGGGGGAGGGGGGGGGGAGTGGTGAGCTGTAGGGTGTGTCTAGAGACTAGGTTGGCGAACTGGGTACCACAGTTATTACCCAAATGACCAGCGTGATATCCGAGTGGAATGTATCTGAATATGTATGACTTTAGGCTGTCAATTTTCATCAAATGGTCTTAGTTTGCGGACAGGTTTTTGAAATTTGCTGTTTCGTGCACGTAACTGCAGCATCAGGCGCCAGGCTAAGATACATGAGACCTTAATGAGAAATCGGCGGAAGTCGAGTTTTATCACTATGCATAGTCTTACGTGGATTGATTAGATTATAAAAGTATAAGCAGCGAAAAACCCAGTTTCAGAATTAATGAACAGAGTTTAAATGGTTTGCCATTGGGGCATACTGGCCCTAACTTATCAAAGCACCAATGCAAAAAGTGAGGACTCAGATCAGAGGGCTCCTAACATTACCAGCAGTCTAATCAGAGTCTGCAGTATCAGTCATTCTGCCTGCATTGTTTACGCCGTTTTGTTGTAATAGCATTAAAATGAGGTGAAAAAATTTGTGACTTATTTGCTTCCCTGTATTACTACCATAAAATTTATAAATATTGGGACACCTGAAATAATCTATAATTTTCCTACAACTGGAATTATTTCACAGTGCAGTAAAGCATCCAAAAATGCATATGTAATGGGGGACTGAGTATACCCTGATCAGACTGCTCCTAGAGCAGTCTGATCTGCTCAGACCTATCTATTCCAATATCTATAGTTATTATGGTAAACCCTCCCTACAAGAGGCCTAGTTTTAAAGACTAAAACTGGCTTCTAATTTGGATAATTATGGCACAACCTAGCCCATACCTTACCTGCCTCTCTCCACAGCTAAAGCATCAATCTCATCAAAGAACACTATAGAGGGCGCAGCAGCTCTGGCTTTTCTAAACACCTCCCTCACAGCTCTCTCAGATTCCCCCACCCACTTGCTGAATAGCTCAGGACCCTGAAAAATGAGACCATTTGATAAAATCCATTTTAATGATTTTGTGATGCACAATTATTAAACAGTCTGTAAACCTAAATCCCTCTTAAAATAGTCTGACTTACACTATTTCAGATCCCTGCATTGAAGTGCAAAGTAAGTGTTTTCTATAGTAATAATATATGAATATATATTTGCCAATTTGACATGTGAAAGATCATGACATTGTTGGTCATGCACTATTCCAACAGGGATTTTAAGCTTTGACTAGTCTTCCTCCAGTCCACACTTCAGCTGTCAGACATGATTAAGTTCAATTTTTAAGCGTTATTTAAGGGACATCACCTACTGAACTATCCTATTCCTGAGGTACTTCAATATTGCACACCTAAAAACCATTAATTTTCCATAGGAACAAATGGAAAATTAATGATTTTAGGTGTCTCAATACTAAAGCACATTAGGATACGGTACACGTATCCATCAAAGCTACACAGTGCTATGAGTAACAAATACATCAACAGAAACTGCCATACATAGATGTACACGTGTGAGTTGAAAAACACTAAAGGTACAATAAAAGAATCTTAACTGGATGGTGCAATAAAAAAAATATGCTCTTTCTTGAAATTCATCTCTTAAAGGTGAATGGGGGCACTTTCGAGGCACGCAATCCTGCTATTTTCATTTTGCCTCCCTTCACAATGAGGGTCAATTCTTAAAGGAAAGAGTTTGCTCCTAGGGGAACAAACTCTTTCCTCTTAGAATAGACCCCATTTTGAAGGGCTTCTACATTAAAGGAAGCAAACAGGAAGCCACAAAAGTTGTTTCCCTTTTAAACAAGACCTGTCACAGGGGCAGGATAGTTTGCCTGACAGCGCCTTGCCCATCACATAAAAAACTTTAACGTAAAACTTTAACATTTTGCTAACGCTGATGCCGCTGCTAACGCCAACGCCAGGGGTAGTACAATAGCTCTTCCTGAACTTAGAGGTGTCCCTATTCACCTTAAGAAAGTGCTTAACACAAAAACTTTTATTACCTTAACAGCAATGAAGTTCAGCCCACTCTCAGTGGCCAAGGCTTTGGCAATCATTGTTTTAGAACAACCTGGTGGTCCATACAACAATATCCCTCTTGGTGGAGCTATCCCCATCCTTGTAAAAGCTTCTGGATGTTTTAGTGGCCATTCTACTGCTTGTTTGAGCTTCAGTTTGACCTCTGCTTGTCCACCAATATCACTCCAGAGTACCTTTGGAACTTCAAGCTGGACTTCTCTCATTGCACTAGGCTGAACAACACTCATAGCAAATTTTAAGTCTTCAATAGTTATACAAGTTGATAATGAATTATTACTGTTATGGTGATTAACTGATTTCAATGCATGAAGACTAGCCTCTTTACACAGAGCAACCAAATCTGCACCAACATAACCATGAGCAGCATCTGCAACATCATGTATATCTTTAGCACTTAAATTATTATTAACTTTCTTGAGAAGTTTCACTAAAATCTCTCTTCTATCAATAGCTGAAGGAACACCTATTTCAATCTCTCGGTCAAACCTTCCAGGTCTTCTGAGAGCTGGATCAATCACATCTGGTTTACTTGTTATACCTAGAACCAACACAAAACCATTTGTATTTTTCTCTTCTATACCATCCATAAGAGTAAGAAGACTTGCCACAACCCTCTTCTCCAATTCATTATGAGTTGTATCTCTTCTGGGACATACAGCATCTATTTCATCTATTACTATGAGACAAGGAGCTTTATCCTCCGCTTCTTTGAAAATCCTTCTCAGCTTAGCTTCAGTTTCTCCATAGAACTTACTCCAAATCTCTGGCCCAGCAATGTTCACCACGTATATACCAGTTTCAGCACTCACTGCTCTTGCCAGAGTTGTCTTCCCTGTTCCAGATGGCCCATAGATCAACACACCTCTCGGCAGGGGTAGACCATATGATTTAAATAAGTCTGGTGATTTCAGAGGAAGCTCAATCATTTCTCTTAAAGTTTCTATTTGTTTAGCCAGTCCTCCCAGATCATCAAATCTTACCACAAACTTAGTACATGGATCATCCTTTATCTCATTATATTGTGATGTTTTAATGATGATTTCAGTGGCTGAACTAATCTGAAAGAATACACTGTGCTTCTCAAAACTTTTAGTCCTTACAATTTTAGGAGTACAATAGTCTTTTTTTAAATGTGAATTAGGTTTATCTAACTTTTCTGTCACACTACTGTTATTTAGATCTGTAGAAATATCTGCCTCTAGAGATGTAGACATATCACCTGATGACTCATTCTTTACAAAAAAATTTGATATTCTATCTGATTTTCTGTTTGGAGTTGATGATATATTTATGCTCTGGTTGCCATGACTACTTTCAAAATCTGACAATTTTATTTCTGCTAAACTAGTATCAATATCTGACAGTTCCAACAAACTTAAATTACTTATGTCCTCGGCTAAACTTGTTTCCATATTGTTTCTCTCAACACCAGGTGTTGTTACTGTGTATGATGTAGTCCCTGCGGTTTGGTTTATATTTTCAACAGTGAATGCATATTTATGTCCAAAATAACATAAACTGATCTGTCCTCCTTGACAACAAAACTGGCCTTCTGCAAGAAAATGAGGGGTACTGTATGAATCCTAAATATTGGGACAGATAGGTCTGCACACTCAGTGTAGACACAGATCACACTCAAGTCTGATCAGGGTCTACACTGTTTCCCATTCCGTCTGCATCTTTAAGACACATTATTGCACTGAAATAAAAATTGTTCAGTCTTTTAAAGTTATTTTAGATGTCCCAATTTTTAGAACTTTTATGTTACTGTATTAATCAGATTCATATCATCAATGCAGTAAGCTCTAGAATGCATAATGTAAAATCTGAGTAGTTTTTATGTGTGATTTGAATGAATGGGGAAAAAAGGAACTCTGAAATTTTCGTTTTTGTCTGCCTGCTCCATGGGGTCAACTATTTAAGGAAAGAATTTGCTCCTCTAGGAGCAAATTCTTTACTTTAAGAGTAGACCCCTTTTGGAATGGCCTAGCTTATCTCCAGGGAAGCATACAGTCACAGAAGTTGTTCCCCTTTCTAAAACTGAGGGGAAAAGATAAAGGTGTGCCAACGCACTTGAAAGAGAACATCTGCATAGTCTGTAGTAAAACAGTTAAAAAGCTGTAACTGTGATTTCTAAGAAAAAAAAAGTTATCAGACTAGCTGACATACTCTCTGTTAAATCCCCATTCCATACTTATTGATTTCAGCTCAGCCTAAGAAGATGCTGACAAAATGGTTTTATGTTAACATGGATGGATATCCAAAGGTTATGGATACACAATCACATTTAATTTTGTTGCCTTTAACACAATGTTCTTTGCCATCAAGTTGGCATAGCATTAAGCAGAATGTTAAATGTTAAATAATTCACATGCAACTCCTGTTTGCTTAATTGTGAGAGGAAAAGTAAACATATCTTACTTAGTTTGTCCTTCAGAAACTTGAGAAAACTTTCTTCCTTAAAGATGGGATCATGTACCCTGAAATGGAAAACAAAAGGAGACATGTCATAATTAAGGGTGAATGGATACACAGGGGAAGTAACTGTGCCATTTTTTTCATTTTTGTATCCTGTCTCAACTGGTGTCAACTCATAACGGAAAGAATCTGCTCCCTAGGAGTAAAAAGTCCTGAGTCAGGGATTTTTTAAGTCATCCAGTACAGGTAAAATCAAGTGTACTTATATATTTTGCTGAAAAAATTTAGAGGAGCTTTTGCACTGCTAAAACTCCTCATATTCTTTTCAGCGAAAATGGCAGTGTTTTGTTTACAATACGTTAGAAGTTTTGATGTTTCATTCACTAACGAAGTGGTTAGTTTCACACAACTGGGCCCCTTACTGCAATTTTTGAGATCTGATGAGCTTTAAAGTTAATTGGTACATTTTCAGGGGAAATTACTCTGATGATTCCATTTTACCTTCTTTCCCAAGGAGGCCAGCCCTTACAGGAAAGAATTTGCTCCTCTAGAAGCCAATTCTATTCTTCAAAAGTATACCCATTGTTGGAAGGGTTTTGTGGCCCAGGGAGTGAAAAAGGAAGTCACCAAAGTTGTTTCCGCAAGTGAAAATGGTGGTAAAACATAAAGGTGTACCCATATGTTTAGACAGTTTATTAACATCTTGTTATCATCAACTATTCCCCGGATGAGTTCTGTCAAATGAAAGGAACCTTTCGGCTAAGACACAATCAGGTAGGGATTTAGCAGCTGGGCTTTGTTATATGCAGAGAAAAAGCAGGAAACAAATTACACTTCTATAATTTTACAATGTTTGAATCCGCAATTGAATACCCTTTATATACATATATAGGTTTTGGTACCTGCAACCTTCTGAATTGGAGAAAATTGCCTAAATATGCTTAAAAAATGGATTTTTTTGTGCGTTATGCTGTTGCAAGATTTTTTCCCTAATTTTTGAAAGCTGACATTTTTGTTATATATTGCAGGATCTAAAAAATAAAGCTCTTTTTACATAAAGATGCCTTTTGCTAAATTCTGCTGATTGCGGATTAGACTTTGGTTAAGAATCACTATAGATATATAAAATAATTCGAAGGCAGGGGTTCGTTATGCTTTTTTACTTTTTTGGGGTACCCATAAATGGAAGCATTTTGTGCTTAGGATGAGGTCATTTACATTTACCAGCTTTTTTCTAACCTGAATATGAATTTAGATATAGCTGAATAAGTAAAAAAGCTTGATGCACTTCTTGATATTACTAGCATTATTTGACACCCAGTTGGAAAAAGGACTTTTTTGTAGAGTCCGTAGGCCCCATTTTTTCACATCTCATATCATAAACATGACATACTTAATTGTGAAAAATGCTTCATTTTCTACTGCAGTGCAACAGACCTTAGAACCACAATGAAAGGAATCTGGCTGTCACAATATGCAACTGACTTATGGATGACAATATGCTGTCCGTAGCCCTGTAGAGTCCGTAGCCCCTGTTTTTTATCGATGACTAAAATGATTCAAGTAAAAGGAATCTTTGTCAAATTATACTCATTTCATTACTTCCAAGTAGATGGTCACAACAAAATATCATTTTGTCAAACAGGTAGACCAAGGGATACGGCATAGGATAATAACAGCTTATGTAGGACCATGTTACATAGAAATGCTGAAATTTTGAAACGTTTGACAGTATTCGTTTTAGCTTGTTTCAATACTTTTCGAAAGGACTTTTGATACACAAAGTAGTTTTAAAAACTAATTATTTGAATTCTGTCAGTATAAATGATTTTCCTATAATTTTCTGTAATGCAATTGTGGGGCTACGGACTCTACACAAAATGTCTCGGAATGATTTGCTTATATCTAACAGCTCTTGCTTTCAGACTGCAATCTCTTAGAACTTCAAAGTTTGATGCCACAGACATTAAGTGGTTTCCAGTTGTGTATCTGACTAGAACAAGTTCAAGCAGGGCCAGCAGACAATGTTTCCATTTCCCATTTAAGCATGTAGGTTTTGTCTCTGGAGAGAATCAAACAGAATATTCACCTTTTGTGATCAGCTCAGTTTCTATGTAACCAAACTTTGGTTAGAGTCAACAAACTGGTTACATGTGTAGGAATTACTAGGAGAGATCTGTTGAATACAGTGGAGCATATTGAGCCTTGACCAATATTTCATGGTTCATTGAACTAAGAAAAATTATTCACCTTTTGCATTTAGCTTAGTTTCAAAGTAACCGAAAGAGATACTGTCTTCAAACTTGTTACATAATAACATATGGGGAAGATCAACAGAATGCAATGATGCTTATAGGGCCATGACCTACATTTGACAGTTCATTGAACATAGAAAATTTAGGTTAATCTGTTGTGTTCAGCTCAGTTTTTAAGTAATCAAATGGGATACAGACTTCATTCTTGATAAACAGTAACAGCTGGGGAAGGAAAGCTAAATGCGTGAACCATGCCTGATGTTGACCTATGTTTCACTGTCCTGGAAAAAAAGCTGCATCAACTGTGTCAAAGTTAGTTTCTCAGTTACTACAATTTAAGTTGTAACATTTTGGCATACCCTTACATCTGTGGAAGGACAACTAAATAAAGTATACCATATCAGATATTGACCAATATTTCGTGGTACACTGCTCTTAGAAAAATGCTTCATCAGCTATATTTAAGTCAGCCTCTCAGTAACTACAAGTGGCAGAGTCATAATACTTGGCATATCCTTATTTCTGGGAAAGACCAATAGAATGCAGTGAACCTTGTCTGATATGGTGTTGACCTATATTTCATGGTCCAGTGAGTTTCCTCCTATTTCTAACTGACTAACACTATTCATGAATTTGCATTATACTTGGTTCAATGGTTTGGGCTGACACTGTGAGTGACCTCATACTAATTGTAGGTCAGTGTGACCTATATTTCATTGCCCAGTGGTTTTAACCAATATCTCTATCACTATTTCATGGACTTGTATCATCCATGATGTAATGGTACATTCAGATACAGTGACTGACCTCATATCACTTCGAGGTAACTGTCACCTATATTTCACATTTCATTGAAATTGTCATATCTCTGGCAATGTTTTAGAGGTTTGAATTATTCTTAGGAGAACTTTCTGACACTACAGTTTTCTCATTTCACTCCGCCAGTATTGTCCATATTAGACATGTCTTCTGAACATTCTTGTTTAAGAGTCTCTTTTATTTCTTTCAGCTAGTATTAAATGTAAAGGCTATACTTTCATTTAAAAACATCCATTTCTATGCTTATTTCAGCAGCTCTGATTGTAACATAGTCTGTGTGTGCAGAGATTTAAAACAATTTTCTGACATCATGCAGAAGTGTATAGTCCGTAGCCCCATGTTGATGAAATAATTACTATGTCTATAAATCTTCTTAAAGAATATACCTTGCCACATATTGTTTAAATTATTCATTTCACATCAACTGTCAATTCATATACATATTATAAAGTAGCCATACAGATCTTACTGAGATTTTGGAAAAGGTGGTTTGTTTGCAGTCAATTTTTGTATCAAATATCTTTAACATATCAGAAGAAAAGGGTGCATCTAGTATGTTAAATCTGTATTTTGATACTTAAACAAGGGTAAGGCAAGTAGATAACATCAATTAGATGCTTTCTTTTCGTAAATATGCATCCCTATTAGCATCTATTGATATCAGTGTAGAGTCCGTAGCCCCAAACCTGGTTTAGTATATATTGCATAACTGGAAAATGTTAGTAATTTTGGCCATCATAGTGTTTTTTAGATTTCAATATCCCGCCCTTCTTTACTCATGTCTACTGTTTAACTGCTGCTGCTTTGTTTGAAAGAAGGAAAATAAGTATAATTGTTCACTAAAAAGATTGCTGGTATCTCCAAGATTACTGTCAAACATAACAAAAAATAAGAAAATGTGTATTATTTTGCTTTAATGTAAATGTGTTATACCTCAGAAATTCTCTGATACACAAAAACATTTGATTCAGCTGGATTTTGCTTCACTAGGATGTTCTCATGAATAATGTGAGAATGTATAGTCCGTAGGCCCTTTCTACTTTCCAAAAGCACATGATAAGTGGCTAACAATAACACAATTAGGCAATAAAACAAAAATCCAGTGCCAGATACGGGGCATCAAAAAATATGTTATGGGGGAAAAATGCTTATCGGCCTCCTGCATTTTTCATAACTGAATTTGAAAAACAGACATTTTGCAGGCATAAAATCCCTGAACTTTCAGACTTTCTGAAAAATAAGATAACACTGAAAAATTCCATGGTCAATTGCCTTTTTTAACAGAAAACAATTAGGTAGTGTTTCCTGACAAAAAAATTTGCAACTGGTAGATTTATAAGTGTGAAAAATGTAAGCGTTATGCTTCATGCAGTAGAGTCCGTAGCCCCAATGGGGTGGGTGTAAGTATCCACCTATATTATAAAAACCCTTACTTGGGATACAAAACCCATTTGGTACATTGTAGGTAAATGTTACTGGAAAGTTTTGTGAAATAAATCCATTACACCAGAGCAAGTTCATTTTTCATCATTCTTGCAACATCTAATCCCTACCTGATCGTGTCTTAGCCGTTTAAATAAATAAATTAAGTCCAAAGTGTATGAATACACAGACAAGTGATGGCCTACAAAATTGAGTCCCATTGGAAGCTGACTTCTGTTTACTGCAAACAGGGCTAAACTGAAAATGGTCTTTCATTATCACCGTATCATCAGCTTGATGTGGTTGAAACACTGTTGAAAGGGACATAAAACTCCATCAGATCTGTCTATCACTGCTTTGCCGCCATTTTTACAAGGAAGGTATATTTATTAGAATAATACATATATCTCAGGTAGTCCTGTCCCCTAAGG
The DNA here is from genome assembly GCA_963989385.1 of Ctena decussata. Lineage (NCBI taxonomy): Eukaryota > Metazoa > Mollusca > Bivalvia > Lucinida > Lucinidae > Ctena > Ctena decussata. The sequence continues at coordinate 59,947,907 of OZ022506.1, forward strand.
AGGCTACTCTTACGGGAAAAGAATTTGCCCTCCTAAGAGATGGGAGATCAGCGATCTCCCTTGGAAGTGTATCCATATGGCTTAAGAGATGAGCCATGATGCAACCAAACCAACAAAGTGACGTGTGCCTAGCAAAGACCTAGATCAGCCTGGGCATTAGCCCGGTCTGATTGCTCTCACCCTGGCGGTAGCTCAGACCCTTAGCTACCCTTTAAGTGTACAGAGAAGACTCTGGTTGAGCTGGACATATGCTCTGGCTGATCTTAGTAAATGGGCGAGTCACATGCCACTTTGTTGATTTTGTCATGTCACAGCTCAAATGTGGGTAGAATTTAGATCTCTTACCTGGAATCAGAACACGCTAGCTCAACCAATGCGGCTGTAGTGAATTTGTCATGTGACTGTATGGTTACAAGATGACCTTTGACCTCACCAAGCTGTTCCAGTAAGTCATCTTGAACACCCACCCCTGTCAATGGCAGTGAGCTAATTGGCCAGGCCTGTCTCACATGGCTGTTACTGATGATACAATGGCCGCCGATACATATTCCTGCTACTTGCATAACTGAGGGATGAAGTAGGATAAGGTCATCCTTGAATTTTGCAATATCTTGACCTTTGTCGCCTGAAGTAGGAGTGAAATTCAACAGATATGCTGTACTTGCCTTACAATATTTCTTTGGTTATAAGACAGAGGTTTTTCGCTTCCAAAACAATCTCAAAAATCTAGATCCATCTGATAAGATGGATCTAGATTTTTGGGATTGTTTTTGAAAAGTAAAATCTATCTAATACATGAACCTAATTACACATGACTGTTTTACATACTTCATGCAGTAAAAAAAAACTGCCTCATAGCTGAATAATTTCAGAAGAAATACAGTAGAATGTAAATTACACTCAGACATCTCTACAAACAACACTGCTATTTTTTGCTGTCTTAATCTTCTAAATGGAGAGGTGCCGACGTCGAGTGGTTAGCGTGGCTCGTTGATTGTGCAGAAAGTCACCAGAAGGTTGTGAGTTCCCGGCTCAACAAGGTTGGGCGGTAAATTCCACCCCCGGTATTTACCAGTGGTATTTACCGGTCTGGCAAATACTCACAAAGTGGCAAATACTGGCAAATACTGGTCGATTGAACTTTTTCACCTTTAAATCCTGCTTAAACCAAAACCAAGTTAATTTAAAATAATATATATTCAAACTAAATGACTTAATGATGTTTTAGTTAATTTCAAAATTAAATATATAAGTTTATCATCATAAAGAATAAAATTAAGCTGGTTCACACAGCAAAAAAGAGGAATCAAAGCAAAAAAAATGACAATTTCACAGGTATGGACAGTATCTTGATTCAACTTAATTATTTGTCCTTAAACTCAACAGCATAAAAATACAGGTAAGAAATTCCAGGTAAATTCACCTGTGCACCTGGCCAGTGTCACCTGTTACACCCAATTTGCAAGACAATGTCTAAATTGTTAAAACAACAAGTTTTAAGACAATGTTTATTTAAGGGGGCAGAGTATTGCTTGGGGAAAAGATGGAAACAAAAAGATGTCAGAATGGTTATCTGTTTTATACAGAGGTTAGACAACTAGTCTCCAGGTGAAGTACATAGAGGTGTTATTGGTGTGGCTTGAGCTATAGTATGGTTTCAACTCTTGAATACATTTATAGCAGTCAGATAATAATTTGTCATAATCAGTCCTGCAGCTAAACCATCACACATCATTACCAAACTACTATTATTTAATATTACTACTATTATTCACCATGAAGCCAACAAAAAGAAAAAGAAAAAAGATAAAAATTAAAAAAGAAAAATATCCAAAAAAAGAAAGAAAAGAAAATATAAAACCTTTAGTGGTAGCCACAAGCCACCTGATGAGTACTTTGGCTGGTATGAAACAGGCTATTTTTTTCCTATTTAAAACAAAGTTCAAAATTTCACTGTCTAGATAAACTATTTAATAAATAAGTTGATACAATTGTTAAACTGCAGTGTAAATATTAAGTCAGGTGACCAGTATAACTGAAATACCCCTATAAAGGTTATTGTATAAATTCCAGGCTGGTCAATTCAATCAACCAGTAAATGCTGTATTTTCCAGTATTTGCCGGTATTTACCAGTATTTGCCGGTATTTACCGGTAAATACCGCCGGCATGGAAAATACTCATATTTGCCGGCATTTTGCCAACCTTGCGGCTCAAGGTCGCCATCCGATGACTGAAAAACACTCTATGTCAAAAACACTCTCCGTCAAACCAGCAGTAAATGGGTACCTTTTTTGAATCAGGGAAGGATAAGGCGGCAAAAGGAGAGAGATGGGCTCAGCCTTTCATCAGCTGTGCCCAACATATAGTGGGTCTCTAATCCCCACTGCCTCTACAAATATAAGGCTATGGGAAACCTTTACCTCACCTTTTTTCCAAATGGAGATTTGCTCTTATAGAAAGAATTTGCATCTCTACATCAAGAGCAAATTCTTTCCTCATAGAGTGAACCTGATTTTAGAAGCAGTTCATCATCCAGAGAAGGGAACAGGAAGTTACAAAAGTTGTTTCCCTTTGAAACAATGATGGAAAAACATGGAGCTGCACTAATGCACATGGTATCATGATCATTTTGCTGAGGGAATATCAGGTTAGGGAGAAGCTCAAATGGAGCTATATAGCCCGATCGAGCTATATAGCCCGATCGAGGTATAGAAATCGCATTATAGTTTGAAGATTCTTCACCTGAATCCATTTTGAATATAATTGCAAAATTTTCAGTACTGTGCTTTCAATATTGATGAAAATCATGTTTGAATGCAAAGCAATTTGACTTTTCTGCCGTTGCGTTTTTGTGAAAGAACCACATGTTTATGTAATAATGTTGCTTCCCGTTCCCCTGACATTTCTATAAATTATAAGTAATAAAGTATAATTGCATTCCAATGATACCTCCGAGATGATCCCAGCGTAGCAGGCATGTAAACCATGACACAGAAGTGGATATATCTGTCCAGTTTTAGGGGGCATCTCAAAAAAATTATTGTATTTAAATTTTCCTTAATTTGCATAAAATGCAAGGGTGGAAGTTCAATTTTTTTACAAAATCATAAAAGGTTTGTCACCCTTTATACTGTTGTTCATATCAAATTGTGCAGTTCAGCTTCAGTGCAATGCAGAAGCAATAATGCTTTAATTTCCACTCATTTTTATACCTCGAACGGGCTATATAGCTCAATCGGGCTATATAGCTCCAATTGAGCTTCTCCCTAACCTGAATATACCTTCGTTTTTTTTTAAGCTAAACTTGTGCATATGATATCAAACACCAGAAACAGTACTTTTGAAAGTCTCGGAAACATTTTATATGGAAGAACCTGTCTAAAAGTGTGAATAAATACAAACAGAACCTGCTGAATATAGAAAGTACCTGTCAATGACCACCCTGAGATCACAGCACTCACAATGTTGCCTTTGACATGGCCATGTGTCAGCTGTGCATTTCCATTGCTGCACTCATCTTTATGTTTTGACATGTCTCTGTAGCTTACAATACACTTGCATGCAACGCATTCGTGCCAATCTGACTGATTCTGTTTCTTTTTAAGAGGCATTTCACTGTAAAAATGTTAAAACTATTGACGAACAGCTGAAAGTGAAAGTGACATGTGCTTTTTGTTTTGATCTCGTCAACTCTCGCCCAAGGGGTTACCCTAATTAGCGAAATGGACCTGTTTTTGCGAAATGGACGAAATGGAGATTTTTTTACGAAATGGAGTCACAAAATCCTAATTTGGTATTTAAGAATTTATTTTCTTGTTTTATTACTAGAGTCAGACAATGACCAATACTAAATTCAACTTCTGCAGCGAATGCAAGCTTATTTTGTTTGTAAATGCATCTGAATAATTATATTTTTACAAAATGGAGTTTTCTCTTGCGAAATGGAGTGTTGTCTTTACAAAATGGACTCACAGAAGCAAAATTTATAAATCATAACTTCAATTTTCAGTAAAACAATGATTAGAATAGAAATTAAGAAAAGAAAATGCTATTTTTTATCAAAAAGGAGTTGAATAAAGAGTTTTCGGATGCAAAGTACAGTTTTCTCTCACGAAATGGAGTTTGTTTGCTACGAAATGCACTCACAAAATCAAAAGTTTATTTCTCTGACTCATTTAAAATAATTGAGTTCACCACAAACATAGAAGGCAAGGATGTAACCTTTGAGGTTCTAGACAGCTTCAAGGAGGAAGTGCAAACCATCAGACTCCGCTAGACTCGTACTGGATGATTTTAACTGCACTGTACATAGATATTTTAGCCTTCACCTTCATGTTGATTGTTCCTGCACCACCCACGCGCCGCTACGATAATACGCCGGACGACGGTGTCTGTACTTTATTGGAAGAAGAAGAAGAAAGATTTTTTATGCCCATATTTAGTTGAATATGAACATTTTACCTACAACTTCTCTAACGAAATGGAGCTTTTTGTTTCTACGAAATGGAGTCCTCGAATCAACATTTGTAAATCCGGCAGATGTTCGTTTCTGTACTTGATTTATGACATTGGACAGAATAAAATAGTATTTAAGCATTTAGGAGTATACTTTGAAGAAAGAAAGTTAAAAAGTATTTAGATATATTGATATAGCATCATATGTTAGTCACAACGTGTATAGCATCATTCTGAAAACAAACTTAAAGTGTAACTTCAGTGCAACATGATATGATTTTTTAAGTCAGTGACCAATGCAAAATTACACAAATTTCTACACCTGAGACCTTGATCATAGTTTAGCAGCATCCAGATGATTTCAACATAAGAATAAGCCTTTCTCTATAAGAAAAAAAAAATATGTTGTGACTCATTAGAACGACCTAATTAAGGCTTTTATGTGGTTTTAAGAGCAGTTCTAAGGGGATGTCCGGGTCGGGCGATGGTGCTGGGTAACTTTCAGTGCTGTGGCGTCCTACTAATCTGGATAACAGAGGGGCAAGGGCCTACTCTGCTTGCAGTAGGTGCGGGTGGAGTTTCTCTCATCTATCATTCTCTTTTGTTTCTCTCTCACTCTGGGAGACGGCCCGATATGGGCTGAAATACTTTCTCAAAGGGCCTTTGAACCAAAAACAACCAGCAAAATTATGAAGCTAAAATTATTCTCTGGACTGGAATAATCGATCGGACATGTGCCGCCCGTAGGAGTCGAACCTGCGATACCATATCCACTAGACTAGGCGCTCAGCAAAAGTAAATTATGTTTTGATGTAATTCTCGCAACGATATTCCCCATTAGGCTAAAAGGAAGTAAACCATAATTTGCATCTCCCAGTACGGGCCCACTGGGCACACAACGTTAAATCAACATTGAATCAACATTGATTCAACGTGATATCTTGAGTCAATGTTGTGACGTCGGAGAAATGTTGATTTAATGTTGAATCAACGTTTGTCTGCGGGGGCAAAGGGCTTGGCGTGGTGAGTGGGGAGGGGTATATCCATTGAAAGTTAATTATTTTATAGCTACATCTACATGCTTAAAAAATAATAACGTCATTACTCGAACAACTAATTTTTCCGTTGAAGATTTTTAAAGTCGGTAAAAGATCTTTGAAGATTTGATTGACACGCTTCCGTGTAAAAAGGTGTTAATCTTTGTCACTTAGGTAATCGGTTAGGTGTGATAATCCATTTATATCATTTGATTCTCACAACTTACTTTTAACGGATTATCCAATTAAAGGTCAATGATGATCCAATAAATAAAAGATAAAACGAGCACGCGTCAGCTGATATGACAAACCTCTTTTCTGACCTCGTTTTTAAACAGATAATTATTCTATTTTATAGCTACTGTATTTGTTTGTAAAATACATATTCCTCGTATTTTAGGCATCCCTATAAGAAATTCTTCTATGCTTACCCACTCTATATATGGGAAAAACATCTCTCTCTCTCTCTCTCTGAAAGCGTTAGAACAGGCATGGATGTTGCATCGCCCTGTTTAATCATTTCTCATTCTTATATTCAACCGTTGTTTTATTTTTTTAACCAAGAAATTAACTCGAGTGTTTTAAAATCTTAAAAAAAAAAACCTCTTGCATTTCGCTCACAAACTTTACTCTTATCGAATAGAAATTCCGTCACTGCATTTCAAAAAGTTTCCTTGTAGTGGATGCATAGGGATTAATATTGTGTGTGCGGGAGTGGGGGGGGGAGGGGGGGAAGGGGTTAGGAAATATGAGGCAGAATGGGGGGAGGGTGGGGCACAAATATGCACATTATTTCCTTGAATTTAGGAATAAGACAATCTTCACATTATTACAGTCTCCATAGTCCACTCTAAATGGCAAAAACACACATCATTATGAAAAGCGCTTCAACCTTCACATTTGGTGATACAATGTGGGCTGATGTGCTTATATTAGAGTCATAGGTAAAGGTAAAAGTTTCCCATAGCCTAATAGCCGTAGGGGCAGTAGGGGTTAGAGACCCACTGTATCTTGGGCACAGCTGGTGAAAGGCGGAGCCCATCCCTCTCCTTTCGCTGCCTTAGAGTCATACAACTGGGAAACTGCAGGGGGTTGTTTTTGAAATGCGACAGATCGCTCCAAAACATTTTCTATTCTGATTTCCCTTCCAGCGATGAAATTTAAACTAAATAGGGCCCTCACGCCTGTAAATTGTATTTTTATCACTTTATTTAGGTTTATGCTATTGGAAGTCTGGAAGAAAAGGTCATTTTAGTTGTCAACTAACATGACCCTTATCATTTATCAAACATTTTCATGTGAAACTCAGGTATGCTTTTGCTAATACGGTCATATAAAATGACGACAGTATGGTTGGTTGGTTGGTTGATTTGATGCTTAACGTCCTCGGTAAACAACTAAGGTCATGTCGGGACGGTCAGTTAACCTAACCACACTATTCCTGGGCAGGCTTAGACCTCCTAAGCGGTTAACCAGTACTAAGTGCACATACTTTCGCCAGTAACTGACAACTGCCCTTCTTGAATCAGCGGAAGGAGAAACGAAAGTATGTGGCCAGACCGGGTTTCGAACCCAGGACCTCTGACTTATGAGTCAGGTGCCCTACCGATTGCGCTACGCGGCCCCGGGCTCGACAGTATGGCGAGGAGCTTGCAGGGATACCTCACGATTAAACGCAACTCCATTTCTTGAAAAAAAAAAAAAAAAAAAAACACAAAAAACAAGACCTGTCCTTGTACAGAATACTTCGCCTAACAGCGCCTTGTCCGCATCACATAAAACTTTTAGTCCTAAAATTTTAAAGTGGGACGCTTACGCTAACGCATACATGTGCGTGGCTAGCTTTCATACTTCAATATAGCAATCTGCTAAATATTAGAAAGAAATTCCCAAAGAAAAGAATCCCTTAAACAAGGGGAAAAATACTGAGTATTCTTGAACAGTTTGAATAAATTAACTTTAGGTCTAGCTTTAACATAACAGTAACACAGTAAACTAAATGTCAGAAAAAAAAGATAATTATGACTCTATTTTGTAAAATGAAATTCAGTTTCGTAAAGATAATAACCCCGTGAACATGAAAAAAATCTTTAATCTTAAAAGAATCTTAAAATAGTTTGAATAAGTTTTTTTGTCTAACTTTGCCATATAACATAAAACAGTAAAGTAAAAGTGAAACAAATAGATATTATGACTCCATTTCGTAAAAATGAAACTCCATTTCGTAAAGAAAAGAATCCCGTGATTACCCTGAATATGAAATAAATAAATAAATAAATAAAAATAAAATATAAAGTAATCTTAATATAAGTTAGATTTGTGTCTAACTTTCATATTATAACAAATAGGAAATAGTAACCTATATGTCAGAAGAAAAGAGATTTCAAATGAAACCTCATTTCGTGACGAAAATAATCCCATTACTTCCTTTAACATGGAAAAATCTGCAAAGTATTCTGAAAACTGTTTAATTAAGTTTTATTTGTGTCTAACTTTGATATAGTAAAACAGTAAACTAGATTTTAGGGAAAGCATATATTTTGACTACATTTCGTAAACTGAAACCCCATTTCGTAAAGAAAAACAGCCACAAATTTCTTAAAAATGGAAACAAAAATGCTTGAAACACTTTAAATAGTTCATGTACATGTTATGTGTCACTAACCTTGATATTTGAATAAACAATTTTCCAGATAACGAATAAAATCGAATTTTGTAACTCCATTTCGTAAAAAAATCTCCATTTCGTCCATTTCGCAAATAAAAGTCCATTTCGCTATTTAGGGTAACCGCTCGCCCAAGTGTAAAATCCAACAGAATCAAGCCGGACTAGCTGTACAGTTGTCGTGCCTAGATTTAAATTATAGGGTAAAATGGCAACATGGTCACCGAGGCGTTCTGAAAAAAATGTTTAGGGTATCTCGCCCTTAAGCCGAATTTGCCGGTGAATCGAACAAATTTAGTCAGAAATATCAGTATATCATTATTTGTGGTCAACAATTTATCTGGATTCCAAGCATTACTGTAGCTTACAATACACTTGCATGCAACGCATTCGTGCCAATCTGACTGATTCTGTTTCTTTTTCGGAGGCATTTCACTGTAAAAATGTTACAACTATAGATGAACAGCTGAAAGTGAAAGTGACATGTGATTTTCTGTTTGTAAAATCCAACAGAATCAAGCCGGACTAACTGTACAGTCGTCGTGTCTAGATAAATTATAAGGTAAAATGGATAAGACAGCGAAAGGAGAGGGATGGGCTCCGTGCCCAAGATACAGTGGGTCTGTAGCCCCAACTGCCCCTACTGCTATTAGGATATGGGAAACATTAATTACCTTTTAATTTACATATATATAAATCTAGGGTTGTAAGCAATCCAGACTATGACATTCTACGACTAAGTATTGTTATAAGTCCTTATTCTTAATTTGGTTTGTTTCTCTTTTTCACAGTTTGGACTTCCGAATATTTTGTAAAATAGTTCATGCAACACGAAAGAAATATCTCCTGTCAGTGCGTTAGACAGTTTTGTAAAATTAGTATTGCTGTCTTTCTTTCTTTCTCCCGTTACGTCTTAACCTCCGTGGAGGATATCAGACGGAGTTTGGTATGCGAATGCAAAAGGGGATTAACTGGAATAAAGAAATGAATACTTAAGAAAAAGCATTCAATTGAGATGGAAGGGTACGTTAGCATAGATAAAAGATAAAAGCATATCTGATAAATTTAAGGCCATGGACAACTTGGCACACAGCAGGACTGAATTGTGCCACAGTAGATAAAACAGGTATATAGGTTGGGAGGGTGTTCCAATGAATCATTTTTGGACGGACACTCAGCGCCTGGTGCGCGCAACTATGGTTACGTACCACTGAGCCAACTGGGGAACGTCGCTAGGAGAACTGAACTGAACTGAACTGAAACACGGGGGAAGTATGTGTACTTGTAATAACCTTTGAGAGTATGAAGTTGCCTGTAAGCGAGTTGGTGACTGTATCTTGCCTGCCAAGTGTCAGGAATTAGGTAGTCTGCTGTAGGTATGGCAACAAGATCACATGTGGTCTTATACATGTCTTATACAAGTCTACTTTGGTTTGGAAGATAACTTTCTCAGCGCTCTGAATCAAAAGCTTTGCCCGAAATATGAATGTAGAATCGCCTCAAAGTCGAACAGACAAGTGTTGTTTTGGCAGCTGCTAGCAGTGAATTGTTGAGTAATAATTCACTGTTTGGAGGTCAGTTGTAAAGTAGATCATATCACGAGCGCGGAGCGCGAGTGATATATATACTTACAACTGACCGACAAACAGTGAATTATTACTCAACAATTCAATGCTAGAGCTGAACTATTTCGATTCTAACCCTCAAAAACGCCAAAAAACAATTCTTTTCATTCAAACTCTCCCAACCTTCCTGCCAGCGCGTTCATACTCCCGCCAATATTCTTAACTGTATCTAAGACAAATATACTTTTTTAATGGCGATTTTAGAAAGAAAAAGAGACGTTACACCGTCTAACGTATCAAAACGTCACAAAATTACGTCAGCTATTGCAGTGACGTCAGCAATTAGACTCACGCGCTCCCTAACAGTGAATTGTTGCAGAATAAAACGAGGTAGCTTTCCATTGCTTCTATAGGCGCACTGTGTTAGAATTGGAATTAAAACAAAATTAACAGAGCAACAGTGAAAATCCTGATGAGACGGCTCATTATGAGCCGTCTCATCTGAATTTTCACTGTTTGCAATGGTATGTCCGAATTTACCTGCTGTCCGAAGTTACCCGACTCGACCCTATGTAATAAACGGAACTGACGTCTCTCAGACAGATTCGTAATGGACACACTGATTTGTGTCTTTACTGTTAGCCTGTCATTTCGTTATCAGTGTTTGAGTGTCAGAAATGAATGAAATATATCACAGTAGAGTGGAGTCTGGTAATTTCGGACAGCGGGTAATTTCGGACATACCATTGCAAACAGTGAAAATCCAGATGAGACGCCGCTCATAATGAGCCATCTCATCAGGATTTCCACTGTTTGCCCAGTTAATTTTGTTTAAATTCCCAAACAATTGACATATTAAGGAAACAATGTCACCGTCCGAAATTACCCGCTGTCCGAAGTTACCCGACTCTCCTCTACTTTTTCCTGGTGTAAAGTTCATGATAGGTCGAACCCATTATTTCTGACAGAAGGGCAGATAATATACACCCTGGTTAGTTGGTTGGTCTTGCTACGTTCGCTAAATTTGGCCAACTTATAATGCAGGACCACAATTATATGAGTTATATGAATAAAATATAATGTAGCATGAAGATAATATATCTATAGGGTGGCCATTCTCTTTTTGCCCCAAAACTGCATTTTATTTGAACAGTAGTTTATCCGCCATTTTATTTGAACCGCTCAACCGCAATCACACTTACACATGAGGTTTCATCTTCGCTTATTTTCAAAATCACTACCATTCAATCTTAGACCTTATTATATATCATAATGATTGTTGTTTGTCGAAGGAAGATGACGGTATAACATTATCGGATATGGAAGTAAATCGATACTATCTGACTATTGGATATTAGACTTGTTTAACAACTTCCGGGTTTGTGAAAAAAGTATTCAAGTAGGGTAAAATCGGGTAAATTCGAACAGCGGGTAAATTTGGATAGCGACATTGTTTCCTCTACATGTCAGTTGTTTGGAATTAAAACAAAATTAACGGGACAAACAGTGAAAATTCTGATTATGAGCCGTCTCATCTGGAATTTCACTGTTTGCAATGGTATGCCCGTTATCACCTGTTGTCCGAAGTTACCCGACTCGACCCTAGCTGAGCACTGATTCAGAATGCGTTTCAGTGAGAATGACTTCTTGCATTTGTTCTAATTCGGTTCGGCCCTCTAGATGTATGTATCTGCAGGTATGTTGGGAATTCCAGCACCTCCTACATGTCATAGGGCAAGAGCACTAAACTTTTCCTAAGAGTGGACACGAGACACACCCTGACATAAGGTCAAAAAACTTTAAAAATGTGGGGTTTGAAGTGAGTTTCCGACCGCACGCCGGTAACAAACTTGCGTGCCAGTGTACACGTTACAACGTTGATGTGGAAGAAGAACCGGAGTACCTGGAGAAAGAACCACGGTAAGCTTGTTCGGTATACAGACAGAACCGAAACAGACATACTCTCATCTTCCCAGGGTACCGGTGTCAGAGACTAGCGGACTGCTATCGCAGGTCGAAGTCCGTAACAAACATATATCCTTGGGCCAGTGGAAGAGCGCACTGCTTCACTGGAAAGTCACGTCTTCCCCGGCAGCCTGCATCATCGAGAGGTCAGTAGTTTGACCTCCTTCAAAATAAGTTCCTAAGAGTTCAGACCTACTGTACCCTCTCAACAAACCCAGTATTTCACGCTTAACAGACGCCAACTTTGTACCCGCCCACATTTACGAGAAAAATAAAATAAAAAAAAATATACACGTCGCTCAGGTTTTTGCTTCACAATTAGAAATGATGCACTTGTTTGGTATTAAGGAATTTATAGCCTATTAGCTCCACTTATTATCCTTTTGTCGACAGTATATAAAATACACCATAGACTAACTTAGAGCGAAAGTTACAACTTATTTAGTGCTTTATTTTAGTACAAAAAAATAATGTACCTTCGTCCAGATTAATTACAAACTTTTCCCAGAAATTTCTTTATCTCGTGCGAAACAAGAACTATATTATATGTTTAATTCGGAGGTTTACTCATTTGATCCAAACGCTCCTGGGGAAAAACAGTTTATGACATATATACGGAACGAAAACGAAAGACTATATATTGTTCGCAAAGTACCTTAAAAATGTTCAATTTTGTTACATTTGACAACTCATATCTGATTCCACAAAATATCCATGCTACTATGGCCGTTATGTTCGACCTCGCCCTAACTTTCATAGTTTGGCAGGCGCCCCGGTAGTTCAAAGGGATAAGCGCTGACCTGCTGATCTAGCGGTCCAGGGCTCGAGCCTCGCTGTAGGCGAGCATCTTTTAAATTACAAAGGGGTTCCATTGCACACAGCCTTTCATTTTCACCCACCCATAGTCTTGATATGACTGAAATACTGTTAAAAAAGGACGTGAAATCGCAAGTCATCTATCCCGGTCGTAGTTATGCTCTGCATAACCTACATTGTCATATCACATGCAGTCATATTATCTATTGAAAAAGTCAGTAAAACAGAGAAAAAACGCCTCACAAGTGTAAACTTCGACATTAATATTTTATCTTTTTAAAGATACTTCTTATTTTACATTGTTACACAAGTTACTGCATATTAGCCGCGACACGAGAAAATCAACAAAGTGGCTGTGCGCCCAGCGCAGACTCAGATCAGCCTGGGCATCCGCCCAGTCTGAGCAGAGTCTTCGCTGTCCGCATGGAGGTAGCTTAGACCCTTAGCTACCATTTAATTGCTCAGCAAAGAGACTGATAGAGCTGGGCGGATGCCCAAGCTGATCTGAGTCTGCATTTGGAGCACAGCCACATCGTTGATTTTGTTGTGTTGCGGCTCATATAATATTGGATCTTTCTGGAAAACAAAGTCAGTTGACCAGAAATAAGGTTCCAAATCGGACTTACTGACAACGTTACGATTTCACGATGTAAACAGAACAAATTTTGTTTTTGCTTGTAAAAGTGAGTGTCCTGGGCCGTATTCATAAAACAACTTAAGTCGTTGCTATGCTGTTGCTAAGGGTAAATTCATGTGTTGGAGATTCCCTACAACTTTGAAATTTGCTATGGAGGAACAGTCTTACAAAGACTGTTCCTCCAGAGTAAATTTCATAGTTGTAGGAAATCTCCTTCATAGAAATTGAGCCTTAGCAACAGCATAGCAACGACTTAAGTCGTTTTATGAATACGGCCCCTGGTATTTGAGACCAGAAATTCATATCTCTAGCACATGCATGCACTTTCACTTCTGCAAATCATATAATCTATAATATAGGAGATCTGAAACAAACTGATAAAAATTGAACTTATCTTGATAATATAAGTATATTTTTGCATTTTTTAAATGCTAGAAATTGAATTATATTTAAAACGTCATGAAAAAATATTTAACCTATGGGGAAAGCTTATGCATGTTGTTTTAGTACAACTTACATTGTATGTTACAGAATTAAACAAAACAAAACAAAAAATAAACAAGCATTTCCCCGATTCGTTTCTGAGAAAAACAATGCTTAAGTGCAAAAATACCCTCAAAACACTCTATCCAAATTCTGCACCTGTTGCAAGCACAGCCGGGCCTTGCCCTATTATCTATTAACCTTTATTCCGATTCTACCATAGAGTAATGCCAACATAAATGCGGAGATGGAATGGAAACTTTGAAGACCTTAATCATTCTGGCTCCTAAGGAACAGTCTGATCTCGGTATCCACTGTTTCTACAGACCTATCTGTCCGACCACTTAAGATCTGCACGGTAGGCATTGTTAGTGTGTGTTATAACAGTTGAACGGTTTCAGCGTGAACAATAACTATCTTTTGTCTTAACAAATAAAAAGCAATTATTCTGTATACAAATAACTGCATGGTTGCGTAACACTTTCCTATTTCATTGTGTAATTCTGTCACTAGGCCATGATGTTGTTTATATGTTGTATTGCTGTTCTCATATATCACTCTTGTGGTGATCTGAGCTAATAAAGAATAAAACTGAAACTGAAACTGAATATCATTTACACTATAATACATCTTTTGCAGTTTCGATATCGCCGTAAGACCTTACAGGAGTTGCAGAATAGTGAGAACAAGATATATATACAGAATCAGTCAGGAGTTATTGAAGGTGAGACTTTTTAAGCTTCACAAATTATATCTGCCATTAAAAACATACACATTTATGTTTTGTATAGTATAACATTTCCATCCTGAGACCTCATGCTTAACAAAAAAAAAAAAAAAAAAAAAAGAAATACAAAAATTCTCAATATATCAAATATACTCAAAAAAAATATTAAAGGGTCAAACTTTTACCCTGCGATTTCTGGGACATTTCAAACATTTGGTAAAATAAATCATTTCTACCTTCAATTTCATTCATTTTACAAGTTTTATACACATGAAGCTTGAACCTATAGCCTTTGTCTTGACTAAGGTCAAGCTTTAAGTCAAACTACCCTTAAAATGAAAGTTGTTTGAATTCCCATAGAGAATTGATAGTGTGTCGGTTTGGTCGGGAATAACTTCTAAAATTGCTATGAGTTTTAAACTTCTTATAGCTTGCTGACCTTAAAAATGATTAAACTTGATGACTATTTAGCAATTTTTAAAAAAACTCATGAATTGGCGAAATCGAAAATTTTGGTGAATTTGTTCCCTATGGACTTCAAAAAACTCTGATTTTGAGGGTAGTATGAATTGAAGTCTGGACTTGGTCAAGATATGGGCTATATTTTCAAACTTCATGTGTACAAAGCTTGTAAAATGAATGAAATGGAAGGTGGAAATGATTTATTTTACCAAATGTTTGAAATGTTCAAGAAATCGCGGGGTAAAAGTTTGACCCTTTAAATTTTTTTTTGAGTATATATAGGTTGAAATAACAGAAGGTGACACTTTAAAAAGATTCTCAGCCTTTCAGCTTTTGTTCTTAAATTCAACTTTCGTTTTCCCTATGTATTATATGGGTAAAAGTTTTGACTCACATATAGGCCTCACAGGCGGCAGGAGGAGCCAGGGCCCACCAAAATATCTTGGAAAGAGGGGACAACAACACCACCCCACCATCAACGACAACACCACCATCACCACCACCTTTCTACTATTTGTTAGATTTGATGATGACGAGTTTTATATATATGTTCTGCACAAAGTAGGAATCGGTACAATTCCGGAATTGTCCTGCGCAAAGTAGGAATTCTCACTTTGTGTTACAATTCCGGAATTGTACCGGTACAATTCTAGAATTGCGCAAGGGATTTGGTGGTTTATCGAACAGGTAAATGTGTCTGCGCAAAGTTGGAATCTTTAGGACAAAGTGGGAATTGAATATTCATTTGATACGAGTAGCAGGGAATTGACTTTTAAATGAGGAATCTGTATTTTTGACAAAATTACAGTCCTCATACTTAGAATTTTTCGGGTTTTGGCTACTACAGGATGACAAGCTCCTTTAGTCAACTCTATCTATAGTGTTGAGCAGTTGATTTGAAACTTAATGCACATGCTACACACATATGTAGATTTGTGTGTGTGTGCCTTCTGAAAAGTTAAATATTAATTTGACAAAAAATACGGCCTTTTGAAACTTAGAAATTTGTAGGCAATGGCTTATACTGGATGACAAGTTTTGAAAGGACATACAGAAAGTTTGTTTTAATGCCAGAGGCTCATACATTCTATTTTGTCGGAATTATAATAACAAAAAAAAAAAAAATAAAATGACCATATCAAACGAAATAATTGCAAAAATATATTTGTTAAATGCAAAAATATATTTGTTAACCGCACTTACAGCTTAAATATTCTCACTTTGTCCCGATTCTTACTTTGCGCAAAGACAATTCCAGAATCGTTTTGCGCAAGGTAAGAATTCCCAATTTGCACAACTAAGTGAGAATTCCTACATTGTGCAGGACAATTCCGGAATTGTACCGATTCCAACTTTGCGCAGAACATATAGATTGCCGACGGCTTTTTAATAGGTCAAATCAGGCTCATTTATGATATGATAAATTTATTCTGTGATATCATAAAGTACAATTTGTGATATCACAAAATCAAGGCGTTTTTCTTTCTTTTTTTTTATATAAAAAAAATAGATTGTGTGATATCAGTAAATGAGTAAAATTTTCCATCTACGAAATGATGACTCCCAGGCGAAAAAAAACCTAAAGGATTTTGTGATATCACATAATAGATTTTATGATATCATAAAATCACTATAGGGTTTGTGATATCACATATTCTATTTTGTGATATTACAAAATTGAGAATGTGATATCAATAAATACATATGATTATGACATATCACATAATCGTTTTTGATATCACTAATTCGATTTATTGATACCACAAAATTGATTTGTGATATTACAAAATCGAATATGTGATATCATAAACTGGATGTTTGTGATGATTTTTTGATATCACAGATTCTATATTTTGATATCACAAATTCTATTTCGTGATATCATAAAATGTTTTGTGAGATTACAAAATATTTTGTGATATCATATAATGGAATTTGAGATATCACAAAATAGGGATTTCATAGTAAACGGCACCTCATATATTAGGAGTACATAATAATACTGATATTGTTTGCTTCATTTTTATTTAATAGAATGGCTGAAAGTAGTTATGAAGAGCATGGAACCAGCGATGAGTTTGTAGACCCTTTCTGTGACACCTGCTATGAAGGAAAGGGCCTCAACGTCAAGGTATACGGATATTGTAAAGAATGTTTTCAGTTCATTTGTTCCGACTGTCACTTGTTGCACAGCAAGTTTCCACTGGCTAGAGGGCATACTGTTTTACGGGGATCAAGTATGCCGCAGTCTCAGGCTGATAAACCAGCAAAGTTTGACTATTGTGACAGTCACCCAAAACTACTGAAAAATGACTTCTCATTCAAGTCAGGTAAAGCAGTTCAAGACTTTCTATTCCCCTCGGCAACATTTGGTTCCGTGTCTAAATCAGAGACAAAGTATGATAAGGATATTGTGGTGAAAGATGTCGTGTTTCCCTTTTCTCAGTACAAGCCACCAAAAGCTGTCATGGTGCCGCCACAGCAAACTAGTTCATCTGGTCGGTCAACAGGTCCATCCGTACCTCTTTCCAAGATTGCAGTTACTAAGAAATATACTCACAAAATAAAACTGAAGGATGATAGGGAGCCTTGCTTTGTTACTGGCTTGGCAGTAACAAAGGACAGGAAAAGAATTGTGGTTGATCATAGCAATAAAACAGTTAAGTTGTTCTCTCCTGACATGATGTTTTTGTCCTCTGTCTCAGTTCCTGACAAACCCAGGGATATAGCTATGATCAGTGACAAAGAAGCTGTTGTTACTGCTGACAACAACTCGCTGGTCATACTGGATATCTCTGGTAGTCAGCTCAGTATCAAGACCACAACACCATTATCATATGATGTACGAGGTATCAGCAGATATAATGACAAATTAGTTGTCACCAGTCCAGGCAGTAATCCTCCCTCTGCGAAGCTGATTGATCAGACTGGTAGAGTTTACTGGTCAGTGTCGTCTGATCAACAGACACAGGCACTGTTTAGTAAGCCTTGGTACGTGAGTAGTGCTGGAGATGGGAGAGCATCGACTGTAATAGTCACAGACTGGGGTAAAGGCACGTTGACGTTGTTGAAGGGTGACACTGGAGAGGTTATCACTAGACGTCAACTGAAAGAGATATACAAAAAATATCCTAGAGGTGTTACCTCTGACTCTGGTGGTAACGTTTATGTCTGTTACAGTGGGACATCTCAGGTGGCAGTACTGTCAGGAGACTTGTCAAAGGAGATGATTCTGCTGTCTAGGATTGATTGCCCAAACGCCATAGTGTATGATGCTCATCAACTGATCATATCTTCCAGCAACCTCACTCACTCGAATAATGTTTATGTTTATCAGTTATCATGAATATAAACGTAGAGAAAATAGGTTTTTGGCTCCCAAGCTTTAAACCATGATAAAAAATCTTATAGGGAGAAGAACTCGATAAGCAAATCGCTTTCGTTTTAATCCCATAGCTTATACTGATATAATAATTTTTCATGTATGTATATACGTGTGTTAACTGAATAAGCTTTAATAAATATGTTTAAACATATACATCTCATAAACTTAATATCATATCTTTCTCCTGTTGGCGTGTCTGTGAATTCCTGGTTAACTGATGTTTTCAAGGATGTTACAAAACGAACAAGGGCTGTTACGAAACGAAAAAGAGCTATAGTTACCAAACGACCTGATGACCAGGTCGTTTGGTAACTTTGACTCATTTTCGTTTCGTAACAGCTCTTTTTCGTTTCGCAACAGCCCTTCTATACATAGTTACCCAGGGATGGTGTAGAATGGCTCCAGACTCCAGTAATATTTAAAAGCCAGTTAAAAATCCATCAGATTTTTGTTCCATTCTTATAAGAGCCATCACTATCAGAAGATGTAAAATTAGTATCATCGTGTTTTTTGTGTGATTTTTTTGCATTTACTGGTCATATTATCCATCATGTAATAGACTAATGCCAGTCCAAGGGTGGTGATAAGGTCCACGTTTCTTACTTCCGAGTGATAAACGAATAACCATATAAGCCAGGACAAGAGAATAGGGATCTTACAACAGTTAGGTAAATAGGTAAAACACAGATCAGCCAGTGCATCCGCGCAGTTTGATCAAGGTCTTCGCTGTTTGATTTACAAATGTTTTAGGAGCCACACAATGTTCAGGGCCTGATTACACTGTTCAGATGCGCAGACTGACCTGAGTCCTCAGAGTTTGTACATGGTGTAACACAGGGGACATAGAGTGTTTAAACAACATTGAATCAACGTTGATTCAGTGTCGGAACGTTGAATCAACATTGATTCAGTGTGTTTTGATGCTGTATGCCTGTTAAAAGGTGTGTCAGTAGGCACACAGTGTTAAATCAATATTGAATCAACCTTAGATTCATCGTCGTGACGTTGAAATAATGTTGATTCAATATTGATTCAGCCTTGTGTGCCCAGTGGGACATCTTCTCTGGTTGAGCTCACGAATGCTATACACGCGACACAATTATGTCACCATGTTGCATAAAAAGAATGCAAAGTTGTACATAAAAGATGTTGGGAAAGGACGGTTCAAGTGTAAATAGCCAACCTACCTTGACTACAGTGAAACAAGGACCTCTGACAGTTTCAATGCAAAGTTGCCTATTTTTCGACAAATTACTGCAGCTTCCATGGGAAGCCAATGTTGATGATTTTAGCATTAACATGTAGTCATATGCATTCTAAAGTAGTTTTCATATTAATTTTGAAAAAGTATCAGTCTGCAGACTAAATCTCACTGACTTTCTCAGGAGGGGTAAGTGGAATTTTCGGTCATCCAAAATACATCAAATTTTCGATTTTTCTTATTTACTGAATTTTATTTTGTTAAACATGCTTGAAATAATGTAAACACTACACCTGCATATAGCATGCAAAATATATAAATAAAAAGTATGCTAGCCTGATTTTATGATGCAAAGGGTCTAATTAACCCACCCACTTTTCACTTTTTCAACTGTAGACTATCATTCCCCCCCCCCCCCCCGTGCCTCAGCTTGTCACTCACACATAATGTGTATATTGACAGTACACACATACATGCAAAGTGGCTAGCTGAGGCACGGGGGGGGGGAAGTATCTTTATAAAACTTTTCCTATTTTCCATACATTTAATTATAAAAACTTGCATTTCACACCAAAAATCTCAGACTATGTGTTTAATAACCGAAAAATTGTTTTTGTGCCAAGTAAAGGGAGTTCCGAGGAAAACATTTCAGTGGAAATTTTTAAGTATACCATAAGTTTATTTTTGATCACTTTTATAGGCAAATTTACACTACAACTGTCAGAGGTCCTTTTGATGAAATACATTTCTGACAATGGCCATATTGGTCTCAATTATTAATCAGTTGTGATTCTGGTGTGTTTTGTGAAGGCTTAACAGCCCCGCCTTTGCTCTAAGTTTTCTGTGAGAGCAAGTGACACATTCTGAACATATAGTTTTAAGGAACCACCAAATGGGTAAAACTGTATGTTAAAGACATGTGACCCGTTAATAAAGATTTTTTGCACTGTTTATTTGTTGAAGCGGCCGAACAGAATGAATGTTGAAGACGGGCTCAGTGAAGAAACAAAAAATTGCTCTCCTTAAAGCAGGTTCTTTCCTTTAAGAGGAGACACCATTATGGAAGGGATACATTGTCTAGTGAAACAAACAGGAAGTCACGAAAGTCCCAAGCAGACACACAAGGTTGAATCAATTTTGAATCAACCTTGATTCAACGTCATGACGTTGAATCAAGGTTGAATCAAGGTTGATTCAAACATGTGTGCCCAGTGGAGTTGTTTCCCTTTCAATTGTAACATTGGCAGAAAAAGCATGGAGGTGTATCCATACACCTTAAAATAGAAAATAGGTAAATGCAAGACTGGGTTGCCTGCCCCTGACAAAATACAGGGACTGGTAACGTGTAATGCCATTGCTGACAAATTCACAGGGACCTGTATCTCACCCTCTGAAGAGTCTATAGGGTCCTAGTGTAATATTACACTAGGACCCTATACTCTTCAGAGGGTGTGATACAGGTCCCTGTGGACGAATCATGTTGACTCCTTGATGAGTCACTGCCCCAAATATTTATGTAGTTTGCTTCAGCGTGTACTTAGATACTAATTTGAAGTAACATGTGACTAATATTGTTACTAATATTTTTTTTTCATAAATGAAATCAGCATTTATTCATTTCTCAAGACTTTGCAGTTTAAATGTTTCACGGGGGCGCAAACGGCAATGCTAAGAGTTGGAACCTCTACTCAAGATGGTCGTACCCAATACTTGTCTTTGAATTTGAAGCCCTCTAGCGGCAAAAATGTCTGAGGAAAAAAAAACTAGACTACACTCAACTCTCGATATCTCGAAGTCTAATTTAAACCCAAACTACGGATATCTCAAAGTAAATTTTCAGGTACCAGAAAATTTACTTAGAGATATCAGTAGTTTGAGATAACAGGAACTGAAATGTAAATAAAACTAGGAAATATATTCTTTGATATAAGAAGATATTTTGAGATATCAAGGTTCGAGATATCGGGGGTTGACTGTATATATACTGTATATATTATTATGTGTTTTGTTGTGTTCTATCGATCACCCGAGTTATGGTCTAGCGGCTGAGTAAACAAAGTAACGGTTAAAAAGCTTTTTTTTTTTTATTTAATTGTGTATTGTCAGTCTGGGTATTATTTGACATGGAGTATTATCGGACAAGTTATATAGAAAAAACAGAAAATTGCAGATGGTCATTACACAAAGTATGAAACTTATGCTATCAGGGTACCGGTGCAGTTACTGCCAGATAGCCATTTCTATATAAAACTAAGTCTCGTCTTAAATTTTAAGCTTCTATCACTTGATTAAAAGTCTGATGGTAGTTAATAATGTCAGTACAATGCTTTAGAGTATCTTTTTTTGTTTCTCTTAAATTTGTTTGTCCTGTAATCTTTATTTGGTTTGCCGCGTACACGATTTCCATACTTAAATTTTCAAAGGGGCATAATTCAGTAGAAAATGTAAGCAGAATCTTGGTTCCCATTCTCTGCATATTAAATGATGGTGTTTTATATTTGTACCAAGTTTCTCGAAAATACCTCATATAGTTTCAGAGTTGTGGAACGGACACGGTTTCCATATATACTGAGCAAAAGTGAAAACGCTCCATTACAGAAGGCAGTTTGATACTTTTTAGCCTGGATATCAACATTTTAGTCGTGCAAGACATTCAGCGAGAGAATGTTTACAAAATTGTGAATCTGACACTCTTCATCATACTTTATTAAATTTTAGCATATTTTGTATAACACCAAATATGCGCATGCGCAGATGCACATTCCTTTGCTGATCTGGAGCGTTACATCCAGAGTGATAAAACAAGAGGACCGTTGGTCCTGTAGCTCACCTGGGTCCATTCAGCCTCAGTACTCTAGGGTAAGTTACTCTAAGGCCATCGGTCAATTGGTTTTGGTGAATAAGATTTTTAAAGGTTTTAACCATAAATGGGCATGGAGGACATGTTGGTCATTTGACCTGGACATTTGAAAAAAATTTCATTCCCTTAACCCCCTGGAGGCTCTATATGAAATTTGGTTTCAAATTTGGCCCAGGGGCTTTTGAGGAGATGGTTTGATATTGTCAAATGACAGAGTTCTGGGTCAAAAGTCAAAGAATGACCTTGACCTTTTGTACTCATGAATCTTCATGTACTCATTAAAATGACTGTATGATACCAATTTTTAGGCATAAATCTTCAAAACTTTCCATGAAATCTTATGTTTTAGCATTTTCCCACATTTGACCTTGCAGTAAAATAGTCAAGGTCAACCAAAGGTCATAATTTTGAACAATCTTGATAGTACTGGAATTCCCAATGCTACATACCAAGCTTCAAAGCCATCGGTCAATTTCGTTACAATTGGCCCTTTTTTTAGGGGATTATTTGATATTGACAAAATATGTGAGTTCTGGGTCAAAGGTCAAAGAATGACCTTGACCTCTTGTACTCACAAATCTTCATGTACTCAATAAGATAACTGTATATACCAATTCTTAGGCATATCTCTTCAAAACTTTCCATGAAATCTTATGTTCTAGCATTTTCCCATATTTGACCTTCTCGTAAAAAAGATCAAGGTCAACCCATGGTCATAATTTGAACAATCTTGACAGTACTCAGGTACCCAAAGCTACATACCAAGTTTCAAGGCCATCGGTCAATTGGTTCTTGAGAAGAAGATTTTAATGGCTTTTTACCATATATGGGCGTGGCGGCCATGTTGGTCATGTGACCTGGACCATATGAATAAGTTTTTGTTCCCTCAACTCCTGGAGGCTCTATATGAAATTTGGTTTCAATTGGCCCAGGGGCTTTTGAGGAGATTGTTTGGAATTGTGAAAATATGAGAGTTCTAGGTCAAAGGTCAAAGAATGACGTTGACCTCTTGTACTCATAAATCTTCATGTACTCATTAAGATGACTGTAGATACCAATTTTAAGCCCAAAATTTTCAATAGTTTCCAAAATATCTTATGTTCTAGCATTTTGCCATATAAAAGCACAAGGAAGCAAATTTGACCTTACCGTAAAAAAGGTCAAGGTCAACATAAGGTCATAATTTGAACAATCTTGGTAGTATTCCCGCACCCAATGATACATACCAAGTTTCAAGGCCATCGGCCTACTGGTTCTGGAGAAGAAGATATTTTTAGGTTTTTACCATATATGGGCATGGCGGCCATGTTGGTCATGTGATCAGGGCTGTTTGAACAACTTTTTGTTCCTAAGGTCCCAGGAGGCTCTATATGAAATTTGGTTACAGTCGGCCCAGCGGTTTCAGAGGAAAAGCCATTTGAAATTGTGGACGGACGGACGGACGACGGACGGACGACGGACGACGACGGAGCCTGACCATACTATAAGCTCCCCCGGAGCCTCTGGCTCAGGTGAGCTAAAAAAACAAATGACTCACAAATGTTATTAGAAAAATTAGGGAATTGAAGCTTTATTTTTCAGAATTAAAAATTATCTCGCTTTGCATTAAAACTGTAGTAAATTTCAATTTTCGATTATTCTTTGGTTTGTCAATTTTCTATGCAACTTTTTTCCGTTCTTGTAGTGCAATACATCAGACACTTTACCTGTCGTTAATTTCAAGCAAAATTGTGACAATATGTGAGGAAATCACAAATTCATTTCTTATGGGAATTTCCATTGTTCACGGATTCTTATTGAGTTTTCGAAGAAAAAGCGATATTTCAACACTATTTTTCAACGACAAGAAAACACATATTGATATGTACTTTCTCTTGCAATATGTCTGGCACACTAATTGTTTACCTTATGCGAAATAAGGACAATTGTTCCATAAACTCCTTTTCTAAATCAGGATAAAAATACATGATCGACTGTTCCGTATTTGCACAGCAGAAATTCGTACCCCTGTTCACTTCGAAATGTGTTCGTTTTATCAGAAATGGCTTTTACAGCTATCCACTGGTATCATGGCTTTACACATGTATTTACCTTTAAAATACGTTCTTATTCATGGACCGTTTCCACAAAACAGACAATTTGAAGACTAATCGCTTGTAGCGTTTTCTCTTTTGTTCAGTATATTGAAATTTTCAAAGGGGCATAGTTCCGTAAAAACTGTGGGTGGATGTATGGTACTTGATCCCTGCATATCTTCTGATGCCGTTTTACATTTGTACCAAGTTTCATGAAATCATTTCAATCGGCTACAGAGTAACGGATAAGATTTCCATATTAAAATTTACAAAGGGGCATAATTCCGTATGAAATGTAGATGGAGTTACAGTTCTTGTTCTCTACACATCGTCTGATGATGCTCTAAATTTGTACCGAGTTTTGTGAAAATATCTCATATAGTTTCAGAGTTATAGAGCGGACAGGAATTCCGTAAAAAAGAGGTGGAGTAACAATTCTTATTCTCTGCATATCGTCTGATGATGCTTTATATTTGTACCAATTTTCGTGAAATTATCTCACTCGGTTACAGCGGGTACGATTTGTGACGGACATGCGGATGGATAGACGGACGGACAGACAACTATGGGGAAAACAATATGTCTCCCCAAGAAGTGGGGAACATATTCATGTATATCCAATATTATGTTGTATTTTCGGACATCCATTAATCAAATTATGGATATCCATAAATCGTTTTAGGGGTTTCCAAACATATGTCTTTTTTTCGATACCCATAATTCGGTTTTTGGATATCAATAATTCGATTTTTCGATACATTGTATTTGTAAAATGGTTTTTGCATAATCATTATTGATATCCAAATCTTGTTTTGTGATATTAGAAAATGACTTATGGTTATCCACAAATGGAATTATGGATATCTAAAAGTAAATAACGAATTTCCACAAGTAAACATGTCTTTTTTTTTGGATAGCCATAATTCGGTTTGGGATATGAATGATTCGTTTTTTTGGAATGGCAACGGCTCAAAATCTTACATTTTCTGAATTTACGCTTATTGTCACCAACATCTGACGTCACGTCATAGGTATTGTGCCGTGTTAAAAAAACATACTGAAGTATACTCAAAAACAGACAAAAGCAACAAACAACAAATAAAACAACCAAGAAGAACCAAAACAGAAGCACCGCCTTGGGACACCCAGTAATGAAATTTTCTTGTAATGAAAAGCATTTTCAGTATGCACCTACATATTTGAAAAGCTAACAAATGCAACACGCAGCATCGTATTTTCATTTACGAATGACACTAGAATAAATAAGTCACGTATGTCATAATAGGGCGATAAAATCCACCAGCACGCAAAAGTTGTCATTTCTATTCATTTTTTATGCGTTTGTAATATATTTTTCATGTTTTGGAAACTAACACATTACACATGCTTTTTTGTTGTTGTATCCCATTAACTCGATCTATACTTCATTATAGCAAATAAACTTAGAGAAAACTATTTTCAAGAAAGCTTCTTCCGATGCTCACACATCTGAGCTGCGCATGGTTTTCTCGGTTCAATGATCATTTTGTGCGGTTTTGGAATCAGTCCGAATGTGTTTCCGGTTGCTTCTAAATCAGCCTCAATGCCATCTGGTAGTCGCCAAGTGAACTTCTGCATAAGGGAAGCAAACACTAGATGGAGCTCCGGCTTTGCCACAGACTCTCCAAGGCAAACTCTTCTACCGGCCCCAAAAGGGAGCCAACTCTCCGGTTTCGGGCCCAGTTTTCCACTACTGTCCAAAAACCGCTGTGGTATGAAGTCATCCACATTTTTCCACTTATTGGGGTCATTGTGTAGCGCCCAGTGGTTGACTATAACCATAGTATTATTTGGGATATCATAACCACCTGAACAGAAGTAAAAATAATGAAACTAATATTTTTTGGCAAATGTGGTATCACCGCCAAAGGCTCCAACCATGGAAAAAGTTGAGTGACATTGCTTAAAGGAAAATATCTTAAAATAGTAAAACTGTATCATCACATGACCGAGTTCAAAAGGATAAAGCTGTCAATGTAGGGCCTATGTGGTATAAACACCATGATGGGACCATCTACACAGAATGTGCTTTTTTAATTATTACTATAAGCCATAAATGTACCAGTGAAAAACGCATTTAATTCCTTTTCTATTATACCAGTATAAACAATCAATTACCGAAACGGTATTTCCCTATATATTTTATTGTTCGTTTCGGTATTTCGAGTTCGTTTCGGTATTTCGGTATGTTTCGGTAAATACAGTTACACCTCAGCTTACTCAATACAAAGTTTCGTGTGCTATAGAAAAATTATCTGCGGCTGATTGATGGGTAAGTTAGAGTTTTTGAAATTAAGTTTTAAGTTTTACATCATATTCGAAAGAATACGAGCATATCAGACATTTGCGAAGGCAGTAAGGCTTTCTGAAGAGACACTGACTTTAGGGTCATTATGAAACCCCCTCCTCGGAACACCGCTCGGCCAATTCCGTGAATCAACCTCGTCTGAATCACGGAATTGGCCGGGCGTGCTCCGATTGATCCTTGTATGGGGGTACGTTCGACATAATTACTTGGGTAAGCCCGAGCAATACCCAGGTATTGCTCGGGTTTACCCGAGTTATTATGCAGAACGTGCCCATCTACTCACCTACTGAGGTATCACACATGCTCATATGGGGAACCCCAAGAGGTGTAACACTTGACAGCCTTATGCTCTCATGTAACACAGCTTCTGTGTATGATAACTGCGGTCTGTGAGACAGTATCGGTTGATCATCGAATCCTGTAAATAGGACAATTCAGAGTACATGTAGGGCTAAGAATTTTTTGAGTGCAGAATGCAAATTTCGAACAAGTAGCACTACGACAGGTACAACTACTAAGGAGAAAGCCTCTTCAACCCGAAAGGAAACAAGCATGATATTCATGCTTTTCTTATAAATGGCATAGGCGCAGACGGGCAAATCGTTTTCAAATGAATAAGAATGAAAGGTAAAGTCGATCGGCTCCATTTCCTAATCACTATCTCCAAATCGCCCCCAAATATTTCGTATCTGCACGTACATGTATTCCGTAGCTCAATGGTTTTAGAGTCAGCATTTGCGTTATTTGACTCTCTGAACTGACCTCGGATGATATAAGTTCCATCTCCAACAACGACTCCAGTGGCAGATATTGGAAATATTTCCGCGGTCGGTAGATGTAAAATAATGGTGAAATTTACGACAGTCGATGCTCAAAATTGAAAAAAAAGGACCAAAATAATTTTATTTTACATCTTCAAAAATTATACCAACACAGAATTAAGATTTGCATATAATCCCATTAGCGCCTTAAAATAATTATTTCATATAATCATACAATCATTGTTTGAGCACAGAAAAAAATCATTTCAACACTGGCATTTCCATAGAAACAAATAGGAGCTATGGTACTCACACCGTACATTCGATTATTAACATTTTGGGAAAACACAGGCAGTTGTTTATGTGCTCACGTGCATTTTCGCGGGTAAGTCATTTTCCTATTTTCTGGTGAACTGCCTCGACTTTTTCTTCAATTTTCATAGCGAGAGTTCATATTTTGTCTCATTCTCTGAAACGGTGCAAATAGATGGAAATAATTCCGGGCCATTATCTTTTTATTCGGTTGCCAGGTGACGCTAAATATACGGGAAATGGCAGTCGGTATCTCTTGATTTGGTAAGGAATATAACAGGCGGCAAATATGGAAGACACGGTCGTTTTTATTCATTTTTATGGAACGGTTCTGTCACAGACGGGACTAAGTACTAAATTCTAATTGCAAATTCATAATTGAGCCGCGACACGACAAAACCAACAATGTGGTTGTGCGCCCAGCGCAGACTCAGATCAGCCTGGGCATTCGCCAAGTCTGATCAGAGTCTTCGCTGTGCGCATGGAGGTAGGTTAGACCCTTTGCTACCCTTTGAGCACTTAATAAAGAGTCTGGTCAAACTGGACGGATGCCCAGGCTGATCTGAATCTGCGCTGGGCGCACAACCACATTGTTGGTTTTGTCGAGTCGCGGCTCAATTATGTTATGCCATTTTCATTCCCTATTTTATATCTTAAAGACCCGGAGTTATTTACATGTACTAAATTGGTCATACATTTGTCGTGGACAGAATTGCACTGTATCCTGTAACTGGAATAATTTGTTTGTAAACATAATTATCTGTTAGTAACATAATGACATCTTGAACCATCAAGCTCCGATAATGAACTAATGAACCTCTCTCATCAACGTCTGTGACACCAGGAGAACCAGGCCCCGATGTTGTAAAACTGTTTTCATGCTCAACTCAGCTGAGCATGAAAGTTCTCTGCTGATAAATATGAAAATGCCAACTAATGATTTTTAAGAAGAGAAAATTTCATACTCAGGTAAACTTAGCAAACAAACAACTGTACTCATCAGTAAATCGCCATATATTTGCTGGTAAAATTTCATGCTCAGCTGAGTTGAGCATCAAAAAAGTTAATAACCGTGGGGCCTGGTTAAATCTTAAAGACTGTAACCGACTTGAAAGACTTAGAGCTGTCGCTATAGCTTAACCTGCTTATTATCAACGTTTCCCGCCGTATAACAGGGTTTTTTTTTTTTTGAGAATTTTTATGCTCCCTAGAGAAAGAAATCCTTCCAAAAGATTTACTCCAAATGAAAAGGACAGGGGTGTTTCCCTTGGAAGTGTATACCCATCCACCGGAAGCTCCACTTGTCTATTTTCTTGCTCTGAATGGAGAATGTGTGCATGCTGTTACGTCATGCGCAGTTCTCTTCTGCTACTTGACAAGGGCATAATATGTTCTGTATGAAAAGATCGAATATTGCACAACAATCTTCTATTTTCTTCTTTTAACACAGCATGCATACAGCGTCGAAAATCCTTGCGATGACGTCAGTGCAACGTTATGACATCGCAACAACCTTGTATAGATGCATGTAATAATAAAGCGTCATAACCTTGCATCCACGTCCTTACAACGTTGTTTTGACGTAGTGTGTCAGAATGAAATGTCTCATTATTTGTGATGACCAATAGGGTTTACTAGGCATTTTCAATCTTACAAGTATGCGTAACAACTCACGCGCATGCTACTTTACCGTTTTTTCAAGTGGACAGCTCGGTCCACATGCAAGCCTCTAATATCTTCGCATTGTCTTCTAAAAGGTAAAAGGACGATGTGATTCATACACAGCCGATTTGAGCAAAGCCTGAACAATCTGATTATGTCCACGTGATGATCTGGATATGCATAACTCGGAGTTCCTTTCATGTGCTAAGAAATCACATCTATGACAACCCGGTATAACTAAGATACTAATGATGCTTAAGCTGATATGAACATGAGCTGGTCTAGTCTAATCTATCCCATATCCTTGAAAGGTCGTTGGTGCATCACGGATGACTTGACAACTATCCCTTTCCACCTAGTCCTATCTTCAGCTGCCCCAGTTGAGCTAGCAAAGTCCATTTCTTAACATTGTCTTCCCATCTCCTTCTTCTTCTTCTTCTTCTTTTTCCTTTCACTGTGCCCTGTAGAATTGTATTTGCTAAGCCAGATGACCTTGAGTTGCGACCAAACCACCTCAGTTTAAGTTTCTTGACACGAATGTTTACGTTTAATAGCAAACCTTTTGATTTAAAATTGCAATCCATCCATCCATCCATCCGTCCGTCCGTCCGTCCATCCATCCATGTTTACATCATCAGAAAAAGGCAGCGAGTGCCAAGGCCAGCCAGTCTGCATTAACCAAACACACACGGTTTTAAAATTTATTCGAATATGTCAGAACAATACTATATTCTTGCTGATCATAAAGCTATACATGTATACCTAACTGCACTTTTGGGTGTGGAGTCAGATCTGTCTGCTCAACCGCTCATGTCTAGAAGTCACTGTTCGTTTGACACACCGGGAGCAGTAAAGACATCACTAAGGACGCCCAGCTGCACTAGAAGGTATTTTTTTTACTCGAATTACTATTATCGCAAAAAAAAAGTATGCCTCTAGCCCAGACCAGCCTGCTCAATTATACCGTCTTATTATGGTCTTCAGCATTCAAGACTTCAGAATGGCCCAAAGAACAGTTCCCGATCAGTTCGTGGTCAGAATGCATTGGGGCCCGGATAGAGTAGTGGATAGAGCACTCGCTTTCCACCTCTGCGACCCGGGTTCGAATCCCGGCGTCGTCATGTGGGAGGGTAGTGGTCGCCCGTCCGAGGTTGGTGGTTTTCTCCGGGTACTCCGGGTCCTCCACCAGTATAGGACCACAAATGCGCCAACATCCGTGCCATCGAGAGTATTTAAATAAGTTCGCGTGAGCTTTCAATGCAATCGATGTTTACACAGAGTCCACTCATCCGGTGTTTTGCATATAGCCAGTTTAGGTTATTTACAACCATTTACCAAACAATGCACTGGGCACACAACGTTGAATCAACATAGAATCAACGTTGATTCGACGGAATGACATTGACTCAACGATGTTTTAATTTTGAGTGAATAATACTGTGTGCCTGCTGGGTAAGTTTTCTAACAGGAGTTGGTTTTTGTAATTTTGAGGAAAATACAATATTTATTCATTCATAATCATCTCATACTATTCTGTATATCGGTCAGTTGATTAGCAGATAGTAGGAGTCTGCTTGAACTTTGTTATATATCAACCAGCAGGCACAAAACGTCGAAAAGGCGCTTACAGACGTGGATGCGACGTCATTACGACGTATCGACGTCAGCTTGACGTCGATAAGACGTCATGTGCCTGCTGGACACGTGCAAATAGAAGAAAAGACTAAGCACGACGTAAATTCCTGGCACTATGAGCGTTATCTTTTTTTGCTGTACTAAACGCCTATATTAGGTCTCGACACAAAAAATAAAATATGCAATGTTAATTTTCATCTGCCATCATCTCAGTGCGCTCGCACGAAGTCTTACAATAACCGTTGAAAGATCAAGAGATCGCCAAATCCACCTTGTAGCATGTGAAAAGTAACCTAGCTAGTCGAGTACCTTTCACACCCCTGGTTAACAATGTATATACAAGGGCTGTTACGATACGAAAAAGAGCTGTTAGAAACGAAAAAGTCATAGTTATCAAACGACCTGATGACGGCCTGATGACCAGGTCGTTTGGTAACTATGATTTTTTCGTTTCGTAATGTTCAGCTCATTTTCGTTTCGTAAACATCCTTGAAAACAAAGTATGAAAGTTAACATTGCAACTCAAATCCAAGATAAAAGGCGATTGTTGGACTAAACATAAGCCTTCCCAGCGGGCACAGGATGTCGAAATGACGTCGAAGTGACGTCAATGCGACGTCATAATGTCTCAACAAGGTCAATACGACGCCATTTTGACGTTATGTGCCTGCGGGATTAGTTCAACGCTCCTATTGACGGAATACCAACAAAGTGGTATGTGCCTCCAGCGTAGACTCAGATCAGCCTTGGAATCTTCCCAGTCTGATCAGAGTCATCGCTCTGCGCTGAAAGGGTAGCTAAGTGTCTCGGCTAACTCCATGCAGACAGCGAACACTCTGATCAAACTGGGTGGATGAAATACCCCGCAACGTGCAAGGTCTACACTGGGTCTCGCTAAAGCTCCTGGATTATCGACCCTACTTGCAGACGAATCATACTCTTATCTCACTTCTAGCACGATACCCAGAGTAGACCTTACCATACATGTTGCAGGGATCTCATGCTAAACATTCGGGTATACGGGGATTGTACTCAGAGAGAGAGAGAGAGAGAGAGAGAGAGAGAGAAGCTGTGGGCTTGTTTAAAGTAAAATGTAAAAAAAAAATATTATGATAGAGTACAGCCTTTCCTATGTCTACACAAAATACAGTTTTAAATATACACATATGAGAGAGAGAGAGAGAGAGAGAGAGAGAGAGAGAGAGAAGTTGTGAGACTTGTTTAAAGTAAAATGTAAAAAAATATTATGATAGAGTACAGCCTTTCCTACGTCTACACAAAATACAGTTTTAATTATACACATATGAGAGAGAGGAGAGAGAGAGAGAGAGAGAGAGAGAGGGGAGAGAGAGAGAGAAGTTGTGAGACTTGTTTAAAGTAAAATGTAAAAACATATTATGATAGGGTACAGCCTTTCCTACGTCTACACAAAATACAGTTTTAAATATACACATATGAGAGAGAGAGAGAGAGAGAGAGAGAGAGAGAGAGAGAGAGAGGGAGGACAGTTGTGAAATATGTGTATAGTAGGTCAAAAAGTATAGAAAATAAATATTTGGACAGATAACGAGAGGGAGGGAAAGGGAGAGACACTTTAAAACTTCATTCAGTAAACGAAAAACATAAAGTAATTATCTTAAAAAAGTGGGACAGAATTATCTTCATTTTTCGTGTTCACCCAGATTACACTGCTCCGTCTAACTGGGATCGGCATGATTAGCTAGTCCGCTACCAATTTTGAGAAAACTGTAGCTCGAAAATAACATTAGAATTAAAGTGTCCCATAATTTATTAAGGTATAAAAAATGATTATGGTAAGTGCGTGTCAAAGGTCGACCAAATGGCTCGGTAGCTCAGTTGGCAGAGTGCTCGCACGGTAAGCGAGAGGCCCTGGGTTCGAGTCC
Organism: Ctena decussata; assembly: GCA_963989385.1. NCBI lineage: Eukaryota > Metazoa > Mollusca > Bivalvia > Lucinida > Lucinidae > Ctena > Ctena decussata. Next base: position 59,980,863 of record OZ022506.1, read on the forward strand.
CGGTCGGGCCACGATTTTTTCCTCCCCTGTGACATTTGGTGGCCAGTGTGGGTCCACAGCTAGGGCCGCGAGCATCAAAAAGTGCATGTCTCGTTGGTTCCTCCGTGGAACCGTGTAGATTCGGGGACGAATCTAATGAAACACAGGGGGAAATATCAAAAAGGTCGGCCATTAACTCAACAACCTAGGGGTCTCACGGATAGCGAGAGGCCCTAGGTTCGAGTCCCGGTCGGGCCACGATTTTTTCCTCCCCTGTGACATTTGGTGGCCAATGTGGGTCCACGGCTAGGGCAGCGAGAATCAAAAGGAGCATGTCTCGTTGGTTCCTCCGTGGTACCGGAAAGATTCGGGGACGAATCTAATTAAGCAGGGGGAAAATGTCAAAGGTCGACCAAGTGGCTTGGTAGCTCAGTTGGCAGAGTGCTCGCACGGTAAGCGAGAGGCCCTGGGTTCGAGTCCCGGTCGGGCCACGATTTTTTCCTCCCCTGTGACATGCGTATTACTTTTTCCATTTACCCGTAGAGACATCGTTAACTAGATCCTTAATTGTCCTATTGTAAAACATGCATGTGCCTGCGCAGACACAGTCAAAGCACAATCAATATTTATATCTTACCGACAAATAAAGCATCGCAAACGACTGCGTGATAACCCGCCACTGCAAACCTATTTCATTCGCCGATTTTTCCAGATTTATTTTTTCTCGGAAAAACGCCAGAGCATTGACAGCAAGACCCCAAAGCTTTTGTCATGACAGGACAATATATTACTCGGATCACTTTCTATAAGCTTCCAAAATGTCACTTACCACTCTGATCATATACAATTTCTGTGACTCTATACATGTATGTGACCATGGGACAGAGGCAGACAACCACCTAAGGGTCAAATTTAGATCACCACAAGAAACTTTTAATACTTCTATCATCAGTTGTGAGTTTCTGAAAAATCTGTTTATGATTTTATATAGATTTTATCATTTTCTATGCAGGTATATACCTGTAGCCTGGAGGCAGGAGGAGATAACTCCTATAGGGTAAATTTTGAGCCTCAATGGAAGCTTTCATTACTCTTTTTTTTTTTTTTTTTGCTGAAAGTTTTAGAAAAATTGCTTCAAACTCTGATTTTATATAGATCTTTTCATGACTTTACACGAAATATAGCCTCAGGACATGGGCAGATAACCCGCGAGGATAACATTTCTTTGCTAATACAAAGGTTTTGTTACCTCGATCATGTTTGTGAAGTTTCATGATGATACTCCAAATAGTAGAGGAACTAGAGGCCAAAAAACATTTTGTATACATTGACAAGTGCCGTAACTCTGTCAGAAATCATCGAAATTTGCCCATTAACAATCCCAAGCGAGACATTCTTGATACAAAGGCATATGCAAAATTTGAATGAAATCCGTTGATAAATACTTAAGTTATCGAACGGACACTAAGTGCGGACGGACGGATGGACAGACACACGGACGGCCAACTTGAAAACATAATACCCCGCCACTAACGTGTGGCGGGATATAACAAGAAAATACATTAAAATCCATAGACCTTTGTTACTCGAATTTTAGCCTCTAGCTATTCATCCTGACATATTGACCATTGAGTTGAAAACAACAAGGTGACAAACAGTTAAAACCGCAAGTACTTTACATGTGACATGGCAGGAGGGTACATGTAATCACGGGGGTAATACCAATTTCCCTACATGTGCTTTCGACCGAGTCAGTCAATTACCATACATGCAAAAGTTGCTGTCGATCGAGACAAGCGACAGCAGTATCAGCTTGGTTGAAAGTCTTTAACAAAAGTATCATTTACCGTTACTGGTAATGCTTACGATCGTATTCTCGGTCGACAGCCACTTTGCATAGTACAGACTCGGTCGAAAGCACAGGTAACCAAATTGGTATTACCCCCGTGGTAATATGTGTCTTGAGTTTACAAAAATCCTAGCATTGATCAAGGAGATGTGGAGCGGACATGAAAGTTAATTCGACGAACTACAACTAGACGGACAGATAACGCCACGACATAATGCGACCCATCTTTCGAAGGGGGTATAAAAATGATTATAGCTGATGCCAACCAGTGATGCGCTACCTAAACGCATCATCAAGAACAAACTTCTCTTGATAAATACAGGGAAAACTCTGCTACGATCATCGTTGCAAGCCAAGGGTACTAAGTCCACTTTGTTCCTTACCATTTGCCGACGACCTGTTCGCAAATCAGATTTCCCACAGCGGCGCCCTTTGGCTGCAGCGACTTGCTCCCCCGGTGTGTTATTTTTAGATCAGAAGATCTGTTTCAAAACACAGTTTTTGCACAACTTCGCATGATCGTTCAAAAACACTAATGAATTAGTTAATCTTGACCGTCTACTCCTGTTTGGTTGTTGGTTGGTTGTTTTGGGTTTAACGGCTCTTTGAGACAGTATTTCAGTCTATATCGAACCGTCCTGTTTGGTAACTGTTAACGGTATCCACGATGTTTTCTGTTCTGTTCTGTTTCAATTCTCGTAACGACGTTCCCCAAATGGCTCAGCGGTGCGTAACTCTAATTGCACACACCTGACGCCGAGTGTCCGTCTATCATGATATTTTCTATCGATAAAGCGCCTATTATGCGGAAAATATTTTGTTACGGATAATTTGATTGGCTGTGATGGGTGTTGTTCGCATCCAAGAAAGGGCGCAGTAGGAAACTCGATTTACGAATATGCCGTTGGCCAAGGGTACGTAAAGCCTCATTCACACGATCAAAGTTTCTTTGTCACAGAAACTTTAACAAAATAAGTTTAATTTGGCATATTTTTTGTCATTCACACGCGCACATATTTCTATGACAAACCTACTTAGTCGCAGGAACTTTGCCCGTGTGAACGAGGCTTATTAAGGCATCCTTGGCTTGCGACGATTTGCTGCGACATAAAATCGTGCCTTACCAATTCAAATGTTGAAGACAACAAGTACATTACAGAAATAGGACTGTCCAACACCTGCGGCCAACACTGCAAAACGTTTTACTTCAATATGACTGTTATACCCCGTATCGAAATGTATTTCATCCGTCCTTTTTCTTCCGTAGAAAGCGACTGCCATGACCCGTATACGTGAAAATTCCACATGGTCCGAAAGACGCCGCTTTAGCTCAAGTGTTATCTGTCAACGTGATCTTACTTATGAATTTATATTTGCTATAGATACCTGGCTACCAAAAACCATCATTTTTTTTATATAAATTATTTACTTTCAGGAGATTTTAAGATTACAAAGACAAAATTCGACGGCAAAATTCATCCTTTTCATATTCTTGTGAAATTTCTCGTCAGTAACGAAGATAAAAACGAAAACGATGGCATGCAAATATGTACATGATTACATACAAAAACGACAACTACCTATCTGCCACAAAATACATGCATAAAGTAGAAAAAATAAAGAAAATAACTCACCCGCGAAAAGGCACGTGCCTCGGTAAACATCTGTATTTTCCGTACCCGACCGTAGAATGAAAAGGCACGTGCCTCGGTAAACATCTGTATTTTCCGTACCCGGCCGGATTCTACCAAACTGTTAAAGGTCGTATGTACGGTGTGGTACTGTTCTTCATGTCTAAAAAGGACAAATTTATCAGAAGAAGAAAATGTTGAAAAAATGTTCTTTAAAAAGCTAAAGATTTTTTCTTTTAAAAGCTATAAGTGCCTGAAAGAAATAAAACAAGAAATGGTGTTTTTATTGGTTTATTTATATAAGTTCCCCAATAGCGCAATGCAAAATAAATATTATCGGTTATTCGTGTAGTCAAAAATCCATTGTTGCATATGTACGAAATTTGACTGACCGGACGTTGAAATCGGCCCTCGGTGGGGGATGGCTATGTCAAAATAAGAATCGGCCCTTGATGTGGGAATCAGGGTCCAACCCTCGATCTGAGTCCAACAAATATAAAACTGCAGCAGACGACAGTTTGTTGTTGACAAAATAGCACCCAGTAAATTTCAAAAGTAGCGTCAGACGCAATCACGCTTCTCACCATATTTATACACCTTCAGTTAAAACTGCAAAGTTATTCTTACATGTGTTAATTATTTTAAATGATTTTCCCGTTAAACGTCCCTGTAAAAATGGTCTAAAAGATGCAGATTGCAATGTAGGCCATTAACAGACTTTTCGCTCGAGCAGTCTGATCTGGGTCTACACTATTTGCCGAGACCTATCTGTTCCAATAATGAGATTTTTATGGTATGTAGTTTAGCCCCTCGGCCGACATGATCGGATCATTTGCTGCAACCAATAGTCTTAAGAAAAAGAATCATAAAACAGAAGAAAATTACACTTTTCAATATATTTAAAGGAGCAGCTGATATTTTCCCATATACATTACTACAACATATACCCAGCTCAACGGTCCATAAATTCAACTGGCAGTTGTCAAGAATTTACCATTCTTTTGCAGCATTTTCAAAAAGGATCGAAGTTTTAGACAACAAGGATTTCAGAACAACTGATGCCTTACCCATTTCCATGGAACGAATTTTCAATGTTTGAATTTTACTAAAATTGAGGCATTTCTTCTGGAAATTAAAACCAGAGGACCAGTAGTCCTGTAGCTCACCTGAGATTTGGTCATGGTATATATTTTAATGCTTTTGCACATGTATATAGCTCCAGAGCAGGGGCAGATACCCCCCTTTGGACTAATATTGAGTCCCAATGCTACATACCAAGCCACAAGGTCACTGGGCCTTTGGTTCTGGACAAAGATTTCTGAAGGGTTTTATCATATATTGGCGTGGTTGCCACCTTGTTCATGTGGCCATGACCATCTGAAAAAATCTTTGATTCCTTTGACCCAGTTAAGCTTGACATGAAATACAGTAATCATTTGTAGAAACTATGAATGGCCCGTGCTCACTGCTACATACCCAGTTTCAAGGTCATAGGCCTTTCGGTTTTCGAGAAAAAGACTTTTGATAGGGTTTCTGCCATATATGGGCGTGGTGGCCATCTTTGTCATGTGACCAATATCATCTTAACAAACTTGGTTCCTTTAACCCGGTGAAGCTCCATATGAAATATGGCTTCAATCGATCCCAGTGATCTCTAAGGACAAGATGTTTGAAAATGTTGACAGGTGAGAGAATCTCAGTGACCTTGAACAAAGGTCAAAGAATGACCTTGACCTTTAGCGACATGATATCTTCATCTGGTCATTTATTTGACCATATATACCGAGGCTTAGACTAAAAAAAGTTTCTGAAAAATCCACCGTTTAAGCATTTTCCCATATAAAAGCCTAACGTAAAAAAGTTGACAGTGTCATAAGTTAGGTCAAGGTCAACGCATTGTCATTACTTGTAAAACCTATGATGGGTCCGAGTGCCCGATGCTACATACCAAGTTTCAACATCTTAGGCCGTTTGGTTCTGGAAAAGATTTTTAAAGGGTTTTTATCACATATAGCCCGGCCGATTCTCATAGAAAACTGCATTTTTGGTACAAGCATGAAACTTCGCATGATTGCTGAGGGGGACATTCTGAGTCATTTTAGATAGGGCGGCATCTTAGAAAAAATCTACTTCCGGTTAAATCCAATATGGCGGATCTGATATAAAATACTCCAGTTAGATTGACCTACACTTAGTCTAATGTATTTCAAAAGAGTGTAGTCTAAATCAATCAAACAACAATGTTTGAATGCCATGGTTGCTGAGGGAGACTATCTTAATCATTTCTGATAGGGCGGCATCTTGAGAAAAATATGCTTCCGATTAAATCCAAGATGGCGGATCTGATGATAAAAAAACTCCAGTAAGATCGACCTACCATAATGTATTTCAAAAGTGTGTAACCTATTCAGGTAAACAACAACGTTTGAAAGTCCTGATTGGCGGACTATCTCAATCACTTTAGATAGGGCGACATCTTGAAAGATCTACTATCGGTTTAATCCAAGATGGCGGTTCTGAGATGCAAAATACTCTAGTATGATCGACCTACCCTAATGTATTTCATAAGTCTGTAGTCTAAATCAATCAAACAACAATGTTTGAACGACAATCTCAATCATTTTTGATAGGGCGGCATCTTAGAAAAAAATCTACTTCCGGTTCAATCCAAGATGGCGGGTCTGATATTAAAATACTCACGTTAGATCGACATAATCAATGTATTTCAAAAGTCTGTAGTCTAAATCAATGAAAAACAATGTTTGAATGCTATGATTGCTGAGGGGTCTATTTCAATCATTTTAGCTCCGACGGCATCTTGAAAAAAATCTACTTCCGGTTTAGTCCAAGATGACGGATTTGATATGTAAACTACTGTAGTTAGATCAACCTATGTTTCATAAGCATGTGGTCTAAATACATCAAAAAAAAAACACTGCTGCATGAGAACACATTCAATTAAGGGCATTGCCCGCTTCATGCACAAAGCGCTGTACATGGCAATGCACTGCTGAAGCACTTGCAGGCACCATGACAATCTACCTTACATTTGCAGTGTTCGAGCTCTTGGCATGACGCACATGCTTTTGGAAGTGTTGTCCAAAGAGGTTCCCACATCTGATCACTGTTTCTGAGCTAACCAAAGTAAGCGGGGCTTGGTAGCATAGGGTTTGTCCCCAGGGCGTTTCCCCGTACCAATGACCCTTGATATATAGCCCTCTTCGTATGCTGTAAAAAAGCAGCTTCCTTAGGTGGAAAAGCTTCTATTTGCTTGTCATTTTGTGCCAACAGTTGCAACCATGCTTCGTCGACCCCCTCCCCCCGCCCCGCCCCCCCCACCCCAAGAGCTGCTTTGACTGCACCCAGAGCTAACGGCGTCATGTAAGCAAGGTGCTTCTGACTACCTTTGTTACACAGAACTTCAGTTCTTTCTTTCTTTCTTTCTTCCATTTACGCCTTAACCCCCAAAGGGGACACAGACGGTGTACTTATGTACACTCCGGTGTTGCAGGATGAAAGCCTACGTATAGCCATGTTGCTATAGTAGGGATCTTTAACCTGCACAGGGGATGACTCTCCCTGCACAGGGGGCCTCCAGTTAACGTCCCGATCCGAAGGACGGCACACTTGTTAGCATCATCCCTGCAAATGATGCTAGAAAAACGCGTTCGGACATAGGAAGATTTCGCCTCAGGCGGGGCTCGAACCCACGACCTCTGGCTTCAGAGTCAAGTGCACTAACCACTGAGCCACCGCTCTTTTTTCTGAATGTCGTCACTATGTATTTGTCTGCGTTTGTTACGAAATGGATCCGATCGTCGACTTTGTCGTCGAATTATTTTAATCCTTTCAATCAGTAGGGCTACAGTTTTTAGGGCAACTGCGGTAATAAACATTTACGGAAATTGTGACTACGTTATGCATGGGTTGTTTGTGAATACCTCTCGTGGACAGCGTATTACATGAATTTAAAGTGAATACCTGCACGAGTCTTTTGATTGTGGACAGCGTGTTACATGATTTTAATGTAAATACCTGCACGCTTATATTCGAGTCCCATGATTTAAATGTGAGACGCATACTATTTATACGCCTATCTTTTATCTTTTATTTTACGTGGCTGTTTAATTCTTATACTGAGGATGTTATATTGTTGTGTGCCCAGATTCTGAGTTTAGACCAGAACGGTAAGATTTTATTATATTTATTTAGAATAGTTTGGCTAAGAATGAAAAATGTGACTTCTGATTGATATGGTATGATTATATGTGTCGACTGATTTGATTTTGTTGACAGTGATCAGACTGTGCATATGTCGACCAATTTTGTTTATACTGACCATGCTGCGCATGGTATTTGTATATTAGGAAGTTTTGTAAATTACGGAAATAGTTTATATCACTGATGTTGGTTGCAATGGTGTGCGTCTATTTGACGTCCAGTGACGTCAGTTGCATTCATGTTATTCATGTGACGTCAGTTGCATTCATGTTATTGCGACGTCAGCTCTTTTAAATTAGTTTCACTGGTGTGCGTCTATTTGACGTCCAGTGACGTCAATTGCATTCATGTTATTCATATGAAGTCAGTTGCATCATGTTATTGCGACGTCAGCACTTTTTATATTAGTTTCACGTATACGTGGCTTATAGAAGCAGATTGATTTGTAATGGAACTAATTTACATACTCGCGACGTCAAGTGACGTCATAGCATGCACCGCATTAAGGGTTTTTTCCATAAATTATAATGGTAACATTTGGTCATCATGCGTTTGATTTGCCTTCACTAGATGACGTCATATGGTATAACATCATTAGCGTCATGATGTCAGATCAAACGTTATGATCCCAAATGTGTTAGAAACGCTTATTATTAAGTTATTATATGGCAACTGGTAGTACGCTTAGTTTAAAGATATGCGAGTTAGATTTTGGTAAATCAATTTAATGTAAATAGGTCGTTGTTTAGATTCATTCATGTTTTATGTGGGATATGTCATGGTAATGCCTGTTGACGTCAGTATACTTCTTGACAATGTTTGACGTCAGATCCTTCGACGCACATGCGAGGTAGGATCTACGTTTCTTCATTGGCGGAAGTGGTAAGCACACTTTTAGCTTTACATCGTGAGCGCGAGTCGTGTCTAGTGACACGGCTGGCGTGTGCACGTTATGCTCGGCATTCGCCGAGGGCGTTGTATGGTATTTCCAAGACAGGCCCAAGTCTTACGTATTGTTATTATGTAGTTACAATGTATTAAGTGTAAGTTCGTTATTTTTAGGCACATCAAGTCCGGCAGTCAGCTGTTAGGGCTTAGAGCCACGTCTCACCTGGAGATTCGATATACGTCTCCAGGTTAATACCAACCCGGGTAGAGCAGTTACAACGCCCTTGTGCATGTATTCCTAGCAGAGGCGGGAAGCACAAAATATTGGCAAAATCGATGTAACTACTGCAGAGGTGAAAGTGGGACAGTGTTCGTCCACTAAAGTGTGTCATATTATATTTAGACTGGTCTCTGGTACGATCCAGGGAGCGACCAGTATATAATCGTGCACGTGTTAATATAAGTTGGTGTTCCTCATGATATATGGACTGGCCCATGACATGATCCAGGGAACGACAAAATGAAGTCTACCAACATAAGGCCTTGTTTTTTTGTATGAGCTCAAACTAACGTTTTGGTCCTTTGTGTTTTCCTTTAGTTCATGGCGCTGAGCCGAGTACGGTGTTGACGTCAGACGGTAATCTATTTGCGTATTGTACGCAAATCGATTACAGATTTGAAACAAACACCTTACTTGGGCCAGCGACATGAACTGATCTGTGTTGTATATTATTGTAATTGTGACAGTTGTAAATTGTCTTGTTGTATATAGAATTTACATTATATATAAACTTCAAAACTTCTAACGTTGTTAGAGTTTCCTTGTTAGTGTAATACACTGGTAGATAACCCTTTAACCGGAAGTCACCCTCCGCCGTCCTGGCGACGCATAAGGCTCTACACCCGTGTCGACCGAGTGTAAAATCTTCTGCGTAACATGGTGTCAGAAGTGGGATTTGATTTCCGTTTAATATCTGCCAGTGTAACACATTGACAATATATACAGAATCTAGGCACAATTTTGTCAGATTTTTTTTATTGACTTTCTGATTGTTCTTTTCTAAGGTGACGTAAGGCTGTGAATTTTAGGGGAACAATTTTGCCACTAAATTCTTTGTAAATGTGACCTACACTCAATTAAGGTCAACTATCCTTATTCCCTGCGTGATGAAGTGCATGCATTAATTTGTGATAGAATGTAACAGGTTGCATATCTGAGTGGGGAAACTGAGGTATATAGACCTGAATTGTCTTGGCACGGATGATACATATTTAGTTTTAAGGTCCGGTTGAGTACCTTTGCACTGCTGTTGCATGACAATCTGTAAGTTTATTAACTTAAACGTTTTGTACGTTGTGTCGTAACCGTTACTGAGGTCCATTTTATGTCCTGATTTAGTAACGTAGGTCACTCATAACGTTATATAATATCGTTACAATGAATTAAACCTAATAGCGGAATCTTAAGTTTGATTTACCGTTGGTATCTTATAAGGTTTTGTAATGTAGGACGTACAGTTGTCGTGTCAGTGTTAATACGTTGCGTTACATACGTTACGTTTGTATATCCGTTACGCTAGATCAAGTTGGGCGTAATTGTAATGTGGGTTATTTACGTCATCTAATTGTGCCATTTGAAAGTGAAAAGTAATTCTCGGCAAAGTCAACGTCAGTTTATGACGTCATTTCCGGTCTGTTATGAACGTAACTTTAATAGCTACGTCTAGATCGCGAGTATACTAATTAATCAACGTTTTAGTTGGATTAGTTCGTTATTATTATTGTTAACGTTTTAGTTAACGTGTGTAACTATAAGTGAACGTCGGTTTCAGTTAAATTAACGTGAGCATTACGTTAAGCGTCATGGATCAGTTAGTTAAGACGGGAAGGGAGTTAGGTTATGAAGGGCAGGCATTGCAGGAATTTGTAAAGCAACAGCAAGAGACTGAGAGGGCAGAAAGGCACGCGGTAAGGCCACTTGATAAAGAAAAGATTGCGCAGGCCGATAAAGACAGGGAAATTGAGTTAGCGAAGATCGCGGCGGAGAAAGAAAAGATTGCGCAGGCCGAAAAAGACAGGGAAATTGAATTGGCTAGGATCGCGACAGAAGAAGCTAAGATTGCGGCGGATAGGGAAATCGAGATGGCGCGGATTGAAAGTATAGAGCGGCAAGCCGAGAAAGATAGGGAAGCTAGGTTGTATCAAGTCGAGAGCGATAAGGAAGCAAAGTTGTCGAGCGAAGTTGAGTTAGAAAAGTTGAAGTATAGTTTTGAATTGCAGCAACGTGAGTTAAAGAATCAGATAGAGTTGCAGAAGGTAACGTTTAGAGTTGAATTAGAAAAACAGAAGGCTGAAAAGTTAGCGCATGCGCGAGATCCCAAATTACCGTATTTTGATGAAAGTAAGGACAAAATGGATAGTTACTTATCAAGGTTTGAGAAATACGCGACGGCGAATAAATGGGATAAAAACGTTTGGGCTGCATATTTAAGCGCATTACTGAAAGGTCGCGCGCTTGATGTTTATGATAGATTGTCTGTAGATGATGCAGCAGATTATGACGAGTTGAAAGATGCGTTGTTGAAGAATTTTGATATGACTGAACGCGGATTTAGGAAGAAATTTCGCTATGATAGGCCTGAAAAGTCGGAAACGTTTATTCAGTTTAGTAGTAGACTTAGGTCGTATCTTAATAAATGGTTGAAAATGGCGAAGGTAGACCAGTCTTATGAATCTGTTTGCGATTTTTTCGCTAGAGATCAATTTCTAGAATCCTGTAGTAAAGAACTATATGTTCATTTGAAACCGAAAACATTCACGAATCTAGGTGAGATGGCTAGGGAAGCAGATTTATTTGCAGAAGCACGTGGCGGTGTCTACGCTTGTGTTAATAAGGGGCAGCGTGATAGTAAGGGCGTAACACAGAGTAGGTCTGATAATAAGCCGAGTGCGAAGCCAGAGATAAAATGTAGTATTTGTGGTAAGGGACATTTAACATATAAATGTTTTAAGAATCCCGATAGGAAGCAAGCATATAGTGCGGAGGTAGGTGCAAGTGCAAGCGGATATAGCGGAAGTAAGGGGAGTAGTTATGCACCGAAAGATGAGACACAAAGATCACAGAGTAAGAGCGATACTGTGCAGACGAAGGGTAGTAGTTCAGATCGTGGCCGTGGTCGGGGTTATTCCCGCGGACGTGGTCGGGGTGGCGGACATCAAATGAGCTTTTGTAAAACTACAATGAATAGGTCTCATGAAATTGAAGGTCTCTATAAGAGTAAGGAAGAAAGTCCATTAATCGATAATAACGTGGATAGGGAAGGTGTCTGTTACTTTTTAAGGTCGCGATTACCAACAGCGCAGGGTACGGTTAATGGTAAGACTGTTGTAGTTTTAAGGGACACAGGTTGTACTGGGTGTGTTGTTCGTAGAAACTTGGTTTCTAATGATCAGTTACTTGGTAGAGAATCTGATGTAACTTTGATTGATGAATCTACCCAAAGGTATCCCTTAGCAATGGTTGACATAGATTGTCAATTTTTCACAGGAAAAACTGAGGCATTGTGCATGGAAGATACATTGTATGACCTGGTTATTGGAAATATTGACGGGTCAAAACTTCCCGATATGTCCCATTTTGCAATGGCGGCAGTGACTAGGTCACAAGCTAAGCAAGGTGAAGAGGTCTATAGGAAACTTAAAGTTCCTGATCAAATTATTGCTAGTGATAAGGAGGCATTGAAGCAGGCCCAAGTTGATGACCCTAAATTGAATGGCATAAGGCAAAGAGTGGAATCTGGGAATGTGACTATTAGTCGTGGATTGAACCGAGGTGAAACTAAGTTTATCCGAAAGAAAGATTTATTGTATAGGCAGTTTACTAAGGGAAACAAGGTCACTTTGCAACTTATTATCCCTGAAGGTTTTCGTGAAAAGGTGTTAAGATTGGCGCACGAAACCTTGATGTCAGGTCATTTGGGCATAAAGAAAACTATGGATAGAGTGTTAACTGAGTTCTTTTGGCCTGGAGTTTGTGGTGATGTGGCAAGGTTTTGTAAATCTTGTGACATATGTCAAAGGACTATTCAAAAAGGTCGTGTCACTAAGGTTCCTTTTAGAAAGTTGCCACAGATTGACACACCATTTAAACGAGTCGCTGTAGATATAGTTGGACCGATAGAACCTCGTTCTGACAGGAAATCCCGCTATATTTTAACAATGATAGACTATGCGACGAGATATCCCGAGGCGGTAGCGTTACCCGGCATTGAAACGGAACGCGTAGCCGAAGCGTTAGTTGAGATGTTTAGTAGAGTTGGCATACCTGATGAAATGTTAACAGATTGCGGCAGTCAGTTTACTGCTGAAGTTATGAAAGAAGTAAGCAGGCTGTTATCACTCCAGCAGTTAACCACGACACCGTATCATCCTATCTGTAACGGTCTTGTAGAGCGTTTTCACGCGACGTTGAAGCAAATGCTACGTAGGATGTGCGCAGAACGTCCAAAAGACTGGGATAAATATCTCCCAGCACTACTGTTTGCAATAAGGGAGGTTCCGCAAGAGTCATTAGGGTTTTCCCCGTTCGAATTGTTATACGGACGTAACGTTAAGGGCCCTATGGCAATATTACGTGAATTATGGTCTGAAGAGGTACAGGATGAGCAGGTTCTGTCTACGTACCAGTACGTAATTGAGTTGAGAGAACGGTTAGAGCAGACGTGTAAGTTAGCACATGATAATTTACGGAAAGTACAAGTAAAGCAAAAGGCTTATTATGACAAACGCGCTAGGTCGCGTAAATTTAACGTCGGAGATAAAGTACTGTTATTACTGCCAACTGACAGTAATAAACTGTTATTGCAGTGGAAGGGTCCATATGAAGTAGTAGAGGTGGTGAATAGAATGGACTATAAAATCGACGTCAGTGGTGTCGTGAGTACATATCATGCTAATATGCTGAAACAGTATGTCGAACGTCGTACTGTGCCGTCACATTGTTTATTGTCGACTGAGACTACAGAGTCGGTTGATGACGATGGTAGTGATGAATTTTCTCTTGATGATTGTGCTTTTCCGACAGCTAAGGAACCGGAAACTTATAATGACGTCAGTATTTCAGATACGTTAACGTCAGAACAACGTATGGAGGTTGAAGCGTTGATTAAACAGTACCCGGATGTACTATCAAGTTTACCCGGTCGAACTGATCAAATACAGCACGATATCAAACTACTCACGTCAGAACCCATACGAACGAAAGGTTATTCTATCCCGTATAAGACGCGTAACGTCATGGAGACGGAGATACAGGATATGTTAGATTTAGGGGTAATCGAGCCGTCGATTTCACCGTATTCATCTCCTGTCGTCCTAGTTCCGAAGAAAGACGGGTCAGTTAGATTCTGTATCGACTTCCGGAAGCTTAACAAAGTGACGGAATTCGATGCAGAACCTATGCCAAATATGGAGGAGGTTATCAATAAAATGTCGGGACATAAATTCTTTACAAAGATGGACCTGAGTAAGGGTTATTGGCAAGTCAGTCTTACTGAAAGGTCTAAACCTTTGACGGCATTTGAAACGCCTAAGGGTTTATTCCAATTTAAAACTATGCCCTTCGGTTTGGTCAATTCGGGAGCCTCATTTTGTAGGTTAATGAGAATCATATTGTCCAATCTCCCAAATGTTGACAGCTTTGTTGATGACATGTGGATATTTACTGAAACATGGAAAGATCATGTGACGTCATTACGTCAAGTGTTAGATCGGCTCAGGTCGGCCAAATTGACGGCAAAACCATCTAAATGCATGATCGGATATGGCAGTATCGAGTGCCTTGGTCACAATATTGTCGGACAGACGGTACGACCGCAAGAGGACAAGATACAGGCTATCAGAGATGCTCCTCGTCCATGTACGAAAAGGCAAATTAAATCTTTTCTGGGATTAGCTGGGTTTTACCGTCGTTTTATCCCAAATTTCTCATCCATAGCTTCTCCTCTGACTGATTTAACTAAACGGGATAGACCTAATTCTATCAAAGATTGGCAAGATCAGCATGAAAGGGCATTTCAAACCCTGAAGAGTAGACTCACGTCTAGTCCTATTCTTCGCTTACCTGTTTTTCAAGAAGGTAACCCGTTTGTACTCCGAACAGACGCTTCAGACGTTGGTCTTGGAGCTATTTTGCTTCAGGAATTCAAAGGTGAAGGTCGTTTGCCGATTGCTTATGCTAGCAAGAAATTGTTACCTCGGGAAAAGAACTACTCTGTAATTGAAAAGGAATGTTTGGGTATAATCTGGGGTGTTGAAAAATTTCGTAAGTACCTGTATGGGGCGGAGTTCCTACTTGAAACTGACCACAAACCTTTGTCTTATATGCAGACAGCTAAGGTGCTCAATCCCCGAATCATGCGTTGGGCCATGAAATTACAGCCATACAGATTCAGGATCGTTGCTATCCGCGGCCAGGATAATTTGGGGGCGGACTACCTTAGTAGATAGTTTGGCCACGTTATGCATCGCACCGTTGTTGTGTATATAGCTAGTTTTCCAGTTTTGACATAGCCTACGATTCGATCACATTTCGTACTATATCAGAAAAGAAACATTGTTATGTTTTTTTCTCCCTAAGGGGAAACCTATGTTACGAAATGAATCCGATCGTCGACTTTGTCGTCGAATTATTTTAATCCTTTCAATCAGTAGGGCTACAGTTTTTAGGGCAACTGCGGTAATAAACATTTACGGAAATTGTGACTACGTTATGCATGGGTTGTTTGTGAATACCTCTCGTGGACAGCGTATTGCATGAATTTAAAGTGAATACCTGCACGAGTCTTTTGATTGTGGACAGCGTGTTATATGATTTTAATGTAAATACCTGCACGCTTATATTCGAGTCCCATGATTTAAATGTGAGACGCATACTATTTATACGCCTATCTTTTATTGAAAAGTTAGACGTGGCTGTTTAATTCTTATACTGAGGATGTTATATTGTTGTGTGCCCAGATTCTGAGTTTAGACCAGAACGGTAAGATTTTATTATATTTATTTAGAATAGTTTGGCTAAGAATGAAAAATGTGACTTCTGATTGATATGGTATGATTATATGTGTCGACTGATTTGATTTTGTTGACAGTGATCAGGCTGTGCATATGTCGACCAATTTTGTTTATACTGACCATGCTGCGCATGGTATTTGTATATTAGGAAGTTTTGTAAATTACGGAAATAGTTTATATCACTGATGTTGGTTGCAATGGTGTGCGTCTATTTGACGTCCAGTGACGTCAGTTGCATTCATGTTATTCATGTGACGTCAGTTGCATTCATGTTATTGCGACGTCAGCTCTTTTAAATTAGTTTCACTGGTGTGCGTCTATTTGACGTCCAGTGACGTCAATTGCATTCATGTTATTCATATGAAGTCAGTTGCATCATGTTATTGCGACGTCAGCACTTTTTATATTAGTTTCACGTATACGTGGCTTATAGAAGCAGATTGATTTGTAATGGAACTAATTTACATACTCGCGACGTCAAGTGACGTCATAGCATGCACCGCATTAAGGGTTTTTTCCATAAATTATAATGGTAACATTTGGTCATCATGCATTTGATTTGCCTTCACTAGATGACGTCATATGGTATAACATCATTAGCGTCATGATGTCAGATCAAACGTTATGATCCCAAATGTGTTAGAAACGCTTATTATTAAGTTATTATATGGCAACTGGTAGTACGCTTAGTTTAAAGATATGCGAGTTAGATTTTGGTAAATCAATTTAATGTAAATAGGTCGTTGTTTAGATTCATTCATGTTTTATGTGGGATATGTCATGGTAATGCCTGTTGACGTCAGTATACTTCTTGACAATGTTTGACGTCAGATCCTTCGACGCACATGCGAGGTAGGATCTACGTTTCTTCATTGGCGGAAGTGGTAAGCACACTTTTAGCTTTACATCGTGAGCGCGAGTCGTGTCTAGTGACACGGCTGGCGTGTGCACGTTATGCTCGGCATTCGCCGAGGGCGTTGTATGGTATTTCCAAGACAGGCCCAAGTCTTACGTATTGTTATTATGTAGTTACAATGTATTAAGTGTAAGTTCGTTATTTTTAGGCACATCAAGTCCGGCAGTCAGCTGTTAGGGCTTAGAGCCACGTCTCACCTGGAGATTCGATATACGTCTCCAGGTTAATACCAACCCGGGTAGAGCAGTTACAACGCCCTTGTGCATGTATTCCTAGCAGAGGCGGGAAGCACAAAATATTGGCAAAATCGATGTAACTACTGCAGAGGTGAAAGTGGGACAGTGTTCGTCCACTAAAGTGTGTCATATTATATTTAGACTGGTCTCTGGTACGATCCAGGGAGCGACCAGTATATAATCGTGCACGTGTTAATATAAGTTGGTGTTCCTCATGATATATGGACTGACCCATGACATGATCCAGGGAACGACAAAATGAAGTCTACCAACATAAGGCCTTGTTTTTTTGTATGAGCTCAAACTAACGTTTTGGTCCTTTGTGTTTTCCGTTAGTTCATGGCGCTGAGCCGAGTACGGTGTTGACGTCAGACGGTAATCTATTTGCGTATTGTACGCAAATCGATTACAGATTTGAAACAAACACCTTACTTGGGCCAGCGACATGAACTGATCTGTGTTGTACATTATTGTAATTGTGACAGTTGTAAATTGTATTGTTGTATATAGAATTTACATTATATATAAACTTCAAAACTTCTAACGTTGTTAGAGTTTCCTTGTTAGTGTAATACACTGGTAGATAACCCTTTAACCGGAAGTCACCCTCCGCCGTCCTGGCGACGCATAAGGCTCTACACCCGTGTCGACCGAGTGTAAAATCTGCGTAACAGCGTTTGACAATTGAGCGATGCGCTGGGCTAAGAATTCAAACAATTCTGATTTGTTTTCATCATTACGTATTACTACTACGAGGGCTGATCCAGAAGTTCGTGGACACCTTAAATAACCAAGGAATCTGAAAAGGCCCATCAATGAAACATTACATGCCCATTGCCACACCATTGGTAAACACATGTGTAAAGTTTGAATCAGAAATCTAGTACGGTTCATATGTACTAATGCATTATGTTCAATTACCCTAGGTTGCGCGGCGCACGCCACAACGTCACGATGACATCAGGTATATGCTAGTGCTCAAAAAGCAAAGCTGTTAATATCCACTAAAGAAATCATGACACTAAAATCACATTTTCTGCGTTTATTTAATACGAAGAATAGAGCAGTAAGACAACACAAGTTTTCCATCAGGTTTTATAACGAACAACTTCTGATATCGCGTGAACATTTCTTGGGCTCAGTTTTGAGTTGTAAAATCTACTATTTCATGGAATAAGTGCATCTTTGCCATCCGAAGGATCGAAAATTTGGCTCGAAATTTATTTTTAGCACTCTTTTACACAGTATCTTGAAACGCGTTTGTCTCATGATGCTTCACGTAAAATATGATTTGTTTCTATTGGTTTTATGTCTTTTTATGTCGACCTTTAGACAAACTGCTTGCGTGCAGATGTTGAAAAACGTCATTTTCTTCTTTCATGTCAGAGGGTGGTGGTCTTTTTTGTTTGTACAGAATGTCATGTCAAGTACCAGTAATGAATATTCATATCGTTTGAAATTGGAAAATGCTATGTTAGTTCTTTACTGAAATTTTACATCGAAATTTTAAGGATAAAAAATGCATTTAATTATTTTTTTTTATTTTCCTGCAAAATCTGGAGTGCGCCGCACAGACAACCCCTGGTATATTCAAACGCAGATGCCAAACCGAACATTCATTGAATATATCTGATATTGTGAGAAATTATTCAGTCATATATAGAGAAGCATTGGTTAAGTTTTGAAAGAAATAACTTATTGCAGTTGGATTTTATGGACTGTTTCCACGAATTTCTGGATCACCCCTCGTAAAAGCATCTGCCAATTTCGTGGGATAGAATTACGACTTTCAACCCGTCGCCGAACGCTCTTTCCTCTTTTCTCTCTTGCAGCAACCTCCAAATACATTCCAGACAACATCAATACGGTTAACGTGCTCCAGCTGCCTACAGCTGTAGGGGAGGAAAACTAAAGATGCATATTCATCAAAAGTTTTACTTGTTCCAGGTCTTAACATGTTAACCAGAGCTGCACCGTCAATTATCACTGCATCAACTGACAGAGCCTCTTCTGTTACCTCTGACAGAGGCTCCAAGCATTTAGTGAGGAGTTCAGACTTATCTCCTAGACGAATAGAGCCATTCTGACTAAGCGAAGGTGAAAAACGTTGGTTTTGTAATGCTTGAAGAACTCTTGAACACTTCCACCTCGAGTCTGACAAGATAGAGAGCAATCATTCTTGAGAGGCTTTGGCTTTTCCTGTTGTGCCATTTTTGTTATTGGGGTACGAAATAAAGAGATCGAGTTTTTCTTTATTGGATCAAATACCTTTTTTCTCGTTTGGTGAATCTCTCTTATACAGATGCTGCATACATACCTTTGACCAGTTTGTTCAACTTGTGTCACAGTTTGGACAACAGAAGCATCTGCAATAACCTTTGTATCAAGTTTGAGCAAATCTTCACTCTGTTCTGTAAATGGATTGCCCAGGTCACAGAGAGTTTCTGTAAGAGACTCGACATTTTGGTGAATATTCCGGTGCGCACTTCTTGTTTGCTCATGGTGGCTATCTCTGATATCTGATTTAAGTAGATACAGAGCCTCAAAATCTTGACATAAACGAGACATTTCTAGGCCAGCCACCATCCAGTTTTGCAGAGCTCTTGGATTTTCTGTAAGGTCAACTGCACCCCCCATCTAATTTGACCAGAGCATTATTTTGCTCATGAGCATGGTCTATTGAAAGAGCTGAAAATTTGTTAAATGTCTTGTGAACCACATACTGACCTTCTCGAAACTTAACTTCTGTACCAGGACTTAGAACAGGTAACGGTTTCATATCTCTTTAATGCACCGGAAGCCATCTAGCATAATTGGTATGATTCAGAGCGAAAAACATAGGGATAAGTTTTGCCATTGAAGCCAAGTATAGAGTAAAGTTGCCTTCCCTTACTAATCTGACAAAAGTGAGTATGTTCAACTCAAGCATGAGTGGCATGTACCAGAACGCGGCGCTTTTCGATTGACCGATTGACATTTTGTCACACCAACTTTCAAAGTCTAGAAAATCGTCGTCCAGACACTCTAGTGTGTATTCGTTGTATGCAGCTTGGAAAAGGATGTACATAGCTCATACAGTGATTTGGTGTGCACGGTTATTTTTTACATGAGTTGCTTTTAGAAAAGAGTCGGCAATACAAGACAAAGCTTCATCGGTTTGAGAAAGTGCATAGGTCTAACCGGAGGCTTCTTACCATTCACTAAGTACTTTGAATTCTGCCATTTCAATTATGTAATCCGCCAAACAAAATGACGAATTCAAAAAGTGGAAGCAGTGGTGTCCATTCTGGTGACATGTCTTTCTCGGACTCGCTATCAGCATGAAAAGCTGGCCAAGTGATAATCAAACTTCCATCAAAAATGTTATTCACCTTTCCTCGAACATGTCTGAGCCAACATAACTCTTTCATCAGTTCTTCCTTGCAATGCATGCAGGAAGTATTTGGTAAAGCTGGTTTTCTAACAATTAAAACAGCAGGAGGCATATTGGAAAATGATTCTTGCAATGTCAAAGACAGACACAAAATTGCTTTCTCCCATAGCCTGACTGTTTCGGAACTGAAATTATAGTGAAATCTCTGTTCCATGAAATGAATCCTTTGCACTTGTGACTTGTGGTCCTAGGGTTCTGGTCTATGTTATGAACAACAGCTGTAGTGGAGAGACTTTTTCGAAGAGCCGGAGGATAGATAATACCCTGTTCCTTGTACTGCTCCGTCAGACGATTAGCAACACTTGTAGATATTTCTTACACCCTATCATATGACACGAGCAGACCAAGTTGAAACAATTTGTCAACGAGATATCGTTTTCGTATCTGACAATGTACCATCATATCAAGATAAACCAGCCAATGGGTCTCTTGATCTAGGATGATAAAGGGATTTAGAACTTTGAACGCAGCGATTTATTCAGTTAAACATGATTAGCCAACTCAAAGAAAGCGCTGGCTGTAACTATGCATTTGTGGTCAGTTCTATGCCATATAGGAGCATGTTGACAAGTGTTAGAAGAGACTGGGGAACTGCTGTTTCTTGGCAGTCAGAAGAAAATGATCGTGTAATCTTTTTGACGTATTGAAACTGTCCTTTTTCATAGGCTTTGCTAATATTCGATAAACTTCGGTGGAAAGAGTACATGCATTGTGAGCTTGTATGTGACGAAATTTGTACCGGAAGTGCCATAATCGACCGGAAGTTATGAATAGTCTGCACAATTTTACCAACAAATATCACATATAGATTTTAGAAGACACACATAGAATACATTTGCATAAAATGACACTATATACGCAAACATGCGTGTATGCTAATATAAATTTATGGAAAATACAGTCACGGCGGCCATATTGGATTTGAACCGGAAGTAGATTATTTTGCGAGTACCGCCCTATCTGAAATGCAATGAATCACTTTAAACAACATTTGTGCCAAGTTTCATGCTTGTACCATAAAATGCAGTATTCCTTGATTTTTTGCAATAATCGGCAGGACTAATATGGGCATGGCGGCCTTCCTGGTCAAGTGACCCAGACCCCGGGAACAAAATTTTGTTCCCCCATCCCACTGAGACTCTATATGAAATTTGGTTTCAATCGGCCCAGTGGTTTCAGAGGAGAATATGCTTGAATATCTTGACGAAGGATGGTTGGACAGAATGACCTTGAACTTTAGTGACATAATATCTTCATCTGTTCATTCAGTTGATCATATATACCAAATATTGTACAAAACTTAAATACTTCCTGAGAAATCCATTGTTCAAGCATTTACCCATATAAAAGCTTAACGTACCAAATTTGACAGTGTCATATAGTATGTCAAGGTCAACGCATTGTCATCAATTGAACAAACTATGATGGGTCCGAGTGCCCAATGCTACATACGAAAGTTTCAACGTCATAGGCCTTTTGGTTTTGGAGAAGAAGATTTTTGAAGCGTTTTTATCAAATATGGGCATTGCGGCCATCTTGGTCATGTGATCAAGACCCCGGGAACAACATTTGGTTCCCCCATCGCCCTGAGACTCCATATGAAATTAATTTGGCTTCAATCGGCCCAGTGGTTTCAGAGGATAAGGTGTTTGAAAATCTTGACGACGGATGGAAGGACAGAATAACCTTGACCTTCAGTGACATAATATCTTCATCTGTTTATTTAGTTGATCATATATACAAAATATTGTACCTTAGACTTAAATAGTTACTGAGAAATTCACTTTTTAAGCGTTTTCCAAAATAAAAGCTTTACGTACCAAAGATGACAGTGTCATAAATTAGGTCAAGGTCAACGCAAGGTCATCATTTGTACAAACTATGATGGGACTAAGCGCCAAATGCTACATACCAAATTTCAACGTCACAGGCCTTTTGGTTCTGGAGAAAAAAAATTTGAAGGATTTTTACCAAATATAGGCATGGCGGCCACCTTGGTCATGTGACCCAGACCCCGGGAACAAACTTCTCCTATCCCACTGAGACTCCATTTGAAATTTGGTTTTAATCGGCCCAATGGTTTCAGAGTAGAAGACGTTTGACAATCTTGAAGACGGATGGATGGACAGAATGACCTTGACCTTTAGTAATATAATATCTTCATCTGTTCATTTAGTTGACCATATATATCAAGTATCTGAGAAACCTAGTGTTTAAGCATTTTCCCATTAAAAGCCTAATGTTCCAACGTATACCGTGTCATAAATGAGGTCAAGGTCAAGTTATTGCTAAAAGACCGCAGACGAGCGAACATAACAATACATAACATTGATGCTTCATAACAGAAATCGAAAGGATATCATCTAAAGAATTATTGCCCATTTTGTTACCGCATCTGTTTAGTCAAACATTGACGAACAGTACATAGCTGTTGAAAATTAACTGCCTAATTCAGTGTTAGAATCGTTATGAAATGCGCGCTTTAATAAGAGTCAACGTTTTTGTGAATGGTGATAACTGTGATCGGAGGGTGCTGCCTCTGTGCATTCCAACTCGTTATAAATTGTTGAGGTCACACGCCATTCGCAAAAACATCAATATTTCGGAAGATGACTTCTTTTGTCGGAAAAGTACTCTTTTGTTACCAAATTTTATGCACCCAGTGGCTATTCGGAAACTTTGATTACACATAATTTACAGTAAGAGTACGATCACTTCAACATACTAAAAGGTGTAATGCCGACAATATGTCACCTGCTGATGGTGTAATCTGAAGGCGTTATGGGTGTATTTGTATTCTAGCGCCAGCAATTAAAAATAGCCAGACTGAATCACTTGTAGCGCCCATCAGTTCACAAAGGTAACACATTAAGCGAGCGTTTAAGGGTGATTTTCAAAAAAATGAAGTCAAAGTGTGACATAGAGGTCAAAACTTAGATGACCTTTGAGTTGAATAATTTCCATGTCACTTTCTTCCTAGCATGTCAAAGTGTCAGAAATTAACATTAAATACTGTATGAAAGCATCCAATGTTTTGTAATTTCTACGTTTCAGAGAATATTTGTTGTATTTTCAAAACATGGTATAGATCCCATATGAGAAGTGACATACTTGTTTTTGGCCATTTCTAAGTTAATATTTTGGTATAGTTTGACAAGACATATATTGAGACAATATTCTATGCTATTGATTTGAATACTTTCAGTGAATAAAATTATTTTTGCCAATTTTTTTGATAATTTGACACTGAAATTGCTTTCTTTACCTACAAAAGTTTTTAAATTCACTTAAATTACTAAAATATTTATCCATAAATTATTTCTTATCAAAATTCAAGGCATTCTTGAAAGACCCTATAAATTTCTTTTCAGTCAAAGCATTGGTTCATGTTGTATTGGATCCTTAAAAGTGGTCGAAAACCGTGTTGCACTTGGGACAAAAACAGTTAGTTTCATCTAATAAGTCAGGATATTGCTTATTTTAGCACTTGCTGTGCCATTATATTTCAGATAACTATCAACATGCAAAACTATGAGCTCTGAACATAATAAAAACAAAAATAAAAGATTTCTTTCAACAAACAGTATGCATTTTACAGTATGGATAAAGATATTTATGCAACAGGACATTATACTTAATATAAGCCAGTTTTCATAAAGTAAATCAAGACAATACAGTTTTAATCATTTTGAATTAAAGAAAAGAGGTTTCTAATGAAGTTTAATCAAATGTACAAATGTACAGTGAAACGTTGCACTTGGGACAAAATCAGCCAGGTGTTTTCTCTTCTATTATTGAAAGTTCTACACCAATTTCATATACTGAGATAATTTATAACAACACTCAGTTACGTTAAACATTAGAATCTAAGCAGACAAATGTAAGTTCAAAACAAAATGATAGTTGTATACATTTTAGCACCTTAATAAGATATACATGTTAGGGTTACAAAGAAAAAATGTTATGCTAGATAATTGTTTCTTGCTGTCATTTATTGTCGGTTTTACAAGTCTAACCATGTATACTTTATATCAGTTCAATTCCTGGAAAACAAAGATAGTTCTTGCAGTAATACTATTCATTTTTAGATTTTTGTGTCCCAAGTGCAACGCCTGAAGGTTGGTTGAAAAATGACTGCTTATGTCGAAAGTAAACAGGTTAACTTAAAACTTTTGAAAGATTTCACATCTGCTCTCAATAAGTAATAAATAAAGGAAAGAAAAATGGCCTTAAAAAGTTTGTTTTCTGTAAAAAAAGCTCTTCTGAACATTCCAGTTAGCAAAAAAACACATATATTTTCAAATATTTACAGAAAAATGGCTTATCACAATATTTGAAAGGCATTAATTGTCTATATATATGCTTTAGCAATACTGATAAATGATAAAATTGGAGGTAAAGTGTTTTGTTAGGCAATCATATTGCACTAATTAAACATGGAAAACAGTGTTGCACTTGGGACATCAGTTTTGGCAGCCTGTTGGAAACCATTGCATCACTGCATGATAAGGATTGCTTTAGATGGTTTTGTCCCAACTTGCTGCTTCTCAAAATAAATCAAAACAACATATTATACAGGAAATGGTTGTATGGTGGATCATAAAACCTGTTCTTATTAAGTTCAGGAATAATAGCGACAAAACTAGGATTATGAGAAGTAGGGCAGGAATGAAAGCTCTGGGTCACCGACTGGTTGATGATGTTACCAGACAGAATACCATCCTGATCAGTAAGCTGTACGATAACCCTCAGATTGAGTCGGCATGGTACTTTAATGGCTCAGTGTATGGAAAAACCACAGCTGGCAAGAGACTAAAATTTGATATACAAAATGACATTGACACTGTGATTTCAAAATACAATTAACTGATAGCCTGAAATAGGCTTATTAAGAATATTTAAACCAAAATGTGACTAGATAAGGTACAGTGTGAAAGGGTGTGAATGTGATTTTCGTATAAGGATTATACAGGTATTTATGAGGTTAGTGATATTATGATAGACAGTTGAAATGGATAGTTGTGATGGATTAATAAATATATTTTCGTGATTTAGATGGGCAATTTTCTATTCCGTGGATCCTCTGCAGCTAATTGAAAAGGATACCTCAAGGTAACTGTAAGTTTATTGTAAGTCTAATGTCCCAGTAAGCAGGTAAAAAAGTATTGAGGGTGTATATATGGTACTATATTCATAACAGTCTATTGTCATGTTGAACATGGTTATTCCAAATATTGGGACAGTTCACTTTTACCTTAGCAGTGTGTTTTGTGCAGAGGCAAGGGGAGTGTTCCCTGATCATGCTGCTCTAAATAGAACAGCTTTATTGGGGTACATATAGTGTGCACAGGTATCCCTGTCCAAATGTTTGGGGTCACTGCTGTAGCTTTATAGGGATATAATCTCAAATAAAGTTACTTTGTTGAAGTCATAAGCAGTGAAAATAAAGCTTAGTAATAAAAGACTTTTGATTGGTTGACAAGAACAGATCTATTGATACTTTTTTTATTTATTAACATATTCATTTTTATTTATTTATTTTTTTTTGCCAAAAATAAGGCAAGAAGACTAATATTATTGAGGGATATATACAAGAAAGCTGAAAGCATCAGCTTATATTAAGTAGTGCTTAAGCTATCTGACAGGGTTGAGATTGGCACCACAGAAGTTTGAATGGTTGGGACATCTGGATTACCATATCTGTCCTGGAAGTAAACAGTTTTGGTAGTGTGGTGGTCTGCTCAGGGATGCAGATGCAAAATGTAGTAGTGCAGGCCTTTTTGATCTGGGTTTGCACGTTTAGGCCAGCCTGTCCCAACACTTTGTATTTTTTCTTTCTTTCTTTTTTGTTTTCTCTGATAAATGGTGTAGTGGATTTTTTTTTCCATTTTGAGCCACTTTTGATAATGCTATTCTCTTTCCCATTTTTCTCCAAGTAAATAATTGCTAGATTTAACACTGCAATATTTTCACAGTAACTGCCCAAAATTACGGACACCCAATCAGCTATTAAGTTTTTTTTCCATTGGTAAAGTGAGGATATAGCAGACTAGCAGGCCTCAGTTAGACTTAAACCAGGGACAAAAAATCTGCTTAAACACTGCTGCATGTCCGAAGATTTTGGGTCGTTACGGAGCTTGTTTATATGTGATCGATTTCTATTCTTTTCTTTGGTATAATTGCTTTCATTTTTATCTATTATTATTATTAGTTTTGTTTCTCTTTTTTTTCTCTTGGTTCTTCCATAATCATGTAATAGTTATTCGTCAAGCTGTTTTAGATAAGAGTTTGGCTTTAGCTTTTGAAGAGAAGAAAAGAATTAAGATGAGTGGGTGTACTTTTTAGGGAAGGCAACTCTGCCATTTTATCTTTCCTCCCTTTTAGGAGGGAACAGGCTTTCTTGAGGAGGGAATTTGGTCCTGCAAGAGCAAGTCAGTTCTTTTTTCTAGGAGACCAATTTATGGAAGGGTTTGTTCGCCTATGGAGGCTTACGGGAAGTGGCAGGGTTGGTTTCCCTTTGTAAAAATGGTAGTGGAGCAAGAAGGGGCACCCACACACCTTGATGACTTAAAACCACTGGTAGCTTGGCTTTCTAGTTCGGTTTCTTGTGAGCATCCTCTTCCCTAAACTGCTGTTTTGGTTTATTTTTCCATTGCAAGGAACAAATTAATGGGTTAAAAAGGTTTGCAAGCAATTGTGTAATAGGGACCTTTATAAAACAAGGTCATGTTAACTTTTTTGATTCAATCTATGGATATTTTTTTAGTCACTACCTGATCTGTGACATTAAAAAGGTGTTTTTGGTCAATGTTTGAGATATGGCACTTTCATAAACTGTTGGCTATATATCATCAGCCTTTTCAAATAGCAAAACTCCTGTCTCCTCTAATTCAGGTTCTGAAAGGAACCCAAGAATTGAGGTTTTTGAGCCTCAAAAACCTCAATTCTTGGGTTCCTTTCACGCGCCTGCTACATGTGCAGTACGATTATTACTTATTTGTTTAGACCCTCAGTGAGGCTACCCCCTGTGTGCATACTAAAGGGAGGGCCGACACGGGGAATAAAGTAAAGCGAAGGGCTGCTTCTGAGTTAATTCTCAGCCAATACACTTAAAAAAAATTACATGTTATGGGCAGATAGTTACACATACAGCGAACACTTGTTTGGCATGCACAGTGTCGTGGGACAAGTCAGCACAACTTTGCGGTACTAATTCCTAGGAATCATACATGGTTGTATGCATACAGAGCTACATACATGTGCATGCCAACCCGAGTCTTTCTGGATTCTAACATGAAAATGCCTAAAGATTAGGACTTTAAACGGATAACCATAATTGTCCTAAAATTGGAACAGTTGGATTTTACAATACAATAACCCATTCAAACGATGTAAATAAAATGACAACTAGTGCTGATCTTGTGCAGACTTCTCCTCCAGGCGCAGTCTGATCTTGGTCAGCACGTTTTGCTAAGACCTGAATGTGCTAATGTTGGGAATGTTTACAGTACTGCCCATGGTGTGCCTTTTAGTCAGAATCCCGCTAATGTATATGAATGCAAGTCTGCATAGCTTTATTGTACAGATATACTTCACATATATCAGATTCTGTTCAATGTGCTTGAGGTTTTTTCTGTGTTTATTGTTACTTTTTCTTATGTTGTACTATCCTTTTTCACAATGTTTCAGGCATGAGGTTGATTTGACAGGCTTAAACACAAAAACTGAACAATGTCATCAGTTAAGACATTAATTGCAATCCAAGTATGGCAGATATAAAAATACTTTCTGTAAATGTACAGGGGATTGGGCTTCTTCCAAAACGAACAGATATACTACAGTATTTAAAGGAGAAAAATTGTCAGATATATTGTCTGCAGGACACACACTTTTGCCCAGGAACAGATGAAAAACTTGTTAAGGCAAGATGGGATGGGGACTGTGTCTTTAGTTCCCTGAAATCTAATTCTAGAGGAGTGGCCATTTTATTTAATAAAAATTTTGACTATAAGGTGCATAATTGTGAATCTTATCCTAACGGCAACTATATAATACTAGACTTAAGTGTAGAAAATAATAGATTAACATTAGTTTCCATTTATGGACCAAATTCTGATGACCCAGGGTTTTATGAAAATATTGCTAAGAAAATAGAAGATATTGGTAATGAGCATATTTTTTGGTGTGGAGACTTCAATCTTGTGATTGATCCAAAAGTTGATTACTGTAACTATAAAACAATCAATAACAAAAAAGCAAGGGATAAAGTCTTAGAAATAATGCAAGAAAAGTTTATGGTGGACCCTTATCGTGATTTTCATCCAAATTTAAAAAGATACACTTGGAGAAGAACTCATCCGTTCCAGCAAGCAAGACTAGATTTTTTTCTCATTTCAGAGAATTTATTGTCCTCAATTCAGAACTGTACCATAGAAAATAGTTATAGATCAGATCATTCAGCAATTCTACTGAAAGTAAAATTTAGTGAATTTATTAAAGGTAAACCTATGTGGAAACATAACAATTCTCTGTTAAGTGATTTAAAATATCTTGAAGCAATTAAAAGTAAAATTGAAGAAATCAAGCAACAATATGCACTACCAATTTATAATTTAGATAACTTGAAAGATATTCCAGATGCTGAAATACAGTTCTGCATTAATGATAAACTTTTTCTGGATACACTACTTATGGAATTAAGGGGAAAGTCTATTTCATATTCATGCTTTAAAAAGAAACAAGAAGATATGAGGGAGAAGGACTTAATAACTGAAATATCGGAACTTGAACATGGATTAACACCAGAAAAAACAGATATACTGGAAAATTTAAAAGCCGAACTCTACGAATTAAGAAAACGAAAAATTAAACGGGCAGTGATTAGATCCCTAGCAATTGATATTTTAAACGATGAAAAACCAACTAAATATTTCTGCTCCCTTGAATCTCATAACTTTACAAGTAAAATCATACCAAAACTTTTAAAAGAAAATGGTGAAATATTGACTGAGCAAAATCAAATCTTGCAAGAAATAGAACAGTACTATAGAAATTTGTATAGCAGTAAAGAAGGGGAAATAACTGATATTGATCTAAATAAATTATTAAGCAACTAAAATATTCCTAAACTAAACCAAAATGAATCAAATAATCTAGAAGGACTTCTAACTTTATCAGAACTCTCTTCCGCTTTAAAAAATATGAAAAATAACCGTAGTCCTGGAGCAGATGGTTTCTCTTGCGAATTTTTCAAAATGTTTTGGAAAGAACTAGGCACGTTTGTCTTAAGAGCAATTAATTATAGCTATGAAACGGGGGAATTTTCGGTAGCACAACAAGATGGAATTATTACACTACTACCAAAAGAAAATAAATCTAGACAGCTCCTTACAAAATATAGACCCATTTGTCTTCTTAACACAGTGTATAAAATAGCCTCGGCAGGAGTAGCAAACAGAATTAAAACAGTATTAAATAAACTTATAGAACAAGATCAAACAGGCTTTATATCAGGACGATACATAGGAGAAAACACAAGAATAATTTATGATTTAATGCAGTTAGTAGATGAACAAAACAAACCTGGACTACTGTTATTAGTTGACTTTGAAAAGGCTTTCGACTCGTTATCATGGTCATTCATAGAAAAAGTGCTTAATTTCTTTAATTTTGGCCCATCAATTATTAAATGAATATCAACCCTCTATAAAAATTCTTCTTTAAGGGTTAACCAAGGTGGAAACTTCTCATCCCCCTTCAAAGTTGAACGTGGTTGTAAACAAGGAGACCCATTATCCCCGTACATTTTTATCCTCTGCGCAGAAATTCTAGCCATAAAAATTAGAAATAATGATAAAATAAAGGGGATCAAAATTAATGACTTCGAATTTTTATTAACACAGTTTGCTGATGATACCACTGTTATCTTGGATGGATCTGAAACGTCTTTGAATGAAACATTAAATGAATTAGAAAAGTTTAAGTCTATTTCAGGGCTTAAGGTCAATTTTCAGAAAACACAGGTCATATGGATAGGATCGAAAAAATATACCCAGGACGCAATTAAAACAAAATGGAAACTAACATTGGGAATTAATAGATTTAAATTACTGGGCATAACCTTTGACACAGATCTAAATAAAATGATTGACATCAATTATGCACAAAGAATCGAAACACTGAAAAGTAAAATACTAGCTTGGCAGCGTAGACATCTCACCCCAATTGGCAAAATTACCGTTATTAAAACTCTGTTAATTCCTAGTCTGAATCATCTTTTTCTATCTTTACCCAACCCAACAGATAAGGTTTTGAAAGAACTACAGGATATGTTTTTTAAATTTCTTTGGGAAGGAGTATATAGAATAAAAAGCAATGTGATGTACAAAGATTATGTAGATGGTGGACTTAAAATGATAAATGTACAAGCTTTTTCAGCAGCTTAGAAATCAACATGGATACGAAGGTTAATTTTTAGTCAACAGAAGTGGACAAAAATTTTAGAGCAGTACATAAACGTAGATAAATTCCTCTGTTGCGGAAAAGATTATATTACTGCTGAATTACGGAATATAAAAAATAAATTTTGGCAGGATGTATTCAAGGCGCATATCCACTTAGTAACAAAAAATCAACCAACTGAAAATAGTTTTTTATCAAGTCCAATATTTTATAATGATAATATTAAAATAGCCAAAGCTAGCTTTTTTTATTCACAATGTTTTAAAAATGGTATAAGATTCGTTAATGATATTGTAGGAAATGATGGTAAATTTTACTCATTCCAGGAGGTAAAAGAAAAGTTTGATATTCGTATAAACTACATGCAATATTTAAGTATGATTCATGCAATTAAAGAATGGCAGAAAGGAATAAGTTTAACAAATATTACAGCAAAATTACCAAACCCGATTGTACCCGCTTATCTGCATATTTACATGAAAAATAAAAAAGGTAGTAAAGATATGTATATAATATTAAACCATAACACTGAGACAGCTACTGGCAGGGTCGCCTGGAACAAAACATACGATTTGGATGATAATGCTTGGAATGATATTTATATATGGCACAACACACAAGCGAGCTGATCTCGAACGTTCTTCAGAATGTTTAGCAGAAGCTTGGTTGTGCTACGCGTAACCTTCATTATCATATGCTAGCATGCGGGGCGTGGGATGGGGGTGCTTTACAAA
The DNA here is from genome assembly GCA_963989385.1 of Ctena decussata. Taxonomy (NCBI): domain Eukaryota; kingdom Metazoa; phylum Mollusca; class Bivalvia; order Lucinida; family Lucinidae; genus Ctena; species Ctena decussata. The sequence goes on from OZ022506.1 coordinate 60,012,282, forward strand.
AATGATGTTGTCTTTGTTTTATACTGATCTCCTTTGAAAGAAGACATAGCAGCCACTCAGGTAATTGATTTATGACTTGTTTTCAGCATCAGGCCATACATCCAACATGCAGTTTTCCAGCTGAGGCCTGTATTTCAGTTCAAATTATATAATGATCCGTTACTGTCGCACATCGGTGCCCCACTTTTCAAGTCTGCAGTTTCATCAAATACTGGAATGTCACAAAAATAATGACTGCCTGCAATTTTAGGGATGCTAGGACACATTACAAAACAAAATTGGTTTCAATCCCCTAATGATAAAATAGTTTAAATAACCGAAATCTATTTTGGGGTTAACGAGCAACAGGCAAAATGCAAGCGGTGCTGAAGAGGGACCAAGCTTTTCAACAACTCTGATATGTTTCTCAGCCGCAGATTTCGATCGAATTTTTCACCCTGCACTTTGCCATTGGTCTACCTTGATGACTGTAATATAATGATAAAAAATATTTGCTTCATTTGTGAGAAAAATGGGTGATTACTTACGAGTGATCCGATACTGTCGATGATCCGATACTGTCGAGTCCACTGTATGTACACATACGCATGCATGCTTACAGGAAGATGTACGAACGGGTGCTTTGACTAGTCACGATTGATTTAGTAGGGAGTTTATTACACTGAAAATCATAATCGGACGTGTGTCCCAATAGGAGTCGAGCCCACGACTCCTGCATGAAAGGCGAACACTAGTCCACGCACTCCACTGCGCGCACGCACAGATGAATGCTTGTATAAACATAAAATTATACCAATTTATGCACACAACCAGTACACTCATATCCGTTAGTGGATAACATGGAAAAGCAAAATGACTACCTGTTTTCCCAAAAACAAAATTAAGACAGACTGAGGGACACTTGCATGCGGTTCTAGCATCTGTTATCCATCGATATTTTACGGACAAATACTAATATTTCTGTTTCAGTTATGAACCTTCCTATTTTAGTTTGGGGAAGGGGCAAATTCCACTGTGTAGCGTGTTTTCCTGCAATCATATTACCAGGGGGAAAATCCACTATAGAGAGGAAAAACGGCTATACAAAAACACGTATAGTAGATTTTCCCCGGGGAAAATTGGCTATATAGTCATATTTCCGGGGAGAAATTCTACTTTATAGCCATTTTTTCCGGGGGGAAATTCTACTATGAAAAAATCATAATCATTTTTCCGGGGGAAAAACTACTAGGGGGAAAAAGCTACTCTCTGACAATCACAACTTCAATATAAGTTTGATGACTGTAAAACATCATTGAAAGACTGGCTGATCCTAGACTTTTTCCATGCCTGTATATAAATTAACTTGTATTTTTAATACTGAGGCCCCTATTCGCAAACTAAACTCAAACTCAACGACTGTCTCAAGGAAAGGCCAAGTCGTATTCACAGACAAAAGTGCAGCTGGAGTAAATTCCAATTAGTAAGGTTTGGTCGAGGAACGGTGAAGCTCCCTTAACGGCAGTTCGAGTTAAGTTTGATCAATATTTCAGCGATTTCATGGCTATGATAGGACAATGCGAAGAAGCACGACTACCAAAAGCTGTTGTTATAGACCAGATGGCTTCTATGTTATACATTTTTTTCTTTTGTGTGTAAGTGTGTGTGTGTGTGTGTGTGTGTGTGTGTGTGTGTGTGTGTGTGTCTGACAAATTCATATTTTAAGGGTGCTGCGTTTCACAGACAGAGTTTTGGCTTACGTCATGTGATTTGTATTTCCTTTCAGCTATAATGTCGCTTAAAAATATTAAGTCTTTATTCAGATGTCTCCAAGAGAGAGAGAGAGAGAGAGAGAGAGAGAGAGAGAGAAAGAGAGAGAGAGAAGCGAGAGAGAGCCCTCCCCACACATACTCATTCACACATGCTCGGGTAGGGCTACGTTTGGTGTAAGCGAGTCTTACTTGTGTAAACTAGAGCATGGTTCGTCCTTCTGTATGAAGACATAATCCACGCGCTTTAGCGGGTGCATTTTCGACCGTACAAGCGGACAAACTGCGTTCTTTCTCACTTATAGCATGATACTCATTCTAGGCCTTGCACGTTATGAGGTATCTCATGCTCAAGATTTGGGTATCTGAGGATCGTACCATAAATCTAGATAATAATTGCTGTGCTTGCAGCAGGTGCGGAATAGGGATCGGATTTCATTTTACTCTCGTCTGTCCCATCGTTCCTTCTTCCTCTCTCTGAGAGACCGCTCGATAAAGACTGAAACACTGTCTCAAATAGCCGTGAAACCCCAAACAAACAAGCAAACAACAACCCAAAACCTGTCAAAAAACTAGTCGAATTTCTAACTTGACTGATACCTTAACAATATTGAGCTACAATATAACTTTTAACAAGAGCTGTCAGCAGACAGCATAGCTCGCCTGGAATTGGGGTGATAGGAGATAACCAATACTCCAAGTGGTAAAGTCTAATTCTAATGGGTGAGAATAAGCTAACCTTTGTATTCGGAAGACAAAAAGCAGCCAAGACTTGACAGCTGCAGTTTCTAAATCACCTGAAAAAGTTTGAGAAACTTTGCCACCATAATAAAGGCTTTAGGGTGTTCAAAGACCTTAGAGGTTCTCCATCCTATTGAGAACAAGTTAAAACGCCAGAAATGTTTTTCAGAGAATAACTGATGTTCATCCACCCGCCCATTTTCCATCACCTCTAATGAATAAAAAGTCTGTAGATATAAATTATCTATGCAAGTTTGGAGAAAATCCATCCACTGGTTTTAAAGGTACCCTACATAGAAGATTATGTCCTTGAAAAATGGGTCAAGGTCACCAACTATTAAACATGTCTTATACCTGTCACAACGATATATTCATTCAAGTCTGATGAATATCCATCAATCGGTTCAAGGTAAAACTTAATTTTAAGAGAAATATATAAGCATTTGTAAGTTAGCTTTTGACCTTAAAAATGAGGTCAAGGTCATCAAAAGATAGTAAACTCTTGAATTATCCCGAAGGTATGTGTATGAAAGTTACGTGGAAATCAAGCCAAAGGCTGATGAGATTTATTAATTTTAGTGAAATTTCACATATCAAAGTCCTCCTGTGACCTTGAAAATGAGGACAAGGTCACCAAAATCTGATTAGCTCTTAAGCTAGTCCAAATGATGTATTCATGCAAGTTTGGTGCAATACCATCTACTGGTTCATGAGATATTGTGGGTACAATAAATTGTCATCTAAGTCCTCCAGTGTCCTTGAAAAATAAAGTGAATGTCACCAAAGTAAAATCAGCTCTTAAATTTACCCTAATGATGTATCCATGCAAGTTTGGTGAAATTCCATCCATTGACACATGAGATATCATGGGTACAAGAAAATGTAATCTAAGTCCTCCGGTAACCTTGAAAATGAGGTCAAAGTCACCAAAATCTAATCAGTTTTTAAGCTAGTCTCAACGATGTAGCCATGCAAGTTTAATGAAATTTCATTAACTGGTTCATGAGATACTGCTGGTACAAGAAATTGTCATCTAAGTCCTCCGGTGACTTTCAAAATGATGTCACGGTCACGAAGATCTAATCAGCTCTTAAACTTATCCCAATGATGTATCCATGCAAGTTTGGTGAAAATCCATCCATTGGTTCAGAAGATATCATGGGTACAAGAAATTGTCATCTAAGTCCTCTAGTGACCTTGAAAATGAGGTCGTCATCAAAAATCGAATCAGCTCTTAAACTTATACCAATGATGTATCCATGCAAGTTCGATGAAATGCCATCCATTGGTTTAGGAGATATCATGGGTAAAATAAAACTTGACTGATTGGCAATAAAGTGGATACTGTCTTTGTGCCTCTGGCTACTTTTTCCTCTTAAAGTAATTCTAGTATACCACACTGATGTACCTTGAGTAACAATAGATTGTTCAAAATTTCAGGCCTGAGCCAAGAGAAATGAGTAAAATATATGCATTCAAAAAGGGTATACTTTCATTTGCCTCTAAGTTTAATAATAATAATAATAACAATAATACAAATAATAATGATAATAAAACATTTTAATACAATATATAACTGTCTTAAAATGGCTATTCTAATCTCCAGTCCACTCAGTATCAAAGTCAGTTGTATGCAAGTTTGGTACACCTTACATAAGAAAAATTCACTTGTGGTTACTGAAATTTAAGCAAATAAAACGGACGGAACCAAAGACTTGTGGACAGTCGGACAGACAGACGGACGAACGAACGGATGGATGGACCCCTATAGCATGCATCGTCTATTGGGGGTTGGGGTGGAGGGGCTACAATGATATAGAAACACGCCCATAACAATTGATTTTAGTATAAAAGCTGATCACGAAACAAGTAAAGAAAGCGCTTACGACGTGTGAAGGCTGGAAGGGGTCGTTTTTTTTCGTGTTTTTTTTTTTTTTTTTTTTTTTGTGTGGGGGGGGGTTGCTCACAGGAATTACCAGGAGGTAGGGTTAAACAACAATAAATACAGTGATACGAGAATAGGAAAATCGATTAAAGTTTCATCCAAAATACTGGAGAAGGACGGTATCGAATCCATGACCGATGTTCAACAGGCTACACCATGAACTCTTCTGCAGACACAGCAAGATAAACCGGACGGACGCTCATACGTCAAGTAGAAAAGCGTAGTTCCCGCAGTAAATTTATAATTCTACGAATTTTACAGTTAGTATGCTTTAGTTCTACACTGTTAATTAAGTCAACAATGTCTCAAAATTTAGTCATTACAGTTTATATCTTTTAGGAGGTCCGGTCTGGGTCCACACTGTCCTTTACATGATGTGAGTCTAACTGTAGTGTTGCTAGAGTCTCCTCCACGAAGTCAAAATGACCACCAAAACTGTATACATGTACTTGAGCTTCACGCACTCAAGGCTTACTCGAGCGTCACTTCAACCGACCTTACTGGAGTATGAGTCGAGTATGAGTTTGAGTTGTGTTTGTGAATGTGTGGGCCTGAGTGGTTTATTGCTGTGCATAATGATTACAGCTTTATGGTTTATGACGTCTTAAAAGGTTGAGTTGTCTTTGAAACAGTTGCATATGAAATATTCTTCTTAAAATAGGGAGAAGCATATTTTTTATACTTAAAGGGATGGATTAAATGTATTTAGTCACGACTATTACAATTAAGATAGGAAGGAGAGAGTCATACCCATTAAATCTCCAATCTTAGGCCAGCAAAGAAGTTTGTATACATTTTTTATTTTCATATATATTGACATTTCTTGAAATCTTACTCACAAAATTCATAAAGTTTCCAAGAAGATGAGAATGAATACCACCGCCAAAAATCGTAGAATACTGTATCATAGATAACGATTGAACTGTAGAATGATATATCTTAGCCGAAAAAAACCATAACATCTACCGCCGAATACTATAACAAAAAATGGTGAAAAAGGCAAATTACGGCACAAAATTGACTTTCCGAAAAGAGATTTAAGGTTGGCGGACAACATTATTATGTTTATGCACCAGACTATGGATTATATTCTACAAATATATGATGAAATGTCTACTTTCACTTTCTTCTCTATAAAAGCTGATTTAAGGAAGAACTAAAAATTGTGTTTGTAAAACACTATGCCCCCAAACATATGCTTGCCACTAAAGGTGTCAAAATTTAGAATGTCTAAGTCTGAAAAGAAGTTACCTAATCTTTACTAAAATATTTACCTCATCAAGAACTACTATTACACTAAAAAATCAGCTTCCTACATCAATAAATTCAGAAGTTGGAAAAATGCCAAATTCAAACAAGGGCTATAACTCCATCAAAATTTTATGGAAATCTCCCAAAAGTTAATTAGGTAATCTACTTTTCATATCTGATCAGTATACCAAATACATAGGCTATAACTCAAATACTTATTGAGATATTTGGCTAACAAGATATCCATCTCATGTTTTTGAAGGGACATAACTCCAAAATGGGGCATAACTTGGAAAAAATATATGTGTCAGTTATTTTTCCCATAAGGAATCCATAAATAAAATTCATAAACCCTATGCCCAGTGGTTCTAGAACCCAGCAGCTGCATAAGTATTAAACATCAGGCGAAATTAATGAATGTAGAGTTACCTTACCTTTACTCAAGTATTAAACTCATCAAGGACTATTACTAAACCAAAAAATCAGCTTCCTACCTCAAGCGGTTCAAAAGTTGGAAAATGCCAAATTCAAGCAAGGGCATAACTCTATCAATATTTTACAGAATTCTCCCAAAAGTTAACCAGGTAATTTACTTCTCATAGCCAATCAGTATACCAAATATCAAGGCCATAGCTCAAATGCTTTTTGAGTTAACTTGCTAACAAGACAGTCATGTCATTTTTCTAAAGGGGTTATAACTCCAAAAAGGGGCATAACTTGGAAAAGAAAAAATACATTTCAGCTAATTTTCAATGAGGAACCCATATATACAATTTCAAAACCCTATGCCCAGTGGTTCTTGAACTCAGCAGCTGCATTATTATCAAACATCAGGGGAAATAACTCGGTAATTAATCAAAGCAGAGTTAAATAACCTGTACTAAAGTGATTAACTCATCAAGGACTACTAGTATACTAAAAATCAGCTTCCTAGCTTAAGCAGTTCAAAAATTGGGAAAATGCCAAATTTAAATAAGGGTCGTAACTTCATCAATATTTTACAGAATTCTCCCAAAAGCTTATTAGGTAATCTGCTTCTCATACCCAATCAGTATACCAAATATCAAGGCCATAGCTCAAATACTTTTTGAGATATCTTGCCAACAAGATAATCATCTCATTTTTCTAAAGAGGGCATACATCCATAAAGGGGCATAATTGGGAAAAGAAAAAAATATGAGTCAGCTAATTTTCAATGAGGAATCCATACTTGAAATTACAAAACCCTATGCCCAGTGGTTCTGGAACTCAGTAGCTGTATTATTATTGAACATCAGGGGGAAGTAACTCAGAAATTAATCAATGCAGAGTTACCTAACCTGTACTAAAGTAATTAACTCATCAAGGACTAATACTATATCAAAAATCAGCTTCCTAATGTAGAGTTACCTTACCTGTACTAAAGTATTAAACTCATCAAGGACTATTACTAAACCAAAAATCAGCTTCCTAGCTCAAGCGGTTCAAAAGTTGGAAAAAATGAAAAATTTAAACAAAGGCCATAACTCCGTCAATATTTTATGGAATTCTCCCAAAACTTAATCAGGTAATCTACTTTTCACATCCGATCAGTATACCAAGTATCAAGGCCATAGCTTAAATACTTTTTGAGATATCTTACTAACAAGATAGTCATCTCATTAACTAAAAGGGGCATAACTCCATAAAGGGGCATAATTGGGAAAAGAAAAAAAATATGTGTTAGCTAATTTTTTATGAGGAATCCAAAAATGAAATTTCAAGACCCTAGCTAGCAAGGTTCCAAAGTTACAGCAAGCATGAAAAAGTGTGACGCACACACGCACGCACCCACTAACGAACGCACGGACAAGCCAAAAGCAATATGTCCCACCAACTTTTTCAAAGTTGGGGGCATAATGAAGCACTCATCGGCCCGGAATATATGCATTGTTATGGTAAAACTTATTACAGGCAAATTTTCATATGAATAAAGGCATATACCTTAATTAACAAATTTACTCCAGTTTTATAATTTCCTTACACGGTTTCTAATGACGCTTTCCCACAATTCTTTGTAAAACCGGCAAAAACCATAACGTTAACATTCGCAAACAGAATACCGCAATAACACATTGTAAGTAGTGGGAATTATGGTACGTATGGGACTATGAAAATTAAAGACAGGTAAGCGATGATAAAGACACATAATCCAGTTTTCTCATCTGGCGCGACCGATCCGTCCGCATTCGAGCATGAAGGGTAATACTATCGTTGCAAAAGTGAAATAATTGCAAAAGTTTATTATTTGTTACTTTCATATATCATACACATTTATGCCTCCGTTATAACATGTATCACAGTATTCCTCATGTTGCCATTGTATGGAATAAGATGACAATAAAGAGATTTGTATTGTATTATTGTATTGTATTGCATATCATTCAGAGTAACCCTTCCTATTTGATTAGCTTGTGGATGTGCCCGCGATATAAAGAATATGTTAGTCCAGAATTCCCATTAAGATGAAAATCATAGATGACCTGTAAAATCACTCGAATAAGATTATCATAGAATTTATTATTAATTCAGCTCTTATTCTGGGTTGGACGGGGTATCGTTTTTGTTACTACTATGATTACCGTTATTACAATAATGATAAACATGACATTGAACATGCTCATAAGTTAGAGAAACTCGTATCTTTGAAAATAACAAAAACTGAAAAAAAAAACAAGCAGATTCGACGAATTTATGTCCCCCGCCTTGGAAACTAGGTCTCCACTGCATATACACTTAGTGTTTGAGCTGGAAAAGCGGCTAAGTTAAAAATGTGAAAAAAAGTAATAAAAAAAAATAATGTGAGGATTATATCCAAACCACATGCATATCTTCAGACCATGATCAAAACACCTGTGAAGTTTCAAAGGAATCGGCATAAAACTGTAGGAGGAGTTGCACACACAAGGTACCCACTATCTATTCACTTTGATAGTAAAAATGTATGAAAAATGGCTAAGTTCAATTTGCCAAAAAAGTATTACTAATAAAAAATAATGTGAGGATTATATCCAAACCACATGCATATCTTCCGACCATGACCAAAATACCTGTGAAGCTTCAAAGGAATCGGCAAAAAACTGTAGGAGGAGTTGAGCACACAAGGTACCCACTATCTAGTCACTATGACAGTAAAAACACATAAAAAAATGACTAAGTTCAACTTGTAGAAAAAGTAACAAAAAATAATGTGAGGATTATATCCAAACCACATGCATATCTTCAGACCATGACCAAAACATCTGTGAAGTTTCAAAGGCATCGGCATAAAACTGTTGGCGGAGTTGCGCACACAAGGTACCCACTATCTAGTCACTTTGATAGTAAAAACGCCTAAAAATGACTAAGTTCAACTTGTGAAAAAAGTGACAAAAAATAATCTCAGGATTATATCCAAACCACATGCGTATTTTCAGACCATCACAAAAACAGCTGTAAAGTTTCGAAAGAATCGGCATAAAACTGTAGGAGGAGTTGCGCACACAAGGTACCTACTACTTTAGGGGGACGGAAGGACGGAAAGACGGAAGGACGGAAAGCCGAAAACTATGTCCCTCCGCTTTTCTTCGAAAAGGCGGGGGACAAAAAGAATATTGAAGTGAGTACTTGCATATACCTTTATCAAAGCTTTCCATATGTTCTCTAAACTTTTTTACAAGAAACTTCTTGTCCATGATATCGGATACTTCTTTAATTGTCCTCATTTTTTTACTCTCCCAGACATACCCCAAGCCGGGTACCATATCTTCCAAAGGTCCATAGCCGGAAAATACTTCAAAAAGTTGGTCTTCAAGTTGTATGATCTCCATAAGTATCGGATCATTGTATTCATACCTAAAATTTAAATTGACTGGATTCACTTCCAAAGGAAGCAAATTCATTCCTTCATGAGATGATTCCTTTTCAAAGTGTGTTGTCATCCAAGGAAGTAAACAATAGTTTAATTGCCCATTGTAATATTTATAGGTAACGGAATCATGCGACGTTTGTCCATTATAATATTTAAAAGGTACGGAACCATAAGCCGTTTGCCCATTATAATATTAAAGAGTATCGGAATCATACGACGTTTGCCCATTGTAGTATTAAAGCTTCTAACATGACGTTCACGTTTTCCGCATTGAGCCTATAGAAAGCGGCGCCGTATGAAGTTCTATGATAAATCACGTTGTTAACGCTCGGCGTGCACATTCCGCGCCTTGATGACGAAGGACGTAAACATTTAACCTCTGGCGACGTCCGCCGCAAAAGAGTCCATAAGAAAACGTCGCAATATCAATGCAATTTGATCGTATATCACGTTAGAAATAATTTTCCTTAATTCACGGGTAAGGAACAATTATTTCTTAAATAACGAAATCATACGATGCTTGCCCATTATAATATATAAAAGGAACGGAATCATGCGACGTTTGTCCATTGTGATATTTAAAAGTAACGGAACCATAAGACATCGAATTACCCCAAACCACCCCAAAACACCCCAAACCGCCCATAAAAACACGCCAAACCACCAAAACCAGATCAGCCCAAACCAAATTTGGTATTTTGCAGGAACTCACACTGCTTTAGAAATGTTTGCTCATGCTAAAAATATTTATAGTTAATGATAATTGATTTACATTTGCTGCTTTAGGGATGATTTGTCATTACCAATATGTAGGCTATATTTGTGTATCTGTGTTTCCATGAATCTGAATGGTATATACCATTTATATACTTACATGTGCATCTTAACATGCATATGCTGTCAAACATATATGCAGACATGCAAGCATATTCAGTGGCTACATATGTACATACATACAAATGGCATACATACATATAACATATTATCAGCACATACCATATGAAAATCATTGTTTCTGCATAAAAAGATAATACTTATATACATTTTTATTTTACAATTTTAAAATCATTAAAAGCATAAACAAAACGTTAGAAGCTATTTTAACGTAAAACTGAATTAAGAAAAGTGGTTTGGGGTGGTTTTTAGGCGGTTTGGGGTGGTTTGGGGTAATTCGATGGACCCAGAACATTGTAATATTAAAGAGTTACGGAATCAAACGACGTCTGCCCATTGTAATATTAAAGAGTTACGGAACCATACGACGTTTGCCCATTGTAATATTAAAGAGTTACGGAATCATACGACGTTTGCCCATTGTAATATTAAAGAGTTACGGAATCAAACGATGTCTGCTCTTTATAGTATTAAGGAATAATGGAATCATACGACGTTTGCCTATTATTGTATTAAAGAATAATGGAATCATACGACGTTTGCCCATTGTAGTATTAAAAAGTAACGGAACCATACGGAGACGTTCGGTTAAGCTGGGCCATTCGCGGACAAAAATGGCCATACATACAACCATGCTAGAATTCAAGAAAAAATCAGGACCATAATGCTCATTATATCTGCTTCAAAGCTTTGAGATATTTTCAGATAATAGTTTTAGATTATGAAATACCAACCATGTTTAGAGACATACCCTAACAATTAGAAATGGCGTATTATATGACGTTATTTAGATACGTTGAATGACGATGTCGCATACGATTTCTTTGACATGCGTAGCATTGCACATTTACTAATCTTCTAACATTTGATTATTTTGGCGGGTTTCAATTTAAAATGTTTTTCTTTGCTTTTTTGGAAGACAGGGGTTTTCTATGAAGCGCTGCTTTATCAAATGACGTCAACACTTTCAAAACGTGGTCTTAGTGACGTTGTGACGTAGGTTACGTGAGACGTAGGTTACAGTACACAATTTTTAACCTTTTTTTTTATTCCATTTAAAGTTTCAGTGCATGAAATCTAAGCACACCATCTTGTAGCTGTTACTAGGCAGGATTTTACACATGAGTTTCAGAGCGTATGCTTTGCTCAGTTTTAAATAAAGCCCGTGACGTAAGGTTACATTCTTACAGAAAAATGCTGGGGTAATGTATTTGGAAGTCGAGTAAAATATACAAAATGGAGCAAATTTGCACAAATGATATAAAATATTGAGGAACACATATTTCTTCGTGTGATCTTGTAATTTTTATGATGCCGGGCCATTTTAGTTAATACATGTATCATGAATTTACCGCTGTGACGTAGGTTACATAAAATTTGCGACAATACTTCCCAGTCTCATTTCGTAGCAAAAACTACCCTTTAGATATTGTTTAAGCGGGGAAATATGTAAGAAATCGCCTGAATTTAATAATGGAGCTTGATTTTAAGCAGTGGTTTATCTTTTTTAGCCGTGCGGCGTTCATACCTAAGCAACGGCAATATTGCGACATTTAAAAACGTTGCCTTTTAAATCAGGGTATCATTATTCGAACCAGCAAGCCTAACTTATCTGATCATACGAGTTGACACTAATCGATATAATCTGTGGCGTGAAATGCATTAGCTTGAATAGGAAACCAAAGGTTCACAGAAAATTGTAAAAATATTAATTAATACTGAATCTATATGCATACAGATTCATAATATTCAGTTTAAGTGCTATCCTTTACATAATTTTTCATAATTTTACGTTAATATTAAATTGGGGGATTTTGAGGTAGAAAATGTGACCCTCTAAATGCAATACTTATATAGTAAACAGCACTGAAAATGCAGAGGGTATCCTTCTTTTATTCCCAATATGATTTTCAAATATAAAGTTGCACAAAATATGCATACGGATTCCATATCTGCAATGAATTTTCTTTCTAATATTATAATTTTTATTGGGAAAAAATGAAAATAAATAGGGGGATTTTCAGGGTATTTACAAACTTTTTTAAATTGTCACAAATGCACCCGAATCTATTTTTAGAAATCGTAGACTAAGCGTGAAGCTTTACCTGTCCGAATTCCCCCTGGCTATTTTAGCTTTAGTCCACACATTTAACTGATTTGCAGTATTGCTATATCGACGCATGAATACTGAAAATAATATTTTGATAATATGTATTTTAGCTGCATTTTAGCTGTTTTATGTGAAATATTCCCGTTGTTAGATATTCCGTCAGAATTTATAAAACTTGACGAGTACATTTTGACAAAAAGTATAAATAATACAAACAGGACAGAAATGACACATCTAGAAAATACATAGACAGCAAAAACAAGTTTAAATCATAGAAATATAATCACATATTCAAGTGCAAATAAATAAAAAACAATTTTCTTCAAATCTTTTTTTTTTTCAGAGGAAGCAAACGAAAAGTGAATATTTTATATCACAAGGAAGAAAATTTACTCATTTTTTTCTGCAATTGATTAAATGATGTCTTTCTGCATATGTAATTAGGAAATTTAATATCTTTTTTTCTGTGTGTTTGACAAAGTGAAAGAATCGGTACACAGCAATTAATTCGCAGTCTGGTCAGGGATCCAGAGCGTCACTTGCAGATTAGCCATAATGATAATAAATAAATAAATGAATAAATAAATAATACCGACACAGAAATGTGCAGGCTAATCTAAGACGCACATTTTTTTGTTCGTATTTTTTAATTAATTGCTATTCCATGGAATAAATAGTAGTTTTAGTAATTCACAGTTTGTCTCCGGATGATTGAAATAAGAAGGGTGAAAACTGGCGACTCAATTATTGTCTTTGCCAAAAAGGCGCCGAATTGAAAGAAATAAAAGAGCGATGCGCTTCATTATTCAATAAAATCTAATTGGCGTAACAAACTCTTTATATACTCAATATTCTGCCAATTTTACTGTCATAATTTTGTTTTTACAACACGCATTACTAGCTGCGCAGCTGGTTCCGTGTCTTCATAATATATCTACAAAACATCTCCTTTTGAACCAACATCGCATACTGAAAACTCTTAAAAATATTGTGATCTGTATATTCAGCGAGAGTATATCGCTGCCAATTATGATAGTACAATTTGATTATTGTAAATATCAGTTCCTTCGTCTAATGATGACTATGATCAGTTTGCGCGAATAGAATAGGCACTTATCAGAGATTGCATAAATTGCAATATTATTTATTTTATTATCAAACTATTTTGTCACCTACTAATGTTTATGATCAGTTTGTGCGAATAAGCTTTTTCTATCTTCATATCATAACCGTAAAATGTACCTGTGTGCCAACAGCGCAGACCAAGACTAGTCTGGTGAGAAACGTTGTGTTGTAACTGTAAACAATCTGACCAGTCTGCTTCTCCTCTCAAACTGTTTCAGAACACCTTACTATTCTAAGAAGATAATGTAGTTTTGTTAACAGATTAGAGACCGATCAGTGTGCGCAGTCTTTGTATTTATCTGCGCAAACTGAGAAAGATTGCCGGCTTTAAATAGTTTGCTCACATGCACAATCTGATTTGGGCTCACGCTTTAAAAAGTTTTGAGAAATATTCTGATCATTTTGCGAACAAACAAACAAATAATCTGCAAATTAAATATTCGATCTTTATTTTTCTATCAGTCTATCTTTAACTGTTAGTACAATACCCGAATTATTTATGACAGCTTGGTCCAGTTAATCTCGGATCATTATTGACCGATAATTGATATATCCAAATACAATATACAATACAATACAAATAGTTTATTCAGCATAAAACATATAGTACAATGTTTATAGCCATACAAACATCAACATACAGTGAAAAACAATGATTATGTATAACTTTTTACAGAAGAGCAAAAATGTACCCGGTTGGTAGATAGGTACAGAGGTATACTAAGTAAACATGATACTTTCAGTACAACGAGTAGATATGTTTCAGTATCAAGAAACATAGGTACAAGTATTATAAGCTCATGATATACGATTTTTTGTGGCAAAGTATATAAATTTTGCTAAGTTACATATATTCTTTCTTGAAGTTGTAGACATAAGAGTTTCGAATTTATATAAAGACGGCCAATGACAAAAGTAGGGTTTAAAATATTTCATTCTAAGTTGACGATAATTAGGGCATACAAGTAGAAAATGATACTCGTCTTCTATCTTATTCATATTGCATGATTTACAAATTCGCTGGTCACGGGGAGTACTGTCATACCTTCCAGTTTCAATGGACAAATTGTGTGACGATGTTCGAAAGCGCGACAGAGCGATTTTATATTTATTTTCATTTAAAACCGTAAGATATTTTTCTGATTCAAACTTATGTTTAAAAATACAATATGACTGTAGGCGGCTTGAATTGTTGATATCACAATACCATCTCTGAAAATAGTTATCAAAAATTCTTTGTTTGATCGTCTGGAACGGGATTTCGATATCAGCCTGATTATTCCATATATATTCGAATCCATGGTGTTGTAAAATAGATTTGATCTGGAATGCCCAGTTTTGTCCGTTATAGCTGTAGTTTAAATCAGCGTCTTCTTTTAACATTAAATATATCAGTTTAGCCAAGGATGAATCGTTCTGACGCAGTATTTTGATCCAATATTTTATCATATTAATTTTTCGGAATTCTGCGAGTGGGACTCTGCCTAATTCACCATATAATGCTGTCAAATTTGTTGATTTTTTAACACCTAGAACGCGCCGCAAAAATTTCGTATGTATCATTTCTACGTCAGACGCTCCGTGTATTCCCCATACTTCCGAGCCAAAGTTCAAAATCGACCCAACTAGGGTGTCGAAGAGTTTACATTTCTGAGTAACTGGTAATTCCACTTTTTGAAAAATAGTAAAGAGATTGTACAGTGCAAATGATGCATGCTGAGCAATACATTTTTGGCTGCGATACCAATTTCCGTTCTTGAAAAGTGTAATGCCCAAATATTTAAAAGAGTCAACAAGTTCTAATACGTTGTTATAAATGAAAAAGTCATAATGTGTGCGCTTTCCCTTTTCAAAGATCATAGCCTTCGTTTTTGACGTATTAATTTTTAATCCCCATATACGACAGTAATTTTCAATGTCCGTCAGTAGTGACTGCAATGTTTGTGGCGATGATGCAAAAACAACCTGATCATCAGCGTATAGAATAAGAAATAGTTTTAGTTCATTGACGGAGAAAATGTTACTTAAGTCTGAATTTATATTATCTATGATATCGTTTACAAATAACATGAACAACAGCGGTGAGCTGGGTCGCCCTGCTTTAGGCCAATATTCGAGTCAAAAAATTGTGAAAATGAAGATTTATATCTAATGCATAGTTTAACGGTATTATATATAGATTTAATTGCCTTTACTAACCTACTACTAACATTTTCTGACAAAAGTTTATGCCACAAAAATGAGCGGTCTACCTTGTCGAAACATTTTTCATAATCAATGAAAACACAATATAGTTTTTCTCCCGAATTAATCACTTTCGAAATAACAGAATGGAGAATAAATATACAGTCAACAATTGACTTCCCCTTTTGAAATCCGAATTGGTTATTAGAAATTTTTTCATACTTTTCCGACCATTTTGTCAATCGGTTCAATAGAAGTTGTGAGTAAATTTTTGCTAAAACGTTTATTAAAGTGATGCCACGATAATTTTGGGCTTCATTCGGGTCCCCTTTCTTGAAGATTGGGTTAATTATGCCATCACCCCAGGATCTCGGATATTCTCCTGTTGCATACATTCTATTATATAGCGATAGTAAAAATGGGGATATGAGATCATATGACGCTTTGAAGATTTCACTTGGTATGCTATCGATGCCAGGCATTTTATTATTCTTTTGAGAGAAAATTGCAGACCGTAATTCTGCTTCTGTGAAGTTCGCATCTAATTCTTCGCTGTAAATATGATTCATATCAGATTCAATATTTTCATCGTTCAATGGTTGTTCGCCAAAAACGTTTTCAAAGTGATTGTAAAAATCATCAACCGTTAAAGAGTCGGCAGTTGAAGTCGATTTTTTATATGATTTTTTAATGTTTTTCCAGAATTTGCGGGGATCAGTTTTCGCTAAATTATTTATACGTCGTCCCTCCTTCATTTTGTATGTTTGATGTGCTTTTTTCTTAACTCGATTATAGCATGTTCGAGCTTGAGTAAAATTCAAGCGTGTTTGCTCATTTTTATCCCGATTAAAGCGATTGCGGGCTGTCGTAAATTCGCGTTTTGCCCTTACGCACTTTTCATCAAACCATTCTCTGTTTACATTACCGGGCCGTGGCCTACAACTTTTACTACGATATGTTGTGCCAAATACGTCGAACGCTTTGTCATGCATAAATTGGGTGAACTCCTTAACCACGTGATCGATCGGTTGATTGGACAAATCAGAGGTCATTTGTTGAATATGGTCATGATTATTCATTAGCTGCAGGTTAAATTCGGTGACCTTATTACTATCCCAAACTATCTTCCTGCTAATAGTATCTTCCGCTGATTCCTCCAAGGGAGTTTCTTCCATGTGACTTTTAAGGTAAATATCAAAAGAGACAGGGGCATGATCAGAATGCTCATTGAAATCTAGGATGTCAAAATGTGACAAGGAATCAAAATCAGAAAAATTCAACAAAAGATAGTCTACAGTGCTTTGGCCCTGGCGAGAGCAGAATGTAAATTTACCATTATCGCGGTCATTAAACAAGCGACCATTGGCTAAGAGCAGACCGGTTGCCTGGCAAAGCTCCAATAAGCACCGCCCATTATAGTCAATGACTCTATCTTTGTTTACACGCGTGGGAATGTCACGTGTATTTACTACTGTTAAATTCTGATCTAGGTATTTGTCGAATTCGAAAAAATCTAATGAATCTGAAGTGCGGCTATTTAAATCCCCCGAAATGAAAACTTTACCTAAATTATTATATTTAATTATGTCTATTTCCAACTTCTCAAATATGTCAGTATTTGAAGACTGAAAAACTTTTGAGGCACTAGGTGGTACATAAGTATGACATATGAAAACATCCTGGTCAAAGGGAAACAACTCTTTAGAAATCTTAATCCATAAAATTCCACATTGTTCTTTCTGCACAATATTTATATATTTTTTAAGAGAGTTTTTAAAGTAAACAGCAATACCTCCGCTATAGCGTCCTTTTACCGTATTTCTTGTTTTATTTCCTGAAATAAATTCGCTACAGAAACCATTTATTTCCAAGTTAGTTGTATCTTGTTTTGACAACCAAGTTTCATTTAAAAAAAATAGGTCATAATCTGCTATGTAACTCAAAAAGTCCTCGTCCGAAATTTTGCGTTTGAGTCCATTAATGTTCCAAGAGATGACCTTTAAGGTCGGCTCTCCATGACTTCCCTACTGGTCCATTGGGGTTTGTTCTAAGTACTCCCCTCCTTCAATGAAAAGTTTTTTGCCCACAAATTTAACGTTTTTCCCCTCATTTTTGGCTTTTTTCATCGCTGGATATAGCGGCTTTCTAGCGTCCCTGACGGCTTTTGGCAACTGTGCCCCGACCCCCATATTGGCGGCCTTGAGTTGATTCGCGAAGTCAAATGAAGCTTGCCTGACTTTTTCACGGTCGCTGAAATAGTGGAACTTTACAACAATTGGGCGAGCCTTTGCCGCTCTTTGGCCAACCCTGTGTGCCCTGTCGAAGATCATACTATCTGCACGCTCAATTTTCAAGATTTCGCTGCACATATTTTTCACTAACTCATCGCATTTTTCTGTATTTCCACCTTCCGGGAGCCCATAAAACATCAAATTGTCTCTCATGGACCGCATCTCGAGATCAATCAACTTTGTGTCTAATTCGACACTTTGCTTGGAAAGGCTAGTAGTGTTATTTTCAAGATTTTGACAGTTTTTCTTGATTTGCTTTATGTCCTCTTTGGTGGTCTTTAGATCTTTTTGGTTGCACTCACTTTCAGCTGCCGTGAACTGACATAGCTTTTCATTTTCAGTGACACGCATGTCCAGAGATTTCATTTTAGTTTCAAGATCAGAAACCTTAGCGTTTATGACATTTACCGTCTTTTCTATTTTCTCAATAGTTTGTAGTTTTGACTTTATTTGCTTAACCTCTTCAAGAAGTTCATTAGCCCAAGGTGGTGGTAGAGGTGAAGCTGAAGGCGGAAACCCAAATGTATTGCTATTGTACGGAGCAGGAGGTGAGCCGTATGAAGGTTGCGACATCCCGAAAGGCGCTTGTTGCTGTTGTTGAAAGGCCATATTCCCCTGATACCAACGATTTGAATCAAATGTTAAAGTAGTACTCACTGACGGTAGCTCAGTACTTTTACTATCTTGCTTGCATTTCTTTTGTTCGCTTTTGTTATGTAAATTTGCACACAATGGCTCACTGTTATTAGTCAATGGAGAACTAGCTTGCCGTTTTTTATTTCGTTTTTTCCTACAACCAGCATGATAATTTGAAGCTGTTTTACTTTCCGACATTAGCACAATATATCACATATTGTTTTAGCCTGTTCTTGGACAAAATAATCCCTTGAAAACACATAATTTCCAATTTTTTACGGAGCAGAAACAACCATGTTCTCACTGTAAATTCGACCTTGACCTTTTTTCAATGTAATAAACCTGAACGCCGCGCGGCGTGACATTGTCTATTCGTCATCAACAGATTATGACAATCTTAACATCTTGAGGAAACGCAAATATCGTTGCTTGATAATAAACTTTTATTGTATTTAATTTATTTTTCTTTTGAATAATAATGTTTTATTATTATTATTATTATTATTTGAATATGCTATGTTTGAACAGGAAAAGAATAAAAATAATCAGCCAGCACATAGCTTTTTCAGATCAATTTTCGCATCTGCTCTAGTTGTAAATCAACAGTATTAAGCCTGCACTAACTGACCAGAGTTTTTGCATGATTAGTTTGCGCGGTCGCAATGTCTTATTGGGTAAATACATAACTATCGGAATCGGAATTATTCCAAAATTTCAAAGAACAACATTCACCAAGACCTGTGATCATAAGCCTATGCTGATGCGCAAACTGATCAGACTTATCAGCACAGAACCGGATAGGCGTAGCAAAATATACAGTCTGATCCGAACCGTCACTGTTCGCATAAACAATTACAATTCCCGATAAGAGATTAGTTTGAGTAAATTGATAAACGCTAATCCGGACTGGTACTGTAATTATCTCAAAAGTTTGGAGCAGTGGAATTTATCACGCATTACAGAGGAATTGGCCGAAGGGCAAATTTTGCAGACTCAGATCAAGCTGATTTTCAGAAACAGTCTAATCGGGGTCTACACTATTTGCTGATGTAATTCTGCCAAAATTTAAGGGCTGTTGGTGGTACGATAAATATATATTTCTTTGTCATGCGGAAGAGATAATAACTAAATGAAAAATAATTATTTTTATTTTCATTATTTTTGTTGTTGTTGTTGTTGTTGACTTGAACCCATAACTGCATAGTGGCCTCTTTCTGTTTATGAGAATTTCCTGTAGTCAATGCAAATAGTGATGGACTCGATGAGACGTCGCGTTCTGCAGCGTCTGATCAAGGTCTGCATTGTTTTCATATGTCACTTTTATAAGGAGCCATGCATTTTTGGGTTAAAATAAAGTTGGAAAAGTGCATTATGAACAACATGATCAGCGTATACATGGATATTATAATTTCTAATTATACCCGTTAGTCTTGTTCACTTCTACAACAAAAGCATAAATCAGACTTCATTAGAATACAAGAAAGTTTTTATTACTCTTATCTTGTTTCATATACGCTGGTCGATGTTTTTCTCAAAGCACCGAGATTCAAGTATCAGAAGAAATGATTTCGTATGTGACGATGATATAAGCAAATTAGTCAAGGCTCTGTTACTTCTATTAATATTGGCCTTTAATCCGCTATCGGAAAGGTGATAAACCATAGGTAAAATCGATTGTCTGCACACACAGTGGGCCGATAAATCGAATCAAGTAAGGTAATCCCTGCGATTACCTGTACAAATAGTCAATTTGGGTTGTCTTTCCAAAATTATCGGATTTATCGGATTTTCCAATTGAATGAATAAGTTGGACTTGTGTTAAAAATGTCTAACAAAACGCATGCATGTCTTGGTACTTGTATCTACTTCTTTAGACATAGGGCTACTTGTCGGAGAGTAAACAGAACCGTTATTTTGTAATTTAAAGAAAGGTAATACGAAGGACAAAAATAATAGCTAATGGCCCAACTTAACTGAGAACGTCTCTCCGACGTCTGCCATTTGTAGCACCGAAGAGTAACGGATTCATACGAGTTCTGCTGATTACAGAGTCGGAGAGCATGGAATCATACGCGGTTAGGCGATTGTATAATCGAAGAGTAAAACGATCTAATCGAACCATACTAAGTTTTCCTACTGTAGATCTACGAGCTAACAGGTCTTACTTGCCACCGAAACAAAGTCCATATAAAATATTTCCCACAATGAAATTAACATAGTTTTCTGGGTCAGTGGGCTCTGCCTGTTTCCCGATTTCTTCAAAAACAGTTGACACAGCTTCATGGACTCTCTGCTCTAATGCTTGGCCCATCATTAGGGTCCTGCAAGGAGAAAAGAAAGCAGAAAAAATAAACACAGACATGCAGACTGATCAAAACATAGTTCCGGTATTTGTAACGTATCTCACGCTCAAACTTATTGAAAATAAAGACATCAATTTCTACATTGGATATACTCGGATCAAAGAAATAATCAAGTCCTGAACGAAAATGCAGTATGCCTATAGTTTTATTTTAGATGAGAAAAACAAAAACACGTTTATTTAATTTGAGAGTACACGTCGATTATCAGAAGACAGTAGTTAAAGCTAGAAACGAGCAATGATTCGGGCCTTGACGTATATGAGCCGCGACACGACAAAACCAACAATGTGGTCGTGCGCCCAGCGCAGACTCAGATCAGCCTAGGTATCCGCCTAGTTTAACTAAACTCTTCGTTAAGCGCTTAAAGGGTAGCTGAGGGTCTAAGCTACCTCCATGCGGACAGCGAAGACTCTGATCAGACTGGGCGGATGCCCAGGCTGATCTGAATCTGCGCTGGGCACACAACCACATTGTTGGTTTTGTCGTGTCGCGGCTCATATGTTCTTTTATCTGGAATTAGGTACCTTTAAATGTCATAGTCACTTAGATTTCTCACAGATATTTTTCTAAGCAGGAGCAGTGCAGTTAATTTTCTTGCAGACTGAAAAGTACATGCAAGTCAATGGGATTTTGAGAAAAAAATGACAAATTTTTGTCACGGGCCTGCATTTTGATAGCGACTCTGTGCGTGCCAGGATGACATGTTAAGATGACATATTTGTCCGTATGGCTTTGTGTCAGATTCATGAGATTTGAACCATGTTTCGTCACCAAATTTATCTAGATGCATGTCAGGAAACAGCATTTTCGCCTCACGTAATATTTGCGCCTCATCGGACAAGACAAAATCATGCCCTACTTTCAACAGGTCCATCCATCCCAATCACGAACTTATGTTGGACATTCAACACGTGCGATTTTGTTTGTGGGACAATGTCACCTGCTCAGTTGCTGTTGCATTGGCCAGTTATACACTATCACGTGACTTTTGAGTGACATTCGCGGTGGGGCTTTGAACTATGTGCCGGGCCGCGTAGCGCAATCGGTAGGGCACCTGACTCATAAGTCAGAGGTCCTAGGTTCAAAACCCGGACTGGCCACTTTCGTTTCTCCTTCCGCTGATTCAAGAAGGGCAGTTGTCAGTTACTGGCGAAAGTATTTGCACTTAGTACTGGTTAACCGCTTAGGAGGTCTAAGCCTGCCCATGAATAGTGTGGTTAGGTTAACTGACCGTCCCGATATAACCATAGTTGTTTATCGTGGACGTTAAGGTGGTGATAATCACTGATTTGGGGCAAAGACAAAAATCTGCATAAACACTCAAAAGACCACTGATCTTTCCAAAACTTAGCATATGCCTTCTTTATGTTGTTTCTGACAATTCAGACTCCCAAATTGCAGCATTTGTTAATGTTAAAAAGTGTTTTTATGAGGAAAGATCAAAGGATAATTTTGTGCGCAATAATCTGAAAAAATAATATTGTTATTGAAAATATACTTAGTGCTGAGAGTTCCTTGTTGCATAATTACGGAACCCCGGAAGGGACACGTGCATTTTTTATTAACTCGTGGCCACTACTTATCAAGTCGTTCCCACGACTTACTAAGTCGTGGCCACGACTTATTATGTCGTTCCCACGACTTAGTAAGTCGTGGTAACGAGTTATTATGTCGTTCCCACGACTTACTAAGTCGTGGCCACGACTTATTATGTCGTTCCCACGACTTACTAAGTCGTGGTAACGAGTTATTATGTCGTTCCCACGACTTATTATGTCGTTCCCACGACTTACTAAGTCGTGACCACGAGTTACTACTGCCCTCCTATTGGCCATATTAACTCGTGGCCACGAGTTAATAAATCGCTCTGATTGGATCAATCGGGTCTGGTGTACTGTTGATAAAATCCTTTACCATGTTTTCAGATTAATCTGAAGATGTGTAATAGTTATACCATGGTATGTCTGCCTGTACGAGGAAATAATCCACGAGCTTTAGCGAGTAGATTATCTCCCGTACAGGTGGACAAACCATGGTATAACTATTTTATACCACCCTTACCAGTGTAGACCTTTCTCACTGCGAAATATTTCGTACTAAAGTTGGCATTTTCTGGTACGGGTGGTATAAGTTGATACTAAAAACAGAGATACCAGAGTACTTGCATATTATGCGGACTTGAAAGTGATGCGGACCTGGGTTCCGTCAGTTTCACAGGCGAAACAGCATCTACTGATATTATCTAGCGGAGACACGTGTATAAATAAGGACGGGTTTTGAGGATATTTATTATACTCCTGAGCAACAGATGTTGCGAATATCCATTAGAACTTCGTCAACAAGGCAGCTCTAGTGAGGGATCACGACATGTTTTTTTTCCTGAGAATTAAGAAACATTATCCCAAAAGTGTCCCCAACTATCCAACATATCTCGACCCCTGCTTTAGCAACTGCATATTGAAATGATATAAAAGCCATAATTTCTACAAAGTTCACTTTAAAACATTCCGTATTTTACGGTAGAATACTTGGCAACCAGCTGCCAGTCCCTTTCCCGTTATTTTTACGGGCGCCCGTAAACATTGGCGGAATCATCACGCAGAATAGGGTAGAATAAGAGAGGTTTTGGTTTGGTCATATAGCCCTTCAACTCTATAACGGTCAGTTAACATAACTCTACCATATCGAGACTTCAAACACATTTTCTACAGGCAGATGCCCTTAAAAATAACGGGAAATGGTCTGGCAGCTGGTTGCCAACTTGCCAGGTTTTCTACCGTAAAATCTGCGGAAATGTTTTACAGTGTAAAAAGATAAGCAATGATGGATATATTGCTGGCTGGATGGATGACTTGCAATTTTACGTCCTTTTCAACAGTATTTCAGTCAGATCAGGACGATGGGCGGGCGATGATGAATGGATGTATGCAACAGAGCCCCGTTTACAACTTTACTGTAGGAAAGATTCTCGCCTCAAGCAGGGCTCGAATCCGGATCTGCTAGATCAATAGGCCAGCACTAAACCCACTGAGCTACCGGGGCTCCTATAGGCAAGGATCAGAAATTGATACAGTCAAAGTATTCTTGTCAGCCCATACAGTGTTAAACTTGACACACTTAAGTGGCAGTAACCATGCTGCTACATGTACCTCCACCCTCGCCACATATTCAAAATCCGAAAATTCGTGAATGTGCTTAATATTTCCAAAATCTAGGAATGTTATTCAACCTTAATTATTTTGCATATACTTTAAATGCAGTTTATGATTCATCCACAATACTCGACATTGAATCCTTTTCGTTAGTTGCTCTCCTAAATCACCACATTTACAAAAATTGAAATCTGACCAATCTATGCTTAGATTGATATGAATACAGTCTCGACAAGTAGTTGCATTAGCATAAAAACTCTTGCTTTCTTGTCGGATTTTTTGCAATGACCGTGTGCTGAGCTATATATGCATGTGCTAAAAGGGGAGCCCCGGAAGCTCCGCGGGTTAAGCGCTAGCCTGCTGATCTAGCTGTCCCGGGCTCGAGAACCGCTGTAGGCGGGGTTCCATTGCACACAGTCTTTTGTTATCAATCTGTCAATCTCACAGACGGTTAGACAAAGAACGGACGGACAAAACAAGAAGTAACTTTTGAAATAGATAGACAGCGACAGAAAAAAATGCTTCTATAGAGAAATCATTTAAGTTTAAAACGGGTAGATTTGGTTGTAACTTGTTTCTAATCTGAAACTCGCTCCAGCAACCCCATTTAAGCGAGGAGATTGTATCGGTTGCCTTTTATGGATGAAACCTGTTTAACAATGCCAAGTCTGTACAAGTCGGATCTTGACATGTTGCAGAGCTATGAATGATAACTGGTGGTGGTGAAATGAAATACTCATGATAATAGCCACAAGTATCGGCTTTTACAAAAACACCTTGGTCTACGCTTAGCACACGATAACTTGTGTAGTCATTGGATTGGCACCTTGGTCAAATCACGCCTCTACCAAACCAAAGTCATTCTTCACCTCGGTCTTATCGCACATTCTCGGTTTAAATCTAGTAGATTTCTGGTTGGCATTTCTAAGCTCATGTTGGCATGTAATCACCCTAATTCAATTAACTGGCATGTTTGGTCACCTTAGAAATCTAAGGCATTTAGTGATACTACTAGACCGTCTCCATGTCGATCCTTTTCTGGCATTTGCGGATCTGATCAAACCTGCGCAAAATATCATTGATAACAAGTCAATAGAAAATAACATTCAACCATTCATGACCTTTTCTAAAATGCTTCCGAAGCAAAATCAATTACGATGATTTCTACGCCCATGGGCGTAGACAATAGAATATATCATTTCGATTTAAGACAGAAACTGTTGGAATATTCGCACATGTGAAGCTGCGACGTAAGTTTATACTGCCGGAAAGATGCCTTATACCGTATCTGTCCCAAGTATTGCAACAACGCAATCCTTCAGCAGTAGAGTCTTAAACATGAACCAAAATTTTAAGCAAAGTGTTAAAAATGATCGCAGGTATTGCATGCATCGACCCGACATGTCCGCATAGACCAGCTGATTAAGGCCACAGCTTGCCAAAATATTGATGTCGGAGTAACCGGGGTAGCTACGCCATAAAAACTGGCAGAGCACAACAGCATAGCACTGTTGCAGAACCGATCAGACAGCTCCAGAAGAGCATTCTGATCAGAATCTATGATGCTAGCCTGGATTGTTACGTCCTATTATCATGCGACACAATGAAAGATTTTTAAAATTTCTTTCAGCGTGGCACAGTCTACCGGCAGATATTGCAGATTACTGACTCCTTGATAGAGCTGTTCGGTCAATCTCTGCGATGTCAGCTCAGGCATCAGTGTCCAAATATTCGAGGTAAATACTTAACACTGTGCGACCATTGCAAACATCAGACCACTTTATCCGGTAGCAGCTCAACAAGGGCGAAAGATCAGTCTGCATAAACCGTCTGAGAACCCAAGACAGTGCCGTTGTCATAATAATAATACTTGTAGCAGTAGTAAAATATCGCAGATGGCCACCTTGCCACTTATGTAGGACAAAGACACCACAGAAATTTAGTGAAACTGTATGGTGGAGTCAGTCGACAAACACTGGAGACCCCGATCATACTGCTTCCGGAGAAGAGCAGCATGACGAGGATGTGCACTGCCTGCTCAGCTATTAGCGTGAGCTGATGCAAGTCAGCACAATTACAAACAAGAGGGCCATGAGGCCCTGAATCGCTCACCTGAACAATTGGCAAAGTGGCTTTTTCTTATGTTTTGAAATTGTCAAAATATGAGTCTTGGGTAAAAAGTCAAAGAATGACCATGACCTATTGTACTCATAAATCTTCATGTACTCATTAAGGCAACCATATATACCATTTTTTAGGCAAAACTTTCCATGAAATCTTATGTTCTAGCATTTTCCCATATTTGACCATGCCGCAAAAAAAAGTTAAGGAAAAACCGAGGTCATCATTTGAACAGTCTTGGTAGTACTCTAGTACTCCATGCTACTTACCAAGTTTCAAGGCCATTGGTGTATTGGTTCTGGAGAAGAAAAAATATTTAAGGTTTATACCATAAATGGGTATGGTGGCCATGTTGGTCATGTGACCTGGACCGTTTGAACAAATTTTCGTTCAATCAACCCCTGGAGGCTCTATATGAAATGTGATTACAATTGGCCCTTTGCCTTTTGAGAAAATGTTTGAAAATGTCAAAATATGAGAGATCTGGGTCAAAGGTCAAAGAATGACCTTGACCTCTTGTACTCATAATTCTTCATGACCTCATTAAGACGACTGTATATACCATTTTTTAGGCCAAAAACTTCCCATGAAATCTTATGTTCTAGCATTTTCCCATATTTGACCTTGCTGTAAAAAGGTCAAGGTCAACCAAGGTCATAATTTGAACAATCTTGATAGTACTGGAGTACCCAATGCTACATACCAAGTTTCAAGGCCACTGATCAATTGGTTCTGGAGAAAAAGATTTTGAAAGGTTTTTACCATATATGGTCATGGTGGCCATGTTGGTCATGTAACCCAGACCATTTGAAGAAATTTTCATTTCCTCGACCCCTGAAGGCTCTATATAATATTTGGTTACAATTGCCGCATTGGCTTTTAAGGAGAAGTTTGAAATTGTCAAACTATTCTGAGAATTCAGGGTCAAAGGTCAAAGAACGACCTTGACCTCTTGTAGTCATGAATCTTGATGTACACATTAAGATGACTGTATTTACCAATTTTTAGGCCTAAATCTTCAAAACTTTCCATGAAATCTTATGTTCTAGCATTTTCCCATATTTGACCTTGCTGTAAAATGGCCAAGGTCACCCCAAGGTCATCATTTTGAACACTCTTGATAGTACTGGAGTACCCAATGTACATACCAAGTTTCAAGGCCATCAGTCAATTGGTTCTGGAGAAGAAGATTTTTTTAGGTTTTTACCATATATGGGCATTGGCGGCCATGTTGGTCATGTGACCTGAACCATTTGAACACATTTTCATTCCCTCATACCCTGGAGGCTCTATATGAAATTTGGTTACAATAGGCCGAGTGGTTTTTGAGAAGATTGCTTGAAATTGACAAAATATGAGAGCTCAGGGTCAAAGGTCAAAGAATGACCTTGACCTCTTGTACTCACAAATCTTCATAGTACTCATTAAAGATGACTGCATATACCAACTTTTAGACCTTAATCTTCAAAACTTTCCCTGATATCTTAAGTTCTAGCATTTTCCCATATTTGACCTTGCCGTAAAAAGGTCAAGGTCAACCCAAGGTCATAATTTGAACAATCTTGATAGTACTCGAGTACCCAATGCTACATACCGAGTTTCAAGGCCATCGGTCAATTGGTTCAGGAGAAGAAGATTTTTCAAGGTTTTTACCATATATGGGCATTGGGGGCCATTTTGGTCATGTGACCTGAACCATTTGAACAAATTTTCATTCCCTCATCCCCTAGAGGCTCTTTATGAAATTTGGTTTCAATTGGCCCAGTGGCTGTTGAGAAGATTGTTTGAAATTGTCAAAATATGAGAGTTCAGGGTCAAAGGTCAAAGAATGACCTTGACCTCTTGTACTCATAAATCTCCATGTACTCATGTAGATGACTGTAGATATCGAGTTTTAGCCCAAAATCTTCAACGGTTTTCAAGATATCTTATGTTCTAGCATTTTCCCATATAAAAGCACAAGGAAGCAAATTTGACCTTGCCGTAAAAAAGGTCAAGGTCAACCCAAGGTCATAATTTGAACAATCTTGGTAGTATACATGTACCCGATGCTACATACCAAGTTTCAAGGCCATCGGCCTATTGGTTCTGGAGAAGAAGATTTTTTTAGGTTTTTACCATATATGGGCGTGGCGGCCATGTTGGTCATGTGACCAGGATGGTTTGAACAACTTTTCGTTCCCCCTTCCTCTGGAGGCCATATATGAAAGTTGGTTATAATTGGCCTAGCGGTTTCAGAGGAGAAGTCGTTTGAAATTGTGGACGGACGGACGACGGACGACGACGGACGACGGACGACGGACGACGGAGCCTTATCATCCTATAAGCTCCCCCGGAGCCGCTGGCTCAGGTGAGCTAAAAAATCAAGAGCAAGACTCAGTCAGTTAGCCAACACTGCAGAGTCCGATCAGACTGCTCCACGTGGCCAGTCCAGCTAGGGGTCCACAGATCAGCGCCTTAACAGCGACATACGAAGTCTGGTAAGGGATTTTATCAATAAAACAGGACCAATCAGAGCGCTTTATTAACTCGTGGCCACGAGTTAATTTGACCAATTAGAGGGCAGTATTAACTCGTGGTAACGACTTAATAAGTCGTGGGAACGACTTAGTAAGTCGAGGGAACGACATAATAAGTCGTGGTAACGACATAATAACTCGTGGTAACGACATAATAAGTCGAGGGAACGAGATAGTATGTCGTGGTAACGAAATGCTAAGTCGAGGGAACGACATAATAAGTCGTGGGAACGACTTAATAAGTCGTGGCCACGACTTAGAAAAATATTGCACATGTCCCTTCCGGGGTTACGTACATAATGGAGAGCGAGCTAGCAATTATTTTTTCGAACTCTTTCACACATTATCAGGCTGAGCAGATGAAAAAAGATGCGGCCTGTGTCCAATTTTTTTTTGTCAAAACACACAGGTGAAACAGGTGAGACTATTCTAACAAGGCTGAAAAATTTCATTTACACACCAGTGATCATGTAAGTAATGTATTATTTATACTGTAAGTGTTACATAGGTATGCTTGCCTACCCTATATTTAATAAATGCATCCAGTGTACATTACCTTGTACATGGTTGAACATTTGAGAAAAAGCTACTGTTTTCATCTGGTCTACATTACAATTTGAGAAAGAGTTGGAATAAATAATTCCTAGGTCGCTCTTCATTATGCAATAACACACCTTCAGTACTATGTAAATTTTCAATAACGATGTTAATTTTTTTTATTATTGCGCAGAAAACTACCCTTTGATCTTTTCTTGTAAAAACACTTTTTTAAGCAGCATGTATGTCTATTTTGTATTCTAAACTGTAAAGAACAACAAAAATAAGAAGTCTGCTAACTTTCAGGGAGATCCCTTACTTTTTTATGGTTTTATGCAGATTTTTACATTTACCATAAATCACCACCTTAAGCAACAATACAATCAATCTATCAGTCAATCGGAACTATGAATAAATATACTAGGTTTTCTGATCAAATTATAGACTCAAACAACTTTAAACAATAAAATGGTGCAAGAAGGAACATAAAATAATAAATGATTGGTGTCGCATAAAAAGGTACCTTCTAAGATTTGCGAACAGGATAGACTAAGATCGGCCTCCGAATCCGCGCAGTCTGGTCAGAGTCTTTCCTTTCACATATAAAATATATTAACACTGGGGAATACAAAGGTCACAAATGAAGACCCTGCCCAGTTTGTGCAAACTTGCTGGCTGATTTGATCGTTTACTGGACGCACGTGTCTTAAGATTCTTTTTAACGTGCCGCTACCAATTAACATATATAGTTACTTGAAGGCATTCTCATGCGGTTAGCGAATTCTGCCCCTTTCTTCACCAGTACTTCCATAGCAGTGTCAATGTCGTTCACCACCACACTTAAATACGGACCTACAAATAATAATAATAATAATAATTATAATAAAAACCATTATAGTCTACCGTATGGAACGCCAAACCTGTATGCACAAACTATCAGCAGACAGATTGGGCGTTCCATGATATTGACAGAGAATCTAGAGTTACTAGCTGCGACATGAATGCATGTAAATAAAGTTCTGCATTTAAATGCATATACTTCGCGCAGTAGCCTATGATCACATCATTTATTGGTTAGAGCAGTTGATGTTGAAGGGTGCATTTTGGGGTCGGTGCGCACCAACGTCGAATAGACGTCATTTTAAAGTCATTGTGTGTCCTCTAGGGTCGGAGCTCTATAAATGCTGGACACTAATCCGAAGAGCACATGGTGTTTTAGGATATGCGAAAAGCGGCGCGTGAACTCAGCTTCTTAAGCCGAAAGGTCATGGCTGTGTGCTCAAATTCGAGAAGATACAGACTCGAATCCCGGCGGCTTGAGTCATGTTTCGACTCTGGCCTCTTGATAACTCACTTATCTCATCCGCACTGGCCTGAAATAAATGAAATACTGCTGAAAGGGACATGATCCCTTTTATACAACACTGGAAGGTGCATGGTGAGCATGGGTCTTTGACTTGTACAATGGTGACTCACTGCACGGGAAGCCAAAGGGCGGCACACTGGAAGGTGATAAGCAGGGATCTTTAACTTGTACAATGGTGACTCACTCCACGGGAAGCCAAAGGGCGGCACACATTATTTGTGTTATCGGTACCGGTCTTTATCATCAGAGACAAGTGTGGTTACCTCCCCAGCAGGCACAGAACATTGACTCACCGTTGAATTAACGTTGATTCAACGTCATGGCGTTGAATCAACGTAGATTCAATGTTGATTCAACGTTGTGTGCCCAGCGGGTTACCTCTGAGATATCACCATGTGAATCTGTAAATCTAATCACGTCGTTCCTTGTCGTTCCTTGTTCGCATGTTCCAGGGGTCGCAAGATCGACCCCACGCTTCTCCGGTCGTTCGGATGAGACTTTAAACCGAGGTTCCGTCTCCATATAACCTCGTTGTTGATGGGACGTTAAACCCGAGTTCACTCACTCATTGTTCGCATGTTCATCCGAATAATACCCATTAGTCATATCACGTCGAATCAACATTGGACCGGTGTCACCAAGGTCAAAATTACACCGTATCAGCGCCGGTGCGACGTCATGACGTCATATCACACCGACGCTGAAGAGACGTCGTTTTGACGTGTGCTTCCTGGGATAGTGAAATCGATCGGACTGAGCTGATGCAGTATACCAGCTTTCCTCAAAGTGAGCTTCCCCTAAGACTTTTCTGTTGTCCCAAGCGCCGCCCCGGTCACTACACGTTACTAACCGAAATACACGGAGATGACAGGTCCATACATCAGCGACCACTTGTAAAGCTGTTCATGTATCATGTCATCCGGGAATTCTGTAAAAAAATAAATTAATTAAAGGATCAGAATGTTTTTATAACAAGAACAAATGTTTTTCAATAAAAAAGATAGTCGGCGCAGATTAAATGGAAGTGTGGGTTTGTAATATGTCTCTATTTGAAGTGTTGACAATAACTTTCTTGAATACGATTTACGTGAGCTATGTCGGTAGGCACCCGCAACCGTAATTTTGACACTGGGTAGCGACAATTACCAATCGCAAGACTGAGCTGTCCAATCAAGTTGGAATTCTAAAATGGTCTGCGGTCAATCTTGAGATTGACCTGATTCCAAAACAGTAACCAACATGACGCAATGTTTGTTTTGTGTGTATTAAATCGAAAGGAGAAATCAAAAGTCGATCTACACTGACAAAAATAGAAAGTTTTGAATATTTGCATCTGTTTTCGACACAAATTTTCCATTGTAAATTACAAACAAGAGAAACATGTTGAATTAACATTTGACATGAGTGCTAGTATTCACGGACTGATGTATAACGGGGAATATTCATTGGCCTTTGATATTATTGGCTAAATTTTGACATACGCGTTATTTGACCAATGACAAATGAAACCTTGTGAAATGTGGATCAAAAGTGAAATTACACTCGGCTGCGCCTGGAAAAATCCAAGTATACGTGACAGTGTATGCCTCCATATTTTGTTAACAGTTTTTTGTTTTTTTTTTACTTTGCTGCTAGACGGTAAGAATGTTAAAAGTAAAAAGTATGCAAAGACCAGGAACTGAAACAATCAAAATCCAAATCCAGCCCTCAAACCATAGTTGGAAACAACTAAGATTACAAATAATCAAGATACAGAGAACATATGGCCAACCGAGTGAGCAGCTTGTTCCCAAAAGGTGGCCACTCAGCAACCCAAACCGAACCAAAAATAATAATAACATACATAAGGTAAAACATCACAGAAACTCTGACACCAAAAACAGGCAACAAAGAACCACAACAGAACTACCGCCTTGGAACGGTCAGTAATGAATTACTGGGGGGCTTAAATCGATTTTACAGGCCCAACCTCACCCTCAGTTTCTGAAGTGGTACAAAACATTTAGTTGGTTGTTCGGTTCGCATGATAACCCTCTAACTCGTCAATGAATCATCACGGTAAACACATAAATCAAATTTCAACACAATTCTACTCTTTAAACAATTTATCCTAGAATTAGTTGAAGCCTACTGAGAAGCCAGGCAAGATATGCTCCAGCAGGCACATGAAGTCGTAATGACGTCAACGTGATGACGTCTCATCGACGTCATTTCGACGTCATGTGCCCGCTGGGGCGTCGTCTCCTGAAAGTGTATCAATTTAGCTAAACGATTTCTATTAACTAACAGGCTTAATTTAGCTGTTGAATCTGGACTTAGTCTATTCAGTTGAGAGAGTATTCTGTGAGAAAAAAGTGATGTAAAAGAAAATATTTTAGATCCTGATCAGGCCGCGGTCTGGTCTGGTTTAATTCTGTTGCAAAGAACTCCCCCCCCCCCCCCCCCCCCGCGCAAAAAAAAAAAAAAAAAAACAGGCACACACCTCCTCTGTTTACGTTGAACCAAAAAAAAAAATAAGTTTAAAACGTTTAAAACAACGGTTTAGAGAGAGAGAGAGAGAGAGAGAGAGAGAGAGAGAGAGAGAGTATGTGTAAAAGGTGTCACACATCATAGACGTGGTTGAATCTTATAATCACTGTCCTCACTTGCCAGCCCCCCCCCCTCCCGCCCTCCCTCCCCCTTTATGAATTCCCTGCATTAATTTGAGAAAGTTGATTAAAAAACAGTCTACTTACGGTGCACATTTCCTACGAGAGGTAGACCATACGGTCCCGGGGGTAATTTGTACTTCCATTTCTTAATGATCCAATAAACAGCCAAACCTGTGGCCAGGCCCACCAGCCCTGTTTTCAGTGTCAACAAACCAACAATGTCGTCTAGCATGGTTCTTCACTGTTCACGCGAGATATAATCAAGCGGATTCACGCAAAAAGGTACTTTGTTGCATATACGCGAGTATGAAAGCCTCGGAGAGTTCTAATACTAGCTCCTTTTGCACATGCATATGCTTTGTTCGTACGAATGTCAAAGTCTACGATTTACTAATATAAATAGGCATAAATTTTAGCGAGTTTCAAGCCGATCTGAGACGTATATAAACAAACCACTTCAATATTTATGCTGTTTTAACTTTCGTTTCAATTTATAACCAGTCGATATTGGCCTGCATAAATCATGTCAAGGCCAAGGCTTATTCAAAGCAAACTAAAAATATAGATGGCGCACGGTCTTGTGAAATATCTTATTATGGTACACAGTCACATGCATTCTCGTATGTTTTATGCCAGTACACTGTGCATGCATCCGTAAACTATTCATATCCTAAATATTCACACAGAACAGCCAGAGCAAACCATGTAGATGTAGATCAGGCTACTCCTGGTAGCCACATAATGAACGTTCATTAGCTACCTTGCTATTCTCATACACTCAAATATTTAATGAACTGCACGTAGATAGCTATAGGGACTCAGTCAGTGAACCAAGTAGAAACTTGACGTCGTAATGACGCCACACTGACATCCGTGAGACGTAATGATGCGCATCGACGTCTTTCTAATGTCATGTGCCCACTGAGTACTTCCTAGCAGGCACATGGCGTCAAAACGACGTTTTTCTGACGTCATTTCAACGTCATGTGCCCATTGGGTATACTTGCATGATGTTGACTCTGTAAACCATTTTTATTCTAAACATTGGCATAGATGGACGGATGGATGACTTGTGATTTTACGACCTTTCAACAGTATTTCAGTTATATCAGGACGATGATAATGAAAGGCTGTGTGCAATGGGACCCAATTAAAGGTAGGAAAGATTCAAAGGCTCGGCTCAAGCGGGGCTAGAACCCGGTCCGCTGGATCAATAGGTCAGCGCTAAACCCACTGAGCTGCCGGGGCTCCTCATTCGCATAGAAGACCAGAGCAAAGCATGCAAAACACAGATCAGACTGCTTTTGCACATTATATCAAAATGTATATACGCTTAAGGTGCAAGAGCACACTTTTATGGAAAACAAAACATTTTCATTTTGCCTCCGTCGTTTGATCTTTGAAGAAAAGAATTTGTTCCTCCTTCTTTAAGGGTAGATTCCATTTGAAAAGGGTCCCCTTGTCTAGAGATGCAAACAGGATATTACAAAAGTTGCTTCCCTTGGTAATAATGGTTGAAAAACATAGCGACTTTACTGCACATAGAAAAAATACCTTACGGTATATATGAACAGTGAATTCAGGTAACACTGAACAGTTTGATATAGGTCTTCACCCTGCTATCATCGTCGCGAAATTAGACCGCATTCACCTTAAAATATTTTGAAAGCATAGATAATTACTTTAATTAGCCTATTGTTGGTTTTACTGCCCGCCCAGTAGGCACAAAAGGTTGACTTTACATTGAATCAACGTCAATACATTGAATCAACGTTGATTCAATGCAGACCAAACGCTGTGTTCCCAGTGGAGGATTGTCTAAGGAATATGAAACATATTTTAAGGTGAATAGATACACTCCCATGTTTTTTCAACATTTCTTGTAAAGGGAGACAACTTTTGCGACTTTCAATTTGCTTCCCTTGACAAAAGAAAATGACGCTTCTTGAAGGAAAGAATTTGCTCCTTGAGGAGCAAATTCTTTCCTTTAAGAATCGATCCCAAGTGAAAAAGGAGGCAAAAATATAAATGACGAGTTGCTTCCCCTGTGAATGTACCCATTCACCTTAAGATGCAGTTCGAATTGTTAACAGAGGCACCTGGGTTAATAAAGAACCTGTGTAATGAAGGTAAGATTATTTTTTAGATATATATATTTAACAATATATTAACCATTGTCATTCAAGTTTAGAGCACTCATACGACCATTTTGTGACATCGCACGATATAAAGTTATCTCTGTTTTTGGACAAAATTTGTATTTTTCCATGGTTTGATGACTATTGGACATCTTCTCTTATTTCTGGAAAAAAGACCTTTTTGACTCTAATTTTTTGGGAACACTGGTCTTCGAGAAATCAACTCTTAAATTAAAGGCGATGAAAGAATGCTAAGGGGCTTTTTCGTCAAGGGAAGCAAAACTAGCCACAAAAGTTGTCTCCCTTCGATAAATGTACCTGGCGCAAAATGATCCCTATTCCCGAGCCCTGAAGGCTGATAGGACTGCCCAACGGGCAAATGACAGAACTGATAATGTACTGAAGTCGATACGACGTCAATACGTTGCATCAGTGTTAGCACGACTTGCAGCCCTGCTGCGTGATATTAGTTTAGAAGAAGTAGCCGAGTGTGAATATCAATCAATATGAGCATCAGTTGGTCGGATTTCAGTTTAGAGGCCCTCCAAGGGGGGCTGGAGGGGGGTTCAGTGCTCCCTTGCTCCCTGAAAAGAATGGCCAAATCTCCCCAGCTCCCTTGAATTTTTTCTCTTGCTCCCTAAAACTATTTGATACTGCTCCCCAAATCCCTAAAAGTAATTCATCTGCCCCCAGCTCCCTAAAAATATTCAAGCCTGCTCCCAAAAATTGTTTGCAAGTCATTTCTGCCTCTAGCCAGAATTGAACCGCAAATCAACTGATGGTAATGTGCACAACTCGTGGTGAATGTAGAATAATCTGTTTCTGGTGCCAGAAGGAATGTATAGAAATGAAATTGGTCATTTCTTGTAGAAAGATGCATATTTTTATCAAACTACACCATGTGGTTAAGAGTTATGAGCAATTTCACTCACTGACTACAGCGGAAGGACAAACAGACTGATGGACTTGCATACAGATTAAAGTGCACACCTGTGGGTCGTGCAATACTGTTTAGACTTTTGTCACAATTTTGCATGCCGGTGGCTGGACAATGTTAAAATATATAAGTATACAAAATTTGAACCATATATACCACGGGGTTCAAGAGTTATGAGCATTTTCACTACTTGACCGTAAATTTTCCACTTGTGCTCAGCAAAGCCTCGTCCATCAAAAAAGACGGTTATGCATGCGAGTCGTTAGATAATGTTGACAAGTATAAGTATGCAAAATTTTATCAAAATATAGAATGCGGTTCAAGAGTTATAAGCGTTTTCGCTAACTGATAACGGACGGATGGACTGACTCACACAGAGATTAGAGTGCAAACCTGCGGGTTGTGCAATAAGAAGTTTTGCATACCAGTGGCTGGGCAATGTTAAATTACATAAGTATACAAAATTCGAAGCAAATATACCAAGCGGTCCAAGAGTTATAAAAGAGCTCGACCGGCAAAATTGATGCTCGGCGAAGCCTCTTCACTGTTTTGCATGCCAGTGGCTGGGCAATGTTAAATTACATAAGTATACAAAATGTGAAGCAAATATACCAAGCGGTCCAAGAGTTATGAGCATTTTCAATAAAGAGCTTGACCGGCAAAATTGATGCTCGGTGAAGCCTCGTCACTGTTTTGCATACCAGTGGCTGGGCAATGTTAAATTACATAAGTATACAAAATTTGAAGCAAATATACGTGGGTCATCCAATAAGTCCTGCAAACGGCCGAGTTTCAGGCAAATGATATTTAAAAACGAATCAAGCAATCCACATTCCTACATAGCATCTTTCCTTCTTTCCAGTCAACAATTTCCAGAAACGTCATGATCTTGCAAATGGCGTTGCTAGGCAACTGAAGAATATTACCATTATGGGTGCGGCGGCGGCTTCTAGTTGTCTGTTTAAGATCCCCTAGCTTAGTTCAGAATCCTTGTAAATATCTGAAAATTGCTGGGAGATACGGAAAATAATACTGAAGTATGTACACGGTACCAATGTTAAGATATTGCCATCAGTCAAGATATAATTATTGTTCAAAGGAAGATCACCATCTTTTTCGGGCAGCTAAAATATCATATAAAATGAGTATATGAAGAAGAGGCTTTCACAGCAGATGAAGTGTTTCCTTAACTGCCATTAATTTGTTATCAAAGAATAGTCCCGAGATGCTGAAATGTAGATATAAGAGAAAATATAAGCTTCGAGCCTTGTTTAATATCGTTTGCAGCCTTAAGAAACCAGAGGCAAACGTCAAAAACTAAAATTTTGCTAAAATTCTGTAATATTCTCTTGTTGACTGGCAACCACATTTGTCTGGTAATGTGAAGTGACAATTGTCTCTTATTTGAATCTTAAATATAAGGCGATTACTTTAGAACATGAATTCTTGTAATTTGAAAGAATAATAAACATGTATGCAGGAATTTTC
Organism: Ctena decussata; assembly: GCA_963989385.1. Lineage (NCBI taxonomy): Eukaryota > Metazoa > Mollusca > Bivalvia > Lucinida > Lucinidae > Ctena > Ctena decussata. The sequence goes on from OZ022506.1 coordinate 60,050,347, forward strand.
TTCCCGTAACCTCTTGTAAAAAACGTCATGTTTGTGCAATTTCACCGCCGGTATCGCTTACACCTTTGCATTCAAAACCCTCCCATATCTGAGAAAGGAATAGCACATATATGAGTTTTAGCACATATGTGTATTATATACGTAAGCTGTTAATGGTGTAATTTGATAACCCTACCTCAATTAATAAAGCAGTAATGACGGCGTTTGCAAGACTTATTGGATGACCCTCGTACCAAGCGGGCCAAGAGTTATGAGTATTTTCAATAAAAGAGCTCGACCGGCCAAATTGATGCTCGGTGAAGCCTCGTCACTGTTTTGCATGCCGGTGGCTGGACTATGGTAAAATACATAAGCATACAAAATTTGAACCATATTTACCACGGTGTTCAAGAGTTATGAGCATTTTCAGTAGTTGGCCGTAAATTTTCAACTTGTGCTCAGCAAACTTGTGTCCATCAAAAAAGGTTGTTACGCATGCGAGTCGTTAGACAATGTTGACATGTATAAGTATGCAAAATTTTGTCAAAATATCCCATGCGGTTCAAGAGTTATAAGCGTTTTTGCTAACTGATAACGGTTTTCGCTAACTGATAACGGACGGACGGACGGACTCACACAGTGATTATAGTGCAAACCTGCGGGTTGTGCAATTCTAGCAATTGCAAGTGTAAATGGGCATGCAAAGTCATTTTTGCTTAAATGGTATTATTGATACGTATAAATAGGGTTTCTGTGGTGCATAGCCCCCAGAAGCCAGAAGCAATTTAGAAAATCACATTCTGACAGTGCTCCTCAGCTCCCCAAAATTAAGAGCTTGCTCCCTAGCTCCCTGAAAATAATTGCTAGTGCTCCCCAGCTCCCTGAAAATAAATGGCCATTATCTCCAGCTCCCACAAACCCCTGGGAGGGCCTCAGTTTAGACTTGCACAAGAAATTCAATTGTGAGGAGCTCTGAAGTTTGACTTGCCTCAATAAACTTCTAAGGAGCTCGTTTTGTCTGAGTACAGTTTCAACGAGCTCTAAAGGTTAATTGGTCTCAGTACAGTTTTAACGGGCTCTGAAGCAGACTGAGTAAAGTTTGAGGAGATCAGAAGACTGACTGGTCAGAGCAAAGTTTAGAGGAGCTCTGAAGGTCGATTTGTCTGAGAAAATTTTAGGAGCTTTGAAGATTGATTGGACTGAGTCTTTACGGAGCGCTGGAGGTTGACTGGTCTCAATAAAGTTTTTGAGGAACTCTGAAGGTCGATTTGTCTGATTGAATATTAGGAGCTCTGAAGATTGATTGGTCTGAGTAAATTTTTAAGGACCTCTAGAGGTGGACCGGTCCAAGTAAAGTTTTGAAGAACTCTGAAGGTCGATTTGTCTGAGAAAATTTTAGGAGTTTTGAAGATTGATTGGTCTGAGTAAACTTTTAAGGAGCGCTGGAGGTCGACTGGTCTAAATAAAGATTTTTAAAGAACTCTGAAGGTCGATTTGTCTGGCTAAATTTTAGTAGTTTTGAAGATTGATTGGTCTGAGTAAATTTTTAAGGAGCGCTGGGGGTCGGCTGGTCTAAATAAAGATTTTTAAGGAACTCTGAAGGTCGATTTGTCTAATTGAATTTTAGGAGCTCTGAAAATTGATTGGTCTGAGTAACTTTTCAAGGAGCTCTGGAGGTTGATTGGTCAGACCGGGAAATACTTTATCGGACCAGTGGGCGGGATAAAGACTCTGAAGACTCAGCTTTATCACACATGTATATTGTTTCTTATAATGTCCGAAAGTCTGTATCTGTATGATAAAACTTCCAAGTTTTAAATTAGTGGAGCAAATTCTTTTCTTTTCAGAGTCGCCCTCCATTATTAAGGGAAACAAAAAGGAAACGACAAAGTAACTTCCCGTGAAGGTGTGCCCATTCACTTTTCAAACAACATTGGGTCAAGTCAGGTAAATTCGGGCAGCGGGTAAATTTGGACAATGACATTTTTTTTCTTTATGATAAGTCAGTTGTTTGTAATTAAAACAAAATTAACTGGACAAACACTAAAAATCCTGACGAGACGTCTCATCATTAGCCGTCTCATATGGATTTTCACTGTTTGCAGTGGTATGTCCGAATTCACCCGATGTCCGAAGTTACCCGACTCAATCCTAAATAATTAACGGATCCGACGTCTCTGATTTGTGTCTAAACTGTTAGCCTGTCATTCGTTATCAGTGTTTGAGTGTCAGAAATGAATGACATGTTCCTGTTATAAATTTTATGATAGGAGATAATAAACACCCTGGCTAGATGGTCGGTTTTGCTACGTTCGCTAAATTAGGCCATTCTCATAATGCAGGACCACAATTATATGAGTTATTTGAATTAGATAAAATCTAGTATGAAGTTAATATATGTATAGGGTGACCATTCTCTTTTTGCCCAAAACTGCATTTTATTTGAACCGCTAGTTTGTCCGCCATTTTATTTGAACCGCTGACGCTCAACCGCAATCACACTTACACATGAGGTTTTAATTAATTTTTACAGCCATTTCTTCGCTTACTTTCAAAATCTCTACCTATTAAAAGTTAAATCTTTTTTATAAATCGTCTTGTTACTAACATTATCGTATATGGAAGCAAATCGATACTTTTGGATATTCAAATCGTTTAACACAACTTCCAGATTTGTGAAAAAAAAATATTCAAGTAGCTTAACATCGATTCAGAATGCGTTTCAAAGAGAACGCGTGACGTTTCTTCGCATTTGTTCTAATTCGGTTCGGCCCTCTAGATATATGTATCTGCACGTATCTCGGTAATTCCAGCGCCTTCTACATGCCATAGGACAGGAAGACTAAACTTTTTCTAAGAGTGGACACGAGACACACCCAGACCGACATAAGGTAAAAAAAAACACCTCTAAATAAATGTGGGATTTGAAGTGACTTTCCGACCGCACACCGGTCACAAACTTTCGTGCCAGTGTACACGTTACAACGTTCAAAGTCTGTATTTGATGTGGACGAGGAACCGGAGTACCCGGGGAAAGAACCACAGCAAGCTTGTTTGGTATACAGACAGAATGATAGTGGTCAAGGTACCCAAATCATACGTATTAACTCGTAGGTCATTTAAACATAGACAATTCCGGAATATTTTAGATACACAGACATGGACCCCAAAACAGAGGTGTGATCAGGTGCCCGCGGGGTAGTAAGCATCACCTGCCTATTATAATACACCCGCCATATCTATGTATCTGTGGAAAAAGTCAGTGAAAATGAAAGTCCGGTATTTGAAAGCTTAACTAAGCTTCGGCTGAGGCCATCAAATCTGAGATTAGTTTAGAAACGGCCACATTGTAGGGATCAAGAAGGTCATTGTGTCTCCCATAAAACTTTTTAACTGTCGACACAAGCTTTGCTTTATGATAACCCTGCTTCAACAGTTTCTGAGTGAGTAGCTTCCCTCTCTCAACAAAGTCTTGATATTTGAAACAGGCCCTTGCATAGCGGACTATGAGAAACATAAACTCCGTATGCAGGTGCCGAAGGGATATTACTACTCAGAAATGGAAAGTTAACGATGGGAAAGTTGAAGTCATCCCTCTTGTCATAAAGCCTAGTAACAAGCTTTCCATTGTCAATATAGAGATAGCAATCTAAGTATGAAGCAGATGAACTGGACTCTGTGGTATCTTTAATTTCAAGTTCACATGGATAGATGAGGTCAATATACTCTGAAATATTTGGATTATTCAGAGACAGAACATCATCTATGTACCTGTAGGTGAAGTTGAATTTCTGTGCAAGGTGTTTATTACCTTCTTTTAAGAGCCCTTGTATAAACTCCGCCTCATACCCGTAAAGAAACAAGTCGGCAAGTAAGGGGGCGCAGTTAGTGCCCATTGGAATGCCAACTGTCTGTTGAAAAATCTGTCCGCTAAACTCCACGTAAATATTGTCGATAACAAATTCCAGCATTTTAATGACATCAGACATAAACAGACATAGTTTCATCTTCCTAAGGCGTCAGAGACCAGCGGTACTGCTATCGCAGGTCGAAGCCCTGAACAAACAAGCTGCCTCATGCCAGTGGAAGGGTGCGCTGCTTCCCTGGAAGGTCACGTCTTCCCCGGCAGCCGGCATCATCGGGGTTCCATTGCACATAACCTTTCATTTTCACCCACCCATCGTCCTGATATGACTGAAATATTGTTAAAAAGGACATAAAATCGCAAATTATTTATCCATCGTAGTTGTGCTCTGCATAACCTACATTGTCATATGCATTCATATTACCTACTGACAAAGTCAGTAAAACACAGAAACACGTCTCTCAAATATAAACGTAGAAAGTCATCTTTTTAAAGATACTTCTTGTTTTACATTTTTACACAAGTTACTGCATATAATATTTCACAGTATCCGAACGCACTGTACCATCTCTTCCGGTTTTCATAGCGTTGAATCGAGGGTACAAAATTCGCTTATAACCAGTAGTCGGAAATCATTAGGTTTTGAGAAATTATCCGGAATCTGCTGCGTCATTTAAAGTTATTCAGCTTTGAAAATGTAAAGAGGTAAGTTTAATATAATTTGCTCTTCGGTCTTTTACTTTATTGCCCTGTACAATGAAAACCTCATGGCCGTCAAAGAAATTTTATTCAGAACAGTTAATTTAACACGAGTTTGTGTCGTGCAAAATCTAGCTATCGTCTTACTATCAAAACTAACAAACTGAAGATTGATAACGCCTTCCGTTCATTTTAAAGATTTTTATTAAACATGTTACAAAAGGCTCAAAATGGTTTTAGAATCAAGCCGAGGGCGATTTGAATACTGTACTCATTACTACCCACCCGTACACGACATTGTACAGGGCAATAAAGTAAAAGACGGAAGAGCAACTTATATTAAACTTACCTCTTTACATTTTCGAAGCTGAATGACTATAAATGACGCAGTAGATTCCAGATAAAATCTCAAAACATAATGATTTCCGACTACTGGTTATCAGCGAATGTTTGTACTCTCGATTTGACGATATGAAAACTGGAAGAGATGCTGCAGTGCGTTCGGATACTGTGATTTGACTTTACTGGAAAACAAAGTCAGACGACCAGAAATGTTATAACAAATCGGACTTACAATGTTACGATTTCACGGTGTAAACAGTATAAATTTGCTTTTGCATGTAAAAGTGGGTGTCCTGGTATTTGCGACCAAAAACTTACTTAACCGTTAACACATTACTTGGATGATCGGCGTATAATTGTATTTTCACTCACGGGTTTAAAAATCAGTAGGGGAGAGTCAGATAACTTCGGACATGGGGGTAAATTCGGACAGTGACATTGATTCCTTTTTATGTCAGTTCTTTGGAATTAAAACAAAATTAACCGAGCAAACAGTGAAAATCCTGATGAGACGGCTTATTATGAGCCGCCTCATCTTGATTTTCACTGTTTGCTGTGGTATGTCCGAATTTACCCGCTGTCCGAAGTTACCTGACTCAACCCCACAAGACATATTTTTCAGTTTCGATATCGCCGCGAGACCCGATAGAAGTTGCAGAATAGTGAGAACAACATATATATATTCAGCATCAGTCAGGACTTTTAAGTTCGGTACGATCGAGTTATTGAAGGTGAGACATTTTAAGCCTCATAAATTATATTTGCCATTAGAAACATACACATTTATGTTTTGTACTGGTATAACATTCCTATCCTCAGACCTCATGCTTAACAAAAAAAAAAACTAAACTTCTCAATATATCAAATATATAGGTTGAAATAACAGAATGTGACACTTTAAAAAGATTCTCAGCCTTTCAGCTTTTGTTCTTAAATTCAACTTTCGTTTTCCCTATGTATTATATGGGTAAAGGGTTTGACTCGCGTCACAGGCGGCAGTAGGGGCCAGGGCCCACCAAATATTTGGAAAGAGGGGACATCAATACAAACACCCATACACACACATACATACACACACACAACCACCACCAACAACAACACCATCACTATAATACAGCTATTGTTTTATAACTGCTCAAAATAGTTAAAGAAGCATTATAAATTCCATACGTCTGTATACCAAACACTTTAGAATCAAATTTACTAATAAACAGGGTAGGCGTCACTCCCTGCGCGCACATGACGTCCATATGACGTCGCATTGACGTCGATGCGACGTTAGCTCGCAGCATCGACGTAAATACGACGTCATTGCGACATCATGTGCCTGCTGGGCTGTCGCTGTCTAACCTATTTGTTAGATTTGATGATGACGAGTTCTATATATAGATTGCCGACGGCAGTTTAATAGGTCAAATCAGGCTCATTTTATGCTATGATAAAATTTATTCTGTGATATCACAAAATCAAGGCGTTTTTTTTTTTTTTTATTCAAAAATAGATTTTGTGATATCAGTAAATGTGTAAAATTTTCCATCTAAGAAAATGATGACTCAGATGAGAAAAAAGGCATAAACGATTTTGTGATATCACAAAATAGATTTTTTGATATCACAAAATCACTAAGGGATACTGATATCACATACATTTGTATTCTGTTTTGTGATATCGCAAAATATAATATGTGATATCAATAAATACATATGATTTAGTGGTATCACATACTCGATTTTTTGATATCACTAATTCGATTTATTGATATCACAAAATTGATTTTACGATATCATTAGATCATAAATTCTATTTTTTTTGATATCACAAATTCTATTTTGTGATATCACAATATCACAAATTCTATTTTGTGATATCACAAATTCAATTTTGTGATATCATAACATGTTTTGTGATATCACAATATATTTTGTGATATCATAAAATGGAATTTGTGATATCACAAAATAGGGATTTTATAGTAAAACGGCACCTCATACAATAGCAGTACATATTAATACCAATTCTCTGTAACCATCGAGAATGGTGGCTCACGCCTAGTCACGGATTTTAACGAAACTTTCTGAACATGTTCATTATGACTCAAAAAGAAAATATTGAAATACAACTACCTATTTTTTATGGCCCGTTTCCATGGTAACGGGATTTATAATATTTGGCCTGAAACTCTAAAAATATCAGTGAAAATTGACTATTTTTGCACAATTACATCTTCTAAACTTTATATATTTATTGTAAATCGTAAACTGTTCTTTCAAATATTACTCAGATGAATTCTATAGCGAGCTACTAAAACGAATTCAGTAGACTATAGAATCACACTTGTGCTTCAAAGGTGGGTGGGGTATCAAGATATTGAAATTCGTCATTTTTCATCATTTTTAACCCAATATTCCAAAGGCCCGCGGGCACTTTGACACACCTTCACATATTCACTGTCAATAATGGTACTTCATGTTTGACATTATGGAAAAACATGTGTGGGAAGTTACCATCTTCTTATCGTTACCATGGCAACAATTATGTTACCCTTTTAAAAACCAAAAGTGGAAGAATCACATTTAAATAAGCCTCTGTTCATCCACAGCACTTTAATACTGCAATATGTTAGTAGATAAATATAATTTATTAGTTAATTCTTTGCTTTACTACAGTTGATTGATTGTGGGCCCAGATGCGAAGGTGTTAAGGGTCATTTTAGGGGCCCGAACAGGTGAAAAATTTGTGCCAAAAATAGGCCACAAGCCAGATATGGTTTACCCCCTACCCCCTTCCTCTAGCGGGAGTTCTGTAGAGTACAGTAGTCTTAAAGCCTAGTATCTTACAAGTAGTTTGCAACATGTAAGCCCTCCGGCGATTGTCGGGCTATGCAATAACAACAAGTTACAAACGTTACCCATCAAAAACATAAATAAAATATAAAACTATTGAAACTTACAAAAGTATGGAAGTCGAATTCACATGTTTAAAATCATAATATGGTCTATAAGAAGAATCCAGTAGCTACATATTATGCTCTTTGAAAGATCATTTTAGCTTACATGGCGTTACATACGTTACATTTGTTTTTACACTTCATTAAAATTGCTGTTTCCATCCAAAATAATTTATTCTTGTAAGTTTTTCTTTCCGTATTAGACCATAGGTTTGTTTTTGTCTAAAAGGCAATTTATTTATCTTTTCGAGTCAGTCAATATTATTATCTTATCTTTTAAACTTTGGGAGAAATAGGATGTTGAAGACACTACACTCTTAGAAAATATTTCATATATCAATTATCACTTGCTGGGCCACAATCCATCTATGGTTACCTCCTCCCCACCCCCTCTCCTTAGGAAGTTTATAGATCATGATTTACGTAATGTCCAATGTCTTACAAGTATTTTGCATGTTAGCCCTCTGGCAATGGAATCGCTATGCTAAAAAACGTTACTCATTAAAACGGTAAATATAATATAAAAATATTGAAAGTTACAAAAGCATGGAAGTCACATTCACACTTTTAGAATTATAATATGTTCTAACAGACGAATACAGTAGCTACACTTTGTGATGTTTTAAAGATCATTTTAGCTTAAATACGTGATATCTTTGTCAATCTTTCCCTTTGATGTTGGGGATAGGGTTTGGGATCTGATTCAGTCAGTTCCTGAAGTGTAGTTACTCTTTAAATTTGTCTTTGCAAATGACTGAATAAATAAATAAATAACACTCAATTACTGTTTCTTTCATAGTATTTTCTTTTTGTAAGTATTCCTTTCCGTATTAGACCTTACGTTTATTACTGTCTTAAAGGTAATTTATTCATCTTTTCAGATCAGCAAATATTATTGTCATATCATGTATACTTTGGGAGAAATAGGCTGTTGAACACAGTACCCACTTACAAATTATTCCATATCTAAATTATTTATTGCCATATTATTCAAATGCTTGAATAACAATATAGGAATTTAAAACAAGAGTACAAGGTAAAATTGCCTCTGTCAGCCTATCGAAACAGCAAGGATGGGTGGGACAATATGTTGAACGCACTTTCATCAGCTAGTAGACCTTGAGCTTGCATAGTCCCCCCTCCCCCCCCCCCCCCCCCCCCCCCCCACACACACACACACACCTCAGGGGGAGTTTCGTACACTATGATTTTCTAAAACCACATTATATAAGAAACAAAATGACACATGTTAGCCCTCTGTACGTTGGTGCTTTACTGTTTAACTTCAACGTCAATTACGTCTACCCAAAGCAATATATTCACGTTATGATACATGTAGAAAATACGCATTGTTACACACGTGTAAGTATTCGCCCTAAACAATATTGGGTTTTGTATGCTGGTACATAAATCGCTGTTTCAAAGTAATTGACATGTCAAAGATACGTTGAAAAATCCGTATAACGTAGCTAACATTGTATTTGATTTTTTTCCTTCTATGTCTATATCTGAATCTGAATTGTTTACTGGTGATACGCCAAAATTGACAATCTTTCACCAGGGGGGGCGTGACTGGAGGAAAATTAGTCCCTAGCTCTCACGAGAGATGAGAACTTTGACACACAATCATCTGACATTTCAGCAGAGGAAATCAGGGAATCAGGGAGGTCATTCCAGTCCCTGATGGTCTGGGGAAAGAAGCTACATTTATATGCATCTAAACTAGCAATGGGTATCTGAAATGCCATGGAATGTTGATTTCTGCAACGCCTAGTTTTGGGGACAAGGTCACCTGTAGGTATTCTGGCTTTACCTTTCAGACCTTTGTATAGCAATATGAGTCGGTTATCCTTCCTCCTCTTTTTGAGGCTTTCCCACTTAAGTTGCTCAAGGATGCCAGTCATGCTACCCGCCTCTCGGGTGTAATTCCTAGTTACAAACCTAGCTGCACGGTTTTGCACCTTTTCTAACTCTTCCTGAAGGCCTTGTGTATAGGGATCCCAGACCGAGCTTCCATATTCGAGGATGGGACGTACCAATGTCTTATAGCCTACTTCTTTCACTTCTTGGGGACAAGAAAACAAATTTCTCCTTAAGAATCCTAGGGTTCTGTTGGCCTTAGTGCAAATATTAATGATATGGGTATTCCATTTCAAATCACTTGTAATTGTTACTCCAAGGTATTTGATACTTTCAACATTTTCCAGTACTGTACCCTCAAGGGTGTAAGAAGCCTGGATTTTGTTGTGCTTTTTTGTCAGCTGCATCATGTTGCATTTGACAGGTTGAAATCTCATACCCCATTTCCTAGCCCAACATCCTAAACGATCAATGTCTTCCTGAAGTTTCACTGTATCATCTATTCCTTTTATTTCACGGTAACAAACACAATCGTCAGCAAAGAGTCTTATTATATAGAGGTAATATAAGGAGCAAATTGTAAGAATTAAAGAGTAGAGAAAGTTAAGACCACAAATATGTCTATTTTCATATTCTAATACATAAAAAAGCTAAAGTCTTACAACACTAGTCAGCAGTCACAATAAATATGTAACGTAAATAACCATAACAAAAATACGAAAAAATGATAAAACACAGAATCGCTGAATTGGTTGACTGAAATGTATACATGCTCCATCACTCTTCTTCGTATCATGCCTAGCTGAGATAAGTTAGGTAGCACTTAGCAGTGGAAATATTAAATGAGGACAGATAGTATCTTTTTTTTTAAAGAATATAAACTACAAAATGACGAGAAACTCTTAAGAAACCTAACATCAGCTGTTGTAGAATTTTAATGTTATCTGCATTACGGTATGTCTTAAGTAGACACTGCTGTACATGTAAGTATGAAGAAACACCAATGTTATGTGTTTTCCAACTTAAAAAAGAAACATCGGATAGTGTATATTTGAAAGGCAGTCTAACAGTAACATTACGTTACATGTTTGTAATATGTCTGAGGAAAAGATTTGTGAGTAACCTGCTACCACAATATTAGTTCCCGGGCGTCATAAAGCACTCATTGTTGAAGTATTACCTTACCACTGGTATTCAGATAGTAAATTTAGCTCTTCGAAATACACAAGGGTTCAGCAAGACGCACATAGATCGTTACAGCTGAAGCAGTTCGACCTTGCCTTCTATTCAGTCGCACTTAAAAGTGACTTCATATAAATGATTTTAATTTTAATTTTATGCACCAAATGAAGTAAGTATAAGTTGGTATATGGTGTAACCATCACTATTTAGGTTCAGTGTTATAATAGGGATAAAATCAATTTTGCTACATGTGCTGTTGATTGAGCCGTTCAATTGCCCTACATACAAATATGTGACGGTGACTGCCAGGTGAGGCAATCAAAAGAAGTATCAACTCGGTTGACCGGCATTAACACCATTATTGCTATGCTGTCAGTCGCTTCTTCAGCCAACAGCCTTTTTGCACAGTAACTGCTTTGCATAGGTTAGAAAACGTGTGGCTCCTGTGCTCATAACTTGCATGTTAAATTGTTATCTACGTGATCTGTTTACACAGCCCCATCGAATACATTGCAACATTTTAACAATATGAAAATTTAAGGATTATAGAAATGGACATTGTATATAACCCAAAAAGCATTCTGTCATTATCCTGTTGGAGTTCAATTTGTCATTCTGTTGATACAAATATTTAGTTGTAACTATAAATGACTAAAGATGTTATGAAAGACAAATTTCAGTCAGACGATTTTCAATATGTTAGCTTCTTAAATTGTTGTTTGGATATTGCCAAAGTGCTGTGTTATCTAAAAGTACTTAAAATACTTGGACAAGAATGATTTGATGAGCAGTATGATATCATGAATAGGCAGTATACAACAATATTTATTGCTAAACAATATGGTTATACAAAGTCATGGAGATGAACTGCAGCAAATTATTTAGGTTAGCCCTTCTTTTGCATGTATAGGTATGTACTTCCTCTATTGTTTGATTACTGCTGTTCAGAAATATTGTATTACTGGTCAAGGGTATTGAAAATGAAGACTTTATGAACTCTCAATGAATAGTTGTATACTTTACTTGTTCGGTCTTTCTTTTCTTGTTTTTTCCTTACTATTATGCTGCAAAGTATAACTTCAGGGTAGATGAGTACATTCTGAAGGAGAACAATCAAGATTTGCTCTTAAATATCTGAACAGCAATGGCCAACATTAATATATTCTGTTATTTTCATTTGCCATTTCCTTATGTGGGTAGAGCTCACTAGCAAATATTCACGTTAGTTTTGATGCATAACTGTTTTTGGCTGAAGTCTTCAAACTTTAGGTTTACTATCCTGCTTTAGAGTTTTTCCGTGTGCACGTAAAAACTTTTCCAAATCCTGTCAATAAACAAGCTGTACCACATTTTGTATTGTTGATTACTGATTATTTTATAGTTTTGCTTCAGATTTCCAGTGGGGTCGTTTGGCAGGACAGGGATCTCCACCTGTCAGACGGCCCGTTGTATCTGTTGAGTCCTCGTCTTTGCTTCTTCATGGTGTTGAAATTTGATTTATGTGTTTACCGTGATGATTCATTGACGAGTTAGAGGGTTATCATGCGAACCGAACAACCAACTAAATGTTTTGTACCACTTCAGAAACTGAGGGTGAGGTTGGGCCTGTAAAATCGATTTAAGCCCCCCAGTAATTCATTACTGACCGTTCCAAGGCGGTAGTTCTGTTGTGGTTCTCTGTTGCCTGTTTTTGGTGTCAGAGTTTCTGTGATGTTTTACCTTATGTATGTTCTTATTATTTTTGGTTCGGTTTGGGTTGCTGAGTGGCCACCTTTTGGGAACAAGCTGCTCACTCGGTTGGCCATATGTTCTCTGTATCTTGATTATTTGTAATCTTAGTTGTTTCCAACTATGGTTTGAGGGCTGGATTTTGATTTTGATTGTTTCAGTTCCTGGTCTTTGCATACTTTTTACTTATATAAAAAAAGGACGAAACTGCTCAAGTTCTGCTCAAGATTTAACGTTATCAAACTTATCGTATATCATTTTATTCGAGGCCTATATGCAAAATCAATGCTGGCTTTTAAAAGCAGTGGCTTTACCTTTTCTGAAGTTCTATTTTTTTTCTTTTTTTTTTGCCTTTCTGTTTTTTTGTTGTTGTTTTTTCTTCTCTCTTTTTTTGCATTTTTCAGCTTTATATAACAGAATTTCATGTATGTTACAATCTTTCAAACTCAACTGTAATAATTCTAAAAGAAAGATGCTGAGAAATGCCATTATGAAATACTTTGATTTTTGGTATAATATCCAAGTAAATAGCAAAGCCAGGTTTGCATGTTCAGAATATGTTAAGTTTCTAAACTTAATAGTTTGAAGTAATCACGTATAAAACACACCTCATGAATCCCTAAAACTAATCACGGATGAAAGTGTTGATAGGCCCAAGTACACAAAATATCATAAGAACTGACAGACTTATATTTGTTATTGTTTTCTTTGTGAAAATGAAAAAAACTGATTAGAGGTATTATAGTGAACTATCTTATACAGTAATGCTATTTACACTACTAATAGTAATAGCTAATGATAAAGAATAAACCAGAATGTATTTGTTTCTGATATTAAAAGATTCTTGTATGAAGAAACTGCTACCAAAGAAAACAAAATGATTTTATCTAAAAATTATATGATTTTTTCGAATATAGTCATAGGCAACGTATATAACCAATCTTTTTGGCCGAGTGAGATGCTTTCAAAATATTGGGCCACTGTTCCTTGCTGTTTTAATAGGCTGACATAATTAATATTACACTTAGCGTTTGTTTTTAAATCCAACAGTGTAATTCAAGCATTTGAATTATACTGCAAGTGATAACTGTAATATGGAAAATTTTAAGGGGCTACTGTGTTCAACATCCTTTTTCTCACAAAATATATAAGATAGGATTATAATTTTTGCAGATCAGAGAAGATGAATAATAGTCCGGGGGCGTATGTCGTTCCCGTGAACATTCGTGTTAATTTTTGGCAACATATATCAACTTCATCAGTGGTGGGTACACAATGGAAAAACACATGTTGCCATTTTTTCTAATGACTCTTTGGCCATAACGATCGATAATATACGTTACATATATGTATTTAAGTTAAAATCATGTAATGTCTAGGTACCTCCTTATGTTTTATTTTTATTCTTGTTTTTTTTTTCTATAGAATCTTTTGTAAGTATTAGAAAATACAGCTAAATTTGTTTTTTATCATTAACTACCACAAGTAGTAACGTAAATAACTTTAATTCATAAAATAGTCCATTATAATACATCTTCCAGTATTACGTCCTTATCTCTCACAGAACATTTATGAAAATAATATCCTGGTTGTTCTTATGAAGTACTGTTTATTTGGAGCTACCAGCCTTATTACCATGTGGTTTAAGGACTTCATGAGGTGTGTTTCATACGTGACGAAACTAAGAATATTTCAAACCGTAATAAATAAGACTTGACAGATTCAGAACAGGTACACCAGATTTTGCTGTTTGCTAATTTTTATAGCATAAACCTAATGTTTTTTTATGCTATTGCCCAGCTACTCAAATTCACGATTCTTGATACAGTAACATACGTGACATCTTTGTATATAAAGCAAAAACTGATAAAACAGACTTATTACTTTAAAGAAAAAAACATCTGCAATCATAAACAAGCATTTGATTTGTATAAAAGTGCCAATTAATGTGATATAGTCAGTTTGAGGAAGTTGAAACCTGATCGGCGATTTTCCTGGTCATGGTAAGTCAAAAATTATCAGTAATTAGAAATTCAAAATATTATTGAAAATATCTGGTTCATTTAACATACAAGTTGTAAGATTCTAAAACAGAAAATATAACCTGACCCTTGAAGAGTGAAGCCACACTGTTACCTAACAAAGCTAACGCGAACATTTGCTGACAGAGAATACTTAGGTTCGTAAGACGTTCACGTATTTTAGGTGACCAAGGGGGAACATTATTGTTTAGCTTAAGTCGAGAAACGAAACTAACCCCGGGTTAAAACGTTGCAAGGTAGTTTATTACAAAGGTATATCCAGTCTTCGGCTATAGTTCACAACGGTATGTACTAGTTGGGACCTTAAGAGTACAATGTTACACACAATTATTATAAGTAGAAGGACAAAAATAAAAGAAAGTTGTTTCAAGGGCTATCAAAGCAATAAAAAATACATGTATACATATACTTTTTTAAAGTCTATCTTTACTTCCATGCTATTTTCTCCCCTTTTTCGTACTAGTATGGTTATATACAACAGTCTCTTAAAAGAATTGATTCAGCATGGAACCTATGCTTACTTTTAATTTAACAGTTAATTTATTTTTTAAGGGACAGAGTTCAACAAAGTTCTAAGCCACATATCGAAATGGCAAGTAAAGATGACAAAGTATTTTGATGTAGGATATTGCTGTTCTGTTATATCTTGGGGCGAATCTCAGTTTTTCCGAATAATTTATCGAACCATAATTTTACTTTGCAGCGAGATAACAAAACAAGGGAAAACGGAACGAGTAACGAAAACAACAAGTTACTGAGTAGTTTATATAGTTCTCATATCTTACATGCTCAAACCGTAGTATATTAGTTCTGAATAGCAATAAGGAAATGGTGCAAGTGATGCATACTGTAGATATCATGTAAATAACCTTAATTCCTGATTCTCAAATGATTTTATTGACTTCAAGATCATATCACTATATTGCAGCGAAGCAATAATCACGGAAATAAACTTAGTATTTATTAAATGTTACTGTTATTCTGAATGATCCTTGTCCAGATATTTAATATACAGTATTATGACGCCGGTAATATCAATACAACAACTGAAGAATTATACATAATAAAAGTTAAATGATCAAAGTTAAATTAGACTTTTGTTATCAAATAATCTTGGTAATGTTACACTGAGCGATACATGTTGGGTACAGACCGATAATAAGACACTCTGTGTTTAATAAAAAAAAACATAGTTTTTCACTGTCACATTGTCACAGTGATAACACTATGTAGCAGTGTAACCGATGGGTGCAATACGAACGGGTAACGTTGTTTACAATTCAGCATGTAAGTTATAATAGTGGGATTATTGATTGATTTGATGCTTAACGTCCTCGGTAAATAGCTATGGTCATGTCGGGACGGTCAGTTACCCTAACCACACTATTCCTGGGCAGGCTAAGACCTCCTAAGCGGTTAACCAGTGCTAAGTGCACATACTTTCACCAGTAACTGACAACTGCCCTTCTTGAATCAGTGGAAGGAGAAACGAAAGTATGTGGCCAGACCGGGTTTCGAACCCAGGACCTCTGACTTATGAGTCAGATGCCCTACCGATTGCGCTAAGCGGCCCGGCATAGTGGGATTAATACAATCTTCCTTTTGAGGTAGTACTGTGCAAAGGGATGTTGAATGAGAATAAAATCGACATCATAGCAATAAGGGTATTATTAACAGTCACCTGAGCCCATGCTTCTGTCAGTTGCCTTAGCTGACAGGCTCTTTTTGCGTGTAAGTTGTCTGACTGGTTCGGTCGACAGCACAGGTAGGGAAATAGGTATCACCTCTGTGACAGTTCTAAACCAAGACATAAATAACTTATGTCTAATATCAACTTATATATACATAATTTCCTGGTCGCATGTAATTTTAAATGATGGGTTTTGTGATGTTGCTACAAGTCAGATTAAATGTTAAAAAAGCTCTACATGCTTCAGATGTAAATATCTATATGTGTCCTGATGAGTTATTGTGTGAATTAAATAGCGAACTTTGCCATCTTAGTAGTGGTAAGTTAAATTTTCTCTGACATCTGAGAATGAAGCCTTCGAAAACAGCTTTCTCAATAATGATAATAATAATAATAATAATGATGATGATAATAATAAAACAATTCCTGATAGATTACAAACATGTAACGTAACGTTACTGTTACATTGCATTTCAAGTACAGGACAATCCCATATAATTATAGTTCAAAGACATATAACTTGGTGTTTCTTCACGGTTTGATGTACATCTGCTAACTTAAGACATAAAATAAAATAATGAAGGGCTACATCATTTGCAGTTAGCATTTTTTTTCAATTTAAGTGAGATTCTTCAGAAAAAAGGAGCATTTTCTCTTTATCTGTCAATGCCACTGCTTACTGCTACCTAACTAATTCAAAATATACAGGCATTTCTTTCAAAGATGGGTACGATTCAGTCAGATGAGACAGGGTGTCTTTATTAAAAACAACACATCCTCACTTCATTCAACCGATTCATTCAGATTGTGGTTGTTTATTTTATTATCTATTTTTTTAGTTATAGTGATATACGTTACAGGTCTTGCGTGATGGATAAGTCATCTTTTTAAACTAGTTCAGTTTGTTTTTTATATATTAAGATATTTAAAAAAGCCATGTTTATAAATTTATTTCCTCTCTACACTTCATATACAACAGCCGGCTGCTGTAAAGGTAAAGGCTTATGTTACCCCACCCTCTACGTTGACCAGTTTCTAGGTAAAACACAGAAATATAATGTGGCAACAACGATTTTTGAGCTTCAAAGAGCCTGCTCTTGATAACTATGATAAAGGCATGAAATTAACAGATATGCCTACAGGGCCCCATTTGTATCGCATATGACCCTGGATTATTATCCCTCGGACAGTTATGTAACGTAATGTTACTGTTACGATGCCTTTTAAATGAAACACCATGTTATTTTTGTAGAGTGAACACAAGAATGGCGTTTTTCATGCTTACAAGTACACTTTAAATCTTAAGACATAATACAAACATCAACAGCCGTTAGTTCTTCTTACTAGTGTTTTGGGAATTCCTAAGAAATATGTTGCATTCTGTCTTCAATTGATTTTGCCACTACTAACTGCAACCTAACTGATTCAAAATATATAAGAAATTATTTCAAAGATAAGAGGAGCATGATTCAAAGACAAGTGATACCATATGCACATTAAGGACCACATGTATTAACTTCATTCCACCGATTTGGTATAATTCTCATAGTTCATTCAATTTTTGGTTACAGTTATATACGTTACGAATATATCATGACAGCTGACCAATATTTTAAGACTTCTTTTTGCGTTTCATGTCGTAGAATATTCAAAAAGACATATTCATGACATAAAACACTTTCTACAACTCATTTGTTACAACTTGGTGTTGTATTGGGCCAATGTTACCCCACCCACTACTTTGGCCATTTTCTAGGTCAAATGATGAAAGAAAAAATGGCAACAACCATTTTTCAACTTCTGAAAGACAGTCCTAAGTGACTATGATAAGGGCATAAAATTAACATTCATGTTCACGGGACCCCTTTTTTACGACATATGCCCCCGGACTATAAATTGCCTTTAATACAGTATAAATTGCCTTTAATACAGTATTAAATATATGGTCTAATATGGAATTTACAAAAAAAAAAGTATTTTGGATGGAATTAGCAATTTTGATGGAGTGGAAAGACAAATGTAATGTTTATTACACCATGTAAGCTAAAGTGATAATTTAAACAACATAACTTTTAGCTACTGGAATGTTCTATTAGAATCTACTGTAATTTGAAGCATAGGAAATTGCCCCCTTTTTTTAATCAATTTTCAATATTTTTTAAGCTATGTTTATTGTTGTAATGGGTAACGTTTATTACAGGCTGTTACAGCATAACGCCCCATTCGCCAGAGAGCTAACATGCTGCAAAATACTTCTAAGATACTGGGCTTATAGAAAATTATGGTTTACCAAACTCCTCCTTGGGAGGAGGTAAACCTTATCTGGCTCACGGCCTATATACTCCAGAAGTAAAATAAAAATTGAGTGTGTTTTGAGTGGAAATTTCCCTTCTTTCTCCTTTGAGCCCCCCCCCCCCCCCCCCCCCCCCCCTCTTCCCCTTTAGAGGCTAACATAAGTTTGTTCACAGCATCTTTTGTTTCCTCCTCTATTCTCATATGCAAAGTTTAAGATTTTGTCAATAAATGCAACGGTTACATATGACTGGATTATAATATCTTAGAGATATTTCACATTTTCGATACCCCCCCCCCCCATTTTTCAGCCCTTTCTGAGCCCCTTTTCTATAAAACAAATGGCCCCAGAGTATACACAGTGTCATAATACAATGCATAATATATTCAGAATAGCTTTAAAGCATATTTTTGTGTTATTAGTGCTGTTTTTCTAGAAATGTAACAAGATAGTTATAAGTTTTTTTATTGAAAATATCTCTTTTTTGCCCCTTTTGGTGCCCCGTAATGGCCTGAAATTATTTTTTTCACAGTATCTGTTGATAGTTTACACAAGAGTTATATTAAAATAACAATTCTGACTGTATGAAATTGTTCCTATCACACCATATAGAAATAAATGAATTCTTTTTTAACAATATTATGTTTTTATAGTTTTTCAATAGGGGAGGTTTTGTTGCCATGGTAACGACCATATGATGGTAACTTCCCATACATGTTTTTTCGTTTTATGAATTTGTAAATACCACTGTAAAATTTATTAGTATGCGTATATGTCAGAGTGCCCGCGCAACATTTGTGTACCAATTCAAAAATGCCTAAAAATGACATTTTTCAGGACCTGCTTACCCCACCCACATTCCATGGTATGTGAGACTACAACAGCAATTCAGTTAAGGAGATATTAAAACTTATTTTTATTTATAAAGGTCTGCATGTTCTCAAACAAGACATATATGGGCCAAATAATGGCAATTTTAACAATACTAAAAGGACTAAAATGTTCAATTTTAAGAAAATTTTGGTTCATTTTTAGCCAAAATCTTTGGAAGCCGTTACCATGGCAACGGAAGTGTGAATGAATGAAACAAGGGTCATTCATTTGTTTTTGTGATACATCTCACACTGTCTGCAAGTTTGAACAAAATCTGAGACCATGCGTGAGCCACCCCTATTATAAAATTCTTGATGATTACAGAGAATTGATATTAATAACTGTTATTGTTTGTTTCAATTCTATTTAAAACAGAATGGCTGAAAGCACTTATGAAGAGCATGGAACCAGCGATGAGTTTGTAGACCCTTTCTGCGACACCTGTTACGAAGGAAAGGGCCTCAACGTCAAGGTATACGGATATTGTAAAGAATGTTTTCAGTTCATGTGCTCCGACTGTCACTTGTTGCACAGCAAGTTTCCACTGGCTAGAGGGCATACTGTTTTGCGGGGAGCAAGTGTGCCGCAGTCTCAGGCTGATAAGCCACCAAAGTTTGACTATTGTGACAGTCACCCAAAACTACTGAAAAATGAATTTTGTTCTGAGCATAAGATTTTGATTTGTTCCTCATGTTCTTCTACTGATCACAATAAATGTTTTGTTGGAAGTGTAGACAATGTCTGTAAAACCGTAAATGTTTCTGAAATCGATTCATTGTACAACGACATTAAAACTGTGCAGGATCAGGCGAGATCAGTTCATTCCTCGCTTGAAAAAAATATTCAGAAGTTGGCAGAACAAAAGAACACAATACTTAAGGAAGCACAGGCAATGTATGATAAGATTGTTTCTAAAATAAATAAAGTATTTAAAGACTTGCAGACAGAAATTGAAACCACTTACCAATCCCAGGAATTGCTAATATCTCAGCAACAAGAGAGAATTAATCTTCTGGTAAATAGGCTGGAGTCAGTTCTAACTGACTCACAAAAATTCAAAGGAAACCCCATTGACACGAAACTATTTCTTAAGGTACAAGATCTTGTCACAGACACTAAACAAATAACTGACGAATTAAGAACTGTCAATAAATCACTACATTTGATATCACTCTCATTTAAGCCAGGTAAAGCAGTTCAAGACTTTCTGCTCGCCTCGGTAACATTTGGCTCCGTGTCTAAATCAGAGGCAAAGTATGATAAGGATATTGTGGTGAAAGATGCCGTGTTTCCCTGTTCTCAGTACAAGCCACCAAAAGCTGTCAGGGTACCACCACAGCAAACTAGTCCATCTGGTCGGTCAGCATCAATACCACTTTCCAAGATTACAGTGACTAAGGATTATACTCACAACGTAAAGCTGAAGGATGATGAGAGCTATTGCTATGTTACTGGCTTGGCAATAACAAAGGACAGGAAAAGAATTGTGGTTGATAATAACAATAAAAGAATTAAAATGTTCTCTCATGACATGAAGTTCTTATCCTCTGTCTCAGTTCCTGACCAACCACGGGGTATAGCTGTGATCAGTGAGAGAGAAGCTGCTGTTGTCACTACTGTCACCAAATCACTGGTCATACTGGATATCTCTGTTAGTCAGCTTAGTATCAAGACCACAATACCATTATCATACGATGTAGTTTGCATCAGCAGATATAATGACAAATTAGTTGTCACCAGTCTAGACAGTACACCTCCCTCTGTGAAGCTGATTGACCAGACTGGTAAAGTTTACTGGTCAGTGTCGTCTGATCAACAGGGACAGCCTCTGTTTGGTTACCCTATGTACGTGAGTAGTCCTGGTGATGGAAGATCATCCACTGTGATAGTAACAGACCAGTGTAACAACACGTTGACATTGTTGAATGGTGACACTGGAGAGGTTATCACTAGACGTCAGCTGAAGGGGAAGGGTCCTAGAGGTGTTACAACTGACTCTGATGGTAACGTCTATGTATGTTACAAATGGACATCTGAGGTGGCTGTACTGTCAGGAGACTTGTCGGAGGAGAAGATTCTGCTGCCTAGTAGGTCAAGTCAAATTGATTTCCCAAACGCCATAGTATATGATGATCATCAACTCATCATATCTTCCAGCCTAACCACTTGCTTTGATAATGTTTTTGTTTTTCAGTTATCATGAATGTAAACATAGAGAAAATAGGTTTTTGACTTCCACGCTTTAAATCATGATAATAAATCTCATAGGGAGAAGATCTCGATAAACATATCGCTTTCGTTTAAATCCAATAGCTTGAACTGATATCTTAATTGTCCATGTATGTACAGATGTAATCTATGTTAACTGAATAAGCTAAATAGATAAGTTTAAACCAATAAATCTCATAAAATTAATATCAAATCTTGGTCCTGTTGGCGTGTCTGTGACAAACCTTGTTAACTATGTTTTGATGGATGTTACGAAACGAAAAAGGGCTGTTACGAAACGAAAAAAGCCCTAGTTACCAAACGACCTGATGACCAGGTCGTTTGGTAACTATGACTCATTTTCGTTTCGTAACAGCTCTTTTTCGTTTCGCAACAACCCTTGTATACATAGTTAACCACGGGTGGTGTAGACTGGCTCCAGACTCCAGTAATGACTATCAGCCAGTTAACCACAGGTGGTGTAGACTGGCTCCAGACTCCAGTAATGACTTTCAGCCAGTTAACCACGGGTGGTGTAGACTGGCTCCAGACTGCAGAGATGACTATCAGCCAGTTAACCACGTGGTGTAGACTGGCTCCAGACTCCAGTTATGACTATCAGCCAGTCAACCACGGGTGGTGTAGACTGGCATCAGACTGCAGTTATGACTATCAGCCAGTTAACCACGGGTGGTGTTGACTGGCTCCAGACTTCAGTTATGACTATCAGCCATTTAACCAGGGGTGGTGTAGACTGGCTCCAGACTGCAGTAATGACTATCAGCCAGTTAACCACGGGTAGTGTAGACTGGATCCAGACTGCAGTAATGACTACAAGCCAGTTAACCACGGGTGGTGTAGACTGCCTCCAGACTGCAGTAATGACTATCAGCCAGTTAACCATGGGTGGTGTAGACTGGCTCCAGACTCCAGTAATGACTATCAGCCAGTTAACCACGAGTGGTGTAGACTGGCTCCAGACTCCAGTAATGACTATCAGCCAGTTAACCACGGGTGGTGTAGACTGGCTCCAGACTTCAGTTATGACTATCAGCCAGTTAACCATGGGTGGTGTAGACTGGCTCCAGACTCCAGTAATGACTATCAGCCAGTTAACCACGGGTGGTTTAAACTGGCTCCAGACTCCAGTAATGACTATCAGCCAGTTAACCACTGGTGGTGTAGACTGGCTCCAGACTCCAGTAATGACTATCAGCCAGTTAAAAAAAAACATCAGATTTTTGTCCCATTCTTGTAAGAGCAATCACTATTAAATTCAGCTTTCAGAAGATGTAAAATTAGTATCATCTTTAGTTTTCCAGTGTTCTTTTTTCTTGCATTTATTGGTCATATTATCATGTAATAGACTAATGCCAGTCCAAGGGAGGGGATAAGGTCCGCGTTTCTAACTTCAGTGATTAACGACAGATCATATGAGCCAGGACATCAGAATAGGAATCTTACAGCAGTGGATAAACAGGTAAAACACAGATCAGCCAGCGCATTTGCGCAGTTTGCTCAAGGTATTCGCTGTTTGATAGGAGCCACACAATGTTCAGGATCTGATTGCACTGTTCGGATGCACAGACTGACCTACCTTGCGTCTTCAGTATTTATACATGGTGTAACCCAGGACACATGTCGGAACGTTGAGTCAACATTGAATCAGTGTGTTTTAACGTTGTATGCATGTTGAGAGGTACATCTTCTCTTGTTGAGTTCACGAATGCTATACAAGGTTGAATCTATGGTGACTCAACCTTGATTCAACGTCATGACGTTGAATCAAGGTTGAATTAATATTGATTCAGCCTTATGTGCCTGCTGGGACGCGATCACGATTATGTGTCACCATGTTGCATAAAAGAATGCAAAGTTGTACTAAAAATTTGGAAAGGACGATTCATGTTTAAATAGCCAAACTACGTGATATTTCAGTGAAACAAATATTGATGAAATACAGTTCTGACAATGACCATATTGATCTTCATTGTTTAACGGTTGATGAGTCTGGTGTGTTATTTGAAGGCTTAACAGCCTAGCGTTTGCTCTACATTTCTGTTAGAGCAAGAGACATTTTGAACGCATATTCTTAGGGAAACACCGAATGGGAACACTAAATGTATGCTTAAGACATGTGACCCGTTAATATAGTTTCTTTTGCACTCTTTATTTGTTGAAGAGGCCAAACAAAACAAAATGGAGGTTAAAGAAGGTTCAATAGGGCTGAACCCTTAAAGAAAAAAAAACTCTCCTAAACGCATACCCTTTTCTCTATGAGGAGACCCCATTATGGAAGGGATACATTGTCTAGTGAAACAAACAGGAAGTCATGAAAGTCCCAGCAGTCACATGAGGTTGAATCAATCTTGAATCAACCTTGATTCAACGTCATGGGGTTGTTTCCCTTTCAACTGTAACATTGGCAGAAAGCACAAGGAGGTATATCCATACGCCTTAAAATAGAAAATAGGTAAAAGCAAGACTGGGTTGCCTGCCCCTAACAAAATACAGGGACAGGTAACGTGTAATGCAATTGCTGACAAATTCACAGGAACCTGTATCACACCCTCTGAAGAGTCTATAGGGTCCTAGTGTGATACTACACTAGGACACTATAGACTCTTCAGAGGGTGTGATACTGGTCCCTGTGGACGAATCATGTTGACTCCTTGATGAGTCACTGCCCCAAATATTTATGTATTTTGCTTCAGCGTGTACTTAGATACTAATTTGAAGTTACATGTGACTAATATTGTTACTAATATTTTTTTTCATAAATGAAATCAGCATTTATTCATTTCTCATCTTTGCAGTTTAAATGTTTCACGGAGGCGCAAACGGTAATGCTAAGAGTTAGAACCTCTACTCAAGATGGTCGTACCCAATACTTGTCTTTGAATTTGAAGCCCTCTAGCGGCAAAAATGTCTAAGGAAAGGAACTTGTCTACACTCAACTCTCGATATCTCGAAGTCTAATTTAAACCCAAACTACTGATATCGCAAAGTAGATTTTCTGATACCGGAAAAATTACTTTGAGATATCAGTAGTTTGAGATAACAGGAACTGAAATGTAAATAAAACTAGGAAATATATTCTTTGATATAAGAAGATTTCAAGGTTCGAGATATCGGGAGATGGCTCGGTTTATATACTGTATATATTTTTATGTGTTTTTTTTTTGTTCAATCGATCACCCGAGTAATGGTGTAGCGGCTGAGTTAACAAAGTAACGGTTAAAAAAGCCTTTTTTATTTAATTGTGTATTGTCAGTCAGGGTATTATATGACATGGAGTATTATCGGACAATTTATTTGAAAAACAGAAAATTGCAGATGGCCATTACAAAGTATGAAACTTATGCTATCAGGGTACCAGGTACTGCCAGATTGCCATTTCTATATAAAAGTAAGTCTCGTCTTAAATTTTAAGCTTCCATCACTTGATTAAAAGTAGTCTGATGGTAGTTAATAATGTCAGTACAATGCTTTAGAGTATCTTTTTTTTGTTTCTCTTAAATTGGTTTGGCCTATAATCTTTATTTGGTTTGCCGCGTACACGATTTCCATACTAAAAATTTCAAAGGGGCATAATTCTGTAGAAAATGTAAGCAGAATCTTGGTTCCCATTCTCTGCATATTAAATGGTGGTGTTTTATATTTGTACCTAGTTTCTCGAAAATACCTCATATAGTTTCAGAGTTGTGGAACGGACACGGTTTTCATATATAGTGAGCAAATGTGAAAACGCTACATTACAGAAGGCAGTTTGATACCTTTTAGCCTGGATATCAACATTTTAGTCGTGCAAGACATTCAGCGAGAGAATGTTTACAAAATTGTGAACCTGACACTCTTCATCATAGAGTTATCTTACTTATTCAATTTTAGCATAGTTTGTATAACACCAAATATGCGCATGCGCAGATGCACATTCCTTTGCTGATCTGAAGCTACATCCAGAGTGATAGAAAAAAAACAACAAATGACTCACAAATGTTAGAAAAATTAGGAAACTGAAGCTTTTTTTTTTTCATTTTTTCAAAATTAAAAATTATCTCCCTTTGCATTAAAACTATAGTAAATTTCAATTTTCGATTATTCTTTGGTTTGTCAATTTTCTATGCAACTTTTTTTTCCGTTCTTGTAGTGCAATACATCAGACACTTTACCTGTCGTTTAATTTTAAGCAAAATTGTGACAATATGTGAGGAAATCACAAATCCATTTCTTATGGGAATTTCCATTGTTCACGGATTCTTATTGTGTTTTCGAAGAAAAAGCGATATTTCAACACTATTTTTCAACGACATGAAAAATCATATTGATATATACTTTCTCTTGCGATAAGTCTGGCACACTAATTGTTTACCTTATGCTAAATAAGGACAATTGTTCCATAAACTCCTTTTCTAAATCAGGATAAAAATACATGATCGACTGTTCCGTATTTGCACAGCAGAAATTCGTACCCCTGTTCACTTCGAAATGTATCGAAAGCTATCCAGTGGTATCATGAATTTACACATTCATTTACCTTTAAAATGCGTTCTTATTCATGGACCGTTTCTGGTTCCAGATAACAGACAGTTTGAAGACTATTCACTTGTAGCGTTTTCACTTTTGTTCAGTATATTGAAATATTCAAAGGGGCATAGTTCCGTGAAAATGTGGGTGGATTTATGGTACTTGTTCCCTGCATATCTTCTGATGCCGTTTTATACTTGTACCAAGTTTCATAAACTCATTTCAATCGGCTACAGAGTAACGGATAAGATTTCCATATTAAAATTTACAAATGGGCATAAGTCCGTATGAAATGTAGATGGAGTTACAGTTCTTCTCTACACATCGTCTGATGATGCTCTATATTTGTATCGAGTTTTGTGAAAATATCTCATATAGTTTTAGAGTTATGGAGCGGACAGGATTACAATACTAAAATTTTCAAAAGGGCACAATTCCGTAAAAAAAAGGTGGAGTAACAATTCTTATTCTCTGCATATCGTCTGATGATGCTTTATATTTGTACCAATTTTCGTGAAATTATCTCACTCCGTTACAGCGGGTACGATTTGTGACGGACATGCGGATGGATAGACGGGCGGACAGACAACTATGGGGAAAACAATATGTCTCCCCAAGAAGTGGGGAACATATTCATGTATATCCAATAGTATGTTGTATTTTCGTACATCCATTAATCAAATTATGGATATCCATAAATCGTTTTAGGGGTTTCCAAACATATGTCTTTTTTTCGATACCCATAATTCGGTTTTTGGATATCAATAATTCGATTTTTTCGATACATTGTATTTGTAAAACGGTTTTTGCATAATCATTATTGATATCCAAATCTTGTTTTGTGATATTGAAAAATGACTAATGGTTATCCACAAATGGAATTATGGATATCCAAAAGTAAATAACGAATTTCCACAAGTAAACATGTCTCTTTTTTTTGGATAGCCATAATTCTGTTTGGGATACGAATGATTCGATTTGTTTTGGAATGGCATCTCAAAATCTTACATTTTCTGATTTTACGCTTATTGTCACCAACATCTGACGTTACGTCATTGGTATTGTGCCGTGTTAAAAACATACTGAAGTTTACTCAAAAACAGACAAAAGCAACAAACAATACATAAAACAACCAAGAAGAACCAAAACAGAAGCGCCGACTTGGGACAACCAGTCAAGAAATTTTCTTGTAATGAAAAGCATTTTCAGTATGCAACTACATATTTGAAAAGCTAACAAATGCAACACGCAACATCATATTTTCATATACGAATGACACTAGAATAAATAAGTCAGCATTGTTCATGTATTCATTTTATATGCGTTTGTAATATATTTTTCATGTTTTGGAAACTAACACATTACACATGCTTTTTTGTTGTTGTATCCCATTAACTCGATCTATACTTCATTATAGCAAATAAACTTAGAGAAAACTGTTTTAAAGAGAGCTTCTTCCTATCCTCACACATCTAAGCTGCGCATGGTTTTCTCGATTCAATGATCATTTTGTGCGGTTTTGGAATCAGTCCGAATGTATTTCCGGTTGCTTCCAAATCAGCCTCAACGCCATCTGGTAGTCGCCAGGTGAACTTCTGCATAAGGGAAACAAACACTAGATGGAGCTCCGGCTTCGCCACAGATTCCCCAAGGCAAACTCTTCTACCGGCCCCAAAAGGGAGCCAACTCTCCGGTTTCGGGCCCAGCTTTCCATCGCTGTCCAAAAACCGCTCTGGTACGAAATCGTCCACATTTTTCCACATATTGGGATCATTGTGTAGCGCCCAGTGGTTGACTATAACCATAGTATCATTTGGGATATCATAACCACCTGAACAGAAGTAAAAACAATAAAACTATTTTTTTGGCAAATATGATATCACCGCCAAAGGCTCCAACCAAGGAAAAAGTTGAGTGACATTGCATAAGGGAGAAAAAAATGTATAATCACGTGACCGAGTTCAAAAGGATAAAGCTGTCAGCTTACTCAATACAAAGTTTCGTGTGTATCAGAAAAAAATTACCCGCGACTGATTAATGGGCGAGTTTGAGTTTTTGAAATTAAGTTTTAAGTTTTACATCATATTTGAAAGAATAAGAGCATTTATCATATGACGTCACATCTGAGAGTGTAATAAAGCCATGCATTAAAAACGATAATCCACTAGTGGATTAATTATGCAAATTACGTCGTAACGTTATGTGTTGACGTCCATAAAAACGTCGCGTTTTCTAATGGCCAAATCGTGACGTTTTAGTGCAAATTTTGCTGATAAAATGCGATTTTATTGTCATATGATAAATAGAATCTTGCATTCGTGCTCCTGTATTATTGAATTTATTAAACTCGTTGGGGAAAACCGATAAGATGCTCGGCAAAGCCTCGCATCTTATCTTTTTCCCCAACTCGTTTAATAAATTCAATAATACATGGGCACTCATGTAAGATCCTCTATATCAGTCATTTTTCCAAGGCATTAAAGCTCTGTGAAGCGACATTGACTTTATGGTTAATTATGAAACCACTGTATTTCCTTGAATTCTAGCAATCGTAACACTACGGCCAATTCCGTATCCAGAATTAAACTCGTAGTTATCGGCGAGGATTCCAGCTGTTACATAGGGCACGTTCAGCATAATTACTTGGGTAAGTCCGAGCAATACATACCTGGGTATTGCTCGGGTTTACCCAAGTAATTATGCTGAACGTGCCCATCTACTCACCCACTGAGGTATCACACATGCTCATATGGGGGACCCCAAGAGGTGCAACACTTGACAGCCTCATGCTCTCATGTAACACAGCCTCTGTGTATGACAACTGCGGTCTGTGAGACAGTCTCGGTAAATCATCGAATCCTGAAAATAGAACAATCCACCCTGCTATACCCTCAGCTGGGCTAAGAAGTTTTTGAGTGCAGAATGCAGAAATTCGACCAAGCAGCACCGCCGCAAATGCAACTACTGAGGAAAAAGCCTCCTTAACCCGAAACGAAACAAGCATGATATTCATGCTTTTCTCGATACATAATACTGCAACAGACGACAGTTTGTTGTTGACAAAAATAGTACCCAGTAAATTTCAAAAGTAGTGTCAGACGCAATTTCTTTCTGTTTCAATTCTCGTCACGACGGTCCCCAAGTTGCTCAGCGGTACGTAACCATAGTTGCACACACCTGGCGCCGAGTGCCCGTCCATATCAGACGCAATCTTGCTTCTCACCATATTGATACCTTCAATAAAATTGCCAACTTATTCTCACATTTGTTAATTTAAATTGATATTCCCGAGATATTTCCCTATAAAAATGTGTCTACAAGATGCAAACCCTCTCGAAACTATTTGCAAAATAATTGGAAATTCCAGGTCTAAGTCGATCGAACGTAAATGACTAAATACATATGAGGAACTAATATTAGATGCTCCTTTAAATATTTTGAGTAGTGTATATACCACTTACCTACGACTTTGTCGATTTCTTCTTGCACTTTCTTTTGTATGTCTGGGTACGCAACCATATGTAACAGAGCCCATCTCAGTGTCAGCCTGGATGTGTCAATACCAGCTGGAATAAAACACGACCCACCCTGCAGTTACACAATGTTGAATCAACGTTGGATCTTCGTTGATTCAACGTCACGACGTTGAATCAACGTAGATTCAATGTGGATTCAACATTGCGTGCATGCTGGGAGCCCAGTAGGTTGACAAATCGTCGCTGAAATCGTACGGTGATTAGGTACACTTTCTGACGTATATGGCTGGATGGCTTAGCGTTTTCACATGTTTATCAAAGCTTTGGTGTTTCCGTCATATAAAGACTATGGGGGAATGATTATGATAGGCTCTTTGCACTGAAGTGCCGTAAAGGCTAGGACAGAATCTCACCTCCAGAGGGACTCGGAACCGCAACCCGGTGATCCAAAGTCGACAGTGCAAACCACTCGATCACGCCGATGCTTCACGCTTTCAGATAAAACTCTGCCATTTTCAGTTTTGCCGTTTGCGGCGTGGTTCAACTCTTTATGGATAGAATTTGCTCCCTTAAGCATTTTTTCGAATTAAGAGTAGACCCCGTTTAGGTTGGTTGGTTGATTTGAGGCTTAACGTCCACGGTAAACAACTAAGGTCATGTCGGGACGGTCAGTTAACCTAACCACACAATTCCTGGGCAGGCTTAGACCTCCTAAGCGGTTAACCAGTACTAAGTGCACATACTTTCGCCAGTAACTGACAATTGCCCTTCTTGAATCAGCGGAAGGAGAAACGAAAGTATGTTGCCAGACCGGGATTCGAACCCAGGACCTCTTACTTACGAGGTGCCCTACCGATTGCGCTACCCGGCCCGGCCCCCGTTTAGGTAGACTTCTGTTTTCATGTTACAATAATTGGCGGATTTGTAGTCTATGCGTGAAGACACAAATGTCATAAACTCCTTTTGATATATCAAAGCCTTTAAGATTCAGGGTACTCATAGAACAGGACCCGAGGATATATATATCTTTTTTTCGTGCTCCACTCAGCTGAGCATGAAATTTTCTCTGCTGATAAATACGAAAATGCCAACTTGGTTTTCACATTCATATGCAGAGAAAATTTCATAATCAGCTAAACTGAGCAAGAAAACAAATGCACTTATCATTAATCTGCTACTTATTAGCAGGTAAAATTTCATGCTCAGCTGAGCTAAGCATGAGAAAAGTTTTATAATGTCGGGGCTAGTTGACATACCGAAAAATATGTCTGATATAGTCTGGTACAGGTAGACATCTGATAATCTTTCAAGATGTGTTTCGTTAGGGTCTTCTTCCGCCTCTCGTCTTGCCAAAATCAACGTGTCAGTGAAATCTCTGATATTGTCTGTTAACAAAAATAAATGAGCTGCGACACGAGAAAACCAACAAAGTGGTTGTGCGCCCAACGCAGACTTATATCAGCCCAGTCAGATCAGGCTCTTCGCTAAGTGTTTCATGCATGTGTAGCTTAGGGTCTAAGCTTCATCCATGCGGACAGCAAAAACTCTCATCAGCCTGGGCGGATTCTCAGGCTTATCTGACTCTGCGCTGGGCGCACAACGAATTTGTTGGTTTTGTCGTGTCGCGGAAATGTTGGAACATATAGATCTGAGCAAATTGTGCAAAGTCAGGTCACACGGAATGAGCAGTCTAAACAGGGTTTTCACTGACTATTTTTCATTCCATCAGAATCATTTAACGCATCACTGTACTGAAAACCCAACCTGTTCAATTTTAGGACAATCACTGAATCACTACCTAGAATGTGTTATTTCAGGAGTCTGCATGCTAATGTTAACGTTACGATTTTCTACGGCTTTTGTTGAAGATTTCTAATGTTAACGGCCGTTTAGCAGACGATTTTAACAAAATAAATATTTATTTTCATATTTTAATGCGAATCTAGCCTTTTATGATGTGCCGTAGAATTTGAACTCATACTGTTATCCCTTTGCACGTAAAAAATTTCGTTTTTTTTTGGCAGTTTTATCGAAATAGGCTTAGAGAGAATCCCAGCCATCATAAGTTGGTTTTTACTGGCTCTATTTACTCCTGTATTTGTCCATGCAGAGGAATATTGCACTAAATTGTAAATGTATACCGATATTTGCTGCAGCATGCACGAATGTATGAAAAAATGTGAATTTTAGAAAAAAGGTTTTATAGTTTTCTACGGCTAATCCAAACCATATGTACTGGGTTTCGAATGTTATGCTAACCGTTAAATGTATTCTACGTTAGACGTTTATGTTTCCTACGGTAAATATTGTGACATGAAAAGCAAAATAGTAAAACAGAGATGGTAAACCTATGTGTGCAAGGCGATATTAGCAAATGTCTTAAGAACCACCTGTCCAAAATCTCCGAGAATATCATAAGACCCTTAGTGATCACAACTTCAATATAAGTTTGATGACTGGTAAAACATCATAGAAAGACTGGCTGATCTTAGTCTTTTTCGGTGCCTGTATATAAATTAACTTGTTTGTTTTAATACTGAGGTCCCTATTTGCAAACTAAACTCAACTTCAACGATTGTCTCAAGGTAAGGTCAAGTCGTATTCATAGACATAAGTGCAGCTGGAGTAAACTCCAGTAAGTAAGAATTGGTCGAGGAACGGTGAAGCTCCCTCGACGGCAGCTCGAGTTAAGTTTGATCAATATTTCAGCGATTTCATGGCTTTGATAGGACAATGCGAAGAAGCACGACTACCAAAAGCTGTTGTTATAGGCCAGATGGCTTCTATGTTATACATTTTTTTTGTGTGTGTGTGACAAATTCATATTTTAAGGGTGCTGCGTTTCACAGACAGAGTTTTGGCTTACGTCATGTGATTTGTATTTCCTTTCAGCTATAATGTCGTTTAAAAAAATATTAAGTCTTTATTCAGACGTCTCCAAGAGAGAGAGAGGCAGACAGAGAGAGAGAGAGAGAGATAAGCGAGAGAGAGCCCTCCCCACACACTCATTCACACGTGCTCGGGTAGGGCTTTGTTTGGTGTAAGCGAGTTTTACTTGTGTAAGCTAGAGCATGGTTCGTCCTCCTGTACGGAGACATAATCCATGCGCTTTAGCGGGTATCGACCGTACAAGTGGACAAACTGCGTTCTTTCTCACTTATAGCATGATACTCATTCTAGGCCTTGCACGTTATGAGGTATCTCATGCTTAAGATTTGGGTATCTGAGGATCGTACCATAAATCTAGATAATAATTGCTGTGCTTGCAGCAGGTGCGGAATAGGGATCGGATTTCATTTTACTCTCGTCTGTCCCATCGTTCCTTCTTCCTCTCTCTGAGAGACCGCTCGATAAAGACTGAAACACTGTCTCAAATAGCCGTGAAACCCCAAACAAACAAGCAAACAACAACCCAAAACCTGTCAAAAACTAGTCGAATTTCTAACTTGACTGATACCTTAACAATGTTGAGCTACAATATAACTTTTAACAAGAGCTGTCAGCAGACAGCATAGCTCGCCTGGAATTGGGGTGATAGGAGATAACCAATACTCCAAGTGGTAAAGTCTAATTCTAATGTGTGAGAATAAGCTAACCTTTGTATTCGGAAGACAAAAAGCAGCCAAGACTTGACAGCTGCAGTTTCTAAATCACCTGAAAATGTTTGAGAAACTTTGCCACCATAATCAAGGCTTTAGGGTGTTCAAAGACCTTAGAGGTTCTCCATCCTATTGAGAACAAGTTAAAACGCCAGAAATGTTTTTTCAGAGAATAACTGATGTTCATCCACCCGCCCATTTTCCATCACCTCTAATGAATAAAAAGTCTGTAGATATAAAATATCTATGCAAGTTTGGAGAAAATCCATCCACTGGTTTTAAAGGTACCCTACATAGAAGATTATGTCCTTGAAAAATGGGTCAAGGTCACCAACTATTAAACATGTCTTATACCTGTCACAACGATATATTCATTCAAGTCTGATGAATATCCATCAATCGGTTCAAGGTAAAACTTAATTTTAAGAGAAATATACAAGCATTTGTAAGTTAGCTTTTGACCTTAAAAATTAGGTCAAGGTCATAAAAAGATAGTAAGCTCTTGAGATTGTCCCGAAGGTATGTGTATGAAAGTTACGTGGAAATCAAGCCAAAGGCTGATAAGATTTATTAATTTTAGTGAAATTTCACATATCTAAGTCCTCCTGTGACCTTGAAAATGAGGACAAGGTCACCAAAATCTGATTAGCTCTTAAGCTAGTCCAAATGATGTATTCATGCAAGTTTGGTGCAATACCATCTACTGGTTCATGAGATATTTTGGGTACAATAAATTGTCATCTAAGTCCTCCAGTGTCCTTGAAAAATAAAGTGAATGTCACCAAAATAAAATCAGCTCTTAAATTTACCCTAATGATGTATCCATGCAAGTTTGGTGAAATTCCATCCATTGACACATGAGATATCATGGGTACAAGAAAATGTAATCTAAGTCCTCCGGTAACCTTGAAAATGAGGTCAAAGTCACCAAAATCTAATCAGTTTTTAAGCTAGTCTCAACGATGTAGCCATGCAAGTTTAATGAAATTTCATTAACTGGTTCATGAGATACTGCTGGTAGAAGAAATTGTCATCTAAGTCCTCCGGTGACTTTCAAAATGATGTCACGGTCACGAAGATCTAATCAGCTCTTAAACTTATCTCAATGATGTATCCATGCAAGTTTGGTGAAATTCCATCCATTGGTTCAGAAGATATCATGGGTACAAGAAATTGTCATCTAAGTCCTCTAGTGACCTTGAAAATGAGGTCAAGTCATCAAAAATCTAATCAGCTCTTAAACTTTTACCAATGATGTATCCATGCAAGTTCGATGAAATTCCATCCATTGGTTTAGGAGATATCATGGGTAAAATAAAACTTGACTGATTGGCAATGAAGTGGGTACTTTCTTTGTGCCTCTGGCTACTTTTTCCTCTTAAAGTAATTCTAGTATACCACACTGATGTACCTTGAGTAACAATAGATTGTTCGAAATTTCAGGCCTGAGCCAAGAGAAATGAGTAAAATATATGCATTCAAAAAGGGTATACTTTCATTTGCCTCTCAGTATAATAATAATAATAATAATAACCATAATAAAAATAATAATGATAATAAAACATTTTAATACAATATATAACTGTCTTAAAATGGCTATTCTAATCTCCAGTCCACTCAGTATCAAAGTCAGTTGTATGCAAGTTTGGTACACCTTACATAAGAAAAATTCGCTTGTGGTTACTGAAATTTAAGCAAATAAAACGGACGGAACCAAAGACTTGTGGACAGTCGGACAGACAGACGGACGAACGAACGAATGGACGGACCCCAATAGCATGCATCGTCTATTGGGGGTGGGGGTGGAGGGGCTACAATGATATAGAAACACGCCCATAACAATTGATTTTAGTATAAAAGCTGATCACGAAACAAGTAAAGAAAGCGCATACGACGTGTGAAGGCGGGAAGGGGTCGGGTTTTTTTTTTTTTGGGGGGGGGGGGGGGGGGGGGGGGGGAAGGTGGGGGGTGCTCACATGAATTACCAGGAGGAAGGGTTAAACAACAATAAATACAATGATACGAGAATAGGAAAATCGATTAAAGGTTCATCCAAAATACTGGAGAAGGACGGTATCGAATCCATGACCGATGTTCAACAGGCTACACCATGAACTCTTCTGCAGACACAGCAAGATAAACCGGACGGACGCTCAGACGTCAAGTAGAAAAGCGTTGTTCCCGCGGTAAATTTATAATTCTACGAATTTTACAGTTAGTATGCTTTAGTTCTACACTGTTAATTAAGTCAACAATGTCTCAAAATTTAGAGTCATTACAGTTTATATCTTTTAGGAGGTCCGGTCTGGGTCCACACTGTCCTTTACATGATGTGAGTCTAACTGTAGTGTTGCTAGAGTCTCCTCCACGAAGTCAAAATGACCACCAAAACTGTATACATGTACTTGAGCTTCACGCACTCAAGGCTTACTCGAGCGTCACTTCAACCGACCTTACTGGAGTATGAGTCGAGTATGAGTTTGAGTTGTGTTTGTGAATGTGTGGGCCTGAGTGGTTTATTGCTGTGCATAATGGTTACAGCTTTATGATTTATGACGTCTTAAAAGGTTGATTTGTCTCTGAAACAGTTGCATATGAAATATTCTTCTGAAAATAGGGAGAAGCATATTTTTTATACTTAAAGGGATGGATTAAATGTATTTAGTCACGACTATTACAATTAAGATAGGAAGGAGAGAGTCATACCAATTAAATCTCCAATCTTAGGCCAGCAAAGAAGTTTGTATACATTTTTTATTTTCATATATATTGACATTTCTTGAAATCTTACTCATAAAATTCATAAAGTTTCCAAGAAGATGAGAATGAATACCACCGCAAAAAAACGTAGAATACTGTATCATAGATAACGATTGAACTGTAGAATGATATATCTTAGCCGAAAAAACATAACATCTACCGCCGAATACTATAACAAGAAATGGTGAAAAAGGCAAATTACGGCACAAAATTGACTTTCCGAAAAGAGATTTAAGGTTGGCGGACAACATTATTATGTTTAAGCACCCGACTATGGATTATATTCTATAAATATATGATGAAATGTCTACTTTCACTTTCTTCTCTATAAAAGCTGATTTAAGGAAGAACTAAAAATTGTGTTTGTAAAACACTATGCCCCCAACCATATGCTTGCCACTAAAGGTGTCAAAATTTAGAATGTCTAAGTCTGAAAAGAAGTTACCTAATCTTTACTAAAATATTTACCTCATCAAGAACTACTATTACACTAAAAATCAGCTTCCTAGATCAATAAATTCAGAAGTTGGAAAAATGCCAAATTCAAACAAGGGCTATAACTCCATCAAAATTTTATGGAAATCTCCCAAAAGTTAATTAGGTAATCTACTTTTCATATCTGATCAGTATACCAAATACATAGGCTATAACTCAAATACTTATTGAGATATTTTGCTAACAAGATATCCATCTCATGTTTTTGAAGGGGAAAAACTCCAAAATGGGGCATAACTTGGAAAAAATATATGTGTCAGTTATTTTTTCCATAAGGAATCCATAAATAAAATTCATAAACCCTATGCCCAGTGGTTCTAGAACCCAGCAGCTGCATAAGTATTAAACATCAGGCGAAATTAATGAATGTAGAGTTACCTTACCTTCACTCAAGTATTAAACTCATCAAGGACTATTACTAAACCAAAAAATCAGCTTCCTACCTCAAGCGGTTCAAAAGTTGGAAAATGCCAAATTCAAGCAAGGGTCATAACTCTATCAATATTTTACAGAATTCTCCCAAAAGTTATTCAGGTAATCTACTTCTCATACCCAATCAGTATACCAAATATCAAGGCCATAGCTCAAAAGCTTTTAGAGTTAACTTGCTAACAAGACAGTCATGTCATTTTTCTAAAGGGGTTATAACGCCAAAAAGAGGCATAACTTGGAAAAGAAAAAAATACATTTCAGCTAATTTTCAATGAGGAATCCATATATGCAATTTCAAAACCCTATGCCCAGTGGTTCTTGAACTCAGCAGCTGCATTATTATCAAACATCAGGGGAAATAACTCGGTAATTAATCAAAGCAGAGTTAAATAACCTGTACTAAAGTGATTAACTCATTCAGGACTACTACTATACTAAAAATCAGCTTCCTAGCTTAAGCAGTTCAAAACTTGGAAAAATACCAAATTTAAACAAGGGTCGTAACTTCATCAATATTTTACAGCATTCTCCCAAAAGCTTATTAGGTAATCTACTTCTCATACCCAATCAGTATACCCAATATCAAGGCCATAGCTCAAATACTTTTTGAAATATCTTGCCAACAAGATAATCATCTCATTTTTCTAAAGAGGGCATACATCCATAAAGGGGCATAATTGGGAAAAGAAAAAAATATGAGTCAGCTAATTTTCAATGAGGAATCCATACATGAAATTTCAAAACCCTATGCCCAGTGGTTCTGGAACTCAGCAGCTGCATTATTATTGAACATCAGGGGGGAAGTAACTCAGAAATTAATCAATGCAGAGTTACCTAATCTGTACTAAAGTAATTAACTCATCAAGGACTACTACTATATCAAAAATCAGCTTCCTAATGTAGAGTTACCTTACCTGTACTAAAGTATTAAACTCATCAAGGACTATTACTAAACCAAAAATCAGCTTCCTAGCTCAAGCGGTTCAAAAGTTGGAAAAAATGCAAAATTTAAACAAGGGCCATAACTCCATCAATATTTTATGGAATTCTCCCAAAAGTTAATCAGGTAATCTACTTTTCACACCCGATCAGTATACCAAGTATCAAGGCCATTGCTCAAATACTTTTTGAGATATCTTGCTAACAAGATAGTCATCTCATTAACTAAAAGGGGCATAACTCCATAAAGGGGCATAATTGGGAAACGAAAAAAATATGTGTCAGCTAATTTTTCAGGAGGAATCCAAAAATGAAATTTCAAGACCCTAGCTAGCAAGGTTCCAAAGTTACAGCAAGCATGAAAAAGTGTGACGCACACACGCACGCACCCACTAACGAACGC
Source organism: Ctena decussata (assembly GCA_963989385.1). Lineage (NCBI taxonomy): Eukaryota > Metazoa > Mollusca > Bivalvia > Lucinida > Lucinidae > Ctena > Ctena decussata. The sequence continues at coordinate 60,088,686 of OZ022506.1, forward strand.
ACGGACAAGCCAAAAGCAATATGCCCCACCAACTTTTTCAAAGTTGGGGGCATAATAAAGCACTCATCGGCCCGGAATATATGCATTGTTATGGTAAAACTTATTACAGGCAAATTTTCATATGAATAAAGGCATATACCTTAATTATCAAATTTTACTCCAGTTTTATAATTTCCTTACACGGTCTCTAATGACGCTTTCCCACAATTCTTTGTAAAACCGGCAAAAACCATAACGTTAACATTCGCAAACAGAATACCGCAATAACACATTGTAAGTAGTGTGAATTATGGTACGTATGGGACTATGAAAATTAAAGACAGGTAAGCGATGATAAAGACACATAATCCAGTTTTCTCATCTGGCGAGACCGATCCGTCCGCATTCGAGCGTGAAGGGTAATACTATCGTTGCAAAAGTGAAATAATTGCAAAAGTTTATTATTTGTTACTTTCATATATCATACACATTTATGCCTCCGTTATAACATGTATCACAGTATTCCGCATGTTGCAATTGTATGGAATAAGATGACAATAAAGAGATTTGTATTGTATTATTGTATTGTATTGCATATCATTCAGAGTAACCCTTCCTATTTGATAAGCTTGTGGATGTGCCCGCGATATAGAGAATATGTTAGTCCAGAATTCCCATTAAGATGAAAATCATAGATGACCTGTAAAACCACTCGAATAAGATTATCATAGAATTTATTATTAATTCAGCTCTTATTCTGGGTTGGACGGGTATCGTTTTTGTTACTACTATGATTACCGTTATTACAATAATGATAAACATGACATTAAACATACTCATAAGTTAAAGAAACTCGTATCTTTGAAAATAACAAAGACTGAATAAAAACAAGCAAATTCGACGAATTTATGTCCCCCGCCTTTGAAACTAGGTCTCCACTGCATATACACTTAGTGTTTGAGCTGGAAAAGCGGCTAAGTTAAAAATGTGAAAAAAAAAGTAATAAAAAAAAATAATGTGAGGATTATATCCAAACCACGTGCATATCTTCAGACCATGATCAAAACACCTGTGAAGTTTCAAAGGAATCGGCATAAAACTGTACGAGGAGTTGCACACACAAGGTACCCACTATCTATTCACTTTGATTGTAAAAATGTATGAAAAATGGCTAAGTTCAATTTGCCAAAAAAGTGACAAAAAAATAATCTCAGGATTATATCCAAACCACATGCGTATTTTCAGACCATCACAAAAACAGCTGTAAAGTTTCGAAAGAATTGGCATAAAACTGTAGGAGGAGTTGCGCACACAAGGTACCTACTACTTTAGGGGGACGGAATGACGGAAAGACGGAAGGACGGAAAGCCGAAAACTATGTCCCTCCGCTTTTCTTCGAAAAGGCGGGGTACAAAAAGAATATTGAAGTGAGTACTTGCATATACCTTTATCAAAGCTATCCATGTGTTCTCTAAACTTTTTTACAAGAAACTTCTTGTCCATGATATCGGATACTTCTTTAATTGTCCTCATTTTTTTACTCTCCCAGACATACCCCAAGCCGGGTACCATATCTTCCAAAGGTCCATAGCCGGAAAATACTTCAAAAAGTTGGTCTTCAAGTTGTATGATCTCCATAAGTTCCGGATCATTGTATTCATACCTAAAATAATATGAAATAAATAGGCGCTACCTATAAAACGAGCACTGCTGGCAACTTTTTCTCATAACTAACATATAAGCAATTACAGCTATGTCGATTCAGATAGTGCAGAGATGTTAGCGGTCTTGCAATTTTCGCCATTTTGAAACCACCAAACTGAAGAAAAAAAATTTTTATGTAATATCTTCAAGTGGGATACACTGTTAGTACAAAACCAAAAGTGATTTCCCTTACAGACCATAAGTATTTACTTCTCGTTCTTTCCTATGAGACATCTTACCATATGGCTAAAGATTGGAACATTTTAAACCTATTTCATTCTTATCTTAGAATGCATTCTGTAATTTGGATATTGCTGTCTAGTGTTATATGTGCCAGTACTAACATGCAGTCCTCTAGGACTTGAACCTAGTATCTTAAAAACAGACAGCACCAACTGCAGGACTGTTACATAAGACTGACACAAACTCTAGACAGTGACTGATTGTCTGATTATCAAATGTGAATATCAAATTTAATCAGTGCCTACCTCTCGAAATTTTTAAAGTAAGTTTTAATATCTGCTGTTATAATGAAATTGTATAAAAAAATAATGCTGTCTAACCTGTCTCAAGGGTAACTCTGTTAAGGGTCATTTATCTTATGGGGCCTCAGAGGACAATGGACCTCTATTAAGTGTTCACCGGTCTGCCATGACTCTGCAGCCAGTTTTTGTGAGGCCCCTTAATGACCCCTTAAGACAGATTTGAATATATGTTGTATGAACAGTGGGCAACTTAATCAGACTTAAACTGCAATTTTCACTGAGATTGATCGTGAATCATCATGTTGCAACTTTACTGAGCATGAACTGGGCAAAAAATATTAGTATGTATGTTTTTCTGACTTAATATGAAATTAAGGCATTGCCTTCTAAGTGACACCAAATCCTCGAAGTATATGAATGTACTGTTGTAAATGTAAACTTGATATCATTTAAAGATGGAAATTGTCTGTTTAGCTTTCTTTTGTCAGAAATTCGACAATCAACTGATAGGCTTGTTTTTCACATGGATTGTACAGCCAATCAAGATTATTTCAGTCATTTTCAACTAAATCAGTTGTACAAATTTGTTGCCAAAATGTATGATACCCTAGAAAACTACATGATCATCTGCAAAGAGAGCTTGGCTTCTTGGCTCAAACCTACAGCAGTGAGATGACAGCTGCTTAGAGCACCCATAATATACAATAATGGTGATCTGGTGGCCAGCTTCATATCATATATCATTGACTTAGGTTGAACTTGTGAAACATCACGGTTTTTAGTCAAGAAGTTTTGATTTTCTATCCATCTCCAAAGATTTGCACACTTTTTCTAAGTGGTCAAAATGAGACTGTGCAATACCAACTAGAGCAAGTGAGCAGGGGCTCACGTATACCCTTGGCTAAAAGATGGTGCCACTTCTACAGCTAGGCTGTAAAAGTTGAAAATATATACCCATTGATTTTTTTCTCTACATAAGTGATGCCCATAAAAAGCACCAGTCCCAATTCAAAATGTATATTTTTTTCCCAACTGCAGGTTGAAAAATTCCCAATTGCAGAAAGAATTTTTCTAGGGACCATCTTACAAGCATACATTTACTTGCTTGCTTAGAGAAATAGCAGATATATAGCAATAATTGACTGTAAATTTACTATATATTCATTATCATGTCCCCTATCCCACCACTTGAGACTGAATAAAGGGTTTCCATATGGCAAGCCATTTTACTATTTATTATGCATAGTAGATAATCTTATATAGTATATCAGATATCTAATATGCCAATTAAGATATCTAATATGACATATAAGATATCTTATATCCTATATAAGATATCTGATATAGGATATAAGATATCTGAAATTGGATATAAGATATCTTATATAGGATATGAGATATCCTATTTAACTTTTCATATAAGATATCTTATATATTATATTAGATATATTATGTTATATTAGATATCTTAATTGGCATATTAGATATCTAATATACTATATAAATTATCTAATATATTATATTAGATATCTTATATGTAAAATTAAATAAGGTATCTCGTATCCTATATAAGATAACTTTATGCGACATAAGATATCTGATTTACTAAATAAGATATCTAATATGTCATATAAGATATCTTATATGCTATATCAGATATCTTATATATTGTGTTGTGTCTTATGGAAAAGTCAAATAAGCTATCTAATATACCTATACTAGATATCTTATATAGTATATTAGATATCTTATATGACATATAAAATATCTTCTGTAGGAAATAAGATATGTTATATGTGATATGAGATATCTTATTTAATTTTACCTATTAGATTTCTTATATAATATATTAGATCTTACTTGTTATATTAGATATCTAATATGCCAATTAAGATATCTAATATAACATATAAGATATCTCATATAACATATCTTATTAAATAAGATTAAATAAGATATCTCATATCCTATATAAGATCTTTTATCCTATATAAGATATCTTATATTGGATATAAGATTTCTTATATGTTATATTAGATATCTTATATGTTTTATTAGATATCTTAATTGGCACATGGCTAGGCTAGAGAATCACTGTAACACACCAAATGCATAATTACATTTGTTGCATACACTAATTTTCTAGTTTGATTTTTATAGATTGTGATATAACAAATGAGATATCTACGTTCCATAATAAATAGTAAAATGGCTTGCCATATTTCCAAAATTCCAATTTGTAGGAGAATACAATGCGCTTTTCCCTAATTCCCTGGCAACCGGCACCATTCCCAAAATAGTGAATAAATCACTGTACCAACACACAATTACACTATGTCCTGCTCTGTAATGCACCTTAATATCACAGTCCACTTCAACTTCAATGTGGATTCTTGTCAAAATCCGCTAGGCAGACATCTCGACAAGGGTTAGAATTTGTGCACGTGCGACGTCAGACGTTCCAAATCAATATAAAGAAACTCGGGTGTGAATGTTAAATAAAAATGTCCAACATGTATTTACACTGTACATATCTACCTTGGCTTACACTCTTGATGTGGGCTGGACAGCCAGCTTGAAGCTGTCCAGGCTCTGAAGGTTGGTTATGGATCCAGGGAGTTGGTTCCATGGAATCACAATCCGTGGAAAGAACGAATGTTGATATATATTCAATTTACAATGATACGGAATGAAACGGATACAATCAGCATACCTGGGGGATCTTGGTGGGAGATACGTCTCTGGCACAGCAACAAGGCAGTAAACAACTTTGTACATGAGTACTAGGTCAGAAGCTCTACGTCGGTCTTCTAAGGTCGGCCAGTTGAGCTGTTCTAGCATGGAAGTGACACTTGAGGGAGTTTGTCGGTTAAATGGTTTATTTAGGACAAAACGAGCTGCGTTTCTCTGAACTTGTTCAATTTGTTTAATCTGAGTCACTTGTTGAGGATTCCAAATAGGTGAACTATATTCAAGTCTAGGACGTACTAATGTCTGATATGCTCTTTCTTTCACTACTTTTGGACAGTGTTTTAAGTTACGTTTGACAAAGCCAAGAACTCTTGAAGCCTTTGACGTAATACTATCTATATGCTGGTTATACTTCATGTTATCTGTCAGTTCTACTCCTAAATATGGGTGATGTTTCACAACTTCCAGTGTCTGATTTCTCATCTTATAGTCAAAAATAGATTTACTTCTTAGTGATCCAATATTCATAACCACACATTTGTCGACGTTAAATTCCATCTGCCAGATGTCACTCCATTCAACCAATTTGTTAAGATCCTCTTGTAGAATAAGGTGATCTTGCAGAGACTCAATTTGACGGTAAACCACACAATCATCAGCGAAAAGCCGGATGGTCGAATTTATATTTTCAGCAATGTCATTAATGTATATCAAAAACAGTGTCGGCCCGAGGACTGTGCCCTGCGGGACTCCAGAAGTAACTTCGGCCGGGTGAGAGGCTTCTCCATCCACGACAACCTGTTGATTACGTCCACGCAGAAACTCAGTGACCCAGTTAAGCGTTGAATCCCTGATGCCATAATATGACATTTTCCTGGCTAGCCTTTGATGCGATACCTTATCGAAGGCTTTCGCAAAATCCAGTATGCCCATATCTACTTGTTGACCCTGATTTATACTCTTGGTGATGTCATCAGTTGTGAGTAAGAGTTGGCTCTCACATGAGCGCTGGGCTCTAAATCCGTGTTGATTTTCATGTAGTATTTTTTGTTGATCTAGATGATCCATAATCTGAGCTACAACAATATGCTCAAGCATTTTAGAAACCACTGCAGTAAGACTAACCGGGCGGTAGTTGCTGGGTTTAGTTCTGTCTCCCTTTTTGAAAATTGGTACTATGTTGGCCTTTTTCCAATCAGACGGTATTTCACTAGAGTCTAGTGACTGCTGAAATATCCGTTGAAGTACTGGGGCTATTTCATTGACTGTTTCCTGCAATACTAATATCGGCATTTTATCAGGTCCACATGCTTTCTTAGAATTCAGTCTTTTCACACATCTAATGACACCATTTAGAGTTACATGTATTTTAAACATTGACTGATAGGGAGATTGTCCTTTATCTGGTATACTATCTAAGTTCTCCTTCGTGAAGACCGAACAAAACTTCTCATTGAACATTTCGGCCTTATCCTTTGCACATTCCGCAATACGACCATTATCCTTCAAGGTTCCTATACTAACACTGTCCTGTTTACGAGACTTTATATATTTCCAAAACGACTTTGACGTTTTATCACTTTCTGGTTCCAGCAGGTTATTAATGTACTTATAATATTCAGTATGTAACAAGTTACGAACTTCTTTACGAAAGTCATGAAATGCGATGGCATCTTTATTACACTTAGACCTTTTGGCTTTCTTGTATAAGCGTCTCTTTTTCTTAATCAGCCGTCTTATTTTATTAGTCATCCAAGGGACGTCACATTTGCCTTTAATAGTTTTCTTTGGTATATGTTTATCCATTGATTCAAATAAAGCTGTCTTAAATCTATTCCAATTATCTTCAACTGAGTAAGATGATAGGTTACTATGTAAATACTGGTCCCTAAAAGTAGTCATATCTTCTCTAATTTTAGGCCAATCTGCCTTTCTGTAGTTATATACTGTGCGTGGAGCTTTTTTGTTCACTACTGGTTTTATGGAGGTGGTAACTGAAAGAATGTCATGGTCACTAAGACCAACTGGTGGGCCGACGGTATGTCGCTGTATGAGGCTCGGATGGCTTGTGAATAACAAGTCCAAAATCCTTCCATTACGTGTTGGAATGTCATTGATCTGATCCAAATTATAATTCAAAGATATTTCCAGAAGTTTATCACAATGCACTTTATCCCTCGCTCCAGGCTGCAAACACCCCGATTCCCATTCTATATCTCCAAGATTAAAATCACCTCCAAGAAATATTTTCATATTATTGTATTGTTTCATATTATTCACTTTGCTCAAAGATAAATCCAGTTCATCCAAATTCTCTAAAGCTGCCCTTGGTTCTCTATAATATGCTCCCACTAGAATTTTTTCATTTTCCATGGTACTAACTTTTACCCATTTAATCTCACAATTTGAGTCCAAATCTAAACATTCTTCTGCAGGTAAACCTGGCTTTACCATAACTATAACACCTCCCCCACGCTTATCTACAAGTTCTTTCCTATCTTTCCGAAAAATCTGGTATGCATGTTCAGGCGGAATATTTGCCGGCAGGATTTCAGCATCGTAATCACTAGCATCCAAGTGAGTCTCAGTCCCAACGATAATGTCTGGCGCACGACTTAATATGATATTATAAAGTTCCGTTTTCTTGTTTCTGATGCTCTGGAAATTTATTACAAGGAAATCCAAATTACTTGTGTGTTCAAACTGCGTTGAATATTCAGTTGAAGGACAAGAGTTGTTTTCACTATCTACTGTTGAGAATCCAAGAAATGATGAGGTTGTTTCTGTATTCTCACTGCCTGTGTGTGTAGAGAATACCTCTGAAATATGTGATATATTGGTAATGTGATTATCCTTACTATACTGTCTTGGAGTCGAGAATCGTTGTGGTGAAGACATATTAATGTCAGGTATTGATCCACTAAGATCATTAGATGTGTTGTGAGTTTCAAGGCTTCGGTAAACATTGTCCGATCTGAGTTCATCAAGGTCAAAGCTATGGTGAGTCGAGAGATTTGGTATGCCACAATGATTGTGGCAATTCCTGTAGACTTCATTAATAAGCTGAAGGGAGCGCTCTCTATCAATGAAACCCATAGTTCTACAATGAAGAACATAATTGGCCCTATTCGTATTTTTTGTTGTTATTGGACATCTCTTTTCTTTTTAGTTGGCTGTATTATGTTCTACCGATGCCAAAATATCAAGCATAGCAAATCAATTACATAGCAAATCATTACACTGTTATGCTTACCGCTGCGATTCAGCAATTATTACCAGCATTCTATTTATATTGTTCCGTTCACATCTGTATAGTCAGTAAAAACAAAGAACTCATCCGGAAGTTTCAATACTGCCATCTTGTTGATCTCGAAAGCACTTGAGCTCATGAGCGTTGGATTGTAGGGTAAGGTATAAGCAATCCCCATCGTAACCCTTGATTAGTCAATCCTCATTGTAACCGTTGATTAATCAAACATATTTAGTTATTATTGCCTTTCTTCTTGTTTCTATCTTTTTTGACAGCTCAATCATACTTTCAATGAAAATTTTCTTGATATTTTTGGACTTTCACTGTATCTGAACGATACATATTTCTTTAGTTCATGAAATGAAAAAGAGATTTTCTTGAGAAAATTATTTACTCTCATTTTTCAAAACTGCCGCATCACAAGAAAATGTCCTGTCAGACATAAGCATAAAATTTACTGAAGACTCAGATCAGCCTGCACATTCATCAAGTCTAATCAGCATGATTTCCTTGAATATGGGGCAAAGCGAATGCATGCAGGTGCAGGTGAGACTGAAGCTTTACTGGTTGCATTGGTCAATAGGCACGTTTTCATGTGACGCAGCCCAATGATTGTATGATTGAGCAGGAGTGGAGAGGGGAGGGTGGGACCAGAAACAGTGTTCCCATTCAAATTTTGACCTGAGGGTTTTTATACCCCCTCTCTATAAAATTTGCGGGTATAGAGTAAAATTTACGGGTATGACTTTTTATCTTGAAAAAGTTATGGGCCCAAATGGACATGGGCCGAAATGACCCGGAACCCTTGGTCCGCTTCTTTTACAAATACTAAAGTGCCGATGTGTTTCCAATTGAAGCCTGAAAAAACGAAGCAAACGGCTGTCATGCCTTTTTTCGGTCCTCGTTTTATCCAATATCAATCATTTGATGGATTCCTTTCCAAATGAAAAATAGAAAGTGCCGTATCCAAACAGAAACAGCGAAAATAAAAGCAATAAAAGCATCGCAAACGACTGCGTCATACCCCGCCACTGAAAACCTTTTTTACACACCGATTTTTCCTGAATTATTTTTTTCTCAGTAAAACCCCAGGACAGGGGCAGCCTAACCCCATTGAACATGGATAAAATTCTTTGTCATGACAGGACACTTCATTACTCTGATTACTTACAATAAGCTTCCAATAAATCACTGACCACTCTAGTCAAATACAATTTCAGTGATTTTAAACATGTCATGTGGTCATGGGGCAGGGGCAGATAACCCCTAAAGGTTCAAATCACAACAAGAAGCTTTCATTGCTTCTATCATCAGATGTAAATTTCTGAAAATCTGTTTCACATGAATTTATACAGATACTAGCATCATTTTATGCATGTATACAGCCCAGGGGCAGGAGGACATAACTCTGATGGGGTAAATTTGAGCATCATGGAGGCTTTCATCACTCCAGATCATTTGCTGTAAGTTTCAGAAAAATTGCTTCAAACTCTGATGTTATATGGAATTTTTCATGATTTTATACATGTATATAGCCCCAGGGCAGGGGCAGATAATCCCCAAAGATAAAATTTCTGTGCTCATATAAAGCTTTTGTTACTTCGATCATATTTGTGAAGTTTCATCATGATACTCCAAGTAGAAAAGGAACTAGAGGCCAGAAACCATTTTTTGTACATTGACAAGTGCCATAACTCTGTCAGATTATATCGAAATTTGCCCATTAACAATCCCAAGCGAGACATTCTTGGTACAAATGCATATGCAAAATTTGAAGGAAATCCGTTGATAGATACTTAAGTTATCGAACGGAAACAAAGTGTGGACGGACGGACAGACGGACGTACATACTACGGACGGACGGACGGACACACGGACGGCCAACGTGAAAACATAATACCCCGCCACTAACGTGTGGCGGGGTATAAAAATACGGACAAATTCTGTCGGCCATTATGACAGTTCTAGTGCGCAACATGACCGCGCATGTCATTAATATTCATGCAGCTGATTAGTGGTAGTGTTTTCCAATCATGAATTTGATTGGCTGTAGAACGGATGTGATGGACATGAATGAAAGCATGGTATCTTACTATGGCCCGCATTTCAGATCAAAACAGCGACTTCTGACTCTCTTCTCGGCTACAAAAATCATCTGGCCAGGCAGACTCGCAATAGAATGAAGAAAAATGATGATTTTTTTTATATTTTTGAGAGAAACATATGTGTGTGAATGCACGTTCTTGCCCCAAAATTTATGCGCGATTAGAATGATTTCCGCGTGATTCATGCACAATTCTACGTGAATGGGAACACTGCAGAAAAAAGGAATGAAGAAACAAGCCTCCAGACTGATTTTGATGCAACAGTAGGGCGGTGCGTCAAGGTCAATATGACGTTGTTTTGAATTTGATGTCGTGTGCATAGATAGACAGAGGTTGCGGGAATAGATGAGAAAAGAAAATGACACACAGACGCATATGTACACACACTTCTTTTTCATTGTTACAGTATGACGCCTAGCCCAGAATACATAGGGCCTAGTTGCAAAAATAAATCCGTATTTTACATTCACCTGGTATGTGTCATCATCAAATTGGTTTCCCAATATTTCATTCGGAACACTTAAGCACTTGTTAAGTACCTGCAACGGGCTGTTGCCAACGAATATAAAAAAAGTGAGATTTAGAAAGGTTTATAGAACATTTAGTCAGTCAAATGATGGTGGTTAACACATTTTTGTATGACTTTTCAAATGCTGTGTAGGAATTTCCTCGGTCATCACAGGAAAACCAAGTTTAAGCGGCTTGGATTCACGGTCGGCATTTGGTATACCAAGTCCATTTTTAGCGAAAAGTGAGCGAGTGAACTCGGATTTAACGTCCCACCAAGGAAGTCATATGGAGACTGGACCTCGGTTTAAAGTCTCATCCGAAAGATCATTGGCGGATCCAGAGGGGGTTCGGGTCTACAGCCTAAATTATTTCATTTTCATTGGGAATTTCAGCAAAAATTGGTAAAACTGTGCAAATCGAACCCCCTTGGGAACTAATTTGAACCCCCTATCCAAAATTCCTGGATCCACCCCCAAAGACCGGAGAAGCAGGGGATCGATTCGTCGACCCCTAGATTGGTAGTCTGGCATGTTATCCACTACACTATAGCCGCTCCGTTTAGCGAAGAGACGGCGATGTGCCAGCCAATAATAATAATACCTCGACATTGATTTTAAGGGAACCCAAACTTTGCAGGTCGTGAAAACTAGTGACAATGGCAAATTACAATGGAAAATGTCCTTGATTTTCAAGTTTGGCGTTGTTTTGTCACAGCGCGCTTGTAGAATAGCTGGGTTTTACCTTTCTTTGTGGCTCTGTGCACTGGAAGGCCCAACATCGAAGGCTGATACGGTGAATGATTGTCTTCCTGGTGAATGATTGTCTTTGGACGTATCACCAGTAAACAATTCTGATTCTGATTCTGATAGAAACTATTCTGCAGCAACATGTGTTCTGGTCAACATTTTTCTGTGTCTATTTGCACTGTCATCGTTACAGGACTAGTTGCACCCTCTTTTCAAGGTTCAATACCAGGTTTATCGGGTTAGTGATTTTAATTTTACCAGAGACTATTTGCTTGGAACGAGCAGGGGTACCTACCACGTTATGAATGTAATGACAGTGATGCACACTTTGAAACTCAAGCGCCAGTGAGTTGCAACTGCTAATTTTAACAAAACTTTGATTTCTTTTCGAGAGACCAATGCATTGCGCTTCTTTTTTCATCGTCTATTTTGTTGTACCTTGCTCTATAGCCAGGTTGTGACCAATGTGAGACGGAGAGCTACAATATGGCATGAGCCATATGACACGGACTGCTTGTGCGCGAAATCCCATGATGTTGTGAAGCTTTGAGGTTTCCAGACGCTAAATAAACCACTAAACTGGCATAGTTGTGTCATGATATTGGTCGATTTGGTGGCCGTTTCAACTCTTGAACATGGGCATACACGTTTATACCTTGATTCCGAGGCTGTTTGTTAGTTGGTTTCGTTGAATCGTTGAATCTATGTCTAAACGACAGTATTGGCCACGCAGGTAATGTCTCTTCAAGGTAGAAATCTTCTCAGTAATGATCTCACGGTATTTTCGCGTTCGGGGTGCACGTTACATTCGAGAAGTCTGAGTGATAAAGTTACTCAGAGCATAACAAACTTCCATTCCGTATGTGTCCCTAAAATCAGTTTTTGAACAGCCCAATAGCATATCACAATCTAGTTCACTTGTTCCAGTTAAGTTGAAAATATGTGTCCTCATTCTCTCCCTTTCATTGAAGTATTGTTCACAGTAGAGAAGATAATGCTCCACAGTCTCTGCTTCACCACATGTGCAAAGGTTACTGGCTGAATTTCCTATTTTATGCTGATAGTTTTTCAATTTATTGTAGCCTAACCTTAACTTGGCAATATTTCTGTAGGACTTTGTATTTGGTATATCAATTTTAGACTTATCTGAGACCCTAGGTTTATATTTGAACAATGATCTCCCTAATTCTGATGATTCCCACTGTCTCTGCCATTGTGAGAGACCTAACTTGATTGTAGCTTGTTTAATATCGGCCATAGTGACTACCTGGCTCTCAGCTTTCATGGTTGCTGCTTCGGAGGAAGCTTCCTTAGCTAATCTGTCTGCTTCTTCATTCCCTTTGATATTAGCATGGCCCGGTGTCCAGGAGATATTCACTGTTATGTTATTATCTTGTAAATGTTGAATTTTTTTCTTGATTTCTAATACTGTATGTTTATGCTGTGTTGGTTGCCATCCCAATTCCAGGATACCAATAGCTGATTGGCTGTCAGAAAAAATGTGTATATCCGACATTACTTGAGATTTCTGAATTTCGGCAGTAAGATAATCTACTGTCATGAGGATAGCAACTAATTCTCCAAGAAGAATGGAGCTGTGATTGGAAACTGGCTTCTTTAGGCAGATTGGACTCTCTTGGTGAGGCATGAAGATACAAGCTCCAGCACCACATGGTCCTGGATTAGGTTGACAGGATCCATCAGTGAATGCAATGGCAGAATCTGGCGTGCAAGTGTCTAAGAGACTCTGAATAATGGAGCGGGATTCAAGTTCTTGTTCTGTAGATCTGGATTTAGAGGACCCCAATCGATCCCAGTACTCTGGTCTTCTTTTTGAGGGTTGAAGAGATTCTTGGAAGGAAAATTCTGGTTCGATGTTGAAGGTAGTTGTTCCAGTTTCTGATTGAAGATCTTCTAGCTGGAGCTGGATTTTGCCAAAAGGGGAGATAAATCTTTCTGTCTTAACATTATCCTGCCAGTCCAGCCAACTTCTTTTGATCAAAACCTAGTCAGCTTTACTAAGAATTTTAGCACCCTCCCTCACTGCTAGCTCTTGTCTTCTATTTTGCAAAGGTTTGACTCCCAGCTCCACTTCAAGTGCTTCTCTTCCACTATTAGCACAGCTGTCAAGGCAAAGTGACAGGGCTTTCCTCTGTATCTCATCTAGTCTTTTGGTACATGTATCTGCAATTTGCCATACAGGGCAAGCGTATTCCAAGATCGGACAAATTAATGATTTGTAGAGCTGTATAAGTTTACTAGTCTTTATTTGTTCAACATGTTTAACTTGCCTCAGGACTCCTAATACCTTGTTTGCTTTTTGTTCTGTTTTCATGATGTTGGTCTGGAATGACAAGGATTCATCCAAATGAAGACCAAGAACTTTTGGGCTGGAGTTGTACCTGATGTCATTGCCATCTAGCTGAACGTGGGGTTGTAATGAATCAGTGCTGTGATTACCTCTCGAGAATAAGCAAATTTCTGTTTTTTCTGGACTGAGTTTCATTCTCCACTTCAGTGTCCATTCAAAGATTTTCTGAAGTTCCTGTTCAATAGTCTTTGATAACAATTTGGTATCAGTGCCAAGAGACCAAATGGTCCCATCATCAGCAAATTTGACTTTTTGACATGAAATGTTTTTATAGATGTCTTGTAGAAAAATGTTGAATAAGACAGGGGAGATAACTGAGCCCTGTGGCAAGCCGACAATTGTCTCAAACTCAGGTCCATGAACCCCCTTGAGAAAACATTTGGCTCTTCTTGAAGATAAGAAGTTCGAGATCCATGTCCAAACATTCCCTCTAATACCAAGATTGTACATCTTCACTAGTAAACCATCTCTCCAGATGCTGTCGAATATTTCGTTGGTTGGTTTCAAATTAAAACTTTCTGCCGCCTTGTTTACAATTCACGCCAGCGACTTCTTGAGAGGGCTCTGATTGGCTGTATCAATCATGTGACATTCAGCGTTCGCAAATGACAGACTGCATCGCGAGTTATTGCCAGCTAAAAGCATATCCCAGTTGTTAAAATGTAAACCAGTCGTTAAATCCTGTGTGGAGAAAAGACACTGGTTCCCCATTTTTGCACTAATTTCAATTGCACGACTGCAAAACTCAGAACCCAGCAAGGTGGTCGTCGCAAAATCGATTCCATAGACTTATACTTGATGGTATTTGCGATACCTAGATACGAGCTCTGCTCGATTGCTGCTTCGCAGCCATCTCGCAGTGCTCGTTATAAATTGACTGGATTCACTTCCAAGGGAAGCAAATTCATTCCTTCATGAGATGATTCCTTCTTCAAAGTGTGTTGTCATCCAAGGAAGTAAACAATAGTTTAATTGCCCATTGTAATATTTATAGGTAACGGAATCATGCGACATTTGTCCATTATAATATTTAAAAGTTACGGAACCATAAGCCGTTTGCCCATTATAATATTAAAGAGTATCGGAATCATACGACGTTTGCCCATTGTAGTATTAAAGATTCTGACATGACGTTCACGTTTTCCACATTGAGCCTATAGAAAGCGGCGCCGTGTGAAGTTCTGTGATAAATCACGTTGTTAACGCTCGGCGTGCACATTCCGCGCCTTGATGACGAAGGACGTAAACATTTAACCTTTGGCGACGTCCGCCGCAAAAGAGTCCATAAGGAAACGTCGCAATACCAATGCAATTTGATCGTATATCACGTTAGAAATAATTTTCCTTAATTCACGGGTAAGGAGCAATTCTTTCTTAAATAACGGAATCATACGATGTTTGCCCGTTATAATATATAAAAGGAACGGAATCATGCGACGTTTGTCCACTGTGATATTTAAAAGAAACGGAACCATAAGACATCGAATTACCCCAAACCACCCCAAAACACCCCAAACCGCCCATTAAAACACGCCAAACCACCTAAACCAGATCAGCCCAAACCAAATTTGGTATTTTGCAGGAACTCACACTGCTTTAGAAATGTTTGCTCATGCTAAAAATATTTATAGTTAATGATAATTGATTTACATTTGCTGCTTTAGGGATGATTTGTCATTACCAATATGTAGGCTATATTTGTGTATCTGTGCTTCCATGAATCTGAATGGTATATACCATTTATATATACTGAATAAAAATAAAAACTTGACGGTTTTTGTTTCTTAATTCCGGCCAACCTAGCAAGTATGTAATGTATATATGGATGTTTTTGCATTGGACAGACGTCTGATTACTTACATCGTGAAAAATTGTTGGTTTATTTTTGTCTTATCAAGAGTTATCTAACTTATTCCTATTTTAATAATTTACACTAGAACGTTAATTTGCGCATGCGCAGAAGAAAGTTTTCTTGTACGCAATAAACAGTTAATCCAGTTCGCACAGAAAACACTTTAAACGCTGATGTTAATTGTAATCACAACCTGTAAATACCGTTTAAAGATTCAGAACTTTCAGATTATCTCCCTTTGTATTAAACATATAGAGATTTTTAAGATGCCGTAGTTTCTATACCAGTGCGTCTTTTTTATTATTGTCTTCGAGATTTGTTGGATTGTCTTGCAAACTCAATGTCTTTATTACTAAATTTATTTGAAAGCCATTTCTTAAACTGCCATAAAGACTTAATCGTGTAATGGAAATTCCATTGAAACTGAATTTCTGACTTCATAATGGTGAGGACCGAGGGTTTTCGTCAGGTCCTCACTGCCTCCTTGTCGACCGTGCATTGGCATAATTTTAGCAAATGAGTCCATACATATTGGGTTTGATAATGGAAAGGCATTGCCAAAAGAATTTTTATCATTTTAGCATCCTCTAACAATTTTAAATTCTGTAATTGTTCGGTTTTAAGCATTGAAAACAGAAAAATACCCTCTAGACGTTTTAAATAGCCTCAAGATTGCTGTATCTGAGGAATCTTGAATTTAATGTGACTATGATATCACAAAATGATAACTTTTTCTTAAATTAAAATAGTTTTTATGTCTCACCTTTTCCCGACTACCGTAGGATGAAAAATTGCGACTGTCAAGTTTTTATTTTTGCTAAGTATACTTACATGTGCATCTTAACATGCATATGCTGTCAAACATATATGCAGACATATATCAGTGGCTACATATGTACATACATACAAATGGCATACATACATATAACATATTATCAGCACATACCATATGAAAATCATTGTTTCTGCATAACAAGATAATACTTATATACATTTTTATTTTACAATTTTAAAATCATTAAAAGCATAAACAAAACGTTAGAAGCTATTTTAACGTAAAACTGAATTAATAAAAGTGGTTTGGGTGGTTTTTAGGCGGTTTGGGGTGGTTTGGGGTAATTCGATGGACCCAGAATATTGTAATATTAAAGAGTTATGGAATCAAACGATGTCTGCTCATTATAGGATTGAAGAGATACGGAATCAAACGATGTCTGCTCATTATAGTAGTAAAGAGTTACGGAATCATACGGCGTTTGCCCGTTGTAATATTAAAGAGTTACGGAATCATACGACGTTTGCCCATTGTAATATTAAAGAGTAACGAAACCATACGACGTTTGCCCATTGTAATATTAAAGAGTTACGGAATCATACGACGTTTGCCCATTGTAATATTAAAGAATTACGGAATCAAACGATGTCTGCTCTTTATAGTATCAAAGAATAATGGAATCATACGACGTTTGCCCATTATTGTATTAAAGAATAATGGAATCATACGACGTTTGCCCATTATAGTATTAAAAAGTAACGGAACCATACGACGTCTGCCATTTGTAGCACAGAAGAGTAACGGATTCATACGAGTTCTGCTGATTACAGAGTCGAAGAGCATGGAATCATACGCGGTTAGGCGATTGTATAGTCGAAGAGTAAAACGATCTAATCGAACCATACTAAGTTTTCCTACTGTAGATCTACGAGCTAACAGGTCTTACTTGCCACCGAAACAAAGTCCATATAAAATATTTCCCACAATGAAATTAACATAGTTTTCAGGGTCAGTGGGCTCTGCCTGTTTCCTGATTTCTTCAAAAACAGTTGACACAGCTTCATGGACTCTCTGCTCTAATGCTTGGCCCATCATTAGGGTCCTGCAATGAGAAAAGAAAGCAGCAAAAATAAACACAGACATGTAGACTGATAAAAACATAGTTCCGGTCTTTGTAACGTATCTCACGCCCAAACTTATTGAAAATAAAGACAGCAATTTCTACATTGAATATACTCGGATCAAAGAAATAATCAAGTCCTGAACGAAAATGCAGTATGCCTATAGTTTTATTTTAGATGAGAAAAACAAAAACACGTTTATTTAATTTGAGAGAACACGTCGATTATCAGAAGACAGTAGTTAAAGCTAGAAACGAGCAATGATTCGGGCTTTGACTTATATGAGCCGCGACACGAGAAAACCAACAATGTGGTTGTGCGCCCTGCTCAGACTCAGATCAGCCTAGGCATCCGCCCAGTCTGATCAGAATCTTCCCTTAGCGCTTAAAGAGTAGCTAAGGGTCTAAACTTCCTCCATGCGGACAGCGAAGACTCTGATCAGACTGGGCGGATGCCCAGGCTGATCTGAGTCTGCGCTGGGCGCACAACCACATTGTTGGTTTTCTCGCGTCGCGGCTCATATGTTCTTTAATCTGGAATTAGGTACCTTAGAGCTTTAGAAGCAATTTTCCTGTGAAGTTTCCAAATAGGCCCATATTGTCCCATCGCTATGTCCTTTCCCCCGTCTGTAAAAGCATCCGCTGAAATAAAGCATGGTTGTATAACACCCTGCATGAGCGGTGCCTGCAGTTTCGAGCTTGCCGCGAATCATTGTGTACAGCTAAAATACATCATGCAGAGATGCTTGCTTTCACTGTACAGTTGCAAGTCATCCTCAAAGTCCCCAGCACCGCTCCTGCGTGGTGTATTTTCACTTTATAAATGTATGATGTTCTCAATTTTGGCGTTTTAAATGTCATAGTCACTTAGATTTCTAAAGATATATATTTTTTTTCAATCGGGTAAGCAGAAGCAGTGCAGTTAACTTTCTTGCAGACTGAAAAGTACATGCAAGTCAATGGGATTTTGGAAAACGATGACTGAATTGCTGTTGCTGTTGTATTGAATACTGTAGGGGGAGGGCTGTAACTAATGTTGTGAGAACTTGTAGCCCGACCCCATTGCTACTATTTGAGCAATAAAATATGTTTAAACTAAATAAACTAAACTTTGACAAATTTTTGCCACGGGTCTGCATTTTGATAGCGACTCTGTGCGTGCCAGGATGACAAGTTTGTCCGTATGGCTCTGTGTCAGATTCATGAGATTTTAACCTTGTTCGTCACCAAAGCTGTCTAGATGCATGTCAGGAAACAGCATTTTCGCCTCAAGTAATATTTGCGCCTCATGGAACAAGACAAAACCACGCCCTACTTTCAATAGGTCTATCCGAACTTATGTTGGCCATTCAACACGTGCGATTTTGTTTGTGGGACTATGTCACCTGCTAAGTTGCTGTTGCACTGGCCAGTTATACACTATCACGTGACTTTTGAGTGACATTCGGGGTAGGGCTCGGAAGTATATATAAATATACTAGGTTTTCTGATCAAAATATAGCATAAAACAACTTTTAACAATAAAAAGGTGCAAAAAGGAAGATAAAATCAATAAATGATTGGTGTCGCATAAAAAGGTACCTTATAAAATGTGCGAACATAATAGACTAAGATCAGCCTGCGCATTCGCGCAGTCTGGTCAGAGTCTTTCCTTTTCACAAATAAAATAAATGAATACTGGGGAATCTAAAGGTCAAAAATGGAGACCCTGACTAGTTCGTGCAAACTTGCAGGCTGATTTTATTGTTTACTAGACGCACGTGTCTTAAGTTTTTTTTCACGTGACGCCACCAATCATTATATGTTACTTGAAGGCATTCTCATGCGGTTAGCGAATTCTGCCCCTTTCTTCACCAGTACTTCCATAGCAGTGTCAATGTCGTTCACCACCACAATTAAATACGGACCTACAAATAATAATAATAATAATAATAATTATAATAAATCCGTATGGAACGCCAAAGCTGTATGCACAAACTATCAGCAGACAGATTCGGCGTTCAATGATACTGACAGAGAAAGCAAACTTAAATCTAGAGTTACAAGCTGCGACATGAATGCATGTAAATGAAGAACTACATTTAAATAAGATCATATCATATATTGGTTAGAGCAGTTCATGTTGAAGGGTACATTTTGGGATCGGTGCGCACGAACGTCGAAGAGACGTCATTTTAAAGTCATTGTATGTCCTCTAGGGTCGGAGCTCTATAAATGCTGGACACTAATCCGAAGAGCACATGGTGCTTTTAGGATATGCGTAAAGCGGCGCGTGAATTCAGCTCCCAAAGCCGAAACGCCATGGCTGTGTGTTCAAATTCGAGAAAATGCAGACTCGAATCCCAGCGGCTTGTGTATTGTTTCTACTCTGGTCTCTTCATAGCTCACTTATCTCATCCGCACTGGCCTGAAATAACTAAAATACTGCTGAAAGAGACATGAATCTTTTTTTATACAGCACTGGAACTGAAATACTGCTGAAAGGGACATGAATCCTTTTTATACAGCACTGGAAGGTGCATGATAAGCAGGGATCTTTAACTTGTACAATGGTGACTCACTGCACGGGAAGCCAAACATTATTAGCGTTATCGGACACCGACAGCATCAGACCCAAGCGCGTTTACTTCTGAGATACCACGCTTCAGTCCATCAATCGGAACACCCCTCGGCCAATTCCGTGATTCACGGAATTGGCCGAACGGTGCTCCATCTTATCACGACTTTCTTTGTTCGAATGTTCATATACACAGGGACCAACCGTAACGCCGGAAAAGCGGTCGAAACGCAGGATTTGCGGTGTTTTCACGACGGATTGCGGTATTTTTCGTAGGATTCGCCGCCATTTTTGTTGACAGTTTCCAAGTGGGTTGAAAAAAAATCTATTTATAACGTTAGGAGATTTTGTGTGAGCATTAGAACTAGGCTATCCGGATCTACATAGATGCCTTTAATTGCCAGATCTTCTGTTGGTACATAGATATATTTGAAATATGCAATCAGTCAAGAAGAAAATTGTTTTGCATGTTCGGCCAAACGCTCAGACAGCATTTGAAGCAAGAGGGTTCGTACTTTTTTTCAGTTTCCTTAATTTTTGACCAACTGGTGGATGAATTTGCATTTTTTAATATAACTACATAGTAAACAGCCGATAGCTCATGATGTTTTGTCCGAGGAAGCACAGATCGAAACACAATATGCGAAATTCAAAGTAACGCCGGATAAAGTGGCAACTTCTGGTTTCTCATTTGACCAGTATTTTTAAGGAATGAATTTCATTTTTCTGAGGTTTATCGAAGTGTAAATTACATTGGGTCACGTGCAAAGTGAATGAACCCCGAAGCGGTTCATGTAAACTTTGCTAGTGACCCAATGTAGTTTACACTTCGATAAACGTCAGAAAAATTAAGTTCATTGCTTATATTTACATTCGTTTCAATAAAATCTTTAATGAAAAATCTTATATAAGCGCTAAAATTGAAGCAGTAAAACATGTACACGCAGTTTTTTGTGCTAACAGCAGAACGGCATGCATGACGTCATGATGTTGCTGACGTCCAATCAGGTCGTAGAGAGCCATTGTTTATTTTGACGTCATTGACGTCGCGTGTCTCAATGTAATTATTGGAATGTAAACTACATTACGTTCCAATGGTTCACTATAGGGCTTTTCAGTAAATACACCAAGAATGTAAATATTTACAGATAAACACATTTAAAAGAGTAAAACGCAGGTAAAATTCTTATGTTAATACAATTTAGCCTTAAGACCGCTCCTGACCACCCACAAGTAGAACTTGACTAGTCCCACATGTGACCCGAGCTGGCGGTAAGATTACCATTTTATCACTCGGCCAATGAGGCCGCCATATATTGTAAGCTCCAGTGAAGTCAGCTTAGTGGTTACCTGTTTAATAAAAAGCTGTTCACTTACTTGCCACATTTGCAATGAGGCGTTTGGTGTCATTTTTGTGTTATAATTCCTTTACTGAATGCTACAATATAAGTTTGAAAGGTAATTATGTCGGTGACAAATAAAAGTCATTTCACTTTACTTACACTGTAAAAAAATGTGTTTAGATCCAATGCGAAAAATGCAGTCCGTTTTTTTATGTGTTTAAATCGTAACATGTTCAATTTGCAACATGTTAAGGTTTAGGTTTAGAAATTAAACATGTACAAAACTGGTTATATCTACCTTCTTGTTTTGAAAATTTCCTCTGTCAACATTTTCATCTCTTATTTTCGTTCTTCAACGGGGAAAAGAGAGAATGGATTCATCAAAAATGCGTAACAGAATAAAACGTAGTTAGCAGACTTTGTCCGGAAAAATAATAGAAAAGGCATACATGTTTAGCTATATGACATATCCCGAAACATGTTTACACCTAAACATGTAACCACTTGTGTTGTATAGCTAAGCGCGATTTTTACAGCGTAGTTATTAACTGGAAAAATGGGCTAGCATAAGCTTTGGTATACTGTTGTGGGATTCGCAGAGGGTACCTATTTCCCTAGTTTCCTGACGGACTAGGACTACAATATTATCTAAGTTTGCACCAAAATAAATATCTTAATTTCAGATGTCCGTTGTTGTCCAAAAATGACCATGTCTCATATACATGTACCAAGTTGTACTCCCTAAAATATCCTTGTTCCAAGACTCCTTCCAAAATCATTTGGAGACCACACTCTTAGCTGATGGTTCTCACGATCGTGGTAGCATTGTGCGTCTGGATACTTCAAGTGACCGATATATCTGATTTGACAATCGAGTTGCACACTTGTGAATATTCTGATTAAAACTATGTCTTTCATGTGCAACCGTATTTCTGTATCACTTTTGAGCTTTTACACAGAAATGTGTTATATATTATAACCTCAAAAGCCAATGTTCCTTTTGCAGCTCTATTAAAATCGTGTCTTCAAAATAGCATTTCTGTCAACATGTTCGCTGAAGTTATATTTTGGGTCGTTGATGGCTGTATGTCGCGATGGTGCTAGGTAGCTTCTAGTGCAGGGGCGTGCTACTGAATTGGAATATAGTAGGACAAGGGGTTGTTGTGCTTGCAGCAGATGTGGGAAGGGTGGGCCAGGTCTTTAATGTGTGCGTCTTCTTCTTTACGTCAATCCTATCTTTCATTTTCTAATGCATAATCTCTTGGGAGACCGACTGTTCTTGACTGAAATATTGTGGTTTCCGTCGTTATCACCCAACGGTAGTTGTCAGATACTACTAGCGCGAGCTTTTTTGGTACTGGTTAACCGCTTAAAAGGTTTAAGCCTACCCAGGAACGGTGTTGACGAATGACCTACTGGCTCAACATGACCTAAGCTGTCGACTGAGTAGTAACACCTGACAAACCGTACAAACAAAAGTTTTGGGTCGCAGATAGTAAGTAGCAGAACAGGAACCGAACAAGGCACCAAGAAGAAAAGAACAGAAGGCTCTGTAGCTATATTTTATGGCTATCTTCATGGTATCTGTGCTGAATCAATGTTTAAACATTGTAATGACCTAAAATGGCGAAGAAAGAGCTGACTGCCTTGCATTTAAGGCTTATATTATGTTTAGTGACTCGTAATTCATTTTAGATGTTATGTGTCCTGTCGGTGCAATTTGGATTGATTTACTGATTGACTGACTGATTGATGGATTAATACTTGCCAGCCAAAAGACACTGCTGAAGCTAACTCTGCAAATAAAGGTTTCACAACATTAGCATATACCGTATAATGGAAAAAATTTCGCGTCGCCAAATTTTCGCGGATTTGCCCCAAAAACATAAGGATTAATTTTCGCGGTTTTTATTTTTCGCGGATGTGAATATCCACGAAAATAAAAATTGTTTTTGCCCTGTAAAATATTGGCTTGACTGAAAAGTCAAGACGTAAAAGGAGAGAGAAAAGTAAAGAAACTGTAATCACTTTACACTGAACACATTTGTTTAGATAGAATCGGCTCCTTTTGGGTGGATACCAATCCTTATTTCACACAAAAAACGTAAGATAAACATTTGTACAAATCAATGTTTAGTTCACAGAAACAGTCAACAGAATTATGCGAGCAATTGATAGAATGGCTATTGTTCAGGATAAAAGTAAACGGAACTCACGGTCGGTTAAAAGTAATTCAATTGTATTTGCACAATCAGGGACAAGTGACCGTTAATCAAGTGAAAAAAGTGAAAGCATGTTCAAATTATAATTACCTGCTGATTACCAGCTAACGTAATTGCGCCGAAAATAATAGCTCTATATCTACCTACTTTTAAGGTTTTGTGAGGCGCTTTGAATACGGCAAACCATATGTTTGGACGATTCAAATTTCTTATTACTATTTTGTAGAAACATGGAAAATATTTTGCGGAGTCCGACCGCGAAAATTAGGCGACGCGAAAATTTTCCATTATACGGTAGTCTTATGTAGCAATGTATAATTTCTGGCATGTCTCCTTTAACTAGAGACTGTGTTTGTGAAAGAGAATGCCTTCAACTTTAAGCGTGAACTAAAGGAGCAAAGCTTTACAATGTCTAAATCTGAAAAGGGACACAGTGCTATAATTTTTATGAAAATTTCTCAGAAATTAATCAGATGATCTACATACTGATTCCAAGCTGTAGGCCATATGTCACAATCCCATCTCAAATGATTCTCTAGATGGTTTGTTAAAATTTTGTTTAATCTCAATATGTAAGTCCAAAAGTAAAAAAAAAACACAAGAATATTTTCCTCACCTTTACCAAAATATATGACACATTTCGGACTAATAATATACAAAAAACCTAGCTTCCTAGAAGTTGGGAAATTATCAAATTCAAGCAAGGGGCATCTCTCCATTATTTTCAAACGAAATTTGCCCAAATGTTAATGAATTCTTCTACATCTGATATTAAAGCTAAATGTTAACATCCTTTCGCAAAGGATTATTCAGATATTGTGCTAATAAGATTTCGATTTTATTTTGATAAAGGGAGGTAACTCTTAAAGTACAAGTTCGACGGCTGAAAAAAATAGGCTTTCACTTTTTTCATGACCTAAACATATATACATTGTAAATTTCAACTTCTACAGCCCGCGGTTCTTGAGCCCATATCTGCACAGGCGACCATCAGGATAAATACTCCGTAATTAATTAACACATTTATTCATCTTTGCCAAAACATTTTATACATCAAGGACTACTTGTTTCCCAAAACTGGGCAAACTGGTTCAGAAGTCGGAAAAATTGCAAATTTGAATACTGAAGGGCCTAACTCAGTCATTTTCAACCAAATTTGCCCAAAGATTAATCAGATCTTGTACATTTCACCCCAGAACTGTATACTAAATATCATTATCCTAGCTTTAATACTTCTTTAGATATTATGGTAACGCGACTTTATCATAATTTTAAGAAAGGGGAGGTAACTATAATAAAAGTACAAATCTGACAGAGGAAAACAACATGGGTCCCCTCAGTTTTCATGACATACTGGTATATGGGATTGCGAAACCCTAGGCACAATGGTTCTTGAGCCTAGTAGCTACATCAGTAATGATTTTCAGGGAAATAACTTTCAATTTCCTAGGCGAAATGGTTCTCCAGCCCAGTAGCTGCATCAGGCGTTAAGTACGAGAGGAAGAACTGACGAACAGATAAGGCGACAGCAACTTGCCCTTTCAACTTCTTTGGAGTTCTGGGCATAAAAAACGGAAATAAGAAATGCCAGGGGATTTAACCTGGGGTGAACCGGGTTCAGAGCAGAAAGGAGTTCCACAGACCAGCTCTTCAACCTTAGAATCTTGTGTGAAAAGTATCTTAAAAATCAATAAAGTCTGTACCATGTCTTCCTTAATTTCAAAAAAGCCTCTGGAAGAGTATGGCATGCAGCCTCATGGGCCACAATGCGGAAGTACAATATCAGTGCAAATCTAGTTTGCAACGTTGAGCAGCTCTGCGTAAAGGCTACAAGTGCGTTCCTGATGAATGGCAGCGCGAAAGAATGATTCAGAACAACAGTTAGAGTAAGGCAAGGATGTCCTTTGTCACCCACCCTGTTCAACTTTTTTTCTCGAACTCATCGTGTTTGATGCTCTGGAAGAACATGACGAAAGGTTAGCAAAGGCGGCAGAAATATTACGTATCTGCAGTTTGCAGATGACAAAGACGCTCTAGCTGTGGTAGAGCAGGAACTAGAAACCCAGTTGAAATTTAAAGAGTAACTACACTTCAGGAACTGACTGAATCAGATCCCAAACCCTATCCCCAACATCAAAGGGAAAGATTGACAAAGACATCCCAACAAACAATAAATTACAAGTGATAAGCCGAGTCAGCAGCTCTTTCCCAAATAGATGGCAACTCAGTTATCTTTATTGAACTAAATAATTTAGACCAACAGACGTGTTACAACGGACTAAGCAAATTATAT
Source organism: Ctena decussata (assembly GCA_963989385.1). Classification (NCBI taxonomy): domain Eukaryota; kingdom Metazoa; phylum Mollusca; class Bivalvia; order Lucinida; family Lucinidae; genus Ctena; species Ctena decussata. Next base: position 60,114,689 of record OZ022506.1, read on the forward strand.
GAAAAACATTTAACAATTATTTTTACCTATTTTCTATTTTTATGATAGAAGGATTAAACTGAGAACACAATAAATTAAACAGCGCCGAACATAAAACAAATGCAACCGCAACAAAAGTACCGCCTTGGGACGGTCAATAATAACTACTGGTGGGTTTAAACCGGTTTTACTGGGCCCAAACCTCACCCTCACCCTCCGCTGCGGTGCACACAATTAGTTGGTAGTTCGGTTCGTATGGAGGTCCCCTAACTCATCTCGCCAACCGTGCAAAAGGTTTAAGATGGAGATCAGTGCTAAGAAGACTAAACTGATGACAAACAGCGCCAATGACATCCAGAGGGAGATCAAGATAAAAGGACAGAAGCTGGGTACTGTAACACGCTTCATATACCTTAGAGCAGTTGTCTCAGATGAAGGGTCGAAACAGGATGTTCTCTCAAGGATTGAACAGGCCACTTCAGCTTTTATAAAGCTGAAGCCAATTAGGAGAAATAACGGCCTATCTCTTGGATCAAAGGTAAAACTTATGCGCTCCCTTGTAATTTCCATATGCCTGTATGCCTGTGAATAGTGGATCTTGACAACAGAGTCAGAGAAACGCAGGCCTTTGAAATGAGATGCCACCGAAGATTACTAAACATTTCGTACAAGGACCATATAACCCATGAAGAGGTTCCCAGAAAGATCAAAGCGGCCATTGAAGAATATAATGAACTTCTTGCCCTGGTCAAGAAACGGAAACCAAGGTGGTTTGTACACATCTCAATGTCTTCTGGTTTGGCAAAGACGTTTCTACAGGGCGCAATGAAAGAAGAAGAGGTAGACAGAAGAAAAGGTGATGGCACTGATATTAAAGAGTGGACAAGAATGGATTTCGCCAGCCCAGCTAGGGCAGCTGAAAACAGGACAAGGTGGAAAGAGATAGTTTTGAAGTCATCTGTGGTGCCCAAACGACCTTGTAAGGTAAAGGGATAGAATAGAATAGAACCAGATATTTGTGTTTATTCACAGTTTGGTGAATATATTTCCGTCACCTGGCCTTTCAACCTAAAAGGAATATGAAACATGCCAGAAGAAGACATGTCTTAAAATAAAAACTGGCGAAAACAAAAATACTCCTGGAAATTTCCACAAAGAAAATATTGAAAAATTCATGGTGTCTCTCATGGAATGCTGAAGGGAGCAGTCGTACTCCTAAACTGCATTAACATAAGAATTTTACCTGTGTTTTACCCTTTCAGATATGTTTGTCTGTGAAAATACTGGCCAAATGAGAAACCTGAAGTTACCACATTATCCGGCGTTACTTTGAATTTCGCATATTGTGTCTCAGTCTATGCCTCCTCAGGCAAAAGATCCTATGCAATCGGCTGTTTAAGATGTAGTTTTATTTAAAAATGCAAATTCATCCACCGGTTGGTCAAGAATTTAAGGAAACTGAAGAAAGTACGAACCCTCTGGCTTCAAATGCTGTCTGAGCGTTTGGCCGAACATGCAAAACAATTTTCTCCTTGACTGATTGCATATTTCAAATATATCTATGTACCAACAGAAGATCTGGCGATTAAAGGCATCTATGTAGATCCGGATAGGCTAGTTCAAATGCTCACACAAAATCTCTTTACGTTATAAATAAATAGTTTTTTCAACCCACCTCGGAAACTGTCAACAAAAATGGCGGCGAAGCCTACGAAAAATACCGCATTCCGGCGTGAAAACACCGCAAATCCTGCGTTTCGACCACTTTTCCAGCGTTACGGTTGGTCCCTGTGATATAGGTAGAAAACGTCATATGACGTCAAGTCAACATTGGTTTGACGCCATCCCAGATCAAAATTACGCCGTATCAGCGTATGCGACGTCACGCTAACAGTGAGTCGACGTCATATTGACGTTGTGTATTCACTGGGATAGTGACATTGATCTGAGCTGATGCAGTAACCCGGCCCTGCTCAAAATGAACTTTCAAAGCCCCTATGACCCTATACCTTTCAGTGTCCCTTAGCCTCCCCACCACACACACCACACACTCCCCCCACCTCCACCCCCCAGTAATTACACGTTACTAACCGAAATACACGGAGATGACAGGTCCATATATTAGCGACCACTGGTAAAACTGTTCATGTATCATGTCATCCGGGAATTCTGTAAAAAAATAACAGTGAATAAATAAAACAAAACTAGGGATCAGAATGTATTTATTAAACTCCTAGTATACGTGACAGTGTACTTCTCCATATTTTGCTGCAATTTTTGCAGCGGGAACAACTTTTGTTACTTCTTATTGCCTCCCTGGAGGTAAGAATTACCTGTTTGATCATGATGATGTCATTTATATATTTACTTGATAATTTGGTTCAACTATTTCGAAAAACTGTCGCAATGATGTATACATGTTAGAACTATGTAGGGAGAGGAACTTTATAAGAACATGTGCTTTCGTTCCAATCCCATTATTTGTATTGTATCTATGATTAAGTTTGAAATAAATATGTTTAAACCAAGAATTTCCTAGAATTAGAAAATTGTTTTGTGTAAGAGTTGAACCCACCGAGAAGACAGGCAAGATATGCCCCAGCAGACGCATTACATCGTAATGACGTCGCATTGATGTGATGCGACGGGGTGACGTCAAATCGACATCAGACGTATTTTTGACGTCACATGTCCTCTTGGCGTCTCCTGAAAGTGTACTAATTCACCTATACAATTTCCATTAAGGCTTAGTCAGCCATTGAGCTCTGTGCTGAGAAAGAAATTGATGAAAAATAAAACATTGTAGATCCTGATCAGGCCGCAGTCTGTTCTGGTTAAATACTGTTTGCAAAAAGTAACCTCTCATTTCACCCTGGTGGAAAATATCTTCAACAAATTACATTTAATTTCAAACGAAAATAAGTAAGTTTAAATATAGTTCAGCTGCGCTAGAATAAGTACGCAACAGAAAAGAAAACTTTTAAAAAGAAAAATCGTGATATATATATACGTATATATATTGTGTCTCTGTGAGTAGACACTAAGTGCGGCATTCGGTCATAACGATCGACGCGAAACGGGGTTCCTTCCCAGCGGGCACATGACGTCGAAATGACGCCATACTGACGTCGATGCGACTCATTACATCGCATCGACGTCAATTCGACGCCATTCCAACGTCATTACGTCGCATTGACGTCAGTACGACGTCATTTCAACGTCATGTGCCTGCTGGGTTAGTATTTATTGCGGGCGGATCGCAACAAACACATCATAGCTGTGGTTGAATCTTAATATCACTGTCCTCGCTGCCGGCCGCGTAGCGCAATCGGTAGGGCACCTGACTCATAAGTCAGAGGTCCTGGGTTCGAAACCCGGTCTGGCCACATACTTTCGTTTCTTCTTCCGCTGATTCAAGAAGGGCAGTTGTCAGTTACTGGCGAAAGTATGTGCACTTAGTACTGGTTAACCGCTTAGGAGGTCTAAGCCTGCCCAGGAATAGTGTGGTTAGGTTAACTGACCGTCCCGACATGACCATAGCTGTTTACCGTGGACGTTAAGCATCAAATCAATCAATCAATCAATGTCCTCGCATGCCTCAACCCCTTTATCAATTTGAGAAAGTAATTAAAGGCGGTTTACTTACGGTGCACATTTCCCACGACAGGCAGACCATACGGTCCCGGGGGTAGTTTGTACTTCCATTTCTTTCTGATCCAATAAACAGCCAAACCAGTGGCCAGACCCACCAGTCCTGTTTTTAGCGTCAACAAGCCAACAATGTCGTCTAGCATGGTTCTTCACTGTTCACGCGAGATATAATCAAGCGGAGTCACCTAAAAAGGTACTTCGTGGCTTACGCGAGCGAGCATGAAAGCCTAGGAGAGTTCGTATACTTATATAGCACATGCAAATGCTTCTTTCGTTCGAATGTCAAAGTCTACGATTTACTAATACAAATAGGCATAAATTTTAACCAGTTTCAAGCCCTGAGACGTATAAAGTATTCCAATTCATAGGCCTATGCTGTTTTAACTATCGTTTTACAATTTATAACCAGTCGATATTGGCCTGCATAAATCATGTCAAGGCCAAGGCCTAGTCAAAGCAAACTAAAAATATAGATGGCGCACTGTCTTGTGAAATATCTATTATGATACACAGTCATATGCATTCTCGTATGTTTTATGCCAGTGCACTGTGCATGCATCCGTAAACTATTCTTATCCTAAATATTCGCACATCACAGCCAGAGCAAACTATGTAGACTCCGGGTAGCCACATAATGAACGTTCATTAGCTACCTTGCTATTTTCATACACTCAAATAGTTCATGACCTGCAGTGACTCAGTAAACCAAGCAGATTTTTGACGTCGTAAAATGACGCCACATTGACGTCCGTGAGACGTAATGAAGCGCATCGACGGCTTTCTAATTTCTGGAGGTCATGTGCCCACTGAGTACTTGCATCTGTAAACCTTTTTTTATTCTAAACATTCGCATAGAAGGGTGGATGACTTGCGATTTTACGCCCTTTCAACAGTATGTCAGCAGTATCAGGACGATGGGACGGCGATAATGAATGGCTCTGTGCAATGGAGCCTTGCTTAAGGTAGGAAAGATTCTCGCTTCAAGCGCGGCTCGAACCCGGTCCGCTAGAACAGTGCTTAACCCACTGAGCTACCGGAGCTCCAGAAAGGCCAGAGTAAAGCATGCAGACACAGATCTGACTACTTTTGTACATTATATGAAAATGTAGGCCCTATATACGCTTAAGGTTCTAGGGCACACTTTTATGGAAATCATAAACAAAGTGGCATGTGCGCACAGTGGACTCAGATACGCCAGGTCAGCCACCTAGTCTGAACAGTCTTCTCTTTGCCCTTACAGGGTATATAAGGGACAAAGCTAGCTCACAGCGTAGAACCTGATCAGACTGGGCGGATGAGTCTTCACTGGGCACACATACCACTTCGTTGGTTTTGTCGTGTCGCGGTTTATTTCCATTTTGCCTCGCCGTGGTATGATTCTTGAAGAAAAGAATTTGTTCCTCCTTAAGCAAATTCTTTCCTTTGATGGTAGACTCCTTTTGATAAGGGTCCCCTTGTCAAGATATGCAAACAGGATATTACAAAAGTTGCTTCCCTTGATAGTACTGGTAGAGAAACATAGCGACCTTACTGCACATAGAAAAAAATACCTTACCGCATACACGGACAGTGAATTCAGATAACACTGAACAGTTTGATATAGGTCTCCACCATGCGCAGTACATACTGCGATCATCGTCGCGAAATGAGACCACATTTTAATACCTTAAAATATTTGGACACCATAGATAGTTACTTTAATTAGCCTATTGTTGATTTTATTGCCCGCTCACTGGGCACACAAGGTTGACACAACATTGAATCAACGTTGGTTCAACACCATAACGTTGAATCAACTTTGATTCAATATTGATTCAACGTTGTGTGCCCAGTGGACGATGGCGGAAAGAATATGAGCACTGGGCACACCAGGTTGAATCGACCTTGATTCTTCATTGATTCAACGTCCTGACGTTGAATCAAGGTTGATTCAACCTTGTGTGCCTGCTTGGCAGTCATATGATAATTTAAGGTGAATGCAATTTATGCAAAAGGAAACAACTTTTGAGACTTCCTACTTGCTTCCCTGGACGACAAAAATAGTCTTCTCTTAAAAGAAAGAATTTGCTCATAGCAAATTCTTTCGTATATACGAGTTCTTCCCCACTGAAAAGGGAGGCAAAATGGCAGGACTGGTCCCCTCTTAAGGTGCCGTTTGAATTGTTTGCAGAGGCACTTGTGTCCCAAAACATGGGTTAATAAAGTACTTGTGCACTGAAGGTGAGATTATCTTTTTTTAAATATATTTAACAATAAATCAACCATAGCCATTCAAGTATTATAAACTCTTTTAAGAACGCTCATACGATCGTCTTGTGACATCGTACCACATTTTAGTTCCTGCTTTAGGACAAAATGTGCACCTATTCCCTGTTTTGACGCTCTTCGGACACTTTTGCAAAGCAAATCTTTCTGACACTTATTCTATGATTTCAGGTGAATCGGTACACCAACAGGGGTAGTTACTCCTCTATTTTCGTTGTCCCCGTCTTATATAGGAGAGTGACGGAAGAATACTTTCACTTAATGTCTGACCCCAAACTGGAAAGGGGCTTCTTTGTCAAGGGAAGCAAAAACGGGTCAAAACACACATAATGTCTCTCCATATCAAATGCAGAAAAAAAACGTTGCGACGCACTTTACGCCAAAAATCCCATTTCCCGAGCAATGAAGGCTGAAAGCGCTGCCCAGAAGGCACATGGCGTCGGATTGACGGCGTACTGATATCGATGCGACTTCATTACGTCGCATCGACGTTAGTACGACGTCATGTACCTCCTGGGTGATATTAATTTTGAGGAAGTAGCTGTGAATGTTCATTGGTATAAAAGTTCATAGTTTAGCTTGACATAAAATTAGGCAAGTCTGAAATCAATTTTGAGCTCAAAGTTGCAATTGTCAGAGCAAAGTTTTGAGGAGCTCTGAAGATTGATTTGTCTGGGAGCGGTTTTGAGAGGCTCTACAAGGTTGATTTGTCTGAGCAAAGTTTGAGGAGCTCTGAAGATTGATTTGTGTGAGCAAAATTTTGAGGAGTTCCGACGATTGATTTGGTCTTAGCAAAGTTTTGAGGAGCTCTTAAGTTTGATTTGTCTGAATTAAGTTTAAAGGAACTCTAGAGATTGAGTTTTGAGGAGTCCTGAAAACTGATTGGTCTGAGCAAAGTTTTGAGCCCTTTTGTCTGAGTAAAGTTTTGATGAGCTCTGAAGATTTGTCTGAGCAAAGTTTTGAGGAGCTCTCTGAATATTAATTTGTCTGTATAGCTTTGAAGAGTCAAGATTGAGAGTAAAACTTTGAGGAGCTCTGTAGATTTGAGGAGCTCTGAAGATTGATTGTTCTGAGCAAAGTTTTGAAGAGCTCTGAAGATTGATTTGTCTGAGCAAAGTTTTAAGGAGTCCTCAAGATTGATTTGTCTGAGCAAAAGTTTGGAGGAGTCTTGATGATTTATTAGTCTGAGTAAAGTTTTGAACTCTAATGGTTGATTGGTCTGAGTCAGACCAGTCAACCATTAGAGCTCAAAAGACTGAATAAAGGTTTATAAAGTCCTGAAGATTGAATGGTCTGAGTAACGTTTTGAGGAACTCTGAAGGTTGTTTGAGCTGAGCAAAGTTTTGAGGAGCTCTGAAGGCTGACTTGTCTGAGCAAAGTTTTGCGGACTTGTGGATATCAATTTGTCTGAACAAAGTTTTGTCGAGTCCTGAAGTTTGATCTGAGTAAAGTTTTGGGGAGCTCTTACGATTGATTGGTCTGAGCAAAGTTTTGAGGAGCTTTGAAGATTGACTTGTCTTAGCCGAGTTTTTTTTAGAGTCCTTAAAATCAATTTGTCTTAGCAAAGTTTTAAGAAGTCCTGAAGATTAATTTGTCTGAGTAAAGTTCTGAGGACCTGAATATTGATTTGTATCAGCAAAGCTTTGAGGAGTACTGAAGATTGATTAGTCTGAGTAAAGTTTTGAGAAGCTCTGAAGGTTGACTGGTCTGGGCAAAGTTTTGAGGAGCTCTGAAGATTCATATGTCTGAGCAAAGTTTTGAGAAATCCTCAAGACTGATTGGTATGAGCTAAGTTTTAAGGAGATCTGAAGGTTGATTGGTCTAAGTAAAGTTTTGAGGAGTGCTGAAGTTTAATCAGTTTGAGTAGAGTTTTAAGGAGCTCTGAAAACTGATTTGTCTGAGTAAAGATTTGAGGAGCCCTGAAGATTAATTGGTCTGAATAAAGTTTTGGGGATTTCTGCAGACTGATTGGTTTGGGTAATGTTTTGAGGAGCTCTAAAGGTTTATATGTCCGAGTAAAGTTTCCAGGAGCTTTGAAGATTGATTGGCCTAAGTAAATTATTGAGAAGCTTTAAAGGTTGATTTGTCTAAGTAAAGGTTTTTGGAGCTCCGCAGGTTGACAGGTAAGAGTAAAATTTTGTGGGACTCTGAATATGGGATGATTTGAATAAAGTTTTAAGGTGTGCTCAAGACTGATTGGTCTGATAAAAAATTTTAGGAGCTAAGAAGGTTGATTTTTAGTAAAGTGTTGAGGCGCCCTGAAGATTGATTTATCTGAGTTAAGTTTTGAGAATCTCTGAAGGTTGATTGGTCTGAATAAAGTTAAGAGGAGCACTGAAGGTTGGTTGGTCTGAATTCAGCTTGTAAAAGCTCTAAATTTGATTAGTGTTGTAGAGGAGTGAAGTTTGATTGGTTGTAATTCAGTTTATAGAGCTTTAGCATTTGGTTTATTTGAGTTCAGGTTCTAGTAGATATAAAGGATGACCTGAACCAGTTCAGTTTTTAACGGCTCTGAAGTCTGATGTCTGAATGATCTGAGTTAACTTTTGAGAAGATCTTAAGGTGGATTTAGGTGAGTCTAGCTTAGCAGATTTGATATTTCAATGACACAAGTTTTAGTTTCGAGAAGCTTTGACGCTTGATTACTCTGAAGTTTAGTTTTAAGGAGTTCTGGGTCCGGTTGTTCGAAACTAACAACTTTGGTTGTTTACGAGACATTAATTTTTTGAATGTTTGTACACCCAAACACTGCCGTTTTTTGCCCCCTTTTTGCAGTGCATAAGTTCCCCACATTTTTTCATCAAAATATTAACCGCAGTAGATTTTGTGAGTACTTTTAAAAGACTTAATGATTCTTTGACTACCTGAACTAGGTTAAGCTAACGATGCTTTGAACAAATGTGCCCAGCTTTTTTATTTATTGTTGACTTATGAGGAGCTCAAGTCCATTGATCTGCATTCAGTTTTGAGGAGCTGCAATGTTTGAATGGTCCAAGTTTTAGTTTTGAGGATCTCTGATTGATCTTTGAGGTGCTCTCATGTAAGGGTTGCTTCCCATAAAATTATGCCCATTCTTCACTTTATTGTATTTCATCCCTTAAAAGATTATTTGAGCCGTGACACGATAAAACCAAGAAGAGCTTCGCAAGCTGCGCATAATACGCCCGTTTCAGTGTCATGAAGGAGTTACAGAATGAACAAGATTGTTTATAGAAGGATGGACAGGCAGAAAAACAGGGGAAACAACTCCATAATTAATGATTGCAATGTTATCAAAACATCTAACATATCAAATACTATTAGCATACTAAAAATCAGCTTCCAGGGTGAAGCAGGTCAGAAGTTGAGAAATGCCAAAGTCAAACAAGGGAGATAATTCATAAACTCTTGGTCGCAATACTTTCCCTTGACAATATACACATCACCATAAAGTTTTGTTAAAATATTTCCAACGATTAAGGAGTTACAGTAAAACGGAAATTGATACAATGGCAGATAATTCAGGAAGTAAGTAAGCCAGAGTTGTGGTTCTTGCTCAGATACATTGCCCCATTATTATACACATTCCTACAAAGTTTCATTAAAATATTTCAAAGGGTTAAGGAGTTATGGGGAATGGGTTAGGCTAAAAAACTAATCAAAGGGAGGTTACTCTAAAATTAAGTAACAGAGAACAACCATTCTTATATGTGACACACCGTCTTGTGATAATGCTCATTGCTATACAGTTTCATCAAGCTATTCCTAATGGTTACTAAGTTATTGAATGCACAAGATTAGTATACACAAAATTAGCCTATAAAATCTATTCAAAGGGATGCAACTCCATAACAAAGAAAGGGAGAGCAACCACTGTTATACACGACACATCATCAGACCCTCATACAAATTGCTATGAAGTTTCATCAAGATAACCCAAACAGTTATCTAGTTGTGGCGCTCACAAGACTAGTAGGGTAAAAAATAATCAAAGGGGTATAACTTGGAAACTAAGAAAGGGGGAGCAACCATTACTATACACGACACTTTGCCCCATCCTAATATATATGCCTACAAATTTACAAATTTCATGAAGATATCTCAAACGGTTTCTGAGATATGGTGCGCACAAGAATGTTGACGGACGGATGGACAGAGCCATGCCATATTACGTCCGTTTTTTCAAAACGGGCGTATAACAAAGTGGTTGTCTGCCCCGACATACTCAGATCAGCCTGGACATCGGCCCAGTCAGATCAGAGTCTTTCCTAAGCACTTAAAGGGTAGCTAAGCGTCTAAGCTACCTTCATGCGGATAGCGAAGACTCTGATCAGACTGGGCGGATGCCCAGGCTGATCTGAGTCTGTGCTGGGCGCACAACCACTTTGTTGGTTTTCTCGTGTCGCGGCTCATTTGATTTCTTTTCCAAAACAATGCCAAAGATCTAGATCTATCTTGTAAGATGGATCTGGATCTAGATCTTTGAAATAGTTTTGGAGGAGATAACCCTGTTTTATACCTGAATTACACGATACTGGTTTAGTTATATGGAGTTATGGAAGGATGAATACTCATCTTATAACCGTATATATGTGTTAAGCCAAATGCTGACAAAATATTCTCAAATCAGCCTGTACATCTTTGCAGGCTGTTCAATCACAAATTTCCATTTTAAAGAAGAAAATAGATGACTCTGATCAGACTGCATTGATGAACAGGATGACTGTCTTCCCTGTCCGCACATGTCATGGATGAGGTATCCATAACAGCATTTTTGCTAGCCAAGGGTACTAAGTCTATCTCGTTCCTTACATTATGTAAGGAACAAAGTGGACTTAGTACCATTGCCTTGGGAAGATGCCATAAAAGTGTCATTTCCAAAGATGGCAGTTCTTTAAGTCACTGCCGGACCCCTTGTGAATAAAAAAGACATAACCAGAGTTATTCCAGTATGATATATTTATTATTGCAATGAAATAAAACAATAAAAAATAGTTGGAAATATCTTTTATCAAAACTATCACAGAATAAATAGACCACTATTTACATCTAGCTGTCTATATACAACCCTAATGAAAATATTGATATTTTTGACATACACTGCTCAAAATATTTAAAGCAGCAGCTTATATTTTTTTCATAAACATTTCTACAAGATATACCAAGTTCAATGGCCCTTAAACTGGACTGCCAGTGGACAAGAAGTTCCCATTCTTTCACAGTATTATGAAGCAGGATCAAAGTTACAGATAACAAGGATTTCAATACAACTGATACCTTGCTCTTTTCCATGGGACAAATTTTTCAATTTTCAAATTTTTCGAAAGGGCATTTTTTTTTTCTGGAAGTCTATGAAATCTCACAAACTTGAGCTCAAAGTGATCCTTTCAAATGAGTCACCTTGCAAGACATTCACTTTCATCAACAAAATATGTTTTTGATTTTGGACTGAAAAATTGCATTTTTTTACCACAATTCCATTTTTACAAAAATCAGTCCATAAACATGGGCAGGATAATTGTTGGATCAAAACTAGTGCAGTCAGTAAACTCAACCCGCTTCAAGAATTTGCAAAATAATTGGAAAGTCTGTGTCTTTGTCGATCTGAAGTAAATGATTCTCAATTTGGGGATGTGTTGTACTGTCAGCTATGGAAAAACATCAGATTCTCCTATGAATATTTTGAGCAGTGTATATTCCTTCCCAGATTCTGAAGGCTCTTCCTTCTACATGAGGGTGAGTGGAAGAATTAACCAGGTCCCGAGGTTATAAAACTTTTTCATGCTAACTCAGCTGAGCATGAAATTTTACCTTCTAACAATTAGCAAATTACTGGTGAGTCAAGTTGTTTTCTTGCTCAGTTTAGCTGAGTATGAAATTTTCTCTGCTTATGAGTATGAAAATGCCAACATTTGTTGGCATTTTCATATTTATCCGCAGAGAAAATTTCATGCTCAGCTGAGTTGAGCACGAACAAAGTTTTATAACCACGGAGCCAGGGAAACTCCAATTTTTGAGGTCTAATTTCCCAGAACAGAGTCCAAAACTGGAGACTATAATCCCTTGAGCCAGTATGTAAATTAACGCACACTTTCTGTGACCTTTTTCAGCCATGGTGTCTAATAGAAGAATCATGGGATTTATCTGGGTACATAATGCTTGCCCTCAAGTCTATGACTTCACAATATGATTTAGCTAGGACAAAACACTTTTTCGAAAATTTCAGAGAAATCAAGCATCATTTGAGCCGCGACGCGACAAAACCAACAATGTGGTTGTGCGCCCAGCGCAGACTCAGATCAGCCTGGGCATCCGCCCAGTCTGATCAGAGTCTTCGCTAAGTGCTTAAAAGTAGCTAAGGGTCTAAGCTACGTTCATGCGGACAGCGAAGACTCTGATCAGACTGGGCTGATGCCCAGGCTGATCTGAGTCTGCGCTGGGCGCACAACCACATTGTTGGTTTTCTCATGTCGCGGCTCATTTGTAGTTTTTGCTTTCCTTCTCAGTTGTGTCCACTCTTATAGAATTTGCTCCCCATGGAGCAAATTCTTCCTCTCACAGTTGGCCTCATTTAGGAATGGCTAAATCATCCTCAGTCTCATGGTTGTATAATACCATGAGACTGATGGTGACAATACGGTTCTGGACTGCAGTCAATCCCCAGAAGAAGATCAACAACTGATCCTTCGTGAGGAAGTTAATGAGATTGCAGTAGCAGCACTGAAGAAGGGAAAATCTGCTGGAACTGATAATATATTACCAGCAGAACTTGTTCAAGCTGGAGGGGAGACCATGATTGATGTTTTAACAGATATCTGTAACAGGATATGCAGAACAGGAGAATTAATGGCCTACCCCATGGACTCAGTCGCTGATTATTACTTTCCCTAAAAAGGGCAACCTACAGCTCTGCCAGAACTACAGAACCATCAGCCTCATCAGTCATTCAAGCAAAGTCATGCTGAAAGTCATCTTGAACAGGGCCAGGCTTAAGCCACAAGCCGAAGAGATAATCGCTGAGGAACAGGCTGGGTTCCGAGCAGGAAGAAGCACCACAGAACAGACCTTCAACCTTAGAATCCTGTGTGAAAAGTATCTCCAACATCAGCAGAATCTGTACCATGTCTTCATTGATTTAAAAAAAGCCTCTGACAGGGTATGGCATGCAGCCTTATGGGCCACCATGAGGAAGTACAATATCAATGCAAACCTAGTTCGCACCATTGAGTAGCTATACGACAAGGCTACAAGTGCAGTGCTGATAAATGGCAGCACAGGAGAATTGTGCCCCAACGATCCTAGTAAGGTTATGGGATAGAATAGAATAGAATAGAAATCATCCAGGGAAGAAAAACAGCCATAAAAATCATCTCCCTTTATAAAAATAACAGAAAAACAAGAAAGTGTATCAATAAATACGAGTACAATAATAAAGCACAAGAGAAGGCCTACATGTATCAGGTATACGACATAATCAAACAAGAAAAACAGATATATAGGTTTTGTTGTTGTCATTGCTATTGTTTTACATCCACGGTAAACAGCTATGGTCACGTCGGGACGGTCATTTAACCTAACCACACTATTCCCGATGGGCAGGCTTTGTCCTCCTAGGGGGTCTAAGAACTTACCTAGCGCACTTATTTTCTCCAGTAACTGACAACTTTCCTTCTTGAATCAGCGGAAGGGGAAACAAAAGAAGTTAGTAAGTGGCCGGACCGGGTATCAAACCCGGGACCTCTGGTTCTTGAGTCAGATGCGCTACCGACTGCGCTATGCGGCCTGGCCAACAGACACAGCAAAACAGAACAAATCATAATTTCTCTGAAAGACCTAATGTAAGCAGTTTTACAGGGCACACCACCATGTTTTTCTGTCCCTGTTACAAGGGGGTGAGAAGATTTTTTTGACTGCCTGTTTTCTGCCCTGAATGACACAGCCACAAAATGCTATCTAATATTAAAGAGATGAATTTTTTTCCTAGAGGGTCAAATTCTTTCGTTTTAGAAGTAGGCCATCATGGAAGGGAGGCAAATATGTAAATTTCTTCCTATAAAAGTGTATCCACTGAAATGTTATGTTGACACAGAAAGCAAATCTGAGCTATATAGAGCCCCTCATGACAATGAGACTGAAAGGCTAGGGAAAACAGGGTTCGAGGTTATAAAACTTGAAAATAATCTCAAACTCAAAATAAAGCACACTGATTGGCTGCTTCCGAGCACATACTCAAAATAAAGCACACTGATTGGCTGCTTCCGAGCATGTCAGTGTGCTTTATTTTTAGTTTGAGAATGTACTCAAGTTTTATAAGCTCCGGGCCAGGTTTTATTTTTTTGCTAGACTCATATTCCTTTCGGGAAAGGTAGGTGAACATTTTGATATACTCTTTTCACAGAAAGCAGCACTGCCATTTCAGTATGCCCCTTCTACATAAGGATTTAGCAGACAGGAAGTCAAGACATAGGCTCCTTTTGATAAATTGGTGGAAAAACACAAGATACACAAGCCATGCACCTTCAGTTACATGTATTACATGTCAAATGGTCTGAATCTCGGAAGGTGATGGTCAACCCAGCTCGGTCAGCCCACGTACTAGTGCTCTGTTATGCTTTCTAGTTGAACTGATCCTAAAATGAAATTTCCATGTAATATTTTTATTGATATTCACAATTTATAAATGTAAAATTAAGGTGTCTTACTAAATGTGTGATCAATAAATAAATGGCAAAATAAATTATATGTTAGGTCATGATTTATTCTGCAGTAGGTGGCCGAAAGTATTCGTCACAATGTGACGTCGCCGTTTAAATTAATGCATTTCTATAATTTTTAAAAAGAATACTGTCGCGAATTTTTTAATGGCAATGTAAAGAAACTTGCAGGGATAAAAAGCAAATTGAAAACAGCAATATAAAATGATATATTAAGATGATTCTATGTTTAGTATAAGAGTTTAACGTGACTGAAATGTAGTGAAAAGTTTAAAATCGTGATCCCCATTGAAGTTAATGTTAACGTCATCGAAAAATGGAAGTTTTTTGCTTGCCTTTCATTTAAAACTGTTGGTACAAGAAAATAGCCAAGAATTGAACCTTTTATAATGCTTGTTTATAGCGGAAATCAATTTGCATGAACCTGGTGAAAACAGTATGGTGATTACTGTCGTAGTTTTGCGATAATAATTTTTACAAAAAGTGAGCAAATACATTGATTTAAACGGCAACATCACTTTGTGACAAATACTTTTGTCCACCTTCTGTAATTACAATACAATGTAGTTTGAAAGTTGATAAAGAAAACTACTGAATGCATATGCAACTATCTTTATCTAGCCAATCACTCACTACCCTAGAAATATATTGGCTAAAACTTATTATGGACAATTCTATCCTGAATCAGCAAGACCCTTTCAGACACTTTCACCTTTACAACTTGTAATGAAACAAAACACTTGTCAATTATAAACCAGATATTGCAATAACTGATTGTTCTGGCACTAAAGTGTATGATTTTCCACCTTTTTTACAAAGAGGAACATCTTTTGAAACTACGGTACCTATTTATTTCCCTGGATGACAAAGCCCCTGAAAAAAGCCAACTCTTACACAAACAAGACCTGTCACCAGGACATGATAGCATGTCTGACAGCGCCTTGCCCATCACCTAAAAAACTTTAACATAAAACTTTAACATTTTGCTAACGCCGACACCGCCGCTAACGCCAACGCCGGGGGTAGTACAATAGCTCTTCCTGAACTTTGTTCAGGCGAACTAAACTTAGTTACAGAGGTTGGAAGCTGACCCAACTGGCCCCATTGGCAACAAAACAGAATACGGCAGAGTTCTTTCTTTGAAAGGCATCCATTCACCCAGCATACAAGTCCCAGCAGCATCCTTTAAATGTCAGCACATTAAGAATGGAGTCATTACTGGTCATGAACAGACTCAAACTGTGTCTGTTTTTTTCCATTTCTTTGATGTATTTCTTGCTTCTGAAGGATCTAACTATTCATATTTTATTTACATTGGAACTGCCTCAAACATCTGAGCCGGGACACGACAAAACCAACAAAGTGGCATGTGCACCCAGCGAAGACTCAGATCAGCCTGGGCATCCGCCCAGTCTGATCAGAGTCTTTGCTGTGCGCTTAAAGGGTAGCTAAGGGTCTAAGCTATCTCCATATCGACAGTGAAGACTCTGATTGGACTAGACAGATGCCCAGCTGATCTGAGCCTTTGCTGGGGAGCACATGCCATTTTATTGGTTTTGTTGTGTCGCGGCTAATATAGATCCCATACCATATCTATTCGGCTTTAACATGGGTTTTTCATTTATTCTGCTTTAAAATAGCGTTTTCCTTCTGTGGATAACCCAAAATATCTATAGCAGTACTACCAAATCTTGTTAAATTAACAGGGATCTCCCCAGACCATTAAGGCATGTTGCCTTCCTCTTCAAATTACCTTTGCAACATGCCTTAATTTCCGATGAAAACATATTATAGTGCTATTATTTTCATTTCTAGGCCAGTTAAGTTGTTTCAAATGCATTAAGGATTATCAATAAATTATTTGCAATGTAAATTTAGGCTAATATGCAATGTAAATTTAAGGATTTTAAAAATCAATCAACAAGTCAAAATCTGATTTTTGTGCTAAAAGTAACATGCCTTCTGAAATTGCTGGGGAAAACACTGTATTCACAGAAATCTAGATCCACCTTACAAGATGGATCTAGATGTTTGGGATTGTTTTTGGAAGGTGAAAATCTCCATCTTGTAACCCAAGAAGTGTGGAATTTATTTGGCTATAACGATTTTTTTTTCCTCTCCAAAATCTAGATCTACCTTAGCCTAATGTGTGGCATGTTTTATCACCTACTGCATTGATCCAAATTAATCTATGATTTCACACACTAAACTAAAGTACTATAAAGCTGTAAATGGTTTTTGCAAGGGAAAGAAAGCATGTTAGGAAATACATAGCAAACTAACCAATGTACACAGGTCTTCTGCACCATCAAAAGGTTTAAGCTCAAGTAAAATTCTGCTGTAAAACTTTGGACCAATATCTAACTTCGGTCCAAGTATCAAAAGAATCCATCCATGGGTGAAGGAGATATTTGTCTTTAAAAAGATAAGTTTTCATCCATCAAGTAACTTTGAAGTGAATGGTCCGATCTATCCCAAATTTGAGCTCATCTGAGATTTTATGCCTGTCCTAGATACCTGCATATTTGAAGAAGTTGCGATCAAAATTGAAGGTGCTTTGGCCTGGGCAAAACATTTCCCTTTGTAAGTCTATGGGAACTTTTCTTTGCCATGGTAACCACAGTTTTGAACCCATCTGTAACAAAACTATATGCTGACAATCTCTTATCCCAACCATTCTACACACGAAATATTACCTGGTCCAAAGGTACTATTATTTGAAAGTGTGGACAATGGATGACAGACCAAGCCCATACTGCATGTATAAGCTCACCTGACAGTGAGTTAAAACTTTAACCAAAACATCCAATGATGACACAGATGCTGATACCAGGGTGACAGAAAAAGCTCTTCAGTATGATGATATAGCTTGGGCAAATATTTTGAAACTCTGCAGACGTAAATTTTGTGGTCTGATTTTTTTGGTGCATCAAGGCCTAACAAGTACTTTCATGGAATTTCCAGGAGTTTCCCAATTGAACTTATGGAAATCTCACGAGAGTATCTGTAACTATATTTATTATAGAAATGAATTTCCTTTTTTGGGATTTTATCGATGTGTAAACGCTGGCGAATCACTCATAAACTGAATAAAGCCCGAAGGGCTTTACATGTCTGTTAAGTTTGTGAGGGATTCGCCGGTAGTTACACATTGATAAAATCCAAGAAAGGAGATTCATTTCTTATAATTCCAACTTCGTCCATCCAAAAGTTTTTCTTCTGCTGCATTGTCCATTGGTTTACTATATAGGAGGGATTAGGTATACAGCGTTTGACAAAATCAGAGACATGAACATTTCAAGCATAAAACCCTTTGAAATTACAATCTCTATTTGAAATTACAAACTGCTTTTTTCATAGGTTTTCATTTTTGACTCGTTTCCCTGCGTGAAAAGTCAGAAACACTGCAAAATAGTCAGTGATCCAACCAAAAACACTGTCGAGGGCGCCGCCATTTTGAAAACGTAACCAACTGACGTTTGTTATGTCGCTGATGTTACGTCATAAGTAACGTCATACACGCGCTTGCTTTGGTCTTCTCAAGACAAACTTTGTTCTTTCTTCTGAATTACAATCAGAAAATGCAAAATTGCCGATTCATTACGGAAAAGGGTGAAAAAAAACTTAGTCGGAAGAGAATGCCACGTATCCATACAACATCAGCAGGATTTATCGATGTATAAACACTTCTCTACAGTAGCTGTCAGCCAATCATTTGATTGAAACTTGTGTCGAAGAGAGGCTGTTGGAATTATTTGGCTAAAAGACAGGAATTCCCCCTTCCAAAATAACCTTCAATATGTAAATAAGTTGTGTGTAATTATTAAGCCATAAGATTGTGTTTATCTTCCAAAACAATCTCAAAAATCTAGATCCATCTTACAAGATGGATCTAAAATCTTTGAGATTGTTTTGGAATATAATACACAACTTTTTGTAAGATGGATCTAGATCTATCTGTGAGATTGTTTTGGAATATAATACACAACCTTTTGTAAGATGGATTTAGATCTATCTTTGAGATTGTTGGAAGATAAAACACAACCTTATAGCATAATTAAACAACACTTATCCTACAAGATGGATCTAGATATGCATCTTACAAGACAGATCTAGATCGTACTATATGATTATTTTAGAAGGGAAAACTCTGTCTTATACACTGTCAGAACAAGTAAATTCATTGAATTTATATCCCCCGCCAAAATGGCTGATTTGTTTATGGCTTATTTTCAGTTTGATAAAATTGTGTTCACTGGTTACTTAGTTTAAATCAAGGGGCAATAACCCATGTATAAGTGAGGTCATTCTAAACAATTTGCTTCAGCATCATCTCACTGTGATGATATATATTTATATCAAGTTTAAAGAAATTTTGTTCATTTGCAACTTAGTTATTGCTTATTTGTGTATTTTAAATCAAATCAGGGACAGAAACTCATGCATTACTGATGCCATCATGACAAAACTTGACGTGCACTGTCATGTTATGATGATACATAATTGTTTTAAGTTTCATGAAATTCCGTTCACTGGTTATTTAGTTATGACTCAATTTGTCTATTTTAAAGCAATTCAAGGGTGTTAACTCATGCATTACTGAAGGAAGTCCAACAAAACTTAACATGTATCACCCTGTTATAATAATACATAATATTTAGTATAAGTTTCATAGAATTCCAGTCATTGAGTACTTAGTTATGGCTAAATTTGTTGGTTTTAAATTGATTCAAGGGCAATAACTCATGCACTACTGATGTCATTCTGACAAAACTTTATGTGCACAACTGTTTAATAGTGAAACACATTTCTTTTAAGTTTCATGAAACTCTGATAATTGGTTACTTAGTTATGGCTCATATATTTTATCATTTTGAAAGCAATTCAAGGGCAATAACTCAGGCACTACTGAAGCCAGTGTGATCAAACTTCATGTGCATCAGCCCCTTATAGTGATATACATTTCTTATAAGTTCCATGAAATTCTGATAATCGGTTACTCAGTTATGGCTCATTATCATTCTGAAAGCAATTCAAGGGCAATAACTCATGCACTACTGAAGCCAGTGTGACGAAACTTCACGTGCATCAGCGCCTTATAGTGATATACATTTATTGTAAGTTTCATGAAATTCCATTCAATGGTTACTTAGTAATGGCTCCGGACAGACGGATGGACGGAAAGACGGACATGGAGAAAACTATATCCCTCCGCCTTCGGCGGGGAATAAAAAATATGGTATGCACCAAGTGCATATACACCAAAAGAACTTCAGCATGATGCAACAATGACTAGTCTAAGGCCCAATTTCACATCGCCTTGAAACATGTTTTGAGCACTAATCAATGACTAGTGTTGCATTTTGGTAAAGGCAAAATATACGATAACTAACTAAAAGTTAGTCGGTGTTTTAGGGCGACGTGAAATTGGACCTTAGTGTCTAAATCTAATGTTTATACAGTATCAATAATCAAAATATGACTGATTATAAATCTGGATTCTACTTTAACAGAGTTCAAGATAAGAGGAGTATTTGATGATAACTGAGGGGTAATTTTCTTTATGTCTTACTGAAACCATATGTTGTGACCCCTCATCTGAACCGTCTCGAGACGGTTCAGATGAGGGGTCACAACATATGTTTTTATGCAGACTTAACAAAAATTATCCCTAATTATCACCAAATACTCCCTCTTATCTAGGGCTCAGTCTAATATACACATTTATATTATATATGTTTTCTAAAGCTCTAAAGACTTATATTATATGCGGCTCTATCACTACACATATTTTTAAAGACACATTAAATGCTAAAAGGTATTTTGTTTGATGCAGGACCGGCAACAAACATTTAGTAAGAACAAAGAGTAAACACAGAAAAGATTTCACGAGTACTTCAACAGGCACTGTATTTCATATAGTCTGATCAGGAACTGCATTATTTGTAAACTGCCAAAAATGTTCACAGTTTATCTACTGAGTCCAAATTCAAATATGTTTTGATTGATGGCTTTTTACTGCGGTTTATCTGCTGAACAATAACTACAGTAGAACTTCAATGGCTTGAACAGGCTTGGGACCATGAAAATTATTTCCAGCCAAAGGTAGTTCGAGCCATCCATAGTTTGTTTCTATATAAAATGACCTCTAGGGACCCAAAAATGAGTTCTATCCAGGAAGGGTGAACGGGCCATCAGGGTTTGAGCCATTGAAGTTCTACTGTAGTTTGATATTTAGATCCATGTTTTCAAAGCATGAAATGATTTTTTCGGGGTTGGGCTTTTGTAAAATTTATTCCTTCCCCACAAAAATGGAATCAGACTCTTAAGAAAATAGTTCTACCGTATATCATATTAACCAATACATTACCTCAGAATTAACTTAACATAATTATTTTACACTCTCTTGATCTCAAATTTGATTCAGTATCTCTTGTTTGATTTGATTGGACTGACAGACATATCTAAATCATCAGTACTATCGAAAAGTCTTTTCTTAGGTTCTGGCAAAGCAAAAGTGTCTGATTTTGATAAATCTCCTGAAAAATTGGAAACATAACTGTAATGTTCAGAGATAGGGTCCATAGTTTTTGTATTAGGATATGAGGTAGATGGGCGGCTACTGCTATATGAGGAAGTTGTGAGAGTTAGTGGCACACTAATGGCTGTGGAGTAGGATGATCCGGCTGACATGGAATTCAAACTCGTTGGCAGAAATGATGTTGCGGCATAGGACGCCAAGGATGATGAGCCTGTGAATGAAGGTAAAGCAGATGGTAAGTTATCACTAACCGACAATACTGGCTTTGGAGCATTTTGATCTAAGGATGGCATCTTGGATGAATATTCATGAGAATTGTAATTATAGCTCTCTAAATCTACTCTATTAGCATTATACACTGGCAAGTTATTTGCATTAGAAGCAGCAGTACTACTGAATTTATCATCAATAAGCCTACCATCAAGATTTGGTTTCTGCTTGGAAGAAACATAATTATTCAAATCTGGTTGATATGAATCATAATGGTTAGTCTTTGAACTTGGTCCAAAATCAGGGTTATGAACAGGTCTAGAAGGAACATGCTCCATGCTGTGAGGAAAGCTAGGCCCACTAGTGCTAGGATAGTTTGGCATGCTAGAATAACCTTTACCAGAAGCTGAAGAAACAGAAGGGACAGAGCTATGAGAAGATGTTGAAGAAGGTCCACCAGCATCTAAAGAATGCCGAGATGATTCATATGGCCTACCAGCTATTGGTGGTTTGTGTGAAATATCAGCAGGAAGAGAGGAAGGACCTGACCCAGCGTAGTCGTAGTTAGTGAAGTTAGTCTTAGAATGTGGGTTAAGGTTAGTGCTGAGAGGAAGGTTAGGAGTGAGGCGCCCTGACAAAGCACCAGGCCCTGTGTGAGTGAGTTTATCATAGTTAGACTGTGCTGTTAGAGTGGGTGTAGTGCGCCCTGATGTGCGTTTCCTATCAACAATATCCATGTTCATTTCCCCATCTTGGACAGAGGAAGGTCTAGTAGCAGAGTAAATCCTCCTGTCTGAATCTATATCAAGACCCTGTCTACCCGGCACATGGGAAGCAGTTGTCCCATCTGACAGAGATTTTGCTCTTGCTTCTAATAATGCTTCAAAATCAGCCCTCTTACCACCACCTTGTATACCCTCACCTCTACTTTCCATACCCTTTGTAACAGCTTTGTCTAATGCAAAATCAGTGCTACCTATTCCAGTTGATGTTTTCACATCTAAGTTTTCCACATTCTCACCCCTGTATGGCCGCTGACTTAAATATCCTGGCATACTTAATCGTGATTTGGCACCTGAGAAATCAGTATCCACTGAATACTTGGATGAGAACCCATCATCTTGTCTAGATATTAGATTATCGTAAGAAGGACTCCTGGTTAGTTTTGTACGTCCTGTGGTGAGTCCACCAGCATACTTTGAACTGGGTAATCCAGAATACATATTTGAAGTTGATGGAAGAGCACTTCCAGGTCGTTCTACTGGTTCCCTATGAATATCTACCAACAGGTTATCCAGGGAACCGGACCTTTGGTGCCTACCTCGAGAATATGTGTCCAACGATACAGTAAATTTTGATTCTATACCTGACTTATAATCAGAGGACAGATCATCTGCCCTAAGTCTGCTATTGTAACTTCCAGTTGAAGCTCTAAATGCATTATCCATATCACTGTCTCTCAAAGATGAAGGCCTGAAATCAGAATCTATCCCACTGGTTCTTGACGTAGAAGTTCTGTAGGCAGTGTCTATATCACCAGACCTTGGAGCTGAACTTCTATACTCCGTGTCAACTTCATTTGTCCTAGTCTTGTACCCAGTTAGATCATCATCTTCAAGGTCAGAGTCTCTGTGGTGAACTTTTTTCTCAGCTCTGTTTAACAGTTTCATACAATCACTTAATTCTGGTGTTAAAGATATATCCAGTTCACCTAACTCACTTTCAATGTGAATAGTATCATCCAGATCTACTCTATCAATATCATCAGAATCGTCGTTTGGCTTTGGATTGTAGTCACTAGAACTTCTCCCTGTATTTGTATTGTATTCAGAACGTCTCCCAGTGTTGGTATTGTAATCACTGGCGCTTCTTCCAGTACCACTAGAATATCTTTCAAGATCACTAGCTCTTTTTACAAGATCACTTGATCTTTTCAAGAGATCATCAGCAATTTTAGAGTTTGAGTCACTTGGCTCACTTAAAGCACTGTCATCAGCACTATATTTCCTTCTTGATTTTGTATACCCTTCACTACCAGATTCTTTGCTTTTTGCTCTGGCTTTCATGTACACTAAATCATCATCCTTTGAATAAAGTTCAGATCTTTTAGATGGCTTTTCATTATAGCTATTTGATAATGAGTCGTCGTAAGTTCTGGAATGACTTGCTGACAAAGTATCATCTGATTTGTCACTAGCACCTGATTTTTTCACCCCATTTTTAAGCACTCCCTTAACAGGTGAGCCTGGTCTAACATTAAGAGTACTCCTGTTGCCAGATGTCTTTACAGGACTAGGCAACTCCAAATCAAATGAAGTGGTAGCATTCGTATCATGTCTGAGGTTAAAAGTCACTCTCTTCTGTCCTTTACCAGCACCAGACCTAGCACTTTCTGACCTCTCATAGTTTTTATCCATTTCATAATCCATTTCATAGTCATCCTGATTCTCTCCCCCTCCTGCATCCCCATTGCTCAAATAATAATACTTAGAAGAACCCTCACCTGAGCTTGATTTAGATGAAACTTTATCCTCAGCAAATAGCTGCTTTCTTGAAGAATTACCAGCTCTTTCTCTAAAGTCAGTTGATGGCAACACCTTCGAATCAGATGACACATTCCTGGTCACATGATTACCATTGGGGAGATATTTCTCTCCCCTGCCAGGGGCTTGTTTACCTCCCTTGTCAGATACAGAGCCAGTTTTGCTATCTCTGTAAGTTTTTAGTTCAGATTCTAATTCCTCAATGTATTTGTCAGATCTTTCTAAGGCCTTAGTAAGTCTAGTTACATCTTTTTCAGAGCCTGCTAGTTTAGACTCAAGGGTTGATACTGTGATTCTGCCATATCTGAAAGACATCAAAGTGAAATAAAATAACAAGGAAGAGTTCAACAGAGCTCCAGATAAAATGGGGTATTGAGGATAATGGGGTATTGAGGATAATTCCAAGATAATTTTTCTTATTTCTCAATGAAAAACGTATTTATGTTGTGACCTCTCTTAGGAACTGTCTCTGCAAGACAGTTCAAATGAGGGGTCACAACGTATGCCTTTACTGAGAAATATGGAAAAATATCTCAAAATTATTCCTGTAACTCCTTATCTGAAGCACTGATTAAAATAAGAACATACTGAACTACAGACAATAATGTACACACAAGCTTTTAACCGTCCGTTTAATGGTTAAACTATCAGGGGAAGCTACTCTACCATTTTCCAGTTTTGCTTCCCTTCTAAATGGGGGGGACAACTCTCAAAAGAAATAATTTGCTCCCTTGTAAATTCTTTCGTTTAAGAGATGACCCCATTTTGGAAAGGCTTCAATGTTCAAGAAAGCAAACTGGAAGTCAGTAAAGATGTTCCCCTTTGTAACAATAATTCTGGGGAAGGGGGTATCATCCCTGTCTGCGCATTGTCGCAAAACAGAGCTAAACCAGGAAACTCAACAATACATATACATGTAGTTAATCTCCCCGATGCCGGCGCCGGCAGAGAAATAACACCTATGTGAGCCTTACTAGTTGCAGGTGAGACAACAAGACCTGTTTGCATACAGTATTGCTCATCTGACAGTGCCCTGCCCATCACATAAACATTTTAATGTGCAACTTCAACATTTAAAGCCACCGCCACCGCCCCTGCCGCTGCCAACACCAACACCAATGCCAGTAGTAGTGCAATAGCTCTTCTTGTACATGTACATTTGTATGGGCGAGCTAAAAATGGCAGAAAATCATGGAGGTGTACCCATAGACTTTTAACTCCTTATAAAAGAAAGCTTTGGGATGACTTTATTTAGGTGTACTATAATGGTTGGACAATAATCAATAACAACAAGTATGTTATGCTAGTTTTTTTTCAACAAATGCATGTAGATTTAGTTAGCCTGTCAACTTACATATTCACATCAGCCTGAAGTTGCAAAACTGCGTATCACAAACTTACCAGATTTTGATGAAAGTACATGTATTTCCCAGAGTACTGTTATGAAACAAAGTTTAATGCTTAAATTACAAGGTACACAATGTAAAATCTTTATACTTTCAAAGCTCACACAATACCAAAAACAGGTATTCCATGCCATGTCTATCACAATTTCATGCTGAGTCAAAGTTAAAACAATACCAAAAGTGGAAATTTCCACTCCATTTCAATCACTATTTTTTGCTAAGCTTCATGCAATTTCTCCATACCATTCCTATCACAATTTCATGTGAAATCAAAGTTCATCTAATTCGAATATCCAAATGTATCATGATTTCATGCTGAATCAAAGTTTATGCACTGTCATTACAGAATGCTTCAAACCATTTCTATCATGATTTCTTGCTGAATCAAAGCTCATGCATTAGCAATGTCCTAAAGTAACCACACCATCCTTCCCACAATTTCAAGCTGATTTGAAGCTGAATGCAATTGCATTTTGTATCAAAACTCATGCAATAACAATATCTAAGTTTTCCTCATCTCTGATATCACAATTTCATACAAAAAAAAATTATACATATACCAACAACAGAATGCTTCATGCATAATTTCATGCTGAACAAGAGCTGTCACCTGACAGCATAGCTCGCCTGAATTGGTGCTTGCCCATCACATAGCCGCTATGGTGGTGTGGACTGCTATACATAAAACTTCAGGCAAGCATGTCCAAAATAAAAACACATTTATAAACAAAAGCTATCTCAGAAATAAGTCTTAAAATAAAATTAAAATAAAAAAATGAAATAAAATTTCAAAGTCCAAGAGCTTGAGGTAAAAAAACAAGTAGCCCAAAGGGCAACAATTGCTCACCTGAGAGACATTGTAAACCTATAGGGAAATTTAAGATGCTCAAGGGCAGCTAACTCCACAGTCAGTGGTCCAATCAGGCTGAAAATTAAACTCATCCAAAACATTATGTATGCCCTCATTTTATATATGCAAGTTTAAAAAGTATCCGATCAACACACAATAGACAGAGCTGTCAAGGGCAGCTAACTTCGTAGTGGTTGGCCTGATCTGGCCAAAATTTGAACTTGTTTGAGATATTATGCATTTCCTCATTACCTGCAAGTTTGAAAAGGATCGGATCAGTAGAAACCAAGAAAAAGTGGAGACATTGATTTTTTGGATGCTCAGGGCAGGTACTCCATAGTCAGTGGTGGGATCTAGCCGAAATGCTAACTAATCCAAGCTTTACGCATATCCTCATTACCTGCAAGTATGAAGAGGATCCGATGAAAAATGAAAATGTGATGACGTTGTTTTCTCCATTATAAGACTATGGGATTTTTTTCAAACGCTCAAGGGCAGCTAACTCCGTAGTCTGTGCTCGAATCCGGCCAAATTTCGAACTCATCCAAGCTCTTATGTATGTCATCATTACCTGCAAGTATGATAAGGATCTAATCAAAAACCTTGATTGCAGCACCCTGGAAGTCAAACTTGCTCGAGATATTGTCATGCCCTACATTTGTGTGAATTTTATTTAAAATCCGTTGAGAAATGTAGGTGCTAGAGCGATGACAAAGTTTTTCTAAAACTAGCCACAGTGACCTTGACCTTAGGCACAGCATCCTGAAAGTCGAACTTGCTTGAGATATTGTCATACGCTACATTTGTGTCAAGTTATTTCAAAATCCATGGAGAAATGAAGGTGTTAGGGTGATAACAAAGTTTTTCTAAAAATAGCCACAGTGACCTTGACCTTGGGCACAGCACCCTGAAAGTCGAACTTGCTCGAGATATTGTCAAGCCCTACATTTGTGTGAATTTATTTTAAAATCCATTGAGAAATGTAGGTGCTAGAGCGATGACAAATTTTTTCTAAAAATAGCCACAGTGACCTTGACCTTGGGCACAGCACCCTGGAAGTCAAACTTGTTCGAGATATTGTCATGCCCTACATTTGTGTGAAGTTGATTTAAAATCCGTTGAGAAATGTACGCGCTAGAGCGATGACCAAGTTTTTCTAAAAATAGCCACAGTGACCTTGACCTTGGGTCCAGCACGCTGAAACTCAAACTTGCTCGAGATATTGTCATGCCCTACATTTGTGTGAAGTTATTTTCAAATCCATTGAGAAATGAAGGTGCTAGGGCGATGACAAAGTTTTTCTAAAAATAGCCACAGTGACCTTGACCTTGGGCGCAGCATCCTGAAAGTCGAACTTGCTCTAGATATTGTCATGCCCTACATTTGTGTGAAGTTATTTTACAATCCGTTGAGAAATGAAGGCAATAGAGCAATGACAAAGTTTTTCTAAAAATATGTGATGACGTTGTTTTCTCCATTATAACACTATGGGATTTTTTTCAAACGCTCAAGGGCAGCTAACTGTAGTCTGTGCTCGAATCCGGCCAAATTTCGAACTCATTCAAGCTCTTATGTATGTCATCATTACCTGCAAGTATGATAAGGATCTAAGCAAAAACAGTTGAGAAAACGTGATGACGCCATTTTCCCCATTATAACCCTATGGGATTTTTTTCAAACGCTCAAGGGCAGCTAACTCCGTAGTCTGTGCTCGAATCCGACCAAATTTCGAACTCATCCAAGCTCTTGTGTATGTCATCATTACCTGCAAGTATGATAAGGATCTAATCAAAAACAGTCGAGAAAACGTAATGACGCTGTTTTCCCCATTATAACCCTATGGGGGCTATCTGTTGCCATGGAAACCAGAGTTCTGAGCAGATTGGCACCAAAACCTAATGCAGCCTTTCCCCCACCCAAATGATGCTTCAGATAAAATTTGATTGCGATCGGCCCACTGGTCTCTGAGATATTTATGTTTGAAAGTGTTGACGCACCCACCCACGCACCCACCCACGCACCCACCCACGCACGGACGGACGACGGCTCGACTCCCATCCTATAAGCTCACCTCTGAGCCTTCGGCTCAGGTGAGCTAAAAACTGAGGGGAGAGGCGGGGGAGGGAGGGGGGTGGAGGCTAAGCTGTACCATCAACCATTATCTAACATCAGTCCAAGTATTAGTATCAACTGAGTCTGTCATCGTGGCACTGTGAAATTATGTCTTCATAAATATAAAACTTTAACCAAGATCTTTTAAGACAAAATTCTAAGTCGTTGACCTTGACTTCAAGGTCATCCAGTGGGGTAAGTATAAGGTGTTTTGTAAAAACTCAAAAAAGTGTCTAACATCAGTTCAAGTATAAACTAAATCTCTGCAAAGCATTATGAATCAGTATGCAATTAAAAAACTTTAATAAAGACCAAAATTTCCTAAGTCCCTGACCTTGACATCAAGGTCACTGAGCGGGGTTGGGGTAGTATTCTGTATCTCTAACTACAGTGCAAATATAAAAAGAATTCATCTATGAGTTCAGGAGATATGTGTCTTTAAAAATCTTTAACCAAAACATCCAATCAATAAAAAGACAATTTTCTAAGTCCATGACCTTGACATCAAGGTCACTGAGGGGGGTGGTGGGGGTAGTACCTTCGAAAACTTTAGACCAATATCTAACTTCAATGCAAGTATCAAAGGAATCCATCCATGGGTTAAGCAGATATTGGGCTTTATAAAACTTTAACCACAACATCCAGTCCAAAAAAACTCCCAATTTTCTAAGTCCATGACCTTGACATCAAGGTCACTGAGTGGGGTGGGGGTGGTACCCTGTTAAACTTTGAACCAATATCTAACTACAGTGCAAGTATCAAAAGAATCCATCCATGGGTTAAGGAGATATAGGTCCTTAAAAAACATTAACCAAAACATCCAATTCGAACGCGGACGCGGACGCTGATGCCGACGCCGTGGTGACAACAATAGCTCTTTCTGAACTTTTGTTCAGGCGAGCTAATAAAAATTCAAGCACTAACAATGTCTTAAATTTACCAAAACATTTCTATCAAAATCTCCAGCATATTATTTTTAAAGTTTAATACAATGACATTACTGTATGCTACAGCCTTTGGAATGTCCCTTGAAAATAGATTCAAATAAATTTGTTATAGATATTTATTAAACAGCCTCTCACAGCATAATACAAGTAGCCCAAAGGGCAACAATTGCTCACCTGAGAGACATTGTAAACCTATAGGGATATTTAAGATGCTCAAGGGCAGCTAACTCCACAGTCAGTGGTCCAATCAGGCTGAAAATTAAACTCATCCAAAACATTATGTATGCCCTCATTTAATATATGCAAGTTTAAAAAGTATCCGATCAAGAGCACAATAGACAGAGCTGTAAAGGGCAGCTAACTTCGTAGTGGTTGGCCTGATCTGGCCAAAATTTGAACCTGTTTAAGATATTATGCATTCCCTCATTACCTGCAAGTTTGAAAAGGATCTGATCAGTAGAAACGAAGAAAAGTGGCGACATTGATTTTTTGGATGCTCAGGGCAGGTACTCCATAGTCAGTGGTGGGAACTAGCGGAAATGCTAACTAATCCAAGCTTTTATGCATATCCTCATTACCTGCAAGTATGAAGAGGATCCGATGAAAAATGAAAATGTGATGACGTTGTTTTCTCCATTATAAGACTATGGGATTTTTTTCAAACGCTCAAGGGCAGCTAACTCCGTAGTCTGTGCTCGAATCCGGCCAAATTTCGAACTCATCCAAGCTCTTATGTATGTCATCCTTACCTGCAAGTATGATAAGGATCTAATCAAAAACCTTGATTGCAGCACCCTGAAAGTCAAACTTCGTCGAGATATTGTCATGCCCTACATTTGTGTGAATTTATTTTAAAATCCATTGAGAAATGTAGGTGCTAGAGCGATGACAAAGTTTTTCTAAAAATAGCCACAGTGGCCTTGACCTTGGGCACAGCATCCTGAAAGTCGAACTTGCTTGAGATATTGTCAAACCCTACATTTGTGTCAAGTTATTTCTAAATCCATGGAGAAATGAAGGTGCTAGGGCGATGACAAAGTTTTTCTAAAAATAGCCACAGTGACCTTGACCTTGGGCTCAGCACCCTGAAAGTCGAACTTGCTCGAGATATTGTCATGCCCTACATTTGTGAGAATTTATTTTAAAATCCATTGAGAAATGTAGGTGCTAGAGTGCTGACAAACTTTTTTCTAAAAATAGCCACAGTGACCTTGACCTTGGGCGCAGCACCCTGGAAGTCAAACTTGTTTGAGATATTGTCATGCCCTACATTGTGTGAAGTTGATTTAAAATCCGTTGAGAAATGTAGGCGCTAGAGCGATGACAAAGTTTTTCTAAAAATAGCCATAGTGACCTTGACTTTGGGTGCAGCACCCTGAAAGTCGAACTTGCTCGAGATATTGTCATGCCCTACATTTGTGAGAATTTATTTTAAAATCCATTGAGAAATGTAGGTGCTAGAGTGCTGACAAACTTTTTTCTAAAAATAGCCACAGTGACCTTGACCTTGGGCGCAGCACCCTGGAAGTCAAACTTGCTCGAGATATTGTCATGCCCTACATTTGTGTGAAGTTATTTTAAAATCCGTTGAGAAATGTAGGTGCTAGAGCGCTGACAAAGTTTTTCTAAAAATAGCCACGGTGACCTTGACCTTGGGCGCAGCATCCTGAAAGTTGACCTTGCTCGAGATATTGTCATGCCCTACATTTGTGTCAAGTTATTTCAAAATCCATGGAGATGAAGGTGCTAGGGCGATGACAAAGTTTTTCTAAAAATAGCCACAGTGACCTTGACCTTGGGCGCAGCATCCTGAAAGTGGAACTTGCTCGAGATATTGTCATGCCCTACATTTGTGTGAAGTTATTTTAAAATCCGTTGAGAAATGTAGGGGCTAGAGCGATGACCAAGTTTTTCTAAAAATAGCCACAGTGACCTTGACCTTGGGCGCAGCATCCTGAAAGTCGAACTTGCTCGAAATATTGTCATGCCCTACATTTGTGTGAAGTTATTTTAAAATCTGTTGAGAAATGTAGGCAATAGAGCGATGACAAAGTTTTTCTAAAAATATGTGATGAAGTTGTTTTCTCCATTATAACACTATGGGATTTTTTCAAACGCTCAAGAGCAGCTAACTCTGTAGTCTGTGCTCGAATCCGGCCAAATTTCGAACTCATCCAAGCTCTTATGTATGTCATCATTACCTGCTAGTATGATAAGGATCTAAGCAAAAACACCTGAGAAAACGTGATGACGCCATTTTCCCCATTATAACCCTATGGGATTTTTTTCAAACGCTCAAGGGCAGCTAACTCCGTTGTCTGTGCTCGAATCCGGCCAAATTTCGAACTCATCCAAGCTCTTGTGTATGTCATCATTACCTGCAAGTATGATAAGGATCTAATCAAAAACAGTCGAGAAAACGTGATGACGCCGTTTTCCCCATTATAACCCTATGGGGGCTATCTGTTGCCATGGAAACCAGAGTTCTGAGCTGATCGGCACCAAAACCTAATGCAGCCTTTCCCCCACCCCAATGATGCTTCAGATAAAATTTGATTGCGATCGGCCCACTGGTTTCTGAGATATTTATGTTTGAAAATGTTGACGGACCCACGGACCCACGGACGGCTCGACTCCCATCCTATAAGCTCACCTCTGAGCCTTCGGCTCAGGTGAGCTAAAAATAGGAAAGCTCTTATACAGCTTGTAAAATCTTCAACATCAAACAGTTTGACCACTGGTTTGCAGCACCATGCCACTTAAACAACAGTTACAGCAGCTGCTTATCAGTCATCTACGTAAACAAACATTTTCATGCTGAAAAGTTCACCAGAGTCTGAACTTGTAGGCTGAGGAAAAAAGTGACATGCTGAATCGAAGTTCAATAAATATCAATATCTACCACAGTTTCATACTGAATCAAAGTTTACTGTACTATGCCTGTCTTTACCAGAATGCCCCTAGCCATTTCTATCATGATTTCATGCAGCCTAAAACCTCATGCATAACAATATTTTAAGGTTACCATTCCATCCCTATCACCATTTCAAGCCTATTGGAAGTGGAATGCAATCAGTTGTTGAAACATGCAATATGTTAGCAAACAAATTTTCAATGATTTCAAGCTCATTCAAAGTGTCATGCTGATTTCAATATCATTTCTGAATAACTCACCTTTTTTTGTCCCTAACAGAATTTTATAGCCCTTAAAGTACCAAAAACTAAACTAGATGACTTTGCAAACAGCGTATATCCAGGTAAGGCAGATCATAATGACCCGCCTCATCTGAGTCTACACTATTTGCCTTCTGTAGTAGTAGTCTTTGAATTCTCAATACAATATTATAGCTTGGACATACATGTTTTGAAATGTTGCAGATGTCAAATTTGCTGTTTTCCTGGTGCTTTAAGGGTTAATTCTAATACATAAAACACAATTTACCTACATGTACATGTGGAAATAATAATATCAGAGAATAGCTAAAAACAAGATTCAGTTTGAATATCTGCACAAAATCATTGTGCTGTTACTGCACAAGCAACCCACTACCCAGCTGGCACATGACGTTGAAATGATGTATTGAAGTCGATGTCTCACATCGACATCAGTATGGCATCATTTCGACGTCGTGCCAGCTAGGTACATGTATCATGTGAGTCACCAAAACAGGAAACTTAAAACAAATCTGTGTGCTTTGTTTAATTTCCCTTTAAAAACTTTATAGCCATATCTGGATTTTTATTACTCATTTTGTAGTGCAACTCAAGGGCGTAGCTACCTATACGGCAAATACGCAAGTGCGTATTGAAATTTTGTCAAAATTGACAAAATTTCAAAACGCACCTGCATATTTGCATGCTGAAAATTTATAAATTAGACAAGATTTCAATACCAATTACCAAAGTGGCTGAAATACTAGCTTTCCCTTCAAGAAGTAGAGAATAAAACATGGTTGTGCGTATTATGAAATTGCCCCTAGTTACGCCCCTGCAACTTATTACATTACCATTGACCTTGAGACAATGACATGAAACTGCACTCTGCCACACAAGTGCTAGAGATAATGGAGACTAACTGAAGATATTTCTGAGATAATTTTTCTTATTTTCTTGAAAACACTGTGATCCCTCATTAGAACTTACTGTCTCAGCAAGCATATTGGCATATGGCAACAACAAAACCCTTAACCTATCTTCCACTTCTGAAAACCTGACCTGAATTTTGCTATGGAAATACACAGCTACAAGTGAACAGGAATAGTCTAGACTAAATCACATGGATCAGCAAGATGGTCTGTGAATATGTGAATGGTTTTGAAATTATAGCCTCTCTACAACTTTTCCCACCAGGTGTTTCATTTATGAAACAAGAGGGCCATGATGGCCCTGGATCGCTCACCTGAGTATCCTGTGAACTTAACCTCAGAGACATCCCTGACAGTCAGAGTTTCACAAAGATTAAAGGAAAATGAACCCTTCATTGTGTACCTAAGGGTTTTATAAGATTTAACCTAATGACCTAGATTTTGACCCCACATGACCCAGTTTCAAACCTGGTCTAGATTTCTTGGATATGAACATTCTGACAAAGTTATCAAAACTGTGCCCTCTAGAATGTACACAATGTTTTTCTAAGGTTTAACCTAGTGACCTACTTTTTGACCCAACATGACCAAGTTTCAAACCTGGATCCAGATTTGTTGGAGACAAACATTCTGACAAAGTCTCATGAAGATTAGAACAAAACTGTGTCCTCTAGAGCGTAAACACTGTTTTTCTAAGAACTGACCTAGTGACCTAGTTTTTGACCTGACATGGCCCAGTTTCAAATCTGGTATAGATTTCATGAAAATAATCATTCTGACAATGTTTCACATAGATTGGATCATAACTGTGCCCTCTAGAGTGTACACAAGGTTTTACTAAGATTTGACCTAGTGACCTAGTTTTTGACCCCACAAGACTCAGATTCAAATTTGGCCTAGATTTTATATAAATAAACATTCTGACAAAGTTTGATGAAGATTGGATCATAAACGTGCCCTCTAGAGTGTGCAGAAGGTTTTCTAAGATTTGACCCAGTGACCTAGTTTTTGACCCAACATGACCCAGTTTCAAACATGGTCTAGATTTCATTTAGATAAACATTCTGACAAAGTTTCATGATGATTGGATCATAACTGTGCCCTCTGTGTCATTCTAAGAGTTATTTCTATTTTTAGCTCTGGCGGCCATTTTGTTCAGCGGAGTGGAACCGTTTTAGCAATTTTTGTTCATTGCCATGAGTAAAACATTTCTGTGAATTTTTTTTGAAATCAAGCAATTGGCTTCAGAGACGATGATGTGTAAAGCTTTTTTTCTATTTTTAGCTCTAGTGGCCATACTGTTCAGCTGAGTGGAACCGTTTGAGCAATTTTGGTAGAGGGTCTCCTAAGGAACATTTCTGTGAAATTATTTCAAAATCGGCCCAGCAGTTTTGGAGGAGAAGTCGTTTAAAGGTTTTTCTATTTTTAGCTCTGGCAGCCATATTGTTCAGCAGAGCGGAACAGTTTGAGCAATTTTGGTAGAGGGTCTCCTAAGGAACATTTCTGTGAAATTATTTCAAAATCGGCCCAGGAGTTTTGGAGGAGAAGTCCTTTAAAGGTTTTTCTATTTTTAGCTCTGGCAGCCATATTGTTCAGGGGAGCGGAACGGTTTGAGCAATTTTGGTAGAGGGTCTCCTAAGGAACATTTCTGTGACATTATTTTAAAATCGGCCCAGCAGTTTTGGAGGAGAAGTCGTTTAAAGGTTTTTCTATTTTTAGCTCTGGCGGCCATATTGTTCAGCGGAGTGGAACGGTTTGAGCAATTTTGGTAGAGGGTCTCCTAAAGACCATTGCTGTGAAATTATTTCAAAATCGGCCCAGCAGTTTTGGAGGAGAAGTCGTTTAAAGGTTTTTCTATTTTTAGCTCTGGCGGCCATATTGTTTAGCGGAGCGGAACGGTTTGAGCAATTTTGGTAGAGGGTCTCCTAAGGAACATTTCTGTGAAATTATTTCAAAATCCCTGAAAGTCGAACTTGCTCGAGATATTGTCATACCCTCCATTTGTGTGAAGTTATTTCAAAATCCATGGAGAAATGTAGGTGCTAGAGCCATGACAAAGTTTTTCTAAAATTAGCCACAGTGACCTTGACCTTGGGAACAGCACCCTGAAAGTCGAACTTGCTCGAGATATTGTCATGCCCTACATTTGTGTGAAGTTATTTTAAAATCTATTGAGAAATGTAGGCGCTAGAGCGATGACAAAGTTTTTCTAAAAATAGCCACAGTGACCTTGACCTTGGGCGCAGCACCCTGAAAGTCAAACTTGTTCGAGATATTGTCATGCCCTACATTTGTGTGAATTTGATTTAAAATCGGTTGAAAAATGTAGGCGCTAGAGTGATGAAAAAGATTTTCTAAAAATAGCCACAGTGACCTTGACCTTGGGCGCAGCACCCTGAAAGTCAAACTTGCTCGAGATATTGTCATGCCCTACATTTGTGTGAAGTTATTTCAAAATCCATGGAGAAATGTAGGTGCTAGAGCCATGACAAAGTTTTTCTAAAAATAGCCACAGTGACCTTGACCTTGGGCACAGCACCCTGAAAGTCAAACTTGCTCGAGATATTGTCATGCCCTACATTTGTGTGAAGTTATTTTAAAATCCATTGAGAAATGTAGGTGCTAGAGCGCTGACAAAGTTTTTCTAAAAATAGCCACAGTGACCTTGACCTTGGGCGCAGCATCCTGAAAGTCGAACTTGCTCGAGATATTGTCATGCCCTACATTTGTGTGAAGTTATTTCAAAATCCGTTGAGAAATGTAGGCAATAGAGCGATGACAAAGTTTTTCTAAAAATATGTGATGACGTTGTTTTCTCCATTATAACACTATGGGATTTTTTTCAAACGCTCAAGGGCAGCTAACTCAGTAGTCTGTGCTCGAATCCGGCCAAATTTGGAACTCATCCAAGCTCTTATGTATGTGATCATTACCTGCAAGTATGATAAGGATCTAAGCAAAAACAGTTGAGAAAACGTGATGACGCCATTTTCCCCATTATAACCCTATGGGATTTTTTTCAAACGCTCAAGGGCAGCCAACTCCGTAGTCTGTGCTCGAATCCAACCAAATTTCGAACTCATCCAAGCTCTTGTGTATGTCATCATTACCTGCAAGTATGATAAGGATCTAATCAAAAACAGTCGAGAAAACGTGATGACGCCGTTTTCCCCATTATAACCCTATGGGGGCTATCTGTTGCCATGGAAACCAAAGTTCTGAGTTGATCGGCACCAAAACCGAATGCAGCCTTTCCCCCACCCCAATAATGCTTCAGATAAAATTTGATTGCGATCGGACCACTGGTTTCTGAGATATTCATGTTTGAAAGTGTTGACGCACGCACGGACGGACCCACGGACGGACGACGGCTCGACTCCCATCCTATAAGCTCACCTCTGAGCCTTCGGCTCAGGTGAGCTAAAAATAGCCACAGTGACCTTGACCTTGGGCGCAGCATCCTGAAAGTCAAACTTGCTCGAGATATTGTCATGCCCTACATTTGTGTGAAGTTATTTTAAAATCTGCTGAGAAATGTAGGTGCTAGAGCGCTGACAAAGTTTTTCTAAAAATAGCCACAGTGACCTTGACCTTGGGCGCAGCATCCTGAAAGTCGAACTTGCTCGAGATATTGTCATGCCCTACATTTGTGTGAAGTTATTTTAAAATCTGTTGAGAAATGTAGGCAAAAGAGCGATGACAAAGTTTTTCTAAAAATATGTGATGACGTTGTTTTCTCCATTATAACACTATGGAATTTTTTTCAAACGCTCAAGGACAGCTAACTCCGTAGTCTGTGCTCGAATCCTGCCAAATTTCGAACTCATCCAAGCTCTTATGTATGTCATCATTACCTGCAAGTATGATAAGGATCTAAGCAAAAACAGTTGAGAAAACGTGATGATGCCATTTTCCCCATTATAACCCTATGGGATTTTTTTCAAACGCTCAAGGGCAGCTAACTCCGTAGTCTGTGCTCGAATCCGGCCAAATTTCGAACTCATCCAAGCTCTTATGTATGTCATCATTACCTGCAAGTATGATAAGGATCTAAGCAAAAACAGTTGAGAAAACGTGATGACGCCATTTTCCCCATTATAACCCTATGGGATTTTTTTCAAACGCTCA
This sequence comes from Ctena decussata, assembly GCA_963989385.1. Classification (NCBI taxonomy): domain Eukaryota; kingdom Metazoa; phylum Mollusca; class Bivalvia; order Lucinida; family Lucinidae; genus Ctena; species Ctena decussata. Next base: position 60,152,099 of record OZ022506.1, read on the forward strand.
AGGACAGCTAACTCCGTAGTCTGTGCTCGAATCCTGCCAAATTTCGAACTCATCCAAGCTCTTATGTATGTCATCATTACCTGCAAGTATGATAAGGATCTAAGCAAAAACAGTTGAGAAAACGTGATGATGCCATTTTCCCCATTATAACCCTATGGGATTTTTTTCAAACGCTCAAGGGCAGCTAACTCCGTAGTCTGTGCTCGAATCCGGCCAAATTTCGAACTCATCCAAGCTCTTATGTATGTCATCATTACCTGCAAGTATGATAAGGATCTAAGCAAAAACAGTTGAGAAAACGTGATGACGCCATTTTCCCCATTATAACCCTATGGGATTTTTTTCAAACGCTCAAGGGCAGCTAACTCCGTAGTCTGTGCTCGAATCCGGCCAAATTTCGAACTCATCCAAGCTTTTGTGTATGTCATCATTACCTGCAAGTATGATAAGGATCTAAACGAAAACAGTCGAGAAAACGTGATGACGCCATTTTCCCCATTATAACCCTATGGGGGCTATCTGTTGCCATGGAAACCAGAGTTCTGAGCTGATCGGCACCAAAACCTAACACAGCCTTTCCCCCACCCAAATGATGCTTCAGATAAAATTTGATTGCGATCGGCCCACTGGTCTCTGAGAAATTTATGTTTGAAAGTGTTGACGCACCCACCCACCCACGCACGCACGCACGCACGGACGACGGCTGGACTCCCATCCTATAAGCTCACCTCTGAGCCTTCGGCTCAGGTGAGCTAATAAGTTTCACTTAAAATGAGTTTCATTTTTTTGACATTCTTGAAATCATGAAAAGAAAAGGGCCAGATGAAAAGTTATGTAATTTTGCTAGCAACTGATCATTAATCATACCCAGAAAAACATCTTCAAGACTGTCCAAAAAAAAAGTATATTTACATTATTTTCATCTCATAAACTGGCAATAGTTTTGCATAGAAGGCTGTATTTGAAGCCCAAAAGGTCTGACATAGGGCAATGGCATTATCAGAAAACTGTAACCTGTCCTGAGACCATGCCACATGTGCAGTAATTTATGTATACCATTATTAGCCAAAACCATCTTGAAGGCCCATATAATAGTTTGCACTTTAAATCTACTGTCAAATGAATAGATATGCACAAGGTTTTACTGCCCTGTTAGTTTTCATTTTCCAGTAATTATACTGGGTTTTAGAACCAGAACCAGAACCAGAATTTTATGGTGACTTAGTATACAAATTCAAAAAGATTAAGGGTAGGACTGATTTTTCTGATCAATTCCGAAAAATAATAATACGTCACAAAAATATTGGCTATAATTTAAATGTTATGCAACAGTCTGCATGCTTAGTGATTAACCCAATCACGGTTGATAGCTTTGCTGCACTCTTTAATTGCACACCGGGGGATCGGTCGTCAGACTCTATGATGGCCCCGACCTAAAGCTATATATTTTAGTTGGTTGGGACCGGAGCCTTTTTGTCTGTTGCTTGGTCCACCGGGGCTCAACTGGTGACCTTCTTTTGCTTCAGATTTCCAGTGGGGTTGTTTGGCAGGACAGGGATCTCCACCTGTCAGACGGCCCATTGTATCTGTTGAGTCCTCGTCTTTGCTTCTTCATGGTGTTGAAATTTGATTTATGTGTTTACCGTGATGATTCATTGACGAGTAAGAGGGTTATCATGCGAACTGAACAACCAACTAAATGTTTTGTACCACTTCAAAAACTGAGGGTGAGGTTGGGCCTGTAAAATCGATTTAAGCCCCCCAGTAATTCATTACTGACCGTTCCAAGGCGGTAGTTCTGTTGTGGTTCTTTGTTGCCTGTTTTTGGTGTCAGAGTTTCTGTGATGTTTTACCTTATGTATGTTATTATTATTTTTGGTTCGGTTTGGGTTGCTGAGTGGCCACCTTTTGGGAACAAGCTGCTCACTCGGTTGGCCATATGTTCTCTGTATCTTGATTATTTGTAATCTTAGTTGTTTCCAACTATGGTTTGAGGGCTGGATTTGGATTTTGATTGTTTCAGTTCCTGGTCTTTGCATACTTTTTACTTTTAGGGGGACTGTGGAGGTGAATGAGGGAGACCATACAATGCTCCTGATAAGAAGCGGTAAAATGGATAACTTACACATTTTCATATAAAAGCATATGTTGTAACCCATCACTAGCAATATCTTGCCTAGATGGTTCAAACTGAGGGCCAGGTCTCAACATACATTTTTATTTAGAAATAAGAAAAATTATCTTTTTCATGGAGAAATAAGAAAAATCATACGAGCCGCAACAGGAGAAAACCAACAAAGCGACATGTGCACCAAGTGCAGACTTGTGGCATGTGTGCCAAGCACAGACTCGTATCAGCCTGGGCATCCGCCCAGTCTGATCAGTGCCTTCCCTTTGAGCTTAAAGGTTAGCTAAGGGTCTAAACTAGCTCCATGCGGACAGCGAAGACTGATCAGACTGGGTGGGTGTCCAGGCTGATCTGAGTCTGCACTGGGCACACAACCCCTTTGTTGGTTATTAGAACTATCCTCTAAAACCATCCTTATCTGGAGCTCAGTCGCATCATCTCAAAGCATGAGAAAACATCTTCCAGTGGAAATCAAATTCAGGGCTCTGTGTTTGTTTGAGAACTTTGACATAGCAGAGCTTGAAAAGATCAGATTATACATACCTGTGTGGAGATCTGCCAGCAAGTTCTCCTCGTAGATGCTGGTTTTCTCTGTTTAAACTCTGATTCTCATCTTTCAAATTTGTATTTTCCTAGAAAATTAAAAGTTACAGTATCATAGTAATGAATCTTTATTTATATGACGTCGCTGTTATTCAGTGGATAATGTCGTGTCCACAAGACCACACGTGTAATAACACTTTGGGGTGTACACGTAACGTCATTGACAACGTCCATGTCAACATTGCATTTTCTTATCGAAATAACGTTAAGTTTGAAGGCGTTAAAATCCCATTTTAAAGGGACATATGATAAACAGAATCTTACACGAGTTGTCATTTCATATGAAATTTATGAAACTCGCCAAAGGCTCGTTTCATAAATTTCATATGAAATGACCACTCTTGTAAGATCCTCATTATACGGACAGAAGTGTCTGAGCAAATTGAGACTTGCTCACACTGCAGGATTTTTACCAGAACTCCACGGAATTTGGTGTCTTCCCTGTCTACAGAGTATCACAAAGCAGAGCTAAATAAGCCGCGACACAAAACCAACAAAGTTGCATGTGCGCCCAGTGAAGACTCAGATCAGCAATGGCATCCGTCCAGTCTGATCAGAGTCTTTACCGTCCGCATAGAGGTAGCTTAGATCCTTAGCTACCCTTTAAGCACTTAGCAAAAAGTCTGATCAGACTGGGCAGATGCCCAGGCTGATCTGAATATGTGCTTCGTGCACAACCACTTTGTTGGTTTTCTCGTGTCGCAGCTCAAATGCATAAGAAACTTGACAATGGTAAAGAAATACTTGTCTCACTTCTGCTGGTCCCAGACAATAAAACAGTCCCAGACAAGCAAACTATTTAGTAATAATTTGCTGAAATTTTTTCTTATTGCAGTCCTATATGTATTAAGCAAGCACCTTATTCTTTTTTTTTTTTAATACCTTACATAATGCTGTTGAGTTTAACTTGTAATTGTCATTACTTTAATATTCTTAACCTGCAGGATGATATTTATTGTAGGATATTTCTAATTGTAGTTTCTTAATATAGTTGATGTGATATTGAAATGTATTGGGATACACATGTGTATATATGTATTAGGTCGGTCAATAGCTATGAAATGTTATCTTTGTTTGTATTATCTTTGTATTCTTGTATTCTTGTACCTTAGGGATAATCAAAATGTGCTTGCTTGAGAAAGGAGCTTGCTTAATACAGGTACATTTCAATGTATTTGCCTTTTGCGGGAAATGAATACATGTTACCTTAATGCAGGATGCTTGCTTAATAGAGGTGGCCACTAAGACAGGTTTTAATGTACATGTACCTTGTTTTAAACATATGTTGTGACCCCCTCATTAGAACCATCTGTTAGATGGTTGAAATGAGGGGTCACAACATATGCTTTTCCCTCATTAGCACTGTCACAAAGCTTTTCCCTCATCAGACCTGCTTTTGCCAGGGGGTTGCAATGGGGGGTCAAAACATATGCTTTTATGGCAATTTAGCTTTCATTTAGTCTCGATTTTTTAGGATTACCTCAATATTAAAATGGTAGGCAAGTTGATGTCATCAATAATGTACCACTAGAAATAATATGCTATCATTTCTAGCACTTTTTCACTTTACACTTGAACATTAACTTTTTCAAGTTTTTCAATAATAATCATACTTTTTTTTCCAGATAGAAAAATCAGTCACAAGGGTCATTGTTTGGCATCTCGAGGCTTGCTGAACAGTGATCCCTTCAAAATGACAGCACCTCATACCCTGACAGATACTTTTTCTTCAATACCTTTTGATTAACAACTTTTGTGAGCAAATATGGCACTCTACCTGCTTAAGATGACTTAGCTCTCCCTTTACTTTCTCATACAGCTTTGTGGCATCTTGTAATTTCTTTGTAAGTGCGAGGAGGCCATTTGTATCTCTGGTACCCTGTTCAACATGTGCTCCTGGCCTACCATCCTGGGAGCCATCTCTTTTGGTTTGCTGTTTCAAGATCTGGTTTTCTGTCTTCAAGAGCTGAACTTCTGACTGCATCCGCTCAAACTCATTCTGAAGATTTATTTTCATGCTATTGTTATTATAGGAATGAATTTAATTGTTGTTGATTTTATCAATGTGTAAACGACGGCGAATCACTCACAAACTGAATAAAGCCCAAAGGGCTTTATGTTAAGTTTGTGAGTGATTTGCCGGCGTTTACACATCCATAAAATCCCCAAAAATAAAATTCATTTCTTATAATTCCAACTTGGTCATTTTTATCTTAAAAATGTCAGCTATACTGAGTATTTTAGAAACTGCCACAAAGAAAATAGTCCAAGTAGTTCCGGATTTCCGGTTCAATGGATTTATCGAAGTATTAACGCCATTTTCTGTACGCTCTTGACCAATTAAATTGCGCTAAATTAGCAATAGAAAATTGAGTTGGAGTTATCATCAATCAGTCTCTTACTGGCTCAGTTGTATGCCTCCAGTCTACTTTTTTAGCTCTCTGTCTGCGGGATTAGCTCACAGCCAAAGACTGTGGATCAAAGACTTACAACTATGCCATACTTGAATCATGGCATCTGTATTAAAATTTGAACTCTAAAACAGTTTTCAATAAGTGATTGACCTTAGTTCAACATGTGGTTCATATGACTGAAGCTGAACGCTTAATATTCTGAAGGCTGTTAAATCCTTCATCAAAAGAATTCAAAAACTGTCAATAAGATTTATGTAATATGACAAAATACATGTATTAAGAAACTGATTTTTGGTTTTAGGTGTGTAAGAAGAATTAATAGCAAAGCAGATCTCTTTTAATCTCAAACTTTGAACTCAAGGTTTTCAAATACAGCAAAAAGCATGTTTCTACATAGCTGAATATTTTAGAGCCATCAGTCTGAACCTGTGTTATAGTTTAGGCCCTATAGTTTATGATACTGAACTTCTATATGATTTTATCAACCAGGGAAATACCGGCACAATCCTAGACTTTAAAGAAGACAAACTGTGGTTGTTCGGATAAAATGGCTGGAAACTAATCAGTTCAAAATGGATGTGTTGGCAACAGAAACTGGGTACAAAAGAGGTGTACCAAGAATGTTTATGTGATAAAGACGGAAAGTAAGCCTTCTTACCTCATATTCTTTGTAGAGCAGATCAAACCTGGCCTTCCTCAGATCTGGGTTGGTCAGTTTGTCTGGGTTGTCTTCAAATTGGCTTAGGCCACCTATATATAAATAGATACATTTGAGCCATGATACGAGAAAATCAACAAACGAGGCATTGGGCCACGCAAGGACTCAGACCAGCATGGGCATTTACCCAGTCTGATCAATGTCTTTGCATTGCACTTAGAGGGTAGCTAAGGGTCTAAGCTACCTCCATGCGGACAGCGAAGACTATGATCAGACTGGGCGGATGCCCAGGCTGATCTGAGTCTTCGCTGGGCGCACATGCCACTTTGTTGGTTTCGTCGAGTCGCGGCTCAAATGTATTTACACCAAGTGACATGGTCCATATGAGTGAAAGAATATGGAGAAACAGCTTTTCTTAAATTACAAACATCTTCCTCCTTTATACTCAAGGAGGACTTTCAACTCAAAAGAACAAACTTCTCGAAATATTTGAAAAACTTCTTCCTCTCTTCAAAACCTAGGTTGGGTCCTAGTACTGAACAATGGCATTTTCATTATCAATGTTCTAGATATGGGGAGTATTAAATCAAATTTATTAAGTAAGCCACGACATAACAAACCAACAAAGTGGCATGTGTGCCAAGCGAAGATTTGGATTAGCCTGGGCATCCACCCAGTGTGATCAGAGTCTTCACTGTGCGCCTAAAGGGTAACCAAGAGTCTAAGCTACCTCCATGCCAACACTGAAGACTCTAATTATAAGACTACATGTAGTTGGATGCCCGACTGATCTGAGACTTTGCTGAGCGCACATGCCACTTTATTGGTTTTGTTGTGTCGTGGCTCATTTGTGCTACCTAAACTATCTCAGAATTAAACAATAAATCCTTGTCTTATTCAAAGCTCTGCATTTTTAATTTTGGTTTTCTGAAAAGTTTGAAGAGTTGGCCATGCGAAAGGGAACCACCAAACAAGTTTTCTGAAAATTTTACTCAGGGCAAGCAGTTAAAATCATATTCAACATTTACCACTTTCTGCCAAGAATGTTAAATTAGGAGCAGTCTGATAGGGTTTGCACTATAATGCTCTGACAGGCATTTCTGTCTAAAAACTTTAGGCAAATACGTTATTGCGATAAAACTACACAAATAACCCAAAGGATTCCTGGGTTGGTTGGTTGGTTTGATGCTTTAACGTCCACAGTAAACAACTAAGGTCATGTCGGGACGGTCAGTTAACCTAACCACACTATTCCTGGGCAGGCTTAGACCTCCTAAGCGGTTAACCAGTACTGAGTGCACATACTTTCGCCAGTAACTGACAACTGCCCTTCTTGAATCAGCGGAAGGAGAAACGAAAGTATGTGGCCAGACCGGGATTCGAACCCAGGACCTCTGACTTACGAGTCAGGTGCCCTACCGATTGCGCTATCCCGCCCGGCAGATTCCTGGGACTGCTCTCAGTTTCCTTTACCAAATTTGGACAAACTGACAATATTTTGGACCCAGAACCATTTGTCACCATTACCGCTCACCACTTCCACCAAGTTTATCATGTTTATGGTTAAATTCAAACAGGGATTTCAAATCAACATTTTTCTATTACAAAAACAGATATTGTAAATTTCTAAGTATTGAGACAGATAGGTTTGAACAAACAGTGCAGATCAAGATCAGACAGCTCTTACAGAAGCAGTCTGATCAAGAACTATATTCTTTGCCATTCCATCAGCATCTTTTGGATGCATTTCTGCACTGTGAAACCAAACTGTTCCAGTTTTAGGATGTTGCTGTGTCTATATCATTTTGCGTCCCAATTTTTATGGTATGTACCCTAACATGCTTAAATATTGTGATATCTATAAACCGTTAATTTTCCATTAGGGACAAATGGAAAATAAATGGTTTTTAGGTGTCCCAATACTTACACACTTTAGGGTAAATTCTGTAATATGGCAACAAGGCGAAAGTAAGTGTTAAACATGAAATGTACATGCCAAAGCACACATATCTTTTCTGATGATGACTTACTCATTTCTTTTAAATTAATAAAAACAGCAGGCTATATAGGTCTCATACTGAAAGGAAGCAGAAAATGTTATATTTTGGATGTTTCACTTTCTGACACTGGTATGAACAAACATGAATTAGATTTGGCAACTGAATTACTTGTAGGCAATTAAGCTAATGGGCAATTAAACTAATAGATGTTTGGTTAGCTGACAGGAATTATCAAGCCATCTACAGGACTGAAAGAAGGAAATACAGTCAAACCTGTCTTAAGGGGTCACTCGAGGGATACACAAAAATTGGCTGCTTAAGACAGGTGACGCCTTAATATCTATAGTTTTTTTTCACTGTATTTTGATTCAAGGGACCCAGACAAGATGGCTGCTAAAGACAGGTGACCCCTTAATGGAGCTGAACACACATGCAGATTGGACAGTATTGAGGTCACTGTAACTGGAAAAAAAGGCAGACATACATTTGTCAAAAAACACTGTAAAATCTATCTGTTAAATAGTTTTCCTCAGTTTTTGGTAGTGTGCTGTTAGTCTTCACAGTTTACAGCTTTCAACTATAGGGGAGAGTCAGGTAACTTCGGACAGCGGGTAAATTTGGACACTGACATTGTTTTCTTTATATGTCAGTTGTTTGGAACTAAAACAAAAATTAACTGGCCAAACAGAGAAAATCCTGATGAGACGGCTCATTAGGAGCCGTCTCATCTGGATTTTCACTGTTTGCAATTGTCTGTCCGAATTAACCCGCCTGTCCGAAGTCACCCGACGTAATAAGCCTTGTCATGAACACGATTTTCCAATGTTTTTCAAAGGGAAACAACTTGTATAGTGACTTCCTGTTTGCTTTCCCCCACAATGAAACCTTCTAAAATAAAGTGCTGGCTTACAGATAACAAATTCCTCCTCTTAAACCTGTTCTGACCCCTCATTAGAGCTTCCTCAATGAGGATATAAAACTGAGGAGTCAGAACCTATGTTGTAACTTTTATACAGAAAATATCGCAAAATTTCTCTAAAACCCCTCCATATCTCGATTTCTGAATCTTACCCAGGATTTTTCTCGGACTAGTCATGGCCACTCTACATGCAGGGCACTGCTTGGTTTTCTGCAGCCACACATCCATACACGTTGAACAGAACACATGGTTGTTGGGACACAGCACCGGGGCTTTAACCTGTAACAGAATAAGAAAGTTCTGTATAAGGTTCTAACACTTGGAACACAATTACCATAACCACCCCTGGTTAACTACATGTATGTATATACAAGAGCTGTTAGGAAACGAAAAAGGGCTGTTACGAGACGAAAAAGGGTCATAGTAAGTTACCAAACAACCTGATGACCAGGTCATTTGGTAAATTTGAACTATTTTTTGTTTGGTAACATCTATTTTTCATTTCATTACATCCTTGTAAACATAGTTAGCCAGGTAAGGTAACTGTCATAAAATTAAAGAGGTTGGGTTTTCAGCACATTAGTGTCCAAAAGATGCAGATGGAATAGCAAACAGTGTATGCCATGGTCAGACTGCTCCTTCAGGATCTGGGCCTGCACTGGTTGTCAGGCTTGTCTGTTCCAATATTTTGAAATTTTATGGTAACTAAGCCAATGCAAGAAAAAGATCAGGGCCCAGTTGTTCAAAGCATCGTTAGCTTAAAGAAGTTGTAATAGTCAAGGATTTGATTAGTGTAATACAGAGCCCACAAAATCAATTATGGTAATATTTTTGGTGAAAAAAGGTGAGGAACTTTTGCACTGCAAAAGTTCCTCACATTTTTTTCAGCAAAAAATGGTAGAGTAAGTTTTTGCATATAATGCACTCAAAATTTTAATGTCTCTGTAACTAACAATGCTGTTAGTTTTGAACAACCGGGCCCTGGAATTAATGACCAAATTCTGTCACCAGTATCTTAGATAAGAGTTTGACCTACTTATTATTTACTCACTTAATTTTCATTTAATTGGGTATAAATTTCAGTGCTGAATTAGGTATATGAAATTTTAAAGAGACGGTGAATTGGGTAGTTACAAATTTCTGATTGGGTATCTACTGCTTTTCAATATTATTTCAATCATAAATGGTATTCCTGGTAATGTTGATTTAATGGTCATCATCAGGACTGTCAGAATCATTCTATTTTGCAAGGGTCAGCCTAGAGCCTTCAGACAGGGAGAAGGTTTGTGACATTTTCTGGACTTTAGGGAGAAGTTTAGGTACAACCTTTGGATTTCCCTATACAGTTCACACATTTTCACTTCTCCCTAAGCTCAAAATAGGGAGAAGTCAGCCAGCTTAGTAGAGGTGTGCGGTAAAACCGGTATACCAGTGAACCCCGGTATTTAGGCCCGGCGGTACGAGCCGCAGTACTTTTGGGCAGTACCGGTACTTCGGCTGACTTCGTGACCAAGATTTACACGGAAATTGCTGAGTTCATCCATATCCTTAATTCGGTCAGAATTTCAGAAAAGAATTAATTTTATTTTCAGAATATAAAAACAACGAAAAATAATCTGTAAAAGGTAAATTCTGGTGTTTGTATTAATATTTGTGTAAAAAGTTTTCAACCATGTTCATTCTGTGTCTGCGCACTAAAGCATCTCAAGATGGCAGACAGCAACAGCGTTGTGAAAATCCCCGTGGAAAGGCATACATTTGGCATCCTTTCGGGTTGGAAAAGAACTCCGTCGGTAGTATCGAGCAGAATGTAGCCATCTGTAGAACCTGTGACTGTGTTGTGAAGTACGCAGGTGGTGGTACTTCAAATTTAACAGTCCACATGACGTGTGAAATGAAACCGAAAGTAGAACAACAACAGAATGGCAGTCACGGTATACCATGGTATGTACCACTGTATCTGATGAAAAACCATGGTATGCCGTGGTACTGTTTTTTCTGCATACCCAGCTCTACAGCTTAGGGAGACTGTTTCTTCCAAATCACCCTCTAGGCTGAGCCCTGGTTTTGGCAAAGCAAGGATCATCTGACAAAACCCATTTTTTTTTTCACATAGATATCCAATGAAAAAGACCAGAGCTCAGCCTAGAGGGTGATTTGGGAGAAATACTCTCCCTAAGCTGGTTGACTTCTCCCTATTTAAAGCTAAGGGAGAAGTCAAAATGTATAGAATATAGGGAAATCCAAAATTTAGGCTAAAACTTTCCCTCATGTCCTGAAAATGTCGCAAAACCTCTCCCTCAGTCCCTGTCTGAAAGCTCTAGGCTGACCCCTTAAGACATAATAACCCTGAGATTTGGGTACAAAACTGCACAACAATCCGTTGGCAAAATCACAACTGTGTATGTGCAAAACATATAAATGTAACATACAATGAATTTTGCAAGCTCAGTTGAGAGGAAAATAAGTGCACATGATGCACATATTCAACGGTAATAGAATTTACCTCCCAGCCCGGCTGGGAAGCTGTTAGTCAGTAGGTTAAACGGTGGCCTACTGATCTAGCACTCCTAGGTTCGAGACCTGCTGGAGGCAGGAATATTTTCATATGATAGAGTGTCAATGCACACAGCCTTTCATTATCACCTGCCCTGGCATCGATCGTCCTGCTATGATTGAAGTACTGTTAAAAAGGACATAGAATTTCAAGTCATCCATAAAGCCATTCAAGTTCTCAAGAATCGTTTAAATCCTGTCACGTTTACTTTATGCTATGTATAAACTGTCATGATGTGCTAAGTATAATATTTTGCATCATCTGCACCAGTATAGTCCGGTCTCATGGTACCATGGGTTCCATGGTACCAGGGTAAATTGGATCTGGCTTTATTATGAAACTTAAACTATTTGCTGGGCCTTGATATTACTATATTGATAAAGTAGGGGGATGCTACTTTGTACTACAAAATAATTTATAAGATAATTAGGATAAATATCTGAATAAATATCAAATAAAGTAAAAAATTGGAAATTTTGGTTTCTCAACTTTTCCAGCCACCACCAGTACTATACAATTGTTGATATTTAATGTCAGCAACAATTCTTAATTCAACTTTTACTATTGAAGAGTTCAACATACCCTTCCCTTAAAAATGCAAATAGAAATTACAACTTGAATATATGCTTATTTGTTTTTGGAGTGATTGATATAAAGGCTGCCATTAAGCCTTAAAACTGAAAATAGCACAAATTTACACAAATAATTTTGATAGGAAATAAGCAAACTGGCTGCAACTTTTCCAACATTCCTTTCGTTTCTGAATACCTTTAAAGTTACTCTTAAAAGTAATCCTTGCTTGGTGAAACTACATTATAAGATATCCACACAGTCCAACTAAATATCATCCACCTTATGTCAAAATGGAGAAAATTTTAAATATGCCATTTCCAGATTTCAAATGGTCAAAAACAAAATTATTAAAAGTTTTTATGAGTTCCAATAAGACTGATAATAACCATTAATATCTTGCCTGAAACAGTGTGAGATATTAATATCTTTTTATCATGTAAGCTTTACAAATTTGATAGCTTTCTGTTTGCCATGGTATCATGAGAATGTATTCTGACAGGAAAATAGATAGTATGACTTTGTTCGAGCCCTGCTTGTAAATAATAACAGGATTTATGTGAACATTAAACTTTATTATAACTTAGAACATGGTTTCTTGAGAATACTATTGTGCATCAATCAATGCAGTGTTGCACACAGCATGTGTTGTCTCACTTTAAACATTAAGTACCATGGTACCATGGAATTTCTGGCTAAATTATAAAGGCCCATTTCACTGAACAAAATTGTGTTAAATTGCAAGAGAATTGCTGTGTGGACCCATGCTAAAAAGCATAGAGAAAGATTTATACGTGCAAAAGCAACGCGCGTGAGCATTGCACATGCGCGCGGACGCGCGAAGCGCGTCCGTGCTGCTGCACGCCTATAGATAACATGCATCATTAAAAAAAAGCTACTTCCACAAAGATCAAATTCAACACCTTCCAGCTTAAAACTTTTGGACAAATATGGCCACGCTCTTAGGCTGTTTACATTGGATTTGTCCCGTTTCTGTAATGCGAAGTAACATTGAGCCGAGAGCCATCCTCGATCACATGCCCTTCCTTGACGAAGTCCCGCTTCTGAGAGAGTGACCAAAAAAGTTTTCTTCAACATCTATTTCTTTTTGTTTTATTTTTAAAGGCGGTCAATCCAACTTAGAAGTCCAAATAAGTAAACGGTAACTGATTTAGCTGTGTATCAGCAAAAGGATAAATAAACAATTAATAAGGGACACTACGTCATAAATCACATGCCATTAATCTCGTGCGTCGATTCGATTAGATATGATGGCCACCATCTATTAGAATTGACCTCGATATTTCGAAAAGCGGCTATTTTAAAGACAACATGGTCGATGTAGAATACGAAGGACACGGACATTCGTGAATAGAACCAAATACCTCGATGTGCAATGACTTCCATGCAGAGCAAGAACCTTTAGCCATTCAAATGTCATCCAGTAGTTGTTTTAAAATTATCTGAAGCTCGGTGCATCTACATTTTCCTTTAAAAAACTTGCTTCGCTTTCCCGTTGGCATTGTCAAAGTATGTTTACAAACACAGCATTGACCATTGTTTTGAAGTGTGTCACGACATGATGACGTCATAAGACAACGCGGGCAACGCACCATCATCTAAGGACTTTTCATAAAACTTGTGACTCGATTTGACAATCTGTTGGACGAAACATTCTTGGATATCCAGAAGCCTACACATCGGGCTATCGACGTTGAACGACGTTGATTAAACACCGATTCAACGTTTGTGTGCCTGCAGGGTACCCCTTTGTATGCATGACATCCCGATTCTGGGAGCCTGCAAATCGGACCTACAACACTGAATCAGCGTTGTGTGTCTGCAGAATATATACCCTTTGAAAGATGTCCCATGCATCGGACACTCAACGTTGAATCAACGTTATGTGCCTACAGGATAATTATCTCTTTGCATGCATGACACTTCCATTCTAGGAGCCTACACATCGGGTACACAACGTTGAATTACCGTTGTGTTCCTGCAGGATATGTACTCTTTGTAAGACGACACCCCCATTCTGGGGGCCTACACATCGGACACAAAACGTTGAATAAAAGTTGTGTGCAGACATGGTATGTACCTCTGTGTATGCATGAAATTCCATTCTGGGAGCCTACAAATCGGGCACACATTATTTTTTCAAAAACTACGATTTACTAACACTGAAAAACTGAGTTTTGCATAATAAAAATCTGCCTTTTTACACTGTGAAACAGTACTGGCCGATGAACTGACGGCCAGCTCTGTGCGCATGCGCCAGATTTAGACTGGCACTCCCTATTCTCACGGTACTAAGGATACAAGCAAGTCTGGCAAATTAAGGAGAGCCAACAACCCAACATACTATATGTAGTTAAGCCCTCTAGTATTTCATCTAAGCCTCAAGGCAGTTTTGTGTTTTCTACTTTCTGATGAGTGTCATATTTTTAATTGCACACAGCACTACCCCAAAATGGTTAGGCAGAAATACGGACTCCATATTCTCACGGTACATGGCTATTTGCCTCAATGTTTGCAGACTGAATGCAAGCAGAAATATTTCCTTATTTAAAATGGTTAATATAACTATACTTCAATTAAATAAAGCGAGAAATAACATGACCAGACAATTATTTTCTATTTTATCGCCACTTTTATCAACCTGGGGTGTTCCTTGTTACCACCTTTGGTATTTTTTCACTAATTGGACTTTTATAAGTCATAGAAGCTTCAAAAAAAGGCAGAACTGACATCTAAAGTGTTCTGGTACTTTGTATTCCTGAAGCCTGTAAGCCAATATAAAAATAAGCAGACATGTATGTCTGAGGTCTTTTATAAAGCACTACCGCGAGAATATGATTGCCGCGAGAATATGGAGTTCGAGTATAAGTCATAATGGAAATCCCTAAAACCTATATGCCCTCAGCTTTGTAAAAGAAAAAAATCTGCTTTTGCACGCATTTAGGTAACACCTATTTCATATTAGAGAGTGTACACAAACATAACAACTGAAGCCTTTCAAGACTCTAAAGAATCAAGACTTTAGTGTCCAAAATTTGCTCTGAAAAATGTGGGTGGGGTAAAAAAGAGTCCATAGATACCACGAACAAAAAAGACGCTTATTATGGATAGGAAGAGTGCATGACAAGATTTATCGGCTAGTAAATTAGAAAAATGATAGATGTAACTTTTGCATTACTTTCCCTAGGCAAATTTGGCATGATATTGGCAAAGTGAAAGCGATTGTTGCCTGCTTGTTGAGTCTTGTATTCACGTCGGCCGCCATACTTGATTCCTGTTACTCTCCGGTACGTAAATTCACCGGATCGGACCGGATCGGGCCTAATCACCGGATCGGACCCGAATTTCAGCACCTATAGCTGTTTTATAATACTTTCTTTGACTGTTAATGTGTATATTTTGCATAAGATTGTGTATACAAAAGATATATTACAATAATATTTGAATTTAATGAATTTACTGTTGTAATTTCGTGGAAATTTCACTGAGACAGATACATAAACATGCATATGCAATATAATGTGATTGAAATGGCTAAGATATGAAAAGGTCAGATGAAAAAATGTATTTTTTTTTTCATTTTTGTTCGAAATATAGAGTGTGGGTACACGGTATAGAGGTGATTTAGAGTAGAGCAGTGACCTATAAATACATATAGGTCACTGAGCAGAGATAATATGTGCTGGATACATCATGCTAAATGCAATGCAGATCCCCTTTAAACCCAAATATTACTGCAATATATCAATTGGGCATACTATCTTCGACAAAATATAAACATAAACAGTCATAGAAAGTATGATAAAACAGTTATAAATGGTAAAATTCGGGTCCGATCCGGTCCGATCCGGTGATTCAGTCCGATCCGGTCCGATCCGGTGAGTACACGTACCCGTTACTCTCCGCGAAAATAAAAATAGTTCGGTCCTTCGGCTTTTCGATTCCAGTCTGATATTTTCCATGAGACCTCTTCATAAGCCTAGAATGAATGTTTAAATAACATAATTGCTTCAAATCAGTCTCTTTTATCCTGAAAAAACTTTCACTTTTAATTTATTTTTTTTTCCACGGACTCTTACAAAAAAGGTGTTGCTCGGCACTTCCGGTGTGTACGTGTTCCATTAGAAAACGTTGCTTCATTTTTGTAGAATGCATATGTAAGAGCCCAGCAAGACTTTGCCATAATAAGATGTTTGCTTCTATAAGGAGAAACTGGTTTTTGATTGGGGTAGTACTTGTCATTACTTTGGCCAAGTTAGCTCCAGAAATAGGAGCAAAAGAGGGTGAGTTACTGTGGTATTTAGTGTGAGTTTATTTCTATGTCTTGCTATTTTCAACAAACACTTGCAACTTCCCCATTGCGACGATTTTGTGCATGTACCGTATTTCTTCGGCTATAAGGTGATTCGACTATAAGACAGGGGTGGGTTTTGTGGACTTTCTGAGGGAGTTTTTTTTGCGTAGCCTCACCTATAAGACGGGTCTACTTTTCTCAAATTCTCCTAGGCTATGATCAGTCGCCGATGTCTCAAATGTTTACTCAACGATACAGTTCATCACTCATTAGTTTGCAAACATGAGGGAGAAGACCACTAATCACTAATGCATGCAATTAAAAAGTTAATTTCAAGAAGTCACCTTACCCAACTTACATGCATGAGTGATCAAATCTTTGTCCTCTCTTGTTTGCAAACTGGCCGATACATGTTTTCTCAAACAGTATCCGTATGAATTCCCAGCACATGGCCTTTGTTGATATTTGTCGCCATTATGTTAAGTACAGTAAAGATTCTAAAAATGTGTTCGTATAAGTAGAGTTTGAGTTGTCTTTCTATGGTTGGCCTATTCGGCATATACACCCAATAACACCGCACCCGATAGATACTGTGTATTGATGTAAGGGGAATGCCGATATTTTTTTATAAGCTTTACATCATGAGCGGACGAAAAGTATGGCGTACCGAGGTCAGGAGAAGCTTTGCGTGAAAAGAGGTCCTAGCCTTATGCGAGGCTGCGCATTAATCGAAAGTGATGACAGATTCGTTGTCATTATTCGTCTATGCCCCAAAGTGCAATATACAGGAGGCTTCCCTGTTTGCATAATTATGCAAATCATGCCTATGAGAATCACATATCAGTCACAGTCACTGAGTGTCTTTCCGGAACGGGTTTACATAAAGAGCGGCAGACTTCAAAAGAAAGCTGTTACGGCAGACCTTTTATTTAGCTCTCCTCTGATCATGTTCCCTTTATGAGGATTACCTGTACATGATTAAATTAATGACTGCTTAGGTAATCTTACCATTCACACCAGGTGAGATAAAATAATTAAAACTTTTTTTTGTTACTCAATTTATAATAGTTCACACGTTATTTTAACATGCATTGGTGTTATTGATCAAAGGCTAATATACCGATGCTGTAATTTTACTGTTGCGATGCTTATGTCTCGCCTGGCGATTCGAACTTCTAGACCCATGAAACTAGTCAGTAACTTCACTTTTACTAAAGCATTGGTCATCTGGATTTTCCGTGATCAGCTGCACTCACGGACAATTTGTCTGTGAGTGCAGCTGATCACGGAAAATCCCGATGACCAATGCTTTTGTTAAAGTGAAGTTACTGACTAGTTTCATGGGTCTAGAAGTTCGAATCGCCAGGCGAGACATGAGCATCACAATGCCGAAAACAACCATGATTTCCATAGCCTCGAGGTCATTTTGGCGGGAAAAAACCCCGTCTTATAGCCGAAGAAATACGGTATCCCAAGTGCTAATAGACAGGCCGTAATTGCAGCTAAAACTATAAATAGAATTACTAAAAGATGCAATGAGGCTGTATTTAATAAAGATGATAGTTACAATTAAACATATAGAATGTCTGATCAAGACAAACTTCAAACTTAAAAATTAAAAACAATGCTCACAGTCTATGGTATAGAGCATAGGCGTTCAAGTACAGTCGTAACATTTTGCTACTTTTCTTCAAACTTTCTCTGTGATCCTTACTTTTTCCCAGAAAACTCCGACTTCTCCTACTCTATAGCCATGAAATGCCAAAATAATTTTCTTATCAGGAAAAGCTAGGGTAGCAGGAGAGTGATCCATTTACCCTACAGCTCTTTGGTGCACGGCGGCCCCCAGACCCAGGCCTCATAAAGGTGTCTATGAATTTTTTGTTTATTCTGTTTAGCTCACTCTCATTTTGCAACATTAAAAAGGTAAGGGAGAGCTTAATTGGTGTGTTATTTTGCCCGAAATGAATGTTTGGCTGTGGCCAAATGTTGGGCTATTGCATTTTGTGAAAGGGCAGGGCATTATTTAGAGACTAAAGTGTTCATAGTAGTTTAACACCAGTCACTGCCAAAATACTTATGATGAGCAATATACAGGTGATGGATATACTTTCAAAGGAAGTAACTCTTCTAATTTGCCTCACTTCTCAGTAGGGGTCAACACTTAAAGGAAAGAATTTGCTATTACAGGAGCAAATTCTTCACTTTGAAAGTAGACCCCATTTCAAAGAGCTACCTTATTCAGCAAAGCATACAGGAATGCATGCAACATAATGAAACATTATTTTCGGAAATTTAAAGAGGCAGGGGGCATTTATTAGAGCAGGGTGTTTATTAGGATTAATACAGTATGTTTACTTTCAGGTATCTTGAGACCAGAGATTACTGTGAAATATATTGCTGTTTTCATCATATTTTTTAACAGTGGAATTTCATTAAAAAGTGAGGTAAGATTTTCAGTAGCTGTTGCTCAGTAATGCTTAAACCATACATTGAGTAGATTTGAATTATGCAACACCTAACCTAACAATAAAGAGGAGCCCAGGTAGTTCAGTGGGTTAAGGCTGTTCTGCTGATCTAGGGTTCTTTGGATCGATTCCTGCTGAAAGCGGAAATCCTGTCAACTGTAAATGGGGTTTCATTGTACACGGTCTTTCATTACTACCTTTCAGTTGTCCTGATATGACAGAAATAGTACTGTTGAAAAGGGTGTCAGATCACAATTCATTCCATTCATTCACCCTATTCCTAACATTAGAAAATTTACAATAGACAGAATTTTGAGTTAGGCTAGTTTTCCATATTGGATTCATCTTCTGATTTTGACTAATTATTCGGCTTTAAGACAGAGCTTTTCCCTTCCATTTTCTGTTTTCAGGATCTCGGAAAAGCTGTGCTACAGGTCAGAGTTCATGCCTTTATCCAGTGTTTCACATTTATTGCATTCCCGATTCTAATATATTGTCTTGCATCAGTCCTCAGGCTTAGTGAAGTCAACAACAATATATTAGAGGGGTAAGTTACTGCTTTATGATACTTTTGTTAGCAGAAGTAGTTACAGTATAACTTTTCCTGCATCATTGATGTCAGTATGGTTTGCATACATTTTTGTCAAGTTTTCCGGTTCTCACATGTGGGTAGTAATTTGTTTTTTTAGAGGCAAATGACTCTTGTAAGGCAAGCTTCATAAGAGAATTAATTGGAATTATTAATGATATAAGGGGGGTAACCATAGTAATTTTTAAAAAAAAATGCCACTTAAAATTGCGCTTATTCTCGCCCATCAGTATCGACTTCCAAATACACATGTGGCTTAGCCTGAGCATGTCCAAACATCATGTGGCTTGTTTTTATGTGGCTAAACCAATAGAAAAGTGTCATGTATTCATTGCTGTTTAATACTGTTCAAAACCTATAATTGTAATGGGGCTAACACTGGTACAATAAAAAAAACAAATGCTCTTGCAATTTGATCCTTTGGTGTCATGTATATGATTAGTCAGTTAAAAAAATTGCCTCTTAAGATATAGCCACTTGAAGCATGTTTGCCAGTTCAATATTTATAGCCACATAATGTTTCAAGCCACATTACCTATAGCCACCTTATTGGTCATTTGTTAGTCTGTCCATGGTAGTACCGTTCATGGAATTTCATCTATCTTACATTCTTGTCCTGAATTCAGTTTGTCAGATATGTGGTTTGACATTAAATTACTTATGATCTAAGTATGAAAATACAATGCTTATATGGGTCTCTTCAGACAAGACAAATATGTTCTTGAAAATAGGTACATTCATACTGCACTTCAACATTCCATTTTTCCACCCATAAAAAGTCTCAAAATCAGGACACCTAAAATAATTACTGTAACTGTCCTAAAATGGAACAGTTTGTATTTACAGTGCAGTTTTAAAGGCATACAAACAATGCAGATGGAATCGCAAACAGTGTAGGCACTGATCAGACTGCTCCTCTAGGAGCAGTCTAGAGGAAAAGTCTGATCTGGGCCTGCAATGTTTTCCCAAAACCTATGGTTCCCAGTACTTGCAATTTTTATGGTATTTTTCATTTCCTATACTTAACATGAAGTTTGACTGTCTTTTTTATGATTTCAGACTGACAATTTTGAGTTGTATGCCTCCACCAGTTTCATCAGCAGTTATACTTACAAAAGCAGTAGGAGGAAATGAGGTAATAATCATATGGGAAGACATTTAGACACAAAGGTGACACACACATAAGGTGAATGGGTACACTTTCAGCGTGAGCAAATCTGTCATTCTCATTTTTGCTTGCCTTCTCAATATAGATCAACACTTCAAGGAAAGAATTTGCTCCTCCAAGAGGAAGGAAGGAATGTGTACCCAGAGTTGACCCCTATTGAAAAGGGATGAAAATAAAAATAATAGTTGTTTCCTCTGAAAATGTCCTATATGCCTTAAGTGCAGAAAACACTAGTGTTAAAGATATGACCTCTCTGTTTCAGTATTACGGACTTGTATGACAAGAAAAGTTGCCTTATGGCATTAGGTGAATTGTACAAAGACTCATATCAAATTGGGCATTTAGTATTACCTCACTCAATACCCGTTCCCTCCAACGTTAAGGTAATAATTCTAAAATTGTGGCAACTAAACAAGTGTTACCAAAATTGTCCTAAAACTGGAACAGTTTGGATATTACAGTGCAGTCATACATGCAAAAGATGCAGATGGTATGGCAAACAGTGTAGACCTGATCTTTTAGCAGCAGTCTGATCTAGATCTGCACTGTTTGCTCAGACCTGTCTGACCTATTACTTGGAATCTTAATGGTGTCTATGGATCCAGATGGCATACACTCGGCCAAACTTGTCTCTTGGTAAGTATCATTTATGATGTCCTTGGAAGTAGTATTCAGTGACAAAATCTGATGGTAGCAGTTCCTCAAAAAGTCTTACTTCTTAAACCAAAGACTCAGCTACATGTATTTCTTTCTTATTTCATACATGATACAAACATATGAGGGGTGATTTAAAAGTGCTAAGCCCTGCCATGTTCTGAAACCTTTAGAGTGGATTTGAGTTCTTGATTCTAAACAGCCATTCTACAGAGCAACAATCACCAGATTTCAGGAATTTATCTTAAATATCAGTCGGATGACACTTCACCTGTTACAGTGACCCCCATGAGTGTGTTATCACTCTTTGACCGACCATAACTTAAGCAGTGTCAAACATTTTGCAATTGTTTTTGCAGTTATTTGCCCTACAGCATCCCTGTAAGTGATGATATTTGGAAACATAAATTTATTCCATTTTACAATAGAAAGCAAAAATTTTAATTTTTGGGAAGTGTCTGTTTTGAGAGTTTCTGCAGATACTGCACAGTCAAAGTCGGATGCTCTGAGAGCACAAGTGTGAATATCTTTTAACTCATTTTGATGAAATTTTGTAAGATGTCAATGTTTACTTTTGTGTAAACATTGTTTGGTTTTGCTCGCACTGTTCCTAAGAAACACAAAAGTAGGATTTTAGCCTCTAAATTTCAGGGTTGCAAAATGTAAGGGTTTACAGTAGAGCCACAGGATGTCAAAATATTTTGCATTTCCATCAAGCTATTGTGACAAATCATCATATTTGCATGTACAACAACGATAACCATTTAAATCTTTTAGAATATAAATAATGATTAAAAATATGCCACCCCTCTTGTGTTTTAGGAGCTGTATAAAAGAAACTTTTCACCAAAATTTTTGGAAACCTCCACCGAGGCTAGTGAATGGCAACTAATTACATTCATGTTAAGGATGCAAGCGCAGATTCACTAAAAGTATCTTAGGCTCAGAACTTTTCAATCATTCCTTGTATAAGCTGAAAAATTTGTTAGACACAGAGTGCTCAGAAAGTGTTTATTGAATCTCTTGGTGATGGTTCCAAGATGTATCTCCTATTTGCCAAGAAGAATCTAAGTATTGGAACAGATAGGTCTGAGCAAACAATGCAGATCTTAAAGCAACAGTCTGATCAAAGTTGGTTTTGTCATTCTATCTGCATCTTTACTGCATTGTAAATCTAAACTGTTAGATTTTTAGGACAATTACAAAAATTATTTGAGACATCTTGATTTATTGAATTTTCAAGTATTTGTTGTTGTAAATTTCATTGACATCACAAGACTCTTGTGATGTCAATGAAATTTACATCAACAAATACTTGAAGACTGCACAATATGATCAAAATACCTATGCTTTTATTGCAGGATATACATGTATCATAAAGCAATTTCTTTGTTTTTTCACAGACAATGTATATTAAAAGCTGTTTCTTTTTCTTTTTCAGGCTGCAGCAATATTTAATTCAGCATTTGGAAGTTTTCTGGTAAGTTCTTACAGCTGTTAGAGAAAACAAAATATGGACCCTTTGATGGCAGTTTACATTTTATCCCTGTCACCCATTTAATAGAATTAATTTTATCATATGACGTTGCATCTGAGAGTGTAATAAAGCCATGCATTAAAAACAATAATCCAGTAGTGAATTAAATATGCAAATTACGTTGTAACGTTATACGTTGACGTCCATAAAAACGTCGCGTTTTCTAATGGCGAAATCGTGACGTTTTAGTACAAATTTTGCTAATGAAATGCACTTTTAGTGTCATCTGATAAATAGAATCTTGCATTCGTGCTCCTGTATTATTATATTTATTAAACTCGTTGGGGGAAACCAATAAGATGCTCGGCAAAGCCTCGCATCATATCTTTTTCCCCAACTCGTTTAATAAATTCAATAATACATGAGCACTCATGTTGGATCCTCTATTTATTACTTACATCCTCACCTTTCCACAGATGCAGGCTTTCTTTCCTGATAATCTGTGAATGGGATACACTTACTGGGAAGGTTTGTCCAAGTATTAGAGGAAAGAATTTGCCACATAATGAGAAAACAAAATACTTGATACCTTTAAGAGTAGACCCCATCATGACACAGCTTTATCATCAGGGAAGCAAATACAAAGTCATAAAGGGTTAAATGTCAAGTTACTTTAGCACAGAAACTATAGTCCAGCATTTCTGTCTCACCTGCTGCTAGTAGAAAGTGAGATGTGCTTATTGCTCTTTTAGTGGGGGCATAAAATTTTGTCATTTTTCTGGTTTATCTCTATTAGTGCTATTGGGGATGCTTGCTAACAAAGCAGAGGGTAGCCTGGCATTCAGCCCATGTATTTAGATCCTGGTTTTGTGTATGGCAAGGTACATAACCGGTACATTACTTTCACCAAGATGTTTTATTACTTGCCCATTTCTGAAATACATTAAATCCAACATCTTTTGAAATGTAGTCATAGAGTATGATATGTATATTCATTTTCATGTATTCATTTATGGTCTTGTTTTATCTAATGGACTGACGTCGGTCTAAGCAGAGGGCTGATGGACAAGACAAGTGTTCTGCAGAGCTTGTTTAAATTACTATTTCATTGATTACAGAATTTTATTGTGTTTCAGGGTATAGGTATAACACCAGCACTGATATTATTCTCAGTAAGTAAATGGGCCATGCATACTGTTTAATAATTGTTTATCTATATTATTTGTTACGATAATAATTGCAATTCTAAATTATGTCTTTTACTCAAAATTTTATACTGAGATGTCAGTTACCTACTTTACCATAATCTACTCACTTTAATTATAAGCCAGTTCAGTGAAAGATAAAGAAAATAAAATTTGAATTAATTTTCTTTTTTGTAGGTGAAAAGACTGTGTTTTGTTTATATGATAATAGCTGTTTAACTTTTATCTTTAACAAAAGCTCACTACTTGTTCCCTCATAAAATAAAGTTTAGAACAAGACTGATGCAAACGCTCTGTTTCCTGCCAAATCAATTACGGTAATGGACTTAGAATCCTCCAGCGGTCAGTGGTGGCCTTTGTAGCCAATGGTACTGTTTGGCATGTATACTTTGGTAACCATTAGTTACAGTGAAAAGGTCTAAAAATTGGGACATCTAAATTTTAGATGTCCCAATTTTTAGACCTTTTTTACTGTAACTAAATTGTTCCAGTTTTTGGACAATAATGACAATTATCTTAGTAAAATAATTGTCATAATTGTCCAAAACTGGAACCATGGAATAATTTGTCCAAAAGATGTAGATGGAATGGCAAAGCAGTGAAGATCCTGAGGAGCAGTCTTCTCTCATAACACAAGAGCTTTGGCACTTTGGTAAGCCAGTGATGATGTAATTTAAATTGGCTTCCAACCTTAGGAAGTAAATATGTATTGCTAAAAAACAGATGTCTGAGCAAGGTTCAGCTGAAAATGTAATAATGATAGGTTATAGCTATGATTTCAGCTCGTCGTTGAATACTTTATTGCCAAAGGTATTATCATCAACAATTAAGTACATACTGTGGTTGCTGATGGCAGAATTCTGAATAGACTGTATAAAGCATAACATAGAAATTTTTTGTTTTCAGACAGATAGATCTTAGCAAACACTGTAGATCTAGATCAGACTGCTCATCAGGGTTTGCAATGTTTGCCATTCCATCTGCAACTTTTGGACCCATTACTGCATTGTGAAAACAAATTGTTCCCATTTTAGGACAGTTACAGTTATTATTTTAGGTGTCTGAGTATTTAAATTTTTTTACAGTATCTAAATAACTTTGAAAACATTTTACAGGTTGGTTCAAAGGCATCAGTGCCAGTTATAAATATATTCCTCCAGTTATCAGGGACAGTAGTATTACCACTGCTGATTGGTCAGTGGCTTAGAAGATTGTTAATTTCCAGAGTAGATATCAAAAGTATACCATGGGGACAAATAGGCAGGTGAGTTACAGAAATCGGGGTCAGAGGGGAACATTGACAAACAGTGTAGAACTTTCAGAGGAAGCAGCTTTACTATTTTTGTGTCCCTTCTTAGTAGGTGTCAACTCTTAAAGCAAAGAATTTGCTCCTGTAGGGGCAAATTCTTTCTTTTAAGAGTATACTCATTTCAAAGAGCTACATTATCCAGAGACGCAAACAGGAATTCATGCAAATTAATAGGACATTATTTTCAAAAAAGAGGGAGGGGTGTTTATTACATCAGGGGTGTTTACTAGGATAAATATGGTAACTTTTTCTGGAGCTTTGAGTGTAACAGAGCTTGCCAATCCAGGTGATGGAAATTCACATTCTTAAGGTAAATTGGTACACATTTTGGGGAAGCAACTATGTCAATTTTGTTTTTGCCACCCTTATCAATAGGAGGAAATCTGAAAGAAAAAGAAAATGCTCCTCTAGTTGCAAATTCTTTCCTTTAAAGGTTGAATCCCTTTCAGAAGGGGTTCATCCTCTACAGAAGCAAAACAGAAGTTATGAAAATTAGTTCCATGTGTAAAACAGGCAGAAAAACAGAAAGGTAACCATTTACCTGAAAATCTGTTACAGCTGACTGGGAATCTCTTCTCAAGTCTAGTTATATTGATGGAAACAAATGATTACAGCCACATGACAAAACCAACAAAGTGGCATGTGCACCCAACAAGCACTCAGATCAGCCTGGGCATCTGCCCAGTTTGTTCAGAGTCTTTGCTATTAGCATAGAGCTAGTTTAGACCCTTAGCTACCCTTTAGGTCCTCAGTGAAGACTCTAATCAGACTGGGTGGCTGTCCTGTCTGATCAGAGTCTTTGCTGGATACATGTATACCTTTGTTGGTTTTATAGTGTCATGGCTCATTAAAGCTTTGGAGAAAACCTTCTTATAGTCATAGGAAAAATAGAGAAGCTTTCCAAGTAAAAGGAAAGAAAAAGTGGAAGATTTTAGTATATTCAGCATCTTGTAAGATAAGCAAACAAGGGATAAATCAGTGACAATATATGTGCTTATAATCATATGCCCCAGAATTTCCGTAATGTATGCTAATAGGGGCATGTGCACTAATTAGGGCAGATATGGTATTTTGATTTACAATCTTAATGTTTAATGAGAACAGAGATAGTCCTACACCGTATCTTAATTAATGCAGATACAAAGATGAAAACTGAATCTTGTTTCTAAGTGTTTTCCAGCCAAGTGCTGGGCTAAGAGCAGAGCATGCAATTACTGCCTTCTGCCTCTCTTGTGACAAGTGAGTGGATAGAAAAATTATATGTATTAAAATGCAAGAAACAGCTACAATACTTGGTTCTTGATAGCTTTTCATGCACATTTGTGGGCTTTTGCAAACACATGTGTAGCACTGGTGAGTTTGTATTTATACATATACTTGTATTTCAGTGTGTTTTGTGTACTTCTCATGTTTAATCCTTCTGTTTTCAGTGGTATATTGTTAGTGATAATATATGCAGCATTCTGTGATACATTTACTCATGAAGACATTGACATAGATTCATCTAGTCTACTTTTCATTGTTGCTTTAAGTAAGTATAAATTGTACATCTACCAGTTATACATGTCTAAGATTTTTTTTTTCAGTACTGGTTTGTTAAAGTTATTGGTTATATTTGAGCCATGACACAACAAAACCAGCAAAGTTGCATGTGCAGCCAGTGCAGACTCGTATCAGCCTGGGCATCCTCTGATCAGAGCCTTCACTGTCCCCATGGAGCTAGCTTAGCTTAGGTAGCTAAGGAGCTACCTTAAAAGCACACAGTGGAGACTCTGATCAAAAGGAGTGGATGCCCAAGCTCATGTGAGTCTTTGCTTACATGTAGCACACATGCCATTCTGAAGGTTTTGTCGTGTCGCATTTACCATAGATACAGACTCTGATCAAAGTTGGCTGATGCCTAGGCTGATGTGAGTCTTGGCTTTGCACACATGCCACTTTGTTGGTTTTGTCCTGTCGCAGGTCATTTACCATAGATACAGACATTTTCTGGAAATATTTCATAGGCTGAAATTACAGGAAGAGCTAAATTAATGCAGTCACCACAGCATCAGCATGTATCTAGGACAAGTTTGAAACTGGGTCACGTCGGGTCTAAAACTAGGTCACTAGGTCAAATCATAGAAAAACCTTGTGTACGCTGTAGAGGACACAGTTTTGATCCAATCTTTATGAAACTTTGGCAGAATGTTTATCTCCATAAACTCTAGGCCAAGTTTGAAACTGGGTCATGTAGGGTCAAAAACTAGGTCACTAGGTCAAATCTTAGAAAAACCTTGTGTACGCTCTAGAAGGTACAGTTTTGATCCAAAGTTCATGAAACATAATCAGAAAGTTTATCCTTGTAATATCTAGGATAAGTTTGAAACTGGGTCAGGTCGGGTCAAAAACTAGGTCACTAGGTCAAATCATAGAAAAAAACTTGTGTATGCTCTAGAGGACACAGTTTTGATCCAATCTTTATGAAACATTGTCAGAATGTTTATCTCCATAAACTCTAGGCCAAGTTTGAAACTGGGTCATGTTGGGTCAAAAACTAGGTCACTAGGTCAAATCTTAGAAAAACCTTGTGTACGCTCTAGAAGGCACAGTTTTGATCCAAAGTTCATGAAACTTTGTCAAAATGTTTGTCCTCATAATATGTAGGACAAGTTTGAAACTGGGTCATGTCGGGTCAAAAACTAGGACACTAGGTCAAATCATAGAAAAAACCTTGTGTACGCTCTAGAGGACACAGTTTTGATCTAATCTTTATGAAACTTTGTCAGAATGTTTACTTCCATAAACTCTCGGCCAAGTTTGAAAGTAGGTCATGTCGGGTCAAAAACTAGGTCACTAGGTCAAATCTTAGAAAAACTTTGTGTAAGCTCTAGAAGGCACAGCTGTGATCCAAAGTTCATGAAACTTTGTCAGAATGTTTATCCTCATAATATGTAGGATGAGTTTGAAACTGGGTCATGTCAGGTCAAAAACTTGGTCACTAGGTCAAATCTTAGAAAAACCTTGTGTACGCTCTAGAAGGCACAGTTTTCATCCAAAGTTCATGAAACTTTGTCAGAATGTTTATCCTCATTATATCTAGGACAAGTTCGAAACTGGGTCACGTCGGGTCAAAAACTAGGTCACTAGGTCAAATCATAGAAAAACCATGTGTATGCTCTAGAGGACACAGTTTTGATCTAATCTTTATGAAACTTTGTCAGAATGTTTATCTTCATAAACTCTCAGCCAAGTTTGAAAGTAGGTTATGTCGGGAAAAAACTAGGTCACTAGGTCAATTCTTAGAAAAACGTGTAAGCACTAGAAGGCATAGTTTTGATCCAATCTTCATGAAACTATGTCAAAATGTTTATTGTCCATATATCTAAGCCCCCTATGAAACTGAGTCACGTCGGCTCAAGGTCAAATCTTAGAAAATTTTTGTGTACACCCTAGAGGGCAGTTTTGATCCAATCTTCATGAAACTCTGTCAGAATGTTTATCTTCATAAACTCTCGGCCAAGTTGGAAAGTAGGTCATGTCAGGTAAAAAAACTAGGTCACTAGGTCAAATCTTAGAAAAATGTTGTGTAAGCACTAGAAGGCATAGTTTTGATCCAATCTTCATGAAACTATGTCAAAATGTTTATTGTCCATATATCTAAGCCCCCTTTGAAACTGAGTCACGTCAGCTCAAGGTCAAATCTTAGAAAAACTTTGTGTACACCCTAGAGGGCACAGTTTTGATCCAATCTTCATGAAACTCTGTCAGAATGTTTATCTTAATGAAATCTAGGTAAAGATTGAAACTGTGTCGTGTCGGGTCAAAAACTTGGTCACTAGGTCAAATATAAGAACGACCTTGTATACGCTCCAGAGGGCACAGTTTTGATCCAATCTCAATGAAACTGTGTCAGAATGTTTATTCTTACAATACAGGCCAAGTTTGAAACTGGGTCATGTTGGGTCAAAAACTAGGTCAAATGTTAGTATGGTATAAACTCTTATAAATCTTCACCAGAGCCAGTGAACTGATTAATGCTCAGGTGAGTGATTCAGGGCCACCATGGCCCTCTTGTTTTTATATAATTGGCAAGGGGCTGTCAGGTGAGCTATCCTGTATGCAGATTGGTGTTGTTCCACAAGCCATTTGTCACTTTTTTGTGAAGTTGCTCCTTTCATGTTTTAGTAAGTACCATAGAAATTAAAATAATTGGGACACCTAAAAAATTGACCATATTTACCCTGCCATGGACTAGTTTTATCATACAGTGATGGTTATAAAAGATGCAGATGAAATGGCAGACAGTGTAGATCCTGATCATGGCTCGGTTGTTCAAAGCATCCATAGCTCCAGAAAGTTTATAGTCGAGGATTTGTTAAGTCTTTAAGTACTCACAAATATCAAAAGCAGTAATATTGTTCCCTGAAAACTGAAAAATTGTGAGGAACTTTTGCAATGAAAAGGCTCCGCCCATTTTTAGGGGGCAAAAAATGGCTGTGTTTTTATGTACAGTTGTTTGAAAATTTAAACGTTTCATTAACTAATGAAATCGTTAGTTTTGAACAACTGGGCCAAGACTGCTGACTTGGAAGCACTGCACTGTTTGCTATGATATATATATGTTCAAATTCGTAGAATTTTTATGGTACATACTACCGTCTCATTAAACTATTGTTTGTATTTTTCATTTTTCAGTTTTCTTACTCCAGTGCAGCTTGTTATACCTAGTCTTTTTCTTGAGCAGTAGAAGATGGATGTCATTTTCTCGTGCCGACACTGTCGCTTTAATGTTTTGTTGTACTCATAAATCATTAACTTTAGGTAAGTTCATCCCCAATATTTGTCATAATACTGTATTCATCCTGAAAATTGAGAGTATATCATTGGAACAAACAGTGTAGACTCAGATCAGACAGCTTCTAGTCTGATTAGGGTCTGTGCTGGTTGACATTCACTGAGCAGTCTTATGACACATTGTCAGAACGTAAACAAATAAATATGAAGGTAAAGGTTTACAAAATGGGGACCTTCTTCTCCTGAAAGTGTACCCATTCACCTTAAACCAAAATTAAAATATGCTCAGCAGTCATAACAGTTGTTTGGATTTATTCATAAATGATTTATTCAATGATACTGATTTTATGTGTCCGTGAGAAATGGGTCTTTTCAAAATCTGAGAAGGCTTGGAAAACATGTGAATATGTGTGATATAAACAATTTTTAGACTAAGTTCAAAATTAATTTACTTCAAGTCTATTCACTATTGCAACATTTTGTTGAAGCAGGTTCAGAAATGTTCCGTTATCTCAAAATAACAAAAAGGCAAATGATCAAAGTCATTTCTTCACAGATGCTGGCTCACTAGATTCTTGTCACAAAATTTACTTTTAACTGTACCTGACAGCTACATTATTAATGACTTCCGCAGCAGTCTCTTCCTTAGTGTGAAGTTCACAGAGTACAGCAAGGCTCTGATACAGAATGATGTCACAAATCTAGTTGCCTCAACATTAACTGAGTGGATTTAATAGTTATAATTGAATGTTTTTAGCTCGCCTGAGCCATAGGCTCAGGGTGAGCTATTGTGATCACCCAGTGTCCGTCTTGCGTAGTCCATCGTGTTGCTTCAACAATTTGCTTTAAATGACATCTTCTCTGAAACCGCAAGGCCTAGGGCTTTGATATTTGGTATGAAGCATTGCCTGGTGGTCCTCTACCAAGTTTATTCAAATGGTTGCCGCAGGGTCCAAAATGGCCCTGGGGCAGGGGGTCTTGGGTTTGAAACTAAAATATTCTTAAAAATCTTCTTCTCCAGAACTGCTTGGCTCAGATGCTTCAAATTTGGTATATAGCATTGCCTAGTGGTCCTCTACCAAGTTTGTTTAAATGGTGGCTCCAGGGTCCAAAACGGCCTCGGGACAGGGAGTCCCAGGTTTGAACCATAGAAATACATAGAAAAATATTCAAAAATCTTCTTCTGCAGAACTGCAAGACTCAGATGCTTGAAATTTGGTATGTAGCATTGTCTAGTGGTCCTTTACCAAGTTTGTTCAAATGATAGCCCCAGGGTCCAAAATGGCCCTGCCCCAGGGGGTCCTGGGTTTGAACCATAGAAATACATAGAAAAATATTCAAAAATCTTCTTCTTCAGAATGGCAAGGCTCAGATGCTTGAAATTTGGTATGTAGCATTGCCTAATAGTCCTTTACCAAGTTTGTTCAAATGATGGCTCCAGGGTCTAAAATGGCCCCTTGGTAGGGCTCCAAGGTTTGAACCATAGAAATGCAAATAAATTACTCAGAAATCTTCTTCTTCAGAACCGCAAGGCTTAGATGCTTGAAATTTGGTATGTAGCATTGCCTAGTAGTCCTTTACCAAGTTTGTTCAAATGGTGGCCCAGGGGTCCAAAATGGCCCAGCGGCAGGGAGTCCTAGGTTTGAACCATAGAAATACATAGAAAAATATTCAAATTTCTTCTTCTTCAGAACCACTTGGCTCAGAGGCTTGAAATTTGGTATGATGCATTGCCTAGTGGTCCTCTACCAAGTTTGTTCAAATAATGACCTGAGAGTTAAAAATGGCCTCGCTCCAGGGGGTCCTGGGTTTGAACCATAGAAATACATAGAAAAATATTAAAAAAACTTCTTCTTCAGAACCACTTGGCTCAGATGCTTGAAATTTGGTATGTAGCATTGCCTTATAGTCCTTTATCAAGTTTGTTTAACTGATGGGTCCAGGGTCCAAAATGGCCCTGCAGCAGGGAGCCCTGAGTTTGAACCATCGAAATACATAGAAAAAGATTTAAAAAATCTTCTACTTCAGAACCACTTGACTCAGATGCTTGAAATTGGGTATAATGCATTGCCTGGTGGTCATCTACAAAATTGTTTAAATGGTGGCCCTGGGATCCAAAATGGCCCTGGGGTGGGGAGTCTTGGGTTCTAAATTAAAAATATACCCTGTACTTAAAAATCTTCTTCACTAGAACCCCTTAGTGCAGATGCTTGAAATTTGGTATGATACATTGCTTAGTGGTCCTTTACCAAGTTTGTTCAAATGATGGTGCCAGGGTCCAAAATGGCCCCACCCCAGGGGGTCCTGGGTTTGAACCATAGAAATACTTAGAAAAATATTCAAAAATCTTCTTCAGAACCACTTGACTCAGATGCTTGAAATTTAGTATGTAGCATCTAGTGGTCCTTTACCAAGATTATTCAAAGGATGGTCCCAGGGTCCAAAATGGCCCCGCCCCAGTGGGTCCAGGGTTTGAGCCATAGCAATACATAGAAAAATATTCAAAACCTTCTTCTTCAGAACCATTTGGAAATGGTTGCAAACTATCAGGTTTGTTCAAATGATGACCCTAGTTTAACCTTTAACCTTTTTGATCAGGTGTCAGAGCAATTCAGGGCCTCTTGGCCCTCTTGTTTGGTGGACTATTTGATCTGACAGTTGACCATAACAAAGGACTACGTGTGTTAAGGCCATTTTTTGGCCCCCATCTTAGGTCAAAATATAAAGGTCGAGATAAAAGTATTTCATTGCATGGTATTATTAGACCAATACTTCTAGTGTTTCAATTTAATTAAAATTTGAATCTTGCTGTGCTTTAAGTATGATAAAATGGCTACTGAAACAGGCTAAAATCATGGAATTTGTCATTTTTGGTCAATTTTCAGACATTCAGTTTAAAAATTAGAATAGAGCACAAGCGTTAACCAAAAAATCCTTTTAACATATGATGTATACTGCAACAATTCACATCATATTGAAAGATTTTGTTGGTTAATGGCTGTGCTCATACTTAATTCTTAAAAAAACTGACTCCCGGAGACAGGCTTTTACCTATAATGTTGCCTGTAAATAACATTGGTGAAATGAACCTCTCGCTGTATCTGACTATGCAAAGGCATAGGAACTAAGATTTACATGTTATTTTAAGTAAACTTTCTCAAATTGAATAGCCCTAAAAATGTGATCTCATTTTAATGAGTTACAATAAGTGTCATAAAATATGTTGCATCAGTTGAATTACCCTAAAAATGGGAACATTTAACCAGTTATAGTACATGTAGCTATCTTATAAAGACAGCGTGTTTGTAAACCAACAATAGTGCACTGCAGCTTCTGAGCGAGCTGTTCCTAATAAAATGCAGTCTTATCAGGATTTGTACCTACTTCTCAGGAATTTCTGTCTCACAATTAAGAAAAGCTTACTATAACTTGCTTCAGTTAGGCTTCCTTTACTGATCATGACACCACTATTCCAGAGCTTGTTTTGGAAGTTTTAACATTTACTTGGGTAGTCGTATATAATAGGAATCTAGCTAGTTGGTTTTACATTAATAAACATTAGATCATGCATATAAAATCAATCAAATGATTTGTTTTGTTGCATACTGACAAGTGTCAAGCAGAAATTGGCTGCTTTTTAAGTCAGCCAGCAAGTAGTTTGAAATGTTGTCGTTTAGGCTTTCAAAAATGAGTTACACGTTTCAGCACAGATATTGGCTGAAATGGACAGTAAAACATTTTTATATAACACTGTTTACAATCAATTATATTTATGACAGTAAATCTAATCTTTAATAAAAATATGAATAAGTTCTTTCAAGAACAATGGAAACAATTAAAAGACTGAAAGTGGATCAGAGAACAAGTGAGCAGGGGATTACATGCATCCCGGCCAGCACCATTGCTTAACTAAATCAAGTTTAACACAAAACTTTAATGCAAATTCCGTTACAAGTTTCTAAGTCTGTGACCTTGACCTTAGGGCAGCAGTAACGATGATGTCAACTAATTATTTTCAATTTTTGGAAGTAAATTTAGCCCTAAATGTACATGTATATTAAAAGGCTTCTTTCTAGTATACCAACACTATAACTTAGTATAAGCAAACATTTACAACGGATGCCTAAGTCCTAATTATTGATCACTCGCTTTATCCAGTGGCCAACACTGGAGTTTATATATCCCCTGTCAAACTCTTTCAGAGATATCATGAACCAGATATGAAAAGAACCTGACATGCAGTCACAGAGATATGAGCAACCACAAAAGTTTAACGCAAAACTTTCACATAATTAAAATGTCTTTGTCCTAAATATTGACCCGTGCTCCACCCCAGGGGCCTCACTGTGGATGTTAGATATTCCATATCAAAGATAATGCTATAGAGATATCATGATCCAAATAGGGAAAAGATCTGCTATATGGTAACAGAGATATATACAATCAAACATATTTAACACAAAACTTTGAAGTAAAAGTTGACGAACGGACAAACTGATGGATGAACAAATAGACTAACAAATGGCCAAATGGATGAAAAGACAACAATTATATGTTCCTGAAATACTTCTTATGCCGGTTGTATAATTAAGACTTGTTCAAACAGAAAAATATCATTATATGATTCATACACATTCACAACAATGTCATTTTCCTGGTATAAAGAATGGCTTATGGGTCATAACCTTTGACCCCATTTTGCCTCCATATATAATGTCTGTCACGAATTTCCTTATCAGTTTCATTTAGGGGAATAACATAGCTATTATTCCTACCAAAATGAGTCACTTCGGTTGGGGGCCATTTTTGGGCCTTAATGCACGTAGTCCTTTTCATCACCTTTAGAAGGATGTTTGTTGCATTAGATAGTGATTGCATAGTAAAACATCATTTTGGAAGTACACCCTTCAGTTCTTCTCAGAAAGAATTTAAAATCATAAAGCATACAAGAAAAAACTCTCAGAGCTTTAATATTACAATAATACCTGATCTGGATCTGCACGGTGTGTAAAGGTCCCTAAGTTGAAAGAGTGAAATACTGGTATGTGATTAAGTATTGGGACACCTAAAAATAATTAATTTTCCATTTGTCCCAAGTGGAAAATTATTAATTTAACTTTTTTTTAGGTGTCCCAAAATTTAGGTACCTTACAATAGATACAAATCAGTTTCCTATATGTTCCTTTGCAGGAATTCCAATAATCAGGATAATATTTGCTGACTATCCAGGGATGTCTTTAATCTCAATACCTCTACTAGTCTACCATCCAACACAAATACTCTTAGGAGGGACATTAGTACCATATGTTAGAAGATGGATGCTGGAAGGAAAAGGGTAGGTCATGGACTGAGAAGAACACCCTTTGTGACATAATTTTCTCTTTTTACATTGCTTTCGCATATACGAGCACATCAGAAAAACTCCTGTTATAATGTGCTTAAGTATTGAGACACCTAAAATAATTAATTTTCCATTTGTCTCAAATGGAAGATTAGTTGTTTTTAGGTGTCCCAAAAGGCACATTACAGTACTCAAATAGATTTGCAAGCTGCACTTTAATATTGGCATGGGTGACTAGTCATGTGCAGGTTTTCCATTTGGTAACTGGGTTTTGTTAATTCTGAATTATGAAAAAAAGGGAACATCTTGTGCTTTGACCTTGACTTAGAGAAGTTGAGCTTTGGAAACTTACAGTGATTTGTTTTATAACAAATCACTTTTTTTTGGTTGCACATGGGGCCAACATCCGCATCAAAACTAAGGGCTTTTCCAGGAAAAATTACATCCTTGGGCAGGACTGGAAACTAATTTAATTTTGGTTGAGGGGGTTATAAAGAGATAGAAACACAATCAACTCTCAATATCTCGAAGTCAAAATTCAGCCCAAACTACTGATATCTCAAAGTAAATTTTCTGGGACCAACCAGAAAATTTACTTTGAGTTATCAGTAGTTTGAGATAACAGGAGTTGAAATGTAAATAAAAATAGGAAATATATTCTTCGATATAAGAAGATATTTTGAGATATCAATGTTCGAAATATCGGGAGTTGACTGTACTATGATTTTTATTATGCCCCCGCCATTAAAAATGGGTGTGTGTGTGTGTGTGTGTGTGTGTGTGGGGGGGGGGGGGGGGGGGGGGATATAGTATCACCGCCATACGTACATAGCGTAGGTACGTAGGTAAAAATGGTTTCCAATCAATATCTTTTGAAAGCATTGGTGTATTGAATCCATACTTTATACGCAGCTATATAATCACAAAATACAGGTCAAGTTCGATGTTGGGTAAAATCCGGCGATTATTGTGGGAGTTATGGTCCGTTTGCGACTTCATTTTGTATGAAAAATTGGTTTCCGTTCGATATCTTCTGAAAGCATTGGTGTATTGAATTCATATTTTATACACAGGTATATTATCATAAAATACAGGTCAAGTTCTATGTTGGGCAAAATCCGTCGATTATTATGGGAGTTATGGCCCTTTTTCGACTTCATTTTGTATGAAAAACTGGTTTCCGTTCGATATCTTTTGAAAGCATTTGTGTATTGAATTCATACTTTATACACAGCTATATAATCACAAAATACAGGTCAAGTTCGATGTTGGGTAAGATCCGGCGATTATTGTGGGAGTTATGGCCCCTTTTTCGACTTCATTTTGTATGAAGAAATGGTTTCCGTTCGATATCTTTTGAAAGCATTGGTGTATTGAATTCATATTTTATACACAGCTATATAATCACAAAATACAGGTCAAGCTCGATGTTGGGTAAAATTTGGCGATTATTGTGGGAGTTATGGTCCGTTTGCGACTTCATTTTGTATGAAAAATTGGTTTCCGTTCGATATCTTCTGAAAGCATTGGTGTATTGAATTCATATTTTATACACAGGTATATTATCATAAAATACAGGTCAAGTTTTATGTTGGGCAAAATCTGTCAATCATTATGGGAGTTATGGCCCTTTTTCGACTTCATTTTGTATGAAAAACTGGTTTCCGTTCGATATCTTTTGAAAGCATTTGTGTATTGAATTCATACTTTATACACAGCTATATAATCACAAAATACAGGTCAAGTTCGATGTTGGGTAAGATCCGGCGATTATTGTGGGAGTTATGGCCCCTTTTTCGACTTCATTTTGTATGAAGAAATGGTTTCCGTTCGATATCTTTTGAAAGCATTGGTGTATTGAATTCATATTTTATACACAGCTATATAATCACAAAATACAGGTCAAGCTCGATGTTGGGTAAAATTTGGCGATTATTGTGGGAGTTATGGTCCGTTTGCGACTTCATTTTGTATGAAAAATTGGTTTCCGTTCGATATCTTTTGAAAGCATTGGTGTATTGAATTCATATTTTATACACAGGTATATACTCATAAAATACAGGTCAAGTTTTATGTTGGGCAAAATCTGTCAATTATTGTGGGAGTTATGGCCCTTTTTTAGCTCGCCTGAACGAAAGTTCAGGAAGAGCTATTGTTGTCACCTTGGCGTCGGCGTCAGCGTCGGCGTCGGCGTCCGGATTGGATGTTTTGGTTAAAGTTTTTAAAGACCTATATCTCCTAAACCCATGGATGGATTCTTTTGATACTTGCATTGTAGTTAGATATTGGTCCAGAGTTTAACAGGGTACCACCCCCACCCCACTCAGTGACCTTGATGTCAAGG
This sequence comes from Ctena decussata, assembly GCA_963989385.1. Lineage (NCBI taxonomy): Eukaryota > Metazoa > Mollusca > Bivalvia > Lucinida > Lucinidae > Ctena > Ctena decussata. Next base: position 60,189,594 of record OZ022506.1, read on the forward strand.
TCATGGACTTAGAAAATTGGGAGTTTTTTGGACTGGATGTTTTGGTTAAAGTTTTTTAAAGCTCTGTATCTCCTCAACCCATGGATGGATTCCTTTGATACTTGCACTGTAGTTAGATATGGGTCTAAAGTTTTCCAAGATACTACCCCCACCCCCTCAGTGACCTTGGTGTCAAGGTCATGGACTTAGAAAATTGTCTTTTTATTGATTGATTGTTTTGGTTAAAGTTTTTTAAAGACCCATATCTCCTGAACCAATGAATGAATTCTTTTGATATTTGCACTGTAGTTAGATATTAGTTCAAAGTTTTACAGAGTACTACCCCAACCCGGCTCGGTGACCTTGATGTCAAGGTCAGGGACTTAGGAAATTTTTGTCTTTATTTAAGTTTTCTAATTGCATACTGATTCATAATGCTTGGCAGAGATATAGTTTACACTGGAATTGATGTTAGACTTTTTTTTGAGTTTTTACAAAATACTATATACTTACCCCATTGGATGACCTTTAAGTCAAGGTCATCAACTTAAAATTTTGTCTTAAAGATTTTGGTTTAAGTTTTATATTTATGAAGACATAATTTCACAGTGCCACAATGGACTCAGTTGATACATGTACTAATACTTGGACTAATGTTAGATAATGGTTCAGGGTTTTGATACATCCTGCCTCCCCCCTCCCCCTACCCCCTACCTAAGGTTCTTTGACCTTAAGCTCATGGACTTTGAAATTTCTTGTGGATTTTTTTTTTAATTTTAATTTTATTTTAACACTTATTTCTGAGATAGCTTTTGTTTATAAATGTGTTGTCATTATGGACATGCTTGCCTGAAGTTTTATGCATAGCAGTCCACACCACCATAGCGACTGTGTGATGGGCAAGCACCAATTCAGGCGAGCTATGCTGTCAGGCGACAGCTCTTGTTTTGACTTCCTTTCATACAATAATGGTTTCTGTTTGTTAGTTTTTGAAAAGTTACTTGTTTCTGGGCTATTTCTTTTCTTGACACTTCTCTTGATCCAAGAAGCACAATACATCTGCCCAAGGAAAACAATAAAACATGTACCACAGAAGTCTGCCTTTGTGAACCTAGTTATGCTACAAGTGCCAGTACCTTAAACAAGGCGCCATCTTACTTAGGGCATTAGGCGGGGGCATCAGTGTCGTATAGACACATTTCTAGTTGTAAATGTAATTAAAATTTTCTTGGTAGTACCTCTCAGAAAAAAGTTTTGGTCCTGCTCAAGGAGGTAATTTTATCTAGAATAGCCCAAAAGACGTTAAGTAATGTTTTCTTAGTGTTTTATGGTGCTACATATTTTTTCTGAAGAAAAGCATGGAAATGAAATGCATAAAAGCTTGTTACAGTCGTCATTGTGGGCAGTTATTTGCATGCTAGAAACATGGGTGGGAGAATTTAAAAGAAAATGAATGTGTTTTTTTCTGTGATCTAATGTTATTTTCAAATAATACAGCTCGAACAGTGATTTGTTGATTACTAAATCACTGTTTTTGTTCAGTTTTTAGTGGATATATCACTCGTGCTCCACACTTGTAATATGATCTTCTTTACGACAGTTACTGACCTCCCAACAATGCTTCCATACACAACAAATTACTGTAAAAGCTGAATTTTTTCTTAAATATTACAAAACTTAATTCCATATATGACTTTTGCATTGATAACTATTGTATACTTAAGTAGTAAATATTTGGAACACTGGCTTTTCAAGGCTAAGTTTTACAAATTTTCAGTCTGTGGTTACTGTCATGAAACTTTATCTAACAACTGTGTTACAGGGCCCATTGTTCAAAACTAAATACCTTTGGAAAACAAGGTGTTTAAATCACACAAAAACATAGCCATTTTTGGACAAAAAATGTGAGGAGCTTTTGCACTCCCAACAGCTACACACTTTTTCTTTTCAGCTTAAAATACTGGCACACTTATTTTAATATTTACTAGAAGACTAAACAAATCATTGAATAATAATGACAAGAACTGGGCCCAGGAATTGAACTTTATTGAAATAGTATCATGTTACACACACTGGTTCTTTGCAAACATCAGATATGGATTGACTCTCTAGTGATCTCCATCAATACATGTGACCTGTGAAGGGACATTCTTCTATGGCTGGAAACTTTTGTATTTTGTCCTAAGATAGTTTGTTGAAACAAACACAAAAACCTTAAATGAATCTGATGTAGCTATCTTGAGATTTGTTTGTTTGTAGGAAAGAAGCTTTGTGAGTTTTCTTGGCCTTATCAAAAGGATAGAATATATGTAGTTTACTTTATGTTACACTACACATTACTCATAGAGAAGTATTTACCCAATACAGTCTTTTTACCAACATCTCACAGCACTCATATTTGAGCCGCAACACGACAAAACCAACAATGTGGTTGTGCGCCCAGCGCAGACTCAGATCAGCCTGGGCATCCGCCCAGTCTGATCAGAGTCTTTGATAAGCGCTTTAATAAAAGGTAGCTAAGGGTCTAAGCTACCTGCATGCGGACAGCGAAGACTCTGATCAGACTGGGCGGATGCCCAGGCTGATCTGAGTCTGCGCTGGGCCCACAACCACATTGTTAGTTTTGTCATGTCGCGGCTCATTTTCATAATTCATACTCTATTCAACTCAATTTCAAGCAGTTTGATTAGCAGAAAGCAAATAGGCAGAAAGCATATGGACAATTGCCTTTACACATCAATAATAATTGAGCTGTGACACGAGAAAACCAACAAAGTGGCATGTGGGCCATGTGAAGACTCAGATCAACATGGGCATCCGTCCAGCCTGAACAGAGTCTTTGCTGTGCACTTAAAGGGTAGCTAAAAGTCGAAGCTACCTCCATTCTACCTCCATTCTGACAGTGAAGACTCTGATCATACTTGGTGGATGCCCAGGCTGAGCTGAGTCTTTGCTAGGTGCACATGCCATTTTGTTGGTTTTATCTTATCACAGCTCATATGAACTGGAATCTTGGATTGTTTTCCTTTTGGCAGTTTATATGGTAATTGGTATTTTTGCTATTTAAAGATACATGTATAGATGATGGAGTCAGCATTATAAGAAATGAATTTTATCATTGTTAATTATATGTGTAAACTTCAGGGAATCACTCTCAAACTTAATGTTAAGCTCTTTGCGTTTCGTTCAGTTTGTTGATAGTTTGCCAAAGTTAGCACTTGAAAGAAATATAAATAATAAATTTTGTTTTACATAATCAGAGTGCTATATTTGTATGATTTTTATTCTTGTAAAGAGTGGAAGAGGAAGGTATGTATCATGGGAAAAATTTCTGAGAATAATACTGTGGGATGACATATAAAAATTATGTACTTTGTGTTTCAGTGGGTTTCACAAACTGTATAGGTAATACAGTGTGATATATTAATAGTTTCAGTGGGTTTCACAAACTGTATAGGTAATACAGTGTGATATATTAATATATCACCCCCAACCCAACCCCACCCTCTTACACACACACATATTATGCTGTGACATAATTTCATGAACATTGGTTATCACTCACTAACTATCACCTACATGTAGTTGGGACATGTACTTTGCATCACCATCAATGACATCATTATAAAATGTTTGACAACTTCCTGTACTAAAGATCCTTAAAAATGGTCACATGGTAAACATCATCTTATACTCATGGTCATTTGATTAGAAATTCATGAAGCACACTAAGAGTCTCATTCATAAATTCCATATCACATGACGATTACCGTATTTGTTTGGCTGTAAGAAGGAGCTACTCTCCCACCAGAAAGACTGATAATTATCTAAATCAGCATTGTGCTGTAAGGGTGTTCTTTTACTTCAGAACAATCCCAAAAATCTAAATCCGTCTTTAGTAAAAGATGAATCTAGATTTTTGGAGTTGTTTTTGAAAAAAGCCTGTCCTATAAGCTAATAAATAAGGTGGTTAAATATCCTCTGAAGACCACATGTAGGGTTCTTCTCTGTATTATGGCCAATTTCAACACTGTATAGGTAATACAGTGAAAAAATATACAGGGTTTCACTTATTACACAGAAGGTATCATGCACTGCTGTATAGGTAATACAGTGAAAATAAAGAAAAGGGATTCTTATTGCTTTATTATACATTATGCACTATATATGTAATACATGTACAGTGAAAAAAGATACAGTGAAAAAAGATAAGTGGGTTTTTGCTGTATTATACTTGTGGGTATCATGCACTGTATAGCTAATACAGTGAAAAAAGATAGTGAAAACAGATGAGTGGGGGTTTGCTGTAATATTACAGTGGGTATCATGCACTGTATAGATAGTACAGTGAAAAACTCTGACAATATATGTTTAGTAAAGAGGAAATGAAGGGATTATATATAGGTTTCTGTTGTATCTGACTAGACTGCAGATCTGTAGGCTCACAGTTATATCACTAAACAGAGCTTCATTTAATGAGGAGCCACAACATTTTTTTCCAAATAACAGGATTTTGAGATCTGTCCTGTCTGGAGCTCTGTTTTATATAAGTGTACTGATGATGATCATGGGCAATTAAGGCAATCCTGATGATGTCCCATATGCTATGTTTTTCACAGAGAATAAATGAATGATTCATTTTCAACGTTTCATTTGACACTTAAAGCACCTGCAGTGAAAATAGTTGAATTTGCAAACAGAGTAGATCCTGATGAGGTGAAAATAGTTGAATTTGCAAACAAAGTAGATCCTGATGAGGTGGCTCATAATGAGCCACCTCATCTGGATCTATACTGTTTACCCTCTGGTCTATGAATTCTCAATATGATATAGCTAGGGAAAAAAATGGAAATTTTGCTGGCATAAATTTTGTCTGCTTTTTGGCGCCATACAATATTTGCTAAGGCGCCATAAAAAATTGCCAGTCTCTGATGCTTACCCAAAGATCTGCAGGCTGGTTATTCCTCTGTCTGTCAAACTCTCTCTTATCATGTATCTCTCTGTTACCATAATGATCGTAAGTATCGGTCATCTTAAGGTAAATGTATACATTTTCAGGAGAAGCAGCTCCTCCAACTTAATTTTGCCTCCCTTTATGAATATGGGTCTACTCCTAAAGGAAAGAATTTGCTCCCCCTAGGACAGATTCTCTTCTTCTATGGTAGGCTTCTGATTGGAGGCTGTCTCTACTGGGAATCAACAGCTGAACCCAGGTTGTCTCCCTTTGAAAAAATGGTGGAAAAAAAAAATAACATGGAGGTGTATTATATATGAGCTGTAACACAACAACAAAAACAAAGTGGCATTTACACCAAGTGACTAAGTTCAGCCTGAGCAATCATCCATTCTTCACAGGGTATAATGGATTCCGCCAATTTTCGCTTCCTGCAGAGACTGTCCATCAAATTTGGCTTCCGCCGAGACTGTCCGCAATCTCTTGCTTCCTGCAGAGACTACTGTCCTCGAGAAATGGCTTCCTGCCGAGACAGTCCGCGTGACACTGCTTCCTGCCGAGAGCCTCGGCAGGAAGCAGAATCATGCGGACAGTCTCGGCAGGAAGCAGAATCATACGGACAGTCTCGGCAGGAAGCCATTTATCATGTACAGAAGTCTCGGCAGGAAGCAAGAGTTCGTGGACAGTCTCGGCAGAAGCCAGATATGATGTACAGTCTCTGCATGAAGCGAAAATTGGCGGAATCGAATTTACCCTGTGTTCTTGTCAGTCTTCACTGTAGGCATGGCGGTAGCTTACACCCTTAGCTACCCTTTAAGTGTTCAGCATTGACTCTGATCAGGCTGGGCGGATGCCCAGGCTGATCTGAGTCTTTGCTGGGTACACATGCCACTTTGTAGGTTTTGTGTTGCAGCTCATATAATGTTACCTTAACCACTCAATTATCCTAAATTTTGTCAAGATTTCACTACCTATGATTTGTCAAAACAAACTCAGTGGAATTGGAAGAAGTGCAGTCCCCAGTGAGACTGCTCTATTAGAGTGGTTCAATTTTTATTGTCTCACCTGCGAAGCAGAAGCGAGACATAGGTATTGCTTTTCCGGTGTCGTCGTCGTCATTGGCAGCGTAAACTTTCATCGGGTTTTTGCGTTTAGGTCAGTTTCAGACAGGCGAGACACCCCATTCCGCGGAATTCTTGTCTACAGTATTTGCTAACCTACTGTATTTATTCGGCTGTAAGATGGGGTTTTTCTCTTGCCAATTGTACCCCAGATATATAAATTAGTTGTGTGCAATTTGGCGGTTAGATCGGCCTTTTTCATCCAAAATAAAAAATCTAACAATTAAAAAAATCAAGATCCATCTTATAAGATGGATTTCGATTTTTGGGATTGTTTTTGAAGAAAATATATCCCTCTTATAACCAAGGAAATACGTTATATGCGAAGGCAGTTTTGTACCAGTATTCAGGATCATTAATGTAACATCTATCTGGGCCCAGTTGTTCAAAACTAAAGACATCGTTAGTTAACGTTTTGTTAAAATTTCAAAGATTAATATCTCAAATACGCCAATATTTTTTGTTGAAAAAAATGTGAAAAGCTTTTGCACTGCAAAAGCTTTTCACACTTTTTCAACAAAAAAAATCAGTGTATTTGGTTATGAAGTCGTAAAACACTTAATGAGTTGACCTCTTAACGAGCTCGTTAGGCTAACAATGCTTTGAACAACCGGGCCCTGGTTGATAACTTCTTTTTTCTATGTGCATTTCTGTCAATATTTTGTTAAGTTTATAGCATTACTTAACAGAATGCTGACCAAACGTAGGTTGGAATAATTAAAAGGAAAATTCTGACAAAATGTTGCAACCAAATATACAAAAACAAATTGCCACTGAATTTGCTATTAATAAATTTGTTGGATCAGTTTTGAAACCCATATATGTAAAGGAATGTTTTACATTAGTAAAAATATAATGAACGAAAAAAGAAAAAAGATTTAGAGATTTATTACATTTCATATGGTGAGATAGATTTTAAGAATTTGGAAATGAATTTAGTCAAGAAGATATCTGTGGCAGAGGAACTGAATTTACTTATTTGCTTTTCAGATACTTCGGGTCAACAGCAATTTAAGGAAGAAATCATTTAGAGTCAGGACAACACAAGAGAATCTCAGGTTGTGGTTTTGGGGCTTTCTAAATGAGCCGTGACACAACAAAACCAACAATGTGGTAGTGCGCCCAGCGCAGACTCAGATCAGCCTGGGCATCCGCCCAGTCTGATCAGAGTCTTCGCTGTTCGCATAGAGGTAGCTTAGACCCTTAGCTACCCTTCAAGCGCTTAACGAAGAGTCTGATCAAACCGGGCGGATGTCCAGGCTGATCTGAGTCTGCGCTGGGCGCACAACCACATTGTTGGTTTTCTCGTGTCGCGGCTCAAATATTTTGAAGGAACAGAATGGTAGATAAGAGTATTAACTGATGAAGCGATTGAGGCAATTCTGTGCTACTGTATGGAGGTTTTTAGGATAATTCCATTTTCATTATACTCTACGTAAACATATCGTGTGACTCTTCACAAGAATTGCCTGATAGTGAGGTAATTGTGCTTAAGGGCTGTGGAGTTTTAAAAGTAAGATCCCTAGGCTTATCTTCTAATACTTTTTCTCTTCCGAAGCTAAGGCTACTAAGTCCACTTTGTTACATACATCAGGAACAAAGTGGACTAAGTACCCTTTACAAGCCAAGAGCACTAAGTAAATTTTGTTCCTTACATATGTAAGGAACAAAGTGAACTAAGTACCCTTGGCTTGCGAAGGGTACTTAGACCTGCGAAGGGTACTTAGACCTCTTATTTCCTTGTGTATGTAAAAGAATTGTAGGTAACAAAGTGGACTAAGTATCCTTGGCTTGTGAAGATGGGTATAGATGGACTGGTAATTTACTTAGTGATATTACAGAGAAGAAATCCAAAATATGGCAGTGATAATCAGAATATTGTATTAAAATCTTTCCTTTCTTTTTCATGTTAGAAATTGTTTTATACCTTATTGACATTGAAAAATAAAAAAAAAATTAAGTGAAGTGTGGGTCATGGCCAGTAAATGCTATTAAGGTGAATGGGTGCTCTTTCAAGGGGAGCAACTCTGATAGTTTTGTTTTTCCACCCTTATAAAGGGGATCCAACTATTAAAGGCAAAAAAAATCCTTTATAGGAGCAAATTCTTTGTTTTAAGAGACCTCTTTTCAGAAGGGATTTGCTGTAAAGGGAAGCAAACAGGAAGTCACAAAGGTTGTTCCCCTTTATAAAATGGTGAAAAAAACATGAAGTATACCCACACACCTTAAAACCGACTGCTCTTTTGCAAACAGTGCTAGATCCAGACAAATTGGTTCATTGTGAGCCATCTCTTCTGGGACCACATTGTGATATTTATCTATTATCTGTATCCTTATCCTTTTCCCAAATTAAAGACTCGTCCAAATTCAAAGATAATAGTTTCAGATATAAAGGTATCTGTCTCGAAATTTTGTAGTTACAAGATGCCAATCTGACAAACTTTTCATGTCATAGACAACGTTCATTTACAGCATTAATCGTTTAGGTAAAGAAATCCACATACAGTATAGAAGTTCAGTAAAACTTTGAAATGCAGTCCGAGGAATCATTTATTACTGATTGAAAAATTGTTACTGAATTATTTCGAGTTAAATTGTATTCATTTATTATGATAGGGACTTCACAATTACTTTGAATTAACAGTTCGAACTTTTGCAGCTCTTCTGTACATTCCAAATTATTTACTTTACATAATTTGGCCGTGACACGAGAAAACCTACAAAGTGGTTGTGCGCCCAGTGCAGACTCAGATCAGCCTGGGCATCTGCCCCGTCTGATAAGAGTCTTCACTGTCCCCATGGAGGTAGCTTAGACCCTTAGCTACCCTTAAAGCACTTAGGGAAGTCTGATCAGACTGGGCAGATGCCCAGGCTGACCCGAGTCTGCGCAAGGGAATAACCACTTTGTTGGTTTTCTCGTGTCACAGCTCATATATGGTCACAATGAATTTTTTCCACAGATAATCTTGTGTTTTTCAATTTTGACAACTGTTTTTTCATGGAGCCTTAAGTTATTCTTGTCCATGATTTTTACTTTGCTTGATGCAGGTTCCTGAAAATAAAATGGCAGTTGCCCATTGGTCAGTTTTTGTTAATCACAGCGACCAGAACTAGCCAGTTCTTTAACAAAATGACAGGATATCAAATTAATTTTCATTACAAGCTAGATATGATTTGTTTATATTCTTTGTTAGTCAGAATTTTCACTCTTAGAGATTCCTCATTAAATGTTTTCTATCATTATGTAAGCATTGGGTTCATCATAATCATGTATGGGTACTATTGATCAATGGGAACAAGCTCTTTTTTTTGTAAATTTACGGGTATTTTGTAGGATAGTCTTTTGTATTCTGAACTAGCTTGCTAGTTCGATCATGCTGATTCATGTGGGGAATTACGTTTCTCTGCTTGGTATGTGTGCACTCCAACATTGTTTAGTACTGTAAAAACTTGGAAAAATTGGAACACCTGAAATAATCACCTTAATTCTTCTACAAAAAGGAAGTGCGTTTTTACAGTGCAGTAATGTTCAAAAGATTTTCACGAAATGACCAACCTTGACCAGACTGCTCCCATTAGCTGATCCGACTCGTTATTGTTTGTTCAGTCCTGTTCCAATATTTAGAATTTTCATAGTACAGTCAACTCTGGATATCTCAAAGTTCATCCCAAACTACTATCGCAAAGTAACTTTTCTGGTCCCAGAAAATTTACTTCGAGATATCAGTAGTTTGGAATAACACGAATTGAAATGTAAAAAAAAATGGGAAATTAAGTCAAAACCATATTTTTTATGTAAGAGGATAAGTTGTGATATCTTTATTTGAGATATGGAGAGTTGACTGTATGTTGTAACAATAGATTATAATGTGCAATTTTTGATAACTTACCTGATATATACCTCAGATTTCATTACTGACTGGTCAAATTGGCTAAGGAGTTGAAGTAAATGGGTACATTTTAGGGGAAGCAACTCTCCACTCCTTTTTTTCATAAACGACTGAGTATTCTTCCTTTAGGAGCAAAGTGCTTTCTTTCAAAGGCCAGAATATTTTTTCTTTAGAAGCAAAATTCTTTCCTTTAAGAGAAGACCCCTTTTTGGAAGGCTGTAAAGTTTGAGCAAAGTTTATATGAGCCGCGACACGAGAAAACCAACAATGTGGTTGTGCGCCCAGTGCAGACTCAGATCAACCTGGGCATCCGCCCAGTTTGATCACTCTCCATTGTCCGCATAGAGCTAGCTTAGACCCTTAGCTACCTTTTAAGCGCTAAGTGAAGAGTCTAATCAGACTGGGCGAATGCCCAGGCTGATCTGAGTCTGCACTGGGCGCACAACCACTTTGTTGGTTTTGTCGTGTCGCGGCTCATATGTCATTCTCAAGCATTTGCAAGTACTCGCAAGCCGTTTGCAAGCATTCTTAAGACAATGTAAAAAAATCGTAATCCATTCGCTTTACTTGTGATGGATTCGCAACTATTTGTGCACATTCATTTGACATTCATAAGGCCTTATTATTTCAGTATTTCTCCCGACCAATCGCATCATTTTCGGTGATTTTGCCGCGAATTTCAAATTTTTATATTCTTAGGTGCGAGAGCTGCATTTAGGTCAGCAAGTGTGCTGTCTTTTTTGCTTTCCTTCTCAATTTGGCGTCAACTCTTAGGGAAAAGACTTGCTCTTAGGGGTCAGCTCTCTAGACCCCATTTTGGAAAAGCGTTGTCATTGAGGGAAGCAAACAAGGAGCCACAAAAGTTCTCCCTTTGAAGAAAAGTGGAAATATATGAGCCGCGACACGAGAAAACCAACAAAGTGGTTGTGCACCCCGAGTAGACTCAGATCAACCTGGGCATCCGTCAAGTTTGATCAGGCTCTTCGCTTAATGCTTAAAGGATAGCTAAGTGTCTAAACTACCTCCATGCGGACAGCGAAGACTCTTATCAGACTGGGCGGATGCCAAGGCTGATCTGAGTCTGCACTGGGAGCACAACCACTTTGTTGGTTTTCTCATGTCTCGGCTCAATTATTATATTATGGCTGTGTGCCAGTACTCCTGTGGCTGCATGGATACAGTATGTGCAGTGGCATCTAAGTCTTCTGTAACCAAGAAATTAATGGTCCAAGACATTTTGTCCTTGTTTTTAGAGGTAGCTTAAATATATAAGTGCTGGAGGGAGTCATTCTAGAATACCACATCCTTTATCTGTAAACTTAAATGTGCACACACACAAACGTTCAAGGGTTTAACTGTTAAAACTATTTTTATGATGCTTATGGTCTATGTAATATGGAGTCAATAATAAACTTAAGTTTTAACATATTGTAAAATTTCACAAAGGTTTTGATTTTGCCACAGTTCATTAGACATATTCCTCATGTAAATTAACCTCTCACAAACAGGGAAGTCATGTATCTGTATTCAGAACTTACATGTTGTGTTGCTAATAATGAAATAGCCATTATTTCTTTTTTGTTGTTTTTTTTGTACAGAGTTCCATATTTATTTGTCTAAAAACAGCTATTCCCCTCTCTGAAATGACCCAAGATATCTACATCAGTCTTATGAAATTCTGCTACAAGATGGGGGTTTTCCTTCCAAAACATTCCCAAAAATCTAGATCCGTCTAATAAGCTGGATCTACATTATTGGGATTAATTTCTCCCTTCCACAACAATCCCAAAATCTAGATCCATCTTATAAGATGGATCTAGACTTTTGGGATTGTTTTGGAAGGAAAAAAGTGCCTTCTTTTAATTGAAGAAATGCGTTATTACATGTTATTTGAGTTGTTAGTTGACATGTTTGTTATTCTTGAAGTTTGTATACTGTTTGAATTGACAATCTTGTTTTGTTACGGTAGTTTTATGCATGGATTGTAATGTGACTAAGTATTGGGACACCTAAAAATTACTAAGTTTCCATTTGGGACAAATGGAAAATTAATAATTTTGAGTGTCCCAAAATTGACAATCTCGTTTTGTTAGTTTTATGCATGTACTGTGATGTGACTGAATTTTGGGACACCTAAACATTATAAATTTTCCATTTGGGACAAATGGAAAATTAATTATTTTAGGTGTCCCAAGTCTTAAGCACATTACTGTGATATCCAAAACTGCCCTAAATATTGGGACACCTAAATTTTCAAAAAATTTGACAATTTGAAAGTCGATTTTACTTCCTGATTGTCAGTTTGGTAAAAATGCAGTGCCATTTCTGTCTTGAAATTAAAAGTTAAAGTTAATACAAATGGTTAGTCATAATAAAACAATGCTATTCAACTTTTATTGAATTTGTATTTATGAAAAGTATATATGTACACTATATTTGCTTTGAAATAAAGTGGAGTTTTCACAAAAGTCCTGAAAAATGGCCAAACCATACATGTAATTTTGGTCTGGCCACTTTCAGTTTAGGATAACTTCACCTGTTTATCTTTACAAAGTAGAAATTTTGTACAAATATGATTTATATGATATATAAGTCAAATAGTATTGTTATATTTGGCAATCCATTCATAGTAACTTGAAACTTCATAATTATCAGTTGAGAATGGAATTGCACCAGGCATGTTAATGACGGAAAACAGTGCAGACCCTGGTAAGTCTGCTTGTCTGATCTGGATCTACACTGTTTGCTCAGTCAGAACTCTCCCAATATTTAGAGTCAATATAATTGTCTTAAAACCAAAAGTTTTGTATATTTTGGGGCCAAATGTGTTCTTACAAGGAATTTTCAAAATTATGTAATTGATGAAAAGATGCTTTATAGCAGGCCTTCTCTTAGGGGTGTAATTTGTGACACAGGAAACTACATGTACCTTGAAATTATAAAAATTGGTACATCTTTAATAATTTTCTGTAAGTTATGTTCTTAGAAACAGACAGTTTGGTTTTACAATGCAGTAAAGCTCCCATAAGATGCAGATGGGATGGCAAACAGTGTCAAGCCTGATCAGACTGCTTCTTTAGCAGTCTTATCATAGTCACACTGTTTCCTCAGACCTGTCTGTTCCAGTACTTAGAATTTTTGTGGCAGTCTTATAACCTCATACATTCAAATGTAAACAAATCTGATCCCTCCTAGTCATGACATGATTCATGCCAGTCTGTATCCTTAAGTCGATACCAGTTCAGTTTTTGTGTATGCGTTGTGTCACTCTTTCAGCACCAATGTCGCCTAAATTTTACTGCTAGGCAGTGCCATTGTTGCTTTAATGCCACCAGCACAGTCCCGTATAATATTTCTGTTTTACATTACCAAGGGAAATAATTCAGTCTACAACCAGATGATTTGTTTTTTTGCAAGAAAAACAAAATTTGGCTGTTTCTGATGAAATTTAGAGACTTTCAAGGTATTTATCTATCAGAAACATCCAATATAATTTTATTGTAAAGTAACTTTGGGGCTGGCAAGTGCTTTTCTATATAAACTTGGCGCAGAGAGATAAAATAAGACATTTAGATCATACCATGACATTTACATTTGAATGGGCTGGGTGTCTAATAGCATTGTAACAGTGGACTCCAGATTTGTCTGCAATTTTGCAGTCTGGTCAGTCTTCCTTCTTTGCACCACCTCATTTTGATCTGTCTTTGAATTCTCAATACGATAAAGTTTAGATGAAACATTTTGTGTTTGTAGTACAAATGTTAATTTTGATTGGTTTTATCTGAAGGGCTAAGTCGGCTATGGAGCATCTTTTCTTGATATGTGTTTGTGAATATTCCTTGTTATTGTGGACAGCTACTTATTTTAATAAAATTTTATTTTGTTTGTGTGTCTTTCTTGCATTTTTCTAATCCCATTTATAACCCATTCCATTCGACTACCCCATTAGGGGTATCTGGGCACACTTTGGATCCAGACCAGTAGGGCCTGATCTGAGATCCAAACTTTTTGCTGCCTAGACATCATTTCTACAAGAGTTAGACCAGTATTGTCAAAATATTCTTTATTTTTGGTGCAGACAACAATTTTAGCAGACAACGAAAAACACCCAGAATGCAATGGGTCAATGATACAAAGAGACTTACCTCAGAAATTTCCCATCTGTAGAAATCAACTCCCATTGTCATTGGCAGCAGCGGGAATAAGAATACTTACCCAAGTAACTGTCAGGGTCTTTAGCTAAGTTTTGCAACAGTCATACGGCATAAAGCCTATTGTTGCAGGGGTCATAACCGAAAGCTGCAAGTCATATGGCTTTGTCAAGTGTTGCAATGGTCATATGGCATTTAGTCCATATCTGAAATGTCCTTTGTCATTAAGCCAAGTTTTGCAACATTTGTCAAGCTTTGCAATGGTCATATGGAATTTAGTCAAATTCTGCAACAGTCACACTGCATTCAGTAAAAATTTGTGACATTCATATGGCACTTAAAGTTAGGCAACAGTCATATTGCATTCCGTTACAATCATATGGCATTTAGTGAAGTGTTGCAATACTTGTATGGCGTTTAGTCAAGTTTAACATTTAGTAAAATTTGCAACATGGTCATATGGCCTTCAATCAAGTTCAGCAACAGAAATGTGGCATTTAATTAAATTTTGCAACAGTCTTATGGCACCGAGTCAAATTTTGCAACAGTCATTTGGCACTGAGTCCAGTTTTGCAACTGTTATATACAACGTTTAGTCTAAATTTAGCAACAGTCATACGGCAATGAGTCAAGTTCAAGTTCTGCAACAGTCTTATAGCACTAAGTCAAGTTTTGCAACATTCATAAGTCAATGAGCTAAGTTTTGCATTCATATGGTATTAAGTCAAGTTCAGCAACAGTCACGGTATTTAGTCGTTTTGCAACATTCACATCATAGCATTTAGTCAAATTTTGCAACAGTAATATGAAAATTTTAGTCAAGTTAGAGTTGCAATAGTCCAGGCCCCGAGGTTATAAAACTTTTTTCATGCTCAACTCAGCTGAGCATGAAATTTTCTCTGCTGATAAATATGAAAATGCCAACTAATGTTGGCATTTTCATATTGATAAGCAGAGAAAATTTTATACTAAGCTAAACTGAGCAAGAAAACAATTGCACTAATCAGTAATTTGCTATTTATTAACAGGTGAAATTTCTTGCTCAGCTGAGTTGAGCATGAAAAAAGTTTTATAACCTCGGGGCCAGATTTGCAATAGTCATACTGTATTAAGTGTACTAGTCATTTGGCATTTATTCAAATGTTGCAGTAGTCATACCAAATTTAGTTTTGTGAGTCATCAGGCAAATGGTCAAGTTTTGCAACATTCACAAGCCATTTAACCAAGTCAGACAATGGTCCTATGGCAGTCAAGTTTTGCAACAGTCATACATGTATGCCATTTTCAAACCCTACATCAGGCATATGACATTTATTCAAGCCTAACAACAGTCACATGGCATTTAGTCAAGTATTGCAACAATCATACAGTATTTAGTTAAGTGTTGCCAGTCACATGACATTCAGTCAAGTGTCGCAACATTAATTTGTCATTTATTCAAACCTTACAACAGCCACTTGGCATTCAGTCAAGTATTGGAACAGTCAGCGTTTAGTTGGGTGTTGCAAGTTATATGTATTCTGACAGTAAAGTGTTCCAACAGCAACACAACAATTGGCTAAATGTTGAAACAGACCTATAATTCACATTTAAGTGTTGAAACAGTCATGTCATATGGCATTACTGAAGTATTTTAAGTCATATGGTATTTGTCACAATCAAGTGTTGTAAATCATAAAACAGACATTCAGTCAAGTCTTGCAACAGTCATTGTTAGAGTCAAATGAGCCGCGACACGACAAAACCAACAATGTGGTTGTGCGCCAAATGCAGACTCAGATCAGCCTGGGCCTGCGCCAAGTTTGACCAGACTCTTCGTTAAGTGCTCAAAAGGTAGCGGACAGGGAAGACTCTGATCAGACTGGGCGGATGCCCAGGCTGATCTGAGTCTGCGCTGGGCGCACAACCACATTGTTGGTTTTGTCGTGTCGCGGCTCAAATACAGTGTCAGTCCCATGGTATTTAGTGAGGTATGGTGACAATGCAAAATTCTGACAGATACTAAGTCAAGCATTGTCGAATCTGATACTCTTAAAAACTTTGCAACAATCATATGGTCTTCTTTCGGGAATCTTTTTTTTTTTTTTTTTTTTTCATTTATTCTTGTGGTGGCCTTTCTGCCACATCTTTTTCACAATTATTTTTTACATCAACAAGACATACATTCTACGATATTCTTTTAGCATCTTTTTTTCATCCATTTTTTTATCATGCCTTCTGTCAGGTATACTTTTTTTCTTTTCACTTTTTTTCTGACATGTCTCTGACTTTTTTTCACAATAAAATCAACATCATTCCGAATAAATTTTACATCAACAACAAAGCTCAGTGAAAAATATTATACTGTATTTCTTCGGTCATAAGACGGGGTTTTTATCTTTCCAAAGCAATCTGAAAAATCTAGATCCATCTTATAAGATGGATCTAGATTTTTGAGATTGTTTTGGAAGAGAAACCTCCATTTTAAAACTGAACTACAAAAGTCTGATTTACATATTTGTGGTAATTTTGGGAGAGTAAAATCCCATCTCATAGCCGATAAATACAGAACATCAACTACATCTACCATATGTACAAATTAGCCGGGATACGACTAAACCAACAAAGTGACATGTGTGCCCAGCGAAAACCAAGATCAACCTGGGCATCCCCCCAGTCTGATCAGAGGTTTCGCTGTCCCCATGGAGCTTGCTTAGACTCCTAGCTAATCTTTAAGCCCACAGCAAAGACTCTGATCAGACTGGGCAGCTGCTCAGGTTGATCTGAGTCTTTGCTGGGTGCACATGCCATTTTGTTGGTTTGGTTGTGCATTGGCTCAAATGTAATAACAGGGCTGGTTCTACTTATATACCAATTCATGAACTACATACAATCATTAACCATTAGACAGTCACAGTGTTTATCTTTGGAAAATCAAACAGATCCTTCTCCATTTTCCTCTACTTAAAGACCTGCCCCCTCTTAAATCAGAACTGCATAGGAGTGGCAACTATAATGAGAGGCCATATCGTATATTGCTGTGCAGACATTTTTCGTTTTTCTCTTTAAAACTATGGGCTCACAACATCTTTCGCTGAGTTTTTATGGAGATTTAACGAAGATCATAATTAAAACACCTCATTATCTGCAAAACACAATGGTTAAAATTGTGATTAGTTCATATTTATATTGGCATATATTTGAGCACAACCTCTTGAAACTAAGCCACATACTGTGTGCATATACCATAAAAAAATCTAAGTACCAGGACAGATGGGCCTGAGCAAACAGGGCAGACCTAGACCAAACAGCTCTTAAAGGCAGTCTGATCATGGTCTATCTGCTGTTTGCCATTCCATCTGCATCTTTAAGACTGGTGAATTGTAAACCCTGGACCAGACTGTGAATATTCTAAGTTTTATGTAAGCTGCCTTTTCCTAAAACTTGCTTCAACGAAATGCAAAACTGTACGAGCTCAGATGAGCCTCCGAATACTTGCAGGCAGTCTAATCAGAGCTTATATTTTACTCACACAGTAAATGAAATTATGCTGAGCATTCCATGACAAAACTTATTTTAATGCATATGTAAACAATGGAAAATTGGATCAGCCTGAGCAGATACACAGTTAAATCAGTGTCTACACGGGAGTTTGGGAATCTATATAGTGAAAATCATTGACTAATCATTCTGCAGAGATACATAAATTTGAGTTTTGTATTTTTCACAAGATACAAGACATTTTATCATGGTGTGATCACTGGATCAGGTGACACTCTGCGCTCCAGATAAGAAGGGGTAAGAGGGATAATTTAGAGATGATTTTCTGTGTTTCTCCATAGAAACGTATATTGTGACCCCTCAGTAGAACCGTCTCAGTGAGACGATTCTAATGACTGGTCACAAAGTATGTTTTTGTTGAAAAGTAAAAACAAATTCCTAAATTATACGTTAACCATTCTTATCTGGAGCACTGAAATGTACGAATACAGTCCAGCTTTGGCTTCCATTGTTACATGGGAGACAAATTTAGCCAGGCTGACAACTTCTGCAGAATATTATTTACTTCGCTTGTACATAAATTCTTACACCAGAGGGGGCTTCTCCTGAATGGAAAGAATTTGCTCTCTATAGAGAGCAAATTCTTTCCTTTAGGAGTAGCCCCCCTTTGATAATGAGAAGGGTGACAAATTTTGCCATGCCAGAGTGGTCTCCCTTGCTGATGTGTCCATATATATTCTGACCAAGCCCAGATACATGATCACTTGTAAGACTGAAATGAGTCATCTCCCATGAAAATCAGTGACTTCTACATATCACGCATTGTTACAAATATTAAGGTGGACCGGTTGTCATGTTTTTCCACCAGTTTAAAGGTAGGTTCCTGGGCTAGCGATGTCAATTATGTCCACAAAATAATTTCGTCTTTTTCTGAGCAGTATTGAATTCTCTTATTTTTCTGAATTTGTTGCTACTGAGAAACTCGTCAGATGTTGAAGAAAATGGTCGTTTTCCCTTTTGGTTTATTTCTTTCGTTGGAATTCCAGTTCTAAAAATAACTATGTTTATTATGTCTATAAGTCCCCAATTTCTGATGCCATTCTCCAAAGGTCAATTTTCCCTTGAGGTGAGCTCTCCTAGAGGTCCTGGCATGGCGGATGGGTTAAAACTGTCCCAAAATGCAGCATGAAATCAGCTGCGTTATCTATTTTTGGCGCGAAATAAAAATAGCGCTAACTGGTGTGCGAAGCAGAGTTAGGAAATCCCTTGCAAAACAACTTTTCTAATATTTTTTTGAATTACACTTTTTAGTGAAACTTATTAATTCTCTTTTATAAGTGCTTTCCAACAACTTGGATGAAAGTTCATCAAAATTATAATGCATTCCAAAGTACAGGAACCTACCTTTAACAAAGGGGAACAATTTTTGTGACTTCCTGTTTTTGCTTCCCTAGAGGACAAAACCGTTTCAAAATGGGTTTTACCCTTAAAGAAAAAATTGCTTCAACGGGAGCAAGTTCTTTCTTTTTAAGAGTTGACCCTATCAAGAAAGCAGATGAAAATGGCAGAGATTTTCCTCCACAATATGTATCGACCTTTACACAAATTTCAGACTGATGAAGTTGCATTTTTGATTTAGTTCCACAATACAGAGTGCGAGATAGTTATGATCCCGCTGCTGAGATAGACCAACCCATGAACACATACAATAATGACCAATAATATTTCAGTAAGAAATTTCAGCCTCCTACAGTGACTGTAATCCATTGCTGTCGCATGAAAAGGGACCTTAAGAATCTGTGCAAACTGAACAGTTATCAATACATGTATTTACTTCTTAGAGTCCGAAAAGTTCATTGATTACATATGCAAAACAAGAGGGCCATGATGGCCCTGGATCGCTCACCTGAGTATCCTGTGAACTTAACCTCAGAGACATCCATATGACTGATAGAGTTTCACAAAGATTAAATGGAAAATGAACCCTTTATTGTGTACCTAAGGTTTTTATAAGATTTAACCTAATGACCTAGATTTTGACCCTATATGACCCAGTTCCAAACCTGGTCTAGATTTCTTGGATATGAACATTCTGACAAAGTTATCAAAACTGTGCCCTCTAGAGTGTACACAATGTTTTTCTAAGGTTTAACCTAGTGACCTACTTTTTGACCCAACATGACCAAGTTGCACCCTTGGTCCAGATTCCTTGGAGACAAACATTCTGACAAAGTCTCATGAAGATTAGAACAAAACTGTGTCCTCAAAAGCGTTCACACTGTTTTTCTAAGAACTGACCTAGTGACCTAGTTTTTGACCTGACATGGCCCAGTTTCAAATCTGGTATAAATTTCATGAAAGTAAACATTCTGACAATGTTTCACGTAGATAGGATCATAACTGTGCCCTCTAGAGTGTACATGAGGTTTTTCTAATATTTGACCTAGTGACCTAGTTTTTGACCCCACAAGACTCAGATTCAAATTTGGCCTAGATTTTATATAAATAAACATTCTGGCAAAGTTTCATGAAGATTGGATCATAACTGTGCCCTCTAGAGTGTGCACAAGGTTTTTCTAAGATTTGACCCAGTGACCTAGTTTTTGACCCCACATGACCCAGTTTCAAAGATGGTCTAGATTTCATTAAGATAAACATTCTGACAAAGTTTCATGATGATTGGATCATAACTGTGCCCTCTGTGTCATTCTAAGATTTATTGCTATTTTTAGCTCTGGCGGCCATTTTGTTCAGCGGAGCGGAACCGTTTGAGCAATTTTTGTTCAGAGCCATGAGTAAAACATTTCTGTGAATTTTTTTTTAAATCGAGCCATTGGCTTTAGAAACGATGATGTTTAAAGCTTTTTTCTATTTTTAGCTCTGGTGGCCATATTGTTCAGCGGGGCAGAACCGTTTGAGCAATTTTGGTAGAGGGTCTCCTAAGGAACATTTCTGTGAAATTATTTCAAAATCGGCCCAGCAGTTTTGGAAGAGAAGTCGTTTAAAGGTATTTCTATTTTTAGCTCTGGCGGCCATATTGTTCAACGGAGGGGAACCGTTTGAGCAATTTTGGTAGAGGGTCTCCTGAAGAACATTTCTGTGAAATTATTTTAAAATCGGCCCAGCAGTTTTGGAGGAGAAGTCATTTAAAGGTTTTTCTATATTTAGCTCTGGCGGCAATATTGTTCAGCGGAGCGGAACCCTTCGAGCAATTTTGGTAGAGGGTCACCTACGGAACATTTCTGTGAAATTGTTTCAAAATCTGCCCCGCAGTTTTGGAGGAGAAGTCGTTTAACGGTTTTTCTATTTTTAGCTCTGGCGGCCATATTGTTCAGCAGAGCGGAACCGTTTGAGCAATTTTGGTAGAGGGTCACCTAAGGAACATTTCTGTGAAATTATTTCAAAATCGGCCCAGCAGTTTTGGAAGAGAAATCGTTTAAAGGTTTTTCTATTTTTAGCTCTGGCGGCCATATTGTTGAGCAGAGCGAAACCATTTGTGCAATTTTGGTAGAGAGTCCCCAAAGGAACATTTCTGTGAAATTATTTCGAAATCCGGCTAGCAGTTTTGGAGAAGAAGTCGTTTAAAGCAAAAGTTGACGACGGACGACGGACGCTGGACGACGGACAAAGACCGATCACAATACCTCACCTTGAGCACTTTGTGCTCAGGTGAGCTAAAAAAGGATACTCCTGATCAGACTGCTTGGATGCACAGGCTTAGCCGAGTATTCCCATTTTGCATATCCCATTAAGTACATTCTCATGCTATGCAAATCAATCTGCTTCAAATGAAATACATAAGAGCTATTGTATAAGCAGGAATTTTTGCGGTTTATCGATTTTCGCAGTATTTCTATTTTTATTCAAGGAGAACATATGATGACCATTTTGAGATACTTCCCTTATATTTTCATTTAATTTTCAAAAATCTATGTTTTGACTGTCATTAGAACTGCCTCACTCAAAGAGGCAGTGATTGAGGCAGTTCTAATGAGAGTCAAAACATAGGTTATTATGAATTTTAAGGAAATTATCTCATAATTATTCTCACAATAGTTTCGCAGAAGGTGGTGTCTTGCTGGTTTGCACATTGTCACAAAGCAGAGCTAAACGAGAAAACTTGTCGAAAGTATAAACAACCAACAACACCTGAAAAGGGATACCTATGTACTGCTCAAACCCTAATCCCTGGACCCCTCCCTCTGCTATCAGATGTACATAAATAGTTAAGTAAAGAGCCAATCAAATTGCAGAAAAGAAATTTTCTAGTTTCTACGGTGGACACAGCTGGTTATCTCCTCCATGACCTAGTGTCATCATTTTCATCGTCTTCCTCCGCTAACAGGGCTTCATCGTCAATTTCATCAAGAGCACCCTAAAATATCAAGACAGAGTAAGCATCAGGCACTGGTTTACCAAAATGACCCAAGCACAAATATATGTTGCTGGGATAATTTTCTTGTAATATCTCCTTAAGAAATGTGACAAAGAGGTATGACCAATGTTTTTGTGTTGTTCTTTTTCAAATCTGGAGATAATCAATGAAGCATACCTGTTTCATAAACCAGTTAATCTTGTGCTAATCATATAAGTGTGCTAAAAGCTCAATTTTCTGAAAAATGAAAGTATTCTGTTTCATAGGCTAGCAAAGTAAATGAAAGATGCTGAACTAACAAAACAGACATGGCTGTGGAGGCACAGAAGAGGCACAGAAAAGAATTTGTATTACAGTCTGACTGTGTCAAATTTTCACTGCCTGTCTATATAAAAGTTATCCATGATCCACCATTCTTATGAACTGGTCAGTAAACGAATGCAGTATTAGTATTCAAATTCCATTTTATTAATTTCCCAATGCATGTAAATAAGGGCGCCTAAATATTGGGTTCCCAGTCATTAGTCATTCCTTACCTCTGTGTCTAGGTCCGAGTCAGCAGAGACATGGCTACTACTCCTTGTGAGCTCAGGTTTAGGTATGTACCAGGACATCTTTAATACCTTTGTCTTGAATTTACTTCCATGTAAAATTCCCTGAAATGAAATCTACAGTGTTAAAACAGATCTTATCTGCCACTCAGTAAATTTTCGAAAAGCAGGGCCCAGTTCTTCAAAAACTAAGGTTTATATTTTCAAACGTATTACATGCAAAATATTCTCAGTTTTTGCTAATTAAAGTGAAGAGCTTTTGCATTGCAGTTTCATGTCTTATCAATATATCTTGCAGTCAAGCTACAAGTCTACAACCAGAATGTAATAGTCAAGCCTGGAGCTACCTGTATGAATTTCTCCTACTCACATGGGGCTAGGTGGCTAGTCTTAAAAAAAAAAAAAAAAAAAAAGAACTTGCTCTCTAACTAAGTGGAAGTACCCATTTAAATTCAAAAGGCTTACCATTTCAGCATCTCTTCTAGAGTTAAATGTTAGTATTGCACATGGCACATCCATTTTGAAGTCAATATTCTCAAGTTCATCCAGTTTCTGAAAAGCAATATAATTAGGTGATAACTGTACTCAAAATTGTAATTTGGGGGACATAAATCGTCAGGTTTATGGCTGCAAAATTTGTTTTATAGTGACATGTCAGCGGAGCCATAAAATGAAATTTGGGATCTAAAAACTGACAATCTACCTTTTGAGTCCAGTTTCAATACAGTTATCCCTATTTTAATGCAATTTTTCACTCTGCAGCTAAAGCAAGATCTTTCTGCAATATAAAACCAAACAGCCAATGAGAAGTGTTGTTCTGAAATGATACATCACATGCTATACGGTCCCAAATTTTTTACCGTATTTATTTTCATTTATTTATCATCATTATTACTATTCATGTTGCTTTTTTTTTTCTAAATATTTGAAACACAAAAACTTTGCAAAAAAAAAAAGAAAATCTAATGGCAACTGTAATCAACTAAAGTGCATCAGCCTTCTGTGTGCACTTTGATTCAAGATTTCCCCATTCGAAGCAATACAAATTTGAGCTGTCTCATCCGAGTCTCCTTTTGTGAATCAATTATATATCTTAATTGCAGCAAGACTCTGATCAATCTGCATATCCATGCAGACTGATCAGAGTGTTACTGACAAATATCCTTAATAAATATCTTTTATAGTGGCATCATTTATAGCATTATTTCACCTACCCCTAAATGCAAAGCCACTTCCTCCTTTTCATCTGCCGTGAAACCTTTCACCTCCACCTGTTTTGGTCTTCTATCCAGGGTCCTAGCTGCCACAGAGGCCTTCCCTAATAGGGATCCTCTCCCCCTGCCTCTCCCAACAACAGGCGGTGCAACACCACTTGCCACCCAGGTAGTGGAGGCACGACCACGACCAACAGCACCACGGCCACGACCTCTGCCTAACAGTCCCATGGAATTTGCCTATTAAAATAAAATGTTTAAATATCAATACTGTAGATATGAACAGAGGCCTAAGAAGGAGAAGAACTATATAAGCATTTTGCTTCCGTTCGTATCCTTATATAGATATTGTCACAATATATGTTGTACACAGATTCTTCGAAATAAAATATGTTTAAACCAAGCCTATGATCAAGAGTTTTAAAAATTATGTTCTTAAAGCATGATTTAATACTGTCAAGAAAACTGAGAATTTAAAAGGGCAGTTTAACAGTATCAAATGAAAACACAACTAACAAGACATGTCAGCGTACAGGTTAATTGAAATGACAGCACCTAGCCCATCACATATAAAACAACCAACAGCTCAATATAGACTGAAACACTGTCTCAAAGAGCCGTTAAACCCAAAACAACCCACTAACCAAAAAATCTAGAGCTGAAGACGACGTGGATGCTGATGCCAATGCCAACATTACAACAATAGCTCTTTGGTAGTTTTTATACAGGTGAGCTAAAAAATATACATGTAGAATCTCACAAGAATTCTTTGCCATATTATATGTAAGTCAAAGTCATGCTATTAACTATCAGTAATAAATCCATATTATCCTAAAATTTGAAAAAAATTGATTTAAAATTTACTATTTCACTAAAGGGTAAAAAATGTAGCAGCCAAATCCAGTATCAAATTTTGGCAGCTTTCTAAACATGACATATCTTCATGCGATCCAAATTTTAGGTACATATTCTTATGACATTACTGCCATAACAAAAGGACCAAAGCATAGCTGAAAAATTTCTTGACTTTTGCTGGGAATCGAATCCGGAACTCACGGGTGAGAGTCCAATGCTCTAACCACTTAGCCAAAGAGTTAACTCCCTGACGCAGTTGTCAGAGATTGAATATATAGCGAAGCTATGCGCAAATCTACTATTGCAGATACATGTAACGGAAGGTAGGAGAGTTGGCCCGTAGCACTCTCCCACTTCAAGGAAGTCATCATTTATGATGACTGAAAGCCATTTTGGCTTAGAATGTCCGATCCCGAACGAGCCCCCATCTAATAACATAACTGCAGTAACAAACAGACCAAAGCATAGCTGAAAAAATTCCCGACTTTTGCTGGGAATCGAACCCGGAACTCACGGGTGAGAGTCCAATGCTCTAACCACTGAGCCAAAGAGTTAACTCTCTGACGCAGTTGTCAGAGATTGAATATATAGCGAAGCCATGCGCAAATCTACTATAATTGTAGATATTGGAAGGTAGGAGAGTTGGCCTGTAACAATATCTGGCTATGTAACTGGTTGAAACCAAATATTGGCACACTTTTATTTTGGCAATATTCATCTTTACCTCCATTACTGCCAAAATTAATTTCCACAAAACTTTAGCATTTAAAGGTAGGTTCCTGTACTTTGGAATGCATCATAATTTTGATGATCTTTCACCGAAGCTGTTGGAAAGCACTTATAAAAGGGAATGAATAAGTTTCTCTAAAAAGTGTAAATCAAAAAAATATTAGAAAAGTTGTTTTGCAAGGGATTTCCTAACTCTGCTTCGCACACCAGTTAGTGCTATTTTTAGTTCGCGCCAAAAATAGATAACGCAGTTGACGTCATGCTGCATTGCATTTTGGGATAGTTTTAACCCATCCGCCATGCCAGAACCTCTAGGAGAGCTCACGGCAAGGGAAAACTGACCTTGGAGAATGGCATCAGAAATTGCGCACTTATAGACATAATAAACGTAGTTATTTTTAGAACTGGAATTCCAACGAAAGAAAATAAACCAAAAGGGAAAACTACTATTTTCTTCAACATCTGACGAGTTTCTCAGTAGCAACAAATTCAGAAAAATAAGAGAATTCAATACTGCTCAGAAAAAGACGAAATTATTTTGTGGACATAATTGTTATCGCTAGTCCAGGAACCTACCTTTAAAGGTAGGTTCCTGTTCTAGCGATAACAATTTAAAGGTAGGTTCCTGTACTAGCGATAACAATTATGTCCACAAAATAATTTCGTCTTTTTCTGAGCAGTATTGAATCCTCTTTTTTTTCTGAATTTGTTGCTACTGAGAAACTCATCAGATGTTGAAGAAAATAGTTGTTTTCCCTTTTGGTTTATTTTCTTTGGCTGGAATTCCAGTTCTAAAAATAACTATGTTTATTATGTCTATAAGTGGGCGATTTCTGATGCCATTCTCCAAATGTCAAATTTTCCTTGTCTTGAGCTCTCCTAGAGGTCCTGGCATAGTGGATGGGTTAAAACTATCCCAAAATGCAATGCAGCATGACCTCAGCTGCGTTATCTATTTTTGGCGCGAACTAAAAATAGCGCTAACTGGTGTGCGAAGCAGAGTTAGGAAATCCCTTGCAAAACAACTTTTCTATTATTTTTTGGATTTACACTTCTTAGTGAAATTTATTCATTCCCTTTTATAAGTGTTTTCCAACACTTGGATGAAAGATCATCAAAATTATGATGCATTCCAAAGTACAGGAACCTACCTTTAATAGTAACAAACAGTGTAGATCCTGATCAGACTGCTCCTCTAGGAGCAGTCTAATCTGGGTCTTCACTGTTGGCTCATGTACTTCAGTGCCAATATTTAGCAACATCAGCTAGCCTCTACAAAATCTTACAATTTTCTGAAGATCCAACAATTTCTTTTTCAGCTCAAGCGTGTCCTCCCCGTTTGTTGACTTAGTCATCAATTCCAATTCCACGTCCAGTATTTCCTTCTTAGCCTGCTCAGGGGATTTGATTGTGGCTCCTTCTGCATCTTTCTTGACGACGACTCTGCGACCCAATTCCGTCTTCAGAGTGTCTATGCTGTCTGTTAGTGTCTTTAACGTCTGAAAACATGGATGCATATGCATATGAGCTTTGTTAAATTTATCTGATGTAAAATATTGTGGTTTGCTGAAATACCACACACCACCCAAAACACCACAAACTAGTTATATAATACCCCAAACTAAACACAAAGAAATGCATGTAATATACATACTTTGCCCGTGACTGATAGGTTTATACATATATACATGTATTAGCAAATTAAATGCACTTTCATCTTTCACAAAACATCAGATCGCAATGCTTCACCAACCCTACCCACCCCAATCCTGAAATAACTTGGTGAGACAGTTCTAATGATAGGTCAGTTGTTTTTATGGAGAAATATTAAAAGTTATCCCTATTTCCCCTTCTTATCTACAGCACAGTTTTGTGTTTGTCGATTGCAGTTCTAACAAGAGCCACAACATGTGGAGAAATAAAAAGTATGAGAGAATTTTCATAAAACCCCAATGAGCCACACAAAATACCTTCATGATAAGAGATTTCTCCTCTGTACCCATGTCTTTCTTGGCTTCCAACTTCCCAATTAAAACCTGAAGTAAAACAGAAAGGAGCTGCCACATGTAAAAACCAAGAAAGTGGATGTGATGCCCAAGCTGATCAGAGTCTTCACTGAGCACTTAAAGGGTAGCTAAGATTCTTAGCTACCTCCATGCCAATAGCAAAGACTGTGATCACACTGGGCTGATGCCTAAGCTGAACTGAGTCTTCGCAGGGCGCACATGCCACTTTGTTGGTTTTTTGTTGTGTAATGCCTCAAATATTTAACACTTGTTGCAGCTAGTACTAACAAGAGGGCCATGAGGCCCTGAATCTCTCACCTGAGCAATTGGCAAAGTGGCCTTTTCTTTTGTCTGAAATTGTCAAAATATGAGTCTTGGGTCAAAAGTCAAAGAATGACCATGACCTCTTGTACTCATAAATCTTCATGTACTCATTAAGACAACCATATATACCATTTTTTAGGCCAAAATCTTCAAAACTTCCCATGAAATCTTATGTTCTAGCATTTTCCCATATTTGACCTTGCCTTAAAATGGTCATGGTCAATCCAAGGTCAACATTTTGATCAATCTCTATAGTACTGAAGTACCTAATGCTACATACCAAGTTTCAAGGCCATCAGTCAGTTGGTTCTTTAAAGGTTTTTACCATATATGGGCGTGGCGGCCATGTTGGTCATGTGACCTGGACTGTTAGAAAAAATTTTCATTCCCTTAACCCCTGGAGGCTCTATATGAAATTTGGTTTCAATTGGCCCAGTGTTTTTTGAGGAGATTGTTTGAAATTGTCAAAATATGAGAGATCTGGGTCAAAGGTCAAAGAATGACCTTGACCTCTTGTACTCAAAAATCTTCATGTACTGTTTAAGATGACTGTATATACCAATTTTTAGGCCAAAATCTTCAAAACATTCCCTGAAATCTTATGTTCTAGCATTTTCCCATATTTGACCTTGCTGTGAAAAAGTCAAGGTCAACCCAAGGTCATAATTTCAACAATCTTGATAGTACTCGAGTACCCAATGCTTCATACCAAGTTTCATGGCAAAAGATCAATTGGTTCTGGAGAAGAAGATTTTTAAAGGTTTTTACCATATATGGGCGTGGCTGCCATGTTGGTCATGTGACCTGGACCGTATGAATTAATTTTCGTTCCCTCAACCCCTGAAGGCCCTATATGAAATTTGGTTTCAATTTGCACAGTGGCTTTTGAGGAGATTGTTTGAAATTGTCAAAATATGAGAGTTCTGGGTCAAAGGTAAAAGAATGACCTTGACCTCTTGTACTCAAAATTATTCATGTACTCATTAAGATGACTGTAGATACCAATTTTTAGCCAAAAATCTTCAACAGTTTCCAAGATATCTTATGTTCTATCATTTTGCCTTTAAAACTTGCTGAAAACAAGAGGGCCATGAGGTCCTGAATCGCTCACCTGGGCAACTGGCAAGGTGGCTTTTTCTTATCATGTCAGAAATTGTCAAAATATGAGTCTTGGGTCAAAAGTCAAAGAATGACCATGACCACTTGTACTCATAAATCTTCATGTACTCATTAAGACAACCATATATACCATTTTTAGGCCAAAATCTTCAAAACTTTCAACGAAATCTTATGTTCTAGCATTTTCCCATAATTGACCATGCCGCAAAAAAGGTCAAGGTAAACCCAAGGTCACCATTTGAACAGTCTTGGTGGTACTCTAGTACTCCATGCTACTTACCAGGTCTCAAGGCTATAGGTGTATTGGTTCTGGAGAAGAAAAATATTAAAGAATTATACCATAAGTGGTAATGGCGGCCATGTTGGTCATGTGACCTGGACGGTTTGAACAAATTTTTATTCAATCAACCCCTGGAGGCTCTATAATTATGAATTGTGTTTACAATTGGCCCTTTGGCTTTTGAGGAAATGGTTAAAAATGTCAAAATATGAGCGATCTGGATCAAAGGTCAAGAAATGACCTTGACCTCTTGTACTCATAATTCTTCATGACCTCATTAAGACAACTGTATATACCAATTTTTAGGCCAAAATCTTCAAAACTTTCCATGAAATCTTATGTTCTAGCATTTTTCCATATTTGACCTTGCTGTAAAAAAAGTCAAGGTCAACACAAGGTCATAATTTGAACAAGCTTGATAGTACTCAAGTACCCAATGCTACAGACCAAGTCTCAATGCCATCGGTCAATTGGTTCTGGAGAAGAAGATTTTTAAAGGATTTTACCATATATAGGCATAGTGGCCATGTTGGTCATGTGACCAGGACTTTTAGAAATTTTTTGCCATTCCCTCGACCCCTGGAGGCTCTATAAAATATTTGGTCACAATTGGCCCGGTGGTTTTTGAGGAGATTGTTTGAAACTGTCAAAATATGAGAGTTCTGGGTCAAAGGTCAAAGAATGACCTTGACCTCTTGTACTCACAAATCTTCTGGTACCCATTAAGATGACTGTATATACCAGTTTTTAGGCCAAAATCTTCAAAACTTATCATGAAATCTCATGTTCTTGCATTTTCCCATATTTGACTATGCCGTAAAAAAGGTCAAGGTCAACACAAGGTCATAATTTGAACAATCTTGATAGTACTCAAGTACCCAATGCTACATACCAAGTCACAAGGCCATCGGTCAACTGGTTCTGGAGAAGAAGATTTTTAAAGGTTTTTACCATATACGGGCGTGGTGGCCATGTTGGTCATGTGACCTGGACCGTATCAATAAATTTTTGTTCCCTCAACCCCTGAAGGCTCTACATGAAATTTGGTTTCAATTGGCCCAGTGGCTTTTGAGGAGATTGTTAGAACTTATCAAAATATGAGAGTTCAGGGTCAAAGGTCAAAGAATGACCTTGACCTCTTGTACTCGTAAATCTTCATGTAGTCATTAAGATGACTGTAGATACCAATTTTTAGCCCAAAATCTTCAACAGTTTCCAAGGTATCTTATGTTGTAGCATCTTGCCATATAAAAGCATAAGGAAGCAAATTTGACCTTACCGTAAAAAAGGTCAAGGTCAACCCAAGGTCATAATTGGAACAATCTTGGTAGTACCCGCGTACCTGATGCTACATATCAGGTTTCAAGGCCATCGGCCTATTGGTTCTGGAGAAGAAGATTTTTTCAGGTTTTTACCATATATGGGCATGGCGGCCATGTTGGTCATGCGACCAGGACCGTTTGAACAACTTTTCGTTCCTAAGGTCCCAGGATGCTCTATATGAAATTTGGTTACAATCGGCCCAGCGGTTTCAGAGGAGATGTCATTTGAAATTGTTGACGGACGGACGACGGACGACGACGGAGCCTTACCATCCTATAAGCTCCCCCGGAGCCGCTGGCTCAGGTGAGCTAAAAACTTTGTAGAGGTCCATCAGACAATGCTTTTCTATATTTTTCTATTGTTCAGACTCAGAATCCTCCCTAGCTCCCTAGGGTAGGTCCATTATGGACACTGGGACCGCAATTGAACAAACATGGTAAATGACTGCTAGGTAAAGCTATGAACCTAATATTTCAAGCATCTGAGCCAAGTGGTTCTAAAGAAGATTTTTTTTTACTTATACTTTTCCATGCATTTCCATGGTTCAAACTCAGGACTCTCTGGGGCAGGGCCATTTAGACCCTTGAGTCACTATTTGAACAAACTTGGTAATGGACCACTAGGCAATGCTATGTACCAAATTTCAAGCATCTGTGCCTAGCTGTTCTGAAGAGGAGATTTTTTAATATTTTTCTATGTATTTCTATGGTTCAAAACAGGGACTCCCTGCCATTTTGGACCCTGGGGCCACCATTTGAACAAACTTGGTTAAGGACCACTAGGCAATTTTTCATACAAAATTTCAAGCATCTGAGCCATGTGGTTCTGAAGAAGAAGATTTTTGAATATTTTTCTCTGTATTTCTATGGTTCAAACCTAGGACTCCCTGTTGTGGGGCCATTTCAAACCCTTGGGCTACCATTTGAACAAACTTGGTAAAGGACCACTAGGCAATGCTACATACAAAATTTCAAGCATCTGTGCCATGTGGTTCTGAAGAAGAAGATTTTTGAATATTTTTCTCTGTATTTCTATCGTTCAAACCTAGGACTCCCTGCTGCGGGGCCATTTTGAACCCTGGGGCCACCATTTCAACAAACTTGGTAAAGGATCACTAGGCAATGCTACATACCAAATTTCAAGCATCTGAGCCTTGTTGTTCTGAAGAAGATTTTTTAATATTTTTCTCTGTATTTCTATGGTTCAAACCTGGTACTCCCTGCTGCAGGGCCAATTTGGACCCTGGGGCCACCATTTCAACAAACTTGGTAAAGGACCACTAGGCAATGCTACATACCAAATTTCAAGCATCTGAGCCTTGCTGTTCTGAAGAAGAAGATTCTTTAATATTTTTCTTTGTATTTCTATGGTTCAAACCTGGGACTCCCTGCTGTGGGGCCATTTTGGACCCTGGGGCCACCATTTGAACAAACTTGTTAAAGCATCACTAGGCAATGCTACATACACAATTTCAAGCATCTGAGCCTTGCTGTTCTGAAGAAGAAGATTTTTGAATATTTTCTATGTATTTCTATGGTTCAATCCCAGGACTCCCTGCCCCAGGGCCATCTTGGACCCTGGGGCCACCATTTGAACAAACTTGGTTAAGGACCACCAGGCAATGCTACATACCAAATTTCAAGCATCTGAGCCAAGCAGTTCTGGAGAAGAAGATTTTTGAGTATTTTTTAGTTTCGAACCCAAGACCCCCTGCCCCAGGGCCATTTTGGACCCTGGGGCCACCATTTGTACAAACTTGGTAGAGGTCCACTAGACAATGCTTCATACCAAATATCAAAGCCCTAGGCCTAGCGGTTTCAGAGAAGATGTCATTTAAAGCAAATTGTTGACGACACACGACGGACGACGGACGACAGACACTGAGTGATCACAATAGCTCACCCTGAGCCTTTGGCTCAGGTGAGCTAAAAAGTCATGCTCAACCCAAGGTCATAATTTGAATAATCTTAGTAGTACTCGCGTACCCAATGCTCCATACCAAGTTTCAAGGCTATCGGCCTATTGGTTCTGGAGAAGAAGATTTTTTTAGGTTTTTACCATATACGGGCATAGTGGCCATGTTGGTCATGTGACCAGGACCGTTTGAACAACTTTTTGTTCCTTCATGTGACCAGGACCGTTTGAACAACTTTATGTTCCTAAGTCCCCAGGAGGCTACATATGAAATTTGGTTACAATCAGCCGAGCGGTTTGAGAAAAGAAGTCGTTTGGAATTGTGGACGGCCGGACAGACGTACGATGGAGCCTTACCATCCTATAAGCTCCCCAGGAGCCGCTGGCTCAGGTGAGCTAAAAATCTTAAAGAGATCCTTCAAAAGCAGAGCACACATTCAAAAGAAGGAACATGGGCCATACTTCAAAGTTTCTGCTATTCAAGCCTCATCAGTGACCCTGAAAATATCTGGTTACGAAAGCCAGAGAAAAGCATACTTTAATTTCTTTATTTTTACAAGGCAGTCAATTCAAAGACTGATTAGTTTCAAAAAGGGTACAAACACAGGGAATAATCAATTCCGCTAATTTTCGCTTCCTGCAGAGACTGTCCGTCAAATTTGGCTTCTGCCGAGACTGTCCACGATTTCTTGCTTCCTGCAGAGACTACTGTACTCGAAAAATGGTTTCCTGCCAAGACTGTCCGCATGATTCTGCTTCCTGCTGAGGCTCTCGGCAGGAAGCAGAATCACGTGGACAGTCTCTGCAGGAAGCCATTTATCATGTACAGAAGTCTCGGCAGGAAGCAAGAGTTCGTGGACAGTCTCGGCGGAAGCCAAATTTGAGGTACAGTCTCTGCAGGAAGCGAAAATTAGCGGAATTGATTATACCCTGTGACAAATGTAGCTAAGTAGCTCATGTGACAAGGTGTATGGGTATACCCCATGTTCTTAGCCATATGAGCCGCGACACGAAAAAACCAACAAATTGGTTGTGCGCCCAGCACACTCTGATCAGTCTGGGCATCCGCCCATTCCGATCAGACTCTTCGCTAGGCACAAGAAGGGTAGCCAGGAGTCTAAGGTACGTCCATGCGGACTGGAAAGGCTCTGATCAGTCTGGGCGGATGCCCAGATTGATCTGAGTCTGCGCTGGGCGCACAACCACTATGTTGGTTTTCTCGTGTAGCGGCTCATATTTTTTTCCTAAGGGGAGACAATTTTCATGACCTTAAGTTACTGCTTTCGTGAACAATATTAGTGTACATGTATATCACAGTCCTAAACATGCCAATATTTTTACCATATCTGAATCCATTTTGTCATATTTTTGCATATATAATTATTATAATTGCTTTATTAAAGTGTATAGAGATTTTGACTTTAGAAGAAAATTTGATATACATATAGAATATCTAAAAATATCATGTAATTTGACTAAGTCTTGTGACTGTTCTATATGAGTAAAAACATTTTAATATATTTCACAAATTTCTAGTAAGTTTTCATTTTTTTTCTCCGTTAATAGTGATTGTAATGGGTTATGGTGTAGATGGCTGGAGAAAACTTTTTTCTTTCTTTTTTTTTTTTTTCACTCATCAAAATAGCAAAGAAGTCAGTAACCAGGGCCCGGTTGTTCAAAACAAATGACATCGTTAGTTAACGTTTCGTTAAAATTTCAAACATTAATATTTGAAATATGCCAATATTTTTTGTCGAGAAAATGTGAGAAGCTTTTGCATGAGCTTCTCACATTTTTTCAACAAAAAATATCAGTGTATTTGGTAATAAAGTCATGAAACACTTAACAAGTTGACCACTTAACGAACTCGTTAGGCTAAGGATGCTTTGAACAACTGGGCCCAGGTTTATGGAAATTTACATGCAGTACCAAAGATTATTAAGCACCTGGGTGCTGCAATTTGTTTTACCTTTTGCTGTTCTATCTGTTTCTCCAGTAGTACTTGTTTTGATTTCTGAATCTCCAACTTCTTCAGAGCTGCCTCCTGCAACACAAGTTACCAATTACCATATACATGTATACCCATAGTAAGATCTCAGAACTCAGAAACAGAGTTACAGGTGAAGTCTGCTTATCATCTATACTATTTGCCAACAACTGTATAAAGCAGTACTTGATAAAATATTGTTTTTGAACAAATCTGATTCAAAGGGCAGACATAACCAGAGATGAGTCCGGAGAGTACTAAGAAATTTCTGTTCCTACAAGTTGTGACCCCCACCCCTCAACAGTTCTCACTTCTGCTTGTTGCAGGTGAGACAAAAACAATCGTATTAACTTAAGGAATGAATGTTGTTTTTTAAACGTTTACTGAAGTATAAACTACAACGGGTCACGAGCAAAGTAAGTGAACCCCCGAAGGAGTAGGGGTTCACTTACTTTGCTCGTGATCCGTTGTAGTTTATACTTCGGGGTAGGGGTTCACTTACTTTGCTCCTGACCCGTTGTAGTTTATACTTCAGTAAACGTTTAAAAAAAATGTTTATTCCTTATATTTATATTATTAAAAGATGCTTTTGATCAACAAACAGGTAAACAAAAATAAGAAATACATACATAAGAATCGTTTTAAAAACATTACCGGCCGAATTTGGCAATAGTTTGGAACAGCTGCATTGTCACTGCCTACCAGTAAATTCCACCTCCTGCTGTAGATTTCACCTGCAAGCAGGCGTAGCGAGCTGTCACTCTATGTTTGCTAGCCATTCAAGTTCATGGCATGTTGTAGATTCCACGTGCTAGATAGTGAGATGAGCTGTCACTCAAAGCCACGTGGCACAATGTAATTATTGACATGTAAACGACATTGGCTCCCGCATCACTTAATTGGGTTCACAGAGAGCTTTGCAGTGATAATGTAAATATTATCAAAATACTCTCCTTTTCTACTGCTCTGGACATAATTCAAATTTATACAGCATTTGAATGTAAACAGCACTAAGCTATTGCAAAGAACTTTAACCCATTCCATTCGGGATACCCCTTTAGGGGTATCTGGGCAAACAGTTTGGATCAAGACCAGGCCCCACAAACGTGGGGCCTGATCTGAGATCCAAACTGTTTGCTGCCTAGACATCATTTCTACAAGAGTTAGTTAGACCAATATTGTCAAAATATTCTTGATTTTTGATGCAGACGACAATTTCAGCAGACGACAAAAAATACCCAGAATACAATGGGTTAACTTAACAAACTAACTGCTATGTATCTAGAGAGATGATTATAAAATCCTACCTTTTTGATGATTTCATGCTGTTTGACTGCCTCCATCCTCGATACAAAGTCAGCTGCCCCAACTGCAGTCGGACTGGCTAGTTCTGTCTTAGCCTTGGCTTTGATAGCTGCTGGATTATATACTGTCTTGCTGATAGTTCCCATGGATGATGTGTAGGCTACAGGCTGAAAGGCAACACAGAGCCCTAGATAAGAGGGAGTATTTGGTGATAATTAGGGATAATTTTGGTTAATTCTGGATAGAAACATATGTTGTGACCCCTCATCTGAACCGTCTCAACAAGATGGTTCAGATGAGGGGTCACAACATATGGTTTCAATGAGAAATATAGAAAATTATCCCTCAATTATCATCAAATACCCCTCTTATCTAGGGCTCTGCTTGAACAGAACAAGTTACAATTGCAGCAATAATTTCAGAAATTGGTAAGAAGTGTCTAACAGTGACAACAATGATCAGAATGCCTGAAGAAGCAATCTGATTTGGGCCTGCATGGGCTGGCATTTCAAAAGCAATCTCTCTTACGGAATGACAGATTTTAATATCCACTTGTCAAACTTTTACAGGATAGACAAGGATTTCCCAGTCATGTAATTACACCACTGTCACGTTCAGGTACAGCAGATTGTTTTACTTTTTGTAAGTTCTTTATTCCTAGATATTTTGGCTTTGAAATTATTTGCAAAGTCCTGAAGAACTTGCAATTGGCAATTTTCATTTGATGAATTGTCAGTTGCAGAGCTGTAGATAAGAGGGAGTATTTGATGATAATTAAGGATAATTTTTCTTATTTCTCATTGAAACCATATGTTATGACCCCTCATCTGAACCGTCTCGACGAGACGGTTCAGATGAGGGGTCACAACATATGTTTTTATGCAGAATTAACAAAATTATCCCTAATTATCACCAAGTACTCCCTCTTATCTAGAGCTCTGAGTTGATAAATCATTGATGAGATCCTTGAATTAGCAAGACAGCTGATTTGACAAATAGAACTCTAGCAAATATAAAGCAATTAACAGTATCTATCAAAGGTATAAAACAATGACTCATGCAACCCTGAGGTCAAAGGTATCCTTTTCCATTACCCTGGAAAACTTGAGCAGATTTGCCTGCTTGCATGGTAAAACATAAGCATAAGGACATGGTGAGTGCTGTCTTGGGATGCCGACCAGTCTCCAGCAGACTGATTTCAATTCGCCTGAGAGCAGCTCCTTTCAACATCACCATCATACAGATTTATGCACTAACATCTGGACATGAAGACAATGAGGTAGAACACTTCTACATGTACCAGCAACTCCAGGAAATCATAGACCAAACACCCAAGAAGGACATTCTGGTTGTACAAGGGGATTGGAATGCTAAGGTTGGAAAGGATGCACAGGCAGACTGGGAAAACGTTTGTGGACCCTACTGCAATGACGAGACAAATGAGAGAGGTCTCAGACTTCTAGAGTTTGCAACCTGTAACAGCCTAGTACTGACAAACACCCTTGGCCCTCACAAACCATCAAGGAGATGGACATGGCACAGCCCAGATGGGAAACACCACAATCAGATTGATTACATCTTGGTGAGGAAGCGCTTCCGATCAGGAGTCAACATCCTTAGGACAAGGAGTTTTCCTGGAGCAGACATAGGAAGTGACCATGACCTGGTCATGATGACCTTCCGAGTTCGTCTGAAGAAGGCTAGAAAGCCAACCCAGCCAAGACTGAAGTTTGATCTTGAGAAGCTAAGGGACCCAGAGGTGGCATGCACTTTTCAAGCAACAATAGGTGGAAAATTTGCACCACTAATTGGTCTGAGGGACGATGACATGGACATAGATACCATGATTACCACCTACAATACAGTAGTGACTGATGCAGCCAGTGAGATACTTGGGAAGGAACGTCGCAGGAAAAAGCCATGGGTCACTAGAGATGTTCTCGACCTCTGTGATGAGAGGAGAAATTTGAAGAAGAAGAGGTATGAAGCAGGAGGAGCAGAAGAATACAGGGAAGCAAACAAGAGGATTCAGAAGGCAGTGAAGAAAGCGAAGGAGGACTGGATAGCTAGTCAGTGCGAGGAGATCGAAACTTGCCTGAACAAAAACAACAGCAAGAAAGCATACCAGCTGGTGAAGGATCTAACTTCAGAGAAACAGGGTAGATCCACAACTATCCAGGACAAGTCTGGGAAATGCCTTACAGAAGAACAAGAGATTCTCAGCAGATGGACAGAATATTGCTCAGAATTATACAACCATGAGACTGATGGTGACAATACGGTTCTGGACTGCAGTCAGCCCCCAGATGAAGATCAACAACTGATCCTTCGTGAGGAAGTTGAGATTGCAGTAGCAGCACTGAAGAAGGGAAAATCTGCCGGAGTTGATAATATACCAGCAGAACTTGTTCAAGCTGGAGGGGAGACCATGATTGATGTTTTAACAGATATCTGTAACAGGATCTGGAGAACAGGAGAATGGCCTACCCCATGGACTCAGTCGCTGATTATTACTCTCCCTAAAAAGGGCAACCTACAGCTCTGCCAGAACTACAGAACCATCAGCCTCATCAGTCATTCAAGCAAAGTCATGCTGAAAGTTATCTTGAACAGGCTTAAGCCACAAGCCGAAGAGATAATCGCTGAGGAACAGGCTGGGTTCCGAGCAGGAAGGAGCACCACAGAACAGATCTTCAACCTTAGAATCCTGTGTGAAAAGTATCTCCAACATCAGCAGAATCTGTACCATGTCTTCATTGATTTCAAAAAAGCCTTTGACAGGGTATGGCATGCAGCCTTATGGGCCACCATGAGGAAGTACAATATCAATGCAAACCTAGTTCGCACCATTGAGCAGCTATACGACAAGGCTACAAGTGCAGTCCTGATAAATGGCAGCACAGGAGAATGGTTCAGAACAACAGTTGGAGTAAGACAAGGATGTCTTCTGTCACCCACCCTCTTCAACATTTTTCTCGAACGGATCATGTCTGATGCTCTGGAAGAACATGACGGAAAGGTTAGCATAGGCGGCAGAAATATTACCAACCTGCGGTTTGCCGATGACATAGACGCTCTTGCTGAGGAAGAGCAGGAACTAGAAGCTCTAGTTGAAAGTCTCGACCAGACCTGCACAAGGTATAAGATGGAGATCAGTGCCGAGAAGACCAAACTGATGACAAACAGCGCAGATGGCATCCAGAGGGAGATCAAGGTAAAGGGGCAGAAGCTGGGTACTGTAAGCAGCTTCAAATACCTTGGAGCAGTTGTCTCAGATGATGGCTCAAAACAGGAGGTTCTCTCAAGGATAGCACAAGCCACTTCAGCTCTTGCCAAGCTGAAACCAATCTGGAGAGATAACAGCATATCTCTTGGATCAAAGATGACACTCATGCGCTCCCTTGTCATTTCCATATTTCTGTATGCCTGTGAATCATGGACCTTGACAGCAGAGTTAGAGAAAAGAACGCAGGCCTTTGAGATGAGATGCTACCGAAGGTTACTGAACATTTCGTACAAGGACCATATAACCAATGAGGAGGTTCGCAGGAAGATCCAAGCAGCCATTGGAGAATATGATGAACTCCTGACGCTGGTCAAGAAACGGAAACTAAGGTGGTTTGGCCACGTCTCAAGGTCTTCTGGTTTAGCAAAGACAATTCTTCAGGGCACAGTGAAAGGAAAAAGAAGAAGAGGTAGACAGAAGAAGAGGTGGGAAGACAATATCAAGGAGTGGACTGGAATGGATTTTGCCAGCTCAACTAGGGCAGCTGAAGACAGGACAAGGTGGAAAGGGATTGTTTTGAAGTCAGCTGTGGTGCCCCAACGACCTAGTAAGGTTATGGGATAGAATAGAATAGAATAGAATGGTAAAACATGGTCTACAACTTGCCCTACCGTATACACATAGTAGGAAAGACACAAATAAGCCTGCAATTCACTGCTAACTCAAGTCAGTTGTTTTTCACTGTATAGATTGTTTTGGTGCTATAGACTGTTAGATTAAACATGAGAGACCGTGATGAGACTGCAAAGCTGTGCATGCAGATCTGAATAATCCCTCAGTCTCCTTATAGTCTAGTTCACCTTTCCTCCTGAAACCTAGGAACAGCAGTGGTCTAGTGGTTTACTTGCTAGACTATCAGTCCAAGGGTCACAGGTTCAACCCCAGCTCCTACGGTCTTTGGGATGAGACATTAATTTTCTCTTGCTCATCCCTGGAACCATGGTTTGTTTTTATCAGACCCACCTTTTCAGCTGTAGTAGCTGCAGCAGCCGCAGCCGCAGCCGCAGGAGCAGGAGCTGGTGCTGGTGTTTGTGTCTGTGTTTTCTTGACCATATTGTTGAGTGACATCTTACTAGCTGGTGGCAGTGGACCAAGGCGGCTCTGTGCTGGCTGTCTGTTACCATCATCAGGAACGGTTGGGGTGGTGGTTGATGTTGGTGCTTGCTCCTGAAAATTTATATAACAATCAAAACTATGAATACCCTTTACTTTGAAATGCCAAGTAATTTTACTACTTGTTGGGTACCTTTCACTATTACTCAAATATTTAGTCAGTCATGCTGGTCATGAGTCAAAAGTTTGTTTTGCAAAAGAGAAAACAGTAACAAATACATGTGAGCCACGTCAAGACAAACCCAACAAAGTGGCAAACAGTTTTTGCCATTTCCTTAGATGCTTGATTAAGAAAGGTTTGACTGTATTTGCTTTCCTCTTAGACTACAGTGTTCTCCCCAGAAATTTAAGAAGGCATATTTTGCTTTAACACAAAAATCAGATTTTAACTTGCTGATCTTTTTTTAAAATCCTTGATATAGCAATGCTTTGTCAAAATTAGCCTAAATTTACATTTTAAATATTTTATTAATGATCTTTAATGCATTTAATACAACTTTACTGGCTAAGAAATGAAAAAAATAGCATTTTGCTAAATTTTCATTGGAAATTAAGGCATGTCAAAAAGGTAATTTGAAGAGGAAAGCAAGTTGCAGGCGACGTGCCTTATTGTCTGGGGAGATCACTTGACTAGTCCTCTAGTTTTCTTGCATCCTAGGTAAGGATATTTGTGCTTTTTGCTAGGGATAGAAATTCTTATCTTACCCTGGTTACGTGTATCTGACCCGTGGATAAGATAAAAAAAAGTTTTCACCTGACTTTGGTTTGCATTGGTTGTATTGGACATCACGTAACTTTGTCCCTAGCTGACGTCATAACAACATCAGAAATCACAACAGCTGTCAAAATGGCAGACGTCACAATGCAGTGTTTAGAGGAATCTTTGATGTAATTAAAGCTTCAGAACTTAAAGGTATGCAAGAACAAGAAATGTTACAGTATGTAACAGATGCCCCCGAAGGCCCCTTAAACTGACCTTTGACCCTGATTGTGACCTTGAACTTGGGCAAGGTAGCCCAAATCTTGCAAGCGAGATGCCTTTATATCATGCTTTACCTTTCTGTGAAGTTTGATGAAATTCACTTCAGCAGTCTCCAGTCAGTTTGGAGATATAATCTGACCTATGTGCCCTGATTATGACCCTGACCTTTGGAACAGGAACCTAAATTTTGTTTGTGACATACCATCTCATTATGTATTACCATTTCAGGAAGTTTAATACAGTTTGCTTAAGAAGTCTCTTTAGTAATTGGGGAGAAATGACCTTTGACCTCAGACTGTGACCTTGAACTTAGGTGTGAAAGCCTATATCTTGTGTGTGTCTTACCTTCTCATTAAGCTTCATCTTTCTATGATGTT
The DNA here is from genome assembly GCA_963989385.1 of Ctena decussata. Taxonomy (NCBI): domain Eukaryota; kingdom Metazoa; phylum Mollusca; class Bivalvia; order Lucinida; family Lucinidae; genus Ctena; species Ctena decussata. Next base: position 60,230,909 of record OZ022506.1, read on the forward strand.
TAAGGAAAATTGCTTTGGTACATTTATGAGCAATTGTTGAGACATGATTTGACATCTGACCCCAGATTGTGACCTTGACCTAGGGTTTGGGAATATAAATATTATGTGTGACAAACCTTCTCATTATGCTTTGTATTTCCGTGAAATTTGATGAAATTCAGTTATGTAGATTTAAAGTAATCGCAGAGACACTATTTGACCTCTAAGCCCCGACAGTGACCTTGACCTTGGGTTTGGGAGTATGGATATTATATGTGACAAATCTTCTCATTACTCTTTACATTTCTGTGAGATTTGATGAAATTCAGTTATGTAGTTTTAAAGTAATCGCAGAGACACTATTTGACCTCTAACCCCTGACAGTGACCTTGACCTTGGTCGTGGGAACCAAACTGTTGTGCATGACACACCTTCTCATTGTGCTCTATCTATCTGTGAAGTTTCATCAAATTTGCTTCAGTAGTTTATAAGTTATAGCTGAGACACGATTTAAGACATGATTTGACCTTTGACCCAATTGTGACCTTGACCTTGGGCGTAGGAACCAAACTCTTGTGCGCGACACACCTTCTCAATGTGCTCTATCTTTCTGTGAAGTTTCATCAAATTTGCTTCAGTAGTTGTTAAGTTCTTGCTGAGACACGATTTGTTACGGACGGATGGACGGACGGACGGACGGACGGACTGACGGACGGACGGACGGTGCGATTTTAATATGCCACCCGAAGTCCCTTCGGGGGCATAAAAAGAATCTACCATGAGTGTGAGGTATGGATAGACAAATCTGTCCCTCGTCCCTCGGGACACAGCTTTTATGACTTCCTGTTTGCTTCTTTGGATTATACCCACCCAAAAGGGTCTTCTCATATAGGAAAGAATTTGCTCCTTGAGGAGCAAATTCTTTCCTTTAAGAGCTGACCCTCATTGAAAAGGGAGGCAAAAAAAAAGAACAAGAATTCCGCGGAACGCTATGTCGCACCTGCTTAACACCTTCACTTTATGAACCTGATAAAAGTGTCATTTTGAAACATATTTAGTCAAAATCCGTCCAGATGTTTATGAGATATTATCATTTTCATGTTTTGTGCTATTTTTAGTAACGGTGGATGGTTGCCATCTTGGATGGTCTCCATTTGCTTAAATTTCAAAGAACTCCATTTAAGGACCATTCTGACTAAATTTGACCAAAATCTGTTCGAGTGTTTTTGAGATATTGGGGTTTTTGCAAACTCGGACGCGTAAACAGAAAGTAGGTCACTGTGACCTAATTCCGCTACAGATTTTTGCTCTTTTTGATAATTTTTAAAACCAAAGTCCCATTAATGCTCCTTGTAAAATTTCAGCCAAATATACCAAGTGGTTCTGGAGAAAAAAGTTATTTTAATGTTTTTGCTATTTTTTAGTAACAGCGGCCATCTTGGATTCTGGACCAAGCTGAATTTTGTCATTCAGAAGCCCTGCAGTCTGGTCATGCAGCATGTGAAATTTGAGAACCATGGGTGCAGTGGTTTCAAAGAAAAAGTCATTTGAATGGATTTAAAATTTACGGTTGACGTAAATGTGAACAGACAGAAAAACAGGTTGATGGACGGACGGAAAACAGGACGCCTATATCGCACCTTGCTAAAGCAGGTGCGAAAAAAATGGCAAATTTCATTCCCCAGACGGTGTACCCATTTACCTTAGCAGATTTGATATACATTCTGAATTGAAAAGGTTAAATAAAGAAGTATTTACCTGAGAATTTGTTGCTTCTGGTTTTTCTTTATTGTGCCAGAAAACCTTGATAAATCTGTTATTGAACACTGGTTCACTGCTCCTGTAGCAGGCAGCTGCCTCGTAGTTACTGGAGTAGGTGACCAAAGCTCCCTCTGTGTCTCCTTCAAAGGACACCTGAAAATACATGGTTTTGAAATGTTTATCACATGAATCACATGACACCTGAAAATATAAGGTTTTGAAATACGGTACCAGTGATTTTTTTACCCCTGCGTCCTGCGTCTTAGACGCATAATTTTCCCAGAGGACGCAAAATATTTCCTTGGCTGCGTTCCGGGACGCATAAAAATAGCCGATCGGTAGTCCAACTTCCGATTTCGGCTTCGTTTACAAAGCTAATATAGCAACGGTGCACTAGCAGATTGTTATATTACTGGTAAAAATCAGTACCATAGTCTTTCCTACTCCCGCTAAATACCGAAGTCTACCTGTAATACCAATAATCAATAGTAGTTGTCCAGTACCGGAGGAACATAGTATTATCGACCACGGTGATGTCTTTTACCTAAGTGCAAACTTTTATTAATACACCGGGTCAATAAGTAATCATGCCTCCGAAAAACAAGAAAAAGATCAAACTTGATTCAAAGCAGCAAACATTATTTGGTCTTCTTGGGCAAGACAAACACGCAAGGCCAGATGTTGCAGATCATGATGCGACCGATCAAACTTCGAATCCGAAATGACAACGGATGTCTCCAAATCCAATACGCTGTCTGACAATGAGACAACAGGTGATTTATTTTATTCCTGTGACCACAGGAGCTTGACGTTGGTTATTTTTTACTTATAGGGCTTGTCCTTTGAAGCCCTTTAAGTTTGGGATGCAGAGAAAATATTGCTTTTGCATCCCAGTAAAGATGCAAACCCTTGAGCTTGGGATGCAAAGATTTTAGGTCTTGTGAGTCCTGGGACTCAAAGAAGGAGATTTGTAAAAAAATCACTGCGGTACTACATGAATCGCATGACACCTGAAAATACACGGTTTTGATATGCTGTTTTACATGAATCACAATCTATCACTTGTCTTATGCCAGTGCTTCTACATGGTTACTTCAGACTATGGCTCTTTAATTAAAAGATAGCACTAAAGATAACTGAACAAACAGGGTAGTCACACTCCCACGACAAGTCAAATTTGTGGTGGGATAAAGTGAGCATCTCCCAGCCCTTTGTACTGATTTGGCTAAGGACAAGTGTGTTTTTCGGCATAGTTAACTTGTCTGGACCAGTGGATGAAAAAATGTATCGTCGCGTATTGAGTTCTCGACATACCTTTATTCTCGATAGTTTTTTTTTCCACGCGAGTGTTTTGCGAGTTTTTGATGTCACGCTCCTGGATGTAAACACAGAAGTGTCGACTGCATCATTTTCCAACATTGTCTGGTTTGTTTTGAGAGAAATGCTACGTATAGAGGTATTTTTATATACAATTTAATCCTTCTGTGTTGTTTTACTAGTTTTTCACTATTGCCATTTTTTACTCATAATAAAATGCATGTTTTTCATTCTTTCTTTTAACTGTTGCCTCCGACGCTCTTCTGTGTTGACAGATGCTTGTCTGGTCTAAAAATAGCAAATGACAAAAAGGGTCGGACACGCGAATCTACGGAAGCTTAAAAGTGTCATACATATTATGATTTTTATGAATGTTATTTTCCATTTTGTTTTTTTAAAACTTACCGTAATCGACCCATTTACCGCACCGTGCGCTTAACTTTTTCAAAATTGTAACAAAAAGATGTGGTTAAAATGTATTTAATAACCGCACACTCAGAACAATGAAATGCAGGGTGACTGGAAAGAGGCAACATGGGTAGGACTGGAAATACTTTGTGTTTATACTTTTCATGAGTTCCCTGTTAATTATTGGGTTTTGTGAGAGTTTCAAAGAAAAAGCAGTGTGCGCTTGTGCAGTTTGTCCGGAAATGGCCTTGGTGTGCGGTTATAGGGGCATGTGCGGTAAATGGGTCGATTACGGTATATAAGGTACAATTTCTGTTGGCATTTAAATAAACTTTGGTGAGTATGTAGCAAAATTTAAATGATGATAATTTGCTCTCCTTGTGGGTGGGTGTGGTTGCTCAGTTTAATTGCGATATACTGACAGGAAAATAGTGTCTCATCTAAATGAGTACTTACAATTTGTTCAGTGTGAATTTTGAAAGAAAAATCTGAATGATGCCAAAGATTTACCTACTTATTTAGTATAGCTCTAAAATAAAACATGCTTTAATGCATTTTGAATTTTTTAACTACTTGTCATCAAAGTGCAATATGTCACAAAAAAGCCACCATACATATTTTTCTCATTCACTCAGACACATGTCCATATGACGTCATTTATATTTACTATCGAGAACATGGGTATGCACACTTCATTGGTTGGTTTGCAATAGCCTACTCCGAGATATAATTAGAACACATAAATGGCAAAATGGCTGGTTGTTGATTACACATTTTACGGGTAAATAATAAAAGTATGCAATGATACCAAATGCACATCAGTGCTCTTCCGGTTAGTCGAAAAGCAAGGGAAAGAATCTTAACCTATCGAGAACTGAGTAATCCAGGATAATTGTACAACCCTGAGTATAGATTTTGGGACAAGAGATTTGGTTTTACTTTCATCGAGAGGCTTTTCCATTGAGAAGTCACAATGTTTTTATGCAGAATTAACAGAAGTATCCCAAACTATCACTGATTAGCAAAATTATCCAAAAACTACCAAAAACCATTAATCTCCTTATTTCCAGCTCTGCTATAGCTGAGGATTGGTGTATGATTCGAGATTTTATGGCCCTTCAACAGCATTTTACTTACTTACAGAAATGTGAGACAAAGATGACATTGAACTAATCCATAGGTATGAGACAGTCATGATCTCTGCCAGACCAGAGCCTATAACACTGGATTATGAGGTCAGGGAGAAAGGCAACACATCTCGATAGGATGAGCGATGTCTAAATACAATAATTATGAACAAAAAACCCAAACTTCTTAGAGCTGGGATTTTTTTCCTTCTTTTCAAGGAAGGCCTAGACTTAACAATTACAAATACTGATTCACTATTTTACCTGGATATTTTTCAGTGTTCCAAACTTGCCAAAATGTTCATTTAATTTGGCAATATTGTTGTGTTCTTTAGGCACTTTTCTGACTTCCAAGGTACAGTTAGTCTGATCTGGTTTTCTGTAACCTGAAGAAAAACAATAAATAAACATCACATAATGTGGAGCCGTTTCACACAAAAAGGTGGTTAATGTGTGTGCAAACAGTACAGACTCTGATCAGCCTGCACATCTGTGCAGGCTAGTCTGAGTCTTTGCTGTTCACATATGCCATATCCTCTCTTTTTATAAGGCACGCCTGTGTAATATTTTTTCTGACCTTGATGATAAATTTCAGAGTTTGCTGTCTTAACTGACGAAGGCAATGTTGTCTTATTTCCAATATCATTTACAGGTGTAAGTGTTTGCTTCAAAATATTAGAATTTGATTAGATGGTTGGATGACTTGCGACTTTATGTCCCTTTTAACAGTATTTCAGTCATACCAGGACAATGGGTGGGTGATAATGAAAGGCTGTGTGGAATGGAACTCCGTTTACAACTGAAAAGGTTCCCAACCCGGGACCGCTAGATCAGCAGGCCAGTGCTTAACCTACTGAGCTACTTGGGCTCCTAGAATTATATTAGAAGACACATATTAGTATATCCCTTGATCAATCTAAATAGCTTCTGTCAAACAAATTAATTCAGTCAAACTTTATGACACACATATATATTCAGTTTAACTTTTTTGGTGCCAAGTTTATATAGGAATGCATATGCCAGCGCCAAACTTATTTTACAAGAAAACTAAATATTGGGTGTTTCTGGTAACTAAAACCCTTGAAAGTCTCTGAATTTAATCTGACAGAAAAAGCTAATTCTTGTTAAAAATCTTTGTTTGCCGTAATCTGGTCATGGACTTTGAACTACTTCCCTTGGTAATATTGTAAAACGGAGAAATTTTTGGGACTGTGCCGGTCCCATTAAAGCGACCATGGCGCTCTGCTTAGCAGTTGCATCTGGGCTACAATGGCGCCCAAAGAGTTAAAGTGTATGGATATACCGCCACGTTTTCCCATCATTTTTACATGATAGGGTAACCAGAGCCCTAGATAAGAGGGAGTATTTGGTGATAATAAGGGATAATTTTTGTTAATTGTGGATAAAACCATATGTTGTGACACCTCATCTGAACCGTCTCGATGAGACGGTTCAGATGAGGGGTCACAACATATGGTTTCAATTAGAAATAAAGAAAATTATTCTTCAATTATCATCAAATACCTCTCTTATCTAGGGCTCTGGTAACTTTAGTTACTTTTGAAATTTCCTGTTTGCTTCCATAGACAATGATGTCCTTCCAAAATGATGTTTATATAAAGGGAGCCTTGTGGCTCAGTGGGTTAAGCACTGGCCTGCTAAGCTGGTATTCTGGGTTTCAATCCCCCGTTAGGCCAAAATCTTTTCATCTTTAAAGGCTGTTCCATTGCACACAGCCTCTCATATCACCCTTCCATTGTCTTGAGATCTTGATATGAATGGAATACTGCTGACAGGGCCCTATATCCAAGTCGTTCATGAAATTTTTGACAAACAGAAAAGTATGTTTATCACTGTTACCTCCAATTCTGTTGAAATCAAATGGTTTTCTCGGTCCTCCATAGGGGTGGAACCTCTGATATGGTCTCATGTAAGGTTGCTGAGCCTGGTAAGCAGGAACAACAGGAACATGTTGCTCGACAACTGTTTCAATTTTGACTGTAGTTGATGGTGCCTCCTGTGTGCCAGGGGGTAGGGGCTGGGTACTAGATGAAGGGGTGTCATCCTTGGGGGCTATGACGGTCCTTGTTGATGATGATGATGATGTGGGTTCTTCATCTTCTTCTTCTTCTGAGAGGTGAAAAAAATAAAATTTCATTTAAAGCACAATATCAGATGATCAGAAAATTAATTATTAATGAGCCCCAACACGACAAAAACTCAACAAAGTGGAATGTGCACCCAGCAGTGGCATGTGCACTGGCCGATGGCCAGGCTGATCTGAGACTTCCCTGGGTTCACATGCCACTTTGTTGTTTTTTTTCGTGTCGCGGCTCAAAATATTTGTTAGAAATATTTCTTCTTGTGGATTATTAGTGAATTTTAGTTGTCATTGCATTAGAAAAGATACATATGAGCCGCGACATGAAAAAACCAACAAAGTGGTTGTGCGCCCAGCGCAGACTCAGGTCAGCCTGGGCATCCGCCCAGCCTGTTCAGATTCTGCACTAAACGCTTAAAGGACAGCTAAGGGTCTAAGCTACCTCTATGCTGATAGCGAAGACTCTGATCAAACAGGGCAGATGCCCAGGCTGATCTGAGCCTGCACTGGGCGCACAACCACATTGTTGGTTTTGTTGTGTTGCGGCTCATAAAGCCTCACCTTCCAGTTGAGGTGTACATTTTAAAGTTTGCTTGCAACTGAGCTCTGAGATCAATATAAATGACTGGTTTCACGTGAAATGGTATTATATTCCATGTCCAATCATGGAAGAATCAGATCAGCCTGCATATCTGCACTGCCCTCACAAAAGAGTATAAATTTTATTGCATAAATGGTGGAAATGGAGGTGCATCCACACACCTTAAGAGATTTGCCATCACTGGTTTAAGTCTAATAACAGTGGTAGTCTAATTGTTTACGCACTAGACTACCAATCCATGGGTCCCAAGGTTGACTCTCTGCTCCTCTGGTCTTTCAGATGAGACTCTATACCGAGGTCCCATCTCCGTATGATCTACATGTACGTATTGGTGCGAATTCACTGGCTCACACACTGGTATAGGTCCTTAGAACATATTTTTATTGTACAAGCAAACATGTATCAGAGTATTCACTCAGCCCACTTACCTTTGATTTCTTTCTTGACTTCTGTGACATTGACTAGTTCTCTTGTTGGCACCTTCACTACCTGAGGGGGTGGGGGTCGGGTCAGGAAATGTGGGGGCGGTATTCCGGGGCCACCTGGCCAGAAGGCAGGGGGTGGAGGCACTGTTATACCAGGGGCTTCTGGATTGTAGGGCTCTTGAGGGAAGTCTGCAAGAAATAAGTTAGCTTTTAGATGCAAAAGTGAGACTTTCAATATTTTCAAATCTGTATCGGTATCTTCTACATGTAAAACTGGGCCTCATCAAAAGACATCATAAAGCATGTACCTTGCCCCAATTTTCAGAAAGTCAAATGTAAAAATATCATCAAGCGATGCAAAATTTTTTTTTGCAAATATTTGAGCCGCGACACGACAAAACCAACAATGTGGTCGTGCGCCCAGCGAAGACTCGGATCAGCCTAGTCAGCCGCCCAGTTTCACCCGACTCTTCGTTAATTGCTCAAAGGATAGCTAAGGGTCTAAGCTACCCCCATGCGGACAGCGAGGACTCTGATCAGACTGGGCGGATGCCCAGGCTGATCTGAGTCTGCGCTGGGCGCACAACCACATTGTTGGTTTTGTCGTGTCGCGGCTCATTTATTATTCGTTATAATAATAATCATAATAATAAATTTGTTATACTTTTGATACGAGGTAGTAAGAAAAGAAATGAAAAGAAGTACAGTAGTTTCTAAGTACCTGGCCTGGGTCCCCTGATTACCATCCCTGGCATCCTAGGCAAAAATCCAGGTGGTGGCACATTCATCCCCAAGGGTGGTCCTCCAGGGTGGCCTGGTGGTGGTCCTGGTGCACCATGCATACCTAGTAAAGGAAGAGAAATATAAAGATAATCAATACACCTCCATTTAAGGCCACCCTTTAACAAGGGAGGCAACTTAAACAAGATATTATTTCCTTTCCTGGTAGGTGATCAAGTCTTTAATAGGTCTAACTCTTTATGGAAAGAATCTGCTCTGAGAGAGAGCAAATTCTTTTAAGAGAACCCCCCATGTGAGATAGATTGATTTGTTGCTTAACCCCAAATAAACAGCTATGGTCATGTCGAGACGGTCAGTTAACCTAACCACACTGTTCCTGGGCAGGCTTAGACCTCCTAAGTGGTTAACTAGTACTAAGTTCACATACTTTCACCAGTAACTGACAACTGCCCTTCTTGAATCAGCGGAAGGAGAAACGAAAGTATGTGGCCAGACCGGGTATCAATCCCAGGACCTCTGACTTATGAGTCAGGTGCCCTACCGATTGCGCTACGCAGCCGGCACCATGTAAGATAGAGTCAAATATTTTTAGATCGAGTGAAATATTTTTAGATCAGAGTAGACTCCCTCAGACTGAGGTGTGGTTATAAGCTTTAAAATTTTGAGGAATACCTCCTAAGGAGTATGAGCACACCTACCAGGGTTCAAGCTTATAAAACTTGAGAATAATCTCAAACTCAAAATAAAGCACACTGATTGGCTGCTTCTGAGCATGTGCTCAGCAGCAGCCAATCAGTGTGCTTTATTTTGGGTTTCAGAATGTACTCAAGTTTTATAACCTCGGGGCCTGTTCTGCTGCCTTCCTTACTTAGAGGTGCGAGGCCCCTGAAAGTGTATGGATTCATCTCTAGATACAGAGTTTTTCCTGATTTCTATAGCAAGAATACCTCATAACACTGTCTCTCACCTGTTTTGGGCTGCAACAAAGAGGTACGTACTACTTACAAGAATTCCGCGGAATGTGGTGTCTTGCCTGCAAGCGCTTTGTGAAACTGACCTAAATGCAAAAACTTGACAAAAGTTTACGCCGCAATTGCCGCCGCCGCCGACACCAGAAAAGCAATACGTACCTCTTGCTTCTGCTTCGCAGGCGAGACAACAAAGCTAAACCAGCTGCACTGCCACTACTACCACCACCAGTAAAGCAATACCTATGATTTGCTTCTGTTAGCTGCAGCCAGAAACAGAATTCACATGTTGTAAAAAGCAATGAATTTCAAGTTAGATCTCATATAAGTATGTTGTTGCTGTTGCGTCCTTTAAAACAGGTGTTTTATTTGTAAGAATATTATTTTTGCAAATGCTTGTGAGATGGAGTTATTGCAAACTAATAAAGGCAGTTTCAATTTAACTGTCAATCAGAGTCTGGCTAATTCGGTAGCTTTGGAAATAGGTTACTGGCTCTAACTCTTGAAAATGAGTCACTGTCAAACTATTCCATTCACAGTGAAAAAATCAGATCAAAGGCTCTTGTAAAAGGAACACCAAACACTTACCTGGAGGATAAGGCGGTACATTATATTTCTCCACAATCACAGGGTCAGCACCATGATCAAACATACACAGATCTCCCCGCACACAGAAACCTTTCTCTGAAATTAAAAGATTACATGTATATAGGAGAGTCTGATTCTGAAAACTGCAGGTGATAACTGCACCCAACATATTCTTGAAGATACATCTGAGTATTCCCACCTGAAATATGCTCAGTTCCGTTAAACAAGATCTGTCCACATACAGAATAGATTGCCTGACAGAGCCTTGCCCATCACAAAACAAATTTAGCCAAAGCTACACTAAAGGTGGGACACCATTGCCGATGCCAAAGCTGTGGTGAGTGCAATAGCTTTTCCTGTACTTTTGGACAGGCTAACAAATAAATTCTTGCAGCTGCAAACTGTTAGTCTCAAAATATAACAATGCCATTCAACTCATATTATGATGAAAGAATATTTGTTCATAATATTTGCTTTGATATTAAAGAACTGGTAGTGCTGTCATAAAACTCCTGAAAGCTGCCCAACCAAAGCTTAGATTTAGCCGTTTTGAGGAGGTTTTTTTTGGAAATACCATCATTTTATCATTTACAAAGCTGAAGTTTTATACTAATATGCTTTATATATATATATATATATATATATATATATACATGTTTATCATACAACATCACGCCTGAGAGTGTAATAAAGCCATGCATTAACAAGACCTGTCGGTGGGACAGGATAGCTCGCCTGACAGCGCCTTGCCCATCACCTAAAAAAACTTTAACGTAAAACTTTAACATTTTGCTAACGCCGCCGCCGCCAACGCCGATAGTAGTACAATAGCACTTCCTGAACTTCGTTCAGGCGAGCTAAAAACGATAATAAACTAGTGGATTTAATATGCGTATTACATCATAACGTTATGCGTTGACTTCCATAAAAACGTCACATTATATAATGGCAAAATTGTGATGTTTTAGTGCAAAATTTGAGAATAAAATGCAATTTTAGTGTCATATGATAAATAGAATCTTGCATCCATGCTCCTATATTACTATATTTATTAAACTCCTTTGGGAAAACCGATAATATGCTCAGCATAGCCTCACATCGTATCTTTTTCCCTAACTCGTTTAATAAATTCAATAATACATGAGCACTCGTAAGATCCTCTATTATATAAATGTTCATGAATTTTCAGTTTTTGGCATACTATTTGCAGCAGCTTGAAACTAAATCTGTCTTGTAACTTCCAAAACAATTCAACAAGTCTAGATCTGTTTTACTTCCAAACAATTTCCAAAGATCTAGATCCATCCTACAAAATAATCCCAAAGATCTAGATCTGTCTTATAGCTTCCAAAACAATCGCAGATGTCTAGATCTGTCTTACTTCCAAATAAATCCTGAAGATGTAGATCCATCTTACAAGATGGATGTAGATCTTTGAGATTTGTTTAGAAGGGGGAAAAATGGTTTAACCGAAGAAATATATTATTGCTCAAATACACAACAAAACCTTACCATCAAAATCTCTACACCTGATCCTAGAGTCTGAGGGTGGGGCATCTTCAAATCTACCTCCACTGAGGGTCACTACTGTTATATTACTGGAAGAACCTGTTACACCTGTACTGTCTGCTAGACCATTCTCTTCTGTTGGGGTTGGCCCACGACTGTTGGAGCTATGGCGACGTACTGAAATGTCAAAGAAAAACATAGATAAAATTGTCTAAGGTGTTTGAGTACATTACCTTATCAAGGATCAGCTAAAATTTTGCTCCATAAAAACCTAAATAGGTAGTGTCACTCCACTTTACTGAAAATATCTGGCAGTAAGCAAATTCTTATAGTAGAAATGAGTAAAATGTCACACCTAGTATTAAAGAAAACTTTAATATCTCAAAGACACCAGATGCCTAAAAAGCATTTTTAACAATAGTTTGCCAAACTGTTACCTACCTTTGCGTGGTGGTGATAATGATCTTGATCTTCTGGGGGATCTTGAACCTTCTCTGGAAAATGGAGTTCTGGATCGTGACCTGGGTGACCTATCTCCAGATCTTGAGCGTTTCCTTGGAGACCAGTATCTAGGTGACCTGGACCTGGGTCTTGGAGACCTTGACCTGAGTCTTGGTACTGGTGACCTTGATCTGATTCTTGGTGGTCTAACTTCTCTTCTTGGTGACCTTGACTTTGACCTTGGAGGTAAAGATCTTGACCTTGACCTAAATCTGTCTCTTGATCTACTTCTTGACCATGACCTTTTTGGAGGTGATAAACTGCGTGACCATGACCTTGATCTAGAGCGACCCCTGCCTCTACCTCTCATTCGTGGACTTTTTGACCTTTGAATGGGTCTGAATGGTGAACGCCTCCTTAAAGGTGATCTTGACCTACCCCTGCCTGTCACCCTGTGCCGTAAATCTCTAGGACTAATTGAGCGCCTTCTTGGAAAGCCTCTGTCTCTGTCATAGGGGCGCCTGTCCTCATATCTTCTAGTGACACGTCTATCATCTCTGTAAAATATAGATTAAAATCAAACTCAAACTACATGTATATGACACTCACCCACCCATATAAAATTAACATGTTAGCATGAAAATATTGCCTCAGAATGAATAACTATCTAATACATTAATGAGCCGTGACATGACAAAACCAACAAAGTGATTGGGCGCCCAGTGCAGACTCAGATCAGCCTGGGCATCTGATCAGTCTTCACTGTCCACATGGAGGTAGCTTAGACCCTTAGCTACCCTTTAAGCTCTTAGAGAAGGGTCTGATCAGACTGGGTGGATGCCCAGGCTGATCTGAGTTTGCACTGGACACACAACCACTTTGTTTTCTCGTGTCACGGCTTGTTTAACTTTGAACTTGAGACATTGCCTAGTAAGGCACTACTAACTGGAGCATCCTGGCACACTCAATACATGGTTTTGCATGGATTTGCCAAAAAAATCAATAATAATTTGCTGAATATTTGCTGTAAATTTTGTTTCATGAAAAGCATTTAAGGCCTCTATAAAGGAGTGCAACTCCTGACATGGGTGGAACCATATCATAAAAATATCGTCAATATATCTCCAGCGTATGAGTGGTATTTGTTTGCTGGTTGCTAGGAAGTCTTGTTCAAGTTTTTCCATGAACAGTATGGCATAGTTTAGAGCACATTCTGTTCCCATGGTGGTATATCAATTATTGTTACACTGTAACAGAAATGAAACTTCAATAAAAAGTTTTATGCATCTACCAGGTTACTAGGATCGAGTCAGGTAAATTCATTCGGACAGAAGGTAAATTAAGACAGTGACATTGTTTCCTTTATATGTCAGTTGTTTGGAATTAAAACAAAATTAACTGGGCAAACAGTGATGATCCTGATGAGACGGCTCATTATGAGCGTCTCATCTGGATTTTCACTGTTTGCAATGGTATGTCCGAATTTACCCACTGTCCAAAATTACCAGACTCTACCCCAATACCTGTATCTTGATTTCTGCTACAAATGGTGAGAAAACTGCTGATATCTTACTCTCTAGGTCTGTAGTTATTTCTAGGACTTCTGCTTCTACTCCTCGACAGTCGTCTCCTGGGCTCTTCAGCAGCCACGGCCTCCTTGCCCTCCTACAAGTAAAATCAAGCCTCATTAGAAACCATATCGTTGTGATACAATTATTCACCCAGAGCTCCAGAAAAGAAGGGGAAACAGGGATAATTTTCCGTAATCTCCATAAAAACAAATCTTGTGACCCCTTGTTAGAACCGTCTCGCCGAGACGGTTCTAATGAGGGGTCACAAGATAAGTTTTCATTGAGAAATAAGAAAAAATTATCTTTGAATTATCCTTAAAACCCCCTCTTATCTGGAGTTATGTTGACCTAATTTGAATGCAATTATTGCTCTGCCTTTCATATTTGTCAGAGTATTTGTAAAAAAAGAAATTGTGTCACAAAAATATGTGCCTTTGTCTGTCTGTTTTTTTTTTGACTTTATTTGACTGGTCAATATGACAGGTTGCAAGTTTAATACTGGTCAATTTCTGACTTTACGGAGGTGAATATTTTGTTTTATGGACCTGCAAACTATAAATCTACCAACACAAAGCAAAAGTTAATATGTTAAGTTTCGGTTCCATACAAATGTATTTTCTCTGAACTATAAATGACAGTAAATGCTTTTACATAATAAATTTGGATATCTGAATTACCTCCTCTTTAGGTTTCAATTCATCCTCAACAGGTGTCCCTGCTGTTGGTTGCTGGTTCTCAGTGTCTACTACTTGTGGGAACTCAGGCAGGGAATCAGTGGTACATGTATCTGGGACAGGAACTGGTTTGGGTTCCTCTGGTTTGATGTATGTCTTGTTATTTAGAGCGTCAAATAAAGTGTCAACAAAGTCCTTGGTTTCTAAAAAAAATTTACACAAAAAGTTTCAGTGCACCAGATCAGGGTTTGAGGTTATACAAGAGGGCCATGATGGCCCTGGATTGCTCACCTGAGTATTCTGTGAACCTAACCTCAGAGACATCCATATGACCAATAGACAGAGTTTCACAAAGATTAAATGGAAAATGAACCCTTTATTGTGTACCTAAGTTTTTTTTTAAGATTTAACCTAATGACCTAGATTTTGACCCCACACGATCCAGTTTCAAACCTGGTCTAGATTTCTTGGATATGAACATTCTGACAAAGTTATCAAAACTGTGCCCTCTAGAGTGTACACAATGCTTTTCTGAGGTTTAACCTAGTGACCTACTTTTTGACCCAACATGACCAAGTTGCACCCTTGGTCCAGATTTGTTGAAGACAAACATTCTGACAAAGCCCTATGAAGATTAGAACAAAACTGTGTCCTCTAAAGCGTTCACACTGTTTTTCTAAGAACTGACCTAGTGACCTCGTTTTTGACCTGACATGGCCCAGTTTCAAAGCTGGTATAGATTTCATGAAAATAAACATTCTGACAAGGTTTCACGTAGATTGGATCATAACTGTGCCCTCTAGAGTGTACACAAGGTTTTTCTAAGATTTGACCTAGTGACCAAGTTTTTGACCTCACAAGACTCAGATTCAAATTTGGCCTAGATTTTATATAAATAAACATTCTGACAAAGTTTCATGAAGATTGGATCATAACTGTGCCCTCTAGAGTGTGCACAAGGTTTTTCTAAGATTTGACCCAGTGACCTAGTTTTTGACCCCATATGACCCAATTTCAAAGATGGTCTAGATTTCATTTAGATAAACATTCTGACAAAGTTTCATGATGATTGGATCATAACTGTGCCCTCTGTGTCATTCTAAGATTTATTTCTATTTTTAGCTCTGGTGGCCATTTTGTTCAGCAGAGTGGAACCGTTTAAGCAATTTTTGTTCAGGGCCATGAGTAAAACATTTCTGTGAATTTTTTTTGAAATCGAGCCATTGGCTTCAGAGACAATGATGTTTAAAGCTTCTTTCTATTTTTAGCTCTGGTGGCCATATTGTTCCGCAGAGCAGAACGGTTTGAGCAATTTTGGTAGAGGGTCTCCTAAGGAACATTTCTGTGAAATTATTTCAAAATCGACCAAGCAGTTTTGGAGGAGAAGTTGTTTAAAGGTTTTTCTATTTTTAGCTCTGGCGGCCATTTTGTTCAGCGGAGCGGAACCGTTTGAGCAATTTTGGTAGAGGGTCTCCTAAGGAAAATTTCTGTGAAATTATTTCGAAATCGGTCCAGCAGTTTCGGAGGAGAAGTCGTTTAAAGGTTTTTCTATTTTTAGCTCTGGCGGCCATATGGTTCAGTGGAGCGGAACCATTTGAGCAATTTTGGTAGGGAGTCCCCCAAGGAACATTTCTGTGAAATTATTTTGAAATCCGTCCAGCAGTTTTGGAGAAGAAGTCGTTTAAAGCAAAAGTTGACGCCGTACAACGGACGACGGACAAAGACCGATCACAATACCTCACCTTGAGCACTTCGTGCTCAGGTGAGCTAAAAACTTGAGAATAATCTCAAACTCAAAATAAAGCACACTGATTGGCTGCCTCTGAGCATGTGCTTGGAAGCAGCCAATCAGTGTGCTTTGAGTTTGAGAATGTACTCAAGTTTATAACCTTGGGGCCAGAAGGGGTAACACCATAACAGGGACAACTTAAAGGAAACTTTGCCTTATTTTTCCGTAAAAACATACATTCAGTCATTGTCACCTGTAATTAGAACTGTCTCACTGAGACCGTTGTAATGAGGGGTCTCAATGTATGTTTTCATTGAGAAATAAGAAAAGATACCTCTGAATTGTCTGTGTTACCTCTTCTTGAGAGTCCTGTTTAGTCATGTGTAATATATTGTCAGTATTTAGCCTGTTGATATAGCCCATTCTTTCATCATATCAACAATTCTTTTTTCAACTAATTTCTGCAATGATCCAATCAATCCAAATCTGAGAAATTTTATCATTCAGGCCAAGGCAGGGGTAAAGACTAACAATTTTGACTCAGGGGCCCACTCTTCCAAAATTCAAAATATAACATTAGGGGTATGGGCAATTTCTCCAAAAGTTCAGGGACCAAACCCAAAATTTAGGAGCTGTGGGCCACTGGGCCCCTTTTAGTCTTTATCCCTGCAAGGACTGTTTGTAAAACCATGCAAACCCTAATTAGACCACTTACTAAGTCAGTCTCATCTGGATCTAACTATTTTTTTTTTGTTTTTTTTTTGTTTTGTTTTGTTTTTTGCTACATGTATCTTAACTCTGTCTCAACTCTCACTGGCTAACATTTTTAAACTAAAGAAGAAAATTGGATAACCTTTCAAATCATCTTTATAAAGTAAATTTATTACACCTTCTTTATACAATTCTTATGCACTAAATCTGCTTCAAATAAAGCAGAATTCCACCAGAGGCAGTGTTTCACCTTTAGTGCACTGTCGCAGAACAACTACCGTAATGTGCCTAAATTTTGGGACATCTGAAATAATTAATTTTCCATTTGGAAAATTATTTATTTCAGGTGTCCCAATACTTATGCACATTAGAAAGTTTATTTAATGTGTTTATTGTTTAAGTATTGGGATACCTGAAATAATTGTCACAAATGGAAAATTAATCATTTTAGCAGTCTTAAAATTTAGGCACATTACTACCTAATGTGCTTAAGTACTGAAACACCTAAACCCATTTTTTAAGTGTCCAAATGTTAAAGCACATTAGGGTTTCCCTTCAATTTTAGAAGCCCATTTGTCATTTCAGTAGATACTTTAAAACAGAGCAGACCTCGATCATACTGCTCTTCTAAACAGTCTGATCCGCGTCTTAGAATTATCATTTGAAAATTCAGGAAAAATCGGACGCTTACTGGTCTGTAAGAAGACATCTAGCTGGTCGACACAGGTGTCCTTTAGTTCATTCAAAGGTCTGTCTTTCTTCACCAAGGCAACAACGTATTTTGCCAGAGCACCTGCATCTGCCTCACATCTGAAAACATAAAAGGCTCATCGTTGAAGTCCTGTGAAGAGGAAGCTAGCCATGATTTGCATACATGTACATCAAACACTTAAAATCCACCTGCACATTAGTGGTTAGCACATTACTTGATCATCACTTGCAGGGCTGTGAAAATACCAAAATTTCCTACTTGTCCATGGACTAGTAAACAGACAAAATTAACTTGTCCAAACAAATATTTAATTGCCCAGAAAAAAAGGTACACATGAAATAAGGAAGGAATAATAGATAATGAACAGAGGAGGAGTTGAACTTGATGACAGTTTTTTACTAACTGTCACATATTTTTGTATTAAAATATATGTTGTGGGCACCTGTTAGAATTGCCTTGATGAGGCAATTCTAACAGGAACCCACAACGTGTGTTTTCATGAGAAAATATAAAAAATATCTCAGAATTATCCTGAAATATTTCCACTGATGACACTTTGAATACTTGTCCCAGGGCAAGTAAACTGAAATTTCTCACTTGTCAACTCATCAAGAGTAAAACAGGACAAGTATGACAAGTCGAGCATGGTACTTCCATAGCCCTGATCACTTGCTTGCAGCATATGAGTGACTGATTGAATGCAATTGAAAAAATCAATGTATCACTTGTTTAATATATATGCTATTGTGTCCAGTTAATGCCTTGTACTGCATATTGAATGCTCTGTTAAACCTTAGACTTTGCAAAGACAGCATAATCTGCTATTGTAGCTTGAGTAGGGAGTTCGTAGAAAATGTTTTAAGCATTTTCTATGGACTACTAAGTCGAGATGCATTACAACATAGTAAGGGAATAGCTCCTGGACAAAATTTAGTGTCTATTCTAAATAAGTTTCTAACAGTCCCATTAGTTGAACTTACTTGATCATGTTGCTCATCAATCATTTGGCAAAAAACAAACACTTTGTTTCCACTTTTTACAATCCAAGATCTATCATCTATGACAGATCTGGATCGTTTGGGTACTATTCCCTTTTTAGTCAGGTCGTTTCAGACTAGGTCATTTCCACCCGATTTCTGGGGTGGGTCGTTTGAACCCAAATTTAAAGATGGGTCGTTTCGGCCTGCTTTCAGGACTGAGTCGCGTTGGCCCAATTTTATTGGTGATGTTTTGCTCTGATAATGCTTTACCAAAAGTACTGTCATGTGATGGTGTTAGGCTAATGAATGACTTTAGGTACATAATTATGCTGTTTTATACACAGCATCACACTGAAACAACACACTAAAATGACCTATCCCTGAAACTGGGCCGAAAGGAACTGACCCAAAGGGAATAGGACCGAAATGAACCAGGGTCCAAATGGGAAAACAACATACATTACTCCAGTGCGGCCCCAACTGGAGTATGCTGCCAACATATGGGACCCTTTTACAAAAGAAAAAATACCACAGATTGAGTAAACACAAAGGAGAGCTGCTTGCTAGACCACTAGTGACTATAACACGTGGTCAGTCATAACAGCCATGCTAGATACTCTCGTCTGGAGATCCTGGAACAGTGACGAGCAGATGCACCTATCTGTTTGCTTTGCCGAATTGTTTATGGACGTGGCAATCCCACCCAGTTCCTGAATATATCCAGCCCAATCCCCTCAAGTCAAAACAATGCCACTCTATCGCCTTCCACCAAGTCTATACCTCAAGGAATTGTTACAAGTACTCACTGTTTCCATTGGCACTAGTTTGGTGGAAAGCCCTCCCCGAGACGGTTTTTTGCTTGCCAACCCTTTACGGGTTCAAGGAAGAAGTTGCTAAGCACAATGAATTTTTTCACTATTTTGGAAATGGTGCCGGTGCCCACTGAATTAGGAAAATCGTGCCGTATTCTGCTAAAATCTGGAATTTCAGAAATACCTTATTTAGCCTCAAGCGATGGAATAGGGGACATGATACTGAATATATAATATTTACATTCAATTATAGCTATATATCCGGCAGTTCTCTCAGCAAATAAGTAAATTTATGCTTGTAAGATGTCCCTAGAAAAATTCCTCCTGTAATTGGGAATTTGGGATAAAAAGATACTACTTTGAATTGGGACTGGTGCCTTTTATGGGCACCACTTATATAGAGAAAAAAAATCAATGAAGCATCACCACTTGTGGCCCCATATCCAGTAACATGGTGTTTTTAATTTGTTTCTTCTAACCAGCTTTTAACCTTTCAGCCCCTCACTCTCACATCCTCTAACTTTATCTTGATTTAAACATATTTTATTCAGAAATATCAACAGAAACAAACACTGTATGCAATCAATTAAGGATCAGAATGAAAGCAATTAAGCAAGTTTGGAGTTCAGCAATGATTTTTCTATGTAAACTGCCGATTTTTGTTTCTCCAATTCTTCTTCACGATGGACTTGATATAAGTGAAAAATCTTGATAAGGCTGTAAACATGTATCAACTAGAAAATTGTGTCTGTAAGATACTAATGATGCCCCCTTGCAGCGCCTGTCACATGATGTGTATATCCATAAAGCACCTACAAAGAATCCATTGAAAACATACCCTAACATGTAAAAAATTGCCCAAAATGAAGTTAAAAAGGCTGTGATTCTGTCAAAATTAATTCTAGATCTATCAAAATGCCTCATGCATATCTTCAAATATGTCCACAATATGTAGACAAGGTTTGAAAAAGATCCATTGTAAACTGTGGAGCAAGTTGATAACACAAACTCCATACTCTACAATGCAAAAATTTCCCTAGAATGACTAAGTTCAAAAGGCCGTAATTCTGTCAAAATTAATACTAGGTCCAACAAAAACCCAAATGCATATTTTCAATACACTCACAGCATGTATGCAAGGTTTGAAAAAGATACATTGAAAACTGTGAGAGGAATTGATTACACAAACTCTATAGATACCCTCCAATGCAAAAATTTGCCTAAAATGACTAAGTTCAAAAGGCCGTTATTTTGTCAAAATTAATTCTAGGTCCAACAAAAACCCAAATGCATATTTTCAATACACTCACAGCATGTATGCAAGGTTTGAAAAAGATCCATTGAAAACTGTGAGAGGAGTTGATTACACAAACTCTATACCCTCCAATTCAAAAATTTGCCTAAAATGACTAAGTTCAAAAGGCCGTAATTCTGTCAAAGTTAATTCTAGGGCCAACAAAAGCCCACATGCACATCTTCAATATGTCCCAAATAAGTATGCAAAGTTTGAAAAAGATCCATTGAAAACTGTGGGAGGAGTTGATTACAAAAACTCTATACCCTGCAATACAAAAATTTGCCTAAAATGACTAAGTTCAAAAGGCCGTAATACTGTCAAAATTAATTTCAGCTCCATCAAAATTCCACATGCACATCTTCAATATGTCCACAACATGTACGCAAAGTTTGAAAAAGATCCATTGAAAACTGTGGGAGGGGTTGATTACACAAACTCTATACTATAAAGCGTGAGGAACAGACAGATGGACAGACAGAGTATGCAAAGTTTGAAAAAGATCCATTGAAAACTGTGGGAGGAGTTGATTACACAAACTCAATACCTTGCAATACAAAAATTTGCCTAAAATGACTAAGTTCAAAAGGCCGTAATTCTGTCAAAATTAATTTCAGCTCCATCAAAATTCCACATGCACATCTTCAATATGTCCACAACATGTACGCAAAGTTTGAAAAAGATCCATTGAAAACTGTGGGAGGAGTTGATTACACAAACTCTATACAATAAAGCGTGATGAACAGACAGACAGACAGACAGACAGGGGCAAATCTTAATGCCCCTTGACTATCGTCACGGGGGCATAAAAATGAAAAAAAAATATAATAAATAAATTTAAATTGCTCAGCCACAGTCTGCTGGTTGTGGAAGGTCAGTGATTTGACCCCATCACAAATCTGATTTTACAGGGCTTCCATTAACTTTCAAATCCAGGAAGTCCCAGACTTCCTACCCCTCAAATTTGGAAGTCCCACAGGAAAATCTAGGAAGTCCAACTTTTTTCCACGCAAAGGCTGTGGAACGTTATTGAAGAAATAAAGTACTGTTATATTACTCAAATTGCTGTTTGTTTTTTTTATTATTTTTTTTTCACCTTTAGTTTCAGAGCTGTAGTTACTAGAAGAGGATATTTTTTCTTATTTATCACCAAAAATGTATGTTAGAGGTACTCATTTTGCCTCGACCAGGCATATGCGAGTACCCATGACATATATTTTTGGTGAGAAAAAAGATAAATTATTCCAAATCATCATCTAGAATGTTTGTACACTTTTTTATGGCTGCAGTATAGCTGCATGGCTGCAGTTTGCAGTACACTGCAGCCAAATTGTTCTGAAATGGTACTGAGACAGCAAATGAGATACCTTGATACAAAGGGCGAAATGTTATGGTATGGGTGTTTTGAACAATGCTTGGACTGGCAGATGTCACCATTAGCTTGTTTCACTAAATGTTTATGAGTTAGTGAATAATTCTGATTAAAAGATTAGATGCATTTTATAACTTGGTAATTTTATTTTAATTCCAGCTGACTAAAATGTAAACTCTCGTTAGGAATTTTAAGCCCCTGCTGCACACTGGGCCCCATTTGGTATCCCAGGATGAAAATTATGCTTCCAATTATCAGAACATGCGTAGTTATGGTCTTACGAAACGCTTGCCGGACCGTAAGTTACGTCCGAAATTGCGTTACTATACACACTTTCCAAGCTCACAAAACGGTCTGATAAATTGTTTTAATGCTTCCAGGCTTTACATATTCTTGACAAATATTTTGTTTAACATTCGATTTGTTCTAGATTCTAACTGCTTTTTATTTTAGATAACAAATTACTTATTTTTTTGTGACGCAAAGCGGAACCCTTGACTGCGATGGTCAGAAAGAAATTGTTAAATGTGACGCCGACACTTTTTATCTTTTAATTTTGCCGAAAGCGGTAACCGTAATGATCACGAAAGTGGGACAGAAGTGCCACATACATGTGATGTCTCCCAGATCATCCGGGAGTCTCCCGGAAATGAAGTTCATCTCCAGCGCTCCCGGAAAGCCTTCAGAATCTCCCAGATGCTGAGTTTTCCCTTCATAATTTTTTTCTGATACCCCATTTCCAATGCCATGCCCTTTTTCCCTGCCAGTAAGGAGATATCCACATGTGTATTGACCTGTATTCACAGCATCAAATATTGTTTTGACTGTGCAATAAACAAACCGTCATGTCTGTTGACATTAATCCCATTATTCAGGTCACTAATAAACTCACTGACCCGTGTAAAATGTGTTTAAGAAGATATGTCACATGAAAAGAAGCCGATAGCCCTGTTTCACAACTACACAAAATAAACATGTGCAATACAGTCGGAGAGTTGTTTTCACGGCTTAGATTCCCTTAGACGCATAGACAACAAATGCAAAACTCTGTTTAGGCTGCAAAGAGGTGCAGGCTGATCGGTGTCTTCACTTGTCGTTCACTCCGTAAGGTACTTTTTCTCCCGAATGGCAAATGATATCTGGATTATTATATCAGGCCTCATACTGACAAAGCTTTTCCAAGCCTGAAATGCCTGCTTTCGCAGCCTAAAATAGCCCTGTTTAAGCAGAAAAAACACTGAAAACATAAAAATCAAAGCCTGAAATCAATTAAAATTCAAGAAATGAAAGCCTGAAGTCCTGCAAAAGCCTGAAAAGTATGAGGCCTGTTATATATGGCCGATAACTTTGATCGTTAATGGTGTAAAAGTTACGCATGAAAGTTTTGATATTTCTGTCTTGTGCATGGGTATAGTTTGTGTCAAAAACAGAATTTGAACATTGTTATTTACATTTTTATCAGTTTTTACAGCTCTGAGTACCTTTAAACAAAACTTATTTGTTTATGAAAGAAGATAAGTAGATAAAACTGAAATAGAAATTTCAAGGGAGGCAAATCTGTATGAAATCTCAAGTATACCCTTTTGCAAAAGCTAGATTCTGTGCTAGACAGATACCAAACTAATGATACAAATAACAGTAATATAATAATAAATGAATAATTATAATAATTAAAGAAAGGAGGTGTTTTTTTGTGGGGAGAGGGGGGAGGGGCTGGGGGAGTAACTCAAAAGTAAACTAAACAAACTATACTATAGTTCATGTTGTGTTTTAAAATAAGAAAAAAATACAGTAAAGTATGTGAAACGACGCATCAAAGTTGCCGTCAAAAAGTCTCCCTGATGGAGAACTCAATCTCCCTGAAATGAAATCCAATTCTCCCACATGGTCATCGGGAGTTCATCACATGTATGGTGCCACTGTGGGGTGTTGTGATAGAATATGCGATATAAATTAACCCGAGCCGGACTAAAATACGACGTATTAAAATTAAATATTTCTTTTTCGGTAATAATGCATTGATTTAGTTTACTGTTGCACTTCGGTTTGGCCTCCTCATTTTTCTGCCAGTGCAAGTATTATTACAGTCAGACAGTGTTGATCCAGTTTTAACCTTCAAAGCAGCAGCGAAGATCAAACGATTACATGAAACTGGCATTATTGGTCGCTGTAATTCACACCACCCGGCATTGTCATTTTTACATGAGGGAGGGGCTTAGACTATGGTTGTAAAGTAACACTTCCAACTGGACAATAGGCGAAGCTAAATACGTAGTCTTGTTTCTCACTGACAAGTGTCAGTCAACAGGTAAATCACATAGCCCATAGGAGGCTGATGCGTGTCAAATATAATACCGATATGTTTATTGAGGGAATATATTAATTTCTGATAATTGGCGTACGCCAGAACAATCGACTTGAAATTACCATGCGCCACTTGGCAAGAAATTGGCGTACTTTTACACGCTGAGTATGGGCAGGTTTTATGACTGATTCGGACGTCTGGGGTATCAATTTCGGCTGTCCAAAGGAAATTTAAGAAGTCCGTCGTACATCTATGAAGTTCAATTTGGACGTACGGAGGCAATTTCACGGCGTAATTTACGTCGTACGTCCGCTTAATGGAAGCCCTGATTTTAGCAAGTTATGAGTTCCATGTACATTGCATATTTACTTACATGGGAGCAAGAGAGTTTGTCAACCATTCCTTGAGGTGTTCCACCTTTTCTATCAGCATTTTTGATTTACGAAACAGTAATTTCTAGTAACAATGCCCCATATGGTGGGTGGGGAATGAACACTTTATTCAAAAGAACGAAATTAAAAAAAATACGAGTCTCTCAGCCAGTAATTTGTGTTAATGATTAAACTCTGTGCATCGGTTAACTATATTTCTTATTCTGTTGCATTTAAAGTGTCATTTTTAGCAGAAATCTGCAAAATCAACGTTGTCGCTATTTTTTCTGAGGTGTAAAGGCCAACGCAAAAGGTCTAGTGTCTGTCGGCTCGAACGTCGTGCCTCGTAAAATCTTCCGCTTTGGTTATCGAAGCACCATGTATGACGAATACCATATTCCGTTCTATGGTCGTTTGTGAAAAAGTGGAGGGCAAAAAAAATGATTTAATTTCTTTGCTACTCAACAATTTTCATGAAACTTTGCATACCTTAATCTATTACACATACGAACTCAGGCAAGAATTTAGAATTTTCTGACTAGTAATTAAGAAATTGTCAGATCGGAGTATATAGCTTGCGTCGTCTAATATGAGTATTCCTTATTCACATTCCTGTATGATCAATTACATCTGGAGGATCTTAAAATTAAAAGTATAGATTCTTGACTAACTTGCTGAAATGCGCGGGCTGCTCAATCAATACGAGTAATCGATGTATTCACATGGCTAAAGGCGCCATTTCAGGCGACGCCAATCACAGAGAGACAGAGGGAGAGGTAACTTGACATCTTTGCCCATAGCAAACTCGGCCCATAACAAAGTCGGCCAACACAAACTCGGCCCATACGTACAGTATTGCGCCTTGCTTTAATGGTGTTTCTCACTAATATTTTTCATCAATTTGATTTTTAAATATGTTGTTCAAACGGACTCAAATCTGCATTCTCTGAGTCCCAGAAGTTTAATATCCAAAATGATAGACCTATGGTGTAGCCTAACAAAGACGGCTCATGTATACAAACTCGTCCCAGACCGAACGTGGCCTTGGAGTTACATATCATTGATAAAATATTGTAGAAAATGTGTCCATTAATTTTCACAGGGACTGCTGAAGGTTGATAATTTTGGTAGAACCCTAATTCCAAAGTTGGTGGTGGGTGGTTGGGTGGTGGTGGTGGTGTGTGTGTGTGTTGGGGGGGGGGGGCTGTGTGTGGGGAAAGGGGTCACGTCAAATACCCATGCTAAATCCGCCTGCCATCCCTATAGGGAAAGCATGGACGTAGGTACACTTTCAAGTGAGAACAAGCTTTGAAAATCTTCTCAGAAACAAAATTTTATAGCCATTGTTTAGTATGTATATTGAATATAATTCCCTGCGTGATTGGTGATTGTTAATAAAGTGTAGAAATGGGCCGAGTTTGTTATGGGCCGACTTTCTTAATATATAATGTGCCTAGTCCATTTTGTTCAACACCGTTTTCTATACCTAGTAATAAACCTTTTTCACATTGTTTCTGCGCATGCGTATACCGCTCACGTGACGCGTTATTTCCCGATAATTGGCGAGACTTTACACTGAGGGGGCTAAAGGATTTTAAGCCATTGATACTTCCTATGTAATGACTGACAAATAATTGTTTGAATCATCTATATTCACATTTCTTTTTGTCCCAATGATGCCTTATTTACTATTTTTATTTTCGAAGTGATTTAAATCTAATATAATAAATACTTGTATTTAAATTATAAATTGCAAAGAAATCACGTCAAAAGATACGCAGAAAACTCAGAAAAGGTGTACTTCTAATACAAAAGTCAAGTCGCGAAACGGATTAATTCGAAATTAAGAGATCAAATACAGATCATTTATCTATTAATTTATTGAAATACGCTTTCTGTTTTTTTTTTTGTTTTTTTTTTCTTCTTTTTTTTCTTTTTTCCTTTGTTTTTTTTAATGAAGTCTGAACTAAATGAAAATCATTCATGTATGAAGTTGAAATTTTTAAGTGGAAACAAAATAAATAAGTGAAACTTAACATTCTAGAGATGAAATAATCTCCCAAATTAGCGTGTAAATCGTCTTGTGTCATATTTTTTTGCCAATTATCAGAAGGTTTGACATACACTATCACTCATTTATTGACAATAAACGCAATCAACGGAGCATGTAGCACGTTGACACCGCCGACAGTATTTCACACTTTAGTGGGTGATATTGATATCGCATAATTAGCAGAAACTTGCTATCGGCTGATGCCGACTGTTATCAGAAACAAAACAAGTTGTTGTTGAGATGAATTAAACGGTAGAAATTTTATAATAACGATAAAATGTGCACCCAATCAATTCAAATTATTAAGTAAACAAATGTAGCTAGGCCCCTGTGTCCATTTGTGACGCTAATGTTAGCTATTCATTTTTCTGTAATTTAAACCAAACATGGTGATATTCATGCAATTCTAATTTGTAGAACAATACATTTTATATTTTGGCTTTATGATTTATTTAAACACATTTCAGACACATCCACAGATCTGTGCATATCATGTTAATTTATAATTGAGATGCGGCCAGATTCGATATGTCTTGTAACCAGGCTGGACGGTTTACGGCTACTTATTTTTTGTTCCATTTTGTTCCCTTTAAAAGTCAAAATATGTTTTTGATAAGATAAAACAAAAACTATTAAAAACAAACCGACGATTTAATTAATTCAATCATGAGCGAGGCCGATGATATCTCGAAAGAACCTGCCGTTGCTAGCAATTTTTCTGTCCCTGTCTTAATACCGTTAGATTATTCTTGAAATAAATAGTTTGGTACATACTGTCCTGAAACATTATTTTGATATTCTTTGAGCTAAAGGGTGATGTTTTAATGATTTAAAAAGTAATTTACCAAAGTATTTAAATGATTAAAAACTAATTTATACCAAAGTTTTGTATCGCGCAGCCGATATATGCCTCTGCTATTTGTACTTTAATTTTAACAAAAGCTATTTTTATCCATAAACAAATATTTATATTTGAACAATCTTTCAAAAACTCAAGGAATCACAAATCATATTCCATTTAAATGGTTATTTCGCACGAAAAATATTCAAAATTCTGAAACCAACACATCTCTTCCTGCCAGGCCAGATCATCACTGCCCCATATAACTTTCCAGATAAATATTCGTATCTCCATTGAAGAGTAGCCGGCAAGGGAGATAACAATGTGAAAAAGGTCTATTATTATACGTGTCATTTATATATGCTTATTGTCTGACCTGCTTTTTCAAATAAAAAAGTTCTTTGTGAAAGCTCCAAAACGATACCGTTCTATACCATGGGCCGAGTTTGCTATGGGCCGAGTTTGTAATGGACCGAGATTGTAATGGGCCGAGTTTGTTATGGGCCGAGTTGTCCCGGAATCGAGGGAGACAGACAGAGCGAAGGGTATTATTGACAACCGTAAAGCCCTGCACAGTATCGGCAGCCAATGGTGCCATTGGTAACCGTTGGCACCACTGGCAAAATTGCCAATGTCACCACTGGTAGTTCTATTGTTAGAGCCAATGACGCCAATGGAACCATTGGTAGAGCCGATGGCGTCCATGGCACCACTGCAGAGCCAATGTTTTTCTGTGCTTAGAAATTTTTAGTTTTTCTAATTTTCTTTAATTATTGTGGGGAAAAATTCTCCTGTGTCGATTCGAGTGTTTATGATGGTACTATAAATTGCCATATTGAATGACGTACCTTATCCTCCATGGCATTTTTTCCCAAGCCCTAAGTGGTTTGCAGTATTGGCAGCCAATGGTCGGCAATATGGTTTCAATAGTAGTGCCAATGGTGCCAATAGTGAAACTCAGAGCGGCACTGGCATGCCAATGGTGACAAGGCAAAACCCCGAACGCATCCAGTATTGGTTTTGAATAGAACAGAATTACGCCTTATATCGTAAAACAACCAACACCTTCGGCGGCAAACAAATCGTTGGTTGGTTTCTATTAATATACAACCCATATATGGGCATTTACTCCCCATTCAGGAGAACATACAAAAAAAACTTTTCTAGTGATCGGTCCATTATTGCTAACGCCTCTTGTTTCCCTGGTAGTAAGTGAACACAATTACAGAGCACATGGTTATTTGTGAATGAATAATAGTATTAGTATAGTAACTGCAGAAGCAACAATGGCTGCTGTACCTTTAATGTTACCTCCGATGTGAGATTGGCATAAAATTGAGAAGAAAAATGGTAACAATACAGTAACTTTTTATCTAAAAGTGAAAACAATCTGAATTACCTTGCCTGAGTTCGTATGGGTAATAGATTCATGTATGCAACATTCATGAAAATTTATTTGGTAAAAAAGAAATTAAATCAATTTTTTGCCCTCCACTTTTCACAAACGACCTATAGGTTCTTAGCAACCTAAGCACCTAATTACCATACCTCATTCCGTCCCCCTCCCTACCTTCTTATCGGTAAGTAATTGGCCTACCTACTTACCTACCTATTCTGGTCTGTAATACCCGCAGCCCATCCACTTAAATACCGCCCATCCACCTAACGTTGCTACCTATTAACATACTCATTTCCAGCGGTAGGGTAGGGCAGAGAAGGTTACGGTAGAATAGGGTAGAAAAGGGGTTGGGTAGGAGCGGGATAGGATAGGAACCGGTCAGGCACAGCTAGGCTAGGATAAAGTAGTACCAGAAATAATAACATAGTCCACAAACGGGACTTTGTGGGGATCCGGAAGTCGACAGTGTCACTCACTAACCCGTCTGTTGTGAACCGAAGTGAAAGAAAAGCCTTTGTTCAATGATGACTTGATGATACCTAACTGATGAAGTCCTACCTACCTACCTACATATATATACTGTCTTACGCCCTCGAGGGCATTCTAGACAGGGATGCGCGTCAAGCAGAAATAAAGGAAGAATTTTATCTGAAATAATAAGATTAATAAAAGTAAGAAAATGAACTGGATAAAATGTGATAGGTTAGAAATAGTTAAGTGTAGCTAAAATCAGGATAAAAACAACAACTTCGAGATCTAGGGCCTTGAGTGTGGCAGCGTGCCAACTGATTTCTTGAAAGCCTCAAGGGTTGGCAAGCAAACGACAGCAAGGCATTCCACTGTTCTATGCCGGTGGAAAGAAAGAGTATTTGTTAGTGTCCCTACAGGTGTAGATTTGCCGAAAGGTCATAGAATGACATTATCGGGATATTCTGTGCGTTGGCTGAATGTAGTTGGGGAAGGGTTCTTCAATAAGATCATATAAAATTTTCCAGAAGTCGCTATAAAAGACGACTTGGCAGAACAAGTTTATGATATACTGTACCCTATACCCTATACCTAGCACACATTAAATTGTGTAGTCATTGGGTTGGCACCTTGGTCAAATCGCAACTCCGTCAAACCCAAGTTAATCTTCACCTTGGTCTTATCGCACATTTACAGTTTTAATCTAGTATATTTCTGGTTGACTTTCTAAACTCATGTTTGCATGTAATTACCCTAAGCCAATCAGTCACCAAATAGGAGTGACCTGTGTTTAGAAATGTTCGGCATTTAGTGATACTACTAGACCGTGTCCATGTTGACCCTTTTCTGGTTCTTGATGACCTGATCAAACATGTATAGGTTTGGTCACATTATAGAATGATCTGTGTTGAGAAATGTTCGACACTTAGTAATACTACTAGACCGTGTCCATGTCGATCCTTTTCTGGTACCTTTGGCCCTTATCAATCATGCGCAAGTCGGTCACCAAATGAAAGTGACCTGCATTTAGAAATGCTCGGTACTTAGTGAGATGCTACTAGACCATGTTCATGTCGAGCCTTTTCTGGTCCATTCCTGGTACTGATGGACACAAAATAACAATGATAACCAGTCAATAGAAAAATAACATTCAACAAGTCATGACCTGGAGGGATGGTTTATACATGCCTAGAGCTTCAGGCCAACCAAGTCCTGAGAACTGATTCTGTAAATTTGTATGTGATAATTTTCTTGAAATAAATATTGTTTAAACTAACTAGTCATGACCTTTTCTAAAATGCGTTCGGAGTAAAAGCTATTCCTAAGATTGTTTCCGCCGCAGGCGGCCCAGACAATAACTATTTTCCCAAGAATGCTTGTAACAAGAATCAAAACAACAACAGTTTGTTTTTACCAAAAGTGCATACATAGAATCAACGTCTAAAGAATCAGTTTCGACGATTTCATGAAATTGTTCCACAATGTTGTTTCTTCTGGGACCGGAGTGGTTGATGATTGTTGATGTGCTACTTATACTTACCAATTAAACCGAGTCTGCGATTTTCGCTTCTTTAGTGTATATTTTGCTTCCAAAGGGTATACCTATTCAAACTTAAATTATTCATCTTTACTGCAGTTTGTGTAGCGCCGTATGGTGACCGTAAAACTTCTCCCCGTACATCATCATAGTGTAGATATATTTTCTGGTCCTTCGGGATCATTAAGCTCATTTAGCTTCATTTTGAAATAGAGTGACGCGTAAGCCGGTGAAAGGGGCGCGGCCAATGCAGCACTTTTTATTTCTGGTCATGAACAGCCTCAATTAAATCAAGCCTTCTATTTTCTTTCTTTGGTGTATTCTTTGTTTTCAAAAGACCTACGTATTCAAAATTTAATTATACAGTCAACTCTTGATATCTCGAAGTCGAAGTTAATTTAAAACTACTGATATCTCAAAGTAAGTTTTCTGGTCCCAGAAAATTTACTTTGAGATATTAATAGCTTTAGATAACAGGAGTGAGTGAGTGATTTGTTGCGTTACGTCCACGGTAAACAACTATGGTCATGTCGTGACCGTTGAGATAACAGGAGTTGAAATGCAAAGAGGAATAGGAAATGTGTCCAATCTATATTCTTTAATATAAGAGAATACTTTGAGATTTCAGTGTTGAGATATCAAGAGTTGACTGTATATCTTTTCTGTTCGAGTGTTTATTTCGCTTAGACAAATTATTGTTTGCGATAATCCAAATTATTAGATGTTAAAAATAGAAAAAATACAGGCCAGGATCTCTGGGCTATCTACATAAACATTTGACACATATTTGGGACAGGGTTAATCAGACTACCTCTGTTAAAGGTCATTGTATTTTTTTTCACGTCTTCCAGATCGCAGCTTTTTTCAAGAACGAGTATTAACAATAATCTATGATCATTTTTGTAGCTATTCATAAATTATTATATGACACCACAAACGACGTTTACCATGGTAATTTGTTTTTACCTTTCAGAATGTATGGAGATAAACCTCAGACCGGAAAGTTCTTCGCAGTGTAACATTTATGTTATAAAATTTTCTGTGTTTATTTGTGATACGAAACAGAATCAGTGTACAAGCAATAAACAAAAACCCAAAACTGTTAAAAACATGTTAAAAGTTATTCCAATCTTCGATTAATCGAATGCTATATCGTGAAGAATGGAGAAAACTTTATCTGTGTTACTATACTCTCTAGCAGTTATTTTGATTAGGACTTAACTGTGGATGAAAGTGAAGAATAGATTCTACAACAATTTAGGACAGACTCTGAGACCAAAGGACCTTTCCGGGCGAAAGGGTTTGCGATCATTGGTCATTCCTTCTCAGTGTACGTTTCAAAACTTCGACATACTTTTTACAAATTAGCAAAACAGCATGGCGCTATTTTTCGGCTCTCTCTATTTGGTCAAAATGTTGTGGTTATTAATGATGTAAGTGTGGATAAGAAAGCCTTTTCAGGTGAGAAACCATATGGAAATGTTCTCAATTACAGGCAAGAGCATTTCATAGTTTTTCCAGCCCCTGCAGCTAGTTCATATTTATAGCTCGACTTCTTCTGTATATACCAGAAAAGGAGCAAATTCAAGTTTTATAGACTGGCCAGAGAAAAGAAGTTGAAGAATTTAATTCTTTTTGCATAAAGTTTACGGCAAACATTTTCATTATGAGACTAGCGCTAGTCTAATATTATGGGTACAAAGATATTGTCACGGCGACGCCGACGCCGACATGATTTATAAGACTTCGGCCTCCTGTGACATTGAAAATTGGGTCCGTGAAAGTCACCAAAAGCTAATCAACTCTTTGGCTTGTCCCAATGATGTATCCGTGCAAGTTTGTTAAAATTCCAACTGGTTCAAGAAATGCGGTGGAATCATTCTGTCAGGCCGACGCCGACGCATTCTTCTGAAACCAATATATTCCCCTTCACCTTTGGTGTAGGCGGGGGTGGGTAGGAGGTGGGGACATAATTTCTGACCTTCCTTAGGCGGTGCGTTTGATGTGGTTTATAATTGTTTGTTGTAAATCGAGGATAGAGGTCACCTGATGAGCTGCCTGCTTTGCTTTCTGTCTTGATTTGTTGCTTTGTTCAAAGATTGGTTTATATCTTTCTTGCGAAGTTTTGGTTTAACGTGTATGAGAGTAAACCATTAAAGAACCCAGAGCGAGAAATGGGCTCCCGAAAATACGATATACGCCCCATCCCCCTCCTTTATATCATTCACTGTGATCTAATCAACAAGCTTACCTTTGATGGAAATGCAGTCACCTTTCAAGCCATTAAGGGCCTGCAAGTATAACAAATACCTCTATGGGATACTCGTCAGAACGCATCCCAGCTCTAGTTGTCTTGCCTACTCGTTAGATCAAAGATAGTTCATTCCAAAGGAAAGCGGGAAGTGCTATTTCAGTAAGCACTTGACGTCAAATGACCCTGTACTGACCACGATGTTACATCATTATGTCGCATCAACAGTAGTGCGACGTCATATGACGTCATGTATTTTTTGGCATAGTTATCTTGAAATACTGTAATGACCGAATTATTAAAACATATTAATGTATTTTACTGGTAATAATTTTCATACCAAACTTAAAAAGAGAATAAATCTTCACGACCAGATGCTATTTTACTAAAAGGCTTCAACATGGTTGAAACGGAAGCGGATCCAATTGACCTACGTTATATTTTTTTCTTTAAATAAATTAAGTTTAGAATAATACATATATTTACAACGACGAAGATAAAGCTAGTTTGTCAGTGTTTTATTCTTCATTGATATGTATATGATATCATTTAAGTCATTTATACAAAGCTTTACCATGAGTTTTTGATCAACCCTCGTATAGCCTTGAAAAAGTTAACCTACATTATATGACATCCATATGCTGATTTACAATAGTGTGTTTTAAAGCTAAAGTGTGATATGAAACA
The DNA here is from genome assembly GCA_963989385.1 of Ctena decussata. NCBI lineage: Eukaryota > Metazoa > Mollusca > Bivalvia > Lucinida > Lucinidae > Ctena > Ctena decussata. The sequence goes on from OZ022506.1 coordinate 60,264,642, forward strand.
GCTATTATAAACATATTTTTTTCGTTAGTGTACGATAACATTCCACTTATTTATTCAACAGCCGGTGGTATCGAGAAAAATGATAGAAAACTTTTCTATGTTATTGTTCTCTATAGCAATAATTTTGATTGGGACTTATTTATGGATGAAATCAAAGAACCGGTTCTACAGTAGATCAGGGACGAAAGACCTTCCAGGGCCAAAAGGCCTTCCAATCATTGGTTATTCATTATCTGTGGACATTTCAAAACTTCACCATACGTTTTACAAACTAGCAGAACAGTACGGTGGCATTTTTCAGCTGTCTATATTTGGTCAAAGTGTTGTTGTTATTAATGATATAGAACTTGCTCGGAAGGCTTTTTCAGGTGAGACAACATACGGAAATATATTTAATGAAAGGCCAGAATATTTCACAGGGAAGTATATTTCTTTTAATTGTACAAGTATTTCCTTTAGAAACTGTAATGATAAAGGCCTCTTCATTCTGCGAAAAATATTGCATAAAGCACTGAAGGTTTTTGGAGAGGGACACGATAGGTTTGAGAACCATATGGATAAAGAACTTGTTAGATTAATATCAGAAATAAACAAATACCAAGGAACAGACTGTGATATAAACAATTTACTAAAGGCATCATTCGGCAACTTGATGACATCACTTATGACTGGACATAATGCGAAAGAGGGAGATTCAAAAATTCTTTGGAACTTTATGGAAAGTGTAAATTCGCTGTTAACTCCTGGTTTAATTTTTGTATTAGAAATGTGTCCATTTATTCGTCATTTACCAGGAAAACCTGGTCACACATTCCGAACAGCACTTAGGGCAAGAAATGAACTACTTTGCAGATTCTTCTATCTTGATGACAAAAGTAGGTTAGAATCCTTAAAGAAGGGAGATGGTCTTGTGGCAGCTTTTATAAGAATGCAAGAGAACGAAAACGAAAAAGCAGGTTATGAGATCTTAGATGATTTAAGAGGGTTTCTAGTAGAGGCCTTCTTTGCAAGCACGGATACTACTACAGCAGCACTGATGAATGCCTTTGCTTTACTCCTTAGATACCCAGAATCTGCAAGAAAACTTCAAGATGAAATAGACAGCGTAGTTGGAAAATCACGTAAACCATCACTGAATGACAGAGACAATATGCCATTTATTAAAGCATTTATGCTTGAGGTAAACAGATATACCTCAGAGGTACCACTAGCTCTTCCCCACAAGGTGTTGGTTGATGTAATCTTTGAAGGCTATAACATACAGAAGAATAATTTGGTATTCCTGAATAGCTGGTTCATCCACCATGATGAATCTATATGGACCGATCCTTGGCGATTTCGGCCCGAACGATTCCTTGACGCCAGAGGACAGTTACTGCCTGCAGAACACCAGCTGAGACAAGCACTGGTTCCATTTGGATTGGGTCGGAGAGAGTGTCCGGGCGAAACTTTTGCGATGTCAAGAATATTCATATATATTACTAGACTGCTTCAAGAATTCGACCTTTGCCCATCATCGTCTGGAACACTGCCCCGAACTGATCCTAGGTGCTACAAACCAGTTGACGTTCTGAGTGTCGAAGACTATCTCTGTAAAATAGTACCAAGAGTGAAATCGGAATGACTTTTGTATCAAATAAACATTGAATAAAAAGTAAAGAAGTACCCCACTGAGCACACAACATGGAATCATAATTGAATAAATGCTGATTCAACACAAGACGTTGAAGTAACGTTGATTCAATGCAGTTTCAGCGGTGTGTGCCTGCTGAGAAGGTTTTGCTTGTTTATAACTACAAGTCTTGTTTTACGAGGGGTTATCATTAATTAATGAAAACACCTTTGTCGATTGTAAATTTTACATAAAAACAATAATTATTGATATAATAACAAAAGACTTCTACTTTTTAATTTAACTTTCAGCATGTTACCATAATAATATTCTACGACAGGTACATGCTAGATGAGACGTATTAACTATTTCGACGTGATTTTGAACACTAATAAGATGTTTGTATTATGCTTATCATATAAAAATGCATGGAGGGTTTGAGAATTTAGAAATGATGTCCGTAGGTGATGAGTTTAGCTTTACAAGCTCTTATATCATGATTGTTTGTGATAGTTGTAAAATTTGGAATGAACGCAGACAATAGAATGTATATAGTAAAGTGCCGAAATTTATTGATCACTAATCAAGTACAGGATACCCGTTCATCTTAGATGTCGCGTATTTACAGACTCTGCTGAACTTTCCTTTGTCGGATTTTTCTTTTGTTTATTGTAAATGAATATAAATACTAACCCACAAATTCACGAGAAAAAGAATAAAGGCGAGGTTAGTTTGGTAGAAATAATATATCTAGATTGTAAGAATCGTTCATATGTATGAGAAGCACCTAGAATATCCGTCCCGAGGGTCTCTATTCGGCATCACGAGGCTTGCCTTGTCGAATAGGGAGGTATTTCAAAGGACGATCCGCTCACCCATGAAAGATAATCTTGTACATCTGTTCATTTTAAATACATGTAGAGCTCGTTTAACCCATTAATGCCTAGCGCCCCCAAATGGAATATATAGGCAAACAGTGCAGACAATAATCAGACGCCGCAAACGCGGCGTTTGATCAGGGTCTACACTTTATGCGTATGAAAAAATGGTTATTTTTCCTCAAAATAAAACAAAAAAGTCGAAAAGTAAACTAAACCTGACACCCCTTAAATGACAAATGGACTCGTCCAATGTACACCGAGAGAAGAGTCCACTAGGCATTAATGGGTTAAACGCAGAATCTGCTACTTTCGTGTCTTTTATGCATTCCATGCTTCAAAAAATATAGCTATTCAGAATTTATCTATGGACTTTTTACTTCACTTCAAATGGTGTAACGTGTAAAAATATCTTCCCGCACTTCAACACAGAGCACATTCTTTTTACTTCGGAATCCTCGATCCATGCTGGTAACTTTGAAAATTGAGAACATGTACCACTTTAGCCGGTACTAAGGGGCTGTATGCAGCATTACATACGACCTGGTTTCTTAATCTCTAAAGGCTATGCGGCCACCTCCATATGTTTTCAACTAAGCGTGACTCCCGTGCATGACCACATGGCTGACACGCCACGCATTTTCCTACGTAACAAGGCTAAAGGGTAAAGACGGCCTAGTAAAGTCTCGCTCGTTTAGCTAAAATCGTCTTACCTGAGTTGAAGTCACCTGTCAGTCAAGTGACCTGTCGCCACCTATTATTCAAAATCTGCATTGACCAGTCAAATAAGATTAAAACCTGGGACAAACAAAGGCACGCATGTTTTTTGTGACGATAGTTACTTTTGTTAAATAAACTCGGACAAATTCAAAATGCGCCATCTCGTAAGGTCAATTAATGCGTGAGCAGCGAGACGCACGCATGTCTTAGTGTCGCCAGTACCATTAGAGCATTGCCATGAATATGAGTGTTGCAATGAAAGAAAAAATTAAAGTAAGCCGAGATGGTTTCCTGACTCAGTCAGGTTGAAACAGATTACAATGATATAAGCCGCGACGTGATAAAACCAACAATGTGGTCGTGCGTCCAGCGCAGACTCAGATCAGCCTGGGCATCCGCCCAGTCTGATCAGAGTCTTCGCTGTCCGCATGGAGGTAGCTTAGACCCTTAACTACCCTTTGAGCACTTAACAAAGAGTCTGGTCAAACTGGGCGAATGCCCATGATGATCTGAGTCTACACTGGGCGCATCAGAGTCTTCGCTTTCCGCATGAAGGTAGCTTAGTCCCTCAGCTACCTTTAAGCGCTTAGCAAAGAGTCTGATCAGACTGGGTGAATGCACAGGCTGATCTGAGTCTGCGCTGGGCGGACGCCCACATTGTTGGTTTTCTCGTGTCGCGGCTCATATTATTGATGTTACACGAACAGTCTATTCATTATTACACGTGTTTTTGTTTCTAACGGCCCTCTGTGTGTTTTTATCGTAAAAGGACTGGCAGGTTAGAACATTACATGTTTAACAGATAAAAAACATACGTTTAGATTTATGTTTTGGGCCATACTAGCTAGTCCTGATCACCGAAGCACCATCAGTGGTCCTTGGTACTGATCTGACTGTCAGCAAATTTATGTTTTAGGCCATACTAGCAAGTCCTGAGCACCAAAGCATCATCAGTGGTCCTTGGTACTGATCTGACTAAGGACAAAATGATATAAATGTGTCCTTTTCTATAAGAATACATTCAATATATTTTACAGGTATGTGCTTACTATTTCATGTCTTCATTTAGTGATAATTCGTATAATTGTTATTTGTGACCATTTCTAAATATTCCTATTTTGTGTATTTCCCCTCTTTGAGCCTCGCACTGCCCAAGCTGCCGGTCACTCTTTCATTGTCTCTGGCAGGGGTAGGACTTACGTCCTCCTCTAAGGACAAAATGATATAAATGTGTCTTTTTCTATAAGGATATATTCAACATAATTTTACAGTGTGTGCTGGCCTGGGAGTCAGGAAAATCATCATTAAAACATCCATGCATCTACTATATCGTGGTGATGCATCTACTATATCGTGGTGATTCTTCTCCCCGAACCCCGAACTCTACGCAGGATGGAACACACCGTCGTTTCATTGTATTCCGCGATAGATAGATAGATAGATAGATAGATAGATGGTGCATCGAAGTCAACGGCGGAACATTCAGATAAACAACAACAACGAATACCACGATTTATTCCGCAAATGGTAAAATTTATCAAGACGGTATAAAGCGCAAAATTAATGTATCCCAACGTCGATCCTTTCTGAAAATAATTTGCACACTCTGCACCATACTGAATAAATGATAAATTCGCTGTCCGTGGTATGCAAAGTTTCACACGGCGCTGTAATCATTCCAAAAGTCGTCCATAATCGTTTTGTGTTCATTTGCTTTTAAAACCATGAATGCAGTACATAGTTCCTATGCACACCTACAATATAACTCAAAAGTCACCTGATAGTGTTAACTGGCCAATGCAACGACAGCTTAGCACATGATATACTCTCAGAAACAAAATTGCACGAGTTCAATGTCTCACATAAGTCCGTGATTTTACCTTACAGTTAAAGATATACGCCCTCAATGTTTTTATTACATTTTAAATTTCTCACGAAAAACTATAACTTAAGCATAATAATGGTCACCAGTGAAAGAACTTCTATCTGCCAGATTTATAATTTGTGATGGTCACTGGAAGTAGGAGAATTTAATAAAATAAATAAATTTGGCGGGAATGGCGACCCGCCATTCCCGCCAGAAATCATCTGGATACGCCCAGCAATCATGGTTAATCAGGGTAAAGTTATATCATGAATAATTTTAATCACTTTCTTTAATCGACCTCAGACAGTTATTGGCTGAAAAGAACTCATGTGCACGGATTAGAGGACAATGCTATTGTTAAGTTATTTACTCCACTAATCATAAAATTCAAAACATGCTTGCAGAAACGCCTTATATTGCCACGTGGGAGTCAATCAATTTATGACGACAGAATATTCGTGAATATTCAAGAGGGCTTTGCACTGATATATCATCTCTGCCTCCGTAACAAAGATGTTTTCGCTGAAGATTGTTTGTACAAGTCTTAATTATGTTGCATACAACTAACCAGTTTCATAATTTTGTGATAATTTCGTAACGAAATACGAGGGAGTACACTTTTTGATGAACGGATGTATATCTGTTTAAAGTATGCGTGGTTTTCATGACTGATTCATTGGATGAAACATATAATGCATATGTTATGCGTTGTTATCAATTTCGTTCTGATATTAATGAGATAACCAGACTTCACTGTCGTTCTTATGCTTCCATTGAGTATTTGAAAAAGAAAAAAATTAGAAATGGCTGATTGGCAACAAGTTGTAAAGACGTCGAGACGTTTATGCACATAATGTGCAATACCTTTCCATTTCATCTTATCCGAAACTGGTTTATTACAAACTATATAACATTCCTCCGTGATTTGCAGAGGTGATTGTATCTGTTAATCTCTGGTAAATCTTGAACGCGCAGTATAAATGCTACCTCCAAGTGTAACAAACGAACGTTTAAAAGTCAGTCGACACTGGTCAATCAAGTTCTTAGCGGAAGCACAATGCATGCTACACACTGTCATAAATGGTCTCAATCTGTAGATTAGTTTTGCAGTTTTTAATACCAAAATTGCCTCACTGCAATATACATTGGCTATTTACCTTTTTATTCAGATATTTTGAGAAAAAGGTGCATTGTGTATAAATAATAAATCAAATAAAAGCAAACGATAAGAATATGTTTTTTATGCTCTGGCCTTGATTAATTTACTTGCGAAATCAGCTAAGCATGTCAATATATGAGCAGAACTAATTGTGTGTTGTCAAATAATATACCTTATACCATTTCATAACATATATTTCAGTATTTTTAAATTCATTTTAATTTTGTAAAAACAAAAATCAATCTGATTTATTATTTATACACAATGCACCTTTTCTCAAACATCTGAATAAAAAAATGCTAATTCTGAAAGTGACTAAATCTTTTAATTTGCTTTTATTATTTGCAACTAAAATCAATATGATCTTTTATTTAGACACAGTGTATCTTTTTTCAATAATTTGAATGAATATAATGCCATTACTCTTCAGTTAGTTTCTAGAGGTGACCAACTTTTTTAAGCAAACAGCCAAATGTATTTAAAAAGTATTTGAAAGATATTATAATTACAGCTAAAATATTTTCTGTAATGGTAATCATTACATTACATGTATTTGAGCCAAACCATGGTTACAATTACATTATGATTACTTTGAAAATTTTATTTAATTACTGGTAATTACAATTACTGATTACGATTACCCCAGGTCTGCCAATAAAATGTAGATACATCCTGATATAGAGATGTATCCACATTTTAAAGGAAAACTCAAATATGCATTTGCAAAAAATGTGTGTTCATTCAATTTATAAAGCAATTGTGCACCAAACGGTATAAACTGCATAACCATTTGAGCCACGACACGAGAAAACCAACAATGTGGTCGTGTGCCCAGCGCAGACTCAGATCAGCCTGGGCATCCGCCCAGTCTGATCAGAGTCTTCGCTGTCCGCATGGAGGTAGCTTAGTCCCTTAGCTACCCTTTGAGCACTTCACGAAGAGTCTGGTCAAACTGGGCGAATGCCCATGATGATCTGAGTCTACACTGGGCGCACAACCACATTGTTGGTTTTCTGGTGTCGCGGCTCATTTGTTTAGTTTTGCTTGGTGGTGGGTGGATAGCATGTCTGCATATGGAGTACGATGAACAGCGAAAAATCAATAGTGGAACATGCAGATCAACAACAACCACTTATACAATGATTTATTCCGTAAAATTTATACATACGGAATACAGTAGCCTTACGTTGTACATTTCTGAAAATAACTTGCACAAACAATATTTCAAAAAGGCAGTATTCCTCTTGAAAATGAAGCTTGCTTTCACGAGGTTGTCAGTTCAGTTTTAGAAGAACGTTTACAGCGCACTTTAGCCATAGTCTGTTTGATTTACTACATTGATCTTGGTGAAAGGAAGCTTGCAGTTTTCTTACAACCTCGAAACCAAATGTTACCTTTGTTGTTGGCGAATTCACATTATACTGGAGTGCATATAAATAAACAGATGCTTTGCTATTACTGACAAGTGTTGAGAGTAAAATAAAGAATACGTCTTGAAGAAATAAACTTGCCAAATTCTGCAAGTAATGCTAAATCCATGGTACCCGCAGTCGGAGGAATTAAAAATGGCGATTATCAAGAAAAATCAAGCTTGACACTTCTTTGATTTGATGATCCCTGACAAATTCTGTTTCAACCTGGGCGTTAAATCTTAGGTAATACCACTGAAATTAAGTCGGTAAAATAACAAATAAATGCAATCAATGATGAGTCATAAATGCAATAAACAATATGTAAATCATCTATTAGTATATGAATCACTAGAAAAACAAGCATTTGCTTCAGACTAAAAGATGCGAATCAAAATTATAAACGTTTACAAAAGATGTGTATTTGCTGTGACAATATATGAGCCGAGACACGAGAAAACCAACAATGTGGTTGTGCGTCCAGCAGAGACACAGATCAGCTTGGACATCCGCCCAGTCTGATCAGACTCTTCACTAAGCGCTTTTAAAAAGTGTAGCTAAGGATCTCAGCTACCTCCATGCGGACAGTGAAGACTCTGGTCAGATTGGGCGGATGCCCAGGCTGATCTGAGTCTGCACTGGGCGCACAACCACTTTGTTGGTTTTGTTGTGTCGCGGCTCATATAATTTTCTATGAATGAAAGTTTTGGCATAAATTCGATTTTAACTTTTGTGCAAGACAAACCTGTTTTGAAAATAATTGGTCATTAATTGAATTGTAATTGTAGCTAATTAATTATGCGATTGTATTGCTGCCTATGATAACAAAAGTTAACACACACCTCTTGACTAAGCTTTCAATTAAGCTGGCATTGTGCTAATAACATGGCGTTTAGCACGGTACCTAAAATTACATTGTCTGTGTATACGTCACAATAAGTAAATGGACCAACCAACGATAGCAAGTTTTTATTACTATTTTAAAATAAATTGTACCGTTTGACGATGTCGCATATATCCTTTAGGAGAAAGCATACACAAAAAATGCGTGGACGCGTATATCAGTCGACAGCGCTTGAATGATTTTGACGCGCTAACAAAGTATTTGAAAAATGAAACCCATTTACTTTTCTGCATTTTCGTGCACTAGAATAGAAAAGGCTGAGCTCTATCAATGCTTTGTTGACTAACAGATCACTGTTTGTATATCAGTACCAGTGTGAAGTAGATCATATTATGCGCACTCCACTGATCTGCAGACAGCTACGTGATGTATAATTGTTAAAAATCGTTGCTTGAGCTGACCGAGGTTTCAAATAGCTGCCAATGTGTACAATAATTCGGACACCTGGATTTCTCCCCGTTGAAGGCACGTCGTTGTTCCGTACATATTCCGTCATGTTTAATGCGATTACATTGTCCTGTAGTGAGAAAAAGAGAAACATTGCACTTAAAATATTCTTATTTTGTATAGTTTGTCTTCTATTTGGATTACAAATACCTATGTACATCATTGTTATTGTCGGCTTCGAAAGCGATACATGCAATCTTGTTGCCTATAGACACGGTTAAATTGCATTATATTGTCACTGAAGGTGACTTTTTGTCATATTTATAGTTATTTATCTGACCCGATTTCTCAAGTATGATCAGCAAAAGAACCAGAAAGATAAGCAAAACTTCAAGTTGCAATACTTAACTTATACAAATACATGTACATAAATTATACAGGTTTCATCCTTGGTACAATTTTACACAGATAGTCTCCAACGCAGAGAACTTGTGCCGGTGTGAAATGCCTCGGATCTGTCTGAGGCTGTGTTCCTGACGACGGTGGTTCAAAGTTGAATTCTTGAAGCATTCTAGTTATATACATAAATATCCTCGACATGGCAAATGTTTCTCCCGGACACGCCCTGCGTCCAAGTCCAAACGGAACCAGCGATTGACTAAACTGGTGATCTGCAGGCAGTAACTCTCCTCTACCATCAAGGAATCTTTCGGGCCGAAAGCTCCATGGATCGGTCCATATAGTTTCATCATGATGTATAAACCAGCTATTCAAGTATGCCAAATCATTTTTCTTTATATTATACCCTTCAAAGTTCACATCATTCAACGCCTTATGGGGAAGTCCCAGTGGTACCTGTGATGTGTATCGGTTTACCTCAAACATAAATGCTCTTGCAAACGGCATATTTTCCATGTCATTTAGATTTGGTTTACGTGACTGTCCGACCACACTGTCTATTTCATCTTGAAGTTTCTTCACATACCCTGGATATCTGAGGAGCAAAGCAAAGGCATTCATCAGTACAGTCGATGTTGTATCCGTCCCTGTAAAGAAAATTTCTAGTAAGAAGGCTCTAATATCGTCTAGAGCATCGTATCCAGCTTTTTCGTTTTCTTCTTCTTGCAGTTTAATGAAAAGCGCCACAAGGCCATCGCCTTTCTTCAATGTTTCTATTCTGCTTTTGTCATCAAGAAAAAAGAATCTGCGCAAAAGTTTATCTCTTGTCTGGAGCGTTTTTCCGAACAAGCGACCAGGTTTACCAGGTAAGTGACGAAGGAATGGACACATTTCTAATATAAAATTCAAACCAGGAGTAATGAGCATATTTACACTTTCCATAAAATTCCACAGAATGTCGGAATCTCCGTCTTCCGCAGTATATCCAGTCATAAGTGCTGACATCCAGGTTGCGAATGATTCTTTAAGTAAAGTGTTCAGATTACAGTCTCTTCCGTCGTATTTGTTTAGTTTGGAAACCAGTCTGTCTAGCTCCTTTACCATATGATTCTCAAATTTATCTGATCGCTCTCCAATTATCTTCAGAGATTTAGGCACTATTTTGCGAAGAATCATAGTCTTCTTATCAAAGTTTTCGAACGAAATGCTAGCACCATTAAATAAAACATATTTCACTATGAAATGTTTCTGCCGGTAATTAAGAACATTTCCATATGGTGCGTCACCTGAAAAAGCTTTCCTTACTAGCGATATATCATTCATAACTACAGTATTTTGACCAAAGATAGATAGCCGAAAAATAGCGCCATACTGTTTTGCTAGTTTGTAAAACGTATGGTGAAGTCTTGAAACATCAACTGAGAAGGAATGACCAATGATCGGAAGACCCATAGGCCCAGGAATGTTCTGTAGTTTCATAGACTGTCCTGATCCGCTGTACAATTTGTTCTTCACTTTCATCCACAGATAAGTTCCAATCACAATAACTGCTAGAGAGTATAATAACACAGATAAATTTTCTTCCATTCTCCACTTTTGCTTTCAGCTGATTGAAAATGAAATGACTTTGAGTGTTTTCATAAGCTCTCGGTAAATTATCTTTATAATAGCTTGTACAATGTTTCCGTTTCGTTTCAAAAACGTTGCACTGCTAGGAGCTGGCCCGTCTGAAGTTTATCTCCATATACAGAGAGGTAGAAAAAAATAAATTGTGATGCGTCTTTCGCGACGGACCTAAAGAAGTGTAACATAACAGTTTATAGATAACTAACAAAATGACACAAGATTGTCGTCAGTACTAGTTTTTATTCACATGAAGAGAGGATAATGTCCTTTAACCTATATAGTCCTCATAACAAGTGCATAAATATTGGTGTCAAGCCAATTATATAGATAGCCCAATTGTCCTGACCTTAAATACTAAAAATTTCGTTCAGCACAAATAATATTAATGTGTCTTGTAAGAGAAATACACATCCTGATAAAAGGTATTAATCCATTATTGCCTATTGGTCTCTTCTTTCACTATAGATTTTATGAGTCTATTTGTAGTTTAAGAGGTGGCTAGTTTAGTTTTTAAAGATATTTGCCTATCTTTCCTGTACAAACAGTGAAGCCCCTAATCCGAATCTGAGTCTGCACTGTTTGCAAGTGTCCTTTTTATGGGACAATATGCATAATGGGTTAATAAGTAATAACTCAAAAAATAAAAAACAAAACAAACATACACTACTCAAAAAATTTAAAGGAGCAGCAGGATATTTTCCCATTGACATTAGTTAAACGCATACCTATAAATTCGAAAACAGTGGCCAAGAATTTCCCATTCTTTGCCGCAGCGCTTTGAAAAAGGATGGAAGTTTAAGACAACAAGAAGTTCAATAAAACTAATGCCTTGCTCATTACCATGGAGCAAATTCTGCAATATTCGAATTTTCTGAAATTGAGACATTTTTTAAGGTCTAAAAAAATTTCATAAACTTGAGTTCACTATCATTCCAAACGAGTCACCTTGAAAGACATTCAGGTTCATAACAAAAATGGTCGTTTTGATTTTGGTTCAAATTTTCATGCTTTTCACCTGTTCCAAAAAAAACCCAACAACAACAAAAAAAAACAACAAACAAACAAAAACAACAACATTTTTTACCAAAATTTCATTTTTACAAAAATCAGTCCATGAACATGGGCAGGGTTAATATTGAATCAAAACTTGTGCAGTAAGTAACTTCGAACCTTTTCAAAAAGTTAGCAAAAAATGGTAATTCCATGTCTTTGTTGATCGAAAGTGGATGATCCTCAAAGTGAGGATGCATTGCAGTGTCGTCAATGGAAAAACTATTAAGTGTTCCTTTAAATATTTTGAGTAGTGTATATACGACGTAGTGTGAAAAGACTTGTTTCACGTGATTGATATTACGCGTTTTGTGTTCAAAAATCCAGACCTTTATATCTGGAAAAGAAATGCAGAATGGAATGTTTACGTTTTTATTTTATTTGTTATTTTATTATTTTTTCTGAAATGTACTGTTTATATATAGAAAAAATGACACGTGATAGTATATGTTATGATAGTTTAAACAAAATAAATCCATTACGTCTATCCTTAGGAAAAAGTAACCTGCTATCTTCTCCGTACATTATCAGTTTTGTCTTAATATTTGTATACTTTTGCAGTTACATGTACGACCGCATATTCTCACATGCCACCGTAATTAAATATGTGTCTCACCCATTACATTCGAATAAACGCGGATCCGGTACTGGCGTCAGTGATTCTTAGGGGCGGTCTTTTATGCGCACCATTCCAGTTTCAACATCGGACTGCCGTGTGGTACGTATAGGAGACTTTGTGGGGCGTTCCGGCATGGCTCGCATCATGACTTGTATTGTGGATGGAAGTGATTTTATTCGAGTGAATGGGCGCGTCTGCTTTGCTATATGTCCTCGAGAAATTTACAGAAATTGAACATCCTGCTACAGAACCACTATGTAGACTTAAGTTATATGTTTATTATTGAAATGTTTGTTCGCCATGTATGTCACAATTTTTGCAATGCTGCATGCAACCTATATGCTCATGGGCCTGAAGGCCTGATGCTAATAAAATTATATATCTATCTTATTGAAGAGTGGTGACACTTCAGTTCAGTTCAGTTCAATTCTCCTAACGACGTTCCCCAAGTGGCTCAGCGGTACGTAACCATAGTTACACACACCTGGCGCCGAGTGTCGGCCAAGAGTGGTGGCACAAAATAATTTCCCCTAATAAACAGTGCTTAGGGTCATAGCTCACATCAAAGCCTTATCTTATCTAGGTGATTATGAGGGGATTAAACTGGTAATAAGACCCTATGAGGGAGGCCTAATATGGGGAATCTGCTATTATCCTGCTTGTACATCTACTTTAAAAAATAAAGACAGATTATTAATTCATGATAAACCAAACATGTCCATTCAATGACATTATTTCATTTTGATCTGATATAAAGTAGTGACTGCACTTTTTTAATCATTTATAAGTTTATCATTTGCTAAGGTAAATGCGCTGAAAAAGATGCTTTATTGTTTAGAACGTAAGCATAATTTAATTTGGAATTTTCTGACCTTTTTAAATCTGTAAAGTATGTTTATGTAAAAAGCGAAAATGAAGACTAATCAGTCTGCAAAAGATGTGCATGCTGATTCGAATACTCGTTGAAGACACACCTTCAATGTCACAAGTTTGTATCAAATCAGTTTTTACATCTGTGTAGTCTGATCTGGGTCTTCATTTTTGCTTTTTAGCAGTGCAGGCTGATTTGAAGTCACTGTAGACATAACTTTTGTGTGAACAGTAAATATTCAAATCAGTCATTACATTTGTGTACACTGAATAGGGTCTTCACTTTAGCATTTTGCGTGTGCAGGCTAATACTAAGTATTCATTCTTAACATAACTTTCATATGAAAAGTAATTATTCAAATTAGCCCTGCCTTCTGTGACTGATCAGGTTAATCTTTCAGCTGTTTTAAACACTCAATGCTGACATAACTTTTATGAAAAAAAGAAAATGTTCAAATCAGTTATAACATCTGTTTATAGGCTGATCAGGATCTTTATTTTTGATTTTTTTTTAATTTCAAAGAAACGCAGGCTGGTAATGCGAACAGTAAATATTCAAATCAGCCATCAAATGTTTGTAAACTATTCAGGGTTTTAATGTTTTTTTTTTGTAATTTCCATGAATCCCATAATATTCAACAGGGAAGGCTCTGATTAGACTGCATAGGCTACTGTGAGTCTTCTGTGTGTATGACTGTTGTAATATACAAGTACCTATTTTCATTATTACATTGTATAAAAACCAGTCTTTGAGCAAATAATGGTAGCTTTTTCACACAGTTCAATATAGGTCTTCAACGACACAGTCTGACCCAAGTATAACCTGTTGAAAAGTATATTCTGTATTTTCCTTGGTATTTGATTTCCCCTTATCTGGCCCCAGACCTGTATTTGGATCGCAATATGTTCTATAAAAGGGTTATCCTTTGGAAGCAAGGATCACACCAAAGAACTGTAAAACTGTCGAGTGTACAAGTTTTCTGGGCCAGACTAGCTAGTTTCGGCCAATTAGGCCTCATCAGTGACCCTCAAATATTTTCAAAGTTTCCCATAAGGTCGTATCTCTGAGCAGCATCTTTCAATAAACGGTCATTTGGGTATTAGGCAATCAAAAATGTGTATTTAAGCACTTCGTGCTCATGTAAGCTAAAGATAGAAGTTTATCCATCCATTATAAAGTCATGTCAGTCAGTTTGCACAAGAAGAACTACCCCGACACATCCGAAAATAAGTACCTGCAATATTATGGTCCTTGTAAGAATCATGAAAAAGTCTGAAAATTAATAAACTGAGAACCGCCTGATCAAAACGATGACAAGCATGAAATGTTTTATGGTTAGGACAATAAAGGAGCTTCTTTTCGCTGTGTTTTGTAATCATACATTCCTTTATCAGCGCACATTTAATCCAGGGGTCAAGAATATAATTCTTCACTACTTTATGGCCACTATGAAATTGTATAAGTGCAGCAGAGTACTCCGTAAAGCCTTTATATAGACAGGGTGTTTCTTCAAGGAAGTCGAAGGTATCCTTGTGTACATGAGCCGGTAAGGAGTATACATTATTCCTCATCATGACGCCATGTTGTTTTGCTTGAATAAATAGTTGGTCGAGGTCTGATTTTCTGAACTGAATTGACGCGTCCATCCACATGACAAATCGTCTTGTCTTCAGCACCATCTACAACACAATTTTATCATATAACGTCGCAGCTGAGGGTGTAATAAAGCCATGCATTAAAACGATAATCAACAGGTGGTTTAAATATGCAAATAACGTGGTAACGTTATGCGTTGACGTCCCTAAGAACGTCGCATAATCTAATGGCAAAATCGTGAAGTTTTAGCAAAAAATTGCTAATAAAATGCAATTTTACTGTCATATGATAAATAGAATCTTGCATTCGTGATCCTGTATTACTGAATTTATAAAACTCGTTTGGGAAAACCGATAAGATGCTCGGCACAGCCTCGCATCTTATCTTTTTCCCCAGCTCGTTTAATAAATTCAATAATACAGGAGCACTCATGGTAGATCCTCTAAATCACTACACTTAAGTTGTATGGGTACACCTCCATTGTTTTTTCGTCATCTTTGCAAAGAGTAACAACTTTCGTGACTATGTTTGCCTCTCTTTTTGACGTATAAAAACGGAGTCTACTTATAAAAAGGACCACAGATGTTTATGGATAGCAATCGTTCAGATGCACATATCAATCATTTCCAAATAACTGGTATGTTGAGTTGCCATTTTATTTCTTTAGATAACAGATAATGCAGGAAGAAAATGCACCATGTGGAATTTAGCGGGGCTACGTCGTCAAGGAGAAAATAGGAAATCTTAAGAGTTGTTCCATTTTGTAACACGGTAATCGGTGTGACCGTTGGATACTCCCCGAAGGTGTGCTTTGTATAGTGGAATGGGATTCGGGTGAAGGGGTGATTGTCTGTGTAAAGTGAATGCAGTCAAAAGTAAAGGGGAAAAAAAGTGGTAACGGAATGACAACATGTAAATCTAATCAGTAACAGTAACAAAGCTTTCTCGTGTTTTGCAAATTATGGTAAACAATTATAATTAGCCATCACAGCGTTTGTGTGAAAGTAATCCTCGAAATCTACGTAATGGGTGATCATTATAAGCACCAAAACTACTTGCGTTAGGGTTATGGTTCTTGCGCTCTGCTTTTTCTGTTCTTGCCAGTTTTTACTATTCTTAACTTCCTTTGATTTCTTTGAGTAGGTTAAGATATATAGTCAAGCAAAATATGTGACGGAAACCTGTAATTGCAAAACTACCTGTGATAGGATTATGAATCATACACTCTGCATATTCTCTGTAAATTCTCTTATTTCCTCCTGTTACTAACAGATAGTTCATTGCTTTCCCCTTAATACTTTCAGAGATATGCTCGTGAGAAGCAGAAAAAAGATGAAAAAGAAGGAAAATACTCCAAAAGCACTCAACACAGGGTCATGTTTCTTGTGCTCTGCATTTTCTCTCTTCACCTTCTATATGTAGATGTGTATATGAAATTTCATTTAATTAGTTTAATATTTTAGAGATATGCTCCGGGAAAGCATACAACTGAGAAAAAATAAGAAGGAAAGCTCATCCAAAATAACATGGTAAAAGGCTACGGGTTTTGCGCCCTGGATTCTATCTCTTTGCCTGTTGTTGATATTTTAGGTTTCATTACATTC
The DNA here is from genome assembly GCA_963989385.1 of Ctena decussata. NCBI lineage: Eukaryota > Metazoa > Mollusca > Bivalvia > Lucinida > Lucinidae > Ctena > Ctena decussata. The sequence continues at coordinate 60,281,343 of OZ022506.1, forward strand.
CTCTTTACCCTGCAAATACAACGATTTTCATTTTTTATGTATTTTTAAAGAAAAGTGTTAATCAGGGTATCCGCAGTTTGCTTTGCTTGAAGCAAAGTTTTAAAATTACCTTGATCATCAAGGGTTTCCAACAGTAACCTTTCAACCGCCTCACGTGAGCTGGGTACTTTTCAAATGGAAATTTTACGACTGTACAGTTGCAGAGTGTTCTAACCTGAAAGATGTAGAAAACTAGAAAATGTGTTTATGAAACACTATGCCCCCAACCATATGCTTGCCTCTAAAGAAGGTTCATCCAATAATGTTTGTACCTTTGTACCATAGGCTTCAATGTACTAAGTCGAAAAAGGGACTTAACTCAGTCGAAAATTTACGAATTGTTTTCGAAAGTCAATCAGGTCAGCTACACCTTGGGCAATATCAACCTGCAAAAATCATGATCCTAGCATCAGGGGTTCTCCAGATATTTTGTTCACAAGGTTCCATAGGCAAATAATGCACTAAGTTGAAAAAGGGGCATAACTCGATCAAAAATTCACGATTTTTTTTTCAAAAGCTAATCAGGTCATCTACACCATAGGCAGTACCTTCCTGCAAAAAAATCATGCTCCTAGCATCAGGGGTTCTTGAGATATTTTGTTCACAAGGTTCCATAGGCTTACAATGCACTAAGTCGAAAAGGGGGCATAACTCGGTCAAAAATTCACAAATTTGTTTCAAAAGTTAATCGGGTCATCTACACCTTGGGCATTGTCATCCTGCAAAACCTCATGATCCTAGCATCAGGGGTTCTTGAGATATTTTGTTCACAAGGTTCCACAGGCTAACTCGAAAAAGGGGCATAACTCTGAAAATATGTGACCCACGTAAAAAAGAAAAAATACGTGTTCGCTTATTTTTCATACTGATCATGTGTTTAAAGTTTCAAGTTCCTAGCTCTTATGGTTCTTGACTGGGTGTAAAGGTACCTTTGTACCATAGGCTTCAATGCATTAAGTCGAATAAGGGGCATAACTCGATAAAAAATTTACGATTTTTTTTCAAAAGTTAATCAGGTCATCTACACCTTAGGGAGTATCTTCCTGCAAAATATCATGATCCTAGCATCAGGGGTTCTCCAGATATTTTGTTCACAAGGTTCCATAGGCTTACAATGCACTAAGTCGAAAAAGGGTCATAACTCGATCAACAAGAATTTAAGAAATATGCTCAAAAGTAAATCAGTTCATCTACATTTTGGTCTGTAACTGTATGCCAAATATAAATGTGCTAGCTTAAGCGGTTCTTCAGATATTTTGTTCACAAGGTAATTCCTATATAAAATGCCTAAGGCCTGAAAAGGGGAATAACTCAACCAAAAAATTACGATATATGCTCAAAAGTTAATCTGTTCATCTACACCTTAGTCCAAACCAGCATGCTAAATTTAAGGACCCTAGCTTATGCGGTTCTTTAGATATTTTGTTCACAAGGTTGTTCCTATACAAATGCCTATGTCCGAAAAAGGGGAATAACTCAACTGAGAATTATTGAAATTGGCGCAAAAGTTAATCAGTTCATTTAGCCCTTAGTCTGTAACTGTATGCCAAATTTCAGGATCCTAGCTTAAGGGGTTCTTCAGATATTTTGTTCACAAGGTTCCATAGGCTTACAATGCACTAAGCTGAAAAAGGGGCATAACTCGGTCAAAAATTTATAAAAAAATTTCACAAGTTAATCAGGTCTTCTACTCCTTGGGCAATGTTATCCTGCAAAAAATCATGATCCTAGCAGCAGAGGTTCTCAAGATATTTTGTTCACAAGGTTCCATAGGCTAAGTCGAAAAAGGGGCATAACTCTGGAAATACGTGACCGGCGGAAAAAAGAAAAAATACGGGTCCGCTTATTTTTCATGTACATACCACATATGAAATTTCAAGATCCTAGCATAAGCGGTTCTTGAGTTTCCTATCTGCCATAAAGCGTTACGGACGGACGGACATACGGACAGACGGACAGACGGATGGACAGGCCCAAACCAATATGCCCCCTCAACTTCTCCGAAGTTGGGGGCATAAAAATCGCAATAGAAAACACCGATATGGATGCATACTGGAAATTAAAATACAACTGTCTTATCAACACGAGATGTAAAGAAAAACCCTTTTTAATCGCCGGAGCACTCAAGCTGTCCTTTTTCGGGTTCAGCGCCTTGCCTAGAAGTGGGCTACAATTAAAAAAATAGTTTTGGATGCAAGTTCTTGAAAATAAAATAAAAATAAAACGCTACCTGATCTATCTCCTCCGGCTCTAGACCTAGGTCGTAGTAGAATACTTCAATAGCTGTGTATGCCGATCTAACGACTTTGTTTAAGCTTTTCAGCATCTCCAGCGACTCCAGGAAGTGGTTACTGGACGCTCCGGTAACTACGGTTGGTACTTCGATATCCGATGTTCCTTTACCTTTGAGGATAATCTTAGGTGTGGCATTTTGTGAATCAAGTACGCGAAAGTAAGGATCCGCTTCGGAGAGATTATATGACTTGACCTTGTCAATATTCTCTTCAAGTGTTGTACCAAATGTTGTGTTGCATGTATCACCAAGATCTGTTAATAAAACAAAAGATTTATTATTGTTATTTTACTGCAAGTGGGAACGTTTAAAATCGACGTTTACAGTACCGCTATTTAGGAATGTTACTATTCCACGTTTGTGCATCTTGAGTAAAACAAATCATGCATTATTCCAGACCCGAGGAATGAAAAATAAAAGTAAAATGTGGCCAGCGTATACTTTAATATGCATCTACGTATATAGTAGAAGAAACCGTTATAAAGCAAAGCTTGCGGTCGCGTTTGAGCTGGAAGCTATTTTTAAAACTCGATATGACTGAAGAAATTGTTGAAAGAGCCGTAACAATGCAGGTCGTCCATTCATCACCCATTTTAGCAAGCTAGGAACCAGGCGTTGGGGATTAGGACTTAACAGAGAAAAGAGGGCTAGCGCTCACGGCCTTATCGATAATACATACCCTGCTTTAGAATGATTCGGCGACTTTGAGGCTTTTGTAGTTGTAGTTGACTTGGTAGGGACTTTTTTCTTATGCGCATTTTAGACCCCACTTCCGTCTCCAAGGAACCATCTGAAATCAGCAAATAAAATTATACTGAATCTTTATATACCTTTTATGAGCCTGTTATTCTTAAGTTTTGAGAAAACTATAAATAGTGTGTTTATATGCTCATGGGCCTTTTAGGCTTTTTTGCATCCATAATTTACCTACCTATCTATCTACCTATTAAATTAAATGGCGTTTTGAGCGAAAGCCGTATCTCATGATAACTTTTTAAGTGTCTTGGTACAATTTCAGAGGAACAATGCATATCTCTATATAAAAAAAAAAGATAATCGGCGCAGATTAAATGGAAGCGTGTTTTATAATATGTCTCTAGGTGAAGTTGACAATATCTTTCATGAATATGACTCAAGTTAGCTATGTCGGTAGGCACCCGCAACCGTAATTTTGCCACTGGGTAGCGACAATAACCTATCTCAAAATTGAGCTGTCCAATTTGGAATTCCAAAATGGACCGGGGTCAATCTTGAGATTGAACTAATTACAAAACAGTTACCAATATGATGCAATGTTTGTTTGTGTGTACAATACCGAAAGTAGAAATCGAAAGTAGATCTACACTGGAAAAAGAAATTTTGAATATGTGCGCCTGTTTTCGATAAAATTTCCATTGTAAATTATACAAGTTTGTAAAGAAGACAATTTGAGAATAATTAGTAGGGTAATATTAATTTCTACAGAGTCGTAGACGTACCTGAAACTGATAGCATTTGTTATCGACAAAGAAAGTTAGTGCGAGGTAAATGCGCTTTACAAAATGAAAATCGTTTTTATTTTATCTAATTTAAAGCTGATATTCCTATTTGGTTCGAGATAGTTTTCTTTTGAAACGCCGGCTATTTACCGTTATAATTATGTGATCGTGACGAACCTTGTCCACATTGAATGTCAAACGGTCAGGCTGCGTTTACACGGGCAAAGTTTCTGTGACAAAGACGGTTTGCCACAGAAAAATGTGTGAACACTGCAGCAAATATTTCATTGCCAAAATTTATGTGACAAATATTCTACATGTATGTCACATTTTCTTTAACAAATAATTTGCTCTGTGTAAACGCAAAATGTTTTGCATACTTTCTTTGTTAGGGCGCGTTTACACGAGCAAAGTTTCTATGTCACAGAAACTTTAACAAAGAAAGTATGACAAACATTTTGCGTTTACACGGAGCAAATTATTTGTTAAAGAAAATGTGTCATAGAATCTTTGTCACATAAACTTTGGCAATGAAATATTTGCTGCAGTGTTCACACGACCGAATATTATTCGTCAAAGTTACCTGCAGCAATGAAACAAAATCGTTGTCACATTTTCCACGCTTGTAGCAATGTTCTTTGTTACATAATCTTTAGCAAAGTTCTCCGTTTACACGGACAAATTTAATTTATCGAAGTAACTTTACCATATATATTTGTCAAAGAAACATTGTCATATTTTGGCATTTACACGAGCAAATGTTTCTGTGACAAACCTACTTTGTCTTAGAAACTTTGGTCGTGTAAACGCGCCCTTAAAGTTTATGTGACATAGTGACTTAGTGTCTTCCCATTTCACAAATTTATATTTTACAAATGGACAAACTCGGTGAGCCTTTTGGAATACATCATTATGAAAACGGAAACAGCAGCAACAACTACATTTTACAGAAAACAAGTTTCGTGAAATTTCTTAGCTTTCTATATACATGTATGTCCGCTTGTTTATGTTCTTTGGCGGTTTGGTCACACGTTTTGCTACCCAATCTGCCTTTTGCTTTTGTTATGATTCTATTTGTAAGTTAAAAATAAAGAAGGCAAAAATAGATGTTGATGCTGTTTAGTATTAGTTGATGAACAATTCTGCTATGTAAATATACCTATCAGTTGTTGCTAACTAACTGGACTTGAATTATGATCTTGATGGATAATTAACTGGACTTGAATTATGATCTTGATGGATGTTCTTCACTTTGGTGTTTCTTACAGTGGCCTGGTTCACATTCACAGCCATGTGTTTGTGAGGTTGGTCATTATTAACTGGATTCATTGGTCAATACCGAGGTTTGGTCATCACTAATTAGCAGCATTAGACAATACCAAGTTTACGACTTTCCTTAGAGATCTGGTCATTAGTCTACTTGTTGTGGTGTTTAATTAACTCACGTGAGTGGTTGGTTCTTAAGTTGGTTCTTAAATTGCTAAATATTATAAAGTGTATTAGACTTTTCATAACAATGGACATTATTGCTCAGTGTTAAAACTGAATCAGTAGATATAGATGGACAATTCCGCTGCCCAACATGCTAATCTGTAGACAGGACTTGAAAATTTTGTTTATCTCGTTTATCAGCGTTGTTCTCTCTGGTGTTACTTATGGTAGCCTTGCTCACAGCCACAGCCAGAAGATTGTGGGTTTGGCTATGATTAATTAGTCTCAATTGTCAATACCAAAGTTTGCAACTTTCCTCAGATGTTTATTGTATTGCTTTTGTTGAAGTTTTGACTAATGCCCCAGTAGGGGTAATGGTCGATAATAAAATCTTGAAATCTTGAAATCTTGTTTTTGATTAGGGTACCTGAACGACCATCTGTTGGAAAAGAGCTGCTCATTCGGTTTGCCGTGCGTGTCTTTCGTGAACTTGTGCCAATTTTTCCGTGTGCGTGTGCTTCTTTCCCTATTGGTTTTGAGAGCGGGATGTGGAATTTGATTGTATTAATTCCTGATCATTGCCTGTCATTTTACATTCTATATAATGGTGACAATTCATTACGGCTAGAGATAAAAGAAGTCAGTTATAGAGTTGAAGTGACTCGGCGGGAGCCGCCTATGCTCGAGAATTAATACATGGGCGTGTCTTATCTGATGTATACAACTAATGCGTCTCGCGGAAAGCCTAAGTAATTGTGGCTCTGAAGGGTGTGTTTGTTGCCTGCCAAGACCTGCCTATCACGTTTTTCTTCCAAACGTTTGGGGTTTAGCGACACTGAGGAAGTTAAATACAGAAAAGCGCTCGTGTCGCACTAAATTGGTAATTTATATATGAGCAAAGAAGAATTGTGAACAATAACAAGACGTCCGCAGGTTAGAACATCACACACTGGCTACTGAACTATTATGTTTGCTGCCTTTTCTGTGGCCTTGGCGTTATCGTTCTCCTCGCTTTTACTGTAAATTTATGTTCTCTTTTGCATGTTAGGTAGTTCATTATTATTATTATTATTATTATTATTATATTATTATTATTATATGAAAACAATTATTATCTTTGGCTAATTGACTTACTAGCCAAGACTTAGTTGCTGCATGCAAAAATATGCATGTTACTAAAGTATTGCATAGTTCTATATTGCATAGCACTTGAAAACAATACATAGAAACAGAAAAATAAGAATCACCAAACTTCAACTGCGGTGAGTTTCCAATGATCCAAAAGAGCCCCAGCATCAAGACTGCACACAACATCAGCAGTTTCAACAGTGGCTGTTTCCGCATTCTCTGTGCTGTATCTGGACGTGACAGAATCTCAGTTTATTCATGCCCAGCGTTCCATAGGAATGATAAAAGCAAAAAGTGCAGACCTAGATCAGACGCCGCGTAATGCGGCGTCTGATCTGGGTCTCCACTTTTTGCATAATGCTTACAGCAATTTCTATAAAAAAGAATGATGAAAAAGCACTTAAAAAACCTAAAAAAAAAAAAAAAACACTAAACAACTCCCGCCAAAAAAAAAAAAAAAAAACAAACAAAAAAACTTAAAGGATTAATGGTCTAATCACCCAATATTCTATATTCTAATGCACGTACGTATGTTACGCGACGTCTGATTGGATAACGTCAAAAATTCGCGACAGTATATCCTGCGATATACTGTCGGAAACCCGACGTCATTACATAACGTCGCTTCTTATTGGTTGACGTCTGGTTTTTACGTCGCTGAAAGCGTTTGCTGTGGCTGCAAAGTAGCACATTTTAAAGGTGAAAATGCGTAAAAGTGCATTAGAATGGGGATAACTGTATTGAAAATTGTCATTTGGGGAGGTAAATCGTCGGTTTTATGGTCGCAAATTGCGTTTTACGGCTCCGCTGGCGCGTCGCCGTACAGTCATCTTATTCAATGATAGAAAAGTCCACCAGGCATAAACGGGTTAACGTTTTAGTAGACCTGTAATAGCAATAAAATGAAAATCGGTAATTTCCGACAAACATCGTCAATCATCGTATAACTTCTTAAGCTTTGTTTATTTAACACATATTCTAACACGACGATAACATTTCCCCATTGCGCACAAAGGAAGGGCGGTGTACGAGCATTTTCGATAAATACAGGGATTTTTTTTGTAATTATAAGTACTTCAAAAATTTATCACAATGAGTCAAAATCGGCTCTTAAACGTACAGTACCACTTGTGATAAGTCACGGTGCTAATATCATTGCTTGCAAATTTGCACTTTGATGACATCGAAAGCAAACATTTACTGTTTTCGACGTTTGCCTCAAAATAGTCCTATAGAAACGTCTCTGTAATCTTGCATTTCAATCTGTATAATGGTAGAATCGAAATGATTTTCCTTATAAATAAACTATCACCGATTACTAGTATGACGTGTTGTTGGGAAGATTAGAACAATAATTCACATTGGCTTTAATATCATAGAAGTTTCGAAACTCGCCAAGGTTCGTTTCATTAGTTTTATATGACATGACCAGTCTGTTAAGAGTTTATATACAAAGACAGAAAAGAAAGACTGTGCCTTCTGAAAACTCTTACCTGTACGGCCACCATTAAAAATGCTTTAAAATTGAATATAAAAGGTAATGCACAATTGTAAATTGTGTAATTGGAAGGATAATTGGTAAAGCTTTCTTCACAAACATACTAAAATACTTGTCATAAAAGACAATTATATTTTAAAATTTCAACAATCAATAAAAAGTGCAGTACATTTGTATATTCGTTTGCATAAAAAAGAATGAAAGAAAAAAGAAAAAAAAAGAAAAGATTAATTGGGTTAGCAAGTATGAAATACCTTTATGTGCTTAAATATTGGGACAACTAAACACCATTAATTCAAAATGGAAAAATAAAGATTTTAGGTGTTTCAATACGTACACAAATTAGTGTAGCGCAGTGGACACATGCACGTCGTCATGACGTTGAGTTGACGGTATTTTGAAACTTTGCCATTGTCAATAACTTGATCAGGCTTCGACAGGGCTACAAGGGTGAACACTTTTAAGACCTGGATTTTTGTCATTAGTAAGTTATGTAATCCTTATCTAATCCAATAAACAGTCTTCTCAGGCTAAGTTGTCTTCCAGCCTCACAGGGAGACTCCAAATCCGGGAAATCATTAAGAATAATATCTTGGTTTAATCAGGTTTTCATACTTTGAAGTAGAAATACACATTAAATATATTTGTTCTGATAATGCTTACAAAATCTCAAGTTCACATTTATCCCTTTTTACAATCGAAATGCATTACTACTAAATCCAAAACAAATAATATATTCAGAGGAAACAAATAATTGACATTGATTAAAACATAAATGAAAAATCACAGTGTTATACCAACAAAACTGCAGTGTCAGTTTTTGTAAAAACAGATGAACTTTTACAAATTAACTGTTTTTAAAAGGCGTGAAAACTATGATTAATGTCACCAAATAGCTTATCAATTGTTTACAAAACATAGGTTTCATAATCAAAATAACGTCTTTTTAGTATGCGCAATGAGCCTTGAAACACAACTTTATCTTTACAACTTGCATTTTATTTTTCTTCTAGAGATTATTATAACTCTTATGGCTAATTTATTAAATTACAGAGTATTCCACTCACTAAACCAAAATAAAGAAGTAGATAAACAAGTAAATAAAATTTCTAAAAAGTAGAATGAAAATTGTAACATAAAAATACCAAAAAAGTAATAACAGTAAATGATAATACAAGAAAATATTTTGTAAAATATATGCAATTTTAAAGTGTCTTTTTATCTTGTTTTTCCCCTTGTTTGCATTTTTTTTGCACTTTTACGATTTTTTATCATTTATATTTCATTATTATTGTGCTGCTAATCTGCATTTTTTTTAAATATATTTTATGTTTCCTTTTATATTGTTCATATCCCTTACATTTTTAAGGTTTTACATGTCAATGATTCATGAACTTATCTCTCTGGGGCTCATGTGGCAATGGTTTCAGCACTGAATCGTTTTTTACTGTTTTATGACTCTAATAATCAAGTGATTAGGAAATGCCAGTGATTTTCTTATCACTTGTTTATTGGAGGGGACTAATTTGGGGCAGGGGGAGGGGGTAATTTGATAGAGCAAAATAGAGCAAAATCCAGGCCTTTAAGCAGTGTGTCCTTAAGGTGGTGATAATCACTGATTTGGGGCAAAGACAAAAATCTGCATAAAACACTCAAAATACCACTGATCTTTCCAAAACTTAGCTTATGCCTCCTTTATGTAGTTTCTCACAATTCAGACTCCCAAAATGCAGCATTTGTTAAATGTTAAAAAGTGTTTTTATAAGGAAAGATCAAACGGTAATTTTGTGCGTAATAATCTGAAAAAATAATATTGTTATTGAAAATATACTTAGTGCTGAAAGTTCCTTGTTGCATAATGGAGAGCGAGCTAGCAATTATTTTTTCAAACTCTTTCACACATTATCAGGCTGAGCAGATGAAAAAAGATGCGGTCTGTGTCCAAATTCTTTTGTCAAAACACACAGGTAAGACAGGTGAGACTATTTTAACAAGGTTGAATAATTTCATCTACACACCAGCGATCATGTAAGTAATGTATTATTTATACTGTAGGTGTTACATAGGTATGCTTGCCTACCCTATATTTAATAAATGCATCCAGTGTACATTACCTTGTACCTGGTTGAACATTTGAGAAAAAGCTACCGTTTTCATTTGGTCTACATTACAATTTGAAAAAGAGTTGGAATAAATAATTGCTAGGTTGCTCTTCATTATGCAATAACGCACCTTCAGTACTACGTAAATTTTCAATAACGATAGTAATTTGTTTGATTATTGCGCAGAAAACTACCCTTTGATATTTCCTTATAAAACACTTTTTTAAGCAGCATGTACGTCTATTTTGTATTCTAAACTGTAAAGAACAACATAAATAAGAAGTCTGCTAACTTTCAGGGAGATACCTTACTTTTTTATGGTTTTATGCAGATTTTTACATTTACCATAAATCACCACCTTAAACGGTGTGTTGGATATTTGAGTTTCACATTCAGATTTCTAAGCATTCGTTTCTCTCGTTTATGAGATGAAATCAATGAAAATAGAAGTTATGAATTTCATCTTCTGTCGTTCCTGAAATTATGAACGACGGTGCAAGCACAGTAGGCCCTTGACCTACTTTTATCTAAATAAGCAGGCCGCCCTGACACTGAAAGTTACCCAGCACCATCAACTGACCTGGTTCACAATATCAGAATAATAAAGAACATTTTCTGGGTAGTAATAAAACGCGGCTTCCTTGTCTCACTCTTTTATTATCTTCTTGCATGTCAAGGATGAGGACCTTCTGGCACTTTGCGGACCTCCATAAACACGTCATGAAGTGTCGTGTTTGGTCTTTACGTCCAATTCGTGCATGACAGAGCCGTGCAGGGCAGACCGGAGGTAACAGCTTCATGAGGATGCCCCTTCCCCCTGAGATGTTTGATGAGATCCTAGAACGAAAAGGTCCCAGAATAACCAAACAAAGTACATTTTGCAGAGTCTCTCTTGATCCAAGAACGAAATTCGCCATCGCATTCAGAGATCTTGCATCAGGGTTCACGTACACCTTTATCTTTGATGGACTTGACTTTGAGTGAACTGGAATGCAGCCGATCATGAATAACTGGGACGGTTAGAGCCTTCAAGAATCTCTCCATTTTCACACTGGTTTGTTTTCCCTGATAATTGTGACGGGGGGTTTCTAAGACTTCTTGCTCTTGGGCGTTCTGTTCTGCTCCAGCGCCGGCAATGGCAGAAGCAGATCTTGTAGTCTTCCACCTTGTCCTGGCCTTCTAGTCCTTCTCAGCTTCCTAAACTTGTCTCTTGGTACTTCAGTAAGCACTAGACTGACGACGTGTGCCCAGTTTTCACCTGACTATACATACCCCCATTTCATCTGCCTATACATACCCGTTCTTTTTTGTTTCTTTTTTTTCAGCCACTTTACCAGTACAAAATAGATCTTCCGACGTTAAAAGAAAATTTTGTCAGTTTATAAGGTACTCGCACATTACTCTTACGGTGCTGTACGTTAATTGACCGGTAATGGTCCTAATGCGGTCATTGAATGTTTCATGTTTAATGCGCTCCATACGCCGACCGCGAGAGACTCTAACAGTAGCTGGCACAAACTTCAGTCTAAAGTTTGCCGAACCATCAAGAGCGAACTCTAGGACAGTTAAGAAGACAAAAGTGCGGATGAAGGCTGCAAGTTCTCCCTACCCTCTCTCTGTCATTACCGACGCTGTTGAAGAACAGAGCGCTCAAGAGCAAGAAATGTTAAAAATCTGTCACGGTTCTCAGGAAGTCGTCCAGCCTGAATCTGGAGAGATTCCTGAAGGCTCTAGTATATATAATAATCGCAGTTATTTATCGATTGCATTTCAGTTAACTCAGAGTCAGGTCAGTCAAAGATAATTGTGTACTAGAACCCTGATGTATGATAACAAAATTCGTGCCTGATTCGAGAGAGGCTATGCAAACTGTATATCGCTTATTCTCGGACCTGCTCGTTCTAGGCTTTCACCAAACATCTATGCTGGCATTGAAAACTTACCTCTGGCCTGTCTGCACAGCTCCGTCACGAATTGGTCGTAAAACTCAAAATGTCGCCGCCTTCCAAGTCTCTGTAAAGGCCTGGACCAGCTTCTCCGCTGTACCCTTCTCCAGCTTCTGTCATGTGCATAGACAAAGCTGTTCGGATAAGCACCTATTAGGTCAGCCTCTGCCTGGATAGGTGCTGCTTGATACTGCAGTCGGACTCTAACACGACATTCCTAGATGTGTTGATGAAGGTCCTCTAGGTTCTAAAAAGTCCTCAACCATGGCAAACAGGAAGATAATGAGAGAGTGAGACAAGCTTATCACTTGTTTTAATTCACCAGAGGATACACGTCATCAATTTGATCCCGTGGACTACCGTCTTATATGCGTTAATAACTTATTCGTTCTCATGCGTTCCTTTTTAGTAATCATCCTCAGTCATTCTCCGAAACACCTCCGGTTGACCCGTTGCATGTAAGGTAACGTTAGTAGTCCGACCGCGAGTCAGGTCCATCGGACATCAACCATGCAAAATGGACAATTACAGAAAAAAGGAATGAAAACAAAACGTATGCCAGCTCATAGCTACATTTATCATATACCTATCAATGATAAACCCTTTGAACTGCCTGTTTTCTGGCCGTCTGATACAGACAGCCGTATCAAACTGGCGTTTTCTGAATCCATATCACTATCCCTTAAAACAAGGCTCTGTCTGAGTTCCAGCTTCAGACGAGTCAGTTTTTAACGTGCATTGTAGAAACGAGAACCAGAGAAACGGGACTAATGACGTAACGTCACCAATCACGTCACAAAGCGCGCCTCGATAGCTCATTCGGTAGGTTAGCAACATACCTCTGCCGCGCAGGATCGAATGCATTAGCGCTTGCAAGTATGAATGGTTGGCTGTTCCCTAGGATATATAATGAACACATTACTATAACAGTAACATGATCTGGCGTGCTGTATCACGTCTCGTGGATGGGCTCATACCATCGGACCATCCTCGACGCAAGCGTCTCGGGTGATCCGATGGTAAGAGCTCATCCACTCGACGTGATACAGTACGTCAGATCAAGTTACTATTATAATAATGCGTATGTACCATTCATCCAGCGTGCACTCTTTTCCGGTGGAGTCCATTCTAAGTTTGTGCATGCACAAAACTTTTTTTCCGGATTGAACGGACCTCGTCTGACAAGGAGCGATTGAGAAACGGGCTAGAAATGAATGCGGACGGGGGCGAACAGATTGAAACTTTTTTGTTCCGTCGGACGTCCATTTACCCTATCCGGTAAGGTGTGACAGCTACTTACACCCACATTGAACTCAATAGACAAAACATAGGCTGAGGCTGTAAGTGTAGACAACCCGGTACCCGTTATCATTTTCAGAGTTTAATCTGTTGACTGTAAGACTGTCAAAATGGCGAAACGGAGCATGTAGAGGTAAAGTTTTCCCATAGCCTAGTGGCCATAGGAACATCTGGGTTAGCTGTTAACGAGCATAAGATTCTAAAACTAAAGAAGAAGAAAGACAGAAAAACAATAAGTCATACATGTATGTTTTTTTCTTAGGACTCGCAGGATTTTGTAGATCAAAAGTATAATTCGTTCAGACTGCAAAGACGATGACCATGGAATTCGTGATGGTTGTGTATGGAAAGCCCTGCTTATCCTAAAGGGGCCCCAAAATGTCTTGCATTGTGGTCACCTGTACAGGTCCGTTACAAAATATTTATACATGGGTAAATATTTTATAATTTTTACATACCCCAAATCAATTCATTTGCTTTCCATCTGTTTGCAGATCGTGGCACATGAAACTTACTTTGGCATATGCTTTAGAGATATCCCAAGATGCAATAAACTAACTTTTCACTTTCCTGTCTATAGACAATTGCATTGTTTATCATAGCACAAATGTGGTATTACTTTAAATATATACTTGTGTAAGTAAACAAAAGCCTAAGATTTCGGTCCCATTTACATACAGTTCACCAACTTTGCAACGCTTCAAAGATTAAGCAGCTTTGTGTTTCACGAGCTTTCAAATACTGTACAGAGACAAAACTATTCTTGTATACACTTTTTGCTTTCCTAATCATTACATTTTCGAAATATCAAACCATATTACTAGCTCTTGTTCTCACTGAACAGGGTTTTAAACACTTTTTTCACAGCAGAAAGGCCAAAAAGATGTCCTTTGAAGGTAAGCAACATTTAAAACATTTACTCAATGGCTGCCAATTTGAAGTTTCGGATTTTAGTCGAGCGATTTCAAAAATTGAGCTTTGAAAAGTATTCAAATTGGGCATTGCTTAAAAAGTAACACACCTTGCCATACCTCTATGTATCTGATGCCAGAGCATTGCACTTTTCAACTGGCCGTCAAACTCGCCAGATCTAAGCCCGATAGAATCTGTATGGAATATTGTGAAGCGGCGCATGGGGCTTTTGCCGAATAGGAAAGAGGAGCTTTGGAAAAATGTCCAAGAAATATGGTACAGCATAGCATTTGATGAATGAAAGGCCCTATATTCGACCATGCGTGCTGGAATCAAGGCTATTATTACTGCAAAGGGTGGTGCAACTGGGTAAAAATTGCAATGGTGCTATACCGATGACCGCGGTTCAACTTTATAAATGTTTGACATGCAATCACAGCATTAGGAATTGGCATGAGTATAGTATAAACTTTTGTAAATAATATCATTTTTTCAATTCTTGAATCGTCTCTAGTTTATAATACTTGTATGTAAAAAATTATGAAAAATTTACCAATATATAAAATTTTTGTACCGCACCTGTACAGCTGTCCACTTAGCTTCTTGTTTTTGTACTAGTAGTTTAAGATAGAAATAAGATAAAAAATGACGTTTTTTATGCATTTGTATTACTTTTGAATTCGTCTAGGAACACGTTCCTTCCTTTAAGAGTACACCCCTATTTGGAGGGTTTTGTGGTCCATGTAGGTAAGCAGTAATGTTTTCTCCTTTGTAAAAATAGTAGTATAATATGGAGGTATACACCTTAACCTCAAAAGTGGTATCCAATATGTGGGCAACCTGAGTCACGACAGTAATATCTGAGCCACGACACGAGCAAACCAACAAAATGGCATGTTCGCCTAGCGAAGACTCAGATCAGCCTAGCTAAGGGTCTAATCTACCTCCATGTCGACAGCGAAGACCGTGGTCAGACTGGGCAGATGCCCTGGCTGATCTGAGTCTTTGCTTAGCACACATGTCATTTTCTTGATTTTGTCGTGTCGCGGCTCATTTTATGGTTCAAAAGGAAATAATCTCAGAGCAGGTAAGAAATAGAAGAAAAATTATATCTAGGGTCTTACAATGCCGATGAACATGTTGTAAGAAGCAGTTACCCCGTACTAATGACATAAGTCTGAAGCAACTGTCGTTGGGTTATGAAATGAAGCCACCTACCAGGACACTTAGGAAAACTGGCCATGGGGTCAGTTTTTACTAACTGTCCTGGTAAATGGCTTCAGTGCATAAACTGATACCATTTTGCATACACAAACTAACAAACAGCTGAAGCTTTAAACTGGTTTCCGTCCATTTCCGTTGTCCAAGAAACTGTTCATTACTTATACTCTCCGATGTTCGAAAGGATACCACACTTTTACAGATTAGGGCGCCACACTTTTACAAATGAAGGCGTCACACATTTACACATAGCTTGAATTAATTATCTACTCGCTGAGTATATATCACACAGTAAATTATATTCAACATCAGAAAAACTAAAGGAAACAGTATTCGAGATGCTTTGTCTATTTTACTGACGCTGTTACGCTGTTCCTCTAACGATTTTCGACGTCCTTTACGTCGTTGTGTTAGACGTCGCCACATTTTAGACGCCGCGGTTTTTACTGACGTTCTTGGGAGATGATGATGCATTCCGCCGTTGTGAGATCTTTTCAGTTGTGTTTGACGTCTTCGGGGAAGCTAAAAAAAGATAAAACCAGAGGACCAATGGTCCTGTAGCTCACCTGACACTTCACAAGGTCACTGGGCCTTTGTTTCTGGACAAAGATTTCTGAAGGGTTTTTATCATAAATGGGTGTGGCGGCCACCATGTTCATACGACTATGACCATCTGAACAAACTTTGATTCCTTTGACCCAGTAGTAAAACTCCATATGAAATACAGTAATCATTTGTATAAACTATGATGGGCCTGAGTGCCCAGTGCTACATACCGGTACCAAGTTTCAAGGTTATAGGCCTTTCGGTTCTCGAGAAAAAGACGTTTGAAGAGTTTTTACCATATATGGGCATGGTGGCCATCTTGGTCAAGTGACCAAGACCATCTGAACAAACTATGGTTCCTTTAAGCCGGTGAAGCTCCATATGAAATATGGCTGCAATTGCCCCTAGTGGCCTCTGAGAAGATGTTTGAAAATGTTGACGGGTGACATAATCAAAATGACATTGTACAAAAGTCAAAGAATGACCTTGACCTTTAACGACAAAATATCTTCATCTGGTCATTTAGTCAACCATATATACCAAAATTTGCACCTTAGACTTAAATAGTTTCTGAAAAATCCACTGTTTAAGCATTTTCCCATATAAAAGACTAAATAATGTACCAAAGTTGACAGTGTCATAAATTAGGTCAAGGTCAACGCATGATCATTTGTATAAACTATGATGGGCTTGAGTGCCCAAAGCTACATACCAAGTTTCAAGGTCATACACCTTTTGGTTCTGGAGAAGAAGATTTTGAAGGGTTTTTACCATATACGGGCTTGGCGGCCATCTTGGTCAAGACCCTGAGAACAAACTTTTATTCCCTGATCACACTTAGACTCCATATGAAATTTTGCTTCGATCAGACCAGTGGTTTCAGAGGAGTTGATGTTTTGAAAATCTTGATGACGGACAGACCGACAAAATGACTTTGACCTTCAGTGACATAATATCTTCATCTGGTCATTTAGTTGACCATATATAAGATGTATTGTACCTTAGACTTAAATAGTTTCTGAGAAATCCACTGTATAAGCGTTTTCCCATATAAAAGCCTAACGTACCAAAGTTGACCATGTCGTAAATTAATTCAAGGTCAACGAATGGTCATGATTTGTATAAATTATGATGGGCAAGCATGCCCGATGCTACATACCAAGTTTCAAGGCCATAGGCCTTTTGGTTCTAGAGAAGAAAGTTTTTGAAGGGTTTTTACCATATATGGGCATGGTGGCCATCTTGGTCATGTAGCCCAGCCCCCCAGTATAAACTTTAGTTCCCCTATCCCACTGAGACACTATATGAAATTTGGCTTCAATCTCCTCAGTGGTTTCAGAGGAGAAGATGTTTGAAAATCTTGATGACGGACAGACCGACAAAATGACCTTGACCGTCAGTGACATACTATCTTCCTCTGGTCATTTAGTTGACCATATATACCACATATTGTACCTTAGACTTAAATAGTTTCTTAGAAATCCACTATATAAGTGTTTTTCTATATAAAAGCCTAACATACCAAAGTTGACCATGTCGTAAATTAGGTCAAGGTCAACGCAAGGTCATCATTTGTACAAACTATGATGGGCCCGCATGCTCAAAGCTACATACCAAGTTTCAAAGTCATAGGCCTTTTAGTTCTGGAGAAGAAGATTTTTGAAAGTTTTTGAACCATATATGGGCATGGCGGCCATCCTGGTCATGTGACCTAGACCCCGGGTACAAACTTTCGTTCCCCCATCCCACTGAGACTCCGTATGAAATTTGGCTTCAGTCGGCTCAGTGGTTTCAGAGGAGAAGATGTTTGAAAATTGTGACGACGGATGGTCCGACGGAACGACCTTGACCTTTCGTGACATATATCTTCATCTGGTCATCTAGTCGACCATGTATACCAAGTATTTTACCTTAGACTTAAATAGTTTCTGAGAAATCTACTGTTTAAGCATTTTCCCATACAAAAGCCTGACGTACCAAAGTTGACCATGCCGTAAATTAGATCAAAGTCATCGCAAGGTTGTCATTTGTATATACTATAATGGGCCTGCATGCCCAATGCTACATACCAAGTTTCAAGGTCATAGATCTTTTGGTTCCGGAGAAGAAGATTTTTGAAGGCTTTTTACCATATATGGGCATGGCGGCCATCTTGGTCATGTGACCCAGACCTTGGGTATAAAATTTCGTTCCCCTATCCCACTGAGACTCCATATGAAATATGGTCCGACAGAATGACCTTGACCTGTAGTGACATAATATCTTCATCTGGTCATTTAGTCGACCATGTATACCAAGTATTGTACCTTAGACTTAAATATTTTCTGAGAAATCCACTGTTTAAGCATTTTCCCATATAAAAGCCTAACGTACCAAAGTTGACCATGCCGTAAATTAGGTGATTTGGTGATCTGGTAATTTATTCCACCATATATACCAAGTATTGTTCCTAAAACTTAAATAGTTTCTTAGAAATCCACTGTTTAAGCTTTTTCCCATATAAAAGCCTAACGTACCAAAGTTCACAATGCCGTAAATTAGGTCAAAGTCAACGCAAGGTCAAAATTTGCATAAGCTGATGGGCCCGCATGCCCGATGCTACATACCAAGTTTCAAGGTCATAGGCCTTTTGGTTCTGGAGAAGAAGATTTTTGAAGGGTTTTCACCATATATGGCCATGGCGGCCATCTTGGTCATGTAGCCCAGCCCCCCAGTATAAACTTTAGTTCCCCTATCCCACTGAGACTCCATATGAATTTGGCTTCAATCCGCCCAGTGGTTTCAGAGGAGAAGATGTTTGAAAATCTTGACGACGGATGGTCCAACGGAATGACCTTGACCTTTAGTGACATAATATCTTCATCTGGTCATTTAGTGGACCATGTATACCAAGTATTGTACCTTAGACTTAAATAGTTTCTGAGAAATTCACAGTTTAAGTGTTTTCCAATATAAAAGCCTAACGTACAAAAGTTGACCATGCCGTAAATGAGGTCAAGGTCAATGCAAGGTCATGATTTGTACAAACTTTGATGGGCCGGCATGCCCGATGCTACATACCAAGTTTCAAGGTCATAGGCCTTTTGGTTCTGGAGAAGATTTTTGAAGGGTTTTTACCATATATGGCTATGGCGGCCATCTTGGTCATGTGACCCAGACCCCGGGTATAACATTTCGTTCCCCCATCCCACTGAGACTCCATATGAAATTTGGCTTCAATCCGCCCAGTGGTTTCAGAGGAGAAGATGTTTGAAAATCTTGACGACGGATGGTCCGACGGAATAACCTTGACCTTCAGTGACATAATATCTTCATCTGGTCATTTAGTCGACCAAGTATACCAAGTATTGTACCTTAGACTTAAATAGTCTCTGAGAAAACCACTGTTTAAGCGTTTTCCAATATAAAAGCCTAACGTACCAAAGTTGACCATGCCGTAAATTAGGTCAAGGTCAACGCAAGGTCATGATTTGTACAAACTATAATGGGCCGTCATGCCCGATGCTACATACCATGTTTCAAGGTCATAGGCCTTTTGGTTCTGGAGAAGAAGATTTTTGAAGGGTTTTTACCATATATGGCCATGGCGGCCATCTTGGTCATATGACCCAGACCCCGGGTGTAAACTTTCGTTCCCCCATCCCACTGAGACTCCATATGAAATTTGGCTTCAATCGGCCCAGTGGATTAAGAGGAGAAGATGTTTTAAAATCTTGACGACGGATGGTCCGACGAAATGACCTTGACCTTTAGTGACATATATCTTCATCTGGTCATTTAGTCCATCATATATATCAAGTATTGTTCCTAAAACTTAAATAGTTTCTGAGAAATCCACTGTTTAAGCGTTTTTCCATATAAAAGCCTAACGTACCAAAGTTGACCATGCCGTAAATTAGGTCAAGGTCAACGCAAGGTCATGATTTGTATAAACTATGATGGGCCGGCATGCCCGATGCTACATACCAAGTTTCATGGTCATAGGCCTTTTGGTTCTGGAGAAGAAGATTTTTGAAGGGTTTTTACCATATATGGGCGTGGCGGCCAGCTTGGTCATGTGACCCAGATACCCGGAACAAACTTTCGTTCCCCCGACCTAGGTAGGCTCCACATGAAATATGGCTTCAATCGGCCCTGTGGTTTCAGAGGAGAAGATGTTTGAAAATGTTTACGACGGACGACGGACGGACGGACGACGGACGGACGGACGGACGGACGGACGACGGATGCCTGGCTATACTATAAGCTCACCTATGAGCCTAAAGGCTCAGGTGAGCTAAAAATCTAGTGTTATGAAAAAGTCAAAATATTGGGTCAAACGGTGTAGGCCCAGAACTGACTGCTCCCAAAGAAGCAGTCAATTCAGGGTCTACACTGTTTGCCATTCCAGCTGCATCCTTTGGAAGCATTATAACATTTTAAATCTAAACTGTAACATTCTCAGGACAATAACGACAAATTATTTCGGTGTCCCACTTTTTAGAACTTTTATGTTATGAATTATAACAATGATACGGTTGCTAGTTTTACTTCTATTACCTTTTCTATCGGACTATGTATACATTTGCACGACGAAAAAAAATAAATTAATAAAAATGTTTTAATTTTCGTAGGCGGCAAGAAAATTAATCTACATCGTGGCATGGTTGAAAAATTAACTTATTTCGAATCTTTGTCATTGAAAATATAACGTAGCCTGTTTCATATACTTATTTAAATCCTACGCCCAGAATCTATTTGTTAAACGACTAAAATAAACTGGAATATATGCTTTTAATTAATTGGGCAAGAAGTTACTATAGGTCTTCTACGAACTTTAAAAACAGTTTACACTTTCTATAGCTGGCGCAAATTGACCTGTCTCTTTGACCCCTCATTTGAATATATTAGTAGGTACAGTTGATTTCACAGATAGGGATGCATGAATTGAATTATAAAACAAACTTAAGGCCATCCTTTAAAGATATGTTTGTTGTGCTCCAATGCAGACTTAGCTGGATCGGTAGGTTGCGAGGAAGTTTTTTTTTTCGGGTGCCACAGAGCGCTAGTTGCGACTAAAATACATTTGCAAATAGTGCAGACCCGAATCAAAGTATTCCTTAAGAGCAGTCTGGTCATGATCAACAGTGTTTGCCTTCTTACACTGACAGTCTTAACCCCGTTCAGCAGCCGTTACCCAATTTAAAGTTGACAATTGCATGTATTATGATTAAATATTACTATATACGAAAAAAAATGAAAGAAAGGACACAAAGGCCAAATCATGGATAGTATGGAATGCAGCAAACAGAATTTTTATCATGGCCTTACAAATAACGAATCCTCTCAAGAATCACGAGCATTTCTACCAGAAATGAATTACTTCATGCAATTGTGAATAGTTTACCAGATATACTTGCATAAACCTATAGACGTCTTGCCCATGTTAACTGTGGGCACAACTGTATGGGGTTGGTACAAATTTGATTCGGGGCCGATAATGCTATGCATTCCAGACGACATAATTTGTTTTAATCGCTTAATTGCAAACAGAAGCAACTGCAAAAGCATACGCCTCAAAGAGGGTTCAAAACCTGGGCGGGGAGAGGAATGGATGGATAACGTGCAGTTTTACTTCCTTTTAGACAGTATTTAAGTCAAATCTGGACGATGGGTGGGTGATAATGAAAGGCTATGTGCAATGGAACCCCGTTTACGATCGAAAAGATTCCCGTCTCCAGCGGGACGCGAACCAGGGGCCACTATATCAGCAGAACACCGCTTAACCTACTGAGCTACCGGGGTTCCTGGACGCGTGTGTCTGAGAGAGAGAGAGAGAGAGAGAGAGAGAGAGTTGCATTCTACATCTTAAGCATGTTACCCAAAGTGAAAATACAATGTAGCTGAAGATACATTTAGAGATACAGGGATAGTGTATTACATCCATCTACGTATCTGGATATTATTTCAAGGTCGTCATGATTCATGATACGGTAAACAATACCATCGGTGAAAAAGTAAGCATCTTAATTTATTCAGCATCTTGCCTCAACCTACTGCATGATGCTCGTGTTTGCAACGTTTCCATTCATCTAAGTTAAAAATTGAATGCGTACTCTCTCTCTCTCTCTCTCTCTCTCTCTCTCTCTATCTCTCTCTCTCTCATAACCAGCTCTGAAACCAAACATTCATAAAAAATGATAATACGATAAAATTTAGGCGATTTTCCATACAGCATAGTTACACGCCGAAACTCCTTGGCATTTGGAAATGGAAAACCGGCTTTATGAAGCAACACGCTCTGTAAATATCTTAGGCTCTTTTCTGTGGCATGTACTTTCTGAAGGTTTCGGCGCCGAATTTGCCTTTGTAAATACATGGCAAAAAGAGTTTCGACGCTGAAGCCCACTATAATGCGCTACACGAAACCCGGCTTTAGGATATGGCAGTCATTCAATCGCGCAAATACGTGTAGGTGTGGTTCTGCTAGAAAGCTCTGTCTCCTATTTCGCAATGAATTCTGCTATTTTGCATATTCATGCATAAAGGTCAGAAAGACAGGTCAATTTGCGCCAGCTAAAGTAGTGTAGTGGTTAGGTTTATTCACTGAATAAGGGATGTCACACCTGTATGATTTTGCATACTATGCATTTGCAATCAGGGCACTGTTCAAAATCTCTTACCTGTCTAGTTGTGCGTAAGTATATACATGCTTAGAAGCCATCCCATGACTCCTTAAAATGAAAGCATGGAAAAAGCCAAATTCTGAACTTGATTTGAATGCTTATACTCTGCTGTTGAAATATTTGAAACTGGTTTCTTAACTAAAACGAGCTATTTGTGGAAACTGACATAAAACAGCTATTCAGAAGACCTTGAATAAATGGCATATAAGCAATACAAGGTCATGATAGAGAAACAGTTTTCAAACTATAAGAGCTTGTTGACTGGCTTTCACCATGGCAATTCAGACTTTCCAGAACTGATACTTATTAATATATCTCTATGCACAGACAAAATTGGATTCTGATATCGTTGTCTTTTTATCTTATTCATTTAACTGTTTACCATGTACATGCATATACTTGGATTTTCACCCAAAGTGATGTATAAACACAGTTATTAATTTGGTCTTACAAGCAAATACATGTTCCAAAATGATCTGTAAAGATTGCACCACCTCACTAAATATTGGGACAGAAATGTCTGAGCAAACACTGTAGACCAAGGCCAGACTGTTCAGGGAGTGCAGTAGTTTTTCCCATTCTGCCAGCACCTTTATGCCAAATTGATGACAGTCAAATCAGTGAAGGTGAACAGGTTTACAATGGCATCTGCTGCAGAGATGGCTTCTGTCAATATTAAAGCTGCCATGATAAGGTGTTATATCAGTAAGTAGTCAGCTATAGCAGAATAGGTTTAAATTGTGCTAAAATGGGCAGTCAGCCTTAGCGAAAAGTGGACTTATCGGGTTACGCATCAGACCTGTTTTTAAAATTCGTATAAGACCTATACTAGATTCATATTCTGAGATATGGTGTGCAAATGAAACACCTGTTTTTCGACACATTCAAATTTAACAGTTTTGTGTTACCAATTGTTTTTCTTCCTCTTCGTCGTCTTCTGTGGGACTGGAGGGTCGAGGAAGAACCGGCTCGCCGTACCCGTGTTTAGTGAAGTTGTGAACAGCGGCAAACTGGACCATTGTCGCCATTACAAACATAAACGCCATGACAATGTAGATATCCAGAGCTGTGGTATAGGAAACGCGGGGCAGGTCACTGCGAGACTCGAGCCCAAGAAAGGTCATGGTTAGCACCGTCATGGTACCTGCATCGATAAACGAGATATAACTTTTTTTATAGCCACCGGACACACAACGTTGAACCAACACTGAACCAAACTTGATTCAACGTCATGACGTTGAATCAACGTCTATTCAATATTAATTCAATGTAGTAGCTGCATAAGTTAAGGCAATACCCAATTGCAATTCTTGAAGTGAATTAAAACTTGTTTTACTATGCAACAAAACAACAGAAAACCATGCCGAGCGAGCTGGTCAGCGTTTTTGAGTTGATTCAGCAAGGCACAAATCAAGGCAACAGTAAAGAATCTGTTTTAAATGGTTAAAGCGGTTTATTATATGACCAAGATGTAACACGCAATTTCATTGGCTGCTTTTACGTCACGTGCCGGTCAATATTTTGTGATATTCACCGGCCCGTCAGTGAATATAACATTTACGCTGACGTCATTGTATTTTCGTGACGTAACGTCTGATTTACGTTAATGTTAATGGCGTAACGTCGCGAGATGTTAGTACCATAAATATCTAAAGAAACTGAATTTAGAATTATCATATAATAAAACAATTGTTGACCTTTATTTCGGTGAATATGCCGTTTTATTGACCTGCAAACATAATATATTGACCTCCGCTTCGCGTCGGTCGATATGATGTTTGCAGGTCAATAAATAGAGATTATTACACGGTTGTTTTGATCCCAGCCCTGATCTCAGCCCGAGTTGACCGTATCGGCCCGAGCCCGAAGGGCGAGGGCTGATACGGTCCGAGGGCTGAGATCAGGGCTGGGATCGAAACAACCGTGTTATGATCTTTTTATCATATACTTTCTTATAGAAATTGAACTTTTGTAAGAAATATTGCAATATTTTTCTTTCCAATAAATTTTATCTGTTTTTCTCTTTCTCTTTTTATTGGATGAAATAACATGAAGATGGTCGAGTCGGAAGATCATGGATGGTGAGCCGTGCCGCCATTTTTCTTCCAGCTTGAAGTACAACTGAGCATAAAAGCATGTAGGCTAAACACAACAAAAGTGTTAGGTATTTTAATCGTAAATGGCTAAAATTACAAAATAAAACTTACTGAGAATAGTTTTCTGGTATTAGAACAAACTACATGGCCTCTGCGTGTCCACTTTCAACCTTTGACGTGCGGCAATAAAACATGGCGGCAGACGTCTTTTAGCCCGCTGAATTGTTTTGATGACGTCGGCGACAACACATGACGTTGGCGCTAAATTTGAAGGCTGATACCAGGGCTGAGATATTTCTGTCCCGCCCTACAAGTGAGGTGATCTCGGCCCTACACGTGACTTTTGAACAACAGGGCTGGACAGCGCTTTCTGACAGGGCTATAATGGTTGGGCCAAATACCTAGTATCAAGGGCAATACTAGTGAAAGTATATGATAAAACTGCATATTCACCTCAACAACGGTCAATAGTTGTATAATATTCAATGGTTAACCCTTTCAGTGCCAGACGTCATTTCAGGCCGCGGAGACGCCGGACAAATTACGCTTGTTTATGTTTAGTTTACTTAAATAACGTTGCGCGTCTGCCGTAACGTCACTTGTGTAAGCGCGCAAATACTGTGGGCTGATAAAAAAGTTACAAAAATATTGTAGGTATATTAAATGTTGTAGGTATAAAAATGTTGTAGGTATAAAAAGCATGTCCATGATCATTGCCAAACGAACGACATAATGAACTGTTTATTATGAGTTTCTATTACCGGATAGAGTAGCTTACCGCACAGAGAAGCGCGTCGTCGAGTGGTTTGAGGGGCTCGGCATAATGCGGGTTCGAATCTTCGTTGGTCTAGCCAGGCCTAACAAACTCTTTCACCTCAGCAGCAAAATTGGGCCAAACGGCATGTAATTTCGAATCAGGGAATGACGAAGGCAGCGAAAGGAGAGATATGGCCCCGCCTTTTATAGTTTGTGCCCATGATACAGTGTGCATCAGACACCAACTGCCCCTACAATCACTAGGCTACAGGAAATGCTGTTTATGTGTACAGGCATTTGCATCATCAAACTTGCATGTTGCTTCTAAATCCGTCGCCAAACGGTTTTAAAACTACGTATATACAAGGACTGTCACAAAATGAAAACGGGCTGTTTCTAAACGAAAAAGAGTTACAGTTACTAAGCGACCTGATGACCAGGTCGTTTGGTAACTACGACTTTTTCGTTTCGTAACATCCTTAAAACATAGTTTACCAGATGTGATTTTCCGTCTGTGTTAAGTGTGAATGGGTACACGTTCATGGCGAGAGACTCTGCAGTTGTCTTTTTGCCTCGCTTTTCACCGGGGATCGACACTAAGAGGAATAAATCTCTTCTCCAGGCGCAGATTTTTTTCTTTTGCGATCAGGCCCCCATATTAGCTCTTTTTTCAGGGCAGCCTAGAGGACGTTTCAAAAGAGCTGTTGTCCTTTGTAAAAATCGTGGAAGAACATGGGATTTGTTTATGTGTATGACTACTTGTATACCACTAGAGTTTGTCGGCTATTTTAGATAATTTTAGCAGAATAATATATGCGCCCGCCCCTCTCTCCCCCTCCCCCCCCACCCCAAAACCTCTCCGTTGTGTAAACCCATTCTCTATGAGTATTTTGTGGAGTGGGAAGTAGTGTGGAAAGGACAATCCTTTCAGAAAATATTTTTTTCAATAGAGAATTTCAGAAAAAATCATTTAGCTAAAAGACTAGTTCTAGCCATCAAATATGCGAATGGGGGCAAATACTTTTATTTTAGAGTGACCTCCTTTGGACGCGTATGCATTCAGAAATATATCCTAAGCGAAGGAGTAAGGAAGGTTTTATAATTGGGTGTGAGTTGTTGGGGGTGGTGGGAGTTGCAAAATATTAAGAACTGCACACGCGTGAAGTGCGTGCGTCGATCGAGCAAAGTTCGGTAGTCTTCCAGGAGGGACCAGAGCAGATTATTGCACACCCGCCTCCCCCGTCACCACCCCCACCCGCCAACTCACACACACCTCCTGTATTTGCTCCTTGTCAAAATGTTGATCTGTTAATGGCTTGCGGTGGACGGATGGCTTGCGATGTTACGTCCTTTTTAACAGTATTTATCATATGACGTCGCATCTGAGAGTGTAATAAAGCCATGCATTAAAAACGATAATCCACTAGTGGATTAAATATGCAAATTACGTCGTAACGTAATGCGTTGACGTCCATAAAACTTCGCGTTTTCTAATGGCGAAATCGTGACGTTTTAGTGCAAAATTTGCTAATAAAATGCGATTTTAGTGTCATATGATAAATAGAATCTTGCATTCGTGCTCCTGTATTATTGAATTTATTAAACTCGTTGGTGAAAACGATAAGATGCTCGGCATAGCCTCGCATCTTATCTATTTCCCCAACTCGTTTAATAAATTCAATAATACATGAGCACTCATGTAAGATCCTCTATTTCACTCATATCAACACGATGGGTTGCTGATAATGAAAGGCTGTGTGCAATGGAACCCCGTTACGATTGAAAAGATTCCCACCTACAGCGGGGGCTCGAACCCGTGACTGCTAGATCAGCTGGCCAGCGCTTAACCTACAGAGCTACCGGGGCTCCTCTAGTCATGGCAAAATGATTCCTGGATCAGACAGGGCACGTACAGCCCGAGGTAGTTATTTCCTAGGATGCGACTTACAGCATGCGTCCACAACTAGTATCACTTTTCCAAAAACAGATTGAGTGGAACTTTGGCGGTACCTCATTCATTTTGATACCGAAATCCGGGGCAAATTTGCAAAACGAATACACAAATAAATGAAATAGACAAATAAGAATAAAAGATATAAAGTTTTTTTCCGAAGCGTTGTGGTCGTGCCGCAAATGGCGTCAAAGACCCGCAGTATGTTAGGTACAGCAGTCAATAGACGGAGCCCTGTCCTTCCGATGTCTTTTACCTTCCGATGGGAAAGTGATTCCGTAAATATATTTACTGCTAGGTTGATCAGCCGTTGGGCCGATGGGAAAGTGATTCCGTAAATATATTTACTGCTAGGTTGATCAGCCGTTGGGCCGATGGGAAAGTGTTTCCGTAAATATATTTACTGCTGGGTTGATCAGCCGTTGGGCCGATGGGAAAGTTATTCCGTAGATATATTTACTGCTGGGTTGATCAGCCGTCGGCCCGATGGGGAAGTGATTCCGCGACCTCCTGCGCCATAGCATATAGCCTTTAGCCTGCTAATGTTAACTAGCAAAAGCTCACAGAACGGCTCGGGGGCCCAGTAGATACATGGTACGAAGTAATTCCTGTGGCCCCTTGAGGAGCTTTGCGACGAGAAATCGAGCAGTGGCAGCTAGCAAGGATTCAAATGTTTTATGCGAG
Source organism: Ctena decussata (assembly GCA_963989385.1). Classification (NCBI taxonomy): domain Eukaryota; kingdom Metazoa; phylum Mollusca; class Bivalvia; order Lucinida; family Lucinidae; genus Ctena; species Ctena decussata. Next base: position 60,309,388 of record OZ022506.1, read on the forward strand.
CTCTAATAATAATCTATGTGCGAGCTTATACATACTAAAGACTGTGCAGAAAATAAAAGAAGGATGATTTGTTTCTACAAAATATGGAACAAGGTGTCGGTTCTAATAATAATAATAATAATAATAAGAATTATTATTATTATTATTTTTATAACTATTATTATTATTATAACTATTATAATAATAATTATTATTATTATTCCAATATGACGCATATGCAGACTGAAAGAACAGGTGAATGTCAGGCTTGTATTTCGACAAAAGCTGAGAAATGCGGAACTTGTCTATTTACGTGTTTATCATTCGCGTTTACCAGCAGGTAATGTTTAACGTATGAAAATATGGGTAAAAGTTTGAGCTTATATTGAGGTATGTGTGGCTGTCCCGAATGAGGCAACCTTCATATGGACAGCGAAGAGTACTTTTCAAACAACCCTGCTCTATGGCGGGACGTTTCGCGTCATTACTGGCGCCAAACTTCCCGGACGTTACGTCATCAAAACATAAAAACTTTTAAAAGCATTCTTTTCGGTTTTAACGCAATAAAATGAATAACCAAGACAAAGGTTAACATTTTCATAAACAGTCTCTACCACATTTCCTCATAATTATTGCCATTTATTGTAATTTTGACTTGGAACTATTTGTGGTCACTGAAGAGGCCCTCTGGCACAGAGCTGGTTAAAGCGGTATATTCATTCAGAACAAAGAACTCACCAAGAAGACGAAAATAGCAGACTCGGTTTGATTGAGATTGTGCCTACTATCAAATACTCTCGTAAAACCCTCTTGCACCGACTAAAGCAGAGACAGAAAACGAATAGAAAAGAAAAAAAAAGCTCTAAAAGAGCTCGGCTATCTCATAGGGGGCACAGAAAGTATGAACGACACAGTTAAAAAAGAGTTAAATTATTTGACGCTAGGATGAATGATAACTGTGTGTTAGTTTTGAGAAAATCACGTTTTTCCATTGTTTGAATTCCCAGTAGCATCTCACGTCTTATATTCGAGCGGAACATAGCACACACGTTTTGCCCTAGAAAATCCATTGACATAATAGAGTATTACCATAGCAACTGTGGAACAACTAACTGCTGCACTTCGTATCATAGTCTTGGCAGAATGACGTTTCGATGACGCAAACACGATGGATTATTACATGCAGTATATACAAAGCGGGAAACTCACCGATAATATAATATACCAAACAAAAAGAGAAACGCACACTCTAAGATTTACCCATTTAAATGACCTTTTATAGCACGATTAGAATGCTCTATGAATCCATATTTCTAATCAAATCTTGCTCAAACTTCATCATGGCGTAGAGGAGTATCCGTATTTTCCATATGCATGAAAAATTAGCATTAATGAAATCGTTGATTTCTGTGCGTTTATTCAAGCTTACTGTCTACATGGACTGTAGAGTATACATGTGTATCTGGATATTGTTAGTGAGTTTTGTTTGTGTTTTAAACGTCAGAACATGTCAGCAAATGATCGCTGCTTTACGAAAAGAATACATTGCGATTCCACAGAATTCGATTCGGACTAACATCAGTTCGATGCGCGAAAATGTACGGCGTGCATACGAGCCATCGGAGGTTACTTCTCTCATTGAAAACTGTGACACTGAAAACTGACCCCTGCCTTGTTCCGAGACGCGTCACAAAGTACTGAATTGACACATTTAAATGAAATATTTGGATTGAACTGTCCAATTATCTACCTCTAACATCGTATAAATTATTTTTTAAAATTGTTTGTAATTTTTAAGAAAATACAAAAATATTACTGTGTGCGTTTCTTTTTCTTTGTTTGGTATAGTTAAGGTAAATGGGTAAATTTTGAGATGAAGAAACCCTGCCATTTTCATTTTTGTCTCCCTTTTCAATGTGGCTCAACATTTCAGAGAAATAATTTGCTCTTAAAAATTTCTTTAGAGAAACTCAAAGGAAGCAAACAGAGATGTTTCTGGTCGTAAAATGGCGGGAAAAGATTGAGCTGTGCCCTTTAACCTTAAGAATAATTACCTAGAGCAATCCTGTCAGCTGTAGCCTCTCTGTTAATCCAGAACGCCACCCAGGACAGAACCACCAGCAAACAACAGGGAATGTAAACGTTGATTAAAAAGTATCCAAGATGACGGCTTAGTTTGAAGTCCACGGACAAAACTGTATGCCACGCTGTAACATGGAGAATAGGGGGCGTAAATACCAAGAATAGGAGATGAACTTAAAGACGAATATTCCCTACATTATAGAACTCACCCCAAGTCTTTGTTGATTTTATTACCTTGTTATGTCATCATTACCTATGTGATAAAGGGTATTTCCTTTTGATGAAACAGCAGTGTCACTGTACTGTTGCATAATAGGATTATGAAATCCAATAAACAAGAATATTTGTCTTTGAATGAGTTGCGACACGACAAAACCAACAAAGTGGCATGTGCGCCCAGCGAAGATTCAGATCTGCCTGGGCTTCTGCCCAGTCTGATCAGAGTCCTCTTTGTCCGCATGAAGTAGCTAAGTCTCTTAGCTACCCTTTAAGCGCACAGCGAAGAATCTGATCAGACTCGGCAGGTGCACAGGCTGATCTGAATGTTCGCGTGGCGCTTATGGCACTTCGTTGGTTTTGTCGTCTCGCGGCTCAAATAAGCATGTGGCTTCTGATCAGAACCTTTTGCAATTTTATACATTTCGTAACCTGTACAATACACTAGCTTGTATGAAACTGATTTAAGAATATGTTCACACTAGATACCAAGAGCTGTCCGTAGAGAGCTTTTGTTGTATACTGTTTATTAACAACTGTCAATGGCACATTCGGCAAATTATGTGGTTAAACCCGACAAATACCCAGATATTCCTAGGGCTACTCGAAGATATGTATGTATGCATACCATATACGCGATAATTTTCGCGGTGTTCCATTTTTCGCTGTATTTCAATGTCACTTAGAAACCGCGAATATTTAAATCGCGAAATAATTTCTGTTCCTTACAAAGTATCGTCAGGTGACACATTGTATTTTGTTTTTGTTTGCTTCGGTATATTCTGGTACGTTTCACTCGAACCAGCGCTTTCATTAATCTGCGGCAGGGCGCAATTTAATGAAAGAACAGGCTCAAGTGAAAAAGAAGCAAATTGCTAACCGCCAAAAATTAAAAATTGCGAAAACTAATGTTTATGTTTATACCATAAACCGCGAAAATGTGGACCCGCGAAAATTACCGCATATACGGTATCATCGAGTAGTCCGAAGAATATCTTCGATTAGCCCGAGGAATATCTGGGTAAAGTTCGATGGCCCAAGAAATATTTGGGTATAGCTAGGGTTAACCCATTTATTATGCCGAATGTGACTAAAGAATGCGCATAATCCGACGCCCGGTCGGAAAACGTCGGTCACGTACGACAAATCAAAAAGATGTACTAAGGCCCGTTTTCACGTCGTCTTGAAACATGTTTTAAGCACTTATGAATGACTAGTGTTGTATTCAGTAAAGGCAAATGGTAAATTAGTTGATAACTCTAAGTTAGTCAATGTTTTAAGGCGACCTGAAATCGGGCCTTCGACTGATACATACCAGCAGGCAGTAACAACATGGTGCGATTCACCAAAATGCTTCCGAACATTGTTGTCAATCAAGAGGTAAAATTCTGTAATGCCTTTACTTATAGTGTTCAAATATAAAATGTTCTGAAACCTGGGATTTAGCAGCCAATTTATCAGATTTCTGTTTTATATTCTGGCCCATATTAATAAAAATAGCTTTCGCAAGCATTAGGCTAGTTGTGTCTTACCTCCTTTCAGAAAACTGGTAGAGGAATAGTTGAAAGGTGTCTCTAGTAAATCAAATTGTGACAGCCGCATGTCTTTGGGCATTTCTACCGGGTTCTCATGCCGCCAGATATAGGTTAGATCATCTGTTGCATAGGCGACTGTGAATAGAACACATCGTAAAATTCTAAAAATTCCGACACCTGAGCTGCGACACGACAATAGCAACAAAGTGGTTGTGCGCCCAGCGCAGACTCAGATCAGCCTGGGCATCCGCCCAGCCTGATCAGAGTCTTCGCTGTCCGCGTGAAAGTAGCTAAGACCCTTAGTTATCCTTTAAGCGCTTAGGAAAGAGTCTGATCAGACTAGGCGAATGCCCAGAGTGATCTGAGTCTGCGCTGTGCGCACAACCACTTTGTTGGTTTTCCCGTGTCGCGGCTCATTTGTTCTTGTCAATCCGGTTTTACCAGGCCATAATGCGTCCAAAAGATGAAAGGTGAGAGTCAAACAATGTAACTTTCAAATCGGACTGCTACATTTGCAGTATGATCTGGGTCGGCACTGTTTATTCAGACATATTTTTTCCATTTTCTAGAAATGTGACGGTATACATAGAAATAATGCACTTCCGATTAAATTTCATGTGCAGTTTCCCGGGTTGAATAGCTTTCGCTCTGCTATGGGTAGAGTCATTATAAGTACTATGCTTCCATGGTTTAACAGTCGGTAATTTGTGTATTAGTTCCTTGTGGAACTGCCATTAACACCAACCCCGCTTTTCAGGTAAATTTGTCAAAGATACACGGTTATGCCTTTCTGTATTTTTAAAGCGACACCACACCACATTTTTGACTTCGTGTTTGCGACCTGGAAAACACAGCCCTTCCAAAATGGGGTCTACACTTAAAGGAAATACGATGTCCGCACAAAACTGGGTCTACTATTACATGTATATAAAAGAACTTGAACCTAGGAGCAAAGTCTTCCCTTTAGAAGTCGACCCCCTTCCCCCATATTAAGCCGCAAAACTGAAAATGGCCGAGTTGTGTCCACTGGAAGTGTATCCATACAAGACTAGCTTAAGGGTCTAAGGAAAGGTAATGGTACTTACAGCTGCCGATATGAAGAGGACAAACTTGTTCATCCAGGGGATACTTCTGCAAGTTCATTTTGCATAGAGTTCGAACAGTTAGTCTGAAATTCAGAGACAAAATTGAAGACGTCAAGCATACTGGCAGCCAGCAAGTTATGTTGTATAAATGTGAGCACGTTGCCGTATAAGCACTGTATATAATTTTCAGAAGTCCATCCGCATAACTAATAAATCGGTTTTTTTGGTGACGTAGCAATATGGCGGGACAGTCAATATTTTGATTTTGCGAGGACTTATTTAAAAATTATGTGACGTTTAGATTAAATTTTGGAGGTTTTGCTTTATTGTGCATGTTTGTGATGAACATTTGTATGAGATTGACTTCTTGATTTTGCTAAAAGATTTCGGATTAATTGAATATATGGATCTGTTTTGATACGGGTAGGCTTGTTTTGTTACTACGTATAATTCAATGGTCATTCATGAGTATTATAGTTGTATGACTTAACGGTATTAAAGAGCTTAAGGCCTACACCTGTCCTCGCGAAAAATCCGAAATCTACAGTGACTGTGCATATGTATAGGTATGAACCAAGGTATGAGTGTACATGAAACGCCAAATACGTCGATTACTAAAAAGAGAGAACTGTCTTCCCCTGAGTTTTCTGTGGATATCAAGAAAAATAAGCCTTCCTCTTTATCGTCAGAGTCTGAGTTAGAAATTTCTGACTTATCTAATACCTCAGCTCTTCCACCGGTGACTGAAATGGCGTCGTCAGACACTTCTGAATCTACCACTTCACCTCACATTGTCATACCTCCCTCTGAGCTGACGAAAATTTCAGAGATGTTAAAAGATACCTTCAAAGGAGAGATTATAAACTTGGTAGATTCTGTTGTTCAAGGAGTGCTTAGGGGTTTGAATGACAGGATAGTGTCACTGGAGGCGAGGAATGAGACACTGGAGGGTCAGAATAAAGCCCTACTATCACGTGTTGCCGTACTGGAGAAGGCCGTTGATCAGGCGGAGCAATACAGTCGGCGAAATAACATTCGTATTTCGGGCTGTCCTGAGCTGAGTAACGAGGACACCGATAATGTCGTTCTTAAGATTGCCTCGGACATTGGGATTGACCTACAGCTGCAGGAAATCGACCGGAGTCACAGGGTCGGGAAACCAGGTGAGCATAGAACACGGCCCAGGGACATCATTGTCAAATTCACTTCCTACAGGGCCCGCCAAAAGTTGTACAAGATGCGGGTTGCACTTAAGGACAAAGGTTATGAAAGGACTTTCCTTAACGAGGACTTAACTCAACACAGAAGTAAGGTGCTATATGAAGCTCGCAGACTAGTTAAGGCTGACCGTGCTAAAGGAGCGTGGTCCTCTGATGGAAATATCCTCATAAGGGACTATGACGATGTTGTGCACAGACTTAGCAGTGCTAATGATCTTCTTACCATCCATTTTCCACCGAAACCAGGTGTGCCCATGCAGTAGTTATGTGTTGTGAAATAAACTATGGCATGTAACTTTGGCATGCGACTGTACATATTGCACACTTTAGAGCTCCAGAAAAAGAGAAATTTTAGGTGGTTTCTGTTTTTGTTATCCATGAGGATGCGAGTCGTTGTCCTTCGTCTGGATAATTCTGGATGTGGAACAGCGCCATGTGTCCTTGTGTGCCCGTGTTGGTGTAAAAGGAGTTTGCGGTGTTGTTATCCGGGCCTACCTCCTTTTCTGGAGCCTACTTTAATTTAAACTTATGTATACTGATTGGAGCCATACTACGTATATTCACATTGATGCTAGGTTGAGCACCCGCTGCTGACAATACTACATATAAATTTACTCTGTCTTACTTAAAACATACATAAAACATCAATGAAACTGATATGGAAATATATTCAAATATACTCAAGTCGATTATTTTGAAAAGAGCTGTTAGTTTGCTGGCTGGTCCTTGCCCCCATATTTAGTGCCTACATAATTAATTATGAAGTTCAAATGAGGGCCTTTTCTTGCTGCATTAGGTGTCTGGGCCGAAAACTATACTCTCTACCTACATTTGGAAATATATGTTTAAGTCAGTTATGCCGCTTGGAGCTATCACTTTGCAGACTGGTCCTGGTTCCCACTATGAGCACACACTTAGAAATTTAATCATATTAAAGTGAGGACCTGTTCTTGTCGGCTTATTGCTAGCTCTAGTAGCGTACTGTTTATATAATCATTTATAGTGAACAGAAAACTATTTTATTACTATGTGTTGCTTAATTCTATATTAGTACAGTATTAGTCAGTGTCCCCACTATGAGTACTTATTGATGGTTAAGGACAATTACCCTTTGGTGTATGCAAATAGTGTAGACCCTGAGCAGACGGCGTCTTATCTCGGTTTGCGTTGTTTGCCTTTGTCTTATAGACGCTTGCTTGGCATTAACGGGTCAAATCTGGTCTCTACTTGTAGTTGCTGTTTAGTCCCAAATACTACTGTGTCAGTCTTGCTCGAGAACTGCCGTTTTTTTTTTATAAGCGTACTTTTTTGCATTTTACCATGTTTGAGAAACTTTGCCTTAGTATCCTTGACTTCTTTGAAAACATTTGGCGATGTGGCTTTGCAAACCTGTGGCCAGTTTTCAGGTGAGGCGGAATGATATAGCTGCTTAATCGCTAAATAGATGCGATTGGTCATTGTATGATTGTACTTGTATGGTCAGCCAGCTCGGTTGCACTGGCTCTCTGTTTGAATGCAGGTCACCCCGGCGGATACGCGTTGTTTCATCGGCATTGATTCAGCGCTGGTTCAGTGTCATGACGTTGAATCAGCGTTGATTCGATGTTGAATCGGCGTTTTGTGCCAATTGGGTTACTTTTCTACAAACACGTGTTAATGTAGTTCAGTATTGTTTTTCTCTTAGAAAATACAAGACAATACCAAAATAGTATATATGCGCCACATTCTGTCAAACTATACCTCAATGAGGACAGTACGGGTACTGCAGTTGAATGTCAAAGTACAAGTTTTAGTCTGTTCAACTGTAAACTTTCTTCATTATTCTTACTTGCAACATCAACGCAAACATTTTACCTTGAAAAATAACGTGTAATGCGAACGTGTTCAAATTTAGTGACTTAAGAGTGATGCAGATTGAGTAGGCAGAACTTTTCAAACGTATTTCATTATTCTTGACTGCTGTATATATTAAATTACTATGAATTGTGTCTGAACTCAAGGTAGTTGGGTACACCTCTAGTAGAGCTACTTGGTCATTCTTAGTCTTGTCTCCCGTCTCAGCGAAGGAAGAATTCACTCCCCTATGAGTATTTTTTTCTTAGCGAGTCGGTCCCGTCTTGTAAAGGCATATAGGGAGTTGCAAAAGTTGCTTTCAGTGTAAAAATGATAAAAACATGGCGTGCCCGGTTGCCTTTGGTTGAAACTAAGATTTCTCTGTGATAGCTGTCTTTTGGGATACGAATAACAACTTATAACTATATCCGAAAATTCTACTTCTATTTGCGGTATATAATATAGACCTTTAACTTTTCTCTAACATACATTGTAGCTTTGTAGTTCAGGGAAGACTACTCGGCCCACAGCGTTGGCCCAATGTTGAGTCAGCGTTGAATCAACGTCATGACGTTGAATCAACGTTGATGCGGTGTTGGTTCATCGTTGTGTACCCGGTAGAATTGGTATTTAAATTAGCTGAATCGATGTTAACTAGCCTAATGTAACTTATAAGCGTTTCACTTTGTTAAGAATGTCAGCTTACGTAGACCACGGCCCAGTTGCTCAAAGCATCGATGGCTTGACGAGCTCGTTAAAAGGTCAACTGGTTAAGTGCTTACGAATTTGTAGCCAAATACACTGATTTTTCGGTTGGAAAAATGTGAGCAGCTTTAGCAAAGCGAAAGCTTCTCACATTTTTTCATCAAGGGGCCTTTTGGCGTTGTTTGAGATATTAATGTTGGAGATTTTACCATCTCGGAAAGCTAACGACATCGTTGGTTTTGAGCAACCGGACCCAGGATGGAGAATATTGAGCCTTGGTTGGTGCTATATCTGTAAGTCGTCTCATCGCAAGAACATGTTTATTGTATTTCTTGCTTCAGTACATCAACAACATTAAACTAGCATTTGCAACTGCTGTCTTGAAACCTCCATTAGAATATCTTGTAGTAATGTTTTGGATTCCTATTTTGTATTTTTGGTTTGTTTTTCTTTGCTTGTTTGCTTGTATGTATTATCTGTTTTTTATGTTAAGCCGTGGAGTGGTTGGAAGGTCTAACATGTGGAATATCGTACGCTTACCAGTACTTGTTCGCATAAACTTTTTGTGCTGTTCATACATTCTACAAATGCGCATGACGAAGTCTGAGCTGTTTTTGTATTTTTTGCTTGCAATTTCATGAACTATCATATAAAGAGACCAAGCTTCGCCATGCGCATTTACAAAAGTCAGCATAATTTCTTCCTACTTGTAAACATGATGGAAATCATTTGGCTTCATTTCAATGCTGAACAATGCTTATCTGTAAGTTTGGCTATTAAGCAAAATAATGTTTTACCTTACAAATGTACAAAACACTATTGCTTACGGCATGCCTTGCCTGGTAGAGGCTACAGATCCAACTGTGAATTCGTTTATTTCTCTTCTATCGTCTTCTATTCAGTGCTCGCGGTTTCATGGCTTATTGTTTTACTCCTCCTGCGATCAGGGAATGTACATCCTAATCCAGGTCCATCGTCTATTTCATCGGACACTTCTTTAGGGTCTATGGCATCTACTCTAAGTTCGGTTAGTCTATCTCGTCACTTATCATTTGTACATTATAATGTACAAAGTGTAGTCCCGAAGCTGGATGTTCTTCTAACGGAACTATATGACTTTGACATATTAGCTTTCTCTGAAACTTGGCTCAGTCCAGCTGTAAATGACGATAATATTTCCTTACACTCATATCAAATTCCTGAACGCAAAGACCGAGCCGGAGATCATCATGGCGGAGTTATGATATATGTCAAAGAAGCAATTCATTATATAAGACGTCGCGACCTAGAGCCTTTTGGCATCGAATGTTTATGGATAGAACTTACGCTTAAACATAAACATATTCTTTTTGGTTTGTTTTATAGGCCACCTAATTCAGACTCCGCATACTTTACATCTATTGAGGACTCAATTCACCTTGCTGTCGACACAGGTATTCAGGATATTGTTGTAACCGGGGATTTCAATTACAACATGCTTAGCGCACAATTATCAGTTAAAATTAAAACCCTCTGTGAAGAATTCTCCCTAACTCAAACTATAAACCAGCCAACTCACTTTACAGAGCACTAATCCTCTTTACTCGATATTATACTTTCTAGCAACGATAACCATCTTATCTTCAGTGGAGTCGGAGATCCATTTTTGAGTCAAGATCTGAGATACCATTGCCCAATATTTGGTATCTTTAACTTTAGCAAACCAAGGGGTAAATCATATGTACGTCTGATATGGTCCTACGACCGTGGTGATTATAATCTTCTGAAACAGAAAGCTTCATTGACTGATTGGGGGAGCTTTTATGACACAGATGTAAATAAACACGCTCTGGGCATTACGAATCATATTACTGATATTGCTAAAGAATGTATTCCTAACAGGATGACTCGTATAAGACCCTGTGAACCATCCTGGATAACTTCACACATAAAATTCTTTATTCGTAGACGGAAACGAGCTTATAGAAAAGCGAAGCGCACAGATCTCCATTGGCACTGGCATAAATTTAGACAGCTTAGAAATAAGGTTACTAAACTAATTAGAGAATCAAAAACAATGTCTAATGAAAGAATTGCAAATAAATTGAAATCGGAAACTTTATCCTCAAAGGATTGGTGGACCACCCTTAAAAGTGTTATATCCCCTAATTCCAAACGTTCGGTTCCCCCGCTTGAAAAAAATGGCATCATTGTCTCGGATGAACTCGAAAAGGCTAATGTACTTAATGATTTTTTCAGAGATCAGACCATAGTAGATGATACGAATGTCGAATTACCAGTTATTGATCGATATGAAGTTCAGTCCGATTTCAGGTCTCTACAGCTTACTCCATCTGAAGTTGAAACTGTTCTTAAATCTCTTCCTATCGGTAAAGCTGCAGGCCCTGATGGTATTAATAATCGTATTCTCCGTGAATTGGCCGCTGAACTATCCGAACCTTTTTGTTCTCTCTTTAACCAATCGCTGCGAACAGGTAACTTTCCGACTTGCTGGAAAGTGTCACATGTCTGTCCTATTCATAAGAGTGGAGACCGGTCAGATCCTTCAAACTACCGTCCTGTTTCTCTTTTATGTAATCCGGAGAAATCTTTTGAGAGAGCTGTATTTAAGCATTTCTATAATCATCTTTATAACAATAATATACTTACCTCTTTGCAGTCTGGCTTTAGCCCTGGCGATTCTACTGTCAATCAGCTAACTTACCTTTATAATACCTTTTGTCAGGCTCTCGATTCTGGGAAGGAAGTTCGAGTAATATTTTGTGACGTAAGCAAGGCGTTTGATCGTGTTTGGCACGAAGGTCTTTTACTGAAGCTTGAAGCAGCTGGGATTACAGGTAGTTTACTTACATGGTTCCGTTCATATCTTACAGATAGAAGGCAAAGAGTTGTACTTCCAGGTGTTCAGTCAAACTGGAATAATATCAGGGCTGGAGTCCCGCAAGGGTCGATATTAGGACCGCTTCTTTTCTTATTGTTCATTAACGACATTGTAGTAGACATCGGATCAAATATTCGTCTTTTCGCGGATGATACTAGTTTGTATATGGTAGTTGACAATCCTGATACCGCAGCAGAGCTACTTAATATGGATATAGACAAAATACTTTCATGGGCGAAGAGATGGCTTGTCTCTTTCAACCCTGTTAAAACTGAATCTCTCGTTATAACTCGTAAACTAAACAAGCCGATTCATCCTCCTCTCTTTATGAATAATCAACAAATCAATGAAACTGATTCTCATAAACACCTTGGCATTTACCTTTCCAATGACTGCACATGGCACAAACATATAGACTTTGTTAAAGAGAAGGCATGGAAAAGAATAAATATAATGCGTAAGCTTAAATTTGAAATAGATAGAAAGTCACTTGAAATAATCTTCTTTACCTTTATCAGACCTCTTTTGGAATATGCAAGCGTTGTTTGGGACAATTGTACACAGTATGAAAAAGTAGAACTTGACAAAATACAAACTGAAGCAGCGAGAATAGTTACTGGGACTACGAAATTGGTTTCATTACAAGCTCTCTATGAAGATACAAAATGGGAAACTTTGGAAGAACGACGAAGGAAAAGTAAACTAATTCTCTTTTACAAAATGGTAAATGGCCTGTCACCTGCCTATCTCTCGTCTTTAATTCCTCCCTCTGTAAACAGCGTCTCGTCATACAACTTACGTAATTCCAGCGACATTCAGACGATTGTCTGTCGAACTACTCAATATTTCAATTCTTTTCTTCCGTCCGTTACAAGAGAGTGGAATAGTTTATCGTTAGACGTTAGAAACAGCACCTCGGTGAACAACTTCAAATGTCGACTTAAGGAACGCAATTACTTAGTTCCAAAGTATTACTATACCGGTAACAGAAAACTCCAGATCTTACATGCAAGATTACGTACTAAATGTAGCTCATTGAATTATGATCTGTTTCTGAAACATATATCAGAGTCTCCTCTGTGCCGTTGTGGTGATATTGAAAATACTGATCATTATCTTATGTCCTGTCATTTGTATCGTGACCAAAGGGCAGAACTTATTAATACAGTTTCTCAGCAGACCTCAGTTACACTTCAAGTCCTACTATATGGGAATAGTATGTTATCACTGCAGACAAATATCATTATATTTGAAGCTGTTCAAAAATATATAAACGATACAAAGCGTTTCAAACAACATACACCGACAGAATAATCTACGCCATCCAGCACCAGTGCTATCATTTCCAAGTAGGTTAACTGACAATTCCAAATCCCTTCCAACCAACCCACGGCTTCCTATATTCCTATTTTCCTATTTTTTCTTTTCTGCTGCCAAAATCTTCTATTTTTTCCATTTTCGTCTTGCTGTTACATGTATTATGCTTTATAAATTTGCTAACGTCAACATTTTAATGTTAATAACATAGTTATTTGTCAACAACAGTACATACAGTTTTGTCCGCCATTATTTGTGAAAACTGTATCCATTTCAAGGAGAAGAACTAAATAAGCATACGCTTTCGTTCTAATCCTACTGATCATGTATATCATTTCTGTGTATATGTATGATATCGTTGAAATAAAATATGTTTAAACCTAATAAATCGGTTTCCACTGCCTAATCTCACGACGAGTTTTAATAAAGAAGATATTAGTGTAGCAATTTATTAAAATTAATATTTTGAGCAAAGTACAAACGCAACTGGAAGATAATGATTATACCCCCCCCCTCACACACGCACACTTTGAAAAGGTGTGTGTGTGTGGGGTATACTGGTTTACATCTGTCCGTCATTTCATCCGTTCGTCCGTCCGTCCTTCCGTAATTCCGTAGCACTTTTTCGTCATAGATACCTATCTCCATGCCCTTGTAAGATGGGAAGGTGATATTTGGTATACAGGTTGACAATGTCGAGCTATATCGTGGGATTGAGAAGAACTGACCTTCTCCTGTTTGTCTTTCTGTGTATTTGTTCTTTTTTTCTTTCTCTCTACATTTTTCGTCAAAGTTATCTCCACAACCATATAAGGCCGTTGTCACACCAAACTAGTTCCCAACACGTCCTACATTGTACCCCGTCCACAGAATATCGTGAAACGGGCTGTGGTAGGGGTAGAACGTGTAACTTTGGGGCTAAAACGTCTGCAATACGATTCTAGTTCGTTCATAAAAAGTCCTCAATACGTCCATCTCGTCCGCAGTCCGTTCGTATTAAGTTCATATCGGGTCAGATTTCCCGTTCATCTCGTGCAAAGACCGTTTCCAAGCAGGCCAAGCACGTCCGTGGTCAGTTCAACCCCGTCCGTACCCTTTTCTACTTAGTCCCCAATACGTCCAAACAAGGTCGTACCTCGACTACCTCGATCAAAAGCAGTTCTTCTCGTTCTGACTACGTCCTCATCTCATCCCTAGTGCGTGCAAAACGAAATTGCAATCACGTCTTGGTCTGATAGCTCAAAAACACTGCGTTATATCCAGTTCTCATTCGCGTCCGTCATTTCGAGCTGTACAGAGCATTGCATCCTCGTGAGTATCATGCCTTCAAACAAGGGCGGAGCTAGAAAGACGGCCCACACTAAAGCAGCTACTGTTAGATCCCAAAGTTGCGTCTCATATAAAGCCCATTCAGCTTATCACCAAGTTGCAGTCTCCTGGGCCTTTTCCTGAGTCTGGGAGTCAAGAGAAGAAGAGTGCTACATAGCCTGGTCGAGTCTGGTCCGTCTCAGAAGAACGAGCTACAACGGACAGGTCAGCGTGCACACGTACTACAAATAGTGCCCGACCGCACCACGCTGTATTTACGTCCTAGTAGGCTCGAAGTACGACAATTACGTTCGTAGCACGTCCATCTCGTTTTAAGAACGTTGCCACTCCGTCTAATTCCAGAACGGGATAGTCGCCAGAAAATTTTAAACATGCTCGACGTTCTGGAGCACCCTTCCCGTCCGAACCCGCCCGAGTCCGTCCATGAGGTTCGTAAACAGACCTTTAAACGTTGCTACTACGTCCACTCCGTTCGCACACACTTTGAGCCCGTTTGGCAAAATTTTCCAGAACGGTGTGAGAACGAGAAAGTTGATATTTGGTATGCAGGTTGACAGTGACAAGTTGTATCGTGGGATTTGGAACCGGCTTTCTACTATTTGTTCTTTCTCTATTTGTTCACTTTTCTTTCTCTCCATGCATTCAGTACTGCAATGTTTCGTCAAAGATATCTCCATGTCCGTTTAAGATAGATGTCAAGTTGTATCGCGGGATTGAGAATCGACCTTCTCCTGTTTGTTTATCCTGTATTTGGTCTTTTTTTCTTTCTCTCTGCATTTTTCGTCAAAGATATATCCACAACCATATAAGATAGAAAGATCGTATTTGGTATGCAGGTTGACAGTGATAAGTTGTATCGTGGGAATGGGAACCGGCTTTCTACTATTTGTCTTTCCCTGTATTTGTTCACTTTTCTTTCTCTCCTTACATTCGGTACTGCTATTTTTCGTAAAAGATTTCTCAATTACCATTCAAAGTAGAAGGTTAATATTTGATTTATAATTTGACATAGACGTGTCGTATCGTGGGATTGAAAATGGGCCCTCTCCTCATATTCTTCCCTTTTCTTTCATTTTTTTCTTTCTCTCCAAACTATTTTGTCAAAGTTATCTCTATAAATGTTTAAGAAAGAAAGTTTATATTTGGAATACTGGTTGACAATGACAAATTGTATCGTGGCTTAGAGAACCAGTCTTCTCCTGTTTGTTCTTCCCCGTATTTATTCAGTGTTTTTTCTCTCTCTTAACAGATTTCTCAGCAATTTTGCAAGGTAGAAGGTTCATATTTAGTATATGAGTTGACAGTGACTGGCTGTTTTGTGGAATGCTTTGTTTTCAGCATACATGTACATGCTGCATGCAATGGATGCGCTAAAGCGGGGGTATAGTCAGATTTTCTGACAGTTCTAGTTTATTCTGTAATTTGTCACTTTTTTTGGCGTGTGAGGCTAATTCTGATATCGTGCCAAAATTTACGACGTCCGTCTATGCTCCATAAAGGTTTAATTGGAACGCATCTAGTCTATGGTAAAAAGTGCGGATAGGTGAAGAAGTTAAATACACAAACGCGCGCGTCTGTCACACTAAAATTGGTATGGATGCGTTTATATTCATGTAAAATTAACATGATTGGCTGGACAAATAAAGTAAAAGTACTTGCCTAGATTGTTTGTGAAACAGGCCCCTAATCTATAAGTAGTATGATATCGACAACATGGGTATTCTTTCATGCTAACTCGTGAATGGGAACTTTTATTTTGTCATGTTACGTTTGCTTTCCATGATGACGGAAGCCTTTTAAAACGAGGTCAGCTCTTAAAGGAGCAAATTCCCCCTAGAGGAGCAAACTCAGTCCTTCAAGAATAGACTCCCAATGAGAAGGAAGGCGAAAATGAAAAGTTGCTAAGCCTGGAAGTTTACCCATTTACTTTAAATGTTTACCTCTGTGACAGGAGGACCTTTCCATTTCTATAGATTCTGATAAATCTGTTCGGCGTTGTTATGGTATGAAGATAAGACTTCTTGCCGTTGTAGAACACTGTATCTGGAAACCAGATTCTTTCTAAGATTTTTATATTGAGCTGTATATATTCAAAATCGGAGTCACTCACGTTCATTACCAATCTCTTGTCGGTCCAGACTTGACGAAAGTAGCAGTCCATTGTAAATACCTTCAAACAAAAACGGAAAATTAATCGTTAGGAGGTCGGGGACGTATGCAAACAGTGCAGACACAGATCAGACGCCGCATAACGCCCCTTAAAGATTAACCTCTCATTCAGAAGGGAGTAAAATGAAAATGGCAGGATTGCTCTCCATGAAAGTGTGTCCATTCACTTTAAAACACATTTAACAGAAAATGGAGCAATATACAGACAACAATCTTAAGGTTACGACATTCCTCGCGATTATTTCAAATTGAATTGTTTATTAATCCCGGAACAAAATGATGTATGTGGCGCTTTTAAGAAGAATTGGGAAAACACGATCTGAAAGATGAAGATTTATTATAAAATTTCAGAAGGAAAGGAAATGCAAGTTGGAACAGCAGCGCAAATTCATAAATCTGCAAAGCAACAAATTTAAAATATGCATTTATAGAGACAGGATGCTGATGAAGACCCACAATAAATCATTTAAATGTGCTCTGAAACTGACATAATTTGATGCCTTAAATTTTATATCTTCTTTCGTTTCTAGGACAGTAGCTGCAAGACTTGCCTATAGAAATCTAAGCTCTTCTAGGCTTTACAGCAAACACATAATGTATACGAACGTAAAACAGAGGATCTTTTATTATTGAATTTATTAAACGAGTTGGGGAAAAAGATAAGATGCTCGGCAATTTATTAAACGAGTTGGGGAAAAAGATAAGATGCGAGGCTCTCCCGAGCATCTTATCGGTTTTCCCCAACGAGTTTAATAAATTCAATAATATAGGAGCACGAATGCAAGATTCTATTTATCATATGACACTAAAATTGCATTTTATTAGCAAATTTTGCACTAAGACGTCACGACTTTGCCATTAGAAAACGCAGCCTATTTATGTACGTTGACGCATAGCGTTAAAACGTATTTTGCATATATAATCCACTAGTTGATTATTGTTTTTAATGCAAGGCTTTATTACACTCTCAGATGCTACGTCATATAATAAATTTAGTTTAAGAAATACATCAGCTCTTGCAGTGAACTGTTGAGTAATGGTTGACTGTTAAAAGGGCAGTTATAAAGTAGATCATATTACGAGCGCTGAGAAAGAGTGCCATATGCACTAAGGCATGTGCGACCGGCTTGCTTCTACAGACGCACCGTGTCAGAAAAGGCTTTTTGGGTTACAGGGAAAATGTAACTATCTTTCCATATTTAACTGGATGGAAAAAAAATGGGAGAAGATGTCTGTAAGGTGCAAAGCTTGTTACATATATCTAATCCCGTTGTATATTGTGTTATTGCATTTGGTTGTATCGAATTATTTTGAATATAGAGGATCTTACATGAGCGATCATTTCATACGAAATCTACTAAACGAGCCATCGGCGAGCTTCATATGAAATGACCTCGAGTGTAAGATTCTGTTTATCATATGACCCTTTAAAATGGGATTTTATTGCCTTCAAATTGAACAATATTTTAATAAAAATACGCATTGGTGACACGGTCTTTGCCAGTGACATTACATGGTCGCGCCAAAATGTTACTACACGTGTGGTAATACGAATTTTATGATTTGACGTTATCCATTGATTAACGGCGATGTCGTATATGTTTGATAAAATATTGTTTAAACTAACAACATACACATAATTAAGGTAAATGGATACACCGCCAAATTTTCCGCAACATTTATAACAAAGGAAAACAGCTTTTGTGACCTTCGGTTTGGTCTCCTTGTTTTTCAAATGAGGTCTATTCTTAAAAGAAAGATTTTTCTTCAAAAGAATCATTATACGTTTTCTTTGAGGGTTGTGCCTCTCTGAAAAGAGAGGCAAAACCGGAAGAATTGCATTCCCAGAAATTTGTACTCATTCACCTGCATCAGATGTAAGTGCACTTTGTTAGTCCGTTCGATCTCTCTCTCTTTCTCTCTCTGTTTTTTTTTTCAAATCGACTTGTATATGTCTCACTTCTCCTATCATAAGACAAATTACCTAGGAGTATGAGCGAATACATTGCATCTGTACACTATGGTCAGAATCCTAACTGCTACAAGAGTTTACTAAAAGATACTAATATTAGACAGTCACGTTGGTGTACATGCTGATCCTTGGCTGTAAGTCCCATTTTATTATGACTTGTCATAGAGAGCTTTTTAAAGCAGTTCACGCAGATTACTGGTTTGTACAGCCTCATTGTTTTTGTAAACAGTTAGCATATAATCGTGAGTAGTAAAGGGTGACACTCTGGGGACTCCGGCCGGAGACTAAGTCTGGGGGAGTCTCGGGCCTGGAGTCCCCAGAGATGACACCGCTTTAGTAAGCTTGAAAAGGCCTTGGTGGATGAGATGCAATCTGTAATAGATACAAAACATGGATCTTTAATGACATAAATAAATGCTTCTATCAGCATTACTTATGGTAAAAGCACAAATATGTCCAGTGGTGTTGAAAATGCATTGTGTCAGTCTGTCAGAAATGGGACAGGGTAAGCCGATTTGTCTAATGTGTAGATGTGGACATGTGGAAACTCCACATTGTGGATCCACATCATCCACATAACCTCCACATTGCATACACATCAAGTCCACATCAGCTCCACAATTTCAATGTGGGTATGTGGACCTTTCACTTGACATCCACATCAGCTCCACAATTTCAATGTGGACCTTCCACTTGACATCCACATCAGCTCCACAATTTCAATGTGGATATGTGGACCTTCCACTAGACATCCACATCAACTCCGCAAGTTCCGCCACATTGGAGCAAAGGTCTTCTCAAACTTAGTCATCAAATGTTGTAGTCAGGCTTTAGAAGGCTAGTAAGAAATAATTTCAGTCCGGAACATTAAAATCTTGAGATACAAGATTTTATTAATCCCCAAGGAACAAGTACTGACGCTATAGAGTTATGCCTCTGGTATAGTGAGGCCCTGAGATACAGGACCAAGAGACTGATAGCAGACGCATATTACTGTAAAGCCTCAGAAATTGAACAGAATGAACAAGAGTACGCCACAGCAACTCACACCATCAACTGACGCTATAGAGTTATGCCTCTGGTATAGTGAGGTCTTGAGATACAAGGCCAAGAGACTCATAGCAGACGCATATTGCTGTATAGCCTCTTACGACATCTCCTATGCCATTTTACATAGACTTTCCCCCATGAAAAAGTTATTTCAAACCAGCCTTTTCAAGCTTACTGAAGCGGTGTCATCTCTGGGGACTCCAGGCCCGAGACTCCCCCCAGGCTGTGGACTTAGTCTCCGACCGGAGTCCCCAGAGTGTCACCCTTTACTACTATCGTGGTTATCATAGGACGTCGCTGTTATTCAGTGGTTAACGTCGTGTCATAAAAATCATATGACCACAGTATAATAACATTTTGGCGCGCAAGTGTAACGTCATTGACAACGACAGTGTCAACAAAGCGTTTTCTTATTGAAATAAAGTTGATTTTGAAAACGATAAAATCCCATTTCAGAAGGTCATATGATAGACAGAATTTAACATTCGTGGTCATTACACAACGAAATTTATAAAACTAACCGTAGGCTCGTTTCATAAACTTCATATGAAATGACCATGACAGATCAGTAAACGCCACTTCCCAGAGAGCAGTTGGGATATCGAGGAATAACAGATACGCGTACAATCTGGCATTAAAATATCTTTAACTCAGATATAGCCATTCACGTTAAATAGAGGATCTTATGTTCGTGGTCATTTCATATGAAATTTATAAAACGGACGAGTTTCATAAATTTCATATGAAATGACCACGACTGTAAGATTCTATTTATCACAATACCCTTTAAAATGGGAGTTTATTGCCTTCAAAATTAACACTATTTCAATAAGTAAACGCATTGCTGACACAGTCATTGTTAATGGCGTTAATTGTACTCGCAAAAATGTTATTATACTCGTGGTCATACGGCACGACGTCATCCACTGAATAACATCAAAGTCAAATGAAATAATCAAAAGCGACGTACGTGTTTTTAAATATTTATTTATTAATCTGAGGGTGATGGCGTAATGTCGCTGTATTTGTAACAATGGTAGTATATACAATGCATATACATATTGTTTCTTTTGAATGGTCGTGTCCGTCCGTCTCTCCATCTGGTCAACAGCAAAAAATGTAAGTACCGAACAGCAAGAACTATATTACATCATCGCCTATCCCTCATGACCCAATTGAAAACTGAGTCTATCTATTCATTCATCTATTTGTCCGTCCACCCTTCCCTCCGTCCGTCTATCCATCTAGTCAATAGCAATGAATGTATGTACCGAACAGCAACAACCATATTACATCATCGCATAATCGCCAATACCCAGTCGAAAAAAATGAATGGACTAACTAAATACAAAATTGTAGATTAAAAGTACATATGAGCCGCGACACGAGAAAACCAACAATGTGGTTGTGCGCCCAGCGCAGACTCAGATCAGCCTGGGCATCCGCCCAGTCTGATCAGAATCTTCGCTGTCCGCATGAAGGTAGCTCAGACCCTTAGCTACCCTTTGAACACTTAACGAAGAGTCTGGTCAAACTGAGCGGATGCCCAGGCTGATCTGAGTCTGCGCTGGGCGCACAACCACATTGTTGGTTTTCTCGCGTCGCGGCTCATATATATGTCACGACAACACCTAACCAACAAAGATGCATGTGCGCCCAGTGAATACTTAAATCAGCCTGGGTATCCACCAAGTCCGATCAGAGTCTTCGCTGTGCGCTTTCTGGGTTACTAAGAGTCAAAGCTACCGTTAAGCGACAATTAAGAGGCTGCACAGACTTGGCGGATGCCCAGGCTTATCTGATTCGTCGCTGGACGCACATGCCACTTTGTTGGATTTGTCATTTCGTGGCTCATATGTGATTGCCCTGGCATACGAAATCGAATAAATAAATGAAATTATAAAAAGAACGTAATGATTTATAATACGATCATTACAATTGTATCAGACTTCGATTGTCAGTACATCCAGTTCAAATCGGGCTTTTCATAAAGGCGGCCATAGAAGATTCTTGCTACTGTATATAAAAGCCAAATATCTAGGGGAATGGACAAGTACTAATATGTGGCTGACCTATACGACATATTGAGCATGTTTCTTATTTTATAGATATCTGGACCTTTTTGACATAACTGTACCGAATAAATCATGCTATTCAATAGACTCTTCAGTCAGTCATCAATAGAGAAGTGGAACGGAATGAAAACGAGCATCAACGCTTAAAAACGGTACTTGTGAACAGGGAAGGCTCAAACTAGTTTGTGAATCAGTGCTGTCTAGCAAAAGCCTCTGTCATAAATTGGCTGTACATGCAAATTCGTTAGATTTTTTCAAAGTGTGTGCGAACAGCAAAGGCTCTGATCAGACTGAGTAAACATAGGGTTTTGTTCTATTACGCGTGAAGCGCTTTTTTGCGTTTTGCAACTCAAATATCTTCTATTCACATTATCTTTGAACAAGATATCGGCAATCTTTTGTGGTCAACGGCATTAACAAACCCTGTATGAGTTAATGAACGAATGTCTAGCCAGATTTCACAGAATTTGGATTCTTAATGATGCTGTTAAATGAAGTCAATTGCAGAAAAGAGGGTTTAGCCGATTTGCCTTTGAGATTCCTACTTTAACATCAGTAAAGTATAAAAGACCGATGATGTCTATTAGGTTTGAATTTCCAGTTCTTTACGACTCAGAACTAGCATGAAATCTCGTAGATATTTACAATAAAATATATAAAACGAGAGAAACGTGGTCAGATTTCAAACGAGTGAAGAGAAAAAGTATCAAATGAGAAATCCAATCCAAAAAATAAAAATAAATAAATCCAAAACCCCCCCCCCCCCAAAAAAAAAAATAATAAAAAAAATAGATAAATAAATAAAAAAATAAAATAAATAAATTATGAAAATATCTTCTTTAAATGGAAAACTCGAGAAGCTGAGGTTGTAAAGAGAGAAGTAAATACAAACTCAGACATAAGAAGATGGAATTGAATAGAAAGGCATAAGCCTGAAGTCAGAAGTGCAATGCGAAAATTAACAAAAATTGGATGACCAGAGTTGAAAACATCACATGAAAATTACAAATAAGAATGAAGCAGCTAGCAGGCCGGAGAATGGGGTGTAAGTAAAGAGTGAATTTATATATTGAATTTGATATTAAAGTATGAAGACTTAGTACAACAAACAAAGGCAGACGACTGTAGTAAACACTGGACTTGCGTGCAATGCAGATACAATGCTGTGGCCAGAGTCATACTTCTCATTAACAAAAACACCGCATTTGTTCAGTTATAAGACGGGATTTTCCTTTATAAAACAATCTTAATGATCGGAATCCGTCTTATAATACTGAGGTTGTTTTGGAAGATAAAACACTCAATATATAAGAGGATAATTACACAATACTAAATTACATATATGTGCAGCCTGGTAAGAGTTTTATTTTCTTCTCGGAAATATGAGAGAATCTAAAATTTGAATAGTGAAGGCTCTTATTTGTTTTGCGCAGCTGCGTAAGTTGATTTTAGTATCTAAATTAATACAGACTTATAGTCCTTTTTTAACGCAGTCACACTGATCAGCTTTTGCTTTACAATGCACAGAATGCAAAAGAAACATAGAATGCCGCTGCGAATAGAAAAGAATCTGATCAAACTGATACAGCACAGATTCTCCTAGTTCTGACTGTTCGCATAAGTCCATAGGTTCCTTATCGGGGTAAAGTTGCCCATAGCCTTCCCGTCGACTCATATGGACATCTGTTTTATAAAATTATCTTGGTATAAAGTAATTTACAAACCAGATTAAGAGAGCTTTTAGTTTTCAGACTGACCGAGAAATGCTTAAAGCCAGACGTTATCTTATGTCATTCAATAAATGTACGGCAGGCTATCCTCCTTCATTCCATTTGCTCGTGTTATCTCTGCTTTCGATCACGTGACATTTGTATTTCATTAGTAGAAGTTTTGTAATTCCTTCATATAGCCAATCAAGTGTTTTGATCTGAGAGAAATATATATTTTTTCTGTATGTCTGCGAAACCGTACAAAACGTGTCATGTATTAAAAACAAACTTAAGTCAGAGTTATCTGATGTGAAATTTATGAACCACATGCATATACTCTGGTTTCAGTTAAGTTTCATAATATAAAACATCATATACCATGACAACAAGACTATTAGAGCCGCGACATGATAAAACCAGCAAAGTGGTTGTGCGCCCAGCGCAGACTCAGATCAGCCTGGGCATCCGCCCAGTTTTATCAGAGTCTTTGCTGTCCACATGGAGGTAGCTTAGACCCTTAGCTACCCTTTGAGCATTTAACAACTAATCTGCTCTAACTAGGCGGATGCCCAGGCTGATCTGAGTCTGCGCTGGGCGCACAACCACTTTGTTGGTTTTCTCGTGTCGCAGCTCATTAGATTCTGTTTATCACAGGCCAATTTTTTTTTTTAACATAGAACACGCCATAGATGACGACGTAATGTAAAGCTATACGAAGCAGCAAGGTGACAGATATGTAGATATAACCTACGATCGTATCAAAATGACCTGGTATGATAAGGCCGATATAGATCCCCACCCCGCAACCCCTCCAACAACTCCCCGCAAAAACAAGAACAACTTAGAATCCAACAACTCCCCGCAAAAACAAGAACAACTTAGAATACAAGTTAAGTTTGATATAAAAATATCAAAGTTCCAACTTGGAATTTAACAACAAAATAAATTAGTTTAGGCCTAATAAAATTGTATTTTAAATCCTAAATATACGCATGCCCATGCCAGTGCCATTTTTGATGAAAATGACGATTTTGGTCGTCTTTGTGGTTTTCTAAATATGTCAGCACGACTTCCGCCAAGTTAAATATTTTGCAAACAGATAAAGTCTTGCTATATTAACTTGCCATGCAAACATTAAATGCTTTAGAGGCAGGGTTCTGTGTTCATTTTTTATTGTTTATACTGAGCTTGCACGATATTTTCTCGTGTAATGACCCAATTTACTGTGAACTCTCTTGGAAGCTATTGAATGAAACTTGATCTAGTGATTCATTTATCATTTTGCCAACAATAAAAATGATCTGGCAAACATAGAGCTTTTGTGGCCAATGTCTGTGTCAATTGCTGTCTAATATATCAAAGAAAACACGATTTATTTCCTTCTATAGACTGCCTATGTCTTATTGGAGGCCTTTGATAAGTTAGTTCTAGATGGCTTTATTGGCAATGCGATCAGGGTCAGCTGTTAACATGGTCTACAATGCACAATAGACAATCATGAGTAAGATTAGGGTAGAGTCGCGTAACTTCGGAAAGGGGGGTTATTTTGGAAATACTATTGCAAACAGTAAAAATTCAGATGAGACGGCTCATAATAAGCCGTCTCATCAGGATTTTCACTGTTTGGCCAGTTATTTTTGGATTAATTCAAAACAACTGACATATAGGGAAAACAATGTTACTGTCCGAATTTACCAGCTGTCCGAAGTTACCCGATTCTCCCCTAATAATTGAAGTGCAGAATAGCTGAGCCAACAGCTAGCCCGTTTTGAATGCGAGAGATTGTAGGTTCGATCTCGGCCGAGTTATAGCGAAAAGTCAATTCAAAGGTACCGAATCCGCATGATACAAGATAAATCTACTTAAATACAGAACTCCATGTCTACATTTTAGTTTATTGTGTGTGTATTTCAGTTCCCCCAATCGACGTTCCCCCTGCACCTCAGCGGAACGGATCCATGGTCGCAGTAATGGGGCGCCGAGCGTCCGTCCATTGTTGTCTATCGTGCGTCTGAATTTTAGTTTATTCCTCTTGTTCCTCTTATTTCTGAACTTTATACACAGCTGACCTTTATGAATCAGGCTAAACTTTAAGCCGTGGTTGATTCAGTGGGCTCGTTCGGCATATTTACTTGAGTAACCCGAACAATTACAAGAGATATTCCTTGGACTGCTCGAAGACATACCCTTCGAGTAGGCCGATGACTTTCTTGGTATTTGTCTGGTTGATCCTATTAATAATGCTGAACGGGTGACAACTGAATGAGTGTGAAATAATTATTGGGACACATTATGTGAAACTTGAGCTGGTGGCCTGCAAAAGTGGTATACATGAAACAAAGTTAAATTTGTGAAAAGGATGAGTGTGTTTCATTCAGTCAGTAATCTGTAAGATAAACAGAAAAAGACAATTTCCTAAAGTAAGGACCAAATCAGTCACTTTATATGGACGATGCTAGGCTAAAGGTATTCGGCCCTTGATTAAGTACACACGCGTAGATTTCATTGCTTTTGTTTCATCGTTTGATTAAGTACACACGCGTAGATTTTATTTCCTTATTCGGAAAACAAGCCAACCTTTTTCAAAGCACAAAATAACAGAAAACATTTTGCATCATGCGTTAGAATTTGCGAAACAAGTAGCAGATGAAACAATATGTGTCTTACCATGTCCATTTCTGATATGGGCCCCAAAGACCTTATGTTCAGATTCAACATCACCTCTACAGGATCACCTGTCGTACAATCAGAAACATTGAATTAGACTCACAAGTCATACATCGCATATTTGAGCCGCTACACGACAGAAACAACAAAGTAGTATAAACATCCAGCGAAGACTCAGATCAACCTGGGCATCCACCTAGTCCGATAAGAGTCTTTGCTGTGGGCTTAAAAAGGTAGTCAAGGGTCTGAGCTTCCTCCAGGCCGACAGCGAAGTCTCTGATCAGACTGGGCGGATGCCGAGGCGGTTCTAATGAGGGATCCAAACGTATGTTTGCTTTCAGAAATTTCTGAATCATCCTCAAGAATCCATTTATCTGGAACTCAGTTATCCGTCATTTTTGCTGCCACACGATATTCCTTCAAAAATTTATTTCCCTTCCTCCAGACGATTATTAAGGTAAATGGGCAGACCTCTGATTTTCGGCCATTTACCAAGCGAAGAAAACTTTATGACTCTCCCTTTGCTTCCCAAGACGAAGAGATACTTCCAAACAGAGATCTACGCTTCAAGAAAAGAATAAGCATTCAGAGGAGCTGGGAAATAATAATGTAGCTTTCTGTATACTTCACAGAGAAACACAACACTTCTAAAAAGTGATCTATCCTACACCCTTCTTTAAGATTTGAAATTATTGATAAGGAAGGCAAAAGAAAAATAGCAGTTGCTTCTTCTGGAATTGTCGCCTATTACTTTAACATCGAAAATTCTAAAACAAATATCTGTTGACATTACTGTATCGTGCCAGTGTTAAACAACTTAAAACTTCAATAACCATGCTTTATACCGTCATTTGCCTTCGGTTAACCCTTTTCAGAATGGAGACCCATTTAGGGAGAAAGACAAACAGTACAAACCCAGTTCTGACACTTCGGAATGCGGCGTTTGATCAGGGTCTCCACTCTTTGCTTACATGCATTTCTATGCACAATAAACACAAAAACATATACCAGAAACCCCTAAACTACAAATGGACTCATCCAAAAAGAACACTGGTCAAAAATGGTCAACCTTTTTGTTATAATTTCAAAGTTCCAAGAAATTGTACTCACTGCCATATCCAGGTCGTATTCGTTTATCATAATTCGTCAACATTGTTTCAAGAGTCTCAGTTACCATTTCCCTGCGCATACCAGCAGTGACATTCACCTCTGCTGTTGTGTTTCCTCTAGGACTACCGTCTGTGCTTACTTCATTGTAAACCTCAGTTTTGGAGTCCACTAGGGCACCAGCATGGCCAGGGTAGGAGTAAATGTCTGTCTCGCCACTGACAGCTTTCGGCATCCACATTGTTGTACCGCTCAGGAAATTCTCTTGACTCATACCCATCGATGTCAAACAAACCATACTGCAAAAATAAAGGCGAACTATTCTGTAATCTGGTCATTAACTATTGAAGCTAGCTAATAGTCCAGGCAAACTGGCGATTTTTTCCCTAAACCCAAAACAAATTGCAACAAAAGCTTTTTTTTGCATTTTTGTTGAGAACTAACATTCACATATGACATATCAAAAGTAGGATAAAATCGGATAATGCAAAATATATTTTTTTCTGCATTTTTACAAGCGCTTTTTGCGTCTTAAACATATCAATTATTTGTAAAGTTTTATATGACATAACATTATTGCTGTGAGTTTTATTTCTAAAAACCTATTCTGCCTCTGCCAGAATTGAATCTAGAAGCTTAGGATTGAATTGGGCACATTTTCTTGTTGAATGTAAAGCCATCTAGGTCTAAAAATGGTATAAATTACCCCACCCACTTTATTCTGCCTTAAAATCTGAAGTGAATTTTTGAAGGTCAGTAACTGAACTGCAACAAGAAATATACATACTGATGACTTTGCTTAGCATAAACATGCTTCAGTTTAGAATACTGATCTCTGAAGGCATGAGAATCCCGAAACAAAGGCACAAAGAGCAGAATACTACATGCATAATAACACAAACAGTGCAACATACTTATGAAAAGTCTTTGTAATTCTCCCCGGCAGGATTTATAAACGGGACCACTAAACATTGCTAAGTACTAAAGGGCTAGGGTCGATAAGGGCCATTTTTGGCCTCTGTTTCAAAATTACTCATATTATGCCACATGATACCAAAGAGCATGCCTGTCTCAAAAAATGAAAAGAATTATTTGATTCCGAGCCATGACAACACGCGCTTAAACATACCTACCGTCTGTAAAGCGACAATACACCATTTTTCCCGATTTGATTACTCTATTTAGCATATGTTGATCATATAAAGGACTCCAATGAATCTAAATACGCATTAAATGACGAAAGTGACACTTAACCATCAATCTATTTCATCATTATTGCCATAGTAACGCAGACTGTGTCTTAGCAACAAGAAAAATCAAGTTTTTCGGTGGCCGAGAAAAGAGTGTATGAATATTTTTTTCTCATAATTTTACCCAAAACATTTATTTTTTGCGAGATAATTGTAGAAACTAATGCTTGAAAGAAGAAAGCATGTGCTGCAGTACCTAACCAGAGGCAAGGACTCGCAAGCTGACCTATAATAGAGTTGGGCTTAGTCGCCAGTCCGTGGACTGATCAAGGATTCACTCAAGAGTATCCATAAGGCCTCTTAAACCAATCTGAATTATAGAACAATTGCAGCAGACATTGGTAGTGAGAAAAACAGCATAAGGTTTTGGGTCATATTGATTCCAAATTGGTGTTGCCATGGCAACCAAAACTTTCCATTGACTTGTGATAATAGAGAAAATGTCAACCTGCTTATCGATAGTTTACATTACCTCTCATTTCTTCGACAAACTTGCAGAAAACATAGATGGATAAAAAAACTCGCATGTCTACGAAAACTGTCCAGTATTGACAATTTGCATTGGAGTTATCTGCCCGTAATTATCAAAAGAGTTCTTCAAGATTTATACAGGGACTGAATGTTGTTTCGGCTAAAGGATATACATTTCTTCGTGTGTGTTTTTTTTTTCAGATGTTTTACGTTTGCAGATATTCACGTAATCTATAAAAATCTGAAAGGCGACTGAAAAACGAGTCAGACTGAGAGTCACCCACCATGATGTACTGAAAATTCCTGATCGGCCTTGACTTGAAATAGTCACATTTATTTATTTTCGGGCCTTAATGACAAAGAAGTAACCCGTTTTTATTCACCGAATCTACAGAACTTCGGGATGAGCTGGAAAATTCATATATTTTTGGCCTTTAACGTGTTCAAAATTCTGTTTCCCTTGCGAGTTACTGCCCGCCGACCTTTCTGGGAATGGGGGCCGGGGTGGGGAGAGAGAGCGAGGTGCAGCGAGCCTATTGTAAGTTGATTGCTTCACATTTAAGCACATTTTAAAGAATAATTTGCTAAAAGGAAGTACAAAATAAAAAAGGATTATACACAATAATCCCTTTTTTGTAGGGAAAATCGGCATTTTCGGTACCATAAAATAAGCTTTGAACGAAGGTATTTTTCTCATTATCTCTTTCATGTTTGATAAAAACATAAAAAAATCGGTGGTATAAAACAAGACTACTAAAAAATTGCTGGAATATTCCTACAATTTGAAACCTTGAAAGCAGCTAGAATGTTGGGCAAATAAGTGAATCGAAAGCCAAATCGTTGGTATATTCGTAGTATTCTGAGCAGGTAGTCCTGTTGAATGCTGGAATATTCCATTGATTTTCGCACCAAATTCAAGCTGAATGAAATAATAATACAAAAACAACCTGTCAATACAATTTATTCATTCATCATTTATAAACTGTTTGGCTAATAGAAACTTACCCTGTATATAGAATGCTTGTCTCAGGAAATATAGCATCGTAAATTGCAGGAATATTCCCTTGATTTCAAATATTTTCACTTGAATGTTTATGAGTAAAAATAGTTGGGTTAAAACTTTAAATTCTGCAATCCTTCTCAGTACATGAGTGGGACTAAATCATAGGAATATTCCTGCAATTTCAAACTCCTTGTGAAAAGCAGAACGTTCCAGTTAAACAAAGCCAAACAAATTTTATGAATATATATTTAAGGGGCAAAATTATTAGTAATTTCTATCATTATCTAAAATTGCTGGAATATTCCAATGATTTCAATTATCTCTCAAATCATCAGACATAAACACTGATTTCTCCACTTAAATCTAACAATTAGACGGTACTAAATCCTTGGAATATTCCTACAATTTCACATGAGTTGCCATTATTTGAAAGTTCAGGTAAAGTAAGACGGGCAGCTAAATTAAATGAGCATATTTAAAGACTGAAGCAAACAAATGGTAGTTTTTCTGAATGTTAAAATTGCAGGAATATTCCAATGATTTCAGTTTATGATCAGACTGATGATAGGAACAACGGAAATATATGATCCAAACCTACTGAGCTTAAAGTGCTTAAATCCTAGGAATACTCCAGTGATGTTATACTCAGAATTTGAAAAGTTTAGTCAATCAAAGTTTAAACATACTCAAATATAATTTGTGCCATTTTAAAATTGCAGGAATATTCCAACAATTTCAGTTTATTATCAGACTGTATGATAGAGATAGATGATCTTAACCTAATATTTAGAAGGTGCTTAAATCCTAGGAATATTCCAGCAATTTCAAACACGCAATTGTTGAAGTTTAATCATCCAAGTTCAAACAAAATCAAATAGAATTTGTGCCACTTTAAAAATGCAGGAATATTCCCACAATTTCAGTTCATTGTCTATGACTATGATAAAGATATATGATCTTAACCTAATATTTAGAAGGTGCTTAAATCCTATGAATATTCCAGCAATTTCAAACTCGGAATTGTTGAAAAGTTTAAACAGTCCAAGTTCAAAATATATCAAATAGAATTTGTGCCACTTTAAAATTGCAGGAATATTCCAACAATTTCACTTTATTGTCCGAGTATGATCGAGATATATGATCTTAACCTAATATTTATAAGGTGCTTAAATCCTAGGAATATTCCAGCAATTTCAAACTCGAAATTGTTGAAAAGTTTAATCAGTCCAAGTTCAAACAAAATCAAATAGAATTTGTGCCACTTTAAAATTGCAGGAATATTCCCACAATTTCAGTTCATTGTCCGACTATGATAGAGATATATGATCTTAACCTAATATTTAGAAGGTGCTTAAATCCTAGGAATATTCCAGCAATTTCAAACTCGAAATTGTTGAAAAGTTTAATCAGTCCAAGTTCAAACAAAATCAAATAGAATTTGTGCCACTTTAAAATTGCAGGAATATTCCCACAATTTCAGTTCATTGTCCGACTATGATAGAGATATATGAACTTAACCTAATATTTAGAAGGTGCTTAAATCCTAGGAATATTCCAGCAATTTCAAACTCGGAATTGTTGAAAAGTTTAATCAGTCCCAGTTCAAACAAAATCAAATAGAATTTGTGCCACTTTAAAATTGCAGGAATATTCCCATAATTTCAGTTCATTGTCCGACTATGATAGAGATATATGATCTAAACTTAATGTTTAGAAGGTGCTTAAATCCTAGGAATATTCCAGCAAATTCAAACTCGGAATTTTTTAAAAGTTTTATCAATCCCAGTTCAAACAATATTAAATAGAATTTGTGCCATTTTAAAATTGCAGGAATATTCCAACAAATTCAGTTTATTATCAGACTATGATAGAGATATATGATCTTAACCTAATATTTAGAAGGTGCTTAAATCCTAGGAATATTCCAGCAATTTCAAACTCGGAATTGTTGAAAAGTTTAAT
The DNA here is from genome assembly GCA_963989385.1 of Ctena decussata. Classification (NCBI taxonomy): domain Eukaryota; kingdom Metazoa; phylum Mollusca; class Bivalvia; order Lucinida; family Lucinidae; genus Ctena; species Ctena decussata. Next base: position 60,341,005 of record OZ022506.1, read on the forward strand.
CAATCCCAGTTCAAACAAAATCAAATAGAATTTGTGCCACTTTAAAATTGCAGGAATATTCCAACAATTTCAGTTCATTGTCCGACTATGATAGAGATATATGATCTAAACTTAATATTTAGAAGGTGCTTAAATCCTAGGAATATTCCAGCAATTTCAAACTCGGAATTTTTGAAAAGTTTTATCAATCCCAGTTCAAACAATATTAAATAGAATTTGTGCCATTATAAAATTGCAGGAATATTCCAACAATTTCAGTTTATTATCAGACTATGATAGAGATATATGATCTTAACCCAATACTAAGTTTAGAAGGTGCTTAAATCCTAGGAATATTCCAGCACTTTCAAACTCGGAACTGTTGAAAAGTTTAATCAGTCTTAGTTCAAACAAAATCAATTATTTCTTTTTTTTTTTTTTTTTTTTTGCCAGTTGGCAAAAAATAGCAGGAATATTCCAACAATTTCAGATTATCATTTTATCAGTCTGTATGATAGTCAAATATGATCTTAACCTATTATCTAGAAGGCGCTTAAAACCTAGGAATATTCCAGCAATTTCAAACTCGGAATTGTTGAAAAGTTTAATCAGTCCTAAGTCAAACAAAATCAATGATAACTTTAGACACTTTAAAATTGCTGGTATATTCCAACAATTTCGGTAAATTATCAGACTGTTTGATAGTGATACATATATATGATCTAAACATAATACTTAAAAGGTGCTTAAATCCTAGGAATATTCCATCAATTTTAGACTCTGAATTGTTAAAAAGTTCAATCAGTCCAAGTTTTAACAAATTTCATGATAATTTGTACCACTTCAATTCATTTGTAGGAATATTCTAACAAATTCAGTTTATTATCAGACAGTTTGATAGTAATACATGATCTAAACCAAATACTATGAAGGTGCTTAAATCCTAGGAATATTCCTGCAATTTCATACTCGGGATTATGGAAAATTCTAACACAGTGCGCCTATAGAAGCAAAGGAAAGTTACCGTGTTTTATTCTGCAACAATTCACTGTCTCGAGGTACGTGAATCTACTTGCATTACTGACGTAATTTTGTGACGTTTCGAGACGTTAGACGGTGTAAAGTCTCTTTTTCATTTTAAAATCGCCATAATAACGTACATTTACGCTAGATACAGTTAAGAATATTGGCGGGAGCATGAACGCGCTGGCATGAAGGATGGGAGAGTTTGAATGTAAAGAATAATTTTTCAGCGTTTTTGAGCGTTAGAATCGAAATAGTTCAGCTCTAGCATTGAATTGTTGAGTAATAATTCACTCTTTGTCAGTCAGTTATAAGTAGATATATCACTCGCGCTCCGCGCTCGTGATATGATCTACTTTACAACTGACCTCCAAACAGTGAATTATTACTCAACAATTCACTGCTAGGGCTGATCTATTTCTTAAGTTTAATGAGTCCAAGGTTAAACAAAATCAATGATAATTTGTGCCACTCAAAAATTTCTGGAACATTCCAATAATTTCAGATTATTATCAGACTGTATGGTAGAAACATTGATATTTATCTAAACCTAATATATAGAAGGTACTAAAATCCTAGGAATATTCCTGCAATTTCAAACTCAGTGTAATTGTTGAAGGTCAGGGTATTATGACATATATGAAAAACATTCGAAAAGCAAAATTAATATACACTTGAACCATTCTTTAATTGCTGGAATAATCCAATGATTTTAATCCTTTTAGAAGCGAAGATTTTATTCATGTACATAAATCTAAAAATGTGAAGGCATTTAAATGCTACCTTATTTCAATGTATGCATACAAGAAGAAGATAAATGAATTTTAATTTGTGTATGTCAAACGTTGCAGGCATATTCCAACGATGTAAGTTTAATTTTTCAATATTTGATGGACACAATGAGTAATGTTCTTATATCTGCAGGTGAAAGGTGTTTAAATCCTAGGAATTTTCCTGCAATTTCAAACTCGTTGTCATTGTTGGAAATTCTGATGAAACCAAGCTCCCCTCTTAATATAATGAACACATTTAATAAGCAAAATTAATTTACATGTCAACCATTTCAAATTTGCTGGAATATCCCAATGATTTTAATCTGTTTTGTAACAAATTTTGGATTCATGTACATAAATCTAGGTAAAATAAAGTTATCAGATGTTTGGAGCTAACATTTATTTCCTATAATCTACAAAGTTTGAAGGTGTTTAATCAATCTAAGTTTAAACAAAATCAATTTTGTGCCACTCAAACATTGTTGGAATATTTCAACAATTCCAGTTTATTATCAGACTGCATAAAAAAAACAATATAAAAAACAATGATATATAATCTAAATCTTATATGTAGAAGGTGATAAAATCCTAGGAAACTTCCTGCAATTACAAACTATGTCTGAAAGTAGCATTTTATGTTACACTTAAAAAATAAATCCTAGGAATGTTCTGCTATTTGTCGCTCAAGAGGTCCCGGGCTCGATACCCAGTCCTGCCACTTACTTTCGTTTTTCCTTCAAGAGTTACTGGCGAAAGTATGTGCACTTAGTTCTGGTTAACCGCTTAGGAGGTCTAAGCCTGCCCAGCCATAGTGTTGTTAGGTCAACTGTCTGTCCCGACATAACCGGAGCTGTTTACCATGGACGTAAAGCAACAACACAACAACAACAAAGTCCGTTTCATGTGATGCGAAACGGCGCACATCTAAATGAAATGAGAGGTAATCCGATGCCAAGCTTGTATGATAGCCCACTTGGTGATAACACCCAAACCAACCCTCTCACCCCCCCCCGCCCCTCCCCCTCTTCGAAATTGGGTTGATCCACTCGGGCGATGGTGCTGCGTGGCTTTCGTTGCCTATGCGTCCTAAAGGTCCGGCTGAGCTTGCAGCAGGTGCGGGATGTGGGTTACTTAAAGGTTCCACTGCTCTATCAGTCATATAGATTTATAAAATATTTTTATCATTGAGGTATCGCTGCAAGCTTCTCGCTACAGTTCAGTTATTGTAAATGTCCGTGGTTAGCCAAACTTAAACAAACCACAGAAAAAGTCGTTTTTTTTTTCAATGACTTCGGTCATTTAACTGGCAATGAAATGACCTTCTTTCGATATCATAACTTAAGGTAGTTCGTTACCTTTGTCGCATTTCATGAAAAAAATCGCCGACATCAGGGAATTTGATGAAACTTGTTCTGATGGTTGTCTAACATGTCTAGTATTTTTAACTGTATTCATTTGTCATGTAGTTTATTCTATTTCACCATGAAGCGCCACCTAGCGGCAGTATGTCACTTTAGAGAAAATCCGCCTTTAAAGGGTCACGATTTTGTAATATTTAGGCCAGCTCCTTCGCAAATCTTCTTTATTAGCACCTGTTTATTGCTTGTTGAATTACTGCAATTTTTATTTTGGTAAAGAACCGAACAGAGCTAAAAATAAAACCTTTACCATAGTAACCAACATTATTTTGACGTTAGGAAAGTGCTACCCTTCACAGATTAATGCAAGTTTATCTCAGAAAAAAACGCTCGGTAAGGCCATATAGAAATGTCACTAAAATGCTCTTTACAGAGTTGCAAAACAGGTTTTGAAATAAACAGAGGAGGTCATCGCGCAAAGAATTGGTCAAAAATCGGACTTTAGCGAAAAATGACAAGAAAAAAATAAAGCTGCATGTGCGACGTCACTCTGAAATATGTGTGACGTTCTTATGACATTTCTGATTTTGTTGAAACATATTGAGTTGGTTGGTTGGTGAACAACTAAGGTCATGTCGGGACGGTCAGTTAACCTAACCACACTATTCCGCGGCAGGCTTAGACCTCCTAAGCGGTTAACCAATACTAAGTGCCCATACTTTCGCAAGTAACTGACAACTGCCCTTCTTGAATCAGCGGAAGGAGAAACGAAAGTATGTGGCCAGACCGGGATTCGAACCCAGGACCTCTGACTTACGAGTCAGGTGCCCTACCGATTGCGCTACCCGGCCCGGCGAAACATATTGAGACAAAATTAAATAATTACACCTCCAAATCGTCTGCCTTATTTTATAAAGGGAAGTTTAGTGACTTACTGTGTGCTTTTTTAGATGAAGTAGCCCTTCAAAGATGGGGTCTACTCGAAAATCAAAGAATAAAATGACGCTGAATCAACGTTAATTCAACATTGATTCAACGCTGTGTGCCCGCTGACCAACCGCTTATGAAACGGCCGAGAAGAAGCACAACACCGATGATGCAGACATTTTAATTATTGTAAGTAAAAATTCTCTAGTTTCAATTAAAAATAAAAACGTTACATACAATACAAATGAATACAATCTATAAAATTCGCCACAAATTATATCTAATTAATCATGCCCCGCACATACGAGAGACATCGCGAGCAGTAAGTTAATTCGGTCTTTGAATCCATGCAGACGGACAAGTGTTCTCATTTTTAGCTGTATATATTTTCATGGATTTATACGTTATTTATATTATCAGCCAAACAATGTGCAGAAGCACAGTTTGATCTGAATCTTCCCTGGTCGCACCTGTCGTAAGGTGCCGTTTCACACGATGCCACACATACAAAACATCCTGAGTAAACATAATCTAAGAATAAGTGAAAATAAAATAATTCTATAAAATAAAATATTTTCTGTATAATCAATTACCGTATTAATCATAATAAACGCCCCTGCTCTAATTAACGCCCCCTGACTATATTCTAAAAATGTTATATTAACTTGCATGAAAGCCTGGTTGCTTCTCTGATTGCGGTTGCTCTCGAAACAGGGTCTACTCTGAAAGGAAAGAATTTGCTCCTAGAGTTGAAATTCTTTGCTTTAAGAGTTGACCCTTGCTGAGAAGAAAGGCAAAAAAAAAAAAAAAAATAGTGGAGTTCGTTCCTCTGAAAGTATTTCCATTCACAGTTTCTGCTTATTGAAGGTATTTTGGCAGTGGCTGATTTACTACACTTATGACCCTTAATAACGCCCCCTTTCCAAAAATGCAACGCCCCCGGGGAATTAAATAGGAATACATGTAACACGGTAGTTTGGGGTCCGAGGGTACTGCAGATAATGTGAATATTTGGGTGAACAGGTGTACCCACTCAGCTTACGTTGTTGTTGTTGTTTTTGGGTTTACGGCCCTCTGAGACAATATTTCAGTCTACATCGGCCCAGCTGAGAGAGGGAGACAGAAAACAGAAATGACGAGAGAAAAATATCCAAACATATTATATTAGTAGGACGTCACTGCAATGGAAGTTACCACTCCACCCCAAAGTACAGACAAACAGTGTTCTTGTAGACATTGGAGCGATGAGAGTTAAACGTGAATGTCAAGAACTCGATATTTTCAAACATTTTTACAAAGGGAGACAACTTTTGTGACTTCATGTTTGCTTCGTTGGACAAAAATGGGATCTACCCTTAAAGGAAAGAATTGCTTCAAGAGGAGCAAATGCTTTCCTTGAAGATTTGACACCCATTTTAAAGGGACGTGAAACTGAAAAAAGTTGCCTCTGCTTCGCCTGAAAGTGTTCCGATTCATATAAAATTGAGCCGTGACATGACAAAACAAACAAAGTGGCATGTGCGCCCAGCGAAGACTCAGATCAGCCTGGACATCCGCCCAGTCTGATCAGTCTTCGCTATGCACTCAAGGGGTAGCTAAGGTCTAAGATACCTACGTGCTGACAGCGGAGACTGGGTGGATGCTGGTCTGAGTCTTCGCTGGGTGCACATGTTACTTTGTTGCTTTTATCGTGTCGCGGCTCATTAATACATTTTGCTACTTTTTACCCTATTAACTATACAAAACCTGGAGAAAAATAAAGTATGGCATTACAAAACAAGACCTGTCAGCGTACAGGAAGGCTCGCCTGACCGTCTTGAACATCACCATCCTGGTAAAATGGGACCGGGAGTGGGACGCCATGGCCGATGCCGTTATGACGGCAATAGCTCTTCCGTACTAACGTACGGAAGAGGCGCCGTAGTCGAGTGGTTAGAGTGGCTCGGCTATTGTGCAGAAAGTCACCGTAAGGTCGTGAGTTCGCGGCTCACTGTCGCCATACGATGACTGGAAAACTCTCTCTGTCAACCCAGCAGTAAATGGGTACCTTTTTCGAATCAGGGAAGGATAAGGCAGCGAAAGGAGAGGGATGGGCTCCGCCTTTCATAAGCTGTGCCTAAGATACAGTGGGTCTCTAACCCCCACAGCCCCTACGGCTATTACGCTATGGGAAACCTTTACCTTTACCTTTTTACTAACGTACAGCCGAGCTCATTAATAAAAGATTCATGCCAGTTATAAAACAAGTTCAATATGGGATTATCTAATGTTTATATTTTATCTACATGTAGGTCTAAGGCAATTTACTTCAGAACCATCAGAGGTCCAAAGTTTGTCATAAAACACTGACCTTAACTCTAATTTACCCGAGGGTTCCTCTTTTTACAGTATCGAGTCCTAAAAAGCGAGTTTCGAGTTATAAAAAGCAAGTTTCGGGTCATAAAAAGCGAATATCGAGTTAGGAAAAGCGAGTTTCGAGTTATAAAAAAGACCGACACCTGAGCATTCGATTAAGATGTATGGGTACACTTCTATAATTGAGCCGCGACACGACAAAACTGACAAAGTGCGCCAAACAAAGACTCACATCAGCCTTGGCATCCACACAGTCTGATCAGGGTTCTCGCTGTCCGCACTGAGAAAGCGCACAGCGAAGACTCTTATCAGAATGGGCGAATAACCAGACTGATCACGCTGTCTGGGCTGGGCGCACATGCCACTTTGTTGGTTCTGTCGTGTCACGGCTCATATGTATCTATCTGCCAGAGATTTATTTACAATTTTGCTGCCAAAGAATCTTGGGACCCCGCATGGACTCAGTAGGTTTATAAGTTCAGTGCGTCCTTCAATAAAACCATGATTCCACATCACTGAAATTTAGTGAGTCTTGGGACTCTCAACAATATAAATTGTGAGGGGAAATTTTGAAAACTGTATTTCTTCGTTTATAAGATGGAGAATTTTGCCCTTCTAACACGATCCCAAAATATCTAGAGGGAGCTAGATTTTGGGGGGTTCTTTTGGAAGGGCAAACCCCTTCTTATAGCAGAATTTCTTAAGACTGAATTATGTATTTTGGGTCATTCTAGAGATGGGAACCCCCCGTTTTATAGCCGAATAAATACGTTATAGGAAGCGGTGGAACTCACAGGTTACAAAATCACTGATCTGCTGATACCTCTAATATTGTTTGAATATCACCAGTGGCAGGTTATATTTGAGCCGCGACCTGACAAAACCAACAAAGTGGCATGTGCACAAAGCGAAGACTCAGATCAGCTTGGGCATCCGTTCGTCCGGTGTTGCTAGTTAGTGTGTCTGTGACCCTGCGAGTCTTGCACGTTATACAACTGTAGTACGTTGAAAATCGAACAGGATTATGTGCATACAATACCATGTTTTTTATGCCGTATTAGGTTATTTCTATCCTCCTGGTGTGCACATTGTAAAATTCAGTTTTAAGAAAAAAGAAAAGTATTATAGAAATTTCCACGTCAAAATTATAGAAACATTTATTTCGAGTATGCGGTAGAGAATTAATCAGACAACGCAACGTTTAAAAAAATAACGTTACGTGTCGCTGACGTTCGTCGCTTAATATGTACTTTTTCTTTCAGATGAATTTTTCATTAATACTTGATGCGATCACCATATATTTTTATTTTCATTTCTTATTCTACGAAATCCGCTCTTTATTTTCGTCGTAATTTTATATAGTGTCGCCAGGCTCGTTTTGGAGAAATTTCTGCTTCAACAGTTGAAGGGTTCGAACTTTTATATCGTCAAAAGAGATACAGGTCCCAGATTTTAACGTTTTTAAGTCATAAATGCTGTTCTTCACCATCGAAATGTATATACCAAATAACAGAGAGATTAAAACACTGTTGATTGAGTGTTCTGGAAACAAAATCCGACAGGGAATACGCAAGATATGGTACAAAACGTTAATGTTTTTATAAGAAACATCAGATTACGTTAGATGGCGCATTAATATTAAACGAAAATAAATTCCTCAAAACAAATAATACCATCAAAAGTGCAACATGTCAGAGTATAATTCAGTCAAGTTTCATCAAAATCCAAGGTATTTCGATTTTTTACCCATGACGTCACCAACGGTATCGAACTACGTTAAATCAAATGATAAAAATACAACGCACAGGTATGATCCAATTCATTGACGCGCTGTCATTTATATTGCATCGACCAACGGGAAACCAGAGTGGAATTGTCTTTTTGAGAAATTTGTCTTTTTCAACAAAATGTTTCCCATGTTTTAGCCTGTTATATGACTCACACAATGCACATTTTACCCCAAATGTGAAGATTGAACCGCTTTCATAATGTAATAATGCTTTCTGTTTAGACGTTTTTTGTTGTTGTTTATATTTTTTTGTTTATAACAGGTAAGACTGTTTTACTCTGATATATTCTGAATTTCTTTTCTTTCTCAGTCCCTCTTTGAGACGGCACGGTACATACTAAAAAATACTGTCTCACGGAACTGCTAAACCCCAAACAAACAGTTGTGAATCAGTGACCCTTTCCGTAGTCGCTTCCTTGTTTATGGTCGGCAAAATACACATATACACTGAGAGACCATATTTCTGCGTACCCAAATCGACCGTAGCTCACTCTGCTTATTAAGATGGCCGCTCAAAATGGCCGCCGGACTAATATGATGTCGGTGTTCCGCTTGTATTGTGCCGCCACATGCGATAACGGCATTTGTTGCATATGCAGTCCTCAAATGCTCAGTACAGCCTTTGCATTTGCGTTATGCAAGCTTTGTTTGCCGAAAATTTGAGCATCGTGTGCTGTTTGAATACACAATGATTGGATCCTGACGAATCTATCTGCACAAACCAGAGCTCTCGCAGAATCACGCCGTCTCGCAGACTGCTTTGAGTTGTATTAATCTTTTCTAATGGCTAGGCACAAGCTGATCTCTCAGTGCTTCTTGAGTGTGCCTGCAATAAGGAACATTTGCACGCAACACCAATCAAATCTTAATATCTTAGGGACCGACCATTTGATATTCTGGGGAGGGCCTGGTATATTTATCAAAAAAATTCCCTGTCTTTGGATATGCAAGAAAAAAATAACCTGGCTCATAAGGGGGTTCAAAAAAATAATCTGGCTTCAAAAGTAAGAGAAAAAAATAACCTGTCTCCACCCAAAATTTCAAAAAAAAAATATAGTCTGCAGATAATTCCATTGGAATTGAGTTTTTATAATCTCTCTGGCTTCTGGGGGCTGCGCCCCCAGACCCCCATATTTATAGTTATATTTTAATATTATCTACAATTGGTTTACACCAGCGGGCCCACATGTGCATAGATTTACAAAAAAATCCTATACAACATTCACATACATGTATCATTGATCTGCCACATTACTAAGTAAATGTTTCCACTAAAACTGAATTGCAAAAGAGTCACTAGCTTATGGGAGACAAAACCATTATGGCAAAATAAGCACTCTAAAAGGCAAAAGTCCCAATATAAAAACCCTTATATTTACCATCATTCCTAGTTTTTCTCTTGTTTCCAGTCTTAAAATTGCCATTGAAATTGGGAAATTGCTTTAGCTTCTGGGGGGGCGTTGCCCCCCAGACCCCCCTTTGTTAATTTCTTAGCACATAACTTTCAGCCATTTTATTAATTGACATTCATGTATAATGTGACTCGATCAGTAAGTATTTATCAAACTTTCTAAAGGACGAATAAAGCATGTTTGGGCATATATTGGGATAGAAAAAAAAACTTAAATTCCTAATGTTAGCCCTAAAACTTTGCCAAAATAGCCCTAAATTTTGGCCAAAATAGCCCTAATTTAAGGCCTAATTTTTTGCCAAACTCATACAGGGATGTTTGTATATGTACCTTAGATGAAAAGAGTAACATGCTCCAAGCACTGGTTTGCAAAAGCAAGCTAAGCCATGCCCTTCACCTGGTTAAAGACAGCACCATGTTCTTTTTGTGAGAAAAAAAAGGTGTAAAAAAAATACTGATGTGGGTAAAATAAAAGGATATCGATTAAGATCAAGTAAACAAGGATGTGATAGTTCAGCTATAAAATAAAAAAAAATAACCTGTTTGAGTTAGTTTGTAAAAAAAATAAATTAGCTTCCACAAGGTGAAAAAAAAAGAAATTGTTTCCAGAGGCCAGTGAAATAAAATGTTGTGTCTCCATCAAGAATACCAGGCCCCCCCCCCCCCCCCCCCCCCCCCAGAATATCAAATGGTCGGTCCCTTAAATCGTATTTATCAAATCATCTAAATTGACAAATTGACTTTATTATTTCATTTTATATTTTTTTTTTCGCCTTTTCCAGTCGTATAAAAAGATAATTACTGTTTGTAATAACGTCTCGCATAGACGGGGTCACAATATACTTTTTCTAAGAAATACCAGGACAAGATAAGAATAGAAAACAGGGCCAGTTTAGGGATAATTTCCCTTACTTTTTCCATAAAACATATGTTGAGTTCCTCATTAGCGCCTTCTCGCATAGACGGGGTCACGTAGACTTTTCTGCAGTGAGAATTATCAGGCACATATATGGGAAAACAGGGCTAATTCAGGGATAAGTTTTCTCTTATTTTGTTACATAAAACATATGTTAATATCCCTCATTTAAGCAGACTCGCAGAGTCGGTTACAAATAGGGGTCACGACATTTTTTTTTTCAGTCAGAAATAAGAGGTCCGGATAAAAAGAGGTAACAGGGATCATTTAGGGATATTTCCCTATTTTTTATTAAAAAAAAAAAAAGAAAAAGAAAAACATTGTAACCCCACATTAGAACCGTCTCGCATAAGCAGTTCTAATGATGAGAGAATGAGAGGCCACAATGTGCCGCGAAACGAGAAAACCAACAAAGTGGTTATGCGCCCAGCGCAGACTCAGATCAGCCTGGGCATGTCTGATCAGACTCTTTGCTAAGCGCTTAAACTGTAGCTAAGGGTCTAAGCAGACAGCGAAGTCTCTGATCAGTCTGGGCGGATGCCCAGGCTATTCTGATGCTGCCCTGGGCGCACAACCACTTTGTTGGTTTTCTCGCGTCGCGGCTCATATGTTTTAGTGAAAAATAATAGGCCCTGATAAGAAGGGATAACAGACGTCATTTTTTTATTATTGTTTTTTTTTTTCTTCATAAAAACATACGTTGTAACTCCACATTAGAACCGTCTCGCATAGACGGTTTTAATAGAGATGATCCGCATAAGCCTTTCGTATAACCTTAATCACGCTATTGACGATAAAAAGAAACTACTGAAGCACAGAAATGATAAACCAGTAGATAACAGCGATGGATGGTTGACTTGCGATTTTACGTCCATTTTAACAGTATTATAGTTATATCAGGACGATGGGTGGGTGATAATGACAGGCTGTGTGCAATGGAACTCCGTTAATGTTTGAAAAAATTCGCGCTTATACGGGGGCTCGAACCCGGGACCGCTAAATCCTTAAGCCAGAGGTAAGAGCGTTTCATGTGATTTATGAATTTAATATTAATTTGTGAAGAATAAACTAAAGTGTGAAGTGTCATCTGTGAGTATGAAGTATGATTTGTGAACTCTGAAGTGTGAAGTACGAAGTATGAAGTGTGAAGTATTAACAGGAAAATTTCATGTCATTTTTACATGGTAAAACACAAGGTACAAGAGGTAGAAATACAAGGTACAGGCGCTTAAACAGGTGATAAAAATACAATGTACAAATATGTAAGGCAAGGATCCCATTGACTGTGCCGCTGTTGCATTATTTCATTGCCTACCCGGGAACCAGAGACGAAACCCGTATTTTTATGGAGAGACTTTTCTCCCACCTATGCACATATAAGGTAGGCTTTCAGCTCATATAAGAATATACATGTAAGTATCTTTCATGGGCATGAGGTGTGGATAGAAAAATCCGTCACGAGTGCCACTGTTCGGCGTCACGAGGCTTGCCGAGTGATGCCGAACAGTGATCCCGAGTGAGGGATTTTTCTATCCGCACCTCACACCCATGATAGATACTTTTTCTTGCACACCACGTTTTGTATTATCTTTAAAACTTGCTAAAATGCGTAATTTAGTGCCTCAGAGCTTTCTATTTGACTTTAAAACAAGGCGCCGCTTTCAACGATCGCCATTCGGTTCTTTCCGTCAACGTCTGGCATGCATAAACTGACGTCATTTTGCCGTCTTCGTGACGTAATCATCTAAAACGCCAACGTCACTTGACGACGCAGATACGTGACCTCCATTACAACCAATGCATTGGATGCTCGTGATTTTTATCCGGTCCTGGATGATATAACATGGGTGAGATAACATTTGTAGGTGCAGGGGAAGCACGCGGATATCATTATCCTGTGTGCAAGAATATAAGTATCTATCATGGGTGTGAAGTGTGGATAGAAAAATCCGTCACGAGGGTCACTGTTCGGCATCACGAGGCTTGCCGTGTGATGCCGAAAAGTGATCCCGAGTGACGGATTTTTCTATCCACACCTCACACCCATGGTAGATACTTTTTCTTGCACACCACGTTTTGTTTTAACTTCAGACCTTGTTAAAATGCGTAATTCTAGTGCTTGAGAGGTTTCAATTTGATTTTAAAAGAAGGCGCCGCTTTCAACATGTTCAACGACCGCCACTCGTTTTTTTTACGTCAACGTCTGGCGTGTATAAACTGACGTCATTTTTGCCTTCTTCGTGACGTCATCATCTAAAAATCCAACGTCACTTGACGACGCAGGTACGTGACCTCCAAAACAACCAATAATGCATTGAAATCGCGTGATTTTATCCGGTCCTGGGTAAGAACACTAGGATAAGACGAGATTTTCTATCCCAGGTGAAAAGAATGGCATTGTCTATCCGGTGTGCAAGAAACTTCTATCTTACACCTGGCAACGTCTTTCTTATATTAGCAACCAGTCTTTTTCAATTTTTGACTTATATTTTAATTTTAAATAAACAAAATGGACACGCATGCATCTCGGATGACGTTGGATAGCAGGTCATAGGTTTGTGGCGTCATTCAATTTTAATGACGTCACTAAACCGGTTATAAAACGTCGCTGGCAAACTTGACGCACGTGACGTGAGAGTCTTAGTTGCAGTTTGTTTTTGCCCTCTGGAAGATAAAATAGTTCACATGTCGTGTTTTCCGTCTATTTTTAAGGTGCAAACTGTGTTTAAACCCATTTTAGGACCCGTTAAACACTCTGGACTGCTCAAAATTTACTTCAGATCACTGGTTAAAAAGTTAAATTTTTCCTGTTCTGTAGCCTAATCCGACTTTAGGTCTATAATCCGCTAACAGTGGGAGAAAAATAGTCCATCTTGAGCCAGTCCATGTAGGATAGAAAATCTCACCCTATCCTACATATCCTACATGGACACTCATGATGGATTGTTATAATCTTTTCTTCTTCTTTTTTTTTTTTTTTTTTTTTTTTTAATATACCTTTTATACACATATTCTTGGGGCAGAGGAGAGAAGTTTATAGGTAGGAATGAAGGATTGTTTAGCTATGCACACAGGCAGACAGGCAGATAGGGAGGACAAATTGACTAATTTCACGAAATCCAGTGGTTCTCTAGGTAAATCGTTCCGCATGAAAAAAAGCCGGGCCGGGTAGCGCAATCGGTAGGGCACCTGACTCGTAAGTCAGGGGTCCTGGGTTCGAATCCCGGTCTGGCCACATACTTTCGTTTCTCCTTCCGCTGATGTAAGAAGGGCAGTTGTCAGTTACTGGCGAAAGTATGTGCACTTAGTACTGGTTAACCGCTTAGGAGGTCTAAGCCTGCCCAGGAATAGTGTGGTTAGGTTAACTGACCGTCCCAACATGACCTTAGTTGTTTACCGTGGACGTTAAGCATCAAATCAACCAACCAACCAACCGCATGAAAAAAAAATCAAACGTAGGTCTGATAATCGACAAACACATGTACAGTCATACGAGTTAAACGACAGATTTTTTTTTATCTGTAAACAACTATCCTCCCCGGCACCCCACCTCTCCCCCGCCCGCTCCGTCCACCCAATCCCATACTCTAGGGTCACGACCAAATTACTCTCGTACATCAAACCTGTTTCATTTTACACATCAAAACATAAAAATACAATCAAAAGTAAACATGCTGTCGGGGATATTGGCTGCTGTTTTTCTGGATTTTTTTCTTTTTTTTATTTTTTTTTTCTTTTTTGCGTAAGATATTTTCGCGCTTAAGCTGCCTAAAATGTTTCCGACTGGTTAAACTCGCGCTCCAGACTGGTTTGACAATCAATTAGTGCGTAAAACTGATATTTCGTGCAAGTGCAGAGGTCTGCGCCTAAATAATACATTTACATCACTTTGAAGCCTCCGTAGTATTCGTGTAGGTAGTTCGTCAATTGTACGTTAAGCTTATGCGGAACATCTCTAATGACAAGTCACAATATATGAGCCGCGACATGAGAAAACCAACAATGTGGTTGTGCGCCCAGCGCAGACTCAGATCAGCCTGGGCATCCGCCCAGTCTGATCAAAGTCTTCGCAGTCCGCATGGTGGTAGCTTAGGCCCTCAGCTACACTTCAAGCGCAAAGTGAAGACTCTGATCTGACTAGGCGGATGCCCAGGCTGATCTGGGTCTGCGCTGGGCGCACAACCACATTGTTGGTTTTCTCGTGTCGCGGCTCATATCTTTTTTCCCTCTTAAGAAATAAGAGTTCCAGATTAGAAGGAGTAACAACGATCATTTAGGGATATTTCCCTTCTTTCTTTTCATAAAATACATACGTGACCCAAAGTAGAATTGTCTCGCATAGACGATTCTAACCAGAGGACACAACATATGTTTTTATTTAGAAATAAGAGGCCCAGATAAGAAAGGATAACAGATATCATTTACGGATATTTCGCTTTTTCTTTCATGAAAAACATACATTGTAACACCACATTAGAATCGTCTATTCAAATGAGAGGACCCAACATATGTTTTCTTTTCTTTCGGCGCGGAAAATTAAAAAAAAAATCTCCAAGTATACCTATTTCCCCTTTTTATCTAAAGCTCTGAAGATGGTTCAAAATAACAGCATAAAAAATAAGATAAACAAGAAAAAGGAACAAATATCCTTGTTCATTGGGTGCCTTGGCCCTATTGACAAATGCACGTTTCTCACCATGTCATATAACTTTCCCAGTGCGAATGCGTGTGCTAAATTAAACATTGAATCTGTACTGCGGCGAGGGAAGTAGGTCTAACGGAAAAACGTTAACTGACATGCTAAGTCTAGACTCTGCATATGCGCAGTCTGTTCAGGGACTTTATGGCAGCAAACATATTATGGCAGCAAAAACACTAAATAGTTTTATAATAACAGAGTAGACTATGGTAAAAGGGTCGATAGCACTGATACGGGTCGACCCGTACTTTTGAAATATTTCAGATACGGGTCGACCCGTAAATTTCTGGTCGACCCGTAAATATACGGGTCGACCCGTAAAAATACGGGTCGATCCTTATATATACGGGTTGACCCCTTTTTTATGGGACCCGTATTATACGGGTCCACCCGTGATTTATCTACCCGTCCCCCCCCCCCCCCCCCCCCCCCCCCCAAATAAACTGACCAATCAGAAGATGGCTTCTATCGGTTCTTCGGCACCCCAGATATAGTGCTTCAATTCATGCTGTGGAGTCGCACTAGTAATACCTGTTATGATAACTGCATATATGGCAAACGATTTCTTGGGTTTGCTTTACTAATGCTCAGTATGTCAGGATCTGCTAATATATTTTAAGTTAAACTTAAAATAATATCGACCCTTAAAAGTATATTTTTTTTAATTATCATCCAAAACTGTTACCAAAAGAGGGAAATATCCAATACGGAACGTTGCCTATTTTACCTATAAAATGTGTGTAACCGGCCAATCCAAACTGGTTATCTGTTTATTGCTGCTGTGTATATATTCAGAAGCTTATTCGTCATGTTCGTATGTGTAGTAAATCCATCACTACTGTTTGTTATATGTTGTCAGTAAAAGGAAAAGTTATATTCAAACCTTTAATCTGGACGTTCTTTCGAATTCTGAGATTTTTTCTGAATTCTTATTATTTCATTTTATGCTGCAATTAAAAGGAAAAAATAACAGCGTCAGAAATGATTTTATAATAAAAATAAAAACAGTAAAAATGGTAATAAAATATTTATGAAAATAATAAAAATATTTTTAAGCATTCTCTGACAATATCAAATAAAAGAAAAAAAAGAAACGGTCAGATTTTTTTCTAAACTATTTTTCTATCTTTTATTATTATTATTATTATTATTATTATCTTGTGCTGTTCGCTGTTCTAAATTACGTCAGATTAAACAATCGTTATCATGAGCTACACATGTTCTGATCCGACTTTGCTTGTGCGTTTTCCTATCCAAGAATGCAGGGTGACCTACTTCATCATCGCCAAAATCTGTTACAAAAAAAAAAAACAAGGAAAAAAACAACCTAACACCTGTACAATAGCTGTTTTATCCAAAAATTATATGACACCGGCCTTTTAAAGCAGACATCTGTGTGTCTGTAAGTTACCATTTGTTTACATAAGCATATTTCATATTGTACACTGTAAAAAATCCGTAGATTTTACGGTAGTATACATGGCAACCAACTGCCAGTTTATTTCCTGTTCTTTTTACGGGTGTCTGCCTGTAGAACATTTTTTTAAATCACAATATGGTAGAGTTATGTTAACTGACCCCACTCGAAAATATTTTTATACTGTTGAAGGGCTGTGTGACCAAAACAATACCTATCGTATTCTACCCTACTCTGCGCGGTGATTCCTGCAAATGTTTACGGGCGCCCGTAAAAATAACGGGAAATGGACTGGTAGTTGGTTGCCAGGTATTCTACCGTAAAGTCTACGAAATGTTTTTTCATTGTATACAACAGCTGCTGTTTGTTATCTCTTCTCATTAAAGATTGTCTCACTCGTTTATTTCATGTTTTCAGAGACAAATATTTTAATTAACAAAATCTCGTTAGACAATATGGAATATTCTCATAATTAACCGTACAAGTTTTGAGAAACTGCATGTTTTTTTTTTTTTTTCGATAAATGTGGAATGAAAAATAATCTTCAAATAAAAATGCAAATACCTAACGGCATGTAAGAATATCGATTTTGACCACGCGTGTCATGTGATCATGTACAGGTATTTTTCTTATTCGTGCACGTGACAGTGACGCATGAATATTTTTTTTTGTCCAATCATGCGATTTCCAGCGCGGTCCGCGATAGTTTTAATTTATCTTAATTTTTGTTTAAAGCTAGTTTTATTAAACATTATCATCTAAACTCTATTTCAAATGTATAGTTAGAGGTATTGCATGAAATATTACATCAAAAAATTATTTGTAATTATTATCAAGGGAGTAAATCTTTAAATCGAAAAGATGAAATACTATCTTTACTTTCGGCGTCATGCGTTATTACAAAGAACTTCTTTCTTTTTGGCCCTTCTTTCCTCTATTTTTTTTTTATTTTTTTTTTTATCTATTTATGTCTGAGAACCTTTGGCATAACTAAACAAAACGAACAGCATCATCGACTGTTTATGATAATGATAATAATAATGATGATATAGTAAAACAGAACGTCTTATTTTTATTTGTTATGCCAGGGAATGTTTCGCTGTTATTATCATCATTATTATTATAATTATTATTATAAAGGATTTTATTATTGTTATCATTATTAACGTTAATATTTCTGAATTATGCAAAATCGAACACTCGTTATCGTAACTACACGCATATGGCAAGCCAAATGCACACTAATTAGAAAAACCTGATTTTTCTCAGAAAAACCTGGTTTTGCGATTTGATAAACCAGGTTTTTCTCAGATAAACCAGGTTTTTCTCTGATAAACCAGGTTTTTCTCTTGTTAAACCAGGTTTTTCTCAGATAAATCAGGTTTTTCTCTGATAAACCAGGTTTTTCTCTGAAACTTATGATAGTTAGAGATATACCTGGTTTTTCGAGAAAAACCAGGTTTAACAGTGAAAAACTTGGTTTTCCTTTTGTTAAACCAGGTTTTTCTGAGATAAACCAGGTTTTTCTCTTGATATCCTAGGTTTTCATTTCTAATGTGTCTTTTCGGCTGAAAAACCTGGTGTAACAGAGAAAAACCTGGTATATCGAGAGGAAACCTAGGTTTTCTCTTGAAAACCTAGGTTTTCTCAGATAAACCAGGTTTTTCTCAGATAAACCAGGTTTTTCTCTATAGATTTAAAAAAACTGGTATATCGAGAGAAAACCTAGGTTTTCTTTTGAAAACCTAGGTTTTCTCTTGATAAACCAGGTTTTTCTTAGATAAACCAGGTTTTTCTCTAATAAAACCTGGTTTTTCATTGTGCAGAGGCAAGCCAAACGCACACTTACTTAGAGATATACCAGGTATTTCTTATAAGTGTGAAAAGCGCAAAACTTAATATATCTGGAGAAAAACCTAGTTTATCTCTCTAGTCACATGACTTGTAATCATAAGTTTCTCTCAATTTCATTGGCTAATGAGAAAAACTAGGTTTTTCAAATGAGTGTACTGGTGAAAAACCTGGTTTATCTCTCCTGTCACGTGACTTGTAATCACAAGTTTCTCTCAATTTCATTGGCTATAGAGAAAAACCAGGTTTTTCTAATTATACATTTGGATAGCGAAACATAGTATATCTGGAGAAAAACCTGGTTTTTCTCTCTAGTCACGTGATTTGTTATCACAGGTTTCTCTCAATTTCATTGGCTAATGAGAAAAACCAGGTTTTTCTTTGCAGTAACCACGTGATTTGATATCGCAAGTTTCTAGCAATTTGACTGGATGGAGTGATTTCTGCAAAACCATGTTTTACAACATCTGATTGGACAAGCTATAATAAGGATATCGACCTGCTACAATAATCATGCTTCCGCTTCTGTTTTTAGCTTTCGTAGATAAGAGGACACGCGCGCACACTTCCAATAATCGCCCATGTCACCAGCAGTGTTGGGGGTCATAAAATACAATATACATGCATACAGGATTTTTGTGTATTGCGCAAAAAGTAGGACAAATAAAACTCTGGATCTGTACTTCACAAAGGAATTCTCTCTTTTTTATCTGCGCAGAGTGGGAAGTTTTAGCGCAGTGACAATTACGAAATCGAAAAATAATCAAATGCTTTTGTGCCTAATAAATACATGTATGCTTATCAACGTGATTATTCATCGTTTTATTTTTTTTTTTTTTTTTTTTTTTCGTTTTGCCAATTTAAAATTGGTAGTTTGATACTTAAATTTCCTCATAGGCAGCGTGATTATTTTATTTTATTTTATTTATTTATTTATTTTTTTTTTTTGACAATTTACATTTGATAGTTTGATGATTAAATTTCCACATAGGCAGCCAATATTTTTCTAGCTATTTTATTATCCTTTTTTTTTTTAATCTTTTATTTTACTATAATTGTTCTTATTGCACCCCACCTCCATTTTTGTTCAGCTTTCCGAATCCAATCAATGTTAAAGTGAGCGGTCCAATAGATATAGATGGATGGATGGATGACTTGCAGTTTTACGTCCTTTTTAACAGTATTTCAGTCATATCAGGCCGAAGAGATGGTGTTAATGAAAGGCTCTGTGCAAAGAAATCCCGCTAACGGTTGGAAAGATTTCCGCTTCGAGTGCCCGAACCCGGGGCTGCTAAATCAGTAAGACAGCGCTTAACCTACTAAGCTACCGGGGCTCCTGAACGGTACAAGTACTTGACCGAATGTGCATATCAATCTCGACATACACAGGTAGCATATGCCCGAAGGCAGGTTTTTACACGACGCGCCGAATGTGATCAAGGTCGTCACTGCCTTAGCTGCTAGACGGCTGAGGTTATCATGAGTGCCGCGTGATTACAGAGAGAGAGAGAGAGAGAGAGAGAGAGAGTAAATATAATAGATCCGTTAACCAAAATGGGGTCATGATCAGCCCAACATGCTCAGTCCAATCTGGGCATAGGCAGTTCGCATATACACGGCATAGTGGCAATTGTTTCAAAGAAACAGACTTCTTTAGGCATATGCAGGTCGGAAAGGCAGTGATTATGCCGTGAGGCCCGGACCAGACTACCTAACATAGAGACCTGCGTATGACCTTACTATCATACTGCATCGTCTAATACTCTTAACTATGAAATAAGATAAAAAAAAAAAAAAGGAAAGTAGTGTATGAGCATACAGTAGTCTGTTCTTTCCCAGTTTCGTAAATTTCTGGAAGTCCACCAGACTTTTATAGTATAATAATTACTTTCAAATTCTGTATTTGTTTTCTCAAGGATGCTACTGATGGCGTAATATTAAGGTCATAAACAAAATCTTTATGATGTAATACATGTTATTCAAGTTTTGTACTTCAAGTTTATTTTTATTTGGCTATTTCCAGAATCTTTCATTGAAACCTCCTGAGATGTGACTAGGCTGACTAATGGTTTTAAAAGAGATTGTCGATCTCTCTGTTGTCAGTTCAGTGCATTAAATTGTGTACTAATTTGTCCAAAGCATGCTTGAGGATAAAAAAATAAAGAAGAAGAAAAAAATCTCATTCGCAAAACTTTAACGCCAATGTTAATTTACATACGGATGGAGACGGACAGACACGGACGGAAAATGCAAAAATTACTCTTCGATATGTCCAATGTTAGGATATAAATATTCACATGAGCAGACTGGTGTCAGACTGGGCATGAAACTGATGTAAGAATGAGAAAAAATACCGTAATTACCTTTAATATTTGGTTTAAACAATATTTTATTCAAAGATTTTATACATACATATAAATAATAGAGTGAAGCAATACAGGATCTGACAGTAAGCGTAACGCTTATATGTAAGTCATCTCCTGAAACAATGGATACTGTACAATGGTACTGAATGGCTAGTTTTATCAAACCAATATAAGAGAGAGAGAGAGAGAGAGAGAAAGAGAGAACGAGAGAGATTTAAACGAACATTAGATCTGTAAGAGTTGAAATAAGAATAATATCAAAATCGATTACACATAACTTTGACATGAAATCATGATGGTTACAATAAAGTACAGCATGCTTTCTGCAAACTAGAAGCAAATGTAGTTTAATTATTCGTTTAAACGAATACAAGAATACATACAGATTGACAGAAGAAAACTGCGAGACTCAGTATATAAAATAACAGAGAAAAGGGGAAACAAATAAAGAAATATATATATATAGCGGACCGGTTCCCCCGCCCCCCAAAAATACAAGATGATTCTTCACCCTGCAATAGTTATATCTCGTATTAGCAGACTGGGCAGTAATGATGCGAATTTTCTTAACTATTAATAAATCTACCAGACTTTATAATGAATTCTTGAACTTGTAAAAATAGACTCTCGTTTACATGTGATGGTTCATCTTCTTTTCCAAATAACAAATCGTGAGTTGTGAAGTTCGGGAGATTATTCGGTAAGTATAAATTCCTAGCGACTGTGTATCTCGGACAAGTAAAAAAGAAATGGTATGAACTCTCGAAGCCACCACATAGGCAAGACGGACTGGGAACAATGTTTTTCTGGTAAAGATGGGAATTTAGAGAGCTACATTCCAGTCTTAGCCTAGTGTGGAGTATCTGTCCAATCCGTGAACCAACGTTATAATATTTTGGGGGTCTCTTTATGTTTCTATTCAGCTGATACTTAAAAGACACTACGGATGGGGCCTGTTTAACTTCATCTGAGGGAGAATTCCAAGCACGGATGGTAGATGGGAAGAAAGAATTATAGAAAAGATTTGTATTAGAGGATAGTGTCTGGATATGGTTAGCATTTCTAAGATTGTATGAGGAAGTTTGTTGAACTAACGGCGGCAAAAGATCACGTAGATAATCAGGTGCGAGACCGTTCATTATTTTATAAAAGTTAATCAATTTATGCTTATTTCGTCGGTTTTGTAATGATTCCCACCCAAGGTCATCAAGCAATTTCTGAATGCTACAAAGCTTAGTAGCACCAGCAACTGTCCTGGCTGCTTCTATATGTACGGCCTCTAACTTTTGTTTAGTTTCAATAGAAGCATTATCCCAGACTGAGTCGCAATACTCAAGTAGGGGTCGTATGAAGGAAATATACATTTGTTCTAATGATTTACGGCTTATCCTAAATTTGAGTGCTCTCATGAGATTAAGTCTTACCCACGCCTTTTCAGTAATAATATTAATGTGATTTGCCCATGTACATGTGCTAGATAAAGTGATACCCAAATGCTTGTGACAATCAGTCTCCGTTAAAACTGTGTTATTCATAAGAAGTGGGGGATGCTGTATAGGATTATGTTTCCTGGAGACTGTCATAGAAACCGTCTTACTTGCATTAAATGTGACTAACCATGATTCAGTCCATTTATTTATGGTTGTTAAGTCATTGTTTAGAAGAACAGCAGCACTTTGAGGAGAATCGACTACGACATACAGACTAGTGTCGTCAGCAAACAAACGGATAGAAGATCCAATGTCATTGACTATGTCATTTATGTAAATCAAGAATAGTAGGGGTCCAAGGATGGAGCCCTGTGGGACACCAGCATTTATTAGAGCCCAATCTGACGCCTGACCGTTAATAACAACCTTTAATATTTGTGCACCTTCTCCAGATTCTGTAATTATTCTAGAATTAAAAGTCACCCATAGTCCTAAATGTCTAAACTCAAATCATTGTAAAAGGCGGCTCAACCTTCACGTTTGGTAATAAAATATGGGTTGATATGCATATATTGGGTCAAATAACTTGCAAAAAGTAAATAAAACAAGTTTTTGAAAAAAATAACAATCGCTTCACAAATTAAAATTTTCCTGTTCTGGTTTCCCGTCTCGCAATATAAACATAGGCGGAATAGTGATTGGGACTCCAGGCTCTACATTGTGTTTTTACCATTTGATTCAACTTAATGAATTCGGAAGTACAGTGGACTCGACAGTATCGGATCATCGACAGTATAGGATCACCCTTAAGTAGTCAACCATTTTTCTCACAAATGAAGCAAATATTTTTACCATTATATACAGTCATCAAGAAAGACCAATGACAAAGTGCAGGGTGAAAAATTCGATCGAAATGTGCAGCTGTGAAACAAATCAGAGTTGCTGAAAAGCTTGGCCCCTCTTCAGTGGCGCTTGCATTTTGTCTGTTGCTCGTTACCCCCAAAATAGATTTCGGTTATTTAAACTATTTTATGGTTAGGAAATTGAAACCAATTTTTCTTTGTGATGTGTCCTGGCATCCCTAAAATTGCAGGCAGTCATTATTTTTGTGACCTCCCAGTATTTGATGAAACTAAAGACTTGAAAACTGGGGCACCGATGTGCGACAGTATCGGATCATTATATAATTTGAACTGAAATATAGGCATCAGCTGGAAATGCATGGTCTGCTTCTGAAAGCAAGCTACAAATCAACTGCCTCCGTAGTTGGTCTGTCTACTTTCAAAGATGATCGGTATAAAAATAACACAACGTCCTTTCCGTAAAATATCCCCTATCCAATGCCCCACACATTAGAGTTTGATAATGAATGTTATGCATAGCACACCTAAGCTTCTGCTTAACATTCTGAAGAAACATTCGAGATCGGCTCGCGTGTTTGTGAACCCATTAATGACTAGCGTTCATCAGATGGACATTTGTACACTGTGTAGACTCAGATTAATGCCACAGAACATGTTGCAGGCCATGTAATGTTTATACTCTGTTTGCATTGTAATATCAATGTTAAGACGGAAACTCACAGTAAATTTGTTGAGCCTGATCAGACGCTATGGTCTTATCAGGGTCTACACTTTGCAAAGGCAGATAATTGTTTTTATTTTTTGAGTAGTTCCGTGATATAGGGGTGCAGGGGATTACTGAATAAAGAATTATTGACAGGCAAGTGAATTTGTAAACATTCAACTGTCAATTTTACAGACATAGCCGTTGCTGGTGAAGAATGGCGTAAAAATATCGTTGAAAGGCCGTAAAAGTTTTTTGTGTGAGTTTAATAGGTCCAACTGTTTATGTAGTCAAATTATTGAAGCTAAGAAGTTTGGTAGAAAGCCTCGGAGGCACTCTCGGATAAAATAATATCATATAATCCGATACTGTCGCACCTGATTCGTTACTGTCGTAAGACCCTCTTGTAAGTCTGGTTAGGTCATCTGTCCTTAAATGAATAAATTTCGTAAATTTTTTGACATGGGTAGATAGAAGGGATATTTTGCAATTTTATTGTATCATAACACATACATAATTTTAGCATTCATATACAACATAACAGGATTTTTATTTGACTTGATCCGATACTGTCGTGTCCACTGTAGGTGATTTTTTTCGCCAACTTAAATACCCAGAATGAGTTTTCAAACTCTTATGTGAAACTCAGAGATTTTTTAATTGTTTAAAGCTGGCTAATCACGGTCATTTACACTGACGAAACTATAGTGAGAAGTTTGCAGCGGTACTTTATGATAAAAGTTTTCTCGCTAATAGAGCAATGTGACCTTTAAAAGCTATAACTGGGGTCCTACGCTTTTACATTTTACATTGTAAAAAGAAATCGTAACTTTTACGGTAAAATACTTGGCAATTGGTTGCCAGGAGGTGCATGGAACTTTACAGTACAGGATGGGATTCTACCGAGACTTTTAAAACGGAAAATGACTGCCTTGAAGAAAAAAAAATCCAGTGAGTGAGATGAAAACGAAAATCGGTTTGGTGTGAATTGTATTTGCTTTTGTAGTAATCCTAAGCGCTATTTCTTAGTGCTTCTCGAAATCTATTCTGGAAGTACTAATCAAAAGCAAAATTTCCGATTTCGACTCCATTAGGCTGAAAATGTCGGTTTCCAGAATCTTTGATTGAAACCTCCTGAGGTGTGAGAAGGTTGACCAATAGTTTTAAAACAAATTGTCGATCTCTCTATCCTTCTGTCTCTCTGCTCTCTGTTGTCATTTCGTTGCATTATATTATGTACTTATTAAGCATGCTTGAAGGAAAAGAAAGAAAGAAACAAACAAACAAAAATAAATAAATAAATAATCTTTGCGCAAAACTTTAACGCAAATGTTAAAGTGTGTCTCCCTCGTTTATTTCATGTTTTCAGAAACAAATATTTCAACAAAAATTCGTTAAACAATATGTTATAGTCCCATAATTACCGCACAAGTTTTGAGAAAATGCATATTTTTCCAATAAATGGGGAATGAAAAAATCTTCAAATTAAAATGCAAATTATCTATTTCCTTACGGCCTGTAAGAATATCGATTTTTACCACGTATGTCATGTAATCATGTACATGTATTTTTCTTATTCGTGCATGTGATTGTAACGCATGAATAAATCATTTTTGTCCGATAATGCGATTTCGAGCGCGGTCCGCGATCGTTTAAAAAATTTAAATTCACTTTTATAAAATATTATTATCTAAACTCTATTTCAAATATATAATTAGACCATGTCGGAGGTATTGCATGATATATTACATCAAATCATTTTTGGTTATTATCATAAAGGGAGTAAATCTTTAATTTACATACGGATGGAGACAAACAGACACGGACAGAAAGGCAAAAATTATACAACCCGCGATATGTCGGGCTATAAATATTCTCATGAACAGACTGGTCCTAGACTGTCAGATTGGATATGAAACTGGTGTAAGAAAGAAAAATACTGTAATTACCTTAAATATTTGTCCACCTTCGCCAGTTTTTGTAATTATTCTACACTGTAAAAAAATTCTGTAGAATTTACGGTAGAATATCTTGAAACCAGCTGCCGGTCCGTTTCCCGTTATTTTTACGGGCACCCGTAAACATCGGCAGGAATCAACAAGCAGAGTAGGGCAGAATAAGACAGATATTGTTTTGGTTCTATAGCCCTTCAATACTATAAAGGTATTCTCGAGTGCGGCCAATTAATATAACTCTACCATATCGTTATCAGGTTATTTCAAAAAAACGATCTTTAGGCAGATGCCCGTAAAACAACTTGAAATGGACTGGCAGCAAGGTATTTTACCGTAAAATCTACGGACTTTTTATACAGTGTAGAATTTAAAAGCTATGACTGGGGTCCTACGCCGGAGTATTTTACACTATGAAACACGTAAATTTTACGGTAATATACTTGGCAACTAGTTGCCAGGACCTTAACAGTAAAGCATGGGATTGTACCGAGACTTTTAAAACGGAAAATGACGTCTTGAGAAAAAATCTTTTGTTTATTCCTCCTTTATTTTCTTTGTAATCATTACAAGAAATATACAGCGTACCTTTACGCATTTTAAAGTTTAAGACAGCGAAAGTTGGCCATTTTGGTTGCCAACTGAAATGACCAAAATAAATTTTCAACTCACTATTTTTATGAGAAACTCAAGTATGTTTCATGTGCTATATTCCACTGGAAAATGGGCTTCAGTTGATGCAGTCTAATTAGAAATATCGATTATTCTTTCTTATATATTTATTGCGCTCATGACTAAAAAGGGATAACAAACACACGTTATTCAAACAAAGTATGCTTAAATTAAAAGAAATGTGTTTCCGGTATAAATTTACAATTTACGTCTTTGGCGTGGTCAACATTACACATCTAAATGACGCTAAATATTTAAAAAGATAAATATTTGTGTTTATTGTGTACCATATTCTTGTCATGTACAAGTACAGCGAAGCTGATATTTCATCAAAGGAAATTCCCCATCGCACATAGGTAATGACATAACTGGGCCATAAAACAATATTACCTATAGGGTGTCTGCAATCTCGCGAAATACGAGATCTCGCGACCGCGTTAGTTCGAATCACTATGTCAACACACCTGTTAGCCAATCAGGCTGAGAAAAACCAGGTATAACAGATCTTGGAGCGTTATCCTAAGTTTCTCAATATCCAATCAGATTGAGAAAAACCAGGTATAACAAAACAGCTAGCGTCCAATCATATTTCTAGAAACCTGTGATATCAAGTCACGTGACAAAGGAGAAAAACCTGGTTTTTCTCAAAACTTGAGAAAAACCTAGTTTTTCTAATAATATGCAGTCGGTGAAGCGTTATCGTAGATAATTAGTGTGCATTCGGCTTACCGCATACAACTGCATTAGCAGAGACCGTCGTAAAACCTGGTTTATCAAAATAAACTTGTAATAACACAAGTTTTTTCGTTAAACCAGGTTTCTCTCTCGGTAAACCAGGTTTTTCTCAGATAAACCAGGTTTTTCTCTGATAAACCAGGTTTTTCTCTGATAAACCAGGTTTGTCTTTTGATATCGTAGGTTTCTGAGATAAACCAGGTTTTTCTACGCAAAACCTGGTTTTTCAAAGAAAACCTAGGTTTTCTCGAGATATACTAGGTTTTATAGAAAAACCTGGTTTATCAAAAGAAAAACCTGGTTTATCAGAGAAAAACTAGGTATATCACAGAAAAAACAGGTTTTTCTGTTGAAAAACCAGGTTTTGCGAGGAAAAACCTGGTTTATCAAAGAAAACCTAGGTTTTCTCGAGATATACTAGGTTTTATAGAAAAACCTGGTTTATCAAAAGAAAAACCTGGTTTATCAGAGAAAAACTAAGTATATCACAGAAAAACCAGGTTTTTCTGTTGAAATACCAGGTTTTGCGAGGAAAAACCTGGTTTATTAAAGAAAAACCTGGTTTATCTGAGAAACCTATGATATCAAGAGAAAAACCTGGTTTATCAGAGAAAAACCTGGTTTATCTGAGAAAAACCTGGTTTATCAAATCGCAAAACCAGGTTTTTCTGAGAAAAACCAGGTTTTTCTAATTAGTGTGCATTTGGCTTGCCATACACGCAGGTTCTGATACTTCTTTCATATGCGCTTGCCGATCCGAGCATTCACGGGTTGCAGACGTGATCATCACCAAAATCCTTTCATTAAAAAATACAGAACGATGCTTCTCATACGTATAAAGTGCCTCATCGGTCCTTTAAGGCAGTATCTGTTTATCTGAGAGAAATCATTTGTTTTAATGCTACTGTATATTAAAGACAGGACTTCTCTGCCGTGAGGTGGTGGTGGTGGTGGTGGTGGTGGTGGGGTGGGGGGGGGGCGGGGGTCTGCTTTCCACCATACCAAATCTTACCTGTACAGATAAATGTGTGAAAAAGTATTCAACCAACCAGCGGACCAGAATTACTCGTTATAATAATTTCATTGGCTGAATGGAGGTGTTGACACTATGTGATCAAGAGACAGAATGACACTGTGACAATCGGTGTTTTCAAAGTGATATGGCCGAATGACACTATGACACTATGGCGGTTAATCCTCCTTATATAGTATCACTACTGTCTTTAAGGCCCCATTGCTCTATCAGCATGAAATATTTTTATCATGAGGTATCGCTGCAAGCTTCTCACTATAGTTTCGCCATTGTAAATGACCGTGATCAGCCAGCTTTAAACAAATAAAACATCCTCGAGTTTCACATAAAAGTGATTGAAAACTTATTTAAGTCATTTTAGTTGGCAACTAAAATGACCTACTTTCGATTTCAATAAGTTGAATATAATGGTAAAAATACAATGTACAAGCAAGAAGCCCCAGTCATTATCCCGCCTATGTTTATATAGCATTGCTGGACGGGAACCACACCAGGAAACTGTATTTTGTGGAGTGATTTTTTTTTTTCAAAAACTTGTTTTCTCTCCTTTTTGCCAGTTATATGACTCAGTATATGCACGTCAATCCACATTTTATTACCAATCGCGAAGGTTGAACGCTAGGAGTTGTCAATATGACGTGTTTTGCTCTTGACATTTTCTGTAGTTAAGACAAATGTGTGTTCCCTGATGAGATGCCGAGTTCAGCGGCATCTGATCTGGGTCTACACTGTTTGCGCTGTTTTGTGGCATTCACGAGTTAAATCCCAAAACTGAAAATGGGGCAGGTAGGGGAGATGTGCCGCGAATCTCACAACCAAACCTTCGTGGAAAAAACGCTGCCTGTCACGCTGTCAGTGCCATTTAACATCGCTCCTCCTTGCCCCCACCCCCCCAACCCCACCCCACCCCCTCCCTTCCTTCTCTTGCTGAAGGAACCGTTTCTTTACCACAAATTCTGAAAATCCGGCCTTCCTTTGAACCCCCGCTGCCCCACCAAAAAACAATATAACTATTTTTTGTACATGTCAACGACTAAAACTCTACAAATTAACATCATCAGTTTGCATCAGTGATGGTGTCCCAATACTTAGAGTACATATGGATACTCTGGTAATACCAAAAACGATGGAATAGATAGCACCCGTTTTGAACTCAGTCAATAAACAGAACTTGTCTGTAGAGGAGTTTTCCTGGGGCAGACACCAATACCACTAATGCTTACGATATTTGAACACGTTAACATTACACTCACCCTAAAAATTACAGCAAATTGATGACCTTAGTTTACTATGTTTTATTGAGAAATTGCTAGTAGAGACAAAATCCAACAGGACCATTTGACCTGAGTCTAGACTTTGCACTGTGCATATCCTGATCGGGCTGGATGTTAAAATCCTCAAATGCCATTCCTACTGGTATTTTTTCGGTGATTGTGGTTGCGTGGCTTCTGGTATGGGTCTGTTTCAGCGGAGACAGCTGAGCGAGACACAGCATTCAACGAAAGTCTTTTGCCGTCAAAGCCACTACTTATTACCCGAAACATTGGGACAGGTTAAACTAAAATTCTATGATGGATGACCGACTTACAATCATTTATGCTTACTATAGAATCGAGGGTGTATGCGAAACTCTTGATCTAATGGCTGTGTCTACACTAGCCGCATTGTCTTAATGCACTATTTTGCTGTCCCAGTGGACTGGACACAAATCAACCGTTTATTTCACACGTTTCAAATCGGAGTAGTCACTTTCCGGTCGAAGAAGCGTTGGCTCAAAAAAGTGCCCAGGGGAGCATGTGACCAGACTGCACGGGCTTGATTTGAGCCTTTATTAGCCGGACATGTATTGTTTGGACTGATTTTTTGGGCTCGCATTGCACATAGCTCTTCATTTATCACCCCCCCCCCCCCCCACCTTGGTATGATTGAAATATTGTTGAAAAGAGTTCAACCACCTGTCCATAATTTAGGAGTCAAACTTGAACGTTATATTGATGATCTCTTGACATGGCATTTTGAGACACCGTTGTATATTGTCAAAATATTTGCGGCAATTCTTTTGCCGTATCGATAAAATGATGAGTTGTCAGCTGCCTTCGCACCCGCACAGTCTGGTTAGTTGTGTTACTGTATAATACATATAATTAATTATCATAACTGATTTTTGAAGGTTTCTTCGAGCATAAAATGCACAGATCAGTGTATTAATAGCAATAATGATCTTATAAAGTTATTAAACTCGTTTTATTTCGTCCTAAAACCTATATTTTTAGTGAAAGTAAATTGATTATATTCTTATCGTCCACTTGAAATACGGTCACTTGTCCAATATTTGCATATAATCTGTAGTGGTCTAATGCGATATGGTATAATATGCAATAAATCAGCGCGTGCCCGCGGCACGTGGTCACTAAATGACAGCCATGACAAAACGTGCAACGGATTATTATTGTATTATTATAGGAGTTGGGATATGAGCCGCATCATGAGAAAACCAGCTTTTTGCATATGCGAAAACTACATGAATAAATACAAAAAAAGTACAAATAAACCGACAGCACATCAATAAGTCAACAAGTAAATAATCAAATAAATTTTTAACGGAATGAGCTCCCATTCAGATAAGCAGGTATTATGTGAACAAGGACATTTAATGATAAGTATGCGACAACTTGTCAAGTTCTCCATCATATGTCTCTGGCAGAACTGCTCGTCTTTGAATTGGAACACGTCGGGCTGAAATCTTCTCTCCTTCGTTGAGTTCTCTATAGTTCACCTTCCTTTTTTTTTTTGTCTTAGATTAGCCATGGCTGGTGACAGAATGCTTTTAGACTTTGTGTCAATTAAGGTTGCATCTTGAGTAATATTGTTTCACCACGTTTCAATAAATTTAAACAATAGGACTACCCTAAGTGCGAAAAATCAGATACCCTGGCGACTTTCAGACCAATTAGGAGGACACACTTAATAAATATGTTTGGATAACAATTATAAATAATTGATACCGATTAGTTTGATGGTCATCTCAATTTTTGAATAAAAGAACGGGCCGCGCACTGTAAATCGGTTAAACATTTTTAACGGTCTATTTCATATGACTGACTTCAATGTCGGTGTAACTTTCCGACAAGACAGAAAGAAATGATTGCTATTATCATCATTTATGCTTATTACTATTAAGCATCTGTATGCGTGTCATCCGCGAATATGGCCGTTATCCGATTTCACTGAAATCGATATATACTACGTGTATTTCACGGGCCCGATTTAAAGCGAAAAAAAAATAAAAAAAATTGTTCTGTCCTTTAGGAATTATTCTAGTTTGACCTAACTTAAATATATTGTAGATGCATGTAAAATATATCTTGAGAAAGGTACTTAAATTGGCTAATAGGATCCATCAAAGATGTTGTAATTAAAAGAAAACATAATGTTTTCCTAGGCATTCATCTCAACAGGGGGTGCTTCTTTTTGTGATTTCCTCTATCATTTAATAGAAACGCGGGTATGAAATTTGTAACTTCAAAAGACCTCGATTTTGTTCGAGTAAATTTAAAAAAAAAAAAATAAAAAAATTTCATCTTAAAGAGGATGTAATGTAGATTAGACTGCCTAGATGTATTTCCCAAAGCTCTGGGTCGGGTTGTTCAAAACTAACGGCGTCGTTAGTTAACGTTTTGTTAAAATTTCAAACATTAATATTTCAAAAACACCAATATTTTTTGTTGATAAAAAATGTGAGAAGCTTTTGCACTGCAAAAGCTTCTCACATTTTTTTCAACAAAAAAATTATCAGTGAGTTTGGTTATGAAGTCATAAAACACTTAACGAGTTGACCTCTTAACGAGCTCGTTAGGCTAACGATGCTTTGAACAACTGAGCCCTGATCTTGACAGCACATGTGCACAAGTCGGTCTAGGTTTGTACAGTTCGCACATCCCTAATAAGGCTTCCCTGCATCTTTCGTATTTCCGGGTCGCAGGCGGTTATCAGCCCAGGAGAAATATGATGTCGTAATGACGTCGCACAGACGTCGATGCGACAAACGACGTCGCATCAACGTCAGTACGACATCATTTCGAGGTTATGTGCCCGCTGGGAGTACTTTAGATGACAGAGTGATTATCAAAAAGCGCTGTAGATTACAACAGACTGCGCTCAACCCCGCCGCCAAATTATTCGAAGTAGGCGGCTAGAATTACTCGGCCACGGGGTTAATAGGGGTATTAGCAACAAGTATAAGCTTTCACAAAAAAAAACCGTTGGCAACAAATTTTACTGAGGACCATGAAAAGCACTTAAATCAATTCCTGGATTGTCATGAGGTTTGTACTTGCTTGAGCTTTAGACAGGACGTCCTAAATTAGCAGCATGGCGTAGCTCTCTCTGTACAACTGGTGAAGCTTAGGGACCAAAGAAACAACCTGTAATCAGGATTTCAGATTCTAACCTTATGGAATAGCACCTCTAATTATAATCAGGTGCTCCTTATAACCTACATTCCTGCATCATATTGGACACAGAGCCCCAGGTGGCGGGACTTATGACCCAAAGACTACCCCCGCTGGATCCAGGGCTGAGCTGGCCCCAAATGTAACTGACCTCCCTCTGGGCACACAACATT
This sequence comes from Ctena decussata, assembly GCA_963989385.1. Classification (NCBI taxonomy): domain Eukaryota; kingdom Metazoa; phylum Mollusca; class Bivalvia; order Lucinida; family Lucinidae; genus Ctena; species Ctena decussata. The sequence goes on from OZ022506.1 coordinate 60,373,881, forward strand.
AAAGTAAACATTGAATCAACTACTCGCTAGAGGCGGAAATCTTTCCAACCGTAAACGGGGGTTCACTGCTTTGTATGTGTGTGCGCAGATTGCACACAGCCTTTCATTAACACCCCATGGTCCTGATACGGCAGAAATACTGTTGAAAAGGATGTAAATTCACAGTAAGTCATCCGTTCATCAGATGTGGGTACTTTTCGAAAAATGTGTCATCATAAATTGGAAACGTTACCACCGCTAAGTAATTTAACTCTTTTGACATCCATTATATCGTTGAAAAGGAACTACAGAGATGTATTATTGGAACTAGGGAGAGAGAGAGAGAGAGAGAGAGAGAGAGAGAGCTTTGACCAAAATTTAAAATCAAGATCAAGATTGCCTTTTTACTTTATAAACTAGAGATGAGGAAACGGATGCATAGATTCAGCGAGCTGATATCATCATAATGAAAAGAGAGAGAGAGCGAGAGAGAGAGAGAGAGAGTAGTGAAAAGGTGAGTAAACTTTGATCAAAATCACACGAAATTAATTAACAGAAGGATAAAGATATTATGATGCGGTCAGAGAGAGAGAGAGAGAGAGAAGTTAGTTAGTTCGTAAATAATAGTTTATTTATAAAAAATGATAAAAAAATAAAACACGTAAAAAAATGGTGGTTGCCAGAGAGAAAGAGAGAGAGAGAGAGAGAGAACGAGTGGACAAGTTTGGGTTATAGAGCATTATATCTGTTACATAAAGACAGAAAAATACTGTTTAATATTGTAATCATACTTATGCTCTGGTGAAGTGAAAAATCCAATAGATTTAAAGACTAATAAGTAATGAGTAAATAACAAAATAACAATATTTATCAAATGAAATAGCGGGGGGGGGGGGGGGGGGGGAGGGGGGAGAGAGAGAGAATTTAAAACATCACATAAATACCTCGTACATATAATGAAAATCCAAAAGATTTTAAAAACATCACATAAATACCTACATAAATACCTCGTACATATAATGAAAATCCATTTTTCTGTCGTTGTGTCAGTTTCAAATTGTGTATTAAAATGAAATGCCTCGTATAAACGACACTAACCAGATGCCCCTTGTTTATTGCAACCGCTTATTGGCGACACAAACCAGACATCCTTGTTTATTCCATCTTGGGGCATGTACAGGTGGTGTATATTTCTGTTATTTAGAGGATTCTTTCATAAGATTATGACTGATTGCGGGTCGTGAAAAAAAAAAAAAAAAAGAAAAAAAAAAGTTGATTATTTGTGCTTTGGTCAGAAATGGACATACCGTATATGTAAAACTCCAAAGACCGGCATATGGACATTTGGAAATATCCGCCAAGAAGGGTAAGCTGAAAAACATGATTTAGACGCGCCACGATCGCTAGAAACAATTATCTGCGTAGACTGATCGGAGATGACCAGTGCAAGTACAGTGTCTATGCTTTTCACTCTGCTTATACAAAAGATCCATGGACTGTTGTTAAGTTTATGTCCGAATGCGCATGCTGATCCGTATCTTCCAGGCTCAAGCGATTAACGCTTCAAGCGATGAACTTATTACAACGAAAACAGAAACGCCTCAGATCAGCCTACACATCTGCTCACATTTGGACCATATTACACGCTACGCCGTATTCACGCTATTCTTATGGCATTCTTATGGTAATATAAAAAAATCTTAAAATTGGGAAACTTAAAATAATTACCGTTACAGAAAGTTTTTTGTTTCATTTTAGCCATGCATCTGCAAGATGCAGATTGAATGACAGACAGTATAGACGCTGACCAGGCTGCTCTAAGTCTGCACTTTTTTGGCTCAGACTTTACGATAGACCATGCGTGTCTGCATAAAATATCCAGCTAGCTCTGATTTTCATTTTAGTCTTCAAGCTAAAAACTGAATGCAATATTTCTCCATTCGGAATTTAACAAAAAATCCTCTTTGTATATTCTTTATTTGTTCTGTAGCATTATTTGAGGTTAGTTGTATTTCTTGTCCATTCCACTGTCTGTCATAAATTGTATAATAAGATAAGATAAATTTTATTCAAAAGCAATAGTCCATATTGGCCCTTGTGCACTATCTGTTTACAATTGTAAACAGTTACAGCATAAACTAATTGACAGACAGCATAGTACAAGTTTACAAATATCATCTGCACAACAGAATGATAACTATATCCTGCATGATATATTCAAAAAAGTGTAATTAAACTGTAATAAGATGCATTATCTACCGTATATATTAATTATAAACGGAGAGATAGCACGCACCAAAATATGACAGAATATAGCATATTACATGCTAAACAATATCATCATTTCACATGTATACACTTTTCACTGTACTTCAAACTGCCAGAAGCCTGGTGTAGCAGGAGCATGATTTCCCATCATCATGTCCCTGCCACCCTGTTCCGTATGACACTCTAAGACCCAACCGACACATGTTTCGCATATACATGTAACATCTCAAAAGTACAAGTTTTAAGACTACAATATAGCGTGAGAAATATATTATATAGTTTGGCTATACATGATACTGTTCCTCTCATTTAAAGCTTTAAAAGTAAATATAGCTAGATTTCTTAAATCTTTCACGTTTCCTGATGAGAATAATTGTAATATGTTTGTATCCTCATGGCCCTATGGCCTACTGGATTTAGAAATAAAGGTTTTTCCTCTTTTTTTCCATTTCCATATTTCGTCACCATATTTCAATAATGTCCCGTAGTTTGAAATTTTCAGTTTTTCAGATATATTATACCAGAGTGATCATGGGATCGAAATCTACATGGTCAGTTGCTTTAAAATATGGTAAGAGTGGGAATTCTAAAATGCGACTCAAGTTAATAGGCTATAAGGTCAAGGGAATCAACGCTGTCTTTTTTATACTATTTTGTCTCCTTCTCAATAGGGGACAAATATTCTCTACTGTATAGAACCCCCCCCCTCCCCCCAGTATTTATTGGTTTTATGACCCTGTTATGTCATTACCTATGTGAGAAGAGTATTACCTTTGAAGAAATAGCAGTGTCACTGGACTGTTACATAACAGAATTATGACAACAAAAGAATTTGCTCCAGTCAAAAGCAAGTTCCTTCTTTTAATAGTAGAACTTTTTCTTGCACCTGGCTTCCTCATCCAGGGAAACAAACAGGAATTCACCAAAGTTGTTCTCCTTTATCAAAGTTGTGGAACAACATGTAGGTGTAGCCATACACAATAGGTCGTTTGTAAATTGAAGATTCAATCAGCATACCATTGATATGCAGTCAGAGTATTCTCTTTTCACTTTTAAGATCCGTCAGGATGAATAAAAGGTATTAGTTTTAAAATTATTTTGAGCATCATTTTCGAGTTTTAAGAGCAACATTTAAAAAATTTGCGACGAAAAGCTATCACTAAGCAACAGGGAAGGGGATGGTTGGGTGTTGCGGTGGTGCTGGGTATAACTTACAGTGCCAGGGCATCCTACTGATCTGGATAACCGTAGGACAAGAACCTACTGTGCTTGCAGTAGGTGCGGGTGGAGTTGTTTGGACATTTTTCTCTCGTCCATCATTTCTTTCTTCTTTCTTCCTCTTTTTGGGAGACGGCCCGACAAAAACTGATCTACTGTCTCAAAGGGCCGTTAAACCCAAAACAACCAACCGAAAGGTAGGCCGCTAAAGTTAATTGGCCGTCGCTTTGACGTCGATTAGTGATATAAACGATGTATTTACGTGTGAATAATAACCGCACTCGAGCAATATAAGGCTCCTTTAATATCGAAAAACTTTGCTTTGGGAGGAATCGAAAAACTTTGCTTTGGATTTGGACGGACGAACAGCGCCCCGTTACTGCGGCTATGGATACATTCCTCTGAGGCGCGGATGGGGCGCGGGGATAAAACGTCGTTACGAGAATTGAAATACACACAATAAATATAAATTTATGAAAAACAAGGATCAAACTAGTATCCGATCATCCGTTTCTCTATCCCAAAGACATGCACCTAACGCCCAGGTGTGAACGCGCGGCGTCGATTAATCAGTGACATGCGACATTGATTGATTTTAATGTAAATAATAAACAAACGTACTCGAGAATATAAGGCGTCTTTAACGTTGCAAAATATTGCTGGCTGGATATAAGGCAGAGGAGAATAATGGATTTTGAAATAAAGATTATCATTATGATGAATTCATGTTTGAGCCTTACAAGAGGATGCATTTGATATTAACGTATGTACCCTTTGGAATGCGCATTTTCATGCAACTTATAAACCAATGCGTCCAGCGATAGGTAGCAAAATGTGACACGACACGTATGTAAAATTTAAATAAGATACAAGTATTTATCCCAAATATTCAGGGGGGCGGGGGTGAGGGGGGAATGAGCATTAAAATAACCTTTCCTTTATAAAGACAGACAAGAAAATATACTGTTTCCAAGAATTTTAATAACGTTTTATTTTTCCAATATTTTGTGTCAATACGGTAACAGGACTTTGATCAGGTAATTAAGCCGCTTTTTTTTTCGCATATTAATAAGTATAACTCATTCTGTACTCAAATACACCTTTTTCATTATTATCATGGGCATAAGTAAATTGTCAATTGAACTCAAGAGTAAATGAGTGAGAAATCATTAAAGCCTATTACGAGAACTTTACTGAAGCTTTCAACAAGGTACAAAAGATAAAGATCATAGTTTAAGATAAATTACTATTACATGTATATAGTTGCAAAAGAAGACAGGAAAACATTCCAAAAGGGTTTGTTTAATTGTGAAATACTTTATCAGCAGTTCAGCGTTTTAGACTCAATTTGCTGATCAGCAAGTTGCTGAATTCAGCAAGAAATTCAGCGTTTTAGTTCGACCCCGTCGTGTGTCGCTGTTTACTCGATAGTGCCTTTGTTTATTTAACATCACACCAAAGTAAATCGTTTGATTATCAATCGATGTCGCGTGTCGCTGATTAATCGATATGACAAATACTGTTCGGATGAGTATATGTTGTTTGTTTTATCCCTGATCGCTAACTCTAAAGAGGCAATAGGAACTTACAACGTTCTGACGCCTTTGAGACTCATTTCCGACGTTGTTGCCGAAAATAAAATCCAGTCCCAACAGTCCTTCTGTTCTGGTCATCAAATTCTTTTAACTAGCTTTATTGTGCGCGAATAATCCCACAAATGATCTTGATTTTGGCAAGTGTAAATGCATTCAATATTTTTTCGTGGGGAGTGACTATCGGCACGACCGTCTTGCGGATAAGAATCCTTATCCGCACGACGGTCTTGCCGATAAGAATTCTTATCCGCAAGACGGTCGTGCCGATAAGAATCCTTATCCGCACGACGGCGGTCATATATTCTATAGACAAAGTTGCAATCGTTCTGAGAATTATTATTATTACCGTATAATAATATTATTTCATTTCTGTCTGTAAATAATTGTTCTTAAGTATCTGAGTCACAACACACACAATGTTAATTTCAATTATTTTCTTATATTTCATCATGGAAGCCTTTTGACTGTTGGGCATAGAGCCGGCTAATAATTGCGTAAATGCGAATTATACATTTCAACATCAGTTGCTGAATGCTTTTTATCGGGTCTGATGATCAGGTCAACATGTAAAATATATTTATTACAGTTAAAACACAGCCCGATGTGGGTATGACAACAGCTGTATATCGAACATTTGACATTAACTAAATCAGATTAATGTTGCGTAACCATCAGCGGCGGTAGTGCAGTGGCAATATATACGGACTTATAAACATGCGACCCGGGTTCAAGACTCCACGTGGCATTTTTTTTTTTTTTTTGATAAAAAAATCAATTGTCATATAAAACATTTGCCAATTAATAGTTTATTTTGATAATTGACATAAAGTTATTTCAAACAATTCTTTGACCTTGACAGACAAGCTGAATCAGGAAAAAAAATTTGATTGTGACCTACTTGGGTCAGATTTTTTTTTCCAGCAAAGTTTTTGTCAATATTTTGTTTACGGCCTAATTTCGTCTCATTCCAAACATTTTAAATTTATCAGTTTATAATATGTGTTACCAATATAAACTGTGTTGAAACAAACCATTGATCTGAATTAGCAATAGATATTAATCTTTAATATTGACTGACAAATTACTGAAAGAAATCTAGACTAATAAACCCTTTTAGGAATTGTCGAAACCTTTTAATTCATAGCATTACATAAAGTAAATGTAATATCGAACAAAATCATATTTGTTGGAGCAGATTTATCTGATATAAAAATGAGTCAAAAAATCTTTGCCCTTGCCCGACAACTGAATTAAATCTTTGACCTTGACCGACAAGTTAAAGAAAGTTAGTCTGACTAATCAAGCCTAACTTTCTTTTAATAACTTATCGGTCAAGGTCAGTTGTTCTACTTGTCTGATAAATATTGTCACATATAACAATTGTTGGGTTGCACTTATTAGTTGTTGTTGTTTATTTATTCATTTTTTTTAATTCTCAGGATTTGTACATAAGTAAAATAAAATTTCTTTAACTTAAAAAATGGTAATTAAACCAATTTTTCTGTGCTAACTCATATTGTCACTCTGATTTAATACGTCTTTACATACATATGTATAAACGATATAACCTGTGCACATCAAACTGAAATATGCCCAAAATAAGATTGCCCCCGTAAACGGTAAATTTGGGTGCCGATTCTCAGACAGTTTAACAAATAAAAGATGGTCAAAAGATGTTTTTATACCATTTTTAAGTTATTTAACATCCTCCATTTGAATTGCTGACACAGTGTTGTATGAAACCATTGTAAGAAAGACCATAGCAACTGTAATGGAGTATCTGATCGCCGTCGTGCGGATAAGGATTCTTATCCGCACGACCGTCTTGCCGATAAAGATTCTTATCCGCACGACCGTCTTGCCGATAAGGATTCTTATCGGCACGACGGTCGTGCCGATATCCTCGGCCTTTTTCGTGCGTGTTTTTCGGAAAAAAAACACACCAAAAAACAAACATACAAAAGCCGTGAAACATAGAGGGAAACTTGGTCTGACTGTAAATATTGCATTGGGCTTTGAACTACGCGTGAAATGATTGCGTTAACTACAGCGCAAGAAAGCAATTTCAGGCCTTCTAATGGCGAAATCATTAAGCAATATTAAAACATTTCATCTTCTAGTCCGGCCAATGTCACAGGGTATAATCGATTCCGCTAATTTTCGCTTCCTGCAGAGACTGTACATCATATATGGCTTCCGCCAATTTTCGCTTCCTGCAGAGACTGTTCGTAATATTTGGTTTCCGCCGAGACTGTCCGCGATATCTTGCTTCCTGCCGAGACTTCTGTACATGATAAATGGTTTCCTGCAGAGACTGTCCGCGTGATTCTGCTTCCTGCCGAGGCCCGGACAGTCTCGGCAGGAAGCCATTTTTCGAGGACAGTAGTCTCTGCAGGAAGCAAGAGTTCGCGGACAGTCTCGGCGGAAGCCAAATATTACGAACAGTCTCTGCAGGTAGCGAAAATTGGCGGAATCGATTATACCTTGTGAATGTGCATACAGCCTGGCAAATAATAGCTAAACGTTGCGGGAAAAGGTTTCTTTGAAAGCGACACCCTTTTTTAAACAGGCTCCTTGCTGGACAATGAAAAATACACAACTCAAGACGATGAATGATAGCCGTCGCCTCTATATTCCAGTTTTATCATATATTCAAAATCAACGGCATTTTGAGACAGTATTTCAGTCTATATCGGGCTGTAGTATAGCAGGTAGGAAAGCAGGATGACTCGGTAACTTTTGAACACTGCTTTATGAGAAAAATGAAGGATGTTTTATTTAAATGTTTAAATCATGATCATTTACAATAACGACACTGTACTGACCAAATGGCATAGAAAACATGATAAAGTCATGAATAAGTACAACTGAAGTAGTAATGGAATTAGAATATCGTCAAGAAAAGAAATTTTGGCGGAGAAGGTATTTATCTCGAAACGACAAGCTCGCTCAGCGTGCAAAATAACGTCGTATCAACGTCGAGGAAACACTTAGCAAAATCTGAAACATGGCCTTGCAAGGATTCCTTTTAATGGAATTGTAGGAATAGCAGAAATAGCAGTCGTGCTGTAGATGTCTGACGTCCACACTGATGTCAGAAAAAATTGTAACGGCTATAACCACTGAAATGATTTAGCTTCCAGTCAGAAGCCTCATTACTCATACAGTTTATTGTGTTGTTATGGAGTGTGACAATGTAATACATTCATCAACTACATAATCGTCTGCACCTAGAATGGTCGTTGTCGCGTGTCGTTATTTTTTATCACAGTCTTCTAGCGTAATCGATAATTTGATCACAATTCTTTCGCTGTTACCCGATTAAGTGTAACTCAGTTAGCTAAGAAAAACAAGAAGAAACAGAATGCAAATACAATGTGAGACGGGAGATATTAACAGATCACATGGTTTTAAAGCACGCGTATTGGTATTTCTTCCAGAAAACACAGTTTATAACATCAAATCTTGGGCTATTATGTAGATCTAAATATCCTATAAGTCAAACGCCTAAATTCTGTACCCACCGGCAAACATGGCAAAGGACTAAACTACTTTTTGAGTCTATAAATGGGCGGGGCTACTATCTTATTGATAAGATTAGTCCCAATCAGTTAGATGTCTAATCGGATGTCAAACATTCCACAGGTATATTCTACTTCGCCAGCCACAACCAATCAGATTAAATTATTGAAATTTTATGTCCTATTGAAGACTTTTTAAAAGTGTGTGTGTATTTCAACTAACGTGTATAACTGCCAATGCCGGGGCGTCTTACTGACATAGAACATTGTAGGACAGGGGCCTACTATGCTTGCAGTAGGTACGGGTGGTGGTTTAGGACATTCCTTCTCTCGTCTGTCGTTTCTCTTCTTTCTCCCTTTCTCTGGGAGATGGGTCGATATAGACTGAAATACTGCCTCAAAGAGGCGTTAAATGCAAAACAATCAATACATCAATCTCGTAACGACGTTACCTCCTGCACTTCAGCGGACGTATCCATAGCCGCAATAACGTTCGCCCATCCATTACCATCTATCCATTACTGAGGACAGCCACCTAATTATGCCCAGGCATTTGAATAAAGCGTAAATATATATATAAAAAAAGACTTGGGCACGTCTTTCTTTTATTTAGATATATGTAAGAAAGTATTGTACGGTCAATACTTATAACGATTTCAGTTTCGTTTCCGTATAACAACAACCATAAATTAAAAAAAAAACTCGTGGATACAAACAAAATATGTGTCAGTCATAGAACAATTTACTCATCCTCTTCCATAAGCTCCGAATGCATATATACCAGTAGGGTCCATTTCCCGATCGGGAAACAGGAAGGAAGTGCTTCGGAGATGCATGCCGGTATTATTTGAACTGCATGCTGGTCTAGTTTGTTTCCCGAATGGGAAACATTTTAGGCATTTTTATGTCTTTATGTCTGAAATTTATACCTCTGAAAACTACATTATTTTTTCTAAAATCTGTCCTAGTTGGAGTTTTCTCAGTTTTGTTTCCCGTTCGGGAAACACTCCCGGCTTTCTCGTTTCTCGTTTTGTAGTAAGATATGGATTGTGTCACAATAAAAGATACCGCACAGACCAGTCAAGACTCAGATCAGATGGTGTTTTTACGCTTTTCAGTATATGAGTTCAGGGTCTAAAGACTTTATTTTTGATAAGACTCATAAGTTTCCTTTTAATGTAATTCCGATCATGTATGTTTAGAAATATAGTTTTAATTATGTCACTCAGATGAATCTGAAACTATTTCACGATCTCCTGTATCATTTACTCCCTGCATGCGGCCTCAACCTTAATCTCGCGGTAAGAAGCTATAGCAATAAAACTTCGCTAACATGATATCAACACTTGAATTGACAGATTTCAGTTTGAACAAATTAGATCTATGTGAATGATTCCCCTAAGTAATCGTACGGGCGATTCGAGATTATAGCCATATATTATGGGCCGCATCACTAAAACTGCTTTATGCAATATGCTGCCAATGCGAAAAGCATCGGAATATGAAGCGGAAATAGCCCAAAAGACCCAAGACTTGTCCGACTTGTCTGGAATAAACTTAACTGAACGTGCATGTAAGTATGCCATGAAATAAGAAAATATGTTGTGCGACATTAACAAACAGCGGAGACTCAGATTAGCTTTTGCATGTGCGAAGTTCTCCACATATGCAACAACAGACTGTCAACTAATAAATCAAATTATTCTAGTGAAGAACATTACAGCTGACATATGCGGAGTCTGAGCTGAGACTTTTTACCATTTCTAACCATAATAAAAGGCCATCGGCCAAGTGTCACCCGACGTTTGAAATGTGTCACAAACTTCAGCCCTTTATTCTGTTTCAGAGTAAATGTATGGCCAAAAACAGAAAATATATATATAACAGAACCTGGTAAGCAAATGATAACAGAACATAAGCAAAGACATATACCCAATTACTGGGCCTCTTTATAAAATACTTAAGTTCAGAATGGGGCATATATGTGTAAAATCAGGTTACTGAAAGTATAGACCCTTACAAAATGACCAAAACATCAAGACTGTATACCCAGTAACAAAATAACAAGAGCCATAATCCTGATTATATGAATCTGATGAAAAATGAACAATGCATTTATGAAAATTCAGCCCATTAATATGAATAGTTCTGGAGTTATCCCTTTACCTTTAAGTGAATGTCTATTATCTATGAAAGGGGAATAACTCTGTCATTAATAAATTAGCACATCCTAACAATAATCAGAATAATCAATTTACCAAATGCTAATACCATACCAAATTTCAGCTCCCTCGGTCAAACGGTTCAAAAGTTGGAAAAATGCCAAAAAATGACAAAGGGCCATAACTTTGTAAAAAATAGGACAATTGAAATTACAAAATCACATGCACATCTTCAGATCATGACGAAACATTCCGCACAATTTCAAGTCAATCTGATACAAGATGTTGCAGGAGTTGCGGGGACAAGGTGTAAGTCAGCAAGGGCCGTAACTCCATTAAAAATGGCCGAAACAAAAATAAAAAACTACATGCACATCTTCATATCATAAGAACACAATCTGTAAAATTTCAAATCAATCCGATGAAAGATGTAGGAGGAGTTGCGGGGACAAGATTTCGGAAGGTCTGAGTCAGCAAGGGCTGTGACTCCATCAAAAATGGCCGAAACAAAAATCGAAAACCACATGCACATCTTCATATCATAAGAATACAATCTGTAAAATTTCAAATCAATCCGATGAAAGACATAGGAGGAGTTGCGGGGACAAGATTTCGGACGGACGGACGGACGGAAGGACGGACGGAAGGACGGACGGACGGACGGACGGACGCACACACGGACGGACGAGGGTCATTTCTATAGTCCCCCTCCGCCTACGTCGGGTGACAATGATTAAAATGATATAATAGACATTTAATATTCGTATTTGAAGAGTTTGTATATCCGGATGGGACGGCTCAAAAAAGCTGTCTTACGGTATCTACATTGTCTTCTAGCTTTGAGAATCATGTTACAGAATATTTTGTTTTATTCTACCATCAGATGTATGGAGGCGTCTCCGTTCCAATTTTACAAGGGAGGCAACTTTTGTGACTTTCTGATTGCTTCCCCGGGCGGCGTGACACTCTGCTCTTTAGGGAGGGCATTTGCTCCTAGAGGAGCAAATTCTCTCCTTTAGAGTAGGTTCTGCGGAGATGGGGGCGGCGGAGTTGCTTGCCCTGGAGGTATGCCCATTCACCTTGATCTATATTGTTACTTATACCGAAATGGTTTACTGTTGACATATGGTTTGCCGTTTTGTAGAGAGCTGCACTGTGTTGTAAACATATTATTTAAACTTTATTTAGTCAGTATCACTGCCAGACAGCCTCATGCCTTTAAATGATAAAATGTATCGTAGGGTGGCGGTTGGTCTATCGCTCTAACCATGTTGCGACCCTATGGATTGATCTGTGACACAGTGGTTTACCCTACGGCTTACGTAACCCAAAGGGGCGCAGGGCGTTTGATCAGTGTTGGGTCGACTAAGATTGAGCGGCCTCGGTTGTCAACATCTCCATCGGGACCTGGCTAACGTTAATACATGAAAAACCATGTTTGATCCCTTGATTGGTTCGACGTCGTGTGCCCGGGGGACTTAACTGATTAGCCATGTGGCTGTCCGCTCTCATGAGAGCGGGAATTTTGGATTGAGCTGTGAGTACAAACCCTATTTGTGGGACGATTTTGCACTTGTGTGGTGCACCTCAAGAGTCGAAGTTTTCTGACACCTTCTGTGTGATGGTGAGGGGTAGATGGGTCATTTAAAATTATTTGTTTTCACAAGTTTCGGCCAATCTGATGATTGGACAAAATTTGTAGGTTAATGCGTACATAGGGCACATGTACATGTGAGCTGTGATCAACCAGCAAGTGCACACTTTACGATTCTGCCCATAAAAGATAACCCCCAAGTCTGGGATGCAACCCACAACACCACCCTCATGCGCCCGTCTGTCCGGTTTTTACCTGTTAGGCAATTGACACATTCTAAATGTGCTGTGTTGTGTTTGAAGTCCCTGTAGAAAATTTGTTTTTTTAGTATCCATAAGTTAAGAAACTGAATCACTGACACCTTAGTAAGGTTACTGGCACGTGCCAAGTGGGATTAGATGTCTGGGGCATTGTATGGTGCACCGCTTTTACCCTTGTGCTAAATGTAAACACTTGCTATAAAATTGTATCAGCTTGACGTTAGGATATTTACAATGAGAATATTTATGGCATCACCAAAAAACATATTGTACCCTATATTTTGTTATAGGCCGGAGGCCCTTATTGAAGAATGAAATTATTGTATTGCAGTATGATCGTTTTATAATGTTTGTTCAGTTCTCAAACAACTCAACTGACACATTACATCAAACACATAGGATATTGCTGAGAAATGTCGAGTATTTTACTTAAAATTTTCAGTGTCCAAATAAAAAAAAATCATTGAGTAGCCAGTCATACGTCTGTGCAATTTCTAGTGAACAGAATAAAGATTGAGACTCAACGATTTCTCAGACGATCCGAGGCTGCGAAAATTAGAACGCTCACAGTAGACCCTATTTAAAATGCAACTTTTCATGGTGCTGCATCGTCGTATTGTCCACTAGAATTTTTAATTAAGGTGAATGCACACACTTTCAGGGGCAGCAACTCTGCCATTTTCAATTTTGCCTGCCTTCTACAAAGATGCGAACACTATAAGGAAAAACCAAGTTCTGCCGTTGGAGGTTAGGTGTCCCCCCCCCCCCCCCCCCCCCCCGAGAGCTCTGAGCAATTTCTAGTGAACAGAATAAAGATTGAGACTCAACGATTTCTCAGACGATCCGAGGCTGCGAAAATTAGAACGCTCACAGTAGACCCTATTTAAAATGCAACTTTTCATGGTGCTGCATCGTCGTATTGTCCACTAGAATTTTTAATTAAGGTGAATGCACACACTTTCAGGGGCAGCAACTCTGCCATTTTCAATTTTGCCTGCCTTCTACAAAGATGCGAACACTATAAGGAAAAACCAAGTTCTGCCGTTGGAGGTTAGGTGTCCCCCCCCCCCCCCCCGAGAGCTCCGGTTTTCGCCTACCCTTGCTTAAAGACCCCATCGCTCTATCAGCATGAAAAAAATTTCATCATGAACTATCGCTGCAAGCTTTTCACTATAGTTTCGCCACTGTCAATGACCGTGATTAGCCAGCTTTAGACATATAAACATCCTTTTAAGTTTCAAATAAAAAGAGTTTGGAAACTTATTTGGGTCATTTTAGTTGCCAACTAAAATGACCTACTTTCTATTTCAATATGTTGAATAAAATGGTAAAAATACAATGTACATGCGTGGAGTCCCAATCACTATCCCGCCGATGTTTATATAGCATCGCTAGACGGGAAACCAGAACTGGAAATTGTATTTTGTGCAGCGATTTGTTATTTTTCAAAAACCTGTTTTCTCTACTTTATGCCAGTTATATGACTCAGTATATGCACATCAGCCAACATTTTATTACCAAACATGAAGACTGAACCGCTTTTTACAGTGACTTGAGTTTAGATCTTTTTAACACTAATAGGACTATGGAGACTTTAACAAATGATGTTGTTTCACAACAATAGTCGGCTCGACGTAAGTGAAATCTTTTGAAAGGGCCATAAAAACAATCTTGCTTCTAGCAGAAAATCGTTTCTTGTAAGAATAGACCCCTTTCTTAATTGGTTTCCTTCTTCAGGGGGGAAAACATGAAGACAGAAAAGTTGTTCCCTTTCGTAAAATTTGTAGAAAACAAGTTGTGTGTTCGTGCACCCACCTTAAGGTAGTATTTTTTATCCTTTAAGATATGAAGCGAACTGGAGAACTGAGACCGCCAGTGATCAGGCGGCCAGGCCATCCAGACATGCCATACTGGAGAAAAGTCACACCGTGATTCAATGTTTTGACTTAAAAATACTCAAAAAAACTGAGATTAGAATTGTCAGTTTTCTTTTCAGTAGAATTTGCAGTCCTTCGTCAATTGACAACTGTATGCTGAAAAAAACCGAGGAATTCAGTTTACCACTTTTCTTGTTAAACATTAGATGTACTTGAGCATGCTGGGGTGGTTGGGTGGTGTGATGGGGCTGGGTATAACTTCCAGTGCCGGGGCGTCCTGCTAATTTGAATAATAGTAGGGCAAGGGCCTACTGTGTTTGCAGTAGGTGCGGGTGGGGGTTGTTTGGACATTTTTCTCTCGTCTATCATTTCCCTTTTCTTTCTCCCTCTGTATGGGAGACGGACCGATATAGACTGAAATATTGTCTCAAAGGGCCGTTAAACCCAAAACAACCAACCAACCAACTTGAACATGCGACATAAGTGTAACAGTAGGCACTGCACAAGACAATTTCGCATACACTTCCATTTTACCTCCCCTAATCCCCCCATCCCCCATCCCTTCTCCTCTCCCCCCTCCCCCAACAAACACAAAATGATTAAAAAACTACATGACAGGAATTCTAAAAAAGTGGCACTAGATTTTATCTATTAACATCCCAGATCCCAGTCACACTTGTTCGGAGCTCCTAACGCGGAAAGATACTGCACAAAGAACAAGAGCAAACCGGAAATGTTTCCCGAGCGGGAAACAAAACTGAGTAAACTTTCAGTATAGAAACTGCTCTCAATTTTTTTAAAGGCCGTTATAAAAAATCCGACTCGGACAAATTCTAGAAACATTAAAGTAGTTTTCAAAGGTATGAATTTCAAAGACATTGGTTCAAAAATGAGACGCACAAGCTATGTCCAAGAAAGGTACCCTCAAGACATAAAAATGTCAACAATGTTTCCCGTTCGGGAAACAAACTAGACCGGCATGCAGTTGAAAATATACCGGCATGCATCTCCGAAGCACTTCCTTCCTGTTTCCCGATCGGGAAATCGACCCTGCTGTATACAGGTAGCCTTCTCTACCTTCAGTTACCTTTAAGATATCTATAAAAGTCACTGCTACCGGGGCTCCTTTACTCCTCTCGGCAAACACTTTTAGATTACATAGATTAGATTAGGATTACATAACTTACGAATGACAAAAATCCCCGAGCCTAAAAAATTCCGCAATCTACAGCCTGTACACATGCGGAATATTAATATTTGGCAGTTCACTTAAAGGCCATAGTTTCGTTAACGTAAATGACCGTGACTAGCCAACTTTAAACAAAGAAATATTCTTGATTTTCATATGACACGGGGGTAATACCATTATCGCTACCTGTGCTTTCGACCGAGACGGTACTATACAAAGTGGCTGTCGACCGAGTATTACGGATTTCGACCAAGTAGTACTGCTGTCGACAGAGGTTTTTGAGCTAGCTAGGTAAGTTTCGGTCACGTTTTTGCTTTAGATATTCATGAAATTCGAACATTTCTCGTTCAGGATAATTGTCCATGAAGTACTCTATGCTGCACACGTAAGATAAGAGAGGTTGGCCACGTAATATTTTGCTCGGGATGTCGAGTTTGAGAGATGATGTCAACTACTACTACAAACGTGCAGATTATATGAGATACAGGGCTCTGAACCCAGCTTAATTTTATTTTAATAAATGAATAAACAGAGAAAAAAACTTAATAGAAAATTACAGAATTGTATACAATTCAAATCCAGAGTCAGATGGTTTATTAGGAACAGCTTGGTCTTGGTATTTATTGGTTCAGATACTACTGTCCCAATATTTAGACGAATTGAGGTGTCAATGGGTTTTACCAGGCAACTTCAGATAAATCAAGTCCCGGTCTCAGACCATTGCCTGTGCTGTCATGAATGGTTTCGGTAAATGAGGAGCAAATGGTTTGTTGACTCTCAAGGTGACGCGTGACAAACTTCCCTGCTGATTTTGAAGTATCTGATAAAAAGGAATATGGAGTAATCATTGTTTTACAAATCAACCTCAAGTTTGTAATAAATTCTGTTTGCAATAAATGGTTATCGGAAAATCTAATACGCCAATACCAATTCACTTTAATCATGTTAATCTGTTGTTAAGTTAAACTGAAAATACGATAAATAAAATGAACGGCGTTGGTAAAGATTTTCAAGTGGCACGTAATCTCTTGTGTAAATAATAGCTAAAATGTCACAAAAGGACATTTACAAAATCCTCCCCCCACCCCCCGCGACTATTTCACTTTCATACTTCCAGAATCTGAGGTAAGCTATTTAGAAAACGGACTTGTATGAATCTTTCCAAGACGCGTGAGGGCACCCTGCAGGCACCCACTGTTGAATCAGCATTGAATCCACGTTGAATCAACGTCATAAAGTTAATCAACGTGAATTCAGTGTTGATTTACCGTTTTTTCCCAATGGGAAGAATGTTTGAGAAAGATACATGTATACTTTTGTTCGTCCACTTGTATGGAAAGATATTCCCGGGCTTTAGAAAATGAATTGTCGGCTGGATGGATGGCTTGCGATTTTACGTTCCTTTTAACAATATTTCAGTCATATCAGTACGATGGGTGGGTGATAATGAAAAGCTGTGTGCAATGGAACCCCGTTTACGATTGAAAAGGTTTCCGCCACCTGTGGAGTCTCGAACCCAATACCACTAGATCAGTAGGCCAGAGCTTAACCAACTGCTTTCGGGGCACCTAATTATCGACTCTGTGTGTGTGTGTGTGTGTGTGTGTGTGTGTGTGTGTGTGTGTGTGTGAGAGAGAGAGAGAATTAATGAGATTTGATAAGGCTACTCAGTCGCGCTATTTAACCACCTGTAATTCGCAAAAAGTTTGAACTTGTTGACATCGGACACCAATGTAAATGTAGATCAGACTGCTGAAATCTTGATCTACACTATTTATAAAAGTCTTTCAAAATACTTGGGATCATTAACCCCCCACTAATCACACGACGTTGACTAAACATTGAATCAACGTTGATGCAACGTTATAGCGTTGAATCAACGTTGATTCAGTGTTGAGTCAATGTTGTGTGCCTTCGGTGTAATTTAACGAATACAGTCATTCAGACGAAATTGTAAGCATGATGACGGAGATCTCAAGACCGTTTTCTGATGCTATGTTTAGCGTTCTTGGCCGAAATATGTCAGTATATCCGCCTATTGCAGCTATGCACGGCCCGTACAGTCTGTTTTCAGTCTGGTTGTTGTTGTTGTTGTTATGCCCCCGCCATGAAATGGCGGAAGGGCATATAGATTTTACCCTGTATGTATGTATGTATGTATGTATGTATGTTACCGAAATCGTGTCCGATCCATAACTTTGGATTGCATGGTGGGATTCAAAAATTATTTGGCAAAAATGATTATTATGACAAGACGGTGTGTCGCGTGCAAAAACCATGTCGCTATCTCAGAGGTCAAGGTCACAGTCAGCACTTGAACTTTGTACATAAGCTATTTTGAAATATGTTCGTGTCCAACCCATAACTTTAGACTGCATGGTGGGATTTAAAAATTATTTGGCCCGAATGATCATCATGACAGGACAATGTGTCGCGTGCAAGAACAATGTGGCTATCTTAGAGGTCAAGGTCACAGTCCACTGTTAAACTTTATACATAGGCTATAATGAAATATGTTCGTGTCCGACCCATAACTTTGGACTGCATGGTGGGGTTTAACAATTATTTGGCACAAATGATCATCATGACAAGACGATGTGTCGCGTGCAAGAACCATGCCACTACTTTAAAGGTCAAGGTCACAGTCGGCACTTTAACTTTGTGCATAAGCTATAATAAATTTGTTTATGTCTGGTCCATAACTGTCCTGCATGGTGGGGTAACAAAATTATTTAGCATAAATAATTGTCATGATAAGACAGTGTGTCGTGTACAAAAACCACGCTGCTAGTTTGAAGGTCAAGGTCACAGTCAGCACTTGAGCTTTGTGCATAGGCTGTGGTAAAATTTTGCCCTGCATGATGGGATTTCAAAATTATCTGGCATAAATAATTAGCATAACAAGTTAATGTGTCACATGCAACAATCGTATCGTTAGCTCAAAGGTCAAGGTCATTGTCTGCACTTAAACTTTATGCATAGGCTTCAGTGAAACATGTTTATGCCCTGTCCATAACTTTATCCTGCATGGTGGGATTCAAATTATAAATTCCCATAAATGATCATCATGACAAACGCCTAGCTTGAAGGCCAAGGTCACACTGCGCATGTAAACTTTATGTATAGGCTATAGTGAAAGCATTTTTGTGTCGGCCCTATAACTTAGTCCTGCATAGGTTGTTTTGATATTTCGTGTCTCTTGATTTGCCATTCATATTGTACAAGTCTGCCTCTATGAACCTAGTTATCCTACAAGTGCCAGTAGCTTAATCGAGGTGCCATCTCACTCATGGCATTAGGCGGGGGCATCCGTGTCCTATGGACATATTTCTAGTTGTTTTATTGCTTTACGTCCACAGTAAACATATGTGGCCATGTCGGGACGGTCAGTTATCCTAACCACACTATTCCTGGGCAGGCTTAGACCGCCTAAGTGGTTAACCAGTACTAAGTAAACATACTTTCGCCGGTAACTGACATCTGCCCTTCTCAGCGGAAGAAGAAACGAATTCAAAGCATGTGGCCGGACCAGGTATCAAACCTGGGACCTCTGACTGTTGAGTCAGACGCGCTACCGATTGCGCTACGCGGTCCAACAAATCGGGTAAATATGTCAGAGTAGAAACACTTTCATTATTTATCCATATGTTGTGTTTTTGTAATGAATCAAAATTATTTGGCTCAAGTTGAGAAAAAGTGGATAGGGTTGAAATTATTTGACTAGTAAAATGCGAAATGTACCTTAAAAAGTGACTTTAAGATTATCGGCGTGGGCGTGGGTATTACTGAAAGAAACTTTGGACCTATATCTATATGAACCAAATCCATCATATGGTTGAGAA
This sequence comes from Ctena decussata, assembly GCA_963989385.1. NCBI lineage: Eukaryota > Metazoa > Mollusca > Bivalvia > Lucinida > Lucinidae > Ctena > Ctena decussata. The sequence goes on from OZ022506.1 coordinate 60,393,386, forward strand.
AATATGAGCTCTTAAAAAACTTTAACGTAAATGTGGACTCCAACTCAGAAGACTTCCTGGACATCGTCGAGGGGAGCTAAAAAAGCTAGAATTTCTTCCTCTGAAACTGTACCCATCTGTCATAAAAGAAAGTTCCGCGTATGAATACATACCTCCAAAGCAGATCACTCTGATAGACAAATATTATCTCCTTTCTTCTCCAGCTAATTCTAAAGAGGATTATTAGAGTGGGTCTAAGGATGATTCTGATATAATATTTCTTATTTCTCAATGAAAACATTCGTTGTGACCCCTCGTTAAATGAAAACATATATTGTGACCCCTCATTAGAACCATCTCTATGAGATAGTTCTAACGAGGGGTCAAATCGTATTTTTATGAAGACTTACGGGAAATTATCCCTTTCACCCCTTCTTATCTGTAACACTTGTTATAACACATATATTCCATGCAATATGAAGAGAAATTGTCATCAAAACTCATCTTTATCTGGACCTTTGAGACATACAAAGAGTCTATGACCATGTTTATCCAAAGCCTGGACAATAATTGCAAAAATAACCCTTCTATGTGTTTCGCCTAATGATAAAATTGTGTAAACAACCGAAATCTATTTTGAGGCTAACGAGCAACAGACAAAATGCAGTCGCCGCTGAAGACGGGCCAAGATATTCAACAACTCTGATTTCTTTCACAGCCGCATATTTCGATCGAATTCGTCACCCTGCACTTTGTCATTGGTCTTACTTGATGACTGTAATATAATGGTAAAATATTTGCTTCATTTGTGAGAAAAATGGGTGATAACGTATAAGTGATACGATATTGTCGACGATCCGATACTAACGAGTCCACTGTAAGACCGTGCCACTTAGACTTTAATCCGTTGCTTTAGGGGTAACAAAACTTAAATGGCAGCGGTGCTCCCGAAAATGTACCCATTCATCCTCAAACATTTTTTTCAGCCACGCCGATCTTGCGGCCAATGTGGGACTTTTAGTTGTCGCCTCCAAATATCAGCAACTGCTGTTTGGATATTAAAGTACATTATTTCGATCAAACTGCTTGGTTTTTGTTTCGGATTTAACAGTTCTTTACCAATTTCAGCTTACATCGAGCCGTCACCATAAAGAGGGAGAAAGAAAAGGAAAAGAAAAAATAGTACGAGGATAGAGGAGACCATGAAAAAAACAAAAAAGACAAACAGCCACCATTCTGCACCTGCTGCAAGGAGAGCCAGTCCTTGCCCTTGTTATTCCGGTTCTACCATAAAGTGATGCCTATAAAAATGCACATATGGAATGGCATTTGTATAGATCCTGATCAGACTAGTTCCTAAGGAGCAGTCTGATCTCGGTTTTCACTGTTTGTACATACATACCTGCCCGAAAATTTAGGATCTTTACGGTAGAGTTTGTGCGTGTATGTTATATACCTGTACAACTCCACTGTTGACCGATTTCATTATGAACAATAACTCTGCTTTGTTTTTTACAAATATAAAGAAAACAGAGTTATTCACAATCCTTCTGCCTTAATTTTAGATTGGCGCTGGATTTTACTGGACGTTTCCATATGCATTACGAATTTGTAATTGAAGGAGCATTCCTAAAATTTAAACAATTTCAAACTTGTAGATTTACGGACATAAATCATCATAGTTTTCAATATAGTGATCAAACATGATTTTTCATGCATTAACGTTTGCCAGGTTCCGAGGAAAATGTGGACAACCGTGGCCGAAGGCCGAGGTTTTCAAACCCTCCCGAGGGACCTAGCAAACGTTAATGCAATGCAAAAATGTTTGATCACTGTTTTGCATAAATTCAACGAAATATTCGTTAAAATTTGCAAAACAATATGGCACTATATTTTGTCACCGTTTGACAGCCAACGCGCTAGTGCATATTTTTATTAATATCCGCCTTCCTGGCCCGTGAGCATCAAGCTATTAAAATGGTTGCCATCATCCTGTTCAATCTCAGTATTTCTGAAAAGTGTCCGAGATGGTCGCTCGTTGCAAATTCATCAATAAAAAGCAGATACTTTGGTCAAAGAAATAATTGATGTAAACGATCGATGTGGCTCTGCTCACGATTGATGTGGATCTGCTCACCGAGGGCTCCCCTAAGGACACCAATTTGTGAGAGCTCTTTCTCTTATTCTACTTATTTCTCTTTTGCTAATATTCTTCTTATTTTATTCTATTTTCAGCTTTCTTTTCCAGCTTTGCCAGGTCCTATATACCTTATTTCATATGCATTATATAGGTATTACTTACTGAAATTTATATTTGCATATCATCCTTCAAATTGGTAATATGTTAATATTGGTAGAGCCGGTTACTATATGATAGTGACCTTGATCATAAGTCGTTTATTCTCCACAATGACTGTTAAGAGGAGACGAATTCATATAAGCTTTTTTGCTTTTTTCGAATCCGATTTGTATACATGTATTGATACATTAACTACTGTGTATTTTTCTTGTATTGTTAGACATATTATACAAATAAACCAGTTTAAACCAAAGCAATAATTTCCATGCAGAACAAGCCTGGTCAATTCATGTACCATCCTGCAGTTCTTGATTGCCACTGAAAGCTTGGGACACATCTTTTTTTAACACTTATTTACTCTCAATTTGGCATCGTAAGAATGAAAACAACATGGCTTTGAAACCTGTATCAGTACTTGATGACGTAATAAGAGTACAAAGCTTGATGACGTCATAAGAATACATAGGTAGCACACCACCATTGTTTGTAAATTAACCGAAAGGGGAGAGACTAGGGTATTTTAATGGCCCAGGTACGAGCCTATTGAAAGTTGCGTACCCGTGCATCAACAGCGCGTGATACATGACTTTTCGCCGGTTGATGCACGGCTGTTAATACCATACGGTACTGCTTTTTACCCAATAACATCTGATAACAAATGAAATAATCAGAATATTCTAGCAACTTTAGAATGGTCATAATTAATATACGTTTTGCATACATATTGTGTTAATTTAATTAAGATGAGATGCCTTTTTATCGGTATGTACACTGAAAACGTTGGACCATTCCTGCAATTTTAAAGTGGCAAAAGTAATCATTGATGTAGTTTGAACTTGGATTGATAAAACTTTTCAACTATTCCGAGTTTGAAATTGCTGGAATATTCCTAGGTTTTAAGCACCTTCTAAATATTAGGTTAAGATCATATTTATCTATCATACAGTCTGATAATAAACTGAATTTGTTGGAATATTCATGCATTTTTTTTCAACTGGCAAAAAGTATCATTGTTTTTGTTTGAACTTGGACTGATTAAACTTTTCACTAGTTCCGAGTTTGAAATTGCTGGAATATTCCTAGGATTTAAGCACCTTCTAAATATTAGGTTAAGATCATATATCTCTATCATAGTCGGACAATAAACTGAAATTGTTGGAATATTCCTGCAATTTTAAAGTGGCACAAATTCTATTTGATATTTATTGAACTTGGACTGATTAAACTTTTCAACAGTTCCGATTTTGAAATTGCTGGAATATTCCTAGGATTTAAGCACCTTCTAAATATTAGGTTAAGATCATATCTCTCTATCATAGTCTGATAATAAACTGAAATTGTTGGAATATTCCTGCAATCTTAAAGTGGCACAAATTCTATTTGATTTTTTTTAACTTGGACTGATTAAACTTTTCAACAATTTCGAGTTTGAAATTGCTGGAATATTCCTAGGATTTAAGCATCTTCAAAATATAATGTTAAGATCATATATCTCTATCATAGTCTGATAATAAACTGAAATTGTTGGAATATTCCTGCAATTTTAAGTGGCACAAAATCTATTTGATTTTATTTGAACTTGGACTGATTAAACTTTTCAACAATTTCGAGTTTGAAATGGCTGGAATATTCCTAGGATTTAAGCACCTTTTAAATATTAGGTTAAGATCATATATCTCTATCATAGTCGGGTAATAAACTGAAATTGTTGGAATATTCCTGCAATTTTAAAGTGGCACAAATTCTATTTGGTATTGTTTGAACTGGGACTGATTAAACTTTTCAACAGTTCCGAGTTTGAAATTGCTGGAATATTCCTAGGATTTAAGCATCTACTAAATATTAGGTTAAGATCATATATCTCTATCATATTCTGATAATAAAAATGAAATTCTTGGAATATTCCTGCAATTTTAAAGTGGCACATATTCTATCTGATTTTATTTGAACTTGGACTGATTAAACTTTTCAACAATTTCGAGTTTGAAATTGCTGGAATATTCCTAGGGTGTAAGCACCTTCTAAATATTAGGTTAAGATCATAAATCTCTATCATAGTCGGACAATATACTGAAATTGTTGGAATATTCCTGCAATTTTAACGTGGAACAGATTCTATCTGATTTTATTTGAACTTGGACTGATTAAACTTTTCAACAATTTCGAGTTTGAAATTGCTGGAATATTCCTAGGATTTAAACACCTTCTAAATATTAGGTTAAAATCATATATCTCTGTCATACTCGGACAATAAAGTGAAATTGTTGGAATATTCCTGCAATTTTAAAGTGGCACAAATTTTATTTGATTTTATTTGAACTTGGACTGATTAAACTTTTCAACAATTTCGAGTTTGAAATTGCTGGAATATTCCTAGGATTTAAGCACCTTTTAAATATTAGGTTAAGATCATATATCTCTATCATACAGTTCAATGACAATAATGAAATTGTTGGAATATTCCTGCAATTTTAAAGTGGCACAAATTATATTTGATTATGTTTAAACCTTGATTGACTAAACTCTCCAAAATCCGAGTATGAAATCACTGGAACATTCCTAGGATTTAAGCACCTTATGCTCAGTAGATTTGGATCATATATTTCCGCTGTTTCATAAGTCAGATCATAAACTGAAATCATTGGAATATTCCTGCAATTTTAACATTTAGAAAAAAGGTACCATTGGTGTGCTGCAGTCTTTAAATGTGCTCATTGAAGTTAGATGGCCCATCTTACTTTACCTGAAGTTTCAAATAATGGCAACTCATGTGAAATTGTAGGAATATTCCAAGGATTTATTACCGCTTAATTGTTAAATTTAAGTACAGAAATCAGTGATTATGTCTGATGATTTGAGAGATGATTGAAATCATTGGAATATTCCAGCAATTTTAGAGAATGATAGAAATTACTAATAATTATGCCCCTTAAATATATATTCATAAAATTAGTTTCCCTTTGTTTAACTAGAACGTTCTGTTTTTCACAAAAGTTTAAAATTGCAGGAATATTCCTATGATTAAGCCCCACTCATGTACTGAAAAAGATTTCAGAATTTAAAGTTTTTACTCAACTAATTTTACTCTTAAACATTCAAGTGAAAATATTTAAAATCATGGGTATATTCCTGCAATTTAAGATGCTATATTTCCTAAGACACGCATTGTATATACCGGGTAAGTTTCTATTAGTCAAACAGTTTATAAATGTTGAATGAATAAATTGTATTGACAGGTTGTTTTTGTATTATTATTTCATTCAGCTTGAATTCGATGGGAAAATCAATGGAATATTCCAGCATTCAACAGGACAATCTGTTCAGAATATTGCGAATATACCAACGATCTGGCTTTAGATTCACTTATTTGCCCAACTTTCTCGCTGCTTTCAAGGTTTCAAATTGTAGGAATATTCCAGCAATTTTTTAGTAATCTTGTTTTATACCACCGATTTTGTTATGTTTTTATCAAACATGAAAGAGATAATGAGAAAAATACCTTCGTTCAAAGCTTATTTTATGGTACCGAAAATGCCGATTTTCCCTACAAAAAAGGGATTATTGTGTATAATCCTTTTTTATTTTGTACTTCCTTTAATGTTTTATACATTATTTTAGGTTACATGATCAAATGTAATGGCAAACAATATGCCGGAATATTGAGAAGAAGAAAAAACTGGTCGATTACTGAACGGGAGATTTTGACGAGAAATAAACCAAGACACATATTAAAAAATAAATGCGAAGTTCACTTTCTCGGCCAAAATTTGATGTGCTAGGTGGAAAATCGATTTTTAGAAGAGACTTTCATTAGAAGCGGCCTGTGCATAAACAGCATATATTTAAGTGCGGACCAGACCGAAACAAGGAAAGGCACGTAACCAAATTGGCGTAATATGTAGATACCCGGAGAGTCCGATAGCCATAAAAGCGTTTACTAAAAAAAGAATTATCATGACGTCTTAAAGTTACTATTTGCATGTTGGCGTTACAGTCAGGTTCATTTGCGACACATTTAAATTGGTCAAGCTAATTTCTTTAATACATATACATTCAACGTTTTAGTTCATAGGCCAGGAGAGGCCACCATGCACAGAGATGTGATGACCCATTCAGAGGCGCAGTATACGCTACATGATTCAAAAGCCACCGTAAAGCATTTCATTACTCGGCCTTTGGTGCCTTCCGATTACCTTTGGGAGGCTAGGCGTGAGAGCCTGGGAAACTATTTCTTTAGAACAACACGCAGAGCAGATTGGGTACTTACCTGAAGAATTTAGAAATGATTTTGCATCTAAATTCGGAATTTGCTTCCGTTTTTCCAATGAATTTAGAACTGAATTTGGAACTGATATCGGAATTTAAAAACCGATCAGTCAGTAGCCTCTATATATTTGCTTTAGCGCCTGATTGATTGATTGTTTTGGGGTTTAACGGCCCTTTGAGACAATATTTCAGTCTATATCGGGCCGTGTGTCCCAAAGAGAAGGAGAAAGAAGAGAGAACTGATAGAGGAGAGAAAAATGTCCAAACAACCCCCACCCTTACCCACTGCAAGCACAGTATGCCCTTGTCCAAGTAGCTTATGAGTAATATGCTCTTGCCTTGTCCTACTATTATCCAAATCAGTAGGACGCCCAGGCACTGGAAGTTATACCCAGCACCATCGCACCACCCAACCACCCCCGCTTAGCGCCTGGTTACCTTAAAATTCCGTTCCGTATATAGCATTCAGATTAAAATCCTTGACAGAGCATCTTTTTTTTCTACGCCTGTCGTAAACAAAAAAGTTATCGACAAAAATTTGAGAGTCTCGGTAAAGTTAGCAGAACGAAAATTCTGCAGAAGATTCTGTAGACTTTTCTGCAAAAAATAGTCACTGTGGTAAAGTTAGCGAAATGAAAATTCAGCAGAATTCTGCAGAAAAAGTGGTAAGGTTAGCGACACGAAATTTCTGCAGAAAATTCTGCAGTCAAAGTAAATAGAAAACTCTACTTTTAAATAGAAACAAAAACCTTGGGTTTTAGGTGAAACATTTGCTGGAAAATTGCAAAACGCAACTTTGGAAACCCTTACTTTGAAAAGACTGATTTCTCGATTTCTCCGTCTAAGTATTCTATCATCTGATGACCTCGAAATGTCAGTGGGCCCGTTAACCGCACTACTCTGTCTCATCTGTGGACCGAGAAATTCACAAACTCAAATCGCATATTTTGATTGCTGGAAAGTAGCAGAACGCAATTTCAAAGCCGATTTTTGCGAATACCTCGGTCCAAATATGAGATAACGCAGTGCAGCAAAGTGTCGTCACTCACATTTTTTGGGCCACCAGATGATGGGTCATACGAATCAAACTTTGCGGACTAAGGGTTTCTGAAATTGCGCTCTGCTACTTTCTAGCAGAACAAAATATGCGTTTTTGTGAATTTTTCGTTCCAAATATGAGAAAGAGCAGTGCAACAAAGTGTCCTCACTCACATTTCTTGGCCTTAAGATGATGAGAATTTTCGAACTAAAGGCTTTGAATTTTTTTCAATAATTGTTATTTTGTTTATCATAAAATCAAAATCTTTCAAAACACATAGTGTGAATGTGCCAGATAAAGCGGCAGTTTGGACGTGTGGTGAAATGTAGAGGGTGGGTGGGGATGTAGAGAAAGGAAGGAAATGAGCAGGGAAAGGTGAGAAAATGGCATTGAGAAAGGTGAAAATTGCAGGGAGAGGGAGGGGAGAGAGAAAGAGGAGAGAATGGAGAATGGGGGAGGGAGAAATGAACAAAGGGGAGTGAGAAGCGAAAAAGTTGAGCAAAATAGAGGGATGGTAGTGAAGTGGCGGAGGGTGTGTTGTGACGTAGGCCTGCGATGTTGTGTAGTTGTGTTGCATTACTTGGGGCTTGGTTTGGTTTGACCTGGTGGAATAGGTCAGAAAAGTGGCTATGGTAGGCATGACAAATGGACACAAGAGCACAAGAGGGCATCGGGGAGGGACCTAGTAATTTTGAAATGGCTTCTGGCTCCTTCAAACCCGATGCTCTCCCCCCCCCCCCCCCCCCCCAACCCACACACACACCTTCCGCACCCCTCTCTCCCGATAATCCTGTCAGCAGCATCGTTTATGGAGATGTGGTCTGAGAACCCCAAATGTGTTTCGCCGTTAAGAATACAAGATAGGCATGGGCGTTTTGCCCCACCTTACTCTACCTATCTTGTACTCTATTTTCGTGTCGTTCAACACTTGTTGCATTTGTTTTAATAGGATTATTTTTTTTTATCAAACAGGATAATTTTAGTTCACTAGCTCACATAATATGAAAGAGAAAAATCGGTTTGCATCCGAAGATTGGGACGTAGATCTAAAAGGAAAGCCGATTTTTATGCTTATTTTGATATTTTGTTTCGTCAAATACTAATAAAAAATAAATCAGCTGACGAAAAACAAATACAAATCGAAAGAAGTAAAAACATATGTAGATTACATGAAAATAAGTTTAGATTTCGCCCACTTTAACATTAGAAATCGTCTGCGTCGCTAAGGACACTAGTTGCGATCCATTGACATGAAAACTGTTTGTTTTGTAATTTTCATAACCGCACCACCCCTCGACCAACACCAAACTTTGGTGATAAGCTGACCAGACCATAGTTATTATTTACGCAAAATTTCATATTGGTCGAGGGGTGGTGCGGTATTTAATTTTTGACATGAACATGTGAAAACAGCAAGAAAACGTCGGAAAATGGCGTTTCACCTTGCGTAGTGACGTCATCACAGCAATGACACGTGCACGATCGGAAGCTCTGACGTCATTTCTAGAAACACGGGGTAACGTTTTGATTATGTGAGAATAAAACTCGGTAAATAAATACATGCGATTTTTCTGGACAGTTCAGGCCAAATATCCCTCTTATCGACTCTGGTCCTTTGTAAGCTCTGGGCCTCATGGTTTCAGGGAAGATGATTTTTTTAAAGATTATAAGTCTATGGGAGCTAATGACCCCTGGGGCGTAGCCAATTTGGGCACCAGGGGCATGGTTGGATGAATTTTTGTATGTGACAACTAAACATTGTTAAATACTAAATATGTAAGCTCTGGACCTCATGGTATCAGAGAAGAAGATATTTGAACGTTCTGTGGGGATATAGCTCTATATAAACGAATGACCCCCTGGGGAGGGGCCAGTTTGGTCCCCAGGGGCTTGATTGGCAGGAGTTATGTAGGGGACCACTTAAAATTGCTACATACTAAATAAATATATAAGCTCTGGGCCTCATGGTTTCAGAGGAGAAGATTTTTTAAGTTTTTCCATTATAAGTCTATAACAGCCAATGAAAGATCAGAAGAGGGGGGGGGGGACGGGATTTGGATCCCAGGGGCATGGTTGGCAGAGGGAATTTGGATCCCAGGGGCATGGTTGGCAGGATTTATGTACGTGGCCACTAACTATTGTTAACCATTACTATATACTTAATATGCAAGCTCTGAGCCTCATGGTTTCAGAGAAAGATTTTGAAGGTTCTCAGCTATATAGCCCTATATTAACAAATGACCCCTGGGGTGGGGCCAGTTTGGACCCCATGGGCATGGTTGGCAGGACTTATGTAGGGGACCACTAAACATTTCCACATACTAAATGTATAAGCTCTCGGCCTCATGGTTTCAGAGAAGATATTCTTATAAGTTTTTTCACTTCATAAGACAATGGGAGCTAATGCCCCTGGGGCGTGGCCAATTTGGACCCTAGGGGCATGGTTGGCAGGATTTATGTACGTGACCACTAAGCATTGCTACATACTAAATATGTAAGCTCTGGGCCTCATGGTTTCAGAGAGGAAAATTTTTGAAGGTTCTTTAGCTATATAGCCCTATATACACAAATGATCCCCTGGGGCGTGGCCAATTTGGACCCTAGGGGCATGGTTGGCAGGATTTATGTACGTGACCACTAAGCATTGCTACATACTAAATATGTAAGCTCTGGGCCTCATGGTTTCAGAGAGGAAAATTTTTGAAGGTTCTTTAGCTATATAGCCCTATATACAAATGACCCCCTGGGATGGGGCCAGTTTGGACCCCAGGGGCATGGTTGGCAGGGTTTGTGTATATATATCAGCTCCGGGCCTCATGGTTTCAGAGAAGAAGATTTTTAAAGTTTTTATCATTATTAGTCTGTGGGAGCTAATGACCCCAGGGGGTGGCCAATTTGGACCCCAGAGGCATGGTTGGCAGGATTTATGTACGTGACCACTTACCATTGCTACATACTAAATATGTAATCTCTGGACCTCATGGTTTCAGAGTGGAAAATTTTTGAAGGTTCTTTAGCTATATAGCCCTTTATAAACCAATGGGCTCCTATGGTGGGGCCGGTTTGCACCCCTGGGGATGGATTGGCAGAAGTGGTGTAGGGGACCTGAACATTGCTACATACTAAACATATAAGCTCTGGGCCTGATGGTTTCAGAGAAGAAGATTTTTTAAGTTTTTCTCATTGTAAGTTTATGGGAGCTTTATGTTGATCTGCCCTATAACCTTATGCAGTCAATCCCCCACCCCAACAATGCTACACATAAAATTTGATCAAGATTGGGCAGGTGGTTTAGGAGGTATGTTTTTAAGTGTGGAAGACGACGGCGGACTAAGGACCAAGGCTATACTATAAGCTCACCTTGACAGGTTAGCTAAAACCTTAAAGAACAGGGGGTGGTAGGGTGGTACGATGGTGCTGGGTATAACTTCCAGTGCCGGGCGTCCTACTGATTTGGATAATAGTAGGGCAAGGGCCTACTGTGCTTGCAGTAGGTGCGGGTGAGGTTGTTTGGACATTTTTTTCTCTCGTATATGATTTCTCTCTTCTTTCTCCCGCTCTTTGGGAGAGGGCCTGATATAGACTGAAATACTGTCTCAAAGGGCCGTTAAACCCAAAACAACCAACCAACCAACCTTAAAGAACATCCAATATTTCAACAATTTAAATTTCCAATTCCATGACCTAGACCTCAAGGTCACTGAGGGGCAAGGGTGTAAAACGAAAGACCATTATGATCTCGGATAAGTGAAAGTATCAACTTAGGGTATCAATGGGTTAAAGAGATATGCGTGTTTAAATAACCTATAACACCCAAAAGATGGACATGGACGCGGGTGCAAACACGAAGGCCAACACCGGGGTGACAGCAATAGCTCTTCCTGAAGGTCGTTCAGGCGAGCTAAAACAATGGCTTCTTTCCAGAGGAGTGGGTGGGGTGGGGAGGTGGCTGTAAGGCGGGAAGGAGGTATACTCAAAAGCAAAAATAACGCATATTTTTCTTTTTGTATTTTTATATCAAAATAAAAATCTGCTGAAATTGGCAAAACAGAGAATACATTATCAATGCATGGAGCATACTTTGTCGCAAACTTATTAAAATTTTATTTGTTTATTCGTGCGTAACGAAGGCGTAAACAAACAAGGGGTCAATCTCAAAATTCACAAATACTGATCAATTAAATCAGTGTCCTGAACTGAGTTGTGCCTGGCTCCCAAACTGAGGCCCTCTTTATCTAGGATGCTACAATGTATCAGAAACATCATCAAGAATTTTCAGCATTGGTTACTTGTTACAAACAAAGTTATGCCCCTTTTTGCAAAACCCGTAAGATAGGCAAGTTTTGCGAAAGCAAAAAAAAAATTTGTGGATTTTTCAGCAAACCGAATTAAATAAAAGGGTAAGTGGTCATAATCAAATGGAGTATGTAACAAAGGGAAGTAACTCTGTACGCCTTCCAAATAATGCAACCATAGATTGAACTTTTGGGCGCTGGATCCTTGATATCACTGGGCAAAATTGAATGAAAAGCATATAGCATGTTTATCATAAAGGGCAGTCTATGGTAAGCGAATCGGAAGACAAGATTTTTTCCAGAACAACATTTTTATAGGCTTTGAAATTTCGTAACTCAAACCGGACGTGAGCAAAATACGTGCTTATTCAAACCAAAATTTGTTTTAAATGGGTTCTTTACCCATAGCCTTACTCATTTTGAATCCCAAATTACCAGATTTTTCTATTTATTTGCTGATTCTGACGATTTTCAAAAACTTCGAAAAAGTTTGGAAACATGCAGAGTTTTGCAGGTGCAATTTAACTGTATAAGAATCAATTTTTTAAAAGTTTTATATCGTTTTCCAATTGGTTACATCATGCTGACCTCACGTGCAGCAAAATTCGTATTGATAATTTATTTTTTGCCACTGTGAGCCAGAATTTTGTGATTTTTGCCTTTTTGACAAAAATCTTCATATTTTTTCGAAGAATTGCACTGTGACAAGAAATGCTGCAGAACTTATGGCCACGTTTATGCAAATCCCAGTATTAAGTTAAAAGTAAAATATCATTACATTTAAGGAGGCAAAACAAGACACTATAAAATATGCGTTTCTTTTGCTGTTGAGTATATAATTTGTAAATCTTGAAGCAACAAAGTAAACATTTTACCATTTGTGAATGCAAACATCACCTAATATCCAAAAGCATGTCCAAGTTATCTGCATATTTAACCCTCTAGTGGATTATCCTTTCAACACATGAAGTATTTATCCGGGCCACACAGTGCAGTCGGTAGCGTGTCTGACTCAAGAGCCAGAGTTCCAGTGTTCGATACCCTGTCCGGCTAGTTACTTCCGTTTCTCCTTCCGCTGATTCAGGAAGGACAGTTACTGGCGAAATTATGTGCACTTAGTACTGCTTAACTGCATAGGAGGTCTAAGCTGGCCAAAGGTAAATTGACCGTCCCGACATGACCATGGCTGTTTACCGTGGACATGAAGCAACAAAACAACACTCTCAGATGTCCCGTCATTTGATAAATAGGAGTTACATCAAGCTGTTTTCTTTTATTGTTCTGTCATAGTCTTCATTTAAAAACATTGATTCTGTTTACTATCTTCATTACCATCCATATGGTCCACCTGAATAGAGGTTATGGTAAAAGCAAAATTTGCACTGGTGGGTGGGGTAAACCAATAGTGATATGCTATATGATCGACCGGTTATGCATAATCAGCAAATTTAATGGTAGACAAAAGCTAAAGAACAGTATATAACTGTTTTATAAACGACTTCTATGGATTTAACGTGTTTAGAAATGATATTTAGAAGTGGCTTTCCTACCAAAAGTAGCTATGCAGTGGTTTAAACCCTTCGAAAACAAGACATATGAAAAAAATCAAGTTTCGCATTCTCCGATTTTGTCCTACTTTTAGTATGTTAAAAATGTAGGTCTTAGGCGCTTATTACTGCAAAGAAACCTTTTGTTGCAATTTGTTTTAGGTTCCCCCACAATTTGACTGGACTATAATGAACATTACCCATAAGTATTTTAGGTCGTTGTGGGCAACTGTTTAAATTTCTCCTCCACCAACCTCCCTTCCCCCCTTTCCACCTCGAAGTGCTATGGAAGACCCGATGTACAATTTCCCAAGAAATACTCGTAAAGGCAGAAACATACAAACTGAGAGGCAATCAGTCATACCTCTAGTGGATTACATTGAGCAAGCAAAAGAAAAAAATTAACGTCCTTATGATACCATGCCATTGACGTATCCAACATGTCTAAACTAAGTGTATTTTTGTGTAAGGAACAGTATTATCTACTATTGTTAACAAGGTTGTTTCTGCTAATACAAAAAGTAAATAGAAATGTATCCTACACTAATCAGTGGTTTAAACAGTCCACCTGACAAGAGGCACAATGGAAAAGCTTTTTTAAAGAGTTATGACCCTTTCTAACTAAGACATTGTCCCCGCAACTCTTGTTATGACTTTGACTGAATAATGCAGAATAATTTAATCTGATCTGAAAATGTGCCTTCTGTTATGTTTTGTAATTTAAAATGGAACATAAGTTACTGTTGATTTCAGTTGGGTTAGCTGAGTAACCACATGTTTAGGAAACAGCTGTTCATCCGGTTTACCGTGCATGTCTTTCATGAACAGCAGTCACTTTATGTATATAGTTCTCTCCCTTTTGTTTTTTGGAGGGCGGGATGTGGGGTCTGATTGAATTAATTTCTGCTCATTACCTAATATTTTTACTTGGCATCCTTCAATGGCTTTAATCATCGATAATCTGATATACCTTTGGGCAGGTATCATAGGTATACGTCAAACTGAATCAATCGTCTTTCTCATTTTACGTTGTTTTAAAACGTTTTGCAAAGGAAGTCAGTTTTCTTTGGAGTTTTATATGTTTTTGTTATGCTCTATTTGCTACCGACTTCCTTATACACGGTTAAATAGTAATAGCCATATTGGTAAATTATATGCATTCACAATTAAAACTGAACAAAACAAGCAAATTCATCGAATTTATATCTCTGTCTGCAGTTGTTCTCGTGCATGTGTGAGGTGTTTCTTAAAATGCCTCAACATCTGCTGACTATGGTTATTTCAGTTTCAAGAAATTTGTTCATTGGTACCCTAGAAATGCCTTTTTTTGCGGTACATAGTTCCATCAATTGATAACATAGTTATGACTCAGTTTGTTGATTTAAAAGTGATTCAAGGGCAATGACTTGTGCATTACTGATGCGATTCCAACAGAAGGTGACATGCACCACTGACATTTGGTTATACATACATGTATGTAGTGTAAGTTTATAGAATTTCAGTCATTGATAACCTTGTAACGGCTGAATTTGTCAATTTAAAATTAATAACTTATACGCTACCGATGTCATTCTAATTAAACTTTATATGCTTAACTGTGTTATGGTGATACATACTTATTTTATTTTTTATGAAGATCAGATCATTGGTTACTTAGTATAGCTCATTTAATTAATTTTCAATCAGTTCAAGAGGCAAGGACGATAACTCATGCACTAATATTAGTCTGACGAAAGTTTACGTGCATCACCGCGTTATAGTGATATATATTCAGGTTTCATGAAATTTCATTCAATGGTTACTTACTTATGGCTCCGGATGGACGAAAGGCAAACAAATAAAGGAAACAAATACTACAATATCCGTGATTATCAAATTCTGAGAAATATTGAAATACATATTGTGGCCGAAGTACATGTTCAATTGATTATTTTAGTAGATTCTAGAAAATAACTATCTATTAAGATCAATAGGATATTAAATGATGGAAATCATATTTCAAAATTATGTACAATGCCTAAAGCAAGCTAGGATTGACCACTTTTGTCTTATCAGTTGTGCTCAGTACTGTTTAGACAATGGCGTCAAATTGAAAAGAACAAGTAGAATACCTAGTAAATGCTATCTATTTTCGGTAGAATAATATTTAGGGAAGTCCTTTTTACAACTTATTAAAAGAATGGCAAAAATCTATATACTATTTAGTATCGATTAATGACACTTCATGTACACCAGTACTGAAAATTACATCACAGCGAAGAAAACACTTTCCATTCCATAGACTATGATAGCGAGTCATTGTTCGTTTTGTTGCAATCCGGTACCCCAGTACCGAACAATATTTTATTGCGTTTCGGTACCCCAGTACAGAACAATATTATTGTTCGTTTTGTTGCATTCCAGTGCTAACAAATGTGTTATTTATCATAATGTTTACTTCGTTTCATGCAATTGCTAAAGCATTATTTATGACGCATTGAGCCATGCTGAATATGATACAATTGTCAACATCAAATACAGCTTCTCCAGGCCCATTCTCGTGCTTTACCAGCTATTGTTATGCTAAAGCAGTTG
The DNA here is from genome assembly GCA_963989385.1 of Ctena decussata. Lineage (NCBI taxonomy): Eukaryota > Metazoa > Mollusca > Bivalvia > Lucinida > Lucinidae > Ctena > Ctena decussata. The sequence goes on from OZ022506.1 coordinate 60,409,385, forward strand.
TTACGATGTATGCGGGTTATTCATAAGTTGACGCAAACGACCTTAAAACTCATAAATCAAAATCAAGAAGTAATAATATTTGGTATGACTGACACAATCGATCGTTATTTGTGATTCAAAACAAATACGCAACACAGACAATAATGGCCATTTTAGCATAAGAAATACATTAGAAGAAATCTTTTAAGGCAAAGAACGTGCCAATAAATTGGCAGGAAACTTGGAAAGATGAAAAACCTATTAGTTATTCCATCTCTTCTTTAATAGCATTGTTCTCTTGGTTTCGCTATTCAATCCACAAGGACTCGTGATACCAAAGTGATTGAACGCTACTACTTGGAAATCAAAAGAAGCAACATTACATTCGTTCTGTAAGATATTGAATTCTATCACTGGGCATTAAAATAATTGAAGTTTAAAAGTGATGCATATAATATACAACAATATACAATATAGCGCCGTGTTCTTTCTGGATTAAATAAAAGAAACCTCCCATACGCCGTATTTATGCATATAAGAAGTTTTTGCGTTTAAATTAAACTTTTTTAAATCAAAAGGTGTACACGAAAATGTATTTTTATTTGGTGCGGAAAAAACAAAACAAAAAAAAAAACGCGTTACCCGGGTCATTGTTCGGTAATGCCTCTTGATGCCGAACAGTGATTCTCTAGACGGATATTTGAGCCGCGACGTGAGAAAACCAACAATGTGGTTGTGCGCCTAGGGCAGACTCAGATCAGCCTGGGCAACAACCCAGTCTCCTCAGACTTTTTGCTAAGCGCTTAAAGGGTAGCTAAGAGTTTAAGCTACCTTCATGCGGACAGCGAAGACTCTGATCAGACTGGGCGGATGCCCAGGCTGATCTGAGTCTGCGCTGGGCGCACAACCACATTGTTGGTTTTCCCACGTCGCGGCTCATTTCTATCCGCACTTTACGTCGATGAAATATCACCCAGAACGGGCGTAAATTCACGCGAATATCACTATCAGTGAATATAGTGGATGTATAGGAGGTCAGTATCTGCGTAGGCATGATTGCTGTTACAGACGCTGACGTCCTGAAGACAGCAAACCCAACAGGCGCATGACATCGTAATGTCGGCCTTCTGACGTCAATGCGATTTCAGCACAACGTCTTTTCGACGTCATCTGACCGTTGGAAAGTCATGCCATTTTATGCCACGGCGGACGCTTACATACAGACCTTAACGTCGAACGCTGAAAGTGTCGGCTTCTTTCTCACTTTTCCTTTCGTTAAGACCGGATTCCAAGAAGAGTATCAGAGGCGGTAATAGTATGAAACTGTTTATCTCTTCTTTTTTTATTTTGCTATGTATTCATGCATCAACACCGAAACAAAAGTGATATTTTGGTGCCAGAACAGGCGTCGTTAAGGCTTTGGTGGAGCGGAATTCATGCACTTTTATGCGTTTAAAGAACTTATCCAGAGCTAATTTTGCAATGCTTTTGTAATGGACGTTAAGAAAGCTATGCAACGGCAAAAACAAGTGCACTGTGGGTTATGGCTTCGTCATGATGCCGCACTTAATAACTGAGCCACGGGAATACAAACAAAGTGGTTGTGCACCCAGCGCACTCAGATCAGCCTGTGCATCCACCCAGTCAAACCAGACTTTCCGCTGTGCATATAAAGGGTAGTTAAGGATCAAAGCTACCTCCATGCGGACAGCGAAGACTCTGATCAGACTGGGCGGATGCCCAGGCTGATCTGAGTTTTTGCTGGGCCCACATGCCAATTTGTTGGTTTTGTCGTGTCGCTGCTTATATTGTTTTCATAATAAACTTTCTAGGCTTTTTGATTCCATAATCGGTGCACTTAGGTAAATCGGCTTCATATATTTTGTCTACGTATAGTGTAAACATCGGTATAGTGTTGATTAACATTTCCATCCTCCGTGATCCTTTAACATGCTTCTGTTCCAATCAATCAGTATTGGTGTAAATTTCAGCTGTCTACATGGACAGATCCATTTAGAAACATCTTAACTAAAGACAACTACCCATTTAATCTGATGAATGATGCCTTCTTTATATGTAAGAGGAATGTATTCAACATGTAGTACATTTTATGGCCCTAGTTTGGCGACATCCCAAGGTCTTCTGACCAAGCTGAGACGCAGGGAAAGGAAAATAAAAGAAAACGAAACAGAAACAGAGATGTGAAGTCAGTATCAAAGGGTGCATAGGGATGGACGTGTCCAGCGCAAGTTGGACAGCGGAAAAAAGAGGATCAGATAGATTGATGAATGGTTGATTTGTGTTTTACGGTTCTTGCAACCTGAGCCGCGACACGACAAACCAACAATGTGGTTGTGCGCTTAGTGCAGACATAGATCAGCCTATGCATCCGCCCAGTCTGATCAGAGTCTTCGCTGTCGGTATGGAGGTAGCTTAGACCCTTAGCTACCCTTAAAGCCCTTAGCGAAGAGTCTGATCAGACTGTGCAAATGCCTTGGCTGATCTGAGTCTGCGCTTGGCGCACAACCACCTTGTTGGTTTTCTCGTATCGCGGCTCAATTAGTGATACGACGAATTGGTAACTCTTGAAGACTGCACGCAATGGAAATCCGTTAAGTTTAAGAGATTTCTGCCCCCACTGGAATTCGAACTCTAAACGCCATCTTAGCAAACCAGCGCTTACTTTGCTCACAACCGGAGCGCCAGACCAGGTGGAGGGAGAAAATCAACGATCTTGCAAAGTCATGGAACACTGTAAAAATATTCCGTAGATTTTACGGTAGAATAACTGGAAACCAGTCCATTTCCCGTTATTTTTATGGGCGCCTGTAAATTACAGGTCCTGGAACAATTACGCACAGTAGGATAGATTATAGCAGGTGTTGCCTTAGTCATATAGCCCTTCAACACTGTAAAGTTATTTTCGAGTGCGTCCAGTAGACATAACACTACCATATCGTGATTTCCAAAAATGTATTATAGGCAAACCCCGTACAAATAACGGGAAATGGAAAGGCGACTGGTTGCCAGCTATTCTACTGTAAAATCTACGGATGTTTTACAGTGTACAGACAAGACAAAGCAGGAATAGCCCTGCTGCATCTGAGTTTAATTTCCTTTGAGAGGTTAACCTCTGTGAGTATTCATTCACCCTAAATTTACATGTCTTTTTTAATTTTGACAAGCGTAAATGGTATTTGTTCTCAAAATGCACTCTTCGAATTGAAGAGGACAGTCAGAATCTGTGCCAGGAGCATCTTCGCAAGCCAAGGTTTTAAGTGTTTTTGTTCCTTTCGTTCTTTTAACTGACGGCCTGTATACATATTGACGTAACGTCAGATGTTGGTGACAATGAGAGTAACGTCAGAAAACGTCAGATTTTGAGCTCTGTTCCAGTTCACTGCAACGGCTACAGCGCATTTCTTTAAATATTTCCTAAATAAATACGCATTAAATGTGAATTCAACTGCAACTGATAGCAGAATATATTCGGAAGATATTAATTTTGGGACAACTTACGATTCTGCTCGATATCAATAGGGAGCCACGGTAGTTCAGTAGTTTAAGCGCTTGCCTGCTGACCTAGCGGGCTCGGGTTCGATTCCCGCTTGAGGCGAGAATCTTTTTTAACGTAAACGGGGCTCCATTGCAATCATTCTTTTCGGGATCCTTTTATTATCAACCTCTCATCGTCCTGATATGACTGAAATACTGTTGAACAGGACGTAAAACCGCGTCATCCGCCCATCCATTTATTTCAATAAAACGAAACCAACGTACAAAATACAGTTGCGAACAAAACCGCTAGATTTGCTTATTCGTATTTTACATCGGCTCTCAGAAATAAATTCCAAAAACATTCCTGGTGAAGAACTATTTGGAATAGGTATTCCATCACCGCCTGATTTAAATTTACTTTATATTAAATTCTGATATGATTTTTATGCTCAGAAAATACCACCCAGTATGCAAAATAAAGAAATCTGGCGTTGCAGACAAAACTGCTAGATTTGGAAAATAAGGTATGACTTTAAATCGGATCATACATTCCGAAGTCTGATTTCACAGTTAAAAAATTCAAAATAGGTATTGTATGCCAGTAAATTTTCTACTCTACTTTTGCTTCGTATTGTTCTTTAGTGGTCCCTTGATCTTCATCGGGTGCCGCTTTTTAGTGCCAAAAATCTGAAGTTTACTTTTTTCTTGAATCGCTAAATCTTGAGTTTTCTTCTAGACGGAAGGGCTTAATTTGTTGGCGTTCCGACGTTAGTGTTCATTACGTCACTCGCATCGACGTTGAAAATATCGTCGGTTTTTGAGCTCTGGTTTTCAATTTAAGCTGAAATAACTAATTTGCATTGCAAGTGCGTTGCAACGTCTTACAGCGTAAAAACCGACGTTGTTTGGGATTTCAAGACGGTGTATTTAATTTTATGTTTCATAAATGAAGATTTTCTTTTTATCTTCCAAATACTGAACAAATAACCTTTTAAATGATATAAAATTTATTGCGTTTGCTCGTCCGTTAGAAATACTGTATCAGGGGGAAATTATAAAGATGGCTTAAAAAACGAAATTGTCACCAACATCTGACGTTACGTCATTGGATTTCCGCAGCGCCGTCTTTTGGCTGCAGTGTTATTTTTTACCAATCAGAAGATCCGTTGCAAAATACAGTTGTCCCATAACTTCGCATAATTGTTCAAATTCACTGATGTATTGGTTTAATATTCACCGTCTGCTCTTTTTTGTGGTAATTGTTCACGGAAAACCCGATACATGTGTATTTTTCTATCGACAAGGGCGCTAGTTATGCATAAGATGTTTTATAACGGGTCATTTGATTGGATGAGATGGAAGTTGAGAACTGGTCAAACAAAAGGTAGTTATACTAATTGACGCTAAGAAGAACGATGTCACCTTATTGGGTACACCTCACTGGGAAGGCATTTAATCTAAAGGATGGGGTTGAGTGGGGTAACTTCGGACGGCGGGTAAATTCGGACATACCATTGCAAACAGTGAAACACCAGATGCTTTTGTAATGGACGTCATAATGAGCTCATAATGAGCCATCTCATCAGGATATTTACTGTTTGCCCAGTAAATTTTGTTTTAATTCCAAACAACTGACATATAAAAGAAACAATGTTACTGTCCGAATTTACCCGCTGTCCAAATTTACACGACTTTACCCTACTGCGAACTCTACTAAACCACGACAACCGACAAAGCCTAGTCAGAGCAGAAGAAGATTCGAAGATTGTGTTTTCTTCATCAGGAGAAAATATGACACAACATATTTTGGGAATGGATTTGAGATGCAAGATTTAATATCTATCAACAAAATAAAATGCCACTATCAACAATGGTATTGCAATTTTGATTTCATTTTTGTTTGAATTTATTATTACTTATTTAAATCATCATATTTATTTATATTATCATTATTATTATTATTATTATTATTATTATTGTGCCGATCTATATTAATTCAGTCATTCGGTATTTGTGATTTTGAGAAGGATCAGACAATGTTAAATGCAACATGCATATATCCAGAACAGCATGAACGTGTTTGCTTCTGGTAAATCTTCGAATCATCTTATGCTCTGACTAGGCTTTGTCGGCTGTCCTGGATTAGTAGAGTTCGCAGTAGGGTAAAGTCGGGTAAATTCGGACAGCGGGTAAATTTGGACAGTAACATTGTTTCTTTTATATGTCAGTTGTTTGGAATTAAAACAAAATAAACTGGGCAGCCCGTGACTATCCTGATGAGATGGCTCATTATGAGCCATCTCATCTGGTGTTTCACTGTTTGCAATGGTATGTCCGAATTTACCCACCGTCGAAGTTACCCGACTCTACCTTATCCTTGAGATTATTCCTTCCCAGTGAGGTGTACCCAATAAGGTGACATCGTTTTTCTTAGCGTCAGTTAGTCCAACTACCTCTTTTCTGACCAGTCCTCATTATGATGTCCCCCTGGAGGCTGAGCGGAACGCAACATGCAACTCCTGACACATCTTCGCAAGCCAAGGGTTCTAAGTTCACTTTTTTCCTTACATACATTTGGCCGACGGCCTATTCTTAAATCGAATTTCCCCCTGTACCATTTCATTTGATGCGAGCAACTTCCATCGAATCCAATGAAATGACCCGTTACAAAACATCTTATGTATAACTGGAGCCCTTGTCGATAGAAAAGTTCGGGTTTTCCGAGAACAATTATCCAAACAAAAAAAAAGAAAAAAAGAGCAGACGGTGATTATTTAACCAATACATCAGTGTTTTTGAACATTTTTGCGAAGTTATGGGACAACTGTGTCTTGCAACGGATATTCTGATTGGTAGAAAAATAACACGCGCCAAGGGAAAAACCACACCGCAGCCAAAAGGCGGCGCTGCGGGAAATCCGATATGCAAATAGACCGTCAACCAAGAGTACGAAAGGAACAAAAATCTTAGAACCCTTGGCTTGTGAAGATGCTCTTGGAACAGAGTCTGACTCTCCTCTTCAATTCGAAGAGTGCATTTTGAGAACAACTACCATTTACGCTTGTCAAAATTAAGAACGAAACAGAAAATTAGTGTGAATGAATACTCTCAAAGGATATTAAAGTCAAATGCAGCAGGGCTTTCCCCTGCGCTGCCTTGTCTGTACCATAACTTTGCAAGGTCGTTGAATTTCTCCCTCCACCTGGTCTAGCGCTCCGGTTGTTGAGTGAAGTAGGCGCTAGATTGCTAAGATGGCGTTCAGAATTCGAATTCCAGTGTAGGCAGATATCTCTTAAACGGTAACGGATTTCCATTGCATGCAGTCTTCCAGTTGGTTGTGCGCAAAGTGCAGACTCAGATCAGCCTAGTTATCCGCCCAGTTTTATCAGACTCTTCGTTAAGTGCTCGAAAGGTAGCCAAGAGTTTAAGCTACCTCCATGCAGAGAGCGAAGACTCGGATGCCCAGCCTGATCTGAGTGAGCTCTGGGTGCACAACCACAAGAGCCGTAAAACACAAATCAACCATTCATCAATCAATCTGATCATCTTTTTCCGCTGTCCAACTTGCGCTGACCATGTCTATCCCAGTGAACCCTTTGGTACTGACTTCACATCTCTGTTTCTGTTTCGTTTTCTTTTATTTTCCTTTCCCTGTGTTGTCTTTGCTGAGCCACAAGACCTTGAGATGTCGCCAAACTAGGGCCATAAAATGTACTGCATGTTGAATACATTCCTCTTACATATAAAGAAGGCATCATTCATCAGATTAAATGGGCAGTTGTCTTTAGTTAAGATGTTTCTATAATGGATCTGTCCATGTAGACAGCTGAAATTTACACCAATACTGATTGATTGGAACAGAAGCATGTTAAAGGATCACGGAGGATGGAAATGTTAATCTACACTATTCCGATGTTTACGCTATATGTAGACAAAATAAATGAGGCCGACTTACCTTAGTGCACCAATATAGGGATCAAACATAGTTTTTCATGCATTAACGTTTCCCAGGTCCCGAGGGAGATGTTGGAAACCGAGGCCGAAGGCCGAGGTTTTCAACATCTCCCGAGGGACCTGGCAAATGTAAATGCATTGAAAACAAATGTTTGATCGCTGTTATTGCATAATTCAACGAATTATTCGTTAAAATTTGAGAAAAAACTTGGCACTCTATTTTGTCAGCGTTTAACAGCCAACGCGCTGGTGCATCTGTTTACTAATATTCGTCTTCCGGGCCCGAGAGCATTCATTCTATTCAAAATGGCTGCCATCATCCTATTCAACCTCATTTCGGAAAAGTATCCAAGATGGTTGTTGTAGTTGATGCAAAATAGATGGTAAATTAATCAACAAAAAGCAGGTACCTTGAGCAATAATTTCCATGCAGAACAAGCCTGATCCATCCATATACCATCCTGCAGTTCTTGATTACTGAAAGCTTAGGATGCATGTTTTCTTCACAACACTTATTTACTCTCCATTTGGCATCGTAAGAATGAAGACAACATGGATTTGAAATCCGTATCGGTACTTTATGACGTAATAAGAGTACAAAGCATGATGACGTCATAAGAAAACATAGGTAGCACGCGACAAATTATTGTAAATTAACCGAAAAGGGAGAGGCAAGAGTGCATGGCGGTTTTAAGTGGCCCGGCACAAGCATAACGAACGTTCTGTCATCGTGTTTCAACAGCGCGAGAAAACCATTGTTGAAACACGGCTTTTCGCCTGTTGATGCACGGCTGTTAATACCTCTCGGCACTGCGTTTTATGCAATAATGATGGAATCAAAAAGCCAAGCAAATTTCCTATGCAACTTTCCAAACAATATATTTGAGCCGCGATACGAGAAAACCAACAAAGTGGTTGTGTGCCCAGTGCAGACTCCGATCAGTCTAGGCATCCGCCCAGTCTGATCAGAGTCTTTGCTGTCCGCACGGAGGAAGCTTAGACTCTTATCTACCTTTTAAGTGCTTAGCGAAGGGTCTGATCAGCCTGGACTCTGATCTGAGTCTGCGCTGGGTGCACTTCCACTTTGTTGGTTTTCTCATGTCGCGGCTCATATTAAGTACGGCATCATGACACAACGTAACCCACAGCGCATTTATTTCGGCCGTTGCATAGTTTTCTCTACGTCCATTACAAAAGCATTGCAAAAGTAGCTCCGGATAGGGTCTTTAAACGCATAAAGTGCTGCATCAAAGCCTTGTAAACGCCGGATTCGGCACCAAGACTATCACCCTTTTTTCGGCGTTGATTATGTGATTAGATGCATGGCAAAATAAAGATAAGCAGTTTCGCACTATTACCGCCCCTAATACGCGTTTTTGACTTTGAGTCCGGTCTTAACGAACGGAAAGTCGGGTGCATTTTCTAATGAAAAACAGTCTAAATTAAAAGATTTGGTCGTTGTTTTGGGTATAAGCCGATGCTTTCAGCAATCGACGTTAAGCTCTTTATGTAAGCGTCCGGCCTGGCATAAATGACATGACTTTGCAACAGGCACATGGCGTCGAAATGACGTTGTACTGACGACGATGTTGTTACGTCGCATCGACGTCAGAATAACGACATCATGGCGTCATGTGCTTGCTGGATTTGCTGTTTTCAGGACGTCAGCATCTGTTAAACCAACATTACAAACCTACGCAGATACTTTACCTCCTGCATCGCCACTTCATTTACTAATAGTGATATTCGCATAATTTTATGCCCGTTCTCGGTGATTTTTCCATCGAGTAACATCCGTCAAGAGAATCACTGTTCGGCATCAAGAGGCATTACCGAACAATGACCCGGGTTACGCGTTTTCTTTTTCTATACGCACCTAATAAAAGATGCATTTTCGTGTACACATTTTGGATTTAAAAAGTTTAGTTTAAACGCAAAAGCTTCTTCTATGCATAAATACGGCGTATGAGAGGTTTCTGTAATTTAATACTGAAAAAAACACGGCGCTATATTGTATATTTTTGTTTATTACATACTTAATAAGATCTACATAGTAAATTTCCCATTGCCACCCGTTAATATTTTCTGGATCCATAAAGGCACAGTCACGTGACTGTGCCAATTTTCCATATAATATGGATTTTTGGCACTGCCTCTTTTTAATTGGTCGAATCCTTTCACACGCTCTATCCAGTAATTCAAAATGGCGGAGGTGATGGGATCTTTAGCTGATCGAAATCTAGACCTAGAAACTAAGATTGAGGAGAGAAATTTGTCTAGATTTCGGGAAGTTTCAGAGTCAGAAACATTTGAGTTTGTTTTGTTGACTATAGGAATGATTTATTTTTTGCGGGGACGGGAGGCGGGGCGGGGTATCGATGTGTAAATGCCGGCGAATCATTCACAAACTGAATAAAGGTCCGAAGAGCTTTATGTTAAGTTTGTGAGGCCGGCGTTTACACATCGATAAAATCTCCCAAAAAAGGAAATTCATCTCTTATAATTCCAACTTTGTCCATCCTAAACTTTTTCTTCGGCTGCATTGCCCATCGTTGTTGTATTGGGCTGCATTGCCCATCGGTTTACTATGTTGGATTGTTAAGGTGAACAGCGTTTTATTTCAAGCTTAATTTCCTTTGAAATTACAAAATCTATTTGAAATTACAAACGGCTTTCCGCCTACGTTTTCGTTTTTAACCCGTTTCCTTGCATGAAAAATCGGAAACACGCAAAAAGGCAAATATTTAACCAAAAACACTGTCGAGGGCGCCGCCATTTTGAAAACGTTACCAACTGACGTTTGTTGTGACGCTGACGTTACGTCATAAATAACGTCATACTCGCGCCTCTTTTGGTCGCCTCAAGACAAATTTTGTTCTTCCATCTGAATTTCAACTTTGTTCTCTTTCTATCTGTATATTTGCATAAAGTATGTAATAAAAAGGTTACGATATGGCGGAGGTGTGCCTCTAAGTCATATTGGCACTGGGTAGCAATATTGGCCCTCGGGCTAAAGCCCTCGGGCCAATATTGCTATCCAGTGCCAATATGACTTAGAGGCACACCTCCGCCATATAATAACCTCTAAATATTATATGTATCACTTTTAAACTTCAAATAGTTTAATAGCCAGTGATAGAATTCAATATCTAAGAGAATGAACGTAATAGACCTTGAGCTGACAAAAGACCCCCCTCCCCCCCCAGGGGGAGTTTTGTACCCTATAATTTTCTGAAACTACATTATATAAGAAACAAAATGACACATGTTAGCCCTCTGTACGTTGGGGCGTTAACGTATGACGTCAACGTCAATTACACTACCCAAATTTACATATTCACGTTATAATAGAAGATACGCATTGTTGTACACATGCTAGTATTCGCCCTAAATAATGTTGGGTTTTGTCTGCTAGTACATAAATCACTGTTTCAAAGTTATTGACATTGTCAAGGATAAGTTGACTAGCCTGTATAACGTAGTTTACATTGCATTTGACGTTTTTTCCCCATTCAGTGTCTAAATACATGTAATATAAGGAGCAACTTTTAAGAATTTAAGTGTAGCAAAAAGTAAATGTCATATATATGACTGTTTCAATATTCTATTATAAGAAAGAAACATCTAAAGTCTTACAAAACTCGTCAGCAGTCACGATAAATATGTAACGTATATAACCACAACAAAAATACGAAAAAAACAAAACAAAAAAAAACACAGAACCAGACTAAATCGCTGAATTGGTGGACTGAAGTTTATACGTGCTCCATCATTCTTCTTTTATTCATGTCCAGCTTAGATAATGTAGGCAGCAGTTAAATTAGCAGTGGATACATTAAATGGGGACAGAAACTTATTTTTGAAGAATTTAACCTACAAAATGACCAGAAAAGCTACGAAAGCCAACATTAGCTGCATTTTATATTTCAATGTTATCTTTAATTTGTCTTCAGTAGATACTGTTGTATATGTAAGTATGAAGAAATGTCAATGTTATGTGTCCTCAAACTATAAAACATGATCTAATAATGGATATTTGAAAAACAATCTAACAGTAACATTACGTTACATAATTGTAATGTGTCGAGGAATAAGATTTATTAGTCATCTGTTATCAAAATTTTAGTTCCCTGGCGGCATGAAGTATTGATTGCTGTAGCATAAGCTTACCACTGGTAGTCAGATGGCAAATTTAGCTCTTTGAAATACACAAGAGTTCAGCAAGACGCACATAGATTGTTACAGCTGAAGCAGTTCGACCTTGCCTTCAATTCAGTCTCACTTAAAAGTGACTTCATAAAAATAATTATTTTTTAATTCTATGCATTTAATGGAGTAAGTATAATTTGATAAATGCTGCAACTGATTAATATTTAGGTTCTCGTTATGATGGGGATAAAACCAGTTTCGCTACCTGTGTTGTTTGCTGAGCCATTCAATTACCCTACATACAAATATGCAACTGTGACTACCAGCCGAGGCAATCAAAAGCTGTACCAACTCTGCCAGCATCCATTAACACCATTTTTCTATGATGTCAGTCAAATCGTCAGCCACGAGCCTCTTTGCACAGTAACTGCTCTACATGGGTTAGCAAATATGTGTGGCCCCCGTGATCATAACTTATATGTTAATTTGTGATCTACGTGATCTGTTTATACAGCTCCCGGCCATCAAATACATTACAAAATGTTAACAATGTGAAAATTTAAGGATTATAGAAAGTGACATACTTTATAACGCATACAACATTCTGTCTCCAGCCTGTGCAGGAGTTCTATTTTTCATTATGTTGTTACAAATATTCAAATGGTCAGGTAATTTTGCAAACCCCATGGTTTTATTCCCACTTGTTGATACTACCAAGGACTAAAGGTGTTACAAAATACAAATTTCAGTCAGACAATTTTCAATAATGTAACAACTAAAATTGGGGCTTTATTCTCTAACAGTATTTAACATATTTGGACAAGGATAATTTGATAAGCAGTAAGATGTCATAAATAGGCAGTTTACAACCACATTTATTGCTAAAAAGTAAACAATATGGTAATACAAGGTCACGGAAATCAAATGGAGAAAGTTACTTAGGTTAGCCCTTCCTTGGCGTTTATAGGTATGCACTGTTTCTATTGTTTGATTATTTGCTCTTCAGAAATACTGTATTACTGGTTAAGGATATCGGAGATGAAGAATTCATAAACTCTCACTAGATACGTTGTATACGTTACTTGTTTGGTCTTTCTTTTTTTCCCCAGTATTATTCTCCAAAGCATATAACTACAGTATAGGCAGATACATTCTGAAGGAGAACAACTAAGATTTGCTCATAAATATCTGAACAGCGATGACCAACATTAATATATTCTGTCATTTTCATTTGCCATTTTATTATGTATGCAGAACTACTGGAACACTGTCGCTTGAAAAAAAAAAACAAAAAAAAAAAACATTTTTGTCCAACTAAACGTGTCTTTATGTTCTTTAGTGAATAGATTCTTTAAGAGATGATTGAATGTAGTTAGATTCTTTAGGAGATGGTTGAATGTAGTTAGACTTTAAAGAGCAAGAAACAAAAGCATAGAAATGTAGATCATCTTAAACATAGCATTTATAGATAGCCACAGTATACTAGTAAACTGCCAGTGTCTCTTTTCTGTATTAAATATTTCTAATACTATTCTCCCAAACTCCTGGTTGACACATAATTGTTAGTTACATAAATGAACTAAGTAAAGCAATGTATTGACACTACTATTAATTATTTTCAAAAGTTTGTTTTGTTTCTTAAACTGTAACTCAGCAATGTTGTTTTCTCTGGTAACGTAAAATATACAATAGTCTTACAAAAGTAAGTATACGCTGCCAGCAAATATCTACATTAGCTTTGATGCAGAACTGTATTTGGCTTAAGCCTTTAAACTTCAGGTTACTGTTCTGCTTTATAGTTTTTCAGTGTGCACGTAAAAGCTATAACAAATCATGTCAATAAACAAGGTGGAACCCCAGTTTGCATTGTTGATTGCTGATTATTTTATAGTTTTAAACTAAACACGTCAAAACCGCTTAGCTTTTAATGGTATCAAACTGATTGCATATCATTTTATTCTAGCCCTATATGCAAAATCAATGCTGGCTTTTAATAGCTGCGGCTTTATCTTTTCTGGAGTATTTTTTATTTTATTATTTTTTTTGATTTTTTAGATTTTTCAGCTGCATATAACAAAATTTCAGGTATGTTACTGTGTTTCGAACTCAAATGTACAATTTGTTAAAGAAACAAACTGGGCAATGTCATTATGAAATACTTTTATTTTTGATATGATAACAAAGTAAACAGCAAAACCCGTTTTACATGTGCAGAATATGCCAATGCCCTTAACATTACAATTTGAAGTATTCTGTGTTTAATCACGTATAAAACACACCTCATGAATCCCTAAAAGTAATAACTGAGAGAAATATTGATAGGTCCAAGTACACAATATATCATAAGAACACCCAGACTTATATGTGTTATTTTTTAATGTGACAGTGGTAAAAAACTGATTAAAGGTATTATAATAAAATATTTTGAATATTAATGTTATTTACGTTACTACTAGTAGTAGTTTATCATGGAAAATAAACCAGAATGAATTTTTCTCTTATATTAAAAGATTCTTTTATGAAGAAACTGATACCAAAGAAAATAAAATGATTCTATCTTTAAATTATATGATTTTAACAAAAGTAGCCCTAGGTAACGTATATAATCGATCATTATGGACGACTAAAATGCATTCAAAATATTGTTGAACTGCTCCTTGCTGTTTAAATAGGCTGGAATATTCAATATTACCGTTTACTGTTGTTTTCCATTCCAATAGTGTAGTTCAAGCGCTTGAATTATATGGAAAATGATAATTGTAATATGGAACATTCATAAGGGGTTACTGTGTTCAACATCCTATTTCTCCCAAAGTATACAAGATAGGATAATAATTTTTGCAGATCTGAAAAGATCAATAAATTTTCTTTAACCCATAAACAAACATTTGGTCTAATATTAAAGGAATAACTTACAAAAAGAAAGTATTTTGGATGGAAATTCCAATTTTAATGGAGAGTGAAGAAAAACGTCACGTATACTACACCACGTAGGCTAAAGTGACGTTTCAAACATCATAACTTTTAGCTATTGGGTTGTTCTATTAGATTATATTATAATTTTAAACATAGGTAAGTGACTTCTATTTTTTATAATTTTTGATAATTCTTATTTTATGTTTATTATTTTAATGGGTAACGTAATGTAACAGGCTGTTACAGCTTAACGCCCCACTCGCCAGAGGGCTAACATGCTGCAAAATACTTCTAGGATGCTGGTCTTTAAGAAAAATATGGTCTACAAAACTCCCCCTGGGGGGGGGAGGTAAACCATATCTGGCTCATGGCCTATAATGTTGCCTCTTTTTATTTCTAAGTAGAAGCGTTTAATCACTTTAGTATCACGAGTCCTCTTGGATTGAATAGCGAAACCAAGAGAACAATGCTATTAAAGAAGGGATGGGATAACTAATAGGTTTTTCATCTTTCCAAGTTTCCTGCCAATTTATTGGCACGTTCTTTGCCTTAAAAGATTTCTTCTAATGTATTTCTTATGCTAAAATAGCCATTATTGACTGTGGTGCGTATTTGTTTTGAATCACAAACAGCGATCAATTATGTCAGTCATACCAAATATTATTACTTCTTGATTTTGATTTATGTGTTTTAAGGTCGTTTGCGTCAACTTATGAATAACCCGCATACATCGTAACAACTGCTTTAGCATAACAATAGCTGTAAAGCACGAGAATGGGCCTGGAGAAGCTGTATTTGATGTTGACAATTGTATCATATTCAGCATGACTCAATGCGTCATAAATAATGCTTTAGCAATTGCATGAAACGAAACAAACAGTATGATAAATGACGCATTTGTTAGCACTGGAATGTAACAAAACGAACAATAATATTAATCGGTACTGGGATACCGAATTGCAACAAAACGAACAATTATATTGTTCGGTACTGGGGTACCGGAATGCAACAAAACGAACAATAATATTAATTCAATCTGTACTGGGATACCGGAATGCAACAAAACGAACAATAATTATATTAATTTAATCAGTACTGTGATACCGGAATGTAACAAAACGAACAGCAATATAAATAGGAATGCAATAAAACGAGCAATAATATTGTTCGGTACTGCTGTACCGCAATGCAACAAAACAAACAATAATATTGTTCGGCACTGGGGTACCGGAACGCAACAAAACGAACAATAATATTGTTCTGCATTGGGGTACCGGAAATGCAACAAAGCGAACAATAATATTGTTCAATTTCGTACTCTTGACTGGCATTTATTCACATATCGGATTTTCCGCAGCGCCGTCTTTTGGCTGCAGTGTGGTGCTTTCCTTGGTGCGTGATATTTTTTGGCCAATCAGAAGATCCGTTGCAAAACACAGTTGTCCCATAACTTCGTATAAGTGTTCAAAACACTGATACATTGGTTTAATATTGATCGTCTGCTTTTTTTTTGTAATTGTTCACGGAAAACCCCATTTTTTCTATCGACAAGGGCGACAGTTATACGTAAGATGTTTTGTGACGGATCATTTGATGGGATGCGATGGAAGTTGCTCGCATCCCATGTAATGGTGCAGTGAGAAATTCGATTTAAGAATAGGCCGTCGGCCAAAGGTATGTAAGGAACAAAATGGACTTAGTACCCTTGGCTTGCGAAGATGTGTTAGGAGTTGCATGTTACGTTCCGCTCGGCCTCCATGTGAACTGGTCTGAAAAAAGAGTAGTAGTACTAACGGACGCTAAGTAAAACGATGTCACCTTGTTTGGTACACCTCACTGGGAAGATATTTATTCTAAAGGATACTTCGAACTTTACACATTCAGAACAGCCGACAAAGCCTAGTCAGAGCATAAGGAGATTCGAAGATTGTACCAGACTCAAATGCGTTCTGGCTGTACTGGATATATGCATGTTGCATTTAACATTGACTAATGCTTCTCAACATCACAAAAAGCGAAAGACTGAATTAATACAAATCGGCACAATATTAATACTACTACTACTACTAATACTAATATTAATAATAAAATATGATAAAATAAATAAAAAATAATCATTCGAACAAAATGCAATCAAAATATTAAAACGGTTGTAGTTAGTAGCATTTTATTTAAGGTGATAGATATTAAGTCTTGTATCTCAAATCCATTCCCAAAATTAATAGATAGTTACAAGTACTGTATTACAGTTACATTGGTCTATAACGAACACTAGATGATATATAGTGAGCCCCAAAAGAAACGTTCACACGCTTATGTTCTTTTTTCACGGTAGTAAAAATCGATCGCTGTATACTAAATGTATAATTTTCATCTGACCACAGTACACGATGAAGTCATTGTAAGGTACATGTATCAAGAAAGGTAACTTAGATTTTTTTCACTTAACATTCAAATTCTGATTTGAATTGGAACATATTTGTATCTTTTAATACTGTAATGAAATGTAACAAGTTGAACCAAAAGCATTCATAAAAGAAACTCCATCGTTAACGCATAAACGGTGGCATGCACACGGATTTAGCGGTTTTCTGATTTTAGCATTTCAGAGATCATTTCTAAACACAATATTTTTTATTGAAAATGTAAAGATTACCTTTGCAATAACATTTAATGCTTTAAAACAATAAAGAATCTTTTTATAAAAAATTTAAATCATGATAGCTTCATCGTGTACTGTGGTCAGATATTGGCAGCGCAAGGTCATTAGCTGTGTCATATTTTCTTCTGATAAAGGAAACGGAGCGGCTATTGACAGACGACTGGCAATAGCGATTTTACGTTAAAATCGTAATTGAAAGTTGACTAGCCATTTTACGCAGAAATCGCAATTGCCAGTCGACTGGTAATAGCGATTTTAACGTACAATCGCTATTACCAGTTGACTTGAATAGTAATAGTGATGTCTACGTCAAGTCGCTATCACCAGTTGACTGGTAGCAGTGCAAACAATGCTAGAAATGCCAACGCCACGCCAGTTTCTTTAAGGTTTGGTTCAAGAAGGGCAAATGCTACATCAGCAAGCTTCCTTCGTCGAATTTATTGTTGAACACTCATTTATGCATGTATGAATAAATGATTTCCTTATATTTGCACAATTTTTACAATCCTTCGAGCTTCAAATTAATGAGGGCCACGATTTCATATATTTTCAGTCCCTCAATAGATAACAGGATACTAAGAAGTTATCCTACTGCTTGTGTTTGATGAGCCGTGCATCTCCACGTTTTTTTTTTGAGTCTTCCCTGTTATTATCAACAGTCTAATAATTTTGTAGACTGTACAGAGTTCAAGCAAACCATCTAGTCAGTCTGTGCAGATGCGTAGGCTGAGATGTGCATTATGACCCCTTTTTAGTGTCATGATAAGCCGATGGTTTCCTTAGTGCTAAAGATGTCAGTTTCTAATAACCATTCTAACCATTCTACTATAAACCCTAACTGGTGTATATTGCCCCGCTCAGCGGAGCTTTTGGTATGCAAAGTTAGGGGAAATCAGGAGTCCCGCAGAAAACCACACGCCCTTCCGCAGGCAGATCTGTTCTCCGATAAAGGCTCGAACCCAAAGCAGTGATAATGATCAGTAGCCCGTTTAACCACTTGCCATGGAGGCCTGGTATTAATTTAAGTAGGATTTGCATACCAATCTCATAAACAGTTTTTCAGTTATAAGATAGATGAATCACTTGCGGTTTTAAGGTCCTTTCAATAGCATTTCAGTCATGTCGAGCAGATGGAAGAAGGGTGATCATGAAAGTGTGTGCGCAATGGAACTCCGTTAACGATTGAAAAAAAAATCCACAGCCATCGGGATTCAACCCAGAATGCTACCATAGCAGGCCAGTGCTAAACCTGCCGACTTATCGATGCTCCTCTGTAACACGACGCCATAATTCCTTACTATGCAGCTGTAAATTTAAAGTGGTATGCAACTTCTTAATCTTTGAATTTATAATTAAACAATACCTTAAATAATTAAAATTTATAACTCAAAATACCAACTCACTGGCAATAGCGATTTCACGTTAAAATGGCTGTTTCCAGCCGATTGGTAATAGCGATTTTGACGTGAAATGGCTATTACCAGTCGACTGTCAATAGCAATTTTAACGTAAAATGGCTATTGACAGTCGACTCCGCTAGACCTTTCCTAAAGGAAAAAACAACCGCAGGTAAGTCATGAGAATATACAATACCGTTTAGCGCACTTTTTTTCTTCTGTATTTCTTTCTTTATTATTTTACCCCATACTGAAGGTGTTAGTTCTCACGGTTACAACAACTGAAGACTGAGATACATGTTTTGTTTCAGACAGACTATGTCCCAGAAAGTTATGAAAACGTCAAATGAATTCGACAAAGACTAATAGCGGATTTCAAAATCTATTGTGTATAATTTTTGGACGTTTCTTTTTATTTTTTTTATTTTTACATACAACCAAGAATAACAAATCATTATAGATCACATTAAAAGTACGTCATTTTTGTACTTAGAATTTGACATTAATTTATTTTGCTGTCAAGATTTCAGAGAAAAGAAATTGTTCAGTTGAAAAAATCAGGGTTTAATTAACAAAAGTGCATCTTTCACAGAACCAGGGCATACTAACTTGTTAATAAAACAAATGAGCCGCGACATGACAAACCCAACAAAGTGGTTGTGCGCCCAGCGCATACTCAGATCAGCCTGGGTATCCGCCTAGTTTGATCAGTGTCTTCAGTGTCGATATGGAGGTAGCTCAGACCCTTAGCTACACTTTAAGCGGACAGCGAAAACCCTGATCAGATTGGGCGAATGCCCAGGCTGATCTGAGTGTTCTCTAGGCGCACATATACATGCCACTTTGTTGGTTTTGCCATGTCACGGCTCAATTATCTGTTTAACCTATTTCATTGTGGATGAAGTGTGTAAAGGTAAATAGGATCGGGATGGATATCATTCCAGCAGGCTCACAACGTTTAATCAACATTGAATCAACGGTGATGCAATGCCATGACGTTGAATCAAAGTTGATTCATGTTGAGCCAATATTGTGTGCCCAGCAAGATTGTTATAGTGCAGTATTTCAGTCTTTCCGAAAAGCCTGTTCTTGACCAGTAATGATGTGTTCGACAATGGCCACTCCTCCGAGCACCAGCTGGAGCAGAATTCTCTACACTTTTCTATTATCAAAGTAACTCTGTATGATCTCAAAGGACAGGGAAATATAGAATCTGCACTATTCTGAGGTACGGGGAGAGTTGTACGCCGACATGCTGCACTTAACAACACCAGCTGAGCCAAGATAAATAAATCAAACATTAATTAATGGGAAAATATTTTTTTCTCTATTTTTCTTTTTCTTTCGTGCTATTTGAAAACAAAAAGAAAAAAGAAAATAAGAATTAGTTTGCATCTACAAAATTGATAATACTGCGTTGTTGTCACCTAAATCTATCATTTTGATAGACTTTTCAACGATTAGCTTCTGACATGACGATGCTTAGTTTTCGTTTTCTGTGCACGTTTTTAAAAATATAGTTACCAGGATGTTGTAGATACCCTAACTATTGTTTTCTTCTTTAACAATCTTAAAAA
Organism: Ctena decussata; assembly: GCA_963989385.1. NCBI lineage: Eukaryota > Metazoa > Mollusca > Bivalvia > Lucinida > Lucinidae > Ctena > Ctena decussata. The sequence continues at coordinate 60,429,517 of OZ022506.1, forward strand.
TCTAGATCCGTCTTATAAGACGGATCTAGTTATTTGGGATTTATTAAATAGGGGAAAAAACAATGTCATAGCTGAATTTCATAGGACTGCTTTTGATATTTTCTAGACATGGAAAAAAATCACCGTTTTATTGTCGTGCTAAACAAACGTATATTAAGCCGTGTTCATATGCACTTTTTGCACCCGTGTGCAAATCTGCACCCAGGTGCAAATTTGCTTCCGGGGGCAAATTTGCACCCTCTTATGTAGCGTTCATATGCCAATAAATTATGTCTATACGTACCTGAATATGACATTAAACTTAACATAAGTTACCCAGTTTTGAGGAGAAATTCGCCGTGTTAATTAAGATGTTTAGAATAGAACAGAGAAAAGGCCATTTGAGAGAAACCGCGTAGTCAAGAGAGGTGGGCGACTATAGTGCTTGGGACTTACACTGATAATCAGTGCCGGAACGATTTCAGCATGTCAAAGGCCTCTTTCGACAATCTGTGTGACAGACTGCGCGGGCAGCTCCAAGGGGATGCGCGGGTACACCTTCTGTCAGTTGAGCTGCAAGTGGCAGTATAAACTCCATATCATTTAGCTGGGATTTCAGAGTATAGGACGATAGGGAACCTTTTCGGGATTGCCAAGTTCACTGTGTGTGAATGTGTGAAATGGGTTTGCTCGGCAATCGTGGACGAGCTATTCTCAGCCTACGTTAAGTGTCCGGAGGGAAATGAGCCTCTTCCACTTTTTTCAGGTGGTCCAGAGCTGTTTGATAATTTGTTTTAAGAGTTTTTATCCTCTGTTTACACTGTGTATCAGACGATTCGAAGCCCCTCTCTTTCATTAACTTGGGAATATTCTTACATGTATAAACTACTGTGCGACTATACCAATATTGGCTTTGCACTTAATTGGTAGATGTAGATGTCTCGGACACCGCAGCAATGTTGTTTTCGTTTTGCGCCTTAATATCGCTCCAGATGTCCAACAGGGCATCTGTTGTCTCGTCGTCCCAGCCGCTTCCACACTTACGATATTGACGGGTGGACATCTTGCTTAAGAATGACCAAAATCGTAGTCTCAGTAATCAATGCATATCTGTTTTGATAACAGTCTGATTTTCAGTTTGAAAAAGAGAACTTTGATAGCTCATTTTGGTATCCGATTATACAAGATCATAATAAAGCCAGTCATTTTGAAAAGATCCTAGATCAAAATGTATACTAATAAACACATTTTGCGTTCATGTGCACAATTTGCACCCGGGGGCAAATTTGCACCGGGGTGCAAACAAAATTGCACCACCTCGAAAGTAGGGTCAAATTTGCACCCGGGGGAAAATTTGCACTCGGGTGCTTTTTCTCAAAACACCGTTCACGTGGCCAAAAAACACCCGGGTTGCCGATTTGCACCCCGGGTGTATTTTTGCACCCGGATGCAAAAAGTGCACATGAACACGGCTTTAGACGTATATGTCTTACGGTAGGAATGCAAATGAATAAATGAATAAATAAATAAATAATTGTAAATGAATAAACAGAAAGAATAAAAACATAAACATTTTTAAATGTGCTTACCGGAACAAGGCCATTGTTCTGCGGTATAAACCAATCATAGTGCACTATTTTTCCTGTTTACATTCCAGGTACTGAACTTAGGAAGATTTTAATAATGTCCAAATCTCCGATTTCTGGTTCAAATATAATGTCTGACAATATTTCGCCAATCTTCCCAATAGGCCCGAATTTGTACCATAGTCAGCGATTTAACATTTTCAATTACTTAAAGAATGATATATAGCTTTGAGCAGTTTTCAAATCAACGGCGATGCCATTGTGAGGCTATTGAAAGCTTCAGTTGTCCAATGATTTACAGACATTGGGTTAAACAGCGGATAATGCCAATTGTGAAATTAAAGATAAAGTCTGTCTGATATATACGCCTTTGTTGTGGGAAAAATAAATCAGGGAATTAAATAAATTTGGTTGCAGCAGGTACGGAATGGGTGTTGTCTGATTATATGGGTTTCTCAGATTTTGGGGGTATTTTTTAAATTTAACATTGTTTTTAAGAGCTTGACAAGTGTGGCAATATACGCCCGTCTGGCCATCGACATTAGAATCAGGGGTCATATTTATAGAATGACTTAAGTGGTTGCTATGCTATTGCTGAGGTCGAATTTCTATAAAGGAGATTCCCTACAACTATGAAATTTGCTCTGGAGGAACAGTCTCAGATTCACCCACAGCCATATTATTTAAAAGCAAAATGCGTTATGAATTTCCAGCTTTTCCTGCAGCATAATTTGCAGAGGCACGGTCAACATTCATTATTTTGATACTTTGACCTTAGGGTCAAGTCAGGTATAGTCGAACAACAGGTAAATTCGGACGGTGACATTGATTTCTTTCTATGCCAGTTCTTTGGAGTTAAAGTAGACCAATACTGAATCACTCTGTATTGCATTTATCTAAATAAAACAGAGTTATTGTTCTTTCAACCTTGGGGTAGTTACTACAAAATAATCATGAACCGCCTCTTTGGGACAGAGACTTCAGTCAAAAAGAGAATGGTTAGAATGGCCACCATTAGTCAGGTAACTAATGTAAACAACCGTTAAATAAAATAACAGACCTTGATGGCAACATTGATGCATTTGCTGTAAACCACTGAAGATTACTTTACCAAGAACTAAACTGACGCGCCAAAATTTACTGCACGCGCTGGGGTTAAGTGTTCTAGTTAAAATAGCGGCCTCCAGAGCAGGAAACGTGTGTTTTTTCTTCTTTAAACCATCTGCTAGAGTCGTTCTTCAAAATGCGGTATTAATTTCGAGTTTTCTAGTGACAAGCTTAAACGTTATTTCTGTTCCCTATGGAACATAATTGGTGGTAAGCTACCCATTCAGATAACACTAACTACCGTAAAAATCCTAAGTTTTTGGGAAAAGATAGGTTTGTACAAATAGTGGAAACTGGAATCAGACTGCTCCTTAGGAACCTGATTTGCCATTCCGTCTACACATTTTTGGTGGCATAACTTTATGGTAGAATCGAAATAACATATGAATACATAGTAAGGCAAGGGCCTGCTTTGTTTGCAGCAGGTGCGGAATTGGTGTTGTCTGATTATTTGGGTTTCTCATTTTTTTTAACTTTAACATTGTTTTGCTAGGAAAAAACCACTGAAGTATCAGATTTGTATTTTTGTCTTATTCGGTAACATACAATGTAAGTTTTTTTCTGAAATAATATGCATAAGCATGACCAATCGATCAAATATATTTTTTATGATTTTTTCATGTAATTAAATTTTCTTGCATTTAAAAAAATGTAAAAAAAATACTTATTATCAGGATAAGTGCATTGTTTTTTTACCAGTTTGTTTTAAATATCCCATATAGATTATACGAATCGCAGAAACGAAAGTGCTAGAAATATGAATATAAATAGAAACTTTGTAAAAAGTATGTAGAAATACAAAATTTTTATTTTTTGGAAAACAAAACGCTAAAAATATTTTTTTTTTCTTATCCAAATGTTTTATAGCCCTGTGGGTTATAAGACTGGTAAAATGGTTTGAATGCTCCACTAATATTCTTATTTAATATCCAACTACCTTAAAACAAAAAAAAATATCTGGGCACACAGTGAAAATCCTGATTAGACGGCTTTTCACTGTTTGCAATGGCATGTCCGAATTTACTTGCTGTTCGAATATACACGACTCGACCCTACTATGTCCAGAGAAGATGAAACGACAATAATTAGGAGCCAACGCAATCGTTCAGCACATCGTGCCAAAACACCATAAAAAAGATATGAGTCGCGACACGACCAAACCAACAATGTGGCATGTGCGCCCAGCAAAGACTCAGATCAGCCTGGGCATCCGCCCAGTCTGATCAGAGTCTTCGCTGTCGGCATGGAGGTAGCTTAGACTCTCAGATACCCTTTAAGCGCATAGAAAAGACTCTGATAAGACTGGAAGAAAAGCCGAGTCAGATCAGTACATGCCAATCAGGTGTTTGGCTTGGCATGGACCACACAAAGGGAGCCTAATTCGATCGGAGCTCTGTCCACATCTGAACACGTGAGTGATGATGTCCCTTGAATTTACAATTTTCATCATAAAAACATACACTGACACTGCACATATGTACAAAATTTACAAACTACATTTTACACAACTTAAGTTGCCTTCTCTTCAAAATATGGCAGATTTTTGCAACAACTCTTGTCGCAGTTAAATATGACTTTCAATTTCTCCTCATTATTAAGATATAATATTGAAATTAGAGGGGAACTGACTAAACTTGTCTTTAAGTATCTGCAGTAAACCATCATAAATTGGACACTCTAACAAAACGTGTTTTTCATTTTTTATAGCCAGTTCACAATTAAAACAAGCTCTCTCACATTTAGTAAGGCCTTCGTAACGACCTGTTTCTAATTTTAAAGGCGCAACTCCGCAGCGAAACTTTGCAAATGCGCTTCTATTGCTTTTGGGCTTTGGGCAATATAGATAACTTTCAGACTTAAATTCTGAAATAAAAATTGTGGCAGATTGTGGTTTACACTATTTCCATGCGATTACAGGCCTCTTTCGTGCTGTTTGACAACATTACTTGATGTCATGAAACCTTGTTTCTAAATCAAAATCAAATGAATATGATGAGTATTTGAATCTGGTAGCCTTATAATGATACAAAATGGCAGATAAGCATCATAAATAAGAAGATGTTGTCGTGCAGCCTTTGTTTCCTGGCGCATGTAACACCATAATTAGATAAATTAATAGACTGGACAAAATGCGGACCAATGGGACTGTCACAGTGCAGGTTTTCATTTATTTCTTTCAAGTGTTGCGTAAATTGTTTTAAAACGAATTAATAACCTTATTTTTCAAGTATTGGAAAAAAGAAATAAAGAAGACAATAAAGATGAAGGCACATGTAAAGAACATAAAGTAACGTGATCAGGGTTCGAGGTTATAAAACTTGAGAATAATCTCAAACTCAAAATAAAGCACACTGATTGGCTACTTCCGAGCACATGCTCGGAAGCAGCCAATCAGTGTGCTTTAATTTGAGTTTGAGAATGTACTCAAGTTTTATACCCTAGGGGCCAGTTCGTCAATAGAGTTATACTCAAACTGAAGATAGACTAAACCATTATTTTGCTCTAGGTACATGTAAGGCTGTAGCTCCTTATAAGGTACTCTTTTTGTTAAATTAAGTGTGTAAACGAACTAACTTTTATCCAACTATGCGTTGCAGCATAGTGAAACTTTGGCCGCTTTGCAAACAAGAGGTTGAAGGTCGTTTCCGTACGGGTTTGAAATCGACAGCATTTTTTACCTCAGTCTTCTTTATCTATATTTATTTTGCATATCCCAGCCTTTCATTCGCATTTTACTCTTTAATCTGCTTTCCCTTTCATTCCAAACAGCATGACGTACAGTTGTAATATATACTGTATATATGCAACATCCTTTGTTATATTAAAATTGATTGAACGTGGTCCATTTATTTTGATTGATCAGTAGGATCCTTAGCCATCGTCATATTTTCATAGTTATAACAATAATAACAATAATACATAATCGAAAAATAAAATGAGCCGCGACACGACAAAACCAACAATGTGGTTGTGCGCCAAGCACGGACTCAGGGCAGCCTGGGCGTCCGCCCAGTCCGATCAGACTCTTCGCTTAGGACTTGATGGGTTGCTAAGGGTCTAAGCTACCTCCATGCGGACAGCGAAGACTCTGATCAGACTGGGTTTGTCGTGTCGCGGCTCAAATGAATGCTAATACGATGCCCAAAAGTTTTGAACCTGTGTTATCTGGTTTGACACGCCATATATACTGCTTTGTTGTTACAATTTCACCATTAGGCCACAACTGTTGTTAGCCTATATTGGTTGTATATAAGGCATTTATCGCTTATGTTTGACCTTGACATCCACAACCTGAACAATGAGCATGACCCAAAATATTTAACAAACAAAACTTTACGCCACTGTCAACATATCTTCACTGAGTTGAACACATATTAATTAATTACATATCATGATATATATCTTTATGCAAAGATATGCAGTCAGCATATGTTTTAAATACTATAGCGTAATTAAGGTTCGTTTGAAAGAGAGAGAGAGAGAGAGAGAGAGAGAGAGAGAGAGAAAGAGAGAGAGAGAGAACAACAACAACAACTAAAACTCTGTTTAATTTGTTTAAGCAGTGTATACATTTTGTCTTGTAAATGCCATTCACTTCAGAACTCAATCATGTAGAATGTTTACTCGAATTATCGTATGACATAACTCAATCATAATTCATTTACAATGTACAACGATTCAAAGATTATAATACGAAAATAATAAACACTTACCTTAGTAGGCCTATCGCAGAACCTCGTAAGATGATATCGAATGTGAACATAGTTTTACTGCAAGTCAGTTACACATACAGAGTGTTGTAATAAAAACTAAATTCTAATATTTAGTATCGGCAGAAAACTTATGCTTCACCGCTCAACGTCCTAGCCTGGACTAAAATTCCAATAACATGCCTTTAAGATTTCGCCAATCTTCCTTAAGTGACATATATTTCAATACTCAATTATTCAGCTCTTTTCAATTACTTATCGGTTGCCGTGACGTTTTACAAATATCAGAAACCAGTTGCATTTCGATAGTAACAGGTTTGCATGGCTTGGTGAACGGAAGATATGAGCCGCGACACGAGAAAACCAACAATGTGGTTGTGCGCCCAGCGCAGACTCAGATCAGCCTGGGCATCTGCCCAGTCTGATCAGACTCTTTGCTAAGCGCTTAATTGGTAGCTAAGGGCCTCAGCTATCTCCATGCGGACAGCGAAGACTCTGATCAGACTGGGCGGATGCCCAGGCTGATCTGAGTCTGCGCTGGGCGCACAACCACATTGTTGGTTTTCTCGTGTCGCGGCTCATATATAAAGCAGATAATGCCAATCGTAAATGACATAATTTGACAGAGTGCGCTGCAGTAAAATCAAGCGCCCAGGAAGTAAATGAAATATTGAAAAGCCATTGACGTTGGTTTTAGCAGAAGGGTATGGACATTCCAGCTTTCTTCTGTTAGCTGGCAGAACATTAGATGTGAATTTGTACCGAATTATTTTGTAGCATATTCATGATCCGCTATGCATTTTGCGATGAATTCAGTTTATGTAAACACCCTATTTTGCAATTTGTTACCAGCAGTAAACATCTGTGTCCGATTGTGTAAAGCCTCATTATAGCTTACAGACAACTAGGAAAATGTTGAGCAGCTATAGGATAAAATTAAGTAATTGTAATAACTGTGCTCGAAAAATATAAAAAGTAAAAAGATAGGCAATGATCAGGAATTAATACAATCAAATCCCACATCCCGCTCTCAAAACCAATAGGGAAAGAAGCATACACACACGGAAAATTGACACAAGTTCACGAAAAACACGCACGGTAAACTGAATGAGCAGCTCTTTTCCAAACAGGTGGTCATTTAGATACCCTAATCCAAAACAGCGTCAACATCTATTTTTATCTATTTTATTTTTAACTAACAAATCAAAACAAAACAAAAGGCAGATTGGGTAGCAAAACAGGTGACCAAAACGCCAAAGAACATAGACAAGCGGACATAGCACAGTGCAACACAATGTAACCACAACAGAAGAACCACCTTGGAACGGTCGGCAAAAGATAACTTGGGGCCTTAAACATGTTTTACTGGATCCAAACCTCGCCATCTGCTTCAGCAGTGGTTGAAGAGGAGAAAGCAAACCGGTCTAATAAAAGTGTTTAAGTCACGTTATCAAACGACTTCGTTAGTAAAGACCAAGTGAGCCCGACTTAAATAGTCAAATACGATAGAATGCATATAATGATAAATTACTCCAGTCTGCTTTAGCATTTAGTCCAATATGATTTTACTATTATATTAGCTGTAATCAAGATTTTTTTCAATGGTGCATGTTGTTATTGCTAACTGATATAAAATAGTTTGTTTCTACATCTGCATGAGTACCGTATACGCGGTAATTTTCGCGGGTTAACATTTTCGCGGTTAAGGGTCAAAACCATAAACATTATTTTCTGCGATTTTTAATTGTCGCGGTTAGCAACATGCGCAAAAGCAAAACTACTTCTTTTTCACTTGAGCCAGTTCGTTCATTAACCGGCTGCCGCAGGTTGATGAAAGACCTGACTCAAGTGAAAACTACCAGCAATTACCGAAGCAAGCAGAAACAAAATATACGAAAACAGTGTCTACAAAAGATACTTTGTAAGAAACAGGAAATCATTTCGCGATTTATATATTCGCGGTTTCTAAGTGACCGCGAAAAACCGCGAAAAATGGAACACCGCGAAAATTATCTTCTATACGGTATATTGCCTAAACAATAAACACGATGCAAGCACAGCAGACTGTGAAAACTGTACGGTCTGTGATCATAACTAACTTCTTCATGTAAAGCAAGTACAAAATACTCAGGAACTGATTTTATCAAATAGTGAAGTAAAAAATAGGCAATGATCAGAAATTAATACAATGGAATCCCACATCCGCCCTCAAAACAAAAAGGGAAAGAATTACACACACAGAGATTGACGAAAGTTCACAAATGACACTCACGGTGATCCAAGATGAACAGCTCTTTCTCAAGCAGGTGGTCATTCAGCTACCCTAATTGAAAACAGCATCAGCATCTGTTTTACTTATTTTTTTGTTTTAAGTTACAATACAAGACGAAACAGAAAGCAGAATTGGCTGCTAGGGGAGAGTCGGGTATCTTCGGACAGGCGAGTAAATTCGGACATACCATTGCAAACAGTGAAAATCCAGATAATGAGCCGTCTCATCAGGATTTTCACTGTTTGGCCAGTTATTGTTTGTTTTAGTTCCAGACAACTGACATATAAAGGGAAAAATGTCACTGTCCGAATTTACCCGCTGTCCGAAGTTACCCGACACTCCCCTATTCAGTTGACCATATTGCGCGAGACCATAGACACGGGGACATAACAACATGCCACATGGAGTAATGGGACATCCCTATCAAAACAAATACCATTCACACATCAGATCAACTATAGCATCAATGTAGCCAATAAGAATAAATTATTTGAAGAACACTCAACATTTTTGACCTATTTTCTATTTTCTTATAATAAAACATAACGGGTAGCAGAATGGACAGCTAAACAGATGGCCACATTGCTAGCAGATCACAGACAAAATTAATAGACGTAAGCCATCCTGTGGACCAACAAACTTACAAAACACCCACAATAAGGTTAGCTTTTTGCTGTGTACCTCTGGCAACAGAGTCCTAATCCGTGACCTGAATACATCGACCTGACCGTAAAAGACGAAAAGGTGCCATTTTTCTCGTGACGATAATATACACATAGTTCAATAGTGTTGCAGATCATCAAGTGTAGTGTATACACGCACGAACTTATAACAGGTTTTTAATCGAAAATAGACATAAATTTAGTCAATGTCGACTCAGTTGTAAAGATTTATTATTGCAAGTGCAAATACATTTTTAGATTTATAGCTTGCGTGCACGTCTTTTAAACGTACTTTATACAAATGCATCGAACACATAATATCTCCGCAGAAGGATCAAATGAGCCGCGACACGAGAAAACCAACAATGTGCTTGTGCGCCCAGCGTAGACTCAGATCAGCCTGGGCATCCGCCCAGTCTGATCAGAATCTTCGCTGTCCGCATGGAGGTAGCTCAGACCCTTAGCTACCCTTTTGAGCACTTAACAAAGAGTCTAATCAAATTGAGCGAATGCCTAGGTTGATCTGAGTCTGCGCTTGGCGCACGACCACATTGTTGGTTCTCTCGTGTCGCGGCTCAAATGTTGTCAGACAGGCAATTTATGTTGCAACAACTTTTACTGACTCTTGTGAAACGTGTCGTGAGGTCATACGGCTGGAGCCCAAATGACTGATGAATGTCTGAAAGAGCAACAAATTAATTGTTGCACGGAACCGTTTTGCAAGTTAAAATATATTTTTATCTATTGAGAAGTTCAACGTACAACAGCACTTGATCGGCTTTGACTTTCAAATAATTTGATTCTTCTATAGGATACCATACAAATGGAATAACGTCAACTGTTGAGGAAATGAAATCCCATTTAAAACAGTCATAAAAGGTTCGTTTCATAAATTGCGTATAAAATGCCCCCGAGTGTAAGATTCGCTAAATAGTCTGTGATAGTAACAAGCTGCGATTGACAGACGAAAAGGTGAAAGTTTGAAGATACTCAGATACATATTCAAATTGTACGATCCCACCACTGGGAAACACGAACTTACAAAACTGTCACAATAGAAATACTTAACGCTGTTGACCAGATTATCTAGTTTGAACCGTGGAGGTTTCATCCGTGACCCGAACGTAACTATCAAACCATGAATATTTGATTTTTGTACCTAATAGATGAAGATATGATATGATATGTTGAGTGCCAATTACTCGCTACATTGTTGCAGAGTACTAAAACTTAATGGACATGCACATGCAATAAGAATCTAATTGAGACATACTGCGTGTATTACAGATTACAGAAATGTCAACAGAGTTGTCAAGATTTATTATTTCCAGTGCATAGACATTTTTAGATTTATAGCTCGCTCGCATGCCATTTGAGCGTAATAAGTTATAGACATTGAACACATAACACCTCCGCAGAGGGATCAAATGTTGTGAGACAGGCAATTTATGTTGGAAAAATCCTTTTACTGGCATACATGAAACGTGTCGAAAGTTCGATTATATTGCTGAAGCCTGAATGGCTGATAAATGTCTAAAAAGGCCACAGGCTAACAGACTAGTGAAATGTTCTGAAAACAAATGAATATTTGTCTACTGAAATAAGTTCTTCGGTCATGCTGAATGTAAATGTGCTAAAAAGCGCATACAGCGTTATTTGATCATGTTGATCACTTTTTAATTTTACAGTTTGTTTCTGATATAAAATTTTATTTAGCTTTACTACTCACCGTTCAAGATGGCTCTAATGTAGCAGTTCTCTTTGTTGGACTGAGTATGTTTGTTATCATAACTGTGCTTTACTAGTTCCACGTAGGGGATAACTGCACTCAAAATTGTCATTTTGGATGTCGATTACAGGTTTTAGTTTGCAAATTCGTTTTATGGCGACGCGCCAGTGGAGCAATAAAACGTAAAGTGCGAACATAAAACCAATGCTATATCTCTACAAATGACAATATTTAGTTACAGCTATCTCCATTCTAACGCAGGTTTTCAAAATTTCACCTTTCAACGTGTATTTGCACCCAAGCAAGCAACGTTACTCCAGACGACCACCAGGTATAGGTTAGAGGCTATGAAGAGAAATCTTCGCAATTAAGAACCTGAAGCGAGCGTAGCGAGCGGAAGGTTCTTAATTGCGAAGATTTCTCTTCATAGCCTCTAACCGGCTTAGCGTTTGCCCCAGATAATAAACTGATCCTGGTCTGTCCTGTTTTCCAACATCTTTCAGATAATCTTTTTTGAGCGATATTTTGTGTTTAAAAAAAAATAAAAAAAAATCCCAAAATGACCACTCTCCAATGTACTTTGATTATAGTAATGATGCAACCTCAAAACATGAATCAATATCATGACTGTCCAAAAATAGCTTGGAGAGGAGGGGGTTAATTAGAATACTGCTTTTAAAGTATTTGTCATGCTGTTATTTAGCTTGGAGAGGAGGAGCATAATTAGAATACTGCTTCTAGAGTGAGTGTCGTGCTGTCATTTGTGATTTGCGTTCGGATGACTTTGCACATTCCCATTCATTCAGTTTTTGGAGCTCAAACATGGCTGGTCACTTTGATTTTCCTTTGTTGAATGAGGATTATTTTCTTCTCTTTACACAAATCATAGCTGTTTGATTTGTGTTACGAGATGCATCTTATTACAGAGGACAGTTTACATATAAGAGGAGTATTTTGTGATTTTATTTCTCCATTTAAAAAAGGTATGTTGTAGAATTCATTAGAACTGCCTTTTCGAGGCAATTCTAACAAATATTTACAACTTGCTTTAAAACAATGCTGTGGGTACCTATAGAACTGCCTCGTCGAGGCGATTCTAATAAGTATCCACATGTTTTTACAGTTTAAAAAATAATGTTATGGTTTGGTTTGCCATAGAACCGCCTCGTCGAGGTGGTTCTAAGGAGTAACCATAAAACACATTTTTTATGGAGAATACTGCCAAATACTCCCTTCATCTGTCCCTCTGTAATGAGAAAAAACCCTCATTCGAGAAATCTACATTGACTTCTAAAGCAATTTGACCTGTCATTTTGAAGCTATTTTTAGACATGACAAGCCACAGAAGATCACTTGAATTTTCAAGTCTTCGGTAGATTTATTGGTGAAGACTCTCTTCATGGATAAGTGATGAGTCTACACCAATAAATCTATTGAAAATTTGAAAATTCGGGTGATCTGATTGGTTTATTATCTGGGGCAAACACTAATGAGTATTGACGGTTCTTGATGACGTCCGGTTTTCGGTAATATATCGCAGAATATATGACCTCAGTTTTCAGGTATAGGAACAGCCATAGTAGAATAGCTCAATTTGATTCATCATAAAACTTCGCAGTCAATTAGTCTCCAGATGCAGCTGGAGCCATTTAACAGCAGGGGATTGCTACTTGCCCTTTCTTAATTACTTATTTTTTCTGACTGCGTTGTTATGACCTGTTATTCTGATAACCTTAACACACTTATAAGTGCAGATTATATTTTCCTTTTGGTCCTTTGAGATCATGGAATATATTCTGAGAAGTCAGAAATGATCATACGTTTAGATTCATTTTCTAAACAAATTTGAAATATTTTGGTATTTTTCGACTTATATCAGTCTTTGAGACGACTGCCATGTTAAAACTGCAAATTTACTGTTTTTTTCCTCTGGCTCCTTGTGCCAGATTTAAAGGGTCACTGATGAGGCTTGAATAGCCGAAACCGCGGTATGGCCCAACTTCTTACTTATGAATGTTTTCTTTGCTCTTAAAGGATCTAAACTTTTATTATTATTTGTTACATAGAGTTTGTTAGAGATAGAGAAAGAATTTCAGGGTATTTGATAATTGATTATTTCTTATTGCATTAGAATGTGTTTGAGTTTCTCACTTGTCTTTGGCGGGTTAGGCTTTGTGATTGTGGCATTTTCATTTGAGCCGCAACACGACAAAACCAACAAAGTAGCATGTTTGCCCAGCAAAGACTAAGGTCAGTCTGGGCATCCACACAGTCCGATCAGAGTCTTTACTGTGCGCTTAAAGCGTAGCTCAGGGTCTAAGCTAGTTCAATGCGAACAGCAAAGACCCTAAGCTATGCTTTAAGCGCACAGCAAAGACTCTGATAAGACTGGGTGGATGCCCGAGCTGATCTGAATTTTTGCAAGGCGCATATGCCACTTTGTTGATTTTATCGTCGCGGCTCAAATTCTTAAAGTTTGATAATAACTGCGTCGGTTCAGTTGAGGCAATCCCTGTAAGACAGAGATGATAACAAGTACAAATAGTATACCCTCAAACCTTATAACAAGGCATCATGCCGAAGCAAAAGTGACAACAGTTTTTCTGGCTTACTGAGCATTAAAAGCGTGCGGTATACCATTTAAGCAATTATACCAGGAGGTATATGTATCATCACAATCTGCTTTCTGCTGCTCTTTGTTAAGAATAATAAAAGAAGTTTTAGCTTAATAAATCGATAGGCTAATATTTGAAATGGGTAACATAAAATAAATAGCCATCGCATTTTTAACCACCTTTCCGTTCGTCAAGTTTAAAACGACATAACTTGGTTGCGATTGTGCTATAACTGAATTATCTTTAATTGGAAGCTTCTTGACAGGGATAATCATTTACACTTTCTTAATTAAGTCGTTAAAATTATATGACATTCTATGGTCAATCAAGGATGTTTTGAACTGGCACGCTGAGACACGAAATTTCTTCAACCTTGATATTTTCCACGTAATTAAATATTCTACAGATTACTATATACAAGAGTCTATCTATGGTTTACTTATCCCCCAGCCTTACTATTATTTATTATACGTAGTTAAGCGAAGTGAAACATAAATGCGACGGATTACGTGGCCCAGCGACCTTTGAGTTGGAATTGGCAACCCAAACCTGGAATTTACGTAGCGTTGCATATAGTATAATGTAATCAAAACGTCGTCTTAATGTTCTAGGTACGTACGAAAAAAAAAAAGAAAAAAAATGAAGAAAAAAATCAAAAGTCCTCTATATAGTACAACGCAATATCTAACGTCTTACTAGGTTTTGCTTAGTTTTATTCTACGTTTGATAGCGTTTCGGTAAGGTTTGGTGGTTATTGCTAGCTATCACTTCGTATAAGTATGCACTACAACGTGTAGCTAAATAAATATCGGTACGTTTAACAACATTTTCGGTGGCATCGTGAACTAGATCTCAAAAACTCGACTATCACTTCATGCAGACTCTGACAACGACCACACATAAAGAAAAAAAAAAAAAAAAGAAAAAAGAACATGAACGCATGTCCGCTGTCGCTGATGGATACTGCTTTACACCTGCTTTAGAAATGTGATTAGACTAAAGCTTGAGCAGGCTCCCGTCTGGTGCACTTTGTGCCTCTCTTGCTGTCCCGCGCTCCGCTGGACTTCTAGACATCATGTCATCGGATTGTAAAACAGCTTATCACCTTTTGCGTTTAGTAGCTCAAATCAATAACGTCATAGGTATTTCGACCACGTAATTATCCCGGACACTACCTAGTAATCCGTAGTAAAACGCACTGCATCGTAGGCAAATGTTAGGAAAGTACAGGCTAGTAAAACGTACTCATTGCCGGTGAAAGCGTTGATAACCAACCGGTCAAAAACGCAGTTAAACATATCAGAAAGTCACAAGAAATGTAGTAAACCCTAATCCCCTGTAAAAAAAACCCCGCAAACTTTTTGCCAAAAGTACGGATAGGAAACGTTGCAAAACCTAGCCCGGTATACTGCATGAACGTCCGTTAGATTTCCGGTCAGCCAATCCTGCTCATTGAGGGTATGTGATTGGAATTCATGTGTGGTTTAGATGCGTATTTATACGCATCTTTTCTTTCTCTATAAAGTGCATTAAATAAGTAAAAAAGTCGTGTGTAAATCAGCTATTATATAGATTTTTCCTCTTCCAAAACAATTACAAAATTCTAGTTCTGCCTTATTGTTAAAATTAGCCGCGACACGAGAAAACCAACAAAGAGGATGTGCGCCCAGCGCAGACTCAGATCAGCCTGGGCATCCGCCCAGTCTGATCAGAGTCTTCACTGTCCGCATGGAGGTAGCTTAGACCCTAAGCTACCATTTGAGCACTTACCGAAGACTCTGATCAGACTGGGTGGATGCCCAGGCTGATCTGAGTCTGCGCTGGCCCCGAGGTTATAAAACTTTTTTCATGCTCAACTCAACTGAGCATGAAAATTTACCTTCAAATAAATAGCAACTTACTGATAAGTACAGTTGTTTTCTTGCTCAGGTTAGCTGAGTATCAAATTTTCTCCGCTTATGAATATAAAAATGCCAACATAAGTTGGCATTTTCCTATTTATCAGCAGAGAAAATTTCATGCTCAGCTGAGCTGAGCATGAAAAAAGTTTTATAACCTCGGGGCCTGGCCGCACAACCAAATTGTTGATTTTGTCGTGTCGCGGCTCAAATGGAAAACCCTGCGTAACAGAAAAATGCGATAGTACATAAGCAGGGCCCTGTCCCAAGTACAGCGGTATTTTGAGATTTATAACACAATCTCCTGTCATTCGAGCGTAATAATTATGAATGACATTGTTCGTATCATATCATCGCAGAGGGATTCAATGTTGTCAGAAAGGCTGTTACGGTGGGAAAGCTTTTACTGACATTTATGAAAGGTTTTCCAAGTCTGATAGTTAATTTAACCCTGTGAGATTAATAACGCTCTAGCAGATTAAGAATCTAAAGTTTGTGTTGTATCATTTTGGAAATCTTAAATTCTGAGAAATTAGAAATTTTCGACTGGTTTAAACTCTTATTCAAGATCATCGCTGTTTAACCATTTGGACTCATTTGTGATACTTATTAGTCTTTGAATCGGCTGTCTTATTAATTTAAAAAAGAAGAATTACAGAGTTTTTTCTCCTAGCTTTCGTCAACAGATATTTGCAGGGTCACTGATGAGGCTTGTGTAGGCAAAACTTCAAAGTATAGCCAGTTTTCCTTCTTTTGAATGTTTTCTCTGCTCTTGAAGTAGCTATTTCATTTTACCAAGTCGTCTAGTCCCAGGATGTTCGTTTGTGCTAATACGCCCGTTCTTTTTTAACGAGGGTAAGCTGTCCTTTAAAAAACATCACCGCAAGGACAGCATATGCAGCTGTTGCATCTTGACTACAAAGCCAATGGAACTTACAAAATAGAAATCAAAAACTAAAAACGAAGCAAGCATTTTGTTAGAATTATACTTGTAAAATTAAATGGCAGTGATGATCATGTGAGCCGCGACACGAGAATGCCAACAAAGTAGCATGGACGTAGCTTAAACCCTAAGATACCTTTTAAGCGCTTAGCAAAGACTCTGATCAGACTGGGCGGATGCCCAGGCTGATCTGAGTCTACGTTGGGCGCACATGACACTTCATTGGTTTTCTCGTGTCACGGCTCACATGTTAATCACTGCAATTTAATTTTAGAAGTATGATGGCTGTACCAGTTTTCGGGGTATTAACATTTGCTCGCAACATAAAAACTCTGTGATATACAAAAA
This sequence comes from Ctena decussata, assembly GCA_963989385.1. NCBI lineage: Eukaryota > Metazoa > Mollusca > Bivalvia > Lucinida > Lucinidae > Ctena > Ctena decussata. The sequence goes on from OZ022506.1 coordinate 60,446,366, forward strand.
TCAAAAACTGATGGTCAATGTGTACATAAAAATATGTGTTAAGTAATTTGTAACTTACATTTCATGTCCGCATTTCGCCATGTTTACATATTTGATCAACTCCACACAGATGCTCGGCTGAATCTGCTCCCCGAAACTGCCCCAGTTTTCGGGGTATGTTAGAGAAGTCGCCTTCAAATGCATCAGCTGCAGATCCTAATGATAACAACTGTTTTCATGAGATCTGCAATTCTTTAGGCTGTAGAAACGATCTTTTGAATTATCAGAAAAAAGCTCATAATTGAATAAAACACCGTGTCATCTTCGTCGGTACTTTCAATAAGCTTTACAGTGTTTCCAATGTGGCCGCTTCCACGGTCACTAACGACGACGTCATGGATGACGTCACAACTAACGTGTTGTCGCGCGTCAATTAGTGTATGATGAAACATACTGGTTCAACTTTCTGTTTGCAAAAAATAATCATCTTTAGAGGTCCCTGACAAGAAAGCGGTATAATCTATCATAATACCCCGAATTCTGGCGCACCCCGAAAACAGGTACATCGACCATATAATTCTAACAAAATGCTTGCTTCGTTTTTAGTTTTTGTTTCTATGGGCTTTGTAGTCGAGATACAAGAGTAGCATAATATAGTCGAGATACAAGAGCAGTATAATATGCTATTCTTGTAAAGATGCGGTATAACACAGAAACTGGGCATAACTGTATAAACATATTAAAACAGTGAAATATCGATTATGACGAATTGTTTTCGATTAATCACTCACTTGCTATATACAAGTAAATTCGAGTTACACGATTAATTGCAAACCACTAGGGTCAAGTCATGTAAATTCGGACAGTGACATTGTTTCCTTTATATGTCAGTTGTTTCGAATTAAAACAAAATTCACTGTTTGCAATGGTATATCCGAATATACCCGCTGTCCGAAATTACCAGACTCGACCCTAGTATTTATGTTTATACAGTTAATGTGTGCCATAATCACCATTGTTAATGTTAACTCTAAGCTGTAAATATCATCTTGAACGTAGTGTAATCATCTGAATAATGAGACGCAGTCTATATATCCAAGTGTGACGAACGGAAAGACAGTCAGACAGACGGACAGACAGATATGACAAAAGTTTGATTCCTCTGATTAGTTTTTAGTTCGGGGTGCTACAAGTGGCTAATTATATGAAAACCTTTGTCAATTCTGAAGAAATTTCATTTATATACAAGTGTCAGTATATATTCACACAAATGCTAAGTATGATAAAATCTTCGACAATTTTGATTTTCAGGATGTTGGGATCAAGGTCAAGATGACTGTTCCTGTCTGTAGAAAAAAACGTCTGTCATCGCTCTCAGAATTACAAGTTTACACAAATGTTAAATATGACAATACCGTGATGTACACAGTAGCTATTGATTCTTCAGCCAGACAAGAAATCAGTAGGACGAAAATCCACGTGCGAGGAGACTTCATTGCTCCATTGCCTTATTATGTTTTGTTTGGGACTCATTGATGTTTTGATAATAAATTTCTTTTAAATTAGATATAAAAACTGAAATTAGATAGATAGATATTTTATTGTCCTCCAAATTAGGAGAGCACTTACACATAAACATATAATACAATATACACAAAGACAGTAGAAAAGTAACACAAACACGCAAGAAGAAAAACGAAATGATCAAAATACTTTGATATGCAGTACTGTACTTTGTAAAATAAAAAGTGATAATAACAGCGCACAAAGATGCGCAGCCCTATGAAATATAATATCGTTTCTGAAGCAGAATTCCCAGTAAGAACATAACGTCGCAAGACGCCGCACTGACGTCAATGTGACGCCACTACGTCACAATGGTGTCAGTACGACATCATCGTGACTTCTTGCGCCCACTGGCATTAATTTACACTGCTATATCATTCATAAAAGAGCCTGAACTCCTCATATAATGGGCATGTACTAAAACATAGAGTGGAGTAAACCTTTGGAGTGGAGTCTTGGAGTGGAGTGGTTTTTGGAGTGTTTTTTGGAGTGTAGATTTGGAGTGAACTTAGCTGACTCCGATTAGGAACATTGACAATTTCAGATGTAACTGGGTAATTCATCAATGGAATTCTATAAAACTTATAAGAAATATGCATCACGATAGCACACTGGTGCAATCATGTTTTGTCGGAAACTCTTCAATAAAGCATGAGTTATTGCCCTTGAATGGATATAAATTCAACAAACTGAGCCATAACTAAGTAACCAATCGATGGAATTTTATGAATTTCATGACTTTTATTTCTTATAAATTTTAAAACAATAATGTATTGTCTCAACAGGTAGCCTGTAAAACTTGGACTGGGATCATGGGCTGGTCTGGGCTGCTCTGGGCTGGGTTTAAATTAAAACGGAGTTATCTCAGGTGATGGTTCATGAATCGTCAGTATCTGGCCTGCAATATGTATTACCTTTAGTCAGAAGTCAAGAGCTGCTGATGAGAATTTCTCCCTTGAGGCCATATCAAAATCCAGCAGTTACTAGAAAAAGTACATTTTGTATTTTGTATTCAATACATTTAAAAAATTGCAACCAGATTATTTGAGCTGCATCGACACCCTTGTATCAGGGTTTAATGGCTAGCGTAGATACAAATTAGCTTGGGCATCTGTGCAGTCCGATAGGACATATCAGTGTTTACTTTTGCGTCAAAGAAGCGAAGACTGATTAATCTGCACCGATGCATAGGATATCAATGAGCATTTGCTTGCCACAAGTTTGTTGTTGCTGTTTTAGCTCGCCTTAACAAAGTTCAGGAAGAGCTATTGTTGTTACATTGGCGTCTGCGTCAGCATCGGCATCCGGACTGGGTGTTCTGATTAAAGTTTTTTTAAAGACCCGTATCTCCTTAACCCAAAGAGGATTCTTTTGATACTTGCTCTCTAGATAGATATTGATCCAACTTTTTACAGAATACCAACTCCACCTTGCTCAGTGACCTTTAGGTCAAGGTCATGGACTTGGAAATTTTGCATTTTTGACCCCCCACCCCCCTCCTCCCAGATAGGAGACAAATAATTAATAACCCCCAATCCACAACAACCGTACATTCACATGACAATGACCATTTTACCTATTTTATGCCAAACTAAATTCAGTCAAACCAATGAAAGACAATCAACATTTTCTCAAATTTGCAGGTTAATTATTTATACAGATTAATGGTCCATTAAATGTTTCCTGCATTTTCTTATTTTTTTTTTCTTTTATTTTTCTTTTTGCATATGCTCACCCAGAAACCTGATGCTTAATGCTCTATAAAGCTGTTAATAATATCAAGGGAGTGCTGCGTCCTTAGAGGCCAAAGCAGTTTTGCTGATGAAAGGCACCTGGAGATTTGATGTTGCAAATGCAGGCTTTAAATTAACCGATTGGCATGATTTCATACTTTAATTTATACTGTTCTACAAGCAAAGCAAAGCAATAAAATTATTCTTTTTCTGCACCTGAAGTGGACAAAGTTTTTATACTTTTCAAAGTTTTGAATGTACGCCCCACCTGGTAACTGGTAACAAATGACTTGTCTCGTACCTTAACTTGTGCCCCCCCCCTCCCCTCCCCCTGGTAACAAATGACTTGTCCCTTACCTTACTTGTCTTTCCCCTTAGATGAAATTATTTTCATTCGAGCCTAGCCCATTAGCCCAGCCCAGGCTTTACAGGTTACCGTATTTTGACAAACTGGTGTCTTCATTTATCTGCCAACAGCAGCATAAATTATTTCTGTGTTATTCCAGGCAGACTATTTGGGTTAATGGTACACCAACCAAAGGCTAATTAATCTCATGATAGCTGAAAATGGTCCCACTGCATTGATATTGACCCAGAGGAAAACGAAATTTAATGACACGAGGTTGTTCTCATAGCATCTCAATATCTCGTCATATCAGGAGCTTAGAAATTATTTGCTTCTGGCGCATAATGTTGCATGCAAAATTATTTATTTCCAACTAACTATCTCTCAAAACCTGGGTGACTTATATGCCCAATGCGGCTCGGGTTGTTCTTTTATTATACTCACATACATACTACATTTATACTCACAAAACAATGTTCCACGTAACTCTCTACTTACTAGCTCACTTGCTCAATCGACCTACTCTTTCACTCGCTTGTCGCTTTCGCTCACTCACTCTTCCACTCACTCATACACATCACTTCTTTTTACTGCCGGGCCGGGTAGCGCAATCGGTAGGGCACCTGACTCGTAAGTCAGAGGTCCTGGGTTCGATTCCCGGTCTGGCCACATACTTTCGTTTCTCCTTCCGCTGATTCAAGAAAGGCAGTTGTCAGTTACTGGCGAAAGTTTGTGCACTTAGTACTGGTTAACCGCTTAGAAGGTCTAAGCCTGCCCAGGAATAGTGTGGTTAGGTTAACTGACCGTCCCGACATGACCTTAGTTGTTTACCGTGGACGTTAAGCATCAAATCAACCAACCAACCAATTCTTTTTACTGACTGACTGAATGGCTGGTCTGTCTGTTCATCTACCTCCCTACGTACTTACCTAAATTACTAAATGTTAGCTCTCACTCACTCACTTTGTTACTTACTTAAGGCCAACTTAGTTTTACACTGACAATGGACCCATGAAGCAGTATATTTGATTTTAATTCTTATAATAGTCTCAGAGTCACAGACAGGTCATCTTCTGACTTATTACCTGACTCCAAAGAAACACCCATAATAAACCATGCTAAGTCTTTCACAACAGGTATTGCATAGCGAAAATCCAAGGGTTGCTAGTCTGCACAAAAAGATACATGGATATAAACTCGCTTCCTTTGACACGGCTTTGATCCTGATTTCGCTTGATTGCGCTTCGACACCAGATTTAGGGTCCTCCTGTTTGCTGGCCGGTATGATTATGTAATATCAAACCTCGCGTTTTAGCATTAATTGATAAGATCGCTGAAGTTTCAACAGATGAAGTGTATATGGAATAGAGTGGATTTTATGTGCTACTGAGAAGTCACAATTTGCAGGTATCATCTTTCCATCAAAGGACAATGGCAATGCAGTTGTGCTGTGATGAAAATAAAACAAAAATCTTTCCCTTTTCATACTAACAGTTGTTTTTCCATCATTTGATCGCTCTGAGAATGAACTTTTATGTTAAAACGTGTTTCTGTCTGCTAGTCTATGGGTTTTCCAAGCATCACTGTCTTGAGGGTTCATTGAACTGCCTTGACCTAGCTGACCAGCTGATGTTACATTGGAAGTATTGCCCATGACCTTACATGATCCCAGCAGTTTGTTTTATGAATGGTAACATACTGTGCTACAAGATTAAGAATTCTTAATGGAACCATGTTATCTGATGAAATAACAGAAATGATCTGGCCACAAAAAAACGACTTTTGAAATGTGGGCACCGCCTGTTCAAACTCCTTGAAGACCAGGGTGCATTACCCCAAATTACCATTTCTGAATTTGGCTTCAAAGTCATCCTTTACTTTGAACGAACAGCTGAATTACAGAGACATGGACAGACATTTTATCAAAATTCAGTGAAGCACCCTGAGTTCGCAAATACTCTGTTCCTAAAATTAAAGGCCCCACTCATCGGTGTTCGCGAAATAGATGGGCCACCTGATGCCTCTACAGCACAGCTGCTAGTAGCTATAGCAGCACCTTAGCGTCGTTGATCTCAGGCAAGGCAATACAGTAATAGTTAAGTTTTGTGTATCCCAATGTTTAGAATGTTTACAGTGTTTACATTATAAAGAAAATTTATGTCATAGACTTCCCAGCTTGGCACACAACGTTGAATCAGCATTGAATCAATGTCGGTTCAATGTCATGATGTTGAATCAATGTTGATTCAACGCTGTGTGCTCAGTGGCTTTTGTTGCAATGTTTTAAATTCTGTAAATATAAAGATTACAAAAAAGTAACAAAACAAAAAATAAAATTGTTAAACTTTGTTCAGTTGTTGTTGGATTAGTTGAAGGACCTATTTATATGAGGTCTTTAAACTCTATTTTATGCCTTTGTAGGGCCCCTCCAGACAAAGTCTGCTGAGACCCTAAAGTAATCACCTTGTCTGTCCATCCGTCCGTCATGATTTCGTGTCCGCTCCATAACTCTGAAACAGTTTTAGATATTTTCACAAATTTGGTAGAAATGTAACGCATCATCAGACGATGTGCAGATCTCAAGAACTATAACTCTTCCTATATTTTGACTGAATTTTGCCCCTTTGTAATTTTTAGTACGGAAATCGTTTATGCTCAACAACTCTGAAGCCGTTTGACATATTTTCACGAATCTTGATACGAATGTAAGGCATTATCAGACGATGAGCAGAGAACAATTATCACAACTATCTACATGTTTTACTGAATTATGCCCCTTTGTAATTTTCAGTACAGAAATGGTTTCCGCTCCGTAACTCTGGAGCCGTTTAGGATATTTTCTCGAAGCTTGGAATGTAAGGCATCATCATACGATGTGCAGAGAACATCAATCGGAACTCTACCTACAGGTTTTACTGAATTATGCCCCTTTGTAATTTTCAGTACAGAAATCGTTGTCGCTCCGTAACTCTGAAATCGTTTGAGATATTTTCACAAACCTTGGTACACTTGAAATGTAAATCCTAATCAGATGATGTGCAGCGAATAAGAAACATAACTCCATCTACATTTTCATTTTTACACAATTATGTCCCTTTGTAATTTTTAGTATGGATATTGTATCCGCTCCATAACTGTGAAACTGTTTGAGATATTTTCAAAAACTGGGTACAAATGTAAAACATTATTAGGCGATGTGCATAGAACAAGAACCGTAAGTCCACCTACATTCTTTACAGAATTACATCCCTTTGTAGTTTTCAGTACAGAAATCTTGGTAGCTCTAGAACTTTAAAACACTTAAAGATATTTTCATGAAATTTTGTACAAATATAGGCATCGTAAGACGATCTGCAGAGACTTAGAACCATTACTCCAGCTACATGTTTACAGAATTTTGCCCCTTTGTAATTTAAGTATAGAAAACATGTCTGATCTACAGATTTAAACCCGTCGGATATTTTCATGAAATTTTGTACAAATATAAAACATTATTATATAAGTAAAAAGTATGCAAAGACCAGGAACTGAAACAATCAAAATCCAAATCCAGCCCTCAAACCATAGTTGGAAACAACTAAGATTACAAATAATCAAGATACAGAGAACATATGGCCAACCGAGTGAGCAGCTTGTTCCTATCAATGATACACCCTTTGAACTGTCTGTTTTCTGGTCATCTGATACAGTGAGCCGTATCAAACTGACGTTTTCTGAATCCGTATCACTATCCTTTAAAACGAGGCTATTTCTGATTTCCAGCTTCAGGCGCGCCATTTGTTAAAGTTCATCGCAGAAACGAGAACCAGAGAAACGGGACTAGTGATGTAACGTCAACAAACACGTCAATTGGCGCGCCACGATAGCTCAGTTGGTAGCATTTGTCTCACGACTAGCTACATACCTCTGCCGCGGAGGTTCGAGTCCGGGTCGATGCATTATCACTGGCAAGTATGAATAGTTGACTGTTCCATAAGGGATATAATAAACAAATTATTATAACAGTAACTTGATCTGGCATACTGTATCACGTCTCGTGGATGAGCTTATACCATCGGATCACCCTCGACGCAAGCGTCTCGGGTGATCCGATGGTATAAGCTCGTCCACTCGACGTGATACAGTACGCCAGATCAAGTTACTATTATAATAATGTGTATTTATCAGACGATATGCAGAAAATGAAAACTGTGGGTTTTTTTTACAGAATTACGCCCCCTTTTTACTTTCAGTATGGAAATTGTTCCGCTTTCTTACTTAAAAACTGTTGAAGGTAATTTTCACCAAACTCGGAATAAACATAAGGCATCATCAGACGATGTGCACAGAACAAGAACCATAACCACACCCTTTATTTTTAACAGAATTATGTCCCTTTGTAATTTTAGGTATGGAAAGCTTGTTTGCTATATAACTTTAAAGCCTTTGAAGATTTTTTTACAAAACCAGGTACAAATATAAACATCATCAGATGATCTGAAGGTGTGCAGAGTGCAAAGATGGTTATTCCAGTTTTCTGCTTCACAGACTTGTTGCCCTTGTTTTAATGATGTCATGATTTTGTATTTTGCCCATATCTTAATGCCTGTACCAGAGCTTTAATTCCCCCCAAAAATAATATGAAGGAATAATGTGATAATAGAAAGCTGTTATTGTTATTTCTGGTTGTGACATAAGAAAATTGCCATCAACAGTCCCATCTACAAACTGACTCCGGTCCAGGAGTTGAAATTCCTAGCCAAACTTTCTCCAAAACAATAAATTGAGTCTCGATGGTGCAGCCATGTCAGACAGCAATTTATCAAACATCTTGCTTTACTCTGATATTCTTCCTGGAAGAAGGGGGTCGAGTAGCCTGGCTCCAGTCGAATTTGTATATTTACTCTGGTGGTCAGATTCGCCTGGTTACTTACAAAACAGGTTTTGCAATATGATTCTCTTCTCACAAATACTTGAGTTAATCAAAGTAACATTACAAGTGCCATAAAGTGTCCATTAGACCATTCACATATCTTTATCACCATCACTCTCAGTAATCAATTAGTTTGTCAAAACAGCCTCTACCTGCCTAGGAATTTGAGAGATTTGGTTTAAATGCTCATCAGCCCATAATTTTAATTAAAAGAAATCCGTGATATGTACAAGATTATTATCTTCTATTAATTGACCTGACGCAAAAATTGATTGACAACTGTGACTGACCAGTGAAAATGACATAACGGTAAAACATACCTTGGACAAACAAACACACGTGCTTTGGATCTCGTACGGAGTGCATCAAACACGTGTATTTGTTTGTCCTGGATTTTTGGAGGGGCGGAGCGAAATTGCATTTCGCGTAAGGTCAATTGTTTTGAATTCTTAGAAAGCAGCCTTAGTAAGCAGGAAGCTCGTGCAAATCGACACGCTATGAATGAACGTGCAAATTGACACGCTATGAATGAACGTATAATACTATGTAGTGTGAACTGGTGTGTGAGATTTTTTCATGACAATGAGATATATTTGTTTTCTATTATTGCATACATATCGTTGTTAATTTTGAAAAGTCTTAAATGTCATGATTTAGCAAAGATGCCGCGAATGTTGATTCAACGTTGATGCAATGGTTTTGCAGCTACGTTGACATAATCTTGTCCGGGACATTTGTTATGCATATAAGACTGGGAACCAGCCAGTTATTGGCAATTAAACATACCTATATTTGCAGTACTTCGCATTGCATAATGCTTTAGTTACAATATCTTACAGCATCTGTTGGTAATTGAGACTAAGTTAACCCAGCGGGTACAGTGTTTTACTGTAGCGTTGTGTCAACGTTTATTCAACGTCATGGCGTTGAATCAACGGTGATCAATACGACGTTGTTTTGCCCGCTGGGCGAGCTTTTCGTTTCGAGATAATCACCTTCTCCGCCAAAATTTTCTTTTCTTGCTGATATTCTGATCATTTGGCATAGCATTGTTGGTATATGAATTAGTTAGCATTATGTTAGTTGTATTGCTTGTCCATTGCACAGTCTGTCATAAATTGTATATATGAGCCGCGACACGACAAAACCAACAATGTGGTTGTGCGCCCAGCGCAGACTCAGATTAGTCTGGGCATCCGCCCAGTCTGATCAGACTCTTTGCTAAGCGCTTTTAGGGTAGCTGAGGGACTAAGCTACCTTCATGCGGAAAGTGAAGACTCTGATCAGACTGGGCGGATGCCTAGGCTGATCTGAGTCTGCGCTGGACGCACGACCACATTGTTGGTTTTGTCGCGTCGCGGCTCATATGTTTGTATCCTCATGGGCCAATGGCTTACTGGATTTTGAAATAAAGATTTCCTTCCTTCCTCATATGTGTATCCCATTTATTAATTAATTAATTAACAAGTATTCCAAACACAACTGCCTAGCTCTTAAACATTATTTACGGAAAGACCGATTTTCAAATACAACAATTTGCTGCCATTTGTTGGATAAAGGAAGAGAAAATATCGTCCATTTTAATATCCAGCCTAAAAATAAATGAATAAAAGATAATAAACAATTGAATAAAGAAATCCTTTCTTATACTTCAATTTCAAACGCAGTTGCCAAGTGCTTACATATCGTAAATGCTGTACAAAACAGAGCCATGAGATTTTTCCTCGGTACCGGAAAATATACGCCGACTGCCGCAGTTTCCGGTGATATGGGGTGGCAGCCCACGTTTGTTAGGCAGTGGAAGTCTATATGTAATTATTGGAATCGAATGATTAATATGGACGTAAGCCGTATAAATAAGCGTATATTTACTTGGACTGACCAAAAATCTGGCAGAAATTGTAAAAATCGTAATTTTACTATCAAAGAGAAGTTCAGAAATCTGGAATATGAGACATATTCTGATACGACAAGGGCTTTTTCTCGAACAAAATTTACGTCTGATATAGTAAACTCTTTGATGGCTAATTACGTCTCAGAATGGCATACTCTAGTAAATAGCGAGTCTGGAAAATCAGGGACCGGGCGCAATAAACTACGTACGTATAGGTTATTTAAATCGGAGTATAAGCCTGAAAATTATTGCAAATTGCTTATGCCCGCTTGTCATAGAGCAGCTTTTGCAAAGTTTAAATGCGGTGTAGCCCCGATCAGAATAGAAACGGGAAGGTTCGAAAATATTGATGTCACCCAGCGGCTGTGTCATTTTTGTAATGTAATTGAAGACGAGATGCACGTGATACTGGAATGCTCTGCTTATAATGATCTTAGAGATGTTTTATTCATAAAGGCTATGTCATTGTTGCCAACTTTTATTCATGTTAATCTTCGCGAAAAAAATGATTTTTTTATTCAGTCATACAGATATGATTCGAATATGTGCCAAAACCTGTTTTAAAATTCTGCAATTCCGTAACGCTTATTTTTACAAATAGTAGTTTTTTTTCTTCTCTCGTGTATTATTTTTAATGGATACTGGGTCTGTCAGCTTTCTTGTATGACGCTTGTTTTAAATCGATCACACGATGTGCGGGCCGGAAATTGGACATCAGGTAGGGTGTTATGCTGTTTGGACATTGGCTCCGCCACAACCCCCTGCCTAGGACGGTGTTCCTTCTCCGGTGGTGCATGTATTGTGCGTGCATGCAGTGGCTTTGGGTAGCTTTCATAAATACAGCGCATACAACTGACAGTCGGGAATCAATATCAAGTTTTTATTTACTGGTCTTTTCGTTTTTAATTTATTTATTTTGTATTCATATGTATCTCTTAGCTTTATGTGCTAAAACGACCAGTGTTGCGTAAATGTTATTTTAACGTATAACCGTGGAGTGTCTCGGTTATCTTTTTTCTTTTTTCTTTTTTTATCTTTTTTCCCCTCATTTAAGTATGCAAGTAAATGTTGGGAAACTTCAATGTTCAACTAGCAGGGAAGTAACCGTTGTACATCCACTAGGCACACTCTAGGACCCCCGTTTGCTCTGGGCACAATGTTCCTCGAGATGCGGGTGTGGTACGCGGAGTACTTGACGCTCTGGTACCAGTTCCTTGATGAGTCAGTACGTGATGGCTCACAGGATCGGTCTTTTGGCTCCTTTTGTGTGTGTGGTGGCGTACCACGAGTTTCTTCGTCGGATTGCTTCCCTGCTGAGTTGAGCGTGTGATAGACTGTATATATCTTTCAGTAAATTTTATAATGATGATGCTTGTAAATAAGTACTGCTGTGATAAGTCTCTTATAATTCTATATTGAATGGCTTGGTGTATTTTTATTTTGTAACATGTATATATGTATGTGATGTTGTACACCAGGATGAGACTCTAATAAACTAATAAACTATTATTTACGGACAGAAAGTACATATTTCAATGATCCCCAGACAAACTATGATATTTCAGAGACATGATTAGCAGCTTGGAATGTTTCTAAACATACATTAGATAACTAATTAGCATCAGAGGAGCTGTGAAACTCTCATTTGTAAACTATTACATACGTCACCTGTCCGTGAACTTCTGCCAGAGGTCAGACAACTGATTCCTTGTAAACAGTGGGGCATTTGAACTCTGCCGACCTTCCCATCAGCAGCATACAGTCATGACAGTTTGAAATAGGACCCTTGGGATACAATAATGAATCTTGTCTAACTCTAATCAAATTAAAGTGTACCTTCGGACTGTCGGAAAAGATGTATACCTAGCCTGGCTTGGTCCGTAATATTGTGTCATCAAGCAAGCTCCTATGCCATTTCACAAAATTGGACCAGACCAGACCAGGTGAGAAACTAGAACTTGTCCTTTGGAACTGTTCACTGCCTGTGAATTGTGAGGCATGGTTACTTTTCCAGATATTTTCCTTGTTGGAGTCAGCTAAGGTCACTACAAATTTCCACTCCAAAAACCACTCCAAAAAACCACTCCACTCCAAAGGCTGACTCCACTCTATATTTTAGTATATGCCCATATAATGATGCTCTTGCCGAAACGAAATGTAAGAGACGAAAGATGAGGAAAGACTGTTTAGTAAATGAACCAAGTCAACTGGCAAAACGTGTCATGGTCTGTCCTACACTATCCTATAAACAGGATAGAACAGTTTAAGAAAGAAGCAGAGAAGTTATAACTATTACAGATATTAAAGTATACGATTTCTATATCATAACTGAATATGAAATAGTATTGTTAATTTTTGTTAATGATACTAAAAATATCTTTAAACACTCTTTAATTTCATTTTCGGTTTGCAATATGTTATGGCAGCCGAAAAAAGATTATCAACCTGTTTAGCTGGTGATAATGCTATAAAAGAATTAAAAAAGATTATCTCCAAATCTAGATACATGTATAATAGTTTCCCATAATTTATTCCGGAAATCTTCGCTCGCTGTGAAGAACAAGAAGATGTGCTCTGTAAGGGCCACAGGAACGACACTTCATACATTTTTTACCACTGAACATTAAACTCTAGAGACGAACAGCTAACTGTGTATTTTTTAAAATATTTTCGAGTTTCTTAGCTGATATCATATAAAATATACGGTTTATCCGAACTATGAATATCCATAATTCGACACAAAGACTCTGAATTAATAGAATTTAATTCCACCTACAGAATTAAATTAAGTTATTATAGGGGTTATAATAAATTTGTTTTGAGAGCAGGGTGGGACATTATTCGAAAAATCTTATTTTGGAAAATGGAAGATTTTAAGAAGATACTGTAGAACACAATTCTTTGTATCTTGACTGAAAAGAAGGTAACGCGCATGCGTAACGTAGCACTAGCTGCCTTTCCGAAATATCCTTTCCAAGAGATCGGCCACGTTTTTTAAGTAAAAAGACTAAAAAGAAAATCCAAGTCATCTTGCTGTAGATTTGGACAGATAAGTATAATTTAGTTTTCCAGTGTAAATTTTATGTTCATTGTTACCAGAAGGGTGAATTATTTTAGGATTTGTTTAAAGGAAAATATAAATTATCGGAAAATCAAATTTTGAAAATTAAATTTGGCACGCCATGTGCGGGCACGTTGGTTTTTATGTAAATACGTCGTTTTTGGTTAAGGTATTTCCTGCCCTCAGGATTTTTATGTATCTAAACCTGTGATGCTACTCGTAGTTGTTTTTGATTTTGCTTTTAAAAATTCTGTGGCTGGCTTACAAAAACCGATAATCAGCACACTTCGGCGTGTTCTTTCTTTTGTTCATCGCTATAAATAGATGTGTAAATTTAGCGACCTCGTATTGATTTATTTTGAATTGCTGCAATTGCTGGAGACATCATACAAGCTACTAGGAACTACTGCGATCTTGTAGCAGGTGGTTTATCAATTATCACCCAGCACAGGCCAATGACATGTTTAAGATATTAAATAGCCGGGTTTCAAAGCATTATTTTAAAGTGACTGGTCTGGAAACAGTTTTACAGAAACAATTGATGTTTCGTATCTGAACCCTGTCGTGGGAAAACCTATTTTTTGCCACATGTGAACAACAAAGGCTCAGATCAGCCTGCACAGATGCAGTCTTATCAATGCATTCAATGTTGTTTGCTGCCTAGATAGCATTATATCACTTCTTTCTAAAGTATCTAACTACCGTAGTCAATGAAGCTGAGCAAGCCTGTTTGAGTCATCCCTTATTAGAAATCCAGAAAATAGTTTTTTCTCATGATCATGGTCATAATTATGGAACAATAAATAAGCAGTTTACTGGTAATAATAGGTTGATGTCTTTTTCATGCCCCCCCCCCCCCCCCCGCGATTTTTAATGGAGGTGGGGAGGGGGTATAGTATCATCTCTGTCCGTACGTACGTCCGTCCCATACTTCCGTACATACGAAAACTGGTTTCCGTTTGATATCTTTTAAAGTGATCAGTGTATTGAATTCATATTTTATACACAGGTATATAATCATAAAATTCATGTCAAGTTCGATCAAGGGTAAAATCGGCCAATTATTATGGGAGTTTTGGCCTTTTTTCGACTTCATTTTGTTTGAAAAAATGGTTTCCGTTCGTTATCTTTTGTAAAGATTAGTGTGTTGGATTCATATTTTATACACAGTTGTATAATCATAAAACACAGGCCAAATTTTGATTTAAGGTAAAGTCCATCAATTAGTATGGGAGTTGTGGCCCTTTTTCGATTTCATTTTGTACAAAAAATGGTTTCCGTTCATTATCTTTTGAAAAGATTAGTCAAGGTTTCGACAGTCAGTGAAAAGGTCTGGGAAAAAACTTAAACGTCAGGGAATTATCTGGAAATTTTGAATATGGTCAGTGAATTTTCCAATTTCAGGGAAAATTCGGGGAATTTTAAAATTTCAGTCAGATGATCAATAGAAACATGAAGCTTAAAGGCTAGGGCAGTTTCTTCCAATTTGGCTTATTAAAGATTGTATATTTCTGTTCATTCATAAGTCTTATGATATTCTAGGTGGATGAGTCTAATTACCAAAGGGTACCACAGATCTGACCACTGACCACCACAAACCCGGGCTTCAAACATTATGATTGTTACTGCATTTTTGACAAAATGTAGCTGTATGCATTTGTTTTATCTGTCAGACTGTAAACTTTTTAAACCTTTCATTTCGGGTCATGTTTTCTGTGGTGCTATTATATGAGAATCATTTGCATGCATTCTGCAAGACTCACCCATTAATGCATTTAATTCGTGTACATCTTTCCAAACCAAGGGTACTAAGTCCACTTTGTTCCTTACATATCCTTTGCCGACGGCCTATTTGTAACTCAAAATTTTCAGCTGTGGACAAGACGGTCAAGATTTAACCAGTTCATAGGTGATTTTGGTCAGTTATGCGAAGTTGTTGGACAACTGTCTTCAGGTTGGTCTAAAAATAACACATGCCAAGGGGAGCAACTTGCTACAGCCAAAAGGCGATGCTGCGATAAATACAATTTGCGAATAGGCCGTCGGCCAAGGGTATGTAAGGAACAAAGTGGACTTAGAACTCTTGGCTAATAAAGGTGTTTCATGTATAGCTGCAATTGAACACTTGACTAATTTATCTTCCACATGTTATTATACCCCCGGTATAAGGAGTATATAGGGGTATATAGTTTTTGATCTTTCCGTTTATACGAGTATGTTTGTGTGTGTGTGTGTGTGTGTGCGTGTGTGTGTGTGTGTGTGTGTATGTTAACATTTTTTCTGTTACAAATTTCTCAGTAACCACAACAGTTAAGACTTTGGAAATTGGTGCAAATGTTGGGTATGACTAGTTGTATCGTGTAAGAGAGAATCAGCCTTCTCCTCTTATCATTCCCTTTGTTTGTCCATTTTTTTCATTCTCTCAAATTTAAATTTTTGTCAGATTTCTCAGGAACCACTATAGCTAGTACAATGAAATTTGGTACACTTGAAACGTTGGGTATGACTAGTTGTACCGTTTTAGAGAGAAACAGACTTCTTCTTTTATCATTCCCTTTGTTTGTCCAATTTTTCTTTCTCTCCAATTAAATGTTTGACACAGATTTCTCAGGAACTGCCTAAGCTAGGATTTTGATATTTAGTACAAACGTTGGGTATGACTAGTTGTACCGTGTTAGAGAGCATCAGCCTTCTCCCGCTTATCATTCCCTTTATTTGTCCATTTTTTCTCTCCAATAAACTTTTTGTCACAACTTTCTCAGGAACCACTATGGGTAGGTCTTTGACATTTGGTACAAACGTTGGGTATGACTAGTTGTACCGTCTAAGAGAGAATCAGACTTCTACTGCTTATCATTCCCTTTGTTTGTCAATTTTTCTTTCTCTCAAATTAAATTTTTATCACAGATTTATCAGGAACCATTACAGCTAGGCCTTTGAAATTTGGTACAAACGTTGGGTATGTTTGGTTGTACAGTGTAAGAGAGAATCAGTCTTCTCCTGCTTATCATTCCCTTTGTCATTTTTTCTTTCTCTCCAATTAAAGTTTTGTCACAGATTTCTCAGGAAAAACCATAGCTAGGCCTTGAAAATTTAGTACAAACGTTGGGTATAACACTAGTTGTACCGAGAAAGAGAGAATCAACCTTCTCCTGCTTATCATTCGATTTGTTTGGCCATTTTTCTCTCTCCAATTCAATTTTTGTCACAGATTTCTCAGGAACTGCTTCAGCTAGGGTTTTTATATTTAGTACAAACATTGGCTATCACTAGTTGCACTGTGTGAAGAGTGCATCAGCCTTCTCCTGCTTATCATTCCCTTTATTTGTCCATTTTTTGTTTTCTCTCCAATAAGATTTCTGTCAAAGATTTCTAAGGAACCACTTCAGGTAGAATTTTGAAATTTAGATCAAACGCTGGGTATGACAAGTTGTACTGTGTAAGAGAGAATCAGCTTCCTTCTGCTTATCATTCCCTTTGTTTGTCCATTTTGTCTTTCTCTCCAATTAATTTTTGTCACAGATTTCTCTGTTCCTATAAGAGCCACAGTCTTCAAATTTTGTATAGGTCAAATATATTGTGTTAAAGATAACAAGATGCTAAGGTTTCTTTTCGCCTTCTTTTTCTTTCTTTTTTCTTTTTCTCGTCTCTCACTCCAATGTAATAAATGGGAAAATTAATAATTTATGTCAAAGATTTCTCAGATAGCTATGTTATTAGGTTTTCGTCTAGGATAAAACTGATTAGTTGACATCATTTGGATGCTGCTGTTTATGTAAACTTCCCCGCACCACTTCTTATGGTGTTTACATTTCTCAGCTTATTCGCTTCGCTAGGGTGTCTAGTCATTTGGCTGATTTCAATGCTCGTAATAAAAGTTTGACTGCCAAGCTGTTACAGCAGGGGTATCGGTATCCTAAACTTCGGAAAGCTTTTTCTAAATTTGATCGTAGACACTTTGAATTGGTTTCTAAATATAATACAGGGTTAAGGTCACTTTTGCAACAAGGCCTATCGGAACCTGAATTTTATGGTGACTTAGTATATAAATTACGCAAAATCGTAGGGAAAACAGAATTTCCTGATCAATTTAAGAAAATTATCATACGATTTAAACGCATTGGCTATAACATAGATGTAATGCGACAGTCTGCATGCTTAGTGGTTAACCCAATCACAGTTGACAATTTTGCTGTCCTCTTTAATTGCACGCCGGTGGGTCGGGGTTCAGACTCTATGATAGCCCTTACATAAAGCTATATATTAGTTGGTAGAGGCCGGATGTTTGTCTGTTTCTTGGCCCAACGGGGTTCAACTGGTGGTCTTCTTTTGCTCCAGTGCTCAAGTGGTGTTGCTGACGCCCCAGGGATCTCTAGGTGTCTCAACACGTTTTGGCTGTCGAGTCCTCATCCTTGCTTCATCACGGTCTATTCTTGATTTTAATTGTTGGCCGTGATGACTCTTTTATGAGTTAGGGGACCTCCATACGAACCGAACTATCGACTAATTGTGTGCACCGCGGCGGAGGTTGAGGGTGAAGGTTTGGGCCCAGTAAAACCGGTTTAACCCCCCCCCCCCCCCCCCCAGTAGTTATTATTGACCGTCCCAAGGCGGTACTTCCGTTGCGGTTGCATTTGTTTTATGTTCGGTGCTGTTTAATTTATTGTGTTCTCATTTTAACCCTTCTATAATAAAAATAGAAAACAGGTAAAAAATAATTGTTAAATGCTTTTCGTATAATTTGCTTAGTCTGTTGTAACCCTTCTGTTGGTCTAAATTATTTAGTTCAATAAAGATAGCTGAGTTGCCACCTATTTGGGAAAGAGCTGCTGACTCGGCTTATCACTTGTAATTTATTGTTTGTTGGGATGTCTTTGTCAATCTTCCCCTTTGAAATTTTAAGGAAACGTTAAGTAACGATGTCGTTAGTTTTGAAAATACCGTACCCTGGTATATAATCATAAAATACAGGCCAAGTTCGATCTAAGGTAAAATCTGTCAATTATTATGGGAGTTATGGCCCGCTTTCCATTCCATTTCGTACGAAAAAATGGTTTCCATTTTTTTTATTTTTTGAAAAGTTACTTGTTGCCGGGTTATATCTCTTGGAAAGTTGCATAGCATCTATTTCTATAGTAAGATACAGAACTTTATCACATATCAAGGACTTCCCCCTCCCCCTCTCCCTCCCCCACCCCTCCCTCCAACCTCAACCCTTCTCTGGATCCATCTGCCTAAGGAAAACAATAAACCATGTACCACACAAGTCTGCCTCTGTAAATCTTAGGGTAGGTCTTATTAGGTAGATTGTTCAAAATTTTGCATGTTGTAAATTCCTATAATGATGCCTTGATATGCAAAGTATTAAGCAAGGGGTAGTTGGAGGATTCCTTAAAATTGGTGCAAGCTCACTTTTTGATGGGGGGACATATGGCATCAATGACTGCATTTAATATTCATCTATTAGTAGAATTTACCATACCTGATATTCTGTACTCGAACACTGTATTTTATTGTCAAAAGTGTTAAGTAAATGTTGTCCTTCGCATATGCTACTTTTTCACAGAAAAAGCCGAGCTTAAACAAGTTTAGAATTTTGGCAAATACTTATCATTTATAAATCTGAATTGTTTAGTCAAGCAAAAACAAATGAAACTGTATTGGGCACTCATGTACTTTGGGTCAGACATTAGGCATTTAACTGCTTTTATGAACATTATTACATTAGCACTATTTGATAACGGAAACCACATACCAAAGCCATGTTCCATTATGTATAGAGGAACCATTTTCATAATGTACCTAATCATATACAAATTATATCTACATGTACATTGTATCTGAAAATGGTAAATGCATCCAGTCATTTTACAGATATCTTCTATAAAACAAAAGTTCAAGTAACTCTACAAACAGTTTTACCGCTTAGCGCACATGTTAGCATGTTACCCTGAATAAACAGTTTATTTCATAATTGGTTGTAATAATATATATGCATCTAAGTTGCTTTCATTAGTTTTATTTGAAAATAAACATTTTTATTTTCAGAGAGCACAATCAACAAAACACATTTAGACACTGGAAATTGTATGCTTTATAAATGAATTTCCAATGAAAACAGAATAAACCCCTACTACTGAAACAGCCCTTTAAAACAAAACCTGAAATACTGATCTTATCATTTTCTCTTGCTCCTGGAGGATTTAATTGCTGTTAAATAAACAAATCTCTGCATCTGGAAAATATTTTGTTTAGAGCTCATTCTGTCAGCTGAAGGTAGCCTGAGCTTGTATGACCGACTGTGGTTGTATTCTGCTTGCAGAAATTAAACAAAATATGCACACGTGTGAATCAGCTGATTGTAGTGTAACTTAGCAAACTTCTACCATATGCTTTCTAATTGTATAGGGAATTATAGGCAAGTAACTGTGGTCAAATTAACATCACTTCATAGCAATTTCAGACATATATTTTGAAATAAAACAATTTATTATAGCATTTTATACTCAAGGCTAGCGTGTAACCTTTTAACTAGTATTTAGAAAAAAAAAAAAAAAAAAAAACATGGGCAGGTCTGTTCCTTTCTAAATTTTTAAGCAATTACTAGCCCCTGCATAAGATTTTCTCTATGTACTTTCCAATAACTAAGAAGGTATTTGTTGTAAAATATGCGAATGTACTTCCTGAAACAAACTATCCAGAAGTTGAAGCCCTACATTGGTAATTTCAATCAAATACAATAACAGATAATGAGTTATCATTCGCACAGTTTCTATTTGGAATTGTTGATTAATAATTATAATAATAATAATAATAATAATAATAAAAAAAAAAAAAAAAAAAAAAAAAAAATTGCATGAAGTTAGAATAAATTCAGCGCACGTGAATTTATTTAAATTTCATTTAATAATAATTACAATAATAATAATAATAATAATAATAATAATATGTATGTTGACATACAGGTGTTCAATAAAGAAGTAAATAAATAAATAAATAAAATTATTAAATAAATAATTATGCAAAAAAAAAAAAATAAAAAAAAAAATAATAATAATATTAATAATAATATAAAATAAAAATGAAATAATGATAAAAAAAAAATAATAATAATAAAAAAATGAAAATAAATAAATAAATAATACAATATTATTTACAATAACAATAAATAAATAAAATAATAAGAATCAGTATTTAAACAAATATAATAGTATATTTATTACTTAATATATTCTTTTAAAATTCTATCTTCCCCATTGATTTATAGTAGTCATCCCTCTTAATGCACTTTGCTGATTTCTTTTGCAAGGAAATGCCTCCACGTAAAAGAAAGTCAAGCCACCAGGCTTTACAGAAACAGGTTGCAGCAAAGAGACGAGGTCGAGTGCAGCCTCCTGACTGAGGCCACTACTTCTACCCTTCCAGAACCGGGGACTTCCAACTCAGATCAGGATCTATCCAGCATAGCAGACACATCTCAACAAGGTCATGGGACGGTGGTGCCCCCCCCCCCCCCCCCTGTCCTCTGGCTTGCAATCTACCATCTCCTTTACTTCTGCAAATGGTGAGTCGGATTATGACCCTTTGCCAATTTGCACTTTCAATGACCTTGATATTTTCATAACTGAAGCATCCAAACAAAAAATTTGGAATTTAGAATATATAGATTTAGCATTGTTGCTTCGTCAAAACTTTTGTCCAAATACTGATACCATGGGAACCTTAACAGTTGTTAACAATCAGCTGACCGTCAAAACTGGTGCTCCAAAAATTAAGGTGCCCATTAACAGTATTGAGCTTTGGACTGACGCATTCATTAACTTTACCATGGTTTTTAGCACTAAGCACCAAGAAAAAGTTGGAGAATTGTTAAAATATATGACCGTTTTAAGGGGTGCGGCAGTTAACAACCCGATTCAACGGTGGTCAACTTATGACATTCAGTTTAGGCTACGCATGTCGAAAGACCCAAGCCGATCATGGGCCGCCATTGATGGTCACTTATGGCTCTCCTGTGGGTTGTCGGGCGATCTTTCCGCCACTTCTTTAACATCCAGCCCTTGTTATGAATACAATTTTAAGGGGTTTTGCGCTAGACGCAATTGCAGCTATTCCCATACTTGCATTTAATGCAAAGTGCAGCATCCAGCTTGCAACTGCAACCTGTTCAAAGAAACTAAATTTCAGTCTGGGAATAGAAATACAAGCTTGACAAGTAACTCCATGAATGTCAATAGGTCCCTGGCGACAGGTCTTTCAGTGCCTCAAGCAAATGCCCGTCAGAATTTCCAGTTTGCTGCACCCGTGGCTTCCCCGGTGCAGCCGCCCTTTCAGCAGAACCAAAGGCAACCATACACTTTTCAGGCAAGACAGCAGCAGGGTCGCCAGTTCCGACCTGCTAGATTTCGGCCCCAGTCAAGATATATGGGCCCTCGGGCAAACCCCTATTAATGTCCAAAGACTAAAACAGCTTTTAAAAGACTACCCAAACAGATCTGATGCAGCCTTTTTAGCGGAAAGTTTTGAATTTGGCCTTAAACTACACTACGAAGGTCCACGTTATTCAGTAGAAAGTAAAAATTTAAAATCAGTTTTGCAAAATGAAGATTTGGCAAAAGAAAAACTTGAACAGGAAATAGCTTTAGGCCGTATTGCAGGTCCTTTTTCCTTCAGACCAATCTCAAACTTACGGTGTTCTCCCATAGGCTTGGTTCCTAAGAAAACAGGCGGCTTTAGGCTCATAACTCATTTGTCTTACCCATCAGGTTCTAGTGTCAATGATGGGATAGATGATGCATTAGCTTCAGTTAAATATTCAAACTTTGACCATGCAGTGGCCATAATTAAAAAGCTAGGGAAAGGCGCCCTCATAGGCAAGCTTGATGTAAAAAGCGCGTTTAGATTACCGAGAATTTACCCGGGTGACTTTTCTTTATTAGGGATAAAATTGGGAGAATTTTACTACATTGATAAAATGGCACCAATGGGTCTAAAAATCTCATGTGCAGCTTGAGAGGCTTTTGCAAAATTTCTAAACTGGTGCATTAAGGAGAGGTCAGCTTCAAACAAAGAATGTAAAAATGCAGATTGCGATCACTACTTGGATGACTATATTTTTGCTGGACCTTGCCACTCCGACGCCTGTTTATCTCTCATGAAGCAATTTTTGGCCCTCTGTCAGGAATTGAATGTACCTATTGCCGTGGAAAAAAACAGTCTGGCCATGTACATGTTTGACATATTTGTGTTACCAGTTGGATTCGGTCACTTTTGAAATCAAAATGCCAGAAGAGAAGGTACAAAACCTCTTACGCATCATTGAAGACACTTTGGGGCGCAAAAGAATAAAGCTAAAGGAAATGCAATCGTTGACAGGTTCTCTTGCTTTCTGTGCCAAAGCAATGCCATCTGCTAGGGCCTTCATTAGGCGCATGTATGCATCAATGTCAGGAGTTGCTAAGCCTTACCATCATATTAGGTTGTCTAAGGGCATAAAAGAGGACCTGATAATGTGGCAGCAGTTTTTGTCTAAGTTCAACGACATTTCTTACATGTTAGACACAGAATGGGTGTCCGCCAATACATTGAATTTGCAGACGGACAGTGCGGGGGGTGCAGAACTTGGCTGCGGATTGTATTTAGACGGACATTGGTGTCATTTGTCTTGGTCAGACCAGTGGTCTGGATCTGATATATTAAGAGACATAACATTTCTGGAGCTGATCCCAATGCATTAGCAGTCTGTTTGTGGAAAGAAAAGTTTAAGGCAAAGCGCATTCAGTTTGCTTGTGATAACATGGCAGTTGTGCACATTGTGAATTCTAAGACAGCTAAGGCAGAAAGAGTTATGATTCTTGTAAGAGCAATTGTCAAGTGGTCATTGTTGCACAACTTTCACATCAATGCCTTGCACCTGTCTTCGACCGAAAGTTGTATAGCCGATTCAATTTCTCGACAACAGTGGCAAAGATTCAAGCGCCTGGCCCCAGCAGCCGATCAACAACCATTAGCTGTTCCTCCAGAGTTCTGGAACCTTTTGCCAGTGAAGTAGACCGTTTACTCAGTGCATCACTTGCAGACAATACGGTAAAGTTATATAATCAGGCCGTTTCCAAATTTGACGCCTTTCGCACACAGTACAATTTTCAAGCGTCGTGGCCACCTAGCATTAATGATATGGTTAATTTTATTGCCTTTCTATCGTCTGAGGGCTATTCCTTCTCAACAGCTAAATCGTACATCTCAGGCATATCATTTTATATCAATTTAAATGGTTGGTCAGATCCGTCGGAAGCTTTTGTAGTGAAAAAGATGCTTAAAGGCTTTCAAAGGATTAATCCTACGAAGGACAGCAGCGCACCGGTTACACTGCAAATGCTTCAAGCCTTTCCCATGGCCTTGAAAAATGTTACATCTTCCACTTATGAAGCACTTCTATTTTCAACGGCCTTTTCAGTTGCCTTCTTTGGGTTTCTTCGAATAGGGGAAATGATAGCAAGCGGGAAATCTGGCGACAATTCACGAATTATACAGGTTTCAGATGTTGGCGTATATGACGAGAATGTAAAAATCACATTGCGCTTTTCTAAAACTGATCAAATTGGCGAATCTGCAACGCTCTTGTTCTATCCAAGTCAACAAAAGCAAATTTGCCCTGTGTCATTAATAAAAAAGTTTCTCAAAGTTAGGCCAAAGGCTCAAGGCCCACTTTTTTGTCATTTTGATGGTCAACCTGTCACACGTTATCAGTTTTCAACCATATTAAATAAAGTGGTTCAGTTCACAGGGTCAAAATTGTCATCACGTATTAAAGGCCATTCCTTTCGAATTGGAGCTGCCACGCTTGCAAGCTCTCAAAATGTATCAGATTCAGACATCAAACAAATGGGCAGATGGTCAGAGCAGAGTGCTTCATACAGCCGATACATACGTTTAGACAAACTTAAAACGTAAATTGTTTGCGTTTACCAGAGTTGTACAACTATGCATTTCATTTTAACGTAGTAAATGCCAGTATATTAATTGTCACAAAGATTTGCAGATGCTGCAATGATCTGGATAGTTGGTTCCTCTCTTGTTAAGAAAGCCTACACTCATGTGAAAACTAGACCACTGGGAGATAACCTCGGATTAGACAGTCATGGATACAACGTCATATGGGTGGGTCATTCTGGCCTAAGTTTCACGCAAGTTTATGGTATTTGCCTAGCGTTAAAGAACTGTAGCATGAACAGATCTCCTGCTTACATCATTATTCACGCAGGCGGGAATGACATAGGCAGCATCAGGGCTCGCGATTTAAGGACCTTCATTAAACAGACTATGACCAACCTTATAGCCTTGTTTCCATTCTCAGTTATAGTGTGGTCCAATATTTTACCCAGACTTCGGTGGCGGTACTCCGAGAACACGGAAGCTATGGAAAGTATACGCACCCGGACTAACAGAGCTATAATTAAACATATGGTGCAAAATAGTGGCAAAGCAATTAAGCACCCAGATTTTAATGATAAATATCCTGGCCTATTTGGAGATTCTTGCCACCTGTCCTTTATTGGCAATGATATTTTCATGAACACATTTCAAGGAGCCTTGAGCACCTTTATCAGCTGCCCAGAAGTTAGGGTCTATCCTGTGGATAGCTAGGTTATGTTGTTTCTCTGTTGTGCAAGGTTGTTTTGAATGGCAATGAACTAACATAAATGGCCATGGCGGTTAAACTTCTTTCAACTTGGATGGCGGTGGTCTTGCAGCTTAACCTATGAATCTGCACGACCAGTGGCGAAAGTTGAAAATTCAGTTGATAAAAAGCTCAGTTTGCTTATATTAATAATCAGCTCAGACAGACTCATTACAGTATATTTCATTGCGTGTCAACTGCTGCTTAGCAGTTTTGATCGTCTGTTGCCAAATTCATGATCTGGTTGTGTACCCCACCGAATCATGCAGTTGTTTTGATGTAAGTTGTTACAATAATAACAGCAATATGGATTGTGACTAGTTGACAGTTGACATATGGTGGTTGATTCATTGAGTTGTTAAGTTGTGGTTGAAACATTGTGTTGAGAACAGTTGAAATCAGCTGAAGTTGTCAGCAAAATTTAAACTACAATTTTTACAATAAAGCATTATAACCGTCATGGCCAATATAAAGCCAACATTGAAATAAATTGGGTAAAACTACATTTGTTTTGTTCTCTGTTGTTGATCAGGTTCGATATATATCGCTCAGCTTGGCTAGTCCATCTATAATAATAGAATTTAATTCCACCTACAGAATTAAATTAAGTTATTATAGGGGTTATAATAAATTTGTTTTGAGAGCAGGGTGGGACATTATTCGAAAAATCTTATTTTGGAAAATTGAAGATTTTAAGAAGAGTTGCCTCCCATATACTGTAGAACACAATTCTTTGTATCTTGACTGAAAAGAAGGTAACGCGCATGCGTAACGTAGCACTAGCTGCCTTTCCGAAATATCCTTTCCAAGAGATCGGCCACGTTTTTTAAGTAAACCCACCCTGTACTGCCCTCCCTTAAAGTAATTAATCTAAGGAAAAAAGTAATATACCTATTATGTTATGGGGGTAAATGTGTCAGAGCTGCTGGCTGCTGTGTTTTCCTTCTATTGCAGGTGTTCCATCTTCAAACTCAGTATAAACTCCTTCACCCGTCATGACGGTTATCAAGTTCAAGGGAAAAGAAACAGTCAGGTAACTGAGCTGACGGAGAAGGTAACCCCTCTCTGGCTCAGTGAAAGACACTTCGGACTCGCGTGGCGAAAGTTGAAAATTCAGTTGATAAAAAGCTCAGTTTGCTTATATTAATAATCAGCTCAGACAGACTCATTACAGTATATTTCATTGCGTGTCAACTGCTGCTTAGCAGTTTTGATCGTCTGTTGCCAAATTCATGATCTGGTTGTGTACCCCACCGAATCATGCAGTTGTTTTGATGTAAGTTGTTACAATAATAACAGCAATATGGATTGTGACTAGTTGACAGTTGACATATGGTGGTTGATTCATTGAGTTGATAAGTTGTGGTTGAAACATTGTGTTGAGAACAGTTGAAATCAGCTGAAGTTGTCAGCAAAATTTAAACTACAATTTTTACAATAAAGCATTATAACCGTCATGGCCAATATAAAGCCAACATTGAAATAAATTGGGTAAAACTACATTTGTTTTGTTCTCTGTTGTTGATCAGGTTCGATATATATCGCTCAGCTTGGCTAGTCCATCTATAATAACAACTCTAGGTAAAAATGCATCCGTGTCAACGTTTAAGAAAATGATCGCGCAAAAGGCGTTTCCATGCATTTTTGACTTAACGGATCCATTATCTAAAAATGCGTGTATGACAGATATGACAAAATTTGATGCCTCTGATTAGTTTGCAGTTCGGGGTGCTACAAGTGGCTAATTATATGAAAGCCTTTGTCAATTCTGAAGCAATTTCATTTATATACAAGTGTCTATATATATTTACACAAATGCTAGGTATGATGAAATCTTCGACAATTTTGATTTTCAGCATGTTGGGATCAAGGTCAAGATGACTGTTACTGTCTATGGAAAAAAACGTCTGTCATCGTTCTCATTTATAAGCCAATAGAACTACAAATTTACTCAAATGTCAAATATGACAATACCCGTGATGTATACAGTACATGTTGTATCATTATTTTGAACTACGACGCGAGAAAACCAACAAAGTGGTTGTGCGCCCAGCGCAGACTCAGATAAGCCCGGGCATCCACCCAGTCTGATCAGAGTCTTTGCTGTCCACATGAAGGTAGCGCGCCAAGTTAGACCATTAGCTACCGTTAAAGACCTGGATTTTTGTCATTAGTAAGTTATGTAATCCTTATCTAATCCAATAAACAGTCTCCTGTGGCTAAGCTGTCTTCTCCAGACCAGTGTCCTAGCAGTCTCTTACGAAGGCCCGAAATGGGGGAAATCAATAACAGAGATACCTTGTTTTAATTACTGGCATTAATATTCATCAAAGTTTGATGTAGAAAATCATTTAAGATACATATATTCTGGTAATGTTAACAAAATCTTAAGTTCACATCTATCCCTTTTCACAATTAAAATTCATTATGAGAGAAGCCAAACTAAAATAATATACACTGCATGAGGAAACAAAATATAGATAATGATAAATCCATAGTTGTCAAATTGCAGTCTAAAACCAACAAAACTACAGTGTCAGTTCTTGTAAAAACAATGAACTTTAACCAATTCACTGTTTTCAAAGGTGTGAAAAACATGTTTAATGTCACCAAACTGCTCGAAGCATTGGTTTCACAATCTTATCAAATTGAAGTCTTTTGGGTCTCTGATGTGATCCTTGAAACAAAATTTCATCTTCAAATCTTGCATTTTTTTTTCTTCTTTAGATTATTATAATGGCTAATGTATTAAATTACAGAGCATTTGACTCACTTCATATACACAAAAATAAATGAATAGATAAATAAATAAAAAAAAGAAATTATAAAAATAAGTAAATAAAAATTAAGAACATAAAATTAAAAATAACATATTGAAATATATAAAAAAGAAAGTTAAAGTATTTAGTGATGATACAAGACAATATTTGTAAAATATATTCAATTATTTTTATTTCTTTCTTCCTTAAGTTCTTTTTTTATTCAGTTTTTTTTTTTTACCTTTCCTCTTTTTTTTTTTTTTTTAATTTTTAAAATGTTTGAGTTTTCTTTGACTGCTTATCAGCAAATTATAGTTTACAAATTACAGAATATATTGTTCAGATCTCATACATTTTGACTGATGCAAGAATTTATCCCACTGGAGCCCCACAGGCAGGCAGTGGTTTCAGCACTGCATTGTTTTATGACCCTAATAAATGAGGTGATTAGGAGGTGCCTTTGATTTTCTTATCACTTGTTTATTGGAGGGGATTAGATTGGGGGGGTCAAAATGATAGAACAAAATCCAGCCCTTTAAAGCGCTTATAAAAGACTGTGATCATACTAGGCGGATACCCAGGCTGATCTGAGTCTGCGATGGGCGCACTTCCACTTTGTTGCCCCCTCGTGTCGCGGCTCATTTTTTTCTGATTCAGATAAACGGATACCTAATTGGAAGCTCAAATAGACGGATCAGATCTTCACATTGATACATACTACCCAGCAGGCACACAACGTTATAATGACGTCGCATTGACGTCGACGCAAACATTACATTTCATCGACGTCATTCTGACGTCATGTGCCCGCTGGGAAATACTTTACTGCCCAGCAGGCACATGACGTCGAAATGACGTCGTATTGACGTCGATGCGGCATGGGGGCGTCGCATCGACCCCATTTTGACATCATTACGACATCATGTGCCTGCTGGGTGTTTTTGCAATGCTGTTCAAACAATTTCCATCGTTTTAATTTACTCTCTATTGGGACACCTTTAAATTACCAGATTATTTTAAAATTTAAACAAATGCTAAAAGTAGCTGACAGTGTGTCAAAAATACTGATAGGATATGACGCATTGCACATCTTGATCTGATTCTAAAGTGATTTCTCAGATACATCTATCCCAAAATTTAGGATCACTGCGGTTATTTTTATTTATTTTTTGTTAATCTTGCAGTTCTTGGATTACATCATTGATAATCAAGGGTCGGTTATATTTGCACGTGCATTTTATGCTCATCTCTTTAAACGATATGAGCATTGTCCGGGCAAAATATGTTTGACACTATACGCAAACAGTGGGTACCAAGATAAGTCTATGCAACTGCCTAGTCTGTCAGAGTTAGTGCAGTTCACCGTTTGATTTGCAGAAGGCATACTTATTGCGCCTAACCTGTTCTGATTGTGCTAGTGCAGAGACTAGTCTGGACATAGGTGTTTCGCATACACCACAAGGCTGACTTTATCACGACACGACTCAAATGGCCTGCGCAAGGAAAAAATGTGCTTCAACCCATAATATTTTCAGCGAAATATGTATGTATACGCAACCAGGAGGTACCAAGATATGTCTACGCTCATGTGTAGTCTACCCTGCTCTGATTGCGCATGCGTCTAGTCAAGACACGCGCGTTTTGCTTATGAAATAAGACTGGTTTTATCAAGACACGAGGTATGCGCAAGAAAAAATGTATTTCACACCATCTTGGGAAAAGCGAATGCAGTCCGATTAGTGTCTTTTCTTTTCGCACTCTTTACGGCACCACAGTGTATGATGCTCAAGATTGCTTATACATGTTGTGAACGCATACATGTTACCACAGACTGGGCTGATTCTTCTCGTCCTCGCAATTTTCCGAGGGTGCGGCTCTTGGGTAACATCATTAGCAATCAGGATAATCAAGGGTCGATCTTATTTTCACGTGCATTTTATGCTCATCTCTTGTTTTGAATGTTATGAGCCCTGTCCGGGTAAAATATGTTTGATGCTATACACAAACAGTGGGTACCAGGATAAGTCCATGTAACTGCGTTGTCTGTCAGAGTAAGTGCAGTGCATCGTTTACGAGAGAGCCTGCACTGCTTAGACTAGTCAGAAAAAGTGCATTACGTACTGGAATTAGTTAGATGTTGCGTGTTTGACTTTCCATGCACTTACTGAGCAGACTGTGCATATGCGCAGTTCGCAAATGCTCATCTGAAGACTTTCTTCGCGTGGCGCAACACTAAATATTCCAGCCATATTCAATGATAACAGATTTATTCCTCATGCTCAGCTGACACACAAAGCTGACACAACGTCGTGTCATTAACGTTGGTTAAACGTCACTATGCCGTTGAATTAACGTTGATATTGACGGTTACTTTTTACTTTAGACAAAAGCTGATCATATGAGGCGCGAATTAGTACTCCGAAATAAAGAGGCTTATCGAAGATGGTTTGTCATAGTTTAATCGATGATCACAAAACATCGAATCACATTGAATCAGAGTTGATTCGATGATGATTGAACTTTTTTGTCTGCTGGCATGATGAGACTGAAATGCAAACAGCGCAGATCCTGATACGACTGCTCTACTAGGCCTGCAATGTGTGTCCCAGTAGTAAGAACTGCAGGATAGGCTATTACTGATCGCAAACTCTCAAAAGTACACTTTGTAAATGTTGAAAATCGGTACTTTGTTGTCTACGGCCATTATACATTGAAAACATCGGTTCTCGTCCGATCACGGAAATTAAGCAACGTCGGGCCCGATTAGTACTTGGATGGGTGACCGCCTGGGAATACCGGGTGCTGCAGACTTTTGTCTGCTTTTCTTTATTTTCTATTTTTATTTCTTTTTCCTTTGATACTTTTCTTCCCCCAATTTCACGATCACTGTATATGTATCTCAAAGCTGTGCGAAGGAAAATACTTTTCCCTCAACGTTATAGACCGTTTCCCGTCTGCTGTGCACTGTCCACTCGCCCTTCGATTTGGAGCATGCTGAAAAGTAGTGCATGTTGTTCGCGGTTTTCTGTATACTATTTACTGTCTAGTGAAGTGTCTACTGTCTGTTTACTGCGTCCTGGATACTGTTTACTGCGGCCTGTCTGCTACAACATGGATGTGGTGCAAGCACAGGGACATGGGTACAAGGTCGCAGCATGTGCGCCTGTTTCAGCGCATCTGGACTCTGAAATGATGTACCTTCAACCAAAGTGGAGTCGCACAAACTGATGAAACCAACATAAGCATCATACTAACCTGGACTTTATGGGAGATGAACCCTGGTGGCCCGTAAGAATAATAAAGGATTGCAAAAATTCCTATGTAGCACATACCTATATTTGGGCAGTAAAACCCACACGCAGGCTCATCTAATTTTCTGTACATTTAAGTTCTGCAATAGTTAAAACAAATAAAAAAATAACAAGTAAATAAAAAAGGCAGTTCTGACATTTTTCTTGTTAATTTTAATTTTGTATGATAGAAATGCAGAATTTATCAATTTTGGCAATATGCACAAATTCTGGCATTATTTCTTTTCCCTAGAGAATTGCTTCTTTCGTCTGAAGATCGATGTTAATGAAACATGGACCTAGAATAAATTAGTTATGACTGTGGGCAGACTTCCAATATCATTATTTTGAACCACGACGCGAGAAAACCAACAAAGTGGTTGTGCGCCCAGCGCAGACTCAGATAAGCCCGGGCATCCACCCTGTCTGATCAGAGTCTTTGCTGTCCACATGAAGGTAGCGTGCCAAGTTAGACCCTTAGCTACCGTTAAAGCGCTTAGAAAAGACTTTGATCATACTAGGCGGATGCCCAGGCTGATCTGAGTCTGTGATGGGCGCACTTCCACTTTGTTGCTTTCTCGTGTCGCGGCTCATTTTTTTCTGATTCAGATAAACGGATACCTAATTGGAAGCTCAAGTAGACGGATCACATCTTCACATTGATACATACTACCCAGCAGGCACACAACGTTATAATGACGTCGCATTGACGTCGACGCAAACATTACATTTCATCGACGTTATTCTGACGTCACGTGCCCGCTGGGAAATACTTTACTGCCCAGCAGGCACATGACGTCGAAATGACGTCGTATTGACGTCGATGCGGCATGGTGGCGTCGCATCGACCCCATTTTGACATCATTACGACATCATGTGCCTGCTGGGTGTCTTGCAATGCTGTTGAAACAATTTCCATCGTTTTAATTTATTCTCTATTGGGACACCTTTAAATTACCAGATTATTCTAAAATTTAAACAAATGCTAAAAGTAGCTGACAGTGTGTCAAAAATACTGAAAGGATATGACGCATTGCACATCTTGATCTGATTCTAAAGTGATTTCTCAGATACAGCTATCCCAAACTTTAGGATCACTGCGGTTATTTTTATTTATTTTTTGTTAATCTTGCAGCTCTTGGATTACATCATTGATAATCAAGGGTCGGTTATATTTGCACGTGCATTTTATGCTCATCTCTTTAAACGATGTGAGCCTTGTCCGGGCAAAATATGTTTGACACTATACGCAAACAGTGGGTACCAAGATAAGTCTATGCAACTGCCTAGTCTGTCAGAGTTAGTGCAGTTCACCGTTTGATTTCCAGAAGGCATACTTATTGCGCCTAACCTGTTCTGATTGTGCTAGTGCACAGACTAGTCTGGACATAGGTGTTTTGCATAAACCACAAGGCTGACTTTATCACGACACGACTCAAATGGCATGCGCAAGGAAAAAATGTGCTTCAACCCATAATACTTTCAGCGAAATATGTATGTATACGCAACCAGGAGGTACCAAGATATGTCTACGCTCATGTGTAGTCTACCCTGCTCTGATTGCGCATGCGTCTAGTCAAGACACGCGCGTTTTGCTTATGAAATAAGACTGGTTTTATCACGACACGAGGTAAGCGCAAGGAAAAATGTATTTCACACCATCTTGGGAAAAGCGAATGCAGTCCCATTAGTGTCTTTTCTTTTCGCACTCTTTACGGCGCCACAGTGTATGATGCTCAAGATTGCTTATACATGTTGTGAACGCATACATGTTACCACAGACTGGGCTGATTCTTCTCGTCGCATGTGGCAATTTTCCGAGGGTGCGGCTCTTGGGTTACACTATAGGCAATCAGGATAATCAAGGGTCGATCTTATTTTCACGTGCATTTTATGCTCATCTCTTGTTTTGAATGTTATGAGCCCTGTCCGGGTAAAATATGTTTGACGCTATACACAAACAGTGGGTACCAGGATAAGTCCATGTAACTGCGTTGTCTGTCAGAGTAAGTGCAGTGCATCGTTTACGAGAGAGCCTGCACTGCTTAGACTAGTCAGAAAAAGTGTATTACGTACTGGAATAAGTAAGATGTTGCGTGTTTGACTTTCCATGCTCTTACTGAGCAGACTGTGCATATGCGCAGTTCGCAAATGCTCATCTGAAGACTTTCTTTGCGTGGCGCAACACTAAATATTCCAGCCACATTCAATGATAACAGATTTATTCCTCATGCTCAGCTGACACACAACGCTGACACAACGTCTTGTCATTAACGTTGGTTAAACGTCACTATGCCGTTGAATTAACGTTGATATTGACGGTTACTTTTTACTTTAGACAAAAGCTGATCATATGAGGCGCGAATTAGTATTCCGAAATAAAGAGGCTTATCGAAGATGGTTTGCCATAGTTTAATCGATGATCACAAGACATCGAATCACATTGAATCAGAGTTGATTCGATGATGATTGAACTTTTTTGTCTGCTGGCATGATGAGACTGAAATGCAAACAGCGCAGATCCTGATACGACTGCTCTACTAGGCCTGCAATGTGTGTCCCAGTAGTAAGAACTGCAGGATAGGCTATTACTGATCGCAAACTCTCAAAAGTACACTTTGTAAATGTTGAAAATCGGTACTTTGTTGTCTACGGCCATTATACATTGAAAACATCGGTTCTCGTCCGATCACGGAAATTAAGCAACGTCGGGCCCGATTAGTACTTGGATGGGTGACCGCCTGGGAATACCGGGTGCTGCAGACTTTTGTCTGCTTTTCTTTATTTTCTATTTTTATTTCTTTTTCCTTTGATACTTTTCTTCCCCCAATTTCACGATCACTGTATATGTATCTCACAGCTGTGCGAAGGAAAATACTTTTCCCTCAACGTTATAGACCGTTTCCCGTCTGCTGTGCACTGTCCACTCGCCCTTCGATTTGGAGCATGCTGAAAAGTAGTGCATGTTGTTCGCGGTTTTCTGTATACTATTTACTGTCTAGTGAAGTGTCTACTGTCTGTCTACTGCGTCCTGGATACTGTTTACTGCGGCCTGTCTGCTACAACATGGATGTGGTGCAAGCACAGGGACATGGGTACAAGGTCGCAGCATGTGCGCCTGTTTCAGCGCATCTGGACTCTGAAATGATGTACCTTCAACCAAAGTGGAGTCGCACAAACTGATGAAACCAACATAAGCATCATACTAACCTGGACTTTATGGGAGATAAACCCTGGTGGCCCGTAAGAATAATAAAGGATTGCAAAAATTCCTATGTAGCACATACCTATATTTGGGCAGTAAAACCCACACGCAGGCTCATCTAATTTTCTGTACATTTAAGTTCTGCAATAGTTAAAACAAATAGAAAAATAACAAGTAAATAAAAAAGGCAGTTCTGACATTTTTCTTGTTAATTTTAATTTTGTATGATAGAAATGCAGAATTTATCAATTTTGGCAATATGCACAAATTCTGCCATTATTTCTTTTCCCTAGAGAATTGCTTCTTTCGTCTGAAGATCGATGTTAATGAAACGTGGACCTAGAATAAATTAGTTATGACTGTGGGCAGACTTCCAATATCATTATTTTGAACCACGACGCGAGAAAACCAACAAAGTGGTTGTGCGCCCAGCGCAGACTCAGATAAGCCCGGGCATCCACCCAGTCTGATCAGAGTCTTTGCTGTCCACATGAAGGTAGCGCGCCAAGTTAGACCCTTAGCTACCGTTAAAGCGCTTAGAAAAGACTGTGATCATACTTAGCGGATGCCCAGGCTGATCTGAGTCTGCGATGGGCGCACTTCCACTTTGTTACTTTCTCGTGTCGCGGCTCATTTTTTTCTGATTCAGATAAACGGATACCTAACTGGAAGCTCAAGTAGACGGATCAGATCTTCACATTGATACATACTACCCAGCAGGCACACAACGTTATAATGACGTCGCATTGACGTCGACGCAAACATTACATTTCATCGACGTCATTCTGACGTCATGTGCCCGCTGGGAAATACTTTACTGCCAAGCAGGCACATGACGTCGAAATGACGTCGTATTGACGTCGATGCGGCATGGTGGCATCGCATCGACCCCATTTTGACATCATTACGACGTCATGTGCCTGCTGGGTGTCTTGCAATGCTGTTCAAACAATTTCCATCGTTTAAATTTATTCTCTATTGGGACATCTTTAAATTACCAGATTATTCTAAAATTTAAACAAATGCTAAAAGTAGCTGAC
The DNA here is from genome assembly GCA_963989385.1 of Ctena decussata. Classification (NCBI taxonomy): domain Eukaryota; kingdom Metazoa; phylum Mollusca; class Bivalvia; order Lucinida; family Lucinidae; genus Ctena; species Ctena decussata. The sequence continues at coordinate 60,481,831 of OZ022506.1, forward strand.
AGTGCGTCAAAAATACTGATAGGATATGACGCATTGCACATCTTGATCTGATTCTAAAGTGATTTCTCAGATACATCTATCCCAAACTTTAGGATCACTGCGGTTATTTTTATTTATTTTTTGTTAATCTTGCAGCTCTTGGATTACATCATTGATAATCAAGGGTCGGTTATATTTGCACGTGCATTTTATGCTCATCTCTTTATACGATATGAGCCTTGTCCGAGCAAAATATGTTTGACACTATACGCAAACAGTGGGTACCAAGATAAGTCTATGCAACTGCCTAGTCTGTCAGAGTTAGTGCAGTTCACCGTTTGATTTCCAGAAGGCATAGTTGTTGCGCCTGACCTGTTCTGAATGTACTAGTGCACAGACTACTCTGAACATATGTGTTTTGCATACACCACAAGGCTGACTTTATCACAACACGACTCAAATGGCCTGCGCAAGGAAAAAATGTGCTTCAACCCATAATATTTTCAGCGAAATATGTATGTATACGCAACCAGGAGGTACGAAGATATGTCTACGCTCATGTGCAGTCTACCCTGCTCTGATTGCGCATGCGTCTAGTCAAGACACGCGCGTTTTGCTTATGAAATAAGACTGGTTTTATCACGACACGAGGTATGCGCAAGGAAAAATGTATTTCACCCCATCTTGGGAAAAGCGAATGCAGTCCCATTAGTGTCTTTTCTTTTCGCACTCTTTACGGCGCCACAGTGTATGATGCTCAAGATTGCTTATACATGTTGTGAACGCAAACATGTTTCCACAGACTGGGCTGATTCTTCTCGTCGCATGTGGCAATTTTCCGAGGATACGGCTCTTGGGTTACATCATTGGCAATCAGGAAAATCAAGGGTCGATCTTATTTTCAAGTGCATTTTATGCTCATCTCTTGTTTTGAATGTTATGAGCCCTGTCCGGGTAAAATATGTTTGACGCTATACACAAACAGTGGGTACCAGGATAAGTCCATGTAACTGCGTTGTCTGTCAGAGTAAGTGCAGTGCATCGTTTACGAGAGAGCCTGCACTGCTTAGACTAGTCAGAAAAGGTGTATTACGTACTGGAATTAGTAAGATGTTGCGTGTTTGACTTTCCATGCACTTACTGAGCAGACTGTGCATATGCGCAGTTCGCAAATCCTCATCTGAAGACTTTCTTTGCGTGGCGCAACACTAAATATTCCAGCCACATTCAATGATAACAGATTTATTCCTCATGCTCAGCTGACACACAACGCTGACACAACGTCGTGTCATTAACGTTGGTTAAACGTCACTATGCCGTTGAATTAACGTTGATATTGACGGTTACTTTTTACTTTAGACAAAAGCTGATCATATGAGGCGCGAATTAGTACTCCGAAACAAAGAGGCTTATCGAAGGTGGTTTGCCATAGTTTAATCGATGATCACAAAACATCGAATCACATTGAATCAACATTGATTCGATGATGATTCAACTTTTTTGTCTGTTGGCATGATGAGACTGAAATGCAAACAGCGCAGATCCTGATACGACTGCTCTACTAGGCCTGCAATGTGTGTCCCAGTAGTAAGAACTGTAGGATAGGCTATTACTGAACGCAAACTCTCAAAAGTACACTTTGTAAATGTTGAAAATCGGTACTTTGTTGTCTACGGCCATTATACATTGAAAACAACCGTTCTCGTCCGATCACGGAAATTAAGCAACGTCGGGCCCGATTAGTACTTGGATGGGTGACCGCCTGGGAATACCGGGTGCTGCAGACTTTTGTCTGCTTTTCTTTATTTTCTATTTTTATTTCTTTTTTCTTTGATAGTTTTCTTCCCCCAATTTCACGATCACTGTATATGTATCTCAAAGCTGTGCGAAGGAAAATACTTTTCCCTCAACGTTATAGACCGTTTACCGTCTGCTGTGCACTGTCCACTCGCTCTTCGCTTTGGAGCATGCTGAAAAGTAGTGCATGTTGTTCGCGGTTTTCTGTATACTATTTACTGTCCAGTGAAGTGTCTACTGTCTGTCTACTGCGTCCTGGATACTGTTTAAACACAGGGGCATGGGTACAAGGTCGCAGCATGTGCCCCTGTTTCAGCGCATCTGGACTCTAAAATGATGTACCTTCAACCAAAGTGGAGTCGCACAAACAGATGAAACCAGCATAAGCATCATAGTAACCTGCACTTTATGGGAGATGAACCCTGGTGGCCCGTAAGAATAATAAAAAATTCCAAAAAATCCTATGTAGCCCATACCTATATTTGGGCAGCAAAACCCACACGCAGGCACATCTAATTTTCTGTACATTTAAGTTCTGCAATAGTTAAAACAAATAAAAATATAACAAGTAAATTAAAAAGGCAGTTCTGACATTTTTCTTGTCAATTTTAGTTTTGTATGATAGAAATGCAGAATTTATCAATTTTGGCAATATGCACAAATTCTGGCATTATTTCTTTTCCCTAGAGAATTGCTTCTTTCGTCTGAAGATCGATGTTAGTGAAACGTGGACCTAGAATAAATTAGTTATGACTGTGGGCAGACTTCCAATATCATTATTTTGAACCACGACGCGAGAAAACCAACAAAGTGGTTGTGCGCCCAGCGCAGACTCAGATAAGCCCGGACATCCACCCAGTCTGATCAGAGTCTTTGCTGTCCACATGAAGGTAGCGCGCCAAGTTAGACCCTTAGCTACCGTTAAAGCGCTTAGAAAAGACTGTGATCATACTAAGCGGATGCCCAGGCTGATCTGAGTCTGCGATGGGCGCACTTCCACTTTGTTACTTTCTCGTGCCGCGGCTCATTTTTTTCTGATTCAGATAAACGGATACCTAACTGGAAGCTCAAGTAGACGGATCAGATCTTCACATTGATACATACTGCCCAGCAGGCACACAACGTTATAATGACGTCGCATTGACGTCGACGCAAACATTACATTTCATCGACGTCATTCTGACGTCATGTGCCCGCTGGGAAATACTTTACTGCCCAGCAGGCACATGACGTCGAAATGACGTCGTATTGACGTCGATGCGGATGGTGGCGTCGCATCGACCCCATTTTGACATCATTACGACGTCATGTGCCTGCTGGGAGTCTTGCAATGCTGTTCAAACAATTTCCATCGTTTTAATTTACTCTCTCTATTGGGACACCTTTAAATTACCAGATTATTCTAAAATTTAAACAAATGCTAAAAGTAGCTGGCAGTGTGTCAAAAATACTAATAGGATAAGACGCATTGCACATCTTGATCTGATTCTAAAGTGATTTCTCAGATACATCTATCCCAAACTTTAGGATCACTGCGGTTATTTTTATTTATTTTTTGTTAATCTTGCAGCTCTTGGATTACATCATTGATAATCAAGGGTCGGTTATATTTGCACGTGCATTTTATGCTCATCTCTTTATACGATATGAGCCTTGTCCGAGCAAAATATGTTTGACACTATTCGCAAACAGTGGGTACTAAGATAAGTCTATGCAACTGCCTAGTCTGTCAGAGTTAGTGCAGTTCACCGTTTGATTTCCAGAAGGCATACTTGTTGCGCCTGACCTGTTCTGAATGTACTAGTGCACAGACTACTCTGAACATAGGTGTTTTGCATACACCACAAGGCTGACTTTATCACGACACGACTCAAATGGCCTGCGCAAGGAAAAAATGTGCTTCAACCCATAATATTTTCAGCGAAATATGTATGTATACGCAACCAGGAGGTACCAAGATATGTCTACGCTCATGTGTAGTCCACACTGCTCTGATTGCGCATGCGTCTAGTTAAGACACGCGCGTTTTGCTTATGAAATAAGACTGGTTTTATCACGACACGAGGTATGCGCAAGGAAAAATGTTTTTCACCCCATCTTGGGAAAAGCGAATGCAGTCCCATTAGTGTTTTTTCTTTTCGCACTCTTTACGGCGCCACAGTGTATGATGCTCAAGATTGCTTATACATGTTGTGAACGCAAAACATGTTTCCACAGACTGGGCTGATTCTTCTCGTCGCATGTGGCAATTTTCCGAGGATACGGCTCTTGGGTTACATCATTGGCAATCAGGAAAATCAAGGGTCGATCTTATTTTCACGTGCATTTTATGCTCATCTCTTGTTTTGAATGTTATGAGCCCTGTTCGGGTAAAATATGTTTGACGCTGAAAATATTATGGGTTGAAGCACATTTTTATCTTGCGCAGGCCATTTGAGTCGTGTCGTGATAAAGTCAGCCTTGTGGTGTATGCAAAACACCTATGTCCAGAGTACTACTTTTAGCATTTGTTTAAATGTTAGAATAATCTGGTAATTTAAAGGTGTCCCAATAGAGAGAGTAAATTTAAACGATAGAAATTGTTTGAACAACATTGCAAGACACCCAGCAGGCACATGACGTCGTAATGATGTCAAAATGGGGTCGATGCGACGCCACCATGCCGCATCGACGTCAATACGACGTCATTTCGACGCCATGTGCCTGCTGGGCAGAAAAGTATTTCCCAGCGGACACATGACGTCAGAATGACGTCGATGAAATGTAATGTTTGCGTCGACATCAATGCGACGTCATTATAACGTTGTGTGCCTGCTGGGTAGTATGTATCAATGTGAAGATCTGATCCGTCTACTTGAGCTTCCAATTAGGTATCAGAAAAAAATGAGCCGCGACACGAGAAAGCAACAAAGTGGAAGTGCGCCCATCGCAGACTCAGATCAGCCTGGGCATCCGCCTAGTATGATCACAGTCTTTTCTAAGCGCTTTAACGGTAGCTAAGGGTCTAACTTGGCGCGCTGCCTTCATGTGGACAGCAAAAACTCTGATCAGACTAGGTGGATGCCCGTGCTTATCTGAGTCTGCGCTGGGCGCACAACCACTTTGTTGGTTTTCTCGCGTCGTGGTTCAAAATAATGATATTGGAAGTCTGCCCACAGTCATAACTAATTTATTCTAGGTCCACGTTTCATTAACATCGATCTTCAGACGTAAGAAGCAATTCTCTAGGGAAAGAAATAATGCCAGAATTTGTGCATATTGCCAAAATTGATAAATTCTGCATTTCTATCATACAAAACTAAAATTGACAAGAAAAATGTCAGAACTGCCTTTTTAATTTACTTGTTATTTTTTTATTTGTTTTAACTATTGCAGAACTTAAATGTACAGAAAATTAGATGTGCCTGCGTGTGGGTTTTACTGCCCAAATATAGGTATGTGCTACATAGGAATTTTTGCAATCCTTTATTATTCTTACGGGCCACCAGCGTTCATCTACCATAAAGTGCAGGTTACTATGATGCTTATGTTGGTTTCATCTGTTTGTGCGACTCCACTTTGGTTGAAGGTACATCATTTTAGAGTCCAGATGCGCTGAAACAGGCGCACATGCTGCGACCTTGTACCCATGCCCCTGTGCTTGCACCACATCCATGTTGTAGCAGACAGGCCGCAGTAAACAGTATCCAGGACGCAGTAGACAGACAGTAGACACTTCACTGGACAGTAAATAGTATACAGAAAACCGCGAACAACATGCACTACTTTTCAGCATGGTCCAAAGCAAAGGGCGAGTGGACAGTGCGCAGAAGGCGGTAAACGGTCTATAACGTTGAGGGAAAAGTATTTTCCTTCGCACAGCTTTGAGATACATATACAGTGATCGTGAAATTGGGGGAAGAAAACTATCAAAGAAAAAAGAAATAAAAATAGAAAATGAAGAAAAGCAGACAAAAGTCTGCAGCACCCGGTATTCCCAGGCGGTCACCCATCCAAGTACTAATCGGGCCCGACGTGGCTTAATTTCCGTGATCGGACGAGAACCGATGTTTTCAATGTATAATGTTCGTAGACAACAAATTACCGATTTTCAACATTTTTGAGAGTTTGCGATCAGTAATAGCCTATCCTGCAGTTCTTACTACTGGGACACACATTGCAGGCCTAGTAGAGCAGTCGTATCAGGATCTGCGCTGTTTGCATTTCAGTCTCATCATGCCAGCAGACAAAAAAGTTGAATCATCATCGAATCAACGTTGATTCAATGTGATTCGATGTTTTGTGATCATCGATTAAACTATGGCAAACCATCTTCGATAAGCCTCTTTATTTCGGAGTACTAATTCGCGCCTCATATGATCAGCTTTTGTCTAAAGTAAAAAGTAACCGTCAATATCAACGTTAATTCAACGGCATAGTGACGTTTAACCAACGTTAATGACACGACGTTGTGTCAGCGTTGTGTGTCAGCTGAGCATGAGGAATAAATCTGTTATCATTGAATGTGGCTGGAATATTTAGTGTTGCGCCACGCTAAGAAAGTCTTCAGATGAGCATTTGCGAACTGCGCATATGCACAGTCTGCTCAGTAAGAGCATGGAAAGTCAAACACGCAACATCTTACTAATTCCAGTACGTAATACACTTTTTCTGACTCGTCTAAGCAGTGCAGGCTCTCTCTTAAACGATGCACTGCACTTACTCTGACAGACAACGCAGTTACATGGACTTATCCTGGTACCCACTGTTTGTGTATAGCGTCAAACATATTTTACCCGGACAGGGCTCATAACATTCAAAACAAGAGATGAGCATAAAATGCACGTGAAAATAAGATCGACCATTGATTATCCTGATTGCTTATGATGTAACCCAAGAGCCGCACCCTCGGAAAATTGCCAGATGCGACGAGAAGAATCAGCCCAGTCTGTGGAAACATGTATGCGTTCGCAACATGTATAAGCAATCTTGAGCATCATACACTGTGGAGCCGTAAAGAGTGCGAAAAGAAAAGACACTAATGGGACTGCATTCGCTTTTCCCAAGACGGGGTGAAATACATTTTTTCTTGCGCATACCTCGTGTCGTGATAAAACCAGTCTTATTTCATAAGCAAAACGCGCGTGTCTTGACTAGACGCATGCGCAATCAGAGCAGGGTAGACTACACATGAGCGTAGACATATCTTAGTACCTCCTGGTTGCGTATACATACATATTTCGCTGAAAATATTATGGGTTGAATCACATTTTTATCTTGCTCAGGCCATTTGAGTCGTGTCGTGATAAAGTCAGCCCTGTGGTGTATGCAAAACACCTATGTCCAGACTAGTCTGTGCACTAGCACAATCAGAACAGGTTGGGCGCAATAAGTATGCCTTCTGGAAATCAAACGGTGAACTGCACTAACTCTGACAGACTAGGCAGTTGCATAGACTTATCTTGGTACCCACTGTTTGCGTATAGTGTCAAACGTATTTTGCCCGGACAAGGCTCATATCGTTTAAAGAGATGAGCATAAAATGCACGTGCAAATATAACCGACCCTTGATTATCAATGATGTAATCCAAGAGCTGCAAGATTAACAAAAAATAAATAAAAATAACCGCAGTGATCCTAAATTTTGGGATAGATGTATCTGAGAAATCACTTTAGAATCAGATCCGTCATATCCTATCAGTATTTTTGACACACTGTCAGCTACTTTTATCATTTGTTTGAATTTTAATAATAATCTGGTAGTTTAAAGGTGTCCCAATAGAGAGAGTAAATTAAAACGATGGAAATTGTTTGAACAGCATTGCAAGACCCCAGCAGGCACATGACGTCGTAATGATGTCAAAATGGGGTCGATGCGACGCCACCATGCCGCATCGACGTCAATACGACGTCATTCCGACGTCATGTGCCTGATGGGCAGTAAAGTATTTCCCAGCGGGCACATGACGTCAGAATGACGTCGATGAAATGTAATGTTTGCGTCGACGTCCATGCGACGTCATTATAACGTTGTGTGCCTGCTGGGTAGTATGTATCAATGTGAAGATCTGATCCGTCTACTTGTGCTTCCAATTAGGTATCCGTTTATCTGAATCAGAAAAAAAATGAGCCGCGACAAGAGAAAGCAACAAAGTGGAAGTGCGCCCATCGCGGACTCAGATCAGCCTGGGCATCCGCCAAGTATGATCACAGTCTTTTCTAAGAGCTTTAACGGTAGCTAAGGGTCTAACTTGGCGCGCCTCCTTCATGTGGACAGCAAAGTCTCTGATCAGACTGGGTGGATGCCCGGGCTTATCTTAGTCTGCGCTGGGCGCACAACCACTTTGTTGGTTTTCTCGCGTCGTGGTTCAAAATAATGATATTGGAAGTCTGCCCACAGTCATAACTAATTTATTCTAGGTCCACGTTTCATTAACATCGATCTTCAGACGAAAGAAGCAATTCTCTAGGGAAAAGAAATAATGCCAGAATTTGTGCATATTGCCAAAAATGATAAATTCTTCATTTCTATCATACAAAATTAAAATTGACAAGAAAAATGTCAGAACTGCCTTTTTTATTTACTTGTTAATTTTTTATTTGTTTTAACTATTGCAGAACTAAAAAGTACAGAAAATTAGATGGGACTGCGTGTGGGTTTTACAGCCCAAATATAGGTATGTGCTACATAGGAATTTTTGCAATCCTTTATTATTCTTACGGGCCACCAGGGTTCATCTCCCATAAAGTGCACATTACTATGATGCTTATGTTGGTTTCATCTGTTTGTGCGACACCACTTTGGTTGAAGGTACATCATATTAGAGTCCAGATGCACTGAAACAGGCGTACATGCTGCGACCTTGTACCCATGCCGCTGTGTTTGCACCACATCCATGTTGTAGCAGACAGGCCGCAGTAAACAGTATCCAGGACGCAGTAGACAGACAGTAGACACTTCACTGGACAGTAAATAGTATACAGAAAAAAAAGTAAAAAGTATGCAAAGACCAGGAACTGAAACAATCAAAATCCAAATCCAGCCCTCAAACCATAGTTGGAAACAACTAAGATTACAAATAATCAAGATACAGAGAACATATGGCCAACCGAGTGAGCAGCTTGTTCCCAAAAGGTGGCCACTCAGCAACCCAAACCGAACCAAATATAATAAGAACATACATAAGGTAAAACATCACAGAAACTCTGACACCAAAAACAGGCAACAGAGAACCACAACAGAACTACCGCCTTGGAACGGTCAGTAATGAATTACTGGGGGCTTAAATCGATTTTACAGGCCCAACCTCACCCTCAGTTACTGAAGTGGTACAAAACATTTAGTTGGTTGTTCGGTTCGCATGATAACCCTCTAACTCGTCAATGAATCATCACGGTAAACACATAAATCAAATTTCAACACCATGAAGAAGCAAAGACGAGGACTCAACAGATACAACGGGCCGTCTGACAGGTGGAGATCCCTGCCCTGCCAAACAACCCCACTGGAAATCTGAAGCAAAAGAAGGTCACCAGTTGAGCCCCGGTGGACCAAGCAACAGACAAAAAGGCTCCGGTCGCAACCAACTAAAATATATAGCTTTAGGTCGGGGCCATCATAGAGTCTGACGACCGATCCCCCGGTGTGCAATTAAAGAGTGCAGCAAAGTTATCAACCGTGATTGGGTTAATCACTAAGCATGCAGACTGTCGCATAACATTTAAATTATAGCCAATACGTTTGTGACGTATTATTATTTTTCGGAATTGATCAGAAAAATCAGTCCTACCCTTAATCTTTTTGAAATTGTATACTAAGTCACCATAAAATTCTGGTTCCGATAGGCCTTGGTGTAAAAGAAATTTTAATCCAACATCAAATTTTGAAACCAATTCATGGTGTCTGCGATAGAATTTAGAAAAAGCCTTTCTAAGCTTATGATACCGATAGCCCTGTTGAAGAAGTTTAGCAGTTAAACATTTATTACGAGCATTAAAGTCAACTACATGACTACACACTCTAGAAAACCGCGAACAACATGCACTACCTTTCAGCATGCTCCAAAGCGAAGGGCGAGTGGACAGTGAGCAGCAGGCGGTAAACGTTCTATAACGTTGAGGGAAAAGTATTTTCCTTCGCACAGCTTTGAGATACATATACAGTGATCGTGAAATTGGGGGAAGAAAACTATCAAAGAAAAAAGAAATAAAAATAGAAAATAAAGAAAAGCAGACAAAAGTCTGCAGCACCCGGTATTCCAAGGCGGTCACCTGTCCAAGTACTAATCGGGCCCGACGTTGCTTAATTTCCGTGATCGGACGAGAACCGATGTTTTCAATGTATAATGGCCGTAAACAACAAAGTACCTATTTTCAACATTTACAAAGTGTACTTTTGAGAGTTTGCGTTCAGTAATAGCCTATCCTGCAGTTCTTACTACTGGGACACACATTGCATGCCTAGTAGAGCAGTCGTATCAGAATCTGCGCTGTTTGCATTTCAGTCTCATCATGCCAGCAGACAAAAAAGTTGAATCATCATCGAATCAACGTTGATTCAATGTGATTCGATGTTTTGTGATCATCGATTAAACTATGGCAAACCATCTTCGATAAGCCTCTTTATTTCGGAGTACTAATTCGCGCCTCATATGATCAGCTTTTGTCTAAAGTAAAAAGTAACCGTCAATATCAACGTTAATTCAACGGCATAGTGACGTTTAACCAACGTTAATGACACGACGTTGTGTCAGCGTTGTGTGTCAGCTGAGCATGAGGAATAAATCTGTTATCATTGAATGTGGCTGGAATATTTAGTGTTGCGCCACGCTAAGAAAGTCTTCAGATGAGCATTTGCGAACTTCGCATATGCACAGTCTGCTCAGTAAGTGCATGGAAAGTCAAACACGCAACATCTTACTAATTCCAGTACGTAATACACTTTTTCTGACTAGTCTAAGCAGTGCAGGCTCTCTCGTAAACGATGCACTGCACTTACTCTGACAGACAACGCAGTTACATGGACTTATCCTGGTACCCACTGTTTGTATATAGCGTCAAACATATTTTACCCGGACAGGGCTCATAACATTCAAAACAAGAGATGAGCATAAAATGCACGTGAAAATAAGATCGACCCTTGATTTTCCTGATTGCCAATGATGTAACCCAAGAGCCGCATCCTCGGAAAATTGCCATTTGCGACAAGAAGAATCAGCCCAGTCTGTGGAAACATGTTTGCGTTCACAACATGTAAAAGCAATCTTGAGCATCATACACTGTGGCGCCGTAAAGAGTGCGAAAAGAAAAGACACAAATGGGACTGCATTCGCTTTTCCCAAGATAGGGTGAAATACATTTTTCCTTGCGCATACCTCGTGTCGTGATAAAACCAGTCTTATTTCATAAGCAAAACGCGCGTGTCTTGACTAGACGCATGCGCAATCAGAGCAGGGTAGACTACACATGAGCGTAGACATATCTTGGTACCTCCTGGTTGCGTATACATACATATTTCGCTGAAAATATTATGGGTTGAAGCACATTTTTTCCTTGCGCAGGCCATTTGAGTCGTGTCGTGATAAAGTCAGCCTTGTGGTGTATGCAAAACACCTATGTTCAGAGTAGTCTGTGCACTAGTACATTCAGAACAGGTCAGGCGCAACAAGTATGCCTTCTGGAAATCAAACGGTGAACTGCACTAACTCTGACAGACTAGGCAGTTGCATAGACTTATCTTGGTACCCACTGTTTGCGTATAGTGTCAAACATATTTTGCCCGGACGAGGCTCATATCGTTTAAAGAGATGAGCATAAAATGCACGTGCAAATATAACCGACCCTTGATTATCAATGATGTAATCCAAGAGCTGCAAGATTAACAAAAAATAAATAAAAATAACCGCAGTGATCCTAAAGTTTGGGATAGATGTATCTAAGAAATCACTTTAGAATCAGATCAAGATGTACAATGCGTTATATCCTAGCAGTATTTTTGACACACTGTCAGATACTTTTAGCATTTGTTTAAATATTAGAAAAGTCTGGTAATTTAAAGGTGTCCCAATAGAGAGTAAATTAAAACGATGGAAATTGTTTGAACAACATTGCAAGACACCCAGCAGGCACATGACGTCGTAATGATGTCAAAATGGGGTCGATGCGACGCCACCATGCCGCATCGACGTCAATACGACGTCATTTCGACGTCATGTGCCTGCTGGGCAGTAAAGTATTTCCCAGCGGGCACATGACGTCAGAATGACGTCGATGAAATGTAATGTTTGCGTCGACGTCAATGCGACGTCATTATAACGTTGTGTGCCTGCTGGGTAGTATATATCAATGTGAAGATCTGATCCGTCTACTTCAGCTTCCAATTAGGTATCAGAAAAAAAATTAGCAGCGACACGAGCAAGCAACAAAGTGGAAGTGCGCCCATCGCAGACTCAGATCAGCCTGGGCATCCGCCTAGTATGATCACAGTCTTTTCTAAGCGCTTAAACGATAGCTAAGGGTCAAACTTGGCGCGCTACCTTCATGTGGACAGCAAAGACTGATCAGACTGGGTGGATGCCCGGGCTTATCTGAGTCTGCGCTGGGCGCACAACCACTTTGTTGGTTTTCTCGCGTCGTGGTTCAAAATAATGATATTGGAAGTCTGCCCACAGTCAAAACTAATTTATTCTAGGTCCACGTTTCATTAACATCGATCTTCAGACGAAAGAAGCAATTCTCTAGGGAAAAGAAATAATGCCAAAATTTGTGCATATTGCCAAAATTGATAAATTCTGCATTTCTATCATACAAAATTAAAATTAACAAGAAAAATGTCAGAACTGCCTTTTTTATTTACCTATTATTTTTTATTTGTTTTAACTATTGCAGAACTTAAATGTACAGAAAATTAGATGTGCCTGCGTGTGGGTTTTACTGCCCAAATATAGGTATGTGCTACATACCTATATTGCTTATACATGTTGTGAACGCAAACATGTTTCCACACACTGGGCTGATTCTTCTCGTCGCATGTGGCAATTTTCCGAGGATGCGGCTCTTGGGTTACATCATTGGCAATCAGGAAAATCAATGGTCGATCTTATTTTCACGTGCATTTTATGCTCATCTCTTGTTTTGAATGTTATGAGCCCTGTCCGGGTAAAATATGTTTGACGCTATACACAAACAGTGGGTACCAGGATAAGTCCATGTAACTGCGTTGTCTGTCAGAGTAAGTGCAGTGCATCGTTTACGAGAGAGCCTGCACTGCTTAGACGAGTCAGAAAAAGTGTATTACGTACTGGAATTAGTAAGATGTTGCGTGTTTGACTTTCCATGCTCTTACTGAGCAGACTGTGCATATGCGAAGTTCGCAAATGCTCATCTGAAGACTTTCTTCGCGTGGCGCAACACTAAATATTCCAGCCACATTCAATGATAACAGATTTATTCCTCATGCTCAGCTGACACACAACGCTGACACAACGTCGTGTCATTAACGTTGGTTAAACGTCACTATGCCGTTGAATTAACGTTGATATTGACGGTTACTTTAGACAAAAGCTGATTATATGAGGCGCGAATTAGTACTCCGAAATAAAGAGGCTTATCGAAGACGGTTTGCCATAGTTTAATCGATGATCACAAAACATCGAATCACATTGAATCAACGTTGATTCGATGATGATTCAACTTTTTTGTCTGCTGGCATGATGAGACTGAAATGGAAACAGCGCAGATCCTGATACGACTGCTCTACTAGGCCTGCAATGTGTGTCCCAGTAGTAAGAACTGCAGGATTGGCTATTACTGATCGCAAACTCTCAAAAGTACACTTTGTAAATGTTGAAAATCGGTACTTTGTTGTCTACGGCCATTATACATTGAAAACATCGGTTCTCGTCCGATCACGGAAATTAAGCAACGTCGGGCCCGATTAGTACTTGGACGGGTGACCGCCTGGGAATATCGGGTGCTGCAGACTTTTGTCTGCTTTTCTTTATTTTCTATTTTTATTTCTTTTTTCTTTGATAGTTTTCTTCCCCCAATTTCACGATCACTGTATATGTATCTCAAAGCTGTGCGAAGGAAAATACTTTTCCCTCAACGTTATAGACCGTTTACCGCCTGCTGCGCACTGTCCACTCGCCCTTCGCTTTGGAGCATGCTGAAAGGTAGTGCATGTTGTTCGCGGTTTTCCGTATACTATTTACTGTCCAGTGAAGTGTCTACTGTCTGTCTACTGCGTCCTGGATACTGTTTACTGCGGCCTGTCTGCTACAACATGGATGTGGTGCAAGCACAGGGGCATGGGTACAAGGTCGCAGCATGTGCGCCTGTTTCAGTGCATCTGGACTCTAAAATGATGTACCTTCCACCAAAGTGGTGTCGCACAAACAGATGAAACCAACATAAGCATCATAGTAACCTGCACTTTATGGGAGATGAACCCTGGTGGCCCGTAAGAATAATAAAGGATTGCAAAAATTCCTATGAAGCACATACCTATATTTGGGCTGTAAAACCCACACGCAGTCACATCTAATTTTCTGTACATTTAAGTTCTGCAATAGTTAAAACAAATAAAAAAATGACAAGTAAATAAAAAAGGCAGTTCTGACATTTTTCTTGTCAATTTTAATTTTGTATGAGAGAAATGAAGAATTTATCAATTTTGGCAATATGCACAAATTCTGGCATTATTTCTTTTCCCTAGAGAATTGCTTCTTTCGTCTGAAGATCGACTGTGGGCAGACTTCCAATATCATTATTTTGAACCACGACGCGAGAAAACCAACAAGGTGGTTGTGCGCCCAGCGCAGACTCAGATAAGCCCGGGCATCCACCCAGTCTGATCAGAGTCTTTGCTGTCCACATGAAGGTAGCTACCGTTAAAGCGCTTAGAAAAGACTGTGATCATACTAGGCGGATGCCCAGGCTGAACTGAGTCCGCGATGGGCGCACTTCCACTTTGTTGCTTTCTCGTGTCGCGGCTCATTTTTTTCTGATTCAGATAAACGGATACCTAATTGAAAGCTCAAGTAGACGGATCAGATCTTCACATTGATACATACTACACAGCAGGCACACAACGTTATAATGACGTCGCATGGACGTCGACGCAAACATTACATTTCATCGACGTCATTCTGACGTCATGTGCCCGCTGGGAAATAATTTACTGCCCAGCAGGCACATGACGTCGAAATGACGTCGTATTGACGTCGATGCGGCATGGTGGCGTCGCATCGACCCCATTTTGACATCATTACGACGTCATGTGCTTGCTCGGGTCTTGCAATGCTGTTCAAACAATTTCCATCGTTTAATTTACTCTCTCTATTGGGACACCTTTAAATTACCAGATTGTTCTAAAATTCAAACAAATGCTAAAAGTAGCTGACAGTGTGTCAAAAATACTGATAGGATATGACGCATCTGATTCTTAAGTGATTTCTCAGATACATCTATCCCAAAATTTAGGATCACTGCAGTTATTTTTATTTATTTTTTGTTAATCTTGCAGCTCTTGGATTACATCATTGATAATCAAGGGTCGGTTATATTTGCACGTGCTTTTTATGCTCATCTCTTTAAACGATATGAGCCTTGTCCGGGCAAAATACGTTTGACACTATACGCAAACAGTGGGTACCAAGATAAGTCTATGCAACTGCCTAGTCTGTCAGAGTTAGTGCAGTTCACCGTTTGATTTCCAGAAGGCATACTTATTGCGCCCAACCTGTTCTGATTGTGCTAGTGCACAGACTACTCTGAACATAGGTGTTTTGCATACACCACAAGGCTGACTTTATCACGACACGACTCAAATGGCCTGCGCAAGATAAAAATGTGCTTCAACCCATAATATTTTCAGCGAAATATGTATGTATACGCAACTACGAGGTACCAAGATATGTCTACGCTCATGTGTAGTCTACCCTGCTCTGATTGCGCATGCGTCTAGTCAAGACACGCGCGTTTTGCTTATGAAATAAGACTGGTTTTATCACGACACGAGGTATGCGCAAGAAAAAATGTATTTCACCCCATCTTGGGAAAAGCGAATTCAGTCCCATCAGTGTCATTTCTTTTCGCACTCTTTACGGCGCCACAGTGTATGATGCTCAAGATTGCTTATACATGTTGCGAACGCATACATGTTACCACAGACTGGGCTGATTCTTCTCGTCGCATGTGGCAATTTTCCGAGGGTGCGGCTCTTGGGTTACATCATTAGCAATCAGGATAATCAAGGGTCGATCTTATTTTTACGTGCATTTTTGACTTGCGCTTTCGAGCGCAAGCCAGTATTCAAGTGGTTTAGTGATACCGAGTTATTTTGGGAAGAAATGATACGTCACGCTTAGTCGGAAAATACCAGTGAGTGTGTACTGCAACGATTCGTTCTAAACTTTTTTTAGGGCCGCAAATAAGCTAAAGAGATCGGAAAGTTCGTTCCGATTATTTGAGACAGCATTTCTTCATTATTTTCTTCACAGACATAACAAACAAATAGCTCGTCCGATTTTGTCCATTTTTATCCACATCCGATTTGCCTCATCTGCTAAAAATAACGATGGAAACTTTATTCTATTTTTGATAGTCATGTACTTTTTTTTTTTAATATTTCCGTTAAAAAGCACGTTTTTCTTTTACGAGTGCCTTGAACTAGGCCATATTTCGTTTGCTTTTTATAAACTGATTGCATAAAAATGAAACTCTGAATGCAATGCAAAGTATTTGGCTTTGCATCCTAAGAAATATACCAAACATGTGTAAGAAACAGTGTTTATATATAGCTTAGCGCAAAGCATTAGCTTTTCCAAAATATCATGCAGCGGCGTCACGAAAACTAGGCCTTAGGGCATCGCATAATCTGACTAGTCAGAGCAGCCGGCACACTGTCCAGCGCCAATGCATTCGTTGGATCTGATCAGTCTGTTTCGGCATATATATATTCTTCATCTTTCATGCTGAGGCTAGACTGATCAGACTGCGCTTATGCCGGGGTGGGCTGATCTGTGTATTAGTGTAAAATCTGAAAGAGCAGAGTTCAAATTTATTGTTTAAATATAGAAACAAACGCTTTTGACGATTTGCTTCCCTTATCACATTTACTGAAAAGAGATAAATTTCATTTGTCGGGAGTTCATGGAAATACGAACGCAATGTGTTCCGTACTTTGTTGTTCCCAAATGGTGTAAAGCAAGTTATCGTCCCAAACAACAGAAGCATGCATTTTCTTCTCAGTGTCAAAATTTTGTTCCAGTCACTGCCACTGTTGCCACTTAAACCAAAAATAAACTTCTGTAAATATAGATTTATTGTCTTCTCTTGATGCCAAGTTCAGATGTGCCATGATTCCATAGACATGGGTTTGAAACAGTCTTTCCTAAAATTTTGATTCAGACTAACTGTGACTCAACAGCCGTGAAGAAAAGACTTGAAATAGGTCCATATAGTTATTTTCCTTGAGACATGCCTAAAACGGCCGGCCAAAACGTTGGAAAACTGTTGTTTTTTGTTGTTGTTGTTGTTGTTGTTGTTGTGTGTGTGTGTGTGTGTGTGTGTGTGTGTGTGTGTGTGTGTGTGTGTGTTTAAATATTTTTTTCAATTTGTTTTTCAAGCAAATTCTACACTTGTTTTTACCTTACACCCGTGGATAATGCCACCATTCAATAAGATAGAAATTAAATACTTTGCTAAATAAAAGTTAGCAAATGAAAGTGCACTAACAATCGGGTTCACTTCAATAACAACTCATGAAAATTTCACTGTCTTAGCTGGGCAAGCCTTCCTTTTAAAAGGAAATTTTATATGCTCATCTCTTGTTTTGAATGTTATGAGCCCTGTCCGGGTAAAATATGTTTGACGCTATACACAAACAGTGGGTACCAGGATAAGTCCATGTAACTGCGTTGTCTGTCAGAGTAGGTGCAGTGCATCGTTTACGAGAGAGCCTGCACTGCTTAGACTAGTCAGAAAAAGTGTATTACGTACTGGAATTAGTAAGATGTTGCGTGTTTGACTTTCCATGCACTTACTGAGCAGACTGTGCATATGCGCAGTTCGCAAATGCTCATCTGAAGACTTTCTTCGCGTGGCGCAACACTAAATATTCCAGCCACATACAATCCCAACAGATTTATTCCTCATGCTCAGCTGACACACAACGCTGACACAACGTCGTGTCATTAACGTTGGTTAAACGTCACTATGCCGTTGAATTAACGTTGATATTGACGGTTACTTTTTACTTTAGACAAAAGCTGATCATATGAGGCGCGAATTAGTACTCCGAAATAAAGAGGCTTATCGAAGATGGTTTGCCATAGTTTAATCGATGATCACAAAACATCGAATCACATTGAATCAACGTTGATTCGATGATGATTCAATTTTTTTGTCTGCTGGCATGATGAGACTGAAATGCAAACAGCGCAGATCCTGATACGACAGCCCTACTAGGCCTGCAATTTGTGACCCAGTAGTAAGAACTGCAGGATAGGCTATTACTGATCGCAAACTCTCAAAAGTACACTTTGTAAATGTTGAAAATCGGTACTTTGTTGTCTACGGCCATTATACATTGAAAACATCGGTTCTCGTCCGATCACGGAAATTAAGGAACGTCGGGCCCAATTAGTTATTGGATGGGTGACCGCCTGGGAATACCGGGTGCTGCAGACTTTTGTCTGCTTTTCTTTATTTTCTATTTTTATTTCTTTTTTCTTTGATAGTTTTCTTCCCCCATTTCACGATCACTGTATATGTATCTCAAAGCTGTGCGAAGGAAAATACTTTTCCCTCAAGGTTATAGACCGTTTACCGCCTGTTGCGCACTGTCCACTCGCCCTTCGCTTTGGAGCATGCTGAAAAGTAGTGCATGTTGTTCGCGGTTTTCTGTATACTATTTACTGTCCAGTGAAGTGTCTACTGTCTGTCTACTGCGTCCTGGATACTGTTTACTGCGACCTGTCTGCTACAATATGGATGTGGTGCAAGCACAGGGGCATGGGTACAAGGTCGCAGCATGTGCGCCTGTTTCAGCGCATCTGGACTCTAAAATGATG
This sequence comes from Ctena decussata, assembly GCA_963989385.1. Classification (NCBI taxonomy): domain Eukaryota; kingdom Metazoa; phylum Mollusca; class Bivalvia; order Lucinida; family Lucinidae; genus Ctena; species Ctena decussata. The sequence goes on from OZ022506.1 coordinate 60,500,661, forward strand.
TACCTTCAACCAAAGTGGAGTCGCGCAAACAGATGAAACCAACATAAGCATCATAATAACCTGCACTTTATGGGAGATGAACCCTGGTGGCCCGTAAGAATAATAAAGGATTGCAAAAATTATTATGTAGCACATACCTATATTTGGTCAGTAAAACCCACACACATGCACATCTAATTTTCTTTATATTTAAGTTCTGCAATAGTTAAAACAAATAAAAAAATAACAAGTAAATTAAAAAGGCAGTTCTGACATTTTTCTTGTCAATTTTAGTTTTGTATGATAGAAATGCAGAATTTATCAATTTTGGCAATATGCACAAATTCTGGCATTATTTCTTTTCCCTAGAGAATTGCTTCTTTCGTCTGAAGATCGATGTTAATGAAACGTGGACCTAGAATAAATTAGTTATGACTGTGGGCAGACTTCCAATATCATTATTTTGAACCACGACGCGAGAAAACCAACAAAGTGGTTGTGCGCCCAGCGCAGACTCAGATAAGCCCGGGCATCCACCCAGTATGATCAGAGTCTTTGCTGTCCACATGAAGGTAGCGCGCCAAGTTAGACCCTTAGCTACCGTTAAAGCGCTTAGAAAAGACTGTGATCATACTAGGCGGATGCCCAGGCTGATCTGAGTCTGCGATGTGCGCACTTCCACTTTGTTGCTTTCTCGTGTCGCGGCTCATTTTTTTCTGATACCTAATTGGAAGCTCAAGTAGACGGATCAGATCTTCACATTGATACATACTACCCAGCAGGCACACAACGTTATAATGACGTCGCGTTGACGTCGACGCAAACATTACATTTCATCGACGTCATTCTGACATCATGTGCCCGCTGGGAAATACTTTACTGCCCAGCAGGCACATGACGTCGAAATGACGTCGTATTGACGTCGATGCGGCATGGTGGCGTCGCATCGACCCCAATTTGACATCATTACGACGTCATGTGCCTGCTGGGTGTCTTGCAATGCTGTTCAAACAATTTCCATCGTTTTAATTTACTCTCTCTATTGGGACACCTTTAAATAACCAGACTATTCTAAAATTTAAACAAATGCTAAAAGTAGCTGACAGTGTGTCAAAAATACTGATAGGATATGACGCATTGCACATCTTTATCTGATTCTAAAGTGATTTCTCAGATACATCTATCCCAAAATTTAGGATCACTGCGGTTATTTTTATTTATTTTTTGTTAATCTTGCAGCTCTTGGATTACATCATTGATAATCAAGGGTCGGTTATATTTGCACGTGCATTTTATGCTCATCTCTTTAAACGATATGAGCCTTGTCCGGGCAAAATATGTTTGACACTATACGCAAACAGTGGGTACCAAGAGTTGTCTATGCAACTGCCTAGTCTGTCAGAGTTAGTGCAGTTCACCGTTTGATTTCCAGAAGGCATACTTATTGCGCCTAACCTGTTCTGATTGTGCTAGTGCACAGACTAGTCTGGACATAGGTGTTTTGCATACACCACAAGGCTGACTTTATCACGACACGACTCAAATGGCCTGCGCAAGGAAAAAAATGTGCTTCAACCCATAATAGGGGGTTCAGATGACGTAACGTCATCGCGTAATTTACTAGTTGCGCGCTAAAAATATCCCCTTTTTACCACGTTGTATTGCTGTAGTTTAAAATAATTTTGTCATTATTTTTATGAAGAAAAATGAAAACAGCCTTCTTTTTTAATTATAGGGCATTTTCAGTGCCAAAAATTCTGTTTTACATTTAAAATAACGTTTGGTAACCACTGACCACTGTCGAGTTTCCTTTAACGGCATTATGACGTGGCCGCATTTTTCCGATTGTTTACAACATAGTGGGGTGCCTTGAAACGGTTTCCGCGGCAACGTGTTAGCGTGATAAGTCAGACTGACCAATCAAATGAATTCTGAGATAGTGACCTTTACGAGGTTGATTGCCTCGGTAAAATCCGATCGTTAACAAGAAAACTAGAGCAATTTGACTGAAATAAGCCGAATTTTAACAGGTAAATAACTGTTTTGCAAAACCGAGGCACTCAGATTTGAATTCTCTGACCTATAATCCACAAAAACCATTCCACCTCTATGCCATGAGCTATTTTATATGCCGCGGAAATCATTGTTTGGAGAGATGGTATCGGCGATATTAATGACGTTTCTCCACCCGCCGTTACGCTAAATTTGACGTCAGGATTTTTCATCACTTGATCGAGGGCTCCCGAAACTATGATTATGCGGTCGATATTTATTGTGTTAAGCAAATTTAAACGAGTCAGTTTTGAACTAAATTATTGTGTTTTGCTGTCTTCCATACATTTTTAAATACAAAGCAAAGGAAAGCGAAAGTGAAAGTATCTGTAAAATTTATTATTTACCGTAAATCAACTTTGGTCGGCGTTAATCAGTATTATTTGGCATTTTCCCCGCATGAAAATTATGTAAACACATAAATATAAACATATATTCAATTGTCATAAAATTCATATTCTCATATCATTTTCTGTCACAATTCAAAAGATTTTATTCCAAGTATACCAAAAGTATCGCAGTCGACAATTAAAGATCAGCATACATTTAAGGAGTACTCGTAGCTCAGTGGATTTAGCACTTAGCTAGCGGTTTGGTTCTCGCTGTAGGCAAAACTCTTTTCAACCGTAAATAGGGTTCCATTGCACACATCCTTTCATTTTTCTCTTGTCGTCCTCATATGACTGAATGCTCTTGAAAAAGTCGTAAAATGCGTCATTTAATCTATTTCGCCCCCCCCCTTCCCATATTATAAAACCCACAGAAATATCAAAGAATGCCTACATAATAGCGCCTTTGTGTTGGTCAAACAGTACAAAGCCAAGATGAATATCAACTTGGAGTATATTTTCTTTTGTCAGTCCTAAATGAAGTTATTTAAATTTGTATATTTTTTTTTTTTTGGTACCATCAATTTCCGTTATCGCATTAGTCTGCTGCGGCCGCTGCTAAAGTTGGACTATGCACCTTAAAGTCTCCATAGTACTTTCTACTCACAGTGATAGAACGTCTAAATCAACCTTCACGTTTGGTAATAAATGAGAATGTGGGTTTATGAGCAGGTTATACTGAATCACATAACTGTTGCAAAGAGTAAGGGAAACAATGTGTTTGGATAACCAAATTTAGTGCTACAGATGCGGCTTTCCATGTCTCCAATCCTCAAGAAGGCTGAAATAAAAAACAAATAATGGGAAAATAGCTCCACAATGTACTGGTTCCTTTCCTGGTTCCCCGTCGAACTATGCAATATTATGAAAAAGCGCGCCAGGTTTGTACGTTGTATTTTTACCGTTTATTGGAAGAAGATCATTTTAGTTGCCAATTTATAGTACCCGGACGATTTTAAGTGAAACTTAACGATGTTTAATTTGTTTAAACTATATCAGGGTCATTTACAATAATGAATCTTTAGGAAGAAGCTTGCAGCGATAACTCACAATAAAAGATTATACAAATAAAGGGTCTTTAAGTTACTTACTGATCAGCTGAGAAACATTGTCAACTGGTCAGCCAAAAATAAATCATGAAAGGAACGTTCTATTGTCTGTGAAAATATTTCAAGGATTTGTATCAGGTCTTCTTTACTAAGAATGAATTTTGAAAGATCTTCTGGAAGCAAGGCAGACATTAAAGAAACGGGTACACTGCAAAAATATACGGTAGAGTTTACGGTAAAATAACTGGCAACCAGCTGCCAGTCCTTTTACCGTTATTTTACGGGCGCCCGTAAAAATTGCAGGAATCATCAAGCAGAGTGGGACAGAAAAGAGCAGATGTCGTTTTGGTTAGATAGCCCCTCAACAATACAAAGTTATTTTAGAGTGCGCCAAGTTAACATGAAACTTCCGTTTCGTGATTTCCAATAATGTCTTTTTACAGGCAAAAACCCGTAAAAATAACAGCGAAAGGACTGGCAGCCGGTTTCCAGTTATTCTACCATAAAATCTACAGTATTTCTTTACAGTGTACAAGAGACTTGGTTTCATTGAGTCAGTTCAAGTGCAGTAATTTACTGTTGCAACACTGCCAATGCCCCCCCCCCCCCCCCAAAAAAAAAAAAAAAAAAAAAAAAAAAAACAAAAAACAAACAACAAAAAACAAAAAAAAAAAAAAAAAAAAAACACCAGCGGCACTATTTTCGAACTGACTCAGAATGAGTCCAATGATCCCATTATGTGATATGCACTATGGTGAAGTTTGGGGACACTTTTTATATGGCTGCCACACTGCACTTAACATTAGTTGCACTGAACCGACTTCAATTTAACTGTTTTCTAACTGTCAAATGACCACCCTAAAGGAATGGAAAAAAATATAATCTGCATTATTATAGTAAACCCGGGGATACAATTCTAAGTACGGTGGTTGTAGGAAGGGGGAGGAGGGGGTGCAGTCATGGTTGCGATCGGGCGATGGTGCCTGGTAAAATTCAGTGCCGAGGCGTCCGACTAATGTATATGGATAATAGAAGTGTAAGGGTCTACTGTGTTTGTAGTAGTTGTGGGTGGGGTAATTTGGATATTTCTTCTCTCGCCTGTCATATCTCTTCTTTCTCTCCCTCTCTGGGAGACAGCTCGACACAAGTTGAAATACTGTTTCAAAGAGTTGTTAAACCCCATACTACCAACTAATTAACCAAGTACGGGGAGACTGATGCTAAATGTTATTTGCTATTTATTACGGTCCCAAATGATAAAAGAACATATGTTCTTTACTCATGTATGACAACACATAGACACGCTTGGATGAGCTCATTCTTTTACAAGAATATGTTATATTTACTAACCAGATGTGCATATTTTGCAATATAAGCATATCTTACAGATGTATTTAATTTCATGAATGAGATAGTGACTTGTATCTGTTGCGAGAAGTGGTAAGCGAGACGTGCATTTCGGAGTTTACCTTCTTTTTTCATAGAAATGCAGATTTTACAGAAAGTTTGGCCAACAAAAAAGCCACCAAGTTACCTTGGAAACAAGAGAACCACTTAAAATTGCGAGCAAATGCTCCAGCTTTAACTAGGTATTGAGGCATACACTAGATCATTTGTGAATTGGCTTTATCCTCTTTTCTCGTAATATCATTTCTTTCAGTTTGGCCGGCAAACACTGTTTTCGTGGCCATTTTGGGCAAGTAAATGGCATCCTGGTTACCATGGAAACAGCTGAACCACTAAATAATGCTTGCAAATTGTAAAACTTGTATAAATGAATTGTGTTAAACTACCTTTAGGATTTGTGACTGTTTCTAATTTTTTTTTATTTTGCATTTGATGTCTTTTTATCATGGAAACTCTGTGTTAGCGGCCATTTTGAACAAGAAAATGGCCGCCACATTACCATGGAAACAAACTCACAAATAAAAGATGCTAGCAAATGGTGCAGCTTTTATAATTGCTTCATACATTGTATCATTTATGAGTTTTCTTTATCATATTCTGTCGTTTTGTCATTATTCTTTTCATATAAAACTCTGACTTTGCTGCCATTTTGAACCAGAAAATGGCAGCCTGGTTACCATGGAAACGAGTGAACCACTCAAAAATATTTGCTGAAGGTGCCGCCCATATTACTGCATCATAGAGTGTATATGAATAAGACTATAAGTGGAAGACTTGAATCCTTGCCCCAATTTATGCTTAATGAATGAGAAATTCGGTGCCATCAGCACGTATACTGAATACATTGGAGCATGATTACAAAATTTGTCGCAATGGCTTATCGAAAACATGTCATAACTTTTGAACCAAGCACCATATCCTAATAACATACATATCATTTTAGAGGAAATTGAATATGTTTTCTCATAAAATTGGTAAAAATATGTATATTTGCATTTTTAAAAAGCACCTGAACCCCCTACCCATAATATTTTCAGCGAAATATGTATGTATACGCAACCAGGAGGTACCAAGATATGTCTACGGTCATGTGTAGTCTACCCTGCTCTGATTGCGCATGCGTCTAGTCAAGACACGCGCATTTTGCTTATGAAATAAGACTGGTTTTATCACGACACGAGGTATGCGCAAGGCAAAATGTATTTCACCCCATCTTGGGAAAAGCGAACGCAGTCCCATTAGTGTTTTTTCTTTTCGCACTCTTTACGGCGCCACAGTGTATGATGCTCAAGATTGCTTATACATTGTTGAGAACGCATACATGTTACCACAGACTGAGCTGATTCTTCTCGTCGCATGTGGCAATTTTCCGAGGGTGCGGCTCTTGGGTTACATCATTGGCAATCAGGATAACCAAGGGTCGATCTTAATTTCACGTGCATTTTATGCTCATCTCTGGTTTTGAATGTTATGAGCCCTGTCCGGGTAAAATATGTTTGACGCTATACACAAACAGTGGGTACCAAGATAAGTCCATGTATCTGCGTTGTCTGTCAGAGTAAGTGCAGTGCATCGTTTTCGAGAGAGCCTGCACTGCTTAGACTAGTCAGAAAAAGTGTATTACGTACTGGAATTAGTAAGATGTTGCGTGTTTGACTTTCCATGCACTTACTGAGCAGACTGTGCATATGCGCAGTTCGCAAATGCTCATCTGAAGACTTTCTTCGCGTGGCGCAACACTAAATATTCCAGCCACATTCAATGATAACAGATTTATTCCTCATGCTCAGCTGACACACAACGCTGACACGCCGTCGTGTCATTAACGCTGGTTAAACGTCACTATGCCGTTGAATTAACGTTGATATTGACGGATACTTTTTGCTTTAGACAAAAGCTGATCATATGAGGCGCGAATTAGTACTCCGAAATAAAGAGGTTTATCAAAGATGGTTTGCCATAGTTTAATCGATGATCACAAAACATCGAATCACATTGAATCACCGTTGATTCGATGATGATTCAACTTTTTTGTCTGCTGGCATGATGAGACTGAAATGCAAACAGCGCAGATCCTGATACGACTGCTCTTCTAGACCTGCAATGTGTGTCCCAGTAGTAAGAACTGCAGGATAGGCTATTACTGAACGCAAACTCTCAAAAGTACACTTTGTAAATGTTGAAAATCGGTACTTTGTTGTCTACGGCCATTATACATTGAAAACATCGGTTCTCGTCCGATCACGGAAATTAAGCAACGTCGGGCCGGATTAGTACTTGGATGGGTGACCGCCTGGGAATACCGGGTGCTGCAGACTTTTGTCTGCTTTTCTTTATTTTCTATTTTCATTTCTTTTTTCTTTGATAGTTTTCTTCCCCCAATTTCACGATCACTGTATATGTATCTCAAAGAGGTGCGAATAAAAGTCCTTTTCCCTCAACGTTATAGACAGTTTACTGCCTGCTGCGCACTGTCCACTCGCCCTTCGCTTTGGAGCATGCTGAAGGGTAGTGCATGTTGTTCGCGGTTTTCTGTATACTATTTACTGTCCAGTGAAGTGTCTACTGTCTGTCTACTGCGCCCTGGTTACTGTTTACTGCGGCCTGTCTGCTACAACATGGATGCGGTGCAAGCACAGGGGCATGGGAACAAGGTCGCAGCATGTGCGCCTGTTTCAGCGCATCTGGACTCTAAAATGATGTACCTTCAACCAAAGTGGAGTCGCACAAACAGACGAAACCAACATAAGCATCATAGTAACCTGCACTTTATGGGAGATGAAACCTGGTGGCCCGTAAGAATAATAAAGGATTGCAAAAATTCCTATGTAGCACATACCTATATTTGGGCAGTAAAACCCACACGCAGGCACATCTAATTTTCTGTACATTTAAGTTCTGCAATAGTTAAAACAAAATTAAAAAATAACAAGTAAATTAAAAAGGCAGTTCTGACATTTTTCTTGTCAATTTTAGTTTTGTATGATAGAAATGCAGAATTTATCAATTTTGGCAATATGCACAAATTCTGGCATTATTTCTTTTCCCTAGAGAATTGCTTCTTTCGTCTGAAGATCGATGTTAATGAAACGTGGACCTAGAATAAATTAGTTATGACTGTGGGCAGACTTCCAATACATGTAGCTATTGATTCTTCAGCCAGACAAGAAATCAGTAGGACGAAAATCCACGTGCGAGGAGACTTCATTGCTCCATTGCCTTATTATGCTTTGTTTGGGACTCATTGATGTACGTCACTATATCGGCTCGTGTTTCAAAAGTAAAAAATCTCAAACCAAATAAGAAAATCGTATTTTTTTTAAATCCTATAAAGTCCAGTTCTTTTTGTCGTGAACCGCAACTACCCCACACTAACGTCTTTTGTCTATTCCAAGTGCTATTATTTTATGAAATGTAGCCAATTAGCAAGACACTTCGGAAAACTGACCTCATGATGAGTTTTCGGAAGTGTCCTGGTAAATGGCATCGGCTCGAAAACCAACGTACGTGGCTTCAAACAAATGACCTTAGTACGGGGTAACTGCTTTATATTTTACGATATTGAAATCGGTCTTGTATGACCTGAGATCAGGTATAACTATTTTCTTACGTGGTCTGAGATTATTTTCTTTTAAATTACAAGTGAGCCGCGACACGAAAAAACCAACAATGTGGTTGTGCGCCCAGCGCAGACTCAGGTCAGCCTGGGCATCCACCCATTCTGAACAGACTCTTCGGTAAGTGTTTAAAGAGTAGCTAAGGGTCTAAGCTTCCTCCATGCGGACAGCGAAGACTCTGATCAGACTGGCCGATGCCCAGGCTGATCTGAGTCTGCGCTGGGCGCACAACCACGTTGTTGGTTTTCTCGCGTCGCGGCTCAAGTTATTTACCTTTATTAGCACGTGATAGTGACGTACGCTGTCCACCTTGGAACCTGAGTTACGGTGTTAAGACTGCAAAAAGCGAGCAAATATGAGCTGCGACACGACAAAACCAAAACGGTGGAATGTGCGCCAAGGAAGACTCATATCAGCCTGAGCAGCCGCCCAGTCTAATCAAAGTTTTCGTTTTGCGCTTAAAGGGAAGCCAAGAGTCTGAGCTAGCTCCATGCGGATAGCGAAGACTCTGATCAGACTGGGCGGATGCCCGGCTGATTTGAGTCTTCGCTCGGCGCACATGCCTCTTTGTTGGTTTTGTCGCGTCGAGGCTGGTATTGACATTGTAATTGATGGTGTGCGTGGTCATTATGCCAATTATCAAACCTTCTGACAGCATGTGAGCACAATATCAAGAACTGGAATCAGATTTTCTCTGGGAAAGAAAACGTCAATTAAGGACTCAGATTGTTTTACCGTAACTGAATTTGTCCATTAACCTCAAGCGAAACTAATAAGACTGACGTGCGACTGACAGAAGTGAGGTTGACTTAGTATTCCGTGCAAGAAATTACAAATATCATATATACTCAGCAAAACAAGAGAATCGATGGAAGGGATGGATGCTCCCGGAAGGTGTGCAATAGTGAAATGGGTATCCTGTCACGGAGTGACTTCTGAATAAACTTTATGCAATAAAACCAGAGGTAAAGGAATGAGAAGAAGCAGATCATTAATCTACTCAATAACACAGATGTCTAATGGCAAACCATGGTAAATAATCACTGGAAATAATAATCACAGGGTATAATCGATTCCGCTAATTTTCGCTTCCTGCAGAAACTGTCCGTCATATTCGGCTTCCGCCGAGACTATCCGCGAACGCTTGCTTCCTGCAGAGACTACTGTCCTCGAAAAATGGCTTCCTGTCGAGACTGTCCGCGTGACTCTGCTTCCTGCCGAGAGCCTCGGCAGGAAGCAGAACCACGCGGACAGTCTCTGCAGGAAGCCATTTATCATGTACAGAAGTCTCGACAGGAAGCAGGAGTTCGCGGACAGTCTCAACGGAAGCCAAATATGACGGACAGTCTCTGCAGGAAGCGAAAATTACCGGAAACGATTATACCCTGTGATAATGATTAGCCTTCAACATGTTTGTCAAATGCTTATCCATGCAATCCACACCAAGGCTCGTCATTATCAACACCAAAACTATTTGTGTCAGAGTAATAGTTCTTGAGCTTTGCAGTATCTGTCATTGCCAGCTATCAATATTCTAAATTTCATTCAGTCATAATTTTCCTCTATTAATATATGAAATTTCATTTAATAACCTTTAGTACTTTCACAGATATGCTCGGGACAAGCATAATAGTGAGGAAAAATTCAGAATGGAAGTAAAAGAATTTGAAATAGCGTTATATATATGGTTCATGTGCGCAACACTCCCTCTCATGTAGACCCTCATCAGTATTTTAGATTGCATTCCATTTCCTACAACAATTTTAGATAGAGTCGGGTCGGGTAACGTCGGACAGCGGGTAAGTTCGGACCCAATGCAAACAGTGAAAATCCTGATGAGCCGGCTCATAATGAGCCGTCTCATCAGGATTTTCACTGGTTGCCAAGTTAATTGTGATTAAATTCCAAACAACTGACATATAAAGGAAAGAATGTCACTGTCCGAATTTACCAACTGCCCGAAAATACCCGATTTTCCTATATATATTCTGGACAATCAAAATACTGAAAAAAAAAACTAGAAAGGGAGCTAACCCGAAATTACTTGTGATAGTGTTATTGTTCTTATGCTCTTCACTTTTTCTCAGAGCCCTCTATCAGTATAAGAATTTTTTGTCAACTTCTGTTCACTTCAATACTTACAGAGATATGTTCCGGACAGTCAAGCAATGTACTGGAAACCATAGGAAGGGAGCTAACTCGGTAATTACTTGTGATAGGCTTATGATTTTTGCACTCTACATTTTTTAATTGTCCTGCACCAATGTAAGAAGTTTTATTGAGTTCCATTGAATAATTTCATAGATCTGCTCCGGTCAAGAAAAATAGTGTGAAAAACTAGGAAGGAAGCTGACTTCGAAATAACTTGTAATAGCGTTATGGATCTTGCACTCTACACTTTCCTTCATTGCCGTCTATCAATGTGTGAATTTTCATTGAGTTCCATTTGATACTTGCATAGATATGCTCCAGTTGAGAAAAATAGTGTGAAAACTAGGAAAGGCGCTAACTTCGTAATTACGTGTGAAAGGGGTGAGGTTCTTGAACTCTGCTTTTTCCCCAGTGCTCTCTTGTAGTGTGTGACGTTTCATTGAGTTTCTTCTAATAGGTTTGGACGAATGGTTATCTAGTGACTACAGTACCGTGCCAAAGCGAGTCAAATTTTTCATAAAACCCTTAGTCTTAATTGTATTTTTCGGCATGCAAGAACATAACTGCGTTGCATCTGCTTTTACCATTGAAGTAAAATATATTGTTAAAACGCGTAATGATTGAAGCAATAAAAACAATTGTCTGCAATCTTGTACATGTATTGACAAATATTAATTGAGCCGCGACACGAGAAAACCAACGAAGTGGTTGTGCGCCCAGCGCAGACTCAGATCAACCTGGGCATCCGCCCAGTCTGATGAGAGTCTTCACAGTGCGGTGAAAGGGTAGCAAAGGGTCTAAGCTACATCCATGCGGACAGCGAAGACTCTGCTCAGACTGGGCGGATGCCCAGGCTGATCTGAGTCTGCGCTGGGCGCACAGCCACATTGTTGGTTTTCTCGTGTCGCGGCTCAATTATAATGACTGCAGCATTTAAGGTGAGGTGGGAGTAATTCAGCGCCGCCGTGCGGCAGTTTCCGTCACTGCGCTACGTAATGACGTCGAACGTTCCATTTGATAAAAACAAGATAGCGTCAACGTTAGCCGCTTCTGTGATCACTTCATGGTCTGCTCACAAAATGCAAGGAGGCTGAGCGCTGGGCGAAATTTAAAGGAAGTAGAAAGTGCCGTAGAGGAGAAACTGAAAAAGATAGTTAGTTTTCGGTGCGGAAGACAACTTGTGGGATATTTGACAGTTTCTTAACAGTTTATGACAGTTTATGAGACGGAGTTCGCAGCTTTTGAGTTAGACAGTGGCGTAGAAAGAAACTGAAAAAAATATAGCTGTTCTCTGACAGTTCCTCATTAGTTTGTTAGATGGAGTTCGCAGCTGTTGAGTTGCAATAACAAAGCCTCGTGAAATTGAATCCAGAATCGTACAATGACTAGTCAGATCACTGTCTACACTTCCACTACGTACTTAGCAGTTAGCATAGTAGCAGCCATAGACAGTCGTTATCATACCACCCACACTTTAAATACTAATCAGCAAAAGCTATGCCAAATTTCAGTTATATCAAAAATTCGTAGACTGTCCCTAGCATTTGAACACCGCCAGGCAGCCTTATCAACGTCGACGCAATGTCGTCAGAATATTTTATCGACGTTGATACGATAATTCAACATCTGTTCTGTCAATAAGCTAAAAACAATGTGGCGTTTCTTTTTCCTTGCCTTTCTTTCACTTTTCTGTTTTTCATTTCTTATTTCTGTTTCAAGTGTATATCAAAGTATCTCCTGGACGCTAAAGTGAATCAAAGCTGCCTATCATTTTACAGAGAGAGAGAGAGAGAGAGAGAGAGAGAGTCGACGAAGTCCAGTCGTTGGACCGCTATGTTACCGTGCAGAATATATTAGGCCCTTTCTTGGAATGGGTCAAGAACTGGAATACTTGACTCGCTTACACTGTGCAAAAGCCAAGTGGACAAGGGAATTGTTCAAATGTCATAACACGTGTTAGCCCGCCCCAACTTGGGTGCCCGTCAACTGTCTCGGGTGCCCATCAGCTGTATGGGAGGGCATAATGGCAATGCTTTCGATTTTTTTTTAATTAAAAATACTTAGTTAAGACGGATTATGCAGAGATTTAGAGAAACGTATTACATCTGCCTTCATCCTGCACTTTCAAGACAAAGACAATCATGAGTGATGAAAGTTCCAGACAAATTTTGCCGGTAGCCTACAAAAAGCGATAGTTGATATGTGGCGCGAAAAGTTAAGTAACGTAAACGTCACCATGCGCAACGTCAACATTTCTGTCTAAAGAGACCGGCAGGCCGGGCATTTAATGCACTTTAACTCGAAAGTTAAGTCGGCGCCCTACTATTTTTATTGCTTTAATGTGAACTTCTATCATTGGGTGATACTGTGTTAGTTTTTGAAGAAAAAAAATGTGTTTTGTTTTCTCAGAATGAAGGTTTTTATCCAAGAGGTACGAGCAAAAAAGTGCATTTTCCATAGAACGCCATTATAACGTCGGGTCGTAAAAGTGGAAATATTGACGTTTTCGAGGTCAGATATCTTAAAAACGACATCGGCGACCCCCCTTTTTAATTACATTTTCTGAAAGAGGGACCGAAAATGTACAATATAAGGAAGTATGAATAAAATCATGTGTTTTGTCAATTACTCCCACCTCACCTGTACAAGGTTGCGGGTAAACGTCACATTGTTTGTGCAAGCGTTCATATGTACATGCGCGCAGCGAAGTGTTTGGGCAAATAGATTTAGTGTTTGTCATTCATGCGGGGAGTCGTGGGCTCGACTCCTATCGAGACACATATCCGATTATTACTTTCAATCTAATAAACCAGGAAATCCGCGCCCAGTGTGTACTGAGCTGAACTTAGCGGTGTTGCTGAGCGTCGCCGTCAGCTTTGACAAACTGGCAAAACTGTGCATACAAGACACAACATACACTCAGATAATGTATCTGTTATGGTTTCGTACCCGCACTGTAAAAAGATATTCCGTAGATTTTACTGTAGAATAACTGGCAACCAGCTGCCAATCCATTTCCCGTAATTTTTACAGGCGATCATTGTTGGAAATCACGATATAGTAGTGTTATGATAACTGGCCGTACTCGAAAATACCTTCATAATGTTGAAGGGTTATATGACCAAAATAGCCCGTTCTATTCTATCCTACTCTGCTTGATGTTTCTTAAATTTTTTACGGGCGCCAGTAAAAATTACGGGAAATGACTGGTAACTGGTTGCCAGTTATTCTACCGTAAAATCTACGGAATGTTTTACAGTGCAGGGTCTATGGCCCCGCTTAAACAAACACGACTGGACAAAATAAAATGCATGCTTCAATGCGCGTTTGTACATCATCCTGTAAGTTCGCATGCATGCGTGCGTGCGTGCGTGCGTGCGTGCGTCGTGCGTGTGTGTGTGATTATCTGCAATTAGCGATGGTGATAAATCACATCGAAAATTTCAAATTTCTAGTTTACGTGTCCGTCTGCGGCGGTCAGTCTGGAAAGAAATAAGGATGATGATGTGATCATCAGTATCTCTGGTGTTTTTTTTCTACAGAGACACTATAAAGGTATTTTCGAGCGATTTCAATTAACTCTTGTGAGCTAATCGAACCATACCATGATTTCTCCGCAAATGTCCTACCGGCAAACGCACGTAAGAATTATTTTAGATGAACCGGCAGCCAGATGCCACTTATTTTACCGTAAATGATTATTAAAATCTACGGATTTTTACCGTATGCAGCCAGGGTAGTCGCTGCATTGCTAGTTCCAAAAACAAGTGCAATGGGAAAAGAAAGTATTTAAACAAGTAATTGATGTTCAATCATGTTATGTGCTGTTACATGTATCATTCATTCTATTACGAATTGGAGTTCAGGGTATTTAGGAGGTGTGTGCCGTGGTAGCTGAGAGGGTTAAGCGCTGGCCTGTTGATCTCCGTCCCGCGTTTTATTCCCGTTAGAGGGCGGAAAGTTTTTCAACCATAAACCATGCCAGCTAGGAATTCCTGGAACATTTCCCGTATAAGGTTAATCGTCATAAACGTTTGAAGAATGAATTGGCCGGGAATTCCGAGCTGGCATGTCTTCATTCCATCACTTGAATGAACTTCACCTTCATCTCCGGTTCGGGCGGAAAACCCCTGAGCCAAATGCCTGCCATCTTCTCTTCTACGTAATGACGTCTGTCTACCTTATGACGTTACTGTACGTGCACAAATGACGTCGTGTATGTAGACTAATTACGTCATAACCAGACGATATTTTCCATTTTTCTTGCCTTTTAGTCTCTCTAGAATAGTTATTTCAAAACATATATATTTGTAAATGCATAAAATTGCCAAAAACGCATTTTCTTTATTACTCGTATACAGTGGCCCAAAAGTGGCCCGTTGGCACTCAACGGATACCATGTAGTGGCCCAAAAGTGGCCCGCTGGCACTCAAGGGGTTAAAGGTTGTTGGTCCTGATTTCTGTCAGTTTTTTGCATATAGTGTACAACCGGAGTCGCATGTAGTGTATGCACAGGAGTGAATATCTTTTAACTTTTTGTATTGGAAACTATGTATGGTGCCAATCTTTATTTATGCATAGACATTGTTTAGTTTTGCTGACAATGTTCGCAACAAATGCGAAAATAATACACGGGGCTCTACATTTCGTGGTTGCTAAGTTTAAGGATTTACGGTAGAGCCGCCAGATGTCATAAATGCATTTCTGTCAAACCATTGGCAAATCATTATATTTGCATCTACTACAAGAAGAACGATTTAAATTATGTAGAGTGTGAGGAACGATATGTCAAAGTAATGCAAAGCGAATAAACGTTAAAATTTAATGTAACTTTAAAAATAGGCCACCCCATTTGTGCTTGAAGCGCTGTATAAAAGAAGCGTTTCGCCAGACTCTGAAATTTATGAAAGTTTCACAGAAAGCTAGTGAACAACTAATTATTACAGTCGTGTTAAGCACACAAGCGGAGATTCACTAGAAGTATCTTGGACCGAGATCTTTTCAATTGTCCCAGTATATCCTAGGCCGGGTATTCGTGTAAGCGTCCCTTTTCGGATGGATTCACACCTAACATTTACTCTGACCATGCTAAATTAAGGAACAGAATCGACTCTCTGCTTTTGAATATAAGGAAGTATGTAACAGCAATCAGAGGTGCCAAATACTATTCTATTTATACTGCAAACATTGTACATGTACGTCCGAACTGAAAGCTTCTATGGTACTGTCTGATCGGGATGTATAACGTTTACAATCACACGCTGTTTGCAAGTATTTCTTGAAAATGTGTCATTACTGCAGAAAAAAAGTTAGCAAATACGATGTTATTCAAAGTTGAGATATTCGCAATGACTCTTAAAAGGTAATTTGGCAATTATGCTATTGCTGCGCAATTCCAGTTAAACGTACTGCCTCGTTCGAAAGCTGTAATGCAATAAAACGCTAGCGCTTCTGCTGTAAATTGAATTAGTGCCAATTGGCAGTTTCATGGCAAGGGCAACCATTAATACTTCCTTAATTAAGTATTTGAGCCGCGACACGACAAAACCATCAATGTGATTGTGGGCCAAGCGCAGACTCAGATCAGCCTGGGCATCCGCCCAGTTTGACTAGACTCTTCCCCAAGTGCTCAAAGGGTAGCTGAGGGTCTAAGCTACCTCCATGTGGACAGCAAAGACTCTGATCTGAGCCTGCGCTGTGCGCACAACCACATTGTTGATTTTGTGGTGTCGCGGCTTATTTGGAATCATACGACTGCACTGCAGCGTTAAATGAGGCTTCGCATGTGTAACTGTATAGGCCTGATAACTTTGAGTAAGTTTCTTCACTTTTTCCTAAGCACAGCCATTGCCAACTGTTTGCGTCATTTAGAGAGACGCCGTGGTCGAGTGGTTAGCACGGCTCAGCTATAGTGCAGAAAATCATCGATTCGACACTAACTTGTCTTGGGCAGCCGGCGACTGAAAGACACTCTCTGTCAACTCAGTGGTAAATGGATACATTGTTTTCAAGCAGGGAAGGATAAAGAAGCTAGTGGAGAGGGACGGGCACCCAAGACTCACAAGTCTTGCTGACCCTACTGCCACTAGGGTACGGAAAATCTTTATCGTTTTCTTACAGACTTGGAATTCATAGTAATATGCATTTTTCTTGTCTTTTCCAACAGTGGCTTCTAACGGGTAAAAGAAAGGAGTTAGAAAACAATCATTGAAATATACTTTGCGTTGAATCAAAAATGATTCTCGTGAACGGGTTTGCTTTGACAAAACCTACATCGTCATTAAATGTTGATAAATGCTGTTTTACATGTCAAAATAAGATGTTTTGTAGAAAGATTAGCCTCTGGTCACTATTCAATATCGAAAAGTTCTGATTCAATCTTTTCAGGAACCATAGCTTGTGACTATATATAAAATATCACAAGATATTTTTCACAAATATTTTGGTCTACACTTAGCAACCATCTCTGTATCTCCATTAGTATCTGTATTGACATCCTAAAAGCATCATAGCTTTTTGAACAGGAAAGGTCTTTAAAAAGAATACCTCACTTTTGCAAAATAGGATATACTCATGGGAAATAAAATCAAAGGATCCAGAAGCCTAGTTGAACTAGAAATCGGCATTTAAGTTAGTTTAGCTCCAAGCTGACATAACAACACCAGCGGAAATCAGCTTAAACTCGCATATCAGCCTTTTAAAATATATAATTAAATGATAGTAAATAATAATGGTATCACACACAGATAAACAAATGCCACATGACAGTTTATCAGTCCGTTTGGTATGTGGTTCATGTTAAAGAAAAGAAAACATAGTCTTGTTTATTGGGTGGCATGACCTTTTTATGCAACAATTCAATGGAATTGATTTTTCATCAAAGGAAATACCCAGTCGTACACAGACAATGATCACAAAATCCGAACGCACTGTACCATCATTTCCGATTTTCATAGCGTTGAAAAATCAACTTTCTTATACCTTTTGTAGGCTTTTTAATGCATGACGTAATACGGTATATTAGATTTCTAATATGATCTCTTAAAGACATTCATTCTCTACTATATGGAACACACCCTGTGTCCCCCACTGTTTGATGGCTCTGTTACATCATCACAGTATCCGAACGCACTGTACCATCTCTTCCGGTTTTCACAGCGTTGAATCGAGAGTACAAAATTCGCTTATAACCAGTAGTCGGAAATCATTATGTTTTGAGATTTTATCCGGAATCTGCTGCGTCATTTATAGTTATTCAGCTTTGAAAATGTAAAGAGGTAAGTTTAATATAATTTGCTCTTCGGTCTTTTACATTCTTACCTTGTACAATGAAAAACTCATGGCGGTCAAAGAAATTTTATTCCGAACAGCATAATATAACACAAGCTTGTGTCATGCAAAACCTAGCAATCATCCTATTACCAAACTAACAAACTGTAGATTGATAACGCCTCCCGTTTGTTTTAAAGATTTTTATAAAACATGTAAGAAAAGGCTCAAAATGGTTTTAGAATCATGCCACGGGCAATTTGAATACTGTACCATTTACTATCCACCCATACACGACATTGTACAGGGCAATGAAGTAAAAGACCGAAGAGCAAATTATATTAAACTTACCTCTTTACATTTTCAAAACTGAATAAGCATAAATGACGCAGCAGATTCCGGATAAAATCTCAAAACACAATGATTTCCGACTACTGGTTATAAGCGAATGTTGTACTCTCGATTCGACGCTGTGAAAACCGGAAGAGATGGTACAGTGCGTTCGGATACTGTGATGATGTAACAGAGCCATCAAACAGTGGGGGACACAGGGTGTGTTCCATATAGTAGAGAATGAATGTCTTTAAGAGATCATACTTACTTTTAATAATAGAACACGAACACAATAACAGATTGATTGTAGGCAATGATATTGATTGAACTATTACTAGTAGAGCAGCTTTCAAGGGTTTTCTGAAGGGTTACATAGACCAGAAATCTAATATACCGTATTACGTCATGCATTAAAAAGCCTACAAAAGGTATAAGAAAGTTGATTTTTCAAGTTGATACATTGCACGTAATATCCGCTTTAGTTAAACGAATTTGCTAACCTGAATGTCAGTCAAGCCAAAGTTATTATAAACAAGAAAAATCTTAAAAAAAAAAAAAAAAAGATAATCGGCGCAGATTAAATGGAAGTGTGTTTTGTTATATGTCTCTATTTGAAGATTTGACAATAACTTTCGTGAATAAGTAAGCTATGTCGGTAGGCACCCACAACCGTAATTTTGACACTGGGTAGTGACAACGACCTATCTCAAAACTGAGCTGTCCAATTTGGAATTCCAGAATGGACAGCGGTCAATCTTGGAATTGACCTGATTTCAAAAGTTATCAACATGTTGCACTGTTTGTTTGTTTGTGTGTATTAAACCGACAGTAGAGATCGAAAGTAGATCTACGACGAAAAAAGAGAAAGTAGTGAATATCTGCGTCTGTTTTCGATAACATTTCTATTGTAAAATATAAGACAGAGTGCTAGTATTCACAGTGCAGTACGACGAGAAAAAACGAAGATTAAATATTCATTGACCTTTGATATTATTGGCTAAATTTTGACAGCCAATGGAATCTTGTGAAATGTGGAACAATATCGAAATTATACGAGGCTGCGCTTCGAAAAATTCGAATTGAATTGTTAGATAATTATCCGTCTACACAAATCATAATGCTAGAATTTGCAAACTGTCTCCATACTGAAAGCAATAGATCCGCTCAAAATGACCCATTTCATTTATGAGCCGCGACACGAGAAAACCAACAATGTGGTTATGCGCACAGCTTAGACTCAGATCAGCTTGGGCCTCCGCCTAGTCCGCTCAGACTTTTTGCTAAGCGCTTAAAGGGTAGCTAAGGGTCTAAGCTACATCCATGCGGACAGCGAAGACTCTGATCAGACTGGGCGGATGCCCAGTCTGATCTGAGTCTGCGCTGGGCGCAAAACCACATTGTTGGTTTTGTCGTGTCTCGGCTCTTATTATTTAAAATTACTGTTAACTTATCTTTTATGCCTTTTAGAAAGCTTAAACACTTTTAGGCAGATGAAAACACGCCCATTTAGTGTGTAAACCGAGTTGAATAACATAGAAACTGTACACGCTCCTGTGTGTATTGATTTTTTTTCGGGTCACAAAAAACATAAAAATAAATAAAACAGGCTAACACTTAAATCATTTCTGATTGTAAATGAGTCCTGAAATGTATGTCATCAGCGTTACAATGGCTTTACTTGCATAAAACCACTCTATACAAAGATTTTGAGAATATGAAATTTGGGCAGGATTACTGCTTTAACCGTCTTACAAACGTTCATCAGTTCAAGGATATCCAATATAAAGCACGGTGATTTGTTGATTAGAGTTTCTATCAACGGCTTTGATAATGATGTATGCTCCCTTACATTATTTAAGAATTGTGGAATTGCAAGACTGTTGTGGGTTTTAAGTTTGTTTCTTTAGATTATCGAAAGATATTGAGATGCTTTTATCAACTGAATGAAAAGAAAAAAACAACAACAAATTTTCTCAATGGAAATAATGGAGGGGGATAAATCTGATTACTCACCAATACTTTGACGATTGTTAAGTTCCTTTATCCTTTTTCTTATTCCTTTTTCCGTTTTCCTTATTTCTTTTTCCTTATTCGATTTTCAGACTCATAGAAATAGAACTTTGCGACGCTTTGCAACAGAGGATTCGCATATAGCACATTCACGATCATTTTTACTTCAAAGCATAATGGTATAGTTTTCCAAAGCTCAACGGTACAAACTGCAAATAAGGAAAAAGGAAATGAATCAAAATTTCTTTTTTCCTTATTCGATTTTGAGGTCCATACAACTACGTGAAGCTATGCAATAGAACATTCATATATAGTGCATACACGATCATTTTTACTTCTAAGAATAGCGATAAAGATTTCCGAATTTCAAAGCAAAACAAATCGAAAAAGGAAAAAAGAAACGAACGAAAAATTTATTTTCCCTTCTTCCATTTTCAGGCTCATAGAACTTTGCGGATCTGTGCAACAGAAGATTCGCATATTGCACATTCACGATCACTTTTAATTCTAAGAATAATGGTATAGATTTCCCAAGCTGAATAGTACAAACTCCAAATAAGGAAATAAGAAATGAAAAATTTCCTTTTTCCTTCATTGATTTTAAGGTCCGCATAGAACTTAGTAAAGCTATGCAATAGAACATTCACATATAGTGCACTCAAGATCATTTTTACTTCTAAGCAGAGTGATATAGATATCCGAAGTCAAAAGTTACGAATAAGGAAAAAGAAAATGAATGAAAATTATTCCTTTTTCCTTATTCGATTTTCAGGCTCATAGAACTTTGCGAAGCTATGCAAAAGAACATTCACATATAGCGCATTCACGATCATTTTTACTTCTAAGCGTAGTGATATAGGTTTCCGAATTTCATTGGTTCAAACTGCGAGTAAGGAAAAAGGACATGAATAAAAAATTCCTTTTTCCTTATTCGATTTTCAGGCTCATAGAACTTTGCGGATCTGTGCATTAGAAGATTCGCATATAGCACATTCACGATCATTTTTACTTCTAAGCATAAAGGTATAGAGTTCCAAAGTTCAACGGTACAAACTGCGAATAAGGAAAAAGGAAATGAATCAAAATTTCCTTTTTCCATATTCGACTTTGAGGTCCATAGAAGTTAGTGGAGCTATGCAAAGGAACATTCACATTTAGTGCACATTCACGATCATTTTTACTTCAAAGCGTAGTGATATTGATTTCCGGATTCAAAGATACAAACTGCGAATAAAGAAAACGAAATGAATAAAAATTCCTTTTTCCTTTTTGCGATTTTGAGGGCCAATGAACTTTAAGAAGCTATGCAATCGAACATTTTCATATAGCGCATACACGATCATTTTTACGTCTAGCATAGTGATACATGTAAAGATATCCGAAGATCAAAAGTACAAACTGCGAATAAGGAAAAAGGCAATGACAGTACTTCACTTTCCCCAGCAAACAGCTGTTAAAATCTGATAAGAACACATATCAAATACACAAAATAACTTCCACGATTTGGAAGTAAATTTCGGGGAAAGTGATAGACTGATGAGTGAAAAATTCCCTTTTCCTTATTCGATTTTCAGGCTCATAGAACTTTGCAAATCTATGCAAAAAAGATTCACATATAGCGCATTCACGATCATTTTTACTTCTAAGCGTAGTGATATAGGTTTCCGAATTTCAAAGGTTCAAACTGCGAATAAGGAAAAAGGAAATGAATGTATAATTCCTTTTTTCTTATTCAATTTTCAGGCTGACAGAACTTTGCGGATCTGTGCAATAGAAGATTCGCATGTAGCACATTCACGATCATTTTTACTTCAAAGCATAATGGTAAAGATTTCCAAAACTTAACGGTACAAACTGCGAATAAGGAAAAAGGAAATAAATCAAAATTTCCTTTTTCCTTATTCAATTTTGAGGTCCGTAGAACTTAGTGAAGCTATGCAATAAAACATTCACATATAGCGCATTCACGATCATTTTTACTTCTAAGCATAGTGATATATTCGATGTTCAAAGGTACAAACTGCGAAGAAGGAAAAAGGTAAATGAACGAAAAAATTTTTTTCCTTATTCGATTTTCAGGCTCATAGAACTTTGCGAAGCTATGCAAAAGAACATTGACATTTAGTGCATTCACGTTCATTTTTACTTCTTAGCGTACTGATATAGATTTCCGGATTTCAAAGGTTTAAACTGCTAATAAGGAAAAAGGAAACGAATGAAAAAGTCCTTTTTCTTATTCGATTTTCAGGACAAAGTAACTTAAAGAAGCAATGCAATAGAACATTCAGATATAACGCATACAAGAATTTTTACTTCTAAGCATGGTGATATAGTTTTCATAATTTCAAAGCATTAGAAAGCGAATAAGGAAAAAGGAAATGAACGAAAAATTCATTTTTCCTTATTCGATTTTCAGGCTCATAAAACTTTGCGAAGCTGAGCAATAGAAGATTCGCATATAGCACATTCTTGATCATTTTTACTTCTATTCATAGTGAAATGGATATCCGAAGTTCAAAGGTAGAAACTGCGAATAAGGAAAAAGGAAATGAATGAAAAATTCCTATTTCCTTATTCGATTTTGAGGTCCATAGATTTTAGTGAAGCTATGCAATAGAACATTCACATATAGCCCAATCACGATTATTTTTACTTCTAAGAATAGTGATATAGATTTCCGAGGTAGCCGGACGTTTCGGACCCAAGACGTTTCGGACCCAAATATTCAGGACGTTTCGGACCCAGACCTTTTCGGACCCAAGACGTTTCGGACCCAGGGACCTTTCGGACCCAAGACTTTTCGGACCCTAGCAAGCGGACGACCATGTGCTGAAATAGTCTGCAACAACCAGTTATCTCACTTATCAACGACACGTGGATAATTATGCAACTGACCCAACCTGATATGGAATCGATCACACTTCTTACGGAAATCATTGACAGTTTAGTAATACCTGTTTGATTAGTAAATTGCACACGGGTCGAAAAAGTTATTTTGAAATCCTATTTCTGCTGTCTGAAACAATCACGCAGAAATCATCGTCATGAATTAATTGTTTGAAAAATAAATACAAACTGATTAGGTATCTAATATCTATAAACTACATGCTTAGAGTAATGGTTATCACCGCAGAATTCCACAGCGTACGTTTTATTATTATTATTATTTTTCATTTGGTGACAGAAAACATATGTTGTGGCTTTGATTAATCTGCAGCGGCATTTCTGCTGTAAATAAACTGTCACCAGTTTGCTACCGATTATCGTTATAATTCGATCGACCGATATGTTTATTTAGTTTAAACATATTTTATTGCTCATAAAGTCAAATACAAGCAAATGGGTCGGCCACAAATTTAACAACATTGATTATATCGCAATTGCATTGTGGGCTGAAATCGTCAGAGGATCTATCTATATATCTATCTATCTATGAAATTAAATGATAATACTTTTTAGAAAAGTTTTGACAATAATTTTCTGGAATATTTTATTTCGACTTCGCCGTAGAGCACATGGCTTAGGATGTTAGTTAGAATTACGTGGCTTTCACACCCAAAGCTGGATATGCTAAACATGCTAAAGGTCCTTGTTTGAATTATTTAGCGCATCAATTAAGACTGACCAGAGTTTACCCTGCTTCTTAAAAATTAAAGACTGTTTTTGTGAATATAGAAGGGTCTAAGATCTGAGTCTTCGCAATTTGTACATACGACATGGCACTTTTTCACGCGAAGTCAGTAAATGAACTTTTCGCCGTCGTTCATTTTCTTCGAGGGGCCCCTATAGCTCACATAGGGAACTTTATGCTTCAATATGGCGGAAACTACCGATAGTGACTTACGGGTTTATCCGAGAGCTTACCTGTTCAAATAATGTCGAGTGTTATATGCAATTACATAGGAATATAATTTAAAATGTGAAATTAAATACATATATAATATTACGACAATTTTTTATAAGTTATGATCATAAACGTCAGTCTTTGTTCGCTAATATGGTATAAAAAATATAAAAATTAACTTCACGTTTTGATTCTTCCATCAGCTTTTGAAGTTTGCAGCTTCAATCACATGGAATTATATAAGAATAGTGTTGAAAATGCCTAAGAAGCTATGTTCAGCCTAAAATTTGAAAATGATCAGATTTTCTATAAAACTTTTATAAGTTATCACCACTGAGAGATTTTTACAAGGTTTACATTGATATAATTCATTATAAAATAAGTACATTATAAGTTTCTTCCATCGATCTCTAAACATACAGAAAGTCGCGTTTCGAAACAACCTCGCTCATAATAGTTTCAAATAGTTGAAGTCCAATCCGCCCCTATTGCTCAATGGCTTATATCACTTCATTTCTTGGTATTCGTGTTTTGTTTATGTATTTATATATGTGTTTTTATGATCTAACTAAGATAAGAAAAATATTTATATTGTCTTATTAAGAAAGAAAGAAGGAAAGAAAGAATAAACGAATGAACACAAGATTGGAAAAAAAGAGAAAGAAGTCACGTAACTCTTACACGTGACCATCAAAAATGAACAGACAGTTAATCGACTACTTGTTGTTTTAAAAAATCCCTTTATAAGCTAAAATAACAATAATTACATATTTTTTTGGTAATGTTCGATCAATCTATTAATTATTATCTTAATTGCTGATGTTTGTGCTACATTTTTGATTGAAATTTATTTGAGTGTGATGGGGCGTATTTATCAAAGAAACCGAAATATGTTTTGTGTATCCCAGGGTAGAATCTTAGAATCCACAGAAATGTATTATTGACCGACAGATTTGGTCATTCATAATCAGGAGACACGAAGATACATACACCGTATTGCTCCCTTAAGATTTTAATGTCGAAAAAACAAATGTTTATTGTAAGAAACTAAATCATGGTGAAGATTTTCTAATAACCGTGGTAGTGTAGGATTAATATTGCTATGAAACATTTTTCTTGCAAGGCTATAAAAAATTTTTTTATCCTTAACTTTATTTGTAATATTTCTGTTTATAATGAAAGTTAATCACTTTAATTTATGACTGTATTAAGTGATGCTAGAAAGGAATATTGAAAGATATTTTTGTGCTATTTTCTGTATTTCTGCTAATATGAGTACTTACGATAATAAACCTGTGCATCTGCGGATACTTATGAGCCTCTGATATGTGCAAACTGATAAGACTGAACAGTGTCTGATCAGTTTGCGCTAGCTGATCGGAATTTGATGACAATATACAGTACAATTAACATGCTTATTACACGAGGATTAATCGATTATCGATCATAAAATCCGATATTACCTCTTTACTGTTTTTGTAATTGTCAAAAGTTTGTTATAAAGTCATCTTGATATGAACAAAAATGAATGCAAAAAATGATATAAAGCTGCAATATTCAATTTATGGAATTAGTTATGTCTGCAAACTGACTCAGAGCAGCTTATGCACTCGCGAAACACTGGTCTGAGTTTATGATCAGTTGATAATTTGTCAATTTTAGTTTATTTGAGTTTAAACATAACCTTACCCGTGTTTCTGCACAAACCAAACTGATCCGAATTTCTGATTAAAATATTTTGAACATGTGTTATCAAATCAGGCTGTGACTGTGCGAAAACCATTTAAAATTGACAAGCTGTTCTCATGTGGTAATTAAATTGAGATAGAGTTAAAACAGTAAGAAATACAGAAAGAACAATTGAAAGCTACAAAGCAGTCGTCAGCAGTCCGGCCAAGTCCAGGTCACTTTCTTTTCTGGTCAATGTTCATAATTTTCCTCATATGAGCAGAGTCTGTGCTATGCGTTTAAAGGGTAGCTAAGACTCTAAGCTACCTCCATGCCGATAGCGAAGCCTCTGATCAGATCAGGTGGATACCCAGGTTGATCTGGGACTTTGCTGGGCGTATGGCACCTTTGTTGCGGCTAATTTAATTGTTTGCTAAAGTCATCAACTGAGTAGGCGATGCCAGTCGGAAGGTGTGAAAAACACATTCGCTCACACGTCTTGTCAAAACAATGCAACTTTAAATTTAACACCTGCTAACGGCAATGAAGGTTCAAAATGGATATTTAATCCGAATATCATTCTTATGATTATCTTGTATAAAACAGTAATTTTTGAGCCGTGCTGGAACAAAACCAACCCAGTGCCATAGCCCCTTGCCAAGACTCAGATCAGCCTTGGCAGCCGCCAATACTAATTAGAATCTTCGCTGTGCGCTTACAGAACAGGCAATGGTCTAAGCTACATGTACCTCTATGCGGACAGCGAAGACCCAGATCAGATGGGCGAATGCACGCGCTATTCTGAGTGTTCGCAGGGCGCACATGCCAATTTGTTTGTTTTTGTCGTGATACGGCTCATTTGTTTATTTATTTTTGTTCGCAGAAGAACATAGAAAGTCCGACTAATCCTAAATTTTTTTATCATTAATGTTTTAAATAGCGCAGCTTAGTTACATGCCGAAAGACACAATTTACATTTATATAAAAGTTTTAAACAGTTTTGTCAAATCAGAACCAAGAGAAAAAGGTTATCGTTGCTGTTGAGAAGTTGTTTAACATCACAGTAAATGCCAAGATGTTGCCTCTGAATTTGTAGGACTACAAGTATTGCTCGGTCTGCGATAAATGACACCCAGGTCTAGCAGCTCTGCCGCCGCAGAAGCAACAGCAGCCAATCTATTTCGCGAGCCCCGATGGGCGGGGCAAAAAAAAAAAAAAAAAAAAAAAAAGAAAGAAAAGAAACGAGAAAAACTATGTGGGTGGATGGGTATCTGTATCAGGCTTAATCTTTCAATAAAGATAAGGCCGTCAAAGGGATCGATATATCATAATTTCATTATTATAAGTATTATTGTTTTGTGTTTTTATTGTCAGAAACTAAAACAAACCGCTGTCAAAACTGCCCAATAATCAGATTTGTTTTCTCGCCAATTCTTACGAAATTTGACCTAAATATCAGAGAGAGGGGAAAAAGAGACTTATTACAACGAATAGGAGCAACTGAAAAAGTAAATTGATTTGATCTGAGGAAAAGAAATGAAAATCCACATTGTTAAAAACTAAAAATCTTTCCATCCAGCTCCTTCGTATTGTTATTATGCTGATAAATATTAAACACAGTGATGACAAAACCGGCTTCAGAGAAGTTCAACACCTGTACAGATATAGGATATGGACATCGATATCACATTCCTAATATCGATTAATGCCTATCGCTGCCCGGGTCTAAGGGAAATAACTGCATTCACAGTAATACTCGCTCCAGGTAACAGGTAACCGATTACACTATTTAGCGCGAATTGAAGACATAAGCTCCAGTTGATGGGTTAAGCGCTGGCCATCTGATCTAGCGGTCCCGAGTTCGATTCCCGGAAGCGGAAATCTTTTCAATCGTAACGAGGATCCATTGCACACAGCCTTTCATTATCACCCTTCCATCGTCCTGAAATACTGTTGAAAAGGACGTAAATCGCAAGACTTCCATCCAACCATACTTCCATTATCCATCGCACCCTTTGACTACAGCGCTGACTGGTAACAGTTAAAAGAGATAAACTACCTCGTCATTTTACACTTTCCAAACAATTTTCTTATACTAAATTTCGTCAAACATTATATTATCATATTTAAATTCTGAGTATTATTCATAAATATATTATAGTTTGAATGCAAAGACAAGTTAAAAACAATTAATGCCAATTAACCAAATCATGAGCTGTTAAGGAAATTAATATTAGATTTCGCAATCATGCGATGATACCAACATAATCAATCTCATTCGCGCACGTGATTGTTACCGCAATCGATTTTATTTGAACAACCAACACGATCTCTTCCAGAGAGAAAGAGAAAGAGAGAGAGAGAGAGAGAGAGAAAATACAAATTCACAGTGTTCGAAAAAGATGTTCTAGAATGATTCTTATTTCTTAATATATAGTTTAGCAAGGAGGTGACTGTAATTTTGCAATTCTTTAAGGAGAAACCAGTATCCAACTTTTATTAAGAACCATTCTAGAACATCTTTTTCAAACACTGTGAATTTGTATTTTAGAATAGAACGTTTGCTTTTTGTATACTTTTTCTTCTTTTACAAACCGGAAAATGTTTTCGTTCTTTCTTATTTTCTCATTTTTTGTTTGTTTGATTTATTTTTTTTATTTTTTTATTTTTTTACAACGTCCTGTCAAATTTGATTTCTTTCCTTGTCATCGGTTGCATTAATTTATAATCTGCATAAAATAAATTACCATATAAATTGCATTTGAAAGACTGAAATATAAATACAATGTAATAAAACGAACGTAATTAAAGACGTCTTATCTCTTGCTCATGAGCACTTGTTTAATACTCATCGATAATCCCAACTAAAAATATCGTGTTTATTCACTAATGGATGTCGCGTGTCACGATTTATCGATACCGCTGCTTACCTGGACAATAGGCAGGGCAACTGTCTTTCAGATAGATAGTCTTTCAGATAGATAGATAGATAGATTGTCAAAACTGAAATTTCATTAAAATAATGAACCTGAAGATTAGAAGCTCAGCTTTACTTTTAACTTTAGTTATTGTAACTAGCCTTTTAGTTTCGCGTTTTATTATTATTTGTTGTAATATGGCTTTCAAGGTATCATTTTCAGTTTGGAGTTTAATTTATCTAACGTTGGAATGATTTTTGAATTCCATTTGCAAAAATTAGTAAACCTAAAGATGATGCGCATATGGTAGTCTATCATATCGGTTTCATCCTTCTAAAATTATGAAAACATTGCAGTTACGTGCATCAACAATCTTTTTCTTTAAAGAACGTTAAAAGTTTAAAGAACTTTCAAGTAAAGGAAACTCATGGTATTAAACATTAATAAATAAATAAATAATGACATGGTCCAGTCAAGTCTTTAACCTGCCATAATCTGTCATTACAGAAAAAGCATATGGGCTGAAATAACGAGTCTGAATGAAATAAAAATAAAAATAAAATAAATAAGTAAACATAAAAAGTATGCCAAGACTCAGTATTGATGGTATCTTCCAAATGTATGTATGGCCCAAGTTTCATGCCTCTAGCCCTTATACTTCTTGAGAAAAAGACCTAAACGCGGAAATTGACAAATTTGCAACAGACCTAAACGCGAAACTTGACAAAAATTGCAAACTCGGTGAAGCATAAAGGTAGGCCAAGACTCAGTCTTGATAGTAGATGTGATCTTTATTCCTCCAGAAGTATTCATGGCCCAAGTTTCATGGCTGAAGCTTTTATAGTTCTTGAGAAAGGGACCTAAACGCAAAAATTCTACAAACAATTGCAAAGTCGGTGAAGCGTAAAAAGTAGGCCAAGACTTAGTATTGATGGTAGCTTTAACTTTTACTCTTCCAGGTGTATGCACGGCCTAAATTTCATGGCTCTAGCCCTTAGAGTTCTTAAGTAATGGACCTAAACGTGATAAAGGTGTGAAGGGGCCGAGATGGTCGGGGCCGAAGTGACTGTTATCTATTTTTGCATGTTACGGCTCAATTATAACTTTTTTGCCCTATTCCTATATATAAAGATATTTTCCAGGAAGACAAGGTCACCGGTGATTTTCAGAACTTGATTTTCAAGATGTTTTTCGGCATTTATTTTGAAAGCTTCTATGTGTTTATGACGGATACTATAAGTGTACAAGTGCAGCGTGTAGCTCCCAGTGCCGGGGCGTCCTACTGATTTGGATAATAGTATGGCAAAGGCCTCCTGTTCTTGCAGTAGGTGTGGGTGGAGGTATATGGACATTTTTCTCTCGTCTATCATTTCTATCTTCTTTCTCCCTCTTTCTGGGAGACGGCCCAAGACAGACTGAAAAAATTGTCTCAAAGGGCCGTTAAACCCAAAACAATCAATCAATCAACGAGTGTGCAAGGCTATAATATTGGCATATACAGAGAAATCAACACCAGAAGAATGCTTGAATATACATGTATGAGGTCATGAGGGTCGTTCAGAAAGTCGCAAAAAGTTGTCAGCAATGACGCAAATATTCGCTATGGCTGTGGAAAGAATATGAGTATTTTCAAGGCTGAAAGTGTCAGTGTTTATGTTGGCTTTTATATCTTGAAGTTTTGAAACACGCCCGTTCTTTGCTTGTTTGTTTCTTTGATTTTGTCATGCCTTTCGATCTTTATTGTTTTTTGTCTATTCATATGGGCCATGCATAACTCTTTTCAATATATAATTGTACATATGTGCATCTTCAAAGGGTTAGCATGGTTTACGTTACACCAGCTGTCACTTTCAAATACTATATATGTTGGGACTATTTTGTTTATTTTATGAAAAAAAATACTTAGATTCATTGTGTAGAAACAAAGGTGCTTCTCTTTTAAAGATGTGCATTTAACAGAAAAGGACGAAATAGGACTTGGGACGAGGACGAAGTATTGGGTCCGAAACGTCTTCAAACAGGGTCCGAATGGTCCCAGGCCAGGGTCCGAAACGTCTTGGGTCCGAAAAATACGCAGGGTCCGAAACGTCTTGGGTCCGAAACGTCCGACATTCGATTTCCGAATTTCAAAGCAAAAGAAAACGAATAAGGGAAAAGGAAATGAACGGAAAATTCCTTTTTCCTTATTCGGCTTGTGCGATCCCTGAGAGGACCTAAGGTTTGGAACCTTCATCTTAGACAATTGCACCTAGGTATTTGAGACTTGTCACGGCTCCCTCCCAACTTCTGTCCGTTTAACTTGAACTCCCTTTGGATGCCATCGGTGTTATTTGTCATCAGTTTGGGTTTTTAGCGCATATCTCCATTTTGTACCTTGTGCAGGTTTTGTCGAAACCTTCCACTAGGGCTTCTAGTTCCTGCTCCTCCTCAGCAAGAGCATTAATGTCATCGGCAAACCGCAGATTGGTAATAGTCATGCCACCTATGCTAACTTTTCCATCATGTTCTTCAAGAGCATCAGACAAGATCCTTTTGAGAAATATGTTGAAGAGGGTGGGTGAAATAAGGTATCCCTACTTTTTTTTGAAAGCTATGAAGACATGGTACAGATTTTAATGGTGCTGAAGGTACTTTTCACACAATATTCTGAGGTTTAAAATCTGTTCTGTGGTGCTCCTTCCGGCTCTGTCACCAGCCTGTTCTTCAGCAATTATCTCTTCTACGAAAATAAAATACTGCAGAATGAAAGATTTGCCAGGCCGATAACACAGACTGAGAGTTCGTAAAATTTCATCACAGGCTATTAATTTGTCTACCAATTTTCGCTTCCTGCCGGTATGCCCGTCATTCGTGCTTCTGCTGATACTGACCGCATGATTCTGCTTCCTCCGAGACTACCCTCCGTAGAAAATGGCTTCTTAATGAGATTGTACGAGTGATTCTGCTTCCGGTCGAGACTCTCGACAGGAAGCAGAATCAGGCGTTCAGTCTCGGTTGGAAGCCATTTGTCCTGGAAAGTGGTCTCGGTAGGAAGCAAGAAGTCGCGGACAGTCTTAGGAAAAATAGAAGATGATGGACAGCCTAAGCAGGAAGCGAAAATTGGCGGATTGGTTTCACCCTATGCTCATGAACACATGATGCAGTAGTTTGATAACGCTTGATTCGAGAACTATACCACTATGCTTTGAAGTAAAAATAATCATGAATGTCGCCGTTTTATGTTCTGCTGCATAGCTTCTCTAAAATCTATGGAACTCAATATCCATATGATTAGAAGTACACATGATCGTAAATGCGTTATGTGTGAAAGTTCTATTGCATAGCTCTGCTAATTTCTATGGACCTGAAAATCGAATAAGGAAAAGGAAAATATTGATTCATTTCCTTTCTCCTTATTCGCAGTTTGTACCGCTGAGCTTTTGAAATTTATACCATTATTCTTAGAAGTAAAAATGATCATGAATGTGCTATATGCGAATCTTCTATTGCACAGCTTCGCAAAGTACTGTCAGCGTGAAAATCGAATAAGGAAAAAGGAATTTTTCATTCATTTCCTTATTCGCAGTTTTATACATTTGAACTTCGGATATCTATATCACTATGCTTAGAAAAAAAATTGTAATGTTTCACTACAAATATCCATTCAGCAGTACCTCGTTTTAATTTCGATGCGATGTGATGACGTCAATACGACGTCGTGTGCCTGCTGGTAAGGTTTCAGTTCCAGACACGCCAAAGTACATGATACACGAATAGGGATCTTTGAAAGGCATCTTACAAAGCTGCTGTTCTTTTGCAGAGTAAATTTTATCATCGACTCAATGCGTTTCATGTCCAACCAGGACATTTTGGTCGAACATAAGTGATTTAAACTTGTTTCAATTTATCCATCCATCCATCCATCCATCCATCCATCCATCATCCATCCATCCATCCATCCATCCATCCATCCATCCACCCATCCATCCATCCGTACATACATACATACATACATACATACATACATACATACATACATACATACATACATACAGATTCTCATTATAAGTTAAAAGAGTGAAAATCTGCTGTGAATCATTCACTGAAACATATAAAATTTACACAATATGTTAGTAGATACATGTACTAATAACAGGAGGCAGAGGCAGAGAGAGAGAGAGAGAGAGAGAGAGAGAGAGAGAGAGAGAGAGAGAGATGAGTTTTGTCCCTCTTGGATTAATCTTTTTGTCAAAAAATCTACTACCTACCTGACAAACGCAGTCCTCATACGCAGTTCTATAAGAGGGTCATCCAATAAAGAATGGAACCACAAATAATGAAGCAAAGTGACGAATATTCTACATTCACTCACTATAGCATGTCTTCTTCTCTATCACTGACTCTCAGTATCTTGGAAGATCGTTCATCCCTGTTGCTAGGCAACCGGAGTTGATAAATCGCGCTTACTTGGCCACCTCCGTTTCTAGCTCTTCTAGATCGTCGAAATTTATTCATCGGAGAGGCTCTTTAGCTTAGGAAAGAGGTCAAAGTACGTCGGACTCATATCCGGAGAGTAGGCCAGATGCGGCAATACGCCCCACCCGTATTACGTTATGAGTGACGGCACCTCTCCACATTATGGCAAGACGCGTTGTCGTGTATAATTAACGGCCTGGCTTCTAACAGTGTTCTGCGTTTCTTTCTTACAGCTGGACATAGGTTTTTCATCAAAAAGTCTCTATACACTTCTTTTTTTACAAACTTGTCCAATGGTACACGCTCAGTAGCTGATATACCAACAGAATCATCCGCAAAAATCATCATCAGTTTTAGATGTCCTTGTTTGCTCCTAAACTTGATTGGTCTTGGTGAGGCCGGTGTGTGCCATTCCGATTACTGTCGCTTTAGTTCAGGCCCGTAACTGTAAATCCATGTCTCATCGATCGCAACTATCCTATTAAGGAAACTGTCATCCTCGTTCTTATACCTATCCAACAGGTTTCGAGCGATGCCCTGCGGTCCGTCTTTTAATCGGCAGATAAACAGTGTGACACCCATCGCGAGGCAATGTGTCTCATGTTTAAATTAGTGGTTGAAATTGTATGCGCTGAACCACGACTTATTTCTAATTCCCTGGCTACCTCTTCGCAAGTCAAACTTCTGTCAGTGTTCTAAAGTTCCTTTACCTTTTACCTCAATTTCTGAGGCAGCAGAGTCCACCGGTCGTCCCGGGATATGCTTGATCTCAATCTCATTTCTCCCCTCTTTGAATTGGACAACCCATCGGTAAAGTATAATTTTCGGAAGAACATTTTTACCGCAAACAATTTGCAAAGTATTCAGTATTTTAACACCTTTAGTACCTCTGTACTTCTCAATTTCTATATACACTAGTTGTTTAACAGCAGTAAACGCGACCGATATATGCTTCAAATACCTGTGCGCCACGTGATGTCACTGAAAATGACGTCATGCTTTCATATGGCTTTCGTGTAGAATGTAAACTTCCTGCGCTTTAGAAAAGGCCCCTCTTTTTCAGTTGGAACGCAAACCCTCGAAAAGCGGTGATTGTATTTACAACGGTGGATCCTTCCACATAAAAATAGGCCCTAAAAATGGCGAACATGGTTCTTGACGAAATTTCCCATTATTCTCAAATGTAATTAGCGGTATTGGCTATATTAAAATGATTCAACACAGAAAACTGCTTTGTTAACTAGTATTAAGCAGGCTTTCTCAACAAAATTGAGGGCCAAAATTGCTCGAAATGCTAAAATATTCATCGTCAAAGTACTATACACAATCTAGGTTCTACCGAAAACTTGCATCAATATAATTTACAGCGAGCCGGGACTTTCTCCAATGCGCACACCCATCGAAAACTTTATTATTTCTTCTTTGTGCATGTAAAAGTTCAAGCAATATCGTTTTGGAACATTTTTAAATTGCAAAATGAAAGATGGCAACCGTTACAGTGGTTTAAACGCTAAAAAAGCAATACTCGCCGGCCAGCCACACTTTAGACAGAAAATTAAGGTCGAAGCTTGTCAAACATTAGCTCAGATTGCTAAAAACTTGAATAGGAGAAGAAGCACGGAGGTTAGTGAGCTAAAATAGACTACAAACTGGTAGAACGTACCTCACCCGACTGCTGGCCTGATTGGCATTGTACAAATTTGACCTGCGACTCCAATTTATGACAATAATATCCTCTTCAAACTTTATTTATCTTTCAAACAGTCATCTGTTATCTGTCAAAAAATTTATTAGGTCACTGTTGTGACGTCATCGTTGAAAATGATGACGTGTTCATATTACCTAGAACTATAGGCAGCCGGCATGCTACATTGAACATCAATTAACCAGATAATTTCAGTAGAACCCGGTACGAAGTAAGAGAGTTTTTTCTTTCTTGTCTTTTTGTTTGTCTAGTTTTCGCATAATTATCCCCCGCCGAAGGCGGAGGGATATAGATTTCTCCATGTCCGTCCGTCCGTCCGAGCCAATCCAGAGCCATTACTAGGTAACCATTGAATGGAATTTCATGAAACTTATGATAAATGTATATCACTATAAGGCACTGATGCACGTGAAGTTTCGTCACTCTGCATTAAGTAATGCATGAGTTATTGCCCTTGAATTGCGTCCGTTTTTCCGTCCGTCCGGAGCCATTACTAGGTAAACATTGAACGGAATTGCATGAGACTTATAATAAATGTATTTCACTATAAGGCGCTGATGCACGTGAAGTTTCATTACACTGGCTTCAGTAATGCATGAGTTATTGCCCTTGAATTGCTTTCAAAATGATAAAATGAGCCATAACTAAGTAACCAATTATTAGAATTTCATGAAATATATAATAAATGTATATCCCTAAAAAGCGCTGATGCACATGAAGTTTCGTCACACTGGCTTCAGTAATGCCTGAGTTATTGCCCTTGAATTGCTTTCAAAATGATAAAATGAGCCCTAACTAAGTAACCAATTATCAGAATTTCATGAAATTTAAAATAAATGTGTATCACTATTAAGCAGTTGTGTACATAAAGTTTTGTCAGAATGACATCAGTAGTGCATGAGTTATTGCCCTTGAATCAATTTAAAATCAACAAATTTAGCCATAACTAAGTAATCAATGAATGGAATTCTATGAAACTTATATTAAATATGTCTTTTTGTGAGTGGGTGATGCATGTAAAGTTTTGTTGGACTTGACTTGCTTCAGTAATGCATGAGTTAATGCCCTTGAATTGCTTTGAAATAGACAAATTGAGTCATAACTAAATAACCAGTGAAGGGAATTTCACGAAACTTAAAACAGTTATGTATCATCA
The DNA here is from genome assembly GCA_963989385.1 of Ctena decussata. Classification (NCBI taxonomy): domain Eukaryota; kingdom Metazoa; phylum Mollusca; class Bivalvia; order Lucinida; family Lucinidae; genus Ctena; species Ctena decussata. The sequence goes on from OZ022506.1 coordinate 60,536,663, forward strand.
TAACATAACAGTTAACTTTAAGTTTTGTCATGATGGCATCAGTAATGCATGAGTTACTGTCCTTGATTTGATTTAAAATACACAAATATGCCATAACTAAGTTGCAAACGAACAAAATTTCTTGACTTGATATAAATATATATCACAGCGAGATGATCCTGAAGAAAGTTGTTAAGAGTGGCCTCACTTAAACATATGGGTTATTGCCCCTTGATTTAAAGTCCACACCTTCAGTGACCAGTGAACAAAATTTTATCAAACTAAAAATAAGCCATAAACAAATCAGCCATTTCGGCGGGGGATATAAATTCAGTGAATTACTGGTTTAAAATCTGAATTTAAAATTTGTTCAACAATTGCCAGTGGTGTATACTTAAGTGAGAAAGAAACAAGCCGGGCGGGGATGGAATGAGGTTGGGCGGCCGTGGGGAGGGGGTGGGGGCGAGCAGCACTTACTACATCATTTTTAGACTAACGAATTCCTATCTCATCACAGATATATCTACAAATGAGATGAAGTTGTGTTGTTATACAGTAATATAATATGAATTTAGTCTGGAATGATGCCTGTATTGATGTTTTGGTACTAAACATCCAAACATGACTTGAACACTGAACAGTCGTTGCTCTCTCTCTCTCTCTCTCTCTCTCAATCCAATAGATGATGTTTGGCTACATTGTTGTTACACACACACACTGAAATTTATAGCATTTGAATCTTCAAAGAGGACTCTTTTTTTTAATTTGAAAGCGGACTCTTGTCGCATGTGACAACAGAAAAAACTGCTTAGTCTGCCGACTGTTTCAAAATTAAAAGCTGTTCATATAACCGAACACAAAAACCTTGGTTGACTGGTTGGCTTGCAAGAATACCTTTCCATTCTGAAATAATCTGGCGACTACGAAGTTCGACAATGAATCTGAAAAGGGTGTCGGGGTGCGTGGGTGAGTGGGTGGGCGAGGGGGGATGTGTGGGGAAAATTGGAGGCTTGCTACATGTAGGCCTACGTTCCATCCGACGTTTGGCGCGTGGCACAAAAAGCAGCCGTAATACTGTACATATACTTAAACTGTATATGAATCGCTCAACTTCGGCAAACTCCATACCTTGAATAATTGTCAAGACCTAAACAGTCTACCTGAAAGTTGAAAACAGAAGAGGTGAGTGGAACTTTTAAATTACGCACGTACTTTGTATATACGTATTAAACAAACAGCAAAATGAGCATGAATATAAAAACTACTACCAAAAATCCAGACTAGAATGCACAAATGCAAAATGTTCATCTTATCACCCGTAAACTTTCTGACCTCATAAAATGAGGAAAAAAAGTGAAAACCTTCCCACACTTCACCATATTTGATAGTTTAGATTGTTAGATGCGAATCTGGTGGCCGCTGGCTCGATTCCTGTCACTGCCTAATGGATGTGTTTTAACTGTTATTCGATTTGATTCGGAAATCAACTGTCCAAGAGTTTACTTTCAGGACACAGAGTCAGAGTATGAAGTTGAGCATAAAGTGTACCGGATTGCCCTTTACGTTTGCCTTCGGGAAGATTTGTGAATGCAAAAATATCAAATCTTCTGGTGACCTTTAAGATACCTGGGACTGCTAGTCAAAGAAAGATAAGACCACACAATTTCAGTTAAAGTTCTAATTGGCACACAAATGAAGAATGAACCGAAAAGAAATTGAGAGCGTACATGTAAATGTGCGCGCTTACGGAGACTGGGTACACTCCATGTGGAAGCATTTCGGCAATTTTGATTCATGCCTACCTTTCCGAAGGGAGTCAACTCTTTTAGAAAAGCATTTACTCCTTTTGATGCAAAGTGAGTTTTTTTTTAAAGAATTTTCCGGTACAGGAAAACTATGTGGAAGTCAATAAAGTTGTTCCCTTCTGTAGAAATGGCAGCCGTTCCCCTTTATAGAAATGGCAGCCGGAAATACATGGAGGCGTACCCACCGTGCCACCATAAGATTTTAAATTCTAGCAAACCTGCAGGTCCAAAATCTGGCAATCATTTCCATTGTTGTGATTTCTTTATTCGCGTGTTTCCGGATATCCGTAAATTCATTATGGATCTAGGATATCGATAAATAAGGAATAAACATGCTAAGGGACGAGTCATTTATTACGAGGTTGGGGTGGGGGAGGGCGATGAACATGGGAGTCGGAAATCAATAAGCCTCGGAGCAGGCGTGGGGGGAGTCATATATTTAATTAGGCATATTGTGGGGCGAGGGGGGGGGGGGGAATCAGAATTCTTCTATCACCTTTCATTCTTACCCTCAAATTTCAGAATCTTTTCTTTCAACTCAAAACTTAAAGACATTTAGGGGAGGCTTGGAGGGGGCGCGTGGCAGCTTCATATCTAAAGCAGATCTTTTCATTGATTTGCCAGAAGAACAGTATTACTAGTATGAAAGTGTCTAAAAATTCATGTCAAGTAGATGATTTTGTATTTTAATGCCTGCATTAAATTTTATGATATTAGCTGTCCAGGCGCCTTTTCATCAGCAAAACTACTGTGGCTCCCCAGACCCCCGACACCTACAGGCCCAATTAATAGGCTATTATTATCAAGAGTTATAATTATCAAGCATTCAACAACAGATTTCTGGATGGTCATTAGCAGAAGAAAGTAAAAGAAATGCAGACATACAGACAAAGATTAAACAGACCATGATTAATTAACCTATTAGAATGAGAAAATGTTCTTTGTATTGCATACAGCTTTTGACTGAGGTCAGTCTGACATAAAATAGGTAAAATGGTGTGTGTGTGGGGGGGGGGGGGGGGGGGGGGGGGGGCTGGGCGAGGTTAGCTGGGACTGGGATTGGGTGATGGGGCGGGTCATAAATTTTTTGTCACCTATCTGGGGGAAGGTGGGGGGGTCGGAAAAATAATTCTGTTGAGACTGGGTTGGGTGGGTCGGAAAAATTTTGGTGATTCATATGAAAATGTACCCGGCCCCCCACCTGATAAATGACTCGTCCCTAAGTAGTAAAACGGCATCCCATACAAACTTGACGTAACGTCAGATGTTGGTGACAATTTCATTTTCAAGCCATCCTAATAATTTTCCCTTGATACAGTATTTCTAATGGACGAGGAAGCGTAATAAATTTTATACCATTTGAAAGGTTAATTATTGGGTATTTGAAAGATATAAAGAAACTCTTCATTTATGAGACATAAAAATATATACACCGTCTTGAAATACCAAACAACGTCAGTTTTTACGCTGTAAGACGTTGCAACGCACTCGCAGTGCAAATTAGTTATTTCAGCCAAAATTAATAACCAGAGCTGAAAAATCGACAAAATTTTCTCCGTCGTTGCGAATGAAGTAATGTAAACTAACGCTGGAACGCCAACAAGTTTAGCATTTCCGTATACAAGAAAACTCAAGATTTAGCGATTCAAGAAAAAAGTAACTTTCAGATTTTTGGCACTAAAAAGCGGCACCCAACGAAGATCAAGGGACCACTAAAGAACAATACGAAGCAAAAGTAGAGATGAAAATTTACTAGCATACAATACCAATTTTGAAATTTCGAACTGTGAAATCAGACTTCGGAATGTATGATCCGGTTCAAAGAAATACCAAATTTTCCAAATCTAGCAGTTTTGTCCGCAACGCCAAAATTTCTTTATTTTGCATACTGGGTGGTATTTTCTGAGCATAAAAATAGTATCAAATTTTAATATACAGTAAATATAAATCAGGCGGACATGAAATACCTATTCCGAATAGTTCTTTACCAGGAATGTTTTTGGAGTTTATTTCTGAGAGCCGATGTAAAATTCGAATAAGCAAATCTAGCGGTTTTGTCCGCAGCTGTATTTGTACGTTGGTTACGTTTTATTGCAATCAATGGATGTTGGATTACTTGCGATTTTACGTCCTTTTCAACAGTATTTCAGTCATATCAGGACGATGAGAGGTTGATGATAAAAGGATACGTGCAATGGAAACCAGTTTATGTTTCAAAAGATGCTCGCCTCAAGCGGGAATCGAAGCCCGGACCGCTAGGTCAGCGGGCCAGCACTTAAGCTACTAAGCTACCGCGGCTCCTTATTGAAATCGAGCAAAATCGTAAGTTGTCCCGAAGTTGTCCCGAAAATTAATATCTTCGAATATAGATCTATTCTGCTATCAGTTGCAATTAGCAGTTTACATTCATATTTGAAGAAATGCGCTTTGGCCGTTGCAGTGAACTGACAACATAGCTCAAAATCTGACGTTTTCTGACGTTACGCTTATTGTCACCAACATCTGACGTTACGTCACTTACGTCATAAGTTTGTCGATAAGTGTCGTGTGTACAAATTGCTACAGTATCGCGGTAAGAGTTGACATTATTCTATCTCTCAATAAATGATGTTTAAAATATATTTGCTTGACTGTTTTATTCTGTCTTGGTCGCAAATTAATCAGTGGTAGGCGGTAAGGTTTCTACGAATAGGCAGATTTGCGAGTTTGTTATTTTGGCAATGAACAATTCATGCGATGTCACGTTGGCCTAAGGCTGGCATGATTTCGACGCCATTTTTTGGTTTGTTTACAAACTGGGTAGGCATATATTATTTTGCAATTTTAAAATGTTCTAAAACCAAATTTTCTGAAATTTCACACGATAGTAGAGTATAGTTCAATGTTTTTCATGGCATAGGTCTGCGACCTCGAGAAAGTCGAATACGCTATAAATCGTATTTTTTTATTCACATGTTGGACGTGGAAGTAAAGGGCACTCTTTCGTTAATAATTACACAGCCAGGAAAGAATGTCTTGGACTTAATTTAACGGAAATATTTACTAATGGAAGTCAGAGAGGTGCTCTTAAAATTTCAACTGGTGAGGCAATTTCATAAATCTACATGGTGGCATGAAAATACTGAGGGGTTCGTCGATAGCCATTTTGATGGCGACAATTTCGAATAAAAATCCGTTGCTATGGGCTTACTCCTTGGCGCTGCGTTCCAACTGTTTATCCGACCACCGTCGTATATCAAAATCGCTATAACTTCTTCGATTTTACTTTTGTATGACATTAAGCAGGTGAATACAACTAAGTTCCTCCTTTCCCTTTCTCAGTTGTATTTAACTCTCTAAGTGTGGGGCTGACTTACTCGGATATATTTCTTCTAAAGCCTCCATTTATGTTCTTTTCATGAGAAAGGTATTAATGACAGTTTCAACGAAGCATCAAAACGTGAAATAATGCATTTTTGTTTCCGGTAAATGCCACTTTTTTCTCTACCCTGAATCTTTCTAACTAGCAACACCTACTGAACGATTTATATAAGCTGGGTCACTCAGTTTCATTACATCATTTCTCCTCTGCTGGTACGATCAGCTTTCAGACACTGTAAAATACATGTACAGTGTAAAATACATGTACAGAACCGAACAACCAACTAAATGTTTTGTACCACTTCAGAAACTGAGGGTGAGGTTGGGCCTGTAAAATCGATTTAAGCCCCCCAGTAATTCATTACTGACCGTTCCAAGGCGGTAGTTCTGTTGTGGTTCTCTGTTGCCTGTTTTTTGGTGTCAGAGTTTCTGTGATGTTTTACCTTATGTATGTTCTTATTATTTTTGGTTCGGTTGGGTTGCTGAGTGGCCACCTTTTGGGAACAAGCTGCTCACTCGGTTGGCCATATGTTCTCTGTATCTTGATTATTTGTAATCTTAGTTGTTTCCAACTATGGTTTGAGGGCTGGATTTGGATTTTGATTGTTTCAGTTCCTGGTCTTTGCATACTTTTTACTTTTGTCTTCGCAAGTCCAACATTTTTGTGCTCATCTACAGTCAACTCTCGATGTCTCGAACACTGATATCTCAAAGTACCATCTTATATCGGAGAATATAGTTTTGGCACATTTCCTATTTTTTTTTTCATTTCAATTCCTTATATCTCAAACTACTGATTTAACAAAGTAAATTTACTGGGACCAGAAAATTTACTTTGAGATATCAGTAGTTTTAGCTGAAGTTAGACTTTGTGATATCGAGAGTTGACTTTTTTTTGGCAGCTGACGGTCAGTTGCGTTTGCCATTTCTGACCACCTTTTTGATGATCTGCAGTGATTATACTGATACAGAATCTGAATATTTTGGGAATTGGCAGCTGATGAAGGCAGTCAGCATTTCCATTTCCATCTCCTATCATACGCTGTATGTCAGTCATCGTTAGAAAATTCGACTGACTGGGTGGACGTCCAAATACGCCGCCAGTTTTTAATTACTGACCGTTCAAAGGCGGTGCTTCTTTTGTGGTTCCTTCATATATGACAAGAATTCATTTTGTTTCCTTATTTCATGTTAAACTTTGTATTTACAAATACATTGAATGTACGTTATTTTAGAAATTATAAATTGTATAGATTCTTCAGTGAAATGATAAATGTTTATATTTTCCTCATGCTCACTATGAAAAATCGAGTTTACTTAAAGTTCTTAGGTATGTAAACTAATTAACAAAATAAAAATAAAAAATAACTTATACATTGACTTAAAATAGATGGTAACACGTGTAAGTGAGATCACTCTGATCTAGAAGTATCTGCCTTCCTTCTCAAGGAGTAAAGGGAGCCGGGGGAGAGTGTGTGGCTAAAAATGTTCGCATCTTTAAGAGTAGTCACCAGTGAGAAGTGTTTCATAGTACAAATCGTTTAAACACTGACAATACCGAAATATATCAGACACACAGAGAAAGTACAGAGTTCTTCCATAGAAACGAGGGCATTTTGATCAATCAAAAGTGCGACATCTGTGATACTTACATATATTTGGAAACTATATTGATTGCCGGGTGAATAAGTATAAAGATATCAAAAGATGTTCATGAAACAACATCAAATTTCATTAGCTTTCAAGACCTAAGTACATGTACTTACTGGACGACCCTCATATAGGTTATTTTGTTTCAGGCTATTGTTTGTAAAGTCCAAAAACCTCAAGCGTGGCATTAGGTGCGCAGACACATAAAAAGGTAATTGAATCGTTTTACTGTGAATGGAATGACCGCCGTTTCCTTAAATAATAGGGAAACTGCATCAATTATTGCAATTATTTGAAACTTACAAAAATGATTTTAATTTTTTGTGCATGGAAACAATATAGCCAGGGTAGCGAACAGTGCAGACCCTGATCAGACTGCTCATAGGAGCTGTCTGTTCATGGTCTACAGTGTTCGCGCAGACACTTCTGTCCCGATGTGTAGAGTAATTACTTAGATTCGCATGCATGCTCTTTGATATACAAAACTGATTAAATTTCAGATTTCGTAGAATTGGCATGGAAAGAACAGTCTAAACGAAGACAGAGATTAATTGAGAATTGAGAAAGAGAAAATGTGCCACAACCCGGTCAAGGATACCCCTGATATCTCTTCAGATTTGCAATAACTGCTCAGAAGCTCTATTTTTCCAACACCAACATTTTCGTTGGGACCTCGTCGCGACTGTTCTTCGGCCAGTGAAGATGTCTATCGATTTGACTACATCTACCTTTGTTGTTCGTTTTCGCAACTGGCATAATGTCAGACTGCTGCATTGTTGGTCCCAAATTTAGCACTAAGGAAGATAAGGGGGTCTCTCGGGGCATAGTCTGGCAGTTTTGCTGCAAAGAAATTGTTTCGTACGCTGGCCACATTAATTTCACGGCTCAGCCATTGTGCTTCTCTGATAGATGGATCTTCAAAGATAAAATTTGCGACGCCAAATGAAAGGAGACCTTAGGCCATGAGCAAATTGAAAATTTACTACTAGCGGCCGGAATATTTGGACGAAACAGATAGCAGTCCCGCGTGGCATACAACGTTGAAACAACATTGAATCAACGTTATTGCATAAAAGCAGTGCCGAACGGTATTAAAAGTCGCGCATTAATCGGCGAAAAGCCGTGTATAAACATGAGATTTCACGCACTGTTGATGCACGGGTAACGCAGCTTTCAATGTGCTCGTGCTGGGGCCACTTAAATAATTCCGATATGCACCCTTGGCTCTCCCTTTTCGGTCAGATTACAAAACAATGGTGGCGCTCTACCTCTGACGTCAATATGCCTTAAGTTTGTACTCTTACATTACGTAATCGAGTCGTGACACAGGTTTCAAAGCGATGTTGTTTACATTCTAACGATGTCAAATGGAATATGAATAAATATTTAAAAAAATATATACCCCAGGCTTTCAACAATCAAGAACTGCAGGACGGCATGAATGGATCGGGCTTGTTCTGCATGGATATTATTGCTTTGATCAAGGTATCTGCCTTTGCATCTCCTTTACATTATTACTTCAACGACCATTCTTGGACACTTTTCCGAAATACCGAGGTCGAATCGGGTGATGGCAGCCATTATGAAACGCGTGATGAACTGGGGCCAGGAAGACGGATATGGAAATACATAGTGCCATATCAATTTCGTAGATGTTCACGAATATCTGTTGAATTCATGCAATAACAGCGACCAAAGATGTTTTAAATGCATTGACGTTTTGCAAGGTCTCTCGGGAGATGTTGTCAACTTCGGCCTTCTTCCTCGGTTTTCTACAACTCCCTCGTGGCCTAGCAAACGTAAATGCATAAAAAAACATGTTTGGTATCTTTATTAATTCAGCGTCATGAGGTTGAATTAAAGTTTTTCAACGTCGTGTGCCTGTTGGGAGTCTTCATACTCTTTTCACATGACAGATTCCCAAAGATGCATAAATTCTGGAGGACTGATCAGCCGGCCAAAATGCCCAACCTGATTTAGATCTTCGCTATTCGCGCATATGGTATTTTTTCATGCGAGCTGTCATAATTAAGGGTATTGATTTGAAAGCTTCTGTAAAAATTGAAAAGATCAACGCAAACGCCAAGTAATCTCTATGATAAGATCTCTTGTCGAGGAATTTTGCCTCACGCCATTTGCGACTTGCAGAAACTAAGGCTACCAGCACCCTCCGATGCCATTGGCTGTTGTCTATATACATTCCTCAAGGTCCAAACAGTGAGTTTTCGCTTTCAGATGCTTGCTTAAGCGTATTCATGCGCCAGCCAGATTGAGTTCCAGATTTATATACCATGTTACAAGGCATAGCTTTTAGCGGTTTACATGATAAGACCTTTTGTCGCCACATGCATGAACATTGAACAATACTGAAAGGTCAGCTTCACCTTTTCATATCCGTTTTATTCCCCGGACGACCAACTCCAGACATAGCTTAAGTCTGCAGTTCTATGTTGCTAACTTGCATTTGTCTGGAAAATGCACTGTCTACAGACACAATATGATGGTTTTCTGTTCACTAAGGGGAATGAGAACACAAGCAGGGGAAGAAACTCTGTCATTTTCATTTCATCTCCCTTCTCAAATGAGGTCAACACTTAAAGGAAAGAATTTAGGAGGAAATTCTTTTCTTTAAGAGTAGAACCCTTTTGCGAAGGAATTCATATTCTGGGGAAGCAAACAGAAGGTCACGTAATTGTTCTCCTTAGTAAAGCTGGAAGAAACACATGGTGTATCCATGTACTACGCGGGCCCCACGCAGACTGGAAACTTTTTATTTGAAGCTGTATCGGAATAAGAGAGTTAATGCTTACCCCACTTATGCCTGGTGATACGGACACGCTCGCAATAATAATTTTGGGCTAAACCCGAGTGATACACATTAGTAAGTATTCCTGGGGCTACTCAAAGCTACGTGTATTATTTTCGAGTTGTTTGAGAAATACGTGGGCTTGTTTCGGTATATGAGCCGCGACAAGAGAAAACCAACAAAGTGGTTGAACGCCCAGTGCATACTCAGATCAGCCTGGGCAACCGCCCAGTCTCATCAGAGTCTTTGCTTTGCGCTTAAAGGGTAGCTTAGGGTTTACGCTAGCTTCATGCGGACAGCGAAGACTCTGATCAGACTGGGCGGATGCCCAGGCTGATCTGAGTCTGCGCGGGGCGCACAACCACATTGTTGGTTTTCTCGTGTCGGGGCTCATATATCCTCGACTGGCCCGAGGGATACTTGGGTAGTGCTCGCGTTTAATTATGTAGAATGTACCCTACCTTGCAACAGCTGTCGATGAATAGCAACCTTGCAAAAGCAGTCGGCAGACAGTATAACATACCGATAGAATCAGGCACCAAAACAGTTAAAGAAAATATTCCTGTTTATTGAAAACAGTTAGAGACAAATATTCCTGTTTATTGGGTGTCATAAGCCTATTATTCAGCATTTCAATGACATTGAAATATCATCAAAAGAAATACATGTACCTTGTCTCACATACGTAATGACATAGCAGGGCCATAAGTCATCCAACAACTGGGGTGTGTTTTATAAAGTAGAGAATAAATGTCTTTAAGCCCACCTGTAAAAACATATTTCCAGGCAATAAAGCTCATTGAAAAAATATGAAAGGCCACAGGAGAAAAATAGCTCATTTATTTACTTTCTTTAATGCTGAAACAGTGGCCAAATTATTTGTAGATAAAATGGCAAAAGGTTTTTACTTCAGTACCCATAGAAAAAAAACCATTTGTATTGTACCAGTGCCCTTCACCTGTATTTGAACATGAATTGAAGAGGAACTACTATTTCAATTTTTTTTTAAGTTTAACAGCATTCTGCATATGATCAACGACGGCTTCCTCAGACTATACTTTTGGAAGAAGGGAGATACATGCGCTAAACTTTTCCGATTATTCTTTAGAAGTTACACATTGATTGAGCGGCGACACAACAAAACCAAACAAGTAGTAGTGCGCCCAGCGCAAACTCAGATCAGCCTGGGCACTTGCATGGAGGTAGCTTAGACCCTTAGCTACCCGTTAAGCGCTTAGCAAGGAGTCTGAACGGACTATACGGATGCTCAGGCGGACCTGAGTCTGCGCTGAGCGCATAACCACTTTGTTGGTTTTCTCGTGTCGCGGCTAAAAATTTTAAGATGTATAGGAAAACGTCCGTGTTGTCCGCCATTTTGACAAATGGGAACAATTTCCGATTTGTTTACCTAAACGATAGACGCCTCAAAACTCATGGAGTCCTCTTGAAGGGAATTTCATTCATTTCTTTCAGAACTGACCCATATTGAGAAAGAAAACCATAATGGAAATGGCTGAGTTGCTTCGCCTGAAAGGACCAATCAACATCTGATTCAGCTAGAACTACTTTTATCATATGACGTCGCATCTGAGAGTGTAATAAAGCCATGCATTAAATGCGATAATCCACTAGTGGATTAAATATGCAAATTACGTCGTAACGTTATACGTTGACGTCCATCAAAACGTTGCGTTTTCTAATGGCGAAATCGTGACGTTTTAGTGCAAATTCTGCTGATAAAATGCGATTTTAGTGTCATATGATAAACAGAATCTTGCATTCGTGCTCCTGTATTACTGAATTTATTAAACTCGTTGGGGAAAACCGATAAGATGCTCGGCAAAGCCTCGCATCTTATCTTTTTCCCCAACTCGTTTAATAAATTCAATAATACATGAGCACTCATGTAAGATCCTCTATATAGCAAAACTTTTTTTCAGGTCCCCATGGTATTGCAATTATCGAAAATTGACTGTAGATGTACAGATAAACCCTTACACATTTTCACATGCTTTGTAACCGCGGAATCTCATTCTTTGTTGGAAATTAAAAGTTCAAGCTATTGCATAATAAAGAACACTGCTATTCACCTCATACGTATGAAGATTTTTGTCACAAATTTTCTGTCTTTGTAAAAGATAAACACACGTAGTTCTCACAAAACACCTGAAAGTGGCCAAACAGAAATTTCGGTTTGATCTCTTCTAGGACTGAGGTTGGCGAAAACTCTACCGTTTAGTTTACTGTCAAGCAAAAATGTGCATAAATAACAAGGAACTAAATGACTTGAGAATAATTATTTGTTTGAACATCCGAAGTTTCTGTTGAAAGAATATCAGTTGGTAATGTCATTGAAAAATTGGCGGAGCATGGCATATACTGTTTGTCATTCTCCGAACTAATGACGTCATATATTTGTTACCATAGCAGCTAAGAAAACATGTTGTCTTAGTGATGTCATAGAGACCTCATTTTGCAAAGGTACTAAGCATAACAGTCGGTAATTCCATTGTTGCTAGGCTAACAGATCAATGACATCATCTCACTTATAATTCGAGAGGAGCATGGCATACAGTGTATGTCAAGCTTCACTCGAACCATAAGTGAGATGCTACCTCAAATTCATACAATGGAAAAGTCAGATTTTCTCAAACGAATAATTATTCCCAAGTCATTTAGTTCCATGCTAAATATGCTTTACGTGTATATGAGTCGAATCGCATTTTCATAAATTTGGATTACTGTTCCAGAAGCTTATTCATCAAATGACTTCGCTATTCAGAGGATAATGTCGTGTCATAAAAATCGTATGACCACACGTGTAATAACACTTTGGCTTACACGTAACGTCATTAACAACGTCCATGCCAATCATGCTTTTTCTTACTGAAATATCGTTCAGTTGGAAGGCGTTAGAAACCCATTTTAAAAGGTCATATGATAAACAGAATTTTACACTCGTGGTCATTTCATTACGAAATTTATGAAACTCGCCAAAGGCTCGTTTCATAAGTTTCATATGAAATGACCACTCTTGTAGGATCCTCTATATTCCTTATTTCCATACGGGAAAGGAACGGCGTATTTACCAGGACTGTTTCTGCCAAAAGATTAATTAATGCAACAGATTGAAGGCTCATGATTCTCTTGGACAAAAACACTTGAAAAGAATAAATGCAACAGCGCCATGTCAGGATATATATCTGTAGATTTCCAACATTTAATTACTTACAAAAAGAAAGGTAGAAATACACGCATGATAGATTGGGTTACACCCAAACAGTTTTGGGATAATGGTATTTTACAGGCAATTAATATAGATAATTAGTTACAAATAGAACTGTCATTTTTGCATATTCTTCAAGACGCGGATTTGATATTGGCTAACAGCTGAAAATCTTTTGTATACTGAACGCAAAAGAAAGCGCAGATATCCTCAATAACGTATATTGGGACCAGTGCAGTTACTGAAAAACGGACAGTCAAGATATAAACCATTAGGCCACAGTCTCACTGTCACGTATTGAGGGCTAGGTTTTACTAGGTTTTTAAACGTAGCAAAACGGCAGTATACGTTGTAAAACGTATTGAATACGTAAATGGATATAGCTAAATATGTGGCCTTACTACGCTTGATTTAGAAATTTTAACTCAAACATGGCATTTTGATATGCGTAGCGTATACGAAGTGAAACATACCAGCACGTAGTTAAACGTGGTCAAAACGTACTAAACCGTAGCCGAAACGCAATAAATACGTACAAAAACGTAATACGAATAATCTAGATGTCCTCTTAGTCTCAGTCTCACTGTCACGTATTGAAGACTAGGTTTTTCTACGTATCGAAAAAGTACCAAAAACGGGAATATTCGTATTAAAACGTAGTGAATACGTATTATATACGGATACAAACAGCTACATACGTGGCCTAGCTACGTATGATTTGAAAAATCAGCTTAAACGTAGCATTTCGAAATACTTACTGTGTGCGTAGGAAAAGCGTATTGAAGCGTAGTCTAAACGTACTAGAACGTAGATGAAACGTTTTAAATATGTAGCCGTACGTGAAGGTCTTCTACGTACTAGACAGTACGCATTATATACGCTTTACCACGTCTTAGTACGTTTCGTGACGTTTAATTCTGCGTTTTGTTACGATTTGGAATGTTTGCAATACCTACTGAAACGTCAATTTGACTAGGTAGTTATCCCGGTCACTACCTAGTAGTCCATAGTAAAACGTACGGAATCGTAGTAGGTAAGTGACCTATTCTCATCCCTTCTGAAAGCGTGGTACTTAGCCGTTTGGTAACCGGGTAATACCAAGTAAATCGTAGTTAAACGTATTGGAAACGTACTAAAACGTAGTAACACCTAGATACCTACAAAACGGGGTACATTTCTTTGCCAAACGTAGAGCGGGAAACGTAGTTCAACCTAGCCCTCAAACCGTGACAGTGAGACGTAGGCTAAGCCGTTTGATAACCGGGTAATACGAAGTTAATCGTAGATGGAATGGAAACTTACTAGACTAACCCTACATACCTACAAAACAGGGTACTTTTTCCGATCGTAGGGGTGGAAAGCGTAGTACAACCGGGGAAATAGATCTCTAGGAGAATGTGGCAAGAATTCTAGCAATAGATCTTAGAAGTCTTATTTCCTAAATAAATGTTTTATGAGTTCGAAAAGTTAACATGTCAAAGTTAAAAAAATAAATAAATAAACAACCAAAATAAATAAATAGATAAATACATAAAAAAAAATAATAATAAATAAATAAATAAAACTAAATATCTAAATAAATATTTATAATTCAACAAACAAAAAGCTGGATATACGGTAGAAAACGGCAAGAGTACACGTCATTCTGTTACCATTTTAAGAATGAAACGTTTTAAGATTGCCTTAAAACATGAATTTTTAATAAATGAAAAGTAAACTTTTAGGCAGAGGCTATTTACAGTTAACTGTAAATAGCCAAAAAACGTTAAAATGGCTATTTACAGTCAACTGTCAATAGCCAAAAAACGTTAAAATGGCTATTTACAGTTGCTGGTTTCTGCTCAGTTACAACAAAATTTATCCGGTCGTGCTGGCCCAAGGGTTAATTAAAGCTCTAAAATGAGTCTAAAGGATGCGGGCTCGGCGAGTTCAACCAGATCATAACTTTATTATTTTAGCCTGACCATTATTCACCCCCCCCCCAACCACCTCTCCCTTCAATATCGGCTAGAAAAGGCTGAAATACGTTGAAAGGGAATCCGTAGCATCATCTGTTCCATCACTGAAATTCTACTGTGAGGTCCGTGCTACTTCAAATTAACTATTAGTTGTTGGTTGGCTGGTTGGTTGTTTTGGGTTTTAGGGTCCTTTTGGACAGTATTTCAATTTATATCAAGCCGTTTTCCAGAGAGAGAGAGAGAGAGAGAGAGAGAGAGAGAGAGAGAGAGAGAGTATGTAGTGCACGTACTTTTGCCAGTAACTGACAACTGACAGCTGTCTTTCTTGAATCAGAGAAAGGAGAAACGAAAGTAAGTGGCCGGACGGGGTATCGAACCCGGGGCCTCTGTCTGAAGTCTGACGCGATACCGACTGCGCTACGCGGCCCGGCTTGCCCTGATTTTATCCAAATTAGAAGGACGCCTTGACACTGAAAGTTATACAGCACTGTCGCCGGAATCAACTATCTCTAGCTAACTAATTCTCCATATCAGTTTTAAATATGTGTGTGTAAACCTCAAAGTTTTCTGCCATTTTTACAGAGAGAAATATTTTTTGTGTGACTTCCTGGATGACGCAGCTCTTCCAAAGCGGGGTCTCAGGTCAAAGTCTTTCCTTTAAGAGATTAACTGTAAGTAGCCATTTTAACGTTTTTTGGCTATTGACAGTTAACTGTAAATAGCCATTTTAACGTTTTTTGGCTATTGACAGTTGACTGTAAATAGCCACTCCGAAACTTTTAATGATAAAATAGGCCCGAATCATGCCTTAACAAGGGGTCCGCGGAACATTATGTCGCACCTGCTTTGACCTTTATATTAAAAACTCAATAAAAGCACCATTTTTTCATTCAGTTGTTGATGAGATATTATCGTATTGATCCCCTATTTTTAGTAGAGGTGGATGGTGGCCATTTTGGACGGTCAATTTGAAAGATATTGAAGAAGCTTCAAGCAATGATCATTCTGAAACAAATCTTATTCATTTCCATTCACTGGTTCTAGAGATATTGTCATTTTCATGTTTTTGCTATTTTCAGTAACAGTGGCTGGCGGCCATCTTGGATGGTCTCCAATCACTTAATTTGAAAGAACATAATCAAAGCACCATCCGGGGTCCGCGGAACATTATGTCGCACATGCTTTGACCTTTATATTAAAAACTCAATAAAAGCACCTTTTTTCATTCAGTTGTTGATGAGATAGTATCGTATGGATCCCCTATGTTTAGTAGAGGTGAATGGTGGCCAATTTGGATGGTCAATTTGAAAGATCTTGAAGAAGCTTCAAGCAATGATCATTCTGAAACAAATTTTATCCATTTCCATTCACTGGTTCCATAGATATTGTCATTTTCATGTTTTTGCTATTTTCAGTAACAGTGGCTGGCGGCCATCTTGGATGGTCTCCAATCACTTAATTTGAAAGAACATAATCAAAGCACCATCCGGGGTCCGCGGAACATTATGTTGCAACTGCTTTGAACTTTATATTAAAAACTCAATAAAAGCACCATTTTTCCATTCAGTTGTTGATGAGATAGTATCGTATTGATCCCCTATTTTTAGTAGACTCTGAGGTGGATGGTGGCCATTTTGAATGGTCAATTTGAAAGATCTTGAAGAAGCTTCAAGCAATGATCATTCTGAAACAAATTCTATCCATTTCCATTCACTGGTTCTAGAGATATTGTCATTTTCATGTTTTTGATATTTACAGTAACAGTGGCTGGCGGCCATCTTTGATGGTCTCCAATCACTTAATTTGAAAGAACATAATCAAAACACCATTCTTACCAAATTTAACCAAAATCCGTTTATGTTTTCTTGAGATATTGACATTTTAGCAGACGGAGACTCGTAAACAGAAAGTAGGTCACTGTGACCTAATTCCGCGACAGATTTATGATAGTTTTATAATTTTGAAAACAAAGGCCAAACTGATGCTGCACGCAAAATTTCAGTTAAACATAATGAGTAGTTTTGGAGAAACAGTTGGATTAATTGGGTTTGCTATTTTTTATAACAGCGGCCATCTTGGAATCTGTACAAAACTGAAAGTTACCATTTTGAAGCCCTGCAGTCTCTTCATGCAGCATGAAAAAATTGAGAACCATGGGTGCAGTGGTTAAGGAGAAAAAGTCAATTGAATGGATATAAATGCTAGGGTCGACGTAAATGTGAACGGGCGGACGGACGGTTGACGGACGGACGGAAAACCGGACGCCTTTATCTGACCTTCCTATAGCAGATGCGACAAAATGAGACATCAATACAATACAATACAATACAATACAATACAATACAATACAATACAATACAATACAATACAATACAATACAATACAATGTATTTATAACTCTCAGTTCTCAATGAACATGGCAACATGACGGAAATACAAAATGATTGCATAAATGAGACATATTAGTGGAGCAAACTTGATAGGCTATCTTTCAAGGGGGTGGTCTAGGGAGTGTAACATTTGTTATTATATATCAAAATGATCGTCTGGGTCTCTAGTTATCAAATTCAGCGTTTGCCACCTTGGCAAACCTTGCATAACTCTGTAGTGGCCAGTTATTTACGTTACCCCTTTAAATTTGAATATCGAAAATATTTATTGAAGTCAATAAGAAATATATTTAAACTATATAAATGTATCAAATCTAAATATTTTCTGTAAGAACAGTTAATATGCTATAAATTAGGCTGCTCAGAAAACAGTTCAGAACTTTGGTGTTGTTACTTTCGCTACAATATATCATGTACCCCTTGAAAATTTAAAATTGGAACTTAAGTTGTTGCATTTTACAAAGACTCTATTACAAAAAAGGCTTAAAATGATCATTTTACTTACTTTTCAATTGGCCCCTTTCAGTACGTTACTAGCAAAACAAATATGAGACCTCTAGTGTTTACACTTTGTCAACCACGTCCTGTTGAACAGTTACACCTATTCCCTGTTTTGGCTGAAAAGTCATTTTTCGTATAATTGTTCGTACAAAAAATGGCTAACAACCAATTTAAACTTGACTAATTGGGGCCTTTTGCAAAAAGATAATGTTAACCATGATATAACACAATAGCTTAAAAATTAATTTTGACCTTACAACACATGTTAGCCAGAGTAACGTACTTAACAGATACAAATGTTTAGGTAAAGCGCCTGTCATTCACATCAGGAAAACACTCTTTTCAAATTCAGACTTTGAAACAACGCAGTTGTGATAAATATGTTTATTGTTTATCGTAAAATGAAATTTTTGCATAGCAGTCGCCTACATAGACGGTAAGCAGTGTTATTTACATGACATGCAATGCTCAGATTGCCCCGATGTTCAAATGAAGCCTTCATGAGTTAATCTGTACATGATTTTTTTTTTCATTAATATCCAAATAACTTTAAAAGTTTAAACAAAACCACAAAATATCAAATAACTTATAATAGCTTACAGTTTTGTATTCAGAAAGGTAACGTTTGTAACATTTGAAAAAACTCCCCAAGATTCAATATTTCTACCGTCTAATATGCGTAACCTTTATTGTTTTGAGTAAAAAATTTTTTTAGAACGGCCGGTTTAAATCCACTCATGTAACTCATTACTGACAGCCCCAAGGTGGAGCATCAGTTCTGGTGTATCTATGTCATAGTTTGTGTTGTCCACTTATCTGTCGTCTACGAGAACTCGATTTGCTTCATATGTATATTTGCATCATTCTGGTGTGTAACTGGCAATTATGATAAAGGAAAGAAAATAGATGAAAATTTTGTATGCCTAATTTTGTTTGTTTAAGGCTAGCTTTGTACTTATGAACTTGTAAGGGGCTGCATGTTTATCTGGCTAGCTGCTAGTATCGTCTTACTACTTGTCTTATATCTTTATGCAGCTATTTCCAGTTTGGTATCGTGGTATGGTTGTTGCGCAGATAATATTTATTCCTGCTCATTGCCCATTTACTCCAATTTACCTTTTCTATAAAAACAATGTACAAACCCAAAGTTGCATTTTAGCATATATTTTCACCAAAGTAACGTACATAACAGGTTAAAAAGTATGTGTAGTTTTTCCTACTGCAGCTACAGTAAAGTACTGCTATGCTACTGAGGAAAGCTTCCTCGTACTTCATCATATTGAAGATTATGTCTGGAATCATCTGTGATTAATTTGAGTCAGTTAAGCTGAAGCTAGTTCTAGGGACACCTTATTGCATTATATCAAACAGAAATTATCATTAAAAATCGAAAATATCATTAAAAATCATAAATCTAATCTGACAAATTGTTTACATTTGAATGTTGTATACGTTTTCATTTTAAATACCAAACCAAGAAGTCAAGTAAGTTAATTATCATTGACTGAATTAAAAAGGCATTTTGATAATGATTTTAAAGTGATAACAATATGTCATAATCATCTTATCCGTGCCTCTAGGCAATTTCATCTGATTTTGAAAGGAATCAGTTAAACTGAGTCTGCTATGTTCTTTCTCGTGTGTGTTCCTCGCTTCAACATGATCTTCTGGCAAGTCTTTGTAATAATACTGTATTAATGTGAAAGGACACACCTCAGTTGTTAGAAAGAAACACTATTTATTTCCGTGATGTTTCCTATTCGCTTCTGAGAAAGTTATAACCTTTCCAAAAATGGTCTGCTCTTAAAGGAAAATTTTTACAGCAGCAAATTCTCTTTAAAAGTTTTTCCCATTAAGAAAGGAGGCCAAAGTAAAACTGGCAGAATAACTTACGTGAAATTGTATCCCTTCACCTTAAATTCTAAGACTGATAAAAACTTAATTAAATTCTGTAGGCTGAGTCTCTGGAAGCAAGGGATGAATCACAAAATAAAACAGCAACCTCGTTTTATCTTAGGAATGTAATGTTGCGACACTGCCAGTGCCACCTAGCACCAGCTATTCCTTCTTCAAACTGACTCAGAAAGAGCCCAGATGATTCCAAATGACCAGAACATGAAGTACAATGAAGCATTTTACCTTAGCCACGTGCCACTTTACACTAGCAGCAGTGGGGTAAAACAACTTTTTCTTTTTAAACTGTTATATTCGTTACTTCGTTTTAAATATATTCCATACGGTGAAAAGTAATTAAACAATTGTTAAACTATTTTTATAGGAAACGGTCATTACAGGCAAAGAAGTGTAAAAGGGCAACGATCAGAAACTGATTCAACTAGTGCCGTAATCCTCCCATAACACCAAACTAAAAATAGTAACATAAAGCATACAACAAGTACTCAGACGATACTAGTGGGTAGCAAAATATACGTGTGCCCATTCCATGCAGATGTCCAACAGTTAGCTTTCAACAAGCATAACCAGGCACACAAAATGTATATTTTCACCTTCTTTCTTTCTGTTTTATATACATCAGAATGATGGCGAATAAACAGACAAAACAAATCAATTTTTCGAACGCTACAGATAAGTGGCCAACACAAACTATAACATCGTTACACAACAACGGATGCATCGCCGTGGAAATTTCACTAATAAATTACATAGGTTGGGTTTAAACCAGTCTAAGGTGCCGTTTTAAAAAATATTTTTAACAAATCTAATGAGGTTTAGGCATATTTTTCTGTAACAACACATAATCTCAGTGATTGTTTTCAAATAATGGTTACAAACGTTACCTTTCTGAGTACAAAACAGTAAGTTCTGATTACGGTAGTAAATCTCTTATGGTGTGATATTTTTAATGTTATTTGGATATTAATGGAAAAAAATAAAAGTGTTCTATGGGTAGATTAATTCACGAACGTTTTCTTTTCTAGTTTTAGGACAATCTCATCTTGACATGTCATGTAAATAACACTGTTTGCTGCCCGATTAGTTTATCAAACAATGCAAAGATTTCATTTTACAATAGAAAATATACATATATATCACAACTGCGTTGTTTCAAAGTCAGAATTTCAAAGTTTTTTTTTTTTTTTTTTTTTTTTTTTTTTTTTTTTTTTTCTGGCCGGAATGATAGACGCTTTAGGCAAACAATTTAATCTGTTAAGTACGTTACTCTGGCAGATATGTGTTGTAAGGTCAAAATTAATTTTTAAGCTATTGTGTTATATCATGGTTAACATGATCTTTTTGCAAAAGGCCCCAATTTGTCAAGTTCAAATTGGTTGTTAGCCATTATTTGTACGAACAATTATACGAAAAATGACTTTTCAGTCAAAAACAGGGAATAGGTGTAACTGTTCAACAGGACGTGGTTGACAAAGTATAAAAGCTAGAGGTCTCATATTTGTTTTGCTAGAAATGCACTGAAAAGCGCCAATCAATTGAAGAGTAAGTAAAAATGATCATTTTGGGCCTTTTTATAATAGAGTCTTTGTAAAATGCAAAAACTTAAGTTCCAATTTTAAATTTTCAAGGGTACATGATATATTGTAACGAAAGTAACAACACCAAAGTTCTGAACTGTTTTCTGAGCAGCCTAATTCATAGCATATTAACTGTTCTTACAGAAAATATTTAGATTTGATTCATTTATATAGTTTAAACATATTTCTTATTGACTTCAATGAATATTTTTGATATTTAAAATTTAAAGGGGTAACGTAAATAACTGGCCACTACAGAGTTATGCAAGGTTTGCCAAGGTGGCAAACGCTGAATTTGATAACTAGAGACCCAGACGATCATTTTGATATATAAAAAAAATAGTTACACTCCGCAGACCACTATCATCCTTTTCTAGGCCACTTATGCAATCAAATTTGCTCCACTAATATGTACTTACAAAGTGGGCAAAAATAAAGAGACGGTTTTCAAACAGAACTAGTACTCACTATTTCGAAAAACAATGTATGCTATGATAAACATGTAGTTCTTGTGTAAAGAGTCAACAAAACACTTTACCCAGCCTGCTTGGCTATTATTATTGGTCTCTCTCTCTCTCTCTCTCTCTCTCTCTCTCTCTAAGAATATTTTGGTTTGAAATACTAAAAAGGCCTACATCTTATTTAAAATCCTGCAGTCTGTGCCACTGCCTTGGACCCTGTGTTGATATGTCATTCTTTGGTATGTCTTGGGGCATGATACGACGGTTAGTAAGCATCAACACACATTATTCAAGGTAAATGTGCACATGTACAACTCAGAAAACAACTCTGCTGCTTCAATGTGCAGCAACTCATAAAGGAGACAATTAGCTCCTGCCTCTGCATGAGCTATTTCTCCCTGATAAGAGTAAATCCCATTTTGAAAGCGCAATGATGTCCAGGGAAAAACAGGAAGTCACAAAAATTTGTTCCTCTTTGCAAAATTTACGCCAGCGTAGAGAGGTATTCTACTTTATGCGCCATTATCTGAGCACTCTACCATGTCTAGAATACATTTCCAGATCTGCTGATCACGTATGCTACATGTACCTTGTTCACATATCAAAACATCAAAAAGTGATACGACTGGATACATCTCCACGTTTTTTTTCTGCCATTTGTATATAGATAAACAACTTCTTCGACTTCGTACTTTCTTCACTGGGCGATGAAACTTTCCCATACTACGGTCTACGCTTACACGGAAGAATTTGCGTCTGAAGGAGCGAATATGTTTGTCTTGAGCTGACTTCCATTGTGAGAAAGAACGCCAAAAGAAACTGGAACAGCTGCCTTGCTTGAAAGTGTACCCATTCTTCCTCAATCACCTTGATTTTGCTCCTTTAATTAAGGGACTATTGTTACAGGTTACATACTGGGCCTACTACCAGGTTTGTTTTCTCCGGAAGAGTTCCTTTTAAGAAAAAAAAAGAGATACCTGGAAGAAAATATATGCACCCCTTTTAAAAGGAAGGCAAAACCTTTCGATATAAAGTGCTATTTGTGTTTGTGATTTATACAGAACAGAACCGGATGGATCTGCTCATATATAGTTGGATGTTATTTTATATTTATAACCTAACTACCATTGCTTATGCTCTTCTTTTCGACGTTTGGTATACATTGTAGACACTATTTTATATCTGCCTATATATTTAAGGTGTTTAATTGAAAAGTTGCTTTGAGTGGTATACATCGATATTCAGAAGTGTAACGATGTTTTCTTTCTTTTGTTTGTTTCTTCCACTTAGTATGGTCATTCTAGTTGTCGGAATGTTTGAAGAACCAAGATGTTCAAAATATGATTTCGAAGAAAAAGTTTTGCATAAGATGGTAAGACTGGAACATAAAATGGAATTAATGGCTGAGAAATATGACCAGCTGGAAAAAGAATGTCCACGAAAACCACAGCGACCACAAAATGAACAGGAATTGACAAGCAAGTCAGCAGGTATGGTAAACATTCTGAAAATAGGGACATTTAAAATAACTACAGTAGTTGTCTTTATACTGGAACTTGTTTAACTTTACACGAGCGCTCATGTATTACTGAAGTTATTAAACGAGTTGGGCAAGAAGATAAGATGCGAGGCTATGCCGAGCATCTTATCGGTTTTCCCCAATGAGTTTGATAAAATCAGTAATACAGGAGAGCAAATGCAAGATTCTGTTTATCAAATGACACTAAAATCGCATTTTGTTAGCAAATTTTGCATTAAAACGTCACGCTTTCGCCATCATAAAACGCGACGTTTTATGGACATCAACTCATAACGTTACGACGTAATTTGCATAATATTTAATCCACTAGTTGATTATCGTTTTGAAAGCGTGGCTTTATTACACTCGCAGAAAAAAGCAGTAATGCGCCAAGAAATTCAGATGGCCAATAGCACCAAGAAATGCAGATAGAATGGAAAGAGTGTAGAACCTGGCCAGATTGCTCCTGAACCAGACTGCTTCTTGAGATCTGTATATCTGTATCTGCTCTGTTTGCTCAGTCCTATCTGTTGCAATATTGAGGCTTTTTACGTTACAATATGGACAATAAACGAAGAAAGTGCCGACAGACAAGTCGGGTAATGTTTTCTGACTATACTTAATTTGATAATGCCATGCTATCAAAGACGATATTGTCACTTTTCAATAAGTCTTCCGGATACCTAAGGTAGAATGAAAGCATTGTATGTACATGTATTTATATACATGTGTACATTTATGTTCAACTTCGAGAGTTTCTGATAGTTAAATGTGTTTTATAAAATCTTCACGGGAAACAGATTTAAAAAAGTCACTGACTTACTTCTGTATCCCTTTCAAATATCTGCTATATATATGTGTGTGTATGTAAATTGTCTATGTAAATTATTATGTATCAGTATTTTTGAATAAAATATTGTTTACATTAAAGCATTAATAACTTCAGATTGGGTATCCTCTTAAAGAGACAGCATGAAGTCTCTCTCATAATAGAACAAATACAGGTCAGCTACAAAAGAGGCACAATTAGTGCCCATAGGAAGGCCAATGGATATAATAATCTCAAAGCTGGACGGGACTTGGGCTTAAGTTGGAATATTTAGAAATTTTTTGAGCTTAGGGATTTCTCGTTTTTCCCTGTTTCCACCTAGTTTACAACCATATTTAGAGTTATCATGGCCCTTCATTAGCATAGCATATTGCCAGAAATATATATTATTTAATTTCAGGCTTTACTTCCTACGCATTTTCGGCTTATTGGATAGCTGATACGACCCCATCAGTCAATGACGTCATCGTGTTTACCAACATCCTTCTTGACGAAGCCAACTCGTACAATAACACGACAGGCAAGTTCATAGCGCCTGTGAACGGCGTATACATGTTTACTTCAAATCTGTGCATACATTACAACCGTTCAGTTCGGGTTGAGTTTGTGGTCGACAATGTGCCGATTGGACGATTTCGTATAAGCGACAAAGTCTACAGTGAATGCTCATCTGGGACTGCTATTGGTCGTGTTCAAAAGAGCTCAGAAGTGTGGCTAAAAGTCATCGAAAAAGAATCGGGAAATATTTTCCACAACGACCCCAAGATGACTTTTAACAGCTTTACAGGACATCTTTTAGGGACAAAATAGAAAATATACTCTTTTTGAAGATGACTGCTTCAGAAATGGTTGGAATGCGTTTATTTTCTACTGAATATAAACCATTAATGCATAGTGTCTAATAAAAGGGATAATTGCAAAAAGCGCGGACTCCGATTAGACGCCGCTAAATACAGCGTCTCATCAGAGACTACACTATTTGCATACGAGAAATGGGTAATGCTCCATAAAATAAAAAACAACAACAAAAAACAAATAGAATGATACAGGAGACCAGATACCCCTTAAATGACTAATGAACTCATCCAGTACACCAGGATAGAAGAGTCCATTAGGCATTAATGGGTTAAACAACTCTTTCATTGTATGGTTTCAGAACATTTACCGTGGTTTTCTTGGTAGAAAGAATGATGGTAACAATTTTGATCTAGAGTCGATTCGGGTAATTTCGGACAGCGGGTAAATTCGGACATACCATTGCAAACAGTGAAAATCCAGATGAGATGGCTCATAATGAGCCGTCTCATCAGGATTTTCACTGATTGCTCAATTAAGGTTGTTCTAATTTCAAACAAATGACAAAGAAAGAAAACAATGTCACTGTCCGAATTTACGTGCTGTCCGAATTTACCTGATTTGACTCTTATGTTCAGTCTTAGTTCTGGAACCGGCCGATATCGGCCATCCTTATCAAGAAACTAGAGAATTTGCAATTGACATTTCACTTACATGTAAGTCGAAATACAAGTCCCCTTAATGTTAATGCCATCACGCTAATGCTTGATGTTAGTGTCTTATTTTTGGGACACTAGGCATTCTAATGTAAGAATTAAAGGGAGAAACAAAACAAACAAACTGATATTACTTATCACCGATGGATTATATTATTAAACTCCCTGATGGATGAGAATTAAACTCTTACAATACAAACAACACGAGGGTAATACCAATTTGGCTACCTGTGCTTTCGACCGAGTCTGTACTATACAAAGTGGCTTTCGACCGAGAATATGATCGTAGGCTAAGCATTACCAATTACGGTAAATGGTAATATTGTTGATGGCTGTCGACCAAGCTGATACTGCTGTCGATTGTCTCGGTCGACAGCCACTCTTGTTGTATGGTAATTGACTGACTTGGTTGAAAGCACAGCTAGGCAAATTGGTATTAACCTAGTGAACAAACAGCTAATATATCTAGTTAATCCTGTCCTTACAGATGATAATGCTAATAGCAGTTAATGTGGTACATGTTTGTGTCATCCCTCTCACTTTATCTTGGGAATGTCATTTTGTGTTTGTAAATAATTGTAGAGCCGCGACGCGAGAAAACCAACAATGTGGTTGTGCGTCCAGCGCAGACTCAGATCAGCCTGGGCATCAGACCAGTACGATCAGACTCTTCTCTAGCGCTCAAAGCGTAGCTAAGAGTCTAAGCTACCTCCATGCGGACAGAGAAGACTCTGATCAGACTGGGCGGATGCCCAGGCTGATCTGAGTCTGCGCTGGGCGCACAACCACATTGTTGGTTTTGTCGTGTCGCGGCTCGTATGTATTTTATATCGCTGTAGAAATGAATTGTAGAAAGATTGTGTAAATATGTATTCCTCTTTAAATAAAGAGTGTTAGACATTATTAGTCACATGTATTATGCCTTAGCCGACGGTGGAATGGCCACAGCGTAACTTCTGCGTAGATAACATACTTTGGCATTAAATCTTAAAACCGCGAATAAAACTTTCTCACAGACGAAACAAAAACACAGAATAACAAAAAAGTAGTTTAAATAAATGGCACGAAAAAACCAACAACGTGGCATGTGCGCCAAGTGAAGACTCAGATCAGACTTAGCACCACTGAGCATCCACCCAGTGTAATCGGAGTCGTTGCTATGCTCTTTTAGAGTATCAAAGTGTCTGAGCGACCTCTTTATCGACAATGTAGACTCTGATTAGACTGGGCGGATGACCAGGCTTATCTGAGTCTTCGCGTGGCGCACATGCAGCATTTCTTCCTTTTGTCGTGTCGCGAATCGTTACCTTCGTACATCCATATGTTTTTTTCTATGTTTTTTTCTTTTGGTTTTTATATTTAATAAACAAGCTAGTTCTGACGAAATGCCGTCAGAGAAGTCAAGCCATATTATGACAGTCCATCTCTGGGACCTGGGACGACATTTATGTATCAGCAATGTAAAACATTGCACTGCTTGGGCTGTTCTTAGAGATGAAGTCGTTAGTTTTCAGAGAGCTAAAACTTGTTACAGTCGAGACAAATACTTAAGTCCTTTATTATTATTATTTATTTTGGTCTATATTGATGGGGATTCTATGGCCAAAATTTTCAGATTTTGGCCACATTCTAAAAACTATAATGCAGTGAACTGAATAGTTACAAATATATTAACTGTATAAAAGTAGCAAAAAAAGCGAAATCGGTGGACATTGAAATATGGGTCAAAATAACCTGGTAATATCGGTAATTGCACATTGCTGATGTACTAAAGTATCAAGTTGCTACCGTAACAGGCAAATTATTCATCTATCTCTTACAAAAATCTATACCCGAGTCTAACAAAAATGGGGACGTACATACGCACACGATCAAGTACACATACGCAGACAATCTGAATACAGTATACAGTGACTGACTAGAATTTTAGGGTAACCGCGCACTAGAGGCACGTAGCGATTAGCTTATTAGATAATGGACGTTAATCATTCTTTTGTAGTACAACTCTGTCTTTAGACAAAAAATGCAGAATTTGCGGGAATTTCCATGTGCACC
The DNA here is from genome assembly GCA_963989385.1 of Ctena decussata. NCBI lineage: Eukaryota > Metazoa > Mollusca > Bivalvia > Lucinida > Lucinidae > Ctena > Ctena decussata. Next base: position 60,564,204 of record OZ022506.1, read on the forward strand.
TGGGTGGCACGGAATATGCCTAATATGTTTTAAGCATTTGATCAGAACACAGGAATTTGACTTTTTAGTTTGAGTTTCATATGAAAATTTCATCAAAATGACGTACAACAGAAAATGATCGTCTAAACACTTCTTAAACGTTGCGTACAGAGGAAAGGGTATTTATATTATAAAATTCACCGCAAAGGGTGGGGCATGATACCCTGATCAAATCAGATTTCCTGTACAGCACAGGCACTTGTTTCTCAAGAGGAGCTTTAAGATTAAGGGCATTTTTGTGTTGCAACAGAGGCAATAATAGTGGGGATGTGTTTATATGAAACAAGTGCTGTACAGGTAAAGCTACGAAAAAAATCAATCAGTTGACTAGAATTCCCAAACATGCATTTTCTTTTAGAAGCTACTAAAGGGTATCGTTATGTTATTCTGCTGCACAATAATAGTATATGGCTCAAATAATGATTTTCGCCAAATAAACGCTTCGTGTTAAAACCCAAAAAATGGAGTATCTGTGTTGGAAAACCATATTTATTTATATATAGTTCGTTTCGGTAAAACACGTGCATTCTGGTGCGTTCCCGTATTTTCGTGTTTTTACGTATTTTGTTAGTGTGATTTGACATTGCGTATTATATATCATTTGTCTTCATCTGTAGCCGTACATTTTACCGCTAAGAGGGCATTTATGGGATTTTAACTCCCAACGCGGATATTCTATCGCTGGTACGGATTACACATTTTACCTACTTTGAATTCGACTTTTTGTGTTTATAGTCTCAACTAGATCAGACTTACGTATTTTCTTAGTGGGTTTGAAATGATTAGTCCTATATGTAACTATTTCAATGCCTTAACATTATTTATTAGGCTGCTACATACATGTTCAGCCATTCATAAAATTCCAATGCGGTTTATGCGGATGCGGGTGCGGGTTACACTTCTTATCGATTCCCCATTCTCGTTTCGGTATTTCTACGGACCGAATCCAAAGTACTCATTTCCTTTATTACTTGCGCATCTAGATCTAGTCCCACGTTTCAATTAATAATTATTACCTACATGAGACTGTTAACAGACAGGTTTTAAGTTTTCTTTCTCGTATAATCGATTTTTTATTCATCAGTAAACAATTAAGACACCAAACGCATCACATAAAAAACTTGGACTCATATTAATATATAGTCAAGCCGTCTTACGGCTTGACTAAAAAAGACACAGGGATCTTCGTTTTCATGAGACGTTGTGTCGCGAGCAAGTAACGAGTTATCTACCTCTGTCAAACATCCATGTCTGGATCCTGTCCTGATCATACGGAATTTAGGCATACACTTTTAAACATGGGTTTCGCTCCTTAAGACTTAGACTGATTTCAGTCGAAGATGTTAGAAATCCTCTTAACCCTATATTCATATTTTACAAATTTTATTCTCTCTAAAATGAACTCCTGACTCAAACATCCTCTGAAGATGTTGAGTCAGATACAAAAGTATCAGAGAGGGACAAGGAAAAAATAAATAAAAGGAAACAATCTTACATCTTCGGCTGACAAAAGTCTACTTAAGACTTTGTGTCGCCTAAAAAAAGGAGGCAACTCACGCTCTATTCGATTTTAACACTCTGATTTTGCCAAACCTCAATGTCCGAGTCATGCTTCCGAAAATATAATGAAAATATATGTCCAGAATATGAGCCGCTACAACTATATATGTCCAGAGTATGAGCCGCGACACCAACAAAGTAGCGTGACACAGATCAGCTTGAGCATCCGCCCAGTCTGATCAAAGTCTTCACTGACCGCATGGAGCTAGCGTATAAGCTTAACTGCCCTTTAAGCGCACAGTGAAGACTCTGATCAGACTGGGCATCACTGAGGGCACGTGACGTGTCACTTTGTTGGTTTTGTCGTGTCGCGGCGCATTGTGTCCTAAGGCAAGGAAGTCAACCTTTGCACTTTTAGTTTTTTCGGCAATCTATAGTAGTCGTTTCAGTTTTCAGAAACATAACATCAGAACATCAGACAGGATTGTACTAGTACCGCATCTTTTCGACTGTTTGCCATCTCTAGAATGGCTATGTTCATGTCGGGACGGTCAGTTACCCTAACTACACTCTTCCTGGACAGGCTTGGCGGTTAATCAGTACTAAGTGCACATACTTTCACCAGTAACTTACAACTGCCCTTCTAGAATCAACAGAAGGAGATGCGGAAGTATGTGGCCGGACCGGGTATCGGACTCGGGACTCAGACGCGCCACCAACCGCGCTACGCGGCCCGAAAATTAAGTCTTATAAGGCCTGCCTCGAGATGCTTATTTTCCTTCTAAAACTTCATAGGATTTAGATCCGACTTATAAGACTGATCTTAACTTCTCAAAGTATTTTGGGAGGGGAAACCACCGTCTTATAACCAAATAACAAAGGTGCGTATCTCGGTAGTGGAGACAATCTCTGAGAATTTAAAACAACTGCGACTGCTCAAGGGGACGAGATAGATAGGGAAATCACAATATGAACACACCTGGTCAAGTATGTTTTCAAGGATGGTACCAAACGAAAAAGAGCTGTTGCGAAACGAAAAAGAGTCATAGTTACCAAACGACCTGGTCATCAGGTCGTTTGGTAACGATAACTCTTTTTCCTTTCAAAACAGGTCTTTTTCGTTTTGTAACAACCCTTGTATAGACATAGTGAACCAGGATCGATGAACATGATTAGAATACGTACTCGATTCAAATAATGTAGCTGCATTTAACAGAATTTATTAGGTGGTGTATTACAAACAAACAAATAAGCCTGGCTATGTAGGACGAGTCTGCATTGGTCCTCTTCTTCTGAGTGTGAAACCAGGGAGTTATAAAAATGCTGCCTAGGCTATATTCGTAATGATAATAAAGTTAATAATAATTATAATAATAATTATATTGATGATAATAATAATAGTTATGATAATAATAATAATAATAATAATAATAATAATAATAATAATAATAATAATAATTATTATTATTATTATTATTATCATAAGTAGAAGAAGTAATAGTAGTAGCAGTAGCATCAATATTATTAATCATAGCATTATTATGATTGGGCATCTGTGTAGGCATAGGTGTTTCTTGGCATCTATAATGTACATGTAGCTAATGCATTTCAAGTTCGATAATTCTTACTCATAGTACACAGTTGTGAGTCTCATAAGTCAATCTGGCTGGATAATATTAATTGGTTTTTTTTTTATTTGAGCCGCGACACGACTAAACCAACAAAGTGGCATGTGCACCCAGCGAAGACTCAGATCAGCTTTGGCATCCGCCCAGGCTAATCAGAGTCTTTGCTGGACGCTTTGGGGTAGCTAAGGGTTTAAGCTAACTCCATGCGGACAGCGAGGACTCTGATCAGACCGGGTGGATGCCTAGGCTAATCTGAGTCTTCGCTGGGGAACACACCACTTTGTAACATGGTACACAACAATAATACTAGCAAGCAATGGTATCTGGGTCTCCTCAGTTCGCCCATACTTCAAGATATGATCTTAAGCAGGTCTATCATTTGTGCATTACATGTATAATTATTAGTATTATTATTATTATCATAAGTAATGATTAATAAGAGGTTTCCTTTGTTTTCCTATCATTTGGTTTCTCCAGGGTATAGAACAGGGAAGGTAATCGACGGTAATTTTGTGACAGCTATTTTTAATTTACGTATATGCATAGAGATTTATTGTGGCATTCACTGGCATCTTCTTCTGTGCGAGGGAAAAGGCGGATTTGATGAACTCAAGCATATATGTTTAGTGTTACATGTATAAGGACATACTAAATATTTTTTTTTGTGTGTACGTCTTATGACTACCCCATCATGTTTTTCGCTATTTTGTCTATGCTTTCTGAAGTTTTTATTTTTTGCTTCTGTCATAAAACCCTCCATAACATGCATATTATCTTTAAAAATCAATGACGAAATAACTCTCGTCTCAGTAATCACTCTGAACGAAACAGACAGGTTTTTCATGAGAGAAAACATACCTTATTCACCAACATTTGATGTTTTTAATCATGTATTAAATTCAAGACCCATTGTAACAGGTGCATGCTAGTATGGTGCTTGTCCTAACGTTTGTTTTGATCTTTCTCACAAATATTAGCTTAAATTAGAAGCAATTAGTTTTCTTTAGAACGAAACACAAACTTTATGCTAACAAAACAGTGAGAATATGATGAAAGTTTCCACCTGCCATTTGCATACTGAAATTAAATTACCCAGAATATTTGAACATATGTACCGGAAAAAACGAAGGTACAAACCGGGCTGCTCCTAAAAATGAAGTGCTTGCCCCCCCCCCCCCCCCCCCCCCCCCCCGCAGCAGATTCGCTTGCACTAATCGCGAAATACATGAACTTACATTGTATGGCCCAAGTTGTCCAAATTTTAAGATAACTCCAGACACTGACCGAGATGTGTCAATACTTTGGATATATTGTTATTTCAATTTTTCTGCATGTGTAAGCCCAGAAGTTTCTGAGCTTACATCCTTTGTTAAGAAACACAGCGTAAGATATAGCTTAATGCAATTTCATGAGCAGACTGACCAAATAGGATTCGAAATGCATTCTTTACTTAAATGTGCCTGTTTGTTAAATGCTACTCATGTGTGTCCATTGCTATCAACAAGAGCCTAGATGTTCTAAATACGATTTCGAAGAAAAGGTCTTGGAGAAAATGGTGCGGATGGAGCATACAATGGAATTAATGGAAGAGAAAAATGAAGAATTGAAACACAAGTATTGAGAGATCTTGACAAGTATAAAGAAATACAAGAACGACTAAAGGAGGACAAGTTTCAACCTCAGCAAACAATGACAGGTATCAAAATGTTTTGTATAATTTGAGCCGCGACACGACAAAACCAACAATGTGGTTGTGCTCCCAGCGCAGACTCACATCAGCCTGGGCATCAGCAAATCCGATCAGACTCTTTGCTAAGCCCTTAAAGGGTAGCTTAGGGCCTAAGCTACCTCCATGCGGACAGAGAAGATTCTGATCAGACTGGGCGGATGCCCAGGGTGATCTGAGTCTGCCCTGGGCGCACAACCACTTTGTTGGTTTCCTCGTGTCGCGGCTAATTTATGTTTTGAGGCATGAAACAATGGATGATTTGAATACGATCATTTTATATACGTCATTACTTATATGTGGCTGTGATCCAGAATTCTGTCTTAACTGAAATGATTCAAAAACCAAGGGCGTAGCTACCTATACGTAAATACGCAGGTGCGTATTGAAATTTTGTCAAATTGACAAAATTTCAACATACACCTGCGTATTTTCATGCTGAAATGTTGTTAACTGGGCATAATTTTAATGCTAACTGCCAACAGACTGAAAATTAGATATATCTTAGCGGATTAACCCCCTATCATTGCCCTCAGTGAGTATAAAGCATAATTGTGCGTACAGTGTAATTGCCCCTAGCTACGCCCCTGTAAACTATTTTCAGTCTACGCTTATCCAAGTTTCGTCTAGCCACCTGGTTTGCTTGACGCTGCTCGAATAGTATTCTTGTCTGTCTTTACTAAAATGGTGCTAGGCAAGCTGATGCTGGTTTGCTCTGGGTATCAACGTTAAGCGGCCGTAAAACGTCTCCTCGTACATCATCCATAGTCCAGATTATATTTTATTTACATCCTTTGAGTTCAGAGGATAGATTCCGAGAGACCTAAAATCTGAGATCGATTTAGACTATTATTCTAGATCATCGTCTTTTATAGTATTTGGATGCTTTTGAAACTTATCAGTCTTTGAATCGACTGCCCAACTAAAATTAAGAAATTACAGTACGTTTTTTTCTGGTTTCGTCACCAGATATTGTCAGCGTCACTGACGAGGCTTTATTAGCCGAAACTACGTAATCTGACCCATGTTCCTATTTCTGTATGTATTCTCTGCTCTTGAAGGAACTTTTTAAGATTTTAATTTTATGTTTAGAGTACATGATTGTACATGTATGTATTCTACATTCTACATAATCTACAGATTATAACTATCATTCATAGGTGTCCCTTGCAGACAGAAAAATCCATCACGATGATAATTATTGTTCGGCCTCAGTCCATTTCCATGTGTATTTTAGGTGGGATATAGCTTTTAAAAATACAACATGTGCCATTCAAGATGATACACGCCTTGGCAGTTTTAAAGCCTCTATTACCAAGGAAACATCGTTGCTATAAAGACTGTGGTACATACATAACAGAATGCTCGATTCTCGGTAAAGGCTACAGCTTATAATGCTGAAATATCGGACGGCTGCCTGCAAACAGATATAAAGCAGCATTTGCATTTGAGAAAAATTTGTGCCAGGTAGATACCTTATTTGCTTTCTAACGAACAAAAGAAGGAGCATTAAAATGTGCTTTAAAATTTCGAAAAACATACAAAATTTGTGACTGACTGATCATTTTTTATTTGCTGACAGGTGAATAAACCTGGGTACACATGTATTAGCCACAGAAAAGGGGTGACAACAAGCAATGAAAACGGAAAAAGATAAAAGCGCGGTCATGTAATGCCAAAAGAACAGCCAGTACAAGATAAATTGCTGTACGCTATTTTCTTTAATTCCGGTGGACCAGTCGTTCAGGTGCAATGACCATAGGTCACTCTGTCACTGGAGCTTCTATAAGAAATCTGTGTTTAAAGCAGTAAAAATGTTTAATTGCAAGAAGCGTCCAAGTAAAGGGTGGTCAGATGTACATCTGATTCATGACGACGCCTCCATGACACGTGTGAGGATGTTAACGCTTTCCTGGCGTCTGAAAAATCATTCACCTTTCTCACTAGACATGAGCCCAATTATGACTTCTTTTTATTTCCAAGGCTTACGCGTACGGAAATGAGCCGTGACACGACAAAGCCATCAAAGTGGCAAGTGCACCCAGCTAAGATGTAGATGAGCCTGGGCGTCAACCCATTCTGATCAGTGTTTTCACTGTGCGCTTAAAGGGTAGCTTATGGCCTTAGCTAGCTCCATGCGGACAGCGAAGACTCTGATCAGATTCGGCGGATGCCAAGGCTTATCTGAGACTTTGTTGGGCGCACATGCCACTGTGTTTGTTTAGTCGTGTCGCGGCTCAAATGTTTTCTATAGTTCCAAAAGTTCTCTTTGTAGCGATATTTTTTCAGTTTCCCCAACATATACCAGAAACAAAAAAAAAAAAAAAATATATATATATTTAAAGGTATTCCACGACTGAGTAAAAGAGTTAAAAACTAATGTGGCTTGGTAAAGGGTGAATACTTTGAAGGTTTGTATTTGTTAAAACGCTTTGGTTAAGAAATCCACCCCTAATTACGTAACGTTTTTCAAGACCCTGATACTACAATAAATTTTAATTTTAAGGTGCTTATACAAGTGTTAGACCTATTCCGACGCACTCGCCTGTTCCGGAGAATTGATTTTATCTCCGGTTTTAAAGTGTTTCGGCAAAATATATTTATGGACATTTCTACAAATATTTGCTGGTAAAAGCCACATATAGTAAAGGGTTATTTTCTCTTTTAAAAATACTGAACACTTGGTTTACACAAATATTGTTCTGGCTGCCTTTCACGTTTCTTTCTTGAAAACAGGTCGCCATTGTCTTGCTAAATTTTCATTTTTTACCAGTTTCAAATAAATAGAGGATCTTACATGAGTGCTCATGTATTATTGAATTTATTAAAAGAGTTGGGGAAAAAGATAAGATGCGAGGCTTTGCCGAGCATCTTATCGTTTTTCTCCAACGAGTTTAATAAATTCAATAATACATGAGCACGAATGCAAGATTCTATTTATCATATGACACTAAAATCTCATTTTACTAGCAAATTTTGCACTCAAACGTCACGATTTCGCCTTTAGAAAACGCGATGTTTTAATGGACGTCAACGCATAATGTTACGCCGTAATTTGTATATTTAATCCACTAGTGGATTATCGTTTTTAATGCATGGCTTTATTACACTCTCAGATGCGACGTCATATGATAAATATTATTACCTTTCATAGACTAGTTGATTAGTTTTCATAACCTTTGAATGAAAGACAAGGGGAGACCACCCAGAAAATGTAGTTGAGAATGCCGTACTAAAAAGATCAGATTTTGTCATTTAAACGTTCCGTACGCTTTTGCCTCGTCGTCTCGACTAGCGTGAATATTTGAGCCACGACACGACAAAACCAACAATGTGGTCGTGCGCCCTGTGCAGACTCAGATCAGCCTGGGCATCAGACCGGTCTGGTCACACACTTTGCTAAGCGCTTAAAGGGTAGCTAAGGGACTAAGCTACCTCCATGCGGACAGCGAAGACTCTGATCAGACTGGGCGGATGCCCAGGCTGATCTGAGTCTGCGCTGGACGCACGACCATATTGTTGGTTTTCTCGTGTCGCGGCTCATTTACTACAGTGCTATACTAGTAACTACACGTATCTAACATTTTAATGAGTTTCGTTTGTGTTTCAGGTCAGCGGTCGTACTCTTTCTCAGCGTTTTGGGTAGCCGACAACAGTCGTTCAAAAGGCGACACTCTGGTATTCACTGACACACAGCTTGATGAGAATGGTACATACAATAATACAACGGGAAAATTTACAGCACCAGTATCCGGTATATTCATGTTTTCGTCGACAATTTGTACCTGGAATGGTAAAAAAATCAGGCTTGATTTCGTAGTTGATGATAGGATGATTGGAAGGTCCAGCTCACATCATACTGGTTGGAGTGGCTGTTCCTCCGGATCAGCTACAGCAAGAATAGAGAAGGGCTCCAAAGTGTGGATAAAAGTTATATATGCTAGTTCTGGAGGTATATTAGATAATAATAAAACGTACACAATAAACAGCTTTTCAGGACACTTGCTACAGAAATCGGCGGGATAAATATTCTGTAAAGTCGGAGTTCAAGATATTAGTAAAAATGGTTTCAGAGTTCAAGAGTAACAAGAAATATCTTTATAAAAGATAAGCGGCTTAGATTAAATAAGTGTGTATTGTAATATGTATGAGTCAGTTGCATGTAAGTTATCGAATGTCCTGATCAGATTGTACGGATGGGCATGTTGATATGCATATTTGTTGTTGGTGTTGGGGTTTTGAATACGGAAATGCTGTTGAATTTTGATTGGGGCTGTCTGAATTGCACATCAAAATGAGGATTGGTTGGCAGACCGCACCAAATATAACCTTAAAAGTGTCGCAGTTCCAACACAACATCAACAACTAAGCCAGCAAAAATTACTTTATTTCGTCTTCGGTGTCTGTGTCAAGTTATTTTGTTGGTTTTATACTGTACAATGTACATGTACATGAGCGACATAACAGGCGAAAAAACGATTTGGACCGAAATATCTAGATTCATCATGACACGGTTTATAAGCCAACAGTCAAATGAAACTGAAAGTAGAAAGAGAAAGCGAAAGTAAGCTACTTACATCAAAATCCCGGGTGTATTTATATTGGCCTATGAAAGGCTTAAAATGTAGGTCAATAGTAAGGTTGTACGGCTAAATCCGAAAAATATTAATTGAAGTGAATGTAAACACTTTCAAGACTTTTGTTTCTTGCCTTTCTTTTTTAAACTAGATCGGCTCATAAAGGAAACATTTTGCTCCTCTAGAAGCAAAGTCTTTTCTTTAACAGTCGATTTCCTTTTGAGAATACCTATGTCGTCCATGGAAGCAAAGAGAAAGTCACAAATATGGTCATATTTTTGGAAAACAAGACGAAAAAAAAAAAAAAAAAAAAACCACGATGGTTGTACCCATAAGATTATTGATGATAATTCTCAGATACATTTTGATTTATTAGACTGTTATACGAAAATATGTATACGGTAATAACAAAGGGAGAAAAAAGAAAGCAAGCTTTTAATATTAGCTTTGGTATGTTGCGATGGCAGATTGGTAAAAAAATCCTTTTGTTTCAAAAGGAAAATTAAATGGACAGCCCTTATTTATCCAGAGAAACAATTTTCAACTCCTCCACCAGTTTAATACCTAGTGTCATATTTTCTTAGATATTCATATCAGATCGGGTTATGAGCAAACACTTTCTGCCAGTCTGAGAGCTGTATCCAAATTCTTGCATAGTAAATGTTTCATTCGGTGTTCTAAGACTACCATTTTTTACATTTTTTTAATTATCAAACTTGCAGCATAATATTTTTCACTTAACGTCTGTTCCTCAGCAGCTCTTAGTGTTTGATGTTTGATACTTGGTTACCACCTACACATATATGAGCCGCAACACGACAAAACCAACAAATTGGCATGTGCGCCTAGCGAAGACTCAGATCAGCCTGGGCATCCGCCCAGTCTGATCAGAACCTTCGCTGTCCGCCTAAAGGGTAGCTCAGAGTCTTTGCAGTGCACTTAAATGGTAGCTCCATGCGGACAACGAAGACGCTGATCAGACTGGGCGGATTCCCAGGCTGATGCGCGTCTTCTAGGGGCGCACATGCCATTGTGTTGGTTTTCTCGTGTCGCGGCTCAAATATGCATCTGAATGCGAAGAACTATTGTAATACATCATATTACGCTCTACTGACTTCATGGTATTCTCAGTCCCTAGCTACATAAGGGTAATAACACTTGATACATACTTACATTGGGTAAGAACATTTCAACACCACCGTCCACATTTGAATCTGACACAAACAAGAAACTTCCTCTTTATATTTGTGTCTGTTAATTCCTAAGGCATGCAGGCATTCCATTCGAATGTTTTACTTCATTCAACCATCTAGCAATTGCATCCACTTAACAGAAATCCTTTCGATGAATATTAGTGCGTGACAACGCCGCAAGCACCAGTACCCAAAGGACTTCTATGCTTAAGGCGTGAATTTTCCCCATGATTAAAAAGTTATACGGATCACTGATTTCTGCTTTGCATTTATGACTATGACATGTAACTTGCATGACAAATGAATTTTCAACTGTTTGTGTCTATGTAAAGTACGTTAAACATACGTTGACGTTGACGTCATTTTTTAGATAAATTGTAAATTATCCTCAAACTGATCGTTGAAATAATGATTAATTGTATACATTTCACCCTTTTTTGACTTACATTACCTACATAACAGACAACACTGTGTAGTTTTGACTATATATATGTGACCTTGACCTCATTTCAAGGTCATGGTACACAATATAATCTTGGAAGATCACAGTGCTACTGTTGACCATTCTTCTTTTTTGGCTTACTGAGTATCATCCCCCCCCCACGTGACCCAGCTTCCCACTCATATATATTACGTACTTGCATCGCATAAGTCTGCTACATGAAGGAAATGCTGGATCACGGGGGGGGGAAGTACTTGTACTTTAATTATAGTGAAGCGTTCTATTTTGGCCGTTTTGACCGGAAGTGAAACTATGGTTTAGCATGTTTAAATGCAAGTCAGGCGTGACAAGAAGAAAATCATTGCTCTGTATTGTGATATGCGTGTAGTTAGCATGCATTCATGACAAAATTGTATAAAATGAATGACTGGTTTCAATATTTTTATTACCTCAAAAGATGAGGTATGCGAAAACCTTGAATTTAGGGTAGGTAGGGTCAGAATGGATTATCTCCCCATGTATTTTGGTCTGAATCACAAATGATCTGATTTCATACGGTTTACATATTTGTGGAAGCTCTGCTAAGAAAAGTTTGCACACTTTATACTTTTGAAAATTCGGACATCTCGCGCCGGTCTAATGGGGAAATCCTCGCCTTAATCTCGCCTTAATCATAGAAGTCCTTTCAAAAGTAACAAAATAAATACCTCGTATGTACTTCACGTTTTAACCATCGCAGCACATCCCAGCCCCACTAAGCAGACACTCCGCTGAGATTTTATGAGTGCTAGATGCATTCCTTACCGACACGACCAAGGGCATAAATCTGTCACGTTAAGTTACGCAGCAAAGACTCGGTCTAAACCGTATGTAGATACAAGCAGACATAACCTAGTTGGTCCATCAGTTTGGTAGTCAATGGCACAGGATTACGTTTACTTTAAAACTCATTTCTAGTCATCAACAGCATTGAAATCAGCACCATTCTGCATCGCAAGAAGTTGATTACAAAAATACTTGATTACTTTTCTGTAAGGGAGGAGGAAATAAAACCGGGCTTTAGTGAACCCGGATATCAGTCTTAATTTTTATTTTCTGGTGCACGTTTTCATTGTCGCGCATAAAATAGCCATTCTAATGCACTTACGTATGTAACGTAAAATAGCCATTCTACGTAAAAAAGCCATTACGTAAAAAAGCCATTCTAATGCACTTACGTATGTCACGCGACGTCTGATTGGATAACGTCAAAAAGGACCAGGTATGATTTGGGCCATATTTGGCCCCCTCTCAAAATTTATTCAAATATTGTTTTTTTCATTAGTCACCTTGTCAACAATATAAATCTAGAAAATGGAGATGTTACGGCTTTTACAAGAAAAGTTACAGCCATTCGTTTGTTCATGCAGTTCTGTCCTGATTTTTAGCAAAATTGAGGGGGTAGGGATACATTTTGCCATATATAACAAAGAAAGGAATTTCAAAGTAAATGATAAGTATCAGATCTAATAATGCATGTAATATTAATACTAAATATCTTTGACATTTACTGGTCTGCATCTTATCACGTGCAAGAAGGGCGATAACTCTTGATAGATCACTGAAATTATCGGATTACAGAAACGCTACATTAAACTGTTTTTCAATCGAAAATGTACGTTTTAGGGGCATGCCACAATTGCAGTATTTTGTTTTTTCAAGGGAATTTAGATAAACCATTCGTTTCAAGATCAACTCGTGTGCAGCAGTCACTTTTTCTCGGAATAGAACGCATTAGTCTGAAAGAAATCGGTTGAATAAATATTTAAAAATATGGGGGTATGGATAAACTTTGCATTATTCTTGCGAGTTGATAAGTTGAAAATAATAAGAAATGAATACAAAAACAACAAAGATATAAAGCTAATAAAAATATTTTGCATTCAAAGTAAACATTTATCTCCAAGAAAGAAAAAAGGGAGATAACTTATGATTCACATTGAAACTGCATAGCAATTAATGGTAACGAACACTTTTCCTTTTATAACTGCTGACTTGTTTTTGCAAACATATGCCAGATGTTTTATGCGCTTCCTTTTAAATATGTTGTTATATATATAAAAAAGTAAACTATTTACCCTAACCTGTTCCATGGCAACGATTTTCAAAAAAAATAAGAAGAAAAAAAAAAAAAATAAGAAAAAAAAAAAAAGGAAAAAAGAAATTAGATATCTTTCATACATGTTACATTGTACATGTTTTGATACTTGTTTTTATCGTGTGGTTCATTATTTTCGCACGATTTTTTAAGTTATTACTATATCAACTATATATGTAATACAAACTCTTAATGAAGCTAATCAGCAGAATGATCAGAACGATAGTCGTGTATTTCATGAATGAGAGGGGGTGGGGTAACTAAGGCACTGAGTTATTCATACCGTAATACTGGGTAACTGGGTAATTCACAATCTTTGTCCTATTATATAAACAGCCGTATGTATTGGAAACAAAGGGCAATGAATATTTTGATTAAACTATGCATTGCTCATACTTTGCCATAGCTAAGCTGTTACTATGGTACTATTATCAACTAAGGCGGACTTTAGAGCTACAAGTACTACTGCAATCTTAACTTCCTCACAAAAGATCGCTTTTAGATCTTCGTTTTGACGCTGAGTACAGTCCAGAACTGCATTGTCGCCATAACACTCATGATTGTATAGCTCAGAGCAATTTTCTATCCATCTGCTGAGAGTCTATCATTCTTTTGTTAGACATGTCCCTGGATAGTTAGGATATACCCTGTTCTCAGAATTTTAATCCACACCAGCTGATGTGCTCACTTGCAGTCGTATTATTTTAGGTATTAAGTTTCAGTCTCCTTGCACCAAGTATCCCTACTTAATCAGTCCTTTGCTCTCTTCAGGGCATCTGAACCCTTTTGTAAGCCTTCCTGTATTCTCTCGCTCCTTCTGCTTCATACCGCCTCCTTTTCAAATTCCTCCTCGCATCGCAGAGGGCGAGAACATCCAGTACCCAGTGGATGGACCTGCGATGTTCGTTTCCAAGTATTTCTTTTCCTGTATCGGTAACTGCTGTATTGTAGGGCGCAGAAAAATGCAAGGAAGTCGCACTAGTTTAAATCGTCCCGTACGTGCAAGATTTAGAACAAGGTTCAATTTTTTACTTTTTTGTGGTTTGACGCTTCAACAGAATATCTGTTGGTAAAGTATATCCAGCATGTATATTGAAAAACGGGCGTGACCCTGTCATTTCTCAATCAGACAATATCCAATTTGATGTTACTTGGTTTTATTTATGAAATGGGAGCAACTCTAACACACAATTTAAAGAGAATCTTACAAGTCATATGCATAAAAAATATTGTTTGATGATTTGAGGTCTGAAGCATGTTTCTGCAACCCGCCCCCTGCCCCTGTCCCTCCCCCCCCCCCCCCCCCCACACACACAGACAGAAACACACAACTATCTCCCATCACCACCGACACCAATTAAAGGATTCACGAGTACAAATATCGTACTTCTACTACTTACTATTTCAATTCTCCTATCGACGTTCCCCAAGTGGCTCAGCGGTAATACAAGTACCGTCTTTCGGTCCCGTCTTTCGGTTCCTTCAGAATCAGGAGTTGTTTCTGACAATAGGTCAAGCGTCGTCTTGAATGAAGAAGCGAAAAACTATGTTTTGCATCATATATTCTAGTATGACTTATCAAAAAGAATTTTAAGCAGTCTGTTTTGGTTTTTTATTTACTAAAATTTCTCGGCGATCCGTAGATTGTCTAACTTCACTGCCAAAAGAGTTCCTGTCGCACGCGCGTCCTTGTAAGGCAACCGTTGTCAATGACGTTATTTTATTTAGAAAAGTTTGAAATTAGGTGTCAGCGCAGGCAAGTGCACAGCTGAATTTTTCACACATTGTTGATGTTCTTAAAATGCATTATTATGCAAAAAATCAGCTGTGCACTTGCCTGCGCTCAGGTAGTTTTCGGCCCAAATGCAAGCCAAAAATGGCCGAAATTGCCAAAACCAGCTAAGGAGGGGTACGTTAAGAGGCTCAGAAGAAGTTAAATATCATTAGAGTATAGATTATTTTAGTCAGAATTGGTGGTTAAAGGTTTAAACTCATACATTACATGAACAGAAGTTAAGGAAGTGCAATTTTGAAAAGTCATAAATGAGGGGGCCAAATATGGCCCAAATCATACCTGGTCCTTTGCGACAGTATAGGCCTATCCTGCGATTTACTGTCGGAAACCCGACGTCATTACGTAACGTCGCTTCTCATTGGCTGACGTCTGGTTTTACGTCGCTGAAAGCGTTTGCTTTGGGTGCAAAGAAGTACACTTTGAAAATTGAAAATGTGAAAAAGTGCATTAGAATGGGGATAACTATATTGAAAATTGTCAATACACGTCGCCGTAAAACGAAATTTCCGACCATAAAACCGACGATTTACCTCCCCAAATGACAATTTAAAATACAGTTATCCCCTAATCCCCTAATTCTAATGCACTTACGTATGTAACGCGACGTCTGATTGGATAACGTCAAAAACTTGCGACAGTATATCCTGCGATTCACTGTCGGAAACCCGACGTCATTACGTAATGTCGCTTCTCATTGGCTGACGTCTGGTTTTACGTCGCTGAAAGCGTTTGCTATGGGTGCAAAGTAGCGCACTTTTAAAGGGGAAAATGTGAAAAATGCATTAAAATGGGATAACTGTATTGAAAATTGTCATTTGGGGAAGTAAATCGTCGGTTTTATGGTCGCAAATTGCGTTTTACGGCGACGCGTTCGCGTCGCCATTAAACGAAATATCCGACCCATAAAACCGACGATTCACCTCCCCAAATGACAATTTTCAGTACAGGTATCCCCTAAATTAAAACAAAACTGGCGTCAAAATGATGAACGGCTATAAAGATATGTAAGTTCTAAAATCTTTATTAATTTATTTCAAAGGGAGATAATTTTATCAGAGACTTTAGACTGCTTTCTCTTTCAATTAATCAGCGGTTTTTATATTTAAAATTGTTTTCCATACGGTTCACACCCTCGTTTAACGCAAAAAAAATCATGTTTTGATGATTCAAATGCTGCTGAGGATGAAACATGCTGTTTTCATATAGGTTCTATAAACCTTGTGGCTATGGAGAAAAAGTAAAACGTTTGCACTTTTATGTCTGCCAGACGTTCGCGAAACTTTTTTTTAATTTTTTTTGGCTGACAAATTTACTGTTTCTAAAGATACAGCACCTTATTAAACGGACGTTCCTTTTTTGTGCCAGTACATGTACATGTATTTTGCTTTTCGATACATCTGCCTGGACTCACGCGTTCTTGGCTTTATGGGTGCGATGAAGGTGTGTGATACGGCTACTTGGATGCGAAACGGAGGTGCGTTACGGATAGAGCACGTGACTACTGATAAAGATTTGCTTGAAGACTTTATCGCTTTTTCAAAGAGTAGATATTAGCCGAGACGCGACGAAACCAAAAATGTGGCATGTGCGCCACGCGAAAGCTCAAATGGGTATCCGCCGAGTCTGATCAGTGTCTTCGTTGTCGGCATGGCAGTAGCTAAGACCCAAGGCTACTCTTTGAGCGCAGGCGAAGACTCTGATCACTGGGCGAATGCCCAGGCTGATTTGAGCCTTATCGTGGCGCATATGCCACTTTGTTGTTTTTGTCGCGACGCGGCTCAATTATATGATAAGAATGTAAATTTATGGTTATATCAGTTCCCCTTTATTATAACGTTGGAGTCGGAGCTGTCAGGAGGCGAAAAGAGGCGTGTAAGGTCATAGCGCAGTGCCTTTAAGGTCAAACTAAGGCAATAAATAGAGTTTATTAATCGTCCCATTTAAAATAGGGGATTTATAACCCGATGGAGGTTTAAAGATCCGATAAAGAAACGAGTTAAAATATGGGATTTATAAACCGAGGGAGGTTTAACGATCAGATAAAGAAACGAGTCCGAAAGACAAGTTTTTTTATCGGATCTTTTAACCTCCCGAGATTTATACATCCAATATTTTAAATGGGACAATTCAATAAACTGTATATCACATTCATATGTCCTACAACTAAAGAATGCTTCCATTTGTTTTTATGTTTTCAAGAGTCCTTCTTAGAGCCTGTACACAATAGTGCGAAAGAATACACGAACATTGAAATAATATGACCGCCATTTTGTTTTCTGAATGGGCCAAAGTTTGTCAAAATAAGAATAATTTACATGCCTATGGAACCTACGCCATACCTTTACAATCATTGTCTGTACGGCTACTGGTCCCGACGATCCAAGGCTCGAAGAAAGTCTCACGGCTAATAACTGAATGGTATATTGCAGAGCGTGTGTGATAAACGGCAATGCAGTTCTACATAAAACTGACGATTCGTAGAAATATTCAGGTGAAAACGCAAGTAATACACACCAAAGTTTGTTATAGGTTTGACATTTAGTAATTTAGCGTATGTTGTTTTCTCAGTATCATAAAAGGCACCCCTGACTTATTTTTATAGCTTCAACTGCAGTCGAAAGATACACTTCGAAAAGTGGTTCTAAAACCCGGTATCCGGCCGTACATCAATAACCACTCTCTGAATATTATAATATGGACTAGGTAACCAACCTACAGGAGAAGAAATAAATCTTCTCAGAGACCTTGGAAATAGCGTATTTATATTGGCAAGAAATCCTTGTATTTCTTTGCTAAGAATATAATATATGGAAATGTCATCATAACTCGATTTTATTCCATTTGTACTGGTACCCATCCTAAGGTGAATTAACATATTCAGGGGGAGTAAATTTGTCATTTTTATTTTTGCGTCCCTTCTCAATGGGGTCAACTCAAAGAAAAACATTTGCTTCTCTAGGAGCAAATTCTGTAAGAGACGACCCCTAATGAGAAAGGGCATGCCATCCAGGGAAGCAAAGAGGAAGTCAAAGAGATCTATGTGCAGTCCTCGATCTGATTGCTCCAGAGGATCAGATCACAAGTTTTCCGAGTTTTGGAATCTGCCAGTGATACGTAGTAGCACAGTAAAATCAACCTAATAACTATAGTTACTTTTTAGATGAACAGGTACTTTTTCAGGGGAAGCAGCTCAACCATTTTTATTTGTGCCTTTCTTCTACACTGTAACTGGGGTCAACTCTAAAAGGAAAGAGGAGCAAATTCTTTCCTTTTAGGATAGACTTTAATTTGAAAGGGGTATGCCATTCCGAGGAATAAACAGAAAGTCACAAAAAGTGTTCCCCCCACCCCCCTGACAAGAAAGGCAGAAAACTTGGCAATGTTCAGGAATTTCCAATATTCAGCGTTTCAGCAGTTTTCACATGGATCCGATAAATAACGTCACTCATCACAAAACATCAATGAAGTTCGACCTCTTCCGCCAAATAAATAGCCCAATAAATTATATTGAGAAATAAGAACACTAAAGGAAAGATAATTCTTGACAGCTTGTCGATCCGGCTGACACTGTTTAAGCCGAGTGCATTTCCAGCATGTTTATTATGTCTAATGTTTCTTGTTCCAAAGAAGCACTTCCAACATCGATAAATCAGTGGCGGTGACTCCGCTGTGGTAAAGTTCTGTTGAAATCTATGCACAGTTTGTTGGCCGTTGCGGGCTATTTTAGTTTCATGCGGTTCCTTTGTGTCCTCCTAAAAAGTACGGAATATCAATGTATTGAACCATGTGACAGAAAAAGTACCATGTGACATGTAGAAGAGTGAAGACTCATGACAAATAAACATGCATTCATTGAGCCACTTTAGTTACGCACCACGTTTACATTACCCATATTTTCAGCCCATAACTGCTTATAATAAAATTTTGTAGCAGAATACAGTCATTGATAATTTATCTATTTGATGACAGTCAAAATTTTGCAAAATTGGTTGAGTGTATCAACACAGTTTGCCGAGAGCTTATTTCGCCAAAAATGCACGTGCAACATAAACGGCTGTTCTTTTTGTCTGAAATAAGCATTGAACTTCATATTTAGGGACAGTCTCTTTAGAATAACATCTAAGGTTTAGTCATTTCAAGTGTTGAGCCAATGTTATTTCTGGGATTTACAACACACGTTCACTTTTTATAATAATTTTACTTTTGACGTCAGTTTAACGTCAGTTTCGATCACAAATGAAATTATTTATTTCGACTTGTGATCGCCGCAATACTGTTGACAACATCAAAGTCAATAAAACCAAAACACAATTTAAGTTTGCTTCGTTTCTGAAGGCTTACGGTTCCGACGTCAAGACCAACGCCTAATTCTAATGCACTCACGAATATAACGCGACGTCTGATTGGATATCGTCAAAAATTTGCGAGAGTATATTCTGCGATTTACTGTCGCAAACCCGACGTCATTAAGTTACGTCTCTTCTCATTGGCTGACGTTTGGTTTTACGTTGCTGACAGTGCTTGAAACGGATGCAAACTAGTACATTATGAGAGGTGAAAATGTAGGGAAAGTGCATGAGAATGGGGATAACAGTATTGAAAATTGTCATTTGGGGAGGTACATCATCGGTTTTATGGTCGCAAATTGCGTTTTACGGCGACGGGCCAGCGGGTCGCCGTAAAACAAAAAAAATACCGACCATTAAACCGATGATTTACCTCCCCAAATGACAATTTTCAAAACAGTTATCCCTTAATTATAGCGTCGATTTTTCAACAATGTTTGCATAAATGTGACAAAGAGGATGTGTCTGTTTCTGAGGCAGTAATTGTGGAAGTATTTCGATAGCTTGTTTACAAACAACATCAACTGTCTCAGTAGCTTTTGAAAACAAGAAAAATAAACTTGCGTTTTCAACGTGTCACCGCAGAGTAAGCAGTGGATATGGATAACGAAAAGTATGCCAGTATTAATAGTAATATTGCGAACTTTCATATCATAGAAAGTAAAAACGTCACAATAGGACACTGTGCGGTTGAAACTACCCCCTCGCGGTGGGAATTCAGATTAGGTTGCTAGCGTTGCGAATTCTAATTTGGGTGGTGCCGCTCTTTTGCGTTCGACCACGTTTTTGTTTGGCTTTCGAGAGGCACGATTTTTACATGTTTTATGCACAAATAAGTGATTTCTTAGCTTTTACTTTTGAATTTAAAAATATATCGATTATTTGTTTACAACTCAGGGCTTATAAGTGGTGCGTAAATTAAGTGGCTCAGTGTATTCGAGCAGTCTTGTCTGAATATTTCAATGCGGTCATACTTCATGAAAGCATGTGATGATCACAGATCTTGTTTTACGCACATGCCATATAGTATATAATAAAGACGTAAACAATTAAACAAACAAAAAATAAATAAATAACAGAAAAAGAGAGAGCGAGAGAAGACAAACATCTTTTCTTTCAAATGATTCAAAAGAATAGATGCAAATTGCTTTGGCTTCTGTGGAACATCAATGCTCCGGGAATGGTGAGCTTTTCCAGATATGTGTTAACGCAGCAATCTGTGTATTTACCATATGCCTGTGGTGCACAAACCGATCTGAAATCCGGACAAATGCGGTGTAAAAGTAAGCATCTCTATTTCTTTCGTTTAAATTATTAACTCTTTTGGCAGCTCTAAGGAAAGGTTAAAAGTTTACAATGGGTCAGGCATAAGATGATATATAGCACAGTTTAAACCATGGAATTTCTAATTACTTCAAGCTGGTATTCTTGTATTAACAGAGGGTTTACATATTTAAACCTCCCCCAATTCGGTGCAACAACAAGATTCACGTACATGTAGATCTAGTATACCTATGCCTACTATTTTGGACCATAAAATAAACAAGAATTCCGCGGAAGGCTATGTCGCACCTGCTGTGTGCCTTCACATTAAGAACTCAATGAAAATACCAAGTGGTTCTGGAGAAAAAAGTTGTTTTATTGGTTTTGCTATTTTTAGTAACGGCGACCATCTTGGATTCTCGACCATTCTCAACTTTTACCATTCTGAAGCTCTGCAGTCTGATCATGCTGATCAGTCTGATTATTATTTGAATAATGCACTTACGTATGTAACGTAAAATAGCCATTCTACGTAAAAAAGCCATTACGTAAAAAAGCCATTCTAATGCACTTACGTATGTCACGCGACGTCTGATTGGATAACGTCAAAAAGGACCAGGTATGATTTGGGCCATATTTGGCCCCCTCTCAAAATTTATTCAAATATTGTTTTTTTCATTAGTCACCTTGTCAACAATATAAATCTAGAAAATGGAGATGTTACGGCTTTTACAAGGAAAGTTACAGCCATTCGTTTGTTCATGCAGTTCTGTCCTGATTTTTAGCAAAATTGAGGGGGTAGGGATACATTTTGCCATATATAACAAAGAAAGGAATTTCAAAGTAAATGATAAGTATCAGATCTAATAATGCATGTAATATTAATACTAAATATCTTTGACATTTACTGGTCTGCATCTTATCACGTGCAAGAAGGGCGATAACTCTTGATAGATCACTGAAATTATCGGATTACAGAAACGCTACATTAAACTGTTTTTCAATCGAAAATGTACGTTTTAGGGGCATGCCACAATTGCAGTATTTTGTTTTTTCAAGGGAATTTAGATAAACCATTCGTTTCAAGATCAACTCGTGTGCAGCAGTCACTTTTTCTCGGAATAGAACGCATTAGTCTGAAAGAAATCGGTTGAATAAATATTTAAAAATATGGGGGTATGGATAAACTTTGCATTATTCTTGCGAGTTGATAAGTTGAAAATAATAAGAAATGAATACAAAAACAACAAAGATATAAAGCTAATAAAAATATTTTGCATTCAAAGTAAACATTTATCTCCAAGAAAGAAAAAAGGGAGATAACTTATGATTCACATTGAAACTGCATAGCAATTAATGGTAACGAACACTTTTCCTTTTATAACTGCTGACTTGTTTTTGCAAACATATGCCAGATGTTTTATGCGCTTCCTTTTAAATATGTTGTTATATATATAAAAAAGTAAACTATTTACCCTAACCTGTTCCATGGCAACGATTTTCAAAAAAAATAAGAAGAAAAAAAAAAAAATAAGAAAAAAAAAAAGGAAAAAAGAAATTAGATATCTTTCATACATGTTACATTGTACATGTTTTGATACTTGTTTTTATCGTGTGGTTCATTATTTTCGCACGATTTTTTGTTATTACTATATCAACTATATATGTAATACAAACTCTTAATGAAGCTAATCAGCAGAATGATCAGAACGATAGTCGTGTATTTCATGAATGAGAGGGGGTGGGGTAACTAAGGCACTGAGTTATTCATACCGTAATACTGGGTAACTGGGTAATTCACAATCTTTGTCCTATTATATAAACAGCCGTATGTATTGGAAACAAAGGGCAATGAATATTTTGATTAAACTATGCATTGCTCATACTTTGCCATAGCTAAGCTGTTACTATGGTACTATTATCAACTAAGGCGGACTTTAGAGCTACAAGTACTACTGCAATCTTAACTTCCTCACAAAAGATCGCTTTTAGATCTTCGTTTTGACGCTGAGTACAGTCCAGAACTGCATTGTCGCCATAACACTCATGATTGTATAGCTCAGAGCAATTTTCTATCCATCTGCTGAGAGTCTATCATTCTTTTGTTAGACATGTCCCTGGATAGTTAGGATATACCCTGTTCTCAGAATTTTAATCCACACCAGCTGATGTGCTCACTTGCAGTCGTATTATTTTAGGTATTAAGTTTCAGTCTCCTTGCACCAAGTATCCCTACTTAATCAGTCCTTTGCTCTCTTCAGGGCATCTGAACCCTTTTGTAAGCCTTCCTGTATTCTCTCGCTCCTTCTGCTTCATACCGCCTCCTTTTCAAATTCCTCCTCGCATCGCAGAGGGCGAGAACATCCAGTACCCAGTGGATGGACCTGCGATGTTCGTTTCCAAGTATTTCTTTTCCTGTATCGGTAACTGCTGTATTGTAGGGCGCAGAAAAATGCAAGGAAGTCGCACTAGTTTAAATCGTCCCGTACGTGCAAGATTTAGAACAAGGTTCAATTTTTTACTTTTTTGTGGTTTGACGCTTCAACAGAATATCTGTTGGTAAAGTATATCCAGCATGTATATTGAAAAACGGGCGTGACCCTGTCATTTCTCAATCAGACAATATCCAATTTGATGTTACTTGGTTTTATTTATGAAATGGGAGCAACTCTAACACACAATTTAAAGAGAATCTTACAAGTCATATGCATAAAAAATATTGTTTGATGATTTGAGGTCTGAAGCATGTTTCTGCAACCCGCCCCCTGCCCCTGTCCCTCCCCCCCCCCCCCCCCCCCCACACACACAGACAGAAACACACAACTATCTCCCATCACCACCGACACCAATTAAAGGATTCACGAGTACAAATATCGTACTTCTACTACTTACTATTTCAATTCTCCTATCGACGTTCCCCAAGTGGCTCAGCGGTAATACAAGTACCGTCTTTCGGTCCCGTCTTTCGGTTCCTTCAGAATCAGGAGTTGTTTCTGACAATAGGTCAAGCGTCGTCTTGAATGAAGAAGCGAAAAACTATGTTTTGCATCATATATTCTAGTATGACTTATCAAAAAGAATTTTAAGCAGTCTGTTTTGGTTTTTTATTTACTAAAATTTCTCGGCGATCCGTAGATTGTCTAACTTCACTGCCAAAAGAGTTCCTGTCGCACGCGCGTCCTTGTAAGGCAACCGTTGTCAATGACGTTATTTTATTTAGAAAAGTTTGAAATTAGGTGTCAGCGCAGGCAAGTGCACAGCTGAATTTTTCACACATTGTTGATGTTCTTAAAATGCATTATTATGCAAAAAATCAGCTGTGCACTTGCCTGCGCTCAGGTAGTTTTCGGCCCAAATGCAAGCCAAAAATGGCCGAAATTGCCAAAACCAGCTAAGGAGGGGTACGTTAAGAGGCTCAGAAGAAGTTAAATATCATTAGAGTATAGATTATTTTAGTCAGAATTGGTGGTTAAAGGTTTAAACTCATACATTACATGAACAGAAGTTAAGGAAGTGCAATTTTGAAAAGTCATAAATGAGGGGGCCAAATATGGCCCAAATCATACCTGGTCCTTTGCGACAGTATAGGCCTATCCTGCGATTTACTGTCGGAAACCCGACGTCATTACGTAACGTCGCTTCTCATTGGCTGACGTCTGGTTTTACGTCGCTGAAAGCGTTTGCTTTGGGTGCAAAGAAGTACACTTTGAAAATTGAAAATGTGAAAAAGTGCATTAGAATGGGGATAACTATATTGAAAATTGTCAATACACGTCGCCGTAAAACGAAATTTCCGACCATAAAACCGACGATTTACCTCCCCAAATGACAATTTAAAATACAGTTATCCCCTAATCCCCTAATTCTAATGCACTTACGTATGTAACGCGACGTCTGATTGGATAACGTCAAAAACTTGCGACAGTATATCCTGCGATTCACTGTCGGAAACCCGACGTCATTACGTAATGTCGCTTCTCATTGGCTGACGTCTGGTTTTACGTCGCTGAAAGCGTTTGCTATGGGTGCAAAGTAGCGCACTTTTAAAGGGGAAAATGTGAAAAATGCATTAAAATGGGATAACTGTATTGAAAATTGTCATTTGGGGAAGTAAATCGTCGGTTTTATGGTCGCAAATTGCGTTTTACGGCGACGCGTTCGCGTCGCCATTAAACGAAATATCCGACCCATAAAACCGACGATTCACCTCCCCAAATGACAATTTTCAGTACAGGTATCCCCTAAATTAAAACAAAACTGGCGTCAAAATGATGAACGGCTATAAAGATATGTAAGTTCTAAAATCTTTATTAATTTATTTCAAAGGGAGATAATTTTATCAGAGACTTTAGACTGCTTTCTCTTTCAATTAATCAGCGGTTTTTATATTTAAAATTGTTTTCCATACGGTTCACACCCTCGTTTAACGCAAAAAAAATCATGTTTTGATGATTCAAATGCTGCTGAGGATGAAACATGCTGTTTTCATATAGGTTCTATAAACCTTGTGGCTATGGAGAAAAAGTAAAACGTTTGCACTTTTATGTCTGCCAGACGTTCGCGAAACTTTTTTTTAATTTTTTTTGGCTGACAAATTTACTGTTTCTAAAGATACAGCACCTTATTAAACGGACGTTCCTTTTTTGTGCCAGTACATGTACATGTATTTTGCTTTTCGATACATCTGCCTGGACTCACGCGTTCTTGGCTTTATGGGTGCGATGAAGGTGTGTGATACGGCTACTTGGATGCGAAACGGAGGTGCGTTACGGATAGAGCACGTGACTACTGATAAAGATTTGCTTGAAGACTTTATCGCTTTTTCAAAGAGTAGATATTAGCCGAGACGCGACGAAACCAAAAATGTGGCATGTGCGCCACGCGAAAGCTCAAATGGGTATCCGCCGAGTCTGATCAGTGTCTTCGTTGTCGGCATGGCAGTAGCTAAGACCCAAGGCTACTCTTTGAGCGCAGGCGAAGACTCTGATCACTGGGCGAATGCCCAGGCTGATTTGAGCCTTATCGTGGCGCATATGCCACTTTGTTGTTTTTGTCGCGACGCGGCTCAATTATATGATATGAATGTAAATTTATGGTTATATCAGTTCCCCTTTATTATAACGTTGGAGTCGGAGCTGTCAGGAGGCGAAAAGAGGCGTGTAAGGTCATAGCGCAGTGCCTTTAAGGTCAAACTAAGGCAATAAATAGAGTTTATTAATCGTCCCATTTAAAATAGGGGATTTATAACCCGATGGAGGTTTAAAGATCCGATAAAGAAACGAGTTAAAATATGGGATTTATAAACCGAGGGAGGTTTAACGATCAGATAAAGAAACGAGTCCGAAAGACAAGTTTTTTTATCGGATCTTTTAACCTCCCGAGATTTATACATCCAATATTTTAAATGGGACAATTCAATAAACTGTATATCACATTCATATGTCCTACAACTAAAGAATGCTTCCATTTGTTTTTATGTTTTCAAGAGTCCTTCTTAGAGCCTGTACACAATAGTGCGAAAGAATACACGAACATTGAAATAATATGACCGCCATTTTGTTTTCTGAATGGGCCAAAGTTTGTCAAAATAAGAATAATTTACATGCCTATGGAACCTACGCCATACCTTTACAATCATTGTCTGTACGGCTACTGGTCCCGACGATCCAAGGCTCGAAGAAAGTCTCACGGCTAATAACTGAATGGTATATTGCAGAGCGTGTGTGATAAACGGCAATGCAGTTCTACATAAAACTGACGATTCGTAGAAATATTCAGGTGAAAACGCAAGTAATACACACCAAAGTTTGTTATAGGTTTGACATTTAGTAATTTAGCGTATGTTGTTTTCTCAGTATCATAAAAGGCACCCCTGACTTATTTTTATAGCTTCAACTGCAGTCGAAAGATACACTTCGAAAAGTGGTTCTAAAACCCGGTATCCGGCCGTACATCAATAACCACTCTCTGAATATTATAATATGGACTAGGTAACCAACCTACAGGAGAAGAAATAAATCTTCTCAGAGACCTTGGAAATAGCGTATTTATATTGGCAAGAAATCCTTGTATTTCTTTGCTAAGAATATAATATATGGAAATGTCATCATAACTCGATTTTATTCCATTTGTACTGGTACCCATCCTAAGGTGAATTAACATATTCAGGGGGAGTAAATTTGTCATTTTTATTTTTGCGTCCCTTCTCAATGGGGTCAACTCAAAGAAAAACATTTGCTTCTCTAGGAGCAAATTCTGTAAGAGACGACCCCTAATGAGAAAGGGCATGCCATCCAGGGAAGCAAAGAGGAAGTCAAAGAGATCTATGTGCAGTCCTCGATCTGATTGCTCCAGAGGATCAGATCACAAGTTTTCCGAGTTTTGGAATCTGCCAGTGATACGTAGTAGCACAGTAAAATCAACCTAATAACTATAGTTACTTTTTAGATGAACAGGTACTTTTTCAGGGGAAGCAGCTCAACCATTTTTATTTGTGCCTTTCTTCTACACTGTAACTGGGGTCAACTCTAAAAGGAAAGAGGAGCAAATTCTTTCCTTTTAGGATAGACTTTAATTTGAAAGGGGTATGCCATTCCGAGGAATAAACAGAAAGTCACAAAAAGTGTCCCCCCCAGCCCCCTGACAAGAAAGGCAGAAAACTTGGCAATGTTCAGGAATTTCCAATATTCAGCGTTTCAGCAGTTTTCACATGGATCCGATAAATAACGCCACTCATCACAAAACATCAATGAAGTTCGACCTCTTCCGCCAAATAAATAGCCCAATAAATTATATTGAGAAATAAGAACACTAAAGGAAAGATAATTCTTGACAGCTTGTCGATCCGGCTGACACTGTTTAAGCCGAGTGCATTTCCAGCATGTTTATTATGTCTAATGTTTCTTGTTCCAAAGAAGCACTTCCAACATCGATAAATCAGTGGCGGTGACTCCGCTGTGGTAAAGTTCTGTTGAAATCTATGCACAGTTTGTTGGCCGTTGCGGGCTATTTTAGTTTCATGCGGTTCCTTTGTGTCCTCCTAAAAAGTACGGAATATCAATGTATTGAACCATGTGACAGAAAAAGTACCATGTGACATGTAGAAGAGTGAAGACTCATGACAAATAAACATGCATTCATTGAGCCACTTTAGTTACGCACCACGTTTACATTACCCATATTTTCAGCCCATAACTGCTTATAATAAAATTTTGTAGCAGAATACAGTCATTGATAATTTATCTATTTGATGACAGTCAAAATTTTGCAAAATTGGTTGAGTGTATCAACACAGTTTGCCGAGAGCTTATTTCGCCAAAAATGCACGTGCAACATAAACGGCTGTTCTTTTTGTCTGAAATAAGCATTGAACTTCATATTTAGGGACAGTCTCTTTAGAATAACATCTAAGGTTTAGTCATTTCAAGTGTTGAGCCAATGTTATTTCTGGGATTTACAACACACGTTCACTTTTTATAATAATTTTACTTTTGACGTCAGTTTAACGTCAGTTTCGATCACAAATGAAATTATTTATTTCGACTTGTGATCGCCGCAATACTGTTGACAACATCAAAGTCAATAAAACCAAAACACAATTTAAGTTTGCTTCGTTTCTGAAGGCTTACGGTTCCGACGTCAAGACCAACGCCTAATTCTAATGCACTCACGAATATAACGCGACGTCTGATTGGATATTGTCAAAAATTTGCGAGAGTATATTCTGCGATTTACTGTCGCAAACCCGACGTCATTAAGTTACGTCTCTTCTCATTGGCTGACGTTTGGTTTTACGTTGCTGACAGTGCTTGAAACGGATGCAAACTAGTACATTATGAGAGGTGAAAATGTAGGGAAAGTGCATGAGAATGGGGATAACAGTATTGAAAATTGTCATTTGGGGAGGTACATCATCGGTTTTATGGTCGCAAATTGCGTTTTACGGCGACGGGCCAGCGGGTCGCCGTAAAACAAAAAAAATACCGACCATTAAACCGATGATTTACCTCCCCAAATGACAATTTTCAAAACAGTTATCCCTTAATTATAGCGTCAATTTTTCAACAATGTTTGCATAAATGTGACAAAGAGGATGTGTCTGTTTCTGAGGCAGTAATTGTGGAAGTATTTCGATAGCTTGTTTACAAACAACATCAACTGTCTCAGTAGCTTTTGAAAACAAGAAAAATAAACTTGCGTTTTCAACGTGTCACCGCAGAGTAAGCAGTGGATATTGATAACGAAAAGTATGCCAGTATTAATAGTAATATTGCGAACTTTCATATCATAGAAAGTAAAAACGTCACAATAGGACACTGTGCGGTTGAAACTACCCCCTCGCGGTGGGAATTCAGATTAGGTTGCTAGCGTTGCGAATTCTAATTTGGGTGGTGCCGCTCTTTTGCGTTCGACCACGTTTTTGTTTGGCTTTCGAGAGGCACGATTTTTACATGTTTTATGCACAAATAAGTGATTTCTTAGCTTTTACTTTTGAATTTAAAAATATATCGATTATTTGTTTACAACTCAGGGCTTATAAGTGGTGCGTAAATTAAGTGGCTCAGTGTATTCGAGCAGTCTTGTCTGAATATTTCAATGCGGTCATACTTCATGAAAGCATGTGATGATCACAGATCTTGTTTTACGCACATGCCATATAGTATATAATAAAGACGTAAACAATTAAACAAACAAAAAATAAATAAATAACAGAAAAAGAGAGAGCGAGAGAAGACAAACATCTTTTCTTTCAAATGATTCAAAAGAATAGATGCAAATTGCTTTGGCTTCTGTGGAACATCAATGCTCCGGGAATGGTGAGCTTTTCCAGATATGTGTTAACGCAGCAATCTGTGTATTTACCATATGCCTGTGGTGCACAAACCGATCTGAAATCCGGACAAATGCGGTGTAAAAGTAAGCATCTCTATTTCTTTCGTTTAAATTATTAACTCTTTTGGCAGCTCTAAGGAAAGGTTAAAAGTTTACAATGGGTCAGGCATAAGATGATATATAGCACAGTTTAAACCATGGAATTTCTAATTACTTCAAGCTGGTATTCTTGTATTAACAGAGGGTTTACATATTTAAACCTCCCCCAATTCGGTGCAACAACAAGATTCACGTACATGTAGATCTAGTATACCTATGCCTACTATTTTGGACCATAAAATAAACAAGAATTCCGCGGAAGGCTATGTCGCACCTGCTGTGTGCCTTCACATTAAGAACTCAATGAAAATACCAAGTGGTTCTGGAGAAAAAAGTTGTTTTATTGGTTTTGCTATTTTTAGTAACGGCGACCATCTTGGATTCTCGACCATTCTCAACTTTTACCATTCTGAAGCTCTGCAGTCTGATCATGCTGCATGTGAAATTTGAGAACCATGGATGCAGTGGTTTCAGAGAATAAGTCATTTGAATGGACTTAAATGCTAGGGTCGACGTAAATTATTCTAGGGTCGACGTAAGATCACTGTGACCTAATTCCACTACAGTTTTTTTGCATTTTAATAATTCTGAAAACCAAGGTCCCACTTATGCTTTATACAAAATTTCAGCCTAATATACAAAGTGGTTCTGGTGAAAAACTTGATTTTATTGGTTTTGCTATTTTTAGTAACGACGACCATCTTGGATTCTTGACCCACGAGAAATTTACCATTCTGAAGCCCTGCAGTCTGATCATGCTGCATGTGAAATTTGAGAACCATGGATGCAGTGGTTTCAGAGAAAAAGTCATTTGAAAGGACTTAAATGCTAGGGTCGACGTAAATTATTCTAGGGTCGACGTAAGGTCACTGTGACCTAATTCCGCTACAGATTTTTTTTTTCATTTTGATAATTCTGAATACCAAGGTCCCACTTACGCTTCATACAAAATTTCAGCCAAATATACCAAGCGGTTCTGAAGAAAAACTTGATTTTATTGGTTTTGCTATTTTTAGTTACGGCGGCCATCTTGGATTCTCGACCCGCCTGAATTTTATCGTTCTGAAGCCCTGCTATCTGATTATGCTGCATGTGAAATTTGAGAACCATGGGTGCAGTGGCTTCAGAGAATAAGTCTTTTGAATGGACTAAAATGCTAGGGTCGACGTAAATTGTGAACGGGCGGACGGACGGACGGACTGACAGACGGACGGAAAACCGGACGCCTATATTGCACCTTGCTAAAGCAGGTGCGACAAAAATTTATTCCTCGTTCAAATTGGCGTAAGAAAATGACTCAAAGAAACACGTACGTGATTATCCACTCTATGTTATATGCAACTTAAAATTCAAACGAAAAAGAATCTTTTGGATGAGACTTTAAACTGAGGTCCGGTCTCCGTAAAACTTGGTTAATAACGGGACGTTAAACTCGATTTCACTCACTCACTCATTTACTGAAATGACAGCGGACGTTGTAAGACTTGGCAAATACTGTATTACATCAGTTACATGTACGTTGCAAACGACACAATATCTTGTGGAAGCTAAGCCGATAGATGAAATAATCATCCCATCCTTTCCTCAAGTACATTGTAAAACTCAAAGACTTTTAAAGACCCTTTTCAGGCAACCATTTTACATGTAATTCTTCACGCGCTAAGAATAAATAGTTGAATTTTGAGAGGATTGTAGATCCTGATGAGACATCTCCAGCTCAAACTTATCAAACAGCGTAGATCCAAATAAGGCGGTTTATCATGCCACATCTAGATCTAAACTGTTTTCCCTCTTCTCTTTTACTTCTGAATAAGATCAAAGTTAACAACCTACAACCCTGAGCTACGTCATTCTGCATACGCTAAACCGGACAGAGCACACTGTTTCAGACAACTATTTATTCGAAGTACCAATCTCTTAATGTCTATAACTTATCGAAATCAGAGTGTATGCACCAAAATTAGTCAGAAAATGACTATATTACGCTATAAATTTGACCACCTAAAATGCTGTAATTATC
Source organism: Ctena decussata (assembly GCA_963989385.1). NCBI lineage: Eukaryota > Metazoa > Mollusca > Bivalvia > Lucinida > Lucinidae > Ctena > Ctena decussata. The sequence goes on from OZ022506.1 coordinate 60,595,801, forward strand.
ACAAAAACATCTACCAAGGACATCACGACATAGTGGTCAGTGCGCTGTTTTGTCGGATGTGATTGCAAAATTTTGAAAGCTGATTCTGATGAAGTAAGATTGCTCTGATAATTAAGAATTTAGTGCACCAAGTGGATTTTGAAAACTTTGAAGTGTACAAGATTCCAAAAACTCACTCACTTCAACTCTGAGGAAATGTCATGTGTTCTGATGGCGTAGGTGTTACAATATTTGAAACTTTGACGCTGCAAATTTTGTTGTCAGCTTTTTTGGCGCTTTCAAAGTTCAGTTACTTACCTCAGCATCTGTGCTATTGTCAAAATCGTCAACCTTTTTCTCTTTTACTATATGGACTTCTGGACCTTCTCCACACCCAAACTTGGTATAGTAGTGTACTGAAGCAAACTGGATGATAGTTGCCAAGACAAACACAAAACACATAGCAACGTACACATCCAGGGCGGTGGAGTAGTTGACCTTGGGAAGGTCATTCCGGTTATCTAAGCCTATAAAGGTCATGGTCAACACCGTTGTCGTTCCTGAAAAAAATAAAGCGGTTCGGGATATATAATGTGTCAAGTAAAAATAGTAAAGCAGAACACGTGTAAGACTGAACGTATACTCATAAGAAAGCGGATGCCGCAAAACGTACTTCATGTATTGTGGTATGTGGATGTACATGCATGCCTGCAATATTCAGATCGTGTTTAAAACGTTTCAACAATAATCTTAAAGACGAACTTAACATGGTCTAATGTGCATAATCCGAGAAGTAAGAGTCCACGTTTTATCGTTCCCTAGTTGCAAACTGGGATGTAAGAACTACACGTAAATTATTATCATTATTATAATTATTATCGACCGTTTTATTAATGTCATATTTAGTTCCAGTACAACTAATTTACACATATAGCTGGATTGGCAATGCTTTCGATATCTATCTATGCTGAAGAAGAAGACAAAGAAGAGAGAGACAATTATTTAATAACAAGTGCAGTTAAAATCTTTCTTAACGATAGTTTACCTTCCACCTCTAACTACACTTTAGTATCACAATAGCTTACTCTTCAACCTGTAACTACAACAGCTAGGTGCTACCAGTCGACTATCCCTACAATAGACCTACATTTACCCAGAGATATTCTGTCTGACGCTGCCTCTCTGTTGATCCAGAACGAGACCCAGGACAGTACCACTAGAAGACAACAGGGAACGTAGAAGTTGATCAGAAAATAACCCATGTGACGCCATAGCATAAACTGCACCGTCAGGATAGAATGTGGAGCTGTAAATAAACAAGCAACGACCCACAATGAAGAGTCCGAGAAGCTATAAAAACTGGTCACTGATGAAAATCAAAATATGTTTCAAAGACTTTCATTCTTTTTGACAAAAACTAAAATACACTGAAATGTTTTATTTTGTGAATAGCTCATTGTAATGAATTTCATCAGTGAATTTACTTTGTGACTACCAGGTTGCAAAAGCTTATATTCGAAATCTTCCACTGAAAATAATAACCGTTCGTATGAGATGCTATCCATTGCAACATAGCTCCACACTGTAATTCTGCAATTCTGTAGATTTTACGGTAGAATAACTGGAACCAGCTACCAGTCCATTTCCTGTTATTTCTACGGGTCCCTGTAAAAATGCAGGAACCATGACGCACAGTCGGAAAGATTAGAGCAGGTGTTGTTTTAGTCATATAGCCCTTCAACACTATAAAGTTATTTTCGAATGCGGCCAGTTAACCTAACACTATCATATCGTGATTTCCAGATTTCCAGAAATGTCTTACAGTCAAACGCCCGTAAAATAACGGGCAATGGACTGGCAGCTGGTTGCAAGTTATTCTACCGTAAAACCTATGGATTTTTTTTTACACTGCAGTTATAGAGCACATAGCCAAAATGTGTTCTACCATGTTTTTGATTATTTATCATGATACAATTTTCTTTAATAATATTCTTTGAATTCTCGTCCATCTCGCGAAATTTTTGTAAGCGTGAACTTGTCGCCTTCGGCGATTCGTTCACTTCCACAAAAATAATTCTAGATGGACAAGAATATCAAACAATAAATGAAACGTGTAATGTATCCTTGCTTTAACTGACTAAAGCACTTTACATAGAGTCTTTTGCAGTGCCATAGATAAATATTGGTCTTAATAAAAACTTCTACACTGTAAAAAAATACTGTAGATTTTACAATATACACTGGCGCTCACGTATTTGTACACCAAAAACGCGTTCGTACCGCGTTGCATGCGCGTGCTGCGTGCGTATCACCTAGAACCGCGCATCAGACGCGTCTAGACGCGCCCTGACGCGTCTCGACGCGGGAGACGCAAACGATTGATAACATGAATATTCATGACTTGTTCAATACGCGTACAACCGCAGATTGTACGTTGGCCTAATAAAAATAGTTTTAAGATAGCTTAAAACAATATAAGTTACTAAGTTAATTAAATATTGTCTCGAACTCTCTACCGGGAATCTGACCGAATCGATGCGCAGAAGACGGGAACCATAAAGTAGTCCCACATTATCTGGGTCAATTTTTACATAACAACTCGTAACGTCTCGATTTCTGAATTCAATGGACTAATTAACTACTATTTAGACTAACTCTATAATAGAACTTCTAGGCTTAGAAACTATAAATAACTTCTATTTTTCTTAACTTCTATGCCCAGAAAACAAACAAAAAAAAAAAGAAGAAAAAAAAGTCACAACTTATCTGGGCCAGAACACACACGGTAACCCTCGCAAAGAATTAAACTGACAAGTGAAATTTGGACCCAGACTATTATATTGAGTTAAACATACCACAGGGTATAATCGATTCCTCTAATTTTCGCTTCCTGCAGAGATTGTACATCATATTTGGCTTCCGCCGAGACTGTCCGCGAGTTCTTGCTTCCTGCCGAGACTTCTGTACATGATAAATGGCTTCCTGCAGAGACTGTCCGTGTGATTCTGCTTCCAGTCGAGCCTCTCGGCAGGAAGCAGAGTCACGCGGACAGTCTCGGCAGGAAGCCAATTATCATGTACAGAAGTCTCTGCAGGAAGCAAGAACTCGCGGACAGTCTCGGCGGCTTTCACATCATATTTGGCTTCTGCCAAGAGTCCGCGATCTCTTGCTTCCTGCAGAGACTTCTGTCCTCGAAAATTGGTTTCCTACCGAGACTGTCCACGTGACTCTGCTTCCTGCCGAGATCCTCGGCAGGAAACAGAATCACTGGGACAGTCTCTGCAGGAAAGTTGGTGGTATTCTTCAGGTACTCCAGTTTTCTCCACAACCAAGGCCACAAATAAGCAATTATTATTATGCCTTTGAGACAATGTAAAAACATTCGCATGCCTGAATTTTCTATACCTTCAATAATCCTGTTTAGACGAGAGTTTTAATCCGAATCAAATCAGAATTTGCTTTGAATTAACTGTTGAAACTAGCAAATCTTATTCGAATTAAAAACTAATTCGGAGTAATTAAACTAATCATACAGAGTACCTTGGATCGAATCCGAATTAACTTTTACTTCGGATTAAAAGTCCTGTCTAAACAGCCTTTGTCTTAATAATGGGTATTTTTAAGCCCCAGAGGTTGGACCATATCTCGATTGTCTGGAGGGCTGACTGGAGTTTTACGAGAGCATGTTTGGGAGAGTAGTGGTAGTTCCAGATAGCACTGTCATCTGCAAACTGAGAAAGAGAGAGGTTTGCCCCCTCCCCCCTCCCCCCCAGGGCATCATCAAGGGTATTTATTATTACAATGAATAGAATAGGGCTGAGGGCACTGCCCTGGAGACAGCCGTTTCCAAGTCATGTTGATCAGAGCAGTGACCTACCACTCCTCTCCCAAACATGCTCTCGTAAAGCTCCAATCAGCCCTCCAGGTCATTGCTATTTATAGGTCACTGATCAGAGGTTTTTATGTTTTTATCCCCCCCCCCCCCCGCCCCCAACCTAACTTGAATTCTTTAAGATTCAAAGTGACTGCCGCCTGGCACTTATTTTCCATAAAGGCCATATTAATTTCAGATTCTACGATTTTAATTTCTGATACGAAAGGAATTTATGGCTGAAGAGTGCGATTTATTTCCACTTCAATAGCGAAGTGTCATGGGACTGTCCCAGTCGCATTTAGTTTTGAGTTGCCGGTCGAGTTTCTAGGCTTTTTTTTTTTCTTTCTTTCCCGTTATGGTTCCAGTAAGACCAAATGAGCATTCGACATCAAGCTTGATGTAGACTAATGGCTCTTTCTTTCACATGATTTACTTAAACTTGACCTCACTAAAATGCGCATTCAATACGCGATTTTGATTGGTTCCCGTACGCGTGCGTTGAGACGCAAAGGACTACGTCACTACCCGTATCATGTGCGCAGTTTTGATTGGGTCCATGAAATTTGCATAAAATGCGCGTTGCACGCGTCGCTTCGCGGTATACGCAAAACGGAGAACGAATTTTCATTGGCTACTAAAATATTCGCGTCTATAATTACCGCGTATCCCGCGCGCATCAACTGCGTCCCCGACGCGTTTTGAATGTGTACAAATACGTGAGCGCCAGTGTAATAACTGGAAACCAGCTGCCAGTCCTATTCCCGTTATTTTTACGGACTTTTTGTCTGTAAGACATTGTTGGAAATCACGAAATGGGAGTTTTATGTTAAATTGGCGCACTCGAAAATAACTTTGTATTGTGATAGGGGCTATCTAACCAAAACGACATCTGATCTTTTCTGTCCCACTCTGCTTGATGATTCCTGCAATTTTTACGGGCGCCCGTAAAAATAACGGTAAAAGGACTGGCAGCTGGTTGCCAGTTATTCTACCGTAAAATCTACCGTTTATTTTTGCAGTGTATGAATTTTCCGACTAACTCATCACATACACTCCCTTAACACCACAGTGACTTATAAAATAACTGCAGTACCTCCTTTGAACATGGCTGTTCCATTATAAGATAATGTGTGGAGGAGGTCGAACTGAGACAGTCTCATATCTGATGCTATCTCCACAGACTCGTCAGTGCCAAACCTCCATTCGTATATCACATCGTCAGTCGAATAGGCAACTGAAAAGACAGGCGCATTGCTACAATTTCAGTATCGTAATAAGTATAAACCAACTTTACCAAATATTATCGAAAACACATTAGTGTCATACGCTATTAACAGGTACGTTTAAGCAAACTCAGAAACTTGTATTAACATGGTCATTGTGGCGAAACACATAAAGATACAAATTAGTTAACACTTATTTATTTAAAGTCTAAAGCAAGTCAGATTTATATTGTTTCACTAGTATGATAAGGTTGTTTGATTCTTCGCTGTGTTTGTAAATATCTATCTTTATTTCGATATCAAAGTCTGAATAAACAGTGAACACTTATCTATACTGTCTCTTTGGTAGCTTCTTTCCTTCAATTCTGTCACAATTGATTACATCTGTCCATAGTTTTCACTGTATTTTAGTTTCTCACTGTTTAATGTGTCCTGTTCTATCTTCAGCTACTTATCCTTATCGCCCCTAACAACGACGTCAACGTCATATGACGTTACGTCAACAATTGATTTAAACTAATGTGCTTGGAATTAACTGAATGTTACTGGCTTTATATTAAATGTAACCAGGTAAACATAAAACAACATTGCAATGTATAGATAAAATAGAACAAAACATGATAAGAATTCAATGTAGGATAAAATCACGGTGACTCCGTGACACTCCCGCCACAAAGTTTATTTTCCTGTATTTGATGCCTTTTATCTTTAACAAGCCCGAATGACAGCTTGCTGTCTTGATCATCTTGTTTGTTTATTAACGTTGATTTGTAACTGCTTCTGTTCCATTTCTGCGGAGACTTGCTTCTTTTCTTGGGCTTTGACCTCTTCCTAGACATGGGCCGTTTCCTGGCCTTAGACCTCTTCTTATACTTAGATTGTTTCCTAGACTTAAATAGTGTCTTAAACTTGGGTCGTTTCTTAGATTTCAGTTGTATCCTGTCCTTTCTTCTTTTATTTGACTTGGATCTTTTCCTGGACTTATACCTCTTCCTGGATTTAGATCTATTCTTAGACTTAGACCTCTTCCTGGACTTAGTCTTCTTTTTCATTTTCCTGATAGGTAAATCCTCGTCCACCCACGTGAAAACGTTTGTTTGTCTTTCAACTGCAGTTCCACAGGTAATTGCGAGCAAGTTTGTTCTTTTGTTGCCTGGAGATACTCAGATGTTCGTCCAGCCAGAATCCAACCTAATTTAGAACCAACCATATACATGCCTGGTTGAATCTCCACCTTTTGGGGCAGTATGAGGTCAAGGTAATTATCATTGCCAATGAGCAAATCTATAGTTGAGGTTTCTAGGTTCAGTTGGTAAAGGATCTGCAAGCGCATTGTCCTTCCAAAGATATTCCCAGTTTTTTAAACAGCTTGTATTGAACGGACGTCTTTGTATGTCTCCAGTTATTTTTGGTATAACATTTGCTGTAATCTGTAAAGCGCTGCCATCTTTAAGTTCAATGTTCAAGACTGTGGAAGGTGTCTCCAATGGCTGTGGTTTTTCAGATCCAAATGTGACGAGGGAAATCTTACTTTTCTCTCCCAATTTCAAATTCAGTTTTTTGGCTAGATCCTCTGTGATGTATGTCCTTTGGCTCCCAGAATCAAATAACATTCGGATATTTTCTTGTTTCTCATTTACCTTGTTAAAGACATTACCTTTTGCTGTTTGCATGAGCACCATTTCTTCAGACGTCATGAGAACATTTTCTGTTGCATTTTCAACGGCTTGTTCTAAACGTTCATCAGCTAAATGTGCAGGTACCTGTTGCACAGATCCAAACTTTATTGGACAGAGAATTCTATGGTGAACGTTTGTTTTTCCACAATAATAGCAGGTTCTCGTAAGGGTGCATTCATTTGTTTTGTGGCTCTGATTTAGGCATATAAGGCAGCGTCCTTTGGCCTTTTGCTTTCTTGCTTCTAATGTGGAATATGATTGGCATTCATCGCTCCATTGTTTTCCTCTGCAATACCAACATGGTGGCATGGACTGTTGGGAATTAGATGATCCTTGTGCTCTAAATCCTGACACGAGTGCTTCTGTTGTAAATCTTGTAGGTTTTTGAGTGGTAGACTTATTCTCTGCTATGACCTGATTTTCTGCCCTTTCACAAGCAGATATATGTTCGTTAAGAAGTTCTCTAAATTTACTAACAGTCCATTTTGTCTTTGAACCCTTTTGTATTTCAAGCTGTACAAGGACATCTCTTGGAACTTTTGCAGAAACTAATGATACAAAAATGTCCTGATTTATATCTTGTTTCAGTGCATTGAGGCTTCTCAGATTCTTCTCAATTTGGTCATATAAAAACCTTAGGCTTCTTGTTGTGTTGTTAGCAGATGAAAGATTGATTAGTTCAGCATAATGTGAATTTACTACTGTTTGTTGGTCTCCAAATCTTTCTTTTAATATTTCTACAGCAACCTTATAATTTTCATTTGAAAGATGTATGCCTGATACTGCTAATTTTGCCTCACCTGTGAGCTTGCTATTGAGATACTTTAATTTTTCAACCTCTGATAAACTGACATTTTGGTCAATTGTGGTCTCAAATGTGTCCCAAAATTCTGTCCATTTCAGTCTATCCCCATTATAAGTTGGCATGTCTAGCTGAGGAAGTTTCACTGTTACATTGAAATTTTGTTGTCTTTGCGTTTGCTGTAAAAATAATGTTTGCTGATCTACCATTAACTGTTGCATTTGCAGTTGTAAATTTTCCATGCGGCTGTACCTTTCTTCAGTGATAGTCACTGCAGAGGAGTTCTCTGATAGTGAATTTACATTTAGAAGAGATTTTTCCAGTGTAATCAGTTGATCTCTACAGTCTATTACCGCTGTCATAAACGTGCCGTCCTCTGTCAATAACTGTTCCATAGCATCTTCTTCTTCTGTTCCTTCAACAGCTAGAGAATTCTTTCCTTGGTAATTTCAAGTTTATCACAGAAGTGTGTCAATCTTTTTATACATGCATCTAGCTTTAAGGCGAATTCCTTTGCATCTACACAGTCTTTGTTTTCTTCTAGGAGAGCGTTTCCTATTGATAGTTCCTTGTCCAGGGTATTCTTATATCGTGTCCTATTTGATTTTAAGCTACGAAGCGACATGTTGTTTGTATTGTCAGCAATAGTTCACTAATCTCTTTCAGGCCCGTTTTTTATAATCTTTCAGTCCCGGGTTCCGGCACCAATTTATGTGGCGAAACACATAAAGATACAAATTAGTTAACACTTATTTATTTAAAGTCTAAAACAAGTCAGATTTATATTGTTTCACTAGTATGGTAAGGTTGTTTGATTCTTCGCTGTGTTTGTAAATATCTATCTTTATTTCGATATCAAAAGCTGAATAAACAGTGAACACTTATCTATACTGTCTCTTTGGTAACTTCTTTCCTTCAGTTCTGTCACAATTGATTACATCTGTCCATAGTATTCACTGTATTTTAGTTTCTCACTGTTTAATGTGTCCTGTTCTATCTTCAGCTACTTATCCTTATCGCCCCTAACAACGACGTCAACGTCATATGACGTTACGTCAACAATTGATTTAAACTAATGTGCTTAGAATTAACTGAATGTTACTGGCATTATATTAAATGTAACAAGGTAAACATAAAACAGCATTGCAATGTATAGATAAAATAGAACATAACATGATAAGAATTCAATGTAGGATAAAATCACGGTGACTCCGTGACAGTCATTCACATGCGGATAATAACATGCTAAAGTTGCAGTTTTCCGTATGCAAGTCTTAGGGCAATACTCCATCAATACAGAAAAAAGCTGGTAGTTTGCAGTGTCAGTTATCGATAAAAAAACTGTAAACAAGAGTTCTTAGACTAAAGATTCGACGTTTTTAAGAACTGTAGAGCGCACGACATCGAAGCCATGATTTTGGCTTGTGAACGGTTGCTAAAGGTTTTACAAAAACAACACAACAGATGGCCAAGCCTTCTTCAGAAACGGATATGCTTGTAGGTATCTGCTACGTGTTTGCGAAGAGGCCGAAAAAAAGCGTCTAAACATTTGAGCCGCGACACGACAAAACCAACAATGTGGTTGTGCGCCCAACGCAGACTCAGATCAGCCTGGGCATCCGCCCAGCTTGACCAGACCCTTCATTAAGCGCTCAAAGGGTAGCCAAGGGTCTAAGCTACCTCTATGCGGACAGCGAAGACTCTGATCAGACTGGGCTGATGCCCAGGCTGATCTGAGTCTGCGCTGGGCGCACAACCACATTGTTGGTTTTCACGCGTCACGGCTCATTTCCCTCTTTCAGTTCTTGGAGAATTTATTGTGGTTAAATTTGTGCATTAATAGTGACCTAAAACAATTTTCGTTGCATTAACATTCGCGGGTTTCTCGAGGTCCGTTGAAAACCGAGAGTGGGGGCCCCTGTTTGATCCCTATCGTGTAAAGATTAAAGTTGAACCTCTTGATTTTTTTGGCACTATCCTGTTATTTGACCCAGAAGAAATAAACTGCATGTAAAGGGAGGCAATAAAATATGCAAATTAGGTCTAAAAATCCAAATTTGCTTTATTCCGTAAGTAAAATTCTATAAGTCTTTGCCGGAATCTGGCGCTGGCAACCAGATTAGTCAAGATGGCCACATAACAAAAAAAAAAAAAAAAAAAAAAAAAGTTGGTACGTCCACAGTCCACACCAGTTTACTGGAATATGCAGCCAATTTAGAATCGTTTCAACGTAACTCACTCCTGTCATTTTGAAAGGGTGCAGAGAAGTGTAGCCTGTTGACTTGCAGGGAGCTTTTGACAGGCCTTGTAAAGAGCAGTGGTCAAAACAGGGACCCTGACGATTGCAGTCCTCCTTAACCTTATTCGGCAGATTTCACACTGCGGCTGTTACCACTGTGAAAATCCCTGATCCCTGGCACAGAGTAGTCCGAATCCCGTTTAAAAACCAAATACTAGAAATATGAACTTTAACATACTTCCGATTCGCTTTTTGTTAAAAGTTCAATTAACTTATTAGACTGGCTCCAGTCAATAAAATATATTTTCATTATATACTGAAAGGATTTAAAAATTTCCATCCTTTAATTTTGAATATCTCAAAAGTGAATGCAGCTACGTCCACCAAAACTTTATAACATATATATTCTCTTATACCGGATTATATCAATATATCAAATCTGAAATCGTTCAACCGAATCGGTCGGGAAAAAGCACGTGCTCCTCGTGTTCTTAGTACCGTTTGCATAAGGATGAACAGCTTCATGTATACAATTTTCTGGTGAAACATTTTTCTCACAATATCAAATTGAATTTTAAAAGTTTTAACTCGGTCTGTGGCTTTATTTAGCTTACCGCGCCTATATATCGCAAACAGGCGCAGAGTTTTGGGCCAGATAAATGCTAAAATTTCAAAAAGTGACGTCGCGTGACAATTTTATGTGTTAATTATGACAATTTAAAATCTCAGACGACGTGCACTGTTTACAAGAAGCTCAGAAGACCGTCAGAAAAGCACCTAACCGCGATTAAAAACCAGAGGTCATGGCGTTAACTAACGTTGACGCCGTGTCCATAATAGGCCTTGCGCGAAAGCATCGTCCGCAATGATATCAACGTGGATGACGTCACAATATTAAGACAGTAAGAAATGGTCGAAAAGAGTGTTGCATAAGATAACACCGGCATCGCCTTATGCATTTCAGTGACGTAACGCTCTTTTACTGACGTCATTTAAGTAAATGATACGAATAAACTGCATAATCTTTAAAGGACCTCTGACAGTTGTAATGTAAATTTGCCTATAAAAGTATTCAAAAATGAACTTTTAGTATACTTCAAAATTTCCTCTGAAATGTTTTCCTCGGAACTCCCTTTAATTGGCACAAAAACAATTTTTCGGTTATTAAACACATAGACTGAGATTTTTGGTGTGAAATGCAAGTGTTTATAATTAAATGTATGTAAAAATAGGAAAAGTTTTATAAAGATACTTTCCCCCCTGTGCCTCAGCTAGCCACTTTGCATGTGTGTGTATACTGTCAATATACACGTTATGTGTGAGTGGCAAGCTGAGGCACGGGGGGGGGGGGGGGAGGGAATGATAGTCTACAGTTGAAAAACTGAAAAGTGGGTAGGGTAATTAGACCCTTTGCATCTTAAAATCAGGCCAGCATACTTTTTATTTACATATTTTTGCATGCAATATGCAAGTGTAGTGTTTACATTATTTCAAGCATGTTTAACAAAACAAAATTCAGTAAATAAGAAAAATCGAAAAGGCCAAAGGTCGATAAGGGGTGTTTTTGGCCCCATGTCCAAAACTAGTTTTACGCTGTAAAATTATTGCATAGTCATTTGGGATTACTATTACGGGCATTGTTTTGTCATCTAAGGCATGTTGCCATGGCAACGAGTTTAACAAGAGCATAGGCTATTTCCTTCGTTTTATACGGATGTCTACCGTTGTGATTACATGAAACCCTCTTTTGATTTGCTTGAAGTGATTTCAGTTTCATATCACTGGATTATGGTAAATCGACATTATAAAGTGGCGAACGGATATCATCGCTCCTTAGTAACACGTGAAAAGCCTGAGCAACGATCTGAAAAGTTGGTTTAGTTTTTTACCCTTTTGTATTCTTTTACCCTTATGTTTGTTTAGATTTGGAAAAATAAAAGTAATTGCAAATATAATACCGTCACGGTTCAGCTGACACCAACACATCCTTATTAATATTTCAAAATTTTGTCCTTTTTATACGTTGTTTGTGAATAAAAGACTCTGTGACGTCATGTACGTGAACAATGTTGATTTCTGACGTCATCGATGTCAAAGGAGAAAGACAATGAGTGAGGATCCTCACGTAGAACCTTAGCTTTGCACGAATCTCAGATCGAACTTCTATGATCAAATCTGTCTCGCAACTGCCCATATCACAGACAGAAAATAACACTAGCTGGTTCATATTAGTTCGCGTGACAATCTATTAAATCTATTATCCAAATTACTCTTTTGAATCATTTTTATTTGCTTTTACTTTTACTTTTTAAATGAAACACCAACTATTCATTCTATATTTTGCATCCTTAAAGAAAACGAATACGACATTCATCAGCTGCCCTCGGTATATAAGGCTAGCGCACGTTAAAGTCAAATATAAACTGCAATACTGGTCATAAAACGATCCACCACGAGTGGTGTAAAGCCTGTGAAAATATATCATCATAAACGACGAAAAGCATGGTACATGTACTTTTCTTTGCAACACCTGGGGCCTATTTCACAAAAAATTAACCGTACGATGAATCGTGCGATAATCGTACGTTTGGTCGTACGAGAATCGCACGATACTCGCACGATCGTTTCATAAAAACATCGTGCGACAGATAGTACGATTCTCGTAGGATTTTAGTTATACGATGGATCGCAGACGTGATGTGTATTAGCTTTGACAGATGTGTATTGGGTTTTATAAACACAAAAAAGTAGCGATTTGTAATACAGCGCAATCATGTCAAAGAAAAGGGTCAACAGGACCTCAAATGAGGTTAAAGCCTTTCTCACAGAAGTAAGGAAGATGAATGGATGGATGGCTTGCGATTTTACGCCCGTTTCAACAGTATTTCAGTCGTATCAGGACGGTGGAAGGGTGATAATGAAAGGTTATGTGCAATGGAACCCTGTTTACGATTGAAACGATTTCCGCCTCCGGAAACGACCTCAGGACCGCTTGATCAGCAGGCCAGCGCTTAAACCACTGAGCTACCGGTGGCTTCTAAGTAAACATGGACGATTCCTAACCAAAGACACGAAGAATCGAACCTGGGAAGTTTTCAATCCAAGGTTTAAAGTTTTTTATCCTTAGTTGCAGATCTTCAAAACCAAGATATGAAAACAAAATTCCTATTTAAATTCATTTTACAAAAGTGGGGATTGGAAATCCAAAACCTAGGACTGAAACTCTGAAAGAAGGCTGAAACTCAGGGTTTTGAAATTCATTGTGCACTGGCTTGCCATGCCTTTCCTCGATTCTCGAAATACAGTTTTGAGATAGAAGTTCCGAGGAATTAAACTCGGGTCTTGTTGTTTGCCAAATGTATCAGCTCTTTCAGACTTGCACTGCAGAACCTTGTTGTGGTCAGCGCAATAATTCGCTTGTATAGCAAGCCAAATTTCACATTCTCAATTTTGGGTGTTAAGTTTTCAATCTTTCAAAACTAACTTTTGAAAATTGAAATTTTCTATAATCGTTTTTACAAATCCGGGTATTGAAGTCAGATTTGAAACCTATGACTGAACTAAAACCTAGGTTTGAAGCTCAACTAAGGGTAAAATTTCTTGAACCTAGTTTAAAGATTTATTGTGCATTTGGCGTGCCATACCGTTGAAACACAAACATGCAGTCTCCTCAGATCAGAGACCACCTAATTAGGGGTCCAAACAGTCATAAAACCTCCCATTTTCTTGTAAGATAATTTCTCTCTATTAGAACAAATGCTGCCGCCATGATTTTGAGAATAGTCTCTAATACATTTCAGGTAAATTATCCCGCAAGAATTGCACTATAATCGTACGATAATCGTACAGGAAAAACTTCACTCAAAATCACCCTTAGGTGATTTATCATAAATTTGGAATTTTGTTAAATGGCTGATTTGCTCAAAACTTGGTATGTGCTTTTCAGAAAGACAGTAAATAAATGTAATCTATTCAAAAGTTAAGTATGAGTATGCTGTGGGGTGAAAGAGGAGAAAAAGTGAAATTTACGACTGCCCTTTAGGTATCGTAGATTTGATCGTAAATTGAGTTCTACGAGGACAATAGTGAAACCGAGATTTTTTTCATGAAAGCGATTTTTGGTCGTAAGATTCTCGTACGATCATCTTACGACGAATTTTAATCGTACGAGTCGTTGTGAAACAGGCCCCTGTATATACTGAACAAAAAAAGAAACATTACATAGATTATTCATGAATTTTAAGCTAAAGAATAATATTTTCAAATAATGATACGTTATTTTCCCACGTGCCAGACGTCAGACAACTTTATGAACTAATCGGTTTTCGATTTGCATTAATTGTTACAGAATTATTCCACTTTGACTGAAAACACCAACGAAAATGTGAAACGCTCGATGCGCATGCGCAAGCGCTTAAATTTTTGCACTTTCGGATGTGCCTTGTAACCGCCAATAAGAAACACTATGAAACGTATGACATTTAACCAGCAGCTCAAAGAAATAAGATGTTAAAGATGCTGTGTCTTTGAAATTGTCTCCAATGCAATTCAAAGTATAGCAAATCATTTACTCCGATTAACCATTACGTTTCAATAAAATTTTGAAGTTTTATTCATGGATCTTATTCCAACTTCTCCAGAAAATAGTTCATGACGAAAACATTTATTCAAGCTGGTTAATTGTCCATGGTATATCACCTTGCATTGTCTATGAGAGTTTCAGTGCATAGCATAAAAGTCAGACTCAAGTGTCATGGCAAGCGATTTTCCAAGCCTTGTGCTTCACTGATCAACCCTTTCAAATTCTGACCCCTTATTCAATCAAATTGATCTGGAGACAATAATCTCGCAGCTTATGTTGCGATATTCATTTTCTGAAACAAGGATACTTTTTGACAGTTAGATATAAAATAAAATTGACAAAATCTTAATTCAGTTGAAAGAAAACGTGCGTTTAAAGTGCATGTAACGTTTCTTTTTTTTGTTCAGTATGCATACAATAAAGCACGTGTGTGTGTGCTGTATATGTGTGTAAATGGGGGGGGGGGGGGGGGGGGGTCAGAATGTTTGAAACCTGGCAAATCTGTCCCCAAAAAACAATTTTGTTCTGGTTCTTGAATGGGAGGAGGGGAGGTGGTCAGAATGTTTGAAATGTCAGAATGTTTGTCCCCAAAAAACGATTTTGATCTGGTCTTGAATGGGGGGTGAAGGGAAGGAGGGGAGGTGGTCAGAGTGTTTGAAACCTTGCAAATCTGTCCTCAAAAAGACGATTTTGTTCCGGTTCTTGAATGGGGGGAGGGAAGGAGGGGAGGTGGTCAGAATGTTTGAAACCTGGCAAATCTGTCCTCTAAAAACAATTTTGTTCTGGTTCTTGAATGGGAGGAGGGGAGGTGGTCAGAATGTTTGAAACCTGGCAAATCAGTCATAAAAAAAATGTTCTGGTTCTTAAATGGGGGTGGGGGGGGGGGGGGGGGGGGGGGGAAGGTGGTCAGAATGTTTGAAACTGGTAAAACTGTCCTCAAAAAACGATTTTGTTCTGGTTCTCCATCGAATACTAAAATATAAACAAAAGCGAAACAAGGAGCGGCGGGATCCTCGTCCTGTACATTGTATTTATACCGTATGTATTAAAGTTTATAATAATTGGTAATGATTTTTACAACAGATACTTAATATTCAGGTATTTTTTAACACTTTTTATCAGGCAATAGTTTCTATTTTGTGTTAAAGCTTCATCAATAATGACGAAGGGGGTGGTTGTTTGGGGCGATGGTGCTGGGTATAACTTGCGGAACTTGTTGGCATCTGCATCTGTGTATGTGTAATATATTAAGTCCTTCTGTGACCTTGAAAACAAGGTCAAGGTCATCAAAATCTACCTTGACCTTTCCAAGGTCAAAGAACTGATAAAACTAGCCATTCAGTATCATTGTACAGTATCCATTGTTTCAGGAGATGACTTACATATAAGCGTTACGCTTACTGTCAGATCCTGTATTGCTTCACTCTATTATTCATATGTATGTATAAAATCTTTGAATAAAATATTGTTTAAACCAAGGTCAAAGAAGGACTTAATATGTGACACAGACACAGCTGCAGACGACAATGAGATCCGAACTGAAGCCAATATGTATCCTCTCACCTTTATTGGCGGGGGTATAGGGCATAATATAGCAGTTAAAATAGTAATTTGACCAAAGTTTCGTAATTCTAGGTCAAAATTGAATGAAAAACCATCTTCCAAGCAAGTTTATGTGTTCAGTCAACCATGAAACTAGGTCATTGTGAAATTCTGGTCACATCATCCGAATGGCCTGGTCAATGTGCTTCCTTGACATGAGTTTGATGATAACTTGTCTGTTTATTTAACAATAATGCCAAGAAATATTGAAAATTGAGGACAAAAAAAAATGCTGAATGTCAAAGGAAGTTTTTTTTGACAACATATGTTCAAATTAAAAAAAAAATGATATGGGAATATATTTTAGATGTTCTGTTAATCGTTTTATCAAATCCTGTCTGTCTGTTATACTCTTCTACCAAATGAGAATGTTTTTACAAGACAGGCTAAAACCATATTGGAGTACCCCACCCACGTCTGTGGACCCATAGCTCAGTAAGTAGGGCTTTCCGACCAAAGTCACATATGTTTTGATAAACTAGACACATTGGAGTATACCATCAGTTAAAAAAAGAAAACTTTGGTTGGATGCAGAAAACCCACCTTATTGATACCCCCCCCCCCCTTTGTCCTAGTACTTGATGCCATTATAGATTACCAAAAGATACAGCACATGGTGTATTAGATTAAGTAGAATATAGCTAGTTGTCAAGGCTGTTCAGAAGTTACCCTTTTCAAACATGGCGTAAGGCGCCCTCTCAAGCAATGCCACCAAACATACGTACGGCATTTGGAATGGAGCTGAATTTTGACAGCAAGCATCTTTCCTTGCAACAAATAATTCCTCAAAAGATTATGCACCAAAAGTTAGCATAGAAAAACGTTTATTGCTACTAGATTTCAATAAAACTCACATCAGTGTCAAAGCGAAACGTCTGACCTTTTCATTATATTCTAATTATTTTGGATTCCATTCGGGACTATAAATAAGCCGCGACACGAGAAAACCAACAATGTGGTTGTGCGCCCAGCGCATACTCAGATCAGCCTGGGTACCCGCCCAGTCTGATCAGAATCTTCGCCGACCGCATGGAGGTAGCTTAGACTCTTAGCTACCCTTTAAGCGCTTCGCAAAGAGTCTGATCAGATTGGGCTGATGCCCAGGCTCATCTGCGTCTGTCCAGGGCGCACAAACACATTGTTGGTTTTCTCGTGTCACGGCTCAAATATTAAATGAACTATTTTGGGATAAAACCTGTCTTAATGTCATTACAGAGAGCGGGCAGCCCGAGTCAACTCTTGTCTAATGGTATTATAGTAAAGGGATGTGTTGTTCGTCCAGGCAAATCAATTATAGTTCTTGCAAATGCTATATAAAACAAATACTCGTAGACATGCAAAGATCATATTGTCCAGTTGGTTGACTAAGTCCGGCTTGCGGACTAAGAAGCATTAACGCGACTTACATGTAATACTAGCTTGGAGAGGTCATTTTTAAAGATTAGTATTCCTTCCTGCAAACTTATCAGGCTCAGAAAAATTAGATGCGATATGCACGATCGTGTCCTCCGTGCGTTCTTTACCAGGTCTTGAATCACCATTAATGGCTGACTTCACATCGAACTACAGTTCGTCCTATAGTACGTACATTTGCAAATAAACACCAGCAGCACGGACTAAAGCAATATCATGTGGCCCTGCTAACGTAACCGTGCCTCGGACCATGGAAACTGCCTTCCAGCTTATCATCGAAGCACTAAATGGACGGCAATCAGAAGTGAATCTGATTGGTCAGTTCTTTACAGGTGGGATATGGCCACTTATCGCAACAGCCTACCCCAGAATCTGTTAGTCGCAGATGAAGTTGGTCAATATTAAGAATGTTCTTCTAATGACCACCAATGAAGTAATTCATGATGGTCAAGGGAAAGACTGTGTGATCCGAGACGCGGAGACGAAGTGTCTTTTTATTAAAGAGGCCACTGAGGATTCATGCAAACATGTTAAACACGAAGCAGACTGCGAATCCCGTATGGTAGATTTTCCTTGCTCGACTAGCGCATACATGAAGCAAACCTTGTTTCACGGCAGCAGAATAATGCATTCATATTGCAATAATATGACATATTTATTTCAAGTTCCAGTCCATTATAACATCTTTGCTGCTTTATATTCCATAATTATTTTGAGTAACTATTTTAAGCCACGAACAGACTGTTTTATTTGTAATCGAGCTTCAGCCAACTTCTGGTGCAAATCCAGGCGTCAAAGGAAAAGAAAACGTATGAATACCTTTAATGCAAAGAGAAATTAACTAGAGACAGAATCAATTACATTTAATGTGGTCAAGGGTAAATATTGTACGAAATGCCCATTTCTTTTACATTTATTTTTTAAACATAATGGATGCAACCTGATATTTGAGACGCGACACGACAAAACCAACAAATTGGCATGTGCACCCAGCGAAAACTCAGATCAACTTGGGTACCCACCCAATCTGAGCAGAGTCTGCGCTGGCGGTATGTAGGTAGCTCAAACAATTGTCTACCCTGTACGCATACAGCGGAGACTCCGATCAGACTGGGCGGGTGCTCAAGCTGATCTGAGTCCTCGCTGAGTACACATGCTACTTTGCTTGTTTTGTCGTGTCGCGGCTCAATCTAATTTTGCAAATAATGCTGACTCAACTCAGACTGCTTTTAGGGTTTAGGTACACGTCCATATTTTTCCACCACTTTCACACAGGGAAATATCTATCACTGCCTGGACGTGATCTGGTGCGAATGTTGCCTGTCGGCCCCAGACAGCGCACCAGACAGACGAGGATCATCCAATCAGATTGGAGTGACATGAGGTTCTACGGTGTACGAGACAGTCGAGCATGGAGCGTGAAGCTGTGGGTTCTGCCAGATGCTAGGCTTCTTGTAGGTCCTAGGAGCAGCCTCCAGAGTCACAGACACAGATTAAGGGTAAATTCGCCCAAACTTACTTCACATTTTTCGTGACTTCAGGTTTGTTTTCCTGGAAGACGAAGAGCTTCCATGAAGGTGTCTACTCATAAAGGAAAAAACATGCACTTACTTATATAAATATATATGGAAAATATATCAGAATTACTTACAGCTAGCCACATAAAGAGGGCAGTTTTGCGAGTCTAGTGGATATTTCTCTAGATGCATCTTACAGGAGGCTTGTATTGTCAGTCTGAAATAGTGTTTGTCTGTCCGTAAATATATATACTCATATATTGTATTAAACTGGATTATTGTACATTAGATAACAACAGAAAAAAATCTGAATAAAAATCCTGTGGAAGCAAGGCAGCGATCAAACCAATAAAAAGCAGACTCAGTTTAATTGAGTCTGGTCATATGTAGTTATGTTACGTTGTAACATCCCCTACGCCCACTAGCACAGGCTTCAACGGATTTCTATGTTTAAAATAAGAAGGTACCTCTTTTGTCATGAACGACTGACACAATATGAATTTGCCCAATGAACAAAAGAACCTGGGGCCATATTTATAAAACGACTTTAGTGGTTGCTATGGTGTTGCTAAGGCTGAATTTTTATGAAGGAGCTTCCCTATAGCTATGAAATTTGCTCTGGGGTCCTGGAAAAGTCTGAAAAAGACTGTTCCTCCAGTCTGAGAGCAAATTTCATAGTTGTAGGGAACCTCCTTCATATAAATTTAGCATTAGCAACAGCTTAGCAACGACTTAAGTCGTTTTATAAATACAACCCCTAAACTTAAATCTAACATGTTTTATATTATATAGCAGCTGCTATTTTGATCTACTTTAATGCAAGTCCTCAGCCATTTCACTTTGGATAAAACATTGATAATCTTAGTTGATATGTTGAACTATCAATTTTATTTCTAGCTCAGCTGTATAAACAGATTCGACCTCATCTCGGGCGAAAATATATAGGTAAGTGATTATGACTCTGCGAAAAAAAAAACATTGAGCATAGCCCCACAGCGGCGTTATCGGTCACAAGTTCGCGGTCACGCTGATACCTCATGACGGAATTATACACATTTCTTTTCATAGGAAGATACAAGTATGTCATTGAAATGTTGAGTATCTTATCAAATATAATGTGGCTAAAACATATACATATCAATATGATACTTTCTGGATTTGCAAACGCAGTCTACGAGACGATGGATCACCCTCGTACATTAAACTATGTTGCATCAACATATTAAAGGTCATAGTACATGTACACAATAACATCTCTGTTTAAACAAACATAAACCTTTAGAGACATGCAAATATCATAGGTCAAAAGTGGTATTGTATATCGAAAGCGACTGCCTTTATGAAATAAATTTGCCCTACTCTGCGAGGTCCCTTTAAAACAGGCAATGACGAATAATGTCTATGCAAAATATAGTATTTGGCTATACATGACAATAAACACGCAGAGAAAAAAAACATATGTTACCTCTGTGAGTACAAAACTGTGCCATCTTCATTAATTCTAAAGAATTTATTTGGCATTGGCACCATATGAACATAGGACCGCCCGCCATTTAAAAAGATTGTATCTGGGTACCATAAGCGCTCTAGCATTTTGATATTCAGCGACACATTTGGCATAGACACATTGAAAGCAAGCCTTTTATCAACCCAGAGTTGTCGAAAGTAGCAGTCCATTGAATAAGTCTGAAACAGAATTAACCACGTCGTAAGAGAAAAATGCTTAAGGTATATATATTTAATATGTAACCGGTCCTTAAAATTTATGTATAAAAAGTATTTGTTAAAACACCATAGATGAAGCGAATGAAAAATATTAAACAACGCTTGTATAGGGTACTGGGCGTATGCGAGTACATTAGAAATGCACAAGCTTTGTGTGTGTGTGTGTGCAGGAGGGAGGTTTGTATTTGGTGGGGGGGGGGAGGGGGGGGGGCTTAGGAGGGTGATGAGAGGAGGTGGTTTAATCGAACGTAGCATGTAAAAAGGATAGCCAATGATCAGGAATAAATACAATTGAAACCCATATCCCGCCCTCAAACCAAAGGGAAAGCAGTATGTACACAAATTGACAAAAATAACGGCATATCTGCTAAAGCCAGAAATCGTCAGTCCAGGCAATTATTGGAAAGTTTTGTTGAAAAATAGCAAACAGAGTACATGTATATTCATGTGTTGTCGGCATGACTACGTGCGATTCATATACATATATAAACTGAGGTATAAACGCAGCGCATAGTATTTAACCAAATTCATAAGTTGTACATTTACACTATTATTGATTTAGACATGCACTACATGCTCATTTTCTCTGCGAATTAAAATCCTTCACTCTTAGATTGTTTCACGTTGATTTTACCCAATCCTAAATGATGGCTTCATTTTAGGCTTTTGTTAATGCGGACCTGTTTGCTTAGCTACCTTTTAAGCGCACGGCAAAGGCTCTGACCAGACTGAGTCTTCACTTGACATGCCACTTTGTTGGATTTGTCGTGTCGCGGCTCCTGAGTCTTTGGTCTGCTGCGTCATGGCCCAGCTGATGATCTTTTTACTTTGGCTCCTGATTGTCATTGGGCTCGCGGCTTTGTTTATTAGCAGGTTTTTTTTTACATTTATTTTATATTTTAAAGAGGCCTCTAACAAGTGGGCTATATCAAAATTGCATATCGACGATACGTCACTGCGTAACGGAGTGATAAAATGATAATCCGTGTCTTACGTTGGCGGGTTCGCAGTCCTTTACGCAGACCTATCAGAATGCTGGCAAGACCAAACAAGTGAAGCTTCCCACTGGAAAAACAAAGTTTGATCAACATTCTGAGCGTGCTGGGTTATTTAAACCCGAACTAATTTCACTGCCGCCTATTCCATGACAACCCATTAAGCACAGAACGATGATTCTACTTTACTTTTAATCTTTGTTGATTCAACGTCATGACGTTCGATGTTGTTTCAATGTTGCTTCCCGGCTGGGAAATTTAATCTGGCATATATATTTTGGGGACATGAGAAAGAAGTGGTTTGATTTTGGCGACCATGACTCTATCTGCAATGTCAGACAAGGTCTTAGAATATTGAAATATGACTTGTCTGTACAACAGATCCTGACAGGATAGATGTGCTTTAATCAATCTTTCGCAGATACCGTATACGCGGTAGTTGTCGCGGGTTCAAATTTTCGCGGTTAAGGGTCGAAAACGTAAACAAACATTTTCGCGATTTTTAATTTTCGCGGTTAGCAACATGCGCGAAAAGCAAAACTTTTTTTTTTTCACTTGAGTCAGTTTGTTCATTAACCTGCGGCAGGGCTAGGACACTTGGTAAGAAACTGGAAATTATTCGCGATTTTAATATTCGCGGTTTCTAAGGGACCGCGAAAAATGAAACACCGCAAAAATTACCTTGTATACGGTATATAGGCGTGATCTTCTCTAGAAGTTTCACCATGTCTGTTCACAGATGTGATTTTTTTTGTCTGGTCTTAAAAACTTTAATTCTGTTCTTCTTTCCGTGGCTCAAGTGAGCTTTACTTCCTGGGTAGTTTTATTTATTTTTGATATTGTTTTTACATTCGAATCAAGCCACAAAGTCCTCTAGAGATGTTTATTCAATCTAAGGGAATAAAGCATTTATCTTAAATTACGAACGCGCGATTTCATTGTTATCTGATCGTTTTAACAGCCATGTCAGTTTGGAAATCGGTTGAGAAAAGACGAATGCACAGTGACTTTTTAATGATTCGTTCTAATCTCTTGAATCTGGAAGTTTTTCATGGAACATAAATGACTATAGTCTAAAACATTGAATTGAATGAAATGGAATAGAATGGAATGAATGAGATAATCTATAGTCCTGCGGTTTAATTTGCCAAGTGTACTTTGTAAGTGTACTAGTCTTGGCTAGTAAACTTACAAGAAAAAACAATTGTTTCCTCGGATGGGGCGAGCTCTTTACTGAAATACAGTCACTCGCGATAACTCAAACACTGATACCTCAAAGTACCCTAGAATATACTCTGACACATTTCTTGCTTCTATTTACATGTCAGCTCCTGTTATCGGAAACTGCTGATATCTCATAGCAAATTTTCTAAGACCAGAACATTTACTTCGAGATATTAGTTGTTTGGGACGATTTTCGACTTCGAGATATCGAGAGTTGAATGTAGTTCTATCAATACCCGTGGAACAAAATGGAGGACAATATCCCTGCCAGCCTATTGCATTTCATTCCATTCCACTCCTTTTCATGTTTTACATTAGAATTTGCCAAATGAATGACACCGAATCAGATAAACACTAGAGAGTTAGGAAAGAGCTGTCGACATTCTGGCTGATTTAAGAAATCATTAACAAATATTGGACGAGCATTAGCTATTTAAATCACAGCTGTTTATAGTTTTTAAAGCGAGCTCATGTTTATTTGATTACTTTTAGAGCGCAAGGCCTGCAAACAAGATTTTACGCCAACACTGCAGCTAATAACAATTCGGTTATTTTTCGAATTTGAAAGTCTTTGTCGCAAACTTCAACGATAAAAGGAACACAGTTAACCTATTCTGGAGCCTTTTTATATTCGAAAAATACAACAAAAGCCTTAAGCATCTTATTATGATGTAGTAGTTAACCTTTCACAATGATAATGTTCTACATGCATTATGAATGGTAAACATTTTTATTTACCTATCTCAAGTAGATATATTACGAATTTATAAGACCCTTAAACCATTGGACTTTATCGAGGTTGTACAGTAACGTTACTGTAAATATAGCCGCGTGGTCCTTACAAAAGATATTTACAAAACTTAGTTCCTAATAAATCTTTTCATTGCATAGTTCTGTCTTTTCAACAATCCCGATTTTAGGTGAAATCAGTCGATGCATATCTTTAATGACTCAGGAGTATCTTTCTTGGCTCTTGTGCGCTGATAGAAAAAATGTCTCGAGGTCCTCGTGATGCCGACCAGTAACTCCAAAGGAGGGATTTTCCTTTATCATATGACGTCGCTGTTATTCAGTGGATAACGTCGTGTCATAAAAATCGTATGACCACACGTGTAATAACACTTTGGCGCGTACACGTAACGTCATTGACAACGTCCATGTCAACAATGCATTTTTATATTGAAATAATGCTCAGTTTGAAGGCGTGAAAATCCCATTTTAAAGGTTCATATGATAAACAGAATCTTACACTCGTGGTCATTTTAGATGGAATTTATGAAACTCGCCGAAGGCTCGTTTCATAAATTTCATATGAAATGACCACTCATGTAAGATCCTCTTTATTCGAACCTACCATCCATGATAAATCTATCTATATTTTTCTCCCACTTTCGCACGATATTTTTTCTCCAACTTTCTCATATACAAGATAGGCTTTCAGTATATACATAGAAAATACCATGTCAGTGTTTTTTGATATCAAGTTTTTCACGCGAGACCAGAAACAGCGTAGGAATGGCGAGGCTTGCGAGCCAATCCGACGTGTTTATGGTCATGCCTGTCATGTATGCTATTTCGACGTGAAATGGCAAGAGCGATGTGCCGAAACAGAAAATTCCCCATTATTTCTGAGCTCACATCTCTCTTATTATCTTATCCTAGACATAAGGTGTGACTACCCACACATTTCTTCATAAGATCACAAGGAACACGTTGGTATCGAATTCAAAACAAAACGATTGACTATATTTTTGTTTCACTATACAATGGCATGCACTACGGGGAAACTCTGCAAAGTGTCTCTAACACATTTTCCATACAAAAACTGCCTCGTTTCATTACACACTCAAAGACATTTATTACAGTCACACCGGGTGTTCTCGTCGTTGTGTTTGCTATAGTTTTCAGCAGTGGTACCAGACTCACGCTATTCAAAAGAAAGTGACTACTTCTGTGAAACTCCTTCTGTAGATCTTTACATATCCGATAAACAACTTATAATATGTTTTTCTGTATCACCTCATTTATCAGCCCGATACTCCAATAACGGACCAATGGCAAGCCACAATATCGGACCGGGGACGATATTGTGGCTTGCCATTGGTCCGACATAGGAGTATCGGGCTGATAAATCGGGTATTAAAGCCAAAAAAAGAAATATGTAAAAGTATATTTTTGAATTACATATGCTTTATACTTATGATAGCATCAGCGCTGAAGTATTATATAGCTTTTCTTCAAAAATTAGGCAGGGATTATGGAAAATACACTTGTTACTGCACTGCTCCAAGCACATGATAGAAGTTTGAGCAGTTAGATCATGTAGTTCCTGTTCAGTTTTGCGTACCATTCCCTGGTACTTCTAAACTAAAGATATGATACCTTTGTAAAATCAAAAACAAACTCACACTGACCATGTCACGTTCGCAAATCGGTCCCATTGATCTGACTAAAATATCTGTCTTCACAACAAGCGGAGAACCTGAAAAAAATCCGTGCAAATTAGAACACACCCAGGGTAGATAATACTTACATGTACCAAACATAATATACCAAACAAAAAAAAAAAAAAAAACGCACACAGTAATATTTTGGTATTTTCTTGGAAATAACAAACAGTTTAACAAGATAATTCATACAGTGTTACAGGAAGAGAATCTGGCAGTTCGACCCGAAAATTTCATTTAATTTATCTGAACAAAGCATTGGTCAGTTTTCAATGTCACAGTTTTCAATACGAGGCCATTGTAAGCGATTTCATTAATGCGTATTTTTCATGCATATGGAAGGTACAATTACTCATCTACGCAATGATGAAGTCTGACCTAGATTTGAACAGAGATACGGATTTTAAGACATTTTCTAATCATGCTATAAAAGGTAAATTAAAGGGGAAAATCTTACTGTGTGCGTTTCTTTTTTGTTTGGTATATGTAACCATTTCATTTGGATGATAAGTTGTTGCCTCGAGAAAAAAATCATTTAAGGTAAATGGAAAATGGAATCTCTTTCAGGGGAAATCATTTCTAATCTTGTCTTTTTTAGTTTTGCCTCCTGTCTCAATAGGGATCTGGGGCCGTATTTATAAAACGACTTAATTGGTTTCTATGCTGTTGTTAAGGCTTAGTTTCTATGAAGGAGATTCCCTACAACTATGAAATTTGCTCTAGAGGAACAGTCTGAAAAAGACTGTTCCTCCAGAGCAAATTTCATAGTTGTAGGGGATCTCCTTCAAAAAAATTTAGCTTAGCAACAGCATAGCAATCACTGAAGTCGTTTTACAAATACGGCCCAGCTCGCAAAGGACAGAATATAACTATCATGAACATTTCATCCTTAAGCTACCATCTGATCCTTCAACACTATTGTCCATAGAAAGGACATTAACAAACGGTACAGACACAGTTCAGACGCCGCTGGATGCGGCGTCGGATCATAGTCTGCACTGTTTGCTTAAAGTTTGCAGCAATTTCAATAAAAAGTTTAAAAAAAAGACAACCCTAAAATGACGATTTATCCACTTAAGAAGGATAGAAGAGACAACCAGGCAAAATGTGTTCATGTAATACGTATTAGCGGGAACACTATCTACACCATATGCTACATGTATATGTTACAGATTGGACCATAGTGTTGCACTGTAGCAACTGTTTCCATGCTTAAGGACCTCTGAATTTTCTCTATAAAAAGTGGTCTAAAATGGTTTTTCAGTATACTTCAAAATTTCTTTTGAAATGTGGTGCTCTTAACACCCCGTAGTTAGAACACAAACACCTTTTCACTTATCAAGCACACAGACTTAGATTTTTGGTGTATAAAGCAAGTTTTTATAATTAAATGTATGGAAAATAGGAATAGTTTTATGAAGGTACTCGCCCCCACCCCGTGCCTCAGCTAGCCACTTTGCATGCATATATGTACTGCCAATATACACATCATAAATGAGTAGCATGCTGAGGCACGCGAGGGAATGATAGTCTACAGCTGAAAACGGAAAAGTGGGTTGGGTGATTAGACCCTCTGTGTCTGAAAATAAGGCTCACATAATTTTTATTCAGAAACTATTGCATTCTATGAGAGCTACAACGCTTACTTTATTTTAAGCATATTTAACAAATAAGATTCAATAAATATGAAAAATCGAACACAAGATGTATTTTAGACGACCGAAAATTTCACTTACCCCTCTTGAGAAAGTCAATGAGAGGTTGTGTGCAGACGTGATATATTTTTCAAAATCACTTTCAAAACCTCTTAATAATGCATATGCCTACCAGTAAATGCAAAAAAAACCTTTAAAAATGGCTTTCTATGAAAGCTGCAGTAATTTGTCAACAAATGGGCAAGTTTGCATTGACACTGTCAGAGGTCCTTTGACCATATTAAAAACGAATTTTCTTTGTTTGAAACGGACGTCAGCAATCAAACATTGTATGATTCCGGGCAACGTTTAGCCTATAAGCCGTAGGTCTGATAAATGTTACATGTACTATATTAACACTTTAAGCACCAGTGTATTTTAACAAAATTTGCAAACAGCGTAGATCTTGATGATGCGGCTCACAATGAGCCGCCTCATCTTCGTCTACACTGTTTGCCCTCTAGTCTTTGAATGCTCAATAATTGTCTTGGACAAGGTATTTTTTGAAATTTTGCAGACGTAAATTTTGCCGTCTGCTTTTTGGTGCTTAAAGAGTTAAGAATCAGAAGAGGTTGCGTTGCTAATTAGGACTGTGGGTCACTAAATAGACTCACCTCCGAATCCCGGGCGCAGCCGTTTGTCATATCCCAGCAAAAGTCGGTCCAAAACGAGGCTCATGTTCTCATCATGTGTACCCGAACAAGTTTGGATCAAAGACAAAGCAATAAAGCTGAAAATATATATAAATTAAAAGATAAATGAGCCGCGCAAGACAAAACCAACAATGTGGTTGTGCGCGCAGCGCAGACTCAGATCAGCCTGGGCATCCGCCCAGTCTGATCAGAATCTTCGCTGTCCGCATGGAGGTAGCTTAGACCCTTTGCTTCCTCTGAGCGCTTAGCAAAGAGTCTGAGCCAAATGGGCGTAAGCCCAGGCTGATCTGAGTCTTCGCTGGGCGCACAACCACATTGTTGGTTTTGTCGTGTTGCGGCTCAAATAAAATGGTACATTTTCATTTCTTTCTAAATGCTCTTATAACAACAACATTTGAGCCGCGACACGAGAAAACCAACAATGTGGTTGTGCGCCCTGCGCATACTCAGATCAGCCTGGGCATCCATCCAGTCTGATCAGATCCTTTGCTAAGCGCTTAAAGGGTAGCTAAGGGTCTAAGCTACCTCCATGCGGACAGTGAAGACTCTGATCAGACTGGGCGGATGCCCAGGCTGATCTGTGTCTGTGCTGGGCGCACAACCACATTGTTGGTTTTGTCGTGTCGCGGCTCATTTGTTTTTATCAAAATGTCATCTTGATGTGCACGAAGTGGGTGTATTGTTCAAACTATGTATTTTTCATAACAGCCCAATCAGAAATATGCATTCTTAAAACAGCCAACTCAATTTAACGTCAAAATGTTTGGGAACAAATGCCGTCATTGTAAAGAGGACCAACTGTGTCATATCGCTCACAGTTATAACCCATATGTAATTAATTGATATCTAAATACAGAAAAAACGGTTTCTGCATTTAATTATTTAAATAAACTAGTATTTTTTTTTATACTTTTTTCTCTGAGTAAGCTCTATTTTACTACGACAAAGACTATGCAGGAACTGGCTGAAATGTAGCACGGTTATTGACTATTTCCAATTCTAGCCACCCGTTAATAGCGGTCGACATTTTCTACAATTAATATAAAGAAACTCATTCACATATTTATTCACCCAACATTGGAATAACTTGTAAGTTGGTAATTTTGTTAACACATAGGCTGTGTCATGGAAAATTATATATACAACATGTGCATGTTCAGTCGAAACTTTGCACTTGCGCAGCTGCTATTGGATGAAGCCATGCAATTCGCTCAGAGCGTAACTTAAAATTTCATATTTCAAACTCAGAACTGAGTATGTCCTGTAGAGCTTGCGCATGTTTTCAGACTGGACAGATTATGCACAGTTTGCATTTATGTGATTTCCTCATGATGTGAACACAATGTATTGATCTCGGTTTCTTAAATTCAACGTTTGGTCGGATCAGCTGACAGACTGAGGGAGAACTCTGGCATATAGGCAATAAATTGTAATTGCATCATGACAGAAATCTGGCAATTCCAAAGCATTTCAGATTATTTACCTAATTAAACTATTCAGTTGCCAAACTTCGAGTAAATAGCCGTTACTGAAGTCTATAAAGTGTTATGAATTAACTAAATGGAAGAGTTCTTATATTGTCTCCGTTACAAAAAAAAGCATGTATGCCAGACTATGATCAGGGTGTAAGAAAGTAGCTGAGGAGTCAATGCAGCCAACAATATATTAAGTATGTAATATAGGTATTTTTCATGGCTGTGAGGTACCGATAGAAAACTCGGAGACGTGGATCACTGTTAGGCATCACTCAAAACTCGTGATCTGAACAGTGATTCCGAGCGACGGATTTTTCTATCCGCACCTCACATCCATGAGATATACATTTTCTTGCAAAACTTTAGATTAACCTCGTTTTAACTTCAGATCTTGTTACAATTCGTAATTTTAGCGCTTGAGTGGTTGTTTGAACGTCCAGCGTGACATACGTCATTTTGTCGTCTTCGTTACGTCATCATCTAACAAGAGGGCCATGGGGCCCTGAATCGCTCATCTGAGTGAAAAGGTCAAATGTCAGACTAGGGTCATCATTTGAACAAACCTGGTAGCTATAAGCTGTCAATATATGAGAGACATCGGTTAAAGGTCAAACAATGACTTGACCTCTATTGCTAAAAATGCACTCATTTCATGCACTCATTTATTTGACTTTTTTTTATCAACTTTTAGACCAAAATCTTATACAAATTCGATGAACCATTTTCCCATATAAAAGCACCAGAAAGCAAATTCGACATTGTGGTAAAAATGTCAAGTTCAACCCAAGGTCATCATTCGCACAATCTTGGGCCAAAATCTTTAAAACTTTCCATGAAATCATATTATCTCCCATTTTCCCATATTTGGCTTTGCCATAAAAAGGGTCAAGGTCAACCCAAGGTCATCATCTGCACGATCTTGGTAGTACTTGAGTACCCGATGCTACATACCTAGTTTCAGGGCAATCGATCTATTGATTCTGGAGAAAAAACATTTTAAAGGTTTTTAACATATATGGCTATGGCAGCCATGTTAGTCATGGGACCTTAACCGTGTTAACAATTTTTTGTTCACTCATTCACTGAAGGCTCTGTCTGAAAGTTGTTCCCATATTTGGGTTTGCCGTAAAAAGGGTCAAGAACAACCCAAGGTCATAGTCTGCATGATCTTGGTAGTACTTGAGTACCCGATGCTACATACTTAGTTTCAGGGCAATCGGTCTATTGGTTCTGCAAAAAAAACATTTTAAATGTTTTTAACATATATGGCTATGGCAGCCATGTTGGTCATGTGACCTAAACCGTTTTAACACATTTTTGTTCACTCAGTCCCCGAAGGCCCTGTCTGAAAGTTGTTAAAGACACATTTTTGATTTCATAATATCCTAATGACTGTTTATTGAAACATGCTGCTCAGAGATATGACTTTCTGGGCGACTAGTGACTGAAGTACAGGTAGGGACCAGATAAAGGGAAATCAGCTGTCAAAGGAAAAGAGAAAATATGGTTATAAACAAATTATATTTGGATCAGACTGTGTTGTTGAAGACCACATAAAACTGTGCAAAAAATACCATTATTTGCTCAAAGACTTATGTTTTTATAGGAAGAGATGATATAAATAGGGCCATGTAAATAGGTACTCGTACATTATAGCATTCGTGCACACAGGAGACTTTGATCAGCCTGTGCAGTCTCATCAGTGCCGTCCCTGTTTGCATGAACAGTATGAGATTCCAGAGAATTTAAAACAGCAAAACTGATAATCCAGATAGGAAGAGATGATATATAAATTGGTACTCGTACATTATAACATTCGTGCAAACAGAGGACTTTGATCAGCCTGTGCAGTCTCATCAGTGCCTTCCCTATTTGCACGAACAGTGTGAGATTCCAGGAAATTTAAAACAGCAAATCTGATAATCCAGATCAGTCTACACATATGGATCAGTATACACAGATATGAGGGCTGGTTTAAATATTTACTGTTCACATGAACTGTCTGTCGCTCCTTGAAATGCAAAACACAGAAATGAAGACCCTGGTCAGTCTACAAAGCGGTTACGTCTGATTTGAATATTAATTGTTCTCATAACAGTTTTGTCAGCAGTGAGTATTCATATCAGCCTGCACAGCTAAACAGCGAAAAAGACCCTGAAAAGTCTATGCATATGTGATTTGAATATTTACTGTTTGTATTCAAATCAATCTTGATAGCTAAACAGCAAAAGTGAAGAACTTGATCATCCTATACAGATGTAACAACTGATGTTTTTAATAAATAAACCAGTCAAATTGAAAAAGTGTCATCAAAGAGTATTCGAAACAGAATGCTCATCTGAACTGACTGATTAGTCATCATTTTTGCTTTTCACAGAAAAACATTTTACTGTTTTAAAATGCCAACACTTTTAAAATGTTAAACTTCAAGACATTAAACATCTTTTTATTTGCATTTAACTTAACAAATAATAAACTAAATGAATCAAATAAAAATGTTCATTCACTAGTATATATCAGATCAGAAAAATATAATTAATATTTGAAATATAAATTTCGTTTATCATGTATAAATAACTTGTTTTTATCTTATTGACTTATTTTTTCGCAAAGTAGATGCATAAATAGGATAATAACAGTTTCCCCATATTAGGCCCCCCATGCAGTTTTATTACTGGCTTAATCTCCTCATAATCATCTAGATAAGATAAGCCTTTGATGTGAGCTATAGCCCTAAGTAGTGTTTATTGTGGGTGATCAAATTGTGCCACTCCATTTTCTTAAAGAAAAAAATGTGTCTTTAACAACTGGCCTTGTGGCTTTTGAGGAGACATTTGAAATTGTCAAAATATGAGATGCCTGCGTAAAGGTCAAAGAATGACCTTGACCTCTTGTACTCACAAATCTTCAAGTACTCATTCAGATGACTATATATACCACATTTTGGCACACATCTTGAAACCTTTCCATGAAATCTTATGTTCTAGCATTTTCCCATATTTGACCTTGCCGTAAAAAAAGGTCAGGGTCAACCCAAGGTAATCGTTTTTAATGAATTTGGTAGTACTCAGGTCTCAAATGCTACATACCAAGTTTCAAAACCATCGGTCAATTGCTTCTGAAGAAGAAGATTTTAAAGGTTTTTACCATTTACGGGCATGGCGGCCATGTTGGTAATTTGACCTGGACCGTTTGCATTATTTTTGTTCCCTTAGTCTCTGGAGGCTCTAGAGAAAATTGGGTTATATTTTCTCCCTGTGGCTTTTGAGAAAATGTTTGAAATTGTTGAAATATGAGAGCCTTGGGTCAAAGGCCAAAGAATGCTCTTGACCTCTGTTTCTCACAAACCTCAATGTACATATCAAGATGACTGTATATACCAACTTTTATGCTAAAATCTTAAAAACTTTCCATGAAATCTTATGTTCTAGCATTTTCCCTTATAAAAGCACCACAAAGCAAATTTGATCTTGCCGTAAAAAGTTCAAGGTCAATCCAAGTTCATAATTTGAACAATCTTGGTAATACTTGTGTACCTAATGCTACATACCAAGTTTCAAGGCCATGAGCCTTTTGGTTCTGGAGAAAATCTTTAAAGCTTTTACCATATATGGGCATGACGACCATGTTGTTCATGTGACCAGGACCGTTTGTACAACTTTTCGTTCCTCAGAACCCGGGAAGCTACATATGAAATTTGGTTACGATCGGCCTAGTGGTTTCAGAGAAGAGGTCATTCGAAATTGTCGACGGAGAACGGACAACGGTCGACGAACGATGGACGCCGGAACCTTCCCATCCTATAAGCTCCCCCGGAGCAACGACCCTTGATGTCGCATATTTATGACCTCTTATACAGCCACAAAAATTAACGTGATTTCAACCACATCTTATGGAGCCCTGGTAGCTCAGTGGGTTAAGCGCTGGCCTACTGATCTAGCGGTCCCGGTTTGAATCCCACTTGAAGCGAGAATCTTTCCAACCGTAAACGGGGCTCCATTGAACACGGCCTTTCATTATCATCCTCCCATCGTCCAGATACAACGGAAATATGGTTGAGAAGGACGTAAAATCACAAGTCATCTATCCATACATCATACCGAATCTTGGGTAAGATAAGACTAATGTATTGTCGATACAGGTGAAAATCGCGTCTACCTTTATCTCGTGTACAAGTATCCGGATTTCCACATCCCGTCCCCAACACGAACTGGGAAGGCACAATAAGTAAAACCAGACAAGAGAAAGCCAAGATGCCAGCTTTTTTGAGATACTGTACAAAAGGTCAAGACTATCAGAAAGCCAATAAATAGAATCTTGCATTTGTGCCACTGTATTATTTAATTTATTAAACGAGTTGGGGAAAAAGATAAGATGCGAGGGTCTGCCGAGCATCTTATCGTTTTCACGAACGAGTTTAATAAATTCAATAATACAGGAGCACGAAAGCAAGATTCTATTTATCTTATGACACTAAAATTGCATTTCATTAGTTAACTTTTGCACTAAAACGTCACGATTTTGCCATTAGAAAACGCAACGTTTTATGGACGTCAATGCATAACGTTACGACGTAATCTACATATTTAATCCACTAGTGGAGTATCGTTTTAAATGCATGGCTTTATTACATTCTCAGATGCAACGTCATATGATAAAGAACGATAATAATAGTAAACCATAAAACTTAAAGGTGCATTGGAACGATCAGTGTATCTGAATTACTGCGTATAATACACTGCATTTCATGCTGTCGTTGTGCTATACCAAGCGAAACTTCCAACCGATCGCTTGTCTAGAACAATAGCCTTTGCAGGTGTTATCAAGATCGTTTTACCATAAATTAATATAAAAATCTCTAGTTTTCATTCAGAAATGCTAATATACTAAATATGATTTTTTTGTTGTCTTTTCTTGTGGTAAACTTTGCACGCATGTGTATCTCACACCAAATCACAAGGGCATAGACACTTGGCCTGAGGATGTGTTTTGTCATTGCGATTGGAATTTTGTTATTCTTGCAAACATAAGAATGATGCTTTGTCTTGCATTTACATTTCTAGTTAAGTATCTTCTACAGAATTGCCCATATATTAATCATAAAAATAAATTCTGAAACTTGGTTTTGTCTAGTCAGACACATGAAACTATTTTCGAATTTTTGGAAACTGAGATACCAGCATATTAACTGTTTTATGACATACTGCTAACGCTTTCATCACACTCTCGACTATAGTCATCCCAATATCGGATTATCCCCCGATACGCAATAATCTGCAGCACATAGGTGTGGGATTGAATTGAGTCAGTTCCTAAAAATTTCCTTTTTAGTTTTTCGAACCTGTAGTGTTTTATGAACCTGCTTCAAAAAAAATAAATAAATAAATAAAACGGGGTTAGTCCATTGCATATAGTTGGTAAGCGTTTAATCCTCCAGCGAGGAATGAATCCAGGCTGAATCCATCTAAGTTTAAATCCACTAAGCTACTGAGGCATTAGGCAAAGCTGAGCCTACATTGATTGTTAAGGTTTCATGTTCCATTTTATAGAGTGGTTACGATAATGCATTAATATTGTTAAAGCCAAATACATTTAGCCAAGTTTAATTATAAAAAATGCGCAATTTAATTTTCTGTATTTAAATTCTGTGGGAGCTTCTGATTGGCTTGACGGGTTTGCCGAAGTGTAATGATGGCTTTTAGAGACCCCGTGTCAGATGAAGTATTAACGTAAATCCAGTAAAGACATTAATAGGACATAAAGCGTCATGCCGTGAAACACAATCCATTTAGAGGAAACTAATGTTAAATATAAATGCAAATAGCCATGTTGTTATAAAGACAATGGGAGGAGATGGCATGATATTGCAGAACGATAAATAATGAGTTTAACACGATAAATCTGTTGTTCAGTTAATGTTCCGTTCAGAACTTGTATAGGTCGTTTTGTGCAGGCTTATGAGCAATAAATAAGGCCACAGACTATGGATAGAGATTATTGCTTAAAAGATGTATCTCTGTCGTTTGACGTGTTTCGTTTGTTTAATTGATATTTTATCATAGGCTGCCCATTTATTCCATTTATTACGAAGTATGTTTAATTTTAACTATTCGAAAGTTTAAACATTTTGGTGAATTATGAATAGATTTGAACCAAGTTGATTTCAAATGGCAAGGCAATCATAATTCGACCCCTCTAGATTAGCAGCCGCTTTTAACAACGTTGTTGTTGTCATCTTCAAGACTATGTTCTTCTATGGCAACTCAAGTTAAACAAACATACTTTCTTTATCAAATAGAAATTACAATATACATTTCGTGAAGCCATTGTCATACCGTTTTATTTACACGAAAATATTCCGTTCTAGAACCTAAGAAAAATATTTGTCCGTGTTAACAGAGCGCGAATATAGGGGACAGTAGGGTAACTACGGACATGCCGGTAAAATCGGACATACCATTGCAAACAGTGAAAATCCAGATGAGACGGCTCATAATGAGCCGTCTCATCAGGATTTTCACTGTTTGGACAGTTATTTTAGTTTTAGTTCCAAACAAATGACATATAAAGGAAACAATGTCACTGTCCGAATTTACCCGCTGTCCGAAGTTACCCGGCTCTCCCTACGTTAAGCCGCAAGTACATGTACCTGCAAGCAACATATAAGCAAAATCTACTGTAGCCTTGTCTGAACATTTTATGAAGGACATATAATGTAACAGGAGGATAAAGATTTCTTTGCATTTTTAAATAATAACAAATACTCTTACCAAACATATTAGATAGGTCATGTTTAGGTCATGTTTCTTATACGTTACAGTTCTCTAAAGATTTATCAACTGACTATTGAAAACTTTCTATATCAATCTTACTATTCAGTCACTTTCAGACTTGTAGCCTTTTCAAGTAGACTTATTGCCTTTTCATTACACCGTATGCAATTTTCTTAAATTGATGAGCGCTACTTGAAAACATACTGTATGAAATGTACAAACTGCAAAATCTCAGGTCAGTCTGTATTTCCGCACTTTCTGATCAGTCTTCCCTGACAGCTCAGACACTACTGAATCTTGCTGAATATATAGAGTGAACGTTTGATACATGTACCTGTTAATTTTATTCATATGCAGTCTGATTTGAGTATCCGATGCTGGGGCATGTCTCAAGATCTGTTTCGTGGCAACGCGGCTCAGTTATATAAAGTTGTTTGTGTAAAACCTTATTCTGAGATGAGATAGGCGAATACAAAAGAGATAAATTGCAGAGGTTTTCAATACAACAGATACTTCGGCTGGACAAATGGTCGTAAATAAAATAAAGCAATGATAAATGGCTGATAAAATTGATTTTCATTGGAACAAGAAGTTGTTACAAGTTACGAAGAAATTGGATACAGAGACAAGTATTTTGAGCCGCGGCACGAGAAAACCAACTAAGTGACTTGTGCGCCCAGTGAAGTCTCAGATCAGCCTGGGCAGCCGCCCAGTCTGATCAGAGACTTCGCTGTGCGTTTAAAGGGTAGCTATAGGTCTAAGCCACCTCTAAACGGACAGCAAAGACTGAACAGACTGGGCGAATGCCCAGGCTGATCTGAGACTTAGCTAGGCGCACATGCCACTTTGTTGGTTTTGTCGTGTCGCGGCTCTTTTATAAAATAGGCGGCTTCTCATCATTATCCCATGCATTCGTATTTGGAACTGGATTGAAATAAAAGCGATATGATAGATCGTTTAGTGCTACTTACATTTTGTGGATAAATGAAAAACGAGTTACAGTATTTTGCTAATTTACACCATTCAGATTTACAGTCTGTTTGCAGAGATTTTCTAAATGTGCAGCAAATACAAATTTGAGATTCTTCAACGTGCCAGAACCGAATAAGGGAAAAGTGAATGACTTGTCCCATGGCGGGTGTATTATAAAAGGCATGTGATACCTGCTACTCGTTGACCCTTATCACACTTCCTCATGGGGGCTTCTTGAGGAGTCCATATCTGTGTCTCTAAATATTTCGAATTGCTATTATATCTATGGTGTATGAGTTTCGACGTATGGTTTTGTTCACTGGCACTTGAGTTCCAAAGAGATTGTAAATCCCTAAATCCTGTCCCTAATGATAAACATGGTAATGAACTCAAAATCGAGCTCGGCTCGACCATACTCGTTCCGCGCTTATTTTCTCCAATAAAAATTGCACAATCCCTATAAACCTGGTATCGTCAGATAGGTCAAACATGTATCTATCAGACAACGTGCATAAAAAATATATACCCTGTCATAAAATAAATATTTAATCTTTTATTTGTTCAATTTACGTGTTCTACATTTTCGACACACTATCAACATCCGGTTTTCTTCGGCGTTTTGTTTCGGACGATCTGATTGGCTCGATGCGACACACCTCTTGCTGTGTTAAAAATTTCCCGCCGCACGTCAGATCCAGACCAAGTTGACAGCGGAGCAAGCGCTCGCGTTTAATTCGGTCGTGGCTGGCCATAACATTTTAATTACTGGCCAGGCCGCTACCGGAGAGACCTTTTTAATGCAACAAATCATACGTAGCTTAAAAAATACCAGAATTGCTGTACTATGCTCAACAGGCACGGGGTGCCTCCAATACACAGTATCAACCCCAGGACACAGGAACATGTAATATTAAAGTGTCACGAAACAACTGAGCAGCTTGTCGCATTCCAACAAGGTGTTATGTTTTTAGGAGAAGGGGATACGTGCAATGCTATATAAAAACTAGCATTAGCTGTTGTTGGTAGTAGAACACGAATGTTTCCCGAGGTCCTATGGACTATTTTGACCCACCCATAGAGTTAGGTTTTCATCGTTCGACACCGCCCCCCCCCCCCCCCCCCCCCCCCGCACTCACTAGTTTTGTTTTTTCTGATATACGAATATACGTAATACATGTTTCTGTTGAATGTGCTCTTTTAGCGGGGACGGGGAGGAGGTAAAATTATGGTGTTGGTGAAAAATTGGGGTGAGAGGGGGGGGGGCGAGGGGGGTGTTGGAGGAAAATTCAGGAGTACATATGTTGTGACATAAACGGATAAAGTATGAAATAATTGTCGTGATACAAAGATGTTATTCTCAAATTGATTTTATAATAAATTGTTTTTATTCTCGTATTAAATTACAGAAAATATCTGCCAGATATATTTCTTGTGCGAACTCTCTCACCAACAGTAATGTCCGTCACACAGACTTTTTCTGTCTGAACTGGACATGAGCATGTCCCTCTTGAAAAGTACAGCTATGAAACGTCAACATTGAGCAACACGCCCGAATGTGAAACACGGATATATTTCCACTGTCTCAACATACATGCTGAGTTCCATTTGTTTAAATCACAAGCTGGTACAAAATTTAACCCATTGAATTTATATTGCTGACGAACAGAAGTATGTATTTTCTTTAATGTAATAAATTAATACTAGTATATCAGTGACAGATATTTACTACAAAATCTGTTTATGTTTGTCATTTAGCGCAAACAATAGATCCAATAACGATTCACCCTGGTGCAAACCACTGAAAAATACGTTATAAATCTGCTCCAAATCTGCTCTATTGTATTCTTTAATTTCGATGCACAAATCCAATTTTCACACACACACACACACACACACACACACACACACACACACACACACACACACAGAGCAAGGGAAATTACAAGGGAAATTTTGACATTGATAACAAAAATTATAACAGCAGAATACGGTGCACGGTTCAGTGGTGTGCGACGCATTGAACCGGGCAGGGCCCGTTTTTCTTATGCAATGAGTGCTCAGTGACTGCTCACGGGTCAGTATACTACTACATGTATCATAAAACATGCATCATGGGTACATTAACACTAATGAGTAATCTGTTTGTCATACTGATCCGATTTTAACAAATAGGAATGTGCTAGATCTAGGCGATCATCGAGGTGGTTCTGAACATGGCTATGGGACTGGTGTGCGTGGTTTCGCTGCATCATCTGACTACATTTCAGTTGCAAAGGACGTCATGTTCATTTTTGTTGCAAATTCTATGTTTCATGTTGTAGCCAACCAAAATGAAAATGGTATGGTTTGTTGAAGACTATCCACATTTGGTGGTATCGTACCTATGATCCTCAGTAAAACAAAACTAAAATGGCACTGTACCATACCATATAGTCGATATATGGAACTATAACATTTTTTTTTTGTTTAATCACTGTACCATATCACAGGGACAATGACAAATTAAAAAGTCGTTTTATTTTTTCTCTTCTTTTTGCTCAGAGGGTCACAAGTACGATACCATCACCTGTGAGACCAGCCATTCGTGCAGGGTGCTTCTTCAGAGGTGGCAGAAAAACATGCTCACTCAGTGACTCTGATCTACAGCACCCCCCCCCCTTACCCCCCTCTCCCCACTACCATTGCACGCCCTTTCCCTCCGAGATCAGACTTAGAAAATACGGTAGAACATAATTTTCTGAAATAATTGCAATAGGTGTTTTTTTTTTACAACTTTATTACAGTAAACGTGTAAATTATAGTCATGAATACAATTTTATTCTGATCTATATAGCTGTGCTGTTATTGGCAAAAGACGCACCACATATTCTGTTCAATTCTATGACATGGGAGTAAAATGCATAATATCTATCATTGTAATAAAGTCAGTCTCAACAGAGGTTTCCACAGTCAAGGTGGAACTGTTTTGGTCTTCTGTTTGTAAAAATTGCCCATCACACTCCCTGTGCACTTTCACGCTGTTAGATTCAATTCAAATTTGCCGGCGGTTGATGTTTGAATATTCTGTAACAACGAGCCAATCAGATCGTTCGTAACAAAAACGCGGAAGGAAACCGGATGTTGATACCGTGTCGAAAATGTAGAACAGGTGAACTAAAAAAATAAACGATCAAATATGGATTTTACGATAGGGTATATGATTTTTTATGCACGCCATCTGATAGATAAATGTTTGACCTTTCTGACGATACTAGATTTATATGGGTAGTGCGTTTTTTACCGTAGAAAATATGCGTGGAACGAGCATGGTCGAGCAGGGGTCATTTGAGTTCATTACCATCTTTAATGATTACACATTTGTGTAGTGTACGTTTGACAGTTTTGAGTACTCAAGTGCCAGTGGTTTTGTTTTAGTCTGTTTACTGCTTATCTTTGATTTATCGTTCAATTTATATAGGGAAGCCACGTGGTAATCTATTGGGAAGGAGCTGTCCAGTTGGCTTACGCCGGTGTTGTTTGTTTTAGTGCCGTCTAAGCTGTGAATGTCCCTTTCCCGTTTGATGTTCGGGGTAGAATGCGGAATTCGATTGAATCCGTTCCTGATTAGTCCTGTTTTCTCTACTTGGTACGTTGACGGCTACTATCTCGACTGATCAAATAGAGGGTGTTACATGAGTGCTCATGTATTACTGAATTTATTAAACGAGTAAGGGGAAAAGATAAGATTCGAGGCTATGCCGAGCACTTTATCGGTTTTCCCAAACGAGTTTAATAAATTCAACAAGGTTTTAATACAGGAGCATGCATGTAACATTTTATCTATCATATGACACTACAATCGCATTTCATTAGCAATTTTGCACTATAACGTCACGATTTCGCTATTAGAAAAACGACATTTTTCATCGACGTCAACGAAACATTTACAACGTAATTCGCATATTTAATCCACTCGTTGATTATCGTTTTTAATGCACGGTTTTGTACACGTTCAAATGCGACGTCATATGATAAATCTAAGTTAATCTCACATTTGTACTGACCGTTCCAAGGAGAAGGTCATGATATTGCCTTGCCATGTTGTCATTCTGAGTGTATCCACCCTAATGTACTTAAGTATTGGGACAACTAGAACCATTTATTTTGAATTTCATACAAATGGAAAATTAATTGTTTAAGGTGTACAGTTCCAAAATTAAGCAAGTATAAGGGCACTTAAAACCATTAAATTTTCATTTGTCCCAAATGAAAAATTAATGGCTTTAGGTGTGGGCGTATTTTATCATATTAAGGTATTATCATTTATATAGCATGCTTCTGTAACTGCACAGTTTTATTGGCTTTCTTTCTGTGTCTTGTGTGTTTATACTATGCCATGCTGCCCTTCTATGTATATTAAGTACATTTAACAACGCAACACTTAGTTTTTCGAAAATAACTTTTTGAATCTTTAAGACACACATTTGAAACTTATGCCATATTCAGATTGACACCTTTTTTCGTCACACTGCTAAATTTGAAGGCACTTTATTATGTATTCTATTAAGTTTACGTTCATCACAGAGCATTACATGTACCCTTACAACAAAAATTCACAAGATTAAATCGTAGCGTATTAGCCTCGTTTCCTCGCTTTCACTGATTATTTATTCATCAAATGTTAT
Organism: Ctena decussata; assembly: GCA_963989385.1. NCBI lineage: Eukaryota > Metazoa > Mollusca > Bivalvia > Lucinida > Lucinidae > Ctena > Ctena decussata. The sequence continues at coordinate 60,637,333 of OZ022506.1, forward strand.
GGAATTTTGTTCCATTTCTGGATAAATCCTTTATCAGAGCCTTTGCGATATTTGAAAATGATTCAGTTTACCCCAAAACGCCCTGTTTCTGTTCATCTGAGATTTGATTCACAATCAAATGGCAAAGATGGTCATTCTGGCATAATGATGTCATTTGGTGTCAGAAAGAAAAAGTGGCATAAGTTATGTGCGAAATTGTTTAAAATCTTTCACTTCAAAACGTTTAACGTCGATATTGCAGTTGTATACCGCCCGCAAAAAGAATGTATTACCAATTTTTGACAAAGAGGGTAAAAGTTTAAACGCCTTAAAATTTCCATTTCTATGAATTTCTCTCCTCTTACGAAAGAGAAACATTCGCATTGACCCCAAATGTCCACTAGACAGCATCTCGCTGTCGAAAGCACCCTAGTTGTAATTTGATGACAATGATAAAGCTACCAGTCAGTAGAAAAGGCACCTATTGTCAAGCAATTGTGGTCACATGCCATCTTAACCACCCCATTAGCTCTAACTTTAGACTTTATGAACTGGCAATCTGGAGACGAATTTTCTTTAAGTGTTAATCACAAAACTTTTGTTTGTTGCAATTTGTTTGTTATCGGGTGTTTTTCTTTAATGGTGGTCTACAGACTATCCAGTAGCGTTGACCAAACGTTTTTAAGTGTTTACATGATACATGTACGCGCACAAGCAAATATTGATTTTAGTACTTAGGTGATTTCCACTGCAATACGGGTACATGTGAGAATATTTTATGCAGCAAGCACAACAGGCCCGTACCAAGCCTTGAGCCTTGATTTAAAGTAACAGGATGAGGTAGAAACAGTTGTTCGGCTTGTAACACATAAAATAATTAAATTCATACAATTTCAAAGGCAAACTATTTCATGGTATTGGAAATATGTTGTATGATGTACAAAACGTTTCATACGTAATACATGTTATTAGAGTTTGGAATACTACATAGATCGAACGAAGGAAAACTGCGAACAAGATGCACCATCAATGAACAACAAATACAAGACCCGCAAAAAGAATGATACCGCTATGTGTACAATTAATTGAAAGTTGTGCCAAGGAACCTCAATTCTAAATGTTTCTTCTTCATAATCAACTGTGACAGCGCGTCCGCTAATCTAAATAAAGAAAATCATTTTATCAAATGGTTCAAGCTTTATTGCAATGTTTCAGTCATCTGCCACCATAATGGTGTCATATGATGTCACGTCATAAATAGTTGCTAAGAAATAACGCCGCCGATTTTAGCGTCACTATAACTGTTGTTTAAGAAACCGCATTTGTTTATATGACAATAAAAGTAAAAAAAAAAAGAAACCTTGAATTCGTTTTCTCCTTTGATTATATGCGAACTTCTAAAAAGGGCTTTCGTTATCAGAAAAGATGGCGAGAAGCTATCCAGTCGCCAAACGGCAGAAAACACCGACTGCAGTAAAAATATATTCTGAAAAGTTAGTAGGTATATCAATTATATGCTGCGAAAAATAAACAAAATGTATTTTGCTTGAAAGCATGCGAACGAAAATTTTGATGATTTTATTATAAGCGAATCTGAAATTAGTTTCAACAACAGTTTGAACAATATTTTATTTTCCATATAAACTTATATAATTATTCAACACATGAATTTATTGGGACTAGGCAGCAAGCTAGAGCTTATAGAAGACTTGTCCCAAAACGTCGAATAAAACAGATAGTTTGGTGTGCATTACAGAGAGAGAGAGAGAGAGAGAGAGAGAGAGAGAGAGAGAGAGACAACAACGTTGTCATACAAAATCATTCAAATCCATTCTCATTGCAGCTTTTACTAACTCTTCTTGTATAGCATGTTTAACAATTTAACAAATTAATAACAGTTAATAACAATTATTGAATCTGTCTACAAAATAATGTAAGAACCTAAGTTGCGCAGTCGATTAGTCGAGTCAGTGCTAGCGGTGTTAAAGTCGAATCCTGTAGGCGGCGGAATTCTCCACATCACGCAAAAATTCCATTGCGCAAAGGTTTTTTTATATTATCCTTTAACCTTCTCAGTGTTACTTATCTACTGGTAAAGGACAGGTTATTTACAGGTTTTGTTAAATCTCCCAAAACTCCACAAAGTAAAATGTTCAATTCCTGATGTAATAGGTTCAACACAAAACAGTCATGATTTGTAACAATTTTTTATAATAATAGATTCTTGGGTTTATATATGTGTTTTGCCTTCACGTTCTTGATATTATTCTGTACACTTGTAAAATAATATGTCTCATAATATATACATACGTACCACCATCGCTCATCTACGATGCCATCAATGGTAGTTATAAGACAACCGTTTAGTTTAAACAATATTTTATTTGCATATAAATATACATATTAATACAACACGCGAATTTATTGGGATTAGGCAGCAAGTTAGAGCTGATAGACGCCTTTTCCCAAAACGTCAAATGACGAAAATAGTTCGGTGTGCATTCATTTTAAGCTACTTTTCACAAATTATTATTCTTGAAGAAAAAGTCGTACATACGTTCCAAAGCGTGCCAGCCCATTTAATCAATCGGGCACGCAACGTTGAATCAGAACAAATTCAACGTGGATTGGTGACGTTACTTCGAATCAACGCTGTCTTGACGCCGACTCAAAGATGCGTGATCGAGGGGAAGCTAGTCATGTTGTTGATGGCACTGTGTGAAAAACGGAATTCATAGGAATGCTTGTGATTTTCTATAAGACTTGTTCAAAAAATCATTGTTATTGTACAACGATAAAAAAAAATCAGGCCGAATGACAAGTCAGTTGGATAATAGATGCTATGAACAAATGTATATATAAGATGTTGTATGGAAAGGAGTATAATAAAAACAGAAAAAAATAAAGATATTAATAAACATAATAATAATAAAAACAAGAACAATTACCGCAATGGTAATAATAATGAGTTTTGATAATAAGTACGAGAGAATAATAGAAAGATCACCGTTTGTTTAACCATACGCTATAGTTGGTTATGTTTTGGCTCATTCATTGCAAAAGCCACACATGTATATTTGAGCCGCGACACGAGAAAACCAACAATGTGGTTGTGCGCCCAGCGCAGACTCAGATCAGCCTGGGCATCCGCCCAGTCTGATCAGAGTCTTCGCTGTCCGCAAGGAGGTAGCTTAGACCCTTAGCTACCCATTCAGCGCTTAGCAAAGAGTCTGATCAGACTGGGTGGATGCCCAGGTTGATCTAAGTCTGCGCTGGGCGCACAACCACTTTGTTGGTTTTCTCGTGTCGCGGCTCATTTTATTTCTGATCAGTAAACAGCATCAGCAGGCCGTGCGATACTTTTGTATTTGATAAATGCATAAATCTTTATTATTTATTATTTGCCGTGCACTAAATATGACTCATGGCAAATAATGAACAATCTTCCTAAATGCACTTACTAAATACAAAAAATATTCCATCCAAGCACAAAGGTAGGTAGTTTTATGCCAAATAATAAATAATTGATTATAAAGGTTAATGTACTCACCACAGACATAGGTATGCCACTGATTTATCCATTTTGAGAGAGCGTTACAGTAGAGTTGCCTGTACCTCTGTCTTCAGCTTTTTATCGATACAACTTTCTTTGACTGTAAGCCATTAATAGCAAAACAGTATGTGTTGTAATATGCTATAGCGGGCTATTAACAATATTGGGCCAGAGCAGTGAAATTGCTGGTTGTGCAATTATCATTTGAGCCGTTACACGACAAAACAAACAAAGTAGCATATGCGCCCAGTGAAGGCTCTGGTGAGCTAGAGACAAACAAACAAACGAAAAAGAAGACGTTTGTAGGACACGAATGATGTCCAACACTCACAGCACATGTGACAGGGCAATATACATCGTTGAATTGTCCATTATCAGCAAACATTATTTTAAACAACTTTCTTGCTGTTCTGACTGTCAAAATGGGTGTTTACTTAGTTCAAAAATGATATTTACTTGCACAAACTTCTTTCATACATCTGAAATGTTTGCACAGACACTCAAATCAAAACAGACAAAACTGTGTAAGAAGTTGATAACCTGAAGTCCATGCTGATAATCATTGCTTGGAATGACTACGTTTGGAAAGCTGTAGTTCATTTCACAAATTCTATCTCTATCAAAACATATTCATCATGTACAATGCTCTTACAAACCTCAGATAAAACAAGCCAAACTTGTAAAAACAACTGATCATACAGACCTTTTATTTCTTGTTTGACAATTATGATGAACATTATCAAGTTGAAAAAGCCTTAATTTCATTAAAAAATCATCACATGCGCATCTTCATTATATCGATGATCGTCATTTAATTTATCTCCATAAAAATCCCAAATGCAAACTGTTTGTTAAAAAAGCAAACAAATCATCACATGCACATTTTCACTATGTCGATGTTTATGCAAATGCTAAACAAAAACTGTGACAATCTGTGCAAGGAATTGATTACACGTTATCCTGAAAAACGTCAAAAATTGCCAAAAATGAATAATTTCAAAAGGTCATACATGTAACTCTGTCAAAGTTAATCAATCTCCATAAATATTCTAGATGCGTAGTTTCAGTATGGTACAACAAGTTTGCATGGTCTGGAAAACATACATAAATTACATACCCTTCAATGCGGAAAAAAAACAAAATAACTCCTGTCAAAATTAATTTTATCTCCATCAAAAAAAAAAAAAAAAAAAAAAGCATGCGCATTTTCAGTTCATTTACAAAATGAATAAAAAAAAGTTAAGAAAAAAACAAAACGGTCGACAGAAGTTGATTACATACACAATCTACATAACCAAAGTAAAATGAGTAAACTGATAGGCAATGCTCAGAAATTCATTCAACCAAATCTCATATCCCGCCCTAAAAACAAAAGGGAAACAAGCACACACACACAAATTGACACAGCTTCACAAAAGACATGCAAGGTAAACCGAATGAACAGCTCTTTCCAAAGCAGGTGGTCATTCGGCAACCTCAACTGAAAACAGCAGCAAGGTCTATTTTTACTTATTTCCACCCCAAAACACAAAACAAGACAAAACAGAAAGCAGAATGGGCAGCTTTTCAGGTGACCATATTGCTCGAAACCATAGAAACGCGGACACATGAGCAAGTATAACATTGAGGAGCAACAAGTGAAGTGCCGTCTTGGAACGGTCAGTATTAGGTTGCTGGGAATGGGGTTGGGGTGCTTATTCTAGTGTTACATGTTGTTAGGTCCACTTGGCAATGGTCTCTAGCATTGTTGTCCCCTGAATAGCAGCCCATTCTGCTTTCTGTTTTGTTTTGTTTTGTAGTTCAAATTAAAAAGTAAGTTGACATAGAGGTAGATGCTGCTTTTAATTAGGATAGCTGAATGGCCATATGGGGGGCAAAAATTTTGGAATTAAAATCTTTTCGAGGAAAAAAAATTGGGGATCAAAAACTTTGGGACGAAAAAGTTTTGAAAGCATTTTTTTGGGGGAGAAACTTTGGGGGGGCAAAATTTTGGGAACAAAAAATTTGAGCAGCAAAAGTATTGAGGAGAAAAGATTTTGGAGAGCCAAGGCCTCGAGATGGAAAAAAGATTTGGGGAGCAAAAGTTCTTGGGAGGAAATTTTGGGAGCAAAATTTGGGGAGCAAAAATTTGGGGAGCAAAAATATTTTAAAAGAAAAAAAAATGGTGAGAAAATTTGGGAAGCAAAACTTGGGAGGCACATACCTTTTACCCTATGCGCTCGAGCATCCTGATGCGTATCAAATCACAGAGGCCGGGCCACGTAGCACAGGCGGTAGCATATCTGACTGAAGAGCCAGAGGTTGCCGGACATGATCTTATAGCAAAATCTACTATTTCCAATTGTCAAAGGGCCACAAGTTCCAAAAGATGTCATCCAGAGTTATTGTTCTTGGGCTCTGCACGTCATCTAATATCGCTTTACATTACTGTATAGTTCCATGTAAATATCTGAAATGGTTTTTGAGTGACAGAGCAGACTCTACTATATGGCAATATCTACTATTTTCAGTAGTCAAAGGGCACAACTCTAAAAATATGTAACCCAGAGTTACAGTTCTTGCGCTCAGCATGGCGTCTGATGATGCTTTACATGTTTGTAAAGTTATCACAGAAATACTTGGAATGATTTTGATACACAGAGTGGACATTATCCTAAAGCAAAATCTACTAAAATTTCCAACGGTCAAAGGGCCACAAGTTCGAAAAGATGTAATCTATAGTTATGGTTCTTGGGTTCTGCATGTTGACTGATAATGCTTAACATTACTGTAAAGTTTCATGTAAATATATGAAATGGTTTTTGAGTTACAGAGTGGGCATGACTGTAAGACAAAATCTACTATGTTTAATTGTTAAAGGGCCATAATTTCAAAACGATATAATCCAGAGTCACGGTTCTTGCACTCTGCACGTTATTCTAAAATGTTTTACATTTGTGTAAAGTTTCAAGAAAATATCTCAAACCGTTTTTGAATAACAGAGCGGACCCGAAATCTACTATTTTTAATTATTATAGGGCCATAATTTCAAAACGTTATAATCCAGAGTTACGGTTCTTGCCCTCTGCACGTCTTCTCATGATGCTTTACATTTGTGTAAAGTTTCATGAAAATACTTTAAACCGTTTTTAAATTATAAAGCGGACATGATTTAGCGATAGACGGACGGACGGACAGACAGACAGACAGACGGACAGACGACCATGGCACAAACAAAAATATCTTCCACCCCTTCGGGGGGAGACATAATTGTCGGAGAAATTGATTACACAAACTTTACCCCGAAAAGTGCGACAAACAGACGGACGGACGGCGGGACAAACAGACAGGGACAACTTTCAGTGCCGTCTGACAATCGTCAAGGGGGCTGAAAATATATGTCCGCTTGCTTTTCAGTCCGCTTCCATATCATGTACATGTACAAAGTTTCAAATGGTTCCTTATTTTTGAAGCTGCCAAAAGCATAACGGATGCACAGACTGTCGGACAGGAAGGCAAGGTCATACCAATTTAGCTCTAATTTTCTTCGAAGTTGGAGCATACCCACACAGTCCCGAATACAGGGAGCGGGCTTGGGGGCTTCAGTCCTGCCATCTGGGCTCCTTATGTATATGTTATGTATAATATTTATGCCCCTAGATAATAAAGATATCTGATGTCATTTTTAGATAATTTATCCGTGTGGTTAGATTAAAATATATGCTGTGATATCTCATTAGAATCGCCTCGGGGAGGCGATTCTAATGAGACATCACAACATATTTTTCAAGGCAAAAGGACAATTTATCAAATTTGTCATCAAACTGATCCTTGATTATTACATATATTTTCAAGTGCCCCACACAATCCTAACCCCACCTCACTCTCTCTCCCCCCTCCCCGCCCCCCCCCCCCCCCCCACACACACACACATCTCGGCAGCGTCCAGCCCCACCAGTTATCCAGAGCCGCACCGGTACATGGTGGTCTGGATCCGGGCCTGACAACAGGTGTCGCTTTGCAAAGCAAACCAATAGTAAGGGGGTGCCGGTTAAACAGCTAATACAGATGTTGAAAGAAAAAAAATGCCAGAAATACAGAAAATAGAGCGTTTTATCATTTTCGGCAAATTGTGATATTTGCATACCTTTTTCCAAACCTTCTTGCCGAATTGGTGGGCAATTCAAGCCTTATTCCTATCAAAATGAACAAACTCTATTACACTTAAGACCTATTTGCGATTAATTGATCGCACATTCTTTTCAGAGATTTTCTTACATGAGCCGCGACACGAGAAAACCAACAATGTGGTCGTGCGCCCAGTGCAGACTCAGATCAGCCTGGGCATCCGCCCAGTCTGATCAGAGTCTTCGCTGTCCACATGGTGGTAGCTTAGACCCTTAGCTATCCTTTAAGCGCTTCGCGAAGGGTCTGATCAGGCTGGGTAGATGTCCAGGCTCATCTGAGTCTTCGCTGGGCGCACAACCACATTGTTGGTTTTCTCGTGTCGCGGCTCACATATTGGACCGCGACACGACTAAACTAACAAAGTCGTATGTGCCCCAAGTCCAGTCTTATCACAGTCTTTGCTGTGCGCTTAAAGGGTAGCTAAGGGTCTAAGCCACCTACATGGGAACAGCAAAGACTTGGATCAGACTTGGTGAATGTCCAGACTGACGTGAGTCTTCACTCGGCAGACCTGCTATTTTATTTTCTCGTGTCACGGCCGTCGATCGTCTTCTATTCCGCGAACTGTCCTTTGCATCACGTCTGAAATGCGAAACTAATGACTGCGAGATCTCTGCTGTTGTATGTATGTACACGTACCCCATTTGTCTTATTCATTCGATCATTTTTCGCCAAGCTTCGTTTCCATCACGTTTGAACTGTGAAATAATATATTTTTATTTCATAACTTACATCTTAAAAAAGGCCAGCTGTTGCACGAAATATTTCGTAATGTGCGTGGTCGACACTGATCAATGTGGTATAAAATATTTAAGCCGCGACACGAGAAAACCAATGAAGTGGTTGTGTGCCCAGGGCAGACTCGCATCGTCATGGGCACTGCCCAGTCTGATCAGAGTCTTCGCTGTCCGAATGTAGGTAGCTTAGACCCTTGGCTACCCTTTACCATTTATACGCTTCGGGAAGACTCTGATGGCTCAATTTTTACCACGGTCTGGCGGCTGTGCGAGAGAGGTAGGATTAATGTCCGAACAGGCGGACAAACTATGGGATAACTAACATCCTATTCTTGCAATTACCGACATATCTAAGACAGCAAAACAATCAACTGTCTTCTACATACGATAAAGAGTACATTGTGTCATGGTATCAAATTGATTTGCCTTCAACATAAGATAACTAAGCGGCAATAACAATAGTAGATAAAACAGTGTAATTGCTTCCATTTGTTGAAGAGGTCGACAGCAATTTGGCACATTTTTTCCTTCGAATGTTAGGAGCTGCCTTTTACTTTTATGGCTCATGTATTTAAAGCGTCCCGCAAAGAACATTAAGACAATGTGGTTGTGCGCCGTGCGCACACTCAGATTAGGCTGCCCTGGGCATCCTCCTGTTCTGACCGGGCTCTTCATAAAGCGCTTAAAGGGTCGCTAAGGGTCTAAGCTACTTCCATGCGGACAGCGAAGACTCTGATCAGTCTGGGCGGACGCCCAGGCTGATCTGAGTCTGCGCTGGGCGCACAACCACTTTGTTGGTTTTGTCATGTCGCGGCGCAGTTCCCGTTGGATCGTATTGATGTAGCTTTTGTCTTTTTATCTTTTCTGATTTGAGGCTGTTATCATTTGTGTGCGGAATCATAAATGTTCATGCTTATCTATCTATCTATCTATCTATCTATCTATCTATCTATCTATCTATTTATCCGTCCCTCCGTGTTTGTCTGTCTGTGTCTGTTCTGTGTGTCCATGCATGCATGCATCCATGCATCCATCCCGCCATCCAAAGAACAAAAATGTTAATATAAATATTTGATAGTTATGACAGTCCTTTGATGAAAGGGTGGGAAACATTACAAATTTAAGCCTTGATAACGAAAACTGAAGCTAAGGTGGATGTGTTTACCTTCAGAAATGACACTAACATTTCTATTTCTTTTCCTCTCTTCTCAATGGGGTTAATGTCTATGAGGAAAGAACTGGAGCATAGGGGAGAACTTTGAATGAACATTAAATCGACCTTGATTCAACGTCATATGACGTTTATTCAAAGTTGATTCAATGCTGATTCAACGTTGTGTGCTTCCTGGATAGCTAGATTGCACGCTCCGAGATTTTCATACTGGCTTGAGCCGTCGCTGTTCGTGCATGCGTTTAGCCATCTTTTTGTTGTGGTTTAATCTATCTGGATTTTTTCCATGGAAACTGGCAGTAAAATGCCAGACAAAAATGCCCTTTCTACAATCTGATTCATCAATCAATTTAATGCTACCTATTATTGCCTACTGCTGGCCCAAAATGTGATAAATCTGTGACATGGAAATGAATACACCATAAATGATGCACCAGTTAGCTAATGCTCCGAGAAAATGAATAATTTTGCAATAAACATGTATTCATAGACAGAAGCCCCAATCTTGGATCCAGCGTGTGTCTGTAACTGCACAAGGGTCGTGCAAAATGTTTTATCACTCATAATCATCACTTTGAATAAAGCTATGTAACAGTTATAGTTATATATTATAAATCGATTTAAGGCCATGAATGATACTTTTTTTTCGAACTGATATTAGATTACGTATTGAATACCATAATAATCTCAATTCCGGCTTTATACTCAGCTCTACATACCACTTGCCGAATTTGTTGTCGAAGAGCAATTTCGCGTGTTTACTTGTAAATGATTCAAACGGTATATTCTCATTGGTAAACATAGCATGTTAATTTTTCTGTACTTCTATTCATAAAATGAATGCAGGAAACCAAGTTGAAAACACCGAGATCGCTTCATTATATTCACTATATTACTACGTAAAATTCTTGTTACTTCTGTAGTAATGATGGAGCGCACTTTTAACAAGTGTTGTTGTTTTTTCAACTGAATTGAAAATATCCTCAACATTACGAAAGGGAATCCTGGAAAGATTATATACTCGTATATGAAAAATAAGTGACTCTGACTCATATGTACTTTATCCTTTGTATTTAGTTGCACGCACGTGCTTACGTACATGCGTGTTCCTCTTATACGTATGCGTGTGTGATCGTGTTAAACATGATCACTTGCGCATATGCTACTGCGGGCATAGATGATATCCCGTTTGCATGTACAACTACAAATATATTGAAAGACGCACACATAAATGCATTCACACTTACATGTATACTAATGTACGTAGGCAGGTCGCTATGTACGTACCCCGTGATGCATTTCCCGATGAGATGGCTTATATAGTAATAGTCCAAGTAAGAAATATTTAAGATTGAAAACGTGAAGGAAAAGACCACCTAGTCACTTTTAAGCATTTTCATGATTTTGTTAAATTTTCTATTTTTCCTTGTCTTTTGTAAGCTGTCCCTTTTCTTCTTTGTCTTTCTGTCTATCACTAGTGCGAACCTTGCTCATTTCCTTATTAGCGAACCTTGCCTGTCACAGTCATATACAAACCATAGTGGCCGCCAAGACTCTGAGCATGTGTTTTTGTCTGGTCTAAGTTAGATGATACCTAAGAATGGTTCAGATGGTCTTGGTGGCTACTATGGTATGTCATTGTTGTTACGACTAGGAATGCGTAAGAAATTAGACTATCACAGGTTTTATATATTCTTAACCTTAGTTTTTATGTCAGGCCGACTTGGGGATTACGGTCGTTCCAGAAACTTCCTCAGTCTAGAGCTGGCGTTACAGCGTAACAATGAAATATATAAAACAATTAAATGTCAAGGGTCCCGTGTAAAACGATCGTCCGTTTTTTGAAGATAATATATTATTCAGCTATAATTGTTTTATGTCTTTAACTGCGGTAACTTCCTTGCTACTCATATTATTCTTATTGTTCATAAGTGGAAATGTTTCTCCCAACCCTGGTCCAGACTCTGTCAATGTCTCGTTTAACTCTGAATTATCATCCTAGCATAGCAGTACAGAAGAGCTCATATCTAACCATTTAAGCATAATGCATTTTAACATACAAAGTATTGTTCGGAAACTTGATCTAATCAAAGGTAAATCAGAGGCATACGACATTCTTGTCTTTACTGAGAGCTGGCTTAAAGAAACTATTGCAAGTGAGTCGATTCTAATTGAAAACGTTTTGCCACCCTTCAGGAAAGACAGGACTGGTCGTCCAGGTGGGGGTGTCATGATATACGTACGTAACACGCTGGTACCACACAGAAGAACTGATTTGGAAATTCACGGATTGGAAGCAGTTTGGTTAGAAATTATTGTAAGGTCGAAAACAGTACTTATAGGTGGATTCTATCGTCCGCCAAATAGCAATAACGATTATTTTAACCTCATTCTTGAAAGTATAGATAAGGCATACAGTACAAATATAGCTGATATAATAATAACAGGTGATTTTAATGTTAATATGCTTGTCGGTGGAAACAATACAATGACTGATGTAATTCAACAGTGTGACTTAAAACAACTCATTCAAGAACCTACTCATTTTACAGAAAATTCATCATCCCTGATTGATTTATTCTTAGTCCGAACGCCGTCAAATATTCTTATGAGCGAGGTAATAGATACTTTCATACCAGATCAAACACGTTACCATTGCCCAATTATTCTCCTTATGAAATTCATACGCCCGAAACTTAAGTCATTCAAACGTCACATTTGGAATTATAACTTAGCGGATTATGATCAATATCGACAAATTCTAAATAGTATAGACTGGGAAAACGAACTTAATAGTGAAGATGTAAACTTAAAAGTCCAAAATATAACATCATCAATAATAAATGCCGGAAAACAAGCAATACCAAACAAAGTAATAACAATCAGGCCTGGTGAATCCCCGTGGATAACTTCGCGTATAAAAAACTTATTCGCAAAAGAAAACGCACGTTTCGCAAAAGAAAAAAACAAAGAAATAGGGTTATTTGAAAAATATAAACACTTAAGAAATAAGGTGGTGAATGAAATGAGGGTATCAAAGGAAAATTATTTTGACAAACTTGAGCATTTAATAAACAACGAAAGTTCAAATTCAAAGATTTTTTGGAAAACCTCTAAACAGTTGTTAGATTTATCTACGACTGCACAAAATATTCCCCCACTGGTTCATAATAACGAATATGCAGAAAGCGACGAACAAAAAGCCACATTACTAAATAATTACTTTTCATCTCAGTCTTATGTAAATGACGAAAATAGAGTATTGCCCCCTCCTGACTACGGCTTATTATCTTCTATACACATATCAGTTTTGGACGTTGAAGATGCATTTAAGACACTAGACGACAATAAAGCTAGCGGACCTGATCTTGCTAGTCCAAGACTTCTGAAAGAAGGTTTACCGATTTTGTCTAAACCAGTTTCTGATCTTTTTAATTCCTTACTTGAACTTGGTTGCTTTCCATCCGACTGGAAGAAAGGGAATTTGACACCTGTTTATAAGAAAGATGATAGAACACAACCTTCTAATTACAGACCAGTTTCATTACTTAGTAATATTGGTAAATTAATGGAAAGATGTATACATAAACATGTTTATAATTATATTACTAGGCATCAGCTTTTAACATCGTTTCAATCTGGCTTTACTCGAGGTGACTCGACAACGATTCAGTTATTGCACACATATCACACTTTTTGCGAAGCTGTCGATAGGGACAAGGAAGTGAGAGTCGTTTTTTGCGATATAAGTAAGGCATTTGACAGTCTGGCATAAGTGTCTTCTATATAAGTTCAAGTTGGCAAATGCTGGATTTTCAGGAGTTCTCTTGTCTTGGTTTACGAGTTATCTTTCAGATCGCCAACAACGCGTTGTTCTAAATGGGGCTTCATCTGAGTGGACACCTGTTAGAGCTGGGACCTTTATTGTTCTTAATTTACATAAATGATATAGTTAAAATATTGGCTGTTCAATAAGTATTACGCTGGTACTCGTAAAGGCAAATTCTTACACGCAAGACTTAGAATGGACTGTAGTTCTTTAAACTCTCATCTTTACAGGAAAAATATTGTAGACACTCCTTCATGCACTTGTGGGGGTTCGAAAGTTCTTATCACTTCTTTTTTCAGTGCCCGAAGTATACAAATATCACAAATGCCTATCTACAAGACGAAGTTCTTCACTATAATGCTCACAACCTTCTTTTCGGCGTAGAAAATGCTTCAGATATAGAAAAGGAAACCTTGTTTATCAAAGTTCAGAATTATATTATGAACTCCAAAAGATTTAGCTTACTCCAAAAGGAACACATATAGTATACATGTACCATGTACAAATTCGGCTAGTTGTAACATTTGAAGTGCAGAAATATGATAGAATCAGAGCAGAGCTCGCAGCAGTTCTTTTCTTCCTTACTTCTTACTTTGAATTATTGTATGCAAATTTTTCTGTGTTGTATTGCTAATTTGTGTGATTAATAATCTAGGTTTGAAATAGATTCAATCCTGTTTCGTATATTAATTAGGCAAATTTGACTCTTTCGCATAATGTATTTATATAGTGTAAACAACATTATGTTGTATATGATACTCTCTCTCTCTCTCTCTCTCTCTCTCTCTCTCTCTGTTTTCTTTTTTCTTGCTTTCCAATCATTCCGTTTAACATTCTTCATTTATCTATTTTTTTTCTTATTATTCGCTTTGTGTTAACAGTTCTTTATCGAGATGTACATACACTACAAGTCACAGATAAATGTTAGCATACATTCACAAATGCTGTATTTTGTTGATGATACTGTCAGGAAATGGCATTTATAAGCTCAAGCTTACAGCCAGATCCTGGAATGTTAAAAACTGTATATTGATGTACCTATGTTGTAATTGATAAATAAAATATTGTTTAAACCAAGTGAATCTGATATTCTTCTGTGAGTATCAGCAAAGCTGCAACATCTCTTTTAAATGTGGATTTTCTACCTAGTTCCTGGCAACAGACTGTTTCAAACTGCAAAAGTTATCTCTGTATCGCCATGGTAAAACCCGTGTTAATATTTGTTTTAAATTTCAAAACAAAATAGATAGCAAAGTGGGCAGCTACAGTCTAGTAACCATATCTCTAGAAAACCATAGATAAGCGGATGTAAACATAGATGGATGACTTGCGATTTTACGTCCTTGACAACAGTATTTTAGTTATATCAGGACGACTGAACGGTGATAATGAAACGCTGAGTGCAATGGAACCCCGTTTACCAAAATATTACCAAACCCGGTCCGCTAGAGTAGTAGGCCAGCGCTTAACCCACTGAGTTACCGGGGCTGGTGGACATTAGAATATGAAACACAAAAGAACCAAAATAGAGGTAAAGCCTTCGAAAGCTTCGCAGCGTATGCATGGTATGCATGGTAATGTTTTCTGTAACAGTAGTAGACATAATTCAAATTCAACTCACTTCCAATGGCTACATAATTAAAACATGCATTTTATGATTTTGGTACTTTGGCTACTTTAACTTAATTTATCACACGGATAGATTGTCTGATTTCTTTCCTTGACGGGGCGGTGCTTATTCTGGCCTTACCTTCAAAGAATTTATTTTCTAAAAAGGTATAATACTGTAATAATTTTTGCTCATTCACCTAGAACAAAGCTCACCTGTACAAAAGACAGGCATGAAATGATCGGATATCGCACAACAATCTTCTTTTTCTCTCCTTTCAACCTAGCATACATACATCGTCTAAACAACGTCGTGACGACGTCGATGCAATGTTATGATGTTGGAACAACCTAATATAGACGCCAATAAAACACCATCACGTTGTATCGAAGTTCTTCCGACGTTGCTTCGACGTGGTGTGCCTTCATGAGCAGCCTCATCATTTGTGATGACCGATAGCGTTTACTAGGCATTTTTAATCTCAGTTATGCGTAACAACTCACGCGCATGCTACTCTACCGATTTTTCATGTGGACCGCTCGGTTTTGACATTGAATGACAAGCCTCTAACAGCTCCGCTCAGTCAATTAAAGGTAAAAGGACAATACACAGATTATTATAATAGTAATATGATCTGGCCTACGGTATCACATCAAGTGGATGAGCTCATAACGTCGGGTCACCCAAGACGCTTGCGTCGAGGGTGATCAGGTGGTATGAGCTCATCCACGAGATAAGTTACTATAATGATGATTTGCTTATTATATACCTTCGGGAACAGTCAACCATTCATACTTGCCAGCTCTAATGAATCGACCCGGATTCGAACCTGCGCGGCAGAGGTATGCAACATGTCGTGAGACAAACGCTACCGACTGAGATATGACGGCACGTTTTTGACGTGCTTATTGACGTTACGTCTCTTATAGTCCTGTCATCTGATTCTCGTGCCTAGTATTCACGTAAAAATGATGCATCTGAGGCTGGAACTCAGACATAGCTTCGTTTTAAGGGATAGTAGTACGGATTCAGATAACGTCAGTTTGATACCGTAACGGCTGTCTGTATCAGATGGCCAGAAAACAGGCAGTTCAAAGGGTGTTTAATTGATAGGTATTCAGTAAAATGTCGTAACGTGTATGTTGCTGAAATTGAACATTGGTTTCGTTATGCTGAGGCTTATACGTCTTATATCTATGGCATAAAATCCTTCGATTTCTCTACGACAATTCCACATGACAAATCCAAATCCAAATTAAAAGAAATTGTAAACAGTTGTTTCCGTCACAAAAACGGAAATCGTCGGTACAAAAACGTTGTTCTTGGGTATCTGGATACATATTTTGTTAAGGACCACTCTGATATTCATACAAAATATTCTGAGGATAATGTGATTAAAAATGCTGGAATTTCTTATCGACAATATTTACGTGGAGTTTAGCGGACAGGTTTTTCAATAGATAGTTGGCGTTGCAATGGGCACTAACTGCGCCCCTTACTTGCCGACTTGTTTCTGTACGGGTATGAGGCGGAGTTTATACACGGGCTCTTAAAAGAGGGTAATAAACACCTTGCACAGAAATTCAACTTCACCCACAGGTACATAGATGATGTCGGTCTCTGAATAATCCAAAGATTTCTGAGTTTGTTGTCCTCATCTATCCATATGAACTTGAAGTTAAAGACACCACAGAGTCCAGTTCATCTGCCTCATACTTAGATTGTTATCTTCATATTGACAATGGAAAGCTTCCTACTAGGCTTTATTACAAGAGGGACGACTTCAATTTTCCCATAGTAAGCTTTCCATATTTGAGAAGTAATATCCCTTCCGCACCTACACGCCTGGTAAACTATCACAGGTACATGTACCTCCAGCGGAGGTACCGATAAAAAGTTGTGACAGGCATATGGAGCTGCCTGTGACTGTCAAAAACTGACAATAAACCGTAGGAATTCCTCTTTTTTTTACAAAATATAAAATAACCAGGAAGTTTATTAAAAATTAAAAAGTGCTTTTTGACCCTTATAGACATAAAGTTTTGTCACACATCATATTCCCAGAACTTTCCATATTGACCAAAGATTCGACTTTAGAAGTGGCCCATAGTACTCAAAACATAAAAAATTGGGCGTTTTTTTGTCTTAAATGCAGTGATCTTGCATACGAATCTGTTTTTCTCGGCACACTGATGTTAAGGTGACCTCCTTGCCCAATATAAATGTCAGTTGACTACAAATAAGGCTTGATTTGTCCAAACAACAGCTGGAGGTGCCGGCAGTGGCGTGGAGGTGCTTGTGATGTAAGAAAATATAGTGAAAATCTGAATAGATATTGCAGCTGGAAATATTGGCATACTTCTTCTCTAAACCACTGCCTTGAAAGAATTATTCATTGAACGTCCCAATAAATTTCATAGTGCATATATCATGAAATTCCATGTTAAAATTCCTAAAACACCATGCCAAAGAGTTATTGTCCATTATGTTTCCGCTTCTGTTAGTCAAACATTGACGAATTTCACATAGTTGCTGAAAATTAACCAAAATCGTTATGAAATGTGCGCTGAAATAAGAGTCAACATTTTTGTAAATGGTGATGGTCGGGAGGTGCTGCCTGTGAGTTATTCTAACTCGACAGAAATTGTCGAGGTCACACGTCATGCCAGCTACACGTATGGCTTTTCAAATGGGTCTAAATTACCGATATCCGTCAACAGGCATACACGTACAGGTACTTTTTGGTACCTCATATGCGTGTCGCTCGCATGTGTCGTATGACGCTCGCTGTATGTGTTAAAGACAGGAATTCTGTTACCGAGGGGGGATAATGTTTCCAGCAATAGCATATCTTACCTGTACAGGTAAAGGTGTGAAAATTTATTTGACCTATCAGTGGACCAGAATTACCAATTATAATAATTTCATTGGCTAATTGGAGGTGTTGACAGTATGTGCTCAAGAGACAGAATGACATTTCTGTTCTGTTTTGTTCAATTCTCCTAACGACGTTCCCCAAGTGGCTCAGCGGTACGTAACCATAGTTGCACGCACTTGGCTCCGTGTGTCCGCCCAAGAGAATGACATTTGGAAGTTAATCCTCCTTATATAGTCCACTCCCGCCTTTAACATTATGGTTACTGGAGTAATAGCTGCTACAAGTGATTCAGTCAGTCTATTTTTTAATTGCTGGCGCTAGAATCCAAATAAATCCGTAAGGTCTACAGATTACATCATTGGCAGGTGACATATTCGCAACATTACACCTTTTAGTATGTTGAAGTGATTGGAATCTTACTGTAAATTATGTGTAATTCAAAGTCTCCGAATAGCCACCGCATCAAATTTGGTTACAAAAGAGCACTTTTACTACATAAAAGTCATCTTCCGAAACATTGTTTTTGCAAACGTTTCGAGTAGCTGGGATGGCGTGTGATCTCGACAATTTCTAACGAGTTGGAATGACTAACAGGCAGTCATCACCATTCTTAAAAACGTTGCCTCTTATTTAAGCGCATTTCATAACTATTCTAACACGGAATTAGGCAGTAAATTTTCAACAGCTACGTACAACTTGTCAATGTTTGACTATAAGATATGGAAACAAAACGGGCAATACCTCTTCGAGATGATATGCTTTGGATTTTGGATTTCTGTTGTGAAGCATCAATGTTACGTGTTCTTATGTCCACTTGTCTGTAGTCTTCTAGCAATAAGGTCACATGTACAGCTGGCCACCTTGCTTTCTGGTTTGTTTTGTAACTTAAAATATAAAATAGGTAAAATAGAAGTTAGCGTTGTTTTCATTTGGGGTAGATGAGTGACCACCTGTCTGGGAAGGAGCTGTTTATTCTGTTTACCATGCATGTCTTTTATGAACTATTGTCAATGTATACTTACTTATATCTTGGTTTCGAGAGCAGGATTAAGAATCTGATTGTATAAGTTCATGATCATTGTCTGTCGTTTTGATAAAGATATGCTTGATATACGCATTATGATAGGTTATTGCGACGTTGAATGAACGATTATTTCAAGGCAGTGGTCTAGAGATGAAGAATATCAATATTTGCAACCGCAAAAAATCTTCAGATATTCACTATATTTTCTTTCATCACAGACACATCCATGCCGTCAGAGGCACCTCTAGCTGTTTTTTTTTACAGAACCCAGCCTTATTTAGAGTTTATCGGCAGTTATATTTGGGCAAAGAGGTTTACTTTACGTCAGTGTGTCCAGACAAACAGATTCTTATGCAAGGCAAGTGCATTTAGGACCTAAAACAGCCGATTTTTTCTTGTTTTGAGTACTTTCGACTGACCTTAAAGCCACTTCAACAGTCATATCTTTCGCAAATATGTAAAGTTCCTGGGGATATATTGTGTGACAAAACTTCATGTATATAAGGGTCGAATAGCATTCTTTGATTTTCAATAAACTCCCTGGTTAAATATATATTTTATCCAAAAAGACGAATACCTACCCTTTTTGTCTATTTTTGGACCGTCACAGTTAGCTCCGGATGCCTGTCACAACTTTTTATCGGTACCTCCGCGGAGGTACCTGTGATAGTTTACCAGGCGTGACTTAGATCCGGAGTTAGGTTTCTCAGCTATGCTAGAGCCTGTTTCAAATATCAAGACTTTGTTGAAAGAGGGAAGATGCTCACCTGTAAACTGTTGACACAGGGATATCAGAAAGTAAAGCTTGTGTCGACAGTTAAAAACTTCATGGGAGACACCATGACATCGTTGATCCCTACAATGTGGCCGTTTCTAAACTAATTTCCGATTCGATGGAAAGCCGAAGCTTAGTTAAGCTTTCAAATACCGGACTTTCTTTTTTATTGACTTTTTCCACTGATACATAGATACGGCAGGTATATCTATAGGCAGGTGATGCTTACTACTCGCGAGCACCTGATCACACCTCTATTTTGGGACCTATATCTGTATATATTCAAAATAGTCCGAAATTATCAATGTTAATATGACTTATGAGTTCGGGCTTATGATTTGGGTACTTTGACCACTTTCATGTCTTCAGAAGCCAGTTGGGCTGCATGGTATTGTTTGAAAAATCGACGTGCTTTATTTTATAAACTATTTCAATCCGCAAAAACACAGGTAGGTATTCAACTGCCTTCTTTGTAAACGATTTATTCGTCTATAAAGCTATGTTTTGGAATCACTACGATCTAATCCATTCTAAGACTTATGAAATTCAACTATGAATTGGAACTTTCCCTTCCAAACAAGCCAAAACATTTAGATCCGTCTAGACGAATGTAAATATTTTGGGATTGTTTTGACAAGGAAATCCCGTCTTATAACGTAATAACTATGGTATTAATAGTGCCTTGGTTATCAGTTCCATTTATGAGAAATCGTCTTATTTTTCTTAATAACATTTCTGCCTAAATTAGATATGTTTGTACTTGTAACCTGTTGTTCGAGTCATTCTCAATCTCAATTACGACAGACAAACTGCCATCGTATGACAGCAACGTTAAAACAAGACAGACAAGTTTTATTAGATTCGGTTTAAAGTGACACCATTTATTAAGAAGTCTAATGAGACTGCTAAAGGATGGACTATAGTCGACACACCTCGAATTCTGAATACCATCAGGCTCATACACAGTTCAAATAAGATATTTTAGATGCGATGACATAAGTGTATCATTCTATTTCATTCTATAAAATTTTAATATATTTTACTTTTTTTTAATTCTATTCATTTCATTCTCAGCGGTCAACCAAGTGTATACAAATGACTGAAAACTGTAACTGATATTGTAATATACCTAGCATACCAAACATGATACGTAGTAAAGGTTTTAAATGTTACGATAATTTTAAAGAGTAACTACACTTCAGGAACTGACTGAATCAGAACCCTAACCCTATCCACAACATCAAAGGGAACAATTGACAAAGACATCCCAACAAACAATAAATGACAAGTGATAAGCCGAGTCAGCAGCTCTTTCCCAAATAGGTGGCAACTCAGCTATCTTCAATGAACTAAATAATTTAGACAAACAGAAGGGTTACAACAGACTAAGCAAATTATACGAAAAACATTTAACAACTATTTTTACATATTTTCTATTTTTATTATAGAAGGGTTAAAATGAGAACACAATAAATTAAACAGCACCGAACATAAAACAAATGCAACCGCAACGAAAGTACCGCCTTGGGACGGTCTGTAATAACTAATGGGGGATTTAACCGGTTTTACTGGGCCAAAACCTTCACCCTCACCCTCCGCCGCGATACACACAATTAGTTGGTAGTTCGGTTCGTGTGGAGGTCCCCTAACTCACCAGAGAGTCATCACTGGCAACAATTAAAATCAAGAACAGACTGTGATGAAGCAAAGATGAGGAATCGACAGCCAAAACGTGTTGAGACACCTGGAGATCCCTGGGGCGTCAGCAAAACCACTGGAACACTGGAGCAAAAGAAGACCACCAGTTGAACCCCGGTGGGCCAAGAAACAGACAACTCTGTTTAAAGGTTTATATGACTTATGAGGGTTATCATGCGAACCGAACAACCAACTAAATGTTTTGTACCACTTCAGAAACTGAGGGTGAGGTTGGGCCTGTAAAATCGATTTAAGCCCCCCAGTAATTCATTACTGACCGTTCCAAGGCGGTAGTTCTGTTGTGGTTCTTTGTTGCCTGTTTTTGGTGTCAGAGTTTCTGTGATGTTTTACCTTATGTATGTTATTATTAGTTTTGGTTCGGTTTGGGTTGCTGAGTGGCCACCTTTTGGGAACAAGCTGCTCACTCGGTTGGCCATATGTTCTCTGTATCTTGATTATTTGTAATCTTAGTTGTTTCCAACTATGGTTTGAGGGCTGGATTTGGATTTGGATTGTTTCAGTTCCTGGTCTTTGCATACTTTTTACTTTTATATTAAAAAGTTTTAGGGTTCGAACATTTCTGATCATATCAGTTATTTTAAAAGAGGTCAAACATAAAATGGTCCAAGTACTGAGTGAGTTCAAGGTAACCAAGGTATCAAAAGATTTTGTTAAACATTGTCAGTCGGTATTATGAAGCGTTGAGAGAGGCCTAGAAACAGTCAATAACTGTTGAGACATCAATAAAGGATCTTACACGAGTGGTCATTTCATAAGAACTATATGAAACTAGACTTCGTCGAGTTTAATAAATTTCATATGAAATGACCACGAGTGTAAGATTCTGTTTATCATATGACCCTTTAAAAAGAATATCACCTTCAAAATGTACATAAGTTTATTTAGAAAATATATTGTAGACATGGTGGTTGTCAATGACGTTAAATGTACGCGCTAAAATGTTATTACACGCGTGTGGTCATACGATTTTTATGACACGACGTTATCCACTGAATAACAGCGATGTCATATGATAACGTTTTACATGTAGGCCATTTTGATAATCGCCTCAGTCGGGTATGGTCGGAAAAGAACTCATGTAATCCGATAAGAGATACATAATTAATACTATTTTCTATAAGTTAAGGTGGTGATAATCACTGATTTGGGGAGAAACAAAAATCTGCATAAAATGCCTTCTTTATGTTGCTCCTCACAATTCAGAATCCCAAAATGCAGGATTTGTTAAGGTTAAAAAGGGTTTGGGATCTGATTCAGTCAGTTCCTGAAGTGTAGTTACTCTTTAAATTTATATAAGAAAAGATCATAAGGGTAGTTTTATAAGCAAAAATCTAAAATATAACAATCGTTTTTGAAAATTTAACGAGGTCTTAAGGTTCTTAAACGCTATAAGAAAAGCATACTAGCAATTATTTTCTTTCCAATTTTTTCACACATAATCAAGCTGCGAAGATAAAAATAGGAAAGATGTATGCTGTGTCCAAATATTTGTCAAAACAACACAGTAGTGAATATTTTCAAGGTTGAACAATTTCACTTTACACACTTGTCTAATGGTCACTTTAATGTATTAACAGGGATTTCCGACATAAGCTACGGTACGACAACCAACGGCCCTTAACTACGTTAGCGAAACGATAGCAGACATTAGAAGCTGTTTACTGGTGATTCGGATGCAGTTTACCGACACATTAAACAGTTTACGACATGTAAGTGTGAGATATCAAACGTTATTAAAAGTTCCGTTTGACTGACTGTGCATGTAGAACATATACCGACAGACTGACATCTTCGGCCACGGAAGACTAAGATCAGCATGATCACCCGCGTAGTGTAGTTAGTGCCTTTAACTGTTTACACATACAGTCTGCATGTTTCGGAAATTCACTAAAGTGTACCGTGAAGATTGTGATCATGCTGCGCAAATGCAATTAAGTTGTAGAATTTCTGAACTGTGTTAGTACTTGCCATATTGTGAAATTCGAATTTTAAAAAACCGGGATTCGAACTCGCGACCCGAAGTTCAGCACCATAGCCAATTCGCTCTAACCGCTTGACCAGAGCGCATCTTTTAATAGGTATTGTCTACAGAAACTTCAAATAAAAATAAAATAAAACAGAAATTGTTGAAAATGAAACTGTTGAAAAAAAAAAGAAGAATTTATTTTCAGACAGGAGACGACGACTGTAGGTTGAAGAGGGTAAGGGAAGGAGCGGAGAGAAAAGGGTCCAGACGGACTACATTACAACCGTCAGTAGGAAAATTGTTATTTTTACTGGAAATTGTCAGAGAGTAGCTTTCCCCGCCTCGCAATCATTCTCACTGCAAAATGGCTGTTTTTTTTTGTTTTGTTTGTTTTTTTCACAGAACTCCCCCCACTCCTCTCCGGATATACGGTTATACAGTAGAATCCCCATCTCCCCCTCCTTCCCCGGAAATTCGACATTTCAGCCAATTGTCACTGGGGAAAATTTCCTATAGTTTTTTTTTTTTGCAATGACCTTTTCTAATTATATTGGAATTTTCCCCTGCAATATGTAGTGGAATTTGCTCCCTGTTCTCTCGATCATAATTTAGTGAGAACCGGTATTAAACAGAAATGAGAATTAACCGCCTGATACAGTAAACATGCGTTTGACTATGTGCCCTTCTTGTTTCCGAGTAGGGGAAACAGCTAAGAACAAAAGATCTCTCTCTCTCTCTCCCTCTCTCTCTCTCTCCCTCTCTCTCTCTCTCTGTCTGTCTGTCTGTCTGCCATTGCAAAGGATTATGTGTTCGTGGTTATGCGCATACATGCCTGTATCAGGCTGTTTTTGCAAACTCGTCTCGCGCACAATGTGAGCGTTTTCTGCATGTATATGTATGCGTTTCTCATTTATATAAAGTATGTAGGCTTGGGAAGAAGGAGAAATCTCACCGATAACTTCATTACCTAGTGTAAAGTAATGTTAATTCTTAGTTGCGTGTGTATGTCTGTATTCTTGCCCAGCTGTCTGCCTGGGAAGAAATATTTCTAACAGATGAATAAAATTGTATGCCAGATTCTTTTTTTTTCTGTATTGGCAAGCCTATACAAAACCGTAGAATGTAATGCCAAACTTAAATGTGTGTTTGCATGTGTCTCTGTGCTTATGCCAGCGTGAGTATGCTCTTATGTACGTGCCAACACATGTGTATGAGAAATGTGGATTTCAGCTGTAATGGAAACGGGGAATCACACAATATATCAAAAAACTCCTGTAGGGGAAAAGAGGAAAAGACTACGGAGTAAGAGTTTGTTTTTTAGGTGGAGACATTTCACTATAAATCGTTTCTCCTATAGGCAGTTTTCGGGCAGAGAGGGGTGGGCGAGGGGAATAGGGAAAAGCTACACTCTAACTCTCTAACAGAAACATTAATCATATCAAGCAAAGATCTCCATTTTCCCCTCTGATTGTTTTGCTGTTTAGCTTGAGTTTACCATGGACCCTATTGCAGAATCCAAAGATAATACACTTGAAGCCAGTAAAAACGCAAGTTTCTGGTTTGGACCACGCACGGATTTATGCCAGCAATGCTCTTTTTATGAAGGAAACCAATGTGTTAAGCTAATTAGTGTTTAACACCAACATTGGCGGTTTACTGACAATGGTCAAAGTAATAAGGAATGCATTTGCATATGAAGGGTCGTAACTCCTACTTTTACTTAGGCAAAAGCGAAACTGACGTTTCATGAATATTTTCGATTAACATTTATCTGTACGTGTTTTGGCTAAATTTCTCCATGCTTTCAATATTGTTCCAAAGTCTCTGCACACATGTCGTTTTGATGTAAATTCAAGAAATACCGCCTGCTAAAATGCCGATGAAAGTTGTATCTACAAACCGGAAGTACTTGAAAAGGGTATGATTTTTTAGGTAAAGACTGGCACAAATGTAAAGTGTTAGGCAAGACTTCATACGCCTTTTTCTCGAGATTGCTTTATTTGAACCCCAGCTGAAGTTTAAAACGATTCTCAAAATGCGTGAAAATTTGACAAAGATGGTTTTATGTTAAAATTGTTAAAATTACACCTGTAGAAGCAATTTTAATTTTTACGTTGTTTTTTAATCATAATGAAGATCTTGTCTCTAAAATTAGACGGAACCTTAATTTCATGAATGCTTAAAATTAAAATTTGTTGATTATAACATTTTACCCTCAATTGTTTTCTTAGACAACTGGACCTAAGCTAAACTGTTGCTAAAACCTTGCAGGACGAAAGGCAAATAGCATTGAATATGTTACAGCCAAGTCACATTACTTTTAATCTGAACACATGACCAGTAAACACTTGCAGTTTTAATGGTTTCAAGTATATATGAATTTCACCGAGATCTGATTTCAAAATACTAAAATCAAAACGTTCATTCAATATCGTATCCCATCTTTTTTATTTTTTTTTTCGCTCCTGGCTCCATTTACACTGAAATACTATCTCAAAGGGTCAATAATCCTACTCAATCATTAAGTCACTCAGTCGCAAACGCAAACCACAAACTTTGCTACTTGGGTTCAAACATTCTTTTTCAAAACTGGATCATTCCTTGTCTTTATTTTTTTTCACTGAAATCCGATAACAACTTTTGGAATGAAAACCAAATCTTGTCCATTTTCGCGTTTTAAAGAAGCACTGACTTGTGTCATGTTCTACTTAAACATAACTTGTATTTATTTATTATGATTTTATTGAAATACTAAAAATACTAAAACAATGAATTGGAACCACAATAAGGCCTTTTTTTGTTATTTTCATAAGAGGAAATAGCTCAAGCCAGAAGCAACGCATAGCCCCTCTTTGGTTGCCCTCAACAAATTATAATGTGAAATCCGAATTCTAAGGTTCCACTTATCATGTTGAAACAAAGATTTTTTCCAATGTTCAAACAAAAAATAGACAAAAAATGGACAAAACAAGGACGAATATTACCAAATATATTCACGACTGTCGGCATATTTATCAGTTTAAAACATGTCTGTTTCGGCTAATAATTGAGAAAACTGTGGCACAAAATTCAATACATGTATATAAAAACAAAAAGAGAAAAGAAAAAACGAACACAAGGAAAGCTTGGGGCGATATGCCCTGTTATCAATAGCACAATACAAGAACTCACTGTCTGCCCGTAAATGTATTCCAAGTTTGAACATTTTTAATGCTGATAGAATTTCAAAGAAGGAAAAAATAACTGACAAAAACATGTAACAGAGGACCAGCGGCCAATTCAAACCCCAAAGATGCTTAAAATTACAAATTTTCTACCTGTAACTAACCATTTTAGTATGTACTTACCGACAAACAAAACCGTCAGGCAAAAATTCATTTCAAATACTGTCGACAGAAACAGCTACAAAACCAGTTGTCTTTCTAATCGCCAATGTTAACATTCTACATGTATCTTTATAAATGGCTGAAAAGGACGCCAAACAAAATTTCAATCTTCAAAAGAAACACAAAAAACAAAACAAAAAAAAAACACAAGAAATGATTCAGTGTGTTACAAATGCCGTCGAAGCTTAAACTGATCTTTGAGCCCTGGTTGTGACCTTGACTTAGGCATGGAACCTGGGTCTTGCACATGACATACATTCTCATTTTGCTTTACTTTTCTGTGACATTTAAATGCACTTCGGAAGCTTAAGAGGGTTCATGGAGACTAAATGCTACCACTAACCAAACTGCGTTGTGTCCTTGACACTGGATGTGGTAATCTAAATGTCGCAACTGACATAACTTATCATTATACATTACTTTTCTTTAAGTTATCATTTTATGTTGCTTTACCTTTCAGTGAAAGTTGATGAAATTTGCTTCAACAGTTTTGAGTCATTTCAGAGACATTATTTGACCTCTGAGCTCTGACTGTAACCCTGACCTTGGGCAACAGATCAGTAATTTGTGGCATATGATCTCAATTATTTTTTGCCTTTTCACGAAGTTAAGTTTGCTTCAATAGTTTTTAAGTCATTGAAGATAAATGAGTTGACCTTTGACCTCTTGCTATGATCTTGACCTCGGGTGTTGGAACCTATGTCTTGTGCATGGTACATCTTTTCATTAGGCCTGTTCAGTGAAGTTCCATTAGATTTGCTTCACTGGTTTATAAGTCATCGCTGAAACACGATTTTGAAACACAAATTGACCTCTGACCCAGTTGTGGCCTTGATCTTGGGTGTAGCGGCCTAAGTCTTGTGCGCGACACACTTTCTCGTTGTGCCTTATCTTTGTGTGAAGTTCCATCACATTTGCTTCAGCAGTTTTAAAGTTTTCTCTAAGACGGATTGAGGGACGGTGCGATTTTAATATGCCACCCAAAGTTCCTTCAGGGGCAAAAAATAGACAAATGCAAGGATGAACATGAGATATAAGCCCGATTTTCATTCCTACCATATAACACAACTCATCACCGTATATCCATTACCGAGTCCCCAAGATTTCAGTTCAAATTGTAACCGAGAATGGGTGGATGGACAGACGTAAAACATTTAATCTCAGTGAAATCATAATTTTCTGCGGGCATAATTACAAAATATGTTAATCTCAACCCTAGACTAATCATCAGAGATAGTAGAATAGTGCTAAGATGCAGAGAAACCTTTCAGCATTTGGGGGTCTACGCTTGGACGTCGGCTAGTATTTTGTTTTGTTCCGGAAGCAATTTTAGTTGGAGATGCGCGTGTCCGCGATATCACCCAATACAAAACAAAGTTTAATGAGTTGATTGGCATGCAGCGTTTTGCATCGAAGCTCAACCATTCTGAAAAAGCCATTCCTCTGTTTACCTTATGCCTTTATTACTTACAAAGGTTTCCTTGAAACAAATTGCGCGAAGGTTTCTACGCGTACACCATGTATTTTTTAAAAGCTAATTCTTGTACTGGCGCACACACAGGGGGTAAGTGCCTACTGTGATGGCAGTGTGTGCGGAATTCAGACTTTTTTTCAGGAGGGAAGCGGGTGGTGGGGGAGCAGGGGTAGGCAGAGAGAGAGAGAGAGAGAGAGAGAGAGAGAGAGGTGGGGGCGGGGAGGATAACTCAAGTAATCACAGTTAAAGAATCAGAATGTTGGCTGAACAGTACTGCATATATAATATTTGTATGTACATGTATGAGCCGCGTCGTGTAAAACCCTAAGCTAAGGCCGTTAAAACAAGGCATACTCATACGAGCCTCTTCATTTGCACATTGTAGTCCTAACATGCGCAGTTTACCCCTTTTAACTAGGCATTGAAACTTTCAGAACGTTCTAACCAGATTGCACATGTGTGCAGGCTGATATGGGCGTAAGAAGTTTTCCTGTGCCTTAAGACAAGCTTTTTCCCACGACAAGACCAACATTAATACAATTTGAAATTTGTGAAGAATTTTACAGATGGACTTTATAAAGAATAATAGCTCCCCAGAAATTAGCTCCTAACGTATGCTATCGTAGCTAACGTTCGTCCGTTATGGTTTCGTAGCTTATGTCGGAAATCCCTATTAGAGATATCCGCCATAATATACGGTACGGTAACGAACGAACGAACCGTAACTACGACATGGAAACGATAGCAGACGTTAGAAGTTGTTTATTGTGGATATATTTGTATTTGTAATCAAATCGTGAGAAATTCGAATGTTTGATGGCAGGGAGTTTCCGACATATCAAAACCGCACATAAAGTTCCGTTTGATTGACTGTTGATATAGAACATGTATACGGCCTAGTCCGACCAGAAAAGGATTAGCTCAGCCTGGTTTTCCATGTTGTGTGGTAAGAGCCCTTAGCCGTTTGCACATACACTCTACAGAATTTCGGTTACTCAGTATAGTACGCTGTGAAGGTCCAGAGCAGGCTGCACGGATGCATTATACATGTACTGGTGGCCGACTGTGTAAATATTTACACATACATGCACAGTGATATATTGTTTGTCTCTGTCTAAAAATGGATGGATGGATGGCTTGAGATTTTTCGTCTTTTTCAACAGTATTGCAGTCATATATGGACGATGTAAGGATGATAATGAAAGACGCTGTGCCATTGGAACCCAGATTGAGGATGAAAATATTCCCCCTCCAGGCGGAATCGAACTCGGATCAATAGTTTGGCAGGTCAGAGCTTAACATGCTAATCTACCCATTCTCCTTTGTCCATAACATAAAAAATATGAAAGAACTCAGTGCCTTCCTGCATATATGTAGAGACAACCTCAATTAATTACGTCGCAAGTTCATTCGTTAGTAGGAAAGGCTAGTTTTGCTGATTACATTTACCATTGAAAATGATTACTGCCATGTTTTTTCTTTCTCAGATTACTTTGTCTTTTTCAAATTCATTTACCAAGGGCGAAGTTGCCTATTTGCAATTAAAATGTGCGTATTCTAATTTTGTCACAATTAAAATTTCAAAACGTGCTGAGGTTGCTTAAGATACGGTAATGACCTACTGTAAATGAAGCAGTTGCGAGATTGTGTGTGTAGGGTGCTCCTTTATTATTTATATTATTCTTCTCCCTCTCTTAGAGAGCTTGGCATTAAGTGACTGTTGATGTATATAACTTGACCTGGCTTCGCACATGTTCTGGTTGATATGGGCATAAACAATGTGTGTCTGTCTTTAGACTAATTTTTCTCAATTTTACATGTAATGTTCATTTATCAGTGGACTGAACAAATAATAATCGCTCCCTGGAAATCAGCTCCTAAGGTATGCTATCGTCGCTAACATTCTTTCGTTATTGTATCGTCGCTTATGTCGGAAATGTCTATTTATACTTTAAGAACTGCCTTCCCTGTATAATGATTATGAATGCATCCAGTATACATGTACCCTATACATGGTCAGAAATTTGAGAAATAAGCTAATGTTTTCATCTGGTCTTCCTTACAATTTGAGAAAGAGACGGAACAAATAATTGCTAGGACTCTCTTTTTATTGCATTAAAGTTCCTTCAGAGCGTAGTACATTTTCAATAACAAAGTTATTTTTTTTAGATTTATGTACAGAAAATTACACTTTTCGTAAAATACAAACATTTTTCCCCCTAACCAAAAGGTTCGGGAATATAGCGATGAGCCTGATATCCACCCGTCCGTCCGTCCGTCCATCTGTAAACATTTCCTTGTCAGCTCTATATCTTGAATACCATTTGGAATATTTTCATGATACTTCACAGTTACGTAGAAAAGGCCATAACGATGCGTCGCGTACAGGAATAATCTCTCTTGCTATTGTACGTTTTGAGTTATCTCCCCTTTGGTGATTTTGACAGATTCGTGTCCGCTCTGTTACTTGACTACCCTTCGAAATATTTTCATGATACTTCACAGATATGCAGAACAGGTCATGCCAATTTGTCTCATACATGCATGACAACTCTCTCTATTCATACTTTTCGAGTTATTTCCCTTTGGAAGTTTGA
Organism: Ctena decussata; assembly: GCA_963989385.1. Taxonomy (NCBI): domain Eukaryota; kingdom Metazoa; phylum Mollusca; class Bivalvia; order Lucinida; family Lucinidae; genus Ctena; species Ctena decussata. The sequence goes on from OZ022506.1 coordinate 60,668,197, forward strand.
GCTGCAGTTTGGTGTCTCTGCTCCATATCTGTATAACCCTGGCCTGCTCCACAATTTTATTACCCTTATAACTTTAAGAATATTAATGATCATGCCATGATATTCTATCAATGCTCCTAATTCGCTTCTGTGACCCCTCCGCCCTCCCCCCCCCCCCCCCCCACCCCCGAAAAAAAAACGAAAATGAAAAAATAGAAATAAAATAAAATAAATAAAAACATCAGATTTGGACTCTTACTAGAGAGCTCAAAATTAGATATGTAGGCCTTGTACTTTAGAAGTTATTCACACATTTTGAAATGTTGAGAGCATCATATGCTATACATTGTGTACATGGTGGCTGTTTGAGCTTTTACCACCTTTTAGCAGTCTGACAAACTGTTTTGGTCTGAGTGTTAGATAATTATGCATCTGTTAAACAGATGTCAATCAGAGGCATAAAAGTATTTATATGTGTTTTGAAAGGCACCCTGTTTACCAAGGCGCAAGGGCCTTTGGTCGGGGATTTGCCATCTCCTCTGATGGCTATTTGATAAACAACATGTCCCTCCAATTTGTATTCTTAATTGTAACGAACAAAAAATAAGATGTCTGCTAACTTCAAGATAGATTTATTATTTTTTTATTATTTTTATTCAGATTTTTGTATTTACCACGATCACCACCTCAAAGGTATGCAAGTAAAATTCATTTTAGTGAGCCTTTCCGAAAGCTAAGAAGGACTTTCGGAAAGAAGAGCTTACGCAATACATCCGGCGTCGTAGTCCGACATTTAAGAGCATGCACCAACACTTATGTGTGTGTGAACTGCTTGACCGATGTTGTCTGGACCAAACACAGTAACCGTTAAGGCTAGGACAATGATACATGGACGACATTTATAATAGATGAAAGCATTTGTGTGCAATTACCAGTAGATGTATCTCAAATTGACTTATACATGAATTTTACGAGATTCAATAATTATAAAAATACTTGGGTACTGTATGCAGTACGGCCAGTTTGCAATAACTCTATAGAGCAGTATAAGGAGACTATACCTAGCGGACACTTACGTCGATGCGACGTCATTTCGACGCTATGTGCCTGCTGGACTATGATATAAGCAATTGATTGCAATAACCCACATATGGTAATGAACTATATTTACGCTTTATTCATTTTGAGATACTTTTTACATGTATGCTTTATATGTCGCTTTTTGCGTTTCTGCGATGCGTTCCTTGCAACCAAAAGATCTTTCTTCAGAGTTTATTTTATTTTTACTTCAGCTGGTGGTGTGCCGTGAGGTACCGGTGACGTCTTCCCGTACATCAATACAGAGTAAGATTATATAGTTTCTGCTTCTGAATCTTTGGTGTTACTGAACCCATTCTGAATCAGATTGCAACTGGAGTTCCGCTGAAGATGATGCTGGGGATCGACATGGGCATCGCATTTTGTATGATTGCACATGAACATATTCAAACTGAGTCTGCTCTTTCCGCTTTTTACGTATTTTCCTAGCTTCCAGAGGATCTTCCAACATAAATTAATTTACTTTGAATAGACTAAATGAATAAGAACATTTCGATATCACACCCTGTTTTGAATTGTTCTATATATTTTTTTTTCTTCACTGACTTTATATAATTTTTCAGTTCCTATGGGTTAGGATCATTAGACTTGTGCAAACGTGCGTGTACGAGGGATGTTCAGAAAGTTCTGATCGTGACGTCTTATTTTGGTAACCATCATAAAGACAGAATTTCTGATAGCAAAAATATATAAAGGGATCATATGTCCGGACACCTCTGCAAACGTGGTGTATATTTTTTAAAGGACATATTTTTGAACGTTTTTGAAAGAGACATACCCTACAGCCACTGCAGAATTTCACTTAAGAAGGTCATAGTTCATATATGAGCAGTCTTTGAATTTTTTCATCATTGCTGCATAAACTTAGTCCCCAGGCAACTCTAACCTGTAAATATCGCGGAAAATATATTTAATCTAGGTTCCATACTGTCCGTTCAATTTAGATTTTAAGCATTTTATGTAGCAGCAAATTCACCCTTTCTACTGAAGTTATAATGATTTTGTAACGAAAATCCGGGTCTTGACATTCAAAATCTTGTTAGGAAGAGCCTTTGCGCGGGCCAATTCGAAACGGTCGAAAAATTAAAAATAATGTAAACAACGAAGCCGCTACGAGCTTTCAATAATGACGTTGACGTCGTTTTCAGTAACGTCATAAAAACTGCGCATTGCTTTGCAAGGACGAAATCGATAACGTATGCTGCCCTTTTAACTTTTGACTGGATATTGAAAGCAACGAATAACAAGAAGCTGACAAAAATTTATTTTGTATTTACAATGATTTTTCATTTGAATGACACACTGAAAATAAATTCACATATGAAATTAGCTCAGTGGTATGACTGGGGCCTTATAACATGCGTTGTAACTCAATAAGAAAATATATCTTTGTATAGGATTAGGTATCATTGTAAAGACGAAATGTAGTGCTTTCAATACATGCACGGCATTTGTCCCTAGCATGCCGCTAAACAGAGTTATTCGGCTAGAATCAGAACTTTCTGAACAACCCGCGTATCTGTTGAAAAGAACAAAATTTACCATTGAATTTAACACTGTTCTTACAGTATAGGACTGCATGAAGAAAGCATAAGTTATAATAGCAGTTACTGGTGAACCAGCTGAAACTATCATACGTATGACATTGAGTGAAAAACTTTCAGGAAAATATATTGTTATATATACTATATAATAAAATAAGGCGATTTCACGGTAATGCTACTAAGCAAGCGTTAAATGATTCTAGATGCAATATCCTTGACCTACAAGTGTTTTAGCGTAAAAAAGATTTTAATGGTTTATAAGCGGAAATATACAGATTTAAATACACCTGTACGAACGCTTTTTTTTTTGATGATCATGCATGCAACAGGCAAGGCACAGAAAATATCTAACTGGGCAAACAACATTGAATAAACATTAATTCAACCTTGATACAACGTCGTTACGTTGAACTGACGTTCATTAATTATTGACTCAATGTTGTGTGCTTGCAGGGATGACGTTTTAATTCTAGCGATTTTGTTCCTACCAAGCTTATCACATTGGCTATTAATATCATTTTAACATTCTTTCGACCTAAAAATAACATCACAGATTGGAAAGGCAGTAACGTATACTAGTAAGAAATTCTGCATTATACACATTACCTTATAAAATACACCACAGATATACAACCCGAAAATATTGTATATCTACTGACTTTTCCCTGCCTGAGCCATACATCATTTTCATGCCACACATGATTGCCTCGTATTACACTAATAGTGATAAATCTGACGCGTTGTTGTAAATACATCATAGATATGTAGCAATTTGGAACCTGATATTGCACATACTTAGTTTAATAATTATGCTTTACTTAAGTAACTGTTATAAACAGTTTTTTATGTATTTTTTATTATTAGCCATTACCACCTATTCCTGTTATTGCCAATTTCCCGTCATTTCTGGGAATTTAGAGAGAGAGAGAGAGAGATAGAGAGAGACTATGAAGTCTTGAAGATCTATCATTGGCTTTCTAATGCTTGCATACCATGGCATTGTTTTTGTGTGTTCTACATTGTACTTGATCATAATGAAATTAGTAAGCAGCTTCTATTATCTGCCACAACTTTTGAGAAACAGAATCTAAAACATGTCATAATTTATCTATTAAGATTAATATGACAGGCGAAGCAACTTAACCATTTTCCTTTTCTGCCCGCAGTTCTAAATTGGTATCAGCTCTTGAAGAGTAGACCTTTCTTGAAGGGCTTCTTTCTCGAGGAAAGAAACTAGGAAGTCACGAATATTGTCCCCCTTTGTAGAAATGAGGGAAAATCATAGAGGGGTACCCATGCATCTTTAATATGATATATGCGTAGGTTTTGACAATTGCTGAGCGAAAAACCTCAAATAGTGTTTAGTCAATGTATTTTTTTCAATGGGAGTCAAGCCTGGTCCTAGTATAATTATTATTATTATTTTGATAATACACTCTTCATCTGATACGTCGTCATGGACAATTGTTTTCAAATACGGTTCAGATATTCTGTTTAGACATTAAACTGAGAATGAAATTGTTATTTAGTTACAAATATACACGTGTACACATTTTCTGAGTTTGTATAATACCAGTAGATGCGATCATTAGTATATATATTTATTAAGCAATCAATTTCGTTTTGGCCCAGATAAATCCTCGTACTGCTGTATTTGCTCCCCCCTCTCCCCCGCAGAGGGCATATAAAGCAGCCTGAGGGCTTGTAACTAGGCCAATATGCAATTTACTAATAAATGACAACTTTATTAATTAGCGTCATTGATATAGGCCGAATTGGACGTATTGGCCGAGTTTGGCTTGTATTGGCCAAGTTGGTCTGTATTGGCCGACTTTGTCAAAATAAGTCCAGTTTATGACTGGTTCGATCTGGACTGCTTTTGCCATAAAAGTACTGTATCACTGTCATTGTGGTTCAGCTTGATAATGTTTGATACCGACTGTAAAGACACTTGTGTGACCGCGTGTTCTAGTAGAAAGAAGTTGTTAAGAAATAAGTTGCTGGAAAGATCATGCACCTAGAGCACCAGTATCTAAACCGAGAAATGTACATTGGCAAAAGTTAAACGATCAGTACACTCAAGCATTAAAGAGAAACCTCTACACATGCCTTAAGATGAACCAAGGCTACAATTTCACAGGAACCAGCTCTGCCACTTACATTATGCCCCTTCCCGGCTCTTCTACTTTAAAAAGAGCATCATTGAATAGTAAACAAAACAGGATATTTTCTTTGTAAAATGGAGAAAAAACATGGAGATATTTTTCAAGCTGCCACACCTTTAAGGGAAATGGGGACTCTCAATTAGCTCTCAGACTGCCACTTGTAATTTGATAAAAATAAACTTTTAAACGAAAGAGTTTGCTATTCCAGGAGCCAATTCTTTAATTTATGAGTAGACGCCTTTAAAAAAAGACTTCTTTTTTCACAGGACTCAGATCGAAAGTCACAGAACTTGTCTCCTTTAGTAACAAATGTGAAAAAAAAAAAAAACAACAAGAGATGATTTCTCATACGCCTTAATTAAAGTAATAATGTAACATATAGCATTCATTTTTTCCCCTTCTTTACTTACTGTAACGGCAGGCTAATAGTTTTATTTACTGCCCGAAGATTAATGGGTAGAGTTTCAGAGATGGCGCAAAGCTCTGCTGTTATATGTTTGCTCCCTACTCCAAAATCTCCTCTGCGCCCTCCCCCCCCCCCCCCTCCCCTGAAATGAGCTGACTCATTGTGATCTACGCTGTTTGAAAAAAAAAACATTTCAATTTTCAATGCTTAAATTGTTAAGCAGACATACAAAAAAAACATTACAGTCCAAGGATACAGCGTTTGTTTCGTCTGTATTTCCACAGCAGACTGATCAATCACGGTTGATAGTTTGATCTACTGATAGTACAGATGCCTTTGGCATGCTAATACTGCAATGTTGTCATTAAATGATCTGCGACTTGAGAAAACCAATAAAGTGGTTGTGCGCCCAGCGCACTCAGATCAGCCTGGGCATGTGCCCAGTCTGATCAGGCTCTTCGCGAAGCGCTTAAAGGGTAGCTAAATGTCTCAGCTACCTCCATGCGGACAGCGAAGACTCTGGTCAGACTGGGCGGATGCCCAGGCTGATCTGAGTCTGCACTGGGCGAACAGCCACTTTCTTGGTTTTCTGACGTCGCGGCTCAAATGACCTTTTGTCTACAATTCTACAATATAATTCTTGGTCGTTGAACAAAGTATTACCATGGTAAGATTTCGTGAGATGTGTCTGCTGAACTGACAGTAGCTGTGTTTATAAAGTACACTAACATAAAATTTCAGTCAAATTTAACAACTTGCTGACAAGTGTTTCAGTAACTCTTAAAATTTTCAGGCTGTCGATATTTAAATGAATGGAACAGAAACTCAACGGAATAAATCGCAATGAAGATGTATGTATTTCTCAGGGAAGTAACTGCATCCTACATGTTATTCAGTAAATGATAATGGCTGCTCATTTTTGGAAAATACCAGTAGCCTCGTTTTCACAACGAGTTAACTGTCTCTGTCAAATGTAAACATTTCTAATACTTATTCCTTTAAACCTTAAGCAATTCTCGACGAGTTTCTCTCTCTCTCTCTCTCTCTCTCTCTCTCTCTCTCTCTCTCTCTCTCTCTCTTGCATTTACACGATGAACAGTGTTTCTGATTAACACACACATTACTATATTAATAATTTAGATAATTTAGGCACTCTAACAGATACATGTAACTGGCAAACCAGTATCACCATTCAGTGCGAATGGGAATACTTTTAAGGGAAAGAACTCTACCAGTTTCATTTATCTCCATGCTAAATGACAGCCAACCCCTAATGAAAAGAATTTGCTCTAATATATGCAAGGGTATACTCTGCATACAGATTAAATCAGAAACAAGTATAAGAAGAGTATAATGTTATATATAACATGATAGCTTTCGCAATAATAAGTGAAATGGAATTTCCTCTGCAAATAAATAAATAAATAAAATACTAATATTTTATACCTTCTTCACATGGTACTTAAAATACGAAGTCGGATTTTTTTCTCCAAGTTTCCTGTTTGTGAAACAGTTGCGCATAAATTAATTTAATTTGATCTAACCAAACTCTACCAAAATCATAAGTCCGAACTCATTAACCAATGAAACATTGACCGATTCGAAATACTTAGACGCAGAGACATAAACCCCCAAAAGGAAGTGCGATTAGGTGCTGACCGCTGCAGTCAGCATCACCTGCCTATTATAAAACACACCTCATGTCTATATACATGATTGACAAGTCAATGATAACGAAGGTCCGGTAACTAAAAGCCATTCTTTATTTCGGCATTGGCTCATTTCATGATACAGTCAACTCTGGGTATTGCAAAGTCGAAGTTTCTCTTAAACTCCTGAAACTTCAAAGTAAAATTTTTGGTACCAGAAAATTTACATTGAGATACCAGTTGTTTCAGCTAATAGGAATTGAAATGTAATGTAATAAAACAGCAAATGTGTCCAAACTGCATTCTTTGATATAAGAGGATACTTTGGGAAATCACTGTTTAATAACGAGGGTTAACTGTACTTTTCCGCGATATTTTCTGTAATACTTTATCCTCATAACACATCTAGCTATGGCAACCAGCTTCAGTTCGCCTAGCACCATGTTCAATTGTAGATAATTCATTAAAGGCAGACTAAAATATACTTTTCAAGAAAAGTTTTGCATCACTATTTATTTTCCATAGACACAATGCTAAATCAATTTATTTCCAAGGGGCATACAAGAAAGTTATGCCTCTAATTTTGCGTTATGGTTTCTGTAACTCACACACTTATGTCTCTTATAACCCCTGATAAAATATAGGGCAGAACTGACCCCCGCCCGTCGGAATACAAAAAGTTTCTGACTGACTAGTGGTATTGACTCTTAAACCATATAGGAAGTCATCCCAGATTTAGCACCAACGCAACAAAATATGAAGCTAAATTCAGTGCGAACAGCGGATACAAACTCTTAACTGTTTTTTCTGCTTCTTAAGCCATCCATCACTTTAAGGAAACAAATGAATGCCTCAGCTGTTTTATATATCTGTACCATTGTAATGAATACGCCATAAATATTAAACCATTTTGGTAATTATCCCAGAGAAGTAAAGGCATCTTGTAATAAAACTGTGAAATATTTTTTTCCTAATATTATCCCTTGTTGTGTCTGCGTAATCACGATTTGGTTGGTTGGTTGATTTGATGCTTAACGTCCACGGTAAACAACTAAGGTCATGTCGGGACGGTCAGTTAACATAACCACACTATTCCTGGGCAGGCTTAGACCTCCTAAGCGGTTAACCAGTACTAAGTGCACATACTTTCGCCAGTAACTGACAACTGCCCTTCTTGAATCAGCGGAAGGAGAAACGAAAGTATGTGGCCAGACCGGGATTCGAACCCAGGACCTCTGACTTACGAGTCAGGTGCCCTACCGATTGCGCTACCCAGCCCGGCGCGTAATCACGATTTTTATATATTGTGCACAAGAAGACGTGCACTGAATGAACATTAAATACAAGCAAAGACGTGTCCAGACAAGACATACGTTGTAATCACTCATAAGACCCGTGTCCAGTTAGGATTTACAACAAATAGGGGTCACAACATTTGTTTCGTCGAGAAATAAGAAAAATACCTCAGAATTCTCCTCAGAATCCCATCTCATCTTGAGCTCTGTAATACTAGTCGGTGCCTCATAGTGAAATGACCGCAAACCGTAATGCATACGGAACAAAAATGATAACAATAAAATTTGAAACAATAATATTCAAACTACAGCAGTCGAGAAAGGGTGGGGTATAAAAATGATTTCAATTTAGGACAGACTAAACATTTTCTAAAATAGGAGCTGGTACACAACGTTGAAGGTGGATAGGACAAAACCAAAATTTTCAGTTTTTGCATAAAAAGAACAATGATCAAGAGTTTTCTAAATCACGAAATGATTTTCTATCAAGTGTAAACAAATACTTCTTTTGGTATGACGTCATGCATATGTGAGGGATTGACGTTTATACGGCGAAATAAATAACACTCGATTATACACTCAAGAGAAATAGAAACGCTACACATATTCAATGGAAAATACACGGGATATTGTTTGAAGTATTAGATAGCGAGAATGGGTCCCCCTGTTTGTAAGAAGTGCTTTCGAATCCAACAAGCCATTGTTTGGAATGACAATCAGTTAAAAGAAAGCACGTGCTCGTAAGGATAACGTCAGCATCATCTTACGTTAGCGTCAGTCACTTTTGACGAGTTTGGCATTTCAACGCGTAATAATTATGCCAAGTGTTTGTTTTTTGACAAAACAAATATCTGTGGTATATCTGATTAAATCCCGTTTTCCGCACATGGAATATTTTTCGGCAAAAATAGTTTTTTGGGTTTTCATCATTATCAGCAAACCAAAACCCACAAGGCAAATCTAAGATAATTGCATTTGGTTACTACATGATCAAGACTGGATCCAAAATTTGAAGTCATCTGAACTGTAAATCATCAGGCACATTTAATTTCATCAAACAATTCTCCGAAAAAGTGTTTTCTAACAGTCATAACCTCATTGTAAAAATGACGCAATATGTGACGTCACATACCAGACATAGACGATGATGAGAAAAGAAAGGTCAAATGGAAGCTGTGTGATATGTGTAGCATCATAAATAAAAAATCTGTGTCATTGTTTTTTTATAAAAGCTTTAAATTTTAAATTTTCAACGTAGCGTTTTTAAATCTCTTGAGTGTATATACTCAGTGTCAGTGAAGACGCACAAGTTTAGACCTTATGGCACATTATGTGCGATAAATGTTTAATTTTATGTAAAAGAAAAATTAGTAAATCCTTATTTTCTAATATTGAAATAGGATGTTTACTAAATAATTTTCGTTCATCAGTCGGCGTATTCAAGCGTGACGTCAATACTGGCGTGTTTGAAATCTGTCATTATCAAATGACACATTTAAAGCGTAATAAATCCATATTTCGCGTTCTACCAGACACTTGATTGCAAAACCAATCGTTTATTGAAGGGTCTCGACATAAAACCACTTTCCCTCCAAGAAATTATAATGAAGTTCGTCAAGTAAGGGTGAGGTTTCACATGTAATGTCAGGCTCGTGCTAGATAATGGTTGACGTTTGCTACACAAAACTTCTGCAATTCAGTTTCTACTACTGATCTCAGCATCTTGGGTTGCAACAAAGTAACAAATGTACCGTAAGTTACTTTTGTCTGTCCATTGTTTGATGAACGTGAAAATATAGCGACAATCAAATCCAAGTCACTTTGTTGCATTCGGGGTCTTGATTTTTTTATGTTTATGGCGATTTGATTGGCTATCTATTCTCTAGTAAAATCCATTATTTGGGATTTTTTCCATGTGAAATTATGCTGAAATTCAATTCTGTTTTCGTTGATTTCAGAGCTTACGTTACGTCACACTTTTACAGCGTGCCTTTAGGCAAAACGACATCATGGGCGTAATAAGATGTTTCAATATAATAACTTTACCCTGTTGATATAGTATGAGCATTGAATTTAAAAATAAAAATATTACATAATAAAACTGGTGCGTTTTCATTGACGCTGAGTATATAATTTTCGCATTTGTTTTGCTCTACGTAAAAATATTGTTATAAACTTCATACCAAAGTGCGAGCCGTCAAGAGGCATTCAAAATATGTAATCACTTTTTGCCAAATATTTGCGCATTTTGTGTTGATTAAGGCAAACATGTCCTTTCTTTAGCTACTGAATGTTACTTAACTTCTTCCTTTCATTAGCTACTGAATATTACTTGATTTCATATAAAAGCTTAGATAGAGAAAGAAAAAAAACGTTTCCGAAAAATATATCTGAAATTAATTTTGATATTTTTAATGAAATATGTTAACAAGTAATTTCTTAAATAATTCTAAGGTTTAACCGTCAAAAATTTTCATAAAGTAGATTTGTTTAACCATACCTCCTGTCTTGATGATGTCGTTTCTTTCAACATCAAATAGAGATTATTCCTAAGAATGTTTTCTTGTTTTTATTTTATTTTCTAGTAAATCATTTAGGATCTCGTCCTCAGAATATATCTGCATAAAAAAAAAAAAAAAAAAAAAAAAAAAAAAAACAGATGTGATATCTTATTCCGTTTTCCATGGAAGAAGGTTTCAATACGCCAGGGGTTTGTTTTCGCCACAACATTTATTTTGCGTACGTGACGTCTCTTTTATTGGACTCTTACGAATCTCGTATTTCGCAACATCAATTACTTCCGAAAAGGCAAAACCGGGATAAATAAACTCTGAGCTGTTTGAACTCTTCTGTCTAGAAAATGGAATTAGATATTTCTACGATTGCTTCGGTTTTCATTTTCATAGATTCTCTAGAATAACTCGACATTGTTTTATCGGAATTGAAATATATGTCGGAAACCGCTCATAGCGCCCAATTTAGTCTGACTCTAAAATTATCCACGTTATATGAACAGGGGTATAGTTTAAAAAATCTACTTTGAAAAATATCAACACGGTAAAATCTTAATATTATTTCATCAATATTACAACTTCACATTTTATTAAAAAATTGAAATCCTTTTCGGAGACGTTTTACTCTATTTCACTTTTTAAGTGAAAAATGCTAATTTCAATGGATAATGAAAAAATAATGTTTGCATCAAAACACTCGTAATTCGTAGAGATTGGGCAAATGGTATAGTACAGCTTTTTGGACCTCCTGATGGCACGTACTTTGGTATAAAATTTAATTCAATACCTCAACGGACTGCAGAGCATGTCGATTAATGTGGATATCTAAGTGCTATAAATTTTGCGCAAAAAACGTCAAATCATCACATTTTCGCGACATCATTGAAAAGGGAACTGGTTTCATTCTCAAAGAAAGTCATTTAGTGAGTCACAAATGACAGATTCAGAAGTTTTTGGTGATACATGTTAACAAGAATTCTATTGGAAGCTGTATGTGTATCCCCTCCCCACCCCCGATCCCTGTGTGAATATTAAAGAAACAGTACCAAGCCAGAAAACTTGACGAAAATTTACACGGCTATAAACATCAAGGGGGTAAAGCTTTAAGGGCCCAGTCTCACTGTCACGTTTTGAGGGCTAGGGTGTACTACGTTTCCCGCCATACGTTCGGCAAAAAGTACTCCGTTTTGTAAGTATTTAGGGGTTGCTACGTTTCTAGTACGTTTCAAACACGTTTAATTAGGATGTACTTCGTATTATCGGGTTATCAAACGACATATTGCAACGCCTTCAGAAGGGACATGAACAGTTTACTTACCTACTACGTTTCGTAAGTTTAACTTTGGACTACTAGGTAGTGTCCGGTATAACTACCTAGCCAAAGTGACATTTGAGTAGGTATCACAAAACATACCAAATCGTAATAAAATGCAGAATAAAACGTAACAAAATGTACTAAGACGTGGGAAAGCGTATACAATACGTAATAGTTCATAGAGGAACTTCACGTATGGCTACGTATAAAAAACGTTTCATTTATTAAAATACGCATATTCCCGTTTCGGTACGTTTTAAATACGTAGAAAGCCCTGGTCTTCAATACTTGACAGTAAGACTGAGGCTTGGAGGACCTCCAGGTTATTTTTGGTACGTTTTTGTACGTATTTTGTGCGTTTCGGCTACGTTTTAAACCCTTTTGACCACAATTTACCATGTGTTTCTACGTTTTGCTAGGTATGCGCCACGTATATCAAAATGCCATGTTTGAGTTAGACATTCTAAATGAAACGTAACTAGATCACGTATTTAGCTATACCTATATACGTTTTCACTACGTTTTACAACGTATACTGCAGTTTCCCTCGTTTTAAAACCGTAGTAAAACCTAGCCCTCAGTACGTGACAGTGAGGCTGTGGCTTAAGTATGTTTTCTTAAGGGAGCACAATGTGAAGCTGATATCCGGATAGGACAGGGACAGGGACAACAAAGGGATTTACACCGCTTGCCGTACGAAAATACTTGTAAGTTTGTTGTTTTTCGTCGTTTGTTATAGTTCAGTGTGTGTTGTATAGATTTTTATTTCAGCTAATAGTCAGATTATAAGTAAAAGTAAAATATTTAAAGCAGGATGCTGGAAAAAACACTTTGTGGTATATGTGTAGGTGACGTTTGAGAATATTGCGAAGAAGCGATTTTGCGACCTATCGAAGTTATCTCCACTAGACTGTCAAGTGCTGAAACGCGCCTACATAGTTTAAACACTATAATCTACAAGAGCCGTTTTCGTGATGGGAAACCGAGGGCGGCATTACAATAATAAACATTCAAACATGTTACATGTATATGTAAAAAACATGTAAAATTCGGATTAATTTTTCTTTTCTGTTGACAAATTTGCGTAGGCCTTGTTCTGTTGTAGAAACATCTAGGTTTAATGTAGACTTTCAATAAATAGAATATCTCTAATGCCTCTTTGCAAGATATTTGGAAAAGGGTTTAACACCATTTGTCTTGCGGAAAGGCAAAGGCAATTAGAAACAGAAAATATGTTAAGGATTTGGGTAATTCACTTTTTAACAAGTATTTAATTTCAATTTGTATGCATTTTTCTATCTCGAATCTTAAACATATACCCACACTGAACAAGCGTTTTCGTTCATTCCTCTTTGTGACTGTTAAAACGTGGGAACAATGCTTACTAACTGATACACCGCTTGGATAAATGATAGGAAAAAAGTAGACGCTTAGTATCTATAAAAATTTCAATACTAGGTTGTTTCATCTCTTAAACACATTTACATGTATATGCTAAAATTAATACCAGGAAGAAACATAGATGAATACAAGAAAGACAAACAACTAGAACCTTCGTTTGAATCCCATGATACAACACGATATGTGTGGGGAAGCACTAGTAAAAGCAGTGATGCATATCGGGCCATGACCTATATTTCACAGTTGATTGAAAATTTAAAATAAATATTCCCCTATGTGTTTAGCTCAGTTTCTAAGTAACCACAAGAGCTAGAGTCTTCATTACTGCTCCATAGATACGTCGGAGAAAGATCTACTGAAAGCAGCGGTGCATATTGTGCCATGACCTATATATTCTCGGTAGACTGAACATAGAAAAAATATTCACCTGCTTCGTTTAACTCAGTTTTTAATTAGGCACAAGGGCCACAGTCTTCAACTTTGCTCAAGGATACGTATTGAGAAGACCTACGGAAAGCAGCAATGCAGATTTGGCCATGACCTCTTTTTCATGGTTGATTGAACATAGAAAAAATATTTGCCTGATAATCCTTGCTTCCAAAGGACAACCCTTTTATAGAAACAGTTTTGGTTCAAACATCATGAAACTTTGTCAGAATGTTTATCGTAATAAAAGCTAGACCAGTTTTGAAACTGGATTATGTGGGATCAAAAACTAGGTCACTGGGTCAAATCGTAGAATAAACCTTGTGCACACTCTAAATGGTACAGTTATGTTCCAATCTTCATGAAACTTTGTCAGAAAGTTTGTCCTTATACAATCTAGGCCAAGATTGAAAGTGAGTTATGTGAGGTCAAAAACTAGGTCAAATCTTAGAAAAAAACCTTGTGTACACTCTATAGGCCACAGTAATAATCCAATCTTCATGAAACTTTGTCAGAATGTTTATCGTTATACAATCTAGTCCAAGATTGAAACTGAGTCATGAGAGGTCAAAAACTAGGTCTCTACGTCAAATCCTAGATAAACCTTGTGTACACTAGAGGGCACAGTTATGATCCAATCTTCATGAAACTTTGTCAAAAGGCTTATCTTTATTAAATCTAGACTAAGTTTGAAACTGGGCCATGTAAGGTCAAAAACTAGGTCACTATTTCAGATCACAGAAAAACATGTGAAATCTCTAGAGGGCAGAGTTTAGTCCCAATCTTCATGAAACCGTCAAAATGTTTATCTCCAACAAATCAAGACCAAGGGTGCAACTGGGTCATGTTCGATCAAAAACTAGTTACTAAGTCAAACTTTAGAAAAACACTTTGGATATTCTAGAGGGCATAGTTTGGGTTTAATCTTCATGAAACTTTGTCAGAATGATTATCTTAATGAAATCTAGGCCAGGTTTGAAACTGGATCTTGTCAGGTCAAAAACTAGGTCACTAGATCAAATCATAGAAAGACCTTGTGTACACAATTGTGGCTATATTTTGCATTGAATCTTCATGAAAGTTTGCCAGAGTGTTTATCTCCATAAAATGTAGGCCAAGTTTGAAACTGAATAATGTCTGATCAAAAACTAGATCGCCAGGTCAGATCTTAGAAAAACATTGTGTTCACTCTAGAGGGCACAGTTTTGATCCAATTTTCATGAAACTTTGTCAGAATATTGATTAGAAAGTGCAAAACTGCTCCAATTAAACCATCATCAAATAGATGATCTTCCACGTTATTTCATCATAACTCCGGTGAGCGATTTAGGTCCATTTAGGTCTTATTAGAAAAAAATCTGGCACCATCTAAATGTAATAAATATATAGTAAAACGGAAACTATTGCGGCGTTTTAAGGCCTTTTCGCACTTACTTCTTGAAAAAGAGAAAACGATAGAGAGCGTGTGCAAATAGTTTCATATACAAAAAAGTTGCTCTTTTTAAGGGTATAAGTTTTATTTTGAAATAATAAAAGGAAAATTATATATATTTGTTGTCATTTCTGTACAAGGTATTAAATAATTGTCCTGGTCGTGATAGTTCAGAACTATCCAATCTTGTCACGAAGTGTCACAGGTGAGGTTTTGAGCTGCATTAATATATAACATTACTCCCGGCTGTATTTATAAGTCAGAAGTCCTGGGTTCATACCCGGTCTGGCTACATACTTTTGATTCTCCTTCTGCTGATTCAAGAAGGGCAGTGGTCAGTTACTGGCGAAAGCATGTTCACTTAGACAGGTTAACCGTTTAGGATGTCTAAGCCTGCTCAAGAAAAGTGTGGTTAGGTTAACTGACCGTCCAGACATGACCATAGCTCATTACCGTAGACGAAAAGCAATGAATCAATCACCTATTTATGTCACAGTATATGGCAGAGATTTGGTTATGCATGATGTGTAAATTTATACATTCAGGAGGGGATCTTTCTAGCGCTAATCAACTCGTTGACCATTACTTTTTCAAATGGCGAAATAAGAGCAATTATACCGTTTGTTGGTTTGACTTTAAAAACAATGAAGAATTAAAGTTTTCTTTAACAGTAAATAAGATACTAGGTAATTGCCAAGTTGAACTATAAAGCAATTGCTATAAAAGCATACGTATTGAATAAATTTTCAAAAATGGTGCCGAGATAAAAAGACGCTAAAATTGTCATCCGGTTACTCAGATATTTGCTCAAATCAATTAAGCGTGAAATTGACATCAGTGTTGATTACACAGGCTAATCAGTTATCGCTCGATATTTATGTAGATAGATGTTTGGTATTTTTGTGAATTTATTAGTAAGACTGCCATTACTATTTTTTTTTAGCTGTTTCAGATACATATGCACCTAATGGTTTTACATCTATTTTGGATTCTATAATTAAACAAAAAGTACTTGTATGTGGTAATCTGATAGATGTTATAAAAGGCAAGATTTCATGGCTGGAGAAGCGAAAAATGCGATATTTAAAAACATTGGTCAAAATACAAGTTGCGTATGCTCGATAGAACCGCTTCTAAGGTGTATTTATAATACATGTCTGATCTTTTAAAAAAGAAGCCTACAGGTCCTTCTTGATGTTTTTTTATACGTCAAATAAAATTGTTTAATTTTTCCTAATGCGGTAATTATCTCACAAATAAATTCAGCTGTCTAGGACATGTGTCTTAAATAAACATCATGACATGGTTATAGGGAATACCTGTTTGCTATGTGTTTACGACAATTATGAGCCGCAACACGACAAAACAAACAAAGTGGCATGTGCGTCCACCGAAGATGCCGATCAGCCTGGGCATCCGGCCAGTCTAACCAGTGTATTTGATGTCGTAATGGAGTTAGGTTAAGCTACCCTTAAAGCGCACAGCAAAGACTCTTATGAGCATGCGCGGATGCCTAGCCTGATCTGAGTCTTCGCTTGGCGCACATGCGACTTGTTAGGTTTTGTTGTGTCGCGGGTTATTCTACTGTGGAATTTAACTTATAACGCCAACCATACTCTCCATTCCTGTAAGACCAAATTGACTTTTGCTCAGGCCGATCAGAATCTTCACTAGGAGAAATGAGCCTCGACACGTCAAAACTAACAGAGTGGCATATTGCGCCCATCGAGGACTCAGATCAGCCTGGGCATCCGCTAGGTCTGATCAGAGTCTTCCCTGTCCGCATGAAGCTAGTTGAGTAGATTCTTAGCCACCCTTAAAGAGCACAGCGAATACTCTGATCAGACTGGACGCATGACCAGGCAGAGCTGAGGCTTCCTTTGGCGCATATGCAATTTTGTTGGTTTTGTCGTGTCGCGGCTCGAATTAGTTTTTAAAATATTTTGGTGCCGAAAAGTATAGCAAGGTGCATCTGTAGCTTAAATTCATAACTATACCGAATCAAATGCGACGGATTTTAAATAGTTGCTTTATTTTAAACACTAATTAGTTGTTTGTTTACGTTTTTTAAATGTTTATGAACGCTATAGCTTTATCTCTAGTTTTCAAAGAAGCAAATGATGGAAAATTGATTTTGAAAGAAAATAAAACGAAAAGAAAAGCAAACAGTTAATACCAAGTTGTCGGCAATTATAGCTGTAATATTCAAATAAACATTAACTAGATCTAATTATTATTGGCACAAGTCATACTAGTCTTTAAAACTGGTTAGATGATAATTGGTAAATGTAATTATGCACGATCAGTTTTCCCTCTGTCCTTGGGGCAATTTTTTCACATAAGCAGGTGTATCGGCCGAGAAATGCCGTAAACACCCAGACTTAACTTATATAGAATATACAGAATAGTTTATTCACCATTAAACGTTATACAATGTTTATAACCTATAAAGTAAAAGTGAGATGAACATTTACAGAGAAGCAAAAGAATACTCATGCGAATGACAAGATATAAAATGTACAACAATTAATTCCTGCCTATTCTAACCAAACAATATGACGTATCACTTAGGGTCCCCCGCAGACACACAACCCCTAATCAACATTGAATAAATCTTGATTCAACGTTATAACATGGAATCAACGCTGAGTCAATGCCGATAAAGTCTGTGTGACCGGTGGATTAAAACGTAAAATCTACTTTTACTATCCTTACTACGTGTATGTTTCTATATGCATATCATAACAATATGATAATAATACTATGTAAATGTTGGATTGGAAGTTGTCATTTTGAGAGCAATGAAATATATAATGTCTACTACACTTATTCTCTTAAAGCTTCAGCATGATATAAATATTTTCCTACGTCTAACAAAACTTTTCTAGACATTAAGGTCATTATATTAGCGAATTTATTTAGGTTTGGCCAATGGCAATAATAATAAGAAAATATTTTCATCTAAGCTCACAGTATCGAGGACACACTAGTAAAAAGTGGTATTCATTTTCTATGACGTTGAGATTGCAATTTTTACATTTCCGTTCAGTGCTAGGACCCTTTTCATGGCGTCCTTTTTAAATTGCAAGATTATGTGCTGAAATACGGAATTTACTCAGCGCAATTATACTTCTTTTCAGTAATAAAATCAAGATATTGTTTTTGTCTAAAATCATGTTTGAAACGACAGTATGACAGAAGCCTAGGTGAATTATTTACTTCAGCATACCAGCTTTGATAATAATTGTCTAATATGCGTTGTCGTATGATTGGAAAAGGAACTGAGTCTGAATTTTGATAACCTAGACCATGTGTTTCAAGCATAGTTTTTATATAGAAAGCCCAGTTTAAACCAGTGTAATTAATTTCATTGACATTGGTCGTCTGCATAGAGTAAACGAAATAGTTTAATTTCGTTTAAAGTAAAAATGCCTTCTAGTTCATTGTTAATATCTTCGTTTAAATCGTTAATAAACATCATGAAAATCATCGGCGAACTAGGAACGCCCTGTTTTACACCAAAATTGGAATCGATGAAATCCGAGTATGACCGGTTATGTCGAATACATGCCTTAACAGTAGAATACATAGCTTTCAACGCTCGTACCATTTGGCTACTGACGTGTTGCATAATAAGTTTATTCCATAATTTTATACGATCAATTTTCTCGAAGGCCTTTTCAAAATCTATGAATATACAATATAATTTTTCTTTCGAATTCAGAACTTTTGTGATTACAGAATGCAGTATGAAAATGCAGTCACTTGCAGATTTTCCTTTTTGAAAACCAAACTGATTTTTACTAGAGATCTCAAATTTCTCTGACCATTTATTCAACCTGCTTAGTAAAATTTGCGAGTATATTTTGGACAAAACATTACTTATTGTAATGCCTCTATAATTTTTTGCTTGATTTGCATCGCCGCTCTTGAAAATAGGGGCAATAATTCCGCGTCCCCACAATTCTGGATATTCGCCAGAGTTATAAACCTGATTTAATAATTTTAATAAAAGCGGTGAAATAATATTAAACGAGACCTTTATTGCTTCCGTACCCACATTATCGAGACCGTATGATGAATTATTTTTTTAATGAAAAACGGCCTGTTTTAATTCTTCTGGACTAATATCGGTATCCAGATCCTCGTCCAAATAAACGTAATTTTCATCCTCATGACTGCCCTGGCTTTCCATTTGCTCAGATTCCCCTGAGAACATATTTTTAAAATGCTCTAACAAATCGTCCATCTTAAGATTTTCACCTTGCTGATTTTTATTTTTCCGAAGGGATTTGATTTTTTTCCAGAATTTTTTCGGTTGCTTTTTTCGCGTAATCATTGAGCATTTGACCCTCTCTGATTTTATGTGCGTTTCTGGATTTACGGGGTTCATTATATTGTACTTCGTGGGTTTTTTTAATAAACTCGCGCCTATTTATGTCATTTTTATTTTTAAGAAAGTGTTTCGTGCTCGCGCAAAAGCTTTTTTCGCATTTTTGTTATCTTCGTTAAACCATGGTGATTTTTTGTTTGCTCTCCCCAGCTTTATTTAGCTTTATAGTTTTTCCAAATACATGCATTGAATTCTCGTAAAGAAAACTGCTGAAGTTTTTAATCTTTTCGTTAATTGACAATTCGCTATTTTCGATTTCGAGTAAATCATTATGATTTTCCATCAACCTGTCGAGGAAAATGGATTCTTTCGTAGGATCCCAAAATATTTTATCCTCAGCGACAGTTTCGTTTTGATTTATAAAAGCGCGCTGCGTATTATTCTTATTCATGAAACTGAAATACAATGGAGCATGATCAGAAAATTCGTTCACTGGTAGCACTTGAAAATTTACAATTGATCTGAGCTTCCTACTATCTAATAAAATATAATCCACTGTACTCATACCCTGGGTTGAACAATAGGTAAACTCTCCTACATTACAGTCGTCACCCAGGCGACCGTTAGCAATGATAAAGTTTGTGCTTTTGCAAAAATCGAGTAATTTGCGCCTATGTGAATCTAAAATCTTGGCTTTATTCGACCGAGATGGGATCTGCGACATATCAAGTAATAGATCATTATTTTCAATGTATCTGTCAAAATCTAAAATATCTGATAAATTTGATGTCTGAGATAGGTCTGAGCAAACAGTGCAGTGCTCTTAAAAGAACAGTCTGATCAGACCCTGCAGTGTTAGCAATTCCATCTGCATCTTTTAGATGCATTACTGCACTGAAATAACAAAAAGTTACTGGTAATATTTAGCAGTAACTAAGTAACTAGCTGTTACTTTATAATTTTAGGTGTCCTAATTTTCAGGATTTTTATGGTACCATATAAAATTAATTGTGTGTTTGTATTTCAAGTTTCATAACCATGTCCCCCCTCCCCCACTGCACACACACACATACACACGTAACGTATCAATGGCCGCAGTGCGGGGCATTGTTCGTCCGTCTGTTTCCCACATGGAAGCCTTTTTGGAGGGCCTCTTATATGGAGCTGCTCATGAATATTCATAATGCTACTCAATTCACAGATAGATCACCTGGTAATTAAAAATGCAGGGATGTTCCGGCGAAGATTACAGCAGCTTTGCAGCAATCTTCATGAACATTCATTATTAAGAGTTCCGAGTTTAGAAGATTACCAGATGCCATATAAGGAGCAGCGATAATCCTGCAAAGTTCGCCACATCAGAATGTATGAATATGCATTATGGTTTGAGAAAATCTGGTGAAGAAACAGCTAGCGAAGTTTGCCACAACATCGCAGTAACCCATATTTGGAAAAGGGGCGTTGCCAAAGCATCGTCACAGAATTATGATGAATAAATTACTTTGCTGCAACCTTGCAGCAAACTTCATTTGCATAGTAAATCATTGCTGCAACCTTGCAGCGAACCTCATTTGCATGGTAAAACATCGCTGCAACCTTGCAGCGAATTTTGCAGTAAACTTGCAGCAACCTTACGGTAGCTTTGCAGCTGTGTTCGCAGGAGGCCAGTTTTTTTCATAAGGGGACTTTTATTTTTCTTAACTTCTAAGCAAACAATAAAAGAAAAAAAAAAGTCACAACTTATCTGGGCCAGAACGGATCTACATAACTTATCTGGGCCAGTACGGACAAATCCGGGCACACGGTAACCCTCGCTAAGAATAAAACTGACCAGTGAAATCTGGACCCAGACTATTATATTGAGTTGAATGTTCAAACAGAACAATACCACAGGGTATAATCGATTCCGCTAATTTTCGCTTCCTGCAGAGACTGTACATCATATTTGGCTTCCACCGAGACTGTCCGCGAGTTCTTGCTTCCTGCCGAGACTTCTGTACATGATAAATGGCTTCCTGCAGAGACTGTCCGCGTGATTCTGCTTCCTGCCGAGGCTCTCGGCAGGAAGCAGAGTCACGCAGACAGTCTCGGCAGGAAGCCAATATTCGAGGACAGAAGTCTCTGCAGGAAGCAAGAGATCGCGGACAGTCTCAGCGAACTTCACATCATATTTGGCTTCCGCCGAGACTGTCCGAATCCGAATCGAACTGAATTCGCTTTGAATTAACTGTTTCAACTAGCAAATCTTATTCAAATTAAAAACTAATTCGGAGTAAACTAATCCTACAGAGTACCTTGGATCGAATCCGAATTAACTTTTACTTCGGATTAAAAGTCCTGTCTACACAGCAAACCGAAGCAAATCCGCATTAAAATTTATTTTTGAACTGACCTCGGGCATGTTTAGGTCATGTTAACATTTGAGCAGGCTGTATTTACTCTACTGCGAAGTAACTTGCACCCAATCGAAAACATTTATTTTACTACGAAGTAACTTGCATTAAATTGGAAATGGTATAGTCTGAACAGACAAGTGGGTTCTCTTCTGATTACCTTATTGCAGAGCAATCTGTGCCGAATCGAAACAGGTATCCTCTACACAGAGTAAAAGTAAACAAAATAAAGTTTAAGAATATTTCATTTGTAGCATGTAGATTTGGCTGAAGGCAGAATACGTACATTCCAAGATAAACCTTAAATTCCAGAAAGCAATTTAATGCTGCAAAAATTTCCAGCATATGGGGCCAGAGTTGAATGATCATCAAGGTTACTGAAAACCGGGAACCCCGGCAAGAAAAAAACACCTGACTCTCTACAAGAAGAACCTGGTTTTCTAACCGATGTTAGACCCAAGCTGGAACAAGCCCTCCTGTCGTGGCTAGGTCCAAGGCAGTTCTATGGAGAAAAAATGGGGGAGGAGGAGGAGGGAACAAGGAGCAAATTCTTGGGTGGGGTACAAATTCTTTGATGGGGCGGGGGGTGCAAAAGACTGCCCAGATTCATGTGTTAGTGGGGTTGCACCGAAGTGGACCTGTGCTGGGTCCCGGGCATGTCTCAGAAAAAGGGAGAAGCAAAATCTTTGGTGGGGAGCAAAAACTTCCAGAAACATTAAGTAGCAATGGGATAGAACCCAAATGGACTTGTGCACAGATCCGCATAAATCACTTCCCATGCACACAGCCCTCGCGACCCCATGTGGTTTGGCTTTAGCAATACAATTCAGGGCTTCTGGAAACGCATTGCATGAGAGGCACACCTCTGGCCATAATGCCTCTTCCCCGAGCTGCAGGCCTCCATCAGACTTCACTTTGCTAGTTCTGCCTGAACAAGACCCCTGTCCTGGCTGGGCCCAGGGCAGGTCTAAGGGGGGGGGGGGGCAAATTCTTAGGTGGGGAGCAATTTCCCTTATTAACTAATGCAATGGGCAGTGGGGGATAAGAGATTGAGGGTGATCTGGAATGCAGTTGTCTCATGTTTTTGTGGCACTCATGAGTAATTGAGACTGTCTGGGTTACATCATGAATTGCGCCCGTTGGTCTCAGAGAGGACCGTAGCTTAATTCTGTTGGGAGGGAGGTAGGCGGGGTAAAAATTCCTTTTGGGACCTAGGACTGTAGCATTTGTTCTAAACCTTATCTTGGTTTAGTTGGTTCCAAAATATATTGCATATTTAAAGTTTTAGGGTCCTTTATTTTCATGGGACATTTTTTAGTGTTCTAATATTTTGGGAAATGGAGAATATTATTAGTCAACAACAGGACTGTAGCTTATTTCTTATTGTGGATTGTTGGAAGGGGAGGACAGTTTCTTTTTGCTGTTTCTAGGGAGCAAATGTGATAAACCTTATAATGGTTTAGTTGGTTTTCAGGTAACTAAGCCTGGGTGTGAGATTAAGGAGGTTGGATAAACATTATTTTTTGGAGGGGAAATGGAGAATATTATATATAATAGACAAGGGGACTGTAGCTTATTTCTTATTGCGGGTTGTTTGAAGAGGACGGCCGTTTCTTTTTGCTGTTTCTAGGGAGCAAATGTGATGAACCTTATAATGGTTTATTGGTTTTCAGGTAACTAAGCCTGGGTGTGAGATTAAGGAGGTTGGATACACATGAAATGGAGAATATTATTAATAGACAAGGGGACTGTAGCTTATTTCTTATTGCGGGTTGTTCGAAAAGGACGGCGTTTTCTTTTGGCTGTTTCGAGGGAGCATATGAGTTGAACCTTAAAACGGTTTATTTAGTTTCCAGGTAACTAAGCCTGGGTGTTAGATTAAGGAGGTTGATAACACATTAATTTGGGGGTGGGGAAGAAATGGAGTGTATTATTAATGGACCAGAGGACTATAGCTTATTTCTTATTGCGGATTGTTGGGAACAGAGGGCAGTTTCTTTTGGCTGTTTCTAGGGAGCAAATGTGCTGAATCTTATAATGGTTAATTTAGTTTCCAGGTAACTTAGCCTGGGTGTGAGGTTAAGGAGGTTGGATACACATTAATTTTAGCCTTTATTGTCAATAGACAAAAGTTATTTATACGACCGTAGGGAAAGTCAGATTGTAGTCGTACAGATGGGTTCTGGGGCTTTTACTGGGTAATGGGAGTTTTTGTCATGAGCATTGCACTTAGTAGGGTATTAATGTGGATCCGGGGCTTTTGGGATATGGGTTTGGCAGGTGGTTAGCAACAGGGGCTCGAATTAGAGAAAATTAGGGGGATTTTTTTCCCCTATTGTATTGGAATCTATATCTATATCCTGGCAATGATATTGGTTTTATCCAGGTATTCAAAGACTGCCTTCTGTATTGTATTTGCATGTTTCTTTGGGGAGACAGGAGCAGTCTCAGGTCTATTGTTTGATAGCCTAACTTGAATATAGTGGATTCTATGGTCTCGCCTTTGATTGTTATGGGGCCACACAGTCAAAGAAGATATGGTTGAGATCTTCTGCATCATTGCAGTGGGGGCATAGGGCGGACTGGTTACCATAGTGAAGGCAGCCCTGCCCGCAGTGTCCTAGCCTTAGTCCGGAATAGGCTATGTCGAAACGTCTATTGAGACTATATACGTCACAATGAAGTTCAACCTTTGGTTTGACGAAATGGAAGGTGTGGCCCTTGTTGCTATTGGTCCATTGGGATTGCCATTTTTCGGTTACTGCTTCATTTATTAGGGGATAAACGTCCAGTTTTGAGGGTTTGGTATGGCTGTAATTAAGTGCCGTGGTCAATAATGGACAACTGCCTTTCTTGAATCAGCGGAAGGAGCAACGAAATATGTGGTCAGACCGGGTTTCGAACCCAAGAACTCTGACATGAGTCAGGTGCCCTATCTATTGCGCTATGTGGCCCGGCGCCTTCAGCTGTAGGAGTTTAATTCCACATTCAACTTCTAAAGCATTAACAGGGGTGGAGTGGTATGCCCTCGTAGCAATACAGAGTGCTAAGTTGTTTTGGATGAGGTCTTGAGCTTTGAGAGTAGATGTTTGGGTGCCGAGTCATAAGCTTGTGCACCATAATCAAGTTTACTGAGGATTAGGGCCTTATATAATGTCAATAGGATTTTTTTTATCTGCTTCATAGGAGGTGCCCGAAACCATCCTCATAAGGTTTAGGTCTTTATTACATTTTTCAATCAGATTTTTTATATGCTGACCCCATGCTAGTTTGCTATCTAGGATCATACCCAGGAAGGTGATATGGTCACTAAATTCTATTTCTGTCCCAAAAAGGGAGAGTTTTTGAAGTGATTCAATATTAAGTCTTTTTTTAGTGAAAATTATAGCCTTTGTCTTAATAGTGGGGATTTTGAAGCCCCAGAGCTTGGACCATATCTCGATTGTCTGAAGGGCTGACTGGAGTTTTACGAGAGCATGTTTGGGAGAGGAGTGCTAGGTCCAGATAGCACTGTCATCTGCAAACTGAGAAAGAGAGAGGTTTGGGTCCCCCCCCCCCACCCAGGGCATCATCAAGGGTATTTATTATTACAATGAATAGGATAGGGCGTAGGACACTGCCCTGGAGACAGCCATTTCCAAGTCATGTTGATCAGAGGTTTTTAACCCCCACCCTGACTTGAATTCTTTTGCAGCGGAACATATTTCCATTGATGCCAAATTCGTTTAGCTTGATGAGGGTCCCTGAAGTCCATATAAGGTCAAATGCCTTTTTAAGATTCAAAGTGACTGCCGCCTGGCACTTATTTTCCATAAAGGCCATATTAATTTCAGATTCCATGATTTTAATTTCTGATGCGAAAGGAATTTATGGCTGAAGAGTGCGATTTATTTCCACTTCAATGGCAAAGTGTCATGGGACTGTCCCAGTCGCATTTACTTTTGAGTTGCCGGTCGAGTTTCTCGGCTTCTTTTTTATTTCTTTCTTTCCCATTCAAGTAAGACCAACTGAGCATTCGACATCAAGCTTGATGTAGCTCTTTCTTTCACATGATTTACTTAAAGTTGACCTCACTAAAATGCGCATTCAGTACGCGATTTTGATTGGTTCCCGTACGCGCGCGTTGAGACGCAAAGGACTTCGTCACTACCCGTATCATGTGCGCAATTTTGATTGGGTCCATGAAATTTGCATAAAATGCGCGTTGCACGCGTCGCTTCGCGGTATACGCAAAATTGAGAATAATTTTCATTGGCTACTAAAATATTCGCGTCCATAATTACCGCGTATCCTGCGCGCATCAACTGCGTCCCCGACGCGTTTTGAATGTGTACAAATACGTGAGCGCCAGTGTATGATTCGTTTACACTTGTTTGGGTACATGTATCACTTCCTTGTCCCTGTAGTAATTCGAAACTGACTGTATACTTAGCAAGAAAATAAAGGCTGCTGACAGCCGAACTTAGGGGGTAAAATGAAAGAAACAGACAGAATAGTCAAAATGTATGGTTATACGATTCGATAATGAAAATCTTCTTAACATGATGACGTCAAAATTCTATCATAATACAATCATACAGCATTTTTAATCCTGTAATGTAGGATAGGCTAAATTAGATTCCATTCTTTCACTAGATATTCAAATAGGAATGTCTCAGTGTACAGTGAAGACACAGCACATATTTCAACTACATGTACTGGGTTTTTGTTTTTGTATATACTGCTACACCCTCTCTCAACAATTACTTGCCTTGCCGATAACTTGCCGATAGTCGACGCCAATTAAGCTATTGCAGCTTCTCCAGGCGCATTTGGGCACTGTTCTCCCCATCTTGCGTTGAAGCCAGTTGCGTGCGCTGTGTAGCAGGATGGATCAAACTTGTTAGGGTGTTTTTTCCAATGATCATTCAGTCTACTCTTAAAAGCATTAACGGAGGGTGCCATAACTACATATTCAGGTAAATTGTTCCATTTATCCACCACTATGTTACTAAAGCTATTCATTCTTAAATTCCGTTTTGACCTTTTTTTGAACAGTTTGAGCTGATGTCCTCTAGTGGAGGAGTATTGTGCCATTGTGAATAATTTGTCTTTTTCCACTTTATCAATATTATCAATATTGTTTAGAATTTTGTAGACTTCTACCATGTCAGATCGTCCTCGTCTGTATTCTAGTGATGGCAAAATTATGAACAGGTGCACGATGTGCACTCCAATATTGCGGGATGAACCAGGGTTCGAGGTTTTTAAACTTGAGAATAATCTCAAACTCAAAAAAAGAAAAAAGAAAAAAAAAAAAAAAACACTGGTTGGCTGCTTCCGAGCATGTGCTCGGAAGCAGCCCATCAGTGTGCTTTATTTTTAGTTTGAGAATGTACTCAAGTTTATAGCCTCTGGGCCTGCTTTTAGCCATGTAACAACACAAGGGATCTTTGACCTGCAATGTCTTTTCCTACACATGGAGCCTCCAATTAATGTTCCGATCAGAAGGATGGCACATTTTGTAAATGCCATTCCTGCAAATGGCATTAATGAACTGTGTTCGGACGCTGTAATTCTAACGCCACTGCCCAGGTTCAAAATTGGGACCTTTAGCATCAGAGCATGCGCGCTGACATCTGAGCTGCCACGTTTCTCTACATTGTTTCTTAACAGTCAAATAAAATATACCTTCGTCATGGGATAAAAGAACCTAGACAATATCGGGATGCAGGAAATGTGGATGAGAAGATTACCATAAAAAGACGTATAAAATGTTCGCTAAACTCTTTTATTTTAGCTCAGAAACGTTTGAAACTGTTTGAAGTTACTGGAATGTAGCTCTTCATGCCAATACCCGGTATTTCAGTTTGCCCTTCAGCATCTCACTGAAAGTGGTTACTGACGGCGTTAACTTTTGTCACCAGTATACATGTAACCATCATAGCTTGGTCTTTAGATGCTTTTTCTTTTACAGTCTTTTCGCGGAAGACGGTGAAATCAAGACGTGAATCTATCTTCAAACAATGTGTTTGATTCAGGATGAACAAAATAAACTACTGTGAAGAGGTACGAAATCAAATTTCGTTAATATTTTTAAAAGATCTTTTAAATGTCCGAGATGTTTTATGCACTGTTAGGTTAAACTAAAATAAGTATAATGAGTACACATATAGTATTTAGAAGGGGGACCCAGTTTCTAGACGGTGCAGTTCAATACATCGCTACAGTAACACATGGAAAACATGGTGATCCATTATGTAGGCAGCTGCTAGCCATAGTCTACTCATCTGGCTAGCTCAAAAGTATGTCTATACCCAGTTTGTCTTCTTCCATTTAATAGATAATAATTCCTGTTTAGAATGGTGGTCCACAGTTTGACTTTGTTCTTTCCCAACCCCTCTTTATTTTCACAAGGTCAATGCCACGGTCATAGAATTTTCACGCCAAAGTCTTGTACCAAAGTTTTTAAGACCTTATTTATTCCCAAACCATGGATTTGATTTTTTGATAGGGTATTGTGATAGGCCTGTAGCCTTAATCTGGAGTTTGACCTAATGCTATAACCACCTCTCCCTATTGCCTTAAGCTCAAGGTCGCAGACTCAAAAATTACATCTTAAATCCTTTTGTCTAAGTTTTTAAAGATCTCATTATTACCAAACCATTTGATGGATTTAGTTCCCATGTGGTACAATTGTAGATTTTACTCTAAAATTTAATTTGGTGTCGTCCCAACCCCTCCCTATTATAGTAAAGTCAAGGTCAAGATCATGGAATCTTAACATTAAACGTTTGCATAAAATCTTTTTAAGATCTTAGTATTCATTCGATGGATTTGGTTTCCACTCACTATGGTGTTAGACATTAGTCCAAAGTTTGACTTAGAGCTATCCCCACCCATCCCTTTGGCCCTACGGTCGAGGTCATGGACTTAGAATGTTCAAGTCAAGGTTTTGTATTAAAGTTGTTGGAGAACACATGATTCATATATTGTTTGATGAATTTGGTTCTATATGAAACGACCAATGTTTGACCTTGGGTCACAAACACCCCTTCCCTTTGACAATGAGGTCAAGGTCATAGAGTCGGAATATCTGTGTTAAAGTTTTGCGACAAAGTGTTTTAAGCCTCATTATTCTTAAACCGCTGGATGGGTTGCTTTTCATAAAGCATGCTACTAGACAATGGTCTAAAGTTTGATTTAGCTTGATACCCAATCTTTCCTTTGACCAGAAAGTCAAGGTCATGGACTAAGAATTTTCATGTTCGTTTTTGCAGCAAAGTTTTCAAGATCTCATAGCTGCCAAACTCTTTGATGGTTTGTTTTCTGGTCGAAGTCTGCTCTGTACTGTCCTACCCATGACCTTTAATCAAGGACTTTCAGATATCAAGAAAAATTTATCAGGGATCAGATTGAAACGTGATTTTCTTTTTATCTCTGATGACGTTAGATTCAGGAGAACAAAGTTGGTGGGAAAGGCAGCGGGATAGAACAGAAGTTCTTTGTGACAAATTAACAAGGTGTAATAAAACACCTTCTCAATGATGTAGTTATCTTACAATACAATACAATATTCTTTATTTCGATATAAATCCCCAGGCCACAGCAGTCTCAAGAAAACAATTTTCAACAAAGTATTTATTTTGCCCGGTGGAATGAAAATATTCTTAGGGAAACAAACAGAAAATTATATACAGATTATCTCTGGTCCCTGAACACAGAAATTTTTTTTGCATTGTCACTTATCAATCGAAATGACCCCAAGCTGTTCATCAAATCTTGAAATTGGGGTCAGTATCGACTTTAGACTGAGTAGTTTGGACAGAATGTTTAAACATTTATTGGAAGGAAGCTTTAGAAATTCAATATGTATATTAGAAAGATTTTTTATTTTTTCATTATTACATTAGGAATGCGTGAACATTTTTGGTCAAACTTTCCTGAAATCCGCTATAAGAATATTTCTAGAGTAGGTGCAGAAAACAGTTCAATAGCCCTCAGTATGTATAACGGTATACCTGCCCAAAAATCATCTTCACGGGGTTGAGGCAGTATCTATCTATCTATCTATCTATCTATCTATCTATCAGATAGATAGATAGATAGATAGATAGATAGACTTACGGTTGGTTTTGCCAATTTTACAAAGGGAAACAACTATTATGACCTCCTGCTTGCTTTCCTGGATGATGAAGCTTTTAAGAAGGCAGTTCCTAGAGGAGCAACTTCATTTTGTAAGTGTTGACCCACATGGCAAAGGGAAGCAAAAATGAAAATGAATGAGTTGCTCTCCATGAAACTGAACACATTTACCTTAAAGGTAGGTTCCTGTACTTTGTAATGCATCATAATTTTGATGATCTTTCATCCAAGTTGTTGGAAAGCACTTATAAAAGGGAATGAATAAGTTTAACTAAAAAGTGTAAATCAAAAAAATATGAGAAAAGTTGTTTTGCAAGGGATTTCCTAACTCTGCTTCGCACACCAGTTAGCGCTATTTTTAGTTCGCGCCAAAAATAGATAACGCAGCTGAGGTCATGCTGCATTGCATTTTGGGATAGTTTTAACCCATCCACCATGCCAGGACCTCTAGGAGAGCTCACGACAAGGGAAAATTATCCTTTGGAGAATGGCATCAGAAATCGCGCACTTATGGACTTAATAAACATAGTTATTTTTAGAACTGGAATTCCAACGAAAGAAAATAGACCAAAAGGGAAAACGAATATTTTCTTCAACATCTGACGAGTTTCTCAGTAGCAACAAATTCAGAAAAATAAGAGAATTCAATACTGCTCAGAAAAACACGAAATTATTTTGTGGACATAATTGTTATCGCTAGTACAGGAACCTACCTTTATTAAGTAGTGTAGACCTAATTATTGAGGATATTTGACTTTTTCAGTGTAAGATCGAATTTTATTTCACCGAATGAACACCAAAAGCAGTATTTTCACGAGTGGCGAAGCCACGAGTGCAAATACCAATTTTGGTGTTCATGAGTGAAATAAAAATCGTTCTTACACTGAAGTAGTCAAATTTGCAGTTTCTTTTATGCTTTAAAATGTAATAATTTAGATTATTCCTGTGCGTTAGCCATTACGACAGAGACACAACCTTTTTTCGCGTCGCAGACGCGTATACTTTTGATATTGTTCCACGTTTCACAAGATTTCATTGGTCAAATAACACGTATGTTAAAATTTAGCCAATAATATCCAAGGTCAAGGAATATTTAATCTTCGTTTTTTCCCGTCGCATGCACTGTGAATACTAGCACTCTGTCATATACTGTTCACAAAAAGTAGGGGATATTCAGGTATGAAAACTTGTAGCATCTACAACAAATGTAATATCTATATGAAACGTTAAGTATTGATAAGATAAATATCTGTTAAGACACTTTTAATGCAAGTTTGGACGATATATCCTGCCACGTGATCTGCATACAATTTGTTTCAGACAGGGGGTCAGGACTGAAATGTGGTAAATTCGAACAAAAATTTATTCAAATTCTTCAATTAAGCTAACCTTTTTATGCACTTTTAAGTTTTGTATGCTAAAAGATTTTTTTTCTTCTTCAAAACTGTCATTTTGGGAAGAAAACCAGAAAACAAAATACGTACAGGTGCATCGAGTTACCGAAAAATTTAGACGTTTATGGCTTGCACTCTTTATTTTTATGAACAGTGTGTAAAACCAATTTTCATGTTGTTAAATGAAGAATGACGAGTGTTTCTGTTTAAATTTTGTTATCTGAAAACAATCTGTTTTCACACCAGATTCGTGTGAAATTTGGGTGTCGACCCCCTGTCTAAAACGAATGACACGCAGATCACGTGACAGGACATACCATCCAAATTGTAATGCAAAATGCCTTCTCGAATATTTGTCTGATGGACACTTGTCGTTTCTGATGGATTTGGTATTTTTTTCTAATTTATACAATTTTTAATAACTCAATATCCCCTACTTTCTGTGAACAGTATATATTAATTCAAAATGTTTCTCTAGTTGCTAATTTACAATAGAAAACAGACGCAGATATTCAAAACTTTCTTTCCTTTTGACGTAGATCAACTTTTGATGTCTACTTTCGGTTTAATACACACAAAGAGCAGTTTCGTGTGTCAACTCGAGTAACTAGTTAGACCCGAGTAATTCGAAAATGCTGAAATAAACAGTGTACCATGTTGGTAAATATTTTGAAATCAGGTCAGTTTCAGAATTGACCGCAGTCCATTTTTGAATTCCAAATATGGACAGCCCAATTTTGAGATAAGTCATTGTCGCTACCCAGTGTCAAAATTACGGTTGCGGGTGCCTACCGACATAGCTCACGTGAGTCATATTCAGGACAGTTATTGTCAACTCTTCAACTAGAGACATATTACAAAATACACTTTCATTTAATCTGCGACGATTATATTTTTTTAAAGATTTTTCTTGTTTCTAGCTGTTTTCGTCATATTTGATGCTTCCAGCGTGATTTTGGGTATGATATTTGTTGTAAGCAAAGTTTGCTGAAAAATAGCTTATCAATTTATTTTGATAAACGGATCTCAAGAAATTTGCTGAGAAAGAATGCCTACAGGAGACTTAGGCGGCCTGGCGTTGCGTGCGCTAACAATGTTACGTTGGTGCGTTTAGTGACGTCGTTTACGTCGTAATGACGTACAAACGTGCGTGACGTTATTTATGTCAGGCCAGATAAGCATTAGTCAATTAATCAACAAATAAATGAGACTATTTCACAAAAACTCTACTTTTGAAAACAATGAAATCGAAAGAGAAAATTTCACTGTTTGAAACAGTCAGATTATCAGTTTCAATCTCTATAATTCATTGAAAAGTATAAAAGAAAATATTTTCATCCCTCTAGCCTCAAAACGTAAATGGCTATTTAAGATGTTAATGACAAAGGAAAAGGAAGTAAAAGACTGAAAAGAAAGAAAAAATGTGTCCTTAATATTTACCATTACTTACAATACAGTTTGTCTCCGATTGCAAATTATTTTTCCCCTGCATACCGCAAAAGGTTAAACATTGGGACACCTAAAACAGTTATAGTACCTGACATAAAAAAGTTATGTTTCAGTTTTTTCAATGCAATAGTGCGTAAGAAAGATTCAGGTGAAAGAGCAAACAGTGTAGTCCCTGATTTGACGGGAGCAGTCTGATCTTGTTTGCAAACAGTTTTTAAGACCTTTTCGTCCAAATACTTAGAATGTACGGACAATAGCATAATGTAACGTCCTTTTATGATTTTGTTTCATTTTATCCATCTGTAGAGATGTGTACACTTGCCATTAAAGCAAATAAACCTTTTTCCACAATGCGTTCAACTTTAAGCTCCCATAAGTAAAGATGTATCATTTTAAGCAGTTTCCATTTTGAAAGCAATCAGAAAGTCGCGAAATTGTCTACTTTTGTAAAAATGAGTGCGTGAACTCGGGTTTAACGTCCCACCAACAACTAGGTCCTATGGCGAAGGGACCACGGTTTAAAGTCTCATCAGAAAGACTGGAGAAGCGGAACATCGATCTTGCGACCCCTGGGTTAGTAGTCCAGCGTGTATCTTGGAAAAATGGCCGATACGTATTGAGGTACTTTAAGAGTAGACACGAATTTCAAAGGGCTATGTTGTCCGGGGAAGCAAACAGGTATAAAAAAAAGAGTGTGTCTCTTTGTAACAATAGCAGAAAGAAATTACCCATACATCTTTAAATGATAGGTCCAATCATTAAACTTTCATCCCCTGCAGCCTAAAAACTTTAAGTCTATTCCTTACATGTAAATGAAAAAAAGTGTTTGTCTCCCTGTAACAGTAGCAGAAAGACATGGCAGTGTTACCCATACACCTTAAGAATCATAGGTCTAATCACCTCTAGCCTCAAAACTTAAGAGTCATTCTCTGTAGGCATCAAAGTGCTTCCCATATAGGCTGGAAATGACATCTCTCAGATTCTAATGAAACTTGGTGTACATCAAGACATCCACCCAGTCAAATTGGCCAAAATTGCCTGATCTGTGTATGGTATTTTCGTGAATTTAAAGCCTTTTTGCTCTTGTTCACATGATTTGATCAGGCAGATATAATTAAACCAGCCATAGATTATGAATATATGTTATTTTCTAAGTATGTCTGATTGCTGACATTGCCAATATGAATTTCCATTCTGACGGTAGGACACGTGGAAATTAGGCATGATTTTAAGTTTTTGATTTTTTTGAAAAATGACAAAATAATCAAATTTTGAAATGAATTTACACAAAATCGCAGCCATCAATTTTCTATTTTTTTTTATTTTTTTAAATTGTTCTTCATACTAAATAATACGAAAAATTTGGAATGGGTATATTTGTTGTTTAAAACATAAATGACTTCAAAGTTTTCTACCGTCACTGCTTTGCAGGAAATATAAAAATTCAAAATACCAAAGGAAACACTTTTCTTTTACTCATATATGTTTGAAAGATCCAAAATGTACAAATTAACAAGAAATATAAACACAGCAAGGTCTCCTTGCTAAACTTTGCATACGGAAGCTATCTCACATTAAAATTAATGGTGTCTACTTACCCCACCACTTTTCTTACAACAAATAACTTAAGGTTTGTTTTCTTTTTACAATTTGCTAAGTATTGGAACCTTTTTGACCAACTATGGGAAGAAAAAAAGAACATGTATTTCTTTGCTATAGAAGTATGAAATATAAAACAAAAGAAATTTTGGCTAGAAAAGGAACCAAAATATCATCATTTGAATTGTATAATATAAATGATTTTACAATGAAAACACTACAAAAATGTTTGAAAAGATGTATTCTTATGATACATGTCTACTTGATATTGAGTCAATGATGACTGACATAATCTGAAAGAAAGGTGTGCTAACAGCTCTAACTAACTGATTAAATGGGACCTTATTACCCCACCCACAATGGCCGGCAATAATAAAGAGAGTTGCCATAAAAATGTTCTCGAGAAAAAAAAAACATCAGTTGAGAAGTGGAAAGAATGACTATATCTTTTTTATTTGAAAATTATAATTTCATACTAGCCATAATTGTGTTTATCATATGACATGGCTTTTGTTCAGAGGCTAACATCATTACAAAACAAGAGCTTCGCAAGCGGCCCATTATACGACCGATCTAGCGAAATGCAGGAGTAACATTGTTAACAGAAAGATGAACAGGCAGGTCTGATACACTAGAGTTACCATTCTTGGTCCTAAAACATTCCTTTGCCTATATCACACTGGTCTGGCATTCAACCAGAGGCAACGAAGGCAACGTACGATAGAACTCGATTGTTTTCGCATTCTTCTTACATTAATTCTAATTTGTCATTCTTACGGGCCCGGCAGTTTGTTAGACCTCTTAGACCAGATATTGGAAATTCCGTCCGGTATAAATGCAGTGCTTGAATATGTTTCTTCACCAATTCGTTGCCATGGTGATTGTAGCCTAAAAATTGTTTTCAAGCATTTCTTGAATATGCATATCAATTTAGTAAAACTTTTTATTCCTATCTCAAGAGTCGGAGGTTGGATGTTCCGTGAGACTATAATTCGGAAACAAGCTTATCTTGATGAGCAGAGCAATCAAGTTTCCTGTACGTTTTCTTCGTTGCCTGTGTTGAATGCCAGACTAGTGTGTATATACACATTACTATCGAGTTTCGTGAAAATATTTTCAACTGTTAAGGAATTACAGAGTGAAAGGGAAATTTATGCAAGGGCAGATAATTCAGGAAGTAAGTCGGCAGGAGTTGTGTTTTTACTCATGATACATTGCCCTATTATTATACGCATTCCTACAAATTCCAGTTAGATATTTCAATGGATTAAGTCTAAATGGAGTGAATGGGAGTAGCCTTAAGCAATAAATCAAAGGGAAGTTACTCCAAAACTAAGTAAGGAGGAGCAACCATACTTGAATGCAACATATTGTCTTGTGATAATGCATATCGCTGTAACGTTTCATCAAGACATTTTAAACGATTGCAAAGTTCTGGTATGCACAGGATTAGTGTACACAAAAAAGCCTAAAAACTATCAAAGGGATGTAACTCTGAAACTAAGTAAGAGAGAGCAAATTTTGTTAAACGCCACATATTGTTGGTACCTCATGCAACTAAGTAAGAGAGAGCAAATTCTGTTAAACGCCACACATTGTTGGTACTTCATGCGCATTGCTATGAAGTTTCAAGAAGATGTACCAAACGGTTATCTAGTTACCGCGGGCACAATAATAGTCGTGAAAAAAATCATCAAAAAGGACATAACTCAGAAACTAAGAAAAGGAGAGCAACTATTATTATACGCGTCACTATGCTCTATCCTAATACATATTCCTGCAAAATTTCAAGAAGGTAGTACAAAGGGTTACTGAGTTATGGTGCGCACAAGAATATTGACGGGCAGACGGACGGACGGACGGACAGATGGACGGACAGCGCCATGACATATTTCGTCCATTTTATTTTTCAAAACGGGCTTATAAAAATGATATGCGTTACATCAGACTTGGATACTGGCGCATAACGCCGTGATGTCTTATGTGACAAAAATATTCAAATAAAGTCATTATTCAGAGAGAAAAAACAGACCTAACAAAAGCATAGTAAACGACTGCATAATAGCCCGCCACTGCATACCAGATACCGCTTTTTATGATTTCGTACTTTTTTATAGCTCAAGGTCAGGGGGCAGATAACTTCACTGAGATAAAAATGTTACCATCAATGGAAGCTATTATTGCCTTGACTATTTAATACATATTTCAGAACTAGAAGGTTGTCCAGGGACAACTGGTCGAGCCCGCTGTTTGCTTTAGTGACCTATAAGTATGTCAAGACTAAGTAACTGCTTCACTCTAGAAAGAAGCCAAAAAATATCATGCTTAGACAGCATTTTCTTCTTTTTTTTCTCCAAATTTTCACAAAGGAAAATAAGTAGAAGTGATGACCCAGGCAAGCTTAATTTATGACAGTTACAATATCTGACCTTCAAGTGTGACCTTGACCTTGGACCTACCCAAACACATATGTCACTTGACACTTCCACTCATCAAGAAGAACAATTGTGCCAAATCATTTTGAAATCCATCCGTTAATGTAGAAGTAATGGCTCGGACAAGCTCAATTTATGACCATTTAATCATTTGACCTTCAAGTGTGACCTTGACTTTGGACCTACTAGAACAAATGTTCCAAATTGCACTTCTTCTCATCAAGGAGAACAATTGTGTTAAATTATTTTGAAATCCATTTGTAAATGTTGAAGTTATGGCTCAGACAAGCTCAAATTATGGCCATTTTATCATTTGGCCTTCAAGTGTGACCTTGACCTTGAACCTACCGGAATAAAATTTGCAAATGGCACTCTTACTCATCAAGGAGAACAATTGTGCCAAATTATTTTGAAATCCATCCATAAATGTAAAAGTAATAGCTCGGACAAGCTCAATTTATGG
Source organism: Ctena decussata (assembly GCA_963989385.1). Classification (NCBI taxonomy): domain Eukaryota; kingdom Metazoa; phylum Mollusca; class Bivalvia; order Lucinida; family Lucinidae; genus Ctena; species Ctena decussata. The sequence goes on from OZ022506.1 coordinate 60,705,610, forward strand.
CCATTTTATAATTTGATCTTCAAATGTGACCTTGACCTTGGACCTACCTGAACAAATGTTTCAAATGGCACTTCTTCTCATCAAGGAGAACAATTGTGCCAAATTATTTTGAAATCCATTCATAAATGTAGAAGTTATGGCTCGGACAAGCTCAATTTATGGCCATTTTATCATTTGACCTTCAAGTGTGACCTTGACCTTGGACCTACCTGAACAAATGTTTCAAAAGGCACTTCTTCTCATCAAGGAGAACAATTGTGCCAAATTATATTGAAATCCATCCATAAATGTAGAAGTTATGGCTCGGACAAGCTCAATATATGGCCATTTTATCATTTGACCTTCAAGTGTGACCTTGACCTTGGACCTACCTGAACAAATGTTTCAAAAGGCACTTCTACTCATCAAGGAGAACAATTGTGCCACATTATTTTAAAATCCATCCATAAATGTAGAAGTTATGGCCCGGACAAATCCGGACGGACGCACGCACGCACGCACGCACGCACGCACGCACCCACGGACATACACCGAACTGACATTGTAACAACTATGTCTCGCTCTCCGCAAGCGGGCTCGACAAAAATCCCTTTCAGTCCTGATTTTATACAGATTTTTTTCATGATTAGATACCTGTATATAGGCTTGGGTCAGGTTCATATAAACCCTTGGGACAAAATTTTGATCACAACAGTAAGCTTGTATTAATTTGATAATTTGCTGCAAGTTTCCGAAAAATCTCTTGCAATTCTAATTTTATATGGATTTTTTTTCATGATTTTATACATGTATATATTCCTGTGGCAGGGGCAAATAAACTTGTTGGACTAAATTCTGGTTGTAAAAAAAGCTGTACATGTTATTTATATCATTTCTGTAAAATTTCATACAGATATACCAAAACTCTGATTATTATATTTTTTCATGATTTTATGCATGTAAATACGGCAGTGCCAGGGGCAGATAACCCTTGGAGAGAAAATTTTGATTATGCAGGAAGCTTTTATTGTTTCAATAAGTTGTTGCAAGTTTCAGGAGAATCACTTTCAACCCTAACTTTACGTAGATTTTTTCATGATTTTATGCATGTATATAGCCCAGGGGCAGGGGCAGATAACCATGGTGGACAAAATTCTGCTTGCTACAGAAAGGATACATTGTTTCAATCATTTCTGTGACATCTCAATGAGTAAAGGAACTACTGACCAAAAGCCTTTTTTGAGACCTTGTCAAGGACGATAACTCTGTCCGAAAATTTTGAAATGCGCTCATTAAGAATCCCGTTCGAGATATTTCCAAGCCCAATGCACATGCCAAGTTTGAAGAAAATTCATCGAAAACTACTCAAGTTATCGAACGGAAATGAAATGCTCACGTACATACGACAGATGGACAGACAGACACACGGACAGCCATCGTGAAAGCATATTATCCCGCCACTAACGTTCGGCGGGGTCTAAAAACTTCATGTGATAAACAAATGTTATAGACTTGGTTATTTCATACAAAATTTAGGAAACTCACCGACAGTTTATTTCATAAGTTCCATATCAAACGACGATTCAACAGTTTTCAAAGAAGGAGACACAAAAAAATGAAAAGAAGAAAAGTCCTGACTAACTTTTAAAAAACGTGAATGCTCATATGCATTTGAAAAGACTATTTTTGTCTTATCATAATTTCAAAGATTTTGTACAGACAGTTTCTACTGACGTTTTTTGCAGTTTTCATGGCTGCTTATAACTGGTAATGATAGGTGTAGACATCAAATACTTCAGAGTATTACCTCATACTTCAGAGTATCACCTTTCATGCCTACGCAAATATAACAGAAGGTTAAGAAGTCCTGAGTATACCACTATACACATAAAAGTCAAAAGTGTGATGCTGGTGTTGAACTCTTGTTGCCTTTTATGAGCAGTTACCTATGAAGACAATTGTTAATAATATATGAAGCAAGGCAGCTGACTTACTTTTAAATCCAGTTGATATAGATATATATTTGCACTTAGCGATCATTTTGAGCCCTTAGCAACCAATTTTTAACATATTTGGAAGCTTCGACTTATGTCAAGTTTCTTATGTAGCAATCATGTCAAGTAGATGATTTTGTTCTCAATTAAATTCAATGCCTGCGCTTGTGATATCAGCTCTCCAGGTGGCTTCTCATCAGCAAAACTACAGTGGCTGTGCCCCAGACCCCCGCAACCCAGAGTCCCAATTAATATTATTAATAATTAAAGTTATTAAGCATTCGACAACAGATTTGCAGACGGCCATTAGCAGAAGAAAGTGCATGAAATGCAAATACAATGATTAATTAACCTTTTAGAATAAGCAAATGTTCTTTGTGTTTCATACAGGTTTTGATTGAAGTCAGACTGACATAGAAATGGTAAAATGGTGTGTGTGTGTGAGTCCATCTGTGTATGTTTTTATGAGTGGGTGTGAGAGACAGTGTGGTTTGTTCGTGTGATTGTCTGTGTGTGTGTGTATGTGTGTCTGTCTGTCTGTTCGTCTGTTTTGTTTTTTATATGTGGGTGTGTGAGAGACAGAGGGAGTGTGGTTTGTGAGTAACTGGCACAGGTGAATGAGTACATTTAATCGTTTTCGCGCTCTATGTAAACCAGTTTGATCTAGACCAGTCTGTATTAAACTAGATATAATTTCGCGTCCGTATATTAAGAACATGTGCTCACGTTTTTTCATGGCAAGAGCCACTCTGTTTGTAAAATGATTTTAACATCACGGTAAACAGCTATGGTCATGTCGGGACGGTCAGTTAACCTAACCACACTATTCCTGAGCAGGCTTAGACCTCCTAAGCGGTTAACTTGTAACTGACAACTGCCCTTCTTAAATCAGCGGAAGGAGAAACGAAAGTATGTAACAGGAGCGTGTATCGAACCCGGGACTTCTGGCTCTTGAGTCAGACGCGCTACCGACAGCGTTACGCAGCCCAGCTATATTTAAAAAAAAATCTCTTGCTAACTTTGCTGGTCGTACGTTAAACATGTTAAATTACTTATCGCTTTATTGCAGACTTACAAATACCAATAATCATTTTTCAAACGCTAGACATATTACTTATCTGCTGAGCCGAATGGTATTTTAATTAAACGGCTATATATTGTGACATGCACGGGTACTTTTGTGTCATTAAGTCTAGGGTCAATGCAGATATTTCGCGTTGTGTGGTAATTTAGGACTGAAAAGTGTACTATCGTGCGAAGAAAAACAAAAACACACACGAACGTTGAGTATTTCTTACCTGTCACATTTTCCCGTAATAAAATCTTCGTTATTTTTTTTATTCTAATACGTTTAATGGGGGTGGGAAGTTGGTTTTCTGGCATCTATTTAAGATTCTCATTCTGAGACAGAAATTACAAAATGAAACTTTCTCCACACATATTGTTGAAACATTTAGGCAGGGGTGGGGGGACAGCATCTGTTTTTTTCTCAGAACAGATTCTGAGGGCGTCTATACGGGAATGTATAGAGGATCCCCACTTTCGCTATTGCGATAGCAGATCTAATTTAATTTTAGAAAAATCATTCCGAGAAGAAAGTGGGTTGTTAGATTTCGACAAAAAGCCTACAAATAAGGTAAGGGTTATCTATGATGCCCAAGCCAAATTTGTAATTTCGGCATTCCCTATCTTATAAATAGGGACAGGGAGAAAGAAAGAAAAACGGCTTTTATAAAAAAAGCCACAAAATCACACCATATCAGAGATCCTATCCTTATATATCCCCCCTTTATCGAGACGGGATGTAGTGTGTATGTGTGTGTGTGTGTGTGTGTGTGTGTGTGTGTCGGATGGCTAGATGGGTGAAATCAAAAGTTTTTTAACAGTGATATCGTTTGTGCATGAATTGTAGAATTGAAGAACGTGATATAGTGTTAATATCAATTCTCTGTAAAAATCAGAAAATTGCCATAGGGGTCCGGCACGCTACGTCTCAGATTTTTTCAATCTTGGTGTATGAATCAGAAATGACCCCTAAACGACAAAAAACAGTAGTAAAATTACTGTTCGTCATCCTGTTGCCATGGTAATCAAGATAGTTTGAGTAAAGCAACAGAGTCCAAAATTTAGGAGGATAATAATGCAAATATAGCATATTTATCTGGTCTGTCCATCCATAGTTAATTCTTAGATCTCAGATACAGATATAATAACATATAAAACCAACTTAACTCTGTCTACAGAAACAAATATAAATCAAGTAGATCTATGTCTCACACCTAGGCCGCAATGAGGGCTCAAAGGGGACATACTTTGGCAAATTTCAAAATGTGGAAAAACTTGGATTTTGCGGTTCTTTGGAACAAGTTTTCATTAGTTTAACAGAAGATGTTCAGAAAGCCACTAATATATTTATGATTAGAAAACCATTGCAATGTTTGAAAAGAACAATATATCATAAAACGAAGCAAAGCAAAACACATACTGAAAAATTCTAATACAAAGGTCAAGGTCAAAATAAGCAAAGCTCCTATTTGCAAACAAAGAAGATTTTAGACTAGCTCATGTTTCATCCCAATTTTTGTAAAGGTTATATGAATATGATAAGAATGTCATTGCTATATTTGAAAAGAACAATATATCATTTAATTAATCAAAACATAAAACAGATCTAGAAATTAAAATATGAAGGTCAAGGTCAAGCACAACAAAGCTCCAAATTCAAAATGTTGAAAAACTAGGAATTTCTCATTTTTTATCCTAATTTTTGTAACGGTTAATTGACAGTGATAAGGGAAATATTGCTATATTTATAAAGTGCATTATATCATTTCATGACGAAAAAAATAAAAAAAGATCGACAAATGAAAATATGAAGGTCAATGTCAAGCACAACGCTCCGACTTCAAAATGTTGAAAAAATTGGAATTTTCTTTTTTGTCCCATTTTTTGTAAAGTTTTGCTGCATACAGAAGAAAACCATTGCTATATCTGAAAAGAGCAACATGTTTAATGTAGCAATACATAAAACAGTTCAACAAATTCAATTAAAAGGTCAAGGTCAAGCACATCAAAGCTCCGATTTGAAAATGTCGAAAAATGGAATTTGTCATAATTTATTTATTCCAGTGTTTGTAAATGCTAACTGAGTATGATAAAAACCATTGTTATATTTGAACAGAGTGCGAAAAAAGCAATATATAATTTAATGAAGCACGAGATAAAACAGATTGAAAAATTCAAATATAAAGGTCAAGTTCAAGGAAATCACAGCTTCCTATAAACATTTGGAAAAGAGTGGAATTTATTCGTAACATATACCAAGTTTTGTAAAGATTTACTGAATATGATCAGAAAGCCATTGCCTGATTAGAAAAGAGCGCTGAATCATTTGATGATATACAACATAACATAGATCAAGAAATTTGAACATGAAGGTCAAGGTCAAGATCACAAATATTCTGATATCAAAATGAGAATAAACTGGAATTTTCTCATACTTTGTACCAACTTTTGTAATTGTCTTTAGTTCCCCTGGGCCGAAGGCTCCGGGGGGGAGTTTAAAGGATGTTAGCCTCCGGCATTTATCGTCCGTCGTCTATCCGTCGTCAACATTTTGGAAGGACCTCTCCTCTGAAACTACTGGGCCAATTTCAATTAAACTTCATATCCAGCCCCCAGGCAAAGGGGAAAATAACGTTTATATATTTGGTCCAGGCAACACGACCAAGGCGGCCGCCATGCTCATATATGCTAAAAATTTTAAAAAATCTCCTTCTCCAGAACCACTAGGCCGATTGCCTTGAAATTTGGTATGTAGCATCTGGGACACTAGTACTACAAGCACAATAATATTTTTTATGTAATTTGACAGAAAACAAGGGCGATGTTCTTAACTATTCATTTCACCAAATATTGAACATAACAGAGCCCAAAATTTATGAGATTTTATTGTCAATGCGCCAAATCCATTTTTCAGTTGCTTTAATATCTTAGTTACAAACATCGACACTTAAATATTTTATACCAAGTATGATCAACATGTTACTGTTTCGTAATAGTTAACATATCCCAGAAAGTGTTAGCTTGTAGCAGTGCAGTCAATTATAAGACACATACTTCTAAAAATCTCCTGAAAAATCCATCTTGTTTTTTTTTTCGATTTTAGACCTCTGTGTCCAACAAATAGATATAAATTACTGAAAATGCCAGTAAAACGAACTTTTATACTTAGAAATTATTTATTACATTCTTTTTTTTAATATTCCAATATGCAAAATATTTACTAAAACAACTAGGATTAACATATTATGAAAAATGCAGTTCGCATTAATTTCCAGGCATACTGTAATCTGTAATTAATAGAAATTGGCTACATGTACTAAGAGTACTGAATCGGGTTTTGCAAGACTACCCAAGATACATTTTGTTCACACTACGAGAATCAGCTCATGCAGTGTTTAAATGGATATACACCTCCATGTTTTTCTGACATTTATACAAAGGAAACAACTTGTATGATTTCCTGTTTGCTTCTGGATAAAAGCATTACAAACTGGGTCTACTCTTTAAGCAAAGAATTTGCTCTCCGGGAACAAAGTTTTTCCGTACAGAGTTGAACCCCATTGAGAATTAATCAAAACTGATTGGCAGAGCTGCATTCCCTGAAAGTGCACTCATTCACTTTAATAATACAATATATATTTTCAAGGAAGAATGAATATCAGTGTAACTAACTAAGAACCTTGAAAGTTTTATTTCTTCCCCATGCTTAATTTTGCAATGGATGGGTGATACGATAGTTATCCAGTTTAGGTCATTTACCAAGGAAAATTCAGCATTTACCGGTAATGAGGGGATAATAAATGTATTTCTCATAATAAAATTTGTTGGGGTATATAGTTTTTTTCATTTCATTCGTGTTCATCCGTCCATTTGTCAGCTTTACATCAAAAGTTTGCGTTAAACATTTGCATCAGTAACCACAGTGACACACCAGATTCTTTTCATATTTGGTCCCTGATATCTCTGTAGCATTACCTTCGATGCGCATCAACTGAGTCCATAGGTTGGGGCCTCTGGGTGGGGCCAAGGGTACATAAATAGGACTTAGGCATTTTCAATATGTCAAAGTATTGCATTAAACCTCTTTGATTACTCATATATCAGTAATTGTATTGCAGATTTCTTCCACTTTTGGTTTGTGATATCTCATTTATCATACTTTTTGATATGGACTGCCTAAGCTCCTTTGTAAGGCTGATGGGTGGGGCCAGGAGTCAGTAACCAGAACATTAGGCATTTGTAGTATTTAATTTGCTTATAGTTCTAATATACTTGAATGAAACCTAATCATGAATGACTAGGTTTATTTCATACTTGTTTATACCATATGGATGCTGCTGCTGACTAGGTCAAGGTCACCGACTCAGAATAATTTTGTACATGTATATAAAATTTGCATTCAAGTTATGTGTGAAAAGTTTGCTTCGTTTGGCAGTGACAGTTATCGGGGTATAAATGAGCTCCTGCTCACTTGCACTAGTTTGAAAACCTTTAAGTTCAGTGTTACAGTGGTAATTCTGGTTGGTTACAATTTAGGTGGCATCTATTTCGTATTATATTGGTTTTATTATAATCCAGCAAAATAAAAAAGGTATCGAGCAGCCAATGTAATTCCCCACTAGAAGAGGTCGCAATAGCTCGTGTAAGTTCCTCTCTGCAAGGAAACTTATTTGTGAGGTTCCATATGTTTTAAACGAAATATTATTTAGTTATGTATATTGTGCACGTCGCAAATCCATTACCTCTCTCCAATTTTGAACAAAAAAACAACATAAAAAATGGACAGCTCCTTTTGCACTTAAGAGCAGACAACAATACAGCGCTTTGAATGCCAATTTGTCTTTATATCAGATAATTTTCCTCCCTGCATGTTGTCTAGTAGATGTTAAACTAACCTTGCAGAGATAAAGCAATGGGAGAGGCTCAAAAGATGACCAGGCTATGGTCACCTTGGCATTTCAAAGGACAGTTCATCTCTTAAAGGTCCATGCAATGCTGCACTGGCTCATTTTGTATCAAGAATTGAAAATAAAATCACAAGAGCAGCTATCCAGGGTGGCGTTTAAGTACCCGTATCTGTATATAGCCACTTGACCTCAAATATATTAATCAGTCGTATTAGTTCTGCTGAAAAATGTTTCTTCCCATCGAAAAACATCCTTAAAAGACGGATCCATACATGTACAATCTGTGTTGTTTTGGAGGGGCAGAAGTCTTACAATGGACTCAATACTGCTATGGATAAGTAGACACACGTAGCTGGATCCTTTCTTCTCGGGTTATTATAGTGTTTACCGATTTATTTGTGTTAGAAGTGCATGCGCAAAATAAATGACACTGTAATTCATTGAGTTCATTAAGTATATAGGGTGATTTATAAATAGTAGTACTAGAAAAGAAGGAGGAAAACTTGCGACCGAATTTTAACGTACATTGATTTTGTCACCTAGTTTAAGGTTACTTGTAATAAGGGAAATTTTTCGCTGACTAATATTGTACCCACAATTACGAGAATTTCATTTTTGGCAACATTCCTTACCTTATTTGGTAAAATATTTTGCAAGCATTATAAGTACATGTTAAATTGTTATCGTAAGTCTTTTTCATGTATGGCTGTTACAAATACAAGGTAAAATGCATCGGTTGATGTGAAAGATACGACGCTTCGCTTTTCTTTTTACATAATGATATATATATATATATATATATATATATATATATATATATATATATATATATTCCCGCGTCGTTCGGTCTAAGTCGAAGTCTGATTATCGTTAGGTTTAAGTCCAAAAATGATTATAAAGGGACAAAGTCATTACTACTGATCCTATTGAGATAAAATTAGTAAATCTCACAATGGTTTTCCTGGCTCTACACGATGTTATCGAAATTTCTGAAAAATACTTTAAAATTCCAAAAATTGCCAATTAAGGATTTCGACTTAAAAAAAAGCCGTAAAAATTGTAAAAAAATTTCTTTAAATTTCGACCTTATCATTTTTTTACCGTGAGATACCAGGAAAGTCAAAGCTAAATATTTCGACGAAATGATCATTATTTTCTGATAAAAAGGACAATTTACTTAATGCATTCTAAAGCATTAACACCGTTTGGACAAAATGCCAAGATTCGTAGCAGAAGCGCAGTAGGAACACATGGTCGTAATAGAACAAGGCCGTCGCAGCATACTTTAGATTTGTGCGACTATTGAAGCACCGAAGGTGCCAATGCGAGCGCCGAATGCTCGAAGCATTGCTAGGGGGTCCGGGGAATGCTCCCGCGGGAAAATCTTGAGAAATTAGTGCAACTTGGTGACTTCTGGCTCTTTGTCCGGCAGTTCATAAGGCATCACTTTCAACAAACATAATCATATCTTTTAAAACGAAAGTTAAAATGAATCTCAGGATACAACAATGCACTTGTGCGAATGTCTTCAAAGCTGCATTATATTTCTGTAAGTGACTCCGGCCTGTAATTATGTCTATGTCGATTTTCTACTCTCTAATCATTTTCTAAACGATCTTGTGATCATCGGAGAAAAAGCTCTGTGCGGGCTGATATGTACCTTGCCTAGTGAACTATGCGACAGCACCAGAACGTGACGGCGACGTGTCCACCTAACTCGTTTTGAAGACGTTTCCGTCAGCCTAAAAGCGTTACAAATCGGAAAAGTCCAGTACGTTTACATTACGCCTTCCTGACGTTTGGAAAACTGAAGAAACACCTTGAATAGGCACGTTCTGATAACATTTTGACTCGTTTTAAATACATGTCCACATGGCACTTGTTGAAGACGTGCTGTTGAGGACGTGTCCGTCACCCAAAAAGCGTTACAAATAGGAGTATGTTCACATTACGTCTTTCTGTCGTTTGAAAAACTGAAGAAACACCTCGAATGGGCACTTGCTGATACATTACGTCTTCGAGACTTTTGGAATACTGAAGAAACACCTTGAATGGGTATGGTCTGATAATGTTTTGACACGTGTTGAAGACGTGTTAGGGTTATATGAAATCTCAACGTCTTCAATTTATGTTCCAAACCTATAGAAAACAACAACGAAACGTGACAAAGCCGTTAAGATCACGTTTCAAAAACGCGAATTAGTGAATATTTCTACGTTAGCTAAACGTAACAGTGACTTGTGGTTAGGAGGTGTCCGCAACCCAAAACAAAGACTTCCGTTACGTTTTATTTCGTCTCCAATACGTTTAGAGGTCTGAAAGAACACCTAGCATGAGCACGTGCTAAAACATGGCATTTTAGAGATGAGAACTGTGCTACTGTAATGACAAAATATTAGGAGAGGTAACAAATAAACTGTTTTATCAATAATAGCTAGTAAGTAGGCCTTACATTTAATACAGCACATAAAATAAAGGTTTCTAGACAATAAATTCATTAAATATCAGTTCAAATTGCCATTTTCAACAAGCCTATGCAATAACAACCATGGTTTATACAGAAAAAAACGGGCTTACAGAGTTAAACGAGTACAGGATGTGTCGTAGTTCTTTGCTGAAACAAGAACCAGATGTCCAAAGTATCGTTAGCCTAACGACACCGTTAAGACGTCAATTTATTTAGTATATGCCAGACACATATAAATGCAATGTTATTTTTGTTCAGAAAATTTAATAATGCTTTGCAATGCAAAGGATTCTCGAATTTTCCTACAAAATCAAAAACATATTTGTAATATTTACAACTACGAGGGGTGATCAAAAAGTTAATTTGTGGACCGCCCCTCGTATAACTTTAACAAAACGTCAACTAACAACGTCGTTACTTTCAAACAACCTGCCAGATACTGCTAGTATCAACATTAATTCTAAACCTCATGGTAACAGGTCCATGTAATGTAGACCCCCTTACACCCCACTTTTATATACAGTTATCGCTCTATTAAGCGCACTGTGCTTAGCTTTTTTAGCTCGCCTGAATCGAAGGCTCACAAGGTGAGCTTATGGATGGGAGTCGAGCCGGCGTCCGTCCGTCCGTTAGTGCGTCCGTGCCTCCGTCCAAACCTTCAAACAATATCATCTCAGAGACCAGTGGGTCAATCTCAATCAACTTTTATCTTAAGCATCATTGGGGTGGGGGAATGCTGCAATAGGTATTGGGGCAGATCAGTTTAGAACCCTGGTTTCCATGGCAACAGATAGCTCCCATAGGGCTATAAAGGGAAAAAGGTATTGCCACTTTTTATCGGCTATTTATGATCGGACCCTCTTCATATTTGCAGGTAACAAGTACATAAGAGCTTGGATGAGATCGAAATTCGGCCAGATCCGACAACTGAGCTTCAGAAAAAAAATCCCCTTAGATTTATAATTGGGAAAACGGCGTTGCAATTTTTTCTCGGTTATTTATGATCGGATCCTCTTCATAATTGCAGATAACAATGACATACATAAGAGCTTGTATCAGTTCGAAATTCGACCAGATCCGACAACTGACTACGGAGTTAGTTGCCCTTGAGCTTGAGAAAAAATCCCTATAGATTTGAAACGGAGAAAACAGCGTTGCCACTATTTTTCGGCGGTTTTTGATCAAATCGTTTTCATACTTGCAGGTAACGATGACATAGAGCTTGAATGAGTTCCAAATTCGGCCAGATATGACAACGAACTACAGAGTTAGCTGCCCTTGTGCATTTAAAAAATATCAAGGTTGCCACTTTTTCTCGGTTGCTATTTACCCGATGAATTTTAAATTTGTATGTATCCAAGACATGCATGATATCTAGGAGTAGTTCAAATTTTGGCCAGATCAGACCACTCACTATGGACTTATCTGCTCTTGAACGTGCAAAAATACCCCCATAGACTTACAATGGGGAAAGGGTGACTCGACTTTTTCTTGGTTGTTATTGAACCAATCCTTATGATACTTGCAAGTAATGAGAACATGCGTTAAAGCATAGATTAGCTCGAATTTCCGCCAGATCTGAGTATTGACTACGGCGTTATCTGCCCTTGGGTGTGTAAAAAAATTATGTATCCATTTTTTCTGTTTTGCTATTGATCTGATACTTTTTAAACTTGCATGTTATGAGCATGTAATGAGGACATACATAGTATTTTGGATGAGTTCATATTTCAGACAGATTGGATACTGACTGTGTTGTTAGCTGCCCTTGAGCATCTAAAAAGTCACCATATATTGATAATGGCTCTCGGGTGAGCGATCGTAGTCCTTTTGGCTTCTTGTCAAACTTGCTCTCAAAATGTTGAGTTAATTTGAATCCAAATTAACGCAATCTTAACACGAATGTTGCCCTCTACAAACAGATTATATGGCTGTGTTCCAAGACTACTTAGATGTTATTTTAGGCACAGCTAATTGATTTGAAAAGAAAATGATATGTAAACTCTGTGTTGGCTGCTCAACAGTAAGATGGAGTTTTGTTTATCCATCCATCCATTTATCCATCCATCCATCCTCCCATCTATCTATCTATCTATCTATCTATCTATCTATCTATCTATCTATCTATCTAATCTATCTAATCTATCTATCTATCTATCTATCTATCTATCTATCTATCTATCTCCCTCCCTACCTACCTACTTGCCTGCCAGCCTCCCTGTCTGCCTGCCTGCCTTTCTAACTACCTACCTACCAGTCTACCTGCGTACCTAACTACCTACCTACCTACCTACCGATCTACCTATCTATCTATCTATCTATCTATCTATCTATCTATCTATCTATCTATCTATCTATCTATCTATCCTATCTATCTATTTATCTATCTATCTATCTATCTATCTACCAACCAACCAACCTCTCTCCCTCCCTCCCTCCATCCCTCCCTCCCTTCCTTACTACCTACTACCTACCTACCTATACCTACCTACCTACCTTCCTACCTACCTACCTACACACCTACCTACCTCCCTCCCCCTCCCTCCCTCCCTCCATACCTACCTACCTATACCCACCTACCTACCTCCATTCCTTCCTACCTACCTCTCTACCAAGTACCAACCTACCTTCCTACCTACCTACATACCTACCTACCAACTATCTACCTACCTACCTACATACATACATACATACATACATACATACCTTTTTACCTACCTAGTTACCTTTTTGCCTTCCTACCTACCTACCAACTTGCCTGCCAGCCTCCGTGTCTCCCTGCCTGTCTGTCTGCCTACCTAACTACCTACCTACGTACCTACCCACCTACGTACCTACCTACCATCCTGCCAATCTACATTCCTACCTTTCTGCCTACCTACCTAGCTACCTAGCAGCCTGGATAGATAGATAGATAGATAGATAGATAGATAGATAGATAGATAGATAGATAGACAGATAGATAGATAGATAGAAAAAGGGTAGCTAGAAAGGTAGGCAGGCATACAAGCAGGAAGGCTGGCAGACAGGTAGTAATGCTGGTAGTTAGTTAGGTTGTTAGGGATGTAGGTAGGTAGGTAGGTCGGTAGGTAGTGGCACTTCGACTTAATATTCATTTTTAACAAATCATTAACTTCGACTTCATACACATTTTTATTCCCCAATAATAAAGAGGATCAGAAGATAGATAGATCGTAGGAAGGTAGGTAGGTAGATAGGTAGGTTGGTAGGTAGGTAGGTAGGTAGGTAGGCAGGCAGGTAGACAGGGAGGCTTGCAGGCAGGTAGGTAGGCTGGTAGTTAGGTAGGTAGTTAGGTAGGTACATAGGTAGGTAGTGGCACTTCGACTTTGTAATAATTTTTAACATATAATTAACTTCGACTTAAAACACATTTTATTTTATTCGCCAATAATAAAGAGGACCAGAGGATAGATAGATAGATAGATAGATAGATAGATAGATAGATAGATACTACCTGTTGCATGTGGGCAGATGGGGGCTCATCAACCTGGGAAGGTGTCCTGTCTAAGAGTTACTAGTCTCTAAATTAAACTAGAAGGGGTAGGTGGAGCTCTTAGCCTTGGCAGGCAGTCCACCTGGGAGTTCATTGCTAGGTCTCTAGACAAAACCTATGAACAAAACCTGTGAACACAGCACCATTGGGCGGAAGTCTTCCTAGAAGAAGTCAACGGCCAGAGTGGAACTCTAATCTAAATCAAGTGTTAGCAGCCAGACCCGAGCGAGCCCTGCTCAGCTTGGTGAAACAGCTAGATTAAGGGGGTCACTGATAGGTAGGGACAGACCCGATCACTTTGACTCTTTGAATCTGGTTGTCTATATTGTAGGCAGTGGACAAGTCAGTGACTTGATGGGAGGAAATAAGACGCTCCCGCCTCCATTTGTCTCCCAGCCCTATGGGTCAACAAGGGGTGGTGTTAACACAGCATCACTGGGCGGAAGTCTTCCTAGAAGAAGTCAACGGCCAGGGCGGAAGAACTCTTTGAGTCAACGGCCATGTGTTCATGACCAAGGCGAGCCATACAATAATCGTGGATTTCGGCTGTGGTCAACATATATAGCCTGGAGAGGGATGGGCTCCGTCAGGCTGAATCCTGCCCTTGAAACACCATGATTGACAACCTAGATAAGACCTTAATACCGGATCGGTCGCAGCCCGGGTTAACAATGACCGCGCCTACTGTTGGACACCGGGACGTAGGTGACAAGTATGCAACTGGTGTAACACAGATCAAGAAAATCAGAGGTAGGGAGAACATCTCAATTGGCACCTGGAATGTAAAGACTTTGAGGCCAGCTGGGAAGCTTGAAGAGCTGACTCATGCAATGGACAGGTATCACTGGAACATACTGGGGCTCTGTGAGATGCGCTGGAAAAACTTTGGTGAGATGTCAACAGATGACAGACACAAGGTTTATTTCAGTGGAGAAGAGGACAAACATGAGTATGGGGTTGGATTTCTTGTGCATAAGGACATGGTGAGTGCTGTCTTGGGATGCCGACCAGTCTCCAGCAGACTGATTTCAATTCGCCTGAGAGCAGCTCCTTTCAACATCACCATCATACAAATTTATGCACCAACATCTGGACATGACGACAATGAGGTAGAACACTTCTACCAGCAACTCGAGGAAATCATAGACCAAACACCCAAGAAGGACATTCTGGTTGTACAAGGGGATTGGAATGCTAAGGTTGGAAAGGATGCACAGGAAGACTGGGAAAACGTTTGTGGACCCTACTGCAATGACGAGACAAATGAGAGAGTTCTCAGACTTCTAGAGTTTGCAACCTGTAACAGCCTAGTACTGACAAACACCCTTGGCCCTCACAAACCATCAAGGAGATGGACATGGCACAGCCCAGATGGGAAACACCACAATCAGATTGATTACATCTTGGTGAGAAAGCGCTTCCGATCAGGAGTCACAACATCCATAGGACAAGGAGTTTTCCTGGAGCAGACATAGGAAGTGACCATGACCTGGTCATGATGACCTTCCGAGTTCGTCTGAAGAAGGCTAGAAAGCCAACCCAGCCAAGACTGAAGTTTGATCTTAAGAAGCTAAGGGACCCAGAGGTGGCATGCACTTTTCAAGCAACAATAGGTGGAAAATTTGCACCACTCATTGGTCTGAGGGATGATGACATGGACATAGATACCATGATTACCACCTACAATACAGTAGTGACTGATGCAGCCAGTGAGATACTTGGGAAGGAACGTCGCAGGAAAAAGCCATGGGTCACTAGAGATGTTCTCGACCTCTCTGATGAGAGGAGAAATTTGAAGAAGAGGAGGTATGAAGCAGGAGGAGCAAAAGAATACAGGGAAGCAAACAAGAGGATTCAGAAGGCAGTGAAGAAAGCGAAGGAGGACTGGATAGCTAGTC